>CM033449.1:66076450-68576450 GCA_019425775.1 Rafetus swinhoei
GATTTTCCAACTTCCTTTTTAAACTGTTGACACCAGAATTGTACATAATATTTAAGTCTCAATGCTACATACAAAGGTAAAAATCACCTCCCTAGCTCTACTCACTACTCTCCTGTTTACATATCAAAGGATCACTATTAGCCCTTTTTGCCTCCTTGTAGAAATAGGAGTTTGTTACATTGCCTCCTTGTAAAGGGTTTCACCCTTTCGGTGAGCACCCCTTGGTGGCTGAGGGGAATCTTACAGTCTCTACTCACCTGTCTGTGGGTGAGGCAGCATCCAGCAAGTGGCCAGAGATCAAGCCTCTTCTTTACCCTCCCTTCCCCGGAGAAGTTTGAAGGGTGGTTGTGGGGAATCCAGGCCCACCCACTCCTCTGGGTCCCAGCCCAGGGACCCTATAAGTAGCAGTTACCTGCTGAGTTTCAAAGTACTTAGTTGCTGTCACGTCCCTGGGCCACTTCCCTGGGATGCTGTCCCATCCAGACCTTTCTCTAGGGCCTTGTGGTTGAGCTCCCCTTGTCCAGGGTTCTGCAGCATTGCCCTTTGGCTTCCTGGCTAGCCTTCAGCTGCAGGACCTGGCTCCAATCAGGTACCATGCCCCAGCTCCCACTTGGAGCTGTCTAGCGTGTTGGTGTTCCCCAGCCAGCCTTGAGGTCTGCCTGGATCAAGCTCCAGAAAGTAACTGACAGGTCCTGGCCTAGCAGCTCCTTTTATATCCACCTTCTGCAGTCTGATTGGCTGCAGCAGGGACTGCCACTCTGTTCTGTTCAGAGGACCTCTCTACTGCTCCTCCTGCTGGCCAGGGTGCTGAAAGGCCTCCAGCAGGGGTAAACTTAAACAACAAATGGTCTGGTAGCACTTTATAGACTAACAAAACATGTAGATAGTATCATGAGCTTTCATGGGCACAGCCCACTTCTTCAGATGACCAGAGTTTTGTCATCTGAAGATGGGATGACAGGGCTGTCAGGCTTTGTCTACTCCATCACACTCCCTTATGAATGATGAACTAAGGATTTGTGTGTAGGGAGGAACTAGTGAGAAACATGAGTTCTTCACTTCCCATACAGCTTAACTTTCAACTTCTTGTTTAGTAATACAGTTTCTGATGTTGAATTCTTTCAAATGTCATATTCACTTGAATGACAGAAACATTTCATTTACATTTTGAATCTGTAAAATAGTTCATTATATAAGTAACATTTTGCAAAATAGAAACCAGAATGATGGGAACAATTTAGACTGAAAGGCAAAGGCAGCTGGTAAGATATAAAAATATTTTTAATTAATTAATTATCACCATGAAGTGCTGAAGGGTGAAAAGAGACATTTTTGTTGGGGTGTGAGGGTAAGGTCTTGAAGAGATTAACTTCTGGTTTTACTTGCAAGCTATATTTCTAATTTGGCTGAAAATACAGTAATAGTAATAATAGTAAAAGAATAACAATTTGCTTGCATCATCTTAAATTGAAGTCTGATACTAAACTCTCGAGGTATGTCTACACTTGCACCCTAGTTCAGACTAGGGATGAAAATGCAGGCATTTGAAATAGCTAATGAAGCAGGGATTTAAATATCCTGCACTTAATTAGCAAGATCTCGCCGACGCGCTAGTTCAAATCACAGCTGATTTGAACCAGGAAGTGTGCACTGGGATGCATTAGTTCGAACCAAACCCCTTGGTTCGAACAAACGTTACTCCTCATTTTTTGGAGTAACATTTGTTCAAAGTAACGTTTGTTTGAACCAAGGGGTTTGGTTCGAACTAACGCATCCCGGCGCGCACTTCCTGGTTCGAATCAGCTGTGATTCGAACTAGCGTGTCGGTGAGATCTTGCTGATGAAGCGCGGGATATTTAAATCCCCGCTTCATTAGCTATTTCGAATGCCTGCATTTGCATCCCTAGTCTGAACTAGGGTGCAAGTGTAGACATACCCTCTGTCTGCTGTAATATTGAACACCATGCTTAATTTAAGGGCATTGCAATTGCAATAGTTATTTGGGCTGCAACATAGCTACTTTTATAAAGCTTCCATCTTTCTAAGTCTACTTCAAATTTTAGTTTCAGTTCACTGGCCCAAAGCCTGCAGTACTTATTTATCTAAAATGCCTACTGAGTAAGGGACTTCAGGCTTTGGCCCCAACCATTTTATCTTCAGGTTCCTAATAATCAGGTAATACTTTCTACAGTGTGGCAATTAATTGACCTTGGCAAATTCCTAAGATTGATTCACCTAGTTCAAGGATCACTTAGTTTCTATGATGAGTGATGGTTGCTTGGCTAACAGCAATCTTTTTTTATTTCAAGTTGATTTAATAATGTTTCTTATTTTATAGTTTACTGTACTAGTGAATTATAAATGTGGATCTTACCTTCATTCCTTCCTTCTTCAAGTTGCTGTTTAAAACTCATTGAATTCCAGGGGAGTTAAAACCCTAGTCTACTCCCCAAACTCCCCCTCAAACAAGGACATATTATTTATTTTAACTCGTCTTCCATCCATACATTTTCTACTTGTATGTACATTTTCTACTTTTAATTGTACAATAAAAAGGAATACAAAATCCCTAACACCAAAATGTAAAGTAGACACAGAGCTGAAAAGTCTCAATTCCTTTTGTAAATATAATCATGTAAATACAGACAAAATTAGGCAAAAATAACTCTGGAAAGCTTTGAAAACTTAATTGCCATTTAATTTTCTGTGATTTTTCATGCATTTTTGTAATATTTCAGGGATTGAAAAATATTAGCATTGAAGCATGCAAAAATTTGAAAAGTGCTGTAAAAATAGAAATGAAGAGATAATGTAATTTCAATCCACATGCAAATTGTAAGACTGTGGTAGGAACAAGAAAGAAAATAGAGAAATAGTATCCCTTCATCTGGTTCCTAAGCTAAAGAATTTTTAATCATTTACCAACTTGGTTGATGATAAATGTGATTTTGTATCTGTAAACAGGCACAATATAATTAAAACTAAATTAATCATAGTCAATGATCAGTGTTTTAACCAGGGGCCTAACAAATAGGTATCTTCTTGTAACGAATTCAACACATCATGGCAGTGTGGACCTATATATGGGTCATCCTATGTATGTTTTGTGACAAGGTTGGGCTAGATTAGAAGTGGAGAGATGCAGCTCTAAAAAAGCAGAAAACCTACTCCTAATTAGCCAGAGTCTACTTCATGGCACCTACGAGCAACTAATCCAGAGTTATCATGGGTGGAGTGAGAACAGCCAAGTCAGAGCTGCTATAAATCAATTAAGGGCCAGCTGATTTAACTTCAGGCTGCCAGGAGGCCTTTTAAAAAGCCTTCCCCATGTGGAGGACAGGGGAGAGAGGAAGAGGAATTTAGAGGGAGGTGGAGAGGACTTATAGCTGATAAGGAAAGAATCAGAGAAGCTAATAAAGGCTATGTCTACATTGCAGGCATTTGCCGGCAGAGAGTATGCTAATGAAGCGCTCATTAGCATTTGTTGTGCTGTCATTTGCATATTCTCTGCTGATGCTTTTTGTGCAAGAGGTTTTTGCACAAAAACAAGCAGTGTAGATGGGTCTGTTTTGCACAAAAAAACCCCTTTTGCACAAGATCCTTATGCCTTAAAAAAGGAGGTATGCCTCAATGTCCTTTTTAGCCAAGGGATAGAAGGCCTAACACCAGAAATGGCAAGTCCACTGTGCTTGTGGACTGAACAGTGGTCTGGGACCCAGGAGTGGGACTAACCTTGCCACAGTTTGGGCTCATCTAGACTACGTGGAACAGTCGAAAGAGGATATCCAAATTCCGTGGGAATTTGCATATCTTCTTCTGATCGCACTTTCAAAAGCAGAGCTTTTGAAAGTGAACGTAGTTTAGACGCAGCTTTTTTGGTGAACTCCCCCCCCCCCTTTGTTGAGAAGCCACGTAAACCTCCTTTTTTGAGGAAGAGAGGCTTTTCGACAAAGAGGGGGTTCACCGAAAAAGCCACCTGTAAACTACTTTCACTTTAGAAAGCTCCACTTTTGAAAGTGCGATCAGAAGAAGATATGCATATCCTCTTTCAACTGTTCTGCGTAGTCTAGATGAGCCCTTTGTGTAACTGACTTGCAAGAGTCTCCTTGGTAGACACATCACATAGCAATGGCTTGTGTTGCTGATGCTGCTCACAGTGAGCAGCCTATTGGCACTTGATCCCCTACTGAGAGCAGGGCTGGATTTAGAGACAAGTGACCCAGATGACCACCTGGGGTGCTAGGCTTGGGGAATGCTGGGCTCAGAATTCTGGGTTTTTTGTTAACAAAAAGGAAAATGGAATATTTGAAGTAGAATATTTCAGGTATTCTGTATTTGGATTCATTTTTACATTAATCTCCCAGAATGCTCAACCTTTTAGAATATCATGGAAACTTCCAGACTTTCTGAGAACTAGATTTTCCTTGGACCTCCAAAGATGTCGTCAGTCACGTCCTCACAGACATATAAGGGGTGGGGCATTACCAGTCAGTGAGATATAGGAATAAAGTGAGAGCCTGGCTACAATATTGTGAATCTTGTTTTACTGTGCAATTGTGAAAGTGTTTGAAGACATGAAGAATGTAAGTAATGACTAAAAGGATATATTTAATGAGATGCCAGAGATATCTATCAAATCCTTATCTAAACAACAATATAAAGGAAATGCTGTTACTTCCTTTGTCATGCTTAATATAATGTTTGATGACTTTCTACAACTGTAGAATATAGATTTTTTGCTCTTCCTAATACTGTCTATCCTCATAGAATGTAAAACATGCCTTTGAAGAAGGCTTCAGGAGTGTTGTATTGGAAGTGAAAAGCTCGTCCGCAGTCTTGTTTACAGCAAGGAGAAAATTTGAGGGGAAAATATCTGAAACATCATAGACTGAGCTTTAAGCAATGGTGAATGTCCCAGTGCAGAAGAAATTGAGGAGCAAAGCATAAATGATGCAAGACCTATTATTAAGGAATTAGCAGATTTACCTGAAGTTGAAGATAAGGAATGGAAAGTGATAGAGAATCAGCTTTTCTGGCAGAATAAAAGAGTAGTGATAAACAAGAATGTGTCTTACATGAAAAGGAGTGGGGTAGCCGAGTTAGTCTGTAACTAGAAAAACTTAAACAACTAATAGTCTAGTAGACTAACAACACGTAGATGGTATCATGAGCTTTCGTGGGCATAACCCACTTATTCAGATGCATAACCTACTTCTTCAGATTATTAGTTGTTGTTTAAGTTTTTCTATGAAAAGGAGAGTAATGACAAATATCTGGTTTTCATATTTAGGAGAGAAACAATAAAGAAGAATCAGTCTCATTTGATGACAAACAGCAGTGATAAAAATTGCACGTGACAAATTGATACAACAGTAATCCTAAACTCTGCTGATATTGACTGTGCAGTTTTGAACAGGCCAGACAACACTGAGGATATGATGTTTCCAGTAAATGAGGAGAAGCAACAATTCTCAAAGTCATTGTATGAATGAGTGCTGAAGAATGATGAGAAACTGACTTGGCATTTTTTATAGTTTACTCAAAATCAACTGAAAAAGCATTTTGTTCTGTTGCAAAACATTTGACTAGGACACCAAATCACTGCCTGTGCTTTCTGGGTACTATTACCAGCTGATGCTCTGAAGCAACATGAAAAGTCACCAGGACATTATATGGCCTACTCTAAATGGATGGAGTTTGAGTCCAAACTCAAGCTGAATAAATGGACAGACACAGAAGACTATTAATGTAGAAAATCAGCTTTGGAGGAGCATGCTTGAGTGTCTGATCTTGATTACCCTTTTTCCTTGCAAAGAATAATTTGGCTTTCTGGAACTCATTGGATAAGTAATTCACTGAATATAATAGTAATTTCCTCAGTTTTATAGAGCTTCCTGAGAAATAGGAATGTCACCTGTAAGCACCAACATCAAGTAGTACATAAAGAAGCTTACAGTAAGATTTGTTGGTGATGAGGATGACTATATCCATGTCACTGACTCAGATATTTGGTCTCCATTCTGGTTTGTCATGATATCCTATTCTGAGTAAACATGTAAACAAGGCATTACAAACTCAGTCACCGGGCATCACAATCACTACTACTTTGATGAGAAGCTGCCTGGATTCCATTGTTCCCTACAGAGACAAGGGATGTGATGATGCCAACACTGTTGCCAAACAAATGGAGAAAACTTAGGAGTTGAGCCCATCTTCAAAATTGTTTGTTTATAAAGCAGAGACAAAGTAAAGAGAAGCTCAGAAGAATAACTTAGAGAGATTTTTTTGCTCACACATTTACACTCCATCAATGAAAGGTTTGAACAACTAAAGCCCGGAGACGGATGGGGGAAGTATGTCTGTAATAAGCTGCCAACAAACAGGAAAGTCTCTTGAACAACTGTACAGACCATGACCACATGCTGACACGTAATAAAGACCTCCATGCTGAATTGGACATCATCACATTTTGCAATACAGGAACCACTCTTTCCTCCACATTCTCCAATTCATGCATGAAACAGAGTGGAGATCCCCTCTTTCTAAATACGTGGATAACTTTAAGCATTCTGCTCACATTGCCAGTCACAGTTGCGAGTGGTAAGCACAGCTTTGTGAAGCAAAAACTCAGTAAAACACATTTTTTTATAATGGCCAATGAGAGACTGAAATTACTTGCTATTTTATTGCTTGAAAAGGCCATTGTCCAGCCTTTTGATCTCTCTTATGTGGTCATAGAATCATAGAGCTGGAAAAGACCTCAGAAAGTCATCAGGTTCAGCCTCCTGCTCTAGTCAGGACCAATCCCAACTAAATCAACCCAGCCAGGCCTTTGTCAAGACGAGACTTAAACACCGCTAGGGATGGAGACTCCACTACTTCCCCAGGTAACCCATTCCAGTGCTTCACCACTCTCCTAGTGAAATAGTTTTTCCTAATATCCAACCTGGACCTCTCCCACCCCAACTTGAGACCATTCCTCTTTGTTTGGTCATCTGTCACTACTGAGAACAGCCTTTCTTCAGCCTTTTTGGAACCTCCCTTCAGGAAGTTGAAGGCTGTTATCAAATCCCCCCTCACTCTTCGCTTCTGCAGACTAAACAGAACCAACTCCCTCAGCCCCTCCTCATAGGTCATATGCTCCAGCCCCCTAATCATTTTGGTTGCCCTCCGCTGGACCCTCTCCAATGCGTCCACATCCTTTTTGTAGTGGGGGGTCCAGAACTGGACACAATACTCCAGATGTGGCCTCACCAGAGCCGAATAAAGGGGAATAATGACATCTTTGGATCTGCTGGCAATGCTCCTTTTAATGCAACCTAATACGCCATTAGCCTTCTTGGCTACAAGGGCACACTGTTGACTCATATCCAGCTTCTCATCCACTGTAACCCCCAGGTCCTTTTCTGCAGAACTACTGCTTAGCTGGTTGGTCTCCAGCCTGTAACAATGCTTGGGATTCTTCCGTCCCAAGTGCAGGACTCTGCACTTGTCCTTGTTGAACCTCATCAGATTTCTTGTGGAAATTTGTCTAATCCTCCAATTTGTCTAAGTCACTCTGGACCCTATCTCTGCCCTCAAGAGTATCTACCTCTCCCCCTAGCTTAGTGTCATCTGCAAACTTGCTGAGGGTGCAATCCATCCCCGCATTCAGGTCATTAATAAAGATATTGAACAAAACCGGTCCTAGAACTGAACCTTGGGGCACTCCGCTAGAAACCGACCGCCATCCTGACATCGAGCCGTTGGTCACTACCCGCTGGGCCCAGCCTTCTAGCCAGCTTTCTATCCATCTTACCATCCATTTATCCAATCCACATTCCCTTAACTTGCTGGCAAGAATATTATGGGAGACCGTATCAAAAGCCTTGCTAAAGCCAAGGTATATCACATCCACTGACTTACCCATGTCCACAGAGCCAGTTACCTCATCATAGACGCTAATCAGATTGGTCAGGCACGACTTGCCCTTTGTGAATCCATGCTGACTATTCCTAATCACTTTCCTCTCTTCCAAGTGCCTCAAAATAGATTCCTTAAGGATCCCTTCCATGATTTTTCCAGGAACCGAGGTAAGACTGAGCCTATAGTTCCCTGGATCGTCCTTCTTCCCTTTTTTGAAGATGGGCACTACATTTGCCTTTTTCCAATCATCCGGGATCTCTCCTGATCTCCACGATTTTTCAAAGATAATGGCCAAAGGCTCCTCAATGACATTTGCCAACTCCCTCAGTACCCTCGGCTGCATTAAGTCTGGACCCATGGATTTGTGTACATTTAGCTTTTCTAAATAGTTCCTAACCTGTTCTTTACCCACCAAGGGCTGTCCATCTTCATCCCATCTTGTGTCACTTAGCGCGTTAGTCCAGGAGCCGACCTTGTCCGTGAATACAGAGGCAAAGAAAGCATTGAGTACTTCAGCTTTCCCCACATCATCTGTCACTAGGTTACCTCCTTCATCCAGTAGGGGCCCCACACCGTCTCTGATCACCTTCTTCTTGTTAACATGCCTGTAGAAACCTTTCTTGTTATCCTTCACATCCTTTGCCAGTCTCAATTCCACTTGCGCTTTCGCCTTCCTGATAACCCCCCGGCATTCTCGAGCTATACATTTAAACCCCTCCCTGGTCATTTGTCCAAGTTTCTGCTTTTTGTAAGCTTCCTTTGTGTGCTTAAGTTCACCAAGGATTTCCCCCGTAAGCCAATCCGGTCTCCTACCATGTTTGCCTCTCTTGCTACGCGTCGGGATGGTTTCTTTCTGTGCCTTCAATAAGGCTTCTTTAAAATACTGCCAGCTGTCCTGGACTCCTTTCCCCTTCATGTTAGCATCCCAGGGGATTCTGCCCATCAGATCTCTGAGGGAGTCAACAATCTGCTTTTCTGAAGTCCAAGGTGTGTATTTTACTACTCTCTTTTCTTCCTTTGGTCAGGATCCTGAAATCTACCATCTCATGATCACTGCTTCCCAGGTTGTCACCCACCTTCGCTTCCCCTATTAGATCCTCCTGTTTGTGAGCAGAAGGTCAAGCTGCGCACGGCCCCTGGTCGGATCCTTCAGCACTTGTGTCAAGTTATCTAACATTCTCCAAAAACTTCCTGGATTGCCTGTGTACTGCCGTATTGGTTTCCCAACAGATGTCAGGGTGATTAAAGTCCCCACGAGAACCAGGGCCTGCGATCTGGAAGCTTCTCTCAGTTGTCCGAAGAAGCCTCATCTACCTCATCCACCTGATTCGGTGGCCTGTAGTAGACACCAACCACAACATCACTGATGTTGTTTGCAACTCTAAACTTAACCCATAGACTCTCAACAGGTTTTTCTCCTCTTTATATACTGGAGTTCAGAGCAATCACAATGCTCTCTTATGTATAGTGCAACTCCTCCTCCTTTTCTCCCCTGCCTGTTCTTCCTAAACAGTCTATACCCTTCCATGACAGTGCTCCAGTCATGCGAGTCATCCCACCAAGTCTCTGTTATCCCAATGAAATCATATTTCTTGGACTGGGCCAGGGCCTCCAGTTCTCCCTGTTTGTTGCCCAGGCTTCTCACATTAGTGTACAAACATCTCAGGTAACCAGTTGATCGCCCTATCTTCTCCATTCGAAAAAGGGGTCCTCCTTTCTTGCTCGTTCCTCTTTGCATTTCTTCCCGGTATCCAACTTTCCCACTCCCCTCAGGGTTTTGGTCACCGTCCCCCGACGAACCTAGTTTAAAGCCCTCCTCACTAGGTTTGCAAGCCTGCCTGCGAAGATGCTCCTTCCTCTCTTGGTTAGGTGGATCCCATCTCTTCCTAACAATCCTTGTGCCTGGAACAGAGTCCCATGGTCGAAGAAACCAAAGCCCTCTCTGCGACACCACCTGCGCAACCATGCATTTACTTCCTCAATTCGATGATCCCTGCCCAGTCCTTTCCCTTCAACAGGGAGGATGGACGAGAACACCACTTGCGCTCCAAATTCTTGGATCCTTCTTCCCAGCGCTACATAATCTGCAGTAAGCTGCTCAAGGTCATTCTTGGCCATATTGTTAGTTCCCACGTGGAGAAGCAGGAAGGGGTAGTGATCCAAAGGTTTGGTCAGTTTGGTAAGCCTCTCAGTCACATCCTGAATTTGAGCTCTCAGTAAGCAGCACACCTCTCGGGATTCCAGGTCCGGACGGCAGATGGATGGCTCAGTCCCTCTTAGGAGGGAGTCCCCGACCGCCACCACCCGTCGTCTTCTTTTGGGGGTGGTGGTCGTGGAACACCCATCCCTAGGACTACACATCCCAGTAGATGGTGTTCCCTTGCGGTTTCTTCCTTGCGAGGTCTCTTCCAAAGCATTCACCACTGCAGAGCCTGTGGAGAGAGCCTAAAAGCAATTACTTACCTCTATAGCATTGGGGGGATTCCCGTGCTGGCCTTTCTCCCCTTCTAGAAGTTACATGCTTCCAGTTCTCTTCCTGGTCCCTTACTGCCCTCTCTGGCTCTTCTGCCTGCCGTGCTTGCAGGATAAAATGCTGCCTTCTATCAAGGAAGTCTTCATCCTCTCTGATGGAGCGTAGGGTCGACACTTGGGCCTCCAGTCCTCTAATTTTTTCTTCCAAAATGGCAACCAGCTTGCACTTAGTGCAGATGAAATCCGTTCTTTCTTCCGGGAGGAAGACAAACATGGCACACGCTGTGCAGGTAACAACAGCAGACCTATCACCATCCATCCCTGCTGTCCTGGAGAAAGGATTTAAAAAGAAAGGCAAGAGAACCTTGTGCCCTTCCCAACTCCCTCTCTAAACTCCCTGTTAGCACTCACCTGTTCGCAAGCTCCTTGGTCGCTTGCTCACTGCTTTATAAAGCCCTGAACTGCTTGAAAGTCCCTCCCCCACCAAGGCTCAGCCAAACAGCAGAGGCTTCTAGAATTCAAACTTTAATTAGAAGCCAACAGTTTCCACCTGCCACTCACAGCACACACTCCATGAAGGAGAGGGGGAGGGGAAAGGGGAAGTGAAAAAAAAAAAAAGCCTCACTCTCAAACACAGGGGAAAAAACAAACAACAACAAAAAAATCACACACTAACCCTCACTCACAAACACAAGCTCAGCACACAGCAAGAAAGCCCCAAACACAACATACGAGTCCTCAAGAGTCCTGTATCTGCTTCTCCTCTACCTGGAGAACTCCCTCTCTAAAGCCTCACTCACAAACACAGGAAGAAGAAAAAAAAAACACACACACACCACCACACACCAACCCTCACTCACAACAGGAGCTCAGCACACAGTAAGAAAGCCCCAATAACAACACACACTTCCCTCAAGAGTCCTGTATCTGCTTCTCCTTTACCTGGAGAACTCCCTCTCAGCACTCACCTGTTCGCAGGTGGTGCTTCAGTTCACAAGGGCAAAGGTGAGAAAATGGCTTTTTGAACTAAGGATTAGGTCTAACATTCTAAGGTTATCGTCAAATGTAACACTCTTTAATACAGGTTCACCCAATGTTCGTGTACAGTTCAATTTCTTCATATTAATACATTTAAGTTATTCTTTGAATTTAAATGTTTCTATAAGCTTAGAGGAAACAATTTTTATATCAATATATGACACGAATAAATACAGGTTTACAACTCCAGCGTGCAAACTTATCTTATTTGACAGAGAACTCATGCATGCAAGTTGTGCAGCAAAATCATGAAATGAGCTACAAATGCAATAAAAATAAGGTATTTAAAAGTCTAACAAATAGAGAAGTGAAGGGTTTTTTGGGGGGATGTCATTTGGTCTAGGGCTGGCCCTGACACTGAGCTGTCCCATTTTTCATCTGTACTCTTCTAGAGGAGGTTTTTAAGTGGGCTCTTGCACCCCCAGAAAATTGTTGGTGGTAGTGTTTGGGACAGACTGGTGCCAGGGGAAAGCAAAGGGGACAGCAGCTGCTGGAACCTCAGGTCCCTTAAATTGCCACTGGATCCTGCACAGCAAGCTCCAGGCAGCTATCAAGGCTAGGTGGAGGGGCCAGTGCAGCATGCTTTGGGCAGCACTGAGGGCTGTCTGTCCCTGCCCCTTATGAGAATGTAATCCCCCCCCCCTCCCCCCGCTTGCCCAGGGACACGCCAGGTGTGTCATCCCTCCTGGTTGGGGAAATGACCTACATGATGAGGTCAGGGAAGGAGATAGAGCCAGGCTTCTGGGATAAGTGCCCCTGCTAAGGAAGCTAATTTTCATTCTTTCTGGCTATCTGATAGCTGGTCTGTGGCTCTTCAGGGAAGCAAGCACATTTTACAATCTGCCAAGGCAGATGTGAGGGGGCTTTGTTCTGGGAGGCAAGACTGTGGGTACCAGTGTCACTTCACCAGCTCCCCCTTGGGCTGAAGAAAGGTGATATGAATTCTTCTCCCTTCCCTTCTCTCTGGTTGGCTGGTGTTGCAGATGAACAAGAAGTGCCTACATATACTGTCATATCATGACCTGTAAAAAGGGGGAGAGGTAGTATCACATGTAAATCTACTGAAGAACCAAGCTTAAGCCATTTGATGCCCATCTTTAGGTTATCCAGTTATCCAATATGGCTTCCTCTGATTTGCATGCACAGGAGCAAATAGTCTGCCATTTGAATGAGAAGCATGATCTCAGCTCTGCATACTGAAATCACAAACAAAAACAGAGGATTTTCTATCCCCAGTCTGGCATCTCAAGCCCTGATGCAAATAGTGTATTCTGGCCTCCTGGCTAATTTGAATGATATTTAGGTTTCAAAGTTTACTTTAGTTGACCCACTCAAGCAGAGCAATTGTTGTGCTCTACTAATCAAGCTTATGGAAAGCTCACCTGGTATCATACAACAGTGACTTCAAGAAGTTGCTTCTGTTCCAATGGGCAACAACTTTTGGCTTTTTTTTTTCCTGACACATTCTATCTACCAGTTCTCCCAAACCAGCCATCTTACAGATTTTTCTCCTATATTGGCCATCCCATCCATCTGTCTTTCTCTAGTAATTTTCATTCTACAGTACTTTAGTCACATTTTCCAGCATATCATTGTTCCCTGGAGCCTCCTGGGCTACACCATAAAACTCTCTTCCTTATGTCCCACACCAGTGCCTCCAGCTTCATGCTATGCATCAATGGCAGATTATTACTCTGCCTCACTAGCCTTTTAGCCTGTGTTCATGGATATTGGCCCATGCCTTAATTAGGATAATGCTGAAGCTAAACAATGAATGTATTAAGTAAAAATGCAAATGAGGTTGAGCTAGTTGCAGGTGTTATCATTTTCACTTAATGAGCTTTTGGTGAAAAGATGTCTAAAAAGGAAATGCAATTTTTAACCATGGATTCTCGCTTTTATATTAAAAATATGACAAAACTTCACTTTGGACTCAAGGAGAGTAGGTGTTTTGTGAGTTGTGGCTGATTTTCCTTGGTACTATAGTCCCTGTTCTAAATGATATCTAACTTTTGTATCCGCTTTCCTTGCCCTCTCCTTAGCCATCCCCATTATCATGGTAACTGTCAAAGATTATCAGCAAAACTGGGAAATACACACACAAAGGATGTTTTCTGTGTCTCTGAGGAGTAACTGTAGTTCAAATTAGGGTCTCTAATTCGAACTACCTACTCTGTGCCACGTGTAGCCGTGGGCATGGAGTTCGGACTAAGTGGGATTTAAAAATGGCGGTGCCCGGGAAGATGCAAATGAAGCCCTGGGATATTTAAATCCCGGGCTTCATTTGCAACTCCGGTTGCCCTCATTTGCCTACCTAGCTCGAACTAACGAGCTAGTGTAGACATACCCGTACTGACAAGGTTATGGCTACTCATGTGGTAGTGGAGCTAGTTAGGGTTGATGAGTAAATAGAAATGAGTAAGAAGTAAAAATCAATTTTAAACTTTTAAAATTCCACTGGAGGAAAAAATAACTTCAGTAAAAACAGAATGACAAGTTACTATACCTAGAGTGAATCAAATTTCTCTCTCATTGAGGAGCAGGTGCCCTGGAGCGACTCTGAATGTTTGTGTCTGAGGGCACACTTTCCCAATCTGCTTTATATTTCGTTTTATTATTGGTGTTGTCTGCATCAGTAATACTCCCAACTGCATATTCATTTTTTCTCTCATTTATGGTAGGTGTATGTTGCAGGGAATTTTTAAAAAATGATGTTGATTATTTTTGTTTAGTTTTAGTATTGTCTTAAGAGAGAGAGGGAACTGTTCCCTCCTCCTACCCACCATGCCCCCATTTAGAGTACTGCCAGGCAATTGGATTGTAGAAAGGTATCGGTACAGCCAGAGCCTGATTTTCCTCTCCCTTACTCTGTCAAATTTGCAAAGGCAAGCCCTTTGGGGGACTCTACTAACTTTAAGTGTTCCTGCAATCTATTCATTGTGTCAGACAGATTTTAAATATTTCAATTTTTTTGAAACTTTAACTTACATTAAGTCTTTAATTCTGAATACAGAGGCTACTCTGAAATATGGGGACAGGTTAACTTCACTCAATTGCCACTAGTCCCCCAGTGACTTCCCATAAATCACTCCTCCTGCCTAGAAAGGAGAGATGTTTTCCCATAACGCACTGAGAGACTTTATAGAACAGCTCATCTTAATGAAATGAAAAGAACTGTGGTATATGCCCCCAAAAGACTAGGTGATACACACAAGTGAGTCAAAAGAAGTAAAGTTAATGTGGTAACTTGATTTAGCTCTGCAGTGAAAAGCGAAACAAAGCTATCCCCCCAAGCACTGTGTTTTCCAATACCATTCCATGGAGACAAAGTAATACAAGAAAAGATGCTAGGTTAACTGGTAAGAGAGGTAGGATCTTTTCTCAAATCTGCAAGTGATTCACTTGTTTGATTTTGGAGATATAACTTAGCCGCTCAATGCTTCAGTTTACCCACTTGTATCATGGGAATAGTAATGCCTACCAACTTTTGTAAAGCACTTTGGACTAGACTCACTGTGCAGTTATGTGCACAAGTAGTCAATGGGATTATTATGTGAGTAACTGCCCACTAATGGATATAAAGGCTCACAATCTCAAGCTTTGAAATCTAGGGATGCATTATTGATGATTCATAAAGACCTACCTTGCTATAAAAATGTTGAATATTTTATTTGTACAAATCACTTCATACATGGCAGAAATTATATTCTTAAATACAGAAAACCAAATCCTCCACTGGTATAAATTGGCAGAGCCACACTGACTGCTATGAATGGCATGGGATGTCAAATGTCAGGCAGTGCAACTGTACTAACAACTATGATTTTTTAAGATTGTTTTTCATTATTTTTTAAAAAATTAAAGGAATCAGGTCTCACTGGCAGGGTCCATGTATACAGAGAGAATGTCCTCAGACTAAAATAGAAGACCAATTTAGGGTAAAAATCGATAGGCAGGCAAGCCCTAAAGAGTAATATCCAGTGGTGTCCTTAAAGAGCAAAACACATAGGAATTTGATTTAAATTTCCCCAGAATGTGCTGACCTACTGCTTCTTTTAAAATCCCTGATTTATTTATTTTTTGGGCTGAAAAATACCTAATATTAATCTCCCTCTCTCACTTAAATGGCTGCATGAGAACTAAACTCATTAAAATCAGTATGAAACGCAATAAAAATCAGAATTAGCCTACAATTCTGTCATCATCTATTCATTAAGTCACAGTGGAACAAAACCAAAATTACATATCCCTCTTCTTACTAAAACAAAACTGAAATTCCCACCCAGCACACAGGTTGATATTTATTTAGATTACAAATTACATCCATGGCCTCTGGCGTACTAAAGAATATTAATGATGTAGGGTATATTTCCTTAAAGTAAACCTGTTCTATCTTTGGTAGTACTTTTCAGGAGGCAGCATTGCAAGTGTGTCTATGGACCTGGCTGTATTATGGCTCAGAATTATGGCGTGCTACAGCTTTTATTTATATTCTAACCTGTATTGTCTCAATGTTCCCTGGTGTTCTCCCAGGTTATTACATTCACCAGTTGCCTTTTGTGTTATACTTGAATAGTGAACCCATAAGAACAGGGACCATCTCTTTGTTCTATGTTTGCATAAAGCCTACTAGTACCTAGGCACTATAACAACAATAGGCACTTTCTGTATGAGGGATCTATTATTTATTAAACAGTTTTAAACACACCCTAACTTTATATTGCACTTTAAAGTGAAGAAGAAAAGCATGTTGTCTAGCTTTGAAGAGTTTACAGTCTAAGGCTTCAATTGGGTTCACTTGGGTGGACCCCATGCCTGTGAAGCAGAGTCCATTAACTGAATTTCACAAACACAGAACACTGAATATTGAATGCATGCAAAGAATTGTTAAAATCTACAGAGCACAGATTATTTGCAGGGAATATTTGAAACCACATCCTGCCATCTTAGCCCTCACCGAGCAGTGATTCCATGAACAACGCCCTTAAAACCAATATGATTTACTCATCTGAGTAAGAATAACAGAATCAAAAGTACAGCAATTCAACTTAATTTGTATCTGATGGGAAGTTCCAGCATTTATATTCATACCAGAAGAGGACAAAAAAAATCAAAAACATTGAACATTTGTGCCCATTTCATTTCATACTTTTCGGTCAAATCAGAGAACTGTACTGAACTTGACCTTTTTCCATGAAAATTTTGATTTTGCCAAAAACCCAAATGTCACTGGACATATTTTTTACTCAAATAATGTCAGTCAGCCCTAAATTAACATTCGTAAACAAAAGTAGCAAAATTGGTCAAATGAATATTTGCTAATTCTCTACAACAGGGGTTTTCAAAGTTCATTACACTACGACTTCCTTCTGATAACAAAAATGACTACATGACCCCAGAAGTGGGGACCAAAGCCTGAGCCCACCACTTCAAGGAGGAGGGCCAAGTCAAATCCCAAAGGCTTCACCCCAGGCAGTAGGGCTTGGGCTTCAGCCATGTGCGGTGGGGCTTGGGTTTTAGTCCTGGGCCCAGAAAGTCTAAAATGGGGTCATGACCCACTTTGTGATCCCAACCCACAGTCTGAGAACCGCTGCTCTAAAACTTGCTCAGGTCTCACCAAGATTGCATGGATTGCAATTGAAAACTAGAAGTCAAATAGTTTTCAATTCCACTTGAGGAGAAGGGTACATGGTCAACATAACTGTACAACCACTGGCCATTTGCCTGACATGCACAACAACTATCTTCCTTTTTTGTTCCAGACCGCATCATGTATGAAGCTGCTGAATTTTATCTGCTAAAGAAGTAGGGATCTGAAGGAAAATTTGATAGGAATAAAACTTTAAATTTAAGAGAAGTCAGGGAAAGGGCAGAATAAGCTTAGCAAAATGGAATTGTAGACAGCATTCATAAGCTTTACTTTTTCTTTATTTTTCATTCAGAAAAGGATAGGCATAAAAGAAGGAAAGACCACAGAAAAATGAAAATAGAAGCAATCTTACTGTAATGAGTGAGTGGAGAATTTGTGTGCAGTTCAGCCACTAATTTTTATACTCTGCCTTCAGTCACACCATATGGGACAGCTACAAAGGGTTATACACTTGTCCTGGCAGGGGATACTGTCAACAGATTGAAGCATCTGTTACACTTGAATAACACAAGGAACAGAATTAAAGGTAAATATGAAATTCATTTTGTCATTTTTCTGACCTTTGAGAGAAAATAGTTCTAACACTGAAAAAAAAAACAGCAAGTATGGGAAAGGTGGTGTGTGAAAATGTGTGTTCATGAGAAAGTCTTAAAAGACAATAAACATCTGAGCTCTTTTGGATGCAGCCATGGAGAAGAGACTACCCACTAAATTAAGATACTCATATACAGCCATCAATTCAACCAAAACAAAGGGAAGCCATTGTTATTGCAAATGGGGTTGGAAAAGTGATTGTTAAAAAAAAAAAAAGTGATTCTCACTTAACAGATCAGTATGCATATCACAAGTACTCAGTGTCAGTCTGATTCCTTTTCAACTGCTTACTCCTGACAGACTTGCAGAACCAATACAGTATGAGAGAGTGAGCTAGACTCTGCTCTACTCAGGTATAATCAATTGTCAACTAAGTTCCAATGGCAAAATGTTTATTGTTGGTGATGAGGCATGAGTTGAAATAGTTTAGCTGATGTGGGACTTTGGAAGTTACTCTAATATACAAGTCCATAATGTTCATTATGGATAAGCTAGAAGGAATAGAGAATTGAATGGAATTTGTTGGCAAAAATCCATTTTCTTCTTATTGTTAAAATCCGTGAAGATGGGATTTTCAGATACACCTAAGTATCTTTTAGTTTCTATTTAGGTCAAAAATCTTTAAGTGCCTTTGAAAATCTGAGCCTGAATGTACATAAAAATTCTCCATGTAGTTTGTGGGGGTGAGGGGGAGGTAAGAAATAGCAGTTGTTTAGCAACATTTTGGAGCTGCCACTCTCCATGTAATCTGGAATATCAAATAAGAGCATATGGATCACCATAGACACTGCATATATCATTCCTAATTCAACAATAGAAAAAGTAGTCAAGACCCTATAACATGAGATATAAGGTTTTCTACCATTCTATTAAAGCAGAAAATTACAATAAATAAAAATGTGTTCAAGTCAGGAAAAGTCCAAATCCCCTCTTACCTAAAGAATTTGTTATGAGCAAGCATTGCCAGTGATCTAGGTAGGTCACCTTTCTTTCTTTTCTTTTTTTATAAAAAAAAATGTATAGTTCTTCATGTTACTCCATGTTTTCTTTCTGACCTTATTTGATTCTCTCACTTTCTTGTTTGCTTCTCAAGTTCCCTTTTTTGCAGCCTGTATTGGATCACTCATTATTCTCCGTCAGTATCTACTCTCACCTCCTGCCAAGTCTATCACACTCCCCAATCATCCTATATAGAGGGAACAGACTCCCTCCTGCTTTAATGGTCTCTAGTATCATTAACTAAGCATCATTCATTACTCAAGGCCAGCCTTATTTTCTGCTTCAGTGATCTTAGTTCTCAATTAATTTTGCAGATTTTAGACAATATGGATGATATTTTAATGTTTGTTAATTTTCCTGCCCAGGATAAATTCATGCCTATCTGAATGGAAATCACAGAGATAAATATACATTTTGGGAGTAAAAATGGAAACTTTGATTTAAAAATCTAATTACAGCAGTCACATTCAGTTGCAAAAATTCTAGACACTTACACATATCACTCATTTTTTAAAACAAAAGAGAATGATAAATAAACCTTCACCTACATTCATTGCCACCAAGTGATATTTAACATAGTATTTAACACTATTTAACACTAGGGATGAGAATAACCTTCATACAGAATGTCAGGCACTAACATCTTATATATAATGTACTATAAAAACAGTGAGGAGTCCCATGGCACCTTAAAGAACAACAGATTTATTTGGGTATAAGATTATGCCTAAATAAATCTATTTGTCTTTAAGGTGCCACAGGACTCCTTATTGTTTTTGTGGATACAGGCTAACATGGCTATTCCTCTGAAAAAGTATAATACGGACAAATAATCAGGGCTGCTTATTTGGCATCTAGCACAAGTCAAGATGTGAGTCCAAAAGATGGGTGGCTGTAAACAATTGTGTTGAACCACTTTGGTCATTAGTCACTTCGGCCATCCCATCCTGAAGACCTCCAAGTTATGGTGGCAGATGTAAAGGAGTTCAGGGTAAGCACATGCCTCCTTTGCCATGGGGGTGACAAGGGATGGAAATGTTATTAATAGAAGATGGCTCTATGCCATTTAAAGATTTCCCTATGAGGAATTCTCAACTGGCTACATAAATTAGTTTATGCCAGCTTTCTGCTGTTAGAACAATGCAAAAAACACATGGTGGGGACTAGGATCAGATATGCACTGCTTACCTCTTTAGTGGTATGTTACATTCAGTACATATAGGAAATTGTACAGTAAAACAGTTACTCTGATTATTTAAAATATGCATTTCACAGACTACCACCATCAAAATCATTAAACACACGCTTAACTGCTTTGTTCAGGGCTAATATTGAAAATAACATTATTTTATATTCCATCCCCAATGGGGAATATAAAGATGTATAGTTAAGCACTAAATAGTAAGGAAGTGGTGAAATGATTGTTTCATAGATACCCTTAATTCTGCCCCTTTTGTGTATACCTTATGATACAGTCTTTACTTAAATGAACACACTATTTCTCTCATATTAGAACCTATAATCGTGAATATAATCCTTGTCTGGAAAATATTATTCTATTTTAATGATATTGGTTACTGTGGCACCCACTACAACCACACTCTCAGGTAATATAAAAAGGAAAAATGTCAACGAATAATAGGAAAGATATAAAAAGCACCTGCCCCACATAAAAAGAGCCAACAACTTTAAAAGAAATTCAACAGCCCATTAATATGTAAACTATATTTATTAGTCTAAGTTTCAGAGCACCTGTACATGTATAAACATAAAAACAATTTATTGACCATTGTCAGGTACATTGAATTCCTTTGGTACCTCCAACAACAAACAAAAAACATAGTAAATTGCAGAGTTTTGTAGTTAATCCTGTCCTGAAAGTCAGCTAAGTGAGGCTTTGTGGAAGAACAAGCCAAGTTATTTACCAGAGTTGAGGACTCCACCAAGTCTGCTCTGTCCCTTGTCCATGCAAAGTTCTCATCCATTTACTGCCAGCAGAAACATCTCAGTGATCTCAACTGTTGAGATAATACAGAGAGGGAGCAGTAGACAGAAGATTTCTATGGTAACTAAAAATCCCAATCATATAAATCTTTATAAGTCAAAATCCACATCCTCAAACCTGGGCATACTTTGGATAAAAGATTTAATGTGTTCTCTGTGTCTTACACTGCTAGACAAGGGCTCAATTGTGCCCCTTAAGGGAGTGGTGCAAAGATGCACTGCCAGGAAGCATTCTGCATGAAGCCTGGAACATGCTTGTTGGAGGTACTACAGATGGGGCAATCATTTTGTGTGGTGTAGCTTATTCTTCCCCATATACTTAGCATGCTGTGCTAGCTAGTGCTTAGAGAAGGCTGCAGAACCACACCAGCCCCCATTTCTCCAACATATTTTAAGAGGGTCTATAGCTGCACCTTCTCATAACTAAAAGAAACTGCACCAGCAGGGCGTGACAGAGCTGAGTTCCAGCTTCATAATGACAGGACACCTCAGTAGGGCAGAGGGATAGTTATTCCAACACTGCTGTCTGGGAGTTCTCAGAGAGAAAAAAAATACAGAAGAGCAGTGCTTCCCACTTCCTTATTCCTGAAGCCACTGGATAGCTTAAAACAAAAACAGCCTCTTGGTCAAGAGCATAGAAAGCAGCTTATGGTCCTGAAAGTTTCAACATGGAAAGATGACCTATGTTAGAAGACCATATATCACACAACAGAGCACTCTCTGTACCCTAGCCAAACTCAAAGCCAGATGCAATTGGGTCAAGGAAGTTTAACTGAAAAAAAGTCAACACACAACATAATGATGATGACCTTTAGTTTTTTTTTATTATACACTATTCATCTCCACAGCCTCTGATTTTAGCATACCTTCTTGATTCCTGGGAAAATATAGGAATATTTTTGCTTATGATAAGTGATTTAACAGTGCTAGTATTAATTAAACTAAACATTGTCTAAACTAAGACAATGTAATTTTTACACATGGATACAATGTTTCTTTACATACACTTCAGAGCCCTAATCCAGAAAATACACCTCTTAATATTTCTTTTGTAAATGTTTTCAACCATTATAATTAAAATGTTCTGAAATTGAATGCCAGACTAAATGCCTGTTTTCAGCTGTAAAACTTTTGATCACCCAGAGTTTGGTGAGTTGGTGAAATACAAAGGCTCAGATTTTTATTATGCAACCTCTAGATGTTAGAGGTGTATATTATCCTTCCAACATTGTGCATCTTAGAATACATAGCACATATGAATCTAGTACATATCTATCTTCTTTGAAGATGATCGATGAGTGTCTCTTCAGTTCATGACTGTCTGTTCATGGCTATCTGTACACATTTACATAAAATGATCTTACATGTATATTTTCAAATAAAAAAAACACAAACTGTCCTGAGACATATGTAAGGTTTGTTTCAGATATCATCAGCTTTTAACTTTTCTGGCTATATCAGCTTAGAAACTGACCTCTACATCAAGATTTTGAACCAGGTGAAATCTTTTGAGCATTTTCAGTTTTGAGATTCTATTGGGGTCACTCCTATGCTGTGGCAGGATTTCCCCATATATTGTCAGTAAAATGGATTACTTTCCCTTGCCAGAGTAGGTATCATATGTATGAATATACTGCCATAGAAACAAAGCAAACTAATGGATGATGGGGAGCTATTTTCCATTTAGTAAAAAGTGGTATGTTCAGATAGCATAAGGAAACTAATTTCTTGCCTACAAGACAAGAACAATTAGTTCCACTAATTTCTGGTATGCATTTAGGGTGATTGATTTTGGAAAATCATGTGTAAGTACATAGTCTTTTCCTCTTCAATCTCTTTTATAGTGGTCTACAAAATGTTGGTAAAATACTGTAATTTATGTTGTTACATAGTTTTTCTTCACTCAGCACAGTCAACCTCTGGAACTCCTTGCCAGAGGATGTGGTGAAGGCTAGGACTTTAACAGGGTTCAAAAAAGCTAAATAAATTCATGGAGGTTATGTCCATCAATGGCTATTAGCCAGGATGGGTAGGAATGGTGTTCCTAGCCTGTTTCTCATGGAGGTAGCTGACAGGGGAGGGATCACATGAGGATTACCTATTGTGTTCCCTTCCTCTGGGGAATCTGGCCACTGTCGGCAAGACAGGATACTGGGCTGGATGGACTGTTGGTCTGACCCAGTATGGCCATTCTTATGAGGTCCTTGATAGAACAGAAATAGATGTTCTGCACCTGTGATGAATGGGGCCCAAATCAGGAAGGCTCTGAGACATGTAATTAATCATACGATAAAATCCCAACAGCATTAAAGTCATTAGTGCAGTAACAGCATGTATATTTTGTATACTCTGTAAGTATATTTTGAGTCTTCTCTCTTCTTTAAACATCCTTTCTTTCCCTCCACTTTGTGTATCATCATATTTGCTGATGGATAAAATAGAAGTGAGTTGTACCTACAAAAGCTCATGATACCATCTCCATGTTTTGTTAGCCTTTAAGGTGCTGCTAGACTATTTGTTGTTTTTTAAGTTTTTCCATATTTGCTGATACATTCATCCTTTGGCTACCAAGTAAAAAGAGCCTTAACAAATGACCCTGCAGACTTTATGTTGATAAAACACAGCTTCCTTTCCCAAAAATTGTATTTTTGGGGGTGAATGGAGGAAAGTGAGAGAGGAGAAAAGAGGCTATGATCTGAGTAGCTTCAGTCCTTCAACATGATTTGGTTCTGGTTCAGTTCGAGAGAAGTTGTAAATCATATTGATAATGCAAGCAAGATAGACTAACAATGTGCACTATGTCAAACAAACAGCAATTAACTTTTGCAATAAATGATTATACAAGTAGTAGAAGTTTCATTTCAGCTGAAAATGCAATGTGTTCATTGAGTCCCTGCAGGCTCACAACAGTATAGACATGCTTATAGAAAAGGCACATTTAATAAACTGGAGAATGTTACACATTTATCCTCTTCCCCCAACCTCAGACCCCCTTTAAAAATAAAGATGTTTTTAAGAAAGTGGGGAAAGGGTACTAATTAAAATACCTTATTAAAAATACGAAAGAATGTTTATTGTCTTGTGTTTTAAAAGGAATCACAATCTCCCAGATTGTACATTATATGAAATTTTCATCAACTCACATAGCACTCATTTCACATTTCATCTATTCCAAGAAGCAGATGGAAAAATAGTTATCACTTTTTAAAGAAATCTGCAAAGAACCCTAGGTGAATTGCACATTTACAGTATATGATTATTAATCCTGTCATTTTCAGAAGATTGACTTTCTGCAGTCATCCTGCCCTTTTCTCATTCCAGGAATGCAGACACATTGTTTCATGATTATCACCATATTCAAAGTATTTCAGTAAATCTTATTATTATAGTCACCCCTCAAAGTCTAGAGAAATGGAAACCTAAGGCAAAAAAAGCTTCATTTTTCTGTAACCAATATTCAGAAACAAAGAAAATAAAAGCAGCTTCAAACATATTTTATTTCTAACAACTAGATTTTAAAAACACTCCTTTCCCATAGATAATAGTTAGAATTTCATTATAGAATATCCCTGTAAAAACTATTTAATTTTCTACTACATGACGGGAGGATTTGATCTCTTATTAAACATTTTATGGAAAAGTCTAAAAGTGCTTTCAATTATTCATCTGAATTGAAATCTAAGCCTTGGAAACTGCTGGCATTACACACACACATAATATTATCAGCCCACTGAGTGCTATTAGGTCATAAAATGCTGCTGTAGCAACATCTCTGTTACAGCTGCTGGTGCTCATGCAACTTTTACTACAGTTATAAAGCCATTTATTACATTTTCTTTATGATGCTAATGCACTGTGGTCTGTTATTTTATTTTCCCCACTGTGATAAAGACTAAAATGTATGATATTGTGCAAAAAATACAAGCCTAATAACATACCCTGCTGCATTAAAAATCTCTTAGATAAGCTTAAGAGGCTCATAAAAATATTAACAGGGGATACCAAAAGGGAAATATTTGGTGGGACATTTTCTTTCATTTATTTTATTGCTCCCAGCAGAAATTTTTTTAATTGTGCTTTGTCAAAACATACAAAAGATAATACGAATGTGACTTTTTTCTTAATTATAATGTCATCAATGTGGTAGAATATAATTTGCAATTCACTGCTAGGAAAGATGACTAAATAATATCCAAGTAATCATTTGAAAAGGAGAAAAGCCATTAAAAATAAGCATATCCATATGCCCGGAGGTATACAGTAATAGATAATTACAATTTGTTCAAATTGCCTAAATTTAACTTTCCCTTTAACATAAATCTGTATTAAGATAATGCAGGGGGAAAAAATCAATTCACTTAATTAACTAATACCTGGTGCTGTGGCTCACTTAGAGACTCGCTCACCACCATTACTACAACTCAAATAAAAATTCATTACTGTTTAACTAAGATGGGATCTCAGGGTTATGACTTGAATATTCTTCTGAATATGGATTGTGAGATGGTTGCTTCTCTTAAAAAAGAATAAAAAAGGGTGGGGGAGGGAAAGTGAGTTAGATATTTCAAAAGTGCTGAGAAGATCTAAGGGAGATAATACATCATAGAAGTGTTCTCTGACCGTGAAGATTCCAAGTTTTATTCCTCCTTAAAGAAGCCATTTGAAACAGAGATATAATATCTGAGAAGCTTCAGGGGGGTAGCCGAGTTAGTCTGTTACAGAAAAAAACAACAAATGTTCTGGTAGCACTTTATAGACTAACAAAACATGTAGATGGTATCATGAGCTTTCGTGGGCACAGCTCACTTCTTCAGATGACTGGAGTTATGAGTTTCGGATGTGCAGACCCAAAAAAAATAGGAGAGGGGAAGGGGAGGGGGCAGGGAAAAAAGAGGGGGGTAGAAGACAGGGAGCTAGAGAGACAGGGAGCAACAATGCCAACTCTGCCCACATATCTATACTAGTGAATTCATCACTGGGAGCCAACAACATAAGCTACCAAATCAAAAGGTCATTTGACTGCACATCCAGTAATTTGATCTATACCATCAAATGCCAGCAATGTCCCACTGCTATATATATTGGACAAACTGGACAGTCTCTGTGGGAAAGAATCAATGGACACAAATCAGATATGCATAAAGGAAACATACAGAAACCTATTGGGGAACACTTCAATCTTCCTAATCACTGTTTAAAAGATCTTCAAGTAGCTGTCTTTTCACAAACCAGTTCTACTAGCCAGATACACAGAAACATTGGAATTAGAGTTCATCCACAATTTCAATTCACATGCTAATGGACTCAATTGTGATGAAAGTTGGTTGGGGCACTACCAACTTAACAGCCCTTGGAGCTGCAAACAGCTCTTTGTGTAGACTCCTATGTCAGGAAGGATACTATCAATTGACTTTGATTCTTATCTGCTTTGTTTTAACTACCCAATCTTCAGATACTTACTGATTCCTCTAGCTCCCTGTAGCCCACTCCCTCCTATTTTTCCCTCCCCTCCCCTTCCCCTCTCCTATTTATTTTGGGTCTGCACATCCAAAACTCATAACTCCGGTCATCTGAAGAAGTGGGCTGTGCCCACGAAAGCTCATGATACCATCTACAAGTGCTACCAGACCATTTGTTGTTAATATCTGAGAAGTTCAAGATTATGGTTAAGATGTTCCCTAGAAGATTAATGTTACTGAAAATCAGACATGCAAGTCCTTAGAATGGCTTTGAAAATAGCTACATTTTAGGAAAATTGGCTAATTTGTGCCATTTTCTATTCTTATTTTTTTTATTTAATTCATTCACTGACCTTATACCTATTTCACTCAAGAAAGGACAAAATCCTGAAATGCACTGAGCACCTACAAGTCACTTGTTCTACCAGCAAAATACAGTGGAGCCTAGAATGCAGGACATCTTCTGGATGACAGTGTGGTACGAACTGGCTCACAAGAGGTATAAGCAATGATCACTCAGGAGCCAGCTGTGTAACATGCATGAGGGAAATTTATTATAATGACTAGTACCCTTCTGTTTCCTCCACCTCAGTTTTATCCTATTGTGGAAGCACAAGCTAGAGTTCCATCTCCTCAGGAATTTTCAGAAAGTATTACATTTGAGCTGGCTGCAGACCAATAGTCACATTTCAGGAAAACTTGAGAAAACCAAATATTTTGAATTTTTTTCACAAAAGGGGATTTTGTTGAAACATCAGTGTTTGGAGTAGAAAATTCAAGTTTTCAAACAGAGTGTCTCTCATTCTCTCTCTCCAGTCAGCAGTGGCCAGAAAGCTTTGATCTCAGAAACCTTCCCACAGAAAATTTAGTCAGAATCAATATGTTGACATAAAACATTTCAACTTTGACAAAACAGCATATCACAATGAAAATGCACTCCTCAAAAATGTTCCCACTAGGTCTACATCATGCTTAGTTATCTCCAGGATGACTGTACTGAAAACTCTGAATTTATGTCTTACCAACATTTCCAGTCATTTTCAAAGACTGAAAGTATAATAGATAGAGAGCAGAGAGAAATTTGTTTTTCTCAATAAAACAAAAAAAAAATGGAAAAAATACATTCAGGTCAAATGAATCATTTTAATGTTGATTCAAAATATTTCAAAAAATGTTGAACTCATTTTTCATTTAGAAAATGTTGGAACCATGGTTCTCCTCTTATTTGGGCTGAAAAAACAACGAATAGTTCTGCAGCACCTCAGAGACTTACAAAAAATGTAGATGGTAACATGAGCTTTCATGGGCACAATCCACTTCTTCAGATGAATGGAATTAAGGGGTCCAGGATACAAATAAATAGCAGAGAAAGAAGGGATGGGGAGGGAAAGAGAAGGGAAAAAATATTGTCAATTAGTGTCCATGCTAAAGGAGGCTAATAGTGTGGGCTCTAAATACCCGATGGTGAGCTTTTTATTCCATTAGGGTGTTGAATTTAGCAGCTCATCCAGGTCAGGTCATGGTTCAGACCTCAATTCCAGGTGTCAGATTTGTAAATGAAACCAAGTTCTGCAGGTTCTCTCTCAAGCTGTTTTTTTAAATTGCTTTGTAATAATATAGTCACTTTTAGATCCATTAGTGAGTGTCTGGGCAACTTAAAATGTTCCCTAACAGGTTTCTGTGTGTTACCATTTCAAATATCTGATTTGTGCCCATTAATCCTTTGTCGTAGAGACTGTCCAGGTGGCCAATATACATGGTAGAGGGGCATTGTTGGCACTTGATGACATAGATCACATTGGTGGATGTGCAGTTGTATGAGCCGCTGATGTGGTGGCTTATGTGATTAGGTCCTGTGATGATGTTGCTTGCATATATGTGTGGACAGAGTTGGCTCTGGAGTTGATTGCAGGGGTGGGTTTCAGGATGACTATGATGGAGATGTGCTGCATGGTTACTGGAAATAATTTCTTTGAGGTTAGGGGGTTGTCTGTAGGCAAGGATTGGTCTATATCCCAAGGCCTGTGAGAGTGAGGGGTCATTTTCCAGGATAGGTTGTAGATTGTTAATAATGTGCTGGAGAGGTTTAAGTTGAAGGCTGTAGATGATGACTAGTGATGGTCTGTTGTTTTCTTTGTTGGGCCTATCTTGAAGAAGCTGATACCTGGGTACTCATCTGGCTCTGTCAGTCTGTTCTTTCTCACTTCCCCTCGGTGAGTATTTAAATTTTAAGAATGCCTGATAGAGATCCTGTCGGTGTTTATCTCGGTCTGGGGGATTGGAGCAAATCAGCTTGCATCTTAGGGCCTGGCTGTAAACAATTGATTGGGAAATGTGTCTTGGATGGAAGCTGGTAATCTGCCTATTTCAAAGTGACGATATCAGCTAAATCACTCACATCACATGCTGATAGTCGTACAGTGCCTTCCCACAATTCTCTCTGTATGCCCAGAAAGACAAGCAAACTCTCCCAAAAGTCACTGGAAAAGAATCATAAAGTGGCTCATCTTATGCTAAACAAAGAATGAGGGGGATATGTCCACAGAAGGCCTAGCAATGCATATAATGCAGGACTAGCAAGGACACAATAACTGAGGTATGTTTTTTCAGTGCGGCTGCTCACCAGGCCAGATTCTCAGATTTGGGTACCAGTCACCCATGCTAACTGTAATGATGACATAGTCTAAAATGTGTCACCTGGATTCTGAAAATCTGGAATGAAACTGAAGTTCTCTTAGCTCATATCCAAACAACATAAACTTGTCTGCAAACAAAGTTGGGTTAATGTATACTATTAACTAGCAACATTGTCTTCTGTTAATAGTGGACCTGTTTTCCTCTCTGTGTTTGATCAGATGAGAATCTAATCAAAATATTACAGGTTTTAAGACTCAGTATTGAAACCATTTAGTCTTTTACCACAGTCTTCTGCTGAGTCCATTACCACTTCCTGTAGTTTATGTTAATATAGTATCCCCTTCCCTCAAGATTTGATTGGTTCAGCCCTAAGGCTGAGTATGTGTAGCATATGCAAAATAAGTTGCCTTTATTGATAGCTTTCTATATAGCTAAAGAAAAAAATCTACTGAGCATATATCTCATCAAATAATTAATTTTTCAGTTCAAGAGCTGAAAGAAAAACAATCAGAAAAACTGATTTAAAAAAAAAAAAAGTCTTGCCCAAATGAAAAAAAAAAAATCTTGAATGAAACTTGCAGTTCTACCCTAAACAAGAATTTTGAAACAAAATATGAAATATTGTACTTCAAAGTGCTTGAAATGAACCATTTTGACTTGTTATGACTTTTTATATTCTCAAGGGCTAGGGCAGAGGATTGGAATGTGAGGGCAGTGAGTATTCCAGCTAGAGGAGCAGGTTCTGGGATGGAGTCAGAGATGAGGAGCTTGGGGTGCACGCTGACCCAGGGCTACAGTGGGAAGAGAGGACTCCCCCACAGTCCTCTCTCCTTGCAGAAGCACCTGGGCTGGGAGGGGATTAGAGATGCATCTCCCCACAAGAGTTGGTCCAGGGCTGGGGCTATGGGATAGGTGTCTTTCCTTGCTGCCGCATGTCTAGGGCGAGGGCTGGGCGAGAGGTGCCTCTTCTCACTGTAGCAGTTCCAGGGCTCGTGCCAGACAAAAAGTATCTTTCCTCTCCTTTTTCTGCCACAACAGGTCCAGGGATGGGACCAAGAGAGAGGTGACTCTCTCTGCCACAGCAGGGCTGGAGTTGATGGAGAGGCATTTCTTCCCACTGTACCTCTGAGCACCTGTGCAACCCTTGATAGGTTGCTGCACAACCGAGGAGTTTAAAGGGAACTTATATTGTGTTGTTCTTCCAGACCTCAGGAGCTCTAACTCTATCCCCAAGCTTCTTCAGGGGATGCCTGCCCCATCGTCCACTTCTAATTCCAGTTTATCAGGAAACCAGACTTCCTATGGAATGCCTGTAAACAAAAATAAATCAGGCCATGGTTTTGAAAATGTTCTCATATCCTAGGACTTTTTATTATTTAGCTCATATTCATTTCTCCACAAAGAGAACTTTTGAAAGCATGGAAGAACCTCAAGGTTATTGGTGAGAAGCAGAATCATGTTCACACATGTAAGAAAAATAATGAGAATTCAACTGCAAAAGGAAAATTAGGTAAAGGAGGACACTATGCTCTTTTAGACCTAAATAGATGTGAATCTCCTCAACAGATTCGTCTATTTAAGAAGATTCTGCAGGTACAGAATTTGCCACACAACCCAACTCATGTCAAAGAAGTGTGCTGCACAATCTAAACTGACATTTTGTGAAAAGTAACGCTTCTAGTTCTTATGTCAACAAAGAGAATCCTAAAAAAGTATAAAGCAACATGGAATCTTCAAAAATGTTCAACTTTCACTTAACTGCTCCCATTGAAATAAATGCTAATGTGCTCTTTGATTTCAGTGGCAGTTAGAGCACTGAAAAATTCTACCTGAAATATAATCTGTTGCAAGATTGCCTTCTTGAATCTGCAAGCAAACTGAAATTATGGTGCTGAGAGGTGTTATCTTAATGTGGTGTCAGCAGAAGACCAATTAAAGTGTTAACTGTGCCATTGCTTTTCTTTGTAGCAGAAATATCAAGCTAATCTGATTATCCCTCATTGATGAGCATAGTGGCAACTAGAGGAGGGACAATGGAGCAGCTAGCTGGTGTCAAGTGTTGTTGTGGTTCAAGCTGCACATAAAAGAGATTGGTTTCCTAAAGGCTAATGGCATCATGCCCAAGTATCCTATAGTGCTGTAGTCCACACAGAAGGTGGTGAGGGTGTGAATAAATGATGCTGGGTCATTGTCCACTAGGTGGGGCAGAGTCTCCTATCCTACCAGATATATTAGTGAGTGACTGTTACTCACAGATATTAGTCTATGAGAGGTTAGTGTCAGAGAAGTATCCAGGAGCATACCTAAACTTTCCAGCATGCAGCCACATGAACCCCATGTCACAGTTTGCCTCTGTGTTTTATGGAAATATTTATGTATAACTTGAATATGCTTTATGCAAAACAAGTCAAATAACCTATCATCAAGGTTCCCTCTAATCTGCATGGCAGGGCATCTCCACATCTGCTTAATCAGCCCCACCCAGTTAGGCAGCTCAATGTGGAGAGCCCTGAGCCCCTGACTGAATGGTGCTGATTAAGCAGCTCTGGAGCTATGCTACCACACAGCTTAGCATAGCATAACTGTGACATGGGGTTCATGTGGCTGCATGCTGGAAAGTTTAGGTATGCTCCTGGATACTTCTCTGACACTAACCTTGCCTATCGTTCAAGAGCCTGTGGTCCCCTAGATGTGTATATTCTATTTGTGTGCATGTATCAGTCTTCTATGTAAACTTACAAATATGAAGTGTAAACCTGATTATTCATCTAGAATTTCTACTGAGAGTCATTAGTGGTGGTAAGGGACTTAATGGTCCAGCACTCGAGACAATGATCTCTAAATGGCTTTGTTTTCCCTGTATGTCCAAACTATGGATGGTCTTATAAGGTAAAGTCATGTGACCACGACACGAGGTGATAGAATACATCCTGAATTTGGTATTTTTATATTGGAATGGAAAGAGTTAAATAAAGAGTTCCTGCCCAGAGGAAATTATATTTAAGGAATGGGGAGCAATACATAAGGTCTTCAGCTGGCTTTTGAAAACTGGTTTCCCACACCACGAGAATACTCCAGAACCTGTTAGACCCAAGTCAGAGAAAAGATCAGCTCTGACTTGGATGAACTTATCTGGAACAAGCAGAGTGGTGAGAAATATGTTTGTAATAATCTCTCTTCGTATATTAGGCTTAACTGGTGTGTTTTGTTTATTTTGGCTTAGTAATTTATTTTGATTTTTCTTCACTTGCAATCACTTAAATCTAACTTTTTATACTTAATAAAACACTTTTGCTTATTATCAAACCCACTGTAAATTGTTATTACCAGGGGAGAGGGGGAAGCTACTACTGTGCACTCCTCTCATTCACTGCCTATCTCTATGAGCTTTCTGTGTGTAAATCTTTTATACATATTTATCTGTAATTTTGTTCCATTTTGAGGGCCATGTTCTTGGGTTCTAGAAAGTCCCCATTACTGAGTCCTCCCAGAGGGGAGCTGGTTCAGCATCTGTGTTGCTCTGCTGGGAGAGTGTTAGTGCAACTTGGTGCTTTTTCATGGAGAGACCTGAGCTTCTGGCCCAGCAGGATAGGGTGTTGGGGTACCCCAGAGGGCAGGTGAGTGGACTCAGCAGTTGATCCAGATACTGTGTGACAGCCCCAAGGGGACCTCTGTGATCAAACCCATCACGCCCCATACCACATGGCTTCTTATGATGATGAAGCCTTCCCTGGGGATAACTACAGAGCCCCAGGTTCCTCTTCCTAAAAAGTGCCAACCTTTAGAACTGGGCTGGCTGAATCCATGCAACAACTACCCCAGAGAGTGACAGATTGCTCTTTAATAGGTGCTAAAAATCAAATCTGACTTCTACACTTTTCTAGGAGCCAAAAGCTCCTTAATTCCACTACTGTGTTGTCAAAGCCTCCAGCTCCCACCCTGAAAACTTCAACAATGTCATTAATGTCTGTCTGTCTGTCTTCAAAAATATGTGCCACACTAAAACCTTGGGGCAGCGTTAATTAAATTTAAATTAATATTAGTACAAGTTCAAGGAAGAGTGTACCAAAGACATAATTCATTTTCATATTTCACTGAATTAAAATCTCAAATTTTCCAGCTTGCCAAAGAAACAAAGAGCCTTTCATATAATTTAGGTCCAATTTGTCACTAGCTTAAACAGAGACAAATTTACACCTGTCCCCATCCCCGGCACTCAGGCATGGAATCTTCAGCACCCTTCCCCGGCCATCCCAGCCTACAGCTGATCTCCTTGTTTTCCATTAAAAAAGAAACAAAAAAAAATATAAAAACAGACTCCCCAGGAAGTCACAAGACACTGCATCATGCAAGGTGCTTCTGGGCCTAGCTGGAAAGCAACCCACCCACCCCAAGTGAGGTGTAAGGGGGTGACTATACCTCTCCCCAGGATGAGTGGTTCCCAGGTGTGTTCCATTTCTCTTGCAGCTCTGGCTCTGCCCATGCAAATGAACGGGGCTTTCTGGCATGGCTGAGATTGGGAAGGAGCTGGGATGTTCCCAGAAACTTCAGCCGTTGCCCTGTCCAGCCACAGCTCACTGTGCCTGCAGAAGGGTTGACTCGGTGGCTCACCCTCCTCCAGTGCCACACACTGGGCAACCACTAACCCATGCCAGGAGCCCAGCCACTTGCAGGGAAGCTGTATGTATTAACTTTTTAATTTTTAACTTGCTTTTAACTTTTAGGTGCCCAAGCATAGCAATGCCCCATGGCACATGCCCACTATAATCCATCATTCATAATTTTAGACTTCTTGAAAGGTAGAGTGACCAGATGTCCTAAGGAAAAAAAAAGCCAAATGTTCAAAAGTCTTGAGACACGATAAATGAGGTAATATCTTTTATTGGGCTGAGTTCTGTTGGTGAAAGAGAAAAGCTTCTGTGCTTACAAAGACTGTCACTTTGAGTAAGTTCCCCAGACCTGAAAAAGGTCTCTGTAAACTTGGAAGCTTGTCTCTCTCACCAACAGAAGTTGGTCCAGAAAAAGGTGCTACTTAATTCACCTCATCTCTCTAATAACCTGGGACCCAGAAGGCTACAACATCATTGCATACAAAATTCTGTTATTATAGATTCATGAGATTGATTTAGAAATCATGATTTTTGGGGGAAACAAATGTGGGGGGAGGCTATTTGCCTTCTTGTTTCATGGCCTTTTGGAATGCACCTGTCTCAATTTTTTGCTTTGCTGTGCAGTCACAAGGCCAGAAGCTTATTTTAAAAAAATGAAAGCTGAGATTCTCTTGTAAATATTTGACTCCATGCGCTGAGACTTTAAGACAAAATGTAAAATATCACAAGACTTGCAATAACATTAGCAAAACCTATGAGAAGTCGCTCTAACTTCCATGGGTTCTAAGACTGGAAGCCCAAGCAGCTTTACACTGCAGTGCTATTTCAGGATACCTTTGGTAAATAGCTATACCACATCCCTGTAAACCTCATTCCATGAGGAGTAAGGGACTTTTTGGAATAGCAGGTTATTTCATAATTTGGTGCTGTCTACATTACAAGCCATTTCAAAATTAATTCGAAATAAGCTGCTCAAATTGCATAGCTTATTTTGAGCTATGGGTGCAGCTCGTAACTGGTTTTCCTACTGTCTAAGCAGCTGGATCTGGTTACCAGAGTTAATATCTTGACATCACGTACCACAACTGGCTCCATGTAGCTACAGCTTTTTATAAATCCTGATCTCTCTTGTGTTTCAAAGAATGCCCATCACCTCTTAACTACAATAATTTTAAACCATATTTTTATCACCTGCACTACATCATGTTAAACAGTCCAGTTTGGGGTTTTGTTTTGTTTTTACAGTAAACAGGACACCAATAGCCTTAAGAGAAATGATATGATTTATTTTCATGCATAAATCCTGAGTTATTTCTATAGCAGTGCCATTTGGGAAATTGGTACTTGAAAACTTGATATGAGGAGACAGAAGAGTAAGATATGTGCAGTTAACAAACTAATCACATTTAACTATATACTTAAAAAAACACAGAGGATTTTCAGACCCATAAATAGAAGAGCATTACCCAGGCTTAACTCTCCCTGTATGAAACTAATTTCAGAAGCAGATGGCTGTACACAACTTTGATGGCACTTCAGTTTCTTTATTGCAGATAAAATACTTGCTAGGTTTGGTAAAACAAAAGTAGAGCACAGCTGTCTTGTTTGTATATATTTTGACTAAGGACACATAATCAGTCTTTAAATGATGTGACACAGTTAAAAATAAAATATTTATTTTCATCACATTTGTCATTCAAAGTCATTACTGAGCATATGTGTCCAAATGAGTAGGCACCAGTTACTCATACCTACAGGCAATTCATCACAGGAAAATAAATGTGAACTGTAGTATATTTTCTATCTTGTTCTATACAACAGAGTTAGCTCAACATAAGATAGCCTACAAAAATCTAATTTTGTCAGTGTCTACACTACAGCCTTACTCCCCCCAATGCATGTGCCCTTTCACATAACAACTCCACTCCACGAGAGAAATAGGGCTTGTGTCAGGGTGTATCTGGACTACAGGGTTTTTTTTAAAAAAGTGGCCTTTTTTAAAAAAAAGCTTCCCCTGCGTCTAGACTGCTGCTGCGTTCTTTCAAAAGTAAATCAAAAGAACACGGCAGTTTTTTGACCTCAGAAAACCTCGTTTTACGAGGAAGAATGCCTTTTTTCAAAAGTGCTCTTTCAAAAAAAGGTGCTATGTAATGCAAACTGTGCTTTTTCGAAAGAGAGCATCCAGACTACCTGGGTGCTCTCTTCGAAAAAGCAGCTTGCTTTTTCAAAAGTACTGGTTGTAGTCTAGATTCTCTTTTTTGAAAGAGGCGTGTAGTCTAGACGTACCCGAGTGTAGTTAGGCAATACAGTGTCCATGTAGACACTGATTTGGATGTCATTCTTATCAATTTCAAACAAGAAAGCCAAGTTGTCACCCTGTGCTGGGTGAAGAGCTTCAGCTAGAACAGGTCTGACCCCAGACTCCCAGCTGGTCTACATCCACCCCACTCAGAGCCAGGCTGGGTCCCTGCCGCTACAACCTGGCTGCTACCTAGGCTTCCTACTCCCTGCCCCCAGATGGGCTGTTCCCACCTGGCTGCCTGCTCCCAGCCAGGCTGCACCCTGCAGTTGGAAGACTGGGTGCTATCCACAGGCTCCCACCTCCCCACGGGGAGCCTGCCAGCTGCACTCCAAACTCCGGGCATGGAGTTCTGCACTGGGAGCTTTTCTGTACCAAGCAGTGGAGAGCCAAGAGCCTGACAATAGGGGGCTCAGGGCTGGAGGAAGTTGGTGGATTCTCAGTGGCAAGGAGCAGAGAGCCAAGAGCCTAAAGTAGTAGCTCTTGGCAGTGAAGAGTGGGAAGCCCCAGAGCCAAGGTGGGCAGCCAGGCTCTCAGCATCAGGGAGCTGAAGCACCAACCCTCACTACCCCTCTTAAGTCAGTGGAAATGTTTATGGTGAGGATGCACACCACTGACAGAAGAAGGGCAGTGTGCTTGTAAGTCGACCTAACATAGATTGAGTTAAGTTTCTAATGTAGGTAGACATGCCCAAAGAATTATAATGAACTGCCACACGCTTACAGCAAACATAAAGCACTAACTGTTACAGGAAACTTTGATCCGACCATGATCAAATTTATTTTTAGTGATCTGCAGAATATGTCAGATCACAATTATCTGCACTCTCTTACTTGAAGGCAATTCTCTTTGTTCACTGCCTGCAATCTTTTCTGCATGTAATGCTGCTATCAAAACCATTTCCTGTTCTGTTTTTTGCAGGGTGCAGCATTTTGACATTTCATGCCAGAATCCAGGATCTCCCCTTTTTAGTTGTTTTTGGAGATGTGTTCGAGATGAAGCCCAACAAATGCATATTTTCCTGCTGATTCTGAGAAAAATACTTTGCTTTAGATCAAATTCCATGGATTACAATCTGGAGGTTACAGTCATCCTGTCCTTCCCAGCTACATTGCACTGCGTCCTGCTGTGTGGATGCCTGATATGGAAAGGAGATTGCAGAATGGAAAAGGTTGAGAACCACTGAATTAGTTTAACAAATATAGGTTTTGTGAAACCATGTAACACTGACCTATTACTGTGTTCACCTAACATTACTGCTAGAAACTTTTAAAAATTGATAAACCATCCACAGACCACCTCAAACCTATTTCAATATCATCCTGTGGTTTCACTGGGCATTTTACATAGCTTTAAATTGTCCTCTGGCTACCATGCCACTCCTGGTCCCATGTATTACAGCTTTGCTCTGGTATCCTATGCAGGCCGACTAAATTCTGCTGGTCACAGTCTCTCTAAAAATAGTTTTGAATACTCAGAAAAAGAAGAACTAACTTGTAAGAAGAGTTACATAGGCAGCTGCTGTTTTAACAAGAATCACCATAAAGACACTTTATGTCATTTTGTTCAACACGGTAAAGATTTTAAAAGGCTATTTTTGTAGATAAACATTCTTAGCTTTTTTTACATTTATAAGCAACATTTTTCCAAATGGTTTGCAAAACTAATGTATTTTGGAAAGTTCTATTATGAATGTTTTGAGTAATTCACACTCTTCAAGTTAGACCTTTACAGTATATTAAGCAAAGATATATCAGAATGGACTTGCAGTTTTACCTATAATATTTCAGTTGTCCTGTCTCCAACAATAGTCAATACTAGCTAATTTAGAGGAAGAGACCCTAATTGCATAATAATGTTTCATGGGTGAACATTTTTCCTAGTCCCATCCAGTAATTACTTTGTGGTATTTGTAAGGAATAATGAAGACTATGGTAAAACGCAGGGTTTGATTTACTTTCAAGATCCTTTACCAGCTTCAAGCACAATGTGTGCAATCTTATTGTATGAAAAAAAAGCTAGAGTACATCAAAGTGGCTAATATATCAACTCATCCTGAAGGGAGATATAACAAAGTTGTGACCATTTTTCTTAGAGAAAAGAAATTTTGTTCCCCATTTTGTTATAACCAACATTTCATTTGGCTTGAGCACAGTCCCCAGCAGAAAGCCTAAATACCAACATATTTTAAAATTCTCAAATAACATGGTTTTTTTTTCAAAGCTCATGATTACAAAACTGTTCTGCATTACCCAGAAAATAATTGTATTTCCTCCACTCAAGTTTATTTTATCTTCTCAGCATGAAATGGAAGCATTTATAAAGTTTTCCTTTACATATTTGCCAGTTCTAGTGATATGCTCCATTGTAAGTAGAGGAAACACCAGCTCAAATCATCATTTGCTTATTTATTAGTAAAAAGGTAAAGAAAACATTTAATTGTATCTAGTGTATACCAGGTACCTTTCTGTCCTCTGTCATCTCTTTCTTGCATTCTGTCTCTTTCTTTACTTATTCTTCTTCTGTTGACCTCTAAAGCTATGATTTCATTCTTTTTCTTAGCTCCATACCCTCTTCTATTTTCTCTTCTCTCCTACAGTATTTCTCTGTTATTTATCTGTCATCACTGCGTCCCTTTCGGGGAACAGTATACTGCTCAGATCCTACAAAACACAAAGACAAGCATCAGCAAGGCTACCTCCCTACCACCCCTATCTCCTCACCTTACTCTCCAAGAAACAGCTTATGATGTCAGTAAAAGCTTATAGACTCTGATGTGCACCAAAACACTCATTTCTTTGTCTTTTTTACTTGTTTATTGGCCCTTAGATTTTAGAGGTTTTAAAACCATGTTTTCTTTTCAGGCAGCTCCATATTTTTTATGTGAAGGAATCATTTATTAATTAATAGGGACTGCCCCTCTCACCTTTTTATTCAGAATAGATATGATGGCTCACAATATTACAAACTTGTAATAATGTCAAGATTAAATTAATGTCACCTTTAAATTCTAAGAGGCCAATAAAAGTTCAACAGTTAAAGAGCAAGGAAGAAACAGAGAATCTTATTTTTTTTTAAAAGAAGAGTCGTCTGTTTGTAGGTTACTATAGGGATTGAGGAGCTTCAGGGGGTAGCCGAGTTAGTCTGTTACAGAAAAAAACAGCAAGCAAATGGTCTGGTAGCACTTTATAGACTAACAAAACATGTAGATGGTATCATGAGCTTTCGTGGGCACAGCTCACTTCTTCAGATGACCGGAGTTATGACTAGGGGAGTTAGGACATGGTTGTCAGGAGCTCCTATCAGCATTCCTGTTTTCCCCTGATCTATACTGAAAGGAATGTTTACAACACTACCACCCTCTCCTGGAACACTGGTAAAATCTAAGCAAACCCTAGATTTTACCTACTCAGGCAGGAAAACCTGAAGGCTTCTCTGTAATCTTGGCTGTTGTAACCATCTTCAAAGCAGCATATCACATGTCACAGCTAATACTGTCAACATCCAAACGTTCTAGAATTCCAAAGCTTAAGTGGACTGTCATTACAAAAGGACAGTAAAGAAAGAGCTTCGTCATTCTCTACCTAACCGCCAAGCAACATCAAATCTGTGAAAACCAGGTCCTACAGAAGAAGTGGACAAGGCCATAACACTCATCAAACTTGGCAAGGCAGCAGGCCAAGATGGCATCTTCCCAGAATTTCTGAAAAGCCTAGGTCATCCTAGCCAAAAGGAGCTGAACTGCTTCTTTACCACCATGCATTCTCTTGATCAAACACCCAAGACATGGCAACAGACAAAGATCACTGTCATTCTGAAACTAGAGAAAGCAGACAATGATCCAGAATGTATTGGCCAATAACTTTACTATGCATGATGTACAAGCTCTTGGAAAGGATGCTTCTCCAGAGACATATACTACATGCCTAAAAGATGCAGACTGAAAAAACACATGCAATATTGCATGTGCAAGAATACATTCAAACACATCATGCTGGTGACCTACATGGAATTTGTATCAACATAGTCTCAAAAAAGCAGCAGCCTTTGTGGACTTGTCCTTGGCATACATAAGTTTTGGAGGATTGACCTGCTTCTGAAAGTATCAAAAATAGTGTTTTGCAGAGCACCTTTGTGCATAAAACAGTTATGTTCACCAATGGCAAGTTTCATTTATATATAATAGAAGGGACCAGCATGCCGCATCTACTGAACAACAAGTTCCCATAGGGTTCCGTCTTGATACTATCACTCTTTATTATTTATAACAGTGACATGCCATCAGTTCAATTATGGAAATTTGGATACATGGATGATCTCACATTGTCCATCCAAGAGGACATATTCACCTAACTGGAATGCAAGCTCACAGAGGATTTAAAAAAAAAAAAAAAAAAAAAAACCTGGAGGAGGACTATTGGTTATGGTAACTATAACTAAATCCTAAAAAAAAAAAAAAGCCATCTCCATGTTCTATCTGAGTATCCATCATACAAAGAATTGTCTGAATGTCATCTGTGACACCAAAGGCAAGCTTGTCGATATCCCAAAATACCTCAGAACAGTTCTGAACCATAGCCTCATATAATATCAACATCTGACAGAGACAGCTGCCAACATAATGGCTAAGAATAATATAAGCCATAAATTAGCTGGGACCAGTTGCAAATCATATGCTCCCACCTTGTGGTCAGCCATCTAGGCCCTAGGCTTCTCAGTAGTCTTCTGATTTTAGCAGACCAGAATCTAGTGAATTGCTGCCCTCTAAGATTCTTCTCCAGAGGGACAGCGCTGATTCATTCTATGTCACTGGTAGCCATAAAATGAATGATAACCTTGGGTATCAACATTTGATGTTGCTTATTAAGTTGTCGAAAAGAAAAGAGAACAAAAGAGAAAAAGAAAAGAAAAACATTGGGGATAAATGTACTATACATGTCAAAGAATATAACTCAATATTATAAATTCCAGTGCATGTTCCCCAAATTGCAGCACTTGTCTCTGCATTTGTAGATTGGCAAATAATGCACCAATGATTTCTCCCAGGATTTTTAGAGTGATTTATCACCCCATTTATTCCAGAAAAATGCACCCTCTCATGCCTGCATTTATTCTGCAGATAGATGTACAGTAACTATAGAAGAGGGACTCAGTGCTTTTCAGAAAGAAACACTGAAGTGTTTAGTCTTTTTAGCAATGAATTTGAGCTCTATTTCAAAAATATGTTAAGAAAAAGGGACATGCTAGGTAATGCAACCTGCCCTGCAGTTTTATAGCACTTGTAGATGTTCGGAAGCTCCAATATGTAGCATTACTTATAAATAGATAAGCATGTCTTCAGCATAAACACTTTTGTTGATTAGATAACTATTTATTATATGCACTTCACTGTGTGAACTGTTAACAGTATAAGCACTTTTAACAATTGTATCCTGTGATTTTTTAATAATGTGTGTATTTATGCATAACACTGCATGAACTGTTAGTGCTATAAGCACTTTTAAGGACTGTAACCTGTGACATTTTAGTAATGTGGGTATTTATGCACATCACAGTGAATTTTTAATGTAACAAGCAGTTTTAAGAATTGTTTCCCAAGATGTCTTTGCCATTGTTTGCATTAACATTTCATAGCAGATTATTAATGACTCTTTCTACACTGTTTATTATAATAGAGTGTTCTGCAACGGGACATAAAGGTTTTATTTCCCAATTTAATCCTTTTGGAAAATGACTTTATATTGGTACATTTGGGGTAATGTGATATTGTCTTGTTTACTTGTGCTATTTCCCTCTCAAAGTGTAGCTTTTGATGTATAAGACACATGAAAAATTATATACATGCTACAGTTAAAGTTTCCTAAGACTTTCCATTAGAAAATACTATTTTCAGTTGCTTATACCTTTACCAAATCTTTAAAAATTGAGGCTGTAATTTTCTGTTCCAGGTGCCAGTCCCAAGTTGATATTTTTGGGAAATGTTTCAGCCAATTCCAAAACAAGTTCAGGAAAATACATGTTTTGCCTGTGTTGACATTTTTTTTACAACTATTTCATTGAGAAGCTGTATCAATTCCATATTTTGGAACACGCATTTCAACAAGGGGATTGCCCTCATGTCCTGCATATGCCTTTTTTTGTTACTGTCTAAATCCACCCAAATTTGGCCAAGTTATAAGGCTCTGAAAATCACAATTCAGCCATGCTCTGTTACAATTTGACAGCCAAATTCTCCAAAGATTCCATCTGCACTGGGTATGCTCCATTCCCACATGGCTTCTACATGCTAATCAAGCTATGCATGCACCTATCTAACTGGGGAATCCTATAACTAAAGATTATACTCCACAGAAACAAGGAGGCAGAATTAAGGGTGAAAGGGCAAACTTAATTCTGGTATTGCCTAGTATTTGAGTACTTGATTTGCAACATTTTTTTAATGTAATTATTTTGAAGGTAGTAACTAGATCCACGTGTACATTGTACTGAAATCAGTCTGGGTATGTCTGATTTCAGCAAAGTAGTGTTATAACAGCAAAGTAGTGTAATAATCAGCAAAGTAGTGTTATAACAGCCCTTAGTTCGAAATAACTTTCCTAGTGTCTATACAGCCAAACCGCTATTTTGAAATAAATTCGAAATAGCAGAGTGCTTATTTCAAATTTGGTAAACCTCATTCTATGAGGAATAATGCCAAATTCGAAATAGCTATTTCAAAATAACTGCTGTGTAGACACTTATTTTGTAATAGGGGGCCTCCAGCCTTCCCAGGGTGCCCTGGTGGCCACTCCAGCCTCTACCAAGAACACTTCTCTCCCTCTCCCCCTCCCCAGAGCCCTTAAAGAGGTAGACTCTGGTCACAGTGTCTGTGCCAGCTCCAAGCCTGCCAGCCCAGAGCCAGCAGTCACTGCCCCTGACCCAGTGGCCCCAAAACATGAGCCAGCAAGCCACTGGCAGCCAGCCCTCCACCACTCCCCAGGAGCAGTCTGCCAAGGCCCAGAGAAGGCGGACACCTTCCTGGTCCAGGGTGGAAATCATGGACCTTATTCAGGTTTGGGGGGGATGCCCCTAACGTCCATGATCTCTGCACTAGATGGAGGAATGCCACCGTTTATGGCAGGAAAGCTGCCAGCCTGGCCACCAAAGACGACATGCAAATCCAGGAGCAGGTTTGCATGACAATCAAGTTGGTCCAGCGAGACCCCCAACCCTGAGCCCTGAGCTTCCCCTCCCCCTTCTTCCCCTTGCTTCCCCCTTCCAGCTCCCTCCTCCCAGGTTTCGCCTTCCCCTCTCCCACTCTCTCTTCTCCCCTCTCCCACCTCCTTTCCCCAGTCTCACCAGAGTTTCATTCCCTCCCCCCCAGTTTTGTTAAATAAAGAGAGTTTGTGTTCATGAAAATATGTGTATTTATTTGACATCAGGAAGGGGGTTGGGGAGGTGTAAGTGGAAGGATGTGAGGGAGGAATGAGACACAAGCCCCCAGTGGGGCAGACCAGGGAGGCTCTTAGTGCTCCTCAGGGTGGAAGCTCTCTCGCAAGGCCTCCTGGATGCTGACAGCTCCCCGATGGACCTCCCGGATGGCAGCCTGCAGAAAGGTCAGCCAGGCTCGCAGCAACGCGTCCTCGAGAAGCACCAGAGTGCCCAGGGGCAGCTCTGGCTCCATGTTGCAGAGTGCTGTGGTGTCCCGAGTGAGGGCAACCAGAGCACGCAGAGACAAAATGCTTTGCTGTCCCTCATCGAGGTAGACAAGCAAGCAGGGGAAACCTGAGAACTGGCTGTCTGGGGGGGTCCCTTTAAGCACAGACCTCAGATAGCCTCAGGCAGCAGCCCCCCACAGTAAGTCCTGACCTGGTGCCCTGCTGGAACTGGTTCCGGCCAGCCTTCAATGCAATTCAGAGTCCACTCAGTGTGGACGCACTATTTCGAAATAGCAAAATGCTATTTCCGAAATGCATTTTGTGTGTAGACGCATTATTTCAAAATAACTATTTCAAAATAAAATATTTTGAAATAACACTGTCGTGTAGACATACCCTCCCTTATTTACTTCAGTGGGATTTTCAATCCTGCCTCAGATCAGGAGGGTGGGCTCGTGACCATTGAGGTGCCTTTCAGCTTTACCTTTCCCTCGGTCTGGTGTTTCATCCATCATCATATTCTATGACTGAGCTAATTATGACTTGATTGTAAGTAATGCAGTACTGTCAGAGCTAAAATGATTGCTCATTAGTGTCCAAAATTAAGGCCCAATCATCCTCATTTCCCACTGACTTCAAAGGGAAACTATCAGTAGAATAAGGGTTGAAAGCTGAGAGCCTTAATGCATATGTCAAGCCTGCAAGCTGAGTCTATCTTAATGCAGGATCTGCAGACATTTATCTTTAGCGGCCTGATACCCAGGAATTAGGCCACCAAGCTGCTTTCCAGTTAACAATGGTATTTATTTATTATGTGCTATTATTGGGCAGAAGAAATATAGAAATAAGTGGCCACCTTTTCTGAACTAAGCATAGAACTTGGGGAGGGAAGGCAAAGATAGCTTTAGGCCACTTTCTTAGCTCTCAAATATGGTGCCAATTTGGGGATAGGGCTGAGCCAGGCCTAAACTGTTGCTTTAATTTATTACCAGCTGCTCAAGGTCCAAAAGAGATATTCTGGTCCTTGGAAATAGCTGGAATGCACTCTGGCCATGTCTGCTTCCTCCAGGAATGTCCCCACTGCCTAGTGCTTTGAAAGGTAACACAGAATCAGTCACTCTGAATAGTCAAGTGAGGAAAATTACAGTGTGAATAGATGCTAAATGATTTGAGTCAACATTTGGATAGCTATCCAATATGATGTATTTGATTCCTTAAATACTTCAAATTCTCAGTTGGAAATGCTGAACTAGTATGCACTAATTAGTATTTAGTAATTCATGCTGTAAGTTGTGGTTATATTAACTATCATAGTGCCAATTTCAAATTGTATATATAGTTGTAATATTCAAAGTTTACAAATTGCAATTCCCACTGTGTTGGTTAGTTCCAGAAGTTATCAGAGAACAAACATAAAACCAAATATAATCATGGAATGTGAACATAAAAGGTAGCAAAAACAGTCAAGAAAAAAACAAAACAAAAACCCTTCTGCAATCAAAGCTTAGTAGAATTTTCTGCTCACTTTTTTGATCATCTCTAATCCTTATATATCTCACACACATTCTAGCCAGCAATTGAGTTTCCTATAACATGCACTTCTGCCCTTTATCCATGCAAATATCAGACAGGCATTTAACACCAGCATTTGAACCACAAACAAATAATACCGAGGTAGCTTATTAGAGGCTCCCAAGCTTCACATAAAACAAATGATATGACTCATATCTTCAGTGGTGCTGTTGCTATGGGTTGAAACATGACATTGTAAGGATATTAAGACACCTATAAATAGCAGGTTTGAAGGTTATTTTGTGAAAGGAAGTATAATTAATTAATGTTACTGTGTATGAAAGTGAGATGTAACACACTGGCATGTATTAATTGTAGTGCAGACACATGCTGAGCAAGATTGCAGACAACTTTGCTAATTCATCTGACTCTTGACCCGTGTCTGTTTTGGTCTGGGGATCAGAGACTGACATTTGTGACAAATTGCATATTGATTTGTGATATAAATATCTATTGTAGCTTAAATGTAATGAAGACCATGAAATTCATTTTACATTGTTGGGATGAAAACTAGACTGCTGAGGTAAAAGCAGAAAGCATCATTTCACTGTGTGATGAGTTGAAAATAGTATCAAAGCAGCAGGAAAACCAATGTGGATTTCAATTAATAACATACAACAAATGTTAAACAAACTGAAGTAAATTAAATGCATTAAAAATAACACAGCCATACCAGAAACACATACCACAAGAAATGTTCTTACACAGTTTTTACTCAGGCATAATTCCAGTTGAGTTCTCCTAAGCCCCATAAATATTGCCATCCGAAATGAAACCAAGCATTTTTTTAAAAACCTCACAAGAAACCTTTTTCTTATAAGATTTCTAGTCCTGTTTTCCAGGCCAAATAGGCTAGGGTACATTTTGATAAGCAGGCAGATATACATAGATTTATTCAAACGAAACCTCAACTTCCAAATACTTTGAAGTTAGCCCAACTTTAACTGTAAATTAAAAAAAAATAAAGTAACCCTAAACTCTTTGAGGAGTTGTCGAAAATGACAAACTATAAATACCGCATGTTGAGACAGCAGTACATTGGAATAATTCTCCAAAATTGTCTATGTTGTTCTTACTCCTTGATCAGCTCACTCTAATTCAGGTCATTTTGGTCACTACATTGACATCGTCTCTCTCTGTCTCTCTGATTTTGTGTGTGTGTGTGTGTGTGTGTGTGTGTGTGTGTGTGTGTGTGTGTGTGTGTGTGTGTGTGTTATTTGCATTTTAAAAATTGAATACAAAATGGGGAGAAGAGTGTAAGGAAAAATTTAAATACTGCTCTTATCCCCTTTTTGTTTGGTACCTCACATACATTTGTTATCAGTAATATCAAATCCTGATTAATAATTACAGAAACACCATATTAATCAACCCAGATGAGAGCTGCATTGTGCAAAACAGTTTACACACACATAGCAAGTCCTTGTCCCAAAGAGTTTATGAAATACTCCCTTATCTCTGTGGTATTATCTTCATAACATACATATTATAGTGTTGCTGTCTGTCCAACTTTAGTGGGTGGACCACAGTAAAGTTCATGAGTCTGTTATCACTGAGTAAACTGAAATGGGTCTTTTAGCTCAAGCACTGCAAGATCATGCTTTTAGCTCAAGCAGTACAGGTTCTTGCTTTTAGATCTAGAGATTCCAAGTCCAATCTCTGTAGTTAGTGCTATTCTTTATAAGAACCTTTTCTCATACCCCTCCCCCCCCCCCCCATCTCCTCTTCTGAAGACCAAACAAACCCATTTTTTCAATATTCCTCATAGGCCATGTTTTCCAGACCTTCAATCATTTTTGTTGCTGTTTTCTGGATTTTATCCAATTAATTTATCTCTTTACCAAAGTGATATCCAGAACTGCACACAATATCCCAGCTGAAGCCTTATCAATGCTGAGTGGAAGAATTACTTCTCACATCTTGCTTACACTGTTCCTTCTAATACTTCACAAACTGATCACATTTTGCAACAGGACTTCATAGTCTTTAGTTTGTTTACTCTTAAGATCCATTATAATCCCCACATTCTTTTCTGCTATACTTCTTCCTAGACAGTCATTTCCCATTTTGATTATTCCATCATACGTGTAGTACTTTGCCTTTGCCTTTTCAGAATTTCATCCTATTTGTGACAGTGGTTCAGACACAGACACCCTCTTGTGACTGTCAGTAGATGTGCTGAAATACCACTGAGCCTACTTTCTGATCTTCCTGGACAGCCCTCAAATCTGTCCTGCTGAGTCAGACCTTCTGGCCTCCTCCAACATAGACACAGAATTGGGATCACAGCTCTTTACAGTATAATACACACATTAGGAGCAGTTCAGCTCTGGAACATTCAACCAAAAGGATTTGCCTCAGCACTGTAATTCACAACCTCACTGGGACCTGAACTCTAGATAAACCTGTCTTCACCTGTATACGAAGTAAGCTTATGTTCAGCCTTTTTCTCAGGATAAAGAAAGATATCCACGGACTTCTCGCCCCACCCAGATAACAATTACTTATACTTGGCTTTTTAATGAACAACAGTGATTTTATTAAGTATAAAAGGTAGGATTGCATGCAGAATACTGTAAGGGTGTGTCTAGACCATAGGGGGTTTTTTTCGAAAAAAGTGTCCTTTTTTCAAAAAACCTTCCCCTGTGTCTAGACTGCTGCTGCGTTCTTTCGAAAGTAAATCAAAAGAACGTGGCAGTTTTTTCGACCGCAGAAAACCTTGTTTTACGAGGAAGAACACCTTTTTTCAAAAGTGCTCTTTCGAAAAAAGGTGCTATGTAATGCAAACTGTGCTTTTTCGAAAGAGAGCATCCAGACTGCCTGGGTGCTCTCTTTCGAAAAAGCGTCTTGTTTTTTCGAAAGTACCAGTTGTAGTCTACATGCTCTTTTTCTCGAAAGAGGCTTGCAGTCTAGACGTAGCCTAAGTTATTAAACAAACTCAAACAGAACATACAAGATAAGCTTAATACACTAAGAAACTGCTTATGTATATCACCCTCAGTTATTCTCTCACAGATCAAAAAGCCCTCCAGTCCGTGCTTAGTCCATTTCCTTTTCACAGTTTCAGTTGTTTCCAGTATACATCTTGGGTGGTAAGTAGAAGTGTCCTAACAACTGGCAGCCCCCACTTTGGCTTCCCACATTTATATAGATTTTGCCAAAGACAGGTATCCTTTGAGTTCTGTTTAAACCTTTTCTCCCTTTCATTTAAGAACATAAGAATAGCCATACTGGGTCAGACCAAAGGTCCATCTAGCCCAGTATCCTGTCTGCAGACAATGGCCAATACCAGATGCCCCAGAGGGAGGGTACACAACATGTAGTCCTAACATGATCCCTCTCCTGTCACCCATTTCCAGACAGAGGCAAGGGACATTAACCCTACCCATCCTGGCTAATAACCATTGATGGATCTAACCTCCATGAATCTACCTAGTTCTTTTTTGAACCCTGTTAAAGAACTAGTCTTCACCACCTCCTCTGGCAAGGAGTTCCACAGGTTGACTATGTGCTGCGTGAAGAAAAACTTTCTTTTGTTTGTTTTAAACCTGCTTCCTATTAATTTAATTTGGTGACCCCCTAGTTCTTCTTTTGTGGGAATAAGTAAATAACTTTTCCATATTCATTTTTTCCACTCCACTCATGATTTAATAGACCTCTATCATATACCCCCTTAGTCTTCTCTTTTCTAAGCTGAAAAGTCTTTTTAATCTCTCTTCATATGGTACCCATTCCAAACCTCTAATCATTTTTGTTGTCCTTTTCTGAACCTTTTCCAATTCCAATATATCCTATTTAAGATGAGGTGACGAGTTCCTCTAAGATGTATCCCAGCATAAAATGGCATGGTCACTTGTCTTGGTAGGACCTTCCTCCCATGATTACAGGAAATACAAGTCTATTCACCGATTGTTGTCCTGAGTATTGGGCCATTAAGTTCCCCGAGTATCGCTAATGTTCCTCACTTAGCCTGACTACATTAGTAACACAAGTTATGCTTCATATTTCTAACTTCAAATACAGTAATGATACATGCACACTAAGATGTAGTGGGCAGGCCATACCCTCTGGGCATCCACTGGTGGCTGTCTGTGGGCTGAGGTTGACCCCTGCTGGCCGGTACCTGTAGCACTGCCCAGCAGGACGACTGCCTTAAGTCATGTAGGCAAAAAGACCCAACCTGTCCAACCAGTTGAAGGCAGTCAGGGAACAAAGGAAGGGAGGTTTCGGGGGAAGGGTCAGTTGCTGGCTGGGAAACATGAAGGAAGCAGCCTTAGCTGAGGGCTGAGGGTCTAGTGATGACAATGGACCCCCTAATCCAAGGGCTCTGAGACATCCTGTCCCTGACTCCTGAAACCACATCACGTCTATGCTATGCTGTATCCTGGAGGAGCAATAAACCCTTTCTATACTACTGGTTGGTGGAGTCTCATCTTGCTGCAGATGGGGTGCATGATCGGGGGGTACCCGACATGCCACCACACACACAAATTGGATAATCATATTCAATAGATTACAAGCTTTCTAATGATACTTTACATGAGGTATTTCGCATAAAGCGTGTTCCTGTTATGTCATATTAGTATTGACAAGCATATTTTCATAAAGCATATGGAATGCCCCTTGACACTATTTACTTCAGGTCAGTACTCTAATTTGGCAGAATAATGTTTACTCTAATCCTGTCCTACGAAGTGCTTGCAACCACTCCCAGCATGGTAGGACCCACAAACTTTATAAGTATATTCTCTTTGTCATTACCCAAATCATTTATGAAGATACTTAATGGAGCTGGACCCAAGACAGAATCATGTGGGACCCCACTTATGTCCTTCCAGCTCAGTTGGGAGCTATTGATAGCTACTTTCTGAGTAAGATATTCCAGCCAGTTGTGAACCCACTTTACATTAGGTTTGTCTAGGCTATATTACTCTAGTTTGTTTATGAGAAGGTCATGAGGTACAATATCAAAATCTGTAATAAAAGTCAAGATGTATCACATCTATTGCTTCCCCCCAGTCTAAATTTGTGACCAGGAAATCATTACGATGGGCAAAGATCACGACTGACTTATCTATTATTTAAGAAAATATTTGTTATATACTGACAAATGCATTAAATATAACGTAATATACATAGCTGTATTTTTCTGACAATATAGACAAAAATAGGTAATCTCAAATATTTTGCACATGCAACAGAACTGTGAAATAAAAACACAGTTATAATGCATGCCATTTGGGAGTGTATAAATTTTAATGTATTACAATACTTGGGAATCAAGAAAATATAGCACCTGAATGTCAACATCACAATATTTATCCAACAATTTAACATACTTACTGCCTCTCAATTCTTCTGAGTTTGATTTATCTCCTCTATACTTCCCTTTATGATTATCTGATACACTTCCCTTTATGAGTACTTTAGAAAACACTTTGCCGCAGCACAGTAATTGTTTATGACATCTTCTGTCTGAACCAGATGGCTGAGCTCAATCAAAGCAGCAGAAAGCAGTGGTTATACCTTATGGGCCATGCCTTTTGCTAGTGTAAACCAGCATAACTCCATGATTTACAAAACACATACAAAAAGTGATTCATGAATACGTTCATGCATAGAGCTAAGGAGTTCACTCCATTGTTATCAGCAGGGGCCAGACAATTCTTTGTGAATCCCAAACTTTAATAGATTTCAGCACATATTATTATGCATCCAGAAATTTGTACTACAGGTAGACTATTCATTATTTGCTAATACTATTATTCTAGTTTCAAAAATACTGGAGAGGGAAAACAGCTAGTGACTTAATGTCTCCCGCATCACAAAAAAAGAACAACAAATTGGCAGTCTGAAAAAAAAGGCTAAAATTTGTTTTCATGCTTACTAATAATGATTACATACAAAGAGTTTGGGATTGGTTCTTAAACAATTCACAAACAAAATAAAAAAAGAGTAGTAAATTCATCAGATAATTTATTTCCAGTGATTAAACTGACCAGTTCCAAACAACAGCACTGCCAGCTATTTTCTAACTCCAGGATTTTTATTCCTTGTGCATAGTGAGAAGCTAAAAGAACATAACTTGATTTTTATCCTGAACATCATGGCTGAACTTGTAGTACTAGCCATTATAAACAAAATCTTGGGACAGATCCTCAGCTGGTGTAAGTCAGCAAAGTTGCCCTGACTTCAAGAATGCCTCCACCAGCTGAGGATCTGGGACTTGTTTCTACTTATAAATTGAGCAAAATGTCTTATTGAAAGCATTGAAGAATAATTATGATGAAACCCCAGCATGTCATTACAGAGCTTCTCTTAATATAACCACACTTCAAAATGTCATTCTAATGGAATATTGAAGCTTGCAATCTTTTCATAGTTGAGTTATATATTTTCCATAATAATTGTTATTGAAGTTCTCATAAGACTTTTTTACACGAATGTGCACAATCCAGTTGCACAAGACTACCCTAGGGATTGCATAAAATGTAAGATCCCACAGAGCAACTCTGCAGCAGGTTTTATAATTCCTTAGATTAAAAATATCCTTTGAAATTATCCCTTCTTTCCAAAAGATGGTCTATTATACCAGTAAGCACTTAGCAGCAAAAAAGCTTGTTCTACACTGGTTGCAAAAAAATATGCTGGGCAAATAGCATATAAAAAACCTTAATAGGTGTATTTTAGTGCTCTGGATTGCTTAAGATTTAAATCTGAAGTGACAGTACCAAAGATCTTGACACACAATTTACCAATTACCACCAATGCAAAAAAGAAATTAAGAATGAAAAGTACAGTAAATGGCTTTCTCTGTGTTAAAAATAAAGTGTGATACACTAGGTGTTCAGAGATTATCTAGTAAAGGGTGTTTAAAGACGAAAATTAAATCTTAAATTGGCTTGGTTTCAAACAATGGTTCGCAGTTTTCAGATCATGAGAAGATATTGTAGCATTTGGGGAAAATATGGTTCGTTAGGGTGTTAAAATTGGGTAAATCAATGTTTTTAGATAGCCACCTAGGAAGACAGAAGATAATTTTATTCTGTTTCGAAAGTGATCACTAGGTAGGCAAAAAATATTTAACATATGATCATTTGATCTACAGAACACAAATAAATAATGTCTTGTCCCAGCTGAAAAACAACAAATAAACCTAGAGGTACCAGTATATTTAAGCATATGTTGAGGACCACATAATCAGAAGATGTATATTTGAGAAGGTAATATATCACCTCCAGCTTTCATTAGTATGACAGCTTTTTACATTATTTTTATAATATCCTCTGACAGTGGATGTAACAGATTAATTAAAGAAGGGGAAGGGTAAAGGAGGAGTATATACAGGTGGCCACTGATTTGAGAATATGCTTTTAAGACCTGATCTAAAGTCCTCAAAGTCCCATTGACATCAACTTCCATTTTATCCAACCATAACAATAGGAATACGTGTCTGCTTATCCTGAATTCCAAAACAGGGACTTGAGATTAATTTGTGTGTGTGTGTGTGTGTGTGTGTGTGTGTGTGTGTGTATGTGTGTGTGTGTGTGTGTGTGTGTGTGTAATATGAATGCTACACTTTCTGGTTTAGCTTTGTTTTCAGAGATTATAATGTTACATGCACTCATGTTAAGTACTACCGGTACTTTATTTCTGTATTATTTTGTACCCCAAACATGTCTATGGGGTACAAAATACTTTACATGTGAAACTTAAATATTATTTAAGTTCATTACTAGGTTAGTATTGTGGTTCAATTCATGTAATGAATTTATTTCTCTAAAATTTTATTCAGAATCTTTACAATATAAGAATAAAGTGAGCATTTTAAAAAAGGTATCTTTGAAGAAAAGTTAATACAGAACTTTGTATCTTGTTTCCTGCAGCTATCACAAAAGAAATTCAGGAGGAACACAATTTTTAAAACAATATAATTTTCCAGTAGCATTACTGGAGAAAAATTGTTGCAATTTAATCACACAAGACTATTCGTGGGGATCTCAAAGCCTTTCTGTGTATTCCAACGTCAACATAAGTTAACAATGTGATGCTATTGCAAAACAAGAAAATGCAATTTGGGGTTGCATTAGCAGAGGTACAGCATGCAAGTCATGGGAGCTGATAGTACTGCTCTACTTGGCACTGCTTAGGCCTCAGCTGCAATACTCCGTCCAATGTTGGTCACTGCTGCATAGAAAGTCAATAGAGAAACTCATAAAGGATCTAAAAACAAGCTACAAAGATTATCAAAGGAACAGAGTGCAAGCCATATGAGCAAAGGCTATAGGAACTGATATGTTTACTTTGGAAAAAGAGGTGATTAAGTAGGATGGAATGATTGCAGTCTTCAAATTCAGGAAAGGCTCACCCACACACCCAGGGTATGTCTACACTAGCCACCCTAGTTCGAACTAGGGTGGCTAATGTAGGCATTCGAACTTGCAAATGAAGCCCGGGATTAAAATATCCCGGGCTTTATTTGCATGTTCCCGGGAGCCGCCATTTTTAAATGCTCAGTAGTTCGAACTCCCTGCCCGTGGCTACACGCGGCACGGGCTAGGCAGTTCGAACTAAAGCCCCTAATTCGGACTACCGTTACTCCTCATTGCAGGATCTCCTGAGGTCTCCTGAGGTCTCTTGCAGCCCTGAGATTCTATGAATAGAGCATGTGACCCTTGTAATCCTTTTTGACCTTGATTGAATGGTAAAGAATGCTTATGTGCACCTTTACCACTCTTTGACAGTCAGCTCCTTTCTGACACAAGTATACTCCTTCTTTCACTAGTTTTCTATTTCCCTTTATTTAAGTCTTTTCTACAAACTCCATAAAACTCTGTTCCATATTTCTTTACAGTATTTTTAGACTGGAATTTTCAAAGAGATCCAGAGGAGGCAGTTGTCCAAACTCTCAGACATAATGACTCTTTGTAAAAAAAGAGGTTGTCTAAAAACATTGTATTACAAGGCATGTTTGTTTCATGTTGCCATAACATTCATTCATCCAAAATATGCATATTCAGTACTTTGAGAAACAAAAGCATAATGGGTTGGTTGTAACATCAATAATGGCTGAAGTAAACCATTTTATTTACTGTACTGAAATGTATTATGCATGCATATACTGATTAGTTATTCGGGGACACTGGTAATGGTGTAAAAATCTTTTAGAGTTAGAGATTTAATATGTTTCAAGGAGCAAACTATTGTAGTTACAGAAATACGTTATGCTTGATAACACAAGCCTAATTACATTATAAACTGACAGAACAAACCAAAAAGTATAAAGAGTGCATGCTGGTAGTTAGAAAAGGGAAATGTTTTATACCAGGTTTTGTCTAGTTAGTACTGAGTGTGCTGAGACTGGAAATATGGTAGATGTGCAAATATAACACCAAGTAACATTCAAGTTCAAATATGTAATTCTACAAACAAATAAAAGAGCCACACATTATTTGGTAAAGAGTAATACAGAGGATATTTTGGAAGACAAAGATAAATAATCTCTCAGGAATGGAGTTAATCTTATTAGGTTTGTTAAAATATAGTTTATATAAAACTTAGAATGAAAATAAATAAGGCATTGTGTGGTATGCACAGAGAAAATATATGCTTTATTGAGTATATAATGGCTTATTGAGGAAAGAAATGAAAAGTATGTGGACAGACATTAAAGAGGTATTCTAAATTAATAAGGAACCCTAAAGGACCATAAAGATAGCAGACAAGCCAAGATACACATATGCTCTTATTATCAAGAACAGCATACACTTTGATGCTATAAGACTAGATGATGTTTAGAAGGCTGCATTAAATAGATAAGCATGGCAACACAGCACACTCAGAGCTTCACACACGTTTAGAGAGGACAGAAATTAGTTAAATGAGGCTACATCTACACTAAGAGTTTTCCTGCCAAAAAAAAATATGAAATGAGGAACTCATTTGCATGGGTCACGATCTCATTTGCATATTTTCTGCCAATTCGTTTTTGCACTGGGGTTTTTGCACAACAACAAGCAGTGTGGACATCTTCTTTTTGCTCAAAAACCTCTTTTTCCGCAAGATCCTTATGCCCCCAAAAAGGAGAAATACCGATCTTGCAGAAAAAAGGGGTTTTGCACAAAAAGAAAATGTACACACTGCTTGTTTTTGCACAAAAACCCCAGAGCAAAAACGAATATTTTTTTGCCGAGAAAACCCATAGTGTAGACGTAGCCTGAGAAAAGCTTCATACCTCTGCTTCATACTACCAAGACCCCCTACCAATGACTTTGTCAGCCTGATATGTTCATGAGCATGTGCATCACACTTTGGATTTCAGTGTGTGAAATTGACAAAAGGAGATAGAATGAAACCATCATCGTCAAACCAATGGACTGCACACACATGCATTTAATTACCTTCAGGGGAATCCCTTCATAGGCCCCCCAGAAACAAGCATGAAGAGTCAGAGGTTTCTTAGTTTAAATACATTTGCCCCCCTCGGTAAGATGACCCTGAAACTAAGGGTATGTCTACACTACAGTGTTATTTCAAAATATCTTATTTTGAAATAAGATATTTTGAAATAACGTGTCTACACACAAAATGCATTTTGAAATAGCATTTTGATATTTCGGAAATAGTGCGTCCACATTGAGTAGACTCTGAATCGCATTTAAGGCTGGCCGGAACCAGTTCCGGCAGGGCACCAGGTCAGGACTTACTGTGTGGTGCTGCTGCCTGAAGCTATCTGAGGTCTGTGCTTAAAGGGACACCCCCGGACAGCCAGTTCTCAGCTTTCCCTGCTTGCTTGTCTACTTCAATGAGGGGACAGCAAAGCATTTTTGTCTGTGAGTGCTCTGGTTGCCCTCACTCGGGACACCACAGCACTCTGCAACATGGAGCCAGAGCTGCCTCTGGGCACTCTGGTGCTTCTGACCTTTCTGAAGGCTGCCATCCGGGAGGTCCATCGGGGAACTGTCAGCATCCAGGAGGCCTTGCGGGAGAGCTTCCACCCTGAGGAGCACTAAGAGCCTCCCTGGTCTGCCCCACTGGGGGCTTGTGTCTCATTCCTCCCTCACGTCCTTCCACTTACCCCTCCCTAACCCCCCTTCCTGATGTAAAATAAAATACACGTATTTTCATGAACACAAACTCTCTTCATTTAACAAAACTGGGAGGGGGAATGAAACTCTGGTGAGACTGGGGAAAGGAGGCGGGAGAGGAGGGAAGAGAGGGTGGGAGAGGGGAGGGGGAAACCTGGGAGGAGGGAGCTGGAAGGGGGAAGCAAGGTGAAGAAGGGCTCAGGGTTGGGGGGTCTCACCGTACCAACTTGATTTTCATGCAAACCTGCTCCTGGGCTCGCATGTGGCCTTTGGTGGCCAGGCTGGCAGCTATCCTGCCATTGACGGCCGCATTCCTTCAGCTAGTGCGGAGATAATGGACATTGGGGGCATCCCCCCCAAACCTAAATAAGGTCCATGATCTCCACCCTGGACCAGGAAGGCACACTCCTTCTCTGGGCCCTGGCAGGCTCCTGGGAGCTGGCAGACTGCTCCTGGGTAGTGGTAGAGGGCTGGCTGCCAGTGGCTTGCTGGCTCATATATTGGGGCCACTGGGTCGGGGCAGTGACTGCTGGCTCTGGGCTGGCAGGCTTGGAGCTGGCACAGGCACTGTGACCAGAGTCTACCCCTTTAAGGGCTCCGGAGAGAGGGGGAGGGAGAGGAGTGTTCTTGGTTGAGGCTGGAGTGGCCACCAGGGCACCCTGGGAAGGCTGGAGGCCCCCTATTTCGAAATAAGTGTCTACACAGCAGTTATTTTGAAATAGCTATTTCTAATTTGGTATTATTCCTCGTAGAATGAAATTTACCAAATTTGAAATAAGCACTCCACTATTTCGAATTTATTTCGAAATAGCAGTTTGGCTGTGTAGACACTAGGAACATAAGAACATAAGAACATAAAAACGGCCGTACTGGGTCAGACCAAAGGTCCATCTAGCCCAGTATCCTGTCTGCTGACAGTGGCCAGCACCAGGTGCCCCAGAGAGGGTGGACAGAAGACAATGATCAAGCGATTTGTCTCCTGCCATCCCTCTCCAGCCTCTGACAAACAGAGGCCAAGGACACCATTTTATCCCCTGGCTAATAGCCTTTATGGACCTAACCTCCATGAAATTATCTAGCTTCTCTTTAAACTCTATTATAGTCCTAGCCTTCACAGCCTCCTCTGGCAAGGAGTTCCACAGGCTGACTACACGCTGTGTGAAGAAGAACTTTCTTTTATTAGTTTTAAACCTGCTACCCATTAATATCATTTGGTGTCCTCTAGTTCTTCTATTTAGGAACTAATAAATAACTTTTCTTTATCGGCCCTCTCCACACCACTCATGATTTTATACACCTCTATCATATCCCCTCAGTCTCCTCTTTTCTAAACTGAAAAGTCCCAGTCGCTTTAACCTCTCCTCGTATGGGACCCATTCCAAACCCCTAATCATTTTAGTTGCCCTTTCTGAACCCTTTCCAAGGCCAAAATTTCTTTTTGAGGTGAGGAGACCACATCTGTACACAGTATTCAAGATGTGGGCGTTCATAGTTTTATACAGGGGCAGTAAGATATTCTGGGTCTTATTTTCTATCCCTTTCTTAATAACTCCTAGCATCCTATTTGCTTTTTTGACCGCCGCTGCACACTGTGTGGAAGTTTTCAGAGAACTGTCCACGATAACTCCAAGATCTCTTTCCTGATTTGTCGTAGCCAATTTAGCCCCCATCATACTATACTTATAGTTGGGGTTATTTTTCCCCGATGTGCATTACTTTACACTCATCCACATTAAATTTCATTTGCCATTTTGTTGCCCAATCACTCAGTTTGGTGAGATCTTCTTGGAGTCCCTCACAGTCTGTTTCTGTCTTGACTATCCTAAACAGTTTGGTATCATCTGCAAACTTTACCACCTCACTGCTTACCCCTTTCTCCAGATCATTTATGAATAAATTGAACAGGATTGGTCCTAGGACTGACCCTTGGGGACACCACTAGTTACCCTCTCCATTCTGAAAATTTACCATTTATTCCTACCCTTTGTTTCCTGTCTTTAACCAGTTCTCAATCCAAGAAAGGACCTTCCTCTTATCCCATGGCCATGTAATTTACACAAGAGCCTTTGGTGAGGGACCTTGTCAAAGGCTTTCTGAAAATCTAAGTATACTATATCTACTGGATCCCCCTTGTCCGCATGTTTGTTAACCCCTTCAAAGAACTCTAATAGATTAGTAAGACAGGATTTCCCTTTACAGAAACCATGTTGACTTTTGTCCAACAAATTATGTTCTTCTACATGCTTCGCAATTTTATTCTTTACTATTGTTTCAACTAATTTGCCCGGTACTGAAGTTAGACTTACCGGTCTGTAATTGCCCGGATCGCCTCTAGAGCCCTTTTTAAATATTGGTGTCATGTTGGCTACCTTCCAGTCATTAGGTACGGAAGCCGATTTAAGGGATAGGTTACAAACCACAGATAATAGTTCAGCAATTTCCCATTTGAGTTCTTTTAGAACCCTTGGATGAATGCCATCTGGTCCCGGAGATTTGTTAACATTAAGTTTTTCTATTTGTTCCAAAACCTCCTCTAATGACACTTCAATCCGGGACAGTTCCTCAGATTCATCGCCCACAAAGGACGGTGCAGATTTGGGAATCTCCCAACGCCCTCAGCCGTGAAGACTGAAGCAAAGAAATCATTTAGTTTCTCCGCAATGGCTTTATCGTCCTTGATTGCGCCTTTTATAGTTCGATCGTCTAGGGACCCACAGGTTTTTAACAGGCTTCCTGCTTCTAATGTACTTAAAAACATTTTGTTATTTCTTTTGAGTTTTTGGCTAGCTGTTCCTCAAAATCTTTTTTGCTTTTCTTATTACATTTTTACACTTGATTTGACAGTGTTTATGTTCCTTTCTATTTATCTCACTAGGATTGGACTTCCACTTCTTAAAAGATGCCTTTTGTCCTCACTGCTTCTTTTACATGGTGGTTAAGCCACGGTGACTCTTTTTAGGTCTCTTGCTATGTTTTTTAATTTGGGGTATACATTTAAGGTGGGCCTCTATTATGGTGTCTTTAAAAAGTTTCCATGCAGCTTGCAGGGATTTGGCTCTAGTCACTGTGCCTTTTAATTTCTGTGTAACTAACGTCCTCATTTTTGTGTAGTTCCCCTTTTTGAAATGAAATGCCAGAGTGCTGGACTGCTGAGGTGTTCTTCCCACCACAGGAATGTTGAATGTTATTATATTATGGTCACTATTCCTAAGCGGTCCTGTAACGGTTATTTCCTGGACCTGATCCTGCGCTCCACTCAGGACTAAATCGAGAATTGCCTCTCCCCTTGTGGGTTCCTGCACTAGCTGCTCCAAGAAGCAGTCATTTAAGCCATTGAGAAATTTTATCTCCGCTTCTCTTCCTGAGGTGACATGTATCCAGTCAATATGGGGGTAATTAAAATCCCCCATTAGGAAAGTTATTTCGAAATAACGGCTGTTATTTCGAAATAACTTTGCTGTGTAGACATACCCTAAATGTCAAACAGATTGAGACATAAGCTTTGTAGAGGAAAATTAAACGTTAAAATCCCATTTTGCACTGAACAGGGAAGTAGGCAATTAGAACTATGCAAAGCAGTGAAAGCTTCAGGCTCAGTACTCTAAAATGTAATTCCTCTATGAGAAGCAGTAAGAGAAATAGAAACTACAGGCAATTTTTAATAGCATGCCAAAGGCAGGAAGTACTAGAGGGCAGTTAATGCCATATCAATAGTTAAGAATGGAACTAAGGAGGACACACAGAAATCTAAAAACACATTGTTAAGATACTGGACAATATAGACACACTGAACAGTAAAAGATTAATTATAAAAAGCACTAATGTACAACTGAGAAAGGGACAGTCAGTCTCATTTCATACGGTGAATTCATAAACAAGGGTGAAATAGTGGATATCAAGTCTGCAGATTTCAGGGAAGCATTTGCTATATCACAACAGATATTGAATAAGGATGTGCTCCCCTTTAAGCACGAGTACTCACAGTCCTATTTAGAAAGTACACCGGGCTGAATTCTTCACTGTGGCCTAGATCCTGCAAAACATTTATTCATGTGAATCATCCCATCAACTCCAATAAGACTGACACAGTGTATGTGTGAATGTTTTGCTAAAAAAGGATGAAATTAATCATGCACTGAAAATTAAGCATGAGTTTAATTAAGTGCTTTGTTGAATTGAGCCATACTCTGTGCCTCAGTTTCCCATTTATACAAGATAAATAATAATAAATAATAATACTTCATACCATAACAAAGATACCTGAATGCACCATTAAGGCCACATACATACATCAGGCAGGCTGGATCCAGCATATGGACCATATGTTTGTCACCCCTCCCATACACTGTAATGACATTGAAACGGGATGTGTATGCATCTTCTAGCCTAATGGGCCACCTCTAGGTCCTGTTCTTGTTATGCTTAAAAGAAGCACCTGGGATCTCTCTCAGAGGTATAAGGCAACACACCACATTTATTGATGATATAACAAAGTAGCATATGCATTTACACACACACACACACACACACCCCCTGCTGATGGAATAGTTACCAGTCTGTTGCTTGGCCCAACCTATCGGCCAGCTAGGTGCAAGGGGGGAGCTGGGTTCTGGTCAGTCCAGACTGATGAGCCACTTGGCAGGACGGAAACCCGAAGAACCATACAAGACATCCCATCCTTTATAGGATTTTCCTTCCATGCAAGTCTATGCATTTTGCCTTGTCAGGCCTTAATCAGTCATTCAGCATCACAGTCAATCTTCCTACGACATATGCTTATCGGGAAGAAGTTGTTCTCACAGTCATTTGATATCCATATGCTGACGACCCCTCACAGGTATTGTCTTTCCAGTGAAAGTTGTTATAGGTTCCCTATCAAGGGGTGCTTGCCACTAACTTCAGGGTTCGTCAATCTGCCCTGGTAGTCTGCGGCTTCAGCGTGCTTTCACTTGGTTGACAATTATTATTTGGTGCTTCTGAGTCTCTGGCCCCTCCTCTGACCATTTGAGCATGCAGGGGCCTTCACACTTATCTCTTCTAAAACATTCTGTCTCATTCACACAAACAATACATTTACACAATTGCAGCATGGGACTAAAGAGTACTTCTAGTCACTTTAACGAAGTTACAAAGTCTTTCAACATTAAACTTCTTTCTATCTATTACAAAGCCTTGCCTAATATTAACATCACTATGTATTACAATATTCTATCCCTTTGCTTTAACATCAGAACATGCTAACATCAAACAGAGCTGGAGCTAAGTTAAGAAAGCTGCCTGCCCTTCTGAGGCCTACATCTTGTGTTTAGGTTTAATCCAAACCTTTTGCTATAACATACATTCATTACAACTAACTGACTTATTAGTTATAAAATTAGAGTGCTACATTCTGATAGCAGCCAATAATTTCCATGAACAAATTATTGTGCAAGTCAATTTATTCACACACAATTGGTGACTGACTCATGAAGTCAGGAAATATTGTTGGGGAGGGAGGAGAAACTAATGGAACTAATATAAAACTAACTCTGCATCGTGAAAAGCAATGACAGTTAAAACAGTAGAGAATGATCAGAGGTGACAAGCAGGCATCACTTTTGGACACACTGTAAATTTAAGCATGATCTGTTTGTAATTTAAAAGCTGTCTAAATGTAATGGCAACACAAAATTATGGTGGTGAGATAATACATGGAAACAGAACAAATTAATTATTTTAATAGATTTAGTTTATGGGCTGATAAATTGTTCTTGCAGTTTAATTCACAGATGTATAAGGTAATGATGAGACCAGAGAGAAAATATTATCACGAAGGAGTCACAAGGGGATGAACAAGCCAAAAAAAAAAAAAAAAAAAAAAAAGGATTTCATGTCATTATGGGTGATACATTAAAAGCATTTGTGTAATGTTTTAATACCATTTTTGTTTTCTACGTGTAGATATATCCTGCAGACAATAGCAGGAGCCAGTGATTCCATCAGACAAACTGTTGCAGTAAATAGACTTATGTAAACACTCAGCTTCTAAAAAAAATGTGTCTCAAATGACAGCCAACATTTTTCTTGATTTAACTGTTAAACCTAACATAAAAACAGAACTAACAAGAGAACTATCGGTAAAAGAGCCATTTGATGACACTCAGTAAATCTGCATTCTGTAATTAAACTGCAAAATAAAAAAAGTAAACAATGGAATCTCTCAACACCTCACCTGATGTCCAAGAGGTAAGGAGGTGTTATCTGGGCCAATAGAGAACAGAAAAACCTGGGAATCTTTGAGCTTGTCTCCCCGACTAAGTTTCAAATGTGCCTTCCCATGTACTGTTTTGTACTCCTTGAGTTTGACTCCTCTTCTGTGTGGTTCATATCCACAGCTGGGCTTTGGCTTGGCTCTTTTTTGATTGGAGGGGTGGGTGGGGAGAGATAACTTTACTTCCTAAAGTACCATCAAGTCATGGTACAAAGATCAGATATCACTCCACTAGTTTATGCAGATTTTCTTCTCCTTACACTACTTTCCTTTCCAACATGCTTCAATCAGCAAACAACTAACAATATTGACATTTAAAAGGACCACCAACAGGCATCTGAGGTAGCATCTAACATATAAACAGGAACAGTTCACACCTCACAGAGCTTATTGATTTAGTTCATCTGTTGATTTAGCCAGACATCACCGTATCAGTTATGCTCCCTCCATTTGTGAAGGCTATTCTCACAACCATGAGGGCTAAAACCCTTTTAAATGAAAACTTAGATTTTGAACTACAAGACAGCACCAGTGATACGTTCCTCCTTCCTTGAGGGCAGCAACACACATAAAAAATAACACAACTAAACAAACAGTACACATGGTTTCAGACCAAGGGATTGGTAGCAATAAAATAAAATACTTCAGAGGAAATCTTAATGTGGTGCAAGGTCTAATTCAAGCATCACTAAGGAAGATGGATTAGGAGATAACTTGCTCTTGATGCAGATTTGAGACTTGATGACCCTGTGGTCTTTTTTAAGCTAATCTTTCTTGCATAATTAGGCTCCAGGAAACAGAACTGATAAAGGGGGCAGAGATTTATTAAACCTTTGTCTCTCTTGCCCACCATGCAGTCTTTCTTTTCCCTAGTGTTACATAAAGCAGTGTTGCCAAAAGCAGAACTTTAGTTAAAAAATTAAGTTTTCATTTAAATATACTTTAGTAGTAGGCGTAATTGCTCTACCAAAGTGAAATACAACCTTAAACCTTCCATTTCCTAGTCTCTGATTCACTAACAAGGCCATGTAATTAGAACCAAGATTCCCCCCTTCCCTCCCCATTTGATGGGTAGTGGAGGCCAATGTGAAATGAATTGGTAGAACAGCTCCCAGAGGACATGTGTCCCTATCACACAAAGTACCACCATATTTGGGACCAATTAGACATGAATTGATAGTTTCAGCGGAGACCACAAGTATTAAACCAGCATGGAAACTGAACTAGGCTATTACTCACCAGGGGCACATCTATACTATGAGGTAAGGTCAAATCTAATGCGATCAATTTCTTACCATCTGATTTTGCAAAGTCAAAGGTCCACACTGCAGGGAAGAATTGAATATAGTCTGAAGTAGAGCCTACTATCGACTAAGAGAGTGATGTGCCATCAGCAGCTTTGCATTCTGGGCTATGCTCACGGTGTCCATTGCAACCAAAACTGGGCAGTGGGTGGTTATGGGCTGATGTCACTAGTGTCCCATAGTGCACTCATTCAGTCCCTCCCCCTCTGCATGAGATAAAGGGGAAGCAGTGTGCTCACACCTTTTTGTGCCCTGGTCACTCACGCAGTGCAAGCATGAAGCCTGCTTTGCAGCAAGCCATTGCGATGGTGACGTGTGTCATGGTGTGCCTAATGGAACACTCTTTGGAGAGTGTACAAATGTTGTTCCTTCAGGGAGAGTATGAGGACGAAGCTCAGTGTGGCAAGGAGGACCTGCTCATACAAGGTTTGGTGCTGATGCTAGTGCAACTGCCAGTCAGTCCTCTGGACATAGTGCAATGCCATTTCTGGTGTCATGAGACAAGCTCAGACTGGTAGGACCCCATTATGATGGAAGAGATGGGACAATCAGCAGTGGCTGCAGAACTTCCAAATGTTCAAGGTCACATTCTTGGAACTTTGCGAATGGCTTTCCCCTGCCCTGAGGCACCAGAATACCCAAATGAGAGCCCGCTCTGATTGTGGAAAAGCATGTAGCAATTGCCCTACAGAAGCTTGCAATGCCAGACAGCTACTGATCATTGTTGAATCAGTTCAAAATGGGAACATCTACAGTGGGGGCTGCCATTATACAAGTAGCCAAGGCAATCAATAACATTCTAATACATAGAGATGTGACTCTGGGAAACATTGACACCATAGCAGATGGCTTAGCTGCAATGAGGTTCCCAAACTACAGTGAGGCCATAGATGGAAGGCACATCCCCATCTTGGTGCCTCAGAATACATCAACCGCAAGGAATACTTCTCCATGGTGCTGCAGGCACTGGTGGATCACAAGGGCCATTTCACCAACATCAAAGTGGGATGGTTATGAAAGGTGCACGACGCTCTCATCTTTGGAACTCCTGCCTCTTCTGAAAGATGCATAGTCATGCTTTTTTCCCAGAAAGAAAAATCGGAGTTGGAGGTGAAAATGCCAGTAGTGATCCTTGGTGACCCAGCCTACCCCTTGCTCCCATGGCTCACAAAACTGTACATAGGCAGCCTAGACCCCAAAAGGAGGAGTTCAACAATAGGCTGAGCAGGTGCAGAATGGTGGTCAAAAGTGCATTTGGACATTTAAAGGATAGGTTTAGGAGTCTCCTGACTTTTTTTGTGCTCCATGATTTGTGCAAGAGCAAGAGGGAAATTTTTCTGGCAGGATAAGGGGCTGAGGTAGAGTGCCTAGCCAGAGAGTTTGAAGAGCCAGATCCCAATGTGATAAGGAGAACACAAATCAGAGAGACCTTGAAGGACAGTCTTATGCATGGCCACTTTTGAGACTCTTCCACATGGCCCTGAACAAGTTGCCCCTGAATTCCCTGTGTTTGCCTTTAATCCCCCACCCCACCTGTGCAATTCAACCAATAAAGAGACCATTCATAAAAGAACAGCAGGGAAAGGAGGGCTCAGGAACATGAATGGGACTGCCTTCTGCCTTCCAAGGTCCTGGACAGTACGGCTTTCTTTGAGTCCCACCCTTCCCTCCCTCTCCCTCCCCCGCATGTCCTGGGTCCCCAGCAGCCATTGGGGACCCTGGGAATGGAACAACAGGGCTGAGGGCAGAGGGACCGGGGTTATCATCAGGACAGATGGGGTTCTGGGAGATGGCCCTTTCCAGACACAAAGTCAAGCTCTTCATCACAGGAAGGCAACCATGGTCTTCTGTTGTCTCGCCTGCTGCTTCCTGGTAGCTTTTCTCTCCTGCCACTCTCCTCCACGAGGGAGTTAATGCAGTCCAGCTGCTCCCTGAACATGTCCTCCCTTGTCTGCTTTTGCCTGTGGATCTGAACCAGGTGGGCAGATGCTGGAAGGGGAGGAGTACGCACCAAGCTGGCTGCTGTCCCAGCTACAAAGAAAAGTTACAAGGGCATACTTTACAGCAGATACATTGTATTAAGCCTAACCCAAATCTGTTAGCCTACTCCAAAAATCTCTGAAGACAAAGGAGATGTGTTCTATGCAATCTTTACAGTAGATGCACAGACTTCTTAGGACAGCATTGAGATGCACTTGGTCTGGAAGAAGGCAGGCATGGTAAGAGGCCAACCAGGGCAGGAGCCTGCAGGTGGGAGGGGGGCAGAAGAGGGTGGCTTCCTGCTGTGTCTGGCACATGCTGGATCCAGCACACGTGGCTTCCCTGGGGACACTGCTTCTTTTCCTGCCCACAAGGGTGGAGGAGGATGTATGTGTAGCACATGCAGCTTCCCGGGGAGAGTGCTAATAGGTTTCCTACCTCCTTTCTCCAGGTTGCGTGGAGACATATCAGGAGTGGCTACTGACTGAATATAGCCGTATACCTGAAGCCTTATGCTGCAATGCTTTGTGGTTCAATGACACCAGACCACTTACTGGTGGCTTGGCATGGGAAGGTGTCTTACCACAGAGGACAGCACGAGGCTGGCTTCCCCAAAACTCTTGAGAGAAGGATCTAAGACTTCCTATGTGAGAGCTTCATGGAGCTGTACAGGCAAGACTCCCGCTCCACCTGCAGAGACCCTAACAAGCTATTCTGGGGCTCCCATGCTTCATAGGCAAAGAGCACATCACACATCACTCCCTATTGCCTTAACCCACTTGTTAGAAAAATGTTGTGAACTCACCTTACGTGCCTTCCCTGGGGTCAGTGATGGACTGCAACACATCCTGGGAGGAGAGGACTGATGGTCTTGATGGTCGCTGGTTGACTAATCTCCTCTTCCTCCTCTTCCCCCTCCATCATCACACTATCCTACATGCTGATGCCAGGTGTGGCTTGGCCAGACTCCACAGCCACACTTGGGAAGCTGGCTGATCCCCTCCCCAGAATGGCATCCAGCAGCTTCTAGTAGTGGCATGAGTGAGATTCTGCACCAGACCATCCGCTCACCTCCTTCGCCTTATGGTAGAACTGCCTCAGCTCTTTGATTTTTACTTGGCACTGCTGAGCATCCCTGGAATAGCCTTTCATCAGCTTGCAATCTTGCTGTAAATGTTGACATTCCTCTTGCTGGTTCAGAGCTCAGAAAGGATGCATTCAACCTCCCCCCACTTCATCTCAGTGAGGCCCAAGGCCTAGTAGACACTCCACACTGGCACTCTTCTGCACCCTTGAGAACTGGAGCCCCTGGGAGCAGAAGTATTTGAAGTATAAGTAGGATTGTTCAAACTCATCTCCACGTGTGCCATAGTGTGCTACTTGCTCTGAATGTGCTTGCAACACTGGTCACACGGGAAATGCCATTCTAATTTTCCTGTTGCTTTTTGAGCTCACCAGGGAGAGCAGTAGCAGTACAAGTTCTGGCCAGAGTGGGGAGGCCAATAACCTTAACTTTCCAGCAATGCTGTGTCTACACTTCCATAATTTCAACCATGCACGGTCAGGAAAAGCATTACTCCTTATGAAAAGCAGGAGTACTGAAATCGACTTCAGCAACCCTTAAGGTTGATGCCACAGGCTTGGTAGTCTGGACCCATCACTTAGAAAAATCGACCATATGTTGCTAAATTCAATGTAAATCTTAGTGTAGACCAGACCCAGATGTGGTCCTTACAGAGCAGTATGATTCATTCCTTGTTGCCCATTCGCAGCTTCTGGTATTGATAAGAACAGCTGAATGATATACACTCCAAAGTAGTTTTTAACCAGTATTTTTAAATATGCTGATACATACCCCTTACCTGAAAGCCTGCCAGCAGTACTTCATATAGAAACTAATGTTGGTACTAAAATAGGATTTTAAAAGTTCAAGTCAGCCGAAAGAAGCATATGTTTACATTGGTGCCCAAGGGTACCTTATCACTTCAGCATCAAGTTATTATTATCTGCAATCTATTTCAGACTCTTACATAAAACTGAGGAATTCCCTGATGGTTGGAAAAGTCAGCAACATTGTTTGATAACATAACCAAGTGCAGTCACATTTCTGATCTGTAACCCTAAAATATGTAGAGCTGTTATTTCATTTTGTTACAATACTTCTGAATTGTCAAGCCTAATATAAAGGGAGATCAAATTAACAGATATTGTTCTTGACATCATTACACATGGGTTAAGATTGTCGGTAAAGATGATAAAAATCTATGACATGTTTCTTTGAATCATAATCTTAGTTCTTGCTATCTCCCCTTCCCCTCTTACATGTTTTATTTAACTGTACAAATGAAAATGTCAGTTTTCCAGAAGGAAGCTTATGGCAAGGTCATTAGCTCATTAAACTGTTGCATGGAGCTAAAGTGAGCCTTTAGGAAATAAGTAAACCTCATATGTATCTCAGTGAGAAAACTTCACCTTGAGCAAATTGCTTGTTACATATAGATCTCTCCAAGAAGAAACCTCAAGTTGCCAAAGCTTATATTATCAGAGCAGAATATGCATCCATAAATTACAGTGCTTCAGATTTATTACTTAGATATGTTTAAAATGACTTCTAGCATTTTATATAAAAATGTTACTCTGAGGGAATGAATCCATTTTAAGATGTTTTAATAATCGCTTTGTTGAGAAAAAAGTTACCGTTTCTAACAGGCTGATTCAAAGGAAAGTGCAGTTTCCTTAAGGGAGAGCATGGTCATTTAATTTAATTATCTTATTTCAGCTGGTGATGATATCTAAAGGGAAACTCTTTGTCATTTCTGAATTTAGTTTTTATTGAAACTGAACTGAAGTATGACTGGTAATATTTATGTCTACAGCAAGTCTATTGCGACATCAGTACTCTGAACTTGGGCTCATTACCTATCACATCAGCAACTGACTAAAGGCAAAGAGCTGTTAGTCTCAAACACTAAAAATGACACATATGTGAAATGCTGTTTCTATAAGGAGTAGGTGGCCCCTCAATTCTTCTCATGAAACAAAGTGACAGGAAGTACTCTGAGGGCAGTTGTAGGAATCACAGCTTGTACAAATTTCCTTGAGACTTAGGTATTTATTAATACCTTCAAAATAGGAATTAATTATAAATTAGAGTATCCCAGACAGTCTTTTCATTTTCCAGTGCAATATTAAATTGTCAAAGGCAATTTACCTCAGTATTTTCAAATCTAAGTCTCAGTTGTGAGTAATTGATGTATAGCAGTGATCGCTTAAGAGAGATGATTGTACAGGTTTGATGATAAAATCCCCTTCAAGGACTATTAGGAACACATTTTAGGGCAAGCTTGGATTGTTATATAGTATTATATTGCTTTTACTATACTGCTTTTGCTTCTGACCCTGAGTTGAAAGCAATGTTACTTATAAATAATATCCATTTGAGATTGAGGATCCTTACTTTAGGAAACATTTAAAAATGAAAGTGAGCAAGGTCTTCGGAAAGCTGTGGCAACAGACCATTTGAAAGTTCTTAAGTTATAACTATGCTATTCTTGGTCAGAAAGCACCTGCTTTCTGCAGTTACACAAAGGACTTTTTCTTTTTCTTCCCATACAAAAAATAACTGTTTTTTCTCCAGTCTTCAAGGTGACTTTTCCCACTATATGGAGCACTTTTAACATAAGAGATATTTTTAGCCCTCCTTATTGCTAACTTAATGCAGTTATGACCATTACACAGCACATTAGTTTCTTGCAGGGTTGTTCTTGGCTATAACACAGGCTTGAGGCCTATCGCACTTTATGATTTTAATATAATATACCTTGAGCCAAAAGAGTCTCCTTTTCTGTTACATCCGTGTTCCATCACCCCCCTCATTCTTTTCTTTTATATACAGCCAGATACCTTATTTTTGTTTGTTCTATATTTAGACTGTTTTCTTTATTTCCTGCTCCTACTCTTTTGTTTATATCAAACATTTTAGGAACTGTTTACAGTAGTTTCCTTATTTTACTGACACTATCGAGCTAGGAAAATATTTCCAGAAGAGTGAAAGCTGAGAACAGATCTGGATGCACAAAGCCATATAAGTGTGTGCAAAATATTCAGAGATTTATAGAGCTTAAGGCTAGAAGAGACCATTAGATTATCTGGTCTCACGTTCTCTATTTCAAGACAATTACATTTCATTTAATTACCCCAATAATTCATGTTTGGTTATAGCATATCTTCCAAAAAGGCATCTAGCCTTGGTTTCAAAACATCGTCTTCCTAGTTAAAAATATGTGTCTTATTTTCAGTTTTAATTTGCTTGATTTCACAGTTTGCAGCTATTGGTTCTTGTTTTACCATTTTCTGCTAGATCAAAAAACTTTATACTACCACTATCTTCTTCCCATAAAGGTATTTACATATTGTAATCATATCACCTCTAAATCCTCTTTTTGATAAGCTAAACCAATTGAGCTATTTACACCTCACATAGTAAGGCATTTTTACCAACTCTCAAATATTTTTGTCTCTTTTCTGCATTTTATTCGATCTTTCAACATCTTTTTTTACAATGTTGACACCAGAACTAGATACAGTATTTCAGTGTTAGTGTAACCAGTACCCTATACAAAGTGAACATCACGTACAAGTTCATGCTCACTTTTCTCTTTATACATGCAATTGTCTGTTAGTCCTTTTTGTTACTTCTCCACTATGAACACCAACTCCTTTTTCAGAGTCACAGGTGTCAAAGATTTTTGTATGACTTGTTCTTACATGTCTAACTTTGCTATTGTATTAAATAGCATTTTATCATAGAATAACAGAAGATTAGGGTTGGAAGAGACCTTAGGAGGTCATCTAGTCCAACCTCCTGCACAAAAGCAGTGTGAACCCCAACTAAATCGTTTCAGCCAAGATTCTGGCCTTAAACATCTTTAAGGATGGAGATTCCATCACCAGCCTAGGTAACCCATTCCAGTACTTCATCACCCTACTATTGATTTTTTTTTTCTTAATATAAAACTTAGGCTCCCCCCCACTGCAACTCAAGACCGTTGTTTCTTCTTCCATCATCTGTGTTGACCTGCATTTATAGTCTAGATATTATGGCTTGCAACTGGTTGGATCTGACCAGAAGGTATTTAGGCTCTTGTCCCAATTCAATCCACAGAGTGAGAGAACACAGAGCATTTTACCTTGGCAGAGGACACAAACTGAGGAAATACCATATTGTTAAGATCTTTATTAAAATATTGTAACTGAAAGAATAACAAATGCTATGAAATACAGAGTTACAAAACAGTAATACAATTATATAACTTCTGGTGATAACATTTCTACTGTAAAGAACTACTTAGTCTAACATACTCACACTCTTCCCCAAAGACCTGGTAGTAGGAGATGGAAGACCAGCCTCAATCCTGGTATGCCTAATGAATTTTATGATTCAAACTGGCTTAAGTGTTGAATAGCTACGCTGTACTGCAAAAAATGAGCTAATAGCTTGATTGAAGGTAGAAGAAGAAAAAGCTACAGCAATCCCTTGCATGATTGTTTAAGAGGGTCCTTTTACTGCTTAATCTAGGCCCAACCTACCATACCCATATCATATTTCCTACCTAATAAATCTTTGGGTATACTTATTCAATATATCAGAGAGGTAGCCGTGTTAGTCTGAATCTGCAAAAGCGGCGAGGAGTCCTGTGGCACCTTATAGACTAACCGACGTGTTGGAGCATAAGCTTTCGTGGGCAAAGTCCCACTTCGTCAGATGCATGTAGTGGAAATTTCCACTACATGCATCTGACAAAGTGGGACTTTGCCCACGAAAGCTTATGCTCCAACACGTCAGTTAGTCTATAAGGTGCCACAGGACTCCTCGTCGTTTTTATTCACTATATTAACATATTATGACACATTCCTATGTATTAATATTGATTAGCTTGCAATTTCCATATTCTACTTTGTATCCTTCAGTTACTGGTCTATTACATACGTAGGATAAACATATTCAGTTCTTTGTTCAGTTCCCCAAAGTCAAGAGGGACAACTGGTAGGCCATTTATTTATGCCAAACGTTAAACATACCCATACTAACTTGTTTTAGCTAATCACAGAGGATACAGGCCGATAGGTTCCTTTTATTACAGACAACTATTATGAATAATCATGACTATCTATTAAAAATAACATCCACTGGAACTCATAAAACACAGCCCCTGAAAGTATAATTCAGTAATAGTAGGATATAATCAACCCAAGAAAGAAAACACATGTTATGATATGGCTGGCTAGCAAATTGACTTTATTGGCTACATCTGCCACCAATGACAACAGTCTAGCTCCATCCCCTATAGAACCCCACTTCAGGAGGTTGAAGACTGCTATCAAATCTCCCCTCTTTCTTCTCTTTTGAAGACCAAATAAGCCCCAGCCTGCTAGTCATTTTCACTGCCCTTTCTGTAGTGTGGGGCCCACAACTGGATGCAATACTGCAGATGTGACCTCACCAGTGCTGAATAGAGGGGAATAATTACTTTCCTTTATCTGCTGGTAGTGCTCCTATTAATGCAACCTAATGTGTTGTCTTCTTGACAAGGGCTCACCGTTGACTAATATCCAGCCTCTCATCTATTGTAATCCACCCCATCACCCAGATCACGAATGAATATGTTGAACAAAACCAGCCCCTGGGGCACTCCTTTTGATGCTGGTTGTCAACTAGACATCAAGCTGTTAATCACTACCCATTGAGCCTGACAATCAAGCCAGCTTTCTATCTATCTTATAGTCTATTCATCCATTTTGTTTGAACAGGCCCAGTTTACCAAGCGCACCAGATCATTGAATAACAACCCTACCCTCATTGTGTCTTATCATTCCACCAGTCTTCATGCCACCTGAACATTTTATCAGCAGTGATTTTATATTTACTTCCAGGTAATTAAAGAAAATGTTGAACATCATGGAGCCTAGTATAATGCCTGCAGAATACCACTAGACCTCCATTAAATTCACTCTCCCCATTTACAACTGCTTATTGAAATCTGTCAGTTAATTAATTCTTAAACAATTTACTGTGTACTCTATTGATTTTTTTAATCAGAATGTTTTGCAGTGCTAAACATCTAAGTGTCTTATATCTGTGCAGTTATGTTTATTAACTAATTTTGTAATCTCAAAGAATGAAATCAGCTTTGTTTAACAAGACTTGCTGGCTATAAAACCATGTTGAATTGCATTCATTCTATTCCTCCCTTCATTCTTTATTAAACTGAATCGTGTATCAATTGTTTCATTAATTTGCCAGGGACTGGTATCAGGCTAACCAGTCTATAGATATCCAGCTCGTTTCACTTTCCCCTTTTGAATAGTAACACATTAGCACTCATCTAGTCCTCTGGAATTTCTCTGGCTTTCTAAGATTTATTATACAATAACATCAGTAGTCCAGAGATCTCCTGAGCTTACTCTTTTATGACTCTTGGGTTAAAGTTATCTGGCCCTTTGGATTTACAAATGTTTATCCATACTAGATAATATAAAGTGCACTTGAAGATAAATCATCATAATGTATGAGTACTTCATCTTGCTTCTTTCCTAATACAAAACAGAAATATGTACTAAATTCTTCTGCCTCTTCTGCGTCATTAACAATTTAAAAGATCCATCTAGTTATGGGTCTATACCACTGCTGTGATTTATTTTTGTTCAAAAAGGCTTAATAATTATCTTTCTAAGGGTGCGGAAATAGCTTATTTTGAAATCTGGCGTGGTCTACACAGCACCAAATTTCAAAATAAAGTGCTATTGCAAAACGTCCCTTAACCCTTGTGGAACGAGGGTTACAGGGATGCCGGAATAGAGTGCCCGTAATTTCAAAATCTATTTTGAAATAACAGGCTGCTTTAAAGACATGGAATAGCTATTTCGGGATACTTCAGATACCCCCAAAATGCTAATCAGTGTAGATGTAGCCTTATAGTCTTTAGCTCTGCTAGCCATAGCTAATACCTTGGTGTTTTGAACTTCCCTTATCTGTTTTCTATATTTCAAAACCTCTACTTTATAGTGATACTTAAAAAAAAAATTCCTGTCATATATATTTTTTTTAATTTCCAGCTACCACCTTTATTTTCCCATTGATCCAGAATGAACTAAAGAAAGTTTTTGATTGTTGCAGTGTTTTTTGATTGTGGAATCATGGCTTTTTGGCCACCTGATGAAGAACAATACATAAAGAACTCCTGATTATTATTTAGATTTTTCTGCCTGAACTTTTCCTCCCAGTTTCATACATAATTTTAAGAAATTAGCTCTTTCGAAGCACCAAGAATATATATTACTGGTTCAGACTGTCCTGTGCTTGCCCATATTTAATACAATCAGGTCATGATCACTAGTCTCTAAGCAACCACCAACATCCAGTCATTAATGCCAATCCAGGAATTAATTAATCTTTATCCATCATAAATGTAATTCAAAATAGAGATATCTCTTGCTGGATGTAATACTTTTGTACTAGAAAACTAATTAAGAGCACAAAGGTACTCGTACATACACAACAATGTGTGTGCAAGCGCATGTTGGCATGCTTAAATCCTGTTTCAATAGTGCATGTGCAACTTTACTGCATTCTTCAGCCCCCAGCCTTTGGGCTTTTTGGTCGTGAATTGTTTTCATATTCATCTGTTTTTTTCCTGTTAATGGTCTGTAAACTTTGTTTTATTAGCTTTAGCTTTTTTTTTTTTTTTTTTTTTTTTTTGCCAGGGCTCACTGACCTTTAGTAATTTAAATTCTTCATCCTCTGCTATTATGTGATTCAGGTTTTTAAATTATTGCTACAGGCTTTTGATAATGGAATTTAGACAAACTGGTATTTGGAGAGCTTTTTTTCCATGTAAACTCCATTTTTGTTATTTACACATATTAATCCAGTCGCTCTGAGTTTCTGTAGTTTAAACATTTGTAACCACCAATACAAGTTCATTTCCTAAGTAATCATTTTTAAAAGAGATGGCCCTGATCCAAGAACTCCAAGCCAAAACATCCCATGCTTTGACTGCTCAAAATTCAGGTCCAATTATGCATCTTGAATCCTTTTAAATAAAACTTTAATCCTGATTTACCATGCAAAGACTGAATAAATAGGTAATTCATGGCATGTTATTGGGCAGGTATAGGGGGATTAGTTCCTTCCAGGTGCTGCGCTGTCCTCTGCTATTCTCTCCACCCATCATCCTGCTCTCCTCCTTGACTCCCATCTCTCTCTCCAGAAGCAGACGTATCCCATTCCTGACTTGGCCCTTCCACCAGGTCACTATTGTTCTCCACTTCCAGAGTAGCAAAGTCTTCCAGGGCAAACTGTCCCAGGCCATTGACTCTCCACAGACTGGTGTATATCACTTCCCCAGTGGCAGGTAGGGGAACACAATCCCACCCTCTCCTCCAGGTTCCAGCTCTGGGGATCTCCCTTCAGCAGCCAATGTCTCCACTATTGCATTACTTACTGTTTTTCCCTTGAGCCTTTCTGGCTCTCCCCCTCAGAATTTGCCAGCCCCACACCTTCCTCCTAGGGAACACCTGTAGGATACTTGCCTCTATAGCTCCAAACACGCCTCCCCCTGCTCAGGGAGTGATCACAGGATTCTTTTCTATGTTCCTGGGCTTTATATAGACCCCTCATGTTCCAATCCAGCTGAACCTTGTCCAATTAATCACTGCTCCATGGCACCTCCTCCAGGTTCATCGTAGGTAGTTAACTGACCCACCTAGTCACCTTAATACCTCCCAGCCTTGTGTGGGATGGACACCCCATTATGGGGGGACATGCTGGAAGTCTCCCTGCAACCTATAAGTAGGAACCTGTGCTGCCACACAGCCAAACACAGCTCTGTCTCCTGAATTTGGAGGAATGACTGAGCCCTGCTATGCTCCTGTCCACAAAAGCTTATAATTCAGTGGCCATAAATCCCCACAATGCCCCTCCTCAAAATTGTGTGCAGAATACTGTTGGGAGTATTGCTCCATGCAACAAAAGGAGATTCCCCCCCGGAGGGGGAGGTGGCACAGGGGATTGAGATCCCTGGTGGTCGAAGCCAGGTTTTCTTTGTGTTTCTGGATGCAGATGCCTGTTACTGTGGGAAGCAGAGAACCCGCCCTTAGTTAATGCCGTAGTATTTAAGCTAGGCTGCTGTTTTATAGAATTCTTTACTTGCCTTTGGGTTCCATACACAATGTAATAGCCAAAAGCACCACCATAATTTCTTCTGAAGCTTCTGTTAAAACAAAATAAAAAAATTGTCTAGTCGAATCTCTTAACTCTATGCTGTGACATTGATACCTAAGCCAGCTAATAATTGTTGAGTTTTTCCATACAAAAAGTTCAGTTTTGACAAATGGCCTATTTGAAAATGGTAAACAGGCTTCTACCTTGTTATCTTACATCCTTATTCTAAACTAGCATTCAGTGAAATTTATAACCTAGGCATAGTCAGCATAAAGCTACCTTTGAGAAACCTTTAACTTATTTTATCCCATGTGCCACTTTCTCAGCTGGTACCAAATTGATTAGAATGGATTTCTGAAAGTTTATCACAGCTGAGAATCTGGCACACAGTTATTTAGGTGCCCCTGATTAAAGTATGGCTTAAAAGAAACTTGAATTTAGCATTCTATAGCAACTTGCTTTTGTTCACTGAATCATTATTTGTCTAAACACAGGACAGGAAGGGCAATGTAAAACAAAATTGCAGTGAGGAAGTCTAGATTCCCTGCTTAGCTCTGTTCTAGATTTCTTGCGGGAGGTTGGCCAATATTCTGTTCCTCAGATTTCCCTCTGCAAAATGGGAAGTAGTAATATTCTTCTAGCTCCCAGACTTAACGCTATGTCTACATTATACACAAAGGTACTTTTGTCAACAAAACAGCGGCGGTCTATGTACTGCAATGTTCCTCCCACTTTAACTCTCCTGCTACAACTACATAATAAAACCACCTTGACAAGAGGCACAGAACAATGTGCAACAAAATTAGTGAGATACTGTCTTAGTGTCGATATTGTGTTGCTTACGTCATCATAATTGTCCTCAGATTTCCACTTCCTGTTTGCTTGTTGGGAACAGCTCACATCACATCTTCCCAGCCAACCATGCTAGCTCCAAGCAGCAAATGCACTGCTGCCTGGAGTACACCAGAGTTGTTTGATCTACTGGGTCTGTGGAGAAAAGAGGTGAATAGTCATTGCTCCACTCCAGCCATGAGAACTTTGACACCTAGAGGTGGATTGTTTGTGGCAGGGAGGAAAAGGAGCATAACAGGGACATGCAGCAGCGTCAGGCTAAAAAAAAGGGAGCTGAAGAAGAGATATCAGAAAGCAAGAGAAGTCAATCACCAGTCTGGGGCATCACCATAGATATCCTGTTTCTATCTTCATTGGTGACCTCACTTCCACCATCAGGCCCCCATGGATATTTCAGGTGAGTGAGGAACTGGGAGTAGTGGCCAGTGGAGTGAAACCAGTGGGCATGGAAGTGGAGTTGATGAAGGACGGGGGGCAAACAACAGGGTTTTCCTGTGGCGTGGTGAGCCAGGACCTCTTTTCATCTGTGGAGGAATCTAGCCAATCCCAGTACCTGGGCTCTGGCACACCTGATGAAGGGCAGGGAGCTTTAGTAAGTACCCATTGAGCTTTAATGATGCAGGGAGACATGCGGTAGAGTGCTGCCTTTTAAAAATAATATGTTAGATAAGGGATAGAAATAACCAACACTAGCATTGTTTGTATCTGCTTCTCTTTCCCCTGTGCTAGGTAAAGGAAATCATGCAAAAAAAGGTGGCTAATGCACACTGAGATGTTCCATGAACTCTCCATAGAGATCTTGAGGGAACTCTCCTGGAGACCCTCTGTAATCTTCCCCTGCAGGTCCCTTGATGGAGCTGTTATGTGGAAGGAAATTTTCTCACTTCAATCAACAATTAATTCTGCTGTTATCAAAGCTGCATACTGATGAGCAGCATATAGCTCCAGTCTGCAGTCGCATGCATGCAAGAGCAGCACCCTGGCATCCTTGATTACCCTTGGGATTGAGATATCAGCTTCTATCAACCATCTGTGGAACACAGTTTTCAGAATAATGTCTGTAGGCACTTATAGCATTCCCTCTCAGAAACAACCCAACCATTTATCCATCTTGACCTCCCCACTCCAGGCTGAGCTCACTGAGGGTTGCCACCTGTTTTACCCGGACAGTCTGATTTTTCATTCTGGCGTCATTTAGGCTACGTCTACACTGCTGCCTTTGTTGGCAGAGACAATGCAAATTAAGTGCTCATTAGCATTTCTCTCACTCTCATTTGCATAGTCTCTTCCGATCCATTTTGCAGAAGAGGTTTTGGCGCAAAAAAACCTGCGGTATAGACGGGGCAAAAAACCCTTTTGTGCAAGATCCTGTATACCTGCTTTTTTGAGGAATAAGGGTTCTTGCGCAAAAGGATTTTTTTGCACAAAATGGCCCTGTCTTCACTGCGTTTTTTTGCGCAAAAACCTCTTCCGCAAAACGGATCGGAAGAGACTATGCAAATGAGAGTGCGAGAAATGCTAATGAGTGCTTCATTTGCATTACCTCTGCCAACAAAGGCTGCAGTGTATACGTAGTCTTAGGGTGCCTAGTGCCCAGTTTTCAACCTGAAAGACCTGAAAAAATAGTTGGTTAACTCACATTAAGAAATCAAGTCAAAAGGGGGAGCTGAATGTCTACTGACCAGACACCACAACGTAGTAGGAGGCGCTGTGTCATTAACATGTGCCCTCCCCTGCCAACAAAGCCCAGGGCCAGAGCAGAGGGAGTGCAGCTTGTATGGGGAAGTGGCAATGATCCACTGAGCAGCAAGGATAGGGCCTTGGAGGAAGAGGTGGAAAAGCGGTGGGGCCTTGGGGAGAAGCGGCAGAGAAGGGCGTGTGGCCTGGGGGCAGTGTTCCCTCTAAGCTGGATGGCAGCACAGCTTCAGAAGTGATTAATCAGCCCTGTCCAGTCATGCACGGAGCTGACTGACTGGGTGGGGCTGATTAATCACCTGTGAAGCTGTGCTGCCCCGCAGCTTAGAGGGAACACTGGGGGACAATTCAAGGCCTTGGGGAAAGAGATGATGCAAGGGCTTTTGAGGAAGAGGAGGGATGTCAGGAGACCTGTTACCCACAATTAGAAAGTCAACCACCCTAAATTCAATGTGCTTAGAGCTCTTGTCATGCTGTGTCTGCCAAGGAAAGTGGGAAAGTGATGTAGCTTGTATGAATCAAGGGCGTGAGTGCACTTACAATACCGCTTCTGTTTATTGTTTCCTTAGATGTGCCCTGAGGGTCTGCCCCTGTGCACTGGCTGAGCAGTTCTGTTTGATAAGGACACAAACCAGGAGGAATAAGAAAGACATGTTTGGGGAGATATTGCAATTGTATGATGCAGCCGACTGCAAGCAAAGAGTGTGGAGAGAGAGAGAGAGAGAATCAATGAAAAACTGACAGTGAACAACCAGGAGAGGAAACAAGGGCAAGAGTAGGAGCAGATGATACAACTACTCATGGACCAAATTGACACACTGAGGTCCCTGACTTCACAGAAGGCAGAATACATCCATGCTCGCTCCCCTCCTCCCTGCATCCTACACAGAACTGCCTCCCTGCCCTCCCCAGGATTCCCACATACATTCCTTGCATGTTCTCAGCCTGCCTGTAGGAATTTCTTTCACAATGACAGCTGGTCATATACTCTGTTGTGAAAGCCTCATTTCAAAAAGTGCTATTCATGGCTTATCTCGTGCAGAAAATATTCATGTTTGCAAACCTGTTTAATAAAAATTTACTGATAAAAATAAAATGAATCTTTTTGTCTTAGACATGGTGGTTGCTCCTGAAATTCATACACCATGGCAATCGATAGCGTCCATCTATTCCACCACAATGTGACATGGCACCCCTGTGGAAACTTTTTACCCTTCGCTTCACAAAGTTTATGCAGAGCACAGCAGGCTTCTATGACCATGGGAATATTTTCTTCCCTGAAGCCTAAGCTGCCAGAAGCCAGCGACTCTCTAATTAACCAAAGGCACATTCAATGGTCATTCTGCTAAGCCTGTACTGAAGCACTATTTGCTGCTGTAAAGGTTTCCAGTGTGAGGCTTCGTGAGCAATAAGAGCAAGAGCTAGGCTGGATCTTACAGGATCATGATTGGCATTTCCACATCCTGAAATGGAATCTTCTGGTTTAGAAAGAAAGTCCCTGCTTGCAGCTTTCTGCACAGGTCAGTGATCCTGAAAATACGTGTGTCAAGCACTTTATCATCCTTCACTGAAGTTAGTGAAATGACCTAGTGATCCACCAACATTTGCAATACCAGAGAGAAGTAGCCCTTTCTGTTGATATACTCTGTCACAAGATTGTCTGGGGCTAAAATAAGGATGGCTACGTCTAGACTGCATCCCTCTGTCAACAGAGGGATGCAAATCAAGCACGTCAAAATTTCTAATGAAGCTAGGATTTAAATATCCCGTGCCTCATTAGCATAAACATAGCTGCTGTTTTTTCGAAATGGAGTTTTTTCAACAAAAAAACCAGTCTAGATGTGGATCTGTCAAAAATAAAGCCTTTTTCAACAGATCCTGTATTCCTCAAAAAAATAGGTTTACAGGATCTGTCGAAAAAGACTTTATTTTCAACAGATCCGCGTTTAGACTGCTTTTTTTTCCCAAAAAAACTCTGTTTAAAAAAAGGGGCAGCCATGTTTATGCTAATGAGGCACGGGATATTTAAATTCCGGCTTCATTAGCAATTTCAACATGCCTAATCTACATCTCTCTGTCGACAGAGAGGTGTAGTCTAGACACACTCGACGTGTGCACACCGTCTATTGCCCACCACAGTTAGGGAATCCCATTGCCACAAAGTCATCCACTATTTCCTGGACATTGCCCAGAGTCACCATCCATTGTAGCAGGATATGATTAAAAGCCCAGCATACTTGCATCACTGCAAACTCCATGGTGGACTTCCCAATTCCAAACTGATTCATGACTGTTTGGCAGCAGGCCAGAGTTGCCAAATTCCACAGTGTGATCATCATTCGCTTCTTCACCAAGTAGGCAGTTCTCACTTTGGTGTCATCCCATAATGCATCATCATGTGAACCCATGTTTCCCAAGCCCAGTAGCAATGCTCCATTGTGTGTAGCTGCTCCATGAATGCCAACTGCAATCTTGATTTTTTTTTCTTTTCATGGCTCACAGCAGGGCAGGCACCATGTATTCTTGTTCAGAGTCACAGCCCATGAAATACTGAAGGATCAGTCACCTTGTGTTCATAATGTTCATCACAAGACTGGAGAGCAATGCAGGATCCATGCTCTCAGAAAGAGATGGTTGGCACACAGTTTACAGTTAGAAGCCCATGGATTGATGGAACAAAGAAAAATACATCATGGGATGCTGGACCTACTCCCATGAGGCACAGTGATCCATTCCCAAAAACGCAGCTGCAGATGCTGGCAAGTTGCGTAGTGGGATCGCTACCAACAGTTACTGTTGCCTTTGTCCTTGCGAGAGGACCAAGTGTGGATGTGCACTGCAGTCAAAAGGAGTTTTCTGGATGTGAAAAATTAATTGGTTTAATTACAGCAGTGGATGGTCACTGACATAACTTCAGTAGACTTACCTTTGTAGTGTAGACATAGACTAATTCAGTAATACGCAGAGAGTAGCTGACTTGCCAAAAAATCACAGAGTGAATCAGTGTCCCGATCTAGAACAATACAATACATAAAATGTATGTAGCAACTTTATACAAGGATCTCAAATATGTAACAAAGTGGATATATTGTACTCTTCCTTTTAGTTATACGTGGTGTCCCAGTTTAGTAAGTGACTTTCCCAAGGTTATGCCACAAGCCAAAGTAAGAAATAGGATCAAGGGGTTCTGACTCCCAATCATCTGCTCTGTTATGAGAGCACACTCCTCTTCATAATTCAGCTATACATATTCACAGAAAAAATGTTTACAAGAAAATCTCTCAGGCACATCAATGTAACCCTGTTTTCTTCAGATCAGCCCATCAGGAAAGCCTGTGCTACCCCATTGACAACAACAAATTTGCACAATGGAACTAAGTAAACAACTCTAAAGCACAAGAATTAATAGATTGTGCAGGCTATGCAGTTTTAACCTGACTAAAAAGCAATAAAACTTATATTTGTCACTAAAGAAAGCAGATAGGATTCTGAATATACACAGGAAGCAGATCTGCTGAGCTATCCGGTGCAATTTTACACAGTCATTTTTCAAAGTAGAATAGCATTTTAAGCTGATTAAACTGAGACAGGTCCTGAAGATACTCTTTAAGACATCACAGTTCTGTATCTAAAATACAAATTACTTTTGTCTCTCAACCCCCATAAATAAATGATTGTCTACAGGAACCACTGGTGCATCAGCACCAATGACTTTGCAGGATTAATTTATTTATACAGGATACCATATCCAGGTCTGAAACTCTTCCATTCATTTAGATGCATTTGTTCAGGAATATGGTAGAGGGAATATTACAAAATGATTCAAGGTTTCAATCTTGATTTCATGGTTCACTCAAAATTCACATTGACATCAGTGAGAGTCATAGTAGGGTGAACAAGGAATGCAGGAGTGAACAACAGGCGGTAAGGCTGGACTTTTTATTTTGAGGTATATACAAACAGGCCTTCAAGTGGATGTGGAAAGTGAGAATGAAGGGTATTTATACAGGAAAATAAATATTGGATTCAAATTCCATACATGAGCATGAAAAATTGCCTCACTCTCCATTGTCAGAATCTGCTTTCATGTAGTTTACTACCACATTAAAGGGCTTACAAGTCCATGGAATACATGTGAGGAACCTTTTCCAGGTCATACTTAATCCCATGACCTCCTGCTAAGCACACACAGGGTAGGACTCTCATCTCACTCAAAGAATGAAATTAAAAAAATGCATTTATGAGAATCAGGGCCATATTAACTCTCTTGTGACCCTGGATGGACTCTTTTTATGCAAATCTTATTTTTCCTAACTTAAAATAAAATGATCACATTATGGCAGCAAGGATACCAATGCTATACTAAACTTGCCTTTTAATTAACAATAAACTGTTCCGTGGTTACATTTCAGTCTTAAAACATGTAGAATATAGTAAAGTTAATTCAAAATAACCTATTTCTTAACCTTAGAACAACTGTTATATCAGTTTCTTTCTGGGAGGGAGTTTGGGTATAGGAGGGGGCTCCTGTGTGGTACAGAGTTCTGGGGTGTGGGTGAGGGGCGTGGACTCAGGGAGGGAGTTCGGTGCAGGAGGGGCTCCTGACCTTGGGGAAGGGTGTGGGATGCAGGGGAAAGCATGAGGTGCAGGCTCTGGCCAGGAGGCACCTACCACAGGCGATGCCCAAGCTGAATTCAGGCAGGCAGCTTGCAGTCCGTGGCCATACACCCCTTCTGGAAGCAGCTGGCTGCTGGTGTGTCTTTGCGTGCCCTTGAAGGGAGGGGAACAGCATGTCTGCATGTGCTGCCTGCAGCTGTAATTGCCAACCCGATAGCTCCCATGGGCTGGAAATTGGCCAATGGGTGTTATGAAGGTGGTGCTGGAGGCTCAGGCAGCATGTGAACCCACCTTCCTTTCACTGCCAGGAGCCTCAGAGATATGCCAGCAGCCAGCTGCTTCCAGGAGCAGCATGCAACCGCAGCATGCAGGCAGCCTGCCTGAAGCCTGCCATACCGTTGGACTTTTAGTGGCCTGGAGATTGTGATCAAGTGACAGAGATTCCAGGACCGAACCGACCAATTGTGACTGAGGGGTTGGTGACCACAGAGGTATATATTTATGGATTTATGTTTGCCTGTCCCCCCTTAAACCAGAGGCCTAGGCTGTGGCCCCTAAAGCCCCTGTATTAATTCAGCCCTGGTGAGAGACATGATTCCATACCTAACCTACCTTAGTCCTCAATATTACTTGTATTGCCTTGTGCAGGAGGATGTTGACTATGATTACCAGGTAGCCACTGCAGCAGACTTCAACTACAATCAGTTTTATTTAAAGAGATTGTCACCTTCAAATTAGACAATCTCTCCTCTTCCTCTTCATGTATATCTTCTATTTTATTACTGTTGCTCCCACCCTCTCCATTACATCTATGACATAGTCTCTGGTTTTGTACTATATCTATTCTATAGTTTCTTGGTCTTGCAGCTTTTATGTGGTAAAATTGCATAATTCTATTGTCAATCCTATAAAGTGTGCAGTATTCAAAAGTATGTACAAGCTGCAAATCTTTTTTTTTTTTTTTGCAGTTTGTGTCTTTATGAAAATAAATACATTAATCACAACACCCTGTGATTTGCCATATTGTGATTTTACCCTAAAATATTAAAACTCACAGAATTTGTAAAGTCCAGTTTACATTTCACTAGGCTGATTGTTTACTCATTGCTTTTATTTCAATTTCAGCAATGAAAAGCAACTAAGCCATTTGTGTGTGTATATATATTCAGTTTCACTTTCAAGCTTTCAGTGCTGCAATGTTCAGACTGCAGAATCTGCATAAGCAATGTGTATTCATGGGTCAGAACATCAGTTTGAGTTGCAGTGTTTGTTGGCATTTTTTGTTTGTTTTTAATACTGGAAATATTTTCTTTGATCTAAGGTTTTATGAATATTTATTTTTACACAATCTAAAACGTGGCCAAATTTGTACTGATGCTGTTTCTTTGAACGTATGCAATTGAATTACTAATATTTAACTGGCCAAAAGACTTTATTTAAACATTTTTCCATACTTCTATGAATCAAGTGTGTTATGATTGGTTAATGTTTACTTAATTTAGCTGTTGTTATTATATAATAGCAATCTAATCAGCACTCTGATTAAATGGCTTAAATTCTGTTTTGTATGATAACCAGTAATTTAGTATACATTTTATATTAAATATGGATATGTGGCCATTTATTATTCTAATACTGAAACAACTGTCATATATTATTTGACTGTTTTCTTGCAATTTTAGCAATTACACTGTATTTAGTTTTAATTGTCATCTCTCTGTAAATGAAAATTAGAACACGTCAACATTACCCCAAGGATAGTAAGTGCCTTAAGATTTCAAATAAACTTAATAAGATCATTGTAGTTGCTATCCAATGGTTTCTATACTCACCATCAATGTAGTATGCAAGAGTCAGATCCAAAGCCCACTGAAGTCAATGGGTATCTTTGCACTGACATAAGTGATCTTTGGATCAAGCCCAAAAAACTTCCCAGAGATTTAAGAGTCCCTCCTGGACTTCATGAGTTTTGTGAGTCTTCTGCGTGTATGTTATGCATATTAGGTACATATATATACAGATAAGCACTCTATATGTTCTCAAAGCACTTTGCAACCAATAGTTAAATACTTTTATCTAATATTAATATTCAAATATTCATAGATTCCAAGATCAGAAGGGACTATTGTGATCACCTAGTCTAACCTCTTATAAACCACAAGCCATTGAACTTTCCCAAAAATAATTTCTAGAGCAGATCTTTTAGAAAAGCATCTAATCTTGATTTAAAAATTATCAGTGATGAAGAATCCACCACAACCCTTAATAAATAGTTCCAATGATTAATTACTCTCAGTTAAAAATTTACACCTTATTTCCAGTCTGAATTTGCCTTGCTTCAATCAGAGGCAGTTTAATAAATCTCAGTAGACAATTATAGTGGATATCTGTAAATACAATACACAGTGTAATATTTTGCTGAAAAGAGGCTGACTTGCATATTGGATGTTTGAGTACTTCCAAAAACCCCATAAAGTTACTCTATCTTTACTCTGGTTATTATAAACCCCACCATTGCTCTGTTTGACCTAGGATATTGCACTACAATTTTGTTCTTGAAGGAATCCCTTTGGGGTGATAGAACTAAGTCTTTCTGAAAAAAATAAAGAAAATTAGGAGAGATGTCCAGAAAATTGGAGATAGGGAGGAATGGGATGAAGACGTTGGAAGTAGCACTGAAAGTGAGAAGGGCTATCTGTTGCAGGTATCTGGATAAGGTACTTTAAGGGAGAAGCTAATTGGAAGACAGATTTTAATAGGAAAACAGACTTCAGGAACCCATGTGTGAGAAAGTTATCTTAGCATACTAATAAATCAAGATTTCTTCCTTTATACTCAACAACAGTCATTTTTCTTTAGCTCAGGAATATATTGCTACAACCTTATAAACAGGAAGTATTCTCACATTATTTAAATAATTACATAATATTTACATAACTATAGCCATTCACAGGCCTCAAGTATGCTTTCAGCAATCCACAGGTAAAAGTTTAAATATAAGTAATGAATGAATTAGATTAATCTGAACATATATATATATATATGCTACTATATGTCAGTTGACTACACTCTCATGCTGAAAGATTCATTGGTGGGGGGCGTCACCTGGCTCCATAGACCCCAATGAAGCTAATGGACTTCAAGGACTCTCTTTCAAGCTCAAGAGAAGGAGAAATCATGTCCTTTTGTATAGTAAAGTCAGATGCAGACAATGGGAATGACTGCCCAGGTGCGTGGCCCAGGCAAAAGTAAGCCAGAAGTTTCCCTGGTCACAAATGCAAGGGCCAGGAGTATACTAGTTGCAGGCTAAGTTTGCTGGAAGGAGGACGCTGGCAAAAGGAGTAGTGAGCATGGCTGCAAAGGAATCAGAGATAGACCTTCTTTGGCACAGCTCTCACTGGACCAGGATAGTTGGATTTCTGAGCAAGAAAGTGCATGTTGTGATTGGTTTCTTCTGCTTTCACTTGTGTGTGTGTGTGTGTGTGTGTGTGTGTGTGTGTGTGTGTGTGTGTGTGTGTATAAAATTATGCCAAAAATTTATTTGACTTGTGCCACCGATTTTTCATCCAAACAAAAATAACTTCTCAAACCAAAAGTAGATATTTGTTAAATGTTATAAAAGTTTTCCCTTTTCTCCCTCAGAACAATACTAAAATTAACTAAGGTCTATGTAATATTAGTGAAATCATTGTTACAATGTCAATCTATTGGGCTGTCATATTAAGGCACCTACTATGAACAGGAAACAGTCTGTTCTTGAATAAATATTTGACAATTCCCAGTGAATACCAATCCTACACTATGTATTACAAAAGATTTACAAAGATTTCATATCTTTTCTGTCAAAACTTTAATTGCATGAAATTATCACACATTTTCAGAGAAAGCATTAGAAATGCCTTCCTTGTCAAAATTCTTCTGTTAATGGTTATCTGCAGCATGCTAAAATAGGGGAAATGTGGGCCTTGAATAATACTTCAGTAAGAATTACTGTACTTAAATTTCTTTTTTAAAACATGCCTATTATTTTCTGCAATAGCGTACTTGAGTGGTTGGCAGTGGTTAAAAAAAAAAATCAATAAATGTGTCTGTCACCTGTCTGTCTTAATATCTAACACTGTGCTGGTTGTGAACATAGTATTTTATGATAAAAATTCTGATATCCAGCAGTATCAAGCAACCTTGATCAGATCTGCTTCACTATGGGCATGATCCAAAGTTCACTGAAGTTAGTAGGACTCTTTGAATTTATTTCAGTGGGTTTTTGATCAGTCCGGAAGTCCAAAGATCTGAGACGTATTACTGCATTCATAAAATCCATTGAAGTGAGGATCAAATACTGCAGTTAAAAATATGTCACAATCATATTTCAGTGAGGTCCTGAAATATTTACTGTTCCCTCTTAAAGTTCAGGTTATTTTAACACCTATACTTTAAGAGAACACAATTGCTAAGCATGCAGTATTGATAGCTAACGCAATATTTTGTATACAGCTACCTGTGTTTCAAAATATCTGTGGTTTAAATATAAAACAATATATCAACTGCATTTACCTTTCAGATAAAGGATGACTTCACTTTGTTACACTAGTGAATTTATATCAATTGAAAATTTTAAAAATTCCAAGTATGGAATATATTGGGTCTAAAGTATGATATATATGCTATTCTACATGATTTTTCCTGGTCTCTAAAGCACAGCTTGTTAAATTTAGTGTATGGTCATTTTTTTATGACACACACAGATAATTTATCACTACAAGTTTGATCAGTTCAGCTACTGTTAATGTATAACATCCAAGTAGTGAGACATTTCAGCATTTTTTAATATTCTATTTATCATCAACTGAGCAACAATATCTCATTTTTTTATTTTTAACTATTTATTTGAATTAAAGATGGAGAACTATTCAAATACCTGACTACCAAAATTACCTACTGGTACCTACTCAAAATCTAGTTGAGATATTGAAATGCAGAACCTCAGAAAGCTGCTCCCCTCCCACCCACTCCCCACCCCCTGCCTGCAACACATTTCTAAAAACCAGTCTTTTGAGGAGAAGATGTCACAGGATCAAGAAGCGAGAAGACATGATGAAAATGATCTTATTGTCAGCACCAGCAGGCTGCTGTTTAGAGTTGTAACTTAGTACGTCTGCAGTTTGAAACAAACATTGATATTCTTATTTAAGATTTAGATATTGTAAAAGACCCCTGAGTGCTCAGTCAGGACTGGGGTACCATCCTGCTGGGCAAGCATATCATATATTCCTTACAAAACTCAAACATATGTGAAAACTTCAATAAGATAAAAATGTTCTCTTGTCTCCTTTTGACTAGAATAAATCCTAAGGCAAATATTAAAGGAAAGTCTTCATTTCTTAAACCTTTAACTCAATTATTTTTTGGTTTTCTTCATTTAAATTATTGCTCTGGGGTGGGGCAGGAAATGAGGGGTTCAATATTCAGGCTGTCCCTGGGAGAGACTACTCCAGCTCTCTCTCACCACATCAGTTTGGAGCCAGGTGAGAATCATCTCTTCATGGCCACCGCAGCTTTTGCGGGCACAGCCGGGGAGGGGTGCATATCCCCTGACTGGGACAGGTCCAGGTTCATCTGACCCCTGCACTTCCTAGCCAGAATGAAGAATACAGCAAACTGTCCCCTTGCTCCCTGATGAAGGGGAACAGCCAGCAATGTTCCTGTACAAATCAGGGGGAGGGGAGCTTCAAACCCCTCGCCCTCCATACAGGATCTGGGGTAGTCACGGATGGTGGAGCACATCCCCAGTCAGTCCCTTTTACCTGCCTGGTTATTCTGTCTCTTTTCTGTATGGGTTCATGAGAAGCAATTCCATTCTAGGCACATCCCATTTTCCTGGCTCAACCAAACCCTTACCTTGCTTAAATTATGGAAGGAGGAAGCTATATACAAAATGTGGTGGTCCTAGCTCTTACCATTTGGGAGGAATTCTTGAACAGACAGACCGACAATACTTCCTATCCTAAAGAGCTACCAGGATATTCAGACTGGTGGAGTATGAGGAAAGAGAAAAATAAGTATATTTTAGCACAATGTCACAGTCTTCCCCCTTTGACCTTTCTCACCATTGTCAAGTGACAGTGGTTTATAGGAATCATAGCCTGGTTTCCAGATCCGGTGCAGATTGTATCGTACAGTTCCGTTTGAAGCCTGTCATTCACACAAAAATATACACTGAATTAATATTAAAGGGACTAGCTAAAACCTAAAAAGTGATGAAATTCAAAGTTATTTCTCACACAATGTCTTTTAGCATGATTTCCTCTGCCTAGATAGTTTACATGGAGCAACCCAGAAATTGTGGGTAATATATTTATAATGCACTCCTAAAGCCTCAGGAATCAAAGACTAAGTTCAGATGTATTTCAGTATTGAATTTGAATTTCTCAGCTTTGATCATTTTAAACCAGGCTATTAACAATATTTTAACTAAGTACAGAACTGTGTAAAATTAATAATTCTCACCATTATTCTTGGTGACTGCCGAGAAAATGTCAGATAGAAAGATTCTGATCATTTCACTGTTCTAGCAAAAGCAAATGGAAAAGCAACAAAATAATGTTGGAAACAACACTCAGAAGCACCCACACACACTTGTAAAAATCTTGCAATTTATACTCTGGCAGATGAATAGGCCACATTGTAGCAGAACAGCACAGTAGAAAGAATTCTAGAAGTAGCTCACTGCAAGTTTGGGACCAATAATTGGGGACAGGGAAGAAAACAAAATCTGTTTTTGCATTGTAGTGAACTGGCATGTCAACCCATCAGTTACACTACCGAGGAATTCTGGAGGGATATGGGCCGAATTATGGAATTTCACCATTTGTGCCAGCTGAGAAAAGTCAATGGAGCTGGAACCATTTATACCAATATAACCCTGTCCTGGAAAGTAAAAGGATTCAAAGGTGTTAGCTTAGACTCAGTTGTCAGTCCCACACTTAACCAGAAAAGATTGGGTAGGTACATAGTAGTTAATGGGAGAAGGAAGGGATCCTTTCCCCCAACTAAATTATGAGCAGCTGGGAGATGATGATATGTGCAGCTCTCTCTCTCTCTCTCTCTCTCTCTCTCTCTAATTAGCAACACTGTTTTTGTTTTTTTGTTTTTAACCTTGAAGCAGTGTTTCAGTTATTAGGTTTTTTTTTAATTATTATTATTATTTAAACTGAAGCAAGTATGATCTAGTGCATCTTTTCCAGAAGTTTCCAGTAGAATTTTCCAATATAGCCAAAGTCTAGTTAGAACTCTCTTCCATTTAACAATATGAAAGAGTGCAATCCGCCCTCCTCAGCACCCATTCATGACTCCTATAATTAAGTACTTTATGATCAAAAGTATAACTTTGTATTTATTATTGTTTGTATTACTCTAAGATGTTAAGACTGCAATCAGGATTCAGCAGCAAAGTGCTAGGGGATGTACAAAGAGAGTTCTAAAAAGACAGTCCAATCTCTAAAGGTCTTACAGTTTAATAGTTTATATTTATTTTAAACCACTAATGACTTACTACAGTCCACAATATAAATGTTGGGACTTTATTTATGTAGGGCTTCTGGGCACGTTTAGTGCTAAGAAGCCCAGAATTATTTGACATCTGAATAGCTCAGGCTAGATCCTGAACCAATAGGTACAGGCAGACTTGCTGAGACTCCACACTGGAAATACCATGGAAGTTGCAAAGCCAAATTCAGGCCCCATGTGAGCAGATACCACTTAATGGATATTAGTCATCGGATTAATTTAATAAGCTGTGTGCTGCAATTTTTAATAGATTTCCATCAGACCTCAGTGTCCATGCATTGACAAAGCTTTGTGGGATCTGATGAGGCAACATGGAATCCCAGAGAAAGAAGTATTGGCGTGTAGTAGACCATGGATATAGATGTTGAGGCAGGGAGCTGATGGTCAAATAAGACAAAAGGGGGGCACCGAGGAAATGGAGTATGGTTGGATCAGATGAAAGAAGAGAAAAGGAAAGGTTTGACTAAGTGAAGAAAAACAATATTCACTACCTTTTGAAGTAAGCAGTATTGAAAGAGCTTATCAGGTCTGTTCTTTATTGATAGAGAGCAGCATTTAACAACACAAGGAATACCCTTTCCCTTCAAGGGACAAGCATGAGCATATATAGATGAACACACACACAAACAGGACAACCATACAGGGGGAAAAAAGCAAATATTTTCATAGTTGTTCTGTTAAGTTACAGGAGAGAGATAATTATTAGCAAAAAGTGATGTTTGTTTCCAATTTTTCTATCTACATTCCTACACAGCGATTTCAATGTGGGGCAGAAGGGATAAAATAAAACTAAACAGAAAAGTAAGAAATGCATGCATTATGATTCAGGCTTAATCATTTTTAGAACTGAGTTCTTAACCCCAGAAAATAAAAATGCTGGGAGACTTAATTCTAATGATATAAGCAAGTACCTCTATTCTTAGGTGTATGCAACCTCATGCTTTTAAAAGCATTCCTCTTCCAATGTGGGATCAATGTGTCGCTTTTTCACATTAAGCTGAATAAATCAGAACTTGTGTGGCTCAGCTCTCATTACTGTTGTACAGAACACTGATTTTCCTGTGTCTTTTGCTTCATACTTATAGTGCTGCAGGCTACATAGTGATACTCAAACCCTGAATAAATATTTTTGTTTTTTTAACCTGAGCTGAATGGCAACAGTGTTGCTCAAATCTAGTGTGGAAATGAACAAGTCACAGGCAAGCATTTCTCAAAGCTTAGCTTCTGATGTGCTCATGTTTTCTGCTGAAAGCTGACAAAGTATTGTTTTGCTTTTTAGAAGACTGGTGGACCTCCAGCAAGACATGTGCCAGGAGCAAAGGCAAACAACAGAAGCATGAGGGGTGTTTGGCCTGTTTTTGTTAGTTTTGTCCTGGTTCATGATGGTTTGGTGTGGGGTGGAGGGTCCTTAGGTATATGCAGCTGAGTAGGACAACCAATTTCAGGTGATCCTATGCAGCTGCATGTTCTGGTGTACCTGTGGATGCATCCACTAGTCCCCTTCTGACCCAGCCCCTGCCCCTGGCTGCCCTCTCCCTGAAGCCTTGTCCCCCCCCACGTACTCCTATCAGGCAGCTGGCTACTGAGCTGAGGACTCCTTCTTGCCACACTAAAGACAGAAAGAAGCCCTCAGCCTCTGTGACTCTGCACCAGCCCCCAGGGCTCCCCAAGCCTTGGCAGGAGCTATGCAGGGAAGCAGGGGCAGGTGTAAGGGAGGCCCTGGAAATCCATGAGCCCTGGCAGAAGCCACTCAGGGGAGTTGGAGGGACCAGAAACCTCAGGTAACTTGTGTAGGACCCCATAAATTGTAAGGATGGCTGTGTGGGGGAGGAGCTATTCTCACTTGTATTGTTTTAGTTTTAGCTGCTTGTGTTCCTTTAAGTAAGGAAATGTGTTCTTTTCTAAAGTTAATGCCATGTTTGGACGGGTGGTGTGTAATAAAATATATTACTAAGGCTGTCAAGCAATTATTTGTGATAAAAATTTAAAGTGAGCACTGTATAATTTATATTGTGTTGTAACAGAAATCAATATATTTGAAAATGCAGAAAAAATCCAAAATATTTAATACTTTTCAATAGGTATTTTATTAACAATGCAATTAATTGTGTTTAACTTTTAAATTGTGATTTTTTTTTTTTAGTTAACTCTGTGATTTAACTGTGATTAATCATCAGCCCTACATATTACACAGAAATGTGAAGGAGGTAGAGAGGGAGAATTTAAACCCCATGGACCCATAAAGCTGGAAAGAGGTGAATGCAGGCATAGGAATAGACAGGAAATGGGTCAGCTAGATTCAGTTACCACTTCGCTGTGAACAGGCTTTGTTTTCATCACAGAGGCTCGGACAGTAGGAAGAAAGAATTTCTTTCTGAGAGGTCTGTGTGAACTACCTGCTAATAATAGGGGAGAGAACAAAGACTCCTCTTTAACTCAAATTGGAAATGCCGAGTGGTTTTTGTATTTAAAATACAGAATCCATAGGGAGACACCTGACAGGTGATTCCTCCACAAAATGTGTGTACAGGTTGGACCTCACTGGTCCGGTACACTCGGGACCTGACTGGTCCGGAGTGAGGGGATTTGCTGGGCCAGGGAAGGTCCTTCCCCTCATGACCTGGGTTAGGGCTCCAGCTGCCTCCGCTACTGCCTGAGCTCCTGGGGCTCTCCAAATGCCACTGGCCTCCCTACTGCTGGGGTTGGAGCACCATTGTCAGAATTGCTAAAGCGGCACAGAGCTCTGCAGTCGCCTGGCTCTGCAGCTGAGGCCAGAGCTCCGTGGCCCCGGCTGGGGAGGCGGAATGGGGCTGGAGCGCCACTCCTGGGGCCAGAGCTCTATGGCCACTGCCAGGCTAGAGCTGGGGCCAAGGAGCCCCGCTGGTGCCGGAACTCCCCACCATGCTGCCCATCCTCACATCCCCGCCCCTCCATGCACATACACTGGATTCTAGACTGAGTCGCCAGTGCCCCCTACAGTGCGCTCCTGCCCCACCGCGAAACCTTGCTGTTCCTGGGCTCTGTGGTGCAGGAACATCTGTGGTCCACGCTGAACCATGGATGTTGCCAGACCAGGGAGTGCCAGTTGAGAGAGGTACAACCTGTAATAGCAGTATTGCCAGTCAGGCTCCAAAAATCATTATTTTGGTTTAAAAATGATCAAAATACCATTTTGCAAGTAAAAAATAGCAAGACTTGGTAAGGCTAAACATGAATATGTATTTATGTAAACACACATATGCATATACCACAAATTAGCCAGACTGCAACATGCTGTTTGGACAACAGCATGGTTGAAAAGGGTGGCAATCATACAAAGAATCTAGCCTCCATGTGAGGTTTTGTCAATTAAACTCCCATCAATCCGGAGAGTACATGATGTGCTTTCTGTATTCATCCAAAGTGCATCCAAGGACAGGAGAAGAAAAAAGGAAAAAAAACAGAAACTCCAGAAAATAGTTGCATAATGTCAACTTATGTCTTTACCTGAAATGATGGATAGAAAAATGAAGTTGGTGGAGATGAAGGGAGTGGAGAACAGCTTTTAACACTTTTGTAATCATTTTCAGAATATCCTCAATAACATGCCCTTGAAATATCAATAATTTATATAATGGTTGTGTTTACTGGGGAGGTTGGAGTGGATAGATTTGGTTTGGTTTTGCCTAAAGACCAGTTTCCTAAGATTTGGGGGTGGAAAGAGCAATCCATGGACATGATTTACTGACAAATACCTTTATAATTTGGTGTTTCTGCTAAATCAGCCTTGAGAAGGTATCAGATCAAACAAACTCTTCTGGCACAGATTTATTTGGAAGATTTGCTATCCTGATCCTGCAAAAAAGCATGGACATATTTAATTTTTAGCATTCATGCATAAAAGTGTTTGCGAGGTTAAGACCTATATTTGCAACAACAATTCCATTATAATCCCATCCATACATCCACAGTACACAAAAAAGAGGAATGCTGCCCTCAAAACTGGCAAGTTCAATTGGTAATTTTAACTACACAATAGCTCATTTGGAAGGAAATATTACAATATTAGTTCAAAGCAGGACTGGAATCATTCAATAGCAAAAATTTACATGAGTGGGCTAACTCTAACTAATACCTTAAAATGTATGTACAGTATGAGACAGCACTAATGGTGATATTTTCCATCTGAAAGTCATTATTGCAGTATTATTAAAGACAGACAATACCTGTAATATCGTGGTACAAGTATTACATTAGGAATACAGTGGATTTAGGCTGATTATGGTAACGGTACCCTTAATAAGTCTATTAAAGATTAATCATTCCCTGACAGGCTTGGTTATTTGCATACTTTTTGTCCCCCTTTTACACATTAGCAAATAGGGAGGAGCTGGTTGAGATTTTCAAAGTGGAGGGCAGCCTGGGTGAATGGAGTTCGAGACTCTAAGGAAGGGTACAAAGGAGAACAGTAAAATAAAGACAATGGATTTCAAGAAGGCAGAGTTTAGCACACTCAGGGAGTTAATAAGTAAAGATTCCATGGGAAGCAAGTCTACGAGGAAAAGACAATTGAAAAACTGTCAGCTGTCTTCAAAGAGATATTAGTAAGGGCACAAGAGCAAACTATTCTACTGCATAAGAAAGATAGGAAGTAAGATCAGTGCAAAATTAGAAAGGTGAGGCACAAAATGAGCTCAAACTAGCTAGAGACCAAATAATAACAAGAAAACAGTTTACAAATACATTAGAAGCAAGAGGAAGATCAGGGACCAGTTAGACCCCTTACTCAATGAAGAAGGAAAAGCAATAACAGAAAATGTGGAAATGGTAGAAATGCTTACTAAATATTTTGTTTCAGTTTTCACGAAGAAGATTGGTTGTGATTGGGCACCCAACATAGTAAATGCCAGTGAAAATGAGGTAGGTTCAGAAGTTAAGATATGGAAAGAACAAGTTAAAATTACTTAGACAAGTTAGATGTCTTCAAGTCATCAGGGCCTAAGGAAATGCATCCAGAATGCTGAAGAAGCTGTCTGAGGAGATACCTGAGATATTAGCAAGTGCTTTGGAGGACAGGATTATATTTCAAAATGATCTGGACAAACTGCAGAAATGATCTGAAATAAATAGGATGAAATTCAATATAGACAAATGCAAAATGCTCCACCTAGGAAGGAAAATTCAGTTGCACAAATAAATGGGAAATGACCATTGAGGAAGGAGTACTGCAGAAAGGAATCTAGGGGTCATACTGGACCAAAAGCTAAATATGAGAGTCAACAGTGTGAAACTGTTGCCAAAAAAAAAAATCCATTGTGGGATATTTTAACCAGAGCATTGTAAATAAGACATAAGTAATTGAGATGATTAGGCCTCAACTGGAGAATTATGTCCAATTCTGGATGCCATATTTCAAGAAATATGTGGACACATTTGAAAAAAGTCCAGAGAACAGCAATAAAAACATGATTAAAGGTTCAGAAAGCATGGCCTATGTGGGAAGATTGAAAGAACTGGTACGTGAATGCAAGTTAGACATAGGATCTTCCTTAATTTAAATGAGAGTAGAACTAGGCTCCTAAAGAGAAGATTTTGAAAAGCAGAGACAGTTTACTTATGAGTGAGCAGGAATGGAGTTTCATGTGAGATGTCATTAGAATTGTTTTTCTAAAACAGAGGACTCGACCAAAGCTGAGTGTCCAATTTGCCAAACGTGTTCTTTCCTTGCTATCGTATTTGCTGGTTGTGCTATAATAGAATGAATCACAATTATTTGGAGGTATTATTCCTACTGGATTATCTCAACAAATTCCCAGAAAGTGTGGTAGGCACTTTCAAATGCAGATAAGTACCCTGTCCTCCAAAATGGTGATTACCCAAGTGCTGTTTCTTTCTGTGATGTATACACAATAGATAGTTAACCCCAGGATAGGAAAGCCACAAAGACAGCAAAAGCCACCTGTATTCCCAGCATTCAGTGCCAGGTAGACTAAAGGAATGAGCCCTTTGTGTACTCTACAGCATTAATACCTCGATTCCGAGTAAACAATAACCTCTCTGTATGGGTCATTGGTATCCCTTTCAAAATAAAGAGAAATTGGTCTAGCTAGAACATTTCTTTCCCTTGTAAAACCTAAAATAAAAACTCTTCATGGTTAATTGAAACCAGAGACAAGAACATATGTTGAAAACCATTGCATCAGGAGTCACTCTGGTCAAATCAGAATTAGGTTATTAATCTGTATTTGATATAGGTCAATATTTTCTTCCATCTCCTTTTCAGTTTTGATTCAGGACAACATGAAAGTAAATGGCATAGCAGAAATTATTTAAGAAATGCTAATGGGGGAAAAGTGATATTTAAATCACTTTAAAGATTGTGTGAAGCCATCTAGTAAGAAAGCTGAGGAACAGCAAAGACAAAACTTCACAGAAGTCTTGTTCAGGGAGTTAAGTGACCATTGTGGGTTGCTTAGCCTACACCACTCTCAGTGTATGTCTAGACTGCATCCCTCTGTCGGCAGAGGGATGCAGATTAGGCAGGTCGACATTGCAAATGAGGAAGGGATTTAAATATCCTGCGCCTAATTTGCATAAAAATGGCCGCAGCGTTTTGCCAACTCAGCACTTTGTCTGCAAAAAGCAGCAGTCTAGAGGGGGATCTGTCGAGAAAGAAAGCCTTTCGACAGATCCCTTATGCCTCCTGCAAGGAGGTTTACAGGATCTGTTGAAAAAGGCTTTCTTTCTTGACAGATCCCCCTCTAGACTGCCGCTTTTTGCTGACAAACTGCTGAGTCGGCAAAACGCGGCGGCCATTTTTATGCAAATTAGGCACGGAATATTTAAATCCCTGCCTCCTTTGCGATGTCGACCTGCCTAATCTGCATCCCTCTGCCAACAGAGGGATGCAGTCTAGACATACCCTCAGTGAAATCAAATGGGAACAAAGCATAGATCTTATTGGGAATTTTCCATCACCATGATTTTCTACAGAAAGTACAGTCTTTTAAAAAAAAAAAAAAAAAAATCCAGGGTGGATTTGACCTATAATCGAACCAGACAGAGGTCATGCATCTAATGTAATACTGGAATAACATGGAAGCTGCCCTCGCCAGTCCACACTTGATGCCCATCCTTTTCAGCTGTACTCTGATCTTGCTGGAGACCTGAATTAGGCTGCAGTTCAATTTGACTACTCCCAGGGACAACTGTAGCACCTCCTGAGGTGGGGGGGGGGAGGGCTTTCTGGCTCCTGCTTTGCTCTCCTGCCATGCCCAGTCACATGATGGGAACAGAGAGGCAAAGTCATGGTGGTGGTAATAGGTTGAACCTCTCTGGGCTGGGAAACCCCGGTCTGTCAGGTCTAGGGATGTTGCTGGACAAGCGAGCCCCTGGACCAGAGAGTGCCAGCATCATGAAGCCTGAGGGTTGGAGCTGACCAGGGAGCTAGAAGTCTAGTGGATCTCACGGTCAGTGGAGACTGGGGCAGGCTGCCATGGAGCTGCATGCCGGGGGTGACTGTGGAGCCCAACAGCACCCCAGCACAGCTGAGTCTGGTGTCCTGGGGCTGGCCAGGGAGCCACATGCCGGGGATGGCCGTGGATCCCAGCAGCAGTCCCAGCACTATGGAGCCCAATGGCAGCCCCAGGGCAGCTGAGCCCAGCAGTGGTGGTGGCAGCCATGGTGCAGGAGAGCCCAGTGGTGACCCTGGGGCAGCAGAGCCCAGTGATGTACCCTGGGCAGCCAAGCCCAACATCCCGGGACAGCTGAGCCCACAGTGGTGGTATACAGGTGCTGTGGATCCCAGCAGTGGTTCCAGGGCAGTTGAGCCAGGCAGTGGCAGCAGTCCCAGGGCAGCCAAGCCCAGCAGCCTGGGGCTGGCCACTGAACCCAGCACCAGGGACAGCAGCCCCAGGGCAATGGAGCTCGGCAGCAGCAGCAGCAGCCCTGGGGCTGGCTGCAGAATCTGGCAGCACCCCAGGGGTAGGAGACCTGGTGTCCTAGAGGCACGGAACTCGGTTGCAGAGCCAGGGGATCAAGAAGGGAGACTGTCTGGGTCTGCTGATAGACCTGGAGAGTCCAGAGTCTTTCAGCAGAGGGGCCAAAATTGACCTCCCCAGGTCTGGCAAACTCCCTCCTTCAGGTCAGGTCAGGTCCCATGGGTACCAGACCATGGAGGTCCAACCTGTATTAGCTTTGGTACCACACAGGCTGGGAAAGCCTGGAGCTGCTGGTTAAGGAAAATGTTTATATTGCTGAAAATTTTCAAATCAAAATGTGACTTAAACCCAAATATTCTGTGATTCAACAGTTTTTATTTTAAATTAGTTCTAACAAACAAAACAGTTGTAAATCTGGCTCCTGTTTTCTACTGTGGGCCATGCTCCCTGAGGATTAAATCTGCCCGCTACACTATCCTACATTCACTTGTTTATCCACTTTTAAAGGGATGCATTGTGACTTGTCCTTTGTAAGTAAGGGGCCAGAAAAAAAGCAGAGGAGGGAGTGAGAAGAGAATGAAGGTGAAGAACCCTTCTCAAGCCTCCACAACTAATTGTTCACTTGCTCAGGGCTTAACTTTCAATGAACATATAAGAATGCATGTGAGTCACTATCCCAAGAGTTCCAACAGGGCTCCCACAGCTTCCACCTACTCCAGCAATTGCTAAAGAGCCACACTTCAGACCTACATTTAGGTGCAGAATCTGATTTCGATGATCCTTTTTAACAATTAATGAAGAGACTTGTTCATAACATTATAAATAGTGTAAGTCACAGCTCGGTCCTATTTAGTAGCTTAACTGGATCAGCATTAGAAGAGGGTTTTTTTTTCATTATTATTAGTGGCAAAGACACAACTTGTTTCAGAACAAGATAAATGAGCTCTAGTTTGTAAGTCTACTTAGTCTGCAGTCACTGTACTTCAAACTTTTTTTCCACTGTACTTTACTAAACAAAACATAAAACTATAAAACCTTTCTTGCATCCCATGACTTCAGCAGGGAAATCTAGCCCTAGGTAAGGCACCACAGGCATGTAATTGAAGCCTATAATAAAAATCTGAACAACTGAGAAAGCTTCAAGGTTTTTTTTAAATCTTATTTACCTCCTTTAGTGAAGGGAACATCTTCAACTACTAAAGAGAGAAACTACTTGGAGGAAAAAAATCCCACTGAAGAATTCATTTAAGGCCAAACTGTATTTGCCTTATTCAGGCAAAACTCCCATTGAAGTTCACGGGTGTTTTGTTGTATAAAGAGAACATAAGAACATAAGAATGGCCGTACTGGGTCAGACCAAAGGTCCATCTAGTCCAGTAGCCTGACGGGCATGAATACAAAGCACTTCCTACAATGCCCCAGCACTCCCGGCACCTCCTCTTTGGGGGCTAGAAACGCCGAAACCCTGTACCCATCCGTTCCAGCCAGCCCATCCGCTTGCATCTTTCAATGCTCATCCCACCTGGGAGACTCCTCACTGTTGTGGAGCATGTTCCCAGTGGAGGCCACGTTCAAAGGATCCCACCCTAAGGCCGCGAGTTGAGCCCGGCGTAAACCCAAACCATCCTGTGGGCCACAAACAAACGGGCCGTGTGTTGAGTAGCCCTGCCTTAGTTGGTGCATAAAGGGAACAGTCTTCAATCCACTGAGTATAATAGTGGAGTTCCATGTACAGTCTCTATTCTTTTGTGAAGTCACAGTGCAGCCAGTCATTGGCTGGTCTTTAATCTTCACATATATAATTACAATCACTATTGAATGTAATGGAGCTATTGTTACAGAGTAAGTTGTTTTGTTAAATATTTTTTACTCCTTGTTACAGTATATGGCTCTCTGCACAGGATTTCAATAGCATTCATAAAAACACGTACAGGCCAAAATCACATAGTCAGTAAGAAGTGATGTGGAACACAGTGTTAATTAAAATGCATTTGCAAGAACTTTAAATGCAAATTAAACTAAGGGATTTCTGCAGAATCACCATTTTTCATTTCATCTAACAATAACCAATATGATGCAAACACTATGCTTGGAATGTATATGATTAAATTTAAACAATCTGTTGAGAGCTGAAATTGTGAAGTTTGGATTTTTACCAAATTTCTCCAGTAGAGTTTATTACACTTTAGTCCTTTTGTCTCCCAAATTCCTAGACAAATCATGTTTGGTATTATTATATCATAAATAGATGACTATCACTTATTTTGAATTTGATTCTTTATTCTGAGGATGTTGCAAACTTTGAAATGTTTTCAAACATTGGAACATTATAGGTTAAATAAGAAAAACTCAGTGGGAATATGTCAATTCTAACAAAAGGCAATTTGGTGAAGCTAGCACTGCTGCTGCCCAAGATACAGTCTGTGGATAAACAGAGTATATCAGTCTCCACAGTTGTCAATATAGCACCCTTCATAAACGCTGAATTCATTAAAACAAAACAAAACAAAAAAATCAATTTTCAAACAAGGCCACGGGTTTTTCACAGGGACCAATTAAAAACAGAATGATGTTTGTACATTATGGAAGCTGTGGAAAAAAACCTAATTTGTTATGGCTTTTGCATTCTTGCCCAAGCAATTTCACAATGTGGAAACTCGACTTTTTTTTATTGAAAGCCTCACTAGTAGGTGGGCAGTTTGTGTGTCTTTTATTATTATTATTCCCTATCTAGTTCCTCTTAACAGAGAAACAAAAATGCTTGCACTGTAACTTTTTTATCACTGTAAAAATAGACTACTAACCTACAGTTATGCATCTTCTAGAATGCTTTCATTAAAACTTTTGAGCATATACATTCTCAGAAACTTAAAAATACAGTTCATTTAATGTAATATTGTGATGTCTAAAATGATTGTAATGGATTCATTCTATTTCCCCCACTGTTTCCCCCTTCATTTTGTGCACATGCTCCTATTGCAGAACGATTGAATTTTCAGTAATTCCGCTAATGACTGATTATCACTTTTAAGAAACAATAATTTGGAAGTAAAAACCATGCTACTTCCCTTTCAGCACAGTCTTCAGAAATAAATTCATGCACTAATATTACGTTAACAGTTTCTCTGCAAAGATATGTGGAGTCCCTCTGAAGGTATGTTTTGAAAAGATAAGTAACTCCACATGCCCACCCACATATGCATATGTGTACACACATATACACACACACAGAGGGTTATAGACCTGGAAGCATTTAATCCAGTGGTCCCCAACGCAGTGCCCGTGGGTGCCATGGCGCCCGCCGCCGGGGCATTTATGTGCGTCCGCCGAATGATCTCGGCCGGCCCCGCCCCTGGCACGCAGCGCATGCGTGGTGCGGCGCATGAGCGGTCCTGCCCCCAGATGCGCAGCGCGTGAGCGGCCCCGCCCCCCGGTCGCCCGGCAGCCCCAAAAGGTTGGAGACCACTGATTTAATCCGACGGTGACACAGAGAAGTTGTGGCCTCCATTAGTCTACCTGTGCAGAAAGGCTCAAAACTAGTATACAAACACAACTAGCCACAAATTCTAGAGCTTAATTTTGAATGTCACAGTCTAGAGATTTGCAATGCATGTGTGTAAATATAGGGCACATATTACGATTGTATTTCTGTGCACATTTATTCCAATATAAAGTATGTAGATTTATTAGAATTCTACATTTGCTTTGCACAGTGTAAATGGTTAGACAAGATGCAGGGCAATCATAAATTAGCCCTCCTTTTTTCCTACTTAAGAACAAATAAATCAATATAAGCTATTTGCTATAGGATGACTAACTATTCCAATATCTCACAGTCTCATGGAAAATTATTATATTTGATCATTCTTTACTGTTTTATTTATTCTGACAAAGTTATCCAGACTGAAAATACATGTTTTCTATAACCGGAGATATGTCTCTCTCATAGAACTGGAAGGGAACTTGAGAGGTCATCGAGTCCAGTCCCCTGCCCTCACGGCAGGACCAAGTACCATCACTTTGTGCATGGGAAAACAATAATAATTTGGGTGGTTTTGCCCATGAAGCAATGGTAACTTTTTAGCTATTTGCACTAAAATGAAGAGATGGTCCTTAAAGAAGATTCATTAACATAATCAGGGAAATAAGTTTAAGTTGATTTTATAGAAAAATTTGAAAAACAGTAAAAACAAATGTCCCATTATAATTTTGTACCTATATTAAAGTGCTGGCTATTATATTCTGCTGCTTAAAAATGAGGTTAACTACTTGAAAGTTGATTAAATGTTGCTACTTGTTACATTTTTATACAATTAATATAAACTTGATATATGTTAGTAATTTACAAAAAACACAAAAAATCTTATGCAGCATTAAAATTGCTGATTTGCAATTTGTTTTAAGGGATGCAAAAGCTCATTCATACATACCCCAAGGAGGAGCGAGTTTAAATAAATTCTGAACAAGGAAACCATTAGGAATTAATGTTAATGTCTAAACGAATCTAGATGTGCTATACTGGGTCATAAGTGAAATGCAAAAAAACTTTATTCTCGGGGAGAGGGCGAGGGGTGAAGGCTAGTGTAGTTCATATAACTCATTTCAACCCTTCACATCCCTGCCCAGGTTTAAAGAGGCTGCTTTTCTGCAAAGTTTTTGGTGCATCTCAATCTGCAACAGGGGGAGGAAATTTTTGAAAAACATGTTCCTGATAAAATACAAAATTCTCACAATTTTATATTTCCATAGCTCTTTTCACCCAAGAATCTCAAACTGGTTTCCAAACTAATGAATTAGCTCTCAAAACACTCCTATAAAATACGAAAATATTATCTCTCATTATACAGAAAAAAAGGAAATGTGATACAGAGACCCAATTGTGATTCACTATTCCATGTCACAACCCTTGTCAGGCCTGATATACTACATCTCAGATAGGGTCATGGTCTTTATTAAAAAGTTGCATTTAATATATCATTTGAAATCTAATAATGCCCTGAACATTAATGCCATTGTGAAATACCTATAACAACTCCGTAGGTGATATTATCTGATAACATCCTGGAAATTGTGAACGCACAAAGGTGACAAAACAAGTTTCTTCTATATACAGGAAAAATAAAATATGTCAGCGGGTCCCCTGTCCAGGAAAGAGCGTTCAGAACTGCTGCCTCTGAGTTAGCCAATGGCTAACCTTCTGCACACCTGTAAAGGGAGAAGTGCTAAAAGGTGTCATAAATATGTGACTGGAAAACTACTAACTCACAGGTCATTAATATTCTTGTGTGGGTATAAGCTGGAATTACGATTAAAGTGTTGAAATCGGGCATGCCGGGGGAGTTGGTGAAGAAGATCTGCCCTAGAGGAAGAAATGTAAATTTGGTTCTCTCTCCAGCCCAGTTGTCAGGTAGAGACAAGGAAAGTGCATTTGCATATTAGGTAAACAAAACTATCAAGCTAACAAGTGGGGGAGGAGACAGCATGTTATCTATATCCAGCAGAAGATAAAAGGTTAATCTGGGTTTTACTTGCCAAAGTCTACATTGCAAAGGTTTACTTATTTATAAAGATAAATAACTGAACCTCAAATGGTAAGCAATAGAGTTAACTGATTGTACGCAATATTACTACATTATAAAAGTGTATAGAGTGAAATCTTTTATGAAAGCTTATGACACACTGGTAATTAATTTCATTGCAAATTATATGTATCATAAGCAGGGTCTAAATCAATGTTTGCATTACAGCCAGCTGGAATGGGAAAGAAATCCTGGGTGTGTTTATGTAAACACAGTTTGCTACTGCTTCCCCTAGATGTGTTAGATATTCGGCTGTTACCAATGGTGTTTTGCTCATTGTAATCAACTTGGCTGGGTTTTGGTCACAAATTGTGTTAATACTAATTGCAATGTCTGTAATTATTGGGGGAATACAAAAGAAGAAAATCTGTGCTTAACAAACTCTCAGTTTAAAGAAAGATTCTGGGTCTGTGCATGTAAATACAAGTTTACTCAATTTGCTTAGGCCTGCTAGATATTCAACTGTTACAATGGCGTTTTGCCCATTGTAACCAATTTGGCTGTTGTGGGGTCACAAATTGTGTTAAGACGAAATGCAGGAATTGTAAGATATGATCACCAATACTTGCAGTTATTGTGGGAATGCAGAAAAGTCAGGCTGTGTTTAACTCCATTCAAAAGAAGAGGACCTGTCAGTTAAATTTACTTGGATGGAAAGAGGCTCAACTTCTAGAGCCCTATGAGATGAAGCTCGGGAGGGTAGGACTCAGGGGCTAGGTTTACACAGGAACATTATTTCGAAATAACTAACATTATTCCAAAATAACATAGTCCGTGTCTACACAGCAAGCAGTTATTTGGACATAATGTCAAAATGTCAAGCTGGAAGACTTCTTACTCTGACTCCTGTAACCCTCATTTTATGAGGAAAAATGCTCTAACTCAGACTTCCTACTGTGTAGACAGTGCCAAAAGCTGAAATAAGCAGTTTTGACTTAAGCTTATTTCAGCTTTAGCCCTGCTGTGTAGACGTGCTCTGTGTCAGCAGGCTACATGCCCTCCAGGTGTGAGCTATAAGACTGGTTCAGTGTGTTTCTCCCTACTGTTTCAATGATAGAGCTAAACGAAGACTCCATAAGGAATCTCTTTTAGTATTTAAATTTACTCCAATGAATGCTGTAATTTCTTGTGGCTGGACTGTGCTTTGGGCGAAGAGCGGAAATCACTAGCTTTGGCCCAGAGCCAAATCCACCACAAGCCAGGGAAGATGCAATGAGGAGCAGCAGCAGCATGACAAGCAGCCAGCAAGGTGGTGAGGGAGAAGTGTAATGAGCATCCAGAAGAGCAGCGGCAGTGAGGGGCAACAAATGGCCAGCAGAGCAGTGCCAGAGAGTGGCGGTGGATGGTGAGCAACCAGAGGAGTGAGTAAGATGCCTCTGATCTCTCCCCCACTCAGGATCGGAGGTGAACTCTTGGATGCATCTCCTAACACTTGGTCTGCCCTGACCAATGGCAGCAACTGTGAGCAGAGTGAAGAGAAGGGTTGGGCATGTGAAGGGGACATTTACATTGCTGAACTTGCGAACCTGAAAGGAAAAGGACATTGCCCAACCTACTTGGGCTGGGATGTTTACTCATGGTTTTGGTTATGAACTCTGTTTGTGGTGTTTTCCCAGATTAATGCTATGTTACTTTGTTACTTTCCTCCCCCCCTTTTTTTTTTAAAAATGTTTCTTTTCTAAACTCAGAATCTGTGCTTGCAAATGGGGAGGCATTGCCTCTCAAAGGCACCCAGGGGTGTTGTGTACATTTCCCAGTTCTGTGTTGGATGGATGGAGAGGAAACCCTAGATATTGAACCCGACCCTTACTGCTGCCGGCACTACCTAGCAGAAGGGGTACAATGACATAAAGAATTGCAAGTATTCATTGGTACTACACTTTGCAGTCTGTGACCAAATGAAATGACAAATAGGTTTACCAAGACAGAAAAAAGGCCACTATCTCCCTATTATCAATGAAATTAAGTTAGGTGTAAACAAAAACAATGAAAGCTATATTTACATAGGAATCTTCAGATGGATGGGGAGATCACAGGATGGAGAGAACAGCATGAAGACATCCTGTCTCTTGAAACAAAGTAATTGAGTTCTGCAAAATATAAGCAAGGACAGAAGCCATTTTTAGCATCCATCACTATGTGGAACAGAGCTCCTGGAATCTGAGAAAGGTAGGTCCTTCCACCAAGGGAGTTAAAGTATTTGAAAACTGAATGTGGTTGAGAATCTTGCTTAAGCAAGACAAGAGAAGCCAGCATCTTGTTCTGACTTAGGGAAAGTCAGCCATGGATGGGAAGAAGAATGACTAGGAAAAGAAAATCTTGCATGGTAGGTTGTTTTATATGTGTGTTTTCACTTTTATTTACTTGCAACACTTCCTAGCTTTATTCCATTTAATTGGCATCACTTAAATTCTTTCCTATTGCTAATAAATTTGGTTTATTCTTACTATAAACCAACTCAACGTTGTGTTTAAAGGGAAGGATATATTTACTTCATTACGCTAATGAACTGAAATGTGTTTAAATGTGTTGCCAACTCTGCCCAAGCAACGCCATCATAGGACCTAACCACATCAGCCACAATGTCAGGGGCTCATTCACCATTACATCTGCTAATGTGATATACGCCATCATGTGCCAGCAATGTTCCTCTGCTGTGTACATTTGCATAGAGATAGTTTGGTTTGGCCAAAGAATAAATAGACACAAATCAGACATCAAGCCTGGTAACATAAAAACCAGTAGGAAAACACTTCAATCTCGCTGGACACTCCATAAAAGATTTTAAAGTGGTCATCCTTCAACAACAAAAAAATTCATAAATAGACTTCAAAGAGAAACCACAGAGCTGCAATTCATTTGTAAACTTAACACTATTGATCTGGGTTTGAATAGGCACTGGGAATGGCTGGTTCACCACAAAAGCAATTTTCTCTCTCTTGATATTTATACCGCCTTATCAATTGTTGGAAGTGGGCCACATGTACCCTGCCTGACTTGGCCTAGTTAATACTGGTTCTCCACTTGAAAAGGTAATTCCCTTCGTTTTATGTGCTAGTATATTTATGCCTGCCTCTGTAATTTCCACTCCAAATGCATCTGACAAAATGGGTCTTTGCCCACGAAAGCTTATGCCCAAAGAAATCTGTTAGTCTTTGAAGTACCACAGACTCCTCATTTTTGCAGATACAAACTAACATAGCTACCTCTCTGATATTTGAAATATGTTTGTTTTTAAAGGGAGCAACAAATCTTATCATTTTTCTGAGTTATCCAGGAGATGTCTGGACCCTTCAGAGATCTTAGTTTGGGGAAAATTCAGAATGGGGACCATGTTGGGGTCACCATGTGAGTTGTAACAAAGGCTGGTGGAAGCCAGAGTTGAGTCATAGAAAAGCTTCTGGGGTCAAAGCTGCTGAAGTAGGACTGTCTAGCCCACAGACACTCAGAACATAACCTGAATACTTAAAAGATGGATGGGAGCTTTCCAAGTTGTGAGCTATGGCATCAAAGCATTGTAAGATGCCCAGATTTGCAAGGCAAATGATGACATAGCCCATCACTGGTCTGGATTATATCCTGAACTCTGTGACAAAGTGTTGCATTCTGAACATTAACTCTCCTCCCTCTTTGAATTTCACTGCCCAGAAGCTGCTCAGTCCTATGGTTCCTGCACACATAAAGTGTTTATTTTCTTTAAAAATATTTGTGGGTTGTTCCTGCTGCTCTCAAATGATTCTATAACCAGCACTACTTAAGAAGCCTATTGTCTGGCATGTAACTTCCTCCACCACAGTAACCGAAATTGGTCCTAAACAGACACTTTTTATTTCATAAATCCCTGCATATGAAATCACAGTAATGGCAAGTTGTTCCCTTACAGAGGGGAGGCACTGATGGCTCCTTTGCAGTATCCTCTTGGATCTGTTAGACCATCTCCATTCCAATCAGGTCCAGGCAGTACCCAGAAGTGGTGAGCATCTGCTCTGCCTCAGCAGAGACTGCTATGGCTGGTGTCAGCACTGGTTCCAGCTCTTCATATAACAGGGAAGCTCCAGGGGAGTTACCAGGTTAGGACTTCTTGCTGTTTGTCTGCTATTAGCGGTCCTTCACCAATTTTATGTTCTCCTGACACCGAGGTCCACTTCTGTAGCTGGCTTATTGGTGACAGCATCTTAAGACTTTTGATTTCTAGTTTGGATCCAAAATCCTAGATCCTATTGGCTTCACACCACAGATCCATAGTAACTTTGATTACCACCTCAAGATAGCTAGTTGCAGGCTGGGAGTCTGCCTGATGCTCTCTCTGATGCCATCTGATGTGTACAAGAGCAGTAGTAGCACTACAACATGTTACAGGTATAGGTAACCAGACACTAAGGTGGAGTCTGAATGTGGAAGCAGGGTACATACACTAGCTGGAAGTAACTTACAGTCCAGAATCAGGAAGTAGATAAGTAGACACAACAAAGGCCCCAGGACAAATTTTGAGAAGGCTCTGAGGAATTGTCAGCCTTTGAGTGGACACTACTTGCATCCACACAGTATGCTGTAGATTAAGCCTCAGCATCACTTGATACCACTCCCATTAAACCCCTTGACAGGCCAGCAGGCTTGAATTTAAACAACCACCATCACACTCCAGCTAGACATGCGTGTGGGTAGACAGGAGTTGAGTAAGGTGGCAATGCTTGAATTACAACACAAGTTAACTTTACAAAGAAGACAAGTCCTTTTATTTCCCCATTTCAGCAATGAATTATCTCGGAAGAAGAAATTATTTAGACCCAAATTATTTAAAAAATATGACAACCAGGAAATCCACAAAGACTCCAGATTTAACAGTAATTCAAATACGGCATGTATTCAGGTCCAAGAATAAAATGCCACCTCAAACATCTTAAATTATGTATAGTCCCAGGGGCTTAGGAAGCATAGCCTCTTTCCTACCTCATCCCAAAGCAGAGGAAGTGCTGGTTGTTCTAGGGAAAAAAGAGGAATGGCGAGAGAAAGAAGAACAGGGGCATGTGTGTCTGTAGCTCCAGACAAAAGAGCCTACAGTAAGCAGACTTTCACATAGTGAAGCATCTAAGAATTAGTTCAATGCCTGGAAGTAACAGAGCAGTTAACTGGGGCTACCCCAGGGGTGGAGCTAGGAAGACTACTGTGCAAGGAGGTAGTCATCTGAGAAGGAAAACCTGAGTTGGAATTGCTGTTGCCCAAAAGGCTATGGGACTTGTGACTTTACATTGGAAATAAGGGCAGGGGGGGAGCTAAAACTAGTTAAGTGGAAAGATTGTCTCTCTGTGTGAGTTTGTGGAGAGCAGCCAAAGAGGGTGCTAGATGGGATTGTTGGGGAAAGGTAACTAGCACCACAAATGACCAAGGACACCCAAGACTCATTGCTGGACTGGGACTTTGCCCAGGATTCCTGAGTGTAGACAGTCAGGGTGTATAACAGGGTGCACAACATGGTGCACCCACCTCTTGCGAGCAACCCCTGGCCAAGTGCATGTGCCTGTACACTCACTCACTCTGTTTGTGTCTATGGTGATTCAGCCCTCTAGCCAAGTCTATCTGTGATGAAAGCTAAAGCAAACTCTTTCTGGGGTACAAGTCAACAGAATCCTCTCTCGGTGCTCTCTACCATCTTTCAGTTTCTCCCTGCTTTGAAATAGAGCAGTGTCCCAGGGCTACTTCTTGCCCGGAGGCAATGTCTTCAACCTCTTAGGCCCTTTCTGTCCACAAGCTGGGATGCCACAGTTCAGTTTCCCTTCTGGGGTGCCTCTTTCCGACAGGGGCTAATGGGGTATTCAGGGGGACACAGGCCTAGCCACTACTATGGGTCCTGGCCCAGAGACCTTATAGAAAGCAGCTATCTGCTGTGTCCATTCATATAAGTTCCACTGCTACTCTAATTTCCTGGGGTCCTTCAGAGAAACTCTCCCTCAGGGCCTCTCAGGTGTGCATCCCCACTTGATGGGCCTGGTGGGTGGCAGCTGTGCATGGCTACTCGAAGGCCCTTCCCTCCCAACTGGCCTCTGCCTCCCACCCAGGTAGGAAGGCTTCCCCCTTCCTCTCCACAACATTGTGGAGAACATAACAGGCTGAGATCACCTTGGGGATGTTGTGCTCCCCCACATCACGGCGGATCAGGAGGCACCTGAACCTCACCTTTAAGCGGCCAAAGGTGCATTTGGCCTGGATGTGGACACTGCCCAGGCGGGCATTGAAATGGTCCCTGCTCGGGTCCAAGTGGCCAGTGTAGGGCTACATAAGCCATGGCATGAGGGGATAGGCCACGTCCCCCACAATGCACAGTGCCATCTGCACCTCCCTGACCCTTAAGTCATTCTGGGGGAAGAATGTGGCAGCCTCCAGCTTCTGACAGAGGCTGGGGTTTCTGAAGATGCAGGCATCCTGCGCCCTCCCCAACCACCCGACAAAAATGTCTGAAAACTGTCGCAGTGGTCTACCAGGTCCTGCAGGACCATTGAAAAATAGCCCTTGCAGTTAATGTACTGGGCAGCTCAATGTTCGGGGGCCCAGATGGGGGTTCCATCAATGGCTCCCCTGCAGTTGGAAAAGCCCAGGGCAGCAAATCCAGCAATGATAGAGTCCAGGTTTCCCGGGCAGATGACCCAGCAGGATGGAGTTGATGGCCCTCACCACCTGCAGAAGGAGACAAACAAAGACACAAAACAGAGAATCAAAGTGGCTGCTTGAGCCCTTGGGATGTTTCCTGTCTCTCTGCCCTCAAACACCCCCCAGGAGCCCCCCCCCTCCGCAGGGCTGTGTGTGGGCGAGACTGCAGAACCCCCTGGGGATGGGGCTTCCCCCCCATTCGCAACCCCTCCATCCCCAACCCTCCTTTCCCTACGGTCCCCCTTTCCACTACTTCCTCCCCCCGCCCCCCAGGGACTGCAGCCCAAAAGTGCCTTACCTCCACGAGGAGGGCCCCCACAGTGGATTTTCCCAGGCTGAACGGATTGCTCACAGGCCGGTAGCTGTCTGGGATGGCAAACTTCCATACTGTGATGGCAACCCGCTTCTCCAGGGGGATGGCGGGTCGCATCTGGGTGTCCCATCGTCAGAGGGCAGCAGGGGTGAGCCAGGCACACAGCTCCAAGAAGGTGGCCTTCCTCATGCAGAAGTTTTGGAGCCACTGCTGGTTATCCCACCTGCTCCATGACCAGCTGGTCCCACCAGTCAGAACTGGTGTCCAGCCTCTAGAACCTTCTCTCCACTGTAGGGTGCAGTTGCAAGGACGTTGCTCCCACACACAAGCAGAAGGTCTCGATGATGAGCTTGGTGTCAAACTTCTGCAGGACCATGAAGGCAGCCTGCAGAAACTGGAGCATGGCAGTGTGGGGCCATCGCATGCCCAGAGGCAGCTCTGGCTCCATGGCAAGGAGTGTGCTGTGGTGTGCAAAAGCTAGACAACCAGAGCACACACTGCAAATGCTTTGCTGTCCCTTGGAGAGGTAGGCAAGCAAGCAGCAGAAGCTGAGAAATGGCCGTCTGGGGGAGGTCCCTTTAAGCACGCTTCTCAGCTAGCCGTAGGCAACAGCACCCGGAAGCAACTGCTAAACTAATGCCCTGCCTGAACTGGATCAGGATGGCCTTAAATGTGAGATAGCGTCCTGTCATGATTTCATTGCACTTTTTGTGTGTGGACGCTCTCTTTCGAAATAAGCTTTTCCAGAAGATCTTTTCAGGAAAATCTTATTCCGAAAGAAGCTTGCAGTCTAGACTTAGCCTAGGTTTATAGCAATACAGTAACCAGGAACTCGATACAGCTCTTTGACTTGAACTACTTCTCAATTGTCAGAATGAAAAATAGTTAAACATTTTTAACTTTTAAGCATGAGGAGTCTTACTGATTTTAATAAGACTGCTCATGTGTTTAAGGTTAACTACATGCTTAAAGCACTTTGCTGGATTGGGACCTCTGCTAGTATTAACACTGATTTATTCGGGAGTCGTGAGGGATGTTAACTATACTATTTTTGACTCTTTATGGTTTAATTACTCCCTGGGATGAAATAAGTATTTGAAGTGCAGGGGAAAGGTCTGGATATTTTTGATCAATGCCTCAGAAGTCCGAATGAATGTGTAATTGGGCAGACTGATTTCACACACAGCATCATCCCATTTCATTACAAAGCCACCAGCACTGCATTTTCCTCCCAAGAATTATTATTTCTATTGGATTTATCAATAATGTTCTTGCTGTAATTATGGCAGAAATAATGAATGGATCTTCTGTCTGCCTTGAATTATGCTCTCTTGCATTCAGCCAGCCTGGTGGGGCTTAATGATAATTCAGACAAATGAAACATATTAAAATTTGTTATGCACAATCATTTTCAGTGTAAGAGAACTATAGCTCCATCTCCAAGCCAGAGCTCCAATAATAAAGTTGACATTTTACAAAAAATAAAACAATGATGTTTGCTGATTTCTGTTCTTACAAAGAAAGTGCAGTTTAAGAAGATGATCCACTGAGGGTAGAAATGGGTAACAGTGTTCATACTTCAGGCCTAAATCTGTTCTTGTGTAAATCGGTAAGGGTCATATTCTGCCACTCTGGCTCATGCTGATAGCCTCTTCTGGTCTCTCTGACTTCAGGTGAACTATTCTTTGGGAAAAGTGCTATTCAATGGGAACAAAAAAGGATCAGAATCGGATCTAGAGTCCCCTTAACGAGAATGAGATCCTCAATGTAGTATTAAAATATAAAAGGTATTAAAATATAATAGTTCAATCTCTGCTTAGAACACAAAGAACATTCCACATATTTTACCAGAGAAAGACATAACCTTCAAAGAACCTTTCTGTTAATTTTAGAATAATTTCTTGTAAAAACTTTATGGTGGAAAAACAATTTGGCTATGTTGATGGAATTCAGTAAAGGATTTCCCAGCTTCACTTAGCATTTTGCCTGGCCATTTGGAGCGGTTACGCTTGTCACCTCATCACTAAATCCAATAATGAAAATGGACCTTTTAATGAGTTACATACAATGCATAATTGCTGTAGAGCTCTAACATCCTTTATGCAAATGATTCTTGGGGGATCATTAATTAGTTTTTGAGGAATATTAATTTCTCTAAACCAAAAATATATATATATATATTACTACTGGGAAATGGGCTTGAATTAGTTTTAACTATGATAAAATTACACTCTGTGACAATTTATCAAGTGGGACATGAAAGAGCCTCACTTAAAATAAAAAGTATCCTTCTCGTGGTCACTGCTAATTAATATGCATAAATAGTATTTTAAGAAGAATACATGCTATTTGTGGTTTAAACTCTCTTTCTGCTTGATCCTTGATGTGAAAATAAGGTATTTTCTGGAAGAGTCTAATTATTTCAGAGGTATCTTTTGTGTCAATATCCTTATTATAAATGTGTTACTATAAACACAAGAAATGTAATCAGCGGCCCAAGGGTACGTCTATTGGGATTGTAGGGCACCTACAAAGCAGCTTGAGTTCAAGCTATAAACATTGGGAAGGCTGAGTGGTTCTAGGCTAACCACACTGTGAATGAGATACTCCAATATAAATAGAAGTGCCCTAGGGGCATCATATAAACTTCTTATAAAGCACTGAAATAACACTATAATGTTAGCTTTATTAAAATTAACAATGTCTTCCTTTCCATCACTCTAACTTTAATGGAGCACTAAAAAAGTGTCTACAGTTTATTCCAGTTTATAGGATTAAAACATTGATCTGATTGGTTTGTCACCGAGGATTTTCTAAGTACTTAGGAACCACAATTAGATGCAAAATATACCATACTATGTTAGTATTAAAAATAAACCCTTTAATGTAAGAGTGATAAGATGGAAGTCGTGTTTATGTACATACACACACAAGGCCAGGTGCTCTTCTCCACATGTTTGCTAATGTAAATAGACAGCAGAAAGTAGCAGGTGGGTTTTAATCCTTGATTTCAGTTTATCCAAAGTGAGAGGCTGTGCAGCCAGTGGAGATGATGTGTTCCTTCTAGGCTGAATATCGCACTACCTAATACTCAGGTCAGTTCTGCACAGGATTTGGCCAAAATGCATACATTTAACAAACATATTAGATCCATAAATTGTACTTTTGCGCATTAACACGACTTTCCTAAAATGTTAAATAAAACCTATAACAATTATAGGTTTGCTATAGTCATTTTCAGTGAAATGGATAATAAATAGTATTCAATACTTACTAAGGTTTAATTTTTAAATTTCATTGTTTAAAAATTAGTATAATAACTGGTAGGACATAATTTATGAAAATCAGGAGATAAAATACCAAGGCTACTGAAGAGAGAGGAAATTGACAAAAAGGTGCAAGAATTAATACAACTATGCAGCTGTATTTCCTTCCTTCTTCTTGTAGCAAACATACAGGACATGATTAAAATGGGAAATTAAAAAGCTGGAGATTTTTCTTTCAAGTTGATTTTTGCTTTCATGGCCCCAGTTTTCATTGCATGTTATATATACACACGCATCTCCTTATTGTGTACATTAAGAAAACAAATCATCTTGTATTTCAAAGGAATCTAAACAACAGTGGGACTTGAGAATTCAAAATATGATCTTTTACAGATGCCTGGATGGAGACCAGCCCTGTCTATTCTTCCTCTATATATTTTCATGTAACTAGATGGCCATGGCATTTTATGAGCATAGTACCAGTAACACCCATTGCAGAGTAGACCTAAGAAATGTACAACAAAAACAAACAAGCATGTATGTGAAATTGCCAGCAGGTCTTCAATTTCTGTTATAGCTCACTCTCATGCTCACACAAAAATCCAAGATTTTTGCAGGACCATCTATGCCTGGAGCTGTCCCCTGGCTCATGAATCTTGTTGATGTCAGTGGTTTGCCGCATCAGGACTTCAATCCAATAATCACATCAAATATTGTGATGCAGTATTTTCCCTCCTGTTTGTCAAGCATACTGACATACTGCTAAGCTTCTGATGACATCCTGGAAGGGCTGTCCACTCTGACACTACTATACTCTCCCTTCCATGTTCTCATCATAAACCTTGAAGCTTCATTACTTCTAGAATAAAGATACTAATATTTTCCTTGTAGTTCCAATTTTGATGCAAGACTTCTCTGTTATTGAGCACTTCTGAGAGGGTAGGCTGAGGGATTTGATTATAGGACATAATTATTTATAATGGTGTTTTAACTGTTAACAAGGCTGTGTGTGATAGTGATGTGCTGTGAAGTGGCCTTGGGCTTTTTCTATTAAAATATTTAGCTCTGTGTGATACTTTTAATAGTCATGCAGGGCTCCAACAAACAACATAGGCATTTTCAATAAATCACACTAAATATGTAAATAAATGAACTTTGTTCTATTGATTATTCCTAGCCCCAGTCACTTCCAAATAAATATAAACCAGTACATACAATATATAGGCGCAGGACTTGTTTTTATCTAGTAAAATGTAATATGTTTCCATTTGATTTTGGATTTCCCCAAGGAAGAGGTGTTCCCTTCCCTCCATTTGTCCTAATAATTAATGATTACATAAATATTGCAAAAAGTTCCAAATCAGAAACAAACTTGAAAAAAACCCATCCACTTTCCAAATTTCAGGGATGCCCTCTTGATGGCCTGCCGAGCCAAGCACCAGGTACTTAGAATACTTAGAACCCACTCTATCAGCCTCATTTGTCATGGACTCTCTAATTGACAATATATTTTTTCTTCTCTTTCCCTGCCCATCCTCTATCTTTCTCTGCTATTTATTTGTCCCCTGGACCTCTTAACTCCATTCCTCTGAAGAAGTGGATTGTTCCCACAAAAGCTCATGATACCATCTACATTTTTTGTTAATCTCTAAGGTGTTGCAAGTCTATTTGTTGTTTTTTAAGTTTATTCAGTTACAGACTAACACGCCTACCCCTCTGAAACTTTTGGACATGCAAGGCACAGCATTCAGCTGTATGGAGTGGAAATGCATCAACTGCACAAGGAAACTTGCACAGATCTAAACAGACATCATCTTCCTATCCAAGGGTGTGTCTAGACTACAGGATTTTGTCAACAAAAGTGGCCTTTTGTCGACAAAACTATACCTGCATCTACACTACCGCTGAGTTTTGTCGACATAATGTAGACAGAACTCGGCAGTTTTGTCGACGGTGGTAAACCTCATTCTACGAGGAATAATGCCTTTTGTCGACATAGTTCTGTTAACAGAAGGCGTTATTACATCTACACTGTCCTTTGCATCTACACTCTCATGTCGACAAAGCAGCTTGCTTTGTCGACAGAACTGGATGTAGTCTAGACGCTCTTTGTCGACAGAGGATTTGTCGACAGTATCTGTTGACAAAGCCTCTGTCGACCAAAGCCTGTAGTCTAGACGTACCAAGTGTAAACAGATGAACACCATACCTAATAGACTGAAGGTGAAAAACCCACTAAAATCTACATGCCCCACAGACTACAGAAAGAGATGCCACATACTCTCAAAGAAACTGAGGAACCACCTAATTAGCATATTATACAACAAACAGAAGAAAATCAGGGAGGAGCTCTACACACTAGAGACTCATAAAAAACCAAGCTTCCACACACACTTCCTCTTGAATGACCTTTACTAAAACCCAACAAGCCACCTACAATGCTCACTTCACCTCCGTTCAGAAGAAAAAGGGCAATAAACTATCCAAACTCCTACATGCCTCAGGATATTTCAATTCCAGGACCCTCAACTCACTTAGCAACATCGTCAACATATCCAACTACATTTTCAGCCCAGCAGAAGAATCTGTCCTATCTTGAGGACTCTCTTTCTGCCCCACCACACACACAAATATGATTCAGTCTGTGAAGATCTGGAAGCCTATTTTCACTGTCTCCGTTTAAAGGAATATTACCAACTCACCAATGAACAAACACACCTCTTGTTTCACCACCACCACCAATCCCACAAGAGAATGGCCTCTCTGTAGACCCTTCCTGCTGGGCATAATGAGAGTCTTGACTTCAACATCGACTGCTTCCGCAAACATGCACACAGTGGAAGAGGAATATATTCTGCACTTCTAGCTGGTTGAGCAAACCCCGCACTATCCCAGAGGCAGCCCCTGAGTCATGGCAGGAACCAGAACTCAAGGATGGTTACAGTAACCCATGCAACACACACACACACACACACACACACACACACACACACACACACACACACTCCTTGTTAATATCCCTTCTTGCTCTAGTGTCGCATGTCTCAGCCATTCTGATCCAACCCAAAATGGGCCCAGAACAAGGCATATCTACAGATCAATTATTTTATTAAATTCCCACAAAACAATACTAGACCATTTGGCAGAAGCCTGAAAAGAAAGCCCTAAGTCCCAGGGCCATGTCAACTAAGGGAAGGGGAAAGGGGAAAGGCAGGTTTGGAGAGGGTCTACACTACACACTCCTTGCGGCAGTGTGTACAGTATATACACTGCACACACCCCTAACATGGGTATAAACAGCAGTGTAGACTGTGAGGCATTGCTTGGAAGTCAGAACATGCCTGAACACTTAAAGATATGTATTCTACATCACTCTGTGCATGCCCAAACAGTGCCTACCGCATCTATATTGCTATTTTTAGCATTCTGCTATCCTGCTGCCTTCTCCCATGGCTTCAGCCTTTCCCTGCTGCCTCCCCAAAGCCAGAGCCTTTCACTGCCTTGTGTAGCTACACACTGTAATGTAGATGCAGCTTGCTTTTCACTGCAGAATGTAGCTATCTATACCTTTTTGTGTTGCCACCAGTTGTGTGCAGTGCAGACTTACCTTAACAGTATTATCTTCTTCCTCTTGCCCTCTCAGCTCCTGCTTGCAGATCTCAGCAAAGCACTTCATTTGCTCCTGACATTGCCATGATCAGCCCTTGAAAGCCTCAGTTCTGAATCTTACATGCTCCTTAGAGCTGCACTGTGTGTTAAGTGGGCTCTTAAGATCAGCAATTTTGCAAATTAGATGGCAGGGGATATTTTTTTCATTTTTAGCACAGTGTGTGAAGATATAGCCAGACAACTGCTGTTGATCTGAATCATGCAACTAAATCTCCTACACAAGATTCTGGAAATGTACTCCTTCCATCAAATAGGTGTTGTTTCAAATGCATTCTTTCTGGATATCTTGTGTATTGTTTGTATTCATTCACACGATGGGGAACAAAGGTTGCCACTATTCAATACAGGTTGGACCTCCCTGATCCATCACCCTCGGGACCTGACCGGTTCCGGATGAGGGGATTTTGCCAGACCAGCAAAGATCATTTCTGGGCCTCTTTTGCCACCAGCCTCCCCTACCCCTTTGCAGCCATGGTCTCGCTACCAGCCTCCCAGCCAGCTTCCCCCTGCCGCCACCCCCCTCAGTGCTGGGCTCCCAGCTCCACTTTGGCAGCCCTGCCACCACAAGCCCAGCCCCGATGCCAGCCTCCCGGGGAAGCCCCCCTACTGAAGTGTAGAGGTGTCACCAGGAGCCAGCCCCTCTTGGGCTTCAGCCTTGTTGGGCAGCCCCTCTGCCTTCTGGTTTCACCAGGCAGCTCCACTAGGCAGAGTTGCTGGGTTCTTTGCTGCACCACTCAGCAGCTCCCACCACCAGACAGCTCCGTGGTCAGGCTTCCGGCCCCCCTGGGGCAGCCCCACTGCCTCCCAGTCCTAACATGCAGCTGAGCCCCTGGTCAGCAGTGGGTATGCAGGACTCCTGGTTGTGCTGCTGGGTAGCCCTGCTGCCAGGTTCCTGGCCCCACTCCCAGGCAACCCCACTGCCTTCCGGTCTCGCTGGGCAGTTTTGCTGCCAGGCAGCAGCCCCGCTGCTGGGCTTCAGCCAACCAGGCAACCCAGCTACCTCTTGGCTGCACCACACCCTCCCCCTGGAGTGTTGCCACCGGGCGGCAGCCCTGCTGCAGGGCTCCCAGCCACCAGCCCTCCATGGGATTTTTTGGTCCTGGAATATCCCTGGTCCAACATCCGGACCAGGGATGTTGCCAGACCAGAGAGTCCTGGTTAAGAGACATTCAACTTGTACTATGAAAGAGATTCACACATGCTATTTAAGAACCTCAAGATGCAAGTAGGCATCTAGTGAGATCTTCAAAAGTGCGTACAAGTTATTTGTCTAACTCCCATTGAAATCAAATAAGAACACACACACACACACACACACAAGAATTTTAATTAAAAACAAAGCACGAGTAGATTATTAGGTTTATATTAATACTATTATATTAATTTATATTATACTTTATGGCTTATATTAACCATAAAGAATGCAAGCTCTTTGGAGGCAGGGACTGTGCATTATGTATTTCTTTGATCCTTTGCACAGTAAAATAATAATTCATTTAATAAACTTTAGAAAAGACCCCTCCCCTTATTCCCAGTTTTGCTTGTGTGATCTTGAGCAAGACTCAAACTGGGTATCTGGTACATGTATTTTCCCTGATTTTAAATGAAAAAGTAATATCTTTCATATCTCACAGATGTGTTCAGAAAATAAAATTCATTATTGCTCCACTCTTTGGATCCTTTGAGTATAGAAGTCCCAACTTTGGTTAATAATTATGGGTTATATTGAGCCTTTATGCTCAGCCCTCGTATAAGAGGAAGCCCACAGATACATCACTCCAGGAGGAATTCTGGTAAAGGGCTTTATCTTTTTAGGATGAATTGTTACTTTTCTCCTACAAGAAAGTAACTTGCACTGGTTACAGTTTATTTCCTCCTCTCCTCCCAAACACACACTGTTCTTACATAGACTCAGCTCAACAGGCCAGTGCATGGCATTAAAGGATCCTCATCCACCTGCTTGGTGGGATGAATTCCTGGGACACTAATACTATGATGCAAGAAGCACAATCACCCACACAGAAGGTTGAAGGAGCATAATCCTATTCCAAGTGTTAAGAATAGAGATTTCTTAGAAACTTTTAGCTCTTCTGAAGCATTTTGTGATTTGATAAGTCAGTGTGTCAAATCACTTTGATTCAGAATTGCTGGAATTGCTTGAAAATAAAGCAATCAGCTGGTATTTGAGCTGTAAAAAGGGGAGCATTCCTCATAAGGTAAGGAAAATACAATTAAAATAGAGTCTGCAAATTAGAGAAGATAGTGGGCAAATAAAATGTCATTTACAAAGCTGAGGGATTACAAAATCAATCTGTATTTGCAGTGCTTCTCCTATGAATTCCACCAATGGGAATTGTGGTTTTTGCGGGGTAGGAACAGAAGTTACAATTTCTTTTGTATTTTTGTGATGCACTTTTTGCCTGAGCCTTCCATAACATTGTAGGATGCAATTGCTATGATAGCATGTAAAGTTAATAACCAACAAACTTACTTATGTTCTAAAACAAGTATATGCATATATAGTTTATATAGGTGCTCAGTCTTCTATGCAAAATTCTGGTTAAGAGTCTATGGAAAACACTTTAAGTATCATAACATCAAATGTATGAGGAAGAAGAAAATGGCTGAAGCAAAGAAAAGAGCTGAGGCATGGTTGATTATGCCTGCTTAAAATCGAAAGTGTGATATATTGTCAAATCATCCAAAAAAGTCAGCAGAAGTCTGAAGAAGATCCAGATTCTTGTCTGATTCCTCTAACAAATTATTTAACTCTCCCTCCTATATGAATGTTAGCCTAGAGTTTATCTTCTGCACTAGCACCATTCATCAAAAAGGAGATGGGCTCCTATACTTTGTTCCAAGTGAAGTCGTCTTCCTTGTTTTTAACTAGGGGAAGGTATATTGTAGGATTTCCTCCGTAAGGTGCCATGGATTTTCTCAAGACAAAAGAAGCAGTGTTAAAAACAAAGCTCTACATTTAAAAATTTTGTCCCAAATCCTACATAAACTAATTTTAATTGCTCAGCTGTAAATCCAATATCCCTTTATTGTATGGTAACAAACTTAGGAAATACATTTAAAAACTCACTTGCATATTTTATACATGTTCCCATAATTCTAAACACTACTAGCTGAACTCCAGCATACCTGTAGGAATGTTCAAGCCTGACATCAATAAAATGATCATTTTTTGGAATAGGCTGTCAATATGTCAATAATATTAAGAGAAATAAGGTTAGTAAAGTTCAATATATGTTGGGAAGTTTTCTTGACATTTAACACATCATATTAAAAGCTTCTTCAAAAGGAAAGAAATATCAGCTTGTCACTTGGAGATTGAAATTGAACTGCTCTGAGACAAACTGCTGTTTCTTCCCCATGATGAAATTCACAGGATGGGCAAAATGTCAAGATAAAAATAAACCACCTAGGGGAAAAAATACTAAAAATCAAAAAGATGAAGTATAACCATTGTTACAGTTACTGCTTAAAAAAAAAAAAAAAAAAAAAAAAAATCTAGAAAATCCAGATCTTCCCCATAACACAAAAGAAATGCCCAAACATTCAACATTCAACTATCCTGTTGATATGTGGTGAAAATATATTTTTGGAAATGATTATTATACTCCTTGTTTTATGAAGTTTAACAAACTAAAAGTGAATTGGTAACTGTAACCTAGAACAAACTTTCAAAACATTATATACAATTTATTTCCATACATTTTGAAATTTTACTAGAATGGAGAACCAGGCATCCATATCCAGTGAAGTCAATTGCTAAACCGCATGTAATCTTAGGACATTTTTACACTGAAGGAACGCTGTATAATTTTACTGAGCATCAACAACTGCCATCATCAATGTACATTAAAATATTCCTTAATGAGCAACATCAAGCACAAAAACCTTAGTCAGGAAATCCTATGCACAGATGACAAAGATATTGACAGGAAGTCTACAATCACATCTGTTATTTCCGAAACAGACCTTTATGAAAGGATGAAAACTACTTGCTTGATTAACTGCTGCTCAAATCCCTTATTTGCTGTGCTCATGACTGAGTCCGATTTGAATGCCCTTAACTTTAATTCTTCTCTGCAGGAATGAACAAAACTGGCCATGTTTGCCTGCAATTTGTAAAGTAAATGTAAATGTTGGTTGTCAGTGAGTACTGCATGGAAGCACTACTGAAGGTTATGTGGTGAGCAATAAGTTATATTTAAAGCCTTTCACTAATGTAAAAAGCTTCCGTGATCGACACTTTATGATATATGGAATTATGGGGCACTTCCTAATGGTTACTTAGTATTTGGACAGTGTATAGAGATTTTAGATGCATATAGCCTTTATCTGCAATACATGTGGTTTCGTTGAAACATTCAAATATAAAGACAGAGCAAGCAAAAAGGCATAAACATTTATTTTCCCACTTCCTTTCTAGTTCTCCAATTTTTAGTTTACATGATATTTTTTTCCTTAGAAGCTGCTTAAATAGCACAATAATACAAAAGTATTCATAAACTTTGGTCTAAATTTCAAGTGGCTCAGGACACACCCGTGATTGAAAGATAGTGGGATGGATTTTAAATTAACAACACTGTCCCTTAACTATGGTTAAGGGTAGTATGTTGACATGTCATTTCACATACCAGGCTTTTAACCTGGTCCTGTGTTTGGGTGGTGCCATAACCATCAGGACTCTCACTATAAAACTAATAACTTAGGGTAGACCCCTTATCCTAGCCAATGAAACTCAACTCACTCAATCCTCTCACCCTCTTCCACCCACCCCACTGCCCTCCCACAAGGGAGTAGAGGGTGCCAAGGGAGGACCTCAGTATGCAAAGACTTTGGAACTCCCCATCTCCAAACAGATATAAGATCTGCCAATGTAAATCTCAGGCCTCATTGTAGCAACCTGCATGAAATCTGAAGGAAGGACCATAGGTTCATGAGGTTAGAATTAGGAAACAGAACCAGGAAGTCAGTGTGTGCATATGCTACAGTTGCAGCATCTCTGTAAATAGCTCTCCAGGGAAAAGAGGTGGGATAGCTAAACGCTCAAAGGCTTTTGAAGCCTGGGGGAAAAGTTTCAGTTGCTTAAGGGGGGAAGCACAGAGGTCAATCCACTCCCATGTCTACTCTGGCTGACCTACAGGAAGCAGAGAACTGGAGAAGAAAGGTCCAACACTGACATTTTTCAAGCATGCTATCCCACCCTTCCTTCACTTTCAGAAGTGGGTGCATCCTCTTAAGTATCCAGCCAGTATCTCCCAGTCTTTTAAGATGAAGACATTCTCAAGCATGCAGTCCATTCAAACATGCCCTCCCCCATGCTAAAACAAAGAGAAGATTTGGTTCTCTTCTGTCTGTACTCTGTATTCCTAATCATGTACATAAATGAGTCTGTTCCTGGGGCCTCACATGGATGTGGATGGCTGCAGGAGGGTAAAACTGGTTGCAATAGATTTTTTGGGTTTGGGTGGTGCCATAACCACACAGGAAGGAAAGAATGGAGTATTTGCTTCCACCATAGCCAGGGGGCCATGTATTTGGAATTCCATTTCTGCAAAATATGCTACAGATTCTTTCACTTCTGAATTATACTGTATAATTTAAACATTTGAAAACAAAATCCCCCAAACAAATAACTACTCCATTCTATAGGTTCTGTTCCATGTTTTTTGGTTTCCAACTTACTTTTAAACTGCCTTGTTCAACTATGAACAAGAAAGGGTTTCTTCTCAGGATTTATCTATCCTACATGAACAGTTAGTTTGTGGCAAACAAGGGTGTATCTCTAGTGTGTGAGCCTGTGGCTCAGTAAGGATAGATCTACACATGCAGTGGCTTGTAGAATACAGACACAGCACATTCAGCTAGCATGGGTTTAAAAAAAACCACTGTAGACAGGGAGGCACTGCTTAGTCAAGTAGAGACATCTCTGTTTTGTCTATGCTGCTATTTTTAGTGTTCCGCTGCCTCAGTCTTTCCCTGCTGCAGTGAGAGACTCCAGTAATGAAATCTCAGAGAGGTAGTCATGTTTGTCTGTAACTTTAAAAACAATGAGTAGTCCTGTGGCACCTTGGGATATATCTAGACTACATGCCTCTGCCGACAGAGGCATGTAAAATAGGCCACCCGACATAGTCAATGAAGTGGGGATTTAAATATCCCCGGCTTCATTAAAATAAAAATGGCCGCCGCGCTGTGCCGGCTCAGCTGATCGTCAGCACAGCGCACGAGTCAAGACGCGGATTGGTCAATAAGGGAAGCCTTTGTCGACTGCTCCCTTATGCCTCGTGAAAAGAGGTTTACAGGAGCGGTCGACAAAGGCTTCCCTCGTTGACCAATCCATGTCTTGACTCATGCACTGTGCCGACGATCAGCTGAGACGGCACAGCGCGGCGGCCATTTTTATTTTAATGACGCCGGGAATATTTAAATCCCCACTTCATTGACTATGTCGGGTAGCCTATTTTACATGCCTCTGTCAGCAGAGGCATGTAGTCTAGACATATCCTTAGGCTATGTCTACACTCGTGGCTTCTTGCGCAAGTACAGCCGTTCTTGCGCAAGAATCTGCAGTGTCCCCACACTGCCCGCCCACTCTTGCGCAAGTAAATTTACAGTACAGCGTGGTAAGAGAGGGCTCCTTGCGCAAGAGCTACGCTCTTTTTTAACAGGTATAAGCTCTCTTGCGCAGGGGCTCTTGCGCAAGAGGGCAGTGTGGACGCTCGGCAGGGATTTCTTGCGCAAGAAAGCCCTATGTCTAAAATTGCCATCAGAGCTTTCTTGCGCAAGACAGCGTCCACACTGCCATGGGCGCTCTTGCACAAAAGCACAGCTTGCACATGGCAGTGTGGACATTTTCTTGCACAAGACTTCTTGCATAAGAACATTTGCGCAAGATGTTCTTGCGCAAGAAGCCGCGAATGTAGACATAGCCCTAGTGTATGTCTACACTGGGGAATTATTTTGAAATAACGCCCCTTATTTCAAAACAACAAGGTGACAGTCCACACTATCAAGCCTGTTATTTCAAAATAGGGTACATCTACATAGCAGAGTTATTTTGGAATAACTGATGTTATTTCAAAATACCAAAATGCATGTCTATACATCAAGCCGTTATAATAGCTGGAGGGCTTCTTACTCTGACTCCTGTAACCCACATTTCACAGGGAGGAAGGGAGGTTGAAAGAAGAATATTCTTTCTTCAACTTCCTGCTTTATAGACAGCACCAAAAGCTGAATTAAGCTATTTTGACTTCAGCTGTACAATTGACGTAGCTGAAGTTACGTATCTTAATTCAACTTTTGCCCTGCAGTATAGAGGTGCCCATAATAAGCTTCTCATTTTGAAATAACAATACCTACTTGTGAAGAGGAATAAGCTTATTTTGAAATAGTTGTTTCAGGAGTTATTATTTCAAAGTAATTTATTTCGAAATAACCTGGTGGTGTAGACATTAGAGACTAACAAATATATATGAACTTTTGGGTGCAAAACCCACTTCTTCAGATGAGCTTGTTTTTATTACCAGTAATAAAGAAAGTTTCTGGCAGAGAGAAGGCAGCAGAGAAAGACCACAGCAACTCCCCACTGCCAGATGTTTTCCCTAATGCTTCTCTCTGACAGAGCCTTTCACTACAAAATATTACTACACAGTACAATCTGGACACAGCCTGACTTTTCACTACCTCATATAGATACACATAGCCTCCAGTCTGCTCAAGTGCAGGAAAGGCTGTGGACATCTATGCCATGCACTCTGAATCATGAGTAAATTAATGCATCACTGATTAAAGCCAGCTAAGGAACTTTTTGTGCATAGCAGAAGGGTCCACATGGACACAAAGTGTGCAAAAGGCAACTGAAAGGTAGATTTGAACCTCAGCTTGACATGAAATAAGTGTTTGTATAGCCAAGACCTTACAGGCTTTCTAATCAAACTCTTCCCTATACAAGATGCAGATGGGTTTTAAAGTGTTTAATGGGAACATACCCCTTTTTCCATGAAAGGATCTGTATTTCCTTCAAAATTACCAAAAAGCTTTTAGGCTGGAAATACAACTCTTTGTGCTCAGGTGTATATATAATAGGGCATCACAAATCCTGAAAAATCAATGTCATTTGTAATAAACATTTGATTACTGTTGCACCTAAACATTTACTTGAAAGGCAATCTTTGAAAACCAACGTAGCATTATTGGTTTGGGGTTTTCAGAACATATTAAGGTATGCTAACCAGACAAAAAGGGAAGCAGCAGAAAAGTTATTGCCAAAAGCAAATAAACATTTCCTTACATTCATAGCTGCAAAATTCCTAATGACAAAGTTATAATCCAGAACTATTCTGAAATGCATTGGATTTCTTCCTACAAATTGTCTTTATTCTGATATTCTCTTTGAAAATACTAGAATGATACAGAACCAAGAATAATCTTCATTCACAAAGGATCATCACTTCCACAGAAACGAAAAATGTTGTACACACAAAAAACATCTATGTTAAAAGATTGTTAGGGTTGCAAGTCAAGCAGTCAGAAGTCTGGAAATGAAAAATTAAGGTTTTTATGCCATCTTAATTCAGTCCATATATGTGTATACGTCATGAGACAGTCTTCAATTACATGATCACATACTAGTTTTTATGCAGGAGCCTGGTTTTGTTCAGTTTTCAGCACAGAATGGATGTTGCACTCTTAAAAAGCAGCTATTCAGTATTTTGTTTTTTACTTGTTCTTCAATGTGTGGCCTCACGCTTTATTTGCTGCTTATGATTCAAATTTGGTTCTGATGACAGAATTATTAATTTCATCATGGGCTTTTCTATGGTGCGCATCACTCTAATATCTGAGTGCTTCACAAATAATACTGCCATCTGCCTAGCAGATAAATGTGTTTTATAGAGCTGTAAGATCTGGGTTGACTCTGTATGGTTGCTTTGTTTAATGTCTAGAACATTCTGGAATGTGGACTTTCATTTGGTTTTAGGAAACTCTCATTGGTCTTTAAGTGTCAACTGACATCTGAAACTGTGGCATTATGTGCACTCCTGCAGGATGCAGAGAAAATATAAGTTTTCTGATTATGATTAACTCTTACAACACAGGAACTGCATTTTGTATATGGCAAAGAACAGCTTTAGGTGGCACTGAGGGTGGCTAGGGTAATATGTTTTCGCCAGTTATGTCAATTATGTAATGTTAGTTTTCCAAGTGCTTGTTTTCTCTAGCTAGCTGAGACTCTGGTAATGCTTGTTGCTCTAAATACCTATTTTCTGTTAACACACCTTGCAGCATGTTTTCCTTTGAAATTCTGTGACTATTTGTAGATGAAGATGCTACTACACCAGAGCGGGACTGCTGATGGGGGAGGGAGCTGCTGCCCTGAGGCTCAGCAATTTAAAAGGGCCCAGGGCTTCCAGATGCTGCTTCTGCACTGCAGCAGCCAGAGCACCAAGCCATTTAAATTGCAGCTGGACCCCATGTCACGTTATTAGATTTTAAAGTGAGCAGACAGATCGCTATTGCATCCACTGGTGGTGTTTGCCCCAAATTCTGTACAAAATGGGCCATGTGAGATGTCAAATGAAAGCTTATGCTCTACTGATTCTATGTATGATACTCATGTACTTATATGATTTTTGTATGTGAAGTTATGAATATGGGCTCTGTTCTTGTATTGTAAATGTTCTCTGTCTGAGAGGGAGCAATGGGTCTGGACTGCCTATTGTGAGGAAGGATTGTTCAGTGAATGGCTGTGCTAACTAGCAATGCTTCATGAACAATGGCTCTCGGAGTAGCCAATACACACCTGAGGAATGCATCTGGAAACCTGCAGACTGGCCAGTGCATAATGGCTACTTGCATGTGAAACACAGACAGGCCATTTGATCATGTGACCAGCTCCAGTTTGGTATGCACCAGGAATATACAAGTGCCATGAGGGCATCTCCATCTTGTCTTCAATCTTGCTCCTGATTCCAGAGGCATCCTTGCTATGGACAGAGAGCCAGGAAGGATTGCTGACCCATCCTAATACAGGATGTAACATCTCTGCTAAAAGCCTGCATCAAGAACTTGGCTATTGATGTATGTAATGTATTCTCCTTAATCTTACTCTCAACCTTTTCTTTCTTTTATTAATAAACCTTTTAATTTTAGATTCTAAAGGACTGGCTCAGTGTGCTCTTGTGGGTAAGATCTAAAGTGTAAATTGGTCTGGGACTGTGGCTGGTTCTTTGGGACCGGGAGGATCTGTTCGGATTGGTGAGATCGGGTTTTATAACCTCTCATCTGTGTGTAAGGTCCAGGGCTAATTGTGGCACAGGGAGAGCTGGGGTGTCTGAGGGGTTTTGCTCGTGAGGCTTCCTGCTGGCTAGATTGGCAGCTGAAGTGCTGTGTGTGACTGGTTTGTGGCCTATTTGGGAAAGGTCTCCAGTTGTGGGCTGTAAGCAGGAGCGGCCCGAGGCCGGCTGCAGCAGCTGGCGCCCTAGGCGGGGCGGCGCAATCGCCGCCCCTGCCTGCACGGCTGTCAATGGCCGTGACATCATCACAGGGCGCCCCCAGCGGTGTGACCATCACCTAGGCTCACGGGCCACCCCTGGCTGTAAGTAGCCCTTGTTTTGAGCAATTCACCCTGAGCTGACTTCCTCTTCGATGCCCAGACCCAGCCTGGTCAGTCACACCCCATGGCAACGTACTCCTGCCAATGCTGAATAGCTAGATGGGGGAAGGCTAGCCCCAATCCCACCTCTTCTACCTAAGACACTGCCCCTTCCGGGTACACAGAGCCACCCACCCTTCCATCTTGCCCAGGGGCCCAGCAAGTCTGCGGGCCACCTTGCACCAGAGTAAAGTAGTAGAACGTAGCCCATTCTGTATTCTTTCATCTGCTATTTCAGATAAGAGTAACTTTTCCAATCTCCTTTTCTCAGTCAAGCCTTTTCACAAGTAAGCCCCCTGACTGCTTCACCATAGTCAATACCCAATTAACAGAACACCTCTTCCAGGAGTATGTCCTGGGAATGGAGTTACAGGAAAATCTAAAGCGTACACAAAAATGAAGCGTGGATTGAATCCCCTTCTAAATTATTTTTACAAGTGACTTCTACTGGTCAGGATCCTAGTTATTTCAGATTATAGTTTTATCTGAAAGTCATCACTTCCAAATGCATGGTATTGTCAGCCATAACTGTATTCACAATTTCTTTTCAAAGTTGTATATAAAACACTTCTATCTATCAAGTGTCGTTAGTTATTGTGTGTTACTTGAAACATTGTCAAGATCCCACTTTTACAGTTACAAATTATAAGATTTAGGCTTTGTGACCTACACTTAAGTCAAGCAACAGCAAGTGAATGGGCTGCTACTACACCATTCATGGAATATAAGCTTCAAAATTTTAAGTCCAGGAAAGGTTTCTGTATTGTTAGTACTTCACATACATGTTACAGAAGAAATTGAACTTTTTAATGTGCATTACCTAACATTTCCTATCTCTTCTTATAAAACCAAAGGAAAGGTTCTTTATGCAAAAAATCAAACACTGGTACACTGACTAACCTGCAGGAGGCTTGTACTTCATTTAATGCATTTTAGATAAGAAAAATGGAGAACGGTCCCTATATACACCATGCTAGAGCAAGATAAACTATTCACAGGAAACAGTTTTTTCTTGATTAATGTATCCCTCTTTTCTGTGTATCCACAATCAAACTGATTTTTCTAAGCAGAGCAGATGGGAGCATTAGTAATATATGTATTAATCTATTATTTCTGACAACGCCTCCCAAGTATGCTTAGCTCCTCCTGAAACAGAATTTATGACCCCTGGCCCCAGGAACTGACAAATATCAGATATGATGTAATAATGGGGCACCAATACAGCAGGGAATGGGAATGATAACATTAATTAGATTATAGTTACTCAGAAGATATTAGTGTGTTGCATCAATTTAGTGGGGATTTTTACTTTGTTTTGTGGGACCGTGTTTTATTTAGAATAAATAGATGTCCTAGGTGGCTAGATTCTAGCAGTCTTCAAGGCAGAAAAGTGAGCGAGGCGAAGGTGGTAGGGCAACTATATGCTGAATATGGGACACGTGGTAAAATTACTCAGAGTCAAACGAGTTCAACATCAATCAATCAGAACAATGAAGTACAAACATATAAATTAATATCAAGTTGATGGGAACCCCTATTAAAAAGAAATACTGTGTAGCTGGAGTCGTTAATTTACCTTCTTATCTCTAGGATTTCGATAGCAGGAGATGACACACACACACTTCCATACACTTCTCTTACCCAAGGATGTGGGTGGGTAGCCAACTTGATTGACCCAGTCCTCCTGCCCAGTGCTCCACATCCTCCAGGACCTGCCACTCCTGGTACCTGGCATCACATCTTCTCACAGCAATATGTGCAGGGTACGCAGGGTCACAAGCCCTCCCTCACCAGATTTCTGCAAGGGTTCACACCAGAACACGGCCACCAACAGCCTTTCAATGCTGTGCAGACAACAAGGGCTTCCAGCCACAGTTGGGTGGAAGCAGGGTAGGGATGACTTGTTCTGTGTCCTTGCTGAAGTCATCTCTTCCCCTTTTCTCCATCCCCCCTGCTCTCCTATGGCTAGAAGCAGCCTGTCCCTTCTTGCCCATAGAAAGGCAGCCAACATCTCCAAGCTGATGCTGGCCACTGACATAATGCAACCACCTGTTGTCTCCTGGCTACAGTGTGGGCAGGAAGAGGTTAAGCTCTAAGGATACATTGTGCAACTGGGCCCAGGGAACCTGACTGCAGGGGCTTCTGGGAACACAGCCAGAGAGATGGCTCTGCAGGGAAGGCTGCCTAAGGACAGAGCACCCCCACATTTCCTGAGTACAGGACGTAGGTAGGGAGTGGCATGTGAAGAAGGTGCTTAGCACCCTTACCCAGGAGATTGTTGCAGAGCCTGCAGGGTGGGGACATGACCAGGCTTGAAATAGCTGCCTTCCCACCACTCCAGAGCTTAGCTGAGGGGCAGAGAAGCTTCCCTATGCCAGCATTGTTTAGGGCTTTGGCACATGCAGAGCTTAACTCCTCCTGGTGAGCTTCCTGGGCCAGATGGTATTGAGCTTTCCATAGCTGCCAGCCAAGTCAGAGGCAGTGGAGGAAGGAAGGAGCTTGCCAGCCAGGTGGTTGATTAGTTGAATAATCTGATAAGGGATGGTTCTCTGTACAGTGCTGGGAGTGGGTTGCACCCTGCCAAGAGGGATATGGAGGAGCAGCAAGGTTGAGGGACTGAAGGGGCACAGCAGGGAGAGGGGGAGCATGTAAAGGGCTAATAGGTGGGCTGCACTCAACAGCCACTGCAGTAAGTAGCCAGTGCTGACTGGAAATAGGGCAAGGGATGAGGGGGAATGCTGGCCTAGAGACGGCACATAGCAGGGCCTGCACTGACAGACCTGAAGGGAGAGCAGCCACACCTGCATGCTACAGCTTTGCCCAACCACCACGGTCAGCCACTGGACCCTCCCCCACCTCCACTCACACTGTTGTACTGATGGGAGGGCAGCTAGCAAGGAAGGATCCAGCAAGCAATAGGACCCACCAGTACTGATGGGAGGGAAGAGAAGAGATAGAAAATATACGACAATTTGACCATTTTTAAGAGAGTAGGCACACATGCAGGAGGGCTTAAACACGAGACTGTCTTTTTAAAAATGGGATATTTTTGTCACTTCAGAAAGTGGTGGCCTTGCAGATTAGATGAGGAAGGACATGTCAAGGAAAAAAAAGTGAACATTATGGGAAAAAGCGTGAAAAAGAGTTTTTGGAGAAGAGGACAAAAAAATATGGGCTGCCATCCTGGGTAGAGCAAACAAGGGACAACACTCTAAAGAGCACAAGAACGTGTGGGTGAGGGGCAGAACTATGGAGTACCTTGAAAATCAGGATAAGAAATTTGAACCTAATGTAATGGAGAAGGTTAAGTAGAGGGGTTCAAAGAACAGTGTGACGGGAGAACATAAATGGACAAAATACAGAACTTTGCAGCCATGTTCACAATGGAATGAAGTTTGAGTGGAGGAGACAATATGGTGTGAGGGCAGGCAAAGAAGGAAGTAGCTATTAAAGATAAGGGATTGGACAAAACCTAGGTGTCTGGACAGTCAGAAATGGTTGAATTCATAGAGGGGTTCTAGAAGGAGAAAAGGAGGAAAGAGGAAGAAGTTGAAGACACCAAAGGCAAGGCCTTGACTAACAAAAGCGTAGTGTCAGCAGTAAGTGTACATCTACACTTGCTCCCTAGTTCGAGCTAGGGATGCAAATGTACCCGACTGAAATTGCTAATGAATCAGGGATTTTAAATATCCTGCGCTTCATTAGCATGATCTCGCCTGCGCGTTATTCCACTCAACAGCTGATTTGAACCAGGAAGTGTGCTCCGGGACGCGTTAGTTTGAATCAAACCCCTTGGTTCGAACTAACATTACTCCTCGTTAGTTCGAACCAAGGGGTTTGATTCGAACTAACATGTCCCAGAGCGCACTTCCTGGTTCGAATCAGCTGTTGAGCAGAATAACGCGTGGGCGAGATCATGCTAATGAAGAGCGGGATATTTAAATCCCCGCTTAGTTAGCAATTTCAGTTGACTACATTTGCATCCCTAGCTCGAACTAGGGAGCAAGTGTAGACGTACCCTCAGAGAGTAAGGAAAGCATGGAGAGTATTGAAGGAAAGAGCAGAAGTTCATTTTAGACCTTGTTATGTTTAACTTGCCAGCAACACACCCAGGAGGAGGTGCCAGAGTCAGGCTGAAATAAAAATGTAAATGGAAGAAAATGGGTCAAATGTGGAGAGACTGATTGGTTATTCATCAACCTAGACATGATAGATGACCTTATGTGAGCAGATGAGATTGGCAAGGAAAAGATATACAAATTAAAAAGGAGAGGGACAAGAATAGACATGCAGGCAGACTTAAGAGGAATTACAAACAGAAAACACTGAAGGTGAAAGATATGGTCAAAGGGATAGAAGAATAACCAGGAGAGGTGAGCACTAAGAAACCCAAGAGAAAACAAGGTGCTAAAAGGCAGGGTACAACCAACAGTGTCAACAGCAGATGAGAAATTAATTAAGATGAGCTTTTGTCACTGAAAACTGGAGATGAAAATGTTGTGGTGTAGTTTTTTACAAACCCACAGTGTAACATAGTTAAGCTCAGAATTTGCAGTTAATTAAGGACAATTTTTAACTAACAGGACGAAACAGGAAGCAAAGAAAAGGGTTAAACTCTTGAAGCACTGAAGCACAGACTGGAGTAGCTTTTCATATCATTTGAAAGTTATGTCATTTTGCTTTATTTTGAAGTTAAAAGAGAGACACTATGAAAATGGCTTGAAAATGGCTATGAAAAAGTATGGTGTTTTAAAGACAATGGAGTGTAGTAAGAGAATCAATGGAGGAAAGTGGCTAATAACCCATTCTTATCCATCCATCAACTAGATGGTGCAGAAAAGCCAAACACAAGAGAGAGAGTTGGAAATAACGTTTCAGTGATTTGGACTTAGAGAAACTCCATTACTTTCTTAATTTTATAGAAAAGCAATTATTTACTGCAGTATGTTGGCTTAAAAATGACATGTAACTTAGATAATAGGAGCATAAATAACCATAAATTACAGCTATGGCTAGTGTGAGTTCAAATTTTGTAACCTCTGTATTCTGCACATAGTGTACCTATATTTTTGCAATTCTTTACACCACCTACTCCAGCCCTCTGTCTGTGGAGGGTAGGGGAAATAAGCAACATTCCAGGGGCTGCAGAGGCACAACTAGAGATATGAGCATCCTCATTGGAGTGGCTCACAGGTCCAGCCAGGGTAACTTCGATTATATGGGTAAACAGACATGATCCCTGACAGCACTCACCACTTGGATTACTTTTCTACAATTCTTAGCTTCTGCTTTATATGCAATACTATCAACTTCCCCTTTTTTCCACTTGTTATGCACTTGCTCTGGTACCAACAGGAGATGTGAGGAATTGCCTATATAAGTCTGTTTGCATTTCTTCTGTTTTGTATGTTTCCTGGTTCTGTACTGATTATTTGTATTATCCAGTGATCATCATATAGGCCCTTTGTGACTGCCTGCTGAATGGTTGGGGTCCAAACAGGAATGGAGCAGTGTAATGTTTGGCAGCCATTGGATGCAGAAGTGACTTGGTTTCATAACCTAATATGACAGCTGGATTCTGACAAGCCCAGTGATTAAGTATGCAGCTATAGCCACATTGCCCTGTCATCTTATACATCCAGAGCAGGATCCAAATTTTCAAGCCTCCCAGCTGAAAATTCCCCATGGTTCTGGAGCCCGCAAAATAGAGCATTCAAATTCCCTGCTGCACAGCATAATCACACCTTTGAGAATGCACCTGTAACTCTCTTGGAGCTTCTGTTTCCCCATCTGTCAAATGTGGATATAAATACTTAAAATTACCATGGCACTGTGGGGCTTAATTTATTAATGCTTATCCTTTGAGATTCTGACATGAAAGACACTGTATGCATGAATTACTGCATTATTTCAAAAAATGTTTGGAAACACTAATAGGACCAAGTCCAGAAGAAGATGGTATTTTAAAAACAGCAGTCATTAGGCTCCTTTGTATATTATTTTTCTGAAGGACCAGCCAAATCCATTTTACCATATTGGATGTAATATGTATAATAATTACAGCAGATGCTTTAGTTAAAGTGAACTAAGTGTTGTTTTCCAGTCCCACATAAGCCATTTCTATGAACAAGTGTATGTTTTTCTTTCCAACAGTGGAAGCTTTCTCCAGTAAATGAACACAAGGATACCATGATTTCTCTTGAATGTAAACTGTAGCAACAAGGTTTCTCATGACAGTTTTAAGATCTCAGCATTTACATGATAAGCCTCTTTTATGAACTTTTGTAACCAATTCACTCTGGACAGAAATGTGACATATGGAAACAGAGCAGGAATACAATTTTAAACAATTTCTAAATGAAAATTTGATTCTGTTCCATAATAATTGTTATTCTTTGATTTATGAATTGGATGCTGAAGAAAATGAGGTGCTGATTAGAATGACAAAGCCATGCATAATACAATGACATGGCAATTTTAACTGCTCCCCTGTCTTTCTGCATCTTCCCTATGATGGGCAGTTCCAAAGTAGAAAACCTATCAGCATAAACAGCCACTTTCATTCCAAAAAAGAGCAGTGATTTTATGAGATGAGAACCATCAAATGAATTTAGATTTAAAGAAATCAGACTCATGAATTAGGGTATTTTAGATATTTGGCCCAAAGTATTCAAACTTGGGTACTTAAAGTTAGGCACATATGGCAACATTTAGTCACCTAATAAAGCGGCATTATTGTCAGATGTCCAACAGCAATAGTTCTCATTCAATGGGAACTGAGCTACAAAGAATCTCTTGGGGGGGAGGGGAGTGGAGTTAATTATTTAAGTGGCTAAATACTGATTTTGTACCAAAACTTTCCAACTTTGGTGCCTAAATTTAGGCACCCACATCACTGCATCTTAATATTTCTGTAGTGTCAACAATGCAGAAGACTCTGTAAAAACACTAAAAGAGCATGTAAACTAAAAAGCTAACTAAGATTAATAATGAGGGAAGGATAGTCATTATCATGTATTGTACAAGCAATGCAGTGTGAGTGATGACTGGCATAACTGTCAGTGTTCTGTTTTGTTTTGAACACAGAATATATTAACTCTTAGTATTGTCAACCCCTAGATCTTCAAAAACCATACACCAGGCACCCAAAATTATGAAGGAGGGTTTAAAAAAAATCTGGTTTTTAAATTAAATTTTGGAGTCAAATTGCCTCTTGGTTTTTGACTACAGTATTTAGGGAGCACTTTACTTCTGGAGCATTTCACTCATGTTTTGCAGCTTTTCTCTGAAACGAGGAGGGCTTGAAATATTTTTTTAAATGAAAGCCAGGATTCTCAGGTAATCACATGCCTTCAGGTTCCACTAGTGTCAGGGTGAGAGATCCTCAAAAGAGGTCCATACTACCCATGAAGGAACAGGCCCAGACCTCAGCCTGAAGGTGAGATGGCCATAATCTCATCACGACAACATTGTAAACACCACTTTTCTTATATCCTATACTTGCATACTGTGGGCCTTATCAGTGGCCTTGTAGGTTGTGTAATCATTTATGCCTGTGAAAACTAGCCATAGAATTCTATCAAATTACAATGGCAGCTTTTCACCTTCATTTTGCACAGGTGTAAATGAATACACAAAGGGCAAGAAAGAATCAGGCCCACTAGTACCTTAGCATTGATATGTTGGACCTTTAATCAAGGCTTGAAGAAAAGAACAGAGTACTGTGTAACACTCAAAATTCTGATTCATTTTTTAAAAAAACAAAATAACTTAGCAACTAGTTAGTCCATAGCACAGTTTAATAAGGTATTTAAAATGAACAAGACTGAAGGTTACTAGTACACATGCAGTAAATCTTCTCAGTAAATGTTTCAGTAGACATTTTGGCATGTGGCTTTAACATGCCTACATGGCAGTCAGAACTATATCATAAATCTTAATAGCTCCAGTAATAGCTCTAATTTTTCTTAATATTTTGCTTTCCCTTTTTAAACTCATGCTAGAAATTTCCTGAAACAAGAGTGACTATAATGGGGGTCTTTATGTATTTGCCAATTTCACAGACCCTGGAGTATTCCTTTGTACTTCCCAATGCTTAGAATAGAAAATACCCTGACTATTGCAAATATTGCAGTTAGCTTACTGCACATCCTTAGTCACAAGAATTGATACTCTTTTAAGTGCCCACCACTGTGTATTGAGGACTTAAGCAGAGGAAGGGAGACTTGGCTGGTGTTATGACTAGTAGCAGACGCTGAGCCATTGTTAATATAGTGGAATGTTATGGGAGCTACTAATAACAATCATATCCCATGAATAAAACAAGGTTCCATGGTTAAAATAATTATATTACACTTGACTTGGGACTCATCAGAACCATGGGCTTAATGGAGCAAGAGAGATTTGATTTATATGTTCTACCATGCCAGTGCCAAATACATCCGGGCTATGTCTACATTGCGCATTCTTGCACAAGAAGATATGCAAATGAGGCGTGGCAATGAATATTGCCGCGCCTCATTTGCTTACCTAATGAGCTGCCATTTTGTGCAAGAGTCTTTTGTGCAAAATCCCCCTTGTGTGCAAGAGCCATTCTGCCACTTATTTTCAGGCAGAACGACTCTTGCGCAAAAGTCCCTTGCGCAAAATGGCGGCTCATTAGGTATGATACTTATTGCCGTGCATCACTTGCATATCTTCTTGTGCAAGAATGTGCAATGTAGATGTAGCCCAAGGGGATACAATCCTCCAGAATGGCCCAGCAATGTCTTTTTATTCCTGTAATGGTCAGAAAAGCAAAACTGGATTTGCAAGAATGGTTCAGGCTGCATACATCCCAGCACATTAGGCTGTTCGGGAAGAACTGTCTCTAAAGGACAATTTCCCCATCACCACCCATGTAGGGGCCCTTAAGCGCAGGAATCTCAGTTGCATGATTTGTTTTCTCTTTCTGGAAATACATAGCCCCTAGTGAATGAAGCTGCCATCACATGCTCCTGCCAAAGTAACTTCAATATTAGGATGCACCATAATGTAGTCCAATCCTAGTTACATTAAATATTATAGATGGTTTGGTTGCACAGTGGCAGTATCATAGCCAATGTGATAAATTTGAGGCATGATTAGTGCTAGTTGGAAACTTTTACCAATACCCAGCCACACTGGCTTGCAATGGCATTGGCAATTTTGGGCAGTCTCACATGAGGCTGATATTTTACAGGGATGGTCTAGACAGTCCTGGGTCCTGCCATGAGGGCAGAGGACTGGACTCAATGACCTCTCAAGGTCTCTTCCAGTTCTAGTGTATAAATGAAGGTAGGGGGATGAATTAGTGTCCAAGTCATGATGTCTCAAGGACCAGCAGGGGTAGAGAGAGGACAGGAACTCAGGAACAAAAAATAGCAGAGGCACCAAGCCTATACCCTTCAAGGTAGCTGCATAGTCAGGGATGGCAGGGTGGGGTGGGGCAGAAGCACCAGTAGCTGCAGTGCTGTGCTCCCGCCCACCCCTAGCCAAAGTACAGCACAGAGTCTGTGCTCTTTCAGGTCTCATTACTCTCTGAAAAATGTACCAGTAAACCAGTCAGAATCACTGCAGGGGGAAGTGTAGCATCATACTGGCTCCTCCCCCCCACTCACACCTCACTAGATGAGTAATAGAGATGTAGCCGTGTTAGTCTGGTCTTGCTGAAACAAAAGACAGGACTATGCAGCACTTTAAAGACTAACAAGATGGTTTATTAGGAGACACTAGATGAGTCACTTTGAGCCTCTACAGAGGGCTACCACAGCTAGCAGGGTTGCTGCTTCACCACTTTCACAGGGCAGAATCAGACTATGTGATAATATGGTTGCCTTTGTTATCTTTCCCCAACATTTATGCAAATCAAAATCACTAATAGGAGGGGTTATGAAAAAACAATAAAAGAACCCAAACATTTGCCCATTTTCAGCTATATTGGACATAGTGAACGTGCCAGTTAAGTGAGTGAAGATTTACATGAAGAAGATTAAAAATGGACAAATGGCACCTCCCTTTTGAAATTGATTTAAAGGCCTGATCCTGCAAAGTATTGCATGTCTCCTGTAAAATGCTGCTAGTTCCCCTCAGGTTCCATTTAGAGGTTGATCGCACGCAGCACTGTGGATGATATAGCTTTGCTGTGGTTGTAAACCATGTATGTACAGGCTATCCCACAGATGTTTGGGGGACCATAGTTATTATTACTTTGGATGTAATACTAATTCATTAATGTAACCTGACACTCAATATTTTCTTTTTATAATATTATGGGATTTTAATATAATAAAAAATAGAGATTATGCAAGTATTTTTCTTGCTCATACTCATAATGGACTTAATAAATACTGGCATTTGACTGTAGTTTATATACTATGCTAGAGATAAGATTATCAGCTGTTTTACAATTGCAAAGGAAATGTATTGAAAAAAACTACACTTACTCTTGTCAGCAACATCTGATTGTGACAAGTCTCTGACCAGCTACCTGTTTATGCCTAACCTTTTAGGTAGCATAAAACCATCAGCTTGTGTCCCTTGTAAAATAATTTTAATGATAGAATATGGTTAAAATGTTCACAAATTTTCCTTTGCTTATACTTTAAGAAGGGCTCATTCACAGAAGTTATATTTTAGCAAGAACATGTTCAGTTTTGCAGGATGACCTATAACAAATCCTGAATCAGGATGTGCCTATTGTGCCATCTTCAGGACATTACAGGAATATAGTTATATTGAATTTTCCACTCTTTCTATACTCCATCAGGAGAATTTTCTTTGTTGTATACATTCCACTCCTGGGATGTGCAAGACGGGTTGGGAAATTATACATTAAATAAATAAAAACTATCTGTTACCACAGCATAGGAAATAGTGAGAAACCAGTCATTAGTAAGAGGATGGCAAAAGGCTGCAATATGTTTTTTATTAATTTAACATATATTCTGTTACCCCCAAAGAAATGAGCAATTATTTCAGCTGTATAAATATATGATCAGCGATTATTATGCCATCTCCTTGTACTCGAATCCTAGGTGCATAATCCCCAAGTCGAACAAGGAATAAAAACTGGAGTTCACCATAGAGACATACATTAACCTGCTTGGACTGAAGCTTACATGTGTCCCACTCCCAATTAATTTTACATTAGCAATATAAAAATACTATTAATTTCCAGGACCACCCTGACATTATATGTACTATTCTTGTCTACTAACCCCAACACACTCATACTTCCAGTGCCAATTAAGTATGTCCAAACCAATAACTGTAAAGGGAACTCTTGTCTGTGAATTGATGCCTGTCTACAGCAAGACTGTTCTTCATTTCCCAATTAGTATTTAAAACAAGATCAGTGAACAGTCACCATGTTGTTGGCATCTCTCCCAATATGCCATAAGAGGAAACCTTTACCACTCCAAAGAATATTTACCCATGGGGATGCATCCCACCAAGTCATGCTCTCTCAACTGAAAAACAACTCAATGGCAAAAAAACAAATGAACAAAAAAGCAAGCAAACCTTTGTTACCACTAAGCAAGGTTAACTCTGTATTATGTCATTTCCTCACTCTTCAGGTTACCCATGCAACTTTTACTCTGCCCTCTTTCAGAAATGCCTCTTTAAAGCCCTATTAACACGCATAACTTTGTACTGGAAACCCTACAATTGCTGATGCAACAAGCATTTTACCTCCTTTTACAACTCATGCACTCACTACAGGTTTTTATCTACCACTATTAAAAGACAATAGGAAAAAAAAGATGTTGCTCCCACCTCCTTTCTTCTATTCCCCAGCAGCTGGCCACAGCAGTGAGAATTATTTGCATACACTTCAGGTGCACTCAGCATGTTAGGTATGCTACTCTAAATGGTGGAGGAAATAGTTGGTAAAAATGTATTTGTGATATGAGAACACATACTTTGAGGTGCATAACAGAGCTGTGGTTGGGATATGTGGATCTCTATTTTTGCACCCTTCCATGTGTGAACAAAGTCTAGAGGTGCATGTGTACCTTCAGGGTGCAGTATGCTTCATTTCTATGCAAAACAGAGTCTTATATTGGTAGCAGGGCATAGAGCTTTTATTGAAAAGGTGATTGCCATCAGTTAGGTGGAATATAAGATGGCTCTAATGCTTTAATAACAATTAGGTGAAAGTGTACATTGAGAGGCACCCTGAAAGGGACTTGTAAAAAGGCTGTGAAGTAATTCTGAATTACATTGTGTATGTGGAGGACATTGGCAGGTTTGTAGGCGCCATTCCTGCAACCTTCCTGAGCCTCCAACGTTTCTCCTTCCCGCTATCAACCATCCATATTTGTCCTGCTTTCTGCATCCCCAAACTTTTCAGCCCTATTTATCAATTGCTCTGTCTCCAAATTCCCGTCCACTCCCAGGAAGCATGACTAATTTTTTCCCTCAAAAAAACTTGCATTACATTCCTCTCAAAATAGAATTCCCTATCCATGACTCACAAATTGTGCCAATCTTCAGCCATTTGGTCAGAAACCCATGTGTCTTTGGTGGGGGGCTTGTAATTAACTTGTCCTTAGTTATGTTAATTGAAGGATGAGTTCACAGCCATCAGATGTAATGAAGTCTTATTAATCCAGTCATTAGTACCTCTCAATTTAATAGTACAAAGCAGTAGAAAGAAACTGGGGGGGGGGGGGGGGGGCTATAATTCAGGAACCACTTGGTCCCAAATTTGGCTATCCCATGTCATTATAAACCATACCAAATTTAAAAGCAATCCACATAAACTTCTGGATTATACGGCACTTTCAAAAGTTGAACTTTAAATCATAGAAAATGGCCATTTTTCTGCATAGCTGTTTTTCTGCATTGGCAGATGCATTGGGTGACCATAATTCACTATGTTGAATATGGGGCATGTGGTAAAATTATTCATACTCAAGTGAGTTCAATGGCAATCAACCAGAACTATGCAGTGTAAATGTTCAAATTAGCATCAAGTTGATTGAGCCCCCCATTAAACATAAATACTGCTTAGCTAGATTCTTTTTATTTACCTTCTTATCTTTAAGGCTTTAGCATTCACACAGGAAGAGGAGGGGACACACACACGCGTGCACATGCATGCGCGCGTATAACTTTCTCACATGGATGGGGTGACCAATTGATCTTACCCTACCTGGCCGGTGCTCCCCACCCTCCTTGCCTGACTGGGTCCCAAGGACATACTCACCTCTCATGGTACTTGGGAGTCACGTCTTCCTGAGGAGATACATGGGAAGGGATGTTCTCTTCAGGGGACAATATGGAAGTATGGGGGCAGGTGGACATGAAGGAGCATAGCAGGGAAAGGACAGCAAGAAGGGCGGCAGAGGAAACAAGTCACCGGCTGCCATCTGCTCACACTCACCAGCCACTGCCGGTCACAATGCACAATCAGTGGCAGGCAATAATGGGAGAGGGGAACAGGGCCCTGCTGACCCACAGCTGGAATGCAGCAGAGTCTGAGCTGATGGACCAGCAGAGGGAATGGCCGGCCCCACGCATTGCAGGTTTACCTTACCACCAACTTTGCACACCCAACTGCATCATCAACCACTGGACACCCCACACACACACTCGCTGATGGGCGGGTGGCTGGCAAATAAGGATCTGGCCAGCAGCATGACCCGCCAGTACCTGGGAGAGAGAGAAAATACAAGGCAATTTGTCCATTTTTAAGAAAAAGATAGGACACCTGCAGGCATGCTTAAATATGGTACTGTCCCTTTAAAATGGGACGTCTTGTCTCCCCACATGTGCATCATGTAAAGACATATATGGTCTTAAATGCCACTCTCAGTCTGGGTCCTGCAGTGATTTAGTGGGTATCATACACTCAGAAAGGTTGAAATTCAGACAGAAGTCATGATGTAATCCTGTCATAGTGCTGCTGAACCCTAATAATCACATCAGGTGTTATCCCATCATATAGTGCCACAGAGCAGGAACCAAACAAACATTCTTCCTTCCTTTGGGATGCTCCCTGGTTAGGGATATAAACCCAACAATAGTGAAACACTCTTCTTCACGTACAAGAGGACACTCTGGCCACCGAGCCATACTTTGGAAAGAAAAGCTTTGCACCAAAGTTGTAACTAAATCATCAGAAGACAAAGCAGTACATGTAAACACTAGAAAACCCTCTTTTTATGCAAGCACTGAATGTCAGCACGCCAACTAAAAACTTCTTTACATTTTACTAACCTCAAACCCATCCCATGTTGGGATGGCAACTGTTCTAATTCCAAAAAGCTGGTGCCATCAACAAGACAATGCATGTCAAAAACATGGCCTGGCCTGCCCTGCACCTATCATCAAATCCCTCTCTGGTTTCTCCCTCCACACCCCAAAATAAGGTACTGTCTAAGCTGCCTGAAAGAAAAAATGTTTGATGCCAGGTAGCTCTCAGTAACTCTTATGATGATCACACAGGGCTGATCTTATGAAGCAATGAAGTACTGTAATGGCCTAAATTCCAACACTCCTTTACATGTGACATTTACCCCTTGCAAAACAGTTATTTTCAAACATTTCCTAGGTGTGACTTCAACTGTATAAAGAAGTCCAATGTGAAATTCTGGATTAGGCCAGACATCCAATAAATTCACTTAGCCTCCCTACTATGGTGATGGGCTCTATAATTTAGTGAAACTACAAATAAACTGAGACGGGCTGTCTCCCATATTTAGAGTATCTACCAGAGAAACTGCATATAACTTGGGTGTTGGCGCCTCTCTGAAAGGACATAACTACTTACTGAACACCTATTTATGTAAATGGCTGACCATTTTGATTTGATGCATCGGGATCTGGATGTCATCAAGCTGCAAGTCATTTTTCTGGTGCCAACCAACTGATGGATATTTTCTTCTCATAAGCCAATGAGCTCTGCTCCCCAATTGGACTAAATTCATAATTTCTATGTATTTCAAGAGCAGCACATTGAGTAAAATAGAAATGGATATGGAGGGGCAGAGTTTCAAAACTTTAAGAGTTTCTCAATATCTGGGGTAAGTTCACTGAATGAGTGGAGTTATATCACTAAAACTGGTGTGAAAGCAGAATCACATCTTATAGTTCAAAGCAAATCTTAAGTCTCATGTCTAAATAACTATTATTGTAATGCAGCAAAGGAAAGGCTTTGTTAGGAGATATTTTTATTCAGTTTTCTTTAGATGTGAACAGTACCAATAGCATACCAGCCACAAAAATATATATTACAAAAAATTATACCATCCTGTATTTAAAGCAGTGTACTTTTCAGATCATGGTTGATTTGTATTTAACTTGCTGACAGAACATCTAGTGGCTGCTTAATTGTTTAAACTGAAGTCTATGGGCAAAGTAAATTAATCTTCCCAATTCATTACAAGTATAAAATTAATGGATGATACATTGGCTGTCAGATTTATAACAAATCTAAAGTGCCTCAAAAAAGCTGCATGAAAAGAATATCCTATTTTCAGGTATTAAAACATATTTAGATTTTAAAAGTCTGTAAGATTTGAATATATGCAAGTACAATAGATAACTTCATTTGCATAAGAGATGCAATCAAATATAGTTAAAACAACTCATCAAGTCTAACCTTAAAACAAGGAGTCACCACTTTACTACCTACATTCATAATGTTCATGAACTCTATTGATGAGAGTGTAAAAATAGATGACTGTCTAACATATGTACAATGTTGCAGGCTGAGACTGAAGTTAGAAAGGCATTTCTCATGCCAGACACATGTCAGGAGCGTGCATGAGTGCATGTGTACTCAGAACAAAACTCTATAAATCAAAATATCTGCAGATTAGTCTCTGCCATCATTCACCAACCACTGTTTTTGATTTATTACAGAAATTTTTTTCAACTCTGGGAACGATGACAGCTTACATTTGTAGAACTCACAGACAACTCTGTTCTATAGGCATTGTGTCTTTTATACACCAAGGCTGCGTCTAGATTGGCATGATTTTCCGGAAATGCTTTTAACGGAAAAGTTTTCTGTTAAAAGCATTTTCGGAACAGAGCATCTAGATTGGCACGGACACTTTTCCGCAAAAGCGCTTTTTGCGGAAAAGCGTCCGTGGCCAATCTAGACGCACTTTTCGCAAAAAAGCCCCGATCGCCATTTTCGCCATCGGGGCTTTTTTGAGGAAAACAAATCTGAGCTACACTGTCTACACTGGCCCTTTTGCGCAAAAGCTTTGCGCAAAAGGGACTTTTGCCTGAACGGGAGCAGAATAGTATTTCCGCAAGAAGCACTGATTTCTTACAGTAGGAAGTCAGTGCTTTTGCGGAAATTCAAGCGGCCAGTGTAGACAGCTGGCAAGTTTTTCCGGAAAAGCGGCTGATTTTCCAGAAAAACTGGCCAGTCTAGACACAGCCCAAGAGTAACTTGCCTCATAGATATTTGCAATTAAGGGAAAAAAATCTCAGTTCACTAAGCTGAACTTAGTTTCTTCCATTGATGCTCTACCCTCTATGCCTACTTGCACTGTTTATGAGTCTGTATACAGCATACAATAAATACTTACCAGTTGGAAGGGAAGGAAACGCAGTAAGAAACCAGATACTCACTAAGGTTGCTGCTGCTAATCTCTGACATGTTTAAAGAGCCATCTATCAGAAAAGCTGGATGGGAGCTGTTCCTATCAAACTGTGACCTTAGAGCTAGACATTTCAGTTTTAGCTAGGGAACTGTGAAGGAGTTTAGGAATAAGGGACTGCTTTGACAGAGGGCAGAGGGGAAAAGAGGCAGGGAGCAGATGGTTGAAAGATGTCCCGGGTTAGAGCTTTCTGTCTGAAATAGCTATTGTGTGTCAGTACATGATGATCTATTTCTATATCATGATGTTTTACAGGGGAATAAGCTGAAAAAAGATCAGATAATCAGAGCTCATCAGGCTAATATAATTAGATAAGATTCTTATAACGAGCATAATAACCTTTAAAAATTACAAAGGGATAGTTTTGCTTTTAGGAACATGTAATCATGCAGTGCTGCCTAGTGACTGCATTTTTGCACTTCACACTCTGGATGGTGGTATGTAGTGTAGCAATGCAGCAGAGTCATATACAAGCTGTATTCACACTCTGGCATGCAGCTGTACACAGAGTGAAAGACTCTGGCATGAGTGGAAGCCAAGGCAGTGGGGAAAAGTTTCAGCACTTTCCTGCTGCTGAAGCCTTTCCCAGCCATAGCCACATGTCAGAGCCTTTCCCCACCGCTACAGCCTGCCCCTGCAGTGGGGAAAGGCTCCAGCAACTCCCTGAAACAAGGAAAGGCTCCAGCAGTGAGGAAGCACCAGGTCTCTACATATTAAAATAGCATTATAGATGGGAGAGGTACTGTTTGGGTGCAGAGAAAGCAGTTTAGGGTACATAGCCTAAGGGTTAAGGCATGTCTTTCTTCTACCTGCCTATGCAGTGTGTCACCATCTACGCTATTTACTCTCATGCTAGGGGATGTGCAGTGCCTGTACTTCACATGCTGACATATGTCTGCAGGGGTAGACATCCCTTGAGAGGTGCACATTAGAACCAAGCTGCCATTGGTGCCACAGTAACTCTGTGTGACTCGCATCAAATGATGTGGATGGGAGGGAATGATAACTATGAACTTGGTGCATCCCACTAATATTCAGTCAGGTTAGTTAATGTCTATTACGCCCACTGGCATGTAGGGCAGCAACAAAGGTTCTCCATTTTTGTCTGTCTTTGGCCATTTTCTCCAGTATGTCCCAGTTGTAATTCATTCTCTTCATGTCTGCCTCAACAGTATGCCGCCATGTTTGTCTTGGGCCCTCCACGTTTCCGTCATCCTTCAGGCATCCAGTAAAGTGCTATCTTTACAATGGTATCTGCTTCCCTTCTTATCACGTGCCCTATCCATCTCCAGTGTCTTCTCACAATGATAGTGATCGTGTCCTCCTGGTGGCATCGCAGGAGCAGGTCGTGGTTGGAGATTGTTTTCAGCCAAAAGATGTGAAGTATCTTATGAAGGCTGGTGGTGCGAAAGGATGAGAGCTTGGCACGGTCACACTCTGTCATCTGCCAGCACTCTGAACCGTATAGTAGTGTTGATATGGCACAGCTCTGGTACAGCTTAAGCTTGATGTGGACACTGTACTGTGTAGATCGCCATACATTGTTCATACTCCTGATGACATTTCTGGCCTTACTTAGTCTGCTCTGGATGTCGTTCTTGGTGCCTCCATCATGGCGGATGATGCTGCCTAAGTACATAAAGCTGTCTGTGCTGGGTAAGTCTGCATCGTCTATCTTGATTGGTGCTGGTGAATCTATATTGAGAGTCATAATCTCTGTTTTTTTTTCAGACTAACTCTTAGTCCAACCTGGCGTCCAAAAGTGTATAGGCATTGTGTCTTTTCCTGCATGTGTTGATGGATATGGGAAAGCAACGCAAGGTTATCCGCAAAGTCAAGGTCTTCCAATGTGGAAAAAGATGTCCATCTGATACCCCTTGACGCATCTGCTGTTGTTCAGGATTGGGGAGACTGAAGGCTTCTGCAGGAGAAACAGTGCTTTACTCCAGAAGAGACAATGACCAGCATCATGAGGGAGTCAGGTTACAGCAAGTTAAATATAGCTCCTTAAAGTAGTGGAACCAGACAATCACCTCTTTTGATCAGAGATCAAACATACAGAAATCGGGTAAACTGGCTTGTCTGCTGGACCAAGGGTTTACAAATTAGAGTTCATAAACCCCAGGACAGGTCTTTAAGGCTACATCTGCAAGAGATCTTCCAGAAAAGCTTATTTTGAAAGAGAGCATCTACACAGCAAAAGTGCAACAAAAAAGCAATGTGCTTTTTCAAAAGATAGTGTCCCCATTGATTGGCGCTATCTTGCATTTAAGGCCACCCAGAACCAGTTTAGGCAGGGCATTAGGTCAGCAGTTGCTTCTGGGTGCTGTTGCCTAAGGCTAGCTGAGATGCGTGCTTAAAGGGACCACCCCGGACAGCCGTTTCTCAGCTTCTGCTGCTTGCTTGCCTACCTACCTCTCTGAGGGAAAGCAAAGCTTTTGCAATGTGTGCTCTGGTTGCCCAGCTTTTAGAAACCGCAGCACTCCTTGCCATGGAGCCAGATCTGCCTCTGGGCATGTGATGGCCCCAAACTGCCATGCTGCAGCTTTTGCAGCATTTTGTGCAGACTGTATTCATGGTCCTGCATGAGCTCAAGTCTGAGCTCATCAGCGAGACCCTCTGTCTGCATATTGGAGCAATTACCTTGCAACTGCACACCACGGTGGAGAAAAGGCTCTGGAAGCTGGACACCAGCAGTGGGATGACCAGCAGTAGCTCCAAAACTTCAGAATATGGAAGGCCACCTTTATGGAGCTGTGTGCCTGGCTCGCCCCTGCCCTCAGATGACGGGACCCCCAGGTGTGACCCGCCACCCTCTGGAGAAGCGGATCACCATCGCCGTCTGGAAGCTGGCCATTCCAGACAGCTACCAGTCAGTGGGCAACCAGTTCGGCGTTGGAAAGTCCACCGTCGGGGCCCTCAGAAAAAGGCTTCTTCCTCATAGAAAGGTTTACTGCCATCAAAAAAAACCCTCTGTTCTTTCAACTTTTTGTTAAAAGAACTCCATAGCGGTGTATCAGAGGGGTAGCCGTGTTAGTCTGAATCTGCATAAACAACTAATCTCCATAGCAGTGTGGACACAAGTATTGTTTTTCCGGAAAAACTCTGCAGTGTAGACATACCTTAAGTGTCAATACAGATGTTCGGTTCTCCCTTATCCCACGCTTCTACATGCTATACTCCAGAGAAACTGTTTAAACAGTGGAGAACTCCTTAACCACACCCTATCTCCATGGCTCACACTAATCAGAATGTTAAACAGTGTGTCCCTAGAGCAGAGTACAACACTAGATCCCTGCTAACAACAGAATCCTTCTTCCTGCACTCATTCATCCAACCTAAAACTAGCCATTACTGCAAAAGAATTTTGGGATGTGACCTCTTGGGCTAGAGCAAAATGAAATCAAAATAGGAATAGAATTCTTACACAAAGAAAGTTTGAAATCCTTCTTCTCCCCATCCCTATTACATGTTGACCTTGAACCTTTTCTCAAAGGAATTAAATGATTTAATTCCTTGCTTTTCCATGGATATCTGGCAATTTATACAAGGTGCAGCTGTATAAATTTATACAAGCTGTATAAATTTATACCCATGCACAAAATTCTATACAGCAACAATATGAGTTTCCAAAAATACATTACTGGAGCTTCTGGTGCTGTCAGCTTTAAACAAGAGATTTTACAATCTACCGGCAGGGCACAGGATAAAAGCCAGATCCTCTCTCTTGACAAGAGGGCCATTGCCTTCTAAACAAACAAAACAAAGTGTTGGGAAGGCAGGAATGTCACAGTATAGTGCTTTGGCAACCAAATTACAAGCTGGAACCAGAATAGTGTTGTAGGAAGACAATCCCAGAGATAATGAATTAAAGTCATTATCTGGGCTTTGCATTTAGAACTAAAAACCTTTTAGAAATACATTTTGGCAAAGAAGACAAAAGTACACAAATTAAGGGAGAAAAAGTGTGCCAGTTTTCCCACTGCCTTGAACCTGGTGTAGTTATTTACTGCAGGGTACATGTAAAGAGTTTCCATTTTGATTTGGTAGCATTTAGCAGCTAACTCGCACTGGTGAAAATGATTATTCCAAGTGAAAGGCAGCAGACCACTGACTTCTATTCATGCTATCACTGCGGGTCAATCAAATATGAACTGGCTCCGAGAGACAGTTTTCCTGTTTGTAAATAATAGGTTTGATCATATTTAACTACTTCACAGAATTGTGGAGAGGATTCATTAGAGTGAAAAGCACATTTTTAGAACCTTGTGCAAAAGCATAATGTTATAATGTGAATTAGGTGATTTGTGTCATTTTTTCCTCAATTTCAGCAAATGGTTTCCAGGATATCTCAGCACTACCCTGGAGGGCACCTCTCTCAACTCTTTGCCTCTTTAAAATGCAGAGAATCACCGATACTGACCACTTGGGTAAGACTAACTCTACAATTGAAAAGCAAAATAAGCAGAATTCACCACCACCTAACCAGAGAACCAGATGTGGCAGATTTGTATACTTTTTTTGGTGGTACCCAAAATGGAGCCAAGTCCCAACCCCATCCACTACCTGCCTAAGGCTCTGGAAGATAGTTAGGGTGTGGGAGAGATGCAGGCTTTGGAAGGAACTTTTGGTGCTGGGTGCAGGTTCTGGATTGGGGCAGAGGGTTGAGGTGCAGGAGGAATTGTGGGGTGCAGGCTCTGGGAGTGAATTTAGGGTTGGGAATTGGGTATGGAAAGTGGGGCTGGGCTGGGCATGAGGAGTTTGGGGGATAGAGAACAGGCTGCCCCATGGCTAGGGCAGGGGACCAGAAAGGAGGATTCCCCTCAGCCCTCTCCCCACCAGCAGCAGCCGCCGCCATCTCCTCTCCCCTCATTACACTCACCCAACTCCCTTCTCTTACCCCTGAATAGTCACAGTGTATGCCTCTTTCCATGTTGCAGGCATCTGTGTCAGAGATTCTCTCAGCCATCACACTAACTGAACCAGAGATTTCCAGAACTAAAAGCAGAAACTGCTAAAGATTCAGCTACACCACACTAGCTGGAGGACTAAACACCTCTTAGCTACTGCAGCTCAGTAGAGGGAGACAAATAACACACACTGACTTATCAGTTGGCATAGGCGACTGGTGCCCATGGAGGGAAGTAGCACAGGGAGGGCCATCTAGAGGAATAGGGAGGGGACAAGTGGAGAAACCCCATTTAGCAATTAAGATTTTGGCTAGGATACAGGGAGGTGGTGCACCTACTGTGTGCTACCACAGGTCGCCTAAGTCAGTAGGCTACACATCCACATATATACTTTATATCAACATCATATGCACAATTGTGTTCAAGTCCCCTTGGCCAAAACACTGATTCAGTACTCATGCTATTTTTCAAGTGGCCTTTCTCCTACCATCACTGTGGTTACAGTATCCTGGGCACACTATAAAATGCAGAGATTCTAGTAGGTGTTTTGTATAAAAAAACCCACTAAAGATGGTCTATAAAGGTGAAATTAGTGATATCATACATCAGTATCATGGCTTTCCTGTCTCAAGGGTATAACCTTGCATGCTGAATGGATGATAAATTGTTTACCTATGGCTGGGTATAAAAGAATCTACCTTGGCTTGGCAGGTTAAATCATATGTAAATGGCAGTTAATTAGATGTGACTTTGCCATACGAGACATACTACATGTGTTACTAGTTACACCAAATACCTACCTTAAAAGTAGATTGTGAGCTGCATTACATTGCACATTGCATGAGATAAAAGTAAAACACATATCATCACCTTCCACATAGAGTTCAAGTCCTTGACACTCTTAAGGGGTATGTAAATACAGAGCAGCAAGTAAGTTATTCCTTTTAATGTATTGCTCCCTCATTTGGAAATCAATATTTTTAAATGGTTAGGATTTGTGCAGTGTGTCTTTCTACTGTGGAAAGTAGTTCACAGAAGAACTGAGTGTCTGGTTCACTTCTACTCATTCACATTTGTGCGAAAGTCCCACTGACATCACCGAAGTAACAACTTCAGGATTTGGCCCACTTTTTTATTTAAATATATATTAGTGCTATAGATGGGCTGGGCATAGCACTTTAAAGAGGGGGAAATAAGCAAAGAAATATGATAATATGAGTAAAGACAAGAAAGTATAAGGGCAGAGGTCACTGGAGAGATGAAATAAAAGCTGGGAAGAGAAGTAGTTGGCACTTCAAAAGGAGCAAGTAGTGGTCATTCAAATGGAAATGATCCTGAAGCCCTCTGATAACAGAGTGATAGGAAAAAACCTCTTTCTGCAGTAGTTCCCTTATGTTTTATCATAAGGACCAACCCTCTCCTCCTCAGCACTACACTCACTCAAATCCTCCTCACTTCCCCTCATCAGCCATCTCTTCAAGACACTCACGCAAGCCTTCCCCTCCCTCCCCTCTCCCCCCACTCCACGCTTGGAAGGACACTCACTCAAGATCTCCTCCTTTCCTGTACTGCACCCACCCAACTCCCCCCAGCTGCTGCTGGAAGTCCAGCCAGCATAAGCCCCCAGGTACCACTCCCTTGCAGCCTGCCGTAGCTAGCGACCATGGTGTGAAGCTGCAGGGGACAGTTACCTGCTGCCCAGGCAGGCAGGAATGAGTCAGGAGAGGCTCACAGGACAGCTGGCAGGACTGAGTGAGAGAACCGGTCCCCAACACTGGTAGAGCTGGACCCCTGGCCAAGGAATATCCCATAACACTCACCACCCTGCCCTAACTGCTACTAAATAAAACTCCACATCAGTTTTGATTCAGTAAAACACACCAAGCCTTGCCCTATGCATCATTATACTTTTAGTTGTGGGGTCCCTGGAAGAGCAGCTAATTTCTGACATCTGATTTCAGAAAATCTAATTTCACAAAGCATTTTACTTATTCCATGTTCTGCCAATTATTCATTTGCCTCAACTTCTCTTTTCTGCAACAGTAAAAATAAATTATGAAAAGCTGTCTTTAAAAAAAGGAATCGCTCACCCTTTGAAAGGACCTCATCTGAGCATTCTGCCAAAGTAATTGCAGCTCATTTCATTCCATCATTATTTTTTTTTAAATCAACCCTTTGCAATGAGATGTTTCCTCTTCCACTGGAGCATTTGTATTGATAGATCTACCCCCACTCTAAAAATATGCTTTCCCTAGATGCTTGAACTCCACACGGAGACCCTTTGGAACATTTAAGGAAGCTTAAGGCTAGATCCTTGTAACTCTTCCATGGATGCTCCAGGGTATAGTCATTAGCTCTCACCCCCTCTCCCTGGTATCCATATGTTGAATCTCTGTCTAGAATCCCAGCGGAAGGGCAGCCCTAGTTTATTCCTAATGTAATGCCGACAAACCCTGCTCATCAGCAGATGTGACTGAACCTGGAATCTCTGAAACTTGGTGTAGGAGTTCTACTCCATGAGCTAAAAGCGATATGGCTCTTAACTAAGGCTGTAGCAGACACATCAATCTCTAGATGGTCTAGGTGCCACAAGAGGGATACAGATCGCCACACTAAGCAGGCCTGGGTTACACTGGGCCTTCCACAGACATTTGGGTTGAAAATGGTGGAAGAAAAATGATCTGACCATGAGTACAAAGCTCTGATCGTCCTCTCCAAAGGCAGCAGAGCTGGCCATCAAAGAAAGTGAAGTATGCTGTATCATTTTCAAGATTACATCAGGTACATTAGCACATGGGGATTCCTCATGCTGTATTCCCTCCTCTTCCAGCACTCCAAGATGGCACCAAGGGAAGGACCTAACCCTTCTGGAGGATGTGAGAGCTAGGGTGGGATTTTTAAAATACATCAGGTCTGTACAATGGCACTGTCTGTGGAGCTGCAAGGCAGCAACTTAAATAAGTAGTAAATGTACGTTGTAAGATGAAAAGTATACAAGTTTTCCTTTGCTTCTGAGAGGGTATAGATGTAGTATTTCTTTGTTGCCTCAGTTTTTGTATTTGCTTTTATAAAATAACTACAGGACTTGGTGCATATTCTGTGTCTCTGAGTCTAAGCCAAATATTAAAATCCAAATATTCCTAGACCACCTTTTCATGTGGGACTTAAGTTACTCAGACATCTGTTAGGTAAGTGATAAATACACACTTTAAAGGAGATTCCTACATTGTTTAGGATAATCTCATAATCCAGAGAGCAGAAAATGTACTCAGGAACAAAGCTATCCTGCATGTATTTCTTACTAACTGGGAGAAATTGATTGAGAACATCTGAATGAAAGGGATAAAATGTGATGGATTTTCCGTTTGTGAATTCCTGGTTAACGAAAATGCCATGAGAAGCCCATTTATGGCTTCATACAATGTTAAAATCACTTGTGGAAATCATACTAAGATATTTATCTTTATTCAGGTTGACTCAAATATCACTCTTCTTAGCTTTAAATCCAGCATGTCCAAACAAATGTTCTTATCCATTGGTTACTGCAACTGGGGTGCTGGCAGTATAATTAGTTACGTTAGCGGCATAACATAGTCTATGTTGACGTTTTAGACATGATACTTTAAATGGAGTAGGAAATGCAGGCTTACTTGAGCTATAAGAAGGGGAACCTGCTGAGATAAGAGAGAGATAGGAATCTGGAAATTAGGACAGCTGTACTATTTAAGGGAAGCAGTGATGTGTGAACAAAACATGAGCTATTTGTGAAAGGAAAATTCATCCCAACACAGCCCTGGTCTACATTAGGACTTTATTGGGGGGAGGTGGGGCGAACCACCTTAGGTCAAATTTATAAGCAGAGAATCCACACTACCAAGTCCGTTATTTTGAAATAAGGGGATGCTTATTTTAAAAATCTGTACTTCTGCTTTTCTTGGGGAATAATGCTAAATTTCAAAATAGTTGTTTCAAACTAGTGTTAGTATGCATGCTCCAGTGCTGCTATTTTGAAATAACTACTCCCCAGAGTAATTTGAACTAATTACTTCCCAGTGCTTCCTGGGGCTCTAAGTCAAGCTAGCACATCCACATTAACAGAGCATGCCTCAGACTAATTTTGAGGCTTCCCCATAGTGGGGACACACTATTTCCATTTTGTAAAATCAGGAGTTAAGTCGAATTTAGTTATTCCAAAATAGTTTCCTAGTGTAGACATGGCCACAGTGGGCTCCTAGGGACCAGCGTATTTAAACCAGGGCATAGAATTTATGCAGACCCATTGCAAAAGGATAGATTTCAATTTCTAACACAGAAAGTTTTTTACATGTCTCAGGAAGAGGGTAATCCAATGAGGACTGGTTTTTTTCCACTTCTACTCCAGGGAGGGGTCAACGGGGTATTGATGTTTCCTTTCTATGCATAGGCAACAAGCAATTCTTTACATATTATATCATACATTTTGGAGGGTGGAGTGAAATTGGTCTTAAATTTGAAGAAAGGCCATTTGACAAACCCTCAGTGACGTATATCAGTCTTATTTTGCTCAAATAACATTTTATCCCTCTTCAGCTCAGGGTAAATCTTTCTTTTTTAATTAGATTAGTAAAGGTTTGTTTGTGAGCCTGCAAATTGAACTGAAATAAGATCTTGATCATTTCATTCATAGTGATATTTCTCATAGGTACACTCCATTCTTAGAGAATAGTCTAAAATGTAGTAAGTAGCGGTATGTTTACATTGGACTTATATACATATTAAAAGCTTTATAAATGCAGTCGAATGACTGTTATAAAAATGGCAGCACATCCAAATCACTACAAGCATTTCATCTGATTTTGTTTAACTTTTTAAGCTAAGTTTGTGCCTTAATAAGCTCCTCTTGCAGTTTTCCCACTTACACAGAGCTGACAGTATGGTATGTAGAAATTAACTAACACTACACCTGGGAGTCTATTTGCTCAATGTTTTGTTACATCTGATGAAAGACAGTGACTCAAGATATTTTTATTAACTTCAAGAAGTGTCACTTTTCCTAACAAAAACACCAGCAGAACCTCCAATTAGTTCTTCCCAATATAGCCAATGTTCTTCAAGGGATTCTATCTGTATGTAAGCAATAATGATGGTAAACAGTGGGGAAAGTCATTAAGAAGCCTTCCTGGGAATATTTTGCAGCCAGGTATCCAGCATTTAAGGGGTTGGAGACAGGATAACAAGGCTGATAGAATAGTAGATCATGGACTATAGATTATTTACTCAGCATGTGATCCACTACCTTCAGCGAAGAGAAGAAAAGCAAATAGAGTGAGTCTTAGCTAAAACACAGAGAAAAGTGAGCCAAAGAGATGAATCTCACTCACACACACACACACACACACACACAGAGGAAGGACTTGCTACTAGATGTTAGCAAAGGATGTTATTACAGCACAGTTATAAGAACTAAGAAGTCTCTTGAAAAACAAAAGGCACCATGCATTGTTCCATGCATTCATTTCACTTCTTGAAACAGTTCAAAATCATTCATGCGCATTCTTCTACAAAAGGCAATGCTCTTACAAATTTCATATTCCTAAGTTAAAAAAAAAAAAAAAAAAAGAAACTTGGTAATAGGAAGCATTGAATGCAATATTAGCAAACAATAGCATAATATGTTGAGCTAAAGAAACAAAGGAGAAAGACAACAATGCTTTTCATAAGACTAGTGAAAAAAGCCTGAGTCTCCAGGTGCCTTTGTCTTTCTTTATCAGCACAAAAGATGCCTCAGCGGAGGCAAAAATGGTTCAAAGGAGCCATTTAAGTCATTTCTGATACACAGATCATTATTTTGGTAACCATATGTGGTGTTCTCTTTTTGCATACATAATATGTTCAGAGAATTTGCCAATATTCAGAAAACAGCTTGCCCATATCAATAACTGGAAGCAGGTTCTAAGTTATTAAAATACTAAATTATTGCTTTATGATTCTTCCCTTCCAAAGGTCTCAAAGGGATGTTGTCAACCTTTTTTAAATAACTAATTAAAATCCAGTTGATAGAGACTCTTTAAACAGGACATCAGGGGAAAATATTTTTTTTTAAATTGAGGGTTTTTTCCTGATCTTCTGTTGATGTTATAAAACAGTTTTTCCAGCAAGGAAAAATTGACTGCTTACAGAAGAAACAGTGAAACTGTATTTATACAAAGGAGAAATGAATCCACATTTCTAAGAAACAAGGTGGGTCAGATAATAGCTCTTATTAGATACTCTTCTGCTGGTGGAAGGGACAGGCTGTCAACCTCACGGAACCTTTCTTGGGTCAGTGGGAGGTAACCAAAGTGTCCTGACTACAAAGTGGGACAGATTGTTATATAGAAGGGGTTCACATGTGACACTATATGTACCAACTCCATGGGAGCTCTGGGCCTGGAGCAACCACGGGAAAAAGTTAGCAGGTGTTCAGCACCTGCTGGCAGCAAAGCTCCCCTCTATGCCCCTTTCTCTCCAGTGCCTTCATGCCTGCCAGTGGCCCCACTGATCTACTTCTATTCCCCCTCCCAGTGCCTCCCACCAGCTTACAGTGTTCAAAGGCTCTGGGAGGGAAGGAGAGGAGCGAGGTCGTCATGCACTCAGGGGTGGGAACACAAAGAGGCGAGGCAGGGGCAGAGGCTTTGGGGGAAGAGGCAGGGCAGAAAGAAGGATCGAGCACACCCCACTCCAGCAGAAATTGATGTCTGTGACATAATTTACACCTCAGTAGTTGTAGACAAAGGAAGGTAGTAGTCAGGAGACTGTGTTACAAATTGTTGTAATCGGCCATAAAGCCAGTGTTTGTTAAGTTCATGTTTTTAGAGAGTGCCAGATGAGTTATGAATTTACATTTTGATCTTTTGAATGAATATGGAGGTTTCTTTTGAGGAGGAAAAGGAAGAGGAATGATGGCATTGTGAAAAATGTTCACAGCCAACAGGCAAATTATAAAAGAGAATCACATCCTATGTGAGTTCATTCGAGAAAGCAGTGAATGTTTGGCTTCACTCGTAGGGTTGTTGATGTTGTAGCATTTGGCACACTGGATGACGTACGCCATGGAATTCGAAAGCTGTGTTGTGTGGGGTATTGATCATGCTAGCAATGGAGATGTGTCTACAGGTTTTGCATCATTTCTGGGAGGGTCTGGAGCCACTTTGAGTTGTTGTGTCTGTCCTGTGCATTCATAAAGCTCTTTGAGATCTACAAATGACAAGATCTATATTCAAGCTAGGTATCATTAATTTATTATTAGTGCACTCTGATGCACAAAGTAAACCAATCAAGAACTAGAGATTTTTTTCCACTAGCTTTTCAATTATAATAATCTTAGGTGTTAGTTACAATTATAGTAGGCACACATTTTTCAGATAGTGTCATTTTCAAGTTGAGTGTCCCCCTTTAAATAAATCTCATCATGCAGATAAATCAAACAACATGACAGAGCTGAAGCAGATATTTAAAATCCCATGTACTCTGCAGTTTTTGTATTTGTGAACTTTTCAACCATGTTCCCAGTGCTATATTTTCATGATATGGAGGCATTAACTAATTCCCCATAGTGGTGTTGTTAAATGTACATAGCATATATTTTCCTAGATTTTTTCTGACACTGCAGTTCTTAAGGTCATAGTAGTCCCCCCTGATATGATGATAGAGTGCATTCACTTTAGTCACAAAAATTGATTGGTAAAGTATATGTATAAAATCTAATATAAAAACAGAATGGAAAAAACCCCACAGAATTAAACTTATGATTGCATTCCTGAGACATTCTATAGTAATGAATATGTTTTCCCAAACTAAATAGATTTTAGCAATAATTTAAATAACCAGATACCCTGTGTTGCAGTGCAAAAAGAAGGTCAGACAGCACTAGAGGGAAGTGATTAAAGCAAAGAACAAAGCAAACTAGAACTGTAAAAGAAAAGAAATCAGAACTAACATACTCTCACTAGAGATGAGTGATGCAGACATAAACTATATATCCTGAAGAACAATGTACACCATTGAGCATATGAAGTTATCACTATCTTTATAATCTCCTGTCACACATTGGAATTTTTCCTGTCACCCCATTAATGTCTTGTAGAAAAGAGATTTAGAAATATATTCTCTGCCCATTATAATTTCACAACTATTGAAAGTTCTTTGGAATTAAGGTTTATCACATCACAATTTTCTGGCTTTTTCTATTTGTGACTGCCATTCCAGTGATGAAACATTCTCCTCCCTTATCTGCCCCCCGCCAATTTGCTATCACAGAAATCTATCCAGAGTACACATGAATGAATGGCTAACTGTACTCTTGAGGAACTATATTGAATTCCATCTTCACAAACAGATTTGATTATAATCCTAGATAATAAAAATACCAGAGATACTGAAACATCTTTCTTGTGTGCTTGTAGGATTATCAGAAAGTCCACAAATTTACGTTTAATTTTGGTATTGTTTTTCTTTATCCCTTCAGCTGCACGTATAACAACTGGCCTGTTCTCCATTGTGTGTGTCAGACAACTGGAGGACAAAGTATTATAATAAAAAATTACAGTCTTAAATGTAGAGGCTGTCCACACAGTGACGTTGAGCAGAATCCACTACGGTATCCATGTTTCCCAGAGTCACAACCCTCCACAGCAGAATGTTATCGATTGCCTTGGCTACTTGTATGACAACAGCCCCCACTGTAGATTTCCCCCACTTTGAATTGATTCACCACTAAACGGTAGCTGTCTGGCATGGCAAGCTTCCAGAGGGCTGTTGTCATGTGCTTCTCCAGAGTCAGAGTGGGTCTCATTCAGGTATTCTGGTGCCTCAGGGCAGGGGAAAGCCATTTGCAAAGTTCCAAGAAAGTGGCCTTGTGCATCCAGATGTTTTGCAGCCACTGCTGATCATCCCATCTCTGCATCACAATGCAGTCCCACCAGTCTGTACTTGTCTCACGGCGCCAGAACCAGCATTTCACTGTGTCCACAGAATTGACTGGAAGCTGTGATTACATCAGCACCCAGGCTTGCGTAGGCAGCAACACCTTACCAAGCCGAGATACATCCTCCTCCTCTTCCCGGTAGAGCAACATGCATAAGCTCTCGAAGTACTGTGCCATTAGACACACCATGACACTCACCACCATCACAATGGTTTGCTGCAAACTGGGATGAATGCTTGCATTGCTATGGCATCTGCATGGGAAAGCAGGGCACAAAAAAGGCACGAGCACACTGCTTCCTGTTTGGGAGGCATTAGTGGAGTGCATTATGGGATGCTGATGACATGAGCCCATAACCACCTGCTGCAGATCCCAGCGGCCACCAGGAGCATAGACCAGAATGCAAAGCTACTCATGGTGTTTTGCTCTCCGAGTCATTGGTAGTTTCCCTAACGGGAACACACTGCTTTGAACTGTATTTAATTCTTCCCCACATTGAGGACATGGACCTTCAACTTTGCAAAATTGGGTAGCCAGAAACAGACCATATTAGATTTGTGAAAGTAGAAAGAATTATACTGTAAGAGAAAGATGAATTATGCTGTAATAATGGAATAAGTTGAAGGAATACTGTTTGTCTCTGAACAGGAAGAAGAAAAGTATGTTAATGTTGTTTGTAGGTATGCAGATCAGAGTGCTAGCCAGGTGGGCCTGAGTTAATAGGAAAAGGAACATTAGGTGTTAGGGAGAAAGCAATTGAGATAATCAGGGAGATATGGACAAGAGATTGCTGTGTGCTTGATTTGGAAATGAAGATACTTGACTAGCCTCACACTAATCATGTGAAGTTTTGCCCCTCTTTTAATCCTGTTAACTTGGCTTTCTTTTGACTGTATAAATCAAGGAGTTTGAACCTTGTGGGGTACTCATATTTTCTGGGTGCATTTAGCAGAGCGGCTTTGCTAATAAACAGAGCAGTCTGACAGATCTGTGAGTCCTGTCTGACTTTGACAGATTCAACCTTATCTTGTAGGATAGACATAGCCAGAGTGTCCTCAGAGGGAGTTATTCCAGAAGAGCTGCAGCACTTTAAGCTCAAAAAAATTCCCACCTTCCTTTATTGCTGATTAACAGCCCCTTATTAACCAGCCCTTACTAGTGATGAACAGTACAAACTTAAGATACTTAATTTCAGCTAGGTTTCGTATATTTCTACTTCTATGGTTCATGTGGTTTTTTCCTCATTATGGATTGACAGACCTTGTGCTGGTCTTCCCCACAAGGGTACATCTTTCCTTTATCATATCGGGCTGAGTGTTTAAACTTTTAGGGCCCAATCCTTCAAGCCCTCAACCCAGGATCCCAGCGTGAAAACAATATGCATTTCCCCAGCTCCATCCTAATAGAGTCCCAGACCCACAAAGCATCCTCTGCAAGTCCACAGCTGGTGGGATATGGGGCATGAAGGTGACCAATCGCCTTCTCTCTCATATCCAGTGGCAAATCCCCAAAGGATCCTATTTCACAAATCTACTTTAGGGGCAATGATCTGGCTGTTAATTATGTAATGCTGTTTTTAATTTTTCCCCATTTACTTGATAAAGTGTACTGAGAAGTTTGTGAGCAGGTGAGGGAGGATGCACTACTATATGGCATAGAAAGAAAAAGCAGCAATTAAGCTTCCAATGGAACATTAGAAAGCTCCCATGTGGAAAGTGACCAATCTATCTGGGATTTCTATTAAAATATAGAAGCTACTTATTAAGCTCTTTCACCCAATGATCTTCAACTTGGCCTTTGATTTTGTGTCCATGATTTTGGGTCTCAAAGTAGCTGCTTGAGCAAAGAATGAACCCATATTGTAGATTATAGATATCATTCCAGACATATTTGAAAGACTTGATAGGCCAAAACGTATGCCCACTTTGAAAATCAAGTCCAAATCCTGGGTACGTGTCAGAAATTATGAGGACTATTATCTCTTTAATGATTTAGCCTGTGTATTCATTGTAAAGTGGGTGGGCTGCCATTGACTTCAACATAAACTAGAATAGGAGCTTCACCTGTGCACCTCCAGTAATGATATGCTCTTTTGTAAAATTCTTTGATATCTAGTGATGAAAAGTGCTAAGTATCATTATGTTTATTTCAATGTCCCCACATTAAAAAATATTAGTCAGAACATAACTCCTCACAGCACAGTATACTTTCAGCATCTAGTTGTCATGAGAGAAGCTGCTTGCTGTCTCTGGTATAACTAGGGATCTCGTATCAGGCACAATATAAACAATTAAACAAAAACATACAGTGCAAAATAATGTTTTTGTGATTAGATTTTAGAACAGGAAGTCAGGGCAGTAGAATCACATCTATGCAGTGGAGAGAAGGACTGGACTGCAGGAGAAATAATCAGGCATTGAAGAGAGAGATAAGGCAGCAGGAGGTAAACAGAAAGCAGTATTCATTTGTTACTCAAACTCATCGATAGCGTGAGGGACACAGATCTGTACCTTATGACTGAATTTCTGGTTTAAGAGATCATGTAATCCACGTCACCCAAAAACAGGGCCTTCAGTGAACCTTAAGTGCTCCCATTAATTAAAATTGCCACTATAGGTCATTCTACACCTACACAAACACAGGCAATAAAAAAGAAGAGTTAATTGGAGTAAAATATACTGAGGGGAAGCAGAGCATTTAGAATCTGGGTGTCCACTCTCTTATGGCCCAGTGTGACTCAGTACTAGAGCTTTATCCCTAACAGATAATTTGTGCCATTGATTGCAATCAGGGAACTGGCTACTGTAATTGCCACTCATCTATTTGGTACATTTTGTACTGTACTTGGCTGCTGCAAGCCAGGTTTTAAACAGCTAGGTACCAATCCTCAAAAGGATGGTACTTTTAAAGATCTTCCCCCATGAAATGAGCTGTTACTTCTCCCCACTCATCCTCTATTTCAGTTCCATTTGTAAGATCTAGATAAACATTCTGCTGTTCTATTCTAGTCCAATAAAACATGTTACTGAGCTGACATGCACAAAATGCAAGCTAGGTCTGATCCAAGGCTCACCGAGGCCTGAAAGTCAAAGGGAATTTATCAGGTTAGGAAAGGTGGGTGGGTGAAGGACCCTTTAGTTAGCACTGCAGTTATTTTAGTTTCCTAGACATTAACCAGTGTTAACAGGAAGAGCAAGCAGAAAGGACATGGATTTTGCTTCTTTTTCCTCTCTGCTCATTTGCCTGTTTTACTCAGTGTTGACAGGTCTGTAGCTATATATGAAATACAGCAGATGAATTCACCTAATACTGGAATCCAGGCATTTTATATTAACAGAGTGAAAATTATAATGGCTTGTCAATCAATCTCATACTCTAGCAAAAATGAAAATAGGATGAGGCAAGATGCTTTCAGAAAAGTTTCACACTAAAAATAACTCTGCAGGGTTTTTTTAAATTGCTTGACTTTCTTGAATCCAAGAAAGATGTTTAATAAATTAAGGCCTAAAGAGATTTGTGATCATCTGCTCATCACCTTTTATATAACATGGCCATAGAATTTCACTCAGTAATTTCTCTGTTTAACTCATAACTGATAGTTTAGTTATAGAACATCTTTCACTTGATCAGAAATGAATAATATCTGTGAAATTATTTTAACAGTTTCAGTTTTCAAATAGCCAATCCATTGGTATCAATAGAGTATAAATCCAGGGAGAGTTTGGCCCAATATTTTTATTAATGACAGATCATTTGACTGTATTCCACATTAACACAGTGTGGCTTCTTGTCTGGTTCAGATTCTAAGCTAAATAGAGGCTTGGGAGTCTATAACATCCTTTGATCATGTAGAACTGCTGCTTTCAGCTCAAGTAGTAGAAGCTTGAGGATCCTCAGAGGCTGCCAAGTTCAAACCACACTCCAGCCTATAAAGGGGACAGTGAGTTACATCAATATCTGCATGCACTTGAAGATAAGAATATAAAAACGGCGATCCTGGGTCAGACCAAAAGTCCATCTAGCCCAGTATCCTATCTACTGACAACGGTCAGTGCCGGGTGCCCCAGAGAGCATCATCAAGTGATTCATCCCCTGTTGCCCATTCGCAGCTTCTGGCAAACAGAGGCTAGGGACACCATTCCTGCCCATCCTGACCAATAGCCATTGATAGACCCATCCTCCAACAACTTATCTAAAGGTTGGACTTCCCTGGTCCAGCACCCTTGGGACCTGAGCGACCCAAACAACAAGAGTTTTCTGGATCAGGGGAGGTCAAGGCTTCCTACCACAGGCCTGCCCACCCCAGTCCTGCTGTGACTGTGCTTCTTACCCGGGACCAGGGCTACACTCCCGAGCATGCTGACCCTGGCTGGGGCTATGCTCTCACAGCTGGCCCAGGCTGCACTCCTGGGCTCCAGTCTGGGCTGCACTGCTGGGTGCCAACCCTGCTGCCTCTGGCCAGGGCAGGGTTATGCTTCCCGCTATGCCGGCCCTGCCAGGATGGTGCTGCCAGGCCCCGCTGGACCTGGTGCCTCCAGCCAGGTGAGACTGTGCTCCCTGCTGTGCTGATTCCGCTGCTCCAGGGCAGTGCAGTGCTGCCCAACGCCAGCCCCAGCTGTGCTCCTTACCACCAGCCAGCCCCTAGACCTGGACAGCTGGGGCTTTCTGGTCCAGCAACATCCGTGGTCCTTCTGGACCACAGATGTTGCCAGACTAGAGAGTTCCAGATTTTAGAGGTGTAACCTGAAGTCCTTTTTTGAACTCTGGTATAATCTTGACCTTCACAATATTCTCTGGCAAAGAGTTCTATGAGTTGATTATATGTTATGTGATGAAATACTTCCCTTTGTTTGCTTTAAACCTGCTGCCTATTAATTTTCATTTGGTGTCCGCTACTTCTAGTGTTATGAGAAGAGTATACAGCATTTCCTTATCTACTTTGTCTATACCAGTCCTTAATCATATCCCCTCTTCGATGTCTCTTTTCTGAGCTGAAAAATCCCCTAATAATATTTGTTGCCCTTTCCTGAACTTTTTCCAATTCCAATATATGTATTTTGAGCTTGAGTGACCATATCTGCACACAATATTCAAGATATGGGTGAACTATGGATTTCTATAGAGCAGGGATGGGCAATAATTTTTGATGGGGGCCCACTCCAAGATATTCAAAAGTGGTCCAGGGCTGCCCTCTTCCATGATATTAATCTGGAATAGAGGTTGGGTGCAGAAGGGAGCTTGGGGTAAGGGACTGGGGTGCAGGAGGGAGACTGGAGTCTGGGAGGGGGTTGGGATGAAGCAGGCGGTTTGTGACCTAGGGCAAGGGACTGGAGTGTAGGGGTTTGGGATGTCACCTAGGTTAGGAGGGGATTGTGATTCCAAATATGGGGGCGGAGGGGAGTATGGCTGTAAGAGGGGGACAGAGGGTTTGGGTATGTTGAGTGTGGGGGAGGGCAGAGAGTTGGGGCAGGAAAGGGCTAGGGTGCCAGAATCAGGCTGTGGCCAAGAGACTGGTCACCTGCCAAACTAGCCTGCCTGCCTGCTGAGCTTAAAATGTTTCCCAGCCAGCCTGCCTGCTTGCCTGGCCATGGGCTTCATGAATATCTGAGCCCCGGAGAGTGGGCGTGATTCTTCTTAGCTGCCTGTTATTCTAACAAGCAGCTCCCATTGGCCGGTTTCTATAAGAAACCGGCCAATGGGACTGTGCTGGGGGCGGGGCAGCTCCTAAAACTTCCCCCCTCTCCCCTTCAGTTTTAAAACAGAAATGGAGCCCTGCAGCTGCGTTTCTGCATGGTGCACAGGGCAAGCTGGGAAGCCTGCCTGGGGCTTCCTGCTGCCTCTGCAGGCTGGATCTGGTGGCTTGGTGGGCCAGATTCGGCCCACGGGCCGTATTTTGCCCAGGCCTGGTATAGAGGCAATATGATATATTGTGTTATCATCGATCACTTTCTTAAACACTGTTCACTCTTGACTGCCACTGCACATTGAGTGGATGTTTTCAGCAAACAATCCATGACTAGTAACAACTAATTTAGATCCCATCATTTGATATGTGTAGTTGGGATTAAGTTTTCCAATGTGCATTAATCAACATTAAATTTCATCTGCCATTTTGTCACCCGGTGATTGAATTTTGAGAAATCCCTGTGTAGCTATTGACAGTCTGCCTGGGACTTAATGCATTATGCAAAACAATATACATATTTTCCATCAAGTCTCTGATTCTAATCCTAACCTATATTCAGAGCAACCAGAGAGAATCGTTACCAGTGTGCCTGAGGGCTTCAGTGTTCTTGAAAGAAAGAGTAGGGTCCACATGGTGGATCTTAGAATGCCTAACTGCTGTTTAAGAGTTTCATTGCTGCTACTCTCATTCTGCTCTGGTTCTTCCAAGCCTTCCTATACGTTTTGCCATTAAGTTCTCATTCCCTTCTGTAGGTAATAACACTTTTCCAAATTACCTTGGGGCACTTGGACTGTGTTAACTGATAATGGTGTTGGAGTAATTCCTGAGTAAATTCCTATCTCCCCAAATGCAGTTTAAGGTAGCCTAGACTGCACATCTTTACATGGAGATTAGGATGTTTAGCAACCCTTAATTCTCATTCTCCCACAATTATCAAATGTAGGTGCCTAAAGTGAGGCTTCTAAATCTCTAAGTAAGAGATCACTAAAGCTGGCGATTCCCAGCTCTCATTGAGGCCTGGGTACCTCATGCTATGTATTCAGTAATCCAAATAAGAATTTGAGCCCAACTCACCTCCACACACTCCTGTCAAAATGGGCATTAATCCCATTTTACTGAACAGAAAATGGACATAGAACTACTAAGTGGCTTATCCTAGGTTACAAAAACACAATAAATAAAAAACACTACTCAGGTCTTCTTAGTTTCTGATTTATGCCTTAGCAATAAGATCTTCCTTTCTTTCAATTTCTACTAATCTAATTCTCCCTCTCAGTTCCTCATTTTCAATGAATGGCATCAAACTCTTGCTACCAGCCTCAACCCGCTTACTTACACCAGGGGCTAAAAATTCATTTTCATCTCTTTGTAGGGTTCACAGAATCTACAGTGTTGGAGGTTATATGAATAGATGAATTACTGAATTGCTTGAATCTGCTGCCTCCTGGTGGCAGCATGAAATATAGCCATGTATAACTTCCATTATTATTCACATTGGGTTGCTTTATCCAACAACAGCAGCTTCTCCTTGTGAGCTCCATCTTGCTTAAACTAAATGGTATGATTTTGTAATATGGTGCTAAAATTGAAAACCTAGAATGCTAAAATCAGCCCCAAAGGACTTAGTACTGGCAGACTGAAATGGAAGAAAATATTATTGATTTTTCAGACTTAAAATATAAACAAAATGGAAGAGGAATCTAAAAGGAGAAAATAAGTATACTATGGTATAAACACTGATGGAAATAAGATCCCCTGTTATTTTTTTATTTGTCATAGTTGAACAAAATGCAGAAGCACAATATTACAAAGGTACAAATATAATATTCCTGAATGGTCTGTATTTACATGTGATGGATCCCCTACTAGCTAAATAAAATATAAGGTTTATCTTGGAAAGTTCTCTTAAAGGATCACAACTGCTATGATGAAAAAGTTATTACAAACACCAAAACACATTCTACACTAAGATAAAGTGTAGCAGCAGTGTGGTGAGTTCATATGTTACTGCAATGATATTTATACAAAATATACCTTGTGAGACATTATTTTAAAACTAATACCACACCAGACAATAATAGTATTGTGAAATGTATGTAACAATGGCACATGGGGGCTTAAAGCAGAATATTAGAGAGTATCCATAACATCTGTAACTAACAAATGTTTAAACTAGACCTGTCAAAGGGAATGATAAACAGGATTTCATGAGAAAGAAAAGAGGCAAACTCAAACCAGGTGTAGCTAAATTCAGTGGGCTATTCATTTGTATCAGAGGTTGCAAGAAAAGAACATCTACATTATAAAACTGTAGCAGGAAGCATCACACCAAAATACCCGGGACACCTTGATGAAGTCATCATGCCTCCTCCAAAAGGAGACAGGAAACTGAGTTCTGAAGGATAAAGTTCAACCTCGAAACAAAGGCAAATTTTCAGAAAAGGACATACAGAAAGACTTTGGATTATCCTTTATTTGGGGAGATGAGGAAAACCAGCACCTTGGACACTGAGAGGATCCTAGCTAAGAGTTAGTCAACAATTGCTGGGAAACAAAGATTGATGAGAAGAATACTTTGAATAAAGGCTAAGTTGTTAAGTTAGGTCTTAGCCATTAGGGAGCATATTTTTACTTTTATTTGTAACAATTTCTGTCTTTATTCCTTCAATTCTCTATCACTTAACCTATTTCCTTTTGTTAATACAAATATTTTACTTTTACTGTAAACCAACTTAGTGCTGTGTTTGTAGGGTAGGTGACTTTATCCCAGTTAAGTCTATAAGCTGTGATGTACTAACTCTATAGGAGAGCAGCAAACATATCTTCTGTGAATATACAATGATAGCGGGCATGCAGTATAGAAAAACATCTGAGAAGCTCAGGAGCTGCAATCTCCTGATTGTTACCTGCCAGGCAAATTTTGCACTGGGAGTGCTGTAAGTAATTAGCTTGTGATGAAGACATGCTCATGTTGCAGAGAGCTGATGCAGTCTAATCTCCAGCAAAGATCACTGTTGAGGCAGAGGGGTAATAGTAACTCACAGCTCTGGGTGTCCCCAGCAGTGTCACAACATTCATGCTTAGATAAAGTGTAACAGCAGTGTGATATGCTGTTCACTTTATTATGAGATCATTATTGTGTCTGCAGGGGGGCTGACTCACTAATAAAGAAGTTTTATTTATCATAAACATCAGCAGGTATTCTCCATCTCTAACTTCTATGATCCTTTTATATCTTCTCCCTTTACTTATTCTTTCACCTTGTCATAAGGTAAAAGCAATACACTTATTTTAAAAATACTATAGGCAGTTATTTTTTTCTCCTATATTTTTACTATAGAAGATTTATTCAGCTCTAGATTCTTTTGACATATGCAATAAAGTCTCCACTAGTAAATACAATTAATACTGTACAGCATCCTACTAAAGCATACTAAAATAGTCAGGCTCATTAGTATCCAATTATGCTCAACTGCTCTTAATTTCAGCATATGCCTTTGGGAAACGACATGTCATGGGCCAGAGACAACGATCCTCTCAAAGAAATATTTATGAAAAAATAGTGTATTTGGGGTGGTAATTTGAAAAAACATTGATAATAAAATATCCAAATTCAATAATCATATTGGACCATTCAACAGCGATTAATACATAATATATTCAGGCTCATTAGTTCAATGCATACTGCTGGCTGTTCATATAAAAGAACTGCAGCAGTTTCGCTCTTTTTATAACGCATCTGTGTATATTTTCGTCTTTGGGAGGCAGTTCTCAATTTCTATTTATATGTATCTAACTGTGACATTGCATATACACACACAAACACACACACACACTAGCCAATTAGCCCGTCATAAGACGGGATTTTCAGGTCTCTCCTCCATGTCAGCCTTCTCTCCTGAGCCTCCGGTTTCTCTCTCTCTCTCTCTCTCTCTCTCTCTCTCTCCTCCTCCTGTCTCCCCCTCAGCTCTCCTCTGCCTCCTGCCTCTCTCTCTTTCTCTTCTCCTCCCCCTCCTGCCTCTCACTCGGGGGCCCACGGAGCCCAAATGGCCGTTTGGGCGCCGCACTCGCCGTGATGCATGGGGGGATATGGAGCCCAAACGGTCGCTTGCGCCACTTGTTCCCACGCAGCGGCCTGGCTGAACGGTGCAGAAGTCAACTGAGCACCATGGCGGGAGGCAAAGTGGGGTGGGGCAGTGACGTTCACGGCCAGGGCCTGGAGCTGCTGTCATGCCGCACGTCACCGCCCCGTCCCCCTTCGCCTCCCGCCGTGGCGCTCGGCTGACTTCTGCGCTGCTCAGCCGGGCCGCCGCGGGGGAGCAAGCGGTGCAAGTAGCCATTTGGGCCCCACACTCCCCATGCAACACAGGCCACCCAGAGGGAACAGCCAGCATTTCAGGCAACAGCGCCCCCCAGAGGGAACAGCCTGCATTTTAGCATTACAGACTCTCAGACATTGGGCTACTATATATATATACACACACACACAAAAGTTAGCAAATTAGTCTTTTAACGTAAGCAGGATTCTTTCAATCACACTTCTAACGCTAGTGACAACTGGACTAACAAGACTTTATTTTGACTGGTTGTCCTATGTAGAAGAACCCAGCCATATTTTCAAAGCAGCTTAAACATCAGAAGAGCCACAATTTTCAAAAGCAATTAATGATTTTGCATGACCCGGAAGAGATCCCTTAAAGGGCCTGACTTGACTTTTCAGGGAGGAGGGTCCTTGGTACTGGAACAGGCACGTTAGGGGTCTCAAATCGAGTGTGTCAAAATTGATGCATGCAGCATAGTTGTAATGTATGTTGGCCCCAGGATATTAGAGAGACAGGGTGGGTAAGGCAATATCTTTTATTGAATAAACTTTAGGCTATGTCTAGACTACAAAGATAAATCAGAAAAAGAAACAATTTGTGGTATGCAAATTGCGTATCTTTTTCTGATTTACTTCCAAAAGAGGCTTTTCCAAAATCTGGCCTATCTACACAGGGCCAAATTTCAGGGAAAAAAACCTCTTTCGGAACATCTCTTCTTCCTTGTAAAACGAGATTTACAGGGATGCCGACAAAACGTGTCTGCTTTTCCAACTTTTTTTTTGGAAAAGCAGACATGTTCCTTGGAAAAGCAGATGCATTTCCGGTATCCCAGAAAAGCTCTGCAGTCTAGACATACCCTTACGTAGGATAGGTGCCTTTAGTACTTGTGCACTGTGTGCCTGGTTGGGTGGTTAGAGTAGGCAGGTGTAGTGGTGCAGGAGAGAGGGTAGAGGGCATTTTGCCAGAACGAGGCAGTAAAATTAGAACAATTCAGGGCATTCCTGTGATGGTAGGCGTTTGTTTATGTTCCTGCCCTGCAAGTGATGCTGTTTATGGGCAATATTAGAAAGTATTTGCTGGGGGAAGGGGAGGGTTAGTGCAAGAAAGACAAACATGGGGAAGTCAAACTTGGGGTTGTAGTGCCACCACTAGAGGTCGTCACTGAACTCCTCTTGCATGAATGGTTTCCCAGGCAGACTGCAAGCATCTAGAGACTCCGTGAAGAGCCAGATGACGTACAGACTCCATCTGGTAAACAGCCATGTTTGTCAGCGTCTCCACTGCAGTATGCAGGAAGCCAACCACTCCACACACTGCTGTTCTATTCAAATCCAGGTCCAGTTCACCAATACTGTGAGTACCATCTGATCTTTATCCTTTGCTATGCTTCTCTCTGGATACCAAAGTTAGTGCAGGACACCAGCATCTCATTCATTAAAGGCAAAACTACTTGAGCAGGTAGTGCTGTGCCAAGCCGGTCATGTTTTACAGCACCAGAGTCTGAAAACGTTCCCAATGTTGTAGCACAGAGAACTGTTGCTGCTCCTCCTTGGGGATGGAGGTGACTGGCGCAGAATGCTGCCATGAGATGTTGGCAATGTATTCCCTCTACACAGATCCTGTCAGGTCCATTGGGAGCTGGGACTACTACTCTTTTGGGGGGCTGAAGGATTGGTGAAGGCAGAGTCAGCACATAGAGGCACCAAGAAATTGGGTTCCATGTGAAATAGAACTGCACAGCACACACACAGCTTCCTCAATCCTGTTCCTCCCCCACCCCATGCAGTGTAACCACAGCAGCTCTGCTGCAGGAAAGCCCTTTACACCTGAGGAAGCAGGATTGGGATTTACCATCTAAATAGGCTCCAGACATTAAACAATTCAGCCATGTCAATATGCTGAATATAGGATAATTCACTAATCACATTATGCATTATAGCATATTCAAGGCAGATTAATCTCTAAAATGTGGGATTTTATAAAATATAATAAAAGCCATACCTTGACAAAGAAGCGGTGTAGGCATTTGCTCTGGGAGCTGCCTGTGCCACTCAAGTTTTTATGGAAAAGTTAACTCCTGTTCACATTGGATGGAATATTGCCATACGTAACATTTTTACAGTCTTCAAAAACTAGCAGTATAAACTTTGGAAATGACACTTACTTCTCTCTCAAAAAAATTAAAAAGCCCCAAGCAGCAGAAGTACCCCTTATGGGATGGTGAATCCCTGCTGCAGCACTTCACTTCACTTCACTTCACTTCACTTCCCTTCTTTCAGGTGGACCCAGCTGTAGCAACTTACTTTAATGCCCACCAACATGTGCCTAGTAATAAACCAAACTAGCCATCTGCACCAGGTCTATCCTCCCACAGTTAAACTCCTGCCACTGTCTTTAGTCTTACTGACATAGCTGTGCAGGGTTAATTGAAGCAACAGAAACTTAATCCTTCTTAGAGCTGGATTCATATAGCCCATCATACTAAAGTAATACAAAGGAATTTCAGAAAGAGGTTAAAAATTGTATACAATTTAAAAAAAAAAACATTAAAAGACAGACTCATAATATGTAGGAAGAGGTAGGGCTAGGCCAAAACTTGATGAGACAGAAATAATAGGAGAGAAATACTGAGCAATTTAAATGGGAGAAAATAAACTGGGATTAACTGTATGTAATGATGAAGAACTAAGTCCTGTTCATCTCTCTCAAATAAAACTCGTATAGATTTAATGGAAATTGTGCATAAAATAAAGTAAGCAGGATTTGATCCATATGTTGGGCTGATCTTTCCCCCATTGAATTTAGTAGGGTTCCATTAGAAGCAGTATTGGACCCTGCCATGAGTAATTGAAATGAGTTTCTGGAAGAAGTTCAAGTGAGAGAGAACAAAAACAGGGTCTGAAATTCAATATTATGAAAGGAACAGAATATTAGACAAGCAATAAAATGTTAGGATATAAAATACATCTAAGAGGTTGTGAAAAAGTAAAATGCCCTAAAGGCCATGATAGATTTCAAGTAGCTCCCCATGCTGTGACGTTAGAAACATTAAGTGAAAGGAATAAATCAGGCAGTAAAATACCTTACACAGAATGTGATAGGAAAACTGGAAAAGGAGCAAAGCTTGGTTTTAATTCTGAGTAACACAGATGACATGCTTGGCAAGTACTGCAGAAGTGAAGGAGTAGTTCAGCAACAGCAACCATAAACAAGTAATGTTTGTAATTAGGACTAAAATTACAGTACATAAGTGGAAATAAAGGGACTAAATGAGCAGAGCAAATATTGTAAGAATAGAGAAAATGCTGAGTGGAACTGGATGAGATAAAGTGAAAAGATACAGAAGGGCAGTGAGAAATACTCAAGAATAACCAATATAGGCCCAAGAGTTATGTGGCTCATCTAGCAATGAATAAACTACAAGCAAAAATTAACTAGCTGATGAACAAGGAAGCAGAAAAGTAATCAAGAATAAAATATGGTATTAGAGAGACCTGGAAAGATTACAGCGTTAAACTGAGAGCACACATAAATGGAGGGGAAGGAGATCACAGAAGAAGTTAACACAATGCCTTTTAAATTGAATTGTAGCAGGCTGGCAATGTTTGCCTGGTATGCACTATCCTGTTTACAGGTATTGAGCCTGATAAGAAAGGATTCAATGGATTTTACTGACTGAAGCAGGTGACTCATTAGTCCATACAGATAAAAAGGGAAGGATGGTTCTAGGTTATGAGCTAAGTATTTTTGAGGTAGGAACTGTTAAAATGCAATCACACAAAAAGAAAAAAATCTCAATTTTTTCATTCGTTTATTTTGTGCATAGGATAGCATTTGAATAATCCACTTCATTGATTTGTTAGCAGTAAACACCCTTTCCCGGGCTCTGAAAAAAAGAGGGTATTTTTCAACAATGGCAGCAGCAAGATGAAACTGAAGAGGAAGCAGGCAAAGTGCATAATGTAATGAAGTTTTAATGATATTTGTTGAGAAAATGCAAGTTATCCTGCAAGCTGAGCACCATGTCATTACTGACTGACATGTCATGACATCACTTTGATTTTAGATGGTCTGATCTCACCGAGACAACCGGTATAAGCTGAAAAGTTTTCACTTGTGAAAAGTTGGAAGTTAGAAAACAAGTGCCACTGAAAAAATGTTGATAAACTCAGGAAAGGCCCAAACTGGCTGGTGTTGGAAAGGGAGAGAAAAAGTGTGCCCTGCAAGGCCAGAGGGTTCCAGAGCCCAGGCTCCAGCCCAAGCTTGAATGGCTACACTGAAATTAAACCAGCCCTTAGCCTGAACCCAAGTCAGAGGCTGGCAGAGGCAGCCACAGATGTCTAACTGAAGTGTAGACATAATTCTACGTGGCTGTTTGCTGCATTAATTTTGCTCTGGTTTTAAATACAGATCACCATCCTGGTCATTTAAGACAGGGGAGACTCATTCCCTACCCAAGAGGATGCTCTCTTCCTTGCCTCTCTCTTCCCTACCCCATCTAATATTGGCTCTTTTTGGTTGATGACATGGCATTTTTAACTTGCATCTTCAAGAATTGTAATATTTCAGCCTTTTGAACATATGGCTGTTTATTCTAAGGGCCACGGACTTAACAGGCTCTGACTATGCACAGAGCCCCATGACACATGATATAGTATGCAGTAATTTTCAAGTTAACTTGCTAATGGAAAAAGACTGAGGTAAAAAAGCAAGATGATAGTCAGTGATCTAGGGCAAAACCCCTAAAGCCACTAGCACAGAGCTTAATAGACTTGAAAACATGTAATACATAAGCCAAGGAATTAAATATAAACCCGAGAAACAACTCTAGTGTAAATAAGGTACATTTTGGCTAATGGGAATAGTTCTGGTCACCTTATTATAGCGGTGGACAGACCCCATTGTCTAACATCCAACACAAGATGTTTTCAGATATCCACCCATTTCTTCCATTATTAATTCTGTGCCTGAGGGCAAATGCCAGTAGTGTTCATTTTAGTTTTTGCCTCCTGCTGCCATTTAGGTGTCAGAGAGGCTGCAAGAATCAAAAGTGAAAAGAGCCACCTTAAAGAAATGTGGTGCCACTATGCCATTTTTAAACTGACAGCTCAGAGAAAGAAAAAAGGACTTTCATTTTAGCCTCCCACCGCTGCTTTGACAAAGAAAGATATTCACCCATGTTTGAATGTTGGTGGGAGGCAAAAATGTAAAACTGAGGCACAGTGTTTGTAAGTCAGCTTTGCCTGCCCTAAGGACGTATAAGCTGATTTAAAACAACTGGAAATCTAACCTTTGTTTACCATGTGGCAAAAAAAGAAAAATGCATCCGCCTGACCAGAAGTAAATTATGTTATAGAATATAAGTGAATGCAGTGATACAAAAATTCAAAAATTTTAGTTCATCAGAAGTATGAGGCAGTTAGAGCAGGCCTGCACTGAATAAGAAAATGGTAGTTCAGAAGAAATTTCATTAAGCAATTAAAATAAATAGATGGGGGAGAGGAGATTCTCATTTTGTTAAGCAAATACCAAAAAAATCCCCAAAACAAGGACTCAGAAATTAAGCTAAAAATGAGTAAGCAATATTTCTTCCACAGAGAGTAGTTAATATAATAATAGGCTATCAAAGACAAAATATTTATGCTAGTAGAAGGAAAAGTATTATGGAATGAAGAAACTTACTGAAAGGAAGGAATGTACCTAGGAAAGATTCTTCCTCACACATGCAGTCTTGATCTTATGTAATATTTATAAGAGACAGAAATTATCCATTACCTTACTTCTTTATCCAGTGCTTCATTTTGAGACTATCCCTTATATAAAGCTATGGTGCATGGATTATAGATTAATTGGAAGCTATGATATTATTCATGCAGAAGAAGCTAATCTAATATGATTTAAAACTATTGTTAATCTTGTATTCTTGTTTTGGGTGTTTGTTTCAAATGATGCTCATGACCTTGTATGCACCTGACTCGTGCATACAAAATATTTGGCTTCCAAGGACAGCATTGTAAAATGGGAAAAATATTGCCAAATGTGTTGTTAATTGAGATTAGACAGTCACAAAGCAGTCCTCTGAGAAACATGCATATTTTCAAAAGGAAAGAGGCTGGGTTTTTTTTGTATGAGAGTTCAGAAAACTGTGGCTTATAATTAAAGTGCTTCTTCAGCTATAATTTTAGTACAAAGCTCCTATCATGAAGTTTAATTAATATTACAGCATACCTCTAACTGATGTTTTTTCATTTATAAGAGCAATAGGCTATCCTTCTTAAAATGAGTATCTGGCAGTACGGGACAAGGAAGAAAACTGGCAGCATGTAACCTCTAGAAGAAGAATTAGGCCAACTCAGGTTTCCCCCATTCATGTAGAGGCAAGTAACTGCTTTCAGGGTCTCTCCACAGGTACTGCGGTGAAGAATGCTGTGGCAGGGACCTTTCAGGAAAGAAATCAGAAGGGAACACTATCTACCGGCATGGGATGTGTAGTCCTAGGGATGGGGGTTCCACAACCACCACCTGCAAAAGAAGAAGATGGGTGGTGGTGGTCAGGGACTGCCTCCTAAGAGGGACTGAGTCATCCATCTGCCATCCAGACCTGCAATCTCGAGAAGTGTGCTGTTTACCAGGAGCTCGCATTTAGGATGTGACTGAGAGTGTTCCAAAAGTGATTAAACCTTCAGATCGCGACCCCTTCCTGCTTCTCCATGTAGGAACTAACGATACAGCCAAGAATAACCTTGAGAGGGTCACAGCAGATTATATAGCGCTGGGAAGAAGGATCAAGGAATTTGAAGCTCAAATAGTATTCTTGTCCATCCTTCCGGTTGAAGGAAAGGGTCCAGGTAGGGATAGAGAAAGTAAATGCGTGATTGCGCAGGTGGTGTCAAAGAGAGGGCTTTGTTTTCTTCAACCATGGGACTCTGTTCCGGGCACAAGGATTGTTAGGAAGAGATGGAATCCACTTAGCCAAGAGAGGAAAGAGAATCTTTGCGGGCAGGCTTGCAAACCTAGTGAGGAGGGCTTTAAACTTGGTTCGTTGAGGGGCGGTGACCAAAGTCCTAAGGTAAGTGAAGAAGTCGGATTCAGGGAAGAAACACAAGGAGGAACGAGCAACAAAGGAGAACCCCTGACTCTAATGGAGAAGGTAGGGCGATCAACTGGCTATCTAAGGTGTTTGTACACAAATGCAAGAAGCCTGGGAAACAAACAGGAAAAATTAGAAGCCCTGGCCCAGTCAAAGAACTATGATTTGATTTGAATAACAGAGACTTGGTGGGATGACTCGCATGACTGGAGCACTGTCATAGAAGGGTATAAACTGTTCAGGAAGAACAGGCAGGGGAGAAAAGGAGAAGGAGTTGCACTGTATGCAAGAGTGTAGTATGATTGCTCGGAGCTCCAGTATTTAGAGGGAGAAAAGACTGTTGAGTGTCTATGGGTTAAGTTTAGAGATGGAAGCAACATGGTTGATGTTGTGGTTGGTGTCTGCTATAGACCGCCGGATCAGGTGGATGAGGTGCACGAGGCTTTCTTTGGACAACTGAGAGAAACTTCCAGATCGCAGGCCCTGGTTCTCATGGGGGACTTTAATCACCCTGTCATCTGTTGGGAGACCAATACAGCAATTCACAGACAATCCAGGAAGTTTTTGGAGAATGTTGGGGATAACTTCTTGGTACAAGTGCTGAAGGAACCAACCAGGGGCCATGCACAGCTTGACCTGCTGCTCACAAACAGGGGGGAACTAGAAGGGGAAATAGAGGTGGGTGACAACCTGGGAAGCAGTGATCATGAGATGGTAGATTTCAGGATCCTGACCAAAGGAAGAAAAGAGAGTAACAAAATACATACTCTGGACTTCAGAAAAGCAGACTTTGACTCCCTCAGGGAACTGATGGGCAGGATTCCCTGGGATGCTTACATGAAGGGGAAAGGAGTCCAGAAGAGCTGGCAGTATTTTAAAGAAGCCTTATTAAAGGCACAGGAAGAAACCATCCCAATGCACAGCAAGAAAAGCAAATATGGTAGGCAACCAGATTAGCTTGCCAGGGACATCCTTGGTGAGCTTAAACAGAAAAAGGAAGCTTACAAGAAGTGGAAACTTGGACGGATGACTAGGGAGGAGTATACATATATTGCTCGAGAATGCAGGGGACTTATCAGGAAGGCAAAAGCACAATTGGAATTGCAGCTAGCAAGGGATGTGAAGGATAACAAGAAGGGTTTCTACAGGCATGTTAGCAATCAGAGGGTGATCAGAGAGAGTGTGGGGCCCTGATTAAGGAGGTAACCTAGTGACAAATGATGTGGGAAAAGCTGAAGTACTCAATGCTTTCTTTGCCTCTGTCTTCACGGACAAGGTCAGCTCCCAGACAAAAGCACTAGGCAATGCAGTATGGAAGGAGGTGGACAGCCCTCGATGGAGAAAGAACAAGTTAGGAACTATTTAGAAAAGCTAAACATACACAAATCCATGATCCCGGGTTTAATGCATTCGAGGGTACTGAGGGAGCTGGCAAATGTCATTGCGGAGCCTTTGGCCATTATCTTTGAAAACTCGTGGAGATCGGGAGAGATCCCAGATGATTGGAAAAAGGCAAATGTAGTGCCCATCTTTTAAAAAAAGGAAGAAGGACAATCCAGAGAACTACAGACAAGTCAGCCTTACCTCAGTCCCCAGAAAAATCATGGAGGGGATCCTCAAAGAATCCATTTTGAAGCACTTGGAAGAGGGGAAAGTGATCAGGAATAGTCAACATGGATTCACGAAGGGCAAGTCATGCCTGACCAATCTGATTAGCTTCTATGATGAAGTAACTGGCTCTGCGGATATGGGAAAGTCAGTGGATGTGATATACCTTGACTTTAGCAAAGCTTTTGATACGGTCTCCCGCAATATTCTTGCCAGCAAGTTAAAGGAATATGGATTGGATACATGGACTGTAAGATGGATAGAAAGCTGGCTAGACTGTTGGGCCCAACGGGGAGTGATCAATGGTTCGATGTCAGGTTGGCAGTCAGTTTCTAGCAGAGTGCCCCAAAGATCTGTTCTAGGACCAGTTTTGTTCAACATCTTTATTAATGACCTGGATGAGGGGATGGATTGCACCCTCAGCAAGTTCGCAGATAACACTAAGGTAGGGGGAGAGGTAGATAAGCTGGAGGGCAGGGATAGGGTCCAGAGTGACCTAGACAGATTAGAGGATTGGGCCGAAATAAATCTGATGAGGTTCAACAAGGACAAGTGTAGAGTCCTGCAACTGGGATGGAAGAATCCCAAGCATTGTTATAGTCTGGGGACTGACTGACTAAGTAGCAGTTCTGCAGAAAAGGACCTGGGAATTACAGTGGATGAGAAGCTGGATATGAGTCAACAGTGTGCCCTTGTAGCCAAGAGGGCTAATGGCATATTAGGGTGCATTAGGAGGAGTATTGCCAGCAGATCTAGAGAAGTGATTATTCCCCTTTATTCAGCTTTGGTGAGGCCACATCTGGAGTATTGTGTCCAGTTCTGGGCCCCCCACTATAGAAAGGGTATGGATGCATTGGAGAGGGTCCAGCGGAGGGCGATCAAAATGATTAGGGAGCTGGAGCGCATGACCTATGAGAAGAGACTAAGGGATTTGCGTTTGTTTAGTCTGCAGAAGAGAAGAGTGAGGGGGGATTTGATAGCAGCCTTCAACTTCCTGAAGGGAGATTCCAAAGAGGATAGAGAAAGGCTGTTCACAGTAGTGACAGATGACAGAACAAGGAGCAATGTTCTCAAGTTACAGTGGGGCAGGTCTAGGTTGGATATTAGGAAAAACTATTTCACTAGGAGGGTGGTAAAGCACTGGAATGGGTTACCTAGGGAGGTGGTGGAACCTCCATCCCTAGAGGTTTTTAAGTCTCGGCTTGACAAAGCCCCGGCTGGGTTGATTTAGTTGGGATTGGTCCTGCCTTGGGCAGGGGGCTGGACTTGATGACCTCCTGAGGTCTCTTCCAGCTCTATGATTCTATGATTCATGATTCATTTTTTTGCTTATAGTGATTCTGAAATCTCAGTTATGTTAAGAATGTTTTATTTATTTACTTCTGAATTTTTTTTTTATTCCTTACCTTTGATGGAATAACATGCAAAGCAAACCTGCTACAAACTGAACTCTCCCTACCATTCCCCAAGATATTAAACTGCTACCATGAGGTCAATCATCCTAAAACTATGCCCCAAGGTCAGTCCTTTGCACTGGTCTGTCTTTCAAGTCTCATTTTTAACCAGTATTTCAAGACAAATAGCTACTTCACAACTTTATCCAACTGTGCTGGCTTTCTGCCTGGATAGGCTCTTGCTTTCAGTGCTACTGGGCAAGGAACTGATCCAATTCCCATTGAAATTAATAGAAGATTTTCCCTGGATAAGGCCTCAAAGGCCTATTTATGGCAACTGTTCATTATCACCACATTTAGCCTACAATTAGGCATATTTGGTTCCTTGTTTGATCCCTGATGCATAGAGTAAGTGCCCCAAGTATTCCACAGCTGCAGCATTTGCTATCGAATTCATTACTTCCTGCAGAATTGTGCTCCAAAACCTTAGCTTGCATTAATAGATATATTTTTCTAGCCCTTTTGCAAGGAAAAGCCTAATGACACAAACCAAGCATAAACAGATATAATAGCTTCTTTACAGGTTTGCCGACAGTCTGAAACAGCAATTTCTTTCATATAAGCAGGCTATTGACTCAAGCCTTAAGATGACAATAGGGAGCATATGAAAACTAAAATATGTAGGACTGTGTTAAATAAACTTTAATGTAACAATAAGTTATATGATGGCTATTGTATTGATTGCAATATTCATTTTCATATTGCATTCAATCACCTATTTCAAGACCATTTAACTGAAGCTAATTAATAATTTCCAATTTTTTTTCCAGAATGCAACAGCATCTAGGGGCCTTGTGCAGCAGAATTAGGTACAGCTTGCTGTCTGTACATAGGAACTTGTATACAGTAAAGAATGCTACTGAAGGGCTTATATTCAGCCTGTAAGCTCCATTAATAGCTACCTCCTTCATGATACTTTCTTATTCTGCAGAATCTAAAACTTTCATTTAAAAAGTCTCTATGGTTGCTGAGATAGCTTTGAACCTCAGTAACTCAATGGTGGTGGCTGTCCCATTCGTCTCAAAGGGTACCAAAGCTTAGATCCTTTAAATGACCCACATGTCATTGGGTATCGACTATTTCATTATTCAAAACATGTGAGAAAGAAGAGGGAGGACTATATTATGAATATATCTGCACAATGTGGGAGTAACAGCTCATTTTCTCACCACAAGTGAGCAGACTTCAGCTGGAGTACTGTGTCCAATTCTGGGTGCCCTGCGGGTATTCTGGGTACTTGAGGAAGAATGTGCCTAAATTGAAGGGAGTTCAAAGGAGAGCAATAAAAATGACCAAAAGTTTAGAAAATTTGACCGAGTCATGAGAAAAGACTGAGGGAGGATCTGATATCAGTCTCATAAATTAACTGTGACTAACTCTAGAGGACAGTTCTCAATGTCTACTCAAGATAGGATAAGGAGCAATCAGCTTAATCTCCAGCAAGGGAAATTTAGGTTTGATATTAGGAAAAAAATACCCCTATAGCGAGAAAGTTAATTACCGGAATAGGTTTCCAAGTGAGATTGTGGAATCCCGATCACTGCAGCTTTTTAAGAACAGGTTGGACAGCCACCCATCATGGTCTATGTTTACATGGTCCTGGCTCAGCATGGGGGGGCTGGACTTGATTACACTGCTCTACAGCCAAAATGCTTCTGAAATAAATGTAGTCAAACTTTACTAATTCTGGGTCACTGAGAACGAAAATGATGCTTAAAATTGTTGATTGGCTCTAGTTTTCCAGATATGCTATTGGGTCAGTATATACAACCCTTGACTTGGGAATGGTGGAGGATAAGTGAGTTATAAAGGGAAGGGATCTCAATTTAAACCAGAAATGACTAAAATACATCTTTGACTGGATCTATGAATAAATCTATGACTGGGTTTGGACAGTACTTGCTTTTTAGGCAAAACAATGAATGATGCAATCTGAAGCTGGTATTGCGTCATACATGATATGAATTGCATCATGTTATTCCTAGAAGTCATGGATGATGCAATCATAACGAAGCTTACATCACTCTGCTGAACAAATTGCCCTATATCAGCTCTAGAAATCATACAGTGTCGTGCTCTCTTATTTGTCAGTGTTTGATTTTGCAAAGGGACACATTTCTGTTTAGCCAAAGTGAGCAGAGATGCCTCGTACTTGTGTGAACGGTGCAGATAACTTCTGCTATGTTTGTGGTGAAGTGACTTTTTGCATCACAAAAGCGCAGTATAACCACTATGGTTAAGAAAGCCTATCACCTTTATTTTGGCTGCAAAATTGGAGATCAGGACAAGAGGTGGGCCCCACACACATGCTGCAACACTTGTGCAACAAATCTTCGCCAGTGGTTGAAAAGGAAAAGGAAATCTATGCCTTTTTGCAGTGCCAATGATTTGGAGAGAGCCAACAGATCATACCAACAATTGTTACTTCTGCATGGTGCCTCCAGTTGGGAAAGGTGTGTCAAAGAAGAAAAAGTGGACTGTGCATTATCCAAACATTCCATCAGCTATACGCCCAGTACCCCACGGAGAAGGACTGCCGGTTCCTGATGCACCAGAATCATTCTCCTTGAGTCAGACGAGGAAGAGGAAGAGGATGAAACTTCTGGTCCTGAACCATCAATGTCACAGGACCCACATTTTCTCCCATCCTCCTCCTCTGAACCACACCTCATAACACAAGGTGAACTGAATGACCTTGTCAGGGATTTGGAACTACCCAAGAGTAAGGCAGAGCTGTTGGGCTCCAGACTACAGCAGTGGAATCTCCTGGCAGGTGATGTTCGGGTTTCCATGTTCCGTGACCGTCAAAAGGATCTTGTCCCATTCTTCTTCATGGAAGGTGATCTTGTAGCCTGCATCAACATCGATGGTGTGATGGCAGCCCTCAACATCGTTCATGATCCAGATGAGTGGAGACTGTTCATTGATTCATCGAAGACGAGTCTTAAAGCTGTTTTGCTGCATAATGGCAATGTTTTGCCATCAATTCCAGTTGGTCATGCAGTCCATATGAAGGAAACCTATGACGACATGAAACAACTTTTGAGGTGCATAAACTATGACCAACATCAGTGGCAGCTCTGTGGCAATTTGAAGGTTGTTGCTCTCTTGCTTGGTCTGCAGACTGGATACACAAAGTACTGCTGTTGTCTCTGCGAATGGGATAGTCGTGCAAGAGATTCCCACTACATCAAGATAGATTGGCCACTCCGACAGTCATTGGAGCCTGGGAGGAAAAGTGTTCAGCATCCACCACTTGTTGAATCAAGGAAGATTTTGTTACCACCCTTACACATCAAGCTGGGTCTGATGAAGAACTTTGTCAAGGCCATGGACAAAACACAAGCAGCTTTCAAGTACCTCCGTGGAAAATTTCCAAGTGAAAGCTAAGATAAAGGAAGGTGTCTTTGTTGGTCCTCAGATTCGTGAACTTCTTCGAGATGATGCATTTGACCATGCACTGCGTGGCAAGGAAAAGACGGCATGGAAAGCCTTCCAGTTAGTGGCAATAAATTTTCTCGAAACAACAGGGCAGACAACTACAGGTTGTTGGTGGAAAACCTCCTCAAGGCATACAAAGCCTTGGTTGCAACATGTCACTAAAGATACATTTTTGCACTCTCATCTAGATTTTTTCCACCGAACTGCGGAGCAGTGAGCGACGAGCACGGCAGCGATTTCACCAGGACATTGCAACAATGGAGAAACGCTATCAGGGCAAATGGAGCCCATCAATGCTTGCAGACTATTGCTGGACAGTGACAAGAGATGCTCCATTTAATGAATACAAGAGACAAGCCAAGAAGCGCTGAGTAGACACTGAATAGGACTAAACTATGTACATAATAGTTTTTTGCCTTTTGTTTCATAATAAATTTTATTTATATAACCCTTTTGCTGATTTTTAAAGTGTTACATAAACAGGACAGGTGAAATATTATCATGTAAAGCATCCATAAACACATGAAAAGACCTAGGTTTACAATTTATGATTAAAACTCTACTATCTACACAATATACATAGACGTAAAATGTAAAAACTTAAATATCTTGGAAACAGTAGCCAATCAGTTGTTTTAATTGTAATATTTGAATTCAGCACATCAAAATACATAATAAATAGCACATTTTATCTCTGAAGCAGACGACTTCTAAAAAATTGTAGACCAGTGTTATCTGTCAAAGCCCCTTTCAACTCTACATTTCTGTGGTTTTAAGATTGGGAGGGATATTCCTGTGAAGAATGTGGAAATTGTCTGCCTTAATTTTATGTTTATGTGGTTATATATATGGGTGTGATGAACAATGTGTGTTAAGTGTTAAAGTGAGTTCTAGTTAGCTTTCAGGTTGCAGCAATCAAGTTAATGACTGCAGACAGTCTTTATTGACTGGTGTTCAATTGGAAATACCAGAAATACAGCACATGAAACTTGCACGAACCCCACTGCCAAATACATACACCAATCTGGTCAGATTCCGGTACCCTGTTCAAACCCCAGGATAGCCTAAGCAACGGATTTTCAAACAAAGAAATTGAAAGCAGTCAAAAAGCTAAAACACTGATTAGAATGGGATGAAGGAAAGAGAAGTTATACAGGAGAAGGATATAGCCTGACTCACTGCCACTCCTTACATGTAACAAGCTTCCAAAAATAATTCTAAAGCAAGGACCAAATCCCCTAGGACCTACTGCAGGTTAATATGGTTGGTAAACAGGGATAAACACAGTGATCTGATCTAAAATGAGGTGAACCATAGGGTTTGACCCAGAGAAGTAAACATTGAGGGTTTTCAATTGATTTAAGCATCCACAGAGACTGACGGATGCAGCTCAACCTTGGGACTTATAATACTGCCACTTGTCCTCAACCCCATATAAGAAAAAGCCAAACCCCAGAAACAGAGCAAAGCATCAGAGTTCCCCTCAAAGTGGGACCAAGTTCAGAAAGCCGAGTGGGAAATAAACATATCCAAGGTGAACACAAACGTGAAGCCAGAAGAGACCATGGATATATTTGGAGGAGCCAAACTCAAGGACACCAGAGGATATGCATGATCAGATTTGGAACATCTGCTTCTGGGAGCGTGGAGCCAGGCCTCTCCTGCACACACATACACCTTGCCCAGGGCCCAACAAGTCTGATGGCTTGCCTGCTTGTAGCTTGCTGGTTTTGGTAAATCCCTTCTTAGGTACTTTACTCTCCTCATGAAATGTATAGGATCCCCAAAAAGCACCTCTGCATATTTAGATGCTGAAATGCCTTTAAAAATCTAGTTTCAACATCTTAACATGCTGAATGGAGCAATATCTAAATACATTTACGTTTTGGGGCCAAGTCACTAATCAGTCTATGCTCAGCTGTTGGCAATAGCAAAAAAAGAGGAAGAAAATAGACACAATTTTTGGTTGCTGAGTTTGCACAGACATTCCATAATAAGTACTTTAACTCATATTATGCAAAAATTCCGTAATATTATTGATGCCTAGCAGCAATTTTTTGACCAATCAGAAGTTTCTTCTATATATTATTACTGCCGTATGGGGACAAAATGAATCTCTCACAGCAAACAACCAGTAAATTTTTATCACTTTGTTCTCATAATCTTTGTTGAAATACTAATTCATTATTTTAAATCTTATTTCTAGAGTACTTTTTAAAAATATAAACACCTTCACTATCCACTTAATCTCAGGTAATTTCACCATGCTTTCCAACTCTGGCCCTCATCTTGTAAAACCTCAAAAGTAGTCCTACTAATTTTAAGGGGACTATATGTGCAAGTAAGAATTATTTACTTGATTAAGGTTTGCAAGATGTTTGGAAAATTAGTCAGGCTCTATTATTAAAAAAATTAAACTAGCACATCAGGGATGTAAAATAACTTCAGTAATAGTGAGCCAAATTCATCCATGCTATAACTCCTGTGATTAAACCTCAGCAATAGGCTAGCAAAAAGTACCGTGACAACTGTTAAGGGTCAATCAGCTGCTGCTCTTTTCCTCTGGCTGAAGAGAGCAAGACTTGGAGCCAGAAGGAGGCAGTTGTGTGGCAGCTGGGAGTGTGTTACAAGTGTGTCCAGGACCCTGAAAGGAGCTATGCTAAAGGCAATTGGGGAGTATGTATTCAAATATATCATATGTTAAGCTTCGTCTAGATAGCAGGGCTATTTCGGGATAGTCTGTTCAATATATTCATCAATGAGTTATATATTGACATAAAGAGTTTGCTTATTAAGTTTTTAGGTGATACCAAGCTGGGAAGGGTTGCAACTGATTTGCAGGATAGAGTCATAATTCAAAATGATCTGGACAAACTGGAGAAATGGTCTGAGGTAAATAGGATGAAGTTTAATAAGGACAAATGCAAAGTACTCCACTTAGGAAGGAACAATCCGTCTCATACATACAGAATGGGAAGCGACTGTCTAGGAAGGAAGACTGAAAGAATTGGGCTTGTTTAGTTTGGAAAGGAGAAGACTGAGAGGGAACAATCAGTTCCACACATACAGAATGGGAAACAACTGTCTAGGAAGGAGTACTGCAGAAAGGGATCCACAGGTCATACTGGACCACAAGCTAAATATGAGCCAACAGCGTGATGCTGTTGCAAAAAAAGCAAACATGATTCTGGGATGCATTAACAGGAGTGCTGTGAGCAAGATATGAGAAGTCATTCTTCCACTCTACTCTGTGCTGATCAGGCCTCAATTGGAGTATTGTGTCCAGTTCCGGGAACCACATTTCAAGAAAGATGTGGAGAAATTGGAGAAGGTCCAGAGAAGAGCAATAAGAATGATTAAAGGTCTAGAGAATATGACCTATGAAGGAAGACTGAAAAAATTGGGCTTGTTTAGTTTGGAAAAGAGAAGACTGAGAGGGGATATGATAGCGGTTTTCAGGTATCTAAAAGGGTGTCACAAGGAGGAGGGAGAAAAATTGTTCTCCTTAGCCTCTGAGGATAGGACAAGAAGCAATGGGCTTAAACTGCAGCAAGGGAGGTTTAGGTTGGACATTAGGAAAAACTTTCTAACTGTCAGGGAGGTTAAACACTGGAATAAGTTGCCTAAGGAGGTTGTGGAATCTCCATCTCTGGTGATATTTAAGAGCAGGTTAGATAGACATCTATCAGCCATGGTACTGGGTCCTGCCGTGAGGGCAAGGGACTGGACTCGATGACCTCTTGAGGTCCCTTCCAGTTCTAATGTTCCATCCCAAAATAGCAATTCCATGACTTTAAATGTGCCCATTATTTTGAAATATATTTCAGAGCTATTCTGGCACTCTGGAGACAGCGCCAAATTTTGAAATAAGCTATTTTGAGGTAAGGGTGCTGTGTAGATGCACCCTTAGTGCTCATACAACCTTAGTAGTTGACTGCCTACAACACTTACCTAAGGAAGGTTTATCTATAGCTTTACAGGTGCATCTACACAGCACCCTTACCACAGCCTTCCATATACCACAGGAAGTCAATGATTACACTTAATGTTTTTTTTTTCAAGAGCAGGCAATCCTTCCACAGCACATACACAGGTCCTGTCAAATGCCATCTTTTGAGGGGGAATAGGCACAGAATTCGCTTAATTCCCTGGTTTTGAGTAGATATCCATATAAAGAGGGTTCTCTTATGTATGGATCTTGGAGGGATATTTGGTCTTGCTATGGATGAATTAGTTCCTATAAAAGAATTCTGTACTTTCCTGTACTTTGTCCAAAACTGAACCTGAAGCTGAACTAAACATTTGAGCGATTGTTAAATATTTTACCATTATTATTCCTTTTAATGTATTGTTCTTTTTCTGGGTTCCTGCTGAGAGCTGTCCTGCCAAAAAAGCAAACATCACTCAGTGAAAGCCGTGTAATATAGGCAAAACCTTAGTATCACAAACCTCACTTCTTTCTTCTACCTAGAGCTCTAATATGAGCACATAACAATAGGTATACTTAAACAAAAAACAATAAAAAACAAGACACTCCACACTCTTGTGCCTCTCAGGAAAGGATGAGAAATCAAACATGGGACAAAGAGCAGTAACTTTGTTGAATGCAGTACTGGAAGGTGCTCAGATAGCATGGTAATAAACACAGTATAAAAACGGATACAGAATAGATTGGACCTTCCTGAGATCAGTGTAATTACTAGTATATTTGATACAGCAGTCCTTGAATGTGTTGCCATAATAATGTTAATATGGAACCTTCCATTCCAAATGATCCCAGGCTTAGAAGTCTGGAACACAAACACATTACACAACAGTTTACAAAATGGTGAGGAGTATGATATGAAGCTGATATTATAGGGAACTTGTTTAGAAAAAAAAGTTAGCAGAATTGAACTATGTCTAGAAGTTCTTTTGAGAAGTCCTTCATCTTTAATGATCAAATAAGGATCTCACTTCAAGAACCTCAGTTTTGTACATCTTTGTTTTGGCAACAAACTACTTAATATAACTTCCATAGTAGCAAATTTCAAATTTAGCCAGAAAAAAACCTCAACATAATAAAACTGATCTGAAATTCTGTAGCATTTACTGGTCACTATCAATGTTCCCTCTCATCTTTTCCCTCCATGTGCAGATTTTTTTCCATCCATGTGCAGAATAATTTTTTGTATGTGCACCATGCATGTGTGGTTGTGCACCACCAGTAGAAACAAGCCCTACCTGTGGCACTCTGCTAATCAGCTGGGCGGCATTTGAATCTTTCCTGAGCAGCCGCCCAAGTGCTACACCTACAGGGAACTCTGGTCACTATACATGACAGTATACTGAGAAATTACACCAGACACTGACTCCTGAGGCATTTATCTTTGTATGCAGGTCTGGAGTCTGCATAAGTGCTGAAAGCCTTCTTGAAGTGCTCTTGGTCTCAGAATATTTAAAGTCCACTGCATCTTTATTATCCTTTGGGAAAAGAACCTGGGAAACAAGTGATTGTTTATTTAGTAGTATACTCATACCTGACTAATTACATATAAACGTAAAAAACAACAAATGGTCTGGTAGCACTTTCTAGACTAACAAAACATGTAGATGGTATCATGAGCTTTCGTGGGCACAGCCCACTTCTTCAGATGTGATGGATTTTCACTCCACATGGTTGAATCAGTGCCTTGCATGTTCGGAAGCTTCAGGGGGTAGCTTTCTTAATTTCATATAGAAAGCATGCACATTCTTGGAGCTATCCAAATGAAGACAGTATTTTTAGAAGCAAATGTTATAAGTAATATTTTTAGGAACTAAAGATATAATTGCTATGCTTATTTTTGGACAGTTTAAATATATGAAGACATAAAGCTGTTGCACAGTTGTTATCTTTCTCTGTGAGGTTCCAGGCAGTGAGACAAAGGACATGTCTACACTCGCAGATGTAAAGTGCTGGCAGTTACAGCACCACTCATGGAGTACAGCAGTGAAAACACTATTGGGTGTCCACACCGTCAACCACAATAATGTGACCACACTTGTAGCATTTGCAGTGGCTTTTAGAATGGTGCACTCTGGGCAGCTATGCCACAGAGGTTTGTGGGAAGGCAGGGCATCCTGGGTCCTGTCCCCATGCCTGGTGGTTCACTGTTTCACATCACAGCATCCCCCCTGCTTCCCTCCTCATTTTGGAACCATCTTTCAATGATTTCTGTGCTGTGCGCTTTGTCTCCTTGGTCTCCTTTGTCTCCTTGGTCCCTCCATGAGGGAAAGGATCCTCAGCTGTTGACAAAACTGCTGTTAGGTCTCACTAACATGTCACAAATGGTAGCTGAGTTATTCCTGAAGCTGTAAAGTGATGAAGAGGAGCCTATGCAGGATTCACACAACATGAGATTGCTTGTGGCATTCATGGAGGTGCTGACCACAGTGGAATTGTCGCTATGGGGCTTGGGAAACAAGCACTGAGTGTTGGGATCATGCAAGCCTGGGATGACAAGCAGTGGCTGCAAAACTTTCTGATGAGGAAAGCAGCTTTCATGGGACTATGTGTTCAGCTTGCTCCCACCCTATGGCACAAGATCATGACAATGAGAGCTGTCCTGCTGGTGGAGAAACACGTGGTGATTGCATTGTGGTGGGCAATGGATGGCACACACATTCCAATTCTGGCACCAGACCATCTAGCCTCCGAGTACATTAACCGCAAGGTGTATTTCTCCATGGTTCTTAAGGTGCCTGTGGATCACTGTGGGCATTTCATGGACATTAACGAAGGCTGGTCTGGAAAGGTAAATGACACTCTCATCTTTCAGAACACTGGACTGTTCAGGAAGCAGCAAGCAGGGACTTTCCTCCTGAACCAGAAGACCACCACTGGGGAAGTGGAAATGGCCATTGTGGTCCTTGGAGACCCTGCCTACCCCATATTGTCATAGCTAATGAGCTCATACACAGAGACCTTTGATAACAGCAAGGAGCAGTTCAGTAACAGGCTGAGCAGGTACAGAATGTGGAGTGTGCTTTTGGTCATTTGAAAGCCCACTGGCATTGCTTATATGGGAAGCTGGACCTGGCCAATGATAACATCCCTGTGGTTATTGCCATGTGCTTTATTCTCCTTAATATTTGCAAAGGGAGGGGGAAAGCTTAGGTCAGTGTTGGACCACTGAGGCACAGCACCTGGAAGCTGAGTTTGGACAGCCTGAGAGCAGGGCTTTTAGAGGAACACTCTCATTGACCCTCCACTTCTTCAGTACTTTGTGTTCAGCAGCAGCATGACTCAGGACATCACACAGGAGCCCTTCTCTAGTCCTTTGTGGGTGCTTTCTGGCCTTTTTGAACCTCTTGCCAGGTGTCAGGACTTCAGACTGGCATTCTGAGGTCAGGTCTATCAAAGCACAATTGCAACAAGTTACAGAGGGTCCATTGTTAACACTAGACACAGCACTGCCCCAAGTCCTTTAAAACACTTACACTGTTCACATACCTAGTACTGACTGACTGTCTCAGAGTGAGTGCACATAAGATACAGAAACCCCCTAATGGTGAATTCACCACTAGCACAGAGGAAACCTCATCAGGGATACAAAACAGTTCCTGGCTGCAAGCATCTGTGGATGCCAAGTCCTCCTCTGCCTCTGGGCCCTCTTCCCCCTCTCTACACTTGGCCACAACTTCCTCCTCCTATCTCAGTACATAGTTGGATAGCCCCTAAGCCTTCAAAGTATCCACAGGGGTCTACAGAGTGGAGGTAGGGTCACCTCCAAGTATGTCATCCAGATCCCCAATTTTTACATAGATGATTTACAACAACATAACTGAGGGTATGTCTACACTAGCCCCACTAGCCCACCTCATTCCACGAGGTGTAACAGTTAACTCGAACTAAGGACTTAGTTGGAGTAAACGTTTGACTGCTGCGTGTAGCTGCGGGCAGTTAATTCGGACTAAGGGGATTTAAAAATGGCGCCCAGATGGGAAGATGCAAATAAAGCCCGGGATATTTAAATCCCGGGCGTCATTTGCAACTTCGAATGCCTACATTAGCCTCCCTAGTTCAAACTAGGGGGCTAGTGTAGACATACCCTGAGAGGAGTCACTCACAATTTCATTTCTCTTATGTGACATGGAGTTAATACATTCACAGAATTCTTTGTTTAATGAATTGCAGCAAAACTGCTGTTGCACTGCTAGCTTGTTCAATTAGCCTGGTAAAGAATTGCAATAGATGCTGGATACTAACTTTGGGTAAATAGAAACATTTTGCCTGAAACTTATAAGGTCCTCTTGATTTTAATTGTAATTGGTCTGGATATTCTCAACTTTTTTTGTTGGAAACACCAGCCAAAGGCAATTATGCAGTGCTCCAGTCAGTGAAGGAAGTTCTGGAATGTGCTGAGTTCCAGGCAAGTTTGTGCGATAATGCCAGCAAAGAAAGTACTGGGGCTGCTCAATAGCTCTCCTTTCACTCTCCAGGATGTACCCTGCCTGACATTGAGCCCCAGGGTTGGTACATCCCAGAACCTCTTTTCCTGTCTGCAGCCTCACAAATCTACCTGTGGCCACATCTTCCAAAGGGAGCAGAGCGCAGGGACATGCCAACAGTGGCAGGGAGAGAGGTGGAGAGAGGTACTGTGGAGAGTACCTCAACATAGCATGGAGAGAGGTACTGTGGAGACCCCCCAGTGCTCCCACTCCTTACTGAAAGCCCCACTGAAAGCCCCAGCACATGGGAAGCGACTCCTCTTGTGGTTGCTGCTCTGCTTGCAGCTTATGCTAGGGTCCAGAATCAGCATGTCCCAGAGCTTCCATTCGTGGCTGCAGCACCAAAACCTGCATTTCACTTATTGGCAACTGTCAGGTGGTGGTAACATTTTGCTGTCCATTCAGGAGTTGTTAATATGCAGAATCTACTGCACTTATGTGTTAATTATGACTATAAGAACTGGGGACAGATTAGCTGTAGGGTCCCTGGGTTCTTCTCAGAAGGAAAGATGAAGACCATAATACAAAGGTGGGTGCTTGGGTTGGTGGTGGTCAGGAAAGAGGGGAAACTCCATTCTCCTCAGGTAAAACAATGTCTCTTCTTCCCCTTCTTTGGGGTAGGATGATGTTGGGTGGGGGAGAGGAGGCTCAAGACTCCCATTACACTAAAAAACAGATTCTGGAACCTTTTCCACTTCAGAACAAGGAGGCAAAATAGGCTGCAAAAAGGTCTTTAAAACTCTTTTGATTAAGGAGATAATAAAATCTTTCCAGTCTCCTGAGAAGCAGAGTTTGCAATCCCTTTCTTTTTCAGAGAATAGAAAAAGTCAACCCTTTAAACAAATTGGTTTAACAAAAAAGTCTCAGAACAGCCTCAGAACAATCTTTAAACAAAGAAAGCTTATTAGAATACTAGCCAATTAGCCCATCATAAAACGGGATTTTCAGGTCTCTCCTCCACGTCCTATTCCCTTTCTATCTCGGTCTTCTCTCCTGAGCCTCTGGTCTCTCGCTCCATCTCTCTCTCTCTCTCTCTCTCTCTCCCCTCCTCCTACTGCCTCCCCCCGTCTCTCTCTCAGCTCTCCTCCCTCTCCTGCCTCTCACTCTCTTTCTCTTCTCCTCCCCCTCCTGCCTCTCATTCTCTCTTCTCCTCCTCCTGCCTCTCACTCTCTCTTTCTCTTCTTCTCCTCCTCCTGCATGGGGAGTGTGGAGCCCAAACGGCTGTTTGTGCCTCTTGCTCCTGCGCGGCAGCCCAGCTGAGCGGCTGCCTATGAGCTCCAGCTGCCCCCCTGCATCGTTTCCCTTCACCCCAGCACTGATCCTGCAGCCTCCCAGTTGTCTTCCACCTCCCCTTCCTCTCGTTCCCCCTCTCTCCCCCCGGCCAGGGTCTGTTCAGCTTGAATGCTGAAGAAAGGGAATTAAAACACCTCATAAGGAGAAAGAATTCCTAGGCTGCCTGAACTCAGATGTGCAAGGATTTCGAAGTATAAGCAGGTAGTCCCCAGCTGTTTTGCTTGGGTTATCTTTCAAGGATATACAATCTGCTCACTATAGAAGTTTCTATTGCCTTTTGAAACCTAATTCATTTGTGTGTGTATGCTTACTTGCTTTAACATTGTAAATAATTCATTTCCTTTCCCTAGTTTATAAACCTTTAGTTAGTTTGTTACAGGATTGGCAACAAGTGCACAAAAGTGTCTTATCCCAAAGGAACTGCTTTGAATAAATCCACATGTTCTGTGAATTGAAAAACAAAAAGGACTCCTACTGATGTATAGGCATCTCATTGAAGATCACAAAAATGTAGACAAATGAACTAATCTGTTGCTCAGTATGCTGATAGAATCCTGCAAGTTTATCTTTCTTGGAATTTCAATACCCATATTCACAATGCCAGAAAAATCAGAGCACCTCATCTTCCATCCTGCATGGAAGCCATTGAGCTTTTACAAGGACTAACATTGTGTCCAACCAAGCCTGTGGGTCCATGCTGGATCCCATCTTGAGCTTAGGAGTAGACATTAGGAATATAACATTCTGATTCTGCATCTACCTTATGTAAGTGATCATAGCCTACCTTCCATCCCACAAAGGAGAAAAGGCTATTTCCCATGTAGAGACTATAAATCCATCTAGTTTTCAGCATACCCTAAAATAGCAAATTCTCCTGCCATAAGGCTGTAGTGCTGACAAGATGTCTTAGCACTGTAACACCTGATGTCCATATACACTGACACCTTGACCCCAAACCTTCTGCTTCCCTCACACTGTGAATCATAGAGATCTTCATAACCAAAGAGCTACATCAGATAGGCAGAAGAATGGAATGGAGATGGCACAAAATCCATTTTATTCTCACATCTCATAAAGGCATCCTCTGGAGCTTAGTCAAGAAAACAAATATATCTTTCTTTTCACCCCAGAATCACAGTTTCAAACTCACAAATAGAAGTAGGTCTCTGACAGCAGGGGGCAAAGAGGGCAACTGCCCCAGAACCCAGAGATTCAAAAGTATCCGCAGCTCCCAGGTGCCACCACTACTGCCGGGCAGCACATCTCTGCCCCTTTCAGGAGTGCAGAGCCACCTCCCACATCTTGCCCTGGGGCCCAGCAATTCTGTTATCCTCTGCCCCTTACTATAAATACTGTTTGTCTTAGTGATCAGCATCTGTTTCAGCTACTCTCATACTAAATCTTGCTGAAGTGAGACTCTATTTCTTCTTTCGTTTGGAAGCATCTGTCCTATGTTCATCAAAACATAAGCAATGAATTGGTGTAACCTATATATCAGGGAGCAGTGGAAAGACATAAACAAAAAATAACATAGGGGTTTCTTAACTTACACTTTCATTCAGTTCCTTGGAATGTAAGTTACTGTCACATGACATTCCAAATAGCTTTATGAAAATATACTTAAGAATGTCATAGCTGAGGTATGCTGTATGTAAGATGGCTCACATGAGATATCACTGGAAATTATTGAATGTAATTATCCTATTTATATGCATGCATCACTTCTGTTTCTGTACTTGGGAATATGAATTGTAGATTTATATTACCAATGTGTTCATACTGGGTGAAGTCTATTGCCTGCCCTTCAAGTACAACAATGAAAAAGCCCAATAGTGCAGATGTCCAATTAACATGAAACAATGGCTTATAAAAGCCATTCTTAGTCTGAGGCTACGTCTAGACTGGCATGATTTTGCGGAAATGCTTTTAACGGAAAAGTTTTTCCATTAAAAGCATTTCCGCAAAAGAGCGTCTAGATTGGCACGGGTGCCTTTGTGCAAAAAGTGCTTTTGCGCAAAAGCATCCATAGCCAGTCTAGATGCGATTTTGCGCAAGAAAGCCCCGATCTCCATTTTCGCCATCGGGGCTTTTTTGCACAAAACAGTTCTTCCCTGTCTACACTGGCCCTCTTGCACAAGTATTCTTGCGCAAGAGGGCTTATCCCTGAGCGGGAGCATCATAGTATTTGCGCGCAAGAACACTGACAATCTTACATTAGATCGTCAGTGTTCTTGTGCAAATTCAAGTGGCCAGTGTAGACAGCTGGCAAGTTTTTGCGCAAAAGCTCCTGCTTTTGCACAAAATCTTGCCAGTCTAGACACACCCACACTGTTCTTGTGAATATGTGGATCAGCATGTGAAGAATGGCTACAAGGGACCTACAGAGACATGTGACCATGTCACCTGATACTGGAACCCAGCTTGAATTCTGTACTTTTCCATGGAGGAGTGGGGAATCAAACAAAGCATTTCCTACCTTATGGAAATTCCATATAAGGTGGGGGAAGAAAAAAAAGATTGTCTTCAGCTGACTTTTCATTGGCCTCCCCACCCAAAGAGATACTTGAAATACCTGGAAACAGAAGTTCTGTAACTAAAGGGTAAAGGGAAGGAACTGCTAAACCCAGGCCAAGAGACACCTGGCCTGTGATGAACTTTAGCTGAAGTAATAACATGGGTGAGAAATTATTATTTAAAATAATTTCTTAGTGAATCTAGCTTAGATTGAATATTTTGTATTATTTTCTTATTAATTTGCTTTGTTCTGTTTTGAGCACTTAAAATATACCTTTTCATAGAATCACAGAATTAATCATATTTTGGGATAGAACACTAGAACTGGAAGGGACCTCGAGTGGTCATCGAGTCCAGTCCCCTGCCCTCACGGCAGGACCCAGTACCATGGCTGATAGATGTCTATCTAACCTGCTCTTAAATATCACCAGAGATGGAGATTCCACAACCTCCTTAGGCAACTTATTCCAGTGTTTAACCACTCTGACAGTTAGAAAGTTTTTCCTAATGTCCAACCTAAACCTCCCTTGCTGCAGTTTAAGCCCATTGCTTCTTGTCCTATCCTCAGAGGCTAAGGAGAACAATTTTTCTCTCTCTTCCTTGTGACACCCTTTTAGATACCTGAAAACCACTATCATGTCCCCTATCAGTCTTCTCCTTTCCAAACTAAACAAGCCCAACTCTTTCAGTCTTCTTTCATAGGTCATATTCTCTAGACCTTCAATCATTCTTATTGCTTTTCTCTGGACCTTCTCCAATTTTTCCACATCTTTCTTGAAATGTGCTGCCCAGAACTGGCCAACTGAGGCCTAATCAGTGCAAAGTAGAGCAGAAGAATGACTTCTCATGTCTTGCTCAGAACACTCCTGTTAATGCATCCCAGAATCAAGTTTGCTTTTTTTTTCAACAGCGTCACACTTTGACTGATATTTAGCTTGAGGTCCATTATGACCTCTAGATCTCTTTCTGCAGTAGTCCTTCCTAGACAGTTGCTTCCCATTCTGTATGTGTGACACTGATTGGTCCTTCCTAAGTGGAGTATTTTGTATTTTTCCTTATTAAACATCATCCTATTTATCTCATAGTTATTCATAGCTAAGTAAAATTATTTCTGGTTTATATAATAATATAATCCAGTTTATGTAATTTCTGAGTGGGCAGGGGAGAGAAGCTGGGCATACCATTCTTCATGTTGAGGAAGAAGCGAAACTCATTTAATTTTAGGTTTATAATCCAAAGGAGGGGGTTGAACATCTGAATACTGGAGTAAATTCCTTAAGATGAATCCTCCCAGAGATGATCTCAGTATCTGTATTTGCAGCTGATTGTAGCTTTGCCTGTGGGTTGTGCTAGAGGAGGCTGGGTCATATAAAAGGGGATCCAGGCTGGCAGAGAAGGGGGCTCAGTGGTTTCTAAGCACCTCAGGTGACATCCCAGGGGTCACAACCTGTCACAGTTTCATCGACAGACTGCCTTACACATTAAGGCTACGTCAACACAGCTTCCTTCTTCTGCAAAAAGCCAATGCAAATGAAGCATGGATTAGCATATTGCCAAGCTTCATTTGCATAATTAAATTAGGAGCCGGTTTTGCGCAAGAGTTTTTGCGCAAAAAGGTGCCGTTTACACCGTGCCTTTTTGCACAAAACCCCGCTCTTGCACAAGAGCCATTCTTCCTGAAAAAATTAGGAAGAACAGCTCTTGTGCAAGATGGGGGTTTTGCGCAAAAAGGCACTGTATAGATGGTGCGTTTTTGCGCAAAAACCTCTTGCGCAAAACCAGCTCCTAATTAATTATGCAAATGAAGCACAACAATATGCTAATCCATGCTTCATTTGCACAGGCTTTTGCGCGGAAGAAGGAAGCTGCATAGACGTACCATAAGATAAATGGTCTAAGTGTATCTAGCAGAGACTGAGTGTAAGGAGGCCAGCATATACTGGGCTCTAAATGAGTGGAATTGGTTATAACACTCATTGCACAGATCCAATGCATCAGTAAAGGACAAAAGTGCTTGTGGAAGAACTGTGAATATGCAATGACAGTACAAAAGGAGAAAAGGAGAACCAAGAAGGGAATACATCCTACCTTACATTCAGGGTCACACTCTATTGGAAAAAAATAAACATTTTATGGAAGAAATCCAATAGGACTGTTGATGAGAAAGTGCCTCCAAATCACAAGACACTAAAAACCTTTGAAACACAGACCTCTTTAACACAAGTACAGATAAGAGGACAAGAGATGAGATGCTGAAGAAAATCTACAAAGCTAATGGTGACAATGATTTTTATAAGAGGTCTACAGAGCTGTTTCTTAGCCTTTAGTATACTCATAAGATTGGGAAAGGACATATTGGTAGACTCCCTTAAAACCACCCTGCAGTTTTAAGAAGTCCAGCACTGTTTTTAAGTATTTAGAGTGCACAAGTAGCATGTTGCTTCAGCTCTGTTAATAACGGTATTAAACCAGTAACTGTGTATCTACCTGTGTTTACCTTCTATTATCTATCACCTACAGTAGCTAAAGTCAAATGACAGAATGACAATTTCTCTCTACTACAAATAATATTCCAGAATTGCAGCTGCCCAGAAATAACTAGAAAGTGGGTTAAATGACAGGCACATGGCATAATTTCAGCCTGGAAAAAGTCATGGTATATATTTAATTGAATACCAACTGTTGTCAAATGCCAATAGCTATATGTCGGAAGTGAAATGGCAGAGAACAGCAGTAAAGAAATATAACATCCCTTGTCAGGCTAAAAACTAATATAAGTGTACTTAACATGCACTTGAATTTTATGTTTTCAAAACCTTTTACTAAAACCTAGATTTCTGAGTGACCCTATGGCCCACAAGTTTTCAGTAGTGATACCATTCTGAAATAAGACTATTACCATTATGGATATACACTGAGTACTTCAGGTCACTAAGCAATGCATCTACAAGTATCTCTAATAGCTGGCAAAGTGTTGAATCAAGGACTGTATGGTGTGTCTACACTGCACCATTACCTCGAAATAAGCTACGCAATTTACACTAACAAATTGCATAGTTTATTTTGAAATTTGACACTGTCTCCACAGTGCCAAATTTTGAAATAAACCACTATTCCAAAACGTCCCTTAGCCCTCATGGAACGAGGTTTACAGGGACATCAGAATAGCGAGCCTGTTATATTTCAAAATAACAGGCACACTCAAAAGACATGGAATAGCTATTTCAGGATAGTTCTGGTATCCCAAAACAGCACCACAGTGGTAGACATAACCTATGTGACAAGGAATATTGTAACGAAAGAGGAAAAGGAAAGAGACTGCCACTAAAATGCAGGACTGAATCAGGTCATTAGTTGTAATCATGAAAGAAGAAGGTGTTTTGTAAGTTGCAAAAAAAAAAAAAAAAAAAAAAAAAGGTTTAACTTAGCGGATGTCCACTTACATTTGCACTGAGAATTATACAGCTGTTGATACATAGTCATTTGCACAGTGAGAGTCAGACTGCACCCAGTCCTGCTTTGTAGCATGACTTACATAATCTCCTGTGTCATAGTAAGCTTCCTCAAAAATATGCAACTGGATTCTCCTCCTACATTCTTTTAACATATTAATAAGCTGGCATATAATATTTGGCACTCTTTCAAATGGACATTTGTATATCATTTAGTCTTATTTCCCAGGGATACCTTGAGATGTCAAGTAAAGAGTTCATATAGCCTTATTACAGGCATTGAAAATCCCCTTTGGAAGTATTGGAAAAGTCTTAGAATATGTCAATAAATATGTCCTAATGTAACCCACACACCTTCTGGGTGTGTTGTATTATCCCATTTAGTAGCACTAAGACCACTGACAGAGAGAATAATGAGCCTGCTCTACATCCTTAACTAAAAAGCAGTTGGCTTTTAGCTCATGCAGTAGAGGCTCTTATGCTAAACTCCAGTAGGTCCCAGGTTCAATTCTGCCTGCAGATGACTGGGGCCTGACAGGGTATATCTATCCAGCAAAGTTATTCCAAAATAACTATGTGTCTATGCAGCAAGTGCGTTATTTTGAAATAACTGTTGATCCCACCCCGTCCTGCACTGCTCCCAAGAGCCTGGCCAGCACCAAAAGAGGTGTGCGCCTTTGTGGTCTGGTATAGAGATCCTGGACCTCATTCAGGTCTGGGGAGAGGAGGCAAACCACCAGGATCTCTGCACCAGATGCAGGAGCATGGACGTTTATGGCCTCATGACCGAGAGCCTGTCCAACAAAGGACATATCTGCACCCAGGAGCAGGTACAGATGAAGATGAAAGAGCTCCACAAAGCATGGGACAAGGAGGGCAGCTCCCGCTCGGGGGCAGAACCCCACAACTGCCCCTCACTACGAGGACCTTGACTGCACCCTGGGGGCGGGTTAGTACCTTCACCCCCCTTGAAGACTTGGGCCTCAAGATGCCTGTCATCGTCCTTGTGTGGGAGAGACTCGAAATTAGTCCAAGGCAGGCTCCATTATTGTGGATGCACTACCTCAACTTAGAGCCCTGGGAAGCACTGAGAAGTAATTACTCTGGGGAGTAGTTGTATCGAAATAGCAGCAGTGGAGCATCCACACTACTGCTATTTCAAAATAACTATTTCAAAATAAGCGTTATTCCCTGAGGAAAGCAGGAGTACTTGTCTTTGGTGTGAGATGCTGAACATCCACTGACCTGGGGGTAAGTGATTGGCCCTTTGGAACTGGAAGAACTTAGGAGGTGGTGATTTTTTGGTTTTAATAACCTTTCATCATAGATGTCCAGTTTGTCTGGGTGGTAAAACAGGCAAGAGTGTCTCAGGGGACAGTCTGTGGCTACAGGACAAGCTAGTATAGTGATCCAGAAGCACACATTTGTTGCTGGCTTAGTTAATTCTAGTTATAAAATTCATCACCAGTGTGGGGGTGCCTGCCCAGTTTTTTTATCAGTATGACCTGAGATTGGCCCTCTCAACTGTAGCCTATATCAGACACTGTGACAAACTTAAATTGCCATTTCTAACATTGCTAGTCCCATACTGCAATTTTTCACTGTATAGCATCCATGCTGTGCAAAGACAAATGAGTGAGTATTGTGACCCAGGCTCAGGACAAACCATAATGAAGTTTTTTCTCAGATGTAACAAAACAAAAAGAAGTTTTATTTAGCTGTCACCCCATTCAAGTAGGACACAACCTGCTAGTCTTACCCAGAAGCAACAAACAAGGCACAGTTAGCAACTGGTATTTTCACATCCAGCCTACCTTCCTCATAGAAGCTATGGCAGGTAGTAACATCCCAAGAGATCCTGATCCCTTCCCAGTGAAGCTTCTGTTACAGAGTGCAAGCTGGAGGTCAGTCTCAGTGTTTCATGTAAGCTGAGTGTTTGCATGGCCACCCAGGAGAGATTCAAATGCCACCCAGCTGATTAGCACAGCTGGCAGCATGTGTTTCTATTGGCGGTGCACATCAGCATTTGTCCTGGTGCACATAACAAAACGTATTCTTCACATGAATGGAAAAAATTAGAGGGAACATTGGCCTGCACTCCTTTTCTGTCAGCTCCCCACTGCGCTAGGCTTTTTCACTTAATATCTCACACCAAGCCTGGCACCTATTCAGGTGTAGAAGGGTGTCTTATTAACCCTTTGCTGGCCAGCATAGGGTTTGTATTGTCCTACCACAACTGTCAGTAAAAAATATTAGAACAATAGTCACTGTGAGTTACCACATCTCAGTTCAGGGATGGGGAACCTACAGCCCATGGGACTGATGTAGCTCATGGCTTACTTTGATCTGGCCAACAGCAAGGCTTGGGGCTTCCACATGCAGCAGCAAGTCTCTGATCCTCAGCAGCTCTCCATGGGGCTGGAGCATGAGCAGACCTCTAAGTGCTCTGATTTGAGTGTGAGTGAAATGAGTCTCTCTTTCTCTCTCTCTCTCTCTCTGGTTATGTCTACGCTACACTTCTTTTTTGGAAAAAGGTATGCAAATTGCACTCTGCAATTTACGTACCTTTTTCCGATTCTTTTTTTGGAAGATGCCTTTCCGAAATTTGGCCCGTCTACACTGGGCCAAATTTTGGAAAAACCTCCTCTTTTGGAAGAGTCCTTCTTCCTCATGAAACGAGGTTTGCAGGGCTTCCGAAAGAGCGTGTCTGTTCTTCCAAAAAAAAATTTCGGAAGAGCAGACGCATTCCCTGGACACGGCAGAGTGTTTTCAGGATACCTCTGGTATCCCAGAAAAACTAGGTAGTGTAGACGTAGCCTCTCTCTCTTTTTTTTTTTTTTTTTTCTCCTCACTTATGTGGCCTAACTGATTTATCTATTGGTCAGTGGCCCTCGACTGAAAAATGTTTCCCACCTCTGCCTTAGATCATAGCTAAAAATGACCAAATGACACTTATCATTTCCCTCAATCTTTATATATTTTTGTTTTGGTTCATCATATAAAATTTTCAATTTAATATAGACATATAACTTTAACGTGCATATGATGCATATTTAAAAACACACACAAGTGGGTTTTTTTAAACTCAAAACACCCTAAATTATTACTTATTCAAACACCATTACATCTTTGTAAAATATACCAGTATTTGAAATTGCTAATTTTAGCTGCTTTTATCATCTTATATCTTTCACTCAGAACAGTTTTCCTCCATTCTGCATTTTCTCTTTTACAAAGTCATAAGGCTGGTGAAATATATCAGAAGTTCTGTTCAGGTCAATAAATATAGATCCAAAGATAACGAAAAACAAGCTCGAGTGACTGTTATTACCAGTTTATGCTCCATAAAGAACATCTGTTATCAATACTCAAAACCACTGAGAATCTTGGCAGTAGCTGCTGATCAGTTTATTTACCTATACATTTCAAGAGAACCACAATTGTTATATTTCAAGATTCACATTCCAACCATATTTCTTTTTCCGCTATGTAGTATTTGTATATTTTATAAGACAGTTCCTTCTTTCACTACTAAAAGACAGTGCATTTATCTCAGTTCCATTGAACTGTCACTGAAATCAACAAAACACAAAAACAAGGTTCCAATGGTGCAAGTACATGCTTTACAAAAACCTGACTTCAGTAGGACTACCCATCAGTAACATTGTAACATTCTAAGCATTCCAAAGCCATAAATCAGCCAGCCCCCAAAACATTAGATTAGTTTAAAACCATAAAGCAGTGGTCCCCAACGCAGTGCCCTGGGGCGCCATGGCACCCGAGGGGGCATTTATGTGCACCCGCCTAGTGACCAGGGCTGGCCTGAGCCATTCTTGCGCCCTGGGCCCCAGGTGCCCGGCGCATGCGCAGCCCCCGGCCCAGGCGCGCAGTGCATGTGCGGCCCCGTCCCCAGGCGCCCGGCAGCCCCAAAAGGTTGGGGACCACTGCCATAAAGCTTTAAAAATACAGGTTGAACCACTCTAGTCCAGCGCTCTTGGGACCTGACTGGTCCCAAGCCAGAGAATTTGTTGAACCATGTGAGGTCAATATTGTCCAACAGCATTACCAACATTTCCACTGCTTACTGGGCTCTTAGATGATATTTAGGGGTAAATTAGAGCTAAATTATAGCATAGAACATTGACAGTCAAGTCTGGTGGCTGTAAACTAACTTTTTAGGACTGCAGGAAATTTGGCTACACCCATAATAAGTAGACATCCTGCTAACTAAAACCATACTGGACCACATGTGTTGCCAGACCAGAAAAGTGCAGGACTAGAGAGGTTCAACCTGTATTAGATTTGGGGGTCTTTTTACTTGCTGTTTGGCTTTTGAACCTTTAAGTTATATTCTTGAAGTCACATTTTCAAGCTTTTCTCTACACCCATAAGGGTTAGGGGTATGTCTACACTACAGCGCTAATTCGAGTTATCTTAATTCAAAATAGTTAATTCGAATTAAGCTAATTCGAATTAACGCATCTACACACAAAAACTATTTTGAAATAGAGTTTTGCTATTTCGAAATAGTGCGTCCACACTGAGGGGACCCTGAACCGAAGTTAAGGCTGGCCGGAACCAGTGCCGGCAGGGCATCAGGTTAGGACTTAGCGTGTGGGGCTGCTGCCTGAGGCTAACTGAGCTCCGTGCTTAAAGGGACCCTACCCCCACCCCAGACAGACAGTTCTCAGGGTTCCCTGCTTGCTTGTCTTCCTCGATGAGGAACAGCAGAGCATTCCTGTCTTGGAGTGCCCTGAGTGCCCGCACTCGGGACACCACAGCACTCAGCCACATGGAGCCAGAGCTACCCCTGGGCACGCCGGTGTATCTCATGGGGTCATTGCCATCAGCCTGACTGCACTTGCTGCAGGCTGCCATCCGGGGGTCCATCGGGGGGCTGTCAGGATCCAAGAGGCCCTGCGGGAGAGCGTCCTCCCTGAGGAGCCCTCAGAGCCTCCCCAGTCCTCCCCACTGGGGGCTCGTGCCCCATTCCTCCCTCACGTCCTTCCACTTACCCCTCTCTAGCCCCCCTTCCTGATGTCAAATAAAAGACACGTATGTTCAAAAATAGAAACTGGGTTTATTGAACAAAATTGGGGGGGATGAACCTCTGGGGAGACTGGGAAAAGGAGGTGGGAGAGGGGAAAAGAGAGGGTGGGAGAGGGATGGGGGAAACCTGGGAGGAGGGAGCTGGAAGGGGGAAGCAAGGGGAAGAAGGGGGAGGGGATGCTCAGGGCTTAGGGTTGGGGGTGTCGCCAGACCAACTTGAGTTTCATGCAAACCTGCTCCTGGGTTCGCACATGGCCTTTGGTGGCCAGGCTGGCAGCTATCCTGCCATAGACAGCTGCGTTCCTCCGTCTAGTGTGGAGATCATGGACGTTGGGGGCATCCCTCCCAAACCTGAATAAGTTCCATGATCTCCACCCTGGACCAGGAAGGCGCCCGCCTTCTCCAGCCCCTGGCAAGCTCCTGGGAGCTGGCAGACTGCTCCTGGGGAGTGGTGGAGGGCTGGCTGCCAGTGGCTTGCTGGCTCATATTTTGGGGCCACTGGGTCAGGGGCCCTGGTGGCCACTGCTGGCTCTGGGCTGGCAGGCTTGGAGCTGGCACAGGCACTGTGGCCAGAGTCTACCCCTTTAAGGGCTCCGGGGCTGGGGGAGAGGAGAGGAAGTTTTCCTGGTTGTGCCCAGAGTGGCCACCAGGGCTCCCTGGGAAGGGCTGGAGGCCCCCTATTTCGAATTAAGTGTCTACACAGCATTTAATTCAAAATAGCTATTTCAAATTTGGTGTTACTCCTCATAGAATGAGGTTTACCAAGTTTGAATTAAGCGCTCCGCTATTTCGAATTAATTTCGAAATAGCAGTTTGCATGTATAGACGCTATTAAAGTTAATTTGAAATAATGGCTGTTATTTCGAATTAACTTTGCAATGTATACATACCCTTAGAAAGTTACGTTTTTCTTTAACTGAAAGCAGAGATTATTACAAGATTATATGACTCTGGAAGCTGAGGCTTTAGGAATACCATCAAATGTCCTTATACTCATAATAAAATCATGACAGCTGGCAACACAATATGTGATTAAGTTAACCATTTGAATGTATTTTTGAAGGATTGGAGCCTTCACTGGTACATTTGAAATAGTTACATAAGCAAAGATGTCAATAGATAGTAGACCTAACATATGGCATATGTAGTTGATATATGCCTTATTAGTTGAAAGTAGGGGATTGCAGGCATCCTAAAGGATATGTAACTCTCAGCTGTTCTATATTTTAATTTTCAAAATTTTGGTATATTAGTGAATTAGTTATAACACATCACAAATCTATTATTTGATATTATTAGGAGAGTTGCAAATACTTAGCATTCAATAAGGGCTCCTTGCATTCTCCCATTCTTCATGGACACACACACAGAGTACATATACACAGCAACATAATTTTGAAATAACTAGCATTATTTCAAAATAATGTTGAAATACTGTCAAGCAGGAGGACTTCTTACTCTAATTCCTGTAACCTTCATTGTACGAGGAGTAAGGGAAGTCAGAGAAAGAGTGCTCTATTTCAAAATAAGTGCTGTGTAGACGCTCCCAATTTCGAAATAAGCAATTTCGAAATAAGCTACCCAATAGACATAGCTCAAGTTGTGTAGCTTATTTCGAGTTAAACCCTGCTGTGTAGATGCACCCACATAGAGTGACACACCTCTTTGTGTCACCCTCCCATGCTCTTCTATTTCAGTAACTTCCCACAAGTCCATGCACCCCTTGTGTTGTGCCAGGGCATCCCTAGGTCTTCCATGTCTTCCTTCCCACATCTGGCAGGGTGTCACATTGGCCCTCTCCCCCAAGCTCAGGTCTTTGTGTGCCCCCCCCCGACCTTTCCTTATTTTTCCACCCCCCCAGGGACAATTCTCCCTTTCCATTTCCCCTTTCCCTATTTCCAGGTCCCTGCTGCCACTTTCACACCCCCCCCCATCCTCTCCCGGGTCCCTGCCTTTCTCATTACCACCCCTCATCATCCCCCATTCCCTTATGGGTCCCTGCTTTGCCTCCCATGCAGTCCTCCCCTCAGTTCCTATATTGCCCCCATTGCTAAGTCTCTTCCAAACCGGCTCCTGCCAGGTCCTTGATTTCCTTATCACCACCAATCAGCTCCAGGCCTCTCCAGGTTCTTGTTTCCTGACCTCTCTATTCCACTCCCCCTTTTCTAGGCCCCTACTTCTCCTGGGATGGTGCCTTAACTCAATTAATTTTTGGTTTTGGTAAAATAAAACGAAAATGTATGTGCTTCATTTAAATTTTTGCTCTGGGGGTGGGATTGGGGATGAGGGGTTCAGTATGCTGGCTGCCCTGGGGAAAGAGGACTATCCAAGCCCTCTCTTACTGCAGCAGCTTGGGGCCAGGTGAGAAGTGCCTCTCCATGGCCACTGCAGCTCCAGTAGGTACAGCCAGGGGTAGGATACAGGTCCCTCGGCTGAAGAAGGTCCAAATTCATCTATCCCCTGTGCTCCTCAGTCAGAGTGAGGAATGCAGCAAACTCTGCACTTTCTCTTCACCTCCAGATGAAGGGGAACAGCCAGCAATGTTCCTGTAAGAATTGGGGGAGAGGGTAAGTGTTATTCTCCCCTTCCCCCCTGCCCTCTGTATAGGGTCCCTGGGGAGTGGGAGGCTCAGGGCAGGGATAGTCCTGGACAGGGAAGGTGACATGCCCCTTGCCAGTCCCTTTTACCTGCCTGGTGATTCTATCTCTTTTCTGTATGGTTTTATGAGAAGCAATCTCATTCCAGGCACATCCCATTGTCCTGGCACAACCAAATCCTTACCTTCCTTTAAGGCATGATAAGAGGAAGCTGTATACAAAATTTGGTCATCCTAGCTCTTACCATTTAGGAGGAGTTCTTGAACAACCAGACAGACAGACAGACAGACAGACAGACAAAGTCATTTGTATATTTGCAAGCCAAGCAAAGAAGTAAAATAAATTGGTTTAAGGCCAGATTGGGAACCCTTTTACTCATACTGGAGAGCAAGCAGTCCCACTGCATTAATGAGATTGCTCACGTGAGCTTAGGAAAACCGTAGATACAATCTAGCCCTTAGTAATCAAACTGTAAACAAACAAACAAATAAACAAATAATTATACATTCACGCAAAAGATTCAGACTGTAAAATGTTAACAACATAATCACCCAGATTAATAGTTCAAGCTGCTAGTCAGTTTTCCAAATGAGCTAGTTTTGATTCTGTGATTGAAATTTGATGTGATAGTGAGTATAAAAGACTATTAAGAATAGTTAGATGATATCCTACTTTTAGTTTTGACCATATGTACAAATAATTATTTAATTATTGTATTGGGCAACTCATAGAAACTCTTAGCTAATTTACACCAAAGCTAAGGCCAGAAGAATATTGCACAAAATGCTGGCATGATTTGAGATGTTATCATACAAACTGGCAGATTTCAAGAAAGATGGCATTTTGTAGTAATGTGCCCTCTTCTGTGTCAGTAGCTCAATCCCTTTGAAGAAATTTGGATGGGATAATGTGTCATATTAACAAGGACTCAAATAAGAATGTCAAAACACTGTTTTGTATGTGTTGTAAGAGTTTTTCAAAGTGACTTTTTTACTTATAGTATATAACAGTAAAATCTAAAGAGAATGTGAGCACAAAATGCTCAGCAAATTCTGCTGAGTTATAATATACATTTTTAGGTTTATCTATAGGTAGTTCCAAACCAACAATAAAGGAAATTAATAAACAGTGGAAACTTGAACATGCACTACAGCTTGAGTCTTTCCATAATTAATGTACCTAATCTATAAGTGTCGCTAAGGAATTAGGAATCCACCTGACAATTACAGCAGAGGCACAATCCACCAAAGTAATACAGGAATAATAGAGGCAATTTGATAGAATGCAATCAGTCCAAGCTGACACTAGGTCAGGCAGAATAAAACACCAATATTAGATGAAGCACCATGGCAGCACTGGCATCTAAACATAAACATTGTCTATTGCCTGAGAGTAATAGAATGAACAGTTTAAAGCACAGCAAATTAACCAATGAAATTTATATAATGAAAATTAAGACAGCAGAAGGCTGCTCACAGTGAAATGAACAGGCATTTAGCTCACATGAGATCACTCTAAAAAAGCAGGAATATTGCATCTATCTGATCCAGAACATTTCACTTGTACACAAAACAAATTAGAAAGAAAACAGTTTGGCCATATAAAATGTGATATCTATCTTTCCACTCCATAAAGCTGTGCTATTTATTAAAGAAGGATTTAATATTCAAATGATCAAATTGTACAAGGAACAGTTAGTTGAGGTTTCCTCTACCCATTAAAGAGCAACCATTTGTGAGTTTAGAAACCTTAGGATGGGAAAGGAAATGTACCCTATATACCCTTTCTTCTTACTGGGGTGGATAAGCTTTCTTTTTTGAGGTCAGCATTTAAATTCAACATGAGTACATGTTGTAGTGTTTGACCAAGTGGGTTTCAAAGTAAAAAGAATATGATGATGGATTAATCAACATTTGTTCATTGCAATGCAGCACCTTGAGGCAGCTATTTCCTCTTTAGCCTCCAACAGTGGCACAGAAAATATGTAAAATATATATTATTTAAATGTGGGAGTTACAGAATTCTCTGTACACTGAGTCTAACCAGAACTTCCTCACCACAAATTATATGGTATTGTGCCACCTACTGACCAAACGTGGAAAATAAAATCAGAGGCTGTGCAGCTATATTTTAAGAATGAGACATACATGTGAAAGGTTGCCAAGGTCCATGTTTACATTATCTCTGTTTATCTATATACACCAATAACATTTATAACTGTTGCATTTACTCACTGGGGTGGTAAAGAGAGCTCCATCATCCCAGGAGGAACTTTATATGGGACTGTTCCTCCCAGAGGCAGAATTCCTCCATAACTGGCCTGATACTGAGGGTAGTTTGTGACAGCACCATCCTTGAAGATGTTGCTGCCTGCTCCCCTGGATGGTGGGACACTGGCCCTGATCTCTCATTTCCCCGCCCTTGGAACAAAAGGGCGAACGCCTTTTCCCCTGGGCCACGCCGGAACCCACCCCACCACCTTACCTTCAGGGCGTCCCTTATCCCACCTCCCTCCGGGTTGGCCTGGGTGTTGCCTGTCCCTTCAACCCAGGGGGGGAAGGGGGAGGATTTGAACCCACTAATGATAGCACTCAGATAAGTGCAGAAGGCTACTCAGAAAGTCTCCTTGAGCATTCCCCTTCTTCTCCCCCTACTCATCTCATATTCATGTGAAAGCCAGCAACAATCTAGCCTTCAGTTTGTACTACAGTACAACTCACTGCAGTTGTATGATGGACTTTCAGTTCCACTGTTGCTAAGATTGTAATTAGAATTGTGCTTTATACTGTGAGGGAAAATAATTTTTAGTGTGCTTTCTTTATCAGCTAGATGCTGAAGGCAGTTCCCTATGAGTATATGGAATCTTTCACTGTTGGTGGAAACAATAGGATATGGTTAAGAGGAGTCCCATAATTTATTTTCTTGTTCTTTAGAGCTGAATTGGAGAACACTTCACATAACCCATTTTAATCTCATTTAAATTAAGTTTTAGTTTATGGAATCTACACGTTTTAAATCTCAAGAACAGAAGTGAGCAGGAGGGCCAAAGGCAGGTCTTTCAGTTGTGTGTATTGTTACTAAGTTATCTGTTGATCAGTGATCATTCTGAATGGGGTAATTCTATGGTTGAGTTGATTCTTATTGGTCTGAAAATTGTCAGAAGCACTACAATTGAATAGGCCTGGTGCATTGCACCAGCTGTTCAAATAATGTTCAAATAATGACAAACTCTACTTAAGAATCCACACACATCTTCTAATGTGAAATGTGAAGGAAGTTCCACATCCCATCTGGTTTTCAAATGACTTTGATTACTTCTCTTAGCTGCCTTTTTAAGCTTCTGAAGATAATGTTTATTGCACGGAATAAGTTGTAACCTCATATCCCCTCCACAGTAACTTATTTTATTCATTTATACACTGAAATATATACTATTTCATTTGCCAATTCTTCATACTGTAGATGGATTCATAATTTGATCATTTTAATCGCCTGGCACAGATTGCTACTCCAGAAATAAACAAAAATATGCAAACTTAATGAATTCAAGTTCAATAACACAAGAAGAAGCATTACTTATAATCAGTCCCTGTTTATTTTTAGGGATATAACTCCATCACAAAAGACACCTGAGTTGGAATAATTTTTTGCTGCAGAAAAAAAATTGGATAAAAAAAGGGCATTCCAAACTTTAAAAACTATTTCTTAACCTATTTAAAATATAATGATTTTTCTAGCAACATCAAAATAAGTTTCTTATTTACACTGTTTTAAAAACTTCCTAAAACTTCCCAGTTTACTGAATCACTACTGTTATTTTCCAGATAGTATAATTTTTCCTATCATGATTTAGATTTTGCAATTTATTTGCCTTCCGTTATGCATGCCATACCTATTCTCCAACTTGCTTCAGTAGAACTTCTGTCTTTAGAGTCAAAGTAAAATTTAGCATCTGTTGTTACCAAATGTCCTCTAAAAACAATTATACAAATTCAACATGAAAATCTAACTCCTGAACCACTTTCATGGAACACATACATATCTCAGATTTTCAAATATTTTATGAGACTTGGTCAAGTTCTCTGTTTCTTACGTGTACAATATTTTACAATGTTTCTTTTGGAAAAGAATTGCCATCTTGTTTTTTTATTATTATTGCACCACAAAATATGTACACCACTAACAATTACGGTGGGAATCACACACTATGTAGTTTAGTTAAAACAAGCTACCTTTTTCTCCTCATTGTCTAAAAATATGGATGCACACCTATTTATATATTATTTTATGTGTGATATGCTAAACATTCCTTTATTATTATTATTTATTTGTATTCAGGTAGCACCTAGAATTCCAGTTAGAACTGGTTGGAAAATAAGTGGAGTGGGAGAAGAGGAAGAAATTGCAAATATTTTTGCAAAAAAATAGCCCTTTTGTTGAGCACCAGCCATTAATTGTTCCCCATGGTCTTTGAAAAAGGCAGTCCCAAAGAACTTAGAATTGTGGTTACAGTATTTGGTAACAGCCTATTGCCACAGAAACATTCATCCTCCACCTTCTGGATATTACAGATTGTAAGCAGAGCAGAAATGTCATCACACAAAAAAGCATTCAAAGGAGATGTCTGAGGAAAAGAAAAAACAAATAGTGAGGTTTAACTCTGTTTCCATGAACTGCCAAAATGTAAGTTACAGTGCAGCTAACTACTTACAGGAACTGAATGGCGTGCTAAATTAGACAGCTAAAGGAATGGTTAAAATCCATGCCTAACTCAGTCAGAAGCACTGCATGAAGCTGCTATGTATGCAGGGCCTAATTCTAACATCTGAGGGGAGATCTTATGTCAAGATTTATCAATATGTATGTTTGAGCAAGTTAACAGGGGAAAATCCCTTGAAGGACACAACACATCATAAAACCTCCTAGTCTAGGCAATCATTTAGAAGAAGAAAAAATGAAACACTGTTTCAGTACATCTACAGACTCAAGTCTTGGCTACAGTTTTGTTTTTTCCTTTTTCACAAAATCAATAGGGAATCTTAGCACATTTCCAGTGCTGAAGATTTTACTTAAATTTGACAGTTGTGCTTTAATCTATGGTTATATAATATTTGAAATCGTGGCAACCATGTATATTTTCTAAAGAGTTTTATCACAAAAGTAGTCACTATTCAGGTCTCAAAATTACCATGAGCATCCTACAGCCTCGAGATTAGGGTTGATTAGAACTGACTAGCAGTGGTTACCTAAGATCTCTAGACAATACAATTTCCTTCTAAGCGACATCACAATATCCATTTTGATTCTAATCTCCTGAATTCTATCATATGCATAGCAGTTTATGAAAAATTGAGTTAACATAACACTTCGTGCTTTGAAGATCTTATAGTCTAATACAGATCAAAGATCCACAATGAAGCATGGCACAGGTAAGGAAAGGTGTAAAGATATTATTGATGTGGCAAAAAGGAAGGGTTTTGGAAATCAATATTAAAATGGTTTCTGTAGGAGGAAAAAAGGTTACTAAGTTTATGATGTCAGGGATAATTGTTGTCATGCCAAAAGTGCTCTCTAAGCTCTACAGGGACATTCCTAAAGTTCTTAGTCAGACAAAATTCCTGCTAACTTTGGCCCACAGAAGGCTGACAGCCTCAGACTTACTCCACAGTGGTAACATACTACTTACCATGAGTAGGTGGCCAAATCATAACATTAGTTTATAAAATCATTGGTACAGAAGCTATGTCTTCTTTGTATGTATTGTAAAGCATCAAATTTACTTTTGGTGATCAACATACATGACAAAAGTAATAGTAATAACAACACTTTGTCAAGTATTTTTAAAATGTTTTATATAAAAATCCTTTCCTCCCTTTAGGTGAAAAAATAAACAATAAACTGAAAAAATAATTTTCTTTACAATAAACTGAAAGAAATAATTTTGATTTTGAAAAGCCTGAAGATATACTTAAAAATGATTAAGAAGCAGTAAGGGAAAAAGGAGAATTTATTTAAAACAAATGAATTTCTACCACATTAGCTCACTGTTTGTTTCAGGAAACTTATTACCACTCATTTTGATATTTTCTTCCTTTCCTACCCCAAAACGCAATCTATGTTCATCACTAATTATGAAATCATCTTTATGAAATCTGCCAGGGCTAAGATTTAGTGTAGGCCATTAAACTAAAAAAATAATAATAATCTTCTGAACACATTTTTTCATAGAATGATGGGGGAAATACAAAGAATAAATATGAATATTGAGGATTGAATTATAAACTATGGACAATGAGAGAGAGAGAGAGAGAGAGAGGGGCCTTCCCATAGTTAACTGTAATACCATCACACCCTTTACAGGGGCATGAATAGGAAAGAAGTGGTGTCTCTTCTTTAGATACTTACATGTTAATCCTTTTATTCTCATTTTCCCCAGTAAAATGTTTCATCTACTGTGCAGTAAATCATTTATTTCGACGAATAAGTCACCTAGTAAACATTTTAAATTGCCTTCTATGTAATATTCCTGGATTGTATACATTCTCAAAACAGACTTGGAAGGGGAATTCTGAGGAAAAAGAATTATTTGGACCTCGCTGTACCAATGCCACATTCTACTCTTCAGAAAAAGCAGTAGCAGTGTTGATTGATTGTTGAAGCTCTTCCTAATACAGTGGATCATAATCAAGAAATATACAGCCCAATCCCTTATTAAGTTTCAGAGATGGGGAACTTTTGGAGGGCTGGGGGGGCCGCTGATCCACAGAAAAATCAGTCAGGAGCGCACGTAAGTGAGAAGCAAAAAAGAAACACCAGCCCCTCACTGAAGTGACCCCTGACTGACAAGGAGAAAGACACTCCCCACATTCCCCTTGCACACCAGAACCTAGGGGGGCCCAGGCAACTACTTTTGTGTGTTCCATCCCCACAGTGGGTCAATGGGAAGGGGATGAGCTGGAACACCACTCAAAATGGCCTATTCAAAGAATAGTAATTTAAGATCATGGATCATTTGAGTATCTCTGGAGTGTTTAAGCCTTAGTATCAGTGTTTGCTCTTGCTAAATTTAAAATGTGTTCTAAATGGGATCAAAATCATACCAATGTGACTCTGACTTGAGCAGAGTCACACATATGATGCATTGGTGACAATAAGAGCAATGACTAGAGAAGGCATATACATGATGTTCTTCCAGTGAACATCTTTCAGTGAAAACCTTAATCCAAGCAGCATTGCTTAATCTATTATTGTAAAAATGCATCTCAGTGTAACAGCCCAATGGAATAATTTCTGCAGAGTAATATGCATCCCTCAATTTCTGTTGTCATTGCTGGATATGAATTTAAATCTCCAGCTGGAATTCAATCAACTAGAACCAAGCACCAGATGTGTATCTCCACTATCACCCAACAGATGTGTCCCGAGCTGCACAGCTGCTCTTCCATATTTGGATGACAATATTTAAATGATAAAAATATGTAATATAGAAAACGTGGCTGGACATCCAGGGTGGAGAAGACTGGAATACATAGTCCTTCTCAATAATAAATATGTAGTATAAACTACTGATTTTAAATACTAATATTTGTGTTTATTGGCTTTGGTTAGAAAATGCAGATTAACAAGTGGGCCATATCCAGTATCAGTCACATTGTATATCTTTCTGTTTCTAATGGTTGCTTTGGGTAAACATCACAGTAGGTTTCCTTTTTTTTATAAGAATAAGAATAACACAGTTTCTGTATTGAAACTGGATCATGTTAAAATGAGTCATAATGAATAGATTTTTCTGCCAGACCAGCAGGACATTCGAGAGTCATTTGGAAAGAGGCATGTATAGTAACTTCAGCATTTCTAGTGTAGTATTATTCATTTTTTCATCAAGTCTCAGAATATTCCTACTGTTACACTTAACAAAACAAAGTGTTTAAACAGATTCCTGGCTTTTCTGTAACATGATCTCGCAAAACATATAAAAGGCAATCCCTATAAGGCAAAATCTGTTTATATTTTCCTTCAGACACAAATAAAACATTTGCCATATTTCTAATAGCAGATGGTTAATTGTGTTGTGTGCAGTGCTACAACTAGTAAAATAGTAAATAGCAGTGCATTTTCTATTCATAATTTTTTACAAAGCTTCTGAAACCTGATAAACAAACTCTCGGCAATTATGCACAAATTCTATAAGCCTGTCCAGGCAAACCTCTTTTTAATCACAAGGGACATGAAACTAGAGAACAAAAGTCTGATTCTCCAATCCATTGCACTAGTTTTACACCAGTGTAAATCACTTTCATTAATGAAGTTAAGATGGTAAAGTTGGGGTAACAGAATGGAGACTCAAATAATGTGGAGGAACCAAGGGTAAATGTAAAACATAGAGACAATAATTTGAGTAATAAGTATATAATAAAAATACACTGCTTATATTATAAACAAATAAAAATTAAACAGGAAATATCAAGAAATAGAGGCAACCCTTTTAAATAAAAAATACGTGAAAAGCCATCACAATGTGCTTTTAATAGCATATCATTGCTACAATTCAAGAATTGATAGAGTTACTGCATTCATGGTCAGGATTCCTTTCTAGACAAAGAGAAAACAAGTATTAGACAAATAAGGGGAAAATAGATATTTTTGATAAAGATACATTTGTTAATTTTATATAATTCTTTTCTGAAAATGTGTCCAAATATTTATATATGAAGGACTGGCAACTACAAATGATTTTCAGAAAAGTAGAATTATGCAATTATTCAGAAATTGCATTTAATCCTGCTGACTCTTACAAGTGAGAGAAACAGATTTCTGTGAATAATCAAAATGAAGCCTATTGGACCATCCACAAGAGCAAGAGCTTGCTGAATCAGGCCTGTTATTATTAATTTGCAATCTGAATTAGTGATTCCCCTTGTTGTTGTGCTCTACGATCAAAGCCTGGAAGCGAGGAAAATATTTTGCCTGAAACTTATGATGATTTTAATTCAACAAATTATTTCTTAGGATAAATATCAAAGATAATCAGAAAATGTGTAAAATAATTACATCTGTAGGTTGAATGCTGTCAAAGTTTCAGAAGGTATTAGATATTATTAAAACACACACAAATACTGAGTACAATTCTTTATTACACCCATGCACTAAATTCAATGAAGTTGCACTGATGTGACTGAGCAGAATGTAGCTTCATGTACTCAAAGACTCAGACTAAATCCTCATAAAGCAAGGAATTCAGATCGACAGCTGCTATTTAATCCTTACCTTGCCCCCATTTAGTCCAAGCATTGGACATTTCTTCTAATAATTTTTCATATGGGATTCCCACAGCTCCCATTGGCTGGGAACAGTGATCCACAGTTAACAGGAGCTGCAATTGCCCTTACTTGCAGGAGCACAGGTAAATACAGCAGTGAGGCCCGCCAGGTGCTAACCCTAGTGAACCACCACCATTTTATTGTCTACCTTTGGCATAGAACTAGCATCAGAAGCAGGCATCTGCAACTGTCTCTTTTGTAGCCCACAACCCCACAGCTAAAATCTAGGCCTAAATCTCTTAGCAGCTACAAAGGTATTTTCCAAATAAGCTAAAACTCACTGATTAATAGGTAACTAACTTATTCTAAAATATATTTTTATTAGTACTCATGAGAAATGAATTCTGAGAAAATAGCATTGTTTGCCTTTTCCTTCATCAAACATCCTGCACAGAACAGTGGGAAAAGAGCTTTATTTTAAAAATTAGATTTTTTTCCCAAAATTCAAAAAGGAACAAAGACTTTTTGGGGGCCCTATCCTGAAAAAAGAACAACACAGAAAGAATGAATTTATTTCAAAGGTGTTCTGCTTTGTGGTCCAGCCACACACGTACATTTCCAAGTTCAAGACCTAAGTATTATATGTTAACCTCTAGGGTAATTTCTTATTGCATTTGGATACTAGATCCACAAAAACATCAGTGGAACATATTATCTGATGTATGTTTGTTTTCCAGTGTTGAATGCATTCTTAATTCAGTGAAGTCCCATATAAATTTACTGATACCATAACCAAATCATAACAAAGTTACATAAAGTGCATGCAGATCTCATAAACTGCCACATGTATTCAAAAATATAATTATAGAACATGATTATAGCTGGATAATACAACTACCTTTCTGGTTACCTCAATATCAACATTGACATAGTAAGTAAACTCAACTGCCAATGCCAAAGTAACTTTTCAGAGTTGGGGGTAGAAAACAGTAAGTTGCAAAAAATGTCTGACAACTTTATTATACAATGGATCACACTAATGAGGACATAAAGTTACAAACTGTTGTAATAAAAAAAAGCAGTACTAACAATGTAAAGTGGTCCATTACATGTTCAGTATGACAACTTTATTGCTGCAGTGGACTAGTATTGCAATTACAAATGGGATATATATTACACATAGCTTCTTTGGAGACAAAAGAGCACAATAGGCCAACATATTATTGTAAGAACACATAAGACACAATAATTACTTTGAACAGTTACAAAAACAAAAAAGTGAGCCATTATTATCTAGCATTCTGGTACAACAATTTTTCTTTAAAAAAATGAAACAATATTTCCAACAGTAGCAGGAAGGAAAGAAAACATGATTTCTTTCAATTTAGATTTTATTGCAGACAAATGGAGGACAGCTATATCCACAAAACTACTCTAACTAGACCAAGATAACATAATATGGCAATAAAAATTCTTTTCAATTAGTAGCAAGATGGATTTAATTTAAAAATGGCTTATGTGTCACAAATCTTCAATGTTAGCAAAAATATACAGCTATGCAATTTTCAACAACAAGTGCTAATCAAACAGTAATTATCTCTTTTGTTTCACTCAAGGAAAATATTCTCTAGTTCGGTCTTTTCATCCGTGTCTGAGTGTGTTAATTTTATAAAGTCATAAAACCAAATCAAGTTTAAAAACATCAACAAATTACAAACTACAAATACAGAAATCAATTGGATTTAATGGCATCTGAACGTGAAACATTAGACAAACAAAAAGTGGTTAAGTATGAAGTTTTTGAACAATCTCAAATGATACTAGACAGTTGTAACTTGCAGAAGAATCTGGCTGCTAGAGGCAGAGATGCTCTTAGTGGGAGAGGTGAGTTTCTCACTGTTTTTATTATTCACTCAATACCAGCAAACCAAGGAGTTGACTGGTGCACATCTTACTGTGAACTATGGATTCTTGCAAAGTCTTTCTCCAGAAAAGTGGTTTACACACTGTGGGGTACGGCTGCCTTTGAGGGCTGGCTTAAACTTGCTAGAACCGGGGCTGAATCCTGAGCCCCGCTGCACAGGGACGAAGCCAAAGCCCGACAGCAGAGCTCAGGTTACAGGCCCCCAGCTTCAGCTTTGGCCCCCCTACCCAAAACAATGAGGATCAGGCTTTGGGCCCCTGGGACAATGGTCTTGGGTAGGCACAGGCTTCAGTCCTCACTCCTGAGATCATGATGTAATTTTTGTTGTCAGAAGGGAGTTGTGGTGCAATGAAGTTTAAGAACTCCTACTCTACAATAGTCTTATAACTTACTAATAGGATTCAGCCCCTGGAATCATCATTTTGTTGTGGCATCTCTTACCTCTACCACTATTTTAGCTTAGCTATGTTCTGTAGACTCCAATTTACACTTGAGATAGAGGCAGGCTGAGGTGAGGTTCCATTAATCAGGAAAGGAAATCAGAATCAGATTAAAGTCAATGTCTGTGGAGATACAAATAAGTTTTAAAGGCAACAATATTTTTTAAATAGTTTACAACAGAGGTAGAATCAAAATCAAGTACTCAAATAACCTAGTAGATTGGAAGTAGCTGGCCCTGAGTGAAGCTAGCTAAATTTTGCTTTTAGTTTTACTGATGTAATCCATATTACTCTATTAACATTATAATTGGATTTACACTGGTATTAGGTTAGGCCAGAATATGATCCTGTGCGTACCTGCACACAGCAGACTTACTTCGGAATAACTAATGTTATTCTAAAATAACATACAAGTCTTTATTTCAAAATAATATCAAGCTGGAGGACTTCTTACTCTGACTCATGATAATCCTCATTTCATGAAGAGTAAGAAAAGTTGAAGAAAGAGTGTTCTTCCTTCGACTTGCTGCTATGTAGACAGCGCCAAAAGACGAATTAAGCTATTTCGACTTAAGCTACTCAACTGATGTAGCTGAAGTTGCATAGCTTAATTCAACTTTAGCCCTGCTGTGTAGATGTGCCCTATGTGTTTGTATGGTGACTAGTACAAAGGAGCACTTCAATACAAATAATAAATTAGAACATTTTTATAGCATGAGATAAATGAATAATTGTGCTAACTCCTGTTTTCAGCTAAGTGTTACTAAATTTTGAATACAAAGAATTGTCATAGAAACAAAACCCAACAAAATCTACCCTTAAACAAACATTACGACCCAATGCCATGCTGTTATGTGTCCTAACAAATGTTCAAGCTCCTTAAATATCCTGCCCTCCAGGCTTGCATGATGTAGATGCATCCATCATGATCAGTATTTTCCTGTGAACAAAAGCTATATAGGCAAGGTCTTCATTACATCATAATTGTCCATACTCCTCTTTTAATTTATCGTATTAAAAGATGAACTATGCAAGCTATTCAGTAAGTTACAGTAACACGGCCAATTTAGAATAGTGGTTAATTTTGTCTTCCTTTTCATTTATTAACAAGCCTACTTTCTTAGTAGTCATTTTCTCTCTTTATTCCCTTAAGCTAGCAGTAACTCATACTTTTTTGCCCTTATCTTTCCCCTGCAACCTTATAAAGAGATATATAGCAGAAATAAGAACTTTAATATCAGAAATGAATTAGCTAACTGGGTATTTACCTGAATAAGGTTTCTTGTAGTTTTACTCTTGGGAAATCTTGGAAGCTAAAGTCAAATTATTCTTGTGTCTAGACTCAATATTTTAAGTGTATTTTATTATGTTGTTGACTTTTGTAATAAAGGATAATACTGTTGCTTGGCGACTGCAATAGCCTTCCAAAGTTTGTGGATTGTTTTGTCATAATAATAATAATATAGCTGCAGGCTTTTTAAACCAACTTGGGTGTATTGTCAATTTATAAATGCCTACATATGTGACCTTGCCATATGTAAGATCCAGACATCTAATTTCCCTCTTTCTAATGAATTGTCTAGCTATTCAAGGCCAAGTACATTCCTGGTAAAAGTTCACTGAATTTGGCCCAGGATGTATTCCAGAAGACCAATGACATAGAGTGGAAAAGTATTTCTGCAATACCTTTATAACATCCCAGTTCTGAACAGCAGCAGTTGTTTTTTTCTTGTTGTTCATTAAGAAATAACTGTTTGCTTGAATGCAATTATTCTGAACACAGTGTCTTGTATTGACTGTATATCTGAGCACATGCTACCATTAGGTGAGCCAGGTGCATTAAAATAATTCAAACTCCTATAATATCATGTTGAACACTTTTAAACTATTTGTTGTAGGTTTTTTTAATCAGTACACTTTGAGCACAACTGGCATGACTATGAAATTATGTGACATAAACTGTGATTGTTTTTCTTTTAAAAAGAGAAACATAAATGATTTGCCGACAGTAAAAATCATAGAAATTGGTTGAAGTCCATCACAGAAACACTCCCATTCTGCTAGAAGAGACACTCATACAAAAGCAGAATGGACCAAGAACCTGAGTCTTGCAATCATATATAGAAAGAGCCTAACTTTTCTCATAGGAACCTGATTCATTGTATTTATTCTTAATCTGTGACAAAAAAAATAAGATTTCAAAATAAGAAGTTGTGAATGCTTTTTGTCTTCTGGCTTGTGAGCCTTTAGGTTTCCCTTTTCAAGTTTTTCTCTGCAACCATGATGGCTAAAATACTATTTTTTTAATGACACATGATATTGCCCTGGTAATCACAACTCCTGGCGTTGCTGTTTTCAGCAAACATCAAATATTATGAGAGCTGGCAATAGCAGCAGTGTAGTGCCGCAATAAAAAATAAGGATGTTAAATAACGGTTAATTGACTACACGACTAGTTGATAGGCACTTCTGCATTCCTCCTTTGAAACGTACAAGAGCCCCTACTGGGCCCTACTGGGGCTCTTGTACATTTCAAAGGAGGAATGCGGAACTCCGCATGCAGCCCAGGGCCAATGGGAAGTCCCGCTGGCTCCGAGCTGCACATGGGCGTGCCAGCTTTGAAATGTACAAGAGTCCCCAGAGGGGGCTCTTGTGCATTTCAAAGCGGCAGCGCAGCACGGAGCCCGGAGTCAGTGGGACTTCCACCGCCTCGGCGTTTCAAAACAGCAGCGCCGCACAGCTGATCCCAGGCTCAGCTGTGCAGCACTGCCGCTTTGAAGTACCCTTTGCCCCCCCCCCCTTGCTGCCTCTATCAGATAGAAGCAGTAAGGGGGGGATCGACTAGTCGACTATCCGATAAGCATTTGCTTATCGGACAGTCCACTTGTCGACTAGTCCTTAACATCCCTATTACAAAGCATAATCATTGAAACAAACAACACACATTCAGGTTTCAGATGGGGGTGGCCCGCTGCTCTGTGCCTTGCTTAGGGTTGCCAGGTATCTGGTATTGAACTGGACAGCCCGGTATTTGCGCCTTCTGTCTGGTAAAAAAATGCGAAAAATACCAGATATCTAAAATGTCCGGTATGTTCTGTTTTTCCCGAAGCCCGGCTTGGGTGCCTGACGGAAGGCTGCTTGGAACATGCAGCAGCTCACACTGGCTGGGGCGGGGGGAGTGGCCCAGGAATTGAAGAGGCCGCAACTGCATTTCGGCCCTGGTACTTTTTTTTTTTTTCTCAACAGAATTTTTTGCTATGCATTTTTGGGGGGGTTCGGTATTTTTTGCTAAGAGTCATCCATGTGGCACAGGTGCTTTCCTGACTGGCAGTGATGCCTGCTCTGATTTGTGTGCCTGCCCACACCTTATCCTGGCCTAAGAGAGTAGGCTCCCAATACCTGGGTCCTAAGACATCACCTGGAGGCCATTTCCCTGCCTCCTGTGCCAGGAGCCACCTCTAACCCATGGATTTCGGGTGAGGAACCACGGGCAGAGGGAGCTGGCGTGTGCACCTGGTGCAGGCCTGTCCCGTTGGCACCACCAGCCGCGGGTCCTGCCGCCCAGCTCAGCAGCACGCGGCCTCTCCCGGAGGGTGGGGGGTAGGTGGCGGTGCTAGCACTGCTCGGGAGCGAGGAGGGAAGGAGCACGCAACGGCGACGAGGGGCGGGGCCATTCGCTCAGCCTTGATAGCTCCTCCCCGGCCGCTCGCGCACGAGCGTCCCTGGCGGTGCGGCGCGTCCTCCGCTGGGATTGTGAAATTGTGGCCTCGTGATTAAGTCACGAGCGCGGGAATGCGGAAGCTGGGCAGCTCGCGCACCGCCGGGATGATGCATGAATGCTGCCGGCGCGCGGCCATGGGGTTCGGCCACTGTCGGGCGCTGCTATTGCTGCTGCTGCTGCTGCTGCCTGTGCCCGGGGCGGCGCGCGCCGGTGCGGCTGCGCTGCCTCTAGTCGTCAACACCTGGGCGTTTCGGAAAGCAACGGAAACAGGTGTCCTGGCTCCGGGTGGGCGGGTCAGGGGGGCGCTCTTGTTCTCCTTTCTTCCCGCAGCGGCGCGGCTGCGACCCTGGTCTTGCACCGCTGCCTGTGAGCGCGGGGGGAGGACGGAAGCGACGCGTCCCTATGTCTCTCTTACATTTTAGTAAAATATTTGCAGACTGAAGAATGAGAGGAGTGGTTTTACGCTGCTGCTTTTGCGCATAATTTTAAAAAAACCGCCCTTCCCCACCAGTGTTTGAAAACCAAATAGCGCCCCATTAGGAACCTGCACACACAGGAAATTTTAAAAATGTTCTCACTTTGAACTACGAAACACCAGAAATTGCGACAAACTTGAGTTTTTTACATGCCTTTCACGTCTCACAATCTGAATAGATTTTAGTAATATAAGTATTAAAAGTAGAGTTATAAGAGGTAACTGTAACAAAATACAGGGACTATGTAGCACTTTAAAGACTAACAAGATGGTTTATTAGCCTGAGCATCATCTAATAAACCATCTTGTTAGTCTTTAAAGTGCTACATAGTCCTGTATTTTGTTTCAGCTACACCAGACTAACACGGCTACATTTCTATCACTATTCTAAGAGGTAACTGTGTAACTGCTGAAAATCTCAGCGGTTGCACAATTACTACTGCTTAAATAAGCCATATATAATATTGCAGAGCCCTCAGCAAAGTCTCCTCAGTAGCAGGGCTGCCCAATGCCTGGAGGAGTGGGGTCAGATTTGCCACAGAGAGGGCTTCTGCCAGCTGCAGTAGCCTCTGTCTGTGGTGGACCCTGTGGGGCTGGAGCAGTCCCCAGCCCAGGACGGGCCAGGAGCTTCTCCAGCCACTAGGGTTAACCCGAACCAATAAACATTATCCATTTAGGGTGATGTTTATTGGTTAGCCACTTAGCCTGTTAACCTTTCACATTCCTAATTAAGTGTGCTTAAAATATATTTTCTTAAAAATTCAATGTCTCTTTAGAATCTATCCCAAATAATTCTTTAGACAGCAGCAGTTCTGAACATCATCATATTTTTCGATGTTGTGTTTATCTGCTGTTAGGTGTACATTGTAACTTACAGAGGAGTATTCATTCTTACTGTCATCCACAAAGACGGGAACAGATTGTAGAGATGGATTTTTAAAAAGCAACCAAGCTAAACAATAGTTTTGATATTGTTTCCTTTATTAATTGTTAGTTAAGTGAGTTATCCAATTTTTTCAGCAACGAAAGATCACACTTCCAGTGTCAGGCCCTGTTTCACAAATGCACATACTTAAGCTGATTACTTTTGAGATGCATCACAAAAACAACCCTTGGAAATTTCTCAGAATAGTAAAGTTTGAGCATGGCGTCACTGTTGTCTAGTGGAGGTCACAACTGAGAGTACCAGTATTAGATAAAAAGCTTCAGGGGATAGCTGAGTTAGTCTGTACAGGATAAGCTAAAAAACAACATATGTAGTATTAGATCAGACTGGCCAAACTTGGCAAACACTCCCAAATTGGTGGTGTAACCTATAGTTAGATTTAGTCAAACCTGAGTCACTTTACTTGCCCCCCATAAAGCCACTAAATGTCTTTAGCTAGTCCCCTTAGTGCTCCAGTCTCATTTACCGCCCAGACAATCAAAAATTGTCACATGCTGCTTTCTTCCAGCCCTCAAAAGCCAGTTGCTTACCACCAAATCAAGGTACTCTTCAGAGCTCACCCAATGCAATGCTGCAGCTAGTCCTTTAGTAAACTAACTAAAGATTGATTAACTAAGAAAAGAAATAAGTTATGCAGAAACTTAAAACAGGTAAATTACTGCCCAAATTCAGTCCTGTATTCAGAATTTTTCTTCTGAAAGTTCAATACTCAAGAAACGTGGTAGGAAAGAAGAAAGAGGTAAAAGGTGCTTTTGTTCTTGCCTTTCCTAGCTTGACCTCTTTTCTGGCAAATCCTAGCTGTTTAATGGAGTTGAGTTGGCTTCATTGCCTAGCAGATGCAGGCTCTGCAGTTCTTCATGTGAATTGCAAATTCTGCTTACACCTTTTGTGTGCTACTGCTAGGGTGTCTTCAGATATACAGAGGCTCAAATTCACAGCTCTTTTTGTATTCCTGAAGGACTAACTTGTGGCTTCTTCTAAAGGGGTATATTTTGCACAAGTTTTATCACAATTTTGCAGAAGTGATGACCTATTTGTGTAGTCAATTACCTTCCTCACTATACAGCATCATGTGCACATAAATATTTACCGGATGTCTTAATCCTGCCATTTGTTGCAGAAGAGTGGATCCCTACATTCATGCTGGACTCCGTTTACTTCATTGTGGCTTTAAAATAGATAGACTCAGAATTCTGATCCCATGAAGCAGTTTGTGGGATCAAAGCCCATGAATCAAGTTCAGCTGAGCCATTTGTATGACTCACATAAAAAACCTTTTTGGATCCACAAACTAGATCGCAAAGGACAGATGACAGCGAGGGTGCCGAGTAAAAGATGGTTATGTTTATTGCTGCATAAACACTATTTTTAGTTCCTGTTTGTTTATATACCTTTAAACACTGATGGGTTTAATTTTGTGCTTTGCATGTTTTATGGTTCATTCTCTCTGAAATGGCTCTCAGAAAATGTTTTTAACATAACTTGTTCTTATGGCAAATTGTAAGGTTTTTTTTTTAAATGTACATGATCTTACATGGCTACACAGACTTAATTTAGACTTCATGTTGACTTTTTTATATCCCGAATAACACTTTCTCTAGATTTCATCTAAGAATTGTAACATATTATACAATTTATTTTACCTCCATATAGGTGTATTTTTCTTGTGTGTTTTTAAAATTTTAAATTACATATTAGACAATAATTATTTTTACTTAAGTTGTTTGTGTTGATTACAGCATGGTGTACCTTACAGTCAGGAGGCTCTGAGCTGGATGCAGTAGAGAGAGGCTGTGGTCAGTGTGAGATTGAACAGTGTGATGGAACTGTAGGGTTTGGAGGAAGTCCAGATGAACACGGAGAAACAACATTAGATGCCATGATTATGGATGGGTAAGAAAGCTATCCAATGTAAAGAGTAATCCTAAGAATTTTTAGCACAGTTCAGACTGATGTAAGAATGTTAAAATGTGGTTATCAGGCTAATCATATAGTCGATACAATTTCTATCAAGTATACAATTTGTCGATAGGATGGCTCTGCAGAGCCACAGTGGAGGTAGCTCCAGGAGACAGCTCAACCTGGGACTGAGCAGTCCCGGCTCGTGCCAGCTCCGGGAGCCACCCATGCTGTGCAGTGGCAGTCAAAAAAGCAAATAGGATGTTAGGAATTATTAAAAAAGGGATAGAAAATAAGATGAATATCTTGCTGCCCCTATATAAAACTATGGTACGCCCACATCTTGAATACTGTTTACAGATGTGGTCTTCTCACCTCAAAAAAGATATTTTGGCATTAGAAAAGGTTCAGAAAAGGGCAACTAAAATGATTATGGTCCCATATGAGGAGAGGCTAAAGAGACTGGGACTTTTCAGTTTAGAAAAGAGGAGACTGAGGAGGGATATGATAGAGGTATATAAAATCATGAGTGGCGTGGAGAGGGTGAATAAAGTAAAGTTATAGGGGATAGCCGAGTTAGTCTGTTACAGAAAAAAACAACAAATGGTCTGGTAGCACTTTCTAGACTAACAAAACATGTAGATGGTATCATGAGCTTTCGTGGGCACAGCCCACTTCTTCAGTGGGCTGTGCCCACGAAAGCTCATGATACCATCTACATGGTCTGGTAGCACTTTCTAGACTAACAAAACATTTGTTGTTTTTAAAGAAAAGTTATTTACTTGTTCTCATAATATAAGAACTAGAGGACACCAAATGAAATTAATGGGTAGCAGGTTTAAAACTAATAAAAGAAAGTTCTTCACACAGCGCACAGTCAACCAATGGAACTCCTTGCCAAAGGAGGCTGTGAAGGCTAGGACTATAAGAGAGTTTTAAAAAGAGCTAGATAAATTCATGGAGGTTAGCCAGGAGAGAAGGAATGGTGTCCCTGGCCTCTGTTTGTCAAAGGCTGGAGGTGGATGGCAGGAGACAAATCGCTTGATCGTTGTCTTCAGTCCACCCCGTCTGGGGCACCTGGCACTGGCTACTGTCAGCAGACAGGATACTGGGGTGGATGGACCTTTGGTCTGACCCAGTATGGCTGTTCTTATGTGGCTCGGTGTTTTAAATGTACTAAGAGCCGCAGGGCTTTTACTACATTTAAAATGCAGAGGCACAGCAGTCCGCGCAAGCCAGGACTGCTTGATTCTGGCTAGCGCTGAATCCAGCAGCTCCTGTCCGTGGCAGCCAGCCCTGTCTGCTGCAAACGGGGGCTGGTGCTGGAGCAGCCTCTTCACATTAGACAAGGCTGGCTGCCATGAACAGGGGCTGCTTGGTGGTAGCAACCCCTATTCACAGGTGGCGGGGAGGGGGCAGCTCCCCACTGGGACCCCTACGGACAGGGGCTGCTTCACAGCAGCCGCCCCTATCTCCCCCGCCCACCATGCCGTCTCTGAGAGTGGCAGCAGAAGGAGGAGCAGGTGGCACCCTGGAGATGGTGCTTTGGGGAACCGGCTTTTAAGCTGACTGCCCCTCCCCCCCCCAGCACCAGCTCCTGTTCCTCCCCTTGCTGCTGCTTATTGAGGCAGCAAGGGGGGGGGTGCCACTGGTAGTGCCCTGCTCCCCTGTGTTCCCACTGTGGCCACTTCAGCCTTTGAAATGAACAAGAGCCGTGCTGATAGAGGCAGCAAGGGAAGGGGGGAAGCGACTAGTCAAGTCACTGCTGGACTGTCTGATAAGCTTATGCTTATCGGATAGTCTACTAGTCACTTACATCCTTAGTCTGTTGTAAGCATTGTTATATGTACCATTCCATTGTGTTGATGTGCTCAATAGTGTTTACATTACACTCAAACTGTGATGTTAACTGATAATCTTGGTTACAATAGAAAGAAAGACACAAAGAAAGATCCAGCCAAGCAGGGAGTAAATTGCCATGACACCAAGATGTTTCAAATTTAACTAAACATTTTTCTTTTTTTGTGTGCAGTCCCTGATATTCATTTCTGATAGCCGGGTTGACATACATGGTAGTTAAGGGAAGCATATAGAGTCCCTGGGTGTTGTAGAGATTCTCCTTGAAAATGAAATTTAGTGTACTGTACATATACAACAGTTTGTCTGAAGCAGCAGTGTAGCTTATTTTGCAGGACTGGAGTAATCTTAATAGAGAACCATTTGCTCTTTAATTTCAATACAAATTTTATTTGCCTGACAATTCTGTTCTGTCTTTCAGATGCTTCAGGGGGTAGCTGAGTTAGTCTGTACAGGATAAACTTAAACAACAAATGGTCTGGTTTATAGTCTACCACTATAAAGTCCTACCAGACCTTTTGTTGTTTTTTAAGTTTATCTTTTATATGTTATTCATTGTTTAAGTCTGGCCTATACCCCTGTACTTAGAAGTCTAACTGGTTTGCTTACGGGTGTATTTATTTATATCTGAAATATTTACACTAGTAAAACGTGAATATGGATGTACAAAAGCTTCAGAGGGGTAGTCGAGTTAGTCTGTAACTGGAAAAACTTAAAAAAACAATAAATAGTCTACAGCACCTTAAAAACTAACAAAACATGTAGATGGTATCATAAGCTTTCATGGGCACAGCCCACTTCTTCACATGACTGGAGTATTGAAAGTCTAGATCCAAGAATAAATAAGGGAAGGCGAGGGTGGAAAAAGGAGTGTGTGTGTGTGTGTGTGTGCGTGCGTGCGTGCGTGGGGGGGGGGGTAGTGAATTAGGTAGTTCAAGTTACAAGAAGCTGACAACCAAACAAAGGGTACTTAAAGAGGTGCAAATTGTTCTTAAGTCATTAGGATGTGGAAGGTATATAGTTATACGAGTACAACAATGATTTCCACCAGTACGGAATAATGTACCATTATAGTGATATAACTGCATTCAAGGGTGTTAGACTACTCAAACTATACTAATATAAATAAAATGGTACAACTTCCTAGTGTAGACAAATACCAAGCATATATAGCAAAAGATATATAATTGTTTTATTATCCTTTGTTACTGTTTAACACCTTAAATATTTTTCACTTCCATATTCTTCTTGTTTCAGCAACACCATGGAAGTTGGGGCAGTTGCAGATCTCAGACGTATAAAAAATGCTATTGGTGTGGCACGGAAAGTGATTCAGCACACTAAGCACACATTATTAGTGGGCGAGTCAGGTAAATATTTCCATTATTTCTGAATCTTACTCTTGTCTTAATTATCACTGTTGAGTAAGGAGACTTATGATAGATCAATCTTGATAATGAGGGTATCCCCACTATTATTCATAAGAATGCTGTTAAGTAATCCAAATGCATTTATCCTTCTTTAAAGGTATCAAATATCTACAAATTATCAGGGTTTTTTATTCTGCTATTTCTGCTTTAACTAAATGAAGGATTTATATTCCCTCTACAGACTCAGCTGCAATGATAATATCTCTGAAAATACAGATACTAAGTACAGATGTTTCGCCATCATAAGGAACTATGTAAATAGAAGCTACTGTTTGCCAATATTATTTTTAAAATACAAGGGCAGCTTTGTTAAAAGACGAAGGCAGTATTGGTACCTACATTTATTTTAAAGTTCATTTTCATATTGAGTGAGCACAGTCATTGTATTTTGCAGTTTAAAAACATACATTAAAACTTTCTGCCTCAAAGAGTTTGTAAATAGATTAGGTACTGTACAGGTGGGCACAACACACTGGGTGGTGATAAATTCTATAAACAGTGGAGGTTTCATCTTTTAAGGTAGCATAATACTTTATTGGTGGATTAATATATTTAGACTTTATGGAAGAAAATATTTCTTTGAAGACTATGAATAGAGAATGGAAGATTAATTGACTTAAGGGTTTTTTAAGTGTAGGGGGCTGCATGGAGGAAGTCATGAAGGCAAAGATGAAACTTAAAAAGAGATGATGTCATCAGAGGAGAGGAAGGTGAGTTTGGCAGCAGCATTTTGGATGGAATGGGGAAATGAGACAAGTCATAGAAGATGTTTGTTGTAGTTGATGTAAGGACTCATTTACGTCTGATGAAGGAAGGCTGGAGTTTAAGATGCTTTATAGACTTTTGATTTGATCAGGAGGAGGTCACTAATGGCCATGGTAAGAGGAGTATCCATAACATGTAAGAGATTCAGGAGGGAATGAGAAGAGTGGGAAGTAAAGATAGTCACAGTAGAGTTTGTGCTTTAAGGTAAAATGGAGTTTTGGGATGGAGTAAAGTAATAGATGTTTGGAAATAGCAGCACAACCTGGAATACTAGGAATGAAGTCTGATAATGACTGAGAACAAGGGAGATTTATCACACGTGGGTATAATTAAGGAATTGGAAGCTGCTAGCAAGATAGCTTTACAATGTGAATTCAGGGAATTCAGGGTATAAAAAGGAAGTGGGGAACTTTTTGGGAGGTGGAGGCCACCAACCCACAGATACATCAGTCGGGTGCCACACAAGTGCGAAGCAAAAAAAACCGAAAACCAAAACAACATACGTACACCCCCCTCACTCCTCCCCCCCCCCCCCCCCCACTAGAAGCAGAAAGACACTTCCTCACATTCCTCTGGCTTTGGCTAATAGATTTTGTTGAGGGAAAGCCTCCAGGCAGTGCTGTAGTTCACCAGCCAGGGGCAGTAGGAGAGGCAGCACCCAGAGTCACTTCTTCCTCTTGCCAGGCAGAGCTGGTGGGTCAGCTCAAGCTCTGGTTTGCCTGACTGCAGCCTGTGTGGCTAGGGACTTCTTCCCCACAGCAGGGAGCCAATGCTGGCATGCCAGCCCCACAGGAGAAACTGCAGGAGGGGGGGTAGGGCTGGAGCAATCAGCTGGGGCTCCCCAATGCTGAGGGGGAGCCTTGGGTGCCAGATCCTCACCTTAGGTTTCCTACCCCTGGTATAAAAGGATTTCCTCATAGGTAGAAATGTCATGTGGTGGGGAGGGTAGAAAGCTTATGCAAGAGTCAATTTTTTTGGAAGAAAGAAATTAGCTAGATATAGGAGCAGATTTGGTGTGAGATGGTGGTAGGTTTGAAGAGAGAGTCAGAGAGGTGACAAGCTTCAGTGTCATGTGTAAGATAGGAATGTGAACGTATAACTGTGTACATGGTTAACCAATGACCCTGGGCTCATCAGTTACCATTCAGAGTTACAGGTAGGCTCCCAGTACACGTGGGGAGCCACCTTAAAAGCTGGCTCCCTGCACATGCAGACTCCCGGGGAGTTGTCTGCCCCCTTGTGCTGCTGCCTCTGAATCAGTCTGGCTTAAAAGCTGGTTCCCTGCATGCAGCAGCTCCCATGGAGCCGACTGCTACCCTGCGTGTAACTATGTAACCACTGAAAAATTCAGCGGTTACACGGTTACTTAATTAAACACATTTTAATATCCCTAGTGTCAGAAGGATGAGTTTACAATGGGATGAGCATTGGGATGATGGAAACCAATATGCAGAGTGACGCTAGGGATTGGTAAGGCAAACAGTGACGGGAGAATCATGGTCTGGTAGCACTTTATAGACTAACAAAACATGTAGATCGTATCATGAGCTTTTGTGGGCACAGCCCACTTCTTCAGATGACTGGAGTTATGATTAGAGGATAAGGAAACTTGAAATAAATAGGAATTAATGGGCTATGGAGCTGAACTTTAAAGTCAGTTGGTTGAAGAAAGGAATGTGAATTTCTATTCCACACAAAGTAATAAAAACAATTTTTAAAATTGTCTTTAATATATGACTTTTTGGAAGAGTTTCTCCACAGCATTGTTTTTGCTTTTTATCAAAGCTACATAGTCAGGTACACATAGTTTTACATATGTCTCCTCATTTGGAGAGTAAATGATGAAAATATTTGAAACTAAAATAATGTCCTTTATTTTTTTTTGTCCAAACAATTTTTTTGAATGAATGACAGAGAAATAAGAATACAATCATGCTCTTAACTGTTCAACATTATATACAACTTACTATAATTTGTTATTTTAATGTGTGGAAAGTACAGTTTATTGTTCCTGGCTCTAAAATTTTAATGGGAATTCATGTTTATTCTGGTTTTTAGTACTAAAAATAATTGAATCTTATATTTCTGACTTCCTAAACAGTCTTCAGAGTCTTTTTCAGTTTAAGTGCCTCCAAATTATATCAGGTAGGGAGTATGATGGATGTGTGTGTTGTGGGGTTTTTTTTTTTTTTTTTTTTGCTTGCAAAAACATGGTACATTAGTGCACGTTTCGCAACAGCTTTTACTTCTGGAATAAAAACAAGCTACAGGAGGATCACTATACATGGATAAGCAGACTTTCCTTAACTCAGTTGTTCTCTTACTCATTTACTAGCATTCCAGTATCTAAACGTTTAATACCATGACTATTGCTCATAAAACTCCTAATACATGTATAGGGTTAGAAATGCAATACAAAATTAACTTCTAAATTAATGAAAGGTTTTTTGTAATACAGTAAAACTCCATTACTCCAGCATCCAATGCTCCGGGACTCCTGATGGTCCGGCACCATCAGGAACCCGGAAGTGCTGGGGCAGCCGGACACGCTTCCCCCATTCAGCCACTGCTGAAACTGACCAGCAGCTGAATTGGGGAAGCCGGGAGCAGAGCAGCTGGGGTGCTGCCAGGTTGGTCTCGTAGTGCTGCCCCTCGGGGCTGCGGGACCAACCCGGCAGCACTCCAGCTGCTGTGCCCCAGGCGTCCCCAAGAGCAGCTGGGGTGCTGCTGGGTTGGTGCCATAGCGCCGCCCCTCGGCGCTGTGGGACCAACCCGGCATTACCCCAGCTGCTCTATTGCAGGCATCCCTGATTCAGTTGCTGCTGAAACTGACCAGCAGCGGCTGAATCAGGACGCCTGGGCAGAGCCGGACCATCAGAAGGGGGGGGCTATGAGGGGTCTGGGGTGGCATCCCCTCCCACCCCACTCCAGACCCCTCATAGCCCCCCCCTTCTGATAGTCCGGCATATCTGATAATCCGGCACCCCCTGGGTCCTAAAGGTGCCGGATTATTGGAAGTTTACTGTATTTGGATAAGAGCAAATGCCTAAAAATCTCATAAAACTGCATTAGGTTCACATAAATCTCAAAGGATTCAAAATGGAAGAGATTGGCAACTTCCAAACCTGTAAACAAGTCTATCTGAATTTGATTTCTTCAAATTTGCTAATTCCGAAGATTACTATAACTAAAAAATGAATAAATAGCATTTTTCAATGATTTTCAGTTCATTTACTTTGCATTTGGCTGCACTCTGTGGCAACTGCTTTCATTCTTTTCAGTTTCCCCTGCTATTGATGTTTGTTTTCACACTGTGACAATTATAAAAAAATTATTAATAAAGTTTAAATTTTAGGAAAGTGATAGTAAAGCCCGAGAAATTGTCAGAGTTGTTCACAAGAGGTATCTGAGTCTTTCTCTGTTTGATATCTGAGTCTTTCTCTGTTTACCTCATATTTTAAAATGTCTAGATAGTAAATTGATAGTATTTTTGTAATTAATGTGCTAGTTTCAAATTTTTGCCTGCTTAAATTATATTTTGCCTGTTAGCGCATTTTCTTTTGCTTTTAGTTGGTGGTAGTTAAGTTTTGCTCCTCTAGTACAGCAACACATCTGAAGTGAAAGATCTTTCATCATAGTCATAGAGAACATGTATTTAAATGAAGGGACAACATATGTAGTTGACAGCATCTTTCATAAGTGTGGGATATAGTGTGAATTAATTGGATGAATGATGAATTGGATTATGATGATGTATCCGATATTACACGGCTATACCATTTATTTGAGGAACTATATGCTATAGTTTCAAGGAGATGAGCTGTGTATCAACTAATAGGCCATCTTGATCATGGCATATATTTTATGATAAACTTAATATATTCATATTATAATATTGATTAATTTGTCTTTTTATCTGTTAAAGCCTCATTTTTTGCAGAAAGCATGGGTTTTCAATGTGAAGATTTAACCACCCAGAATTCTCTTTCAATATATTTAAGGTGGCTTAATCAAAGCTGTCAGCCAAACTACTGGAAGGTACAGCTTTATTTTATTTTATTAATTTATTTTAGAAATGTTATCACTCAACATGTCCCATTACTCTTGACTTTTATTAAAGAAAGAAATACTTCATATATATGGAACAAAGAATGATCCATTAAATGTTTTTAAAAAAATTCTAGAATTCTCACTTACTTAATAAACATGGGAATGGGAAGCCAGTTTACTATCTGATTTGCAGAATCCTGTTAAACATTGTTAGAACATTGATTTTTCATTTCTGAGTTTGGGAGCCAATACTAACTCTCAACAAGGGATAATTTCTCAGTCAGGCATCAAAATTAAGTCTCTAAATGAAATCCTTTACTGGCAGTTAAGGCCTGGATCTTGCAGGTATTTAAGCACGAGTGACTTTTACACATGGAAGTAGTCCCCTTAAAATCATAGGACTACTCTTATGCTTAATTCTTTCCTAAATTGAAGCCTACATTGGTAGCTGTCAATGATAAACATAATTAATATGCTTGTCTCTGTACATAGTCTGTTACATACTTGCAGAGGCCAGTCACCTGTAGGTTGTGTTGTCTTTCTAGTATCTGAAGTGGTGTGGAATTGACATTTTAATTTGGTACATATTCTCTTGCCTATTCATTTACCTGAAAAAATGTCCTGCCTGGAGTATTGCTTTTAACCAGCTTTAGTCATCTAAAGTACAGGAGACTCACTTTATCTCTTAATGTGGTACTAACAGCAACTTAGCTTTTTTTGGTTTCTTTATCTTGTTGAAGGATGCAAACAACTTTTGACTAAAGAATGAGTCTCATGAGTGTTCTGCTATTTTAATCTGACAGCACCTGTTAGAGAAACAGATTTTGTACTGCACAGTATTGAAAGCCAATCAATGTTTCTCTTAATAAGAATATTCATAGCTTTTGTAACTTCAGTAAAACTGTATATTAGATATCTTAAAATATTGTACTGCTGTAGTTGTATAGTGGATTTTAGATTTGTTAAAGTATCTTGTTTAAAATGCATCTTTACTGAAATGTTGATTACAGAATGTAATACCAGATGCTTCAAAATCCTGTGGACCATACAAACAGGCTAAACAATTAAATAGTGAAGAATGGATCAACTCACAGAGAAGAATAAATATTCATAATCATGATACGATTGGTAACTCTCTTTGGTTATTTTATGCTAAAAGATTTTTTTTTTTTAACTTCATGATCAACTTAATCTTACTGAGTTCAAAGAAAAATTATTTCAAACTAGTAGTATATCAAATATACAGCACCATTTTCCAGTGTGTGTGCTACTTCTGCATATGTTATAACCAACTACTTAGTCAACTTAGATTATCACACCCTATTTTTTTTTTATTTGACCAATAGCATTGTTTGCAAAAGAGTATACTTAAAATAGGTTAGAAGTAATTTCCTTGTAAAGACTTTCAGGCTTTACTGATAAAACTTCTTAATTATTGTGTAGTAGGCAATTTTATATGTTATGAAATTATTTGTTGTATTTCATGGTTAATTTTTCACATGCTGTCAGCATAGCGAACACTCCAGAACTGCAGAATATGGAGACACATTTCCAAACAATCAGTTACATTTTATCTTCTGAGTTTTGGACTGGATCTTTGCCAACTTGGTGATTGTCAGGGAAAAAAACCCCTTCAAAATGTTCATTACCAAGGAATTACCATTTAAATGTTAAGTTCTGAGACATGCAAACATATTGATCAAACTATTTGGGAACATGCAAAATTGACTTCAGTGGAGTACTTAATTGCTTTAAGAATCTCTCTGAAATGAGGCTGAAATTCCATAATTTCTGGAAGTAAAGGAGTCCCAAAGTTGGAGTCCCAAAGTTGGTCCCAAAGTTGTACTTGGTTAAGAGTATTAAACTTTATTAATGTACAAATTCTCTAAAACACTAGAGGCTTTTTGGACTCTTTGAAATCTGGATAAAATAAACATTCACTAAAGTATTATGCACATTGTTTCTAATTATTTTACCAGGAATGATGATCTATTGCCCAGTTTTCAAACGCTTTAAAATATCAATATTTAGGTTCCTCTGAAAATGCCAATTCAGGTCTAAAATAGGGAAGTTAAATTTAGATAAATTAATTAATCAAATAGTCAATGGGATTTCCATTGACTATTTGATTAGTTGATAAGGGCACCTTTGTCTTTGAACTGCCCTGCTGGACTCTAGCTACAGTTCAAAAGCGGAAGCCCAGCAGGGAGCGAGGGGCCAGTGGGGTGCTGGTACCACGCTCCCTGTGGGCCTTCTGCTTTTGAAATGTACAGGAGCCCTGCCAGGGTTCAGAAGCAGAATCGCAGCAGAACCAGTGCAAGTGGAGACTGCTTCAGTCCCCACTTGCGTCATTTCCCACTGTGTCTTTACCTTTCCTGGCCCCACACAGAGATTGGTGCTGTGGGGAACCAGCTTTTAAGCCGGCTCCTGCTCCTCCCCTTGCTGCCTCTCTCTGATAGAGAGGCAGCTTATGCATATTGGATAGTCAACAAGTTGCTTACATCCCTAGAGTAAAACTTCAGTTTGAAAATAGGGCCCTTACAACAGCTTTCAAAATATCAGTTTTCATGCTGCTGAATGGTAACACTGATGTATTAACAAATATATTAGAAATTATTTTTAGTAAGCTTTGCCATTGTTTATATCTACAGGCATGATTGTAATTGGTGCTTCCGGAAATGTTGCAGCAGGGACATCTACAAATGGTGCAGTCCACAAAATGCAAGGGTTAGTATTTGTAACTTGAGAAAAATGAAAATGGTATGCGTAATGCTTGATTTCTTCTAATTCTTTGTGTTGGTGAAGTGATATTTTGCTTATCTAAATGATTATGTTTATTCAGGGACTACCACAACAGGGCTATTTTCTGGTGGATCTTGTAGGTGCTGCTGTAATTACAATTTGTAATGCGCTTGTTTTTTCAACTTTGTATATAAATATAGTAGAAGTGACTTTAGGCCTGCCCTTTTTTACTTTTGTTTTTAAATGGGAGCAAGAATTGGTTCTTTAGGAGCATTGTTTAAAGAATCTGTGGATGTAGCATTATCGTCTTTTAGCGAATATACCCTGCACCCGAATATACCCCGCGGTTTTTGCCGTTTGAGTTTAGAAATCCCTGTATACGCCGCGCACGAGTATAGCCTGCGGGGGCGGAGGGCGGGGTTTATTCGGATGCGGATATATTCCTGCCTGCCCCCGCTTCTGTGCACCATGGCCGCCTGCAGCCTCCTTCTGCTGCTGCTGGCTGCCGATCCCCGCGCCCGCAACTGCTCCAAGGTGTGGCAAGGGGGCTACAAGGAGGATTTGCAAGGGGGCGCAGGGAAGATTGCAAGCGGGTTGCCAAGGGGCACAGGCGATTTGCAGTGATCTGCGGCGCAGGCCACCCGCCGCCTGGGACAGGGCTCCAGGCTCCTTCCCTTTGTCAGCCTGGGCTGGGAGCCTCCTGCCTTGCACCTCTGCTGGGGATTCCTCTGCCCCGCCTCCGGAGCATTCCCGGAGAGCGAGCTGGGCTCCCGGGCAGACTTGCCCCCGCTCCCTCTTCTGGGAGAGCCACGCCGGGAAAAAGTTACTGGGCTGCGCCCACCCTTTCCCCCCCTTGTAAGTTTCCTCACGTTGTTCAGCTGCGGGCTGTTCAATTTGGCCCCGGCTCTCTGCGGGAGCAAAGGTGTTTGCAGCTCTCCACCCCAGCCCGGCAAAGACTCAGCTGGGAGGGGCTCTCGGGGTGGGGGGTGGTGGCGCCATTCTCCAAGGCATGTGCTGCATGGCCTGCCTGGCACTGTGCCCCGTGATGCCTGCCTGTGAGCCTGATCTGGGCAGGGGAGCACTCACCCCCCTGGTAGCTTTTGGAGGTCAAGCCTCCCGGCAGGGGAAACACTCGCCTCCCGTTTCCTGCACAGCCGCACTCACCCCTAGGTGAGTAAAAAAAGTTTTGTATACCCCGCACCCAAGTATACCCCGCGGGGAGGGGTGCGGGGTTTGTAAAAACGAATATAACCCGCGGGTTACATTCGCTAAAATACGGTACTCTGTCTATGTGATGTTGAATTTAATTTGTTGTTTCATGCTTGTGTTAACTTGGTGGCCCTTTTTAAAAATATGGTAAATGACATGCCTTTTCACTCTTTGAAGTTTAAAAAAAATTAAAAATGCATGTCAGTAATAAGTTTGATCTTCTGAGTTTTAGAAGTCACAACAGGATTGAGAAATGAGGACTTGTTTATAGATAGACCTATTCCTGAATAACTCTGTATGAACTCTTATTAGGAATGGGTGATTTTTTTTTCAAAATTTGCTTAAATCACCATGGAAGTGGACTGACTTGAACCAGAAACCTTCTGTATCTTGAAGGAAGAATACTCAGGAGGTCTAAACCTGTAGCGCAGTCATTATTTCATCAGATGGTTTTGCTTTTTTGCTGGCAATGTTTTGGAGCGTCCAAATGTCTTGTCTGTCTTATTACTGAATAGAATGTTCTCATTACCATGGTGTAAATTTAGAAGTTTTTTTGAAATGCGAAACTGTAAAATCCTGAGGTTCTTATTGCTGTTATTGATTGATTTAAACAAGAACCCTGTTTAAGAAGTTGCCTTTAAATATTGAATCTAGTTCTGCTCTGGTACACTAATGCAACCCTACTGGCATTAGTCAAGTTACACACTAGTGTAGCAGTGATCACAGTTTGGCCCATTATAAATAAATGTCTTCATTTTAACTTGATGCATTTCTTTTCCTTTCTCTCTCTCTAGTCGTGTAAGGGACGCTCCAATAGCTGGAGCTGGAGCATATGCTGACAGTACAGCTGGAGGAGCTGCAGCCACTGGAGATGGTGATATCATGATGCGCTTTTTGCCCAGGTTTGTCCGTTTGGGGAAGATTGCATACATTTTTGCCAGAGAGTTCCTGTGAAGCAAATCAATAAAGTGATGAATTAATACAATTATTGGTTTTATTGGCTGCTTACATATATTTGGCCATGAATTGCTTTTTTTATTTATGCCAATCAACATGGCTGTAACCAGATAAGGTCCACTATTATAGACAATGAATCACTTACTGATTCTTCAGCGTGTTTTCTGCTACCTCATTACAAATCCAAAATGACAGAAGGAATGAGTGGCTTCCATATGTAAATGCAGTCCACCAAAAATGCCTTGTGTCCTGCAGTTTCATTTGTGAGAACAAACACATAAGCATTAGAAAGCCAACTGAGACCATTTTCTCTTCTATTTTCTTCCCCATTGTACTTTATAGATAGTGAGCATCTTCATTTCTACCTGCTCCTTTTTATTACCAGAAATGATGTAGTCTGCTTTTGCAAATGATCTTCACGTGTAGTCCCAAATAGAATACACTACAGTATTCTCTTCTGGATGTTACAGAGGCATTTCTTTTTATAAAATAGAGCAGTGGATCCAAACTACTCAGGTAACTGAACTGCTCAGTCTAAAACTGGCTGCACAAATCCTGCTAGCTCGTATTCACTTGTAAATGTTGTAGACCTCAGTGGATCTTGAGTTACTCCAAATCAGTCTTGAAATAAGAGAGAACATTAGGGGGGTGTCTACACTACAGGATTTTGTCGACAAAAGTAGGCTTTTGTCAACAAAACTATACCTGCGTCTACACTACCACCGCGTTCTGTCGACAGTAAGTTGACAGAATGCGGCAGTTTTGTCTATGGCAGTAAACCTCATTCTACGAGGAATAACGCCTTTTTTTCGATAGTACTCTGTTGAAAAAAACGCTATTGCATGCAAACTGTGCTTTTTCGAAGGAGAGCATCTAAACTGTCGAAAAAGTGGCTTCCTTTGTCAACAGTACTGGTTGTAGTCTAGACGCTCTTTTTCGACAGAGGCTTTGTCGACAGTATCTGTCAAAAAAAAGCCTGTAGTCTAGACATACCCTTGCATAGTTCATTGAGTTAGTCTGAAACGTGTATCTCTGTGACAGAAGATATGGAGTCCAGGGACGAGGAAATGTGATAGTACTCCTCTTCCAGAATGCCAGAATTAAAGATTGTTCATTGCTTAATTGAGTTTTTCTTATTGTAACAAGACACAGTGGCTTCATATAAGTACATATTTCTTGAAAGGAAAACAATACTCTTAGGCCTAAGTTGTGGTGGTGTTCAAAATTGTTGACTTTGAGATTGTGCACTTTGAGATTGTAGGACTGCTCAGAAGTATCATTAGTCTAATGATATTCTGTGTTAGATATTGTTACTACTGATATGAAGGTATTTAAGTTTGGTTTTGCATTTAAAATAAAACACCTCAACAAAAAAATCTTTGGTTCTCTGGCAAATCTGAGTCAATTAAAAAAACACCTTCATTATAACAAATGGAAGGAGAGTTGGATAACATGTGCCTCTCTGCATGCATGCTCCCTCTTGGACTTGTGTAAGAAAAGTTAATATTCTTTTACCACATTCTTTCTGACTACTTTTAGCGGAAATTCATTATTTTCTAATTCACCTCTTCAAAAAACAAAAACAGACAAACAAAAAGAAGGCAACTTTGAAAGCCTAAATTTTTAAAGCTAGGTCAGTTTATAAGCCTTTTAGAAACTAGCAGTAAGATGAGGATTGGAGTATTGTGTTCAATCACGTAATGAGGAGATGAGGAGAAACAGCAATTCTTGGGGTTCTGTTACAAACTTCCACCAGAAGGTTGTCGATCAGTAGCTTAGTCTTCAATTTTTATTTGTGTTCCAATAAAAATTATTTTGCTTTGTTCATAACAAGTGGACATATAGCCCATGTTTTTGTAGCACTAACTGGATACCATAATATTTTCAACATGGAGTTTGTTCAGTAGTTACTTTTTCCGTGTGCTGTCATATTTTAGAAGGTCTTCTGATAATACTCAGTCACAGAGAGTAAAACTTCCAATTTGTTTCCTAAATCAGCTATCAAGCAGTGGAGTATATGAGGACAGGAACAGATCCAACTATAGCTTGCCAAAAAGTTATTTCCAGGATCCGGAAGTATGCTCCATTCTTCTTTGGTGCTGTTATATGTGCCAACACTACTGGAAGCTATGGTAAATCTTCCTATTATATTTTGTTCAACACAGAGAACTTTGACACAGGCGAGTGAAACATAGAGCAGGCCACAACGTTTTTTAACTTTAACCATTGTTGGGGGGAATTGCACTCTCACTGTCAAATACCAGGCATTTTATTAGGTCCAGAGGGGTATGATTAAATGGTAGCTTGCCAAATACCCAGGGAATCCAGGTTGTTCTTCAGCCTAATATCTAAGATTTGCAGAGAACTCCTGGGGGAGTTAATAAATACTTAACAACATTTACAGCTTCCATTTTCTAATACTTTTATAGGTATGATTAATTTTAAGGTTTTTTTTTTTTTTTTTTTAAACCATACTCCTTTGGGACATGACATAAGGCAGTCCAAATGTGACTGTAGCAGAGTTTCAGAATGATACAAGATCAGTCATTGTGCTGGACATCTCATTAGTGAACTATTATGGCTTGTCTACACTACTGCTTTACAGCACAGTAACTTTCTTGCTTAGGGGTGTGACTTCCCCCACCAAGTGCAGCAAGTCTTAGCGCTATCAAGAGCCAGTGTAAACAGGCTCCCAGTGCTGGGAGCTATGCTCCCTCATGGAGGTGGCTTACCTAGAGCCCTCAGAAAGCTCTCCCCCAGCACTGGTGCTGTAACCACACTGCTGCATTAAAGCTGTGCTTTGCCAGCACTTTAAACTTAGAAGTGTAGACAAAGCCTTAGGAGAAGTAGAAAATAAAATTTGCTGATCAGTATGGCTTCTATATTTTTAATCTTACTTCCTATAGTTCTGTGTTTGAGAGATTAGAGTTGGAGGAGAACATTATATTCATCAATGTAAAGATATTTCTTTCTAATTTAAATGACTAAGTTTATTAAGTGCACTAGTAATGAGCATACTTTTTACGACTAGTAAAATGCTTTTGAGAAATCTCAAAAAAAAATTTACATTGTAGCAAAATTAGTAATTGGATCTTTAGAACATTAAATATGAAAAAAATACTAATCTTACAATATTCCCTGTAAGTCACTTTTGGTGTTTGTTTTTTAACTTTCTCAGGTGCTGCCTGCAATAAAGTTCCAGGATTCACTCGTTTTCACTTCATGGTCTATAGTCCTTTGCTAAATCATTCATCTGAACAAGTAGTAGACTGCATTTAGTTCTTTCATTTTTTTTTCTGTACCAACTGCATTTATACTTAAAAGACCACAGAGAAAAAGGAAGCGGAAAAGGCTCACTGCCATTTCCTTTTTTACGGATATGTGAGTACGTGGAGTAAAATATGTGGAGAAAGCATATCTCTCTCTCCTCGTTTTAACATATTTTGGTTTATTAGCATGCCACCAATATGTTAGTAAACTTAATCTTTTCTTAATCTAGCAAACTAATTTAATAATCTGGTGGGTTATATCCAAATTCTGGTGGGCAGTTTGGTTTCATCTACCAGATGAATACATTTATCTATTTTTAGATTACAGGATACTGTGTAGAGATCCAAAATATCTATTAATGATAAAGTGGGATTTAAATACTTTACTGGTGTATATGGGTGATTATATTTTAAAATGGAAAATACCTTTTGGAATCAGTCTCAAAAACAGATGAAAGTTTGCATGACTTTTGTACCAAGAAGAACTGGAAAGAACAATTTCATGGCTGATCGGAGAGCAACAAAGTAAGTTGCTTCTTTTGTGGTGATACATCATCATTCTGTGATGTTCAGTCACAGTAATGCAGTACATTGCAAATGTTATCCTGCAAAGTCAGGAAGTTACTTTACTTGTATCTTTTTGTGACTCAGGTATGCTGTATCTTCCCTTCCTTTTTACTTTTACTTCTGGGAACAAATGGAGATGTTTTACTCTCCTTTCAATCACAAAGTGTTGGGTAGGATCCCAAAAGCTGATAGACTTATTTTCAGAAAATGGTTTCCATACTGTACTTCCCATTTCATTTCCCATGTTGTGTTCTGTCATTGAGGGCAGTGCTTCTGTGATCAGCATTCCATTGTTGCCTAAGATATACAGATTTCAGGCCCACAGGACATCCAGAAGAACTGTGGGTGGAATGACTTATTTTTCTGTATTAAATATTCTACAAAATGAATTATGGCTAGTGAAATCTCTTCATTTTAACAGACCTTTTTGGCAACCAAGTCCCAAATTCTTGAAGCTTCTGGTGACTAATTATGGAAATACAGTATTTTCTCCAATGTTTCCTCACTTGTCATTATGTAAAAACTTACACTGACTGGTCTGCTGTCTGTGGTCTTTGAATACGGAGTATTACTTGAAATGTATAGATTTGTGTTTTTTCCTTAAATTAGTAATCACCAGTAATCAGCCACAGTTTGATATACTCCAATGATGCAACTTATAAAACTGGCAAAATGACTTACCTTGGGTTTTTTCAACTGGTATTTATTTGTTCAGTAGTTTAGTAAGCAATTTTCTTTAAACTTTCTCTATAGTCACAAGCAGTCTGCCACTTCAAATACGCCAAGAACTTGTTACTGTTCTTGTGGTTACTTCATTTTTTTTAAATCAGTTTCTTCTCCTTAATTCCCCTAATACCTTTACCCGATGGTGCTCAAATACGCCCATTTGCACAAAGTTTTAAGTATTTGTTGTTTCTTGCAGCATCAGTTTTGTCCATCTAATCAAAATTTTCCTATTCCCAAACTGCCACCAGTATTGAAAATTGAATTATGAAGTTCAATCTGTTCTGTTTTCAGAATGCTTAGTAAAGGAAAATGCTCCCTTTGTCCTTTTTCTCCTCTGCGCGTGACCTGCCCTCCACAACTGTAAAGGAATAATTGCATGTATCCAATGGAATTTATCTTTAGGGAACACAAATATTTTAATTCCTAGCATCCTACAAAATTGCTGTTTCTAACTTTTTCTCCTACTGCATCTCACTTGTGGATACCAAGTTTCATTTATTTCCATGTACTGTGGCTTTTTCCCTAGTTTTTTGAAGATCTGTTTAAAGGCTCTTTTATCTGCCTTCTAATTTGGCAAACTTGCCGATCAGTTTATTAAATCAAGAGCTTGAGATTGATAAGGAAACTGAAAGGGAAAAAAGTTAAAATGGCCATGTTATACCATAAATATTTCAATGAGCAATCTCTGCTTGAGTAAAAACACTGGGGGGTAATGCAAGTTTACTTTAATGTAACTTAATAATTAACTTTTTGGTATCCTTGTATACTTTGTCTTAAAATGGCCATCGCCTTATGCTCTTAGCTTCTATGATTTAAAAGCTGGAAAAGCTTCCAGACAAGAAATGGCTGTTGTTTTCATTAACCGTTCTGTTGATGAAGTTAATTTGGAGGATTCATTTTCTTTACTGGCTGTTGAATGCTAGTTGAAAAAATACTTTGAGAACGTTTATGGAAGATTTGCATTGATTTGAATTACTCTGCTCATAATGCTGTTCTGTAAAATTTAGTTCTCTGTACATCTCATTTTTATGCAAAGAAGTAGTCAAAGGGCTAGATAAACAATGGAACATAGGCAGGTAAGGCCAACATTTAAGCACAGCTTAGATCCTGAAACCACTGCTCAGCTGCTGCTTAACTCTGTAAGTACCTAAATTCCATAAATTGCCACCAGTGAGAATGTACAGAATCTTCAGTTCTGCTGACAGAGTTGGTTGGAGTTCTAGCTCAAACCTAAGTTCCAGTGGAATTTTCAAACTAGGAGTTCCCCTGTCTTATGTAATCCAGTGAGCAAACTCAGAGCATTCCAAACCTGCAGAAAAGGTCTCTAGATTTCAATAGAGAATGTCCAGGATACATAATAGATCAGCTGTGGTATGAGAGGCTTGCATTAAGATCCCCACTGTGCCTGATTTAGATCAGGGACTTGAGCGTAGGTCTTGTGTATCCTGTGTGAATATTCTGACCATTGAACAGGGATATTCTCCTGTTAGAACAATTCCACTTTCTATAATTAAATATTCCCTGAGTTGCACAGGGGGAGAGTAACTGTATAGCTTCCAAACAGGATTGAGTTATTGGGGGGTTTAAGCACAACATAGCAGCAAAGCAACTGATATAAAATTGTGTTGGAGAAGAAGAGAAGTAATGCAATGGGACCTCTTCCAAGTTCTTTCCATTTGAGATATTATGAAGAGGCTTGAATATACCAGAGAGAGGTCTACTGAGCACTTTGGTTTGGCTCTCCCTTGGCAGAAGTTGGCTGTTTCTCAGTAGGACATGGATACTAGTTATGTGGAATCTGTCTGCACTGTAACATGCCTTGAGGCTGTAATAATATTGCTTCAATTTAAATTAAGCTTGTAACCTAAACACAGTCAACTTTATACCATTTTTAGGAACAAGTTATTGTGAGGATACAAGAACTTAGTCCCTCTGATGGGAGTGGGATAAAAAGTGTTTGTAACCTTATCTGTGGAATTCCTGATAATGCCTCCATAATAAGAATTGCATGTGCCATTCTGAAAATCTATCATGAGAGCATAAGTGTGATATTTGGTGATTAACTATCTATTGGCAAAATAAATCCTGAGCAAATGAGTTTTAAAAGGTGAACATATATTCATAAAAAACATTTCCTAAACAAATGGAAATGCTCTTTGCTCTTCCATATGAAATCGAGGGTCATGCGATCAAGAACTGCCATAGTTGACTGTTATGTGTTTTCCTGTAAAGAATGTGTTAAAAGATTAAAACTAAAGATTAATAGAGGCAGAAGACCAGGATCCCATTTATTTTATTAATGCTTCAAGACTAGTACTTGGAAAAGTTTACTTGTCCAAAAAATTCTTATACTGATCAGACACAATGTTTCCAACCTTGGCAGTTCACCAGATAGTGAACCATAAAATGACATTCTGACTTTATATTTATCACTGACTGAAAGAGAGTTTTTGTATCAACTAATTGGAGGATTTGCTAGACAGCTTCATTCCACTCAAAGGTGGGAATCCAAGTATGGGTCATAGAATCCATTTGTTTAATTGCTTTACTAGCTCTTAAAATAATTGCACAAATTGCAGTGGGATTTAAATGTGAGTGAAAGGGGAAAGTGAGATGATAATTGGCATGATGTGATGTCACAGTTCCATCTTGTTGATCATCAGTTCTGAACTGCTGTATTACAGTAGTATTGAAAAAATTGTGTATGTGTACATACCATGGATGTAACAAAAGTTGTGCTTCATAGCCATGATCACAGCTTAAAAGTTGTATCCATATAGCATTTCATACTTTAATTCATTGATTAAGCCAGGAGTGGGGAACCTAAGGCCCAGGGGTCAGATGCGGCCCCCGGCTTACCTGGATCTGGCCCCCAAAGGCTCAAGGCTCCCCCACCCCTGAATGGAGAGCTCATGCTGGAGTACACGAAGTCTACTAGCCTGGGCCTCACTAGGCTAGGGGAGGGAAATGTGTGGAGTGACTTTCTTCTTCTCAGGGGCCACGTCAGTGAGGATTTTGGGGTTTTTTGCTTCGCTTTTTTCGCGCCTCGCCCCCTCCCTCCCCCCCACTGATTTTTCTGTGGGTCAGCAGCCCCCAACCCAAAAAAGGTTCCCTACCCCTTAAGCATACGGAAGGTTCATGATCTAGAAAGACAAAGCCTAAAACAATAGTAGATACAAAACAGGTAAATGTACATTCAATGCTGGGATATTTTAGACCCAGTAAGTATAATGGGTAACTGTGTCCTGCTTGTGGCATGCTTTGGATATGTCTACAGTGCAATAAAAGACTTGGGCTGGACTGAGTTACCTGATTTGTGTGCAGGGCTATAAAATTTCAGTGTAGGTGTTCCTAGCCTGGGTTATGAGTCTGCCCTCCTTTTTAGGGTCTTAGTGCCAGGGCTCCAGCCCAAGCTTGAGCATTTATACTAGAGTTTTATAGCCCCCATGTCCCAGCCACATGTGCCCAAGTCACCTGTGCTGCAAGTCTTTTATGACTCTGTAGTTACTCACTTTGAGTTCTACTTTCCTAAATTCAAGATCTATTTTATCTACCTATTTTTGCGTCTTGGTTCCTAGTATTCCTTACTGAATTAGTGATTTGCCAGATTTATACAGGCACAAATTGCATAATTCAGTTGTTTGGGTCTAACTGATGGAAAAGCATGGTGGAGCTTGCTTGTACATGGCTTTGAATTGATGTTTAGTTAATTCCTGTGGAAATACTTTTGTGTTTCGCTGACAAAACTTTCCCTTAACAGTGCTGTTTTGTGACCACCCATGTATCTTTAAGATATATTCTTCCATCAGGGTGACCAGATTAGGGATGTCATCGTATAGTCGAATACATGATTAATGGATAAACCTGGGTTTATCAGTTAATCTCACCTACTGCATGCACTCTCTTCCCCGCTGCCCTGTATCAGCTTTTAGCTCCCCATGAGCACTGGATCCAGGGAGCTGCCCGCCCCCCACTTCCATGTTGCTGCCTCTGTGCCTGAGGCGGCAGCATGGGGCAGCAGGCGGGACCTGGTCTGTGTGGGGAGCAGGTTTTTAAATCAGCTTCCCTTATAGACCAGCTACCACCTTTCACCCTGCACTATTGACTCCAATACAGAGGCAGCAGCAGTGGATGGCAGGGGGCTCCCTGAGAGTGGGGCCAGGAGCACACTGGCTGCCAGCCCCCTCCCTGAGACTAACAAATAGTCATGTAACCAATAATATTTTAGTGGTTACACAACTGTTCAATTAATCGCTATCTAACATCCCTGGACGAGATAGCAAGAGAGAAAAATTGGGATGGGGGAGGGTGCCTATATAAGACAAAACCCCAAATAATTGAACAATGGTAATTTTGTTTAAATCTGTGATTCTTTTAAATAGCGAAGCCAATGCTGCTATCCAAAAAACTTGAATTTTTTAATAATCTATTAACACTTAATGCAACTGATACTGGTGAATACATGTGCATATTTATTGCTTCACTTTACCAGGTTTTTATCTCCACCTCAAAACAAGATGTAAGCAGAAAGTAGGGGCTGCATGGAATTTAATTAGTAACAATTGGAGCTAGTGGGACAAACATCCATGACATGGTTAACTTTATTTTAACTGGAGTGTATGTTTGTAAATTAAGCTTTGCATCTCAAATGTCCTCGTTAGGGGGTCTGTTCTCTCCTCTATGTAACTCCCATTAAATTTACAGTGAAAGAACATTATGGAAATGTCCATGCAGCAGATGTGGCAGATTCTCTGATTTTTATGAATAGTTTTGCCATTATTGTTTGTGATGCTGATTCAGGTGGTAAACATTTTAGATGTTTGTGCATCTAAGAGTATTTGCTGGGTTTTCATCTTTCCCCTGGACAGGTGGAATCAACATAGCTAAATACACCTGCTGCTGAAACACTCTTGTAATGTATAGTGATTATGTTTACATACAATCACTATACAGGCAGGTGGTGTTGTGTGAAATAAAAGCTATGCGACTTGTAAGTATGCCACTTGTTAAGGTAATTTCTGTAAGGTGTTCCTGATTATTTTCAGTGGATTATTTGAAACAAAATAGGGAGAAAGCTTTTGAAAAATAGAATTGTTTCCCTCCCCAGGTACATTTTTTTTTCCAAATACATATTTGATATTGTGAAATGTCAAGTTATGTTTGTTAGAAATGATCCATGCAAGATTCGGCATGAATAATTTTTATGTAAGATTTTTAACAGGAAGTTTTTATTTTGACACTTGAACGGTGTTCTTTTCCAGGCTGCAAGCAAATTACCTTTCATTGAGTGTTTGTATTTTATTCAGTTATATTATTGGAGAAACTTCTTTGAAAAATTATTTTGATTGTGCAGAATACTTGGGTAAAGCCTAAAAAATATGCCTATATGAAATTGTAAATGGCCACTTCAATGTAGCTTGAAAGTTTAATTGTATTACCTGGTGACGCTTTGCATTTACCTATTGCCTTACGTTTGAAGTTATCAGACCTCAAAAGCATTAAGAATTTTAATCTCTCAAACTGGTACTTTTCAAGTTTCCAAGGTACAATATTTTACTTGTTCTGCAACTTCATTGCTGCGGTGTTTCAAAACATTATCTGTTGTTCCTTTTCCAAGATGTAACTATTTCTTCAACTTGACATTTATGAGAAGTCCAAATTTTCAAGGTACCAAAGTGCAGCATTATTAAACATGTCTGCTAGATTACAGTATCTGCATAAATAAAGGCCCACTTATGGCATTGGTAACATGAATACAGACTGCTTTAAGTAGCTAGAGCTACTGGAATGTCAAAATGGGAGTCAGTGGGAATCTCTGTGCGTGCATTAGGCTGCCTGTACATGACTTAGTACAATACTTGGGCCTGAATTATAGTCTCATAGGGCAAAACCAAAGAAGAGTTCACAAACCTTCCCCATTCTAGAATTCCATTGCATACTTTTGCCTTTTATTCTACCTTTGCACATTCTTCAGTGTGTCCTGAAAATGATTTATTCCAGGTTGGGACTGTAGCTAATACCATCAGAGGGGTAGCCGTGTTAGTCTGAATCTGCAAAAGCGGCGAGGAGTCCTGTGGCACCTTATAGACTAACTGAAGTGTTGGAGCATAAGCTTTCGTGGGCAAAGACCCACTTTGTCAGATGCATGTGACATCTGACAAAGTGGGTCTTTGCCCGCGGAAAGCTTATGCTCCAACACTTCAGTTAGTCTATAAGGTGCCACAGGACTCCTCGCCGCTTTAGCTAATACTATGTCATCCTAGATAGAGTTCCTACTATATTCTGTATCTACTTTCCTTTCACTGTTAATCATTTTGCTTGGCTAGAATGGATGGTGTAAACTGGGTGTAATACTGTTAATTGGGGAAGACCTATATGCAAGTAGGGATTTGGCTGGCTTCCAGACTTACATATTTTTGCAAAGAAATTGGTCATTTTGCTTTTGGGTATTAACAGTATGCCACTGAAACATGCTTTCCACCTTGCTCTTTAGTAATGAATGATATTTATGAAAAGGTAAAATGAACAGCTGACATAAGTTATGTTGATTTGAAAACCAGCTGGCTGTAGCAATTTGACATTCCAGGATGCAATCCAGACAACAGGGGCTGTGTTACCTATGCCCATAAAACTTAGATACCTTGTTTTGTTGCTGTAGCACTGACCTGGGCTGCCCACAAAGCGCCTTCCGCCATGCAGATAACACCCTGAGGCTGCATCTAGACTGGTATGATTTTCCGCAAATCCTTTTAACGGAAAAGTTTTTCCATTAAAAGCATTTGTGGAAAGAGCGTCTAGATTGGCATGGATGCTTTTGCGCAAAAGCACTTTTTGCGGAAAAGCATCCGTGCTAATCCTAGATGTTTTATAAGAAAGCCCGATCGCCATTTTCGCCATCGGGGCTTTTTTGCACAAAACAGTTTTTAGCTGTCTACGCTGGCCCTCTTGCGCAAATACATTTGCGCAAGAGGGCTTTTTCCCGAACGGGAGCAGCATAGTATTTGCGCAAGAACACTGACAATCTTACATTAGATCGTCCAGTGTTCTTGCGCAAAATTCAGCGACCAGTGTAGACAGCTGGCAAGTTTTTCCGCAAAAGCAGCTGCTTTTGCGGAAAAACTTGCCAGTCTAGACGCAGCTTGAGGGTCTGTGTGTAGCTGTAGCCTGCCAGCCACACATTAGTCATACTCTAGCACCCACCAGTATTGGTTACCATTTGCAGGATAACCCAACCTACTCCAGCCTGAATTCCCCCCAAACTTGTGTTCTGGACTGTCCATCTCTTGAGCAGTCCAAATGTATTTGGTCCATTGCCCATGTAAGGGGATCATTACACAAGTTTGTTAAATGAAATTACATACACAGTTCATAATACTAGATTAGTTTATTAGAGAACACCACAAGGTAATTGTACTGTTTTACAACTTGTAAGACATTAAAGTAAAAACTGGTAACAGGAGAAAGAAGGATAAAACGTTTCCCAGTACTAAAACTTAAACTACACTTGATTTAAAGTGAAGTCCCCCTACCAAATGGTCCTAGTAATGTTGCTGCCCAAATTACCAGGACAAAATGTACTCCTAAATTCCAGCAGCTGTTTCTTTTATTTTCTTTTCCTAGGGGAATTGTGTGTCACTGCATGTAATCAGAATTCATGGCCCCTGCAGATTTCTTTGCTTCCACATAGAAAATGACTTCTGCTGAGGAAGCAAATAGAAACCATAAAAGCGGTCATGTACCTTTCCCCAGCAATATAGGCAGGCCAGTTTGGGCACCAGGAGTAGCTGATAGAGATGTAAATTGGTGGTGTGCTTGGGAGTTGTGTTTGAGAGTCACTCTGCCATTTGCTGTTGTGGCATGATCAATGTGAAGGGGGTACACCCTGTATACATTGTTCTGGTATATATTTTAATTTGTTAGAAGCAATACTATACTTCCCAATATAGATTTACTTTCCCTTGGCAATGTCATACTTACTGTTTATATTACATGCTTTGTTATGATGGTGGTTGTACATGTGGTATACTACTTGAAAACAAAATGGCTGTTCTAGTTTCAAATAATTGTCATCCAAAATAGCAACTTCTGTCAGTCTATTTTAAACTACATCAGTAAGCAACTGCTTTGGTGTTTCTGGATATTCATTGTAATGGGAAAAATTCCAAAGTAAATTACCTCTGAGAAATTAACCTTAGTTTGGTAGATGGCTATATACAGTAGCTTGAAAAGATTAAAACTTTCCCTAACCAAACACTTCTGTCTGCAACAGTCATTTTCATAACATCGAGGAGCAATATAGAAATGACAGTTTTTCTTTGTCACATTTTCTGCCAAGAAGGTATTGTCTCTAGCACAGTTTCCTATCACTCAGCCAGCCATTGTTAAAATTCTATAGAGCAATCCTGCAGTGATGCGATAAAAAAAATACACCGCTTGGGAAACAAACACCTAGGTCATTAAGCAACAGTAAAATGGTAGTCTTGGTAATCACCAAAGAATTCTCCAATCTGAGACTTCCAAAAGAAGATGGATTTTGTTTTGTTTTTTGGATTAGAATGGTATGAAAATAAAACAATCCTTTGTCTTTGTACTGATAGTGGAAGTATTCCTTGTGTAATGGCTGTAGGATCAGTCTCTACAGAAATACTCTTAATAAAAGGTTCACAATAAAGGACAAAATTAAATTTAAGGAATAAAATACGGAGCAACATACCAGTATACTTGTAACTAGGTGATAACTGCTCTACTTATGGAAATAACCTGAAGTGTTATGACAGAATTCAGCATTTGTAATTATGAAAATGTAGTAAGTCTTAGGACTGTAAAGTGAAGACTGGGATTAATACACAGTGGTAATGAACTGTAATGCTGTTTGAATTATTTAAAATATGAACGTCAGCATGGAAGGTCTTACATTTTCAGTTTTAAACAAGTTTTGTGACTAAGTGCTATGAACTATAGAAATATTGTTTTTCAGTTCAGTGGCTGAAGTGTTATATGTTTGTAAGAATAAAACAAAGTTAAACCTTGGGTTTGTATAAAAATCCTACATACATAAATGTTCACTGGACATTCAAATCTATAAAATTCCTTAATGTGACAGTGATCCTAAACTCTTAATCCTTCCTATTAAGTTAAAGTCTATGAAAAAGATGGGTGCAACTGGAGTCAAATTTGATCTTGATGAGTTCAGGGATAGCTGGATGCGGGAGGTATGCAAGGTAACACTTAAGAGTGTTTCAGGACATTAATATGTACTAATAAAGAAATATACCTCAAAGCCAAAGGGAATTTATGGAAAACATAGTGAAGGAAATTAGTGGAAAGTGTAAGCAACCAAGGAAAAGCAGGGCAAGCATCAACCAAACAATACTTCAGAAAAAAGGAACCTAAGTAAAAACATTATGCAAAGCAGTGAAGAAATCACAAAAGATGAGATCAGCCCAAGTTTTGGAAAGAAAAGTCCCAATACCTTAAATTCAGAATATATCCCAAAAGATTTAAGTTGTGTGGAAACACTATGAGGTCAGTGATGCATGCGGTAACAAAGGCTATTAGCAAAACTGACAGAAAATGAAGAAGAGGTATCACAAATATGGAAGGAACATGTTCATAAAGTGTTTGAACCCTGTATTGGTCCAAATGCAAGCATTCTAGACATGGTAGATGAACAGGGCACCTTGCAAGGAGAATGGGTATCAGCACTGAACCATCATCAAGAGAGACTGAAAGAGCAGTGAAGCAGTTTAAAAAATAGGAAAGGTGCAGGAACAGACAGAGTAACAGCTGAGCTGCTAAATGCCAGCAGGCCACCTGCTACCAAGGTATTATAAAAATACATATAAGAAGGCATGGGAGCCAGATGATTGGCTAAAGGCAATAGTTGTACCAGTCTTGAAGAAAGGTGGTCCTGCTGATGTAAATAATTATAGAGCCATAAGCTTTTTGTCAGTCCTGGGGGAAAAACCATGATGAAAGTAATTAACAGATTGTGGCCAGTTTTAAAAGAAATAGGCAAAGAATAGTGCAGCTTTAGAGCAGGATGAAGTTGTACTGGTCAGATATTTACACTTAGGTAGTTGATTTTGGGGGTAAAGGACGAGAAAAATAAAAACAAGAATGGAGAATAACTATGTTGGCTATTTCTACAATGCTACCCTGAACCAAATGCCTTCATTAAGGCAATGAAAAGAAGCAAAATCATATGGCAGTCCAGATAAAATAACTGCACTTACAAAAGCTAGGTGTGAAGACTCCTGCATTTTTTGTAAGAAGTGGTGGAACACTAAGCAACTGTTTCAAGTCTTAAGTTTGGTATAAGACACAAAAAAACTATTTGAATGTTCATCCCTGGGTAGAGAACCACCTTTTCCATGGGGATGAGTCTGGCATCATATATATATATATATATAGTAGCCCAGTGTCTGAGAGTCTGTAATGCCGAAATGCTGGCTGTTCCCTCTGGGGGGGCGCTGTTGACTGAAATGCTGGCTGTTCCCTCTGGGTGGCCCATGCTGCATGGGGAGTGCGGGGCCCAAACGGCCGCTTGCTCCCCCGCAGCGGCCCAGCTGAGCGGTGCAGAAGTCAGCTGAGTGCCACAGCGGGAGGTGAAGGGGGGTGGGGCGGTGACGTGTGGCGTGACAGCGGCTCCAGGCCCTGTCCCCTGGCCATGAACATCACCCCCAGTCCCCCTTCGCCTCCCGCCGTGGTGCTTGGCTGACTTCTGCACCACTCAGCCGGGCCGCCGCATGGGAGCAAGTGGCACAAGTGACCGTGTGGGCTCCGCACCCCCCCATGCATCATGAGGAATGCGGAGCCCAAACAGTCATTTGGGCTCCACGGTCCCCTGAGAGGCAGGAGGCGGAGGAGAGCTGAGAGAGCGCGAAGGGGAGGCAGTAGGAGGAGGAGAGAGAGAGAGAGACGGAGCGAGAGACTGGAGGCTCAGGAGACAAGACCGATCTGGAGGAGAGACCTGAAAATCCCATCTTATGACGGGCTAATTGGCTAGTGTACACAGACTCAGATTCACAGAGGTATATGTAGCTTTATTAAATTCCATTAAAATCTATGGAACTTAGGCTCCTAAATACCTTTCTAAGGATCTAGACTAATTTTTGAGGTGATGGATCTAGCACTTATTGGTGGGGACATTTCAGTTGAGGTGTAATTACATCTCAGCGGTATAGTTAATGGACCTACATTATCTGATCCAGTATTCACTATTGCTGTCTTCTCTTAGCCAAAATCACTATTTATTGAAGTACTGTAAGTAAAAAGGAAATAAAAGTAGCTGTTGAATCAGACACCTCTAGGAAAGACACTAGTTGCTGAGGGTCAGAGACTGCCTCTGCAGTGAGCTGGAGGTAAGTGAGGGGCTAAAGAGCAGGGCTACGTCTACACTGGCATGTGCTTTTGCACAAGAGATGTGCTTTTGCGAAAGAGCATTCATGCTCGTGTAGACGCTCTCTTGCGCAAGAAAGCTCTGATGGCCATTTTAACCATAGGGCTTTTTTGCTCAAGAAATTCATGTTGCCTGTCTACACTGGCCTCTTGCACAAGAACAGTTGCGCAAAAGGGCTTATTCCTGAGCGGGAGCATCTTAGTTCTTGCACAAGAAGCCGATTTCATACAGTAGAATGTCAGTTTACTTGCGCAAGAACACACGGCCAGTGTAGACAGGCAGCAAGTTTTTGCACAAGAGAGGCCGCTTTGGCACAATATCGCGCCAGTGTAGACACAGCCCAGATGTGTAGATGTCATGAATTTTTTTTCCCCCTTGTAGAAGTAGATGAACTTCCCACTATAGGCAACAAATGTCATTTAAATGTTTATTTCCTAATCTGTAATCTTTGAATAAATGCTTTGTCTTGTTAATGTTATTTACATCTGGTGAGCTAGGAACATCACAAATCTCACTATTGCGGGATACTAACAATACATTTGAGTTTCTTTTTAAACCTATGTTTAAAATACCATAACTGAAAAAACTTTTACAAATATGACCTTTTTCTAAAATCTGCATGTGCTATTCTGGACTTTTCCCCACCATTTATGCACAAAACATTTCTTTTTATTAGCCACTTCTTATCCTGCATGATTCTTTTCACTAGAAAATTTCATTTTAGTAGCACCCGCACAGGACCAGTTAATTTTACAAACATGACTTGTTCCTGTCTATTCTGATAGCAAAGTCATAGTGTCAAAACACTAACTTGATCAAGATATTTGGGAAAAGGAGGGAAATGTAGGCAGGTGGAGTATAGGAGGGAAGAGATGCTGTTTACACATATCTGGTAATGAACAATTATGAAAATACAGGATGTGCATTATTTTTCTGAATCCTCCTACAAAAATACTAAATGTTTTAAAGTCTGCCTAAGTTTGGTTGTGTTCCTGCCTATTTTTAGTAAGCTTCCTTTTTCTCTCTGAACTTTATACTTTAAGTATCTCAATTAATATGAATGACTTCAAAACTGCCTTGTAATAACACAATCTATATAAGTGGATGTCAAACTTGTGTTCATAGAGATATTTAAGCTAGTTAAAAAAAACTATTGCTTTCTCATTCAGCTTCCTTTCCTATTGAATGTACAGCATTTTAAAATCACTGTTATATTGTTTATAGACTAAGAACAGAATTCGTTTTTTACAGTTCCGATCACAGTAAGTTATACCTTTTGCATTCAAGATTGTTTCAGCTGGAAGTACTCTAAGAAGTTGAAACCTACCACCTTTGCCTTCAAAAATCCTTTTGAAATAATTAGCTTTTCAGTGTCTATACAATGCCTAAATCACGTTAAAGTTATGTCACTTAAATTGCAAGGTTGTCTTTTATAACTTATTTTGCTTGAATATTTATTGTAGAGCACAGTAGGCAATCATTCCCATTTGTATGTGTCAGATCATGTAAAAAAGTTTTAATATGCAAGAGCAAAAAATTTAGTCCTGTCTTATTTAAAAGTTTGAATTTACATTTTAAAATAACAATGACATTAGTTGAGGATGGAAAAAATACTCATTATATAACAAGGTACAATGAACTGCATTACTGTGTATGTGTCATCAGGATCCCAGGAGGCCAACTGCAAAGAATGGTGCAGCCACTTCACAAATTTGGCGGTTATTCCAACATTTAGATTTATCAAGCCAGCAAGAAATAGCTTCTATAATACCCTTAGCAGGGCTACTCAATTTTGGAAGCCCCAGGGGCCACAATTATACTTTCAGCACATGCCAAGAGCTGCAAGTTACATGTGGTTGCATATAAATGCAAATAGATGGAAATAGCTTTTTTCACACTTACCTCCATTTCCATTTATCTCTGTAAAAGCGAATTCCATCTCCTAAACAGGGTTGAAAGCCCTTTGTTCATCCAACAAGCATCTCCTCTGCGTTGCCATTTTTAATGCTTCTTATTAAAAAGAAAATTGTATACCAGTGTTTTGGATATTTAGCTTGAAGCTTCAGGTTGTGCGTTTCTTGGAGTGATTTTACTGTAAAAAAGAAAATCGTTTCCAAGGCAGAGCACTCCAACTTATGGCGGGTGGGAAGCTGCGCGAGTCAGGCCGGACACGAGAGGCAAAAAAGGACAGGTGCCCGGGAGCCCCGTCCTGGATGTCCCCACACGGGAGTTTGTCAGTACATGCGAGATGGAGGCAGAGCTACCTGGCCATGGCACTGGACCCCAACTGTAGCCAGTGTGAGCCAGTCAGCACCTCTCAGGCTCTGCCCACAAGGCTAAACAGCCAGCATTTCTCACTCCTGGCACCGGGACTCCTGGCACCTCCTCCCTAGGGGCTAGAAATGCCGACACCCTGTACCCATCTGTTCCAGCCAGCCAGTCCGCTTGCATCTTTCAATGCTCACCCTGCCTGGGAGCCACCTTGCTTTTGTAAAGCATGTTGTCAGTGGAGGTCATGTTCAAAGGATCCCATCCATGGGCTGCATGTTGAGTGTAAACCCAAAAGACACAATGGGCTGCAAACCAATGGGCCGCGTGTTGAGTAGCCCTCTCTTACTAGTTACCCAGACATCAACAACAGTTCCCTTAAAGCAACCCAACCTTAGGCCTCCACTTAGACCCCAAGTCAAAAATCCCAAAAGATTGGATACATTACTTCCCAGATCTGAATATTTCAAATCTCACCCCAAAGAATGTATTTAAAAGAGTACTGGTTAAAAGATGAATATCCACACAGACAGGAGTACAGTTTTTGACATCAGTTTTACAAAGTTTGTAGTTGCAAAGTTTGTATTTGTAGCTTTGTCATTTCAAAGAGTCCTTACAGAATTCATCCATCTCCCAGCCACCCACCCTCTTAAAAAAACCCTCACCTCAACAGACCCTCAGGTAAGTTACTAGCTTTGTACTTGGCTAATCTGGAGGTGAATATTAAAGAGTGGGCTCAGGTGGTTTACAGGTCACATGACTGATCTACTGGTGCAAGTACAGCCAGGAGTTCTGATACAAAGCTCTAGTGCAGAGGTGCCTTCTCCTGAGATTGCTTTTCTGTCTTGCACTTGAATTGCAGAATATTGAAGAAAATGGAATGGAAATAACCCTACAAACTCCCATCCTATCTGGTGATTGCCTTAAACATAGGATTGTAGCTGTTCAAGAAGTGGGAAGCAAAGATCTCTCAGTGATAGGTGGCATATAAATGCATCTGTCCTTTCCTTTGCAGTTAGGGAATGTTTATAACTGTAGGTGGCCTCTGACTATATGCTACCTTATGACCAAAATAAGGTATTTTAAACTAGAATTAGTGTATCTCAGAGTATGGCAACATCTAAAACTTGCTAGGTTGAGATATCCATTTCCTATTTTAAAGAAGCTTCATGGGGTAGCTGAGTTAGTCTGTACAGGATAAACTTAAAAAACAACCAACTGTCTTGTAGCACTTTATAGACTAGCAAAACATGTAGATGGTATCATGAGCTTTCGTGGGCACAGCCCACTTCTTCAGATGACCACAGTCATCTGAAGAAGTGGGCTGTGCCCACGAAAGCTCATGATACCATCTACATGTTTTGCTAGTCTATAAAGTGCTACAAGACCGTTGGTTGGTTAAGTTTATCCTATTTTAAAGAGTTTCCTATTCATCATCTAAACCAGCTTTCTTGTTTCATGTTTTGCCATAACTGACCTAGTAATAGATTTCAGAGTGAAAGCCTGTTTAAGAAATACAAAACTAGAAACGTTCTATTGCAAATGTAAGAATCCCCAACAGAAGCTTTCAGCAGGGTTTGAACTAGACCTCCTTTTAGTGTTGCAGACATCATTGCCAAGCATAGACACAAAAACTTTCTGAAAGGCTGAGACTGGGGTATACTATCTTTTGCACCTAAATTTAATTCCTAGTTCTGCTAAAATTGACTCTCCACCTAGCAGATACCGTATTAGTAAAAAAAAAAAAAAAAAAAAAAAAAAAAAAAAAAAAAGCATCATAATTGACTCCCTCTTTAGTGGGGCTCTTAAGTATTGTTGAGTAATAAGGGCTGTGAAACACACAAGCATCAGCACTGGAAGGAATAGGTGAGATTAGAACTCATAACCTACTACTAGTCTCCCCTCCTTCCCCACACTGCCAACATCTCTAATCCCACCACTTCCCATTCTATATATGAGGGTGTACGGGAGGGAGAGAGGGGCAACATCACTTCTATTATCCCTTCAAATCTTCCTGTGTGCGCCATTTTAAAAATACAGGAAATTCTATGAACCAAAACTTGTACTCATGGAGGTTAACGTGTTGCATGTAACATTTCCTTATCAATTAGAGGGGAAAAGCAGGAAGTTCCTTGGTGTGATAGACAATCATCAGTAGGAACATGCTATATCAACATTAGGATAGGGTCAAGAGTTGTGTCTCAAAGTATTTAAGTGCTTTCAAGGGTTTGTGGTGGCAGTGAGGAAGTTGTACATGTTTAGTTATTTCTGAATGAAGTTTCTGTATATGGAATTAATGAAAAATAGGTATCTCAGGACCATCCTTTTTAGTGAAGACTAAAATTAAGTTTGCATCTCCAATAACCTACTTTCTTCAGGAGCTCCCTATTTCTCACAGATTTCCTGCTTCTGAGCTGTAACAATCTGCCAGTTGATCTCACACTCCTGCTTGTTGTAGCTCATGAACGTGATCCCTAGATACTTGAATTCACCCAACAAGGGCAACCTGCTCTTCCCATCACCTACAGAGAACAGTCCACTTTTTTCTGGGAAAGGTCCATGACCTTAGATTTGGAGGTGCTGATTCTCAACTCAGCTGCTTCACGCTAAGCAGTGAAGTGTTCAAGTGCATGTCTGAGATCACAGTCTGAAGAAGCAAACAGTAGAGATGCCATCTTTGAGTCCCCACACCAGATGCACTACACAGCTCAGCTGCGTCTTGGTATCTAGCCTTAAAAATAATGAAGAGGAGTGGGGACAAGACATGCCCTTGGCAGAGTTCAATGCCCACTTGAATGAGTTCATATTGTTGGCATGAAGTCATGTTCAACTTTCATTCCAAGAATCAAGAGACCAGATAGCATGCAAAAGCAGCACTGGCTCCTCATACTTCCACAAGACATGTCTGGGAAATGTGCTCATGTGTCTTTTCCAGATCCAAAAAAATAAAATACTCCAGACTAGCAACCTTCCATAATCCCTTAAGTATCTGCAAGAGAACAAAGTGCTGTTCTTTTGTTCCCCCTGAATCTGCGGTTCAACTGATAGGTGTAACTTCCCCTCCAGTACCCTGGGATAGCCTCCATGGCAAAACCTGAGGCACGTGATGCCTCTATAATAGGTACACATAGTTGGTCTCCTTTTTTAACCCATCACTCTAATTTGCCAGTCCAGAGGAACTACACCTGCCTTCCAGGCAACACTGAAGGCACCCCAATATTGTCCATTGCTTTCAACATCTCTAGGTGATGCCCTACCACTATGAAGGCACTTTATTTCTATATCAACCTCAGCATCAGAAATAGATCCATTTCACCAGAGGTTTCCAGTGCTGCCTCCTGGAAGGGGAGTGTGTCCACTGAGTTGAGGTGTTCCTCAAAGTGCTCCTCCCGATTCTCAACAATCTCTTCAGTGGAGGTCAAAATTTCACCACCCTTACCGAATACAGCCTGGGCAACGTCCTGCCGACATCCTACTAAAGGAGCAAATGGCTTGCAAAAATGCCTTTGAGGCTGTTTGGTAGCTGGTCTCCATGGTTGTCTCCAAAATCCTCCAAGCCTGGACTTTCACTTCAATAACTGCCACAGCCATAGCCCTCATAAGTCAGCCAGTACCTCTCAGCCATATCAGGAGTCTGGTTCACAAGCATTGCTCAGAAGGCCTCCTTCTTTGACCTGACAGCTTCCCTCTGGAATCAACCAGCAGGTCCTAGGATTGCCACCACCTCCTTTCGTGGCTGCTTCAACAACTGAGGCCCTGAACATGTTTCACTTGGACTGAGTGTCCAAGACCTCACCCAGAATGTAGAAATTCTTCCAAATGTGGGAATTCTACATTAGGTCTTCCACCTGATGATCCCAGGTGACCTGTACTAATCTTTTGGGCCTCCCATGTCTATCCAGCCAGTGTTCCATGCATTGAATCAAGCTCATACGAGGTGGTGATCAGTTACTAGCTCTGCCCCTTTCTTCATCCAAGTATTAGAGTTGGGTGAAAAGCTTTTCAATTTTTGACATTTGAAAAAATGATGAATTTTGACAAAAGGGTAAAATTTGGAAACTCTTGAATTGTTAAAGCCAAACAAGTTGTTTAAAAACTATGCAATATAAATTGAAACACATGCATCCCACTGTTTCTATGTTAAGGGATTATAGCTCTCTGTAGTTTTATCGCAAATTTTTTTTCTTACCCTATTCCAGCAATTTGGAAATCCATATAGAAGAATATGTCAATCTCCTTTTAGGATCTGATCTGATCCAATACCAAGAGAAGTCAATGAATAGAATCCCACTGACTTCAATAGGTTTTGGACTAGGCATGTAATACATACACACTGTTACTACTGTTTGGGCAAAATCTGAAAAAAAAAAAAAAAAAAAAATCTATATATAAATTCCAGAAAGCAATTTAGAATCAGAGTAAGAAATATGTTCAACTAAATATTTTTCACAGTTATTGGCTCATCTGTTTAATAATGAATTTTCACAGAGCCTGAATAATTTAAATGCATTAGAAACAAGTTGCTGCATTTAAAATACTTCATTCTCAGAATAGTAAATAGTACATCTTGGCTCAAAGCTTTCAGTTGCTTTTTTATGTTAAATAAAAAAAATGAGGAAAAGTTATTTCCAGGACTTTCCTATTATTAGTAGACACTCTGGCTACGTCTACACAGCAGGTTTTTTGCGCAAGAACTGTTTTGTGCAAGAGTTCTTGGTCAAAAGGTTTTATGCAAGAGCGCGTCCACACTGCCATGTGCTTTTACACAACAGCGTGCATGGCAGTGTGGACGCTCTTGCGCAAGAAAGCTCTGATAGCCATTTTAGCCCTAGGGGTTTCTTGCACAAGAAACCCCTGTTGCCCGTCCACACTGCCTTCTTGCGCAAGAGCTCTTGCACAAGAGGGCTTATTCCCCGTGGGGAGAGGATTAACTCTTGCACAAGAAGCCCTCTTTTCCTACGCACTACTATAAATTTACGTGCACAAGAATGCATGTGCAGTGTAGGCGCTCCGCAAGTTTTTGCTCAAGAACAGCCGTGTAGACCTAGCCTATGAGCATAACAAACACATTAAAGCCTAGATTAGAGTCAAACATGGCATCAAAGGGATCTCTTAGGACGGGTGGGCAAGAGGCTGCCAATGGTTTGGCGGGCCGGATCCGTCCCGCATCTGCCTCACAGGAATTCTTAGGCAGAGACCAGCTCACACTCTAAAAAGCTACAGCTGTTCTCCATTCTGGACAGCTGGGGAGGGAGGAGGGAGACTTCTCATGCTGCTCCTGCCTCCCAGCAAAATCTCTTAGCTCCCATCAGCCAATCTCTCAGTTTCTAGCCAATAGGGAGTTGAGAATTTTTGCTGGGAGCTAGGGCAGTGTAGGAAGCCGTCTGCCTCCCTCCTCCCTCTCATGCCTGGAGTGGAGTCTCATGGAGCAGCCTGCAGCAGACAGTCTGCCTCAGGTTTCTGCTGGTAAGCACCTCTCAGCCCTCTTCCCTCCTTCCACATACCCAAACCCTCTGCCCCTTCCTGCACCCAAAACCCTTATCAGATCTGGCACCCCAATCTCCTGCCCCAGATCACAATCCCCTCCTACCCTAGTTCATATCCCAAAACCCTGCATCTCAGTCCCCTGTCCTAGGTCACACCTGTCTCCTTCACCCAAACTCCCTCCCAGACCCCATTCTCCCTGCAGCACCCCAATCCCTTAAGCCAAGCTCTCATCCCAGACCATGGAATTCCTCCATTAATATCCTGGAAGAGTGTGGCCCTTGACCACTTTCCATAATCTTGGAATGGCCCCAGCCAAAATTATTGCTCAACCCTGTTTTAGGGTGACCTATTAAGTAATCAGAAGTGACTGCTTTGTGAACAGCTGTACAGACCAAGTTCTGTTTTAAATTTGAGATTTCACACTGACTAACTCTGTGATTCTACTGGTGAACTTCAATGCTCATGTGGGGACCACAAGAGATACTTGGTGGGGAGCAATTGGGAGGAACAGATTCCGTGGCCTGGACCTGAGAGGTGAATTGTTATTGGACTTCTGTGCTAGTCATGGACTTTCCATACAAATACCATATTTTAAGACAAGATTGTTCAAAAATGTACTTGGTACCAGAGTATCTTGGAATGAAGATCAATGATCAACTTCATAGTCATCTTGTCAGATATAAGGCCTTTTAATACTGACCCTGATAGCAAAATTAAGTGCCAACAAGCAGCTTTGGGTCTTTTTAAACACACAAAAAATAATAATATAAGCTATGATTCAAAAACATCTGAAAATGCTTATTTATAATGTAGTTCTTTCCTTGATGTGTTTGCAACTCAAGCTTTGCAGAATTATGACTGTGAAGGAGAACTAAGAGAGTGACAAATTACTTGTTTTCATTTTGCACTTCACTCAGTGTGCACAAAGTAAAATGGACAACAAAGGTTAAAACATTTTTAAAGGCTTTAGCTTTTACAATTTTAAGTGTTTTAAGAGGTAAGAGACTGTAAAATGAAGAAATTGCCCCTTTAGCAGTCTGTCATCTAAATAAATCTTGTTCTTATTTTCTATGTAATTTAGTGTTTTCATTGTAAATGTTGGACCTCCCAAATTCAGGACTGTCCGTTCCGGCAACATCTGTGGTTCAGCCGGATGTAGTATGTATCTACTACTACAAGTCTAGCAAACAACAGTGAACTCATTAAGATTTAAGTGTACTAAGACACTGATCCTCTTAACGAACCATTACGTTTTAAAGTCACATGCATAGACCAACTGGTCTAAGTTGCAATTTCCTCATTTTACTAAGAATAGTCAAAGGAAGCAAGCACTGTTACTAAATAGATTCATAAGTTTAAAATTTAAGTTTTATTGAACAATTTTTTTTAATCTTTCATTATATGAGAAGTTATATTAAAATTCAATTATTTAAGAAATATTGACAGAAGTTACATTTTTCATAAATAAAATATAATAATAAATATGTACACACCTGAAATGCTAAGGAACTAACAACTTCTACACAAGGAACAGACTTCAATCAAAGCAAGAAATATCGCACTGAGAATATTACAGTGCATCATGAACTGCAAGCCCAGCTACACTATAATGACAGATACATTTTCCCCCTCCTTCCCTTCAGACTAGATCTTCTCCCAGGAAATTAGCATGCTAAGTGACCACTATTTAATTTTCAGAACTCTAGATATGTTAATTGCTAATTCTGAAAGATGCTTCAGTTAGATAAAAAGATTACAATAACAAGGAGTGAACAGAATTTTTTCCCCCTCTAACTCTTACCTCACACTTTTCCTTTCCACATGCAATTTAGGCAAATTTTTCAATGTGAAATGTCATGTGATCATGAATGTCCTAAAATAATATCCTTTGGAACTACTGTACACACAGTGTGAAAAAACCAGCATCACTATAGATTAAAATCTCAACATCCTGGAATAATCTTCATTCCTGGTCCGATGTCTGCCACTTAAAGAAATCACACTGTCTATCCTTCCCCAAAGGGCACACAAAAAAATTCTTTCCATTATTAGGCCCAATCTTCAACACTGTCCTCATAATGCAGCGTTTCCCATGATTGCACAACGGAAACTGTAAGTCTGCCCACTGTAAAGAGAAATTATTAATTTACTAGTGGTGTCACTGTGTTGAATGGTCAAATTCCTATTTATGAACCAAAGACAAAAATTCAGACCCACAAGACAAGCCCTTCCATTTGATTCAGCCATGGCAATCAAAAACAGGCTCCCCTTAAAACAAGTCTATAACTAAAGTTATGGTAAATAAATTATATGCACATAAAACTTTAAGTTGCCATTAAAACACAAGCTTCTTCTCAACGACTAGTGTTGCAGCTGTCATGTTAACTTCTTCTCAGTGGCCTGATAGTCAGACACATAGACCAATAGGTCTAAGTTGCAATTTCCTCATTTTACTAAGAATAGTCAAGGGAAGCAAACATTGTCACTAAATATACTCATAAGGCAACGGAGATTGATCTTTGTTGGTTACATGGTCCTAAAACCACTGTTTTGAATGCACCAGTCCCTACCCCCAGTGCAGTAGAATAACGGGTCTAAAATCACCACACTTTGGAGGTTGTGCACACATTTTCTTTACCCAAGTGATAGCCCCAAGTTATAAAATGGGGCTAAACTGGGAGTTACATGTCTACTGTTCTATAACACTTTTGAAAATCCCATTCGGAAACTATCCACACTTCACATCAATACTTTTGAAATTCTGGCCCTTAGAAGACTCTGGCTTTGTCTACACTAAAAAGTTTAAAGCACAGCAGCAGCGTTGCCACAGCAGTGCTTTAAACTGAAAGTGTGGCCATAGCACAAGTGCAGGGAGAAGGGTCTCCCAGTGCTCTACATAAACCACTTCCATGAGGGGAGTCGCTAACAGTGCTGAGAGCATGGCTCCCAATGCTGTAGCCTGGTTCACACTGGCACATTACAGTGCTGTAATTTGCTGCGCTTGGGAGGGGTAATGTTTTTTCACACCCGAGACAGTTACAGTGCTGTAAAGTGGCAGTGTAGATTTAGCCTAAGTCACATTGAAAGTTAGTGGGACTTAAATACAATTTCAAAAGTACCCAAGATAAAATTGCAGTCTCTTATAGTGGTCAGATACTGAAGTTTGCAAATATGCATGCACAGCCATACTCTGATTCTTCACTACTGTTACAATTTTTTTATTATTATTTCAAATACTACTGAACTGTTTACAGGCTAGATTTACACAACACGCTAGAGGTGTGATTCCCCTGTGCTCATTGAGCCATCACAAGTATAAATAGCAATGTAGCTGTTATGGCTTAGGTGGTGACTGTGGAAGCATGGCTTAACTGGACTCGGTACATACCCTCTGCTACCACATTGTGTCATTTGTACTTGAACTAACTTGATGAGAGCTAGCAAGAGTATATGTATGTGAGCAACAGAAGTCACACATCCAGCAGATAACGTAGATGCAACAACAGTGGGATCTTCCTCCCTCAGACATTGCTTTTGAATAATACTAATATAAAAATCTACAACAATCCAACCTTCCTCAGGTAACAAAACAAAATCAATCGCTGGCCAGAATCTCATCCGTTTTCCATGGCACTTTTTTTTCTATTTAATAAATAGGAAATAGTAACTTCTTTATTAAGATAATAATACTAAAATGTTTACAAATATTTGAGAGGAAAAAGGTACTTTGAGCAAAAGGAATTTTGACTGATGAATAATAGTTTTGAATCATTGAAAAGCTTAATTAGGGCCTGAGGTCTTGTACTTACTTCAAAATACTCACACTGAGTCCCTCTGGGTAGAGGACAAGTATAAAATTGTCTGCCCTTGTTTTCTCCCTCCTTTCTCACGACTCTGAGACTGCAGAGTTGGTTGTGTTTACTGCAGCGAGGACTGCCCGCATTTAATGTACAAATACCATCTGTCATGTTAACTCGATGTTCACTGTAATGACAGGTTACAAAATAACTTGCATAATGTTGAAGGGATTAGCGCTACCACCAACCCCCCTCCACCCGGCATACACTCTTGCTTGTAAGACCGGATTGCCAATAATGTACCTTTACACAGAGTGACAGCTACATAGAAATTTTTAATCCACACCATTGTTTCTTTATATAAAATGGATGTATTTCAAGGACACTGAATGCTAAATTTAACCTGTTAAAATAAATGAAGTAAATTCCAATCTAAAAGTAAAAAGCTGTCTTACTTCAGGGCTTATTTATAGATATACACAATGGAATATCCTGAATTTCAAGAACAAGAAAGGTTACAGTTACAATCTTCTATCTTTCATGCAGTGGAAAATCATCAAAAATAGCTTAAACAAGGCCACGGGGATCTACCTACTTGTCCACTTTAGGGACAATTTTCCATGATCTTTGATCAAAACTACTGTAATGATCCCAATCCTATTCCAACAAGGAATGTCTTCCTGACTGAGCAGATATTTCGTATAAAGCTGGTAGGGAAACTTTATTCTCTTCTATCATTACTAAGAATTGTTGGAAACGGTATCTGAATTTAGCACACCCTACAGTTTAAATAAGCTGAGTTTTCTTTAAATGTATTTTAGAGGAAAAAAGGAATCTGTTTTAACAGTTACGTGTCATGTTCGTGGAGTGATGTAAACTGGGATGAAAACATAAGAGATTCATTACTCTCTCTCTTAGAAAGCAAAACTCTGACCTAGAAGTTTCAGGCATATTATGCACATCACAAATTATCTGTGTAACCTTATGTTCTCATTACTGTTACCATGTATCTCTTCTCTCCCTTGGCCATCTCAGTTACTTCCAACCAATTACATTTCTCTTAACCGGGACTGTTTGTTCAGAGTACTGTTCCCAGTGTTTCTTTAAAATGGGTATTGTGAAACTATGGCCCATGTTCTTCATAGAAATATTGTTAAGATGTGAATATGACAGATATATTTTAGGAAAGATGTGAGGTTTCACTGAAAAAGTTATGATTTACTGAAACAATTATTCTATTTGTATGATGTATCATTTTTGTATCTGAAGTTGGGAATATTATCTATGTACCTTTTACAACTATGTTTACATCTGGGGAATGGGCCACCAGACAGAATGCAATCAACCTGGATGGGCCATGATGGAAAATAACAGGATTTTGAAAATGCTAGTTTCCCACCTTCCTGAGAAGTTTCCTGAGATACTGCAAACAACCTTGACTCAGGGCTACTTTGGCACTACAGGATCATGCGATCATGTCACCTAGTACTGGACTCCATCTCAGACCCTTGGTATTTTTCCACTAACAGGTGGCGGATCAAACTGGGAAACTAAGAATTCTCGCCATATATAAATCCTGTTTGAGGCAGGGAAGTGAATTAATCTAGGTTCTTTCCTCACTGAATCCCCAACTAGGCTGCTGGAACCATCTAATAAACCAAGACAAAAGGGAAAAATTCTAAGCTCAATCTGGAAAAAGTGTCTGGCCTGTGAAAGAAATGCCTAAAACATTTATAATGAAAAATTATAACTTGTAACCAGTTTCCTTAGTGTATAAAGCTTAGTTTGCATGTTTGTTTTATTTGCTCAATAATCTGTTTGCTATCCCTTAACTACAAAAGATTTTAAATGACTAATAGAATTATATTTGTTCTCTCTAAAAACAGTTTATGAAATTCATAAGGGGGAGGGCAAAAACTGTACCTATTTTCCTCCACCTTGAGTAGGGGGACAAATATTACTAGTTTACACTGTGCAGTTCTCTGTGCAATATAAGGCTATGTCTACACTACAAAGAAATGTCGGAAAAAAAATAAGCAAATTGCGTATCTTTTTCCACTTTTCTTCTGAAAGAGGCTTTTCCGACAGTTGTCCCATCTATACGGGACCAAATGTCGATAAAAACCCTTTTTTGGAACATCCCTTCTTCCTCATAGAACGAGGTTTACAGTGATGCCAGAAAAACCACTTCTGCTCTTCTGAAATTATTATTATTATTATTATTTTTTTTTTTTTGGAAAAGCAGACGTGTTCCTTGGATGCAGCAGACCTTTTCTGGGATACCTCCGGTATTCCGGAAAAGATCTGCAGTGTAGACATAGCCCGAGACAATACAGTTGTGGGTACATACTCAATGCAAGGTGTGCACTTGAGGATTGGGCAATTCCCAAGCTAAATCTTCCCATGCAAAGGTGATTTCAGTTTCTGTCTCTTTCGGCAACTGGCCGTGTCCCTACCTGTGTGTGTGCGCGCTAGAGAAAGCCTGAAGACCTGGTTCAGCAGGACAGGGTAAGGGAGCCCCGGCATTTGGAACAGGCAAGCTCAGTAGTACCCCAGTATAGCAGATGGCACACTGCAGTGAGGGGTAAACCATCACAGGTACATGCAGGAAGGTTTACGAACATCCATTTTCCAACAGATGTTAATGTTGAAACATCTGGTTTGGAAGACTGGTGATCCTAATAGCCTCTTTGGATATAATCACAACAGTATAGAAGTACCTCTGACCTAACCCTATTTAAAATATGATTGTTAGTCAATTACTATGCAGTATTAAGGTAATGGGAATATACTTACATAAGCAAAAGACAGAATTTATCTTTGGTGTTTTGTCTATAACTTATTGTCATTTGGTCAGTTTTTTCACAGGGCCCATGAGAAGTTTCCTCCACCTTCCTTTAAGAGATAAGCCCTGTGTAATAAGTGCACATGTACTTGCAAATAGGAGAAGTCTAAGGCTAACAAATTTATGAATTTGTTTTTAATTTTAAAAGTATTCAAAGATAACGAAGGAAGGAGGATGCACCTTTTAATATATTAAAACTTGACTTTTCATAGTGAATGAAGTAAATTGCTAGTGCAAATATAATGGTCCAAATCCTCAGCTGGAGTAAAGGAAAATAATTCAACTGCCTCTATGCTGATTTACCCCAGCTGAGTTCAGATAATCATCAAGCTGCACTGAAACTAACCAGATGCCAAAAGCTTGATTTCCCAATGGCAATCTGGGTTCCTCAGCACCTCTGAAGTCTGGACATAAGTGCTGTCAAATGTACAAAGTAAACAAACTGGAAGAGAAATATTTTCCCTATTCACTTATCTTCATTTTAGAAATCTTAGATATTGCTCTTAACTAGAGTATGTAACAAATTTTCAAACAAGTGTGATTTTCAAATTTGACCACATCCCTTTAAGCTGTACTGAAAGATATTTATTATATGCAGTCCATGAAAAATTAAACTGAATATGTGCGACAGAAGAGGCCAGTGTTTAACTGGTGTAATTTGAAGTGGGGTTTATGACCTTGTAGTTCCCCACACTTTTTTTTTTTTGGCAAGTGAATCCAATATGGTATAATTTTGTCCATTTCCACAGTAGTGGAAGCAGCAGTAGCAGCCAAATTATATTTTTAAAAAAGTCTTCAGAAATGGGGGGGGGGGGGGAAAGTGGGGGGGGAGTTCTTTTTGCAGAGGATTAAGTTACCTTCAGCAGGGATCCAAAGAAAAAACAACTCCATGGGAAGCAGGAGCAACACTCAAACCTTCCCTTAAATTTGGAAGTGAAATTTGACAAAGGATCTCAAGAGGCCCCTTCATGCCCATCACTGGATGGATTTCTTTTTTTTGGCTACGTCTACACTGCTGTTTTTTTGCAGCCGAAGATATGCAAATCATGCTCATTTGCATATCTTCTGCTGACCCTTTTTGCGGAAGAGGTTTTGCTGCTAAAAAGCTCCGTGTAGATGGGGCCATTTGTTGGGGGGGGAAAAAACCCTTTTGCACAAGATCCTGTAGACCTCATTTTTTAAGGAATAGGGGATTTTGTTCAAAAGGGTTTTTTCCGACAAATGGCCCTGTCTACATGGGGCTTTTGTCACTTAGAATTGAGACTCTGGCTATAAAATGTGTAAAATATAATGAAATAACTGCAGAGAACTGATAAACTTTGTAATAAAATTAGTTCTCAATTATCTCACATGATTATTTTAGTTGTTTTATGCCTAAGTAATAACTGGTGCCCTTATACTTTTTTTTCCAGTCATCCAAAATGAATGAATTCCTGCACTCCAAAGCACTTAATATTTTCATTTTAGGCAAAAATCATGATCCAAGGCCCAGTGGATGCTTGCACTGAATAATATAATTATAATTCAATTACCCACACAGATCAGCAATTATCAGGGACAAAAGGCACTGGTGGCTAATTTTGTGATTGGTTCCAGTGTTTCTACAGTAGCTCTTTTTCAGCTGCTTTTCAGTATACATTATTTCATCTAGTCAAAGGAAAATAAAATAAACCAAACCAAGGGTATGTGCAAATCAAATGATTCAGTGGAGAAAGTGCTGCTGGAAATGTGTTATTGTTGGAATGTATTTTGTTTGTGCCCAGTAGAATGCTCATACTAATCAGAAAGGGGCTGCACTGAAAATATGTTCCTTAAACTACATATCTAAAAGAATTATGTATTGTATGTAACCTGGAATTTAGATTTTTTTTTTTTGCAAGTCACTCTGTTTGTAAGCTATGATCACTGTCACCTGTGTGGGTCCTTTTATATATTGCCAAAAACATCTTTGTAAAACAGGGAGATTTCTTCCCAATTTTACTGGATTAGACAGTGATTGCCATTCTTTCTGGCTCAATGAGAGCTTAATTATTTAATTGTTGTGGAATAGCTTTAACAAGAGAGACCCGCATCATAATATCCCACAGTCTAGTTCTCAAAAATATTATGATATTTCATCCCATCTCGTAACTGCTATCACTATCATTTTTGGAAATGTCAGTGGCATGGAAGCAATACTTAAGTAAATACCATTCAAAGTTCTCTCATTACAGTGTGATTACATACTGGGCTCTTGGGTCATCCACCAAGGCACCCAATCACATTGTTCCTACAGCGCACACCCACTAATTCCCATCTTTTTAGATATCAGAGGGGTAGCCATGTTAGTCTGGATCTGCAAAAGCGACGAGGAGTCCTGTGGCATCTTACAGACTAACAGATTTATTGGAGCATAAGCTTTCGTGGGCAAAGACCCACTTCGTCAGATGCATGTAGTGGAAATTCCAAGGACAGGTATAAATATACAGGCATAAGAAAAGAGTACCAATCAAGAGTAAGGCTGGAGATAACGAGGTCAATTCAGTCAGGGAGGATGAGGCCCACTTCTAGCAGCTGATGTGGAGGTGTAAACACCAAAAGAGGAGAAAATGCTTTTGTATTTGGCTAGCGAATGGCTATTGGTACTCTTTTCTTATGCCTGTATACTTATACCTGCCCCCGGAATTTCCACTACATGCATCTGACAAAGTGGGTCTTTGCCCACAAAAGCTTATGCTCCAATAAATCTGTTAGTCTATAAGGTGCCACAGGACTCCTCCTCACTTTTGCATCTTCTTAAGAGACAGTTGAACGTGTTTGTGTCAGGCTCTGAATCAATATATCAGAAGTCTCCAGCTCAGTGTTTCCCAACCTTTAATCATAGAACTGGAAGGGACCTTGAGAGGTCATCTAGTCTAGTCCCCTGCACTGATGGCAGGACCAAGCACCATCTGGACCATCCCTGACAAATGTTTGTCGAACCTGCTCTTAAACATCTCCAGTGATGGAGATTTCACAGCCTTCCTAGGCAATTTATTCCAATGCTTAATCACCCTGATGAGAAGTTTTTCCTAATGTCTGACTTAAAACTCCCTTGCCACAATTTAAGCCCATTGCTTCTTGTCTTATCCCCAGATGTTAAGAACAATATTTCTCCCTCCTTCTTGCAACAACCTTTTATGAACTTGAAAACAGTTATGTCCCCTCTCAATCTTCTCTCTTCCAGACTAAACAAACCATTTTTTTTTTCCAATTTTGCCTCACAGGTCATGTTTTCTAGACTATTAATTCTTTTTATTGCTCTTCTCTAGACCGTCTCTAATTTGTCCACATCTTTCTTGAAATGTGGCACTCAGAACTAGACACTATACTTCAGCTGAGGCCTAATCAGCACTGATTAGAGCAGAAGAATTGCTTTTCATGTTTTACACTCGTGATAATACAGCCCAGAATGATGTTCACTTTTTCGCAACAGTGTGACACTGTTGATTCGTATTTAGCTTTCACTATGTTAGACATCAAATCTCCACCTATTTTTTTGGTGAAAATCGAAACAAAGACATTATATTAAGTACTTCTGCCATTTCTACCTTTTTTATTATGGCTCACAATGACCCCAGATCCCTATCCACTGTACTGTCATTTCTCATTGTGTGTGTGCGCGCGCTCACACGCACACCCCCTGATTGTTCCTTCCTCAGTGGAATATTTTGTATTTTTTCTTGTTGAATATCATCCTAATTACCTCAGAGAATCTCTCCAGATCATTTTAAATTTTAATTCTATCCTCCAAAGCACTTGCAATCCCTCCCAGTCTGGTATTATCCACCAACTTTATAAATGTACTAGCTAGGACATTATCTCAATCACTGATGAAGACATTTAACAGAACCAGACCCAGAACTGACCTCTAAGACACCCCATCAGTTATGCCCTTCCAGCACGGGTGTGAATCATTGATAACTATTCTCTTGGAATGGTTTTCCAACCAATTTTGCACTCTTCTTATAATAACTCCCTCTAGGTTGCATTTCCCTAGTTTGTGTATGAGAAGTTAATATGAGACTACATCAAAAGCTTTACTAAACTCAAGGTATACCATGTCTACAGTATCCCCCTCTTCTGTCCAGCAGGCTTGTTATACTGTCAGACAAAGCTATCAGGCTGATTTGACACAACTTGTTTTTGACAAATCCATGCTGCTTGTTACTTATATTATCTTCTAGGGCACGTCTAGACTGCCCGTGGCTTTCTAAAGAGGATATGCAAATTTGGCATGAATTTGCATATCGTCTTCCAATCCCATTTTCGGAGGAGTTTTTTCAGAAAAAAAGCAGTCTAGATGCAGTTCTTTCAAAAGAAAAAAAAAATTTTTTTTGAAAGAACCTTTCTTCCTAGAAAATGAGGTGTAGAGGGTTCTTTCCAAAAAAGGGTTTTTTGTTTGTTTGTTTTTTTAAAGAACCACGTCTAGACTGCTAAAAACAAAAACAAAAAAACAAAAAAACAAAAAAAAACACACACACACACTCTTCCGAAAATGGGATCAGAAGAAGATATGCAAATTTGTGCCAAATTTGCATATCTTCTTTCGAAAGCTGTGGGCAGTCTAGACAATTCCCTGGGTTGTCTTTCTTTCCCTATTTATAGATGGACACTATAGTTTCCTTTTTCCAGTCTTCTGGAATCTCTCCTGTATTCCATGATTTTTTCAAAGACAATTGCTAATGGCTCAGATATCGCCTCAGACAGCTCCTTGAGTTTTCATCAGGCTCTGCTGACTGAAGACATCTCATTTGTCAAAGTAATTCAACATGTTCACTTCCTATTTTAGCCTCTGAGTCTACCACATTTTCATTGGCTTTCATTATGTTAGACGTCAAATCTCCACCTATCTTCTTTGTGAAAATAGAAACAAAGACGTTATATTGAGTACTTCTGCCATTTCCACCTTTTTTGTTATTATTTTCCACCCTCACTGAATAAGAGTACTATACTATCCTTGGTCTTCTTCCTTCTCATGTATTTATAGAATTTCTTCTACCCTTTCTAAATTTTGTCCCTATGTATTTGTTATATTTATTTATATTTATCCTTCATAATTAACTTAGTTTCCACTTTATATAGTACTCTTTTCTTTTTTTAGATAATTAAAGATCTCCTGGTTAAGCCAGAATGATCTCTTGCCATACTTCCTATCTTTCTTATGCAGAGGGATAGTTTTCTCTTTTGCCCATAACATCATCTCTTGAATTGTTTTTCTCCATAGATATGCTTCCTGTGGGATCTTACCTACCAACTCCCTGAGTTTGCTGAAGTGTGCCTCTTTGAAATCCATTGTCTTTATTTTGCTGTTTTCCATCCTACCATTCCTTGGAATCATGAACTCTATCCATTTCACAACCATTTTCACCCAAGTTGCCTTTCACTATCTAATTCGCAGCCAGTTCCTCTCAATTTGTCAAAAATCAAATCTAGAACAACCTCACCCCAGTAGCTTTCTACACCTCCTGAAATTAACAAAATAAACTGTCTTCAATACATTCCAAGGACTTTTTGGATAATCTGTGTCCTGCTATGTTATTTTCCCAAGAAATATTTGGCTAGTAGAAATCTCCGATCATGACCAAGTTCTGTGCTTTTGATGATTTTATTAGTTGTTTTTTTAAAGAAAATCTCATCCCTCTCTTCTTACTGGTTAGGTGGCCTGTACTACTATGACATCACCCTTGTTTTTTATCCCTTTTATCCTTACCCAGAGACTTTCAACATGTCTCTCTCTTATTTCCATCTTAACCCCAGTTCAAGCATATACCTTTTAATAAGTAAGACAACACCTGTTCCCTTTTTTCTCTGCCTACCCTCAAAGTCCTCCTTTGGTAATAGTTTGGCACATTTTCATCACTGCAACCTAAATCTCTTTCTGCCTCTAGCCATCTCCTTTAAAAAAAATATTGGTTCTCATTTTCTTCCTTTTCTGTGTATTCTTCCATTTTAGCTTTGTTCTCTCCATCCTCACTCCCCCTCTGCCCCCAACTTTCACTCAATTCTCTGACTTTCCTCATTTCCACTGGACACATTGCCAATGTCTCCTCCCACGCTTTCATCCCTTCTGCCTCTGAGCCTTCTGAACTTAGACACACCAGCACAAGAGAAATAAGTGAACTGTCTTAGGTTCTTAAAGTAAAACATTAAAGGCCAGATCCAAATTTTCTCCACAGACTTACATTAATTTCCAGTTCACAAGTTTGTTTTTATAGAAGACTGATGCTCTGTATATGAAAAGTTTGTTTAAGTTTTGGAAAATAACATACCTGTTTGACAAACTCTTTTTACTTTTGAAATCTGAGGATAAATGATCAATCTTCTGTTTCTTCTGCACAGGATTGGAAGAATCAGACTGACGATAGGAGTGCGATGCTGTATTTACTGCAGTGAACAAGTTTGCTGAATGAAATTCATAATTTTTTCCACTCCTCTGGTGGGAGTTATTCTGGCAATAGCTGTTGTTTCTTGGAGAGTCATACTGAGAATTCCCATCTGGCATTTGGCTATCACTTCTGCAATTTTTTAAAGGAGTGAGTTCACTGCTGAGATCTGTCAAGACTAGAGTTGTCATTCCAAATGCGGTTTGCCTATTGACCTTTATTTCTGTGTTTGGCTTTCCAAAGAGGTTACAAGGGTACTTAACTAAGCTGCTATTAGAGGCTGTAGAATCTTCATCAAGCTGTACCTTTGAAACTTGGGGAAAAAAATTTTTGATTATCTATTTTGTCTATAGTTCATATATAAACTACATGAATTAACATCCGTGATCAGTGTTCCCTCTAAACTGCACGGCAACACAGCTTCTCTGGTGATTAATCAGCACCGCCCAGTCAGAGGCTCAGGGCTCCATGCATGAGGCTGACTGACTGGGAGGGGCTGATTAATCACCTGTGAAGCTGTGCTGCCACGCTGCTTAGAGAGAACATTGTCCATGATACCTTTATATAGATTACTTCACAGATTAGACGTACACGAGACTCATTTTCCTTCATCACAGAAGTCAAACATGGAGTCAAAAATGGCAGCTGTTAAACAGTGGGTTACAGTACCATTAAGTGTAAAGTACTGTTCAAAATGGAAACTCTAAAGGTCAATTCATTCTATAAAATTGACCTTGGCTCAAATATGGAGGGTTGATATTCAATATCTCTCCCCCCCCCCCCCCAAAACAACAAAAAAGGGATATTAAATGACCACAAGTGCGCTGGGCATCTCTTTTGCATTTGCTCAAGGAGATGCCACCTCCAACAGCAATGTTATATTAAGGATGTTAAAAGGTGGGTAATTGTGTAAATGCGTAACTGCTGAAAAACCTCAGCAGTTACACACACCCACAGCCAGGTTCCCAGAAGCCGGCGTGCGCCACTCCTGGAGAGCCGGCTGCCGCGCCCCATGCTGCTGCCTCTGTATCAGAGGCAACAGCGCTGGGTGGCAAATGGATCCCTGGGAGCTGGTGCACAGGCTTTTAAGCTGGCTCCCTCCTCCAGCCCTGCTCCCAGGGAGCTGGCTGCTGCCCCTGCACTGCTGCTTCTGATACAGAGGCAACAACTGGCTTCCCTGGAGCAGAGTGGGAACAGGAGCCTGCATGTAACTGTGAACATTAACCAAACCATTTACACAGTTATATGTTCATATCCCTATGCAATAGTTTTATGCTGAGGCACTGTTTTACTAGTGACCCAGAAGAAAAGTGCCAGTTCACTGAGTCTCAATTGAGATTTGCTACACGACTAGGGTTTCACCTAGAGGTCTCCAATCTAAACCTTAAGCAGCCCCAGTCTGGCTGAATCCTGATGGCCATAAATGCCCTTTTGGATCAGGGAAATCCCACTCCTGAGTGGAGCAATGAACTCCTTGACACTAACAGAGAAGTGAGGCCCAAATAGTTATAATAGACTTTAATCACTCCATATAAGCTGACATTTTACATCAAATGGCAGGCTTCTTAATTTTAGAAATCCTTTAAGGTTCAACCTCATGTGAAAATGGGAGTAGGTGGGAGAAAAAACATTCACAATTCCATCTGGCAAATCCCTCTCTCTCTTGCATAAACTGAATGAACTAGCTCTTTACTGGGGGATTTCTTGGGAGCCAGGAATGGAATCCTTTCCCCTACATTGCCTTCAGTGGAGACAATGTCTGCTGCATCTTTCCACCATGGGGAGTGGATAAGGAAAGGGATCAGGGACTGGGAAAGTTAATGATACATGCAGATTGACACTGCCTCCACCATCATTCAAGACATTAGACAAGGAATCCCTACACAGCTTTGTTTTGCAGAGTACAAGGATGCAAATTCTCTGTATTTTGCCCCTCCTACATAGTAGAATTATATTAGTTCTAGTGCATTTTAGAGCCATTTGAGGAGGGAGCAACAATAGGTAAGACTTGCGCTTATGGGGAAAAAAAAGCAAGAAAATTAGAATTAAGGGTAAGTGTCCTTATTGTAACCAGCACTTTATACCCAAGAACTATACAGATCTCTAGACAGTTGAAATTTTTACATGTTCTATATTCTGTCTTTTGTCAAAGGATTTCAAATATTAATGAATTCAGACTCACATGAAGGAAAGAAGAAAAAGAACAAAGAAAAAAAACGGACAAAATCTCAATATCCATAAAGACAGGTGAATGAAAAAGTCCTAAATTAGAGGGACCCACTTTGCATACTATTTTCTGCAACACGAATAAAATATGATTTAAATAGAAAATATGTAATTGAAATTTTGTAGATAAAAATGTTTCACTGAATTAACCAAATCAAATTCCAGATAACAGCTTAAGCACTACATGATTGGAATGGAAAAAAGGCAGAGGAAAAGAAACAGTAATCAGAATTGTGTTTTAAAGCCCTAGGCTACAATGCCTTTGTACAGAGACTGCTGTAAGATTTAGAAAATCAGCTTGGTGTATAAATTAAATAAAAAAAAAAGTTAATTGGCAAATCTGAGTTTGCAGACAGGTTTCAGGTTTCTCACACTGGGATTCTGGAGGAAAAGAACCAGCAAGCTCAGCCTCTGCTGGCAATAGAAATCTGTGCTAGCTGGAGAGATAAACACTTTTCTTCCTTCCTGGCCTGGAGAAACAAATCTGTGCCAGCTAACCATGACATAGGAGTCAAAGCATCTCACTCCCCAGTACAAAAAGACATCCAAAATGAATTAATAGCCTCAGTTAAAAATATAAAAACAAACATTATTGCTATGGTTAAAATATTTTCAAACTGACTAGGGAATTTAAACATCTTATGGGAATTGTGTGTGAAAGTCCCTTAGTCAGTTTTGACAATCTCTATGATCCTTTACACTTCTTGAGCATATACATAGGAAGCATGAGAATAGGGTACACAACAGATGTGAGTGTTTTAGAGGTAAAGAGGCACATACACTCTGGTGTAAGTAATCTTCCTTAAAAACTAATTTGGTCTTATGATGAAGATTCTTGTGGCAAGTAACAACAGAAGGATTTTTGAGCTGGGTTCTTCAACTGGGCTGCTTTTCAGAGGTCCCTTTGTACAAAGATTTCCTTTTTACACTGGAGAAATGGAAAGGGCTCCTCTCCCATGCTCCACATAATGCCCCTATGCAGGCCTATGTAGTAGAACTGGACCCAGGAAGTGAAGGAGCCCATGGAAATCTGCTCCCTACCTCACCGATCCCTGCCTGGTGGATAGATTTCCAGACAAATCTAGGCAGGAGGTTCCGAGCTCTATTCCCACACTGAGTCCCATCCATAGTTGGAATTAAGCAGTCTCAATGAGATCAAGTCAAAAGTAGCATGGCTCTAGTAGAAACCATACTGCCGTCCAACAGGGAACTAAGGGCATGTCTACACTAGGAAATTGTTCTGAAATAGTTATTTTCAGGAGTTGTTATTTCGAAATAGCATGTCCACACTACAGGGAAACCTCAAAGGCTACGTCTAGACTACATCCCTTTTTCGGTAAAGGGATGTAAATTAGGCACATCGATATTGCAAATAAAGCCAGGATTTGAATTTCCTGTGCTTCATTTGCATAATGGCGGCTGCCACTTTTTTTCAAAATGGGGCTTTTTTGAAAAGAAAAAAAAATCCTGCAGTTTAGACGGGGCATTTTCTACAGAAATGCCCCATTTTGAAAGATCCTGTACTCATCTTTCGAAACGGGGCATTTCTGTTGAAAATGCCCCGTCTAAACTGTTTTTTTTTTTTTCCAAAAAGCCCCGTTTCGAAAAAAAGCGGCGGCGCCATTATGCAAATGAAGCACGGGAAATACAAATTGCGGCTTTATTTGCAATATTGACGTGCCTAATTTACATCCCTTTACCAAAAAAGAGATGTAGTCTAGACATGGCCAAAATTAGTCCGAGGCAGGCTCCCTTAATGTGGATGCATTACCTCAACTTACAGCCCAGGAAGCACGGGGCAGTAATTACTTTGAATGACTCTGGGGAGTAGTTATTTCAAAATAGCTGGAGTGGAGTGTCCACACTACTGCTATTTCAAAATAACTATTCTGAAATAAGTGTTATTCCTTGTAGAAAGCAGGAGTTATAATTTTGAAATAACCAGCCCTTTATTTTAAAATAACGTGTTGGTTGTGGGGACACTCTACTTGCTATTTTGAAATAAGGGGAGTTATTTCAAAATAACTGCCTAGGGTAGACCAGGGCTAGCAGCGATAAGAGATATCTATTCTGACCAGATTGGAATTAAACATGCACAGCAAGTAAAATTAGGCTATTATAAATGAATGTGTCAGAATTCAAAGGGTCAAATAAGTTGCACATTGGTGCTTAAGTTCAAAAACCTATACTCGTGGACACAAAAGTTAGATCAGATATGCAGTTACTAATGTAAAAATAACCTGCAAGGTTATATTCTGGGTTGAAAAAAAAACACACTGAACATCTGGCCTTAAAGTTTGATTTTAAAATTAAAACTAAGTCTGGAATTTGCAACAACAAACAAAAACCAGATTCTTAATGTACCTGTAAAATACCACTTTCTACAATAAGACAAAATTGCAAACAGAATGCAAAAGCAGCACATGAAAGCCATCGTTACCTTCAGTCCTTGAAGTCAAACAAACATCACAGATCTGAGCAGAAGGCTTGTTTATTAGAGTGCAGAGAGTACATATCCATTCTTCTTCAGATTTCTGAGCTACATGTTCATTAGAACATGACCCCCTGCTATATGCCCGGCCAATTAAGCTATTTCTAGTTGGCAGTTTGCTGTGAAACAAAACAAAAACAGAGTTAACCTTTTTGTGAAGTTTCTTCCACAAATTGCCTGGCATCCAGCATGTACTGGAAGATATGGGGCTGGAGAATAAGTGATACCCAGAGCTATAGCTGCATATCATAGCTTGGACAGCATGACAAGATTAGATAGATTCCTCCTTTACCCAAAGGACAAATCCTCCTCAATTCTGAATAGGCCAGTAAAAAAAGTTCAAACTAAAGGCATCTCAGAGGATCTCAAAGTGCTTTAACTGAAGTGAATTATCCATTGTGCACCCTATCATCATGCTATAGATTATTTCAATAAGTAGCAATAGGAAATAGTGTATGGGGAGGCAGTATCCAGTAGTTCAATTCTTGTTCTCCTTCCACACCCCCAGCATTCATCAACAATGAGTCAAATGCATAACTTAAAGCAGAGAGAGGCTGAACTGAGTAACATCACACAGTAAATGAATACCACTATAGGGAATACAACATTGATTTCTTTACTTCTTTATCCTGGGGAAGCCACTAGACCACACTGTTTTCATAAAAGCCAAATTAAATAAGCATAAGCACCTACTTGCCCATAAGTGAAAAGGAAACGAAAATAGGGTGGAGAAGGATGGCAGGAGAGAGATGGCTTGATCATTACCTGTTGGGTTCACTCCCTCTGGGGCACCTGGAATTGGCTATTGTCAGCAGGCAGGATACTGGGTTGGATGCACCTTTGGTCTGACCCAGTATGGCCATTCTTATGTTCTTAATATTAAATATAAAAGTTTGCCTTACAATATCAGTTGTCTGCATCTTACTGAAATAGGCTTAGTATTTAGGAACCTGTTCAGAATCAGAGCATTAAATAATCACATCCACCTTTTTTTTTTTTTTTTTTTTGGTCATTCCTGACTACTGATTCCCAGGTTGTACAGAGATCTTAAGTTCATCTTCAGAAATCTGACATGCAACTATTTTCATGATGCATTACTATACCCTCTCTTTTGGTACACTTCAGAAATTTAGTGGTGGATATGAAACAGTATCAGGATGTCAAGAATTGGTAACACCCCCCAAATCTGAGCTCTACTACCAAATTAAGCATGCCTATGACTATATTTTATACATTTATTAATTTTGACAGGGGTAAGAATTATTGACTTTTAATAAGTTTTACCCTCTCTCTTCCTTACCTTGATGCAATCTTGTTTGGATTCAGGAGTGGATTATTCAATAAGTACTAATTTTTAAAAGGTTTTATTAGTTCTGATAGATAAAAAAAAAAAAAAAAAAAATCAATCAAAACTGATAAAAGTGGGTTTTTTGCAAAAAAAAAAAAAAAATCTTTCTGCAAAAAAGGTAGGTTAGTCAGAAAATAAATATTTATTTTAACAATATAAATATTTTAATTTGGAAATCCTGGTGAGATGGAAGTTTTGGTTGCTTCATGCACCTTTATACTGTATTTGTCCAGCTTCCTAGCCAGAATACACTTTCCATGATGCACCATGACGAGAGACTTCCCTGATGCATCATCTCTCCTCTCCATGAGGAGAGATTAGGTTGCAACATGGGACACAGAGTCAGACCATGGAGCCTGTTTCACAGAGGAAAATGAAAATATGAGACACCCTAACTACAGCTCTTGCAAATTACCATGGCAGCACTTCTAAAGGAAACTATTTGGTACTGGATGAAGGATTTTGGAGTTTGAATTTTCACCAAAAATTGAAATTGTCTGTAGAGGAAAAAACCTGAACAGCTCGAATGATGATCTCAGGAACGTGTCTGTACAAAATCTAAATTCTCAATGATATTATGAAAAGTGTGGCATCATGGACAAATCTAGATTTATGTATCCACCAAGCCTTTATAACCATCCCTCCCAGACCAGGGACTATAGCCAATCATTAAGGATGATCAGCACATGAACATCTGGAGAAGAGTAACTGCATCCTAGGGAAATCAGTTCTTTGTAACTTCTCTCAACTGGGGACTAATGGTTTAGAGACTGAAAATTACCCAGTGCAGAACAAAGACACCAAGGTGGTGATATTAGACAATAAATAGGACTTACAGGAGGATGACAAAGGACCTCCCCCCCCCCCCCCCCAGATGAGAGGAGTGGCTGAACCAGTGAGGTCAGAAAGGACAAGATAGGAAGATAAGTCTCAAAGGGCTATATCTAAAAAAGAGGTTTTAGATCCAACAATGCAAGATCTAAGATTTAGGCACTCTGCTGCCTAGTGGAATCCATAGCCTTGAGGTACACAAACTCTCTGTTCAATGCATTGAGAGAGTCAGTCACCTAAAAATGAGATCCAGACAGATGAGTGAGGAGCTGCTCCACCTCGCCATTATAAAATGCCAAGGAGAGGAGTGAGCATTAAGCCCCATCATCCAAAGTGTCTTATGCACCTATGTCTGGGCTGAAGGGAGTGCCTATCTCTGTATGGGATTTATAGCCATGAACCTTCCCCTGGAGTTAGGTATCTAAGCACTTTCTCAGAAAAACAATCATGCTAGTAGTGGTGGTGGTTTGTTATTTTTGCACAGAACTGTGCATTTCTTGTTTTAGAATACTCAACAAAGTGCTTAGGTGTTACAGGGGGAAGTCTGCAAGGTCAGTACTGATTCCAGGGGCTGGGTAGCAGCCTGTATAATTGCAGCTCTCATAAGCAGGAGCTAGTCATAGGATCTGCACCCCAAGTGTGTGTCTAAGTACCCCAGGACAAAAACAGTGTCTGGTCTCTGTTCAGACTCCTGAGGTTTAAAACACCCAGGGATTCAGTGGTTGGATCCCCTCACAGCAGTCTGGTGAGTGGCCATGAGGGTTGCTTCATCAGATCTGTGACAGCCCTACGTGTGAAGACTGTTTAGTAATCTAAAATGGTTACATTCTTAGTTCATTGGACTTTTGTCATTTCATTATCTTAAGACTGAAGACCTACTTGGATTTGATAAGGTAAAGAACAGTTAATAGAATTAATCTAAGTCTTGAGGATGCTTTAATCATTGTCACCTGCATCAAGTCACAATGCTCCCTTCTGGCCTTAAAAATCAGAGCTTCTTGAAGCAGTAAATCAGCCTTTTCATAAAATCCTTGACACTTGAAAAAAGAGTGTTTTCATTCTGATAAAAAGACTGTCTAATAGAAAACACAAAGCAACAGAATATAGTGTGCTCTGACACATGAATAACAACAGCACTGGGGGGAAAGGGAGATTATTATGGTCTACAGCTACCTTTACCAGATAGCAAATTCTAGCCTATAAGAAAAAGCTATGTTTGAAGTTGCTAAAAGTTTGTTTTTAAAGTAAAATTCTTTCAGCTATTTGAGTTATAACTGCCTGAAAACAAGGTGGTGGTGGTGGTGGGTATTTCTATTTTCTCTATTCTTAGCTACAGTTTTTGTTTTCTTGAAGATTTGGGTGATATTTTCAAATATGTCTTAGGCACTAAGGAACTGAAGGCTCAATGAAAGTGAGGCACTTTTGAAAATTGTATTCCTTGCTCCTCTGTGATATCAAATGTATTTTCCCCCTTCCCAACTTAACAAGCAGAAATGCTGCAATTTAGTACAACTTGTCTAAGCCTGAAAATGTCTCAGCGGCACACAAAGGGTAAAATACACCCAAAACTCATCAGGAGAAAAATCATAAGAGTCCAATTAAAATAGCTGAAAATTTCCAAGATTTGAGAAATACCACAACATTTTCATAGAATCATAGGGTTGGAAGAGATCTCAGGAGGCCATCGAGTCCAACCCCCACTAAAAGCAGGACCAACCCCAAGTAAATCATCCCAGCCAGGGCTTTGTCAAGACAGAACTTAAAAACTTATAGGGATGGAGATTTCACCATCTCCCTAGGCAACCCATTCCAGTACTTCAGCACCCTCCTAGTGAAATAGTTTTTCCTAATATCCAAACTAGACCTCCCCCACTGCAACCATTGCTCCTTGTTCTGTCATCTGTCACCGCTGAGAACAGCCTCGCTCCAAACCTTTTTGGAACCCCGTTCAGGTAGCTGAAGGCTGCTATCAAATTCCCCCCCACACACACTCTCTTCTCTTCTGTAGACTAAACAAGCCCAAATCCCTCAGCCTCTCCTCATAAGTCATGAACTCCAGCTCCTAATTACTTTCTCCGATGCATCCACATCCTTTCTGCAATGGCGGGGGGCGGAAGGGACTCAGAATTGAACACAATATCCCAGATGTGGCTTCACCAATGCCAAAGAGAAGGGAATAATCACTTCCATAGATCTGCTGGCAATGCTCCTATTAATGCACCCCAATATGTCATTACCCTTATTTGCTGCAAGGGCACACTATGGGCATGTCAATGGGCTACAAGATTGTCATAACCAAGATAGTCTTCCAGGGTAGCGTAGTTTTGCTAACTGCTTGCGTACCTAGAATTTGTGAGGTGTGTTAATTGAACTGTATCAGCACTTTGATTGGATGCAAAAGGAGCACACTGCTCTCACAATGTTGAGCGCAATCAGCATGCATCTCACTTCATATGCCCTTGCTTTATGTACGTGTCACTTTAATAATACCCATAGGAAAAAAACCCTATATGGATGGAAACTAATGGAATTTGGCATCCCTGTGCATGGGCAACAGTAAACAAAATGTCTCGGGGGCCACACACAGCACTCTGATGGGCCGCAAGAAGCCCTCAGGCCACAGGTTGACCACCACTGATTAGGGTTGCAAAATCCCATTTAATCAATTAAACTTTATATTTTAATCAGTTAAACACTTAAATGGGGACGGTAGAGGGCTGTTTTGGCCAGGCGAGAGTACCCTCTGCCCGCGGCAGTTGCTCCATTTTCATATGTTGCACTTTCAAAGTTTTCTTAATATGTTTCCATAATTTTATTCACTGTAACTATGATGGTGATCATTCATTGCCAAGTATGATCATCTTTCTTGGGAATTGTGGACCCTCAGTTGGCTGATAAGGCCAATCCTTGAACTACAAGTTCTGTTACAGTGAGGACAGATGTTTCCAGGTACAGCAGGAGGATGTTGACCATGACTAGAAGCCATTCTCCCCTTCCTCCTGCACCTCTTCTCCTCTTCAGCATGTTGACAGGCAAATTCAAAATGCAGGGAGCTATTGCATAGGACTTCTCTCCATTTCAAGTGATTCTAGGCGAGTGTCTCCCATGTGTCAATCAATGTTGCACTTCTTTAAATTATCCTTTTTGCAATTCCTTATAATGCTTCCGTTGTCCTCCGATATTATGGTTTTCCTTCTTTCAGCTGAGAAAACAGGACCTGTTTGGGGAAGTGATGGTCTGGTATCTGAACATGACCAGTTCAGCAAAGTTTCTGATGGATGATCACTGTCTCGATACTGATGGTCTTAACCTTTTCCAGAACACCGATGTTAGTGCGCCTGTCTTCCCATTTGATCTTGGAGGTAGCATTGGTGATATCTCTCAAGGACTTCCAAGTGATGTCTGTAGGTTGTCCAAGTTTCAGACCAATACAATAGTGTTGGGAGAATGACAACTTGATAGACAAGAAGTTTGGTGTCTGTTCAAATGTTGTGATCTTCAAAAACCCTGTGCTGTAAATGAGCAAAGGCTGCACTAGCACAGCTCAGACGATGTTGGATTTCTACACCAATATCTGCCTTGAATGAAAGATAACTTCCAAGGTAGAGAAAATAATCAACATTCTCCATTGCGCCTCCATTGATTTTAATAGATGAGGCGTATGGTATCTCATTTGGAGAGGGCTAATAGAGCACTTTGGTCTTCTTGATGTTGCGGGTGAGACCAAGGCTTGCATAAGTATCAGCAAATACATTCAGGCTAGTTTCAAGATCTCTCTCAGAGTGGGCAAAAACTACCTTGTCATCAACATACTAAAGTTCCATGATAGACGTGGTGGAAATCTTACTCTCAGCTTTCAGCCTGCTAAGCTTAAACAGCTTTCCATCCATTCTGGAGATGATTTCAACACCAACTGGGAGCTTCCCAATAATTAGGTAGAAAATGATGGCAATAAAGACCATGAACCTGGTAGGGGTGATGATACAGCCCTATCTGACTCCTGTAGATGGAGAGGCTTGCATGCTCCAATGAATCCCCCGGCCCCAAATACTGAAGTGTAATTCTGTCTGGAAAAATATTTCTGAAAAGGACATGCGGATCCAACATTATTGTAGAATTAAAGTATTATCTTTCAACAGTTTCTGCATCAAATGGCTTGGTTCAGAAATAAAACTATTTTCCCTCTAATAGTAGAGACACCTGAGGTCAGAATTAAGTAGGATTCTTTCTTTCACATACATCAGGATCAGCTAAGGATTTTGCAGGCCAAATTGTGAAATGTCTCAGCAACATTTGGGAAGCCCTATTGCTTGCAATGGATTATTAGTAGTTATTTACACTGTGGTAATGTCCAAAGGACTCAGACAGGACCATGGCTCCAATGCACTAGGCATTGTACAAATATATAGGAAGACATGGTCCATGTCCTGAAGCTCGTATGATCAATGGTCCTGATCTACAAATACTTACCCAAGTGCTTAGTTTCAAACAAGTCGGATCAAAAGGACTGATATGTATAAAGTTAAGCACATGGGTTATGTAGTTGCAAAAGGCTGGATCTCATTTACGATGGAAGAAATGAGTAAAAGATGATAGGTGTACAACTAGAATGAGAATAAGAGTAACAATAACAAAATTGCATTGGCTTATACTTGATGATTTAAATGATTTCAAAGGTTTGAACAGGGTATTTGGAATTGGAATTTAGCCAACCACGTGGAATTTAATTTACCGGGGGAGACGGGGAAGAGGAGGGCATAAAAGCCCCTTTTTGTGCATTTTGAATACATACAGGGAACAGGTTTTTTTCAGTATGTTTCAGAGTGGGGTCACATTTCAAAGAGTTATAAAGCAAATGCCATACCTAACATCAACAAGCTGAGGTTTATCCTTTTGACACTGCGGACAGAAGTATGTCATCCTGTTATTCTCTCCTAAACGACAAACAATGATCTTTCCAGTGCATTGACCACAGTTAGGGCGTTTGTACACCTTGTAATGTTTGTAGAGTGCTGATCCTGTCTTGCTGCACTAAAATAGAACATTTTTATAATGCGATTAGAACACGATTTGATTCAATGCAAGACTTCTGTATCTTCCAAAATAGAATTATAGAGAGAGTGACAGAGAAAGTGAATGCACACACATAACTGACAACTTTGTAGCTAAAATATTACTCAAGTAATTAAGAACGGCTATACTCAATTGTCTTTGCATCAGATTCAAGCATGAATTAGTACTACTTCGTTCAAATATTAACAATTCAATTTTCTTGCATTTCTGTTCTATAATTAGAGTTATGTTCTCATTCCCAGCCAATCTGTGATTTGGAACATTAGGAGGCAGTGCACCCTGCCTGCTACGCTCACCAACCCCCCTCTTACAGGAGGTAGGCAACCCTGGCTCTCCGCACAGCCACTGGGGAAGGCCAGGCTATGGCTGCGCCAGCCCAGGCCCCTTCCTGCCTCCTGCTCTGAGCTGCACCATCCCGGGCCCTTTTTCCCTCCCCTTCACCCTTACCCTCCCCCCACCTCTGCAGCCACATCAGCCCAGGCCCATTCTCCCCCGACCCACTGCTGCTCCAGCTCACCCCGCCCCACCATGGCATAACCCTACCACCTCCCTCCTCCTGGCCGAGGCCATGCCAGGCCTAGCCCTCTCCTCTTCAGCCTCTGGGGGCTTGGGCCTGGCCAAAGCCATGTGTGACCAGGCCTGTCCCTGTCCCCCCGGACTCCTGGGGTTGGACCAGGCCAAAGCCTCGGCGTGGCCAGGCCCGGCCCTTCTCCTGCCTGGCTTCCTGGGGTTTGGACCAGTCAGCCATGGTCCTCTTCTCCCCCGCCACCTCTCGCCCCCACCCCGAGAGCATCAGGGAGGGAGGGAGAGGAAGGGCCACGCAGCTCCCAGCTCCCGCCCCTCCTCCCAGAGCACAGGGGAGGGAAGGGGAAGGGCCATGCAGCTTGCGGCTCCTGCTCCGCCCCCCTGCAGCTCTGGGGAAGGCCATGCAGCTACCACCTGCCGCCCTGGGAGAGGCCGGACCCGAGCTACACTGGTCCTCCCGTCCCCTAGCTGGGAAGGGAAGCGGTGGGCTGGGGCCATAGGCAGCCCCAGCCCTCAACATGGGCCTTGGGAAAGGCCAAGCTGGGAGTGAGTGGGGCTTTTCCCGTGGGACAGTGACATTAAGACGTCGCTCTGTCATCCCACAGGAAAAACTTTTTTAAATATAAAGAGAGTGTTGTCAAATCCTTGCATTCCTTGCTATTTCCAAAATATTTTTAAGAATACCCAACAAAGTTTGTTTATACAAAACAATACCCAAAATATTTGCTATTGTGTAAAGTTTAACTGGAATTTGCATACCCCACAGTATTTAATATTTTAGAAACAATGATGAAAATATTACCACTCTTACTAACACTGCAAAATGGGATAGCGAGGAAGCAATCTTCAAGAAATTTTAGGGACATTCTTTAAAAGCCCTCTGAGGTTCCTGAACAGCAAATGCTATGTAAATGCAGAATACTACACCTATTTTAAACCCTGCAAAGCTAAGCCACAGAAAGGGTAAGCTGCTTGGCCAATGGCACACTAAAAATTCCTGGTACGGCCAGGAACAGAATTCACCTCTCCTAACTCTCAGTTCTGACTACCTCTCTCTTGCTGACTTCAGTGGATTCAGGGTTTTAAAAGTTCCACTCTTCCCTAGATGAATGAGAAGATTGCCTTGGTGAGTGAAGGGATCTACTCTATTTCTGCATAATTTAAGATCAAAATCTAAAAAGCTGGAGGTTAAATCTACTCTTTATATTTAAATAACCACACATCTCATTTCAGACTTCATTAATAAAGCCATGAAGATCCAATTACCCACAAACGTTCTTTCATTTGCTTGTTTTTTCTCAACAGTGCCTGAATCAAAAAGTCCTTCCCACTTCCAGCAGGCTGACTTACTGATTCTTTTAACTGTTTCCACTAGATGGCTACATATAGCTTACACGTTTTGGTGCAAAGTTACAATGGACTTTCTCTCCTAGAAATTATTGCTCTCACCTTATAAAAGAGAAGAGTAAAATCACGGATCATTTTCACCAAGTGATGTGTCTGTTCATCTGTTAATTGACAAGCCTGTGAATAAGGCAAAAATATTTAAAAAAAAATGCATTTATAACACTATAATACACTGGAGCAACTATAGTAAAGAAATGTATAATTAGAGATAGAGGTAGTTCAGGGTGGTCACCTTGGATCCCGCACTTTAGGGGGGAGCAGGAGCCAGTGGCTCCTGATGTCACTCTGGAAAGGAGGGGTCAGGAGCTTTGGGAAAGGGGCAGAATGGGGGCAGGGATAGGCTAGGAGGAAGGGGGCAGAGCAGAGGTAGAGCAGGAGTGAAGTGGGTTGGGAGCAGAGTAAGGAGTGTTCCAGGTTCCACATCCTGCTAGGGATGAATCTGATCAGTGTCTATGGACTTCCCCAACAAACAGGACATTACACAGCTGCTTGGTCTCAAATATTCTCGTACTTTTTTTTGCATCTTCTGCTGTATATTTGTATACACAAATATGCTTACTTATTATTCCACAGTGTCTATGCAGCTTCCCCCAAAACAGCTATAAAGTTTCAATATTTTAACTTCAAGGTTCACCTAATGGTCCCCAGTAGGAAAATGAAGTGGGTTTAAATTTCATGTAGTAATCTGCACTAGCTGCCTTTTGGTTTCTTGTTGGAGTCTACAGGTTAACACCAACACCTCCATGATTTAGAATCTTGTTGTTAGAAAATTTAATTCTCTTGTGCGTGACATCACCTCTTGCTTCAATATGGAAATGAATACCTCTCCGACTGCATACCTCTAGTTTTCACAAGGGTTCCATGACTTTCTGCAACCTCCATAACTTCTACAGTGGTCAGTCTGGCTGACCCCAGGGGCACCCAAGCAGCTGGCTCCAGAGCTAGGTGCTCAAGTGGCACTAGTGACAGCCATACTGGCTGCTGCTGGAACAGCTCTGCAGCTGACACCCCAGCCAGCTTCACAGACCACTGCTTGAGCAGCCTCGGGTAGTGGTCCCTAGGACAACCAAAGCAGCCACTGGCCCTAGCCCACCTCCTCTCCCCCTCAGCAGCAATCCCTCAAGATTTAGTTAGGGTATTTAAAGTATAACTCTTGGACAGGTCATGGCTGTTAATTTTTGTTTATTGCCCATAATCTGTCTATGACTTTTACTGAAATTATCTGTGACTAAATCATAGCCTTAATTATCCCTTATCATCCCACATTGGAACCCCCGCTATGGAGTATCAAACACTTAAAACTCATACTTGATGGAGATGCCATTTTCAATGAAATATCGTCTGAACTCCCACTTCTCCTCAAACAAGCCACCCTCCCCGCCTCCAGCCTCATAATCAGAAGCAATCCCTTCACAGAACAGGACACACCAACTAAAGTGGCACCAGACCGTACCAAAACAACAGATGCAAAACCTTTGTAGAGCTATTTCCACTGCTTTGATGATCAGCATCCCCCACAACACACTTCAAGATCCAGGGGTCCTAAATGTGCCTATCACAACACGTGGTGTAACTCATGCAGTGCACTGCATACTCCAATAACAGCTATGTGGCAGCTAGAGATGTTAGATATCGGGTAACTGAATAGTCATGTAACTGCATGATATATTTGCTATTACTCAAGTATTCAATAGTCCCCAGCGGTGGGACCAGCAGCCAGTGCACTCCCGGCCCACCCCCTGCCACCCTGCCCTGCTGCCTCTGTATCATAGGCAGTAGCACAGGTGATAGGGGGAGCCAGTCCACGAGGAGAGACAGTTTAAAAACCAGCTCCCTTCGCAGACTGGCTGACTGCTGCCCTGTGCTACTGCCTCTGATACAGAGGCAGCAGCGCGGCATGGCAGCAGCTCCTGTTTGTGGATGGCCCAAATTCCCTGGGGACAGATGCGGAGCAGCCCCTCTCCATGGGGAGCTGGGACCCCAAAGACCAGCCTCTGCCTGCAGCAGGCCCAGACTTACCACGAACAGAGGCTGCTCTGTGGGATGCAGAGCAGCCTCTATCTGTAGGGCACTCGGACCCCCACTGTGGACAGGGGGTGCTGTCGTGAAGCAGCGCCTGCCCACAGTGGGTTCAGGCTCGCCACGGATAGAGGCTGCTATGAAGCAGCCTCCCCACAGGGGAGGGGGTTAGGTGGCACCATGGAGCCAGTGCTGGAGGGAACCGGCTTGTAAGCCAGCTCCCTGCAACACTGACTTCTGCTCCTGCCCCCTTGCTGCCTCTGATACCAAGGCTTATTGGTTAATCATATAGCCAACTGTGCATTGACATCCCTAGTGGTAGTAAGACATTCACTATGCCCTTTAATGAACTCACACAGATAACTGATAAAAGACAAACACCATACCAGCTGTGGATGATCACTTTTCACAAAGCGACCACTCTACATCTATCCTCTCAAGACCTCATCTTCAAAGAGAACCTGCACAATGACTTCAAAAGATGAGCCCTGGACCTTAAATTCCGAACATGCTAGATACTAAAAATCATGGACTAAATAAAAAACCTGGATTTATCACAACAATCTATAACCCATTTCACACTTCCACTCATGGGCTTCTCTTTTTTCTGCCTTTCCCCTCTATGACTACAAGGAATTATCAGCCCACTTCACTTGAAAGGTCTCTTGAACTGTGAGCTAACTACTCATGGTAAACAATCTGTTCAACTCAAATTCCGCTGAGACTCTGAGGGTTCTTAGAGCTGAAAAACAACTCTGTGTAAGCTTGATATGCTCATCTCTCTCACCACCAGAAGTTAGTCCAATAACAGATATTATCTCAACCATGTTGTCGCTAGTATCCTGGGATCAACACAGCTACAACAAGAGTGCACATCTCCATGGACACACTTGAGTTGAATCCATTTAATCAGGAGAGTGTGTCTAGCAACACATTTTCTGATATGGGTCTCTAAACTTTGAAATGTGCATCTGCCCCAGAGCCCAGATTTAACTCCTAAGACAAACCCCACAGCACTTCTGTTTTTCCTGTAACTTAGGGTATGTCTACCGAGAAATTAAAAAAAAAAAGATCCACACACACAGCAGGTCTGGGTCTGTTTACTGAAACTAGCAGGGCTCCAGCTCCAGAGATGGAAAATCACTGTGTAAGTTTTCTAGCCTGGGCTGGACACTATGAGCATGGAAGGTCTCAGGCTCAGGCTCCAGGCTAAGCCTTAACATTCACACTATAATTTTTAGCCCTACAGCCCAAGCCCTGCAGGCCCAAGTAAGCTGACCCACAAAGCCAGAGCTTTATCCCTAAATAGACATGCCCTTAGGGAGCACGCAAAGTGAGAGGAAAGGGTTTTCAATTCTTAGCATGATTAGCATTAGCTGGCAAACACAGTTGTCATGTAGAAGTTGCACTGGCACCAGGGCTCAAATTGTGAGCAAAACTAACAATGGAGTGAACAAAAGTACCTGAGAAAATGGACAGGAATACTTGAACTCTAGAGCTACGTCAACACTGGGGAAACAGACGAAAAGATTCACTACAATAATTCAGTTGAACTAGTGTTAAAACCAATGGGAGCTGGACCGTAGACAAGGTTTTGGCAGCTAAACAGTTTTTAATCACGATTTTATTTAAATACACTCTAACTGAAACAGTGGTGAAAATGACTCCAATTGCTGGAGACTTGTCCAAGCAATGGTTCCCACTGATTTTAACGCTTGTTGAGATGAGCCAGTGACAGAACCAGTGGGAATTCCGGGGGAACTTTTTCCCCACTGTAGACAAGACCTAACGCCCATTCCTACAGGAATATGTAAGTCTTTAACGTAAAAGGTCCCAGTCCTGCAAATGAAAGGTCTCTGGAGCCTAGATAAAGCCTAACTTCAGGGATTCATTTTAAAGGATCAGGGCCTACATTTGTAACTCACCTAGATTAGCTTTCAACAGTCTAAGGCTAGATACGTTTTCATTCCATTGACTTGCAATTTTCTCACACTCACTCTGCTCAACCTTGTTTTAGTTAAGAATCCATGTAGTCTTAAATTGTTTTGAGAATATTCATTCAGACCTGTCACAAAAGACAAGACTACGCACGCGGAGGAAGGTTTGCAGCTTTAAACCACTGATCTAGTCCATGACATATTGTGAATGAACTGCATGAGAAAAGCTTGACAGCAGAATCTGAGGGACTAAAGAAACAGAATATGATGAAGAAAATATGTTGCAATGTAAACTATCTAGAGCCCACAGGGATTTTTGTAGGAATTTTAGCAAGCAAAATGCAAGCTGTCTGTAATATGCTTATTAATTTATTTTATAATGGGCTGGCATAGTAATATCACAGTAGCCCACATGATTCAAGACAGTGGGTCAGAATTTGAAAATTAAATTTATTCTAGTCAAGAAGGGATATGAGTTGAAAGATCGCATGCTAGCCTTTTGGTGAATGCAGTGCCGCAACAACTCTCATATACAACCCATAAGTCATTTTGACAGGACTCCAGAGAGTTCCACACTAACCCCCTAAGGCAGGATGGTCAAACACTGGGGTGGGCAATAGTTTTTTATGGGGCCCACTCTAAGAATTTGGAAAGTGGTCAGGGGCCACATTCTCTCATATTAATGGAGGAGGTGCTGGGTCTGGGATGGAGGTTGGGTGCAGAAGGGAGCTTGCAATAAGGGATTTGGGTGCAGGAGAGGGTGTGGGTCCTGCGAAAGAGTTTGGATGAAGGAGGCAGTTGGGACTTGGGTTAAGGGACTAGAATGCCGAGGTTTGGGTTGTGACCTTGGGCAAGAGGGTGTTATGACCTGGGGAAGGGGACTAGGATGCGGGGGGGGGGGAGGGGAGTTGGGCTATAACCTAGGGCAGCGGTTCCCAACGGGCTGCAGACCTCTGGGGACGGGGAACACCGCTCTTGCCACGGCTGTTGGAAGAGGCATGTCCTACCCTGCCTCTCAGCCAACCAGCAGGCAGGTGTGGGTCTCCTGGCTGCAGAAGAGCACTTCCCTGCACAGCAGGAGGGCCCTCCTGCCATGCAGTGAACACTCTTCTGCAACTGGGAGGAGACCCGTCTCCTGCCTGGCGCTGGCTGGCGGAGAGGCAGAACAGGACATACCTTTCCCAACAGCTGCAATGGGCGGGGAGGTTCTGAGCGGTGTTCCCCAGCCCCCAGTGCCACAGCCACATCAGCAGCAGCGCAGCGCTAAGTGAGGGGGGCCGGGAAAGCACTGGGGGCTTCAGGGGTGGGGCTAGTGCTGGGGGGCTCTGGAGGCTGAACTAATAGTAGGGGGGCTATGGGGAAGAGCTGGCACTGGGGGGCTATGGGGACAGGAAGCTGATACTGGTGTGTCTGGTGGTATGTGGGGGGACTCTACGGGGTGGGGGGCTGTGCTTTTGGTGGACTGGCAATGCTTTATTTGCATAACGAATAGTCAAATATGCAAATAAAATGTTGCTGATCCGCCAAAAGTTGGTGAATGGGTTTGTTGGTCCCCGAAATCAAAAAGGTTGGGAACCACTGACTTAGGGGAAAAGGGACTGTGACTTGGGGCAAGGGACTGGAACGCAGGAGGTGGTGCAGGGGTTTGGAATGTTGACAACAGGCAGCTCCCAATGGCCAAAAATCGGCCAACAGGATTGTGCTGGGGACAGGAACAATGTGTGAAAACTCACAGCTGTTCAAACAGAACCCAGCAGCAGCTTCATTCAGAAGCATGCGGGGTGCCAAGCATACAGGGGGAGGGAGCGGGGGCACCGCCGGATCCGGACCGCAGAAGATATTTTACCCAGATCTGGTCAAACATGACAGTGGGGATCACTGGAATCCGAGATGGAAATAACTAGGGTAAGTGCAGGGGGGCAAAATATGGAGACCTTATAAGCTCCTCCTTACAAATATCTAAACTAGACCAATATGTCTTGTAGATACATGTTTATGTTCTTAATAGCTGCTTGCAATACAAGAATATAGAAGGAGTCCCTGGAAATACTTCACGTACTTTAACAACAGGATGGAGACCACTGTCAAAGAGTGCTTCATTTTTTATGATATTTCCAACTCCAGGTAATACTGCCTGATCCAATAACACATCACATAACATGCGACCTTTCTGTCGCTTTATCTCACTTTCTGCTCGTAAAAAACTAAATTTTGATGAGCATACATCTAAGTCTTCCATCATTCTTATTTTCTGCTTGCTTTCAGCAGCATTCCTGCAAGACAAGACAAAACACAAAATAATCTATCTTGCATGTAACTAGACTCTACTTACACAACGTGTAGTATTTTGGAGTGAATTGCACATTACACACTGATAAAAAAAAGCCATAGATACTCATGACATGCATAGAAAAACAAATCTTAACCTTTTTTTTTTTAATATGGTGGTTTAATGACATATGCATAGATTAGGTTAGTGCCAAGCCACATCCATAAGTACACATTCTATCTTTGTTCAGATCAGCTCCAAGAATAATTGCCAGTCTGTGCCTAGAAATTATATTTCCAAATTATTTCCAAAAGAGAAACTCTCAATTGTAACTAAATATAGGGGAAGATGGCCCAATGGGCAGGGCACTAGTCTGGGACCTGGTTTCCATCCCTCTCTCCACCATAAACTTCTTGTGTAGCAAGTCCCTCTGAGCAAGATTCATCAAGATACTGGAAAGCTAATCCCCAGATTTAGACACTCTAATCCCATTTTTATGCACCACTACAATTCACAAAACTCTCTTGGTTCCAACCTAACTCTATAGAAACCTGAACTTGTTTGGCACCTAAACTTTTGCAGTAAAAAGTTCACTAGGGGCGCGTCTATACAGCAGGGCGTAACTCAAAATAAAATATGCAAACTGAGCTACAACAATTGCGCAGCTTATTTTGAAACCGCTTATTTCAAGTTTTGGTGCTGTCTACACAGCACTCATTTTGAAACAGAGCACTCTTCCTCTGACTTCCCTTACTCCTCGTACAATGAGGGTTACAGGAGTCAAGAGTATGAGTCCTCCAACTTGACAGTATTTCGACATTATGTCGAAATAACTGCCAGCTGTGTAGATGCGGACTATGCTATTTCGAAATAACGGTAGTTATTTTGAAATAATGTTGCTGTGTACACATAGCCTAGATGCCTAAGCTTTTGTCTCTAAGTAGGCAAATGGGCTTGCTGCCTCTAGGCCTCCGGATGCGTATCTCCTGCCTAACCTCCAAATGATTCACGAACCAGGGGAAGACAGTTGTTCATCTACCTGACATGTAGCCCCTAATCTAGTGGACATGTTCAAGACCACCTAACGCTTTAAAAAATTTATGGGAGTGGGGGATGAGAGAGGAGTGACTCCCTCTCAATTTTTTGGGATGTGGGAGACACCAATTCAAGTCCCTACTCTGCCCAAAGATTTGACTGGGGGTCTGCCTCATCTCAGAGAGTGCCCTAAACACTGTGTGATGGAATATTCTGAGATGGGGGTTCCTTAGTCTCTTCCACTGAAACTGTTCCATTGTGGATAAATCATACAAGTATCACTGGAGTAGGAGAACTGGACCCTGGCTCATTTCGTAAGTGAGTGCCCTAACCACTAGGCAACACAGTCACTCAATTTCCAACTGTCTAATCCAATCAATAGTTATTCATCCACAATTGGAACAGCACCTACAAGCAAGACTGAGTGAGACATACACCAGAATATCCCACAGTGAAGTGGTTAGGACATTCCCCTGACAGGATTTTAACAGGGATCTGCCATCTTTATCCTAATTAGGCAAAGGGAAGACATCAAACAAGGATCTTCCACATCCCAGGTGAGTACCTTTAACCTTTGGTTATGAGGAAGTTCCTCCTCCCCTTCTTCCGCAGCTTCTTACAAGAAACATCTTAGGAAAAGCTTCATAAGTGATAATCACAAGGGCTACGTTTAGACTACAAGCCTCTTTCGAAAGAGAGCGTCTAGACTACAAGCAGATTTTTCGAAAAAGCGAGCCACTTTTTCGAAAGAGTCTAGATGCTCTCTTTCAAAAAAGCACAGTTTGCATTCAATAGCACCTTTTTTCCAAGGAGTACTTTCAAAAAAAGGCGTTATTCCTCATAAAATTAGGTTTACTGCGATCGAAAAAACTGCCATGTTCTTTCGATTTACTTTCGAAAGAATGCGGCTGCAGTCTAGATGCAGGTGAAGTTTTTTTTTTAAAAGGCTGTAGTCTAGACACACCCAAGCGGAGACAGGCAACTACACACAACTTGTAGAAGAGCATTAGCTCTGTGACAAGGCTGGAGCTTAGGACACACCCATATGACAAATAGCATTTACATTCCCTGACAATCTGTGTAATGTTGACAAAGACACAGATCAAGTCTACACTAGCAAGCTATTGTACAATAATTCAACTCCCAGTGCTGTAACTCCCAAGGTGGCCACACTGGCAAAGCACTTAGTGCACACTAACTCTGTAGTTGCCGCGCTCTAGGTTAGTCACCTTGCCGAGAAACGTAGAGCTTGCTGCGCTCTGGATATAGCACTGGGGGGCCAGTGTGGGCACTTGAACGGATTGCTGCATCCTGACTGGCCTCCCGAAATTGCCCACAATCCCTCAAATCCCATCTCCTTTTTGTTTGTGGAACTCATCTGTCTGCCCTGCAGACATGCACATATCCCCTTTCAGAGCTCCATTTCAGACAGCCAACATGCTGTGCTGATTTGCTCTGGGACACACAGCAAACCATTCAGATGAAATGCTCCCACTGTTGAACACAGAAGAATGTGTCTTTATGAGTGAGAGTTAAGAAATAGAGAGAGAGACAGACTGTGCAAAGAGTCCAGGAGAGAGGTGGGGTGGAGCAGACAGAAGCTGAGATGTTGGGGTTTCCCTCTCCCCATTCCTCAGGAGAGGAGGTTTTCTGCTGCTGTCTGAACTTACAAGACAGCATGCTGATATCCCCAAAACACACAGTCTCCTCCTTGCCCCTCATACAAACACACACTCTCACTCACACTCTTCCCTTTTCCCCTGACTTCTGTGGAAAAGCAGCTGTCAGTCAGGATAATCACAGAGCAATGAGACTGGGAAACCTGCATCATAGGACACTGCTCTATGTAGCACTGCAAAACCTTCCCAAGACACCCTGCGGCCAGTTGCACAGTGGGATAGCTACCACAATGCACTGCTCTCTCTGGCATGGCAAGAGCTGCTAATGTGGACACGCTCCACTATCACAAGGAGTACAGGGTAGCCACACAACAGCAGTTTCCCTGCAGCGCTCTATGAGAATCGCTCTAGCTACCAGCACTTTACATCTGCCAGTGTAAATGTGGCCTCAGTGTTCCGATATGTGGAATGGGGATATTAGTGCTGCTCATCACAGGGGTGTTGTAAGGATCAATAAAAGACTGAGTTTCTGTGCTTAAATACTATGTGGACATGGTTCACATATGAATGATACATGAGATATCTGCATTAGGGAAATTTGCCTGAAATTTGTAATGGAGACATGTAGCTCCAGTGCAAAAATTGAAAAGTGCAATTTATTTCATTAACAGGTCCTCAAAAATAGGTTTTGGGATACAGAGAAACCAACAGATTAATGTCATTCATGACCTACATCAGATTTCAATGAACAGCATTCTGATGCATAAAGACATTTGTATGCATCATTTAAAAACTGCCTGTGTCATTCCAAATGCCAATATTCCTGACGTTCTGAGACAGGATTTTTGTTTTTTCATTCCAGCCAGTGTGTAAAAAAAAATCAAATCTTAATACATTTAAAAAGCAGAAGCACAGCATCTGGGACTGGGCATGAGTTGGGAATCAGTTGGTTCCCGGCTTGCACCTGGTCCCTCACTATGCCTCTACCTCACCTGCCCTCCTAGATGGTACTGGGGGGAACCGGCTTTTAAGCCAGCTTCCCCTAGCACCAGCTACTGCTCTGCCCCCCACTCCCTTGCTGCCTCTGTCAGAGAGAGGCAGCAAGGGAAGCAACTAGTCAAGTCACTACTCGACCACCCAATAAGCATATGCTTATGGGATAGTCAACTAGTCACTTACAACCCTAATACTTACCTACCTCAAACATGGGAGGCTTATTTAATTTTTATGAAGTGCTTTAAAATTCTCAGATGAAAGCAACTATATAAATGCAAAATAATATCTCCTGACCTGTATGATGAAAACCTTGTTATATTTATAAAAAGAACACAGACTGAACACCGAAGAAATGCTGTAATTTTTACTTTACCTAAGCTCTACTGTTGCATCAAAGAAACAAACCATATCATCAGTAAGATGTATTTCCAGAACTGGTGGTACTCCATTTCGATCTTTGTTTGCCGTTGGATTAATACACATGGAACCATTCATGCCAAAGTGAACCCTAGGTGAGAAATACATTTCTGAAAAAAAAAAAACCCCATGTATCTTCACAAAACTCCTAGGCATCTTAACAGGCTATTTGCTAAGTATATATAATAATCCTTATCAATAGGAGCAACAGGGTAACATGAAGTTCTTGTTACTCAACTTCTCATTCCTCCCACAAAGAATGGTATTTAGTAGCAACTAAGAAGCACTTAAGTATACAGTGACCATCATAATCAAAGCTGTCATTCAGTTAAAGATTTAAATTTGAAACACTTCTGTGCCGTTATAATACAGAGCAGCATCCTTGGAGTTTCTTCACCTGTAACGTTGCCCTCCTAGATCCCCTGCCAGTGTCCTCCATGGAAGTTCATGTAAACCCAGGGACAATGGGGGGGAAAAGATACACATTTTCTTTCTTGCTGACTCATTTTAAAATTAAGACTCACTAAAACAAGAACAGTGTTCTTCTCAAAGAATATTCTATCATCAGCTTTTCTTTGGCCAAGTGACAATGATCTGACATAGGAGACAAAATTGCCAGTTGTTTCACTACCACATTTTTTTCATCGTGGTATCGAGTTCCTTCCAGGTGTCATCAAACAATATGACTAGCATCTGTCCTGTGTGGCAGATAGGTCTTTTCCCCACCTCTATCCAGTGCAAAGATTGTGCAGGTTTTTAAAATTCTTAAAAATTATTTAAACAGAAGTGCTGACATTTATTAGTTCAGGTGAGGCTGAAGACTGAAGATGCAAAAAACACAAAAGTGATGATGTTTGAGGTGCTCTGCCTTCTCTACTGATGAGCTTTGAGGCAACATGCCAAAGGAGTGCAGTTGAGCCACCTCCCTCCTAAGCCTTTCCCCACATTTCTGCCTCTGTATCAGAGGAAGCAGCATGGGGGCGGGGGGTGGACGGCCAGGAGCTGGTACGTGCAGAGTTGGCTTGCACCTGCACCCCCATGCTGCTTCCTTCAATAGAGCTTAAAAAGCTTAAAACTCCCTGCAAGCACCAACTCCCATGGAGCCACATGCCCCCCACGCTGCTGCTTCTGATACAGAGGCAGCAGTGTTGGGCAGAGTGGGGACGGGGGGAGGGGAAAGAGTCAGGCGGGAGCCGGTGCTTGCAGAGAGCCAGCTCCCATCTCTCCTCCTGTGTGTAAACTGTGACCACTGAAATTTTCAGTGGTGACATGTTTACAAAAATAAACATGTTAACATCCCTAATATACCCTACATCCTCAATAGGAAATCTTATTTCTATGCTTTTCTTTTAAAAATACTTTCTATCAGAGGGAGGTTAATTATTTTATGGTTTAGAAGTTGAATACTAGACCAAAAGGGGGAAAAATAAGGCCTGGCACATGACAGAACACAAAGACAACATTTGAAACATCTATTTGTTTTTAATCTCTCCTCTATTATGCCACACATTTGTTTATTCTTACTTTTAAATAAAAATACTAGAAGGATGGTTTCTTTAAAAAAAGTATGGTTAACTTTAAGATTACAATGTCAATTAGTAAATAGTAACAAAGTTTACATTGTTAGGTAATTTATTATAAATCCAAAAGACGACCTTTATTGTAAACTGAATCTTGAAGTATATTGTGCCTTTCAGAAGCTTTTCCTTATCATTCAGTTAAGTTAATAAATACAGCTATTTTGACAGTAGCTGTTACTTCTATACACTTCCAGGTCTCTGTTGCCACATTATAGCATTGCACAAGGTTAAGCAGTATGGGGGGAGAGGACAGGGGTTTAACATAGACTTTAAATCCTGTTGTGCGGTATCATAAATGCATTTGACATTTCCCAAAAGTTCTTGACAAGAATAATGTGTATGGTAGTAATTAATAGTCTCACTTATGGAGGTCCAGTGTCCTGTTTAAAAGTGCACCACAGTCACAAAACTAGCTGTCATAACTACTTCTCAGTTTACAAATACACTAGTAGAATATCTCAAATCACTTCCATGAATAAATTCCTTTTATATTAAAAGCCTTAAGAACTTTACAAATTCCATTCCAGTGTGCCTCATTATCCCTGATGTGCTGAAACAATGAAAAAGAGCATTCTTGTCATTTTAATTAAGGGGAAAGTGGGGATGTAAGCGACTTTAATTGAAATCTTGGTTCTGCTGTCTGATGACAGCTAGCGTTAAAAAGCAGATTTTTTTTTTAAAACAGAGAAAAAAGAGCTGTTGTAACTGTTCAGCTACATAAAGACATTGAGCAGAAGTTTTTTGGAGTGTGTGGTGTGGTGTGTTTTTTTTTTTTTTTTTTTTTTTTTAAAAGAGCAAAGCTCTCATTATTTCCTGGAAAATAGTTGCTCGGTAACAAGACCATTGTTACAGGTTGAACCTCCCAAAGCCAGAACTCTCTAATCTGGTCACATCCGTGGTTTGGCAGGACCATAGATGTTGCTGAACAAGAGAGCCAGTGGGACTGTGGTAGCCGACAACCCACCTGGGGCCAGAGCAGCCCTTGCATGCCGGCCCAATTAGGGCTGTGTGCCAGCAGCCCGGCAATGGGGACAGAGCCACAGCAGCCTGGCTGGCAGTAAGGCCAGGGCTCCATAGCCCAGCAGGGGAAGCTGAAGCTGTGGCAGCCACAACCCAACTGAGGCCAGGGCAGGCCAGCAGCCTAATTGGGGCTCTATGACGACTGGCAGCAGGGCTGGTGCTGCTGTGGCAATCCAGCTGAGACCAGGGCAGCTCAACCAGAGCTACATGTCACCCAGCAGCGGGGCTGGTGCCACAGCAGCAGAGCCAGGGCTGCATGCTGCTGTGTTGGTAGTAGGGTCGGGGCAGCCATTCTGGAAGCAGATTCAGGGCCAAAGGAGCTGGCAGAAGGCTGAGGGGGCCAATGGAAGGGGACCTTCTCGGGTATGGCAAATTCCCTCACCTGGGACCGCTCAGGTCCCAAGGGTGCTGAACCATGGAGGTCCAATCTGTATAGGAACAAGAAAAAAAGTTGGTAACAGAATTTTATTACAAAGGTGCATTAAGGTCCTGGATCTAACTCCTAATGAAATCAGTGGGAATCTTTCCACTGCTTTTAATGACATTTTATTTGGGCTCCACAAATTAGAATCCTTTCTACATGGAATGTGTCTAAGTTTTGCCTTTCTAAAATTATATATATATATATATATATATATATATATATATATATATATATACACACACACACACACACACACACACACACACACATTTTAACAAAGTCCTTGATGATTTCCTGAGGGAATTATTCAGCTGCAGTCCAATGGTACATTTATAGCTATTCTGAAGAAAACAGACTGTCAGAACATCCTTTAAAGGCTGCTCTCATGACTGAAGGAAATGACAGTTTAGAGCAAATTAGTCTCTAGTCACTGATAAAATTCATCTGCAAACTGTGCTATTTACAGGATTCTACCCCACTCACCTCTTCAGGTTTTAACTGATTCATTTATTTCTTAGTTTTAAGAGATACTACCACCATAAACACAAAAATATCTCATGGTAATCCTCAAAAATCAACTAAGAGGAAACACAAAAATCAGAGAGTGGATCATACTGTCCCATTTATCAGTGATAGGTGGATCACAAATTCAGCAAAAGTAGATTTCTTTCAAGTGCTAAGTTGTACCTCATTCATCTAGGAGTCATTCAATCAGCACAGGGGATTTCATGGCCAGATCTTCCTTTTCCCTGAAGTGATGCTAGCCAGGGACACAGAAATAAACCTACGGTGTCTGGCTTTTGGCCAAGGAGGAAGTGTTATTTGGGTTCTTTTCCAGGTCCTCGCTTGTATTAGAGTTGTACAAAGTCCAGTTTTAAGAGAACAATTTTAAGGTAATTTTTTCATGGTAATAAAGAATTGCTGCCTTCTAGCTTCAGGATGAATTTCATAGGGGCAATTTATAAAGGCATTTCAGAACAGTCAGTGATGTGACTGAGTGGACCAATTTTTTTTTCTTCCCTAAGCAAGGATTTCAATTTCCAGTGTTAGAAATCATTTATTTTTCAAAACAGGATTCAAAAGTAACAGATGGAGTTAAATGAAAGATCCATACACTTTTAATTGTTGTTCTACTTAAAGCTTTGATTACATACTTTCAATTACTAATTTTAAAAGGCAGCTTGATAATTAAGATTACTTAAAATCCTTCAGTGCCATAGAATTATATTCTAATACTACGAGGGCACATTTCTCTCTTTTTTAATGATACAATGAAAATAACTTTTGCAAAATGATCCTTTTGACATAGAAAAAATAGTTAATGCATATTTCATATTCATGTTAAATATCTGAGAACGCTACATGTCTATACTGTATTACACTGACCATACAAATTAGGTTTTCTGTTTGTTTCTCAAATGAGTCACCCCAAACGTTTTAGCTTAAGTTAAATACATTTCACTTTCATTGTAGTAGCCATTAGCAATCCATATACTGCATGATACATTGGAAACAGGTAGAACTAGAAGTAGAAGTTATCCATCACGAGTATGAACCCAAGTTTCAAAGGTGATGTATAGTTCTATTTGAATAGAAAACATTGGGAGTAATCTATATAAAGTATTTTTAGACTCTTCAGTAAAATGGTTTGCTCCTAATCAATTAAGTTTAGAAAATTGTAATAAATGTCCTGTTAATGCTACCAGTTTTAGAAGTTGGACTTTTGTGCTGTGAAGTCAGTGGAATGCACTTTTTAAATGGGAGGATTCATTCTGTTTACCATCCCATGGGAATATGATACTGTAGTTGTTTATTACACACAAAAAGAATAAAAATGCAAAATCAAGCACTCAACATTTCTGAAGTACCAGAATTAACAATGACTTTGAAAGCTTGATTTGACCTCTTTGTGCATATGTAATATCACCCAGGATTGCCTAACATTAGATAGAAAGTCTGGAGCAAAGCAACTGCCAACTCTCAAGACTGTCACAAGAAAATGTTCTCTCTCGTCATATAACCCTCCTCCTCATTCACTGTCCAGTTTGTATGGACAACCTAAATTCTGTCATTTATTTCCTAATTTTTGACTGCTTTACTCTGTCACCTTAATATTCTTTTAATGTTTTTGTATGTCATTTTCTAGGTGTTTTTAAGCACATTGAACCCATAGAAATTCATCACATCGAGCTACACCGCACCCCAGGAGGAGTGATCAGTATGGGTGGAATTGGGTGGAATCCAAGACCTTTAGATCCACAGCACAGAATTCAGCCACATGAGGTAAAAGAGAACTGGGAGCAACAGCATACTGTTGCCTTATATGTGGACCAGCAACTATGGGTTGGACCTCCCTAGTCTAGAACTCTCGGTACCTGAGCAGTCCCAAAGGAGGGAGTTTGCCAGACCAGGTGAGGTCAGATCTCGGACTGCCCCAGAACTCCCTTTCTGGCCGCTGGACTGGCTACTGCCCTGCACCCGGTCCGCTGGCAGCACTCCACTCAGGGCTGCAACTCAGCTCAGACTGATGGGGCTCCCTGTCCCCAGCCAGCGGAACACTGCTCTGAGCCACAGGGGCTTTCTGCTTCTGGATGGCAGCAGGTCCACGCTCCTGGCTGTAGGGGCTCCCTTCCCCCCAGCCGGCAGAGCTCCATTCCAGCTGCCAGAGCTCCGCAGCCCCAGCCAGTAGCAGCTCCATGGCTCCAGCTGGCAGCATCTTCAAGGCTAGCAGGGCTCACCTTCTGGATGTCTCCCTACTCCCATGCTACTGCTCCTGCACGCTGCCTGCTTCCAGATTGACTGAGCTTCCAGCTGCTGGCAACCTCTGTGGCTGGGGCTCTCTAGTCCAGCAACATCCATGGTACTTCCACACCATGGAAGTTGCCAGTCCAGAGTCCCAGACAACAGAGGTTCAACCTGTAGAAGGGAATGTGACATGTTTTGCCATTGACTAACAGTGCTGAGAATTAGAAATCCTAATTCCACTGTTATGGCTGGCAGGGAATGTGGTCTAATGCTTAGATAACACAGACAGGATCATATATTAAATGCATTCATTCTTAAAGGCAGTGTGGCTAAGTGGATGAGCCCTTATGTAGGAGACCACCTCAGTTGTATTCCTAGTACTACCAGGAGCGATCTTGTGCAACCTCTCGGTTTCTTAATTTGTAGAATTAGGAAACCATACTTGTCTGCCTGAGGCCTGGCTCGGTAATAAAGTTTGTGAAGTGCACAGAATTAAACACCCTAGTCAGTGGAAGAGCTGAGCCTAGAGCAAATGATCTTTAATAATGTCCCCTAGAGTGAAGTATGGGAGAAGTGGTTGTTATTGAATTCCCGGCCCCATCCACAGCTCTAGCTCTGAGACTACCATGTTGAAGGCTTGGGGCCCGTTGGATACAGCTGGCATGAAAAAAGCTCCATGGAGCATCCATACTGCACATGGAATGTCCTAACATTTTATCAGTAATCCTTTAAGAAGTCAAGTGAAGGTCTACCAATGGTGATTGTTTTAGAGCAGTATAACTTTGACAAATCAAGTTGGATTTTTATGAGAACAAGACACTTTTCTGATCACAAGACCTCTCCTGCCAAAGTTCAGGTCCTGACTCCACAAAAAGATGTTAGAGTTCTTTGAAGCGTTTTTAACATTGAGGATGCTACCTATATCTCCCAAACCTCACTCTCAGAAATCACAGCATCACAGAATACTAGGTCATTAAGTCCAATCCCCTAGACTCATGGCAGGACCAAGCACAATCTAGACCAGGGGTGGGCAAATTCCAGCCCATAGGCTAGATTCGGTCCACAGGGTTAGTCCCTGGAGGGCCCCTACTCCATGTTTACCTGAGCCTCTGCAGATATCGAGGATAACAACTCTCATTGGCTGTGAATCATCATTTGCAGCCAATGCAAGCGTGGGGGAAGCAGCGTCCCGATCCGCAACACTTCCCGCCGCTGACATTGGCCATGAACGGCGATTTATGACCAACCAGAACTGCAATCCTCCAATACATGTGGGGGTGCAGATAAACATAGTGGCAGCAGCCCGCCAGGGACTAATCCTGCGGGCTGCCTTTTTTTTATTGCCTACCCCTGATCTGGACCATCCCTGGCAGGTGTTTGTCTAACCTTCTCTTAAACATCTCCAATGATGGAGATTCCACAGCATCCCTAGGCAATTTATTCCAGTGCTTAATCACCCTGACAGTTAGGAAGTTTTTCCTAATGACCAAACTAACTGTCCCTTACTGTAATTTAAGCCCATTGCTTTTTGTCCTACCCTCAACGATCAAGAAGAATAACTTTTCTTCCTTCTCCTTATAATATCCTTTTAGGAACTTGAAAGCTGTTATGTCCCTCTCAGTCTTCTCTTTTCCAGACTATACAAATCCAATTCTTTCAGTCTTCCCCCATAGGTCATTTTCTAGACCTTTAATAATTTCCATTGATCGTCTCTGGACCCCTTCCAATTTGTCCGCATCTTTCCTGAAATGTGGTGCCCATAATTTGACACAGTACTCTAGTTGACGCCTACTCAGCACAGAACAGAATTTCATGTCTTGCTTACAACATTCCTGTTAATACATCCCAGAATGATGTTTGACTTTTCTTTCTTTCTTTTTTTTCCCCTGAAATAGTGTCGCATTATGGACTCCTATTTAGCTTGTGAGCCACTATGCTCCCTAGATCCCTTCCTGCAGTACTCCATCCTAGACAGACTTTGTATGTAAGAAGCTTATTATTCCTTCCTATGTGGAGTACTTTGTATTTGTCCTTATTGAATTTCAGCCTATTTACCTAAAACCATTTCCAAATCACTTACAATCCCGGCTAGCGCTCTATCTTTATCAATGATTTAGATAATGACATGTTGAACAGAACTGTTCCCAAAACTAATCCCTGCAGAACCCCACTTGTTATGCCCTTCCAGCATGACTGTGAACCATTGATAACTACTCTCTGGAAACAGTCATCAAACCAGTTACGCACCCACCTTATAGTAACCCTGTCTAGATTGTATTTCCCTAGTTTATTTATAACAACTGAATTGTTTTTAAACTTTACAGAAAACAAACATGAGTCCAAGACAGACACCTAGAATGGACACTTTCAGCCCAAACAGTTAAAGTTTGGCACAGCTATAAGCAACTGAAAGCAGGACTTGTAATGAAAGTGCTAGGCAACTGTAATTATAGGCAGAACTGACAGCAGTGCCTAGAACACACTGCAGTTTCATTAAGTGCATTTTATTTAGAAATATCTAAAACAATTCAGGAAATAAAATGGCACTCACCCTCTGCTTTCAGGTGAATAAAGCAGTAGGTTGTGATGTTACCATTGCCAACTCCTTTTGTGAAGGAACATAAGAACATAAGAACGGCCGTACCGGGTCAGACCAAAGGTCCATCTAGCCCAGTATCCTGTCTGCCGACAGTGGCCAGCACCAGGTGCCCCAGAGGGGGTGGACCGAAGACAATGATCAAGCGATTTGTCTCCTGCCATCCCTCTCCAGCCTCTGTCAAACAGAGGCCAAGGACACCATTTTATCCCCTAGCTAATAGCCTTTTATGGACCTAACCTCCATGAAATTATTTAGCTTCTCTTTAAACTCTGTTATATTCCTAGCCTTCACAGCCTCCTCTGGCAAGGAGTTCCACATGCTGACTACACGCTGTGTGAAGAAGAACTTTCTTTTATTAGTTTTAAACCTGCTACCCATTAATTTCATTTGGTGTCCTCTAGTTCTTCTATTTAGGAACTAATAAATAACTTTTCTTTATCCGCCTCTCCACACCACTCATGATTTTATACACCTCTATCATATCCCCTCAGTCTCCTCTTTTCTAAACTGAAAAGTCCCAGTCGCTTTAACCTCTCCTCGTATGGGACCCGTTCCAAACCCCTAATCATTTTAGTTGCCCTTTCTGAACCCTTTCCAAGGCCAAAATATCTTTTTTGAGGTGAGGAGACCACATCTGTACACAGTATTCAAGATGTGGGCGTACCACAGTTTTATACAGGGGCAGTACAGGGGCAGTACAAGGAAAAGCAGAATCACATTGTTATTTGTGTAGTATATCCGGTGTCTAGATACAGATTGCAGAGAAGTTTCTCTGCAATATTAATTAACTTTCAAATAACTGAAAATGACAGTACTGAGAATGAAAAAAAACTCTGAAAATCTACATGGTTAGAATGTATATGGAGGAAATACTGTAATTTCTCTTACCTCAATGCTTTCTGTCCAAAATACATAAAAAGCTCCTTCCCCAAAGTTTCAACACCAGCGTACACACATCCTTTCAGCAATCTCAGGAAATCCTGACAGGAGGCATTATTCCCAGTCACAGCAGTCTGAAAATAAATTCACACACACATGAACATGTTTAGGAAAGAAACAGTGCATAGACTGTTGCAAGGATACAAGTGCTGTTTATTGACTTTTTTTTATTATTATTATTATTAAAACAAGTCCATGATGATATGTGAGTCAATTCATTTGCCAAGCTCTGGAAACCCTCTCTCTCAGAAGTCTCTCTACTTCTCCGAACAAAATTATGAGTAATTGACAGGACCAAGACTGTTATTTCTCAGTCTCTACTTTTTCTTTTTAAATAGCTTTGTGAAATAAGTTATATATACAAATTACCTTATAATTTAGGTATTCCTAACTATAGATATAAAAGTACCAATTCAAAGTAAGTTTGACAGCCCATTATTTATTGTATTCAATATCACTTTTCCTGTTGACAAAGGGAAGACGGGGAGGGAGGGGAGAAGATGTATGAGTCTTTGCCTAAATGAGACTGTTGCACCAATCCCAGAGCGCACTTTAGAAAATATCAATTTAAGCCTTTGGAAATCCCTATATAGACACTTATTTTGGGATAAACAACGTTTATTATAGTTTATTTTAAGTCAATTAGGAATCAGTTTAAACCAAAATAAGAGTTTCCAATCCACACAACAAAAATTCAATTAAATGTTTTTATAAAGGATTTAAATTAAACCACTTCAATTTCTGTGCTAAAAGAACACCTTAAATTCTTCCCAAAGCAATGGCCTTCATGTCCCACTTAAGTCCTTACATAAGCCATGAAGTCTTCTGGAGGCCCTCTGTACTGGATGATTATGATTCATCCACATGCAGCAACCTAAATGATGTCCTTGTAATAGTCCTCTGCTCAGGGAGAATGAATTTCATCATCTGAGAATATGACCGTCACTGTCTTTTCCCCTTTACTAAATTTATGAGGGCACAATCTAGTCAAACTATTTAAATCCTGAAATCAGAAGATTATAAGAATTAATTCATGACATCATGTTTTGCACTACATTCTTTTTAAAGTTGTGTGTAAGAGCACTGCTGTGGAACCTTAATGCAGAGTTACGGCAAAACATTAGTCTGTGTGGAAGGTCACACATCAAACCAAACAAAAAAAAATCGTGACATTCCTGCTGCTTAGAACATAAGGGGTACACCAAGTTTCCCACATGTGTGCAGAAACGAACAAAAAAAAAAAAAAGGCCCACTCAACGATCAGGAATGGAGTACTGAATCTTCAGAACTTAACCAGACCTGCTCACGTATATTTAAACTTTTTTTCTACAAAAAGGTCCCACAAGGCCCAAAAGTTGTATGCTATTGTATAGTTTTATATTGACAACAAAGGTGGTAAGAATTAGCAGAGATATTACATACTGCATACATGGAAAGCAGATACCCCATTTTTATTTGGTTAAATAATTTGTCTAATTAATGAGTTTAAAACAATAATTCTGGAATTGAAAATTCCTTTTCCGTGGGCTAATGTGTATCATTCTCCCTCTGGGCTTTGTACAGGACACTTCTGAACCCTATACAATTAAAAAGCAACTAATGCCAACAACAACTTGATTTTCTTTGTATTGTAGGCTCAAGAACTCAAAACGATATTTTAAAAGTTACCACCTTTTTAATTAAATAAAACAAGTGACCTGAAAAGATTCCCTTCATTATTTCCTACATGGGTTCACATTTCTCCAGTTCTATCATCTTTTCACATTCATCAGATTTGCTATGGCTGATTGATTATGTTGATGACAAGAATATATTAAGGGTACACTTATTTTGGGGGGGAAAATGTGAAAAAAATCTCAAACAACTGCCAGAAACCTCGGCTGTAGTTAACCCTCTACAATGATTTTTGCAGAAGAAAAGTCTGTCAGTTACACTAATGACCTTGCTTGAAGATCAGATTAGTCAGGCACAGTTTATCAACCTCAAAACTACAGCAAACTACAAGAATTTTACTAGTAAAACTCCTTTGCACTATTTCAAAGCTTAAAAGGAACACCAACTGCATCACTTGTATTGTGGTAAAACTCAGATTTAATTTTAAATAAATGTTGTCACTTCCACTTAATCTGGTTTCCTAACAGTAAAGAGAGAAGGTAAAGTTTTCAAAAGTGAGTAACTGGTTTAGGACTGTGAAGTTTATTTTTAAAAGATTTAGGCCAACATTATATTCAGGTATCTAAAGATACAGATAGGCACCTAGTGGGATTTAAAAGAAAAAATATACAAACATCAAGGAATGTAATTCCCACTGAAATAATTTTCATGAATTATTAGTTTAGGCACTTAAAAAAAACCACTAGCTCCCTCTCTGCATCTTTAGGCGCCTGAATTCTTTGTAAAAACTGGCCCTAAGTACCTACATTTCTTTTGAAAATCAGCATGTACTTTTGAAAACTTTACCCTTAATATATTTAGTATACAAGCGGCGAAAGAGCTAGTCCTTGTATCAGCCTCCTTTAAAGATCAGTGAAATCCTTCTTCTCCGTGCCCCCAAAAACCGGATGCCGTGCCGTGCGCTATAAAACAATGCTAGTTTTGAGGAGCCACAGAGACTGTTTACATATGGGGTATGAAGTCAGGCTATCAGCGCAATAGGGGCGTGGCTTTCTTGCATAAGCGCTCAAGGAGATTGCCCCCTCTCTAGCCAGATTTGGGGTATCCTCCACTGCCGGGGGACAGCACGTCCTGCTCCTTGCACCAGGGCTCAGCATCTTATAGTTGTGTCGCCGCTCCTGACACAATCCGGAAACTTGTGTAACTTGTGTAACGCTGTCTACAGTAGGCGTCGTAAAAGGCCCAGCGCTTGGGCTCGTCGCTTAAGAGTCAAAGGAAATGACTGCTCAGCGACAGACACTGAAAAGCGCCAGAGCCAAGCACAAGAGCAGCCCTTGTACTTACTCGGGGGATGCCAGAAGCTCCCCCTTCCTCGCCGCGCCTTTCTAAGCATCGCCCCCCATTGAAGCTGCTCCCACGCTGCAGGGCATCTCCCCTATTGCACCCCGCTGGGGACACCTGTAGCGTGTCGCTGCCGCGTCCCCTCAGAGGGCCGAGCAGCTGTCCCGCCCCACCCCGCTATTGCTGGGGCGGCTGATACTGTCCGGCCCGGGCTACTCCCGCCGCCGCAGCTGCTCACCCCGGTGCAGGCGGCGGGTCCCGGGGCGGAGGGCCGGGCTGGCAGCAGCGCGCTGCCTTGCACGCCCCGAACTGCCTGGCCCCGGCGCACCCGGCTCCGGATCCTCTCCCCGTGCAGGGTGCAGCCCGGACCTTCCACCATGGCCGGGCCAGCTCAAATCTCCCGCTCGCGGCTCGGCGGCTGCTCCGCCCCGCCCGGTCTTGTCTCTGCAACGCCCTGCGGGAGGAAGAGCGCCGCTGCCCTCGCCTGCCGTGGGGTGGGGCCAAACGTCGTCCCCGCCCCGCCCCGCCCCGGCTCCCCTGACCTGGAGCCAAGTGGGCATCCCCACCGCTTATCTGTGTGCAACGGTCAAGCGTGGCTTCCTACCCAGGCTCTGTGTCCAGCAGCCAAACGGGATCCCTATCCTCTGCACCCATCCCTATCAGCCATGAAGGACTCTGAGGGCTTCAACACCAAGTCTGCACACTCCCTACTGCCGCTGGAATGTAGGCCAGCATCCAGCTGCCATAAACAGCCCCTGTCTGTATGGGAGCAAACCAAAGGCAAGATCTAAATTTCCCATCTCTCAGAATTTAATCCAGCTTTTGGGTCTTGGCCCTATCAGAATGAGAAAAGGTAGAACCTGTCCTGAGACATGGTGAGGAGACCATGAATAGATAGAAGTGTTTTGCTGGTCCATCATAAGGGGTTCCAGGAAAAGAGGACTGAAGCTATTGACCTAACATGTCATTTCTTCCCCTCTCCTCATTCCAGTTCTCTAGTTCTCCCATGAATCCTTTCATTATGATACTGTGTCCTAAATAATAATTCCCGTATGTTATCACATGAATCCTTGAACGGTGACATAAGTACCTCTATTGAACATGTTTATCCACACAATCTCAGAGCCTCTGAAAAGAAGATGAGACACTTGGGATGGTGAATTTCATAGCCAACTCAGAAGTGTTGACAGATATGCTTTAAATATGTATTTTAAAAAATTCCTGGCAATTTCAGGAGCATCCCCACATGCGTTTTAACAATCACTAAGGAAAAATATACTTTAGAATTTTTTTACATGATTTGGACTGGATGTGACCTGGCACAAGAACTGGGAACAGAATCAAAGAATTCTGACTTCAGGCCTCCCATTTAAACACGAGGCAACATTGCTCATGGATTTGTGCATATTTTAGGAGACATGTTGACACTCTTCATACCCTTGCCTATACCTAAATATGTGTGAAGAAATTACTAAATACAGTACTTTCCAAAGAAGCAGCCCAGAAAAGATAACAAGTAGATAACTTTGTTTATGTTGTCTGTTTTCTTTTGTTTCAAAGTTATGTAGCCATTGTAGGCAGCTTTATATAGTCAGATACTATGCAAAGCCCCCACCAAAGTTGCAAAATATTACTATAAATAAATTATAAGACATGTCCAGAAAATTAAAAAGTGTATGATGTGATGTACATAGCTATAGTATATTATGTTCAATAAACGACATGCAGTTTCAGAAGCTGTTTAGCTGTTTAGATTAATTAGTAATTGAAAAACAAGGCTTGCAAAAATGACAATCATTGACCAAAATATTAAACTCACGAGCCAGAAGAAGCAACCACAATATTTATAAAAAAGGGTATCTAAATTTAGGCTCCTAAATTCATATTTAAACATCTTAAAAAGTATTGAGACCAGCAGCTCCCATTTACTTTCTAACCAAAATATCATTTTCCTCCTAAAAAAAATATAGATGGAATCTCTCTAGTCTGGCACTCTCTGGTCCAGCAACATCTGTGGTCCGGCATGATTTTAGTTAGCCAGATGTTCACTTATCATAGGAGTGGCCAAGTTTCCTGCAGTCCCATAGTTTGTTTACTACCACCAGTCCTGGCTCTTAATGTTCTGTGCTGTTATTTAGCTCTAATTTACACCTAAATGTCTTCTAAGAGCCAAGCAAGCAGTGGAAGTGTTGGTAATGCTGCTAGACAATATTGACTTGTGATTCGGCAAATTCTCTGGTTTGACATCAGTCAGGTCCAGAGGATGCCAGACAAGAGAAGTTCAACCAGTAGTTTCTAATTGGACATTTTATAAATGTCAGTAACTATCCTGTGATGACACATTGCAACAGATCAGGTTTTAACTGTCACATCCAATTACAGAGGAAGTAGATGTATCCATTGCTTCAATAAGAACCATTTAATAAGGCTATCTTTCCTTTTTTACTCTTCTTCTGTAAACTAATTAATTTTATTTTAACAAGGCGATCTGTAATGACCCTTCCTTCACATACAGTTTCATTCACCTTCTTATTGAACTCTAGATATGTCCAAACCATTATTAGTGAACATTAGATTATGGTATTTGGTGATACCTTGTAAACAGTCTGGAGTTTGTTCACATTAAGAGAACATTTGAGGATACAAATACCATAAAGGGAAGGGATGTAATATAAAGTGCTGCAACAGACACTAGTTTGACACTTTTACCATTTGAAACAAATGCCAAATATTGAACTTGGTAAATCACTGTGTTTTTGTTCCACTGTGAAAAGTACAAGTACATAGATGACAGCAACTTTATAAACAATGAGAGCTGAGTGAAAATACTGGCCATACAGTTTTCTAATCACATTGGAGCTGTACTGAATGTGCAACTGCTTGCATTTTACAAGGTGATAAGTAGAATAATCCTAGCTGTTGTGATAACTGCAATACTTTTAAATGTAGGAAATTCAAAATTGTGGTCCTCAAATTTTAACCATGTACTTGCCATTCATTTGAGTTACAGGATGGGGAGGTGTATTTTTGTTTTCAAATTGTTAGTATTATTAGTATTATCAATTGTTAGTATTAAAAAAACATCTTTGACAACTTTTTCTGTGGTCCATTGTTAAAATGTAGAATATTGTTGGGAACAGAGAGGGAGCACTATATTTCAGATCTGCAAAATCCATTGGCAACAAGAGACAACCTCTCCCAAGAGTAGTTTTATTTACAGAGTTTAAAGATCAATTTAACAGTTTTACTATTTTACATAATGCTATTCTTCTCCTTGGACCACATTCAGAGGTACTGGGATAACAGATGTGGAAGCTGGTGGCAAACCACTCACAGTAAACATTTATGACCTACTTTTTTAAATCTGCAAGTGAGGAATTACACAAATGTGTATACAAATCCACACGACTATTGTAACTGTGTGTGAAAATTGTGCAACTGTGTATACACTAATTTATTAATCTAACTGGACATTAGTGTGCAGTTATTTAATTTGTGTAGGCATTTGTAATCATTGCATGCAGAAACTAGGCATACACTGCACAAACATTCCTGATCCCACAATTGTATGCATGTGTTTTCTGAAAACAAACTTTTAGTATGTTATTTTTTCTTAATGATTTTTATTTTATTTTATTTTATTTTATTTTTTCTTAATGATCTTTTCTATTTCTGTGAAAAGAACATACACAGGACTGACTTTTCCCACCCTACTAGTCATACAGGCAATTTTAGCAGTGAGATACTTTATATAGATATAATCTTTTTTTCTTCTGGGATGGTAAAAGTATATAATGAGAGCACAGGCATTCATGTTGAGATGAAAAAATGTTGGATAAGAATGCATAAGCAAGGCTGACATGATCCATTACATGGTTGCCTAGGGAGCTTATGAGAAGGGTGAAACACGCATAAACTGCATACCATGTAATCCTAATGAAATCCTTTTTAAACCTTGTAAAAACATTACCAAATCCTTCTAAATGAAGTCTGCTAATGCAATTAATCCAAAGTTGTGGTGTTAAAGCAGTTTACCCTGTTCATGGAGCCATGAACCTATCCTGTTCTTCTGAAGGTTATATACAGCCCACGTATTATTAGCCCACAAAATAAATGACAACATGGGGGAACCCCCGTGGAAAGGCATTTTAATTCTATTACACAAATTGTATTATTTGACTTACTCTGATCTTAAGGGCTATACAATAGCTATTGTAAAGTAACTTTTAAAAAAGTGAAGATAGGCAGTTCCTGGTAAATCACACTAAAATCTCTACAGTCGAAATAGCAAGTTTAACTATGTTGTGATTTTCAAGTTGAATGTGGACTAGTTTGTATTTTTTTAAATTTTGCAGTCAAGATAAAATGCAACTAAACAACATGATTGTCTTATCTGATACACACTATGACTTCACACTAATAGTAATACAGCTCATTTGTATCAATGGATTATAAACAACAGAGATAATTTAAAGTCTATGGAATTACCACTGTTTATGCTTGCTGAAGATCTGACCCCAGATTAACATAATTTTCGGATTCCAATTGATATATTAAAGACAAGATCCTTCTCTTTAATTATAAAAGTCATGGTTTATCTGTACAGCCCGCCTTGATCATGTGCCCAAAGGGAAACCCATATAATAAAGGTTTCAGAGAAGTAGCCATGTTAGTCTGTTTAATCAAAAACAAGGAGTCTGGTGGAACTTTAAAGACTAACACATTTATTATTGTGCTATTAGAGCATAAGTTTTCGTGAGCTACAACTCACTTCCTCAAATGCTGAAGAGAAAAAGAAAGACAGAAAAAAAAGGATACAGAGATGGAAGTGTGACAACAGTGCTAGTTAAATCAGAATGGATGTGGCCAATCACCAACAGTGGTGAGAAGGTGAGACTACCTGAATAGGAAATTACCTGTTGTAATGCAAGAACCACTCCATATGTTTATTTTGACCAGGGGTGGGCAATAATTTTTGATGGGGGGCCAATCCAAGATTTTGGAAAGTGGTCGAGGGCCACACTCTTCTATGATATTAATGGAGGAGATGCGGGGTCTGGAATGGAGGATGGGTGCAGAAGGGAGCTTGGGGTAAGTGACTGGGGTGCAGGAGGGAGACTGGAGTCTGGGAGGGAGTTGGGATGAAGCAGGCAGTTGTGACCTAGGGCAGGGGACTGGAGTGCAGGGGTTTGGGATGTCACCTAGGTAGGAGGGGATTGTGATCTGGGGCAAGAGATTGGGGTGCCAGATCTGGGAAAGTTTATGGGTGTAAGAGATGGACAGAGGGTTTGGGTATGTTGATTGGGGGCGGGGGGAAGGCAGAGAGTTGGGACAGGAAAGGGCTGGGGTGCCAGAAGCAGGCTCTGGCCAAGAGATTTACTTGTCAGCTGCCAAACTAGCCTGCCTGCCTGCAGAGCTTAAAATGTTTCACAGCTAGCCTGCCTGCTTGCCTGGCCATGTGCTTCATGAATAACTGAGCGGAGGAGAGGGGGTGTGATACTTCTTAGTTGCCTGTTATTCTAACAAGCAGCTCATATTGGCCGGTTTCTGCCAGAAACTGGCCAATGGGAATGTGCTGAGGGTGGGGGAGGGGCTCCTAAAACTTCCTCCCCCCCCCTCCAGTTTCAAAACAGAAACGGAGTCCTGCAGCTGCTTCTCTGCATAGCACGTGGGGCAAGCAGAGGAGCCTGCCTGGGGCTCCCCGCTGCCTCCATGGGCCGGATCCGGTGGCTTGGCAGGCCAGATTCAACCTGTGGGCCGTGTTTTGCTCAGGCCTGATTTAGACCTTGGTTCAGGATGTAAAACTTGCAGCTTATACTATAATATCCTAATACATTTAAAAGTAGCTATTATTCTAAAAAAGAAATGTACTAGTCAATTACAGAGAGAGAGTCTGCAGAACTGGAATTAATCTACAGATTTGATACTGTTACTTTGGGCTTGAACAAAGACATTAACTGGTTGGCCCATTACAAAGCCAATTTCTCCTGCCTTTAACAACTGCACTTCCACATCAAAAGCTATGTATGAGACACATCCAGTCCACTTAATTAGCCTCATTAATATGGGTCTTACAATTGACAGGTACTACTTCTGCTGTTACACATATCTCTTGGTTTCTGTTATTTCCACTCCAACTCATCTAATGAAGTGGGTTTTACCCACAAAAGCTCATGATTCTATATATTTTGATTAGTCTCTAAGGTGCCACAGGACTACTTATTCCTAATAAATGTGTTAGTTTTTAAAGTGGCTCTGGACTCTTTGTTGTTTATACAGTATAAAACAGCAAATAGTCCTGTGGCACATGAGAGACTAACAAAAATATATAGAATCATGAGTTTTCATGGGTAAAACATGGAAAGCTCATAATTCTATATTTTTGTTAATGTCTAAGGTGCCACAGGACTACTCATTGTTTTTAAAGTTACGGACTACACCTCTGAGACTTTTTAACATACAGTATAAAGTTACTCTTATTTTGAGGTTCTCATAGCTACCTCCTTGAGCTCCAGGAAACATGGTTAATATTCCTACCAGATGTGCAGTGATGGACTAATCCTAGCTTTCAGTGATTCCCTATGTGGCCTTGATTAAGTCACTTTCTGCTCTTAGAGAGAAATCTTTCCCCATGGAAGTCCTCATGTATATCATAGAGATAATAATATTCATTTACCTTTCTTAAAGAGTATTAATTAGTTTATATTTGTACAGTGCTTTGAAGAGGTAAAGCAGTTTATATAAAGGTTTTATATTATTACTGAATATCTAGGGTGAAATCCTAGTTCCACTGAAATTTATAGGAGTTTTGTTATTGATTTCAACGAGACCAGGATTTTACCCAAGAAGTTTTAACAAAATCTACTTTTGGTCCTGCTATTGCTGATAGGATATCTTATTTGCACTGCACCTAGCACAATGTTCAAAAGCTGTGGACACTGTTTTGGGCCATGTGGACACCACCATGTTTTGTCCCCTTCAGCAGGGTCTGTGGAAGCATCAGAACATCAGGCTTACTACAAAGCTAGATTATAGTTAAAACAACTTTATTGTATAGCAGTTGAAATGTGGACACAAAAGAAGACCGAAGAGCGCTGGACTGACCTTTTCAGTTCCTATCATCTTCATCAGTTGCTTTACAGTAATTGTCTACACATCTCCTTTTTGAGCAAAACCCCCCTCCTGCGCAAGAGCCGTTCTTGAAAAAAAAGCGGAAGAACGGCTCTTGCGCAAGAGGGGGGGTTTGTGCAAAAAGGAGCCGTGTATATGGCTCCTCTTTGCGCAAAAGCCTCATGCGCAAAAACTGAGCCTCAATAATTATGCAAACGAGGCACAGCGATATTCCATGCTTCACCTCATTTGCATATTTTTTGTACAAGAGAGGGCAGTGTAGATGTAGCCTCAGTGTATTACCCACAATTAAGCAGGGATTCTCCCTTTTAAGGCCCTGGCCTCCTCCAGGCTTAACATGTCTCACAGGTGCTCCCAGGATTGGTGTTCAGTGTGCCCAGAGGTGCTCATTAACTCCTTCCTGCCTGCAATGGGGGTCTGCCACGCCACAGGCCCATTAGCACAGATGCTGCCACCTATTCACAACTCCATAGTCTAATTCAGGGTCACAAGACAAATTCATGTAGAGAAGAAAAGCTGACAGCGATGAGCAACAGCAGTGGGGTGGGATGCGCAATCAACAGAGCTTATTGAAACCGAGGCTCACAGGATAAATACAGACAAACCACATAGAATAGCTTTGTGAATAAAGTTCTGAGTTTTTGCTGCATCACCTAAAATCAGCCCAGAAATAATTTATTGAAAGGCTAATATATTAAGCCATTTAAGAAACAAGCAGCTCCTCTAGGGTATCTGTATGCCGAAAGAGACAGTACATAGAAGAGTCTTTGTTAGTTGGAGAGATGCGGAAACAGAGAACAACCACTCTATGCAGCATACTTGCATAGTATTAAAACCATTTCAACTGAATGATAGGACTGTTCTGAGCTGGATCCACCTACTTTGAATGTTGTGTGTCAGAGGGCTAATAGCCTCTAGAGAAGATACAAACAGATGGGAGAAGGAGAATGTCAGATGAAGAAGCTGCTGTTTCTCTCACCACAAAAAAACATGGGGATAAGCATATTTTGACAGTAACAGTACAGATATCTCATAAGATCCAACACACTTTAATATTAGAATTTTATTACAGTTCAAGTAAAGACTGCATTGTAAAATACAAACACGGAGCTACTTCATGATGGGCAGATGAAGCTTCCCTTGGGAGAGGCTAGCTCTTCTACCTGTGGTCCCACCCACACTCCATCCCCACTTTCCCCAGATCACATCCCCTTCCTGATCCACCCCCTACCCACTTGCTCCTTCCCCTTCCCCACTCACTAAATGTGTCCTCTTGCTCTGGTGACAGCAGGAGAGGTCTCACTTTCCAACTGGGCAGCGTAGGGCTGGGTTCTGAGGCTGGATTTCTGAGGAGGTGGGCACTGGGGGAGGGTTTGCTGTCCAGCTCAACAAGCCAGGGCCACTGACTAGTCTCTCTCTCTGGTGGCAGGAGCCTGGCTTACGCCTAACATTTGTACCCAGTGGTGAAGGAAATACACTGAGCTGCTGAGCCCTGCTATGAGTTTGAGGTGTGGGAAAGGTGGCAGAATTCACTCCAGATCCACCAGAGCTATGATCCCGCCCCCAGTGCATTATCAGAGCATCTACCTGAGTGGCCAGCCCTGAGCCCAGGGATCCCGTTGTCCAGAGCCCCCTAACTCAGAAATGTATTTCCTGAGCAGCTTTGGGCAAGGCCCATCATTGCCATCTCCAGCCCCATAGCTGGCATCAGGAGCTGCCATTGCCAGACGGAAGTGGTGACAGGAGGGTGGAACGGGGGGAGGAAGGAGAAGAAGGACATGGTGCATGGCAGCAGGAGGGGCCAAGCAGGGAAAGAGGGAAGGAAGGGGAAGGGCAAAGAGGAGGCACACAGGAGGGACAAGGGGGGAGAGGCTGGAAGCAGCAAAAGGTAGAGGGGACCTGAAGAAAGGGGTGGAGTGGAGAACTGGAGAAGAGCAGCCAAGTAGTAGTGGCCAGTGAGACCCTGGGTAAAGGGGAGGAACAGGGTGGGAAAGGAGAGGGGCCCAGGCATCTGGTGAAGGGGTTGGCCTTCCCTGGACTATTATGCCAACCACCCATGAGGTTCATAGCAAATTTTAGTTCTGCACATACACCATCTTTTTGCCTTTGTGCTATTCTGTATGGGTACTGTGGTTTTCTGTACTTGCTACAAGCCTTTATCAGCTGTCTGCATGTGTGCATCACTCCATTTTAATTAGCCTCAAGATTCAAGGCTTAGATGGAATAGCAGGGGTCCCTAATTATCTTTACAAACTAGTGATCTGCCCAGAAAATGAGGAATGAGTATGAAATAGGCAGTCAGAGGCCAGTGTTCAATCATAGAGAGGAGCTGGAAGAATCAAAGATAAGCAAGCAGGTCTTTAAGACCACCTAAAACAATGAACCCTTATTTTTATTAACAAATTGCATCAATTTTAGACATACACGTATCTCTTATCAGAGGATTTGGAAAAGATGTTTTAGCTTAAAATTGTCTGGTGCCTATGGAGTGTTCTTGGTTTTTATTATTATTATTATTATTGTATTCCCTTAGGAATCCCATATGCCTCCTAGACATTATTTATAATCATATTCTCAATGTATGGGGGAAAAAACCTACTATCTTTTTTCCATTTCAAGAGATAGAAGACACTAGGATTTAAATAGTTGCTATTCACAAGATGGCCTTGACAAAAAGGTGCAGGATTATCTCTTTAGCAATTTTAGAACCAAAGCTGCATTATTGGTATGAAGCTAAAAGAGCTTTACAGTTCTTTATGTAATTAAAAGCAACTGTTATTATGGAAATTTCTCAGTGCAGCTGTTGTATGAGAAGAAAGGTTGTACTCTTCTCTGTCAGTAATCCCTTTAAATCTCTGACATGATGCATAGCTTCTTATACACTGCCTCTAAATTAAACAGAACTGGATGCTTTCCATAGGTGAATGTTATTTATTTATTACCTTCACTTTCACCTCCATAAGCAAGTTACACAAGAGCATGGTAGCAGAACCTGAATTGGGCAGACAAAGCAATGACAGAATTTTTTTTTCACTCATTTAATTGGTTTTTCTTTCCCCCCCAGATCTCTCATTATTTTGTGCTCAGATAAGTGTGCTGGACATTCAAAGAAACTATAGGAAGACACAAATCCTGTCCCAAACCGCTTATAATTTTTGTACTTGACACAGCCATCAAGCATGACAGATGTCAGGGAGGGGATACAGCAGAGGTGTGTGTGAAAATGACTTAAATTGCTTGCAGGTACTATCATACCTCAATCCTCCCCTCGGAGGGGCTCAGAGTGTATGTGGGGAGGGGGGGTTATGATATGGGAATAACTTTAAGAAGTGTGGGGGTCAAGTGGGAGGAGGTGTTTCTGTGTAGGGGATTGGATATGGAGTGTTCAGAAGTCAGGTAGGGGATTGGGAGGTGGGAGGACTCAAGGCAAGTAGTGGGGGTAAAGGAAAGAGGGTAGGGATAGTTGGGGGGAGTGTGACCAGGGTACAGCAACCACCCTGCTCAGCTGTCTGATCCCTGGGGCTGGCTGTCATGTGCCAGTTGTACTGGCCAGAATCCCAATCACTGGGGCTGTGAGTGTTGGCTGGGGCCCACCAGGGCTGCCCTCCTCCCCCAGCCTTCTGTTACTGGAAGCCAAAGGGGGGGCTGGTTTGGACTCCTGTGGGAAAGGGGGATAGAAGGAGGGGAGTGGGCTGCTCATGCCCAGCACTGGCATAGAGACCTTACCTATGTACGGTGGCCAACAGCATCCAGAGCCCCACCCTTAGCTATCCAGCCTCTTCTTACCAGTGCACTGCATCAGCTGACTTTCACCTTTGGGATACAGTGTTTGGCTGAGTTTGGCCAAGGCTGGAGCCAGTCTCATGATGACACTCCTTATCACCTGATAAGCTCAGGCAGGCAGGGAGAACTCCTGCAGATGTGGGGACCAAAATCACCTTGCTCCATAAATTTGAGAGGGTGAGTGACACTAAATGTCACACCCATTGAGGATTGAGGATGGGCTGAGAGGGAGTTCAAAAATCAAACAGGAGCTACCAAAACATCATATAATGTCTTTTAAAAATATTCCTTGATTTTTTAATATTTGGGGTTGTCAGTCCTGGAGATGGGATGAGGGTTACAGCAATAGGATCACATGATTATTCAAGGTTAGGCATATTTGGGCACTTACGTTCATTTTTTTGTTTTGTTTTATTTTTTTGTTTTGTTTTCCTTGAGAATATGTTTACCACTTGTCCCTTTAACTTTGGATATTTTGGACTCTAGGTAGTGTTCCCCATTCCCCCCCTACCATCAGTGTACTTTGTAAGATCTTTACTTTTTGTGCTAATACATATTGTGGATAGTCAGAGGTTGAATATGTTTTTCTAAGGGCTCTAGACCCAGCCTTGACCTACCTGACCCATCTCCCTCCTTGTGTGGATTGCATGACAGAGCAAGTGACAGAGAGGCAGGCTGCTGTTAGTAGGAAGAATAGCTGGCACAGGGACTGGCACTGTGTTTGGAGGCTTTCCAGAAACTGCAGAAGGACTAATGGTGCTGAGAGCAACCTAGAAGGTTACCCTGGGAAGGCACTTTGTAATAATCCAGGAAAGAGCCAGAGAAGAGGCCTAAGGCTGTACCATAGAAGTATATCAGAGAATGTAATAGGGTAGCTGCCACTTTAAAGGGCAGAGGTCTTGAACCAATCAGCATTGGTCTATTAGCTCCTGCCCTACTACACTAGTGCAAATTTGGCCATAAGAGGAAGGAAATCCAGAAAGAGAGGACTGGTTGGAGAGAGAAGCAGATGGTGGAGCTAGTGGAAGATTCCAGGCTTAGGAAGGCGAAGAGGAGACAAGGAAGGGCTGAGGGGAGAGGGAGGTCGAGCAGTCTGGGTAGGGTGAAAGTGGAGCTCACAGATTGGGCAGAAGTGTGCATGAATTTGAGAAGGGAAGACTGAGCTTTGAGCTCAGTTTGAGATGGGGCAAAGACTCTGTGTCTTGTGTTTGTTTTAGACTTTCAAGGACTTAAGGGCATGGACTTCTAGTTAATGGAATGGTGTAGCCAGACATGAACCCCATCTTGTTTCCCGAGAGCAAGAGAAAGGCAGTCAGCCTTTGATGCCCTGGGAACACAGGTGTGTTGCCTGTCCCTGACTCAACCATAAACAGAAACCAGACAGTAAATGGGCTAGCTGACGACCCGGGGCCTCCCGCCACCCTGATGGCTAGTGCCAGTAATTGACACGCCTGCACTGTCCCAGGAGAGGAATCTTCGCCCATCACATACTAGAAGTGCCCATTGTCTGCATTTTCCCAGGTGTGAATTATGCTTTGCACCCTTCGTGGGAAACTTGGCATTCAAAGCCATTTTTCCTAATTGGCCACTTGAGACCAGGAAGAAGCCTACGTGACCCAAGGGGTATAAAGAGGGGTTTAGTAGCCCACCCCATTTGAGCTCCAATCATCTATACCTGCTGGCAGGTATTGATTGTCTCCCGAGGTCTGTGGACGCCCAACCTCGCCTACTTCTTCCCGAGGGATTGAGAGAAAGACGCTGGCCACGCCAAGTCTGGAACGCAGGGGTGAGAATATATACCTGCTAGGTGTCTATTTTGCATGCATTTAATAAGAGCTCAGAGAACCAAAAGGGTTTCATGGTACCTGTAAGTGACTTTTGTTTTAAGTGTAATTTCTGTCCTGTCCTTTTGTAGTGGCTGTAACACAGCAGTAGCATTTAACAGCTAAGTTTACCCTGTAACAATAAAATAGTAACTGTTTAAGCTTTAACCTGACTCCTTCAGTTGCTGTAACAGAACCAAGCACAATTTAAAAGAACTCCAGCCGGTCATAAGGGACAGATCCGTTGGGCGCCGTCCAACCTCTCTTCCAGGTTGCCCGCTGCTAAGGACCCCGGTCCTGGCAGTTGAAGTCTCGGTGTATAAGCTCTCCTGTAAACTTATTGGGGCGCCCGTTAACCTCCTCCAGGTTGCCCACTGCTAAGGGACCCCGGTCCTGGCAGTTGAAGTCTCGGGTGTATAATACACACACACACACACACCACTCACTGCCCTGACCAATTGGCTGACAGAATTGGCATAGTCAGCAGGATTGTGTTATAGGTTTAAATACAGCAACATGAAGCTAGTCATGGTAAATACTGATTTCAGTAAAGTAGGAAAGAATTTTGCCCAGGAAGGTTGGGGCAACCCAAAATGGGATAGAGAAATGTTAGAAAAGGATTGGGGAAATCTTGAGGAGTTGTGGGTGCAGTTCTGTAAGTATAGAACTGCCTGCAAGCTAAAGAATGGGACAAAGCCAGAGTCTGTGGAAAAGAGCCACTTTCCATTTAGCAAGGAAAACAGGATCAGGCCCAGACAAGCAGGCAGGCAACAGATAGATTGAAGGCCTTGTGGTAGAACTGAGAAAAGGCAGTAAGTACATGCACTGAAATCTAAATCCTTAAAACAATACTTACAAGAGTAATATCTGAAACAAGGCCAGTTTTTTTATTTTTAGAGATAAGAAAGTGTTTTAAGAAAAGAAAAACCCACCGAGAATTTAACTCTACAGAGAATGGAGAGAATTGAGCAGTTGTGCAAATGCTAAAATGGTGTAGATAGAAAATTGTGGTTTCTTTGCAGCCATTCTGAAGGAAAATGGGCCCTTTTTCCAAAGGAATGTCTGTAAATAATCCAGGCAAATTTGACTCAAATCTGTACATTTGATTATAGATACTGCTAAAAGAACTCTAAAGGGAGGGGGTTCTATTGGAACTACCCCAATGAATAAAAAGGGAATGTAATTGTTGTACAGCTATATAGAAATAGTGTAAGAAAGGTTCAGAGAGAATGTATGTGTATCTGTGTGTAAATATACATATATATAGTGTAAATAAATGAGGTTTTCAAGATCCAGTAATCTTGTTTGTAGGTTTAAAACAAATTGGTTTGGTTTACTTTCAGTAAGACCATTTCAGTCCAAGTTGTTTAATGAAGGTACAGGAAAACTGTAAGCATAAAGAAAGAGTTACACCCTATGCAAAGTTTAATGTGGCTAAGTAGTGTTGTAAACAAAGATTGCACACTTTCCTGTGACATGCCATGTATACTGTAGAAGGGGTAAAAACTGCAAACAAATTAAAATACTGTGGAGGCTCCAGGAGCCACAACAGGTTGTAATTTCCTTTGTGATGCAAATGCCCTAGCTGGCAGCACAAAGAAGCTTTGCAGGTAATAGCTAAGTTTGATCAGCAAACTACCTGAGATCAGAAAGTTCAAATTGTAGCCCTCCAGAAAGAAGAAAAAAAGGAGGTATTGGTATTGCTATTTTAGTCCCAATAGGAGGTTGGGTATACTAGAAAATGTTTAAATGTAAGCAGTCTTTTAAGAAGGCTCCCAGAGAGAAGACTGAGAAATTGGCATTTGTAAAAGATGTTACCCCTTTTGAACAAAATCTTGCAAAGGTTCGGGCACAGCCCTTGGTCGTATCAAGTGTTAGCTGCTTGTCCATACAATTTCAGACCTAGAAGACAAATTGGCTAACTACTTGTGGATATGTAAACCCTTGGCTCCAATGGAGAGGGAAATAGCTGCAGCTTGTCTTCTATGGAAAACCTGTAATGAGGTGTTATTCAAAATTGACTAAATATAAGAATGCAAATATGAAACTGCAAAAATGTAAAAGCCTCTGCTTCAGAAATGGAGAGGTAGACATGCATGTCCCTCAGTACCCAGACGAGCTAATTCCCTTAAGGATGGGTGCTGAGAGTTAAAGCAACTCTCAGATTTATTTTTTTCTTCCTCAGGAATATGCTTGAGAAAAGGACCAGGAGGTATGAGGCTTAGTGAACAAGCTCACCCTCCTTACCAAATTCATAGTAGACAAACCTGTGTCATTGGGAAAAGTCATTTAGCAGGAATTAGGATGGACTATAAGAAGGAAAAAGCATGTGAAAAGGGAAGGCAAAGTTTGGAGCCCTATGGGCATAGTTGAAGGAATAAGGAAAGTAGAGCAGACATTGGAAAGTTACTAGGAATGAGAAACATTTTCTTTGAAAGGACAAATCAAGTGATTTGAGGGAATGTGAAGATAAAAGGTGGACTCTGTGGGAGTGTGGAAGGAATTAAGTGATGGTTGTAATATGTGAAGGGAAATCTTGTTTTAAAAATGACACCTTGTTTCTTTGCAGCCTCTTCCTTAAGCACTGTGCAAACCATCTAGGCAAAGAAACAATCAAATGTAAACATTTTGTCTATGGACACCTTTGTTAAATCTGCAAAGGAAAATTAGGATTCTACTGAAACTTAATTGGTCAACTGCATAAAAGAATGAGCTCTATATATTGTAACTCTATTTTGTGGGTTTCAAATGAACTAGTTTTATTTTGTTTTGGATAATGTCCTCTTGCTTAAAATTGCAAACAGACAAGGCACAAATTGGTTAGTGCTTCTGTTGGGCATTCAACTCTTAAGGTTAAATTTAACTTTCTAGAAACCAAATGATTGGCTTAGAAATTCAAGCTTTGAAACTTAATTGTCTCTTTTCAAGGCTGAGTTGATAACACTTTTGGCTTGCTTTTAAATTCAACATTATATGTGAATACAGGCTGCCTGGCTATTTCAAAGGAAAGTGGACAGGGAAGGCTGCTGCTGTCTCAGCAGACACATCCTGACCACAAACATAGAAGGAACAGCTCAGCTTGCAGAGCTGGCAGCAATCAAACTAGCTTGTGAGACAGGTGCCAGTACCATTTACACTAACTCCTATACTATATGGGCTGGAGCCACCCAGTGGATAACTAACTGGAAGAATAATAACTGGAAAATAGGGGGAAAGCCTGTTTGGAGATTGGAATACTGGAAATGGATATACCAGCATGCAATCCAACATGCCTTAAGCATAAGTCATGTGTCAGCTCACCAAAGGAACAGCACCCCGACTGCACAGCTAAATAACCTAGCAGATGCAGCAGTACAAATTTTTGCTGCCCAGGTGGATTGGGAACGCCTGTACATTTGGCTACATGAAACCTTGGGACACACAGGAAGCGATGAGCTGGTGCAGCAGGCACATGCCAGGGGGTGGCCTATCATCCACAAACAAGCCAGAGATCTGGTACAAGCTTGCACCCTATGTGCTGAACTCAAGGAAACATATAACAGAAGGGCAACGGTTTGCCAGGCTAAGAGATGAAAAAAAAATACTATGGGCAACCTGGCAAGTAGATTATATTAGTCCACTACCCACCAGTAAGCAAGGGTGGAAGTATGTTTTAACTGGAGTAGAAATTGTTTCAGGAATTGGTTTTGCTTACCCAACCCGATGGACAACAGGGTTGTTTACAATCATGGGACTAAACCGCTTAATAGCCCTTGTCCCAACACCCCAGTTTGGGGACACAAACCCACGTACTGCACTCCTACAAGGGAAAAGGAGTCTGGACCACTGCAGACGCTGGGCTAACACCAATAACCATTACTGAGGCTTGGATTGTATCCAAAACCAGCAAACTTTATGTTTTATTACAGGAAACTGAGGCAATAGCCCTGAACAGTGCTCCAGTGGGATGGATCCCTCCCAATGCTGGTGTGGATCCGGGAAACCACCATGAACTTTTTGAATATATATACCGCTTGCTGTTGTAGCGCTTGCAACCACTGTTGTTAGTTACAGACTATTGAAATGAGACATGGTACTCCAACTCGCGATGGTCTTCTTCCTCATCCCAACTGCTACTGCTGTACCAGAACACCTTACTTGACTCCTCTACTGGACTGGGAATCGAGTTTGTCCCTCTCAGCCCAAATGACTGGTGAAACAAGAGTGACATCTTCCGATGGGGACCGGTATGGTTCGATGACAGCGACTACCGCAGTCCTCTAAATAACTCTGGGGGGAGTATGTGCGATAGTTAACCAATCTTGCTGCTTACACGCTGTAACTGAGAATGAAAAAGCCTCATGGCTAGATTGGCTAGCCCAACACCTAGGACTTTCGTTAACTCCATTCCTTCACTCTATTGTAAATACTATATTAACCATTTTACTGGTTGTAATTGCTTGCTGCATGCTTCTATGTATTGTTAGGCGTTTGTGTACACTGCTACCTCCTCTGCACAAATCCGGTATATGGCATTGGGAAGTGATCCTAATCAATCCCTTGATCCAAAATTATCTGATCAGACCCTGCCGATAGGGCGATTTTAGCTTCCTCCAAGGAGGGCAAAGGTGCTGGCATCACCGCCATCTTGCTCTGTGACATAGTGAGGCGTGTCAAGGGGTGGAATGTAGCCAGACATGAACCCCATCTTGTTTCCCCAGAGAGCAAGAGAAAGGCAGTCAGCCTTTGATGCCCTGGGAACACAGGTGTGCTGCCTGTCCCTGACTCTACCATAAACAGAAACCAGACAGTAAATGGGCTAGCTGACGACCCGGGCCTCCCCACCCTGATGGCTAGTACCAGTAATTGACACGCCTGCACTGTCCCAGGAGAGGAATCTTTGCCCATCACATACTAGAAGTGCCCATTGTCTGCATTTTCCCAGGTGTGAATTATGCTTTGCACCCTTCGTGGGAAACTTGGCATTCAAAGCCATTTTTCCTAATTGGCCACTTGAGACCAGGAAGAAGCCTACGTGACCCAAGGGGTATAAAGAGGGGTTTAGTAGCCCACCCCATTTGAGCTCCAATCATCTATACCTGCTGGCAGGTATTGATTGTCTCCGAGGTCTGTGGGACGCCCAACCTCGCCCTACTTCTTCCCGAGGGATTGAGAGAAAGACGCTGGCCACGCCAAGTCTGGAACGCAGGGGTGAGAATATATACCTGCTAGGTGTCTATTTTGCATGCATTTAATAAGAGCTCAGAGAACCAAAAGGGTTTCATGGTACCTGTAAGTGACTTTTGTTTTAAGTGTAATTTCTGTCCTGTCCTTTTGTAGTGGCTGTGTTATCTATAACACAGCAGTAGCATTTAACAGCTAAGTTTACCCTGTAACAATAAAATAGTAACTGTTTAAGCTTTAACCTGACTCCTTCAGTTGCTGTAACAGAACCAAGCACAATTTAAAAGAACTCCAGCCGGTCATAAGGGACAGATCCGTTAGCGCCCGTCAACCTCTTCCAGGTTGCCCGCTGCTAAGGACCCGGTCCTGGCAGTTGAAGTCTCAGGTGTATAAGCTCTCCTGTAAACTTATTGGGGCACCCGACAACCTCCTCCAGGTTGCCCACTGCTAAGGGACCCCGGTCCTGGCAGTTGAAGTCTCGGGTGTATAATACACACACACACACCACTCACTGGCCTGACCATCGGCTGACAAATGGCTAGAGGGTTAAGTCTAAAAGGAGAAACTGAGGCAGACTGCTGCAGAGTCCACCCCTAGCTATGAGCGGAATGCACTGGAAATGATAACCCTATATCAAGAAGAGATTAATGTATGGGGAGCCAGGCAAAAAGGTCTGACCCATGGACAGGCACTGTAGGCAGTGGCACTGAGAAACAAGGAACTAGGGTAGCATTGGGTTTAGCATAAATTCCTGCCTCCAGTTTAGTGTTGAAGTTTGGTGTAATAGGAGTATGTTATGCATAGTGCTAAAGAAGTGGCAAAGGAAATCCGTACACAAAGAGAATTAGGAATGCTGTGTCTGGAGAGATCCAAATACAAAAAATCTGTTTTGCTTTTATTCACCAAACGGAGGGTTCTTTCTTTAACCAGAAAGCGGAAGCCTCAAGGCCACATCAAACTATCCCACAAAAAGGAAAATGGAAGCACATGCTGGAGGATTCTCGGCATCTTGGGGTCTTTAAACCAACATTTGAAGACTTCAATATCTAAGATATAGGTGAGAGCATTAGTCCAGGAGTGGGTGGGTGAGATTCTGTGGCCTGCATTGTGCAGGGGGGTCAGACTAGATGATCATAATGGTCCCTTCTGACCTTAAAGCCTATGGCTGTGTCTACACTGCACCCCTTTTCCGGAAAAGGGATGCAGTGTAGACACAGCCTATGAGATTATTACATAGGGAAACCGTGGAATGGAAATGATACAGACCAATGATTGGGGGGGGGAAAAAGGAAGCAGTGATGAATCTGGTAAGAGGAACCATTATGTGAAAAACCTTGAATCTGAGTCTCTCGGATCTCTGATAAACAGAAAGTAATTATCAGAAATGTAGTTACAGTTGGGCTATCTGTGAGCTAACTTGAGTATGAGTCCAGTGAAGATAAATAGACTTTCCCCTAAAATAAAAGAGAACTTATATTTAGGCTTGTGATGGCTAATTGTGGCACAGAACATCTGAAAAGGATGAGCCAGATTTATCAATATGTTCTGACTGTATAAGTTGTGCAAAAAAGACAATGAATATTGGTGGATCTAGCTTATTTTAAAAGCAATATATTTATACTAAACTAGTTAAAGATGTCTCTTCTCTGGCACAATTTTATACCAAGTATCCTTTATGAAGGCAATAAAGTGCTTTCTTCATGGCCATTAGAATCTTCACTTCTTTAATGATTCTAGTTAAGACTTTCCAAAGTAACTAGTGATTGCTTTTACAGTAGTACCCAACATAAGACACCATAAAGTAGTCTGAATTTTGAAAAAGTGCTAAGCATGTTCCCTAGTGAAAATCAGGCCTCTCAGAAGTGTGGTGAATTGAACATCGAAAAACAAAATTCACTTTTGAAAACTTAGATTTATATTACCACTGACCATTTGCTCATCATGAACAAACCTATACTAATCAAGTGCTGAGACCTGGCATATTGCCCCAAATAGTGCCCAAGTATTATCCTGATGTGTACTTTCAGTTTAGAATTGTCACAAACTTGTATCAAACACTGTTTTATCATCGAAACTAGTAAGTTTTCACGAAGCACGTGTCCATACTGCTGTCAGCTTCTGATAAATGAACATTTGCCATACATAAGAGCTTATTTGGCATTATGTTAAACCTGCTCTGTTGTATTTCTGGGGGTACTTGGAATTCTGTGGCTCAATGGTCTGTTTTGTACCTCAAATTTTCTACCAGTTTGTGTACCAGCATTAACAATGATTTCAGACACACAGCATAAAGTATATAAAACCAAGCAGTCAGACCCCCCCTCATAATGGGATAGGTTTGAAACTATGCCCATAAAACTAACATTTTGACTTTCATCACTGAAAAATGTAAATTTCATATCTATTGCTCTCCACTATGAACAGACTACCTTCATCTTCTAGAATTTCAGATCGCTAGGCCAGATTGCCAGGTGGTATAAATCAGTGCCATTCCAAGGAACAGATTGGAAGGATGCTGATTTACACCAGCTGACAATCTGGTTCTATGGTTTGCTAACAAGAGTGTCTATGTTGATCTTGACTGTTGCAGTCTTTCAGGTAGCCAGGCTAACTTTATAGATCAATGTCAACAACCTCAGAATTGCTGCCAGAAGCAAATAAAAAGTCAGTGAAGTTTTTAAATAATTGGTGTAATCTGCTCCCTGTGGTGAACACAGCCTAGCAGGTGGGCAGCCTCATTTTGCATCAGCTGTATCTTCCAAGCAATCTACAAACAAAGGGTAATGATAAATAGAGTTGGGAGGGAGGTGTTTGAGATACCATGGGGACTAGTGTTAGAACTGGTCTTATTTAACATCTTCATTAATGATCTGGAAGAGGGATTAAGCAGCACATTAATTAAATTGGCAGATGTTCCACAGAAGTAATTCTAAGGGTCCTAGATAGATTACAAATGTGAATAGATATTAACAAAACACAATTCAGTTTAGGTAAAATGTAATCTCATTGCCTGCAGCCATCTCTGAGTCACTTTGCTGTCTGGATCTGTTTTCCTGTGGGTTTGCCACCCTTTCCAGTTTGTATATTCTGTATGTTTGAACACTGTTGAATGTATAACAAAACATTAATGACAAAAGAGAAGCAGTAGCTACACAATACAAGAGAAGTAATTGTTTGGAGACTGGGGGTTTAGGGGTAAGAAAACTGCTTGCTTTTGAGAGGGATTTATATGTTCAAAAAGCCTCTGGAAACTCTAAAAGTGACCTGACCTAGGCTACATCTATCAGAAAAAAAAAAAACCCACCACAGATTTTTCACTGCTTTGACAAAAGAGTTCCATAGACCAACTGGAAGCTCTATGAATATATGTCCACCTATGATCCATGGCTCACAGATACAGAACTCTTGTTTTAGATAAATTTTGCCTGTCTTTGACATCTCACTGTCACCTGACTATAGCTTGTCAGATCAAATTCAAAGTCTTTGCTGGCCAGACAGTAGAAACATAAAGAATCCGTACTTTAAAAGATTGCTTACATATAATCATAATCTTATAGGCTGGTGTGATGGATTGGCTCCCCACCATAGTGCTGCAAGAGCTGAATTAGGGTAGGTGGGCCCAATTAGTTCATTAGGCTGCAAGCAGGTGTGATTTAGACTGGAGGCTATGTAATCACAGGTGCACCTGTGTGAGAACAGGCAGGGCAGCTGGCTAGAGGAGCTGTTGTGGGGAAAGACTACAGGGAAGTTTGTCACATAGTCATGCTTGGAGGGGATGGAGTTAGAGGCTAGCAAATGCAGAGAGGCAGAAAACCAGATAAACAAGAAGAAGCCCAGGGAAACAACAGCAAGAGGTGAGATAATGGTTGCTTGTTATAGTGTCCTGGGGCTTCAACCCAATGTAGAGGGTAGACCTGGGTTCCCCCTACTAGCCAGTGAGAAGTGGCAAGGGTGTGTGTGTTTGGGGGGGGCATTAGCTAGACAGTGGGTGTGGAAAGACTATGAATTCCTTCAAATGCAGGCCTTTATTTGGGTGTGGGTGTGAAAGCACCCCAATCATGGTCCCCAAGTAAGCATGTTCCAGCCAGCTAAGGGAAGGCCGGAGTAGCATGCTGCCTGAGTCTCCCCCTGCTTCTCCCCGGCCCCATGACCAGCTGATTTCCTTGCTTGCTTAAAGGACCATGTGGGGTGCACTCACACTCTTGTGGTCCACATTTACCCCCCCCCCAAAAGTGTGTACATACTCCCATAGATATTCCTGCATAAAGGCCTGAAATGGGAGAACTTCTGACCTGGCTGGAGGGCAAGCCACAGACAGGTAACTGCAGACAGGTAACTGAATGAGAGAGGGATTTTTGAAGAGGAAACTCTACTGTTTTCCAGGGTACAGTTCCCCATCCTGTAAAGATGAGCTAAATTAATTGTTCTGAGATGTACAGTCTTGCAGTTGGATGCATTTAAATGACTTGTATAAATGAGACTGTAACCCACACACCTAGTGTGGTTCACTGTCCCATGCAGTGGCACCTAGATCACAGCAACAGATAAGACCAAGAAACATCTACAGCATGGGCTGGGAGCCAGCGAGCTTTTAACTCAGCCAGTAGAGCTTCCTATACTAAGCTTCCCAGGTCCAAATCCACCTGGTGGTGGTTACAAGACTACCTTACTAATGTCTAGACTACTTTGGTTTTTTTGGCTTTTTTCCCCAAAAGAAACTTCACCTGTGTTCATACTGCAATCGCGTTCTTTCAAAACTCAATTGAAAGAACACGGGTTTTTTAACATTGGCAAACCTCAAATTACGAGGAAGGCTTTTTTTGAAAGAGCTCTTTTGGGGAAAAAAGGCATGTGTGGATGCAGAACAGGGACGTTTTTCAAAAGAAGAGGCAATGGAAAAAAGCACAGGTACCCTGGTGGCCATTCTGTGAATAGCAATCAGGGCTTTCTTTCAAGAGAGCATCCATGCAGTCTGGATGCTCTCTTTTGGAAAAAGCAGATCACTTTTTTGATCCCGTTTTGAGGTGTGTGTATACTCTTTCGAAAGAAGCTTGCAGTCTAGATGTACCCTCAGTGATTCCGGATATGCTGCATAATTGAGCTGTTGCTGGATTTTTGGGGGTGTTTTTTTTTTTTTTTTGCTACTTTATCAATTTTTCTATAATCTGTGAACTTTCCTAGGAATGATCTGATAATTTTTCCATCTTATTGCTCAAGATAGCACCAGAACAAGCGCAGATCCCTATGGGAAACCCAGGGCCATTTCAAGGAGGGTGCATGGCCTGGGGAAGCCCCCTTGTTGCAGGCCCCACCCCTGCTCTGTCTTTTCCTGTCCCCTCTCATGGTCATTGCAACCCTTCCCCAAGCCATCTCCCTGCACAAATTGAGCTGAGGGATCACTAGGGGGCCCTGGCATGGGGCAACAGCAAAGGTTACCCCCCTCTCACCATGTCTGTGGGAGACAGCGCTACCTGGCAATCTATTCTTCCACCAACTCCCAGCCCTCTGTGCTTTGCAGAGTTTGGGGGAGTTGGCTGGGGTGCTCTGCCTCTGCCTCCGTGGTGAAGCAAACAGAGCACAGCAGGCTGGGAGATGGGCAGCAGAGTGCAGCAGGCCCCTGGGTAGCTCTGGCTCCTGCTGCTATGTGACTGAAGGCTGGCCTTACCAATGCTGCTGCCCTGTGCCAGGCTTCCCCCGCTCTCTCCAGATAATCCCCAGGCCACCTTGTGCCCTGTAGCTAACATGGTGGACCATCTTATCCATAGGCTAGTTGACATGGCCATCACAGCCCCCCACCTCCTGAAAGCATAGGGCTTAGGGTGGATGCCCCCAAACTGTCCTGTGGACAGTTGCTCTGGGAAAACCACTTAAATCCCAAGTTGATTTTTTTAATGCTAATTTAAGATCTCTCAACTACCAAGCTTTTAATAATTCATTAGGTACTATATTGGCTTTTAGTGTATAGTTAAGATTTAATCAATGTCATGTAGTCTAAATATATTTTGTCAACATAGTTAACAACCAAAAATGTAACTTCATTAAAATTAAACACAATGTTTTTATAAAAATGTTAGCATTAATTATTTATAACTGAATAAGTCCTATATCACTGGTTCAATGATTTTTTGTCCAGGATCAGTATCAAGCTACCAGGAGTATAGTTACCCAGGTCATCCCATTTACCCTTTTGAAATAGGGAAACAACAGTAGGGGTTGTTTTTTAGGCGTACTTGCTAAATACTGATTTCTCATTTTTGTACAAGGTCAATTGACTAGCTTCTCAGAAAAGCACAGGAATTTTTCATGGTGCTGTTCCTGTGCCATTCCTGCTAACTTCAATTTGAGTTGTATATGCTCAGCTGCTCTGAAAATCAAGCCCATGGACTCAAATCACAAAAAGAAAGTTTCCTGAGTCCTCAGAAGTTGCAAATATCTGAAATGTGTGACTGACATTTAGAGGCTGGCAGTGTTGAAGGGCTTAATACAAATGAAATATTTTTCTCTACAAAATTCAGGAAGGTACTGAGTTGTGTAGGTATACCTTGATATAGTGTGCACTGTAGGCATTTCACTCAGAAACCAGTTGTCTTTTGTGAATCAAAGATAACTCACCTCAGTGTGTTGATTTTTTTTTTAACAGTAAAGAATGTATCCATAGCACACAATTTTCCATTCATGTGGTGCTTGAAAATATACAGGGGCTCTAATCATGACTATAGAAAACAAGCTCATGATACAGCAGCGCTCTCAGGAGGAAGTTGGAGTTATAGCACAGTCTGAGCAAGCTCAATACAAGAGATTTCTGTGAGTGCATTTGTCAAACCAGAGAAAGCTGGAGAAAACAAGAAGGTGACAGGTTGGGCAGAAAGAGAAATAGCATAATATAAAGTGAGTTAATGATGCTAGCAATTTTTAGCCATTGAGAAGGAAAAGACTGCAAGACAAGATGGCACATCGCCTATTTTATCCCCATAAATCACAAAGTGACTCTGTGTGTGTGAGAGAAACTCCCAGGATGAGCTAAATGGCTCCAATGTTCAAGTTTTCTGATGCTGAGCCTCAATACAGTAGTTATAAGGAATGTTACTGGAGCTTTCCATTTAAAAGATTTGCTACCCACCTAATGTTGTGAATAAAAGTGGAAGGGGATAACTTACTACAGGTTGCATCTCTGTAAACCGGGACTCTTTGGATCAGAATCGGAGAGAGCAAGCTGGGGGAGTGGAGATGGGCAGGAGACCAGCATGATGGAGGTGGGAGTAACAAGGGATGGGGGAACCTGGCTTGATGCAAGAGCCTGGTGCATGTGACCCAGCTGGGTTTGGTGGGGAGAGGGGGAAAAGTCAGGAAGGCCAGCATGTGACTCAGCTGGGCTGCTGGGAGAACTGGGAAGCCCAGTGAAGTGACAGGGCAGGAAGTGGGGCTGGCAGTGGGGGTGGGGACAGAATTGACCTGCCCTGATCTGGAAAAATCCCTCATCCAGGGCCACTTGGTCCGGCACCCTTGGGACCAAGCAGGTCCAACCTGTATTGCTAACATAGGAAACACTTTTAAAACATTTAACTATGTCATGCCAGTTCTAGAGAGTTGCTACTCCATTGCCTTCAGTGAGGTTGCTTCTGATTTGTTAAAGAGTAGGAGAATCCAGTTCAAATTTTTCTATTTCTAAGGGCTTGTTTACATAACAAAGTTTTGTCAATTAAACTAATGTTGACTCAAAAATTGACAATAGCAAAGCTGCCAAAGCATGTTCATGCTTGCTCCCTCTGACAGATTGTGTCCATGTTGGGGGACCATCATTACAGCATGAACAATGCACCGGGGGTATGTATCCCACAGTGCCTGGTGATAACATCTGTCACTACATGCTGTAAGAAGGTTGAATGGAGCACTGCATTTTGGGATGATGCAAAGTACCTTGTGAGGCACTGCTTTGTGTGCCATCCGTTCAATGGTTTCCTGCTTCCTTTCATACCATTTTTTTTTCTAACTGCCATTCTTTGCTGTGCATTCTAACCTCTGCAGTGGAAAAAGATGGTGTGATGTTACTGGATTTTTGATGTGTAAATATGCAGAACATAGTTGCATCCTCTTGATGTATATTTGTATGAATTAGGCCCAGGGAGATGTTTATTGACAGTGTATGCTTTGCTGATCAATATTTATACTATTTGTATGCATATATGACTTTTATATATGAAGTTATAAGTATTGGTTATGTATTAGTATTCCAAATATTTGCTTCTGGGAGATAACAGGCATTACCCACCTCTTGTGAAATGTTGTATAGTCAAGTGAATCAGAGCATTTGACTGATAATGGACCTTAAGTGGTGCCAGTCCAAATCTGAGGAATTTTGCTGTGACCTGAGTCATGTATGGACAAGCGACTTGCTCATGTGACAAACTCCACGTGGGGCTGACTTTTTTCATACAAGAACAACAATGAAATTCCCTCCAGAAGGGCAAGTGTATAAAAGAGGGCCCTGGGGGTTCCTCCATCTTTGTCTTCACTACACTTGAGTTCATCACTTCAGGAACACCTTTGCTAGGATAAGTCAGTCCTTCCAGGCTCAGTTCATAACAAAGGAAGTATTCCAGAGATTTATAAAACAGGAGATTTTTCCATCTCCCGCTACAATCCTGCACCAGGAACTCTTTAACTGGTGTATGTAATGTATTTCCTTTAACAATTTTTACACTCAACTTTTTTTCTTAATAAAATTCTAAAGGATTGGCAAAGTGTGCGCTCTTTTTTTTTTTTTTTTTTTTTTTTTTTTTTGTGGGTGGAAGGGTAGGATCTGAGGTATAAATTGACCTGGTCCTTTGGAATCGGAAGAACCTGTTTGGATTTGGTAAGACTGATTTTCATAACTTCTCATCTGTGTAAGGAGTGTTGCTGGCTGTGGCACAGGAGATGCTGACATGTCTAAGGGGGGATTACTTGTGTGACTTCTTGCTGGCCAGTGTGGCAAACAGAAGTGCACTTTGTGACTAGTGTGCCTTTATAGTGGAGGATACCCAATTTTGGGCTGTAAGTACAGGCTGCCCCCGACTTGTGATGCGATCGGCTCTGGGGATAGCGTTGCAAGTCAGGAGCATCGTAACTCGAGCCCGCATTTATGACAGGTGTTGTACGCCATCATAAATGTGGGGCTGAGGACGTAAGTCAAAGGATTTCAGCCCCGTCTACGCTTACGAAAATGGTCGTAAGTGTGAGGGGTCGTAAATCAGGCCGTCGTAAAGCGGAGGCCTCCTATAGCTCTGATTCTAAGAAATTCACCAGGATCTGACCTCTCAATAATACTCCCAGAACCTGTTACATTAGAAATGGATCCTGCACTTCTCTCCTATGCTGTGAGGACAACATTCATGACAGCACAATTAATTGTGAAGTTACGGAAGAGACTCAGTTGCCAGGCATTCTGCATATGAACAGCAGCAACTTAGCAGTGCTTTTTGCATTCACAGAGCAGCTGCATAGGGTAGACCATTGCTTTTGGGCTAGGAGAAACCAGCACTAGGTGGTGGGATCACCTGCATTCCTACTTTAGTGCCAGATCACCTTGCAATAGAGTACGTCAATAGAAAGGGATGCTTCTCATTGTGTTGCATGCACTTGTGGATCGCTATGGGCATTTCACAGACATCAACACAGGACACCTGGAAAGCAGTAAGGAGCATTTTAATGGAGGAGTTGACAGATGCTGACATGTCTAAGGGGGATTACTTGTGTGACTTCTTGCTGGCCAGTGTGGCAAACAGAAGTGCACTTTGTGACTAGTGTGCCTTTATAGTGGAGGATACCCAATTTTGGGCTGTAAGTACAGGCTGCCCCCGACTTGTGATGCGATCGGCTCTGGGGATAGCGTTGCAAGTCAGGAGCATCGTAACTCGAGCCCGCATTTATGACAGGTGTTGTACGCCATCATAAATGTGGGGCTGAGGACGTAAGTCAAAGGATTTCAGCCCCGTCCTCCATTAATTTTGTCATCTGCTCAGTTGCTTCCCAAGCAAATGCTTGATTCTCTTTTCTGTCCTGCTTTTTGATTGCCCAGCACTCCTTTCATTCCCTTTTTTCCTGTGGAGGAGCACCACAGCTACTCTTTGAATGTATCTTCTTTGTTGTGTCTTGGCCTCTTTCTTATCTGCCAGACACAGTCGGCAGGGGTGCACTGTGTGAACCGCAAAGTCTCACCTGCTGTGGACAATGCACAGGAGAGTGTGTTTAAATTCCAGCATAGTATTGAAACAACATAAAAATACTTTTTGCAACATACCAATTGCTTTCTCATAGACCCTTGCCAGGTACACATCTCTGCGAGCACCTTAATCAAGATGTGTGGTGGGGCTGAGGGGTGTGCATTTGGATTAAAAAAAGAGTTGTCAGGGCTTGCTTTACAGTGGGATCATTCTACAGTTTCCAGCCTGATGGAAAAATGTGGGATGATATTGTAGTAGACCTCATATTGCTGAGGGTGAGCAGAGAAGCCAGGATCTGCATGCTTGTGGCTCTGCTCCGGTCCCTGCATAAGTGACTGCAGCGTGGAACGGGACAATGCCCTCCAGTGGGGGAAGGAACAAAGCAGCATTGCCTTGGAACCTGTGTCAGAGGATTAACAAGTACCTCTGGGAAATTTTCTAGAACATCTTTGTGGAGGATTCCAGTGAAATCTTGGTGTCCATCAACACCATTTGGCCATACCAATTAGCTATACTGAGCAATGCTCACCTCATGGAAATCCAGCCTGCCTTCTAATTTTCAATGCCGTACGCCCACCCCTGCACTCCAGGAATCACAGCCACTTACTCTGCATCTCACCTCGTGCTCCCTAGAGAGCAGCTGAGAGACTGGCTAGGCACCTCAGGAGTGGAAAATAGTTCCTGAATGCCCAACCCACCAGACAGCCCACTGGAAGCTCCCTATCATCAAGCTCAACCTCTTCATTAATTTTATCCTGCAGGTTTAGGTCCTCCTTTCTGCTGCCTCCGTGCCCTCAAAAGTATCCATGGGACTTTTGGCAATGGAGGTGGGGTTACCACTGAGGATGGCATCCAGTTCCTTATAGAAATTGCAGAACCAGAGTGAATGTTTTGCTTCCCTCACCTTATAGTACGCCTGCCTCAGTTCCTTTCATCTTCGCTCTGCACGGCATCATGTCCTAATCATACCCTTTTCACACAAGCTTTGAGAAATGTCCTCCGACAAGTCCAAATTCTTAGGGGTCAATCACAGCTGGGAATGAACAGACTCCTCTCCCTATATACTAATCAGATCCAATAGCTCTTCAGTGGTCCAAACAGGAGAGCATTTGGTGCGATAGTCAGCCATGGTCACCTGGGAAGACACCATAAGAGCGCTCCATTTCCTGCTTGATGACTCAGTATGGAATTTAAAATTCCTGGGGCTTGCAAGGGGAAGGGAATATTGTTTACCAGGGCACGAAGTTCAAACCATTGACCAGATCATAAAAGGAGAGGAAAAGAAAAATGTCTCTCATAGGAGTAGAAATTTTGCCAAAGAGTCACATTGCATTGTTGTATGCTCTTGCTAGTTTTTCACCAAAAGGCAGTTCTTAGCAGCAAAACCTGGTAGTGTAGACAAGCCCTAAAACTTAAAAACCAAAACCACTCCTTTGAGAAATTCCTACCAATGACTCAAGCTGGCCTGGTATGGGGTCATTGCTGCTGTTACTCTCTCCTACCTTACAATCCCCTAATTATTTCAGTTTTGAGCCTCTTCAAGGAAAAATTGCCATACATGACAAAACATGTAATGGTTTTAAAATGTCATTACATCTGACCACACCAGGATTTAGATTCTGCTCATTAGGGCTGAAAACTCAGTATACTAAAGTACTCTATCCCCTATATGTATGAAAAATCTTGAACAGAATTTTTTCTATGCCACTTTAAGCAATACTAAAGGAAATCATTATGAATTTTATAAAGTTTTGCTGGATCTCCTTCACAATATCAAGTAATAGAATTGTTTGCATAATTTTAACAGGTGCCAGCTCATGCTGAATTTTAATTACCAAACAAATTTTTTTCACAAACTACAGAAAAGCTGGAAATGATGTAAAAGGAAAATATCCCAGACCTATAGGGTTTTTTGTTTGTTTGTTTGTTTGTTTTCCTTTAGATGTTTAGTATTTCCTTTGTCTCAGTAGTGTGTTAGAACTGGAAAGCAAGGGCTGGCTTGAATTGAACTATGGAATGGAGGAATGATTTTCTTTTAATTATTATGAAAATTAGATGAGGGTAAGTCCTCAATAGGACACAGGTGCAATTGCTCTTACTATGTATTTAGATGGTGGTAGGCATCTATCAAAGCAAGCAAAGTGCTTTCAAAAACAGAAGGAACCTTAGTCCCTGCAGGACTGGGGCCTTAGTTAAGTTACCTTAGTTGTTCAGAGGGGTTTAAGCAAAAAAAAGGTAGGTTGTGGGGAATTTTTAAAAATATGGATTGGCTCTGGAGGGGTGTTCTTTGCACAAGGGCTTGCTTACTGTGATTGAGTACTAAGGGATAAATTGTGAGTGCCTGTATGAGCAAGCTTTGAGGAGGTTATCAAGATGATCAAAAAGCTGGTGTATGCTGGCTAGTGTAATCTGGAAAATGTGAAATTGGGAGAAGGTCACACAGGTGATGCAAGCCTGAGGCCAAAGTCCAGTCTCCTGCTTTCCACTCAAAACAGCATTAGCTGAGGGTTGCGGGGAGAATTTCAAAGGGGTTAGCAAGTGCACTCCAGTGCTTCTTTGCATATGCATGAGGCAGTGCACCCTCTACCCCCTGCTTTCTAGCCTTATCTGTCATAATCTAACTCTAAAGAGTCCATGATTGTCCTTGTGAATGTTACTATCCAAAAGCGTGCTCTCCTCCATGTTTGTGCGGTGTGTATTAGCTGGTTACAGCAGTCCAAGTGAGAAGTGGTTTTACTTCATTGTTGCTAAATATGAACTATATGCTTTGTGAATGGTCTTAGTGTTGTTGGGATCAACGACGGTTTATGAACATAACCTACAATTGGCACAATCCTAGATTTCAAGAATCCTGAACAAATTTAAAGAACTGAGCTAATAACTTTAAAAAATCCTATCCAATCTTGAAACTGTGCCTGTTTCAAATTTTAGCTTCTGAAACTACTCTCCAGGGACCTTTACAGCTCTGGTGTAAGAAGTTGTAGCTCTCATTGATCCAGGGATGAATTTAGTGCCTGCTACCTACTCCTTCTTAGAAAAAATGCTTCAGTGATGCTTCTAACAATGGCATTGGAAAAGATTCAGAAAAGGACAACAAAAATGAGGGGCTTGGAAAGGGTTCCATATGAAGAGAGATTAAAAAGACTTTTTCAGCTTAGAAAAGAGGAGACTTAGATCTCTATCATATCCTGCCCTTAAATCATGACTGGTGAGGAAAAAGTGAATAAGGAAAAGTTATTTACTTATTCCCATAACATAAGAACTAGGGGTCACCAAATGAAATTAATAGGCGGCAGGTTTAAAATGAACAAAAGGAAGTTTTTCTTCACTCAGCACAGTCAACCTGTGGAACTCCTTGCCAGAGGATGCGGTGAAGGCTGGAACATTAACAGGGTTCAAAAAAAGAGCTACATAGATTCATGGAGGTTAGGTCCATCAATGGCTATTAGCCAGGATGGGGAGGAATGGTGTCCCTAGCCTCTGTTTCTCTGGAAGTGGGAGACGGGGGAGGGATCACGTGATGATTACCTGTTGTGATCCCTCCCTTTGGGGCATCTGGTATTGGCCATTGTCAGATGACCGGATACTGGGCTAGATGGACCTTTGGTCTAACTTAGTAAGGCTGTTCTTATGTTCTTAATGAAACATGAATCTGAAGGAGTAAATTATCTTACAGGAATGATTGATGCTTAGCATGTTTTTAGGCATTCAGAATAACTGTCTAAAGAAACTTGGCTCAGTTTGTGTTAAATAATATTAGATCAACATGGGCACAGCAGTGGACATTTTCAATGAGAAATAGATTTGTGGTCAGGTCAGCTTATAGTAGTTTTTGGTCACTGCAATGATGTAGCTTTGAAAGTGACAGGACTGGGGAGGAGGGAAACTTTCATCAGTCTGACTGAAGTACTGAGGTAACTTTAATTTTGTCATTTGCAGAGGGATGCTATAATGCAACTTCACCATAGAGGAGTCAGGCCATAAACTTATTACAATGGCTGTTGTGGGTTTTGTGGTTGTTGGTAAAGGAAAACTCAGAATTTACCTGTTGCAAGATCTTGTTTTTCATGTGACTGTTGAAGTGCTGAATCAATTCACTAATTCTCAAGATCATCATAATCAGAGTAGGCAAAGTATACATTTGCTCATGGAAACATCTGTTAACGAATCTCTCCTGAGTCTCATCAGTAGTTGAGAAATTTTACTGCTTTAGCAATGTTTTCATTATTGCTATGTCTATAGACTAGTGCAAAATGTTCTGCACTGTTGCCCTTTTATCAGTTTGCATTGAGAATAGATAAACATTTTAACTGCCTCTTTGTGCAATGTTGGGATCAACATCTAAAGTAAAATAACTTCATGTTTCAGCTTCATATTTGTATTCTGGAAATGTTATTTGCCATGCAAATGCAAACCACTCTAGTGAATATAATCTGAACTGTGAATCTGGCTCTGTTTGAAATTATGATGTGCTCGCTCTGGAAATATTGTGGTTGTGCCATCACTGAAACGGTCACAATAGACACATTATCACCCTAACCTCTTTTACTTACTACTACTATTACAGCCAAATATCAAATCTGTGGCAACTAAATAAATGATTCCCTAATGAGCCTCCATGTTGGGGGGGGGGGGATGACAATTTATTCCCTTAGCTGCAATAATTTTAGGGCTTGTCTACATGCAGTATAGGGGAATTCATAATGTGGCGTAGCAGGGCCCAGATGGACACCTAAGCTACATTCAAAGGTACAAAGGGTGTAAATCTATCTTGCACTAGCCTGATGTGCAATAATAGTATGCTCTACAGTTGTGGCTGGTGATACTTTCAATGTTGGATTTAGGGACACTTGTAGCTGTTGTTCACACTATATAGTCGTGGAGAGCTTCCTCCTCAGCGCACAGGTCCAGAAGGGCCTCAACCTCTGGCTGGGACCAGCAAGGGGCACGCTGGGAGCCCTGGGGTGGCTGCTGGGAGGACGGTGCAGGCTCTTGGTGTCCCTCTGGAGCAGACATCTCTGGGGAGCTCGTGGGTGCACCAGGGTGGAGCTGCTGGCTGTGTTGCTGCTGCCGTGCAGACTCTGCAGGCTGCGTGTGGCTTTAAGGGTGAGTCTGGCAACCAGGAACTAAGAAGCTGTGAGTGCGGGTACGGAGCATCCAAGCGTCCACTTGGCTTTTTTTCCTGGGAGGCCAGTTCTTGCACAAAAACTCTTGGCTGCCTATCCACACTGGCCTCTTGCGCAAGAACACATGCGCAAGAAGGCTTCTTCCTGATACAGAGCGTCAGAGCTCTTGCTCAAGAAGCCCTGTTTTCCGATGCTATACTGTAAATGTACTTGTGCAAGAGTGCAGTGTAGACAGCCGGCAAGTTTTTGTGCAAGAACGCCTGTTCTTGCGCAAGAAGTGTGCAATGTAGACACAGCCAGTGTGTATATAACCGTAATTGCGTCTCAATCCATTTTAAATTCTAATATCCTGTCTAATAACACTGTCTTGTTGTATTAACTGTTCACACTTACTACTTTTTTCTTCATCCTACTATTGCCTTGGTACCAATAATACCTTGCCTGCCTCAGATATCCTCAATGATATTTATTTTTGTGAAAACACAACTGGCTTGTTCAAGGTCCATATTCATCCCCTTTAGCTCTTTGCATTCTAGGGCTTCTTCCAAAAAGCTATGTGTGGTTAGCTGCAGCTAGGTACTGGGGGAGAGAATTTCCAGGGTCTAGGCTGTGAAACCAATACTAATAGGAGATTCTTTGGTATCATAAAGGTGACTAGGTGCCATTCAGCTAAGCTTGAAGACTAACTCTAATTCTAAGTATGAGAGATGAGATTTCCCTCAAGGCAGCCACTGTGGAGGAGAGAAAGACACAGCATCACCATCTCTGCTAAAGCTTTTCACATGGATTTTAACAAATTGTTCCCTTATTTCATTTCTGACGTGTGTGTGTGTGTGTGTGTGTGTGTGTTTATGAAGTCTAGAAGTTTACTTGGGCACTTCATACTGTTTACTTAAGTAAATAAAGTATTTCAGAGCAAGATAATAAACCCAGTGCTACACCATTTTAGCCATGCTACAGTAAAACTCCAATTGTCCGGCATCCAGTGGTCAGGCACTCCCGATAGTCCGGCACCAACTGGAACCTGGAAGTGCTCCGGCCAGCCGGACAGTTGGAGCTGCTCCGCGCCACTTCCCCAAGTCCGCCGCTGCCTCTGCTGAAACTGACCAGCAGTGGACTTGGGGAAGCTGCAGAGCAGAGCAGCTGGGGTGCTGCCCGGTTGGTCCCGCAGCGCCGCCCCTCACCCCCTTGCTCGGCATCTGGCAGCACCCCAGCTGCTCTGCTCCACAGCTTCCCCAAGTCCGCCGCTCATCAGCTTCAGCCGCGGCAGCGGCAGACTTGGGGAAGCGGTGCGGAGCAGAGCACCTGGGGTGCTGCCGGGTTGGTCCTGCAGCGCCGCCCCTCACCCCCCTGCTTGGGGATAACTACTGCAGTCTGGGGGGTGGGGAGCTCGCTCCCCCCCTCCCCTCCCGGAAACTCTCGGCGGCAGCGTGGGGCTTCCCCCGCCTTCCTGCAAAACGGTGGAGGGTTTGCCCCTCGCCGCGCTGTTCCCCGCCCACCCCCCGGATGCAGTGTAGGTCCGGCAGACCCCTCACAGCCCCCCCGCCGGAGTACCTCCTGATACTCCGGCATATCCGATAATCTGGCACCACCTAGGTCCCAAAGGTGCCGGATTATCAGAAGTCTACTGTATATGTGAAGGATGTTTCTGTTGTATATGAACAATATTACATACCATGTAAAGAAAACATAATCCTTCACTGTGTCCTATGCAGAAATTAATGGAATATAGTTATGCTCATAAAAATGAACTTAAATAGGAAAAATAGGTCAAGTATTTACAAATGACATAAAATAGATAGATCCTTGGTGTAGCTCCTTTTACTTAGTTGGCCTTGCACTGAATACACACTTGACCTAAGCTTTCAGTGGTTGATGCTAACCTGATGTTGCTGCTGCCATTATTAAGTTAATTGTTAAGGTCATCAATCTGTGTCAAGAAGTTTTCAGAGTACTTGATGAGGTACCAAGCTGTGCTGCATTTAATATGATGAATTTACACCCAGGTAAAACTCTACCCTTCAACAATAATAATGAATCACCATTTTCTTTACAAATGGGTATTCACATGAGACAGGGCATGCAGGCACTCTTTAAAGGAGAAAAATCCATTAATGCAGTAAATGATGTTTGGAACTATTGCAGACTACACAGGCCTTAGAGCCAGATCATATCAAAATACCTTTAATAAAAAGGAACTGTAGATGCAAATTCAAAAATGATATTAAGTGACCTGATAGTAAGTGACCCATATTTAACCATTAATAAAGGATACATTGTCAGTATTCAAATCTCCTTCAGTGGAGATATATCAACACCAATATGTTTAATCTAATAGTGTTCAGTGTTGCACAGAATCTAATAGGAAACACCTTTAAGCTCCTGGACTTAATACTAAACTATATTCAAGGAATGAAAGGCTTCTTATGCTTGAGCGGTGCCAGCTGCCGATTGTCTGCCAGCAGCCCAACAGTGCCAGAGAATGAAAATATCCCTTCTACCTAGCCTTCCCCTAACTACACCACTTTTAGTGTGAGCCAGGAAAATTGATGATAGTGTCTCTAGGAATAAAAAGAAACCGTAAGTGTCTCTATCCAACTTTTGCTTCTTAGATTGCGAGGGTGTAATCTCTTTGAGCAGGGACCATCTTTGTTCTGTGGTTGTACAGCACCTAGCACAATGTGGTCCAATCTGACTAGGGCTCCTCGGTGCAATGGAAATACAAATAATAATGGAACCACTGTGCTATCACAGGCTTGTGGAGGAATCCCCTAAGAAGGAAAATCTTCAAGTGGGTTGGGAAGGTGGATTTCCAGTAGCTTTATGCCACCAATGACAAAGCTGTCTCAGCATAACTGAGGATTCGGTTCTTAAAATCTAATAGAATAGATTTTAGGGGGAAGAGAAGATGGAACTAAATCGTGGTTTTCCCCTCTTAAACTATTGTTTTAAACTGGTTATCAGTATGGCCTTGATCCTGTAAACACTCGTTGGCCTGCTTTATGTAACCTTGACTTCAATGTGTATAGATATTTGTAGGGATGATAATGATGAGTTGTCGTACTCATCTGGGAAAAAAATAAACAACGCAAAACCTAAACCTGCAGTATGCTCTCTCTTTAGAATGTAAAATTTAAAAAAAAACACCTTTTATTTGGGATGAAAATCCTTCAAACCATGGTAGTTCCCCTTTAGATGGAAAGCAGAAATACCACATTAGCAAGAAGCTGGGAGTCCAGTTCATCCCTGTGTCTTGTGAGTTACAGGGCTTTCTGGTGTGGTGTTTTGTGGGGGGGGAAAGGGTTTGTTGGTTTTATACTTGCCTTATGCTGGAAATATCAGAGCCACCCTGACTCTTAGCAAAGGCTAGTACAGTGTAAGGGATTGCTGTAATTTACCCATGGCTGTCCACAGTCCTGCACTTGAGTGTGCTTTGAGACAGCTGATATTTGGGAAGGAATGTAGCTCTTTTCTCCAATTTCTGTAAGAGCTTTATTTTTTTAAGCATCACATTACATTAATTGATTAGCTGAACAATATCTGGAGGGTGGAGGATAGGACAGTTTTATGGTTGGGATGTTTGAGGGCTCTTTTTATGAGGGTGTGGTATGGAAATAACTTTGCCTGCCAGAGACTCCCTTTGCACTGTGGGAATTTCTCTGAGGGATTTAATGTTATCCTAAGAAAATAAACTGAGCCCCACAGTCACACTTGTAGTAATTTCTGTTCCTCTTTGAAATGTTCTCTGTGCTTTATTTGCCTGAGTATGTTGTAGTGAAATATTTGATATTGCAGTAAATCATACCAATACATTTTTAAAGGGATAATTAAGCAAATATATTCCAGCTATAAAAAAGTCTTAATCGGTCATTACAAGTCTACTGCTCTTTTGGAGTAATAAATGCTATTAAAAACAGCAGGATTCATTAGAAAGAAGAGTGTCTGTCCATGGAGTTTTACTATAGCCTACTCAGAATGTCTACAGTTTTAGAAACAAATGTACCAGCAAATGTTTTTTTTTCTGGAAGGGAAGGCACGGTAAAGAATAACTCTGGTCTGTTAGGATGTCAGTGTGAAAGCTTTGATTCATTTTACAAAACATCCAATTGGTAAACAACATCTGTAATAATTATGCACTTTATATTAAGTATCTTTATGTATTAATTGTTTGGGGTTTGTTTTTTTTTCCAGAGAAGATATTTGATTTTCTTCCTTTTAGTTGCAGACGTGTCTGACACAAACCTGTCAAACATACAAATGGCCCTTACGGGCTGGAAATGCAGCTGTGAGTTGCTATAGGGTAGCAGGTATTTGGGCCAAGCCCCTCTTCTCTACCAATGCTCCTTTGCTCTTGCTACTCTGGCAATAGCAAGGAGATGAGACATAAATCTCTCTTCTACATGATCAGAGAATCCCCTTTACACTAAGATATTCCCCTTAGGGTTAACTTACATTAATACCATGGAGTTGCTGCATTACATCAGATAATCTGGTCCAAATTTTTCAACATGGCTCCACTAGTTCCTCATTCAGTACTGCTAGACTAACTTTTCTTATATCTCTTTCTTTCTCCAAAAGTATTCAGAGCCATTTTACTGGCCACTTATGGGGAACTAGTTTTAATACATTTTACATGTTCATCAGAAAGTAATTCAACTTTCTTACCTAGAAAACAAACACAAAGCAAGAATAAGTAATGCACCCAGAGTTGTACAGAGGGAGCTCCGGCTTTGTATTTGCAAAGCAATCACACAGTAATATCACTGAGCAAACAGAAAATATTAAGGCAGCATGGAAATCATTGATAGATAAAGCAATAATTGCATACCATAGTACTACAGTACCACCTTCCTTTCTGTCTGACACATAATTCAATATCCTCAGAATACACTGTCTTGCAGACATTTTACTGCATGTTTCATTTACAAAAGTATTTTAGGTAACATCTTATTTTATAAAGAATAAGTAGCAAACAACCAATGGTGGAATATAGTAATCTCTTCTAATTTGTCATCAACCTCAGGTAACTTGGCCCACCTTTTATTTGAGTTTAGTAACAAGATGGAGTCCCACCCCTGCTAGTCTATTGCTCTATCTAAATGCTTTAGTTGATTCAGTAATGTTTGCTGTGTACCAGTTTGCTTTCCTGGAGTTTTTTGGCTTTCACAGTTTGTCAAATTACTACGGATGGTAACAGAGCGAGGGGGAAACCTCATTCTTCTTTAGATAAGTTTAGTTTATTGAGGAATTAATTTTCACCAGTGTCCTATAAGAATGCCATTCTCTTTTGAGTAACTGAAGGGAGCACACCTATGGCAGGCACAATATTGATTACAGAAGATAAAAACCTGTCTAGGAATCTTTAGGAACTGTATCTGTCACAGTTACATTGTTTAACATGGCTTTATAAATGTAGCTAACCCCATTCATAGCTGAACTTTTCTGTCAATCGTTCTAATACTGTCTACAGGTTAGAGAAGAGTATTAATACATGATGTAATATCTATTTTTCTTAAAATGCCACCTTGCCAATAATCTGACACCAAATATGGTGGCAGAGCTGGTCAAATAGCAATTTTTGTAATGAAAGCAATTTGTGAATATTATATAATCTATCTTGTTTTTTCTAGGAGATAAAAATTAGATGGTTTACATGTAGGGACAATCAGAGAATCATGGAAAATCTTAAGGTAAGACAAGGTAACTGTGCAGTCTGGAAACCTAAATTAGTGCACATGCAGATGTATATGCTCCTCCCATCAGCTCTACTCTTCCTGCCTGAACCATTCTGATAAAAACTCTTTAACTGTACAAGATAAAGGGCTAGATACTGAGCTACTGTAAAATAGCGTAGTTTTACTGAAGTCAATGCAGTTATGCCAATTTAAATGGGATGGTGTATGTTTTGTTGAGGTTTTTTTAATGATCCTTGTGTATTTCAATATACTCTAGATTCACACACAATAGATCAGACAGGCACTTCTCTGCCTTAAACAAATGCATACTTGCAGTTGAAAGAAAGCTTCGCTTTTGGTTTGTTGATACCAGGGTGGCCACTAAAGAGAGTTGAACTTACAGACCTCCATTTGGAGAACTCATTGTCCCTAATCCAAAGGTATTCTGACAGGCAGGAGTCATTCCAGATTTTCTTGTGCAACAGAGTGAAGTCTTGTATCTCTAGCTTACACAACTGACTTTATTGGAGGTAAGCTAATTTATACCACCAAAGAAGCTGGTCAACTATATTTTTGGGACAATAGACTTTGGGAGTGTCTCCTTAAAAGGAAATAGACAACTTGAAATTCAGATTCCTATTGGTAAACTGTGAACCTGCAATTGTTACAAATAATTCCTAAAACAAGTAGATCTAAAAGAGATCAGAGGGTAACACTTTATATTTCAGCTAATGTTGTATATTTGATGGTGCTTTGTATGCATCCATTCTTGCCATTTTGTAGATAGCTGGTTCCATTACAATCTTGGATTGCTTTGAGAGAAGTTCATTCATATATTCTTCCTTTGCCCCCTGCAAATAAGTATTTACTACTAACAACAGAAACAAGCTAAACCTGAAAAGTCAGCAGGCAGATGGAAGCAAAGAGGGGAAAAAAAGGGAGTAGGGAGCAGTAGAGAACCTGGTATATTTAATGATATTTCTCTCAGGCATGCCCTTGTAAACATAGCAGGAGACCAGAAAATCAATAATTATATTAAACAAATAAGAAAACAATTGAGGACTCACTGTTTTTCAAAGGTTCTCCTGATGAATGTGAGTGCAGAAGATGTGGGTAGGCACCTGCTGGGATTTTCCAAAGTATCTAAGCATGTTAAGTGCCTAACTCTTATTGATTTCAGTGAGAATTAGAAGCTAATCCATCCACTTAGGCATCTACTGGGATTTACAAAAGCATTTAAGTGGGTTAGCTCCTAACTCTCATTGAAATCAATAGGAGTTAGGCACCCAGCCTGCCTAGGTTTGCAAATCCCAGACCATGACTCTCTGCATCTTGAGGTACCCAAATACTTCTGAAAAGTCTTGCCCCAAGCCCCTTTTTTTGAAGGGGGAAAAAACAAAAATTAAAAATTGAAATATTTCCTTTAATCAAAATTAAGGATGCTAACTAGCAGTTAATTGACTAGTTGATGGAATTCCATCTACTACTCAACTAGTCAATAGGCACTTCCACATTCCTCCTTTGAAATGTGCAAGAGTCCTGGCTGGAATGCGGAATTCTGCATGCAGCCTGGGGCCAGCAGGAAGTCCCACTGACTCCGGGCTGCACGTGGGCATGCCAGCTTTGGAAATGTACAAGAGTCCCCAGCGGGAGTTCTTGCGCATTTCAAAGCAGAAGTGCCCGCATAGAGCCTGGGATCAGCTGGGGACTCTGAGACCCCGCTGACCCCGGGCTCCATGCTGTGCTGCCACTTTGAAAAGCCACGCAGAGCCCGGGATCAGCTAGAGATCCCCCCAGCTGACCCCAACCTCTGCACAGATTGAAATGCTGTGCTGGAACCCAGGATCAGCTGGGGAGTCCCCAGCTGACCCCGGGCTCCACACAGCACTGCTGCTTTGAAACACTATGGTGGCGTTTCAAAGGGGCAGCACCCACAGAGCCTGAGCTCAGCTGTGCAGCGCTGCCCCTTTGAAACACCAAAGGGGCAGCACCACAAGGAGCCCAGGGTCAGCTATGTGGCACTGCCCCTTTGAAATGCCGACTCGGCATTTGCTTATTGGATAATCAACTAGTTGACTAGCCCTTAAAATCCTTAATCAAAATAGTGTAGTCATAGCCAGTACAAGATTTGTTTCCCCAAATACGGATTAACACTAGTGTAATTAAGAGTAAAAATCTGTCCCTTTATGTTGTTTTATAGTTGATTGGGTGTTATTTCTAGCACTAATATTACATAATAGTGCTTTAAAGGGAACAGAATACCTGAAACTAAATGCAAAATTTTAATCTTACTTAGTAGTTATTACTAAAGCAAACCATGGGGGGGGGGGGGGGGGAGAGAGAATGAATTTGATTATGATCTGACATAAAAAGCAGTACACATTTTAAGAAGGCATAGACTTACACTTCATATATGGTTTCTGCAATTTTACAAATAAAAATGGAGAGGTTGCATTGAAAAATTGTCCTCATTACACACAACATTTATATGTATATCATTTCAATGGATAAATAGTACAAACTTTGTATAACTATATTTCACTTAATCTGTAACAGTCACTAAATTCTCTCATTTCATCTGTAACCAATCACTGCACTTTCTGTAGTTATAGTCTCTTGACAGGAAAGTTGGGTTTGCTAGCTTTCTAAAATATTTTTAAAGCCCATTAACTTGTTATATGATTACAAATGTAACTAGACAGAATATAAAGATGATACATATTTCAACCCACTCTAATTTTTTCATGTAAAATAAACTATAATAAAACTGAACTTTCTGATTTTTCTTGGCAACTCTTGGCCATTTTGTCAGAACTGAAAATCAGAAAAATGAAAACTTTGAGGAAAATGGAATCTTTTTATTTATTAATGGAGTTTGCCTATCTCCCAGAACTGGAAGGGACCTTGAAAGGTCATTGAGTCCAGTCCCCTACCTCCACAGCAGGACCAAGTACCATCCCTAACAAATTTTTGCCCCAAATCTCTAAATGGCCTCCACAAGGATTGAACTCACCACCCTGGATTTAGCAGGCCAATGCTCAAACCACTGCACTATTCCTCTTCCCCTAACACAATGTTTCTTCCTTTTGAAAACTTCATTTGGAAAAAAAGTTTTCCAAACTGCTTTTGATGGACTCAAAAAAGGAAAAAAAGTGTTACTGCTAAATATAGGGTACGTCTACACTGCAACACTATTCTGAAATAACTAGTGCTATTGCGAAATAACTTAGTCTGCCTCTGCACAGCAGGCAGTTATTTCAAAATAATGGCAAAATACTGTCAAGCGGGAGGACTTCTTACTCCGACTCCTGTAACCCTTATTGTGCGAGGAGTAAGGAAAGTCAGAGGAAGAGTGCTCTATTTCAAAATAAGTGCTGTGTAGATGCTCCCTATTTCAAAATAAGCTACGCAATTGATGTAGTTCAATTTGCGTACCTTATTTCGAGTTAAGCCCTGCAGTGTAGACGCACCCATAGGGGATACATTGGTCAACCCTCCAAAACAGAATGGTTACTAACAGGAGCGGCCTGAGGCCGGCTGCAGCAGCTGGCGCCCTAGGTGGGGCAGCGCAATCGGTGCCCCTGCCTGCATGGCCGTCAATGGCCAAATGTATGCTACATTTGCAAAACTCAATTCATCATTAACTATGCACCTGAGATTTGAACTTTCTTAGTAAGAGCTGCTGTTAACTGGTGATTTTATTTACCTGAATAACTAACATTACTGAAGAGGTACATTCTTGTGGGAAGAGGAGTAGGTGAAAACCAGGTGATCTAGTTCTGATTCTGTTAATAAAATACTATGTAAGTGCCTGATTTGAACTTGCCACCACAGTTTTCCTATTTGCGTAATGTTACACTATGGCTGTGTCTAGACTGGCAAGTTTTTTCCGGAAAATCAGCCGCTTTTCCGGAAAAACTTGCCAGCTGTCTACACTGGCCACTTGAATTTCCGCAAGAACACTGACGATCTCATGTAAGATTGTCAGTGTTCTTGCGGAAATACTATGCTGCTCCCGTTCGGGCAAAAGTCCTTCTGCGCAAAGCTTTTGCACAAAAGGGCCAGTGTAGACAGCTCAGATTTGTTTTGCGCAAAAAGCGTCTAGATTGGCACGGATGCTTTTCTGCAAATCTAGACACTCTTTTCCGCAAATGCTTTAACGGAAAACTTTTCCGTTAAAAGCATTTGCGGAAAATCATGCCAGTCTAGACGTAGCCTATGGCTACACTACACGCTTTGCTGGAAGAGGCAATGCAAATGAAGTGCAGATTAGCATTTTCTCATGCTTCATTCACATAGTCTGTTCCGGTCCCGGTCCATTTTTGCGCAAGGGGTTTTTGTGCAAAAACAAGCAGCGTGGATGTTTCCTTTTTGTACAAAACCCCCAGATCTCCGGGGGAGAGGCATAAGGATCTTGCGCAAAAAGGGGTTTTTGTGCGAAAAGGAAACATCCACACTACTTGTTTTTCCGCAAAAACCCTTTGCGCAAAAATGGACCGGAAGAGATTATGCGAATGAAGCACAAGAAAATGCTAATCCACACTTCATTTGCATTGTCTACAATACACGCTTTTCTGGAAGAGGCAAAGCCTATCTGTATTGCATATGTGATTCTCCAAGGAATTTACATATAATTTAGGAACATTCTTCCCCAGTTGAAGAACAGACATACTATTTGAGGCAACTCTTTGGTGGACTGTTGGTTATAGTAGCATTATGAGTTTACAATGAAAAATATTTGTGAAACAGTATGTAGATGATCACTGCATAAAAACATTACCTTTTGGGTGACATGAAATACATGAAACCCCTTCTATGAGGCCAATTACATATTTACAAAATAATTTCCAGCATGTAATAACACAGTACAGTAAATAACAATAATACATTGTTATATAGCACAATATGTTGATTTTTAAATTTATCAGCTACCTTATAAATGGGGTCATACAGCTTCTACTGCATAAAAAATACTGCTGAATGAATATTTGTTTTTTCCTGTTGAAAATAAAAAATTTAAACAGATTCAATTTTAAGTTTTAAAAGCACACCAATTGAGCAGATATCCCCAAACAGGGAATTTTAGTGACTTATTGCAAACTGCCTTTTCCCTATTTGAGATTTTTCCAATTCATTGAAATAATTTATTATTGGTAACATGAAATAAAAGTTAATGTGTTACAACAATAAAAGCATTCATCTCTACAGCTCTAGCAACTGGCTCTTGTATGAGATCCATCATATGTTATTTAAGCAAATAGTTTTAAAGAAGGCAGCAAATATTTAAGTTTAGGTATGCATGCAGACTTCACTTATGTAGAAGAATAGTGGATCCCAGTAGCTGAAAACCAGTGCTGTGAAAAGGTGGGGCTGTCTACCTCATAAACCAATGAAATTACTGCATGCAAATTGGCTATAGAGAAAAAAGGTGACTGAAATAATTGTAATACCAGAGTTATCTCGAACTCTTGGCATGGCATATACATATGGCTGATTTATCACTATACAGTGCATAGTTGTAATTTGCAAGATTTGTGTGTTAAGTCACAATAAATCCCAGTGATGAATGAGTCTGGTAATATTCTAAACAAAACACTCTCAACCACGCTTTTAGTTGTTTGCATTGCTTCATACTGACTCGGCAGACATTCTGAGCTTCAGCATGTGACAGACAATCCTACGATCTTTTATGTAATAGGTTATGTCTAGACTTTTATTTGATACTTCTGAATTTAATTTATCTCTATAGAAATTACATGTATTTATGTTCCTGGGTAAACAGTTCATAAAGCTTTGTCAAAGGAACAGAGGGCCTACCTGACCCCATTAAAGGTGTATTGGGTGCCATTTCAGAATCTAAAGGATCTTTAATACTAGTGGCAATATCTGCAGGACTGAAAGGAAGCCACTTAAGAGGAAATGGTTTGTTTCTTCATGTCAGATGGAGAAAACAGAGGAGAGAGATGATTTTGACAATGTATCCCAAAGCAGTCCAGTTATATATTACATCAAAGGTAGCAATTTTAGATAGTTAAAAAAAAAAAACCACAAAACCCAACAGGCTTTCCTATAAGGCCTGGAATGCCCCCACAGGCTGGGGCTGAGATGTGACCCTGCCTTAACAAGGGGAATAGAAATTAAAGGGAGATACCCTCTCAGATGAAAGACTATGTCTACACATCAAAGTTAATTCGAAATAACAGCCGTTATTTTGAATTAACTTTAATAGCGTCTACACAGGCAAACCGGTATTTCGAAATGAATTTGAAATAGCGGAGCGCTTATTTCGAATTTGGTAAACCTCTGAGGTCTCTGAGTTTCTATGAGGTTTCTATGAATAACGGCAAATTCAAAATAGCTAAATCGAAATAAGCACTGTGTAGACGTTTATTTCGAAATAAGGGGCCTCCAGCCCTTCCCAGGGTGCCCTGGTGGCCACTCTGGACCAAACCAGGAAAACTCTTCTTCCCCCCCACCCTCCAGCCCCGGAGCCCTTAAAGGGGTAGAGTCTGTTGGGCCTGTGCCAGCTCCAGGTCTGCCATGCCAGAGCCTGCAGGCGCTGCCCCTGAGCCAGTTGCCAGCATGAGTGTGCCAGCCAGCCCTCCACTGCTCCCCAGGAGCAGTCTGGCAGCTCCCAGGAGACTGTCAGGGGCCAGAAAAGGCGGGCGCCTTCCTGGTCCAGTGCAGAGATCATGGACCTCATTGAGGTTTGGGGGAATCCTCCAATGTCCATGATCTCCACACTAGACGCAGGAACGCGGCCGTCTACAGACTGATATCTGACAGCCTGGCCACCAATGGCCACGCCCACATGCGCACCCAGGAGCAGGTGCGCATGAAGATAAAGGAGCTGAGGCAGGCCTATGCCAGGGCCACGGGGCACCTGCCAACCAGGGGCAGACCCAGACCCCTTCCCCTACTTTGAGGCCCTGGACCGCATCTTGGGGGGCCAGACGGTCCATGCCCCCCAGGTGGTCATCGACCTTGGGGCAGAGGGCCCTGACCAGGGCACAGAGGAGGAGGAGGAGTACGGCCAGGAGTCCCAGGAGCCTGGAGGGAGTGTGGCACTCACCCTGGACCCCCGAGGCATACTAACAGCACTATCACCATTGTCTTCCAAGGCCGGGGAGGCCTCGACATGTGAGTACCATCACTGTCCCATTACGCGGGGCGGGGGGTAGGGTGGAGAGAGTGGGAGCCCGGGGACCGCGCGTGTGGGCCTTGCTGAGCATGGATCATGCAGCAACCTGTGCATGTGCCGTGCCAGCCGGGACACATGGCCCCGGCTGGCTGCCACACAGGGGCCCTGGCCCGTTACCCACACACATGTATATGTGAAGGCACATGACATGCTCCGTACCCCAGGGAGGGACACTGCACAATGCCCTCCCTCCACAAGCCCCCTCTACACAGAGGCAGGGCACATCCTCGCCCCCCACACCCACACTATATACAGCACGGGGGCATGGGTACAGTCCCGGGCCAGCTCACACTCCTGGGGATAGCAGGACGTGATGGTGCGGAGGCCGCTGTTCTCACCTTGCAGAAGGGGGCTGGGCTTCACCCACTGTGTCCCCAGGGAGAACAGACCACCTCTCTGGTTTCTCCACAGCTGCACCAGCTGTAAGTGCAGGGTGCATCACCCCGCCCAGGACATCCTCCCGCACCCAGGCCAGCAGGCGCACCCAGAACCAGGAGGGATACCAGCAGCAGCACCTGGGGTTACTGCAAAGGCAGGTCCACAGCCAGGAGCACTGGGTGCAGGAAGACCTCCAGCTGTAGCGGGAGAGCTGGTAGGAGCTGCATGACCAGGGCCGTGCCATCCGTGACCACCTGTACACCATGGTGCAGAGATTACTGCCTGCTGCTGCTCCAGCTATCGCTGCTGCTCCCCATCCCACATCTTCCTCCCCCCCTTTCCCACCTTCCATACCCGCTCCCCCCCAGGGACACCGAGGCCCCCGCACCCACAGTGCTGGGAGACAGGTGGGCCAGCAAGACCCCCAACCCTGAGCTTCTCCCCTCCCCCCCCGTTATGGTCAATAAAGAGAGGGTTTTTTTGGCAACACGTGTTTTTATTTGACATCAGGAAGGGGGGTTAGGGAGGGGAAAGTGGAAGGACATGAGGGTGGAATAAGGCACCAGGCCCAATGGGGCACGCCAGGGGGATTTCACTCCTCCTCTGTCTGGAAGCTCTCCCGCAGGGCCTCCCGGGTACCGGTAGCCCCCCGAAGGGCCTCTCGGCTGGCAGCCGTGTGGGGCTGCGCGTACAGGTCAGCCAAGTGGTCAGCCTCTGCCATCCAGGCTGGCAGGAAAGCCTCCCCCTTCTGCTCACACAAATTGTGCAGCACAGAGCACGCTGCCACTATGTGCGGAATATTCCTCTCTGAGAGGTTGAGGCGGGTGGGGAAGCATCGAAATCGGGCCTTCAATCCGGCCGAAGGCCCCCTCCACCACAAAGCTGGCCCTGCTGAGCCTGGCATTAAAGGCTTGCCAGGAGGGGTTGAGGTGTCCCATGTAGGGCTTCATGAGCCAGGGTTGTAGCAGGTAGGCCACATCCCCCACGAGGCAGACAGGCATGTCCATGTCCCTGACCCTGACATGGTGGTCGGGGAAGAAGGTCCCGGTGTGCAGCCTCTGGCACACGGAGGAGTTGCGGCACACCCACGCGTTGTGTGCTTTGCTGGACCAGCCCACATTGATGTCAAGGAAGCAGCCTCGGTGCTCAGAGACGGCCTGCAGAATGACCGAGAAGTACCCCTTCTGGTTAATGTAGAGGGAAGCCTGGTGGTCTGGGGCACGGATGGAGATGTGCATCCTGTCAATTGTCCCCCCGCAGTTGGGGAAGCCCAGGGCGTCAAACCCCTCGATGACCGTGTCCACATTGGTGAGGCAGATGACTCTGTGGAGCAGCACTCTGTTGATGGCCTTGACCACCTGCAGAGGGACACACACAACCACCGAGAGTCACTGGGGTGCCAGGGTGGCTGAGTGCGCTCCTTCCCCCGCCACTGCCCCATGCACCCTCCCCAGGAGCAACCCCCCCTGCAATCCTGGCCACTGTAGGCAGTCTGTAGTGTGGCTGGGACAGAACAAACCCTCTCGTGGAGGGGACTTGCATCCCCTCCCCCTCTTTTTCCCTAGGGCAGCCCATCCTCTCCTCACATCCCCCCCCCCCCGCCATAGTGGCCGGAGACTGCCATACCTGCATGAGCACTGCTCTGACAGTGGATCTCCCCACACTGAACTGGTTCCCCATGGATCGGTAGCTATCCGGCGTGGAGAGCTTCCAGGTTGCGATGGCCACATGCTTGTGGAGGGGAATGGTGGGCCTCGTGCGTGTCCTGTCACTGCAGAGCAGGGGCAAGCTACTCACAGAGCTCAAGGAAGGTGTCCTTCTTCATCCTGAAGTTCTGGGTCCACTGTTGGTCTCCCCAATGCTCCAGGACAATGTGGTCCCACGAGTCGCTGCCGGTGTCCAGATGCCAGATGTGGCGGGGCACGCTGGCGTCTGGCCCCTGGGGGCCGTGGAGGAGCAAGGGAGGTCTGGAAGAGGACCTGGGGGTTGGGCTGCCACAGAAGCTGCCAGGCAGTCTCCAACACTTGCTGCCAGGCTTGCAGCAAGACATCCAAAATGAGCACCAGAGTGCCCAGAGGCAGCTCTGGCTCTATGGTGCCGAGTGCTGTGGTGTCCTGAGTCAGGGCAATCAAGCAATCAGAGAAAAAAAAATGCTTTGCTGTTCCTCAGTGAGGTAGGCAAGCAACCAGGAAAGCCTGAGAACCGGCTGTCCAGGGGGGGTTCCTTTAAGCACAAGCCTCAGATGGCCTCAGACAGCAGCCACATAAAGCAACTACTGACCTGATTCCCAGCTGAAACTGGGACAGCTGCCCTTAAATGTGATTCAGCATCCAATCAGTGTGGATGCGCTATTTTGAAATAGCAAATTGCTATTTTGAAATGCATTTTATGTGTAGACGTGTTATTTCGAAATAACTATTTTGAAATAAGATATTTCAAAATAACGCTGTAATGTAGACATACCCTGCAGGAGAGAAGCAGCTGTTCAGCTGTGCTATAGGTAGTATTATGCAAAAACTTGTGACAAAGTTTTTGTCTGCCTAGCAGCATATTTAACATTACTTTGAGGTGTGTTCATGTTTACCTATCTCTTAGTCTGAGACTCTCTAGTTTTGCTAATAAATTTGCTCTTAAATAAGATGACCTAGATCGAATTTAGTGATTGTTAATGGGAACTACTAAATCTTTGGAATTAAATAAACCTGACTTCTGACCTCAAGTGATGCAGAATGAGAGAAAGGGTGATGGGCTAATTATTCAATCTAACATGAGGGGACTGAAGAATCTCAGTCCAAAAGGCATGTGGTTTAGGTCACTCTGGACAGGAGGAAAAGCAGGAAGTCTTATAATATCCATTAGAAAGACTAACCTGTAGTCAGCTGTCCCTTATGAGTTCTAAGGAAATATTAGATTTAAATACTTGGATTTAAATGTAAAAGGATTCAATTGTATGAATATTTCTTTTTGGGTATTACATTAATTGTGTTGTATTTCTTGAATTTTATATTGACTTGTTTTTATAATTGTGCATTGCATTTGTATTCAGCACAAAAAATACTGATACCCAAAAAGGAATAGACTTCTATCCATAAGAGACATATTACTCTTTATGAAAATAATCTATCTCAGATCCAGTGCCCTAACACTTACTCACTGCTGAACAATGACTGGCAGCCATTCAAATGCAAACAAACTCAAAATACATGCATAATGTCAATATGAAACCAGTCTTTATTGCAAGTACATAGTGTCCCTGAAGTAGCAGTGACCCCACTTTGCCTTCAATACTAATTGCTTTCTCATGAGTAGAGGTGAATGACTGTATAGACTGGATCACTCCTTGCTCCTATTGTTTTGTTTTCCATGTGAGATGTCTGTCTATAGCCTGCTGTCTTGTCACTTGTGAGTGAGTTGAGGGAAAGGATAACTTTTTCTTATTTGTATTCAGTAGTTTTTCTGGGAGGTTCTAATTGTACTTGCCCTTTCTGCCCAGCAGAAAGTTTCTCCCCTTTCATTTTTCTGTTTTGGCTTGTTTCACCTATTTTGACAATGTGCTTATGAAGGTTAGAAAGGCACTTTCAAATTGCTCTGGTCGAGCCCCCTTAACTCTGGAGAGTGAGCTCTCTTACTCCTACCAGTAGAGAAGTCCCAGAGGGCAAAGGCTGCCTGTGAGGGACAAAGTCAGAAAGCCTAGGAAAAAGCAGGCAAAGTAGAGGCTCCCAGCACTGCAAGTTGTTTCTTGCAGAAATGGTCTGATGCAGACAAGTCCTTCCAGAAGGATAAGCAGCATCACTGTTTATACCATTATTTTTCTGCATTATACAACATCCGTCTTTGCTCCAAAGGTTATGACCATGGGAAAGGAAGCAGAAATGTTCCTAATGTTTTATAGATCAGGCACGCAATTTTAGAGCACCTTTAAATCCTGCACAGATCTGTCCCTTTGCTCATCAAGTTAAGAAGATGGCCACAATGTGTCTAGGAAAACTGAAATGTTTAGGAAAGGCTCCATGGACTCTGAGACGCACACCAGATAAGCCCCTTTACACGAGCTCAACCCTGATTGTTCTAAGAAGCATCAGGATGAAGTAGAGATGAACTATTAAAACCATGAAAAGCAAAGAATGAAGAATACAGGAGGCAGATGCCCATGATATGCTTTTTTGTGTGTGATATTTTTTGGTTTTAAACCATGCTTAAATAAGTCTTCACTTCCCTGATATGTGCAATGTGAGCATTCAAGAGTGATGCTGGAAATAAGCAACATAAAAACGAAACAGGCAGAAAGTACTTTCCTAAAGAGGAGGAGAGAATGAATCCTTCCTCTGCATCCCCCTTCATGGAAATTTTAAAATCTGAGTGGAGGGAGCTAGCAAAAACACTTCAGAAAACAGGTCTGACGGTTCCACTATTCTCCTCCGACCAAATAGGAATCATGTTTAGTAGCATAAGGATATTTTGGCTAATTCCGCACTATCCATCTCCCCTTCACTATGTTGAAAGGGGCCAAACATCAGATCAGGCATGTAGTTCCTGGCTTGGTATATCACTGAATAATCATGTGTTCACCAGGCATTATAAACTCAATCTGACCACTTTCTCCAATGCAGCATTTGGCAGATAGTTCCTGCAGGTTGTGCCAGGCTTGTGTGTGAGTGAGCAAATCAGCAGAAAGAAAAAAAATCACTTCAATGAAGGGGAGTTAATTGGACATGAGTGGAAGGTTGATTTTGCAAATTAGGGGTTTTGGAATGGGACTCAGGAAAGATTTTTTAGTTGCTGCTCCTGACCCAGAATGTGGCCTTGGGCAAGATGAGCTTTCTTTCTGAGTCCCTCTGTAAAATGAGGTTAATGTAAGCCATGCCAGCTCAGTATGGCATTCTGTCTTCCTCTAATGGTGAGTAGGCTAGCTAGAGATTGATGAACCTACTACAGGATTGTCTAACAGTTCTGTCTTTCAGCTGAGGCAGGAGTGACTTGTGCATCTAACAGCAAGAGGTCCCTACAGCTGATTTTTTGAAATACATTTACGCTATTTTCTTTTTATCTGTCTTGTGTCCTTTTTTATATTTGAAAACTCTTTGGAGTGGGGACTGTCTCTTCTGTGTTTTTTTGCATCGAAACAAGCACAATGCAACCCCAAACCTTTCTGAGATATGTAGACACAGCCATAACAAAAACAACAACAATATATATATATAATGAGTTAAACAGGGGCTGGGTTTGGTGTTGATTTTTTTTTTTTTTAATTCTCTCTCCCTTTATAATGATATTTTTACTGCTGGCTACTTATTTTTTTAAGGATTTCTGGACAGGTCTGTCATTCAAGAATGAAATTTCTGCTTGCCAATGAGTTTCTTTTCCCTTAGTGCATCCCAAAATCTAATTGGTCCTCTTTGATATAATACAATTTTAAAAGGAGGGGATATTGTTATGTCTTTAAGTTGTTACACTCCCCACTTTTTTCCCTAATTAGTAAACTTAGTATCCTCATCTTCCATTGACTTTAAAGGCTCAGGCTCTTGCAGAATCAAGCCCTTTCTAAGTGGCATGTAGGAGATCTGAATTGAAGATGGAACTTCAGTATGCAAATGAGCCATTGAAGAATCTTTAAAAATGCAGTTCTCAAGGTCTCAAGTAATATATGTTTCTAGAATCTTTCAGGTTGAATCATTACCATAGACAACAATGACATAACTTCTTAATCTGCACTATAAGATTACTCCATCTCTCTTTGTCAACATCAATTTTATATTCTCTTTATTTATAAGGAGCAAAATGGAATGTTTGTTTTAATGATGAGAAACATGGAATGAAGGGCATAAGGGCTTACATGCTCATTATGATGAGAAGTAGATGGTGGAGAACTAGGGCAAGAACATCTTTCCTGGGTACCCAAAAGGAAAACTTTAGACATATTGACTATTAGTAGAGTTAATTGTTATGTATGTCCCAGAGTCCCTTCAGTCTAATTATATTAAAATCTAAATTCAGTGGCTGCTTTTTCATTGAGCAATATAAAGCTAGAAGAAAAGAGTTTTCATATACACCTGACTTGACTGCTTCAACAGAGGATTTAAAACATGTTTTAAGATTTCAGAGAGGTAGTCATTTTAGTCTGTTTCAGCAAAAACCATAAAGAGTCCGGAGGCATTTTAAAGACGAACAAATTTAATTACGGTACTAAACCATAAGCTTTCATGTGCTACGACTCACTTCCTCACATGCTGAAGAGAAAAAAGAAAGACAAAATGATAGAAAGGGGGGGGTGGGGAGAAGGAGTATCTAGTGAAAAAGAAGTTACTCGCTGTGTGCAGTAACGGTAGTTCTTCAAGATTTGTGTGTGGTCCACTGTGCTTTGGAATCCAAATATCATGATTCCTCAGTAGAAAAAGAACAGAGGGTGCTACGCTCACAGCCAATGAGCACAAAGGCATGAGGTGGCCACTGCACATGCATGGAGTGACAAGACACTTCTAACAAGGAAAAAAACTGTCTATGCGCTGGCACAAGGATGAACTGACACTGTAGGAGCTCCTACAGTGGGACACCTCTCGAAGTTACTAGACAAGGTAACTTCCTCTTTTTCACTAGACAGGATAATTGTTTCATGAGCCTTTAGCAGCAATCACCATTTCTTTATTACTCATTTTCTTAGATTGAGGCAGTTGTCTATGTTGCACTGTCACAATATTACAGTAACAATGGTAGCATAATCTTTAAAAAGGCTGAGTTAAATTCCATTAACAACTCACATTTGGAGAGAGTAACAGATCACCACATGCTGTCATATTTAGCCAAATCTTGATATAATAACTACTTGTTTCAATGTGTGCATTTGCATGTATAAAAACAGCCACACTTTTTAAAATCCACAAGTCCAACACTGAGTAGCATCTGATTCACAGAGCGAAGTTTGGCCCCAAAGGTTTCAGGTACTGATCCATTAATGTGGGCTTGTCTTTTTTGTAGTTCTTTTTAAAAGATCCAAGTGTTTTAATTTGGCAAGTACTGGAAATGTAAACACTTGGCATTGTGGTGAGGAATTTCAATCTCTCATAGAATGCATATGCAATGTACAGTGGAGAATTCAGGAGAATCTTGGAATTTCTTTGTTCCGATGGGTATTTGACAGCCCAGTCCTGCAAAAGAATATGCAAGACGACTACTTATTGCCCCAGACTTGAATCATGACATGGTAGCATGAACCTCACTGCCCTTTGGATGTTTCATTGACTTCCTCTTTCAGTACAACATCCTATTACAGAACCAGAGAGTGTCTTCCCTTGGTCAGTCTTTTAGTTGAGCCTTTGTTTCATGGGGATCCCAAAACTCCTGATGATGTCCCTGGAAAACACTTGTAGCTTTATAAATGATAATAGCTTTAAATATGAAGATAACTCCTTCTGAAGGTGGAAAACTACCCCATCTCTGACTCTGGCTCCCTGTCAGCCACAGATTAAAAGTCTTTCTCAATGTGCACTCATAACAAATATTTTTCTTAACATTTCTATTTTGTTTCAGTGAGGCTTTCAGATGTAATAGCGAGCTGCAAAACAGCCAGGGTAACACTATTTAGAAGAAAGCACATGAATTGACTTCCTTATTACAATTCTGGAGCTGGTAATAGAGTGCACATATTTTCCTGCTTAGAAAGGAGATGGCTTTCCATCTGATATTAGAATGTTCAAATGTGTCTCTGGTTTATTTCAACATTGGGATAGGATACATTAAAGGCTATTCACATGTACTAGAATAAATGCAAAAAGGTTTTCAATATAATTCTACTTTTAATACAATACAGAATTTAATACTGTTTTACCAGTCAAACCAGTCTACCTTTCTCCCCACACAATAATTGCATTGAAGTATAACTCCTTTAACTAATTTTCCTGCTTTCTCTTTCTTCCTAATTTCCTACACAGTTTTCACACACAGCCTGAAAAGAACAATGGGTGGGTATTCTCCCTGGCAAATCCCAAACATTGATGCTCTGTAACTTTTAACCCTCTCTTTTCCTTTAAAAAGGAATGGCTCACAAGAAGGAAATAAATGGAAGTAGATAACCTTTGACCTCTATCTAATTTGTCATATCCATGTGGCCCACTCTTAGTCCTTGAGTTATCTAGTTGACCTAACAGATAACCTAATCTGTTAGAAAAATAGTAGTCATGGATACAGTGCTGCAACTAAAGGTGTCAGTTGGGTACCTGTGATAGTCATTAACTTTAAAAACAATGAGTTGTCCCATGGCACCATAGAGACTAATGAAATATAAATAGTATTATGAGTTTTCGTGGGCAAAATCTACTTGTTCAGATGAGCTTGTGTGTGAAAGTTCATGATACTATATACATATTTTTGTTAGTCTCTAAGGCAGTGTTTCCCAACCAGGGTTCGGACCATCAGAGGTTCTGCAAGAAATCGCAGAATAAATAATGCTGGGCAGGGCCAGGAGCATCTGTCACGCCCTTCGCCTCCCACCCTGGCGCTCGGCTGACTTCTGCACCACTCAGCCGGGCTGCCGCGCAGGAGCAAGCAGCGCAAGAGGGTGGGGACTTCTGCGCCGCTCAGCCAGGCCACTGCACGGGAGCAAGCAGTGCAAGAGGCGGGGACTTCTGCGCAGCTCAGCCGGGCCGCCACGTGGGAGCAAGCGGCCATTTGGGCTCCGCGAGTGAGAGGCAGGAGGGGGAGGAGAAGAGAAAGAGAGAGCGAGGCAGGAGGAGGAGAGAGAGTGAGGCAGGAGGAGGAGGAGAAGAGAAAGAAAGAGTGAGGCAGGAGGAGAAGAGAAAGAGAGACAGGAAAAATGCTCCAATTTTTTTCTTACAATGTAAGCTTATATATATACAGTTATATATATATATAACAGCTCTTTACAAATAAATTTTCTGGAAAAAATTTAGCAGTAATTGAATTGCGCTCCCCATTGTCAACTTTTTCTGGCCAAGCAAATGTTTTCATAGGTAGGGTATGAAAAATTATTTTAGGGAAAAAGGTTGGGAATCACTTCTCTAAGGCTATATCTACACTGCACTGTAGTTCAAAATAAGATGCACAATTTGAGCTACGCAAATTGCGTATTATTTCGATCTTATTTCAAAATAGCTTATTTTGTAATTTGGCACTGTCTACACAGCACAAATTTCAAAATAACCCACTATTCTGAAATGTCCCTTACTCCTCGTGGAATGAAGTTTATAGGGACATTAGAATAGCAAGCCTGAAATGATGGGCTTGCTGTGAAGATGCAGGATAGCTATTTCGGCATACTTCGGCATCCCAAAATATTATTGCAGCGTAGACGTAGCCTAAGGTGCCACAGGACTACTAATTGTTGCAACTAAGTAGCTTGTATAAGAGAAAAAGAATTGTCTAAATAAATAGAACAGTGGCGAGAAAGTTAATTCTGTTTCATAGACAATTTTGATATTTCTAAATTTGGTTTCATTTTAACTGGAAAAGAAAACCACAAATTTCAAAATTCTCCTAGAAAATGGAGCTGCCAGATGGGATGCCTCACAGTCAGGGACCCCAGAGCTTCCAGAGTCCCAAACTCCAGAGCAGTCCACCTGGTGGATTGCCCCAGAGCTGTATGCCCTTGGCCCATGGCAGAGTGTCTCAGAGCTGGGGGTTGATTTATACTTTATTTATTTATTTACATATTTTTACCCCACCTCTCTATTTAAAATTTTCAAGGCGGCTTACAATTTTTTTAAAAAACACAATAAATAAATACATATATAAAGTAAAATACAAGAGCCCCGAAGTGGGAGAACATAAAAGCTGCTAAAACACCTCAAGAGGAAGGACACACACACACACCTAAACACCAATAAAAGTATGGGTAGAAAGGGTGGTCTTGGCCTGCTGCCAAAACAATGCCAACGTTGGTGCCAGGCGAATGTCCTGGGGGAGAGAATTTGATAGCCTAGAACAGGGCTACTAAGCTTTGGAAGCCCCAGGGGCCACAATAATATAGCACATACCAAGGGCTGCAACTTAAATATGGTTGCATATACATGCCAATATATGCAAATAGTTTCTTTCACATTGACGGGCATGAATACAAAGATTAAGGCAAGACTACACAACACACAGCCCCCCTTTAAGTCAGTTCTGCTGATAGTAATAAAATGCAATATTTACCCGATTTCCACCCATTATGACAGCACTTTTTGTAGTTAAATTCCTGGATTGTCATTGCTCATTAAAACGCATACCAACAGAAGACTATTATATTGACTACTTTGTTGTTTTGGCTCCCACTCATGAGCCACAAACAAATGGGTCGCGGGCCACATGTTGAGTAACACTGGCCTAAGAATTCCATAGTTCTAAAAGCCCTGGATCCAATGCAGCCTGCATGACTGGCTGTGGAGGAGCCAGGTGGGTTCTGGCTGGATTAATGGGAAGAAGAGCCTCCTGCATCAGCATAGAACATTCAACGTGTTTAGAAAGTTTTACTAATAATTGTATCTTGAACTAGATAAGTGGCTTCTTATTAGACCACTTTGATTCCAAATGAAAGATTAGTGTTTTGTGGTGTTTTTTGTTTTTGATTGTGTGTGTGTGTGTGTGAGAGAGAGAGGGATTGAAACTGAAGAATTCTCATTTCAGGTTGACCTGAAGCAAATACTTTTTAAAAATTTCTTTCTTTCTTTTCTTTTGTTTGTTTTTGGTTCAGCTACCTATACACGTGACAGGAAATGGAAGAATAATCTGACCAGACAATGGGTTGCCCTGACTTTATTCATACACAGTTCTCTGTCATGCCCAGACCTGAAGGCAAGTTCTCTGTAGCTTGAAAGCCTATCTTTCACCAGTAAAAGTTTGCCTCATAAAAATATTACCTTATCCACCTCGTTTGTCTATTATTAACACAAAAATAGTCACAAACAAGTGATACCTTGCTGAGAGTTTTCAGGTACCTGTAACAGAAATCTGAAAAAACAGATACCATAAGTACAATAAGAAAAGGGTGAATTTTAGAGACAATAACTGGGTTTTAAATGACTACAGCAGTTGTTGCCAACTCAATGTAGAAGTTATTACAACAATTTCAAAAGAAAAGCAGATTACTGTGTCAATTCAAATGCTCTGTTTCAAAATGTAGTGAAACTAGATAGTTGTTTTGTTTGTTTTATTGCACATTGGAAGTTATTACGCCAGTGTAAACATTGGTAGAAGTTTAACCACCACAATGTGTGCTCCATTGCACTGGGTTTGAGACTTGCACTTGATCCTAGAAAATAAATATCTTTAAAAAGAAAACATCTGATTCCTGATGGACTTTTAAAAATAAATTTCCCATTAATATTTTCTTTTAAAAAGATCTCACCAAAAAAGAATTTGGGACTAGCAGAATAGTTACCCTTGCCAGTTAGTAAATGTATTAAAACTGCATATATGGTTTGCAGGAATTCCATTTTGTATCAAAGCTGGCTATGCTCTTTTCTCTCTGTGTAAATTATAAAAACAATTTGTAAAGTTTATTTTTTCTAAGCAACTGTAATTATTTTTGCAGGATATATAAGGCATATATTGTACAGGTTTGCCTATCCTTATGTCCATATTTTGTGTAAACACAAGACTAAATTCTCTTCTTGGCTACAATGGCAGAAAATTTTACCACTGCATGTATGACCCCAACCAGTTAATACATAGTTTAAGGGGAAAAAATCTGTTCTGGGTGACAGTGATATTGCCTCAGATCAACAGAGAGCATGGTTTGGTCCTATGTTACACATACACCTATCTTTAAATAGGTACATATATAAAAATGATTTGGGGAAATATTGAGCAAATCCTAGTTTTATGTCCATTACCAGTGCATGTATAATGAATGAAAAACTAACCAATGCAACACATACACCAGTCTATAGCTGTGAAGCATATTTAACTACCAGTAAGTGTAGAATATATTAGCACAAAGTGATGCATCAGCCTCTTCCATTTGCAATAATTAAGTGCAATTGGCTGTTCATCTTCTGATTTCTTTGTAGTACATTAACTTATGCAAACCCAATCTTTATTAAAAGCCAAGCATAGTGTCAATTAGCTGTTGATTTTCAGTAAAGCTTGATTACTTTTAGTCAATGGAGTCTTTTATTGACTTTGCCAGGGCTGGGAAAGGAACTTTGTCACATCCATCACAGTTAAAATGAAAAAGAAAGATCATTATCTCTTTGGACACAGCTTGCTTCTGGCTTTTTTACTTGTTTCCTAAACCTTTGTTTGAAACAAAGATGGAAAAAGAGAATTGAATTAATTGGAGAAGGGGAGGTTAATATTAAGCGTGGAGGAGTATAAGGTTGCCAAAGTAACAACAAAGTTTGAGTTTGTTTGTAGGTGATGAGAACATTACTGAACTTCTAAGCAGCTACTCCCACAGAGAACACAGTAAACATTTTCAGTACTTTGTTTTACATCCTTCCCTTTGCTGGGCGGAGTTTTGAGGGGAAAAAAAGATAGGGTTCTTTCCTGGTCTTGGAAGAACCACAAGCACATGAGTGCTAGAGGGGAGGGCTTGTGCCTATGTCTCCCTTCTGACTCTCCCAGGGTACGTCTACACTACAGAGGAAGATCGAAGCTGCTGCTGTCGATCTTCCAGGGTTTGAATTAGTGGACTAGTTAAGAGAGTTAATTCGAAGTGAGAGGGGCATTCCGGTCGATGCCGGTAATCCTGCTTTCATGAGGAGTAAGGGAAGTTGAAGGAAGTGTGTTTTCCCTTTGACGTTCTGCAGGATAGACAGCACCAAAAGCCGAGTTAAGCTATTTCAACTTCAACTACACCATTAAATTAGCTGAAGTTGCGTATCTTAATTTGACTTTATCCGGTAATGTAGTGGAACCCCCAGTTCCCTCCTTCTCATTGACAGTGTAGTTTCTCTGGCAGCCATATTCCTGGGGACTAGTGCATTCTCTTCCCATGTCCCATCCACTTGGATCCCCCGCAAGTGATGCTGGAAGAGAGAACACGATCCTTAATCAACATTCCCACCTATTACAAGACATTCCTTCGATTATTCTTAGATGAAATAAGAATGGTTTAGGAGGAACAACTTATAATAGACTGTACACAGAAAGCAGAGGAGGAGAATGACTAGTTAAGGGAAAATTACAGCAATACTCACCTTTCCCTTGTTTTAGAATGTGAGAAAAACAGAGAAATATTAGGAGCTTTCTATGCTGGTTTGGAAGATTTACAACTGCAATGGGATAATTATTCTCCATTCATGATGGACTGGGAGCTGAGTGTCTTGTGGGCTGTTTTCCACTGTTCCACAAAGGCATCTGAAGATTCACTGAAAACTAGTAGCATAATAAGGTATTTGTCTTCAGCCAGTAAATCTTGCTCTTTAAACAGTTTTAAAATAATTAATTGGTGGTTGATGCACAACAACTAAATTAGCAACATGCATCTGTATCAGTAGAGGTTGACGACATTCATTTATTTTAAAGTGGCAGATTTTGTAGTAAATTACACTTCTGGCATGAGAGTCATGGCAGCATATGGCTCCTAGCAGTTTGGGACTAGACACTATCATTGTTAAAATGAAAAGCTCTGTACCTCATTTGGTTACATTACTAAATTTGTAATGTAGCAATGGCGAGGAAAAGTTTTAGGTCACCCAGTCTGTTGTAGTGGTCAGTGGTCACTGTAGGTACTTAAGAGATCTTCTTTCTGCATTGAACCAGTTCCCCAACTACTTCTGCATAACAGAATACGGGTTTCTGCAATGTCCCTGTCCTGTCCTCCTCTCCCCCCTCCTCCCAACTTCCTGACTAGAAATCTAAACAGTTTAAAAATAGAGCTCCCAATACCACTTTATGTGAAGATTCATTCACTCTGTTGATGTAGGCTTAGGTTATTTGAGTTTTACATGATCTAAATGATGGGCCTTTCACTACTTTCCTGCTCAGAATTTGCCCTCCTGGGGCCCTTTTTAAAAAGCTAGGGAAAATCATCCATTTTTTAGAAGCAAAGAGACGTAGATCTCATGAGAAAATGGTTTACAACATGACCAATTATTCACAATGAATAAGTTTCAAAGTGTAGCTTATTTTACCTCTTATGCTGTATCCACAAACAGATTGATTTCACATTTATTTATTACTAGCAGATGTACCTGGAATGCTGTAGTCCTTAACTCAATTACTTTTTTTTTAAATAAAATACAAATCTACATTCTTTATTGAAATGATTATTTTTTCAAAAATAGTGTTTTTATTAAGTTAATTTTTATTTTCAATTTCTTAAAGGGATTGCTTTTTTTTTCCTGCTTATAGAATCGTAGAATACTAGAACTGGAAGGGACCTTGAGAGGTCATCGAGTCCAGTCCCCTGCCCTCATGGCAGGACCAAGCACTGTCTAAACAATCCCTGATAGATGTATATCTAACCTGCTCTTAAATATCTCCAGAGATGGAGATTCCACAACCTCCCTAGGCAATTTATTCCAGCATTTATCCGCCCTGACGGTTAGGAAGTTTTTCCTAATGTCCTACCTAAACCTCCCTTGCTGCAGTTTAAGCCAATTGCTTCTTGTTCTATCCTCAGAGGCAAAGGAGAACAATTTTTTTCCTTCCTCCTTGTGACACCCTTTTAGATACTTGAAAACCGCTATCATATCCCCTCTCACTCTCCTCCTTTCCAAACTAAACAAGACCAATTCTTTCAGTTTTCCCTTATAGCTCATGTTCTGTAGACTTTTAATCATTTTTGTTGCTTTTCATAGAATCATAGAGCTAGAAGAGACCTCAGGAGGTCATCAAGTCCAGCCCCTTGCTCAAGGCAGGACCAATCCCAACTAAATCAACCCAGCCAGGGCTTTGTCAAGCTGAGACTTAAAAACCTCTAGGGATGGAGATTCTATCACCTCCCTAGGTAACCCATTCCAGTGCTTCACCACCCTCCTAGTGAAATAGTTTTTCCTAATATCCAACCTAGACCTCTCCCACTGTAATTTGAGACTATTGCTCCTTGTTCTGCCATTTGTCACTACTGTGAACAGCCTCTCTCCATCCTCTTTGGAGCCTCCCTTCAGGAAGTTGAAGGCTGCTATCAAATCCCCCCTCACTCTTCTCTTCTGCAGACTAAACAAACCCAAATCCTTCAGTCTCCCTTAATAGGTCATGCGCTCCAGCCCCCTAATCATTTTGGTCGCCTTCCGCTGGACCCTCTCCAATGCGTCCACATCCTTTCTATAGTGCGGGACCCAGAACTGGACACAATATTCTAGATGTGGCCTCACCACAATATTCTAGATGTGGCCAAATAAAGGGGAATAATCACTTCTCTGGATCTGCTGGCAATGCTTCTCCTAATGCACCCCAATATGCCATTAGCCTCCTTGGCTACAAGGTCACACTGTTGACTCATATCCAGCTTTTCATCCACTGTAATCCCCAGGTCCTTTTCTGCTGAACTGCTACTTAGCCATTCGGTCCCCAGCCTGTAACAATGCTTGGGATTCTTCCATCCCAAGTGCAGGATTCTACACTTGTCCTTGTTGAACCTCATCCGATTTCTTTTGGCTGAATCCTCTAATCTATCCAGGTCACTCTGGACCCTATCCTTGCCCTCCAGCGTATCTACCTCTCCACCTAGCTTAGTGTCATCTGCGCACTTGCTGAGGGTGCAATCCATCCCCTCATCCAGGTCATTAATAAAGATGTTGAACAAAACAAGTCCAAGAACAGATCCTTGGGGTACTCCTCTAGAAACCGACCGCCAACCTGACATCGAGCTGTTGATCACTACCCATTGGGCCTAACAGTCTAACTAGCTTTCTATCCATCTTTCAGTCCATGTATCCAATCCCTATTCCCTTAACTTGCTGGCAAGAATATTGTGGGAGACGGTATCAAAAGCTTTGCTAAAGTCAAGGTCTATCACATCCACTGAGTTTCCCATATCTACAGAGCCAGTTATCTCATCAAAGAAGCTAATCAGATTGGTCAAGCACGACTTGTCCTTCTCTCGACCTTCTCCAATTTCTCCACATCTTTCTTGAAATGTGGTGCCCAGAACTGGACACAATACTCCAATTGAGGCCTAATCAGCACAGAGTAGAGCGGAAGAATGACTTCTCGTGTTTAATTTTTTAATAATTTTTTTTAAATGGGAATTCTATCAAGTGTATTTTTTCTTCCTCCCTATAAACTCTTCTCATTCACTATGTTTTAACAAAAAGGGCTAATAGTGAATTTGGTACATTTTTTTTCTAGTTTTCAAAGTTTAAGTATAGGTGAATCATAACAGAACATTACTCCAAATTTCACTGTTTTCATCTCTCTTCTGTAAGGTTTATTGAGAAGCACTCCTATTCCAGGGTCAGCCTATATTTCTGGCTCATCTTGGTTCAGTCTCTTTCAGCATTCATTCTCATGTCAGTTTTGAGGACTGTACTTTATGAGGAACAATCCTATTTCAGGCACATCCCATTTTCCTGACGCAACCAAATTCTTACATTGCTTTAAGCTATAAGAGGAAGATGTAGAACAAATTTGGTAGTCCTGCCAAGGGAGAAGTTCTTTATCAAATAGACAAACTTTCTAAAATATTTAGAATATTTAAAAGTGGTGGGTTTTTTTTAAAAAGGATAATGCAATAGGTTGATCATCCACAATGTTCTAAAGTATTTAGTAGTCCATATGCTCCATTGGAACTAAGTTGGTTAGTTTTAATTAGTTTTGTTTAAAAAAAAGTGCCGATAGCAAATTTCATAGTTTTATGCAAACATGAATTCTAGTAAAACCCACAGTGATCACAAAAGGGGCAAATAATTATAGAAATATTTTTGCTATATTAGTGCACCTATAGTGTTAATAGTATCTGTTCCCAAAAAGATTCACTGACTGACTTCCTTGTGGTAGGAGATGAGGGGAAATTAAGCATTGATGTCTCAGTAAAAATCACAGAATAGTTCTTTTGTATTCCTACTGCTTGGAAAGGAAGATTTTGTCACTCCACTAGTCCTTCTGGCATCGTGCAGTAACCAACATTGACTTATAAAATCATTCCAAGGCACATTGAAATCAATTAGAGTCTTTCCTTTGACTATAATGAGCTTGGGATCAGGCATATAATAGAATCCCAGAAAATGCATATATACAACTAGCTCAATTTTAGAATAGAATTTCTCATTTTTTTTCCATCTGTAAATGAGCGCTTCAAATAAGGAAAAGGACTGTAATCCGGATGCCCATTCTAAAATTAGGTAACAAAACCAGGTAGTGATATTACTTGTCAAAAAGTATTTTCTGTCCAACATTTCAGTTCAAGTTGGCTAGTTTACAGTCTGGTAACTAATTTTGTTTAGCATCTCTGGTTTGTATCCAGGAGCTGTAAAGTGAGTAGGCAAGTATTAATCATCATTAATCATTTTGAAAATATTGTTATTTTTAATGTTTTAATAGTAATTAAAAATAAAATGGCTTAGATTTTAATTACATTTTAAGTAGTTTGCATTGACAAATTCAATTTCTCTATGTATTGAGAGGATGACAAATACAAATGATGAGAGAATACATCAAGGTTGAGGTAGATTAGGTTCTGGTCATGCAAATTGTGGCAAAACAGATTCTATCAACAATATCTGTTTAAATTAGTTCATTCTATTCAGCCTACAGTTTAAATATCATTTAGAAAAGGGGAGTAGCTTAAAGGTCAAGATCTACAACAATCTAAGGGGTAGTTGTGTTAGTCCGTAAGGGTGCATCTACACAGCAGGGCTTCACTTGAAATAAGCTACACAAATTGAGCTACAACAATCATGTAGTTTATTTCAAAACTGGGAACATCTAAACAGCACTTACTTTGAAATAGAGCATCCTTCCTCCATCTTCCCTTACTCCTCATACAATGAAGGTTACAGGAGTTGGAGTAAGAAGTCCTCCAGCTTGACAATATTTTGACATTATTTCAAAATTAAATGCTTGCGGTGTAGCTGTCGACTATGTTATTTCAAAATAAAGCTAGTTATTTCAAAATAATGTTGCTGTGTAGACATACCCTAACTGAAGAAACTTAAAAAACAACAAATGGTCCTACAGCATCTAAGAGCGTGTCTGCATAGCACCCTAAACTCAAAATAAGATAATTTGCGCTATGCAAACTAAGTATCTTATTTTGATTGAATTTCAGAATAGGCTATTTTGAAATTTGGCATGTGTACACAGTGCCAAATTTTGAAATAACATGCTATTTCAAGACATCCCTTAACCCTCGTGGAATGAGGGTTAAGGGATGTCTCAAAATAGCGCACCTGTTATTTCAAAAATATTTCAAAATAACAGGTGGCTTGGGTAGATGCAGGGTGGTATCCCAAAATAGCCATGTAGTGTACACGTACCCTTAGAGACTAACAAAACATGTAGATAATACCATGAGCTTTCATGGGCACAACCCACTTCTTCAGATAAATGGAACAAGGGGTCCAGGAATGCAATAAATACCAGAAAAAGAGGGGAGATTTTTCTGCTATTTCTTTCTTTCTTTAGATCCCTTGCTCACTTCATCTGAAGAAGTGGATTGTGCCCACAAAAGCTTATGATAGTATCTACATTTTTGTACAGATACAGATACAGTACTGCTTATTTCAGAATAACTGACATTATTCCTAAATAACATAGTCCGCCTCTACACAGCAAGCACTTATTTCAACATAATGTCAACATAATATGGAGCTGGAGGACTTCTTACTCTGACTCCTGTCACCCTTGTTTTATGAGGAATAAGGGAAGTCGGAGTGCTCTTTCTCGGACTTCTTGCTGTGTAGAGTGCACCAAAAGTTGAATTAAGCTGTTTCGACTTAAGCTACGCAATTGACGTAGCTCAAGTTGCATAGCTTATTTCAGCTTGAGCCCTACTGTGCAGATGTGTCCTAAGATGCTGCAGGACCATTCATTGTTTAATTTTTTCCCCAAGTTTTACATCAGTGACTTGAGCTGTTTTTTCCCCAGGAACACTTTATGATGATTTATATTTTCTTAAATCTAGGAATCTTTATGTATCTCCCTCTCATCCTGGGAAGTTGGAAGCTCCATCATTATTACTGAAATCTAAAACAGAAATGGGTGGAATTCACCCTGCACAGAGGGCCAGCACAAGGTCTATTCAAATCCCACTAACATATAGGCCTTGAACTAGCTTTCTGTGTGGGATGAATTTCACCCTATTGAGACCACCAAGTAACAGAGAAATAACAGGAAAAGGAATGCTATCCTGGCACAGGAAGAACATTCCTCATTTTCCTACATTTTGATATATGTAAAGAAACATGCTGGAGTGTAAAATGAACAATCTTGCTAGACTGAATATAACCATTTATGATATCTTTGGCATTTTTCATACAATACTTCAAACAGCTGAGGCAAATAATTGTAAGACACATATTCAAAAATATTTCTTGCAAAAGAATGAAACACATGAGTATGATACACGTCTTTTATCAGGCCAGACAAATTACTTAAGAAATTTTAGATTCGTATCAAAGGAGAATCAGACATCTAACAGCCATGTGTACTTTTGCTAATGTGCACAAGGAGATAAAATTACATATTATTGTAAGCTGTACATCAACACTTTCGATACTGGAAACTCTGGGATGCTAAAATGACCCTCTGGGAATTGTTAGACATAAGAGTCATAAAACATTAATGGCTCAGGAAACAACACAGATGAGTTGTAGAAACTGCATGCAACTATTTCTGTAAGAGCACTTACTATGGAAAGTAGAATGCTAAGAGGTCTCTTAAATTGATACCCAGAGATTTAGTTGGTCAGCTCCCACTACCTGATACAATGAAACAAAATTTCAGTTGATTTGAACCAGTCTTTCCTTAGGTCTATTGTTGCCAAGTGAGACATGGTTGGCGAGTGTGATGCTGAATAATTAAGTGCTAGGTTAAGTAGGATTTGAAGGTAATGGGTGAAAAACTGTTTCCTCCAAGTTTCTTTAGGCCTGTTTATATTTTCCTTGGTAGGATGTTTCTGGTTTGGAAAGTCTGCCAAAACCAAACTTGTGTGGTTTAGCTGAATCCAAACATGAGTTCTTGAAGTTTGATCTACATTTCTTGGTAATACAATGTATTTGCATAGGTGCCACATGAGCTCTGGTGAGATCTAGCACACAACCTCTTAATAACATAATTTTTTCCTTATTAAATGAAAGAGAGAGATACCAATAAATCTTACAACTGTAATAAATTTTGGCCACAAACTGATACACATACCCATTATGGTAATCAACAAGGATAACATTGGATAACCATAGGTACTAAAAATACCTCTATTACTTGAACTAAAAGATAACTTTGTTTTGTTTGGCTCCTATTTTAAAAAAAAAAGAACCTAGAAAACAACCAGGGGTGCACATAACAAATCTATTGCTGTTACTTTCATTCATCCTTTCCCATCCATTTATTGCTTGCCTTTCATCCCTGTCCTTTTTATCCTACATCTCGTAAGATCTTTCTGTTTCTTACCACATTTTACTGAGTTCCTAGCACAATGGTCTCCCTATCTCGATGAGGGCATCTGTGTACTACTATAATACAAATAATAATTGCTGGGATAAGGCACTAGAGGGAGACATGAGTTCATGAACTAAAACACAAACTAAACTTAATTGTGCTGCTTAATTATTATGTAAGATCATTATGTAGAATAGATGGAGTTATACTTGTGCCAGAAAGATTAGGGACATAATTTTTCACACAAGTTAAAGATTATACATTATTATAATAACTGTTGTGCATGAAAAACAATTTAGATTATATTTAAAATAATGAAATACTTAAAGCCATGCATTACCAATGGCTTTACAGTTCCCCCTAGCACATCAACAGTCAGAAACAACCTTTTTAAACACACATCTGATTTAGAAAGTGTAAGGCTTATGAAAAGAGCAGAGAATTATTCTTAGTTATCAAACTGCCCCAGATAATTCCACTCACAAGATTTTTGTTTCTTCTACTCTAGACTTAATCTGAGGAGAGCCACAAATGTTTCTTAGACAAACAACTGACATTTATTTTGTGTTATCAAGCAAGATATTAAACTTTTTATTGTATAGATGAAGAGAGTATATTTGGGAGCAAACAAAATAAATTCTGTAAAAAAGAGAAAAGTGAGACTTTGAGTGCATCTAGAGTTTCCTTTCAATATTAAAGTACTTTTCATTTAAAAAAAACAACAAACTTCTTGTTACTGTTTTACTGCTCTCAGAAAACTTACTTAACGTTTGGCCACATGTTTCCTTTTGCAAGCTTACTTGCCCTTCAAAGGAGGGTATATATCTTCTATTATTATTATTACCATTAGGATGATGTGACTTTAGATAGAAAGTACTTAACATTAGAGTCACATGGGAATCATATTGTTTATAAGAACGTAACCTTCATCCTGCAGAACAATCAATTAAGATCAAGGCATTTTGTGACCTGTAATAGAATCCTGGTAAAACATGTATACTTTGTTTACAAGTCTTGCATAGCATTTTTTGCAAACCACTGCATATAGTAAGATAAAACATCTGCTCAAGTTAGGAGTCATGTTCAATAATTAAGTGTAACATATTGCCCTTGCTCTGCATATGCTAATTCCACTAACAATAGTGGCACTTGCACACATGGGTCAAGGATAGTAGTTATTTTCTTGGACAACCTTGGTAATTGTTACTATTGTCACTATTTTTTCAGTGCTATAGACGAACCAATATACTTTCAAACACTATTAAATTAATAAACATTGTTCATCTATTGTAACTTCAGTAAGAAACTATTCTGGTAGGCAGTATGGACTAGCCCACCAATTATGACTTGGTAACAATGCACTGCAGCATTTACTTCAGGCTCTACTACCAACTTTGTGTGTAACCTTGGACATCTTTCTTAGGCTCTCTTTCAATGATATGCTGCAGGTGCATCCTGGGAACTCACAGATGTTGCTTGTTAAAATTCCAGATCCATTTTCAACAGGGAATGAAGGATTTTTTTTTAACTTTTAGCACGCTTCAGAAAAGAGTGAAATTCTAAATTATCCATTCCAAGGAGCTATCCTTTAAGCTAATAAAAATATTATTGAAGAGTAAATTGTTTACCTTTGCTGTTCCCCTCACAGCAAAAAGTCAGCTATTTGCCCTCACCCTACAAAAAGAAATCACCCCCTCCTCACTCCCCTTAAAGAATATCTCCTTATTTATAAGGTCTATACATGCACATATACTTGGATCATAGTCTGTGAATATAGTTTTGGAAGAAGTGCACATATTTGTTTGTGAAGTGGTTTTACTGCCCTTTTTAAGGTTACTAAAAAGTGTTTTTAAATAAATAGGAAAAATAGATTCCTTTGGTGCCCTCTCTTGATCCTTATAATCATACTCTCCTCAAGTATACAGAGTTTATCATAGGCTAAAAGGAAATTGTTGCAGGATCCTCTTGTTAAAAGTTGGTAATTCATTTTCACACTCTGCACGTGTAAATTGGGGACAATATTTAGATACAGTACCTGGGAGTATGCATTAGTTAATGCTGTACTGCATTTTACACATGTGAAACAGTATGTAAGTGCTGAGTATTAATAATTTATAAACATAAAGCAGTGGCAATAAGGCATGTACTATAAAATATGTTATGGCACATTGCTGTATGACCTATTTTAATACAAATATTAACCTGTAAATACATAAATTAAGGGTATGAATTAGACTGAATTTAGAACAGAGTCACTCTAAACTTCAGAAAAAGGCCTGACATACACATTAAAATGATTCACCCGTCCCTTGAGAAATATTTTTAAATACATAATTTACTGGATTGACATGCTGTACAAGTTTCCAAAGATGCTAGTCATCTAGGAACAAAGAAAATTGACTATTATTAGTTGTCAGATACACGTAGAAAAATTTGGAACTGTGAGTGAACCAAGTTCCAAATTCCTCCTCACTGGACCATAGACTCTGAACTGTATGCAACACTGTCCCAGGCTGCGTGACATTCCTCTTGCCCACCGGGAAGATCACTGTATCATGTACAGGTTGAACCTCTCTAGTCCGGACCCTCGGAACCTGACCAGGGCCGAGCCAGAGAATTTGCTGAACCAAAAGAGGTCAATATTGTCTAGCATCATTGCCAACACTTCCACTGCTTACTGGACTCTTAGAAGACATTCAGGCATAAATTAGAGCTAAATAACCACTCTGAACACTGAGAGCCAGGACTGGTGGCTATAAACACTTTATGGGACCAGAGAAAACTTGGCCACTCCCTGGTAAGTGCACATCTGGCTAATTAAAATTTTGCCGTGCCAGACTAGCTAAGTTCTACTTGTAGTTGGAGCTGACAGCCGATGATCTGGCAAAGAGCTTACTGAGGGTTAAAAGTCTCCCACCCCCACCTTAGAATTGTACACAATTATTTGGCCCAGCCTATGAGATTCATAGGGAGTGTGCCTTCCACCTTTGCAAAATTTCATAAAAATGGAAATAAAAGTTTTCCGTCTTGTGCTAGGAACTTTGTTTTCCTCTTGGAATTTATGCAGTTGAAATAAACTTTGTATTTAGACTGAACTTGGTTTTTTTTCATGTATCCTTAGACATGAAGAAAACTGAAACCAGGTTTAGATGGATCAGCAGTAACCATCTATTCATACATCTTACGTTATATCCCATTATTCTGTGTGCTGGGTTCCATGAAATCTGATTAATTTTATTTTCTTTTTTAATGATTCAGCTGACATAGAAAGCAACTCATTCAGAAAATTACTTTTACTAAAATTCTGTTATCATGCAATAAAATGAAGTCATTAGGAATGTGGTTGACAGTTACACAATAACCTTTAAGAACACAATTTCCTGTGTTAAGTTGAAACCAATAAGACCCTTGCACTTAATCTTTCAGAGAGTAGCTCTTTGCTGTTTAAGGCTGGAATTCTGTGTGGCTCAAAATACCATAAGGATATAGTTGGGGTTGTTTGCATTTTTCATATCCTTTGGGGGGGGCAGGGGAAGAGGAGAGAGAAGCTAAACTGCTTCAGCACACACACTGCACATCACATAAGGATTTACTCTCTGTACGGGCCAAAAAATTCTGAAGTATCAATAATTCTGCCAGTGAGATTTTTGCATTAAAATATATCCTAATCTAGTAAAATATTTCTGAAGATTAGAAAGATTAACTAGAACCTAAATCTTGCTCCCTCTCATTTTGTCACCTCCCAGTTTCCTTTCACTTCCCCCCCCCCCACAAATCATATGGTCTCCAAGTGAGCCCATAGGTCTTGAAAGGCAATGCAAGCAATGTGGTTACTCTGCACAGGAAACAAAAAGCAACTGCAGGGTGGGTTCTCAGGATACATAGTAATAGCAACATAAATGTTTTGGGGGCTCAGCCAGGGATGTGGCCAATAAATATGCATTTATGCTCAAGGGCTGAACTAGCAGCCAGAGAGTAGAATGCCCATGATCTGTGCTAGTAATTGTTGGGAAACTGCTCTAGCCAGTGCTTTTTTTGTTAAAAAAAATAAATAAATAAATAAGGTGCCGGTACTCCAGGGGAAAAGTTGTTGAGCTCTGACTGGAGGTGCCAGTACTGCATACTGGGCAGTACCATCACACAAAAAAATACTGGCTCTAGCACTCAGCAGCCCAAATAGTCTGCCCTTCCCCATACCCTTTGCAGCACCGCTTTGCTCTTCAGGTTAAGCCCTAAATGAACCAATTGAGTCATAATATATTACTTAAATAGCCTCTGCTGGAAAATATGTTCTGCAGTTTTCTCCGTTACAAATTCTGTACAGTACACAACTTTTACAGCATTAAATACCCCTATTCCTATTAATAGGAGCACAAAGCTGACTATGGTTCTGCAGTCTATAGGCTACTAAGTAATTCCTCTTTTATTGTGGCCATGTAAATCTTACTGCACTATACATTTTATACAAGGGGTCAATATCAGGAAATCTTGGTACTTAACGTACTTTAACATAGCGATCTGAGAGGTCAACGTTAAGTCAGAAAGACTGACCCAATTAGATAAACTCCTGGAAGGATTACATGGATATTCTGGAAACTTATTAGTCCAGAAGAAAATCACTTTGAAGTCTGAGATCTGTAAAGCTGAAGAAAAGCCAAGTACAGGCTCTCATGTATCTCAGTCATGTAGGATAGATTAGTTGAACTAATACACTTTATTCTGTAGCTTTACAGAGCCATTTTGGAACAGCTGTTTTAAATGTAAGAAGTAATCAGCTTGGAGTGGCCTACGCTTTTCATTATTTGTGGCTTTCAGTTTTATTCTACAATTAGATAAAAAGTGAGGCAAAGTACAAGGAGAAGGGACCTGTGACAAATTGTGTCCATTTACCCATATGCATGCATAGCACAAAGACATTTCGGATAATTACACAAAGAATGAGTTGTTTAGAAACTGACTCACATCATGATTTTTTGAATAAACAGACATTGTCTGCACAAGCCGATACAGTATTTTGTACTAATGCATCAAATTATTAAATTCTTACCATAGGAGATATGTATTCAGGCTATAAGAACAATCACTTTTCATGTCAGTGTTGTTTTCCACATATATCTTATACAAGGAATTTGAATGGGATATTAAAATTAAAGACCTTGTAGGGCTTTTTCCCCCTCCTAAATTCTTCTTCTTCCTGAGGAGTTAATTGAGTTAATACACTTGAGGCTTCACTTTGATAAGAGAAACTTAGTAAATTGTAATAGAGACAAAATGGTACTTGCTCTTAACTTGAGTGATTCAGTTTCATGAATGCTGTACGGAAAACTGGCAGAGAGGATGAATTCAGGATTATGATTATCAACATTAAAAAAATACTAAGTTCCCCAATTACAGAGGTATAATTGTACAGATCTTTCCTATGTACATGCCTCTATTTTTGTTCCCTGCCTTCATTTAGGGTATGTCTACACAGCAGTGTTATTTGGCTACATCTTCACTACGAGTTTTCTCAGCAAAAAATATGCTAATGAGGGGTTCATTTGCATGAGTCACTGAGCCCCGCACTTGCAGCTCTCCCCCGCTGTTGGGGGATGAGCCGCAGGACACGGCGGGGCGCCGGCCGTCACCTCGCATGGCGGGGCTAGTGTGTCCAGATGGCGCATGCGCCAGCAGCACCGCGCCACAGACCAGTTGGTCCGGGGTTGCTGGGCAACTGGACGCCAACCCAGCTGATGGGGCCGGAGCGCGTAAGGCCAGCTGGGAAAACGTGGGCCGTGGCGGCGCCGCACCAGGGGCCGCCTCGTCCGGGGTTGCTGGGCAACCACCCGCTGCCCCAGTTGTAAGCGGCGGCACGTCTGGGGCCACGCAGGAGGGCGTGGCTGGACGGCGCGTGACATCACCCGCCAGCCACGGGTCAGGTGACATCAATGGAGGCGTCACAGGGTGGCTTGGGGCGGAGGATGAATGGATAAAAGGAGGAAGCGGGGAGACAGGAGGGGGGTTGGAAGACGTGATGGGAAAGGAAGAGACTAGAGAAAGGAGGGAAGGAGGACTTAGAAAAGGAGCAGGACCAGAAGCGTCAGGGGAGAGAGCAAGCCCGGATAAGAAGAAGTGTGGTGAGCCTCGGACGCCGGACGGAGAATGCCCAGCGGAGGTTGAACTGGGTGAGCCAAGAGGGGGAGGAAGCGGCCCAGGGCAGGGCTAGGAAGGTAAGCCCGCAGACTGGTGAGTTAAGGGGGTACGCCCCACCAGTCAGGTCACACGTGGGAGCCACAACACTCCCTCTGCCTTAGGGCCCTGGGTTGGGACTCAGAGAGAGGGCGGGCCCGAGTCCCCCTTCCCCTCCTCCAAGGTGCCTTATCCAAGGTAACGGGAGCAGTATTTGCAGTAGCCGATAGGTAATAGCCCTGAAGGGGCCAGTGACTAGAGGCCCGGACTGGAGGGACCTTTTCACAGTCACAATCTCATTTGCATATTTTCTGCTGATCTATTTTTGTGCTGGGGTTTTTGTGCAAAAACCCCAGCGCAAAAATGGATCAGCAGAAAATATGCAAATGAGATCATGACTCTTGCAAATGAGTCCCTCATTAGCATATTTTTTGCTGAGAAAACTCGTAGTGTAGACATAGCCTTTCAGAATAACTGACATTATTCTGAAATAACATAATCTGCGTCTACACTACAAGCAGTTATTTCAACATAATGTCAACATAATGTCGAGCTGGAGCATTTCTTACTCCAATTCCTGTAATCCTTATTAGATCAGGAGTAAGGGAGGTCTGAGGATGAGCGCTCTTTCTCAGATATCCTGCTGTGTAGACAGTGCCAAAAGCCGAAATAAGCTATGTTCACTTAAGCTACGCAATTAACGTATCTTAAATTGCATAGCTTATTTTGGCTTACGCCCTGCTGTGTAGATGTGCCCTTAGGTTGCACAGCTCATTGACAGCCAAGCTGCCACCGGTGGCTCAACCGTGATAGTACTAACACATAGTGGAATTTCCAGTAGAAAAAGGTGATCATTTGCCAAAGCACAATGCCCTGACAGGTAGGAGTATTTTGTTGAACAGCTAACTTTAACAATGACAGATAACTTAAACTATGTTAATGCTATCGTGATGTGTGCTCCATAGTTATAGCCACTCTACAAAAACAATAGATGCATAATGTTTTTACATTTGTTCTTAGAAGTAACTCTTGTCGGAAGACTCTTGAGAGTCCAAGTTCTCTGTGAATACCATTTGACTAGAACTCCTTGGATTTTGGAAAAAAACATGATAATCTGGAGAATAGTGCAACTATGGATCCCTCCTACTTGTCAGGGAATTGTACTGTGACAAATGATCACATTTTTTTGTACTGGAAATTCTACCGGGGATTAATCCTGTCAGGGTTGAGTGGCAGCCTAGCTGTAAGTGAACTATGCAACCCAAAGGAAGTCAGGGAACAAAATGGAGAAGTATTTACATAGGTAAATGGAAGCACCCCCCAGTCTTTCCACACACACATTAATTCTTTGCCCAGAAGGCACTGAGGAATTGGACTGTCAGCAGAGTGAAGTGTTCAGCAATCTCCAAGTAATTATTAATAGGATGTAGTGATTGTTGAACCACTTATTTTTTGTGTGCCTTAAGTTTGTAATCTCCTCCTAACCAGAGACAAGGAAGGGGAAAGCAGATGCATTGTTATAAAAATGAGTAATACAAACGTGGTGAGCAAACTCTGTCCATGATTCTCAAGCTCTTATACTTCATTTCTAGCACTACACCCCTAACCTGTTATCCTCAATCTGTTCTCAGTTACCTAGCAATTAATTTTAATCCAAATCGGCCAAATTATAGACTATGAACTAGACAAAACTGCCACAGTCTTCTCATTCCAGGATGCAATCCTATATCATCAGGGAATCATCAGTGTGCATGAAGGTACCACTTGACTGTGAATCCTACAACCCTGCCATGACATTCCCCCTAGCAGGCTGCTTCAGTCATTCAGAGACTTAAGACCTGGTTTCTAGGAACTTTTGGTTGCCTGCCATATGTATCTCTGTTGTATTCTGTGTAAATTCCTGTAGTCTTTGCATTCAGATCAAAACCTCTGTTCAAGACCCCTTAGTTTCCTCCAGCCCTCATCCATGGCTCCTCAGACTCGGGCCATCATTTCCATGGTCTTTATCAAATTGCCTGGGAGAGGTACGGCCCAGATGAATGTTCATGGGAACCTGCAGAACATGTCCATGCCCCTAGATCTCATGTGTGCCTTTCACCTTGATTACTCTGAGAAACCAGAGTAAGCTAGACAGCTAGATGACATTCTTGGACGGACACTGTCAGGAACGAGGGCCCACAGCACAGGGCCTCCAGGTAGCCTCATCAGTACAGTCGACCTAAAGCAGGACAACTGACTGGTAATAGTGCCTAGCCATCTGGAGAGGACAGCAGGCAGCTCTTTAAACTAGCAGAAGCTTGCTGGCTGCCCAATGTTCATACACACCACTGTGCCTGCTCCTGTATTACCTTGTTTCTTCTGGTCCTGCCTTGTACCTAGGCTTATCTCTGCCCTACTCCTACCTTAGAATGAATCCTTCTCTGATACCCTGTTTGTTTCAGTTCCTGACCTCTGGCTTCTGACTACTGATTCAGGTTTGATCCTCAGCACTAGTACCTCTTGATCTCTGGCTTGACTTTTGGCTCCAGTTTCCAACTACTGGCTCCACCTTTGATTCTAGTCCTTGCTTCCCAATGCCTACACTGCCCACTAGGTATGATGCCTGCTCCAGCCACTAGGTTTGACACCCCTCTGACCACTAAGCCATACTGCTTTCATTCAAGTCAGTCATGCCGCTTCCCTTGGCTGGAAATGGTGAATGCTCCATGGCTGTGGACCCTATAAGTCAGGGGTGGGCAATAATTTTTGACTGGACGCCACTTCAGAAATCTTTGAAATGGCCCCAGGCTGCTGCCTCAGGCAGAATGGGCAAGGCCAGGACACTTCCATGCCCTCCCCCCCCAGCCCTCATTGGCCTAGGGGCAGAGGGAGTGTGAAAAGTCTCTCACTCCCCACCCTTGGGCGCATGGTGCTTAGTCAAACACCAGGATTGACTCTAAGTGTACCGCGTGCCCTGATCCCTCTGTCCTAATTGGCCTGGGGACAGGGGAGTGGCAGGGCCTCTGTGGGCTGGATCTGGCCCGTGGAGGCCCTTTTGCCCACCTCTGCTTTAGGTAAACAAACCGGTATATCAGTTCTTTACATAGTAAAGGTAATGGTAATCCAGACTGGTTTTTTCCATTAATTTAAACCACTTTCACAAATAGTACAAGTTTCCCCATCATGGATACAATATGACACCTAACCATGATTATTTTTCAAAACTGGTTTTTATCACAAAAAACAATAAAAAACAAATATACAGCAAACACGCACAAAAAAACCTGGCAGAACTGCTAACAGATAGGATACTATATCTAAGAATGTTCTGAAGATGCTACATTTGAAAGACTTCTGATCTATTATCAGAAAATTGAAAAAAAATATTTCAGTCATATTCCCAAAATCTCTACTATTATAGTGTTACGGAAATGCTCTTATTTATTGAAATGAAATAAAGACAGATACTTGTTTACAATCCTTGTTATCATGGCCAATGCATATAATTCATTGCAAAAACAAATATGCACCACTGGAATGTGATTAATAAACATACAAGAATAAAGCAACATACTCATATTGCTTCAGTTCTTTCATGTTCTCTAAGGAGCAAATTCCAAACCCACGTTGAAGCCCAAGCTGCTGATCAGGTGCAAGGTATCAGATCTTGGGGAGTAGCAGTAGAAATACTCCATGGTGTCTGTTTCATTTGGTGTAATATGCATCCCTTATTCTCCTGCTCCATTGGGGGAAAGATCTGTTCTGTGAATCTAAAGGTTAAGAACATAAGAATGGGAATACTGGGTCAGACCAAAGGTCCATCCAGCCCAGTACCCTGTCTGCTGACAGTGGTCAATGCCAGGTGTCCCAGAGGGAGTGAATAGAACAGGTAATGATCAAGCAATCTCTCTCCTGCCATCCATCTCCACCCTCTGACAAACAGAGGCTAGGGACACCATTCCTTACCCATACTGGCTAATAGCCATTTATGGGCTTAACCTCCATGAATTTATCTAGTTCTCTTTTAAACCCTGTTATAGTCCCAGACTTCACAACCTCCTCAGGTGGGGAGTTCCACAGATTGACTATGCGCTGTGTGTAGAACTCCCTTTTATTTGTTTTAAATCTGCTGCCTGTTAGTTTCATTTGGTGGCCCCTAGTTCTTCTTTTGTGGGAACAAGTAAATAACTTCTCCTTACTCACTTTCTCCACACCACTCATGATTTTATATACCTCTAACATATCCCTCCTTAGTCTCCTCTTTTCCAAGCTGAAAAGTCCCAGTCTCTTTAATCTCTCTTCATATGGGACCCATTCCAAACCCGTAATCATTTTAGTTGCCCTTCTCTGAACCTTTTCTAATACCAGTATATCTTTTTTTGAGATGAGGAGACCACATCTGTACGCAATATTCAAGATGTGGGCGTACCATGGATTTATATAAGGGCAATAAGATATTCTCCGTCTTATTCTCTGTCTCTTTTTTAATGATTCCTAACATCCTGTTTGCTTTTTTTGACTGCCGCTGCACGCTGCATGGACGTCTTCAGAGAACTATCCACGATGACTCCAAGATCTCTTTCCTGATTACTTGTAGCTAAATTAGCCCCCATCATGTTATATGTATAGTTGGGGTTATTTTTTCCAATGTGCATTACTTTATATTTATTCACATTAAATTTCATTTGCCATTTTGTTGCCCAGTCACTTAGTTTGGTGAGATCTTTTTGAAGTTCTTCACAGTCTGCTTTGGTCTTTACTACCTTGAGCAGTTTAGTATCATCTGCAAACTTTGCCACCTCACTGTTTACCCCTTTCTCCAGATCATTTATAACTATGTTGAATAGGATTGGTCCTAGGACTGACCCTTGGGAACACCACTAGTTACCTCTCTCCATTCTGAAAATTTACCATTTATTCCTACCCTTTGTTTCTGTCTTTTAACTAGTTCTAAGTCCATGAAAGGATCTTCTCTCTTATCCCATGACAACTTAATTTACGTAAGAGCCTTTGGTGAGGGACCCTGTCAAAGGCTTTCTGGAAATCTAAGTACACTATATCTACTGGATCCCCCTTGTCCACATGTTTGTTGACCCCTTCAAAGAACTCTAGTAGATTAATAAGACATGATTTCCCTTTACAGAAACCATGTTGACTTTTGCCCAACAAATTATGTTCTTCTATGTGTCTGACAATTTTATTCTTTACTATTGTTTCAATTAATTTGCCCGGTACTGACGTTAGACTTACCGGTCTGTAATTGCCGGGATCGCCTCTAAAGCCCTTTTTAAATATTGGCGTTACATTAGCTATCTTCCAGTCATTGGGTACAGAAGCTGATTTAAAGGATAGGTGACAAACCATAGTTAATAGTTCCACATTTTAGTTCTTTCAGAACTCTTGGGTGAATGCCATATAGTCCCGGTGACTTGTTACTGTTAAGTTTACCAATTAATTCCAAAACCTCCTCTAATGACACTTCAATCTGTGACAAGTCCTCAGATTTGTCACCTACAAAGGATGGGTCAGGTTAGGGAATCTCCCTAACATCCTCAGCCGTGAAGACTGAAGCAAAGAATTCATTTAGTTTCTCCTCAATGACTTAATCATCTTTAAGTGCTCCTTTTGTATCTTGATCGTCCAGTGGCCCCACTGGTTGTTTAGCAGGCTTCCTGCTTCTGATGTACTTAACAAAATGTTTTTTTATTACCTTATGAGTTTTTGGTTAGCTGTTCTTCAAACTCCTTTTTGGCTTTTCTTATTACATTTTTACTCTTAATTTGGCAGTGCTTATGCTCCTTTCTATTTACCCCACTAGGATTTGACTTCCACTTTTTAAAAGATGTCTTTTTATCTCTCAGTGCTTCTTTTACATGGTTGTTAAGCCACGGTGGCTCTTTTTTAGTTCTTCTACTATGTTTTTTAATTTGGGGTATATATTTAAGTTGGGCCTCTATTATGATGTCTTTGAAAAGTGTCCATGCAGCTTGCAGGGGATTTTACTTTAGTCACTGTACCTTTTAATTTCTGTTTAACTAACCTCCTCATTTTTGCATATTTCCCCTTTTTGAAATTAAATGCCACAGGGTTGGGCTGCGGAGGTGTTCTTCCCACCACAGGAATGTTATATTATGGTCACTATTTCCAAGAGGTCCTGTTATAGTTACCTCTTGGACCTGATCCTCCGTGCCACTCAGGACTAAATCGAGAATTGCCTCTCCCCTTGTGGGTTCCTGTACCAGCTGCTCCAAGAAGCAGTCATTTAAGGTATCAAGAAATTTTGTCTCTGCATCTCATCCTGAGGTGACCTGTACCCAGTCAATATGGGGATAGTTGAAATCCCCCACTATTATTGAGTTCTTTATTTTGATAGCCTCTCTAATCTCCCTTAGCATTTCATAGTCACTATTACTGTCCTGGTCAGGTGGTCGATAATAGATCCCTACTGTTATATTCTTATTAGAGCAGGGAATTACTATCCATAGCGATTCTATGGAACATGATGATTAATTTAAGATTTTTACTTCATTTGATTCTAAATTTTCTGTCACATATAGTGCCACTCCCCACTTGCATGACCTGTTCTGTCCTTCTGATATATTTTGAACCCCAGAATGATTGTGTCCCATTGATTGTCCTCACTGCACCAGGTTTCTGTGATGCCTATTATATCAGTATCCTCCTTTAACATGAGGCACTCTAGTTCACCCATCTTATTTTTTAGACTTCTAGCATTTGTGTACAAGCACTTTAAAAATTTGTCACTGTTTATTTGTCTGCCCTTTTCTGATGTGTCAGATTCTTTATGTGAATGGTTTTTGTCTGATCTGGCCCATACTTTATCCTCTTCCATCCTCTCCTCCTGACTAAAACCTAGAGAATCTCTATCAATAGACTCTCCCCTAAGAGACATCTCTGTCCAATCCACGTGCTTCTCTGCATCAATCGGCTTTCCCCCCATCTCTTAGTTTAAAAACTGCTCTGCGACCTTTTTACTGTTAAGTGCCAGCAGTCTGGATCTACTTTGGTTTAGGTGGAGCCCATCCTTCCTGTATAGGGTCCCCCTATACCAAAAGTTTCCCCAGTTCCTTATCAATCTAAACCCCTCCTCTGTACACCATCGTCTCATCCACGCATTGAGACTCTGAAGCTCTGCCTGCCTACCTGGCCCTGCGCGTGGAACTGGAAGCATTTCTGAGAATGCCACCATAGAGGTCCTGGATTTCAGTCCCTTTCCTGAAATTTGGCCTCTAGGACGTCTCTGCTATCCTTCCCTATGTCATTGGTACCTTCATGTACCACGACCCCAGCAGTACACATAAGTCTATCTAGATGCCTCAAAAGATCTGCAACCTTCGCACCAGGCAGGCAAGTCACCATACGGTTCTTCCGGTCATCGCAAACCCAGCTATCTACATTTTTAATGATTGAATCTCCCATTACTAACACCTGCCTTTTCCTACTGACTGGAGTTCCCTCCCCCGGAGAGGTAACCTCAGTGTGAGAGGATACTCCAGCATCTGGAAGGAGGGTCCCAGCTATGGGAAGGTTTCCCTCTGCTCCTGTTGACTGTTCTACTTTCCTGAGCCTTTCATCCTCCTTAGCAGCACAGAGGCTATCTGACCAGAGGTGGGACAATTCTACAGTGTCCCAGAAAGCCTCATCTATGTACCTCTCTGCATCCCTCAGCTCCTCCAGTTCAGCCACCCTGGCCTCCAAAGCTCGTACGTGGTCTCTGAGGACCAGGAGCTCCTTGCACCAAATGCACACATATGCCACCTTCCCATAGGGCAGGTTATCATACATGTTACACTGAGTGCAATAAACAGGATAGCCCCACTCTGCTGCTGGGCTTCTGCCTGCATTCTCTCCTACAGCTACCTAGGTTATTGATAGGGTTTTTAGTTAAATCAGGAAGTTTTCATTAAAACCTTTAAACTAAACTATAAAGAATGGCAAGTGTACCTTGGCCCTTTCCCAACTCCCTCTCAAAACTCCCTGTTTGCTGCTCCTGTTCACAAAGCTCCCTGGTCGCTGACTCACTACTTTATAAAGCTCTGGCCTTCCTGATAGCCCCACCCCCTGACTAAGGCTCAGCTAATTAACAGAGGCTTCTAGATTTCAAACCTTTAGAAGCTCACAGCTTCCAGCTGCCAGCCACATCACACGCTCCTTCAAACAAACAAACAAACCAAACAACAAACACAAGCTCAGCACACAGCAAGTAATCCCCAAACACACAAACACACACTACAGAGCCACTTACCTCAAGGGTCCCATATTTGCTCCTCCTTTACCTGGAGAACTCCCTCTCAAAACTCTCTGTTTGCTGCTCCTGTTCTCCCTTCTTCAGAACCACATGGGTGTCAATATGATGCCACACAATGGATTTTCATTCTTTGTCAATTGGCTCTTTGTGTATAACTTGCTATGTTATTTAAACTACATGCTAAAGTTGCTAAATCAAGCACTCAGAAGATAGCAAATGCCAGAATTATGCTTACCTGTGCAACCAAATTAGCCCTTTTGCACATATGTGTTATGTATAGTCCTTACCTACATGAACATGCTACCTTTTCCAAAGGAACATAGCCTCATTCTGTACAAAGGATGGCCCTTCTCTGGGGATGAATCAGATGTATGTAATGAAGAAGGCTATTGTCTGTAAGACATTTGCCTCATTTGTGATGCTAGACAAATTACTTAAAGCAAAATTTTCACAGTTGGGCACTAATTGTGGAATCCTTCATATTCTGGGTGCCCGATTTGAGACTTTGGAGTCTGTTATCAATTTTAGTAAGGTTTGAATTTACTTAGTAATTTACCTTAGAGTAGCCAGACAATTTGACTCATAGGTCAACAAGTTTCACCCCAGAGGCTGTACTTATCACAATATTAAATACTGCAAGGGGTGGGGGGAGAAGAGAGAGAACTTGGAAAATAAAAATGTAAAATAGCAAACAATGTTGAATTATTCATTTACATAACAAGCCAAAATTGCATCACTTTTCTAATGTTTTTTTACAGAATTAGTGTCTTGGCTATTTCTATACATAATATATATAAAGACCATAAAATATAATGTGAAGAATTTATGTAAACTTCAGGCAAATTTACTTATGCTTATTTGTTTCAAATTAAACTGCCCACAAAGTGAAAAAATAATTGCAATATTTTAACAATTGTTGTTAGGCTGATTACTTTTAAAGAAATTGAAACTTGGCTTTGACTGCACTTTTACTCTGTACCAAGGGAAATGGGTACAAAGGAGTTCTTGTTATATTAGATCCAGCGTGATTTATCCACATGGTTTCCTCTAATTCTGCATGATTATTTCTACATGCTAGTCCTTATAAGTAAATTAACTAATTCCCTTTAATTTTCCATATGATACCAATGTAACTTTTAGCTTGGGTGTTTCCCTTTAATATATTATAATATAAATTTTTATTTTTTAGAAAAGGAAAACATAGATAATCTAACTTCTTTCCCTTTATAAAACTAAAAGCAGAATAAGGCCAAGATTAAAACATTGCAAACATTTGCTTGGTTACGAAATGGGAAGAACACTGTCCATGTCAAGTGCATTGAGAGAACACTTGCCTAGAAATGTCTGCATTTTTTGCTGGATTGGCGTGGGAGTCATCCTTCCTCACTACTGACCTCTAAATAAAGTTTTCCCTTCAATCAGTACTTTACTTCCCAAATCAATACTGTCATTATTAGATTATGTTCAAAGTGCCATGTAGCCCTACTGGAGATATTGTCAAGTGTGGTTAGCCTCTCTCTTATTTTCCCTCTCTTCTTTCCTGAGCTGGTGACCTTGCAGGCAGCAAACATCTGTCTGGTGATTAATATGTCTGTCTGAAAATTCAAGTCATGGTTTATATCAGTGGGCCCCCTAGCAGGGCACTAGGCAAAACTTAGCTATATGTGGATTTAAATTATGTTTATATCAATCAGAACAAACCAAATAGTCATCCATTTTTTTCACTTTAATTAATAATAGCTTGTTCATTCTATCAATTGCTAATTTTAAGCATTCCCTGTATTTGATTGTTTAGGTAGTTTTTCTGCAAGTGTTTCCAGAGAGCATTTTGAGACAGACTTTCTTCACTCTTACAAGAAATGCTTTTTTGGGAGGGCATTGTTCACATATGGTGATACATAAACAATATGCAATACTCAGAGAAAGATTTGTGTGGACTGTTCCACCACACTCCCATTCTCAAATGTAAATGAAATTTTTTTTTGCTAATGTTGAGAAAGGAAATAATGTGGAAATGTGATTAGGACTAGATTAAATACATAGATCTTAGTAGAAGATGAAAATTCTCTCTTTGCTTCAGAAACATTGTCCAGATTTTCCTCCCATACCAGCATACATTTGGAATAGTTTTTGAAGTGAATAGTTTTACTGGTGTAAAACTGGAATGGGAGGAGAAACAACATGTAAAAAGTTGATTTCCTTTCAGTCATATTTTACTTCTGACAATTTTAACCGTGGAATAGATGTAAATTGTCATAGCTCTTTTGAAATCAGCTGAGGACCTGCCCCTAAACAATGTAAAAATGCTCATGACTGGATAGACTAATTGCAGTTTTACTACTGACTTCAGTGAGAGCAGAATTAGGCCAATGCAGAGTACTTTTGAAAATTCTGTTCTGAGTTCTTTTGAGCAACTTCTGTTTGTTCAAATTTAAATGTAAGTCATCTCAAAAGCAAGCAAACAAACAAAAGCCCAATCACATCTCAGTATTAAGTCTTCTTAAAAGACTGGGAGGGAGAGTGAGCTTTTAAAATGTCTAGGTCTTTTACTACCAGTCAGATTTTTTGTTGGGTTTTTCCTCATATTTTGGAGGGATTAGGGTCAGAGCAGGGAAGATTGATAGAAGATTTTTCATTTTGGTTTAGTGGTATAGATGTTGGGCAGTGTCTAGACAGTACAGGCTGGTGGGCACCATGTCAAGAAGTGTAGTTAGAGAACAGCAATAGAGTAAGAAAGAGGAAGAATAATGGGTAATGAGAATACTGAATTAGTTACAAAATGGGAAGACAAAATAATAATAGCACTTTCAAAAAGAGTCCATGTTTTGCTCCTAGGAAGCAAACTTGCACCTCTTATGCATACGAGTAATACCACTTAGTCCCACTTCAGTAGGATTACCTGTGTGAGTAAAGATTTCAGGTTCACATCCTTAAAAACAAATGCAAAAGGCTGATGCCACGGGAATGTGATAATTTGTAGTCAACTAATCACCCAGGTGATCAACGTAGTTTTCCATCCCAACCCTTCTCTGTGTACTTGATGATGTGTGCCTACACAAGGCACTGCTTACCTTAAATTCTCACCATGCCAGAAGAAAAACTGGTTATTTAATGAGGCAACAATTTTACTCACTTTAACTATCTGGAGTACCTGGCAATAAATTGTATTGTGCAGGTTGTTATCATTTCATCACACTGGAAGGGCTGCTGTCAGCTTTCCCTGTTCCCAGCTTGGTCCTAGCCATCTCGCTGCCCTTCCCATACAGAGGTTATGGAGACTAGAAAAGTAGGGGCAGGTTTGGCTACCCACTCTACCAGGCATAAGAATCCTGAACCTCCTCCTACCCCTTCGTCAGCTCTCTGAAGGGATGCTTTCCTTTGAAATGGATTGGGAAAGTATTTATCTGATAACTGCATCTCTTCCTGAGTACCTGCACTGGACATCTTGATCTGCTGTAAGTTTTATGTATGAAGTTGCAACATTATAATCTAGCCCCCATAGGTGCTGGAACCAGGGGGCCAGAGGTGCAGCAGTACCCCCTCACTTGAAGTGGCTTCCACTATATACAGGGTTTACCGATTTGTTCAATGGTGTTCAGCACCTGCACTATAAACATTATTCCAGCACCTCTGTAATCCCCTGTCCCACCTCAACAGGTCCCAAAATTGCTATGGGAAAGGCAAAAAACCTACCTTACCTTGGCCAATCTAGCAATGAGGAAAAAACTTCCTTCCTGGATCCCCAAGGAGAAAGGGGGCAAATAGTGTGACACCCACAACAGACTGAGGAAATCCAGCTCTCTTTTAAATTCAATGGGTGGGAAGATGGGGATGCCAGGGTATAAATACTACCTCCCCTTTCTGATCGTCTGAAAGAATAGTTCTTCCTACACTAGACTTTGAGCCTATCACTTTCTGCTTCATCCAGGTAAAATTTCCTCTTCCTCCCCCTCTGCTACAACTTGCAGATAGAATCCTTAAAAGGGTAACAGACAACAAATCAGCCAGACAATAATTCATTACATGCAGTTGTGGGGAGCACATTTTTCAGGGATCCAAAAACCATCATCCCTCAGCAAGTTCTTGTTGTCATCCTTTGTGTTAATTGAGCCACACTCTAAGGGTATGTCTACACTTGCAGCCTATTTCAGAATAGGGCTTCAAATGTAGGCATTCGGAATTGCAAATCAAGCCTGGGATTTAAATATCCCACACTTGATTTGCATCTTCCCGACCGGGCGCCATTTTTGAAATTTACAAGCCCGGAATAACTGCCCACGTCTACATGTGGCAGTGAAACGGGCATTCGAAATAAAGCTCTATTTCGAACTACCTGTTATTCCTCCTGCAATGAGGTTTAACAGGTAGTTCGAAATAGGCTTTATTTCGAACGCCGCTTCACTGCTGCGTAGACGCGGCAGTTATTCCGGCTTGTAAATTTCAAAATGGCGCCGTTGAAGATGCAAATCAAGCGGGATATTTAAATCCCGGCTTGATTTGTATTTCACATTTGCAGCCCTATTCCGAAATAGGCTGCAAATGTAGACATACCCTAAGTTAGAAAATAAAATAAAGACACAAAGCAGTTCTGTTTTCCAGAAGACATTTAAAAAGATTTAAGGCTTGTCTACACTGGCAAGTTTTGCTGAGGAAAAGTGCATCTTGTTGATAATTGTGTGAGTGTTCATACCACAACATGATTTTTGTTGTGGGAAAAAAAAGCCTGTTTTCATCAACAAAAACCTTCCAGCTCCACAAGGGACTTTTGTCTTTTCTCCTCCCTGTGTTGTTGACAAACATGCAGTATGGATACCTCAAGGCATTTTGTTGCTGATTCTGGGCTCCAGGAAGTGGCTCTCAATTATCTAGTTGCTCCAGTGCTTCACTGAAGACCGGACGTTTCTATAAGGAGCTGGACACAGTCTTTGACAGTGTCCCCATCTCCGCTGCTAAGAGCTGAGGAATCACAAGGACAACCAGGCATTTGCCAGGCAGGCCACAGAATGCATGATCAGGGTCATGATACAATAGACTGAGATCTTAAAGTGCTCACTAAAGCAGTACAGTGAACCAATGTGAGTTGCCCCCTCATGCAGCAGATTCAAAATTCTGTGTTCAGCAAATTTCTCCCCCCTCCATGCCCTCATATTCCTTTTTCTTCTCTTGGAGCCCACATTTTCCCATGCACTCCACCCCCTCTGCCAACTTTGATTATGGTGCCTGGACCTACACACATCTATGAGTTGTAACCCTTTGCCAGCATCTTGCTTACCAGCGGGGGCAGGGAGGTGCTGCTTTATTGAATAATCAGTGCACTGCTTTCTGAGGAATACAGTATTTCTGAGGAATACTTTCAGCAGGGTTCTACACTTTTCATTACTGTTTAACAATGTCACAGAGTGGTCCCTGCGATCCCAGGTGCAGACATTAAAGGCATGTCCCTGAGCACGTGTAGCATTGAGCGGCTGGGTGGGGCACGGTAACTGTAACAGAGTTTTATTTTAGTGCCCCTCATTTTCAGAGAGCACCTTCAAAGCCTCCCTGATGTTGACAGCAGCCCTTTGAGTTTTTCTGACAGCTCTTGTGCCTGGCTGCTTAAACTCTATAGCCAAGCATTGTGCTCCGCCCCTGAGCAAACAAGTGCCCCTTATTTTCACACAAATTATTCAAAGTGCAACAAGTTGTGATGACCAGGGGACTGTTGTCATCAGTGAGATCTAGCCTGCCATAGAGACACATCCCTCTTGCCTTCAGTCTCCCAAAGTGCATTCAACCACCATGTGGCACCTGTTCAGCCTGTTGTTAAAATGTTCCTTACTGCTATTCAGATGTCCTGTGTATGGTTTCATGAGCTAAGGTGGCAAGGGGTAAACCAGGTCTTCATGGATCACAGTGGGCATTTCCACATTCCCCACTGTAATCTTATGGTCTGCAAAGAAAGTCCCCACCTGCAGCTTTTTATACAGGCCAGTGCTCCTGAAGATTCATGCATCATACAGCTTTCCAGACCACCTGAGAAATGCCCATGGTGATACGTAAGCACCTGCAGCACTATCAAGAAGTGTCCCTTCTTACTGAAGTACAGAATGGGAAGATGAACTGGTGTTAAAAACGGAATATGTGCACCATTTTTGCTTGCCATGGTTGAGAAATCCAATGTCCACAAAGCCAGCCACTATGTCATGCACATTTCCCAGAGTCACGGGCAGAATGCGGTTAATTGCCCTGCACATTTGCAGCAGTACAGCTCCAACAGTCGACCTCCCCACCCCAAAATGATTCACAACTGACTTGTAGCTGGTGACACCCAATTGCTTCCACATAGCGATTTCCACAAACCTCTCTACTGAGAGGGCAGCTCTAGTTTGGGTGTCTTTGCACCACAGTTCAGGGGCCAACTCAGCACGCAGCTCTAGGAAAGTTGCTTTACACATCTGAAAGTCCTGTAGCCCCTGGTATGCACCTGCATGACAATGCAATCCCACCAATCACTGCTGGTGTCCCCATCTCAGGGGCAATGATCAACCTTGTACACTTGCTCTATGAGTGCCAAATGCAATGTCAGGTTGCCACTGTCCATAACATGCACACTGTCAAGCTCCTTTGAGTCTTTTTCCTCTGTCAGTAACTTCAAGATGATCTCTGCTACCATGCGTAAGATCCTAATGGCAGTTAACAGAACATGCAAGAGAAGTGCAGGATCCATTCTTTCTCGCTGCAGATGTGCTACAGAAGGGCAATTGGAAAAAGGGCACAAAAGGACGCTGAAAGCTCCTGAACAAAGTGGTGCCTCATGGGACGTTTTGCATGGTCCCAGGATGCCCCATGCTTTATTCCATGGTCCCACAATGCCTAGTGACAGATGATTTGCCAGGCACTGTGGGCAAGGCTGTGTGAGGGGGCACAGGGCCTGGAACAACCCCACCCAGTACGCTAGGCACAGGGACTGAGGCAGCTCCCCCCCCCACAGGCCTGGCCCCTTACCCAGCCCCTTACCCAGCCCTCCCCCAAACACCATCCTTGCTCTGCCCTCACCCCACCTCCTTGCCCACTACTCTGTGCAATGTAGCTTGGAGGATTACGGGGGGTGGGGGGGTTGGCCTGGGGACAGTAGGGTTTGCCTCACCATGCCACTCACCGAGTGGGTGGAGGGAGCTAGAGCAGCCCAGCAGCCTGCTCTGCCCCACCACACTGCCCTCCTGGCCTGCATTGCCTCAGTTCTCCATGGGCCAGGGCACTCTGCTTCTTGCCACCTCTGAAAAGCTACTCAAAGTGGGCTGGGAGAGGGCAGTGTGGCAGGGCGGAGAGGGCAGTGCAGCAGGGCAGAGCAGGCTGCCAAGCCACTCAGGGTCCTGCTGTTTGTGTGGTGAGGAGGGGTTGGGGAGGACTAACCCTGCTGTCGCTGCTGCACCAAACCCCCATAATCTTCCAATCCCTCCCATCCATTGTGACTTCTGTATTTCAGCATTAGTTTCCTCAACAAAACTTGGTAGCATAGACATATCCTCACACTTTTCATCTTAGAAAAAAAAGAGATAACTAAGGTGATAGATGTCTATAAAATCATGATGATCTGTAGAAAGTGAATAGGGAAACATTATGTATCCCTTCACATAACACAGAACCCAGGAGTCAGCTAATAAAATTAATATACAGCAGGTTTAAAACAACACATAAGGAAGTACTTCTTCACAGATAATACAGTGAGCCAGGGATGATGGAACTCATTATTGGAATGTTGTAAAGGCCAAAATTATAAATGGGTAAAAAAAAAATCAGATAAGTTCATGGAAGGTAGGTCCATCAATGGCTATTAGCCAAAATGGCCAGGGATGCAACAACATATTCTAAACTTCTGACTGCCAGAAGCTGAGACAGGAGGACAACAGATAGGTCACTTGAAATTGCCTTCTTGTTGTCATTCACTCTATAGCATTGGGCACTGACCAAAAATAGGATACTAGGTTAGATGGGCTATTATTGGTCTTACCCAATATGGCTGTTCTCTTTTTTTAAAGTTGTTTTTAATATATATTCACATTGTAATGGTCTTACCTTCAAAAGAAATGTTAGTTGCTCTCTCTGAATACAGAAAATGAATTATAAGTTTCTGCAATGTATGCATTTGCTCTGTGCAGTATGGAACATGGTAAAGATGAGTATTACATTTTGGAAACCATCCAGGACTAAATCTGCAAAAGTGACTAGTTATTTTGAATGTCTCCATTTTTGGATACCCAACTTGAGACACTTTAAAGGGCCTGATATTTGGGAGTAAGTGCTCAGCACTTTCTGAAAGTCAGCCCCTTCTAAGATGTCTCTGGGGCTATGTCTACACAGTGGGGTGGGGGTGGGGGGGGGGTGTTTGGAAAAAGATACACAAATTGCTAATTGCAATTTGTGTACTTTTTTTCCATTTGTTTTTTCGGAAGAGTCTACATACCTCTGGTATCCCAGGAAAAACTCTGCAGTGTAGACATAGCCAAGTTGAGCACCAAACATTTGAGACACTCAAAATCACTAGTTTATGCTTGAGATTTGAGGCCTAAATTTACATACATTTAAATGCAATAGTTGTTTTTGTAGAAAGACTAAGGAAACCTGTAAATGAAAATATTATTTTATTTCTTGGAACCTGTAATTCTGTATCTAAATCTTTTGATTTTTTTTGACATGCAGAAAATTGTTCATATCTATGCATTTTTAATATACCCACTGAGATAAGTGTTTCTGCAGAGATAAATTGGCATTTGGAATCTTTAATGAAGAAAAAAGACTATCACATTTGGAAATTGCTCTGTTGCCTCCACAAATATGGTTTTAATAATGCTGCACTGATTGAAAACAGAGATCAGAAATACAATATGCTGCAAGATGAGCATCAAACATGTATGTAAAAATGTAATTTAATTCAGGTCACATAGTAAGGGAAAAAGAGGCTAATGCATGCAGCATATATAATGAGCTTTAAGAAAGAAGTAAACTTCCAAGTATTGTAAAAACTACTTATAAATGTAATCTGTTGGCCTTTAAGGTGCCAAAGGACTCCTTGTTGTTTTTGTAGATACAGACTAACACGACTAACCCTCTGAGATGTATAAATGTAAGGTAAAGTTCACGTTATTTTAGACACTAAACCTAGACTGTGTAGCCATGCAAGACTGGACACAATGGTTTGAAGGACAGGGTATGAAGACTTCTGATAACAACCAAGGCATAGGCAGCTAAGTTGATAGCATCTGCTGGGCTGGGGTCAAAGGCTAGAGTTGGGATTAGTTACCAAGCTATGTAAGGGGACAGATACCGAGATCAAGCCAGGCCAGGATCAAAGATAGGAGTCAGGAGCAAGACACAGCGAAAGGCAAAATCTGTAGCAATAGCAAGCCAGAGTCTGCACTGTTACTCAGATAGTTTCCTGGACTAACTTCCTGGCATAAATAGTTTGTGTGTACAGGCAGCCAAAGGGGCTTGTCACTCTGGCATCTTTGGACAACACTTTCTGAAGTGCCAGACTCTCCAATTGTTGGGTGCTGGTTTACCTGTCTCGCCAGTGGTGACATGGAAAAGTAAGTTGTCTAACACCCCGCAACACTACATTCTAGACCTGTGACTCCTTACACCTTTCTTCTGTCTTGTAGTGGAGTGCTGGTGCCAAATATAATAATAGCTCTTAAACTCAGGGAGCAACAGTTTACATGAGTTTAGTACCACTGGCAACTCTGGACCCCCCGCAAAGTGGATGCAGCCTTTGCTCTACCCCGGTATATCTTTGCAAAGGGGGAGCACAGGCAGTACTACATTCTGTATGTCAGATGCACTGTGTTTACCTATGTGCCTGGCATTTTCCATACCAAGTGTTGTGGCTGAAGAGAGACAATCTGATTATTATACATGCAAGTTAATCACTTTTTAAATGCTTCCTAATTTCATCTTTTTTTGACAATGTTGTACAGCTTGGGAAAGACAAAGGTGAAGTAAATGTCAGTTCCAATATCTGACAGGATCTGTCTATAGTGAAAATAGCAGAGGTAGGCGGGCTTAGTGACAGAAATCCCTAGTCTGAGGTATAAAGGCAGCATCTAGATGGCAGACAGGTATAAAGGAGCCATAGCACATTGGCAGTTCTCCAGGACCAATCCTTTCCTCCACCTCTTTAGGGAGTTCAAGTACCCCATATGAAGATGCCTCAAGAGAGAAGTCTGAATCCCTAGACAGCAACTGACAATCTGCCACACCAGTTCCTTTGCTACATGCTCTGTTCTCTCTCTACCAAATCTACTCTTGCTCTTGAACAGAAGCTTAGAAGTAATATAAATACTGACAGCAACCTCAAACCTCCAGATTTTGGGGGGAATTCTCTCCCCACTACAGACCCTACATGCCACTGTGGTGGCTTATAGAGGCCAGAAAACCCCATAATTAATTGCAGGAGATTTCCCCTGGCTTAGGCACTGAGTAGGGCTTCAGTAGCCCCTCCGAGCATCCATCTATCCAGAATTCAAAGACTTAATGCCTCCACTTTCATCCTGGCTGTAATTGAGTGTTCTGCTCCCTTGAAGGTGTAGCACCGAATCTTACCCTTTGTGTCTCTACTTGTCTCATCTGAGACGTGTGAGTTCTTTTTTTTGTATGAAACACCTTTAGCTTTAATTTGTCTATTGAATTATACAAATAAGTAATGAATGGCACAGTGTAAAAGGACATTGGCCAGAGTAAGTGGAGAATAAGAGTGGGATAATGAATCAGTTCCCAAAAGCACAGCACATCGTTTAAAGATTTATAACAAAATACTAAATTTGTGAGAAACAATTATACCAGCATCCCACTAGCTGCAAGAAAATATGGTCAGTGGATATACATTTACATTGCATTGTTCACCACCTGTTAAAATATCCATGTAGGAGCAAATGTTGTCATTGTTTTAGGCTGGAGAAAAAGGGGCCAAGTAGCAGACATTTAGATGGTTGAATTCCTGTAGTGAATTGGGATGGATTGAACTCTAAAATTCACAATAAATAGGCCACTTGACTGTTACTAATCAAAGATGATTAACCTCTGGGAATGTTTCTTTCTTTTGAAATTGTGATTGCAGCTGCTGAGAACTTAATTTTGGATGAAAACAAGGAGGTCTCCAGTTAAGGACATAGCTTAGACAGTGAATAACTAGACAAACATTCATAATGTACAGTCAATTGTGCAGTAATCTTTTGAAAATCAGGTCCCAAGTGTCTAATTAAAACAGTTTATGAAAGCCCGATAGCTCAGAGTAGATGGAATTTTATGGAAGAAATCCAAACTAGTTATCAAAGTCTTCAGCCACTACTAGAGACTTGCTGTAAATCATAGATTATTAACAGCTGCCTTAGGTATTGCTTTTAGTGATAACACCCAAGCAGAAATCAAATCCTCAGTGTTTTTAGAAATGTTCTTTCCATTTGTTTTATAATGACCGTAGGTATTTCAGTTCAGTATTCACTACAGAAATTCTGCAAAATGCTGAGTTCAGGGTGGAGTTGTTTTTTAAAGGTTGAAGAGGTTTTGGTGACTGTGGGAGGCATTTGACTGAGATCCCTATTATGCAGTTTATTTATTCACAGAGGAGGCATCGCAGACAAGCGTATGCTTCCCAATTGTGCTGTACACTGTGATTCCTCCTTGACTAACAGGCATTGCCTCTAGATGTGAGAAAGTAGTTCAGTCCGGTCTTTCCTTTGGCAGGTAAAAGAGGTGCCAATTAGTGCCAACTGGGATTGTGTTTTTTTGCCATGTGGGATCTCATTTGACCAAGCAGCTAGATTGAGACCACTTTCTCCTTTCATATAGGCTACTAACCAGACTTTTGGCTGCTACCAGTGTGAGTCAACTTTGTACTGATGACTTAAAGGTGAAAAGTTCTGTGTCCTGTCACTAATTTCCTGACCTTCCAGTTCCCATCAAATTTTGTTTGAATTGGAAGTGACTAAACCTTGCCGCCTCCTCCTGCTGAGACAAAGCATGCATCATCTTGTCTGATAATTTAGATCAGACTGAAGGGCATTATTATAGGCATCATTCAGTCACAAGGCTTGAAGAATCAAAAGTTGACAGATGGGAAGCTTGAGGACCACAACATGTAACGTACGTGGGCGGAATATATAATATGCCAAGGGACACCACCAGCCTCACCTTTGGAGTAGGGCCACTGAAAGGGCACCTGCCCATGCTCCACCCCAAAGCCCTGACCCAGCATCTTACTCTTTTCCCATGGCCCCAGGAATGCAGCTCCTCTTCCCTCCCCCAGTCTGTCTCTTTCCCCGAGGCGTCCATCAGTCATGCTTCTCTGCCCCTTTTCTCCACTCACCTCTCATACTTCTTCACCACTTCCTGTATAGCCTCCCTGCCCTTCTCTCTTCCTCCCCTCCCTAAGGCCTCTGCCCACTCACTACATGCACCTGTTCATCCCCTGAGAAATGGGCAGGGAGAACCCTTGGAGAAGGAAGCAGAGAGGTGTGGGTGGTGGGGCATCAAGAGAGGGGCAGAGAGGCACAAGCAGTGGAATGGGGGCATTAGGGAAGGAGCCAAGTGGAGGTATGCCTGGGCCAGAATGGGATGGATTGTGGGCAGGGCCTTATGGAGAAGAGGCCAAATTGAGCAGGCCCCAGGGCAGAGCAGAGGCAGGGTGATGGTCCAGGCCCCAGTGGCCCTCCACTACACTTCAATGGAGTTTTTAGTACTCAACCCTAGCTTTCCCAAATGCAGGACTTATGTACCACCCATAGAATCATAGAACTGGAAGGGACCACGAGAGAGCATCGAGTCTAATCCTCCGCTCTTACTCAGTTTGCTTACATGGCACAGCAATTGTGAACAAAGTGTAGGGGCTTGAACCTCCCTCCCGTGTCATTCAAAGATGTAAGTTAAATTTTATTTTTAATTTAGTGTGAAAAACCCAAAACTTCAAACCTAAATCTTATATGGTACCTCTACTGAAACACTTCTCTTTTTATTTCATATTTAAATTATGAGCTGGGTTCCCTGAGCTCTAATATACATCAATAAATTGTCAAAACAACATATTACATTGCTACTTGATTATGAAGATTCATAATGTCAAATACTTTCTGCAACTGTATAGACACAAATGAAAATCTAGAGAGAGATTCAAGAAGCCTTCTATATATTTCAAATTTTTGGTGCTTTACTCTTATTAGTGGTAAGAATCTTCCATATCATATATATAGTAGCCCATTGTCTGTGCATCTGTAACGCTAACGTACATGGCCACGCCCCCTGGCCGTGTACGTCAGCGCCCCGGCCCCCTTCCCCTCCCTCCGTGGCGGTTTGGCCCAGCGTTGCACTGGTCAGCTGGGCCTCGGCGGGGGAGCAAGCGGCGGCAAGTGGCCCTTTGGGGTCCGCGCTCCCCACACGTGGGGAGCGCAAACCCCAAAGGGCCGCTTGCCGCCCGGCCCAGCTGAGCGGTGCTCCCGCTGGGCCCAGCTGAGCACCACTCAGCTGGGCCTGGGGCGGCAGCGTGCCACGGAGGAGGAAGGGGCGCGCCATGCAGGGAGGAAGGGGCGGAGCTGGCCAGAAGGGAGGCGGGAAGCAGAGCTGGGGGGCATCGGGGGCTGTGGGGCTTGAGGGGAGGATGAGGGAGCCCGGAGGAAGGGGAGAGGGAAGCAGCGTTGGCAGGGGGAGGAGGGAGGTGTCCGGGGCCGTGGGGCTGGCCGGCAGGAAGAGGGGGCGGGAAGCAGAGTTGGGCGGGGATCAGGGGCCGTGGGGCTGGACGGGAGGAGGGGGGCAGGAAGCAGACCTGGCGAGGGGGCAGGGTGCAGCCACTGGCCGCAGCCGGACCGCAAACAGCTGCTTGCCGCCGCTTGCTCCCCGGCCGCGGCCCAGCTGAGTGGCACTGGCGCTGCGCCACTCAGCTGAGCCCTGGTGGGACAGGAAGGGGGGCCGGGCGGTGATGTACACGGCCAGGGGGCCGTGGCACTGAGTGGTGCGCCCCTCAGCCAGGCCGATGCGGGAAAGGGGAAGGGGGGCGGTGACGTAGACAGCCCCGCCCCTGGCCATGTATGTCACTGCCCCACCCCTCCTCCCCCGCGGCAGCCCAGCTGAGCGCGCAACACTCAGCCGAGCCACCACGGAGGGAGGGGAAGGGGCGGGCGGTGATGTACACGGCCGGGGCGGGGCCGTGTGCATCACCTTCCCCCTTCCTCCGCTGTGGCACTCAGCTGAGTGCTGTGCCTCAGCCGGGCCGCCAGAGAGCCAGCAGCGCAAGGGGCTGTTTGGGCTCCCCGGGGTGGGAGGAAGGGAGGCGGTGGCGTGCACAGCCCGCCCCTGGCTGTGTATGTCACCGCCCCGCCCCCCCTCCCTCGCAGCAGCCCGGCTGAGCAGGCAGCACTCAGCCAAGCGCCATGGCGGGAGGGAAGGGGAAGGAGAACGGGGGTGGGGAGAGACGGAGGGGAGAGCGAGGCAGGAGGAGGAGGAGAAGAGAAAGGGAGAGTGAGAGGCAGGAGGGGAGAAGAGAAAGAAAGAGACGGAGAGAGGCAGGAGGCGGAGGAGAGCTGAGAGAGAGGGGAGGCAGTAGGAGGAGAGAGAGAGAGAGACAGAGCGAGAGAGCTCAGGAGAGAAGACCTGAAAATCCCGTCTTATGATGGGCTAATTGGCTAGTTTTTATAGAATTTTCATTGAAAGACAGAGTGGTAGTTACACCTTTATATTTTATTCTTTGTCTGAAGTCATAGTTTTGATTTATTTTGATGGGATGGTTTTAATATTGTGTCAGCAGTAAATTATTAAATTTGCACTCATTTCATTAATTATATTTACATTTTTAATATATTCATCACCCAGGCTTGTAAATCTCTCTTCATCTTTATCGGACTCCCACACACACACCCGATGAATTGTCAAGTGTTTGCCTCTTCTCCAAATAATGGGTCTGATTCTGAAGTCCATGGGGAAGTTAATGAAAGAACATTCTTTGAACAAGGACTGCAGAAATAGATCTACAAAACCCAATATATGTTAGGACCTGGAATCATCAAGTGAGAATAAAATGGGCCCAGATGAGCAAAGACTGCTCTTGATGTAATGATTGTGCTTCATCAGAAAACCCTAAATCTTTTTGCCAATAAAACTCAGCCATATCTTTTTGTTTTAGAAAACACTACAAAAACCATCCAAACAATTGCTGTTCTTTTATGAACTTTACTTTATCACAACAGTGCTTTCCAACATCTAGCCCCTCTTATATCTCCCTTTATATAATACAAAACACTGTATTATTTGTAGGTAACCAAATACAAATGCTGTGACTTGGCATGTAAGGATTTTGGACCTGGATCATTTGCATTGGAGCCACAAAATAGCATGAGAGAGAGTCAGCATTAATTTCAATGAAAACCTCTTGAGTTCTATGTGAACTTCTGTTACTTAGCAAAGAAGACTGTTTTTACACTGAATACCCTTGATAGCATCACATACAGTGAAATCCTGTGTTTTCCTCAATCTTTTTCATTTTGCAGAGATTTTTTTTTCTCTGCATGTTTATGTTTCTTCAGCTACTTTGGAAACAAAATACATAAACCATTCTTTTGACAACATGAAAAAAACTGTTGACAGTCAGTCTCTGGTGAATTTCTTAAAACAAATGATATGTAGCTTGGTTTCCTAGATGTTATAAAATTTTGTGGATCTGGGCCAGTCTAGTACAATCCATATCCAGATTACACATAAATTGATAAGGATCACTGGATGGACAGTCCTTCGCTGACATAGTAAAAATGTTTGCAGCTGTCTTTAACAATATAATCAAAATGCATCCAACTAATGTGTTTCAGTTAACAGTTTATTTTGTATGCGTATTGTTTTCCAGTCAGTACTAATCTGACACTTTTAGAAGTGTGAGAATCACCACAAAGGATACAAATCTATTCAAGCACCCTGCTCCCCACTCCTGTCTGGAGATTCTAGCCATTTCTATTCCTTTTCTGTTCTTTCTAGTTCTTAAAAAAAATACTTTTTAATTCTCTCCTTATAACTATAGATATAGGCCTCTGACAGTCATATTTAAAGGGATACCATGTGAGTCTCATGTCATGATGATGGACTTTGTAAAGCACCTTGAATAGTTAGATATCTGAGCATGATGTCTGCGTGCTCCTAGGATGAGTTTTGCTTCCAGTGTATGTGTTGAATTATTAGGTTCATGGTGAAAAAAAAATTGTATTTCCATTGACTGGAAAAAAATTCATTTTAAGCTGATTTTCACATGCATATACCTTTTACAAAATCCTTCCTTTTGGCTTTTTGTTATGTGAGAATGTGTGTGTTGAGTAATGAGGGGAGAATTTTGTGAATGCATACAAAACTCAAATGAAATGCACAAACAACAAGCTTCTTGGGTAGAAACCACTTTATCAGATGCATCTGGCAAAGTGGTTTTTGCCCATGAAAGCTTATGCCACAGGACTCCATGTTTTTCAGATACAGACTAACACAGCTACCCCTCTGAGATTTGTCAAATGAAATGCTTTGATTTGTTAATCCTCCCTGAAAGCTAGTCTCCAAGCTACATATGGAATCTTTCCTTTAAAATAATGGTATATTATGCAATATAGAATACTATTTGGTGATTGTTTCTTGAGTAGATCATACAGCTCTTTAAAAGATAAAAGTAATCACAAACTGTATTTTACAGATGGAGAAACTGAAGCAAAGAAAGATTGAGAGTTGCTCACAGTAACTTAATGGTAGATCCCCAGATTTCTTGATTCCCATGTTCTAGAAGCTAGACCGCAGTTTCCAAATGTGAAAATTTAGTTTTGCACAAAATTTCGTGTTAGTCTAAAGTTGTGCTATTTGCATCAATCTGGAGAAGGTACAGAAAATATGTTAGATGAGCATCTGACAGTTGTGTTGGAGTGGTGGCTTTGTGTTGCCATTTCAAACTGGAATTTGATAATTTTATATGTGTACAACTATGGTAATTCACACAGTGAAAGCTTTAGAAAAATTTGTGTTCTAGTCTCTTTTATAAGAAATACTGAAACACATGTTAATATAACATTAAAGCTATAACTTTAATCTGCAATCCTGCAAATAGACTTGACACCTTTACCTATGAGAAGCTCTCCTGACTTCAATAGAGATCTGCACAAGTGCAAGAGTCCACTCTCATGAATTTTGTTGTCTTGACTGGGGCTTTAAACATTCAGAAGTCAGGAAATGGAAAAGTTAAAGTTCACAATGTAACCTTAACTCATCCATGTTATGCAAACGAGGCCTGATTCTTCTTTACAATAAGATCCTTTTACATTGTACAGTCGGTGTAAATAATTTTATACCCAAGTGAAGGCTTTTTTTTTTTACACTGCCAGAGTTGTGTAAAGGCGACTTAATGTCAGTGTGAATCAGGGCCCTGGGATATTTTTGTATTACTTGTTACATTGTTAAACATGTGCCTTCTTTTAAAATAGGTGCACTGTGGGAAAGCTGATGTCACTGTGATAACCTTCACATTTTTATCTTCTTGCCATAAGGCATTTAGAATCTGCACAATGTGTTCTGTCTTTCATTTATGATGACAGATAAAATTCTGGCAGAGCACTTGCTAGCCTGGGTGTTGAACAGTGAGGAATTGAGGGGCAGCAATTAGAAGCATGGGCTTGAGTAGGAAATGGGAACAATGCACTTTGTTTTAGATTTGAGTAAATCTACTATATATTTGAGGGAGTCTGTTTGTTTGTTCAAAACTCCTTCTAAACGGTAAGAGCAAGTGCACCAAATTTGATATACAGCTTCCTCTTATCATAACTTGAAGCAAGATAAGGGTTTGGTTATGCCAGGGAAATTGGATGTGGCTGTAATGGGATTGCTTCTCATAAAACCACACAGAAAAGAGACAAAATCACCAGGCGGGTGAAATGGACTGGCTGGGGCACCGCCCCCCATGGAACTGCCCCAGTCCTGAGCCTCCCACCCCTCAGATTCCCTTTAGGGAGGGTGGAGTGGGCTGAAGGTCCCCTGCTCATTTACATGGGAACATTGCTGGTGGTTCCTCTTTTGTCAGGGAGAGAAGGGAAAGTGCACAGTTTGCAGCATTCCTCACTCTGGCTAGGAAATACAGGGGGTAGATGAACCTGGACCTGCCCCAGCCAGGGGACATACACCCCTTCCCTGGCTGAGCCCTTTGGAGCTGCAGTGACCATGGAGAGGTGCTTCTCACCTGGCTCCAAGCTATTGTGGTGAGAGAGTCCTCTCTCCCCAGGACAGCCAGCATACTGAACCCTTCATCACCAGCTTTACCACACAGCAATGATTTGAATGAAGAAAAGCAAGAGTTAATTGAGTTAAGGACCCAAGGAACACTGGGTAAATCTTCTAGTAAAGTATAAGTATGCTTAGTGCATTGAGAAATTAAAACTACTTCAAACCAAACTTAGACAGAAAGCTAATGTGTGTTTTCAGAAGAACATCACAAGTTAAAAGAAGCACCTTGAATGGTATTTGAAACCTTATTACCACTGACCACTACCACTGACCACTTCCCCTTTAATGTCTTTGAACATCATGGAAAAATAACATGGTGTAGCTGCATGTGTGTAGGCTGCATAGTTTTTTATCCAACTAATTAGCCTGTTATGGAATCCAACATTCATGTGTTTAAACTCCAGCTGACACTCCAGCTAGCAGGATAGAAACTGGCATGACTAAACTGTATAATGAATTCCAAGATTTTTAATCTTAAACTATGTACTAATTATAGGCATGATCCAGATCCAATTAAATTAAATAGAAAGTCTCCCAATGATTTCAGTGGGAGTTGGTTCAGACCCTGGATTAGGTTCTGCTGGCTTCATTAAAGATTCATTTGTATAACTGATAAGATGGAAGCACTTAAAGAATCCAATTCTTGACATTTTAAATTGTAAACTCATGGCAATGACTTTCTTTTTACTCTCTGGAAAGCACCATACACAGCAATGGCTGTTTGCAAAAGTAAAGTATAATAAAAATGTCTTAAGTACAGTTACAAGACTTAAGTAATTCATACTTGCAAATTGTCAGTTAGGTGCTGAGTCTGCAAATGATTGCCTTCTAATATATATTTTCGCATCTCTGTGTGAGTGAAATTCACACTATGCTAGTGGGCCAGGAGGAGGCCTATGCACTATTGAAGTCCAAATTAAATGTTATTTTGACTGATTCATATATCTTTATGGGAATATATATTGTGGATGAATATTAACACTATCTTCATAACTTTTCTCTTTGAAACTGCATCTGATGTAAGTAAACCACATCAATATTCTCTATTGCTATTAGAATCCAGTTCCTACCAAATCAATGGAAGAATTCCCATTCAGTGAGAGGTGAATTGTGCCTTAACTGCATTGGTGACATATTCTGTTGTATGATTTTTAATTGAATAATCAATTACATTTTAAAACACTTCACACTATATTTCAGAAAATAATCTCATAAATACCGTCTAAGAAGCATGCTAGTCTAAGGGCACTATCCATCAAGTGTTCATCTGAATCTGTCCTGTGCACAGCAGGCTAGCAGAGTGTGTGGAGCATAAGTCATGGTGCTTTAGCCAAATTCTCACTCTGAGATTACATGAGAGTAATGTAACCTGAGTGTCCAGAGAGTTTAAGATACTGAAGCAACAATGCACTGTTGTTTCTGTGAGAGTATTGTATTAGACATAAATATTACAGCTTTTGTTGCAGACACAGTGAAATCTGCATTAAGACAAAGACGCCTAGGTCATTTAATGTCTAACTTGACTATCCTAGGTTGTGTCTCGGCAGAGCAGGCAGTACCTTCAGCAATATACCACCTGTTCCCCCACCTAGGGGAATGTAGGCCCAATACTGATTCAAAAGGAAGAGTTCTTCTATGAGTGATATCAGTCGCCCAAGCGCCGCAGATTGGGGTTTTCCATAGCAGTAGCCAGCTGGACCATGCATGCGCGGTAGGCGTCACCCGGCATCGCACCCTTTTGCTCACATGCGTGATCCAGCTCCCACCAGTTCCTTCGTTGCTGCCCTCGGTCGCAGATGGAGCAAGGTCTTCTCAAGTATTTTAGTAAAAAAAAAGTAGTTAGCTAATAGTTTAGTCATTTATAGTCAGTTGTAGTTATAGTTAGTGTTTAGAAGTTCGTTGCTCAGTTTAAAAAACAAACAAACATAGCTACTGGCTGTTTTAAGGCCGCAGCTCAAAAAAAAAAAAGGTGGGGGCAGACGGAGGAGAAGACCCCCTCACAAGGCCAGGTTCACTGGGCTTCAAAAAATGCAACACTTGTCGCGAGCCCATGCCTGCCTCCAACGGGTACTCTTCTTGTATTAGGTGCCTCGGCGAGGCACATGTACCTCAGAAATGCCCGCACTGCTCAAAGCTGAGTGCGAGGGCACACCAAGATAGAGAGATGTGGCTCTGCATGCTCTTATTTGATAAAGCGCTTCAGCCATCAGACTCTACATCATCCACCACTTGTTCAGACCCTATCAGGACTCAAAAATGGAGAACCTCTTCCCCAAGTTTGGGGTCCTCGGCTAAGAAACACGCCTCACCAGCGCGTTCCCTTCTGCTGGTTTCTACTATTAGTCAGTATGAACGGCAAGCCTGGAACATCTGGCACTGCGCCTTCATGGTTTAAGGCTGCCCCAGAACCAAAAGCACAACATAAGACGCCATCAGTGCCTACAGCGGAGGCATTCTTTCACTACCCAGCACTGACGTCAACAGCGGCACCAGCAATCCCAGCTACAAAGACTGTGGCACCAGCAACTGCACCGATAGTGTCACTGGCATTAATTACCACACCAATTCAGGATAGACAGCTTGAACCACCATCTCAGCTTCCTACTCTGGCACTGGATGCATCCAGCAAACCACCGGCATTGACGAAAGCCCGTACCAAATCCAACAAGTCCTGGAACCTTAGCCTAGAATCTCCGACTTTCTCTCCGACACTGTCACCTTTGCCGCCAGCACTGGGGTCACAGGTTCTGCAACATCCGAGAACTGTGCATGATCTCCCCTCACATAGGAGATACCACAGATCAGTCTCCCCACTACCTCCAGTACCAGATCACGTATTTCCATGTGGTGCCCAATTAAGACACGTCTCTGTCTCCACCCCTTTCTTCAAGGGGCTCAGTGACACTGCCTCACTCTCCGATGCTGTCGGTACATGCAGCCTATCCTGAGGACCATAGAAGTGTCTTCTCCTCTAGGCACTCATCCCCTAGGTGGTCATACTACAATAATTATTCACACAGATACTTCTACAACTGTCCACTTTACCGGATGACTGGCTACCACCACCACATGCCTACATATTCCGGACACTGGTGACCTTGCTGCTATGGGTCCTCCTCCAGACATAGATCTGCTACTTCCTCTACACCTGATCATAAACAACATACTCCACCACCTTTTCTGAGTTCCTCCCCTCCACCTCATCAATCAATGAAGAGGGTCAATTATCAGAACCTGAGGAGCAGCAGCCCGATACTTCCCCCATGGACCAGTCCACTTTGTCTCTGGATGAAGCACTTATTCCAGGGGATATGTTATCCACAGATGACATGAAACAATTTCAGGACTTGTTTGAGAGTGGCCTCTAGCCAGGAGATCCCGCTAACTGAAGTGCAAGAGAAACAATATTGCCTTCTCAAAAACCTTCAACCCTCCCAACGGGCCAAATTTGCACTGCCCATAGATGAGGTCATTATGGAAGCGGCCAGTGAGATTTGGCAGACCCCAGCCTCTGCTCTACCAACCAACAAGTGAGCAGACAAAAAGTATTTTGTCCTGGCCAAGGGCATGGCATTTTTATTTTCCCACCCTCAGCCTAATTCCCTAGTGGTGGATGCTGCTCAACAAAGGTCCAAACTTCCCCAGTAGAAGAATGCTGTGGCAGACAAAGGAAGTAAACTTATGGACCTTTTTGGCAGGAAGGTTTACTCTTCTTCAACACTTCTGCTCCGCATCACTAATTATTCAGCTCTTTTGTCAAACCATGACTTTGACAATTACACTAGGCTTACTACACCTACGGAACACTTACCAGACTCAGAGACCAATCCTGAAGTCAACCATTCAAGAGGGCTATGCCTCTGCTAGAATGGCCCTCCAGATTGCACTTGACATGGCAGACACAGCAGCCCATTCCACAGCAATCTCTATCATCATGTGGAAAGCCTTGTGGCTGCAAACTGCTGGAGTCCCTCGAGAGCCCCAAAATAAAGTGGAGGACTTCCCATTTGATAAACAGAAATTATTTGCTGAAAAGAATGAGGAGGTCTTCATTCAAGCAAAGACTCCAGAATGACCCTCCATACTTTCAGTTCGTACACGCCCCCATATCAGTGTAAATGTTACATGCCCTACCAAAGGCACCACAACTTCTTATATTCAAGAGGTCAGCAATGGGGGTTCAATCAATCCCGAACAAGACAGCGACTCTAAAGAAGGTGTCCTCAAAATAACCACAACTCTAATCAACTGTCAAGCAAGCAGCAGGTTTGACTTCCTGGTCGAGGGCTTGCAGATCCTTTCTGCTATACACCCACACAGTTGCACAGTCCCCATTTTCCACCACCACTTGAGACCCTTTTACCATAGTTGGGCCACCATTACATTTGATCGTTAGATTCTCAACATCATCACATCTGGCTACACCACCCCTTTCACAACACTACCTCCAACCTCCCCACCCACCCCATCCCTCTTCAGAGACTCTTCTCATGAAGACCTACTAAAACAGGAGGTCAGCCGACTCTTCTCCATCAGAGCAGTGGAAAGGGTACTAAATGAGTTCAGAGGCAAAGGCTTCTATTCTCCCTACTTCCTCACACAGAAAAGAACAGGCTGTTGGAGGCCTATTCTTGATCTCCAAAAACTCAACCGATATCTTCAAAAGCAGGGGTTCAAAATGATAACTTTTGCTCCTATAATCCCACCGCTAGACAATGGGGATTGGTAGACATTCAAATCACCCGGACTGACCATCAACAACCAAAAATCTACGCTCAAGCCAGCACACACCCTGGAATTTATAGGTGCCTGATTGGTCTCCACAAGGGCATGGGCATACCTGTCTCTTCAAAGGTTCCGAGTTATCCAAGACATTGTCACAGCAGTCAACATGAGCCCCACAGTACCTATACTTGTTTGCCTTCAACTCATGGGCCATATGGCTGCCACAACATATGTAGTTCACCATGCAAAACTGCACTTCTGGTGCCTTCAGCATTGGCTGGCGTCTGTGTATACCCCCTCAAAGCACCATATACACAAACAAGTCACTCCTCCACCCAACGTGATAACTTCCCTCAAGTGGTGGACCAAGTCATGCAACCTTCTGATGGGAGTCCCATTCCATTGAGCCCCACCATCCATCCATATTACCACAGACACCTCCCTCATTGGATGGGGAGCCCACATGTATGGTACGTCTGCACAGGGACAATGGACAATATAGGAGGCAACCTTCCACATAAACATCTTATAGCTCAGAGCAGTTTTCAACGCGTGCAAGCACTTCAGGCTTCACATTCACGACACCACAGTCAGAATACTTACTGACAACATGGCCACAATGTATTACATAAATTACCAGAGGGGTGCCCGTTCCTGCTCCCTCTGTGCAGAATAAATGCGCCTGTGGAATTGGTGCATCTGCAACAAAGTTACCCTACTCGCATCCTACTTACCTGGGATTAACAATGCCACTGCAGATTCTTTAAGCAGACACTTTGTGCTGGACCATGAGTGAGAACTTCATCACAATGTGCTCCAACTTATATTTCTCCACTGGGGATTTCCCCTAATAGACCTTTTTGCCTCCTACGAGAATTCAAAGTACAAATGTTATTGTTCCAGAGCAGGAATTGGACCAGGATCCCTAGGACATGCCTTTCTCCTCAACAATCTGTTGACCCAGAACCATGGGACCCTCCTACATCCTCAGCCTCATGTTCTGCAACTGACAGCCTGGTTCCTGGTTGGTTCCACGAATCTGAAAGGCTCTGCTCTACCCAAGTAAAAGAGGTGTTGATGCATAGCAGGAAGTGTACCAGATGTTCCACTTACCTTCAAAAGTGGCATAGATTCATCTTTTGGTGCACTAGTAAATACCTCGATCCACGTGCAGCGCTCTTACACGAAATCCTAGAATACATCCTCTCCTTGAAACGATCAGGATTAGCCATTGCTTCCCTTAAAGTCCACCTGACAGCAATCACCCCCTTCTGCCACTTCATAGACACGTTTTCAGTGTTTGCACACCCCACCACTAAGAGATTCGTCAAAGTATTGTGCAATCTCAATCTGCCGCACAGGCCAGCACCACTGCCATGGAACCTAGAAATGGTGCTGGACACTCTCACCCAACCACCCTTTGAACCATTAGCTACCTCCCCACTCTCAATAATGATAATCAAGGTGATATTTCTACTTGCCATTACTTCCACCTATAGAGTCAGTGAGCTTGCAGACCTGAAGCAGTACCACCATATACTACCTTTAACAAGGACAATGTTGTATTATGACCTCACACTTCCTTCATTCCCAAAGTATGTTCTAACTTCCATGTCAAGGAACCAATTGTTCTCCCTTCCTTCTATCCTAAACCACATGTGTCCCTTTGGGAGGCTACTCTGCATCCCTTCGACATGCGTAGAGCACTCGACTTTCACATTAGACAGAACTCAATCATTCTGCAACTCTCAATGCTCACTAGTTTCTCTAGTGGACCACTCCAAGGGTGAACCACTTTCATCTCAACATATCTCTAGACTCATAGTTTCGTGTATCACTAAGTGTTATGCCATCTGAAATAAGCCACTTCCAGTAACACCCACGGCTCATTCCACTAGAGCCATAGCGACATCCACAGCTTTCCTATGAGGGGGTTCCTCTCTGAGACATCTGCTGCGCAGCCACATGGTCTTCCAATGATACTTTCATGAAGCATTACCCTATCTTGCATCATTTAACTGACTTCTCAGTAGCCTCAGAAGTACTTTCAACAGCTATTAAACCATGACTCTTTGGAGTCTCTGCTCTTTAATTATGTTTTTTTCAGATACTCAGGGGGACAAGAGGAACTGGCAGGAGCCCAACCATGCACATGAGCAAAAGGACGCAAATGCCATGAGAGGCCTACTGTGCATGCACGGTCTGGTTGGCTACTGCTATGGAAAACTCTGATCTGTGGCACCGGGGCAACCCGACACCAACAGTGGAGCACCCATAGGAATACACATCTTGAAAAAACGTTGTTACTGCATGAGGTGAGTAACTTCCTCTTCTGCTTCCTGAATTACTTACAGAACTTCGTGTAATTAATTTACACGAAGGTAAATTTACATGAAGGTGTCACCTATCCAATTACCAATCTCAACCTTGGAAGTCTTCTATCCAAGTGCTGACACAGAGCTCAATTCTCCTTGGCTTTGGAGAGCAGACATCTCAGTCGAGGTGATATGGCTGCAGCTCACTGCCAGCACAGAAGTATTTTCTCTTGTAAACTTCCCTTTCATTGTAACCTTTTCAAGACAAAATAAGATAATAATGATCTCCTTAAGACAGTATCAGTGTTCAGGCATTATTACAACAGTTGAAGAATGGACTCTGTTTTTAAAACATTAGTATTGGAATATTTAATAGCAAACAAATGGTCATCCCTACTCCATCTTATAAAACATCCCAGGCAATAGGTGCTATGGACTACTGCTAAGCAATGACATAACTTATCTGTTTTACAAGGGAGAATGTTAATCACAAGCTGAAAGAAATGTAGATCTGCTTGCCCTACCACCTGTTCTACAACAGGAACAATCTGTCTATGACAGGTATACCATGAACTATGATACATTATAGGGCGCTGCAAATAGACTTTCCCCAACTTGTCACTATTTTCACTGAGGACAGCCACAAGTGTCATCTTCATCAGGCGAGGCAAGCCATGCTAGACAGGCAAGAAAGGAGACAAAACTATGCTTCTTGCATCTGCTATCTGAGCTGGCTAGCCAGTGAGGGGACAGTGTTATAAAAGGGCACTAACCTTGAGTGTGAGGGAACAATGAAAGTCAATCTTGCTTTACGGAAGCACAATAACACCAAAAGCTACTCTCCTACCCTGAAGGATGCTATGACTAGGCATTGTCCATAGTGAATAATCACTGCCAAATTGGGCCAATGAAGTCAATACGAGGTATAAAAAAGCACTGTGTATACGTAAGGTACAGTTAGAAATATCTTGCACAAAATCCTAACATCTTTGCTCATTTCTTACTCAGGGAATGTTCCCATTCAATTCTGTGAGAATCTTGCTGGAGTGGGCTCTTTGAAGTTTGGTCCATTATTGGAAACTGTCATCTCTGTAGTGCATATGCTGAACTTCCATCTGAAGTTTTACAGGGGGAGCGGAGTCGCATGGGAAAACATTGTAATCTCTAATCCACAAATTTCATAAAAGTGGCTTTTTTAGCTGAATTCTCTCTTTAGAGGGGGCGTCTTGAGAATCTTCCCAACTGTCGCCTGAACATGTAAATCTAAAGATTAACTAATTGAGGAACCAGTAGCTTTTTAGTTTGAATCTCAGTAGCTCTTTATCTTTTACATAAATGGTTCTGCGCTTTTCCTCTCAAATATAATTAAGTTTTATATTTAACATTTGTGGTATGAAAGGGACACATAGGGTAAACAGTGTATGTTTACTGTTCACAAGAAGTATCTCTTGCTAATGCACTGTGCTCCTTATCTATTGTTTTGAAAGATCAAATGAAGCACTTGGGTTATAGGTCTGTTTGGGTAAGCGAGGTCAAATGTCTCTTGTTTCTGTGCTTTCACCTTACAGCTCTCAAATAAATGTGATAAATTAGGTGCTGACAGAGGTCAGTCTTACCAAAAGCATAATTTGAAGTCCTGCAAAATTACCTACACTGAAGCAGAAAAGGTGCTCCTGCTAAAGATTAGCCATAGTAGAAATGAATAGAATGTATTTTGTTACAACTACGCATCTGGAATTGTACCTGTATTTAGCTCGTAGGGTTTTATATAGAGTGACAAAGAGTATCCAACAGTATCAATTATATTCAGATTGAATTAAACACATTTTTTTCTTTCCCCAGCAATGTACAATACTGTAGAAATTCCATTTAATGTCTTATATTTTTAAGTAAAGTTAAAAATATAGTGATTGAGAATTATTTGTTTAAACCCCCATTTAGGGTCTTCTCTGGCAAACATTCTCAAATAAGTAATTCAACTGAGTGATCCTATTGACTTTAGTGGGGTTATTCATGTGAGTAAGGACTGCTCTTTTACATTCAGCCATGCTTAGTAAACATATCAGTCAAATGATTAACATAATGGAAATAATTCCAGGATATTTAAAGTAAAATAATTAAAAGGTATTGGGTGCGGGGGATAGAAGGGGCAAAGACAAATAGGGGTAAATTTAGGTTGACTGTCTCCTATACAAAGAGATGGCTTGCTTCTTTTTTAACCATTTCCATAACATTTCGGTAACCATCTTTTCCCATCATTGTATTGTGGCAGTAATCTTTACCACAGCCTATAAAGTTACTGCTAGGAGAGTTAAAATTCATAAACTGACCATGGTTTGGACATACATATTCTTTAGGCTTGACTACTAGGATTGTCTATATTAAGGTTGCTGGACACTTGTGTTAGCAACTAGATCATGGGTGGTCATGTCTAATGGTCAAAGCTACAACAACCAGTGACCAAGGACAGCACAAATGTTCAGAGTTGGAGTCAGGAAACTATAGAGTCAAAGCCAACAGTAAGAACAAGGGTCAGGAACTGAGCAGGGTTGAAGCAGACTGGATTAAAGCTGGAACCAGGATGGGAACAAGGTAGGAGTAGGCCTAGAGTTAAATTAGGAGCAAGGGAGGCACAAGAGTGAACTCAACTGTGTGTGCAAGTGTTGAGCAGCCAGCAACCTGCTGTTAGTGGTTGGGCTTATGAGCACACCTGGTAGTTCCTCCCAGCCTATCAGCTGCTTCTGCTGTAGCTCACCTGTGATCATTAGTCTTCCTGGAGACTGAGCTAGCTAGTTCCAAGCTCAGCTGCAGGCCTGTGTTCCTGACAGAACTCCCTTCCCCTTTTAAGGGCTCCTATTAGATGACCCGAGGCTTTGCTTCTTGGGGTGAACTCAGTGGAAATTTCACAGCATGTCCAGCACGTGGCTATTCTCCCCTAGTTCACAGGTTTGATGATGTGGACCATAGCCCTCCCAATATATCAAGCAGTGGCACTTACCCTAAACTCATAGGGACCAAGGACTTGCTGGACCCAGCTATTCCTCTTGTCTTTGAATGGTTACAGTTGATGCTGCATGGTTGGAATGAGCTTCTAAATGGGTTTTCTGTATGTGGTTTTAAGGGGGAGATATGGAATAATAGCTTACTCTTCAGCAACTCTAGGAGCTGCAACTTAAATGTTACCTGGTTGATTTATTGCAGATTTGGGATGGGAACAAGTATTGGTGATCCAACCTGGCTAATGGGTAGGCTGATTTGAGGTTCTGAATTGATTACTAACCTGGAGCAATCAAGGATGGCCCACTGGCCAAAAATAATATGGCTACGTCTACATTGGCAAGATTTTGCGCAAATACTTTTAACGCAAGAGTTTTTGCGTTAAATTATTTGCACAAGAGAGCGTCTACACTGGCATGTGCTTTTGTGCAAGAGATGTGCTTTTGCGCAAAAGCATCCGTGCCAGTGTAGACGCTCTCTTAAGAAAGCCCGATGGCCATTTTAGCCATCGGGCTTTCTTGCGCAAGAAATTCATGTTGCCTGTCTACACTGGCCTCTTGCGCAAGAACAGTTGCGCAAGAGGGCTTTTTCATGAGCGGGAGCATCATAGTTCTTGCACAAGAAGCCCTGATTTCACACATTAGAACGTCAGTGTTCTTGCACAAGAACTCCCCGCCAGTGTAGACAGGCAGCATGTTTTTGCGCAAAAGCGGGTGCTTTTGCACAAAATCATGCCAATGTAGATACAGCATATGGGTTTTATATGCTCCTTTAGCAGGCTTTAAATTTCCCCCAGATCCACCACTACTGGTACTGGGGAACCTGTGGGCATGGCTAGGTACAAGTATGTGTTGAAGCCATAGTTGGCATAGAATGTCTCTGTGGTATGGAAGCATGAGCTGAATTACTGTAGGCAAATTTTGCAGAGGGTAGCAGACAGACCCAGATGTTGCTCTAAGATCTGATTGACTCAGTCCATCAGACTGTCTGAGCTTGAGACTAGCTAGCTCAATCTCCAATTGCAAGCTTTTCTTCCTGACAAAATCCCTTTGCAGTTGCTTTTATATTTTCCAGTTGTAACCAAAATTATCCAGGTCATTGTCTGAGATATTGCCAGCTCTTGTGGTTTTTCTGTGAGTGATGGGATTTCAGAGGGTACCGGAGTTTGTCTCAGGATGACATGAGATGCTCCAAGCCCCTTGTCAAGTTCATCCAGAAGCCCATCTGTCTCCTCTCTGCTTGCCATTCTCACAGGAGGGAAAGGAACAGGATGCAGAGAGCACAGCTGTTTGGCATAGGTCCTGTCCTTCCTCCCCGGGTCCTCCTCTCAGAGCCTTGGACACAGGGGTGAAAGTAATTTAAACATCTTTCCAGTACATAGGCTTAGCTCGGTGCCCCTGGAAGGGGTGGGGCCTCAGGTGGAAGGGGTGGGGCTGGGGACTCCAGCAGTGATTTAAAGGGCCCAAGGTGCCAGCCATTGCTGCAAGTCCACCAGGTCTTTTTAAATGGCAGAGCCCTGAGGCAGCTGCTCTCCCCCACCCTTCAGCAGCCCTTGCCCTCCTCCCCCAGTTGCTGACCCTTTTTTCCCACCCCAGCCCCCCATCAGTGGCCCAGAGGGAGGGCAAAAGGGATAGGGCTTTAAGGAGAGAGTTCTTAAAGCTCTGCCGCAGCATTGCTTTGGGTGGATGAAGAACCCTAAGGGGAGCAAAGGTAAGGTTGGGAGGGCCTAGGTGTTGCAGGGGAGCTAAAATGAGGATAGTGGGACCTGATGAGATGGGGGGGAGCTGTATTGATGGTGGGATCTGAGCACATGTGATGAGTGCTGGGAGGGGGAGTTGAGGAGGAAGAGGGATCTGAACTGATTGGGTTCTGATCTGGAAGACTAAATTTAGGACTTAACCGAAGAGGGTTGGACAGGGGTGACCACTGTTTTCTCAGTTGAAAAGGGTCTGGGTTTTTACAGTGTAAAAATGCTGAAGAAACTGGAGTAGAGAGGAAAGGAGTAGAATCACAAGAAGGAATGCCAAATACATATATTGAAAAATATACAAGATTAAATTGCGGCCTTAGGGATTATTGGGAGGCCTGTCATGGGGTGGCAGCAGGGCTCTGGTCTGCCACACTTGCTGTGGGGAAGCAGAGCAATGCAGTAGCCTCAGCTCTGTTCCGCTGCCATCTCCCAGGACAGACTAGTGTCTCAGCTTCAGCATGGCGGCAGGAAGCAAAGCACCCCAGTACCAGCATGGGCTGGCTTGGGAGATGGCTACTGTGAGGCCCATGGTGGCTGCACTGAACTGTGCTATGAATGAGATGGCTCTGCAGGTACACCTCCCCCAGACTGCATGGATGTGCTGGCAGTGGCATAGAGCTAGTAGCTGGAAGATGCTCTAGCCCTGCTGTGCTACCGGTGGTGACACTGAGTGTGGGTGGGGGGGAGGGTAAATTGCACAGGAGCAGCAGGCAGGGCCAGAGGATGCATGGAGGCGGGGAGCACTCAGGTTCACAGGCAGGGCCAGGAGACACGTGATTGGAGGGGAAGGGTGAAGACACACATACACCCTGGAGTCCCGCCAGAAGGGGGTGCCTGCTGGCCATCAAGGAGGATTTGAGGACTGGCACTGACCCTAAGGTAAATTGAGTTTAAGGCCCTTGATGTAAGGTATGTTCAGAATGGTAGCAAGGACAGGGCTCTAAAGGAAAAGATGGAGTCCAGATCTAAGCATGTTATTCCCCTTTTGTTGCTTTACTGTGATGATATTGCCAAAATGTATCTCTGAAATTTTAAAGAAATTGTGACTCAATTCAGATAAATAAGGTAAATAAGTGTAATCTTGCATGTGAGCAACCAGTACAAAAATGTACAAGAAAACATCATCAAAACTCAGAGCTGGCACTATCAAAGGAACCTAACCAAAATAGGAATCCAACTCCTACAGACTGTTAATGAGAATCAGGTACTTAATTTCATTGGGATCCTTTGAATGTCCAGGTCTTCGCTGTCTGCTTTTTTTTTTTTCTCCTTTCCTGATTATCTGTGCTATTCTAAGGCTCATTACTCTTGCTGAAGTTAGTGTCAAAGTGCTCATGAAATGCAATGGAAACAAAATCCACTGTCCTGTTTTCTTCATAACTAGACAGCATTGTCACAGAAAAGAGGTCATCTTATTTACATCTCAGATTCTCTGATTTCATCCTCTTTTTTGTTTGTAAAAAAAACATTAAGCAGTTTTGTGGCAGTCTGACTGATGCTTTAAGTAGCAGAGTGCCACGTTAGCAATGTTTAATGGTTTTTTTTGTAGATTTGAACTAAATTAAGAGAGGTCAGGAAAAGTGAAAAATACTGTAACTCAAGCCAACACCTCTCAAATCAAAAACATACAGTGTAGAGAGCACATTATAAAATCAAGCTGTCATAAGATTACAAGCTGATGTTCCTTCAGACATTTGTCATGCATTTTATATGTTTTGTTTCTTGCTTTCCCTTGTGATGAAAACTGTTCATTATTTCAGGCATTTTTCAAGACTTTATTCAGATTATTCCAATGAGAACACAGGAATGACATTATCCATATGTAAATTTTGGAGTTAAATGGGACAGGAAATGCTACTGAATTGATGAAAACCATTCGATAAAATAACTTATTACAAATAATAATAAGAAAGGTGAAGACAAGAAAACTACATCTTGCCAAGTGGTGGTCTAAGAGGGGAACAATATAAGTAATATGACAAAGATCGTTAACAAAAATGAGCCATTCAGTACAAAGTGCCACGCTAACTGGCACTTCTGGTACTTACAAAATGGAGAAATACCTGCAACAAAGTTAACCTGTCTTCCTTCCATTTTTCTTCTTCTTGTCTCCAATCAGTAATTTTCTAGCATGCTTTGGCTTAGTGAAGTCTACAAATGAACCAAGTTTCTTCAAATATGGCTCAGCAGTATGGAATAGTGGCAGAGAGAGGATATCTGAACTAAAACTCTCACCAGGCAACAAAACAGCTTAAGAAGTTGCAGTTTCTTTCTCTTTCTTTTTCTCCAAGTTTTACTTGGTACAAGGGAAGCTTATGCCAAAATCCCCTATCTCGAAGCCCTGCTCTGCATGTCATAAACCAGTGTCTTCACTGTGATCTTCACTCTCACTTTTGAAAGTGCTTAGGTGAATGGTGGCAATGAATGCCCACTTTTGTTTAGGAAAAGCAAAAAAATAAAAATCTTTTTGATAAGAAGTCTCAGGGGGGTAACCGTGTTAGACTGTAACTGAAAAAAACGTAAACAATGAATGGTCCTGTAGCATCTTTAGAGCCTAACAAAAATGTAGATGGCATTATGAGCCTTCATGGGCACAACCCACTACTTCAGGTGAATGGAGCAAGGGGTCCAGAGGTACAAATAAATAGCAGAAAAAAAAGGGATGGTGAGCGAACAAGAAAGGAAAAAAAATCTTGTCAGTTGGAGTGTCTGTGCTAAATGAGGCTAATATATTGGGCTGTAAGTGCCTGGTACTTAGCTTTTGATGTCATTAGGGTGTTGAATGTAGCAGCCCATCCAGTTCATGTCTTTGTTCAACCCTTGATTATAGGTGTCAAAGTTCTTGCCTTCATTTACAAATCTGACATCTTTAATCAAAGTTATTCCTTCAAGAGTCTGGTCTGACTGCTCCGTCAAAATGCATCTAGCTGCAATTTCACATTTCACACACACCTCCCAGATTATGGGCAGGAGTATATTTTCTAATCTCATGACTACCAGGTTCCTAAAAAGCTTGGAGAGTTTGTACTCACTTACCAGAGATTTACTCCTTCTTTGGACTTGAATTTAATATTATCAGCTTTTGTGGGGCCTTGTTTCAAGCCTTTAGCCACTGGGGCTCCTTGTTACATCTCTCTACAGAAGTCACCTTCCTTATTGCAATCACCTATGGGAGGACAAAGGAAGAGCTTCATGCCCTGGTAATAGATCCTTCTTATAACACTTTTTATAAGAACAAGTGTAGTTTAAGTCACACCTTATGTTTTTTTCCAAAATTGTTTCTGATATCTACCTCAATCAGTCAATACACTTACCAGTTTTCTTTCCATAGCCTCATGCTCTCAAAGATGAAGAAGAGGTCCATGTTTTAGGTGTATGCTGAGCTCTTCTTCTTTATTCCCACAGAACAAAGCTTTCTGGGTCCCTTCCCAACTTTTAATGCCCCGTGCAGAATAAATGGGAGAGCATCCTGTCACCTTGCAATGACTCTCCAAATGGATCACCAGCTGAATTGCTCTGTGGTATCTCACCAAGGGCATTATGTGTTTGAGAAGGGTTCAGCACATTCAGCCAGAGCACATTCAGCCTCCAAGGCATCTGTGGGGAAATGTCCTTATTGAAGACATCTGTAGAACAGGCATGTTGGCAAGATATTATGCATTACTACTGCTTCAATGGAAGATACAAATGTGGAGACAGCAGTCTACACTGCAGGCTTCTTGCGCAAGAACTGTGTTGCACAAGAGTTCTTGCGCAAAAGGTCTTGCGCAAGAGCGTGTCCATACTGCCATGTGCTTTTGCGCAAGAGATGTGCTTTTGCACAAGAGTGTCCATGGCAGTGTGGATGCTCTCTTGCACAAGAAAGCTCTGATGCCCGTCCACACTGCCTTCTTGTGTAAGAGTTCTTTCGCAAGAGGGCTTATTCCTTGTGGGGAGACGAATAACTCTTGTGCAAGAAACCCTCTATTCCGATGCTTTACTGTAAATTTACTGGCACAAGCACGTGCGTGCAATGTAGACGCGCCACAAGTTTTTGCACAAGAACAGCCGTTCTTGCGCAAGAAGCCTGCAGTGTAGACATAGCCCTAGGGTATGAGTATACTGCAATGTAAGCCCAGCATTAGTGGGACTCTAGTCAGCTAACATTGCCTTAGAGAGCCCAGGGCTTGAGCATTTACGCTGATTGTTAGCCTTACATTATTTATTTTCTATCCTGGACTCAGTGTGGGCTTGTGCAGCTGCTCGAAGAGAATCAAATGCCACCTGATTAGCTGAGCTGATTAGCAGAGAACCCACAGTTAGGTTTTTTGTTTCTACTGGTGGTGCACATTCCCACATGCCTCAGCGTGCACACATTTTATTCCATGCATGGATGGGAAAAATCTGCACATGGATGGAAAAGATTAGAGGGAACATTGGTCCTGCCAAGCTTACCAGGGACACAGAATGGCAAGCAGGAAGATGGATCTGACTGTGGGGAACTGAGGAAATCAGACCAATGAGCATGATGGCAGGAATGTTGGAGGAGCTGGACAGTGTTGGAGCAGTGGGGGGGCAGTCTTAGAACTGAGGGAAAATGCGGGGTTTGGAGCAGAGAGGGAACTGTGGGGGTTTTTTGGAGCAGGAGACAGGGGTAGAAAGGAGTGGGTCAGATGTTGACAGCTTTCAGCTCTGTGCCCCCAGATGCCCATAGCTGGGCTCCCTAACTTAAAAAACTCCACATTTACTCCAAGCTACAGATAACCAGGCTGCAGTGGACATGAGGAGAGAGGAAGCAATGAAGGGACTACTGCAACCAGTGCGTTCTGTGGCTAGGGCATCACTACCAAGGAACCAGAGGCAGTGGAGGTGGGGTGCTGGGGCAGTGGTATGTCAGGATGCTGATAAATTGTTTTTAAATAATAAAGGAAATTAAACAGCCAAAAGCTTTTTAAATAGAGTTAAGGCTGCCTGTGACAGTACTTCTTTCCCTTCCAGAATGTTGATTTCTGTCCCTTCTCCCATCAATAAGCTAAGTGTAGATAGTTCCTGTTTGCGACACCTGAACTACCCTCACATTTTGCCAAGCTTACTTAGTAAGAGAAGTAAGAGTAGAGTAAGAGAAGGAGTTAGATTTTGTCTGAAATGCTTATGTGCTGAGTTCCCAGAATTATGCATAGCTTTTAAGAGTAGAGTGCTAATATGCATGTACTGGGTGTCCTTTGGCATCACTCAAAGAGGATGACATTAAGGTTGTGTTGCAGGGGTGACCTGTTCCTTAATTTGCATTTGCTGTTCACAGGTGTTTAAAGTAATTCAAGCTTAACGCTTGGTGCCCTAGTTTTCAGAAGTTTGAATGTAGTTGAATGAGGCTCTCTTGAGCAAACAATTGCATTAATAAAAGGTTGGGACCTGGAATATTCTCTAACTCAATCTGAAGCTATTGGGTTTGATATAAGACTCAACGGATGTAGAGCTATTGCTTAGATTGACATAATAATCCATTCTGTCCTTTGACTCTATTAATATGAACCTCAGAGTCCAGAAAACCATATATTGGGCCAGAACTTGAGCTGATTTCAGTTGTTGTAGTCCACTGCCATAGATGGAACTATAGCTGACCTGGGGCATGGCATCCACACTGTAGCATGCAGACCCAAGTCGAAACAGCCATATCTCAGATGTAAGCAAGCAGTCAAAGAAGAAACTATTGCTCACCTTTTTGTAATGTTTGCTCTTCTGACTTGTGTTGTATATGTCCATTGCATGACACTTGCTCCTTCTCCAACACAATGGAGTCTATCATAGAAGATTCTGTCTGAAGAACTGGAAGGATCAATGGGATGGCACCATCCTTTATGCCTGGGACTGAAGCATGAGGGACACCAGCCTACAGTTAGGCCAAACTCTGTGCATTCATGCATGACATACCTAAAGATAATGGACATATGCAACATATCTTGAAGCACAGACATTGTAAGAAGCGGTGTAACCATTTCATATGCTTAACTTTAAGAACAATTTTAAGTCCCTATTTGTTGAGCAAAGCACATATGTAACTGCCACTGAAGTTATGGGGAAAGGGCTTTATAAAGGTTGTAGGATCAAGCAAATTTGAATTGCTTGACACATTCATGAGAATGAGTTTCTTTTAAGATCCTCTAAGGACATCCCAATAAAGAGTATTCACTGGACCAAAGCACATCGATCTGTGTAGCCTTAAGGGGCCTGGAATATAATGACAAGCAATAATTAATATCCCTTTCAGTAACCCATATTTACAGTCCTTCAGGAATATTGCACCTTGGGTTATTGTGTTAGGAATTTTCTTCCCTTTTCACAATCCATTATTTTCTAATTAAGAGTTAGTCTGCTATCATATGCAAGAGTTAGTCTGCTATCATGTATCATATGCATATATATCATATGCAGTTATATATATATAACTTCCACTAAATATCTTGGAGCAGAGCTTGACCTGCAAAATGCAAATAAAACATAGTACAACAAGCAGAAAAAATGTCTTCAGGTATATATCGTATGTCACCTTCAAAAGTATGGTGCATAAATCAGGCACAATCCACAGTGAAAGGAAGATCAGTCCCCTGCCTGCTATTTTTTCAGTGTCAGTTTTGATTGGGTACATGCTAATTCAAAATCTCAGTCATGAATTGAACCATATTGAACTGATCAAGAGCACTTCAGCACACAGTGCAGCACATAGTTGGTATATTATTTCCAGATGATTAGTCACTCTGTGTTTTCCCAGAGCTGCCTTAATGTACAATCATTTCCTACATTACCTTTTTCCTTCTGGCTATACAAGAAAGATGATATATAAGTACAAGTGTCAGATATGGTATATAAAGTTCAATCTGCTCACAATACCTTTAGCCACATCTGTGGCTTTTCTGTATGTTTCCTTTCCAAAGCAGGGATCTTCTTACCCAGAAGTTACCCTTATTTCCAATTCTGCTATTGGTTACTGTTGATTGTATATAATACTTCAAGCATCTTGTACGCAGTATTTATGGTAGAGTCCCAATAAGTTAACAACTGATCTGGAATATAAGGCCCAATTCATTCTGTTCTCCATTCATCTGTATTTTTACCCATCAGTTTCCAAATCCTACAGTGGAGGATTCTGCCTCCTTTTTTTCCTGACTCAAACATTTGTACTTGCATGTGGATTTGCATATCTGGAGCAAGGACATAATTAAGAACTGAGAGAGGGGACAATTAAATTTTCCTGTAGTTCATAAAAGCCTCTGTTTCTGAGCTTGCAAGGGAAGTCTAATATCGCCACTAGGCATCACAATTTCTGATTCATGGGGAAGATGCAAGCCAAAAAAAGCCCACTTCACTCCAGAGATCTCACAAAGACCACATTTGCAGCCATCTCACTTGCAGCTCCTTTCACGTGTCCCACCATCCGAATCTATGTTATCTGGCAAAACTGAACTCCTCAACTTTCACTAAGTCCTGCCTCCCGACCTGTCTTTGCCACCAGGGTAAATAACACCACTATCTTCCCTGTTCTTTGGGACTGCAGTCTCAGAATCACCCTTGATGACTTCTTTTTTTTTTCCTTTTGTCCTTCAGAGAGGCTGTTGCCAGATCATGTCATTTCTTCCTACAGAATGTCTCTGTCAAATGTTATCCCTACTGCCAGAATTCCTGTTCATGCCCTGATTATTTCCCACTGTAATTCCTTCTCTGGCTTGCCCAATACCCACCTGGCTCCTCTCCAGGCCATACAAATGAAAACACCATCAAACTCAAATTTCCTACATGCTGCTCTGACCTTGGCACCTCCCTTTTAAGCCCCTTCACTGCTTCCAAATACTCTCCATACTTATCCTCATTTTAACAGCTCTGCACAGGAGTTTCTGCATCACCGCTTACCTGCTACTCTCCAGACTCTGCAACTGTCTTTCTTACAGCTTCTCAAACATGTCCCACCATTAGCATTGGCTTGGTTTTGATCCTGCACTCTGCCAATTCCATTTTCCTCCAAGCACAGTTTTTGTCCAACACTCCATGTATATACAGCAAAGGAAGACTAATCCACTGCTACTGTACAGCAATGAAAAATGATGTTAGTGTCACTTTGGCTTTCTGCCACTCACATTCAGAAGACAGGGCCTGATCCAAAGCCACTGAAATGAATGGACTCAGACTCACATTCCTCAGCACTGGTTTTCTTGAAGCCTTCTTTTGAAATTTTGTCAGAATGAAAGGCTGCTTCTTCATTCATAAAAAATTAAACATCTAGTAGAGTGTCATAAAAAGCTTAAAGGAAGGCAGTGATATATTACATTTGTGTTAAAATAGCAGAGCACCATCTGCAATGTATTGAGTTTTACAATTGAACCAACAAAGGTGAGTACACTCTGATATTTCGCAGAACTACTCATCTAAATGCTAGCTTAATATCTAATAATGGTGAGCCAAATTCATCCCTAATGCAACTTGCCCACCTTTTAGCAGTATATGTATTAAAAGTGTGAAAACACACCCAAAGATGCCTCAACACGCTCTTTATTTCTCTTTAAAAAAACTGAGGCCAAAGCAAAAAAGTTACTTGAAACAAATTACCATTACACTGGACCATTTTTAATTTGCTCTTCTAATCTTTAAGTATCAATGCCCCAATCCAATAAAGCAATTACACATGTGCTTAACTATGAGCATGTGTTTAGACACACTGAAGTCAATAAGACTTCATACTTAAAGTTTAGCATGTTCTTATGGCCCAAATCTTCAGAGATATTTAGGCACCAATTCCCATTGACGTTAATGGTAGTTAGGTATCTCAATACCTTTGATGATCTGGACCTAAGTACTTTGTTGGATTGGAATCCAAATTCTGCATTAATGTGCACTGGAACCAATTTAAGCCAAATGAAACTGTACACAAGAATCAAAGGCATAGTTTGGCACTAAAGAAGTTGGATGTTTAACTTTTAAGATTTTTTTGGCTTTGTCATTTTCTTGGGATTTTAGCTGTAAGAAAAGGAATGAACCAAAGACGAGCTAGAAACTTTCTATTAATAATTATCACAGCACAAAAATAACAGCTTGGTTGTTTGTGTTAGAATAAAGCATATATTAGACTCTGCTGGTTGAACCACCCTTGTAATTGGCCCACTGTACATGGAGAGAAACATGGGGTGACATTAATCTCTGTTACTTTGTTTAGGTGACCCAGTTTCCAGGGTCCTGTGTCTGAAACTGGTAGATATATGGCTACAATTTCCTTTTTTTTTAAATTGTGTCTTAAGCAATGTTGCCAACACTATGTTTATTGTTTAATTTGTAGTCTGCAGAGAATGTGAGAGCCAAGTCTGCTGCCAGTGTCACCACAGAATTTGGAATGTGTCATTTTTGTTACAGAAATCACTCTGCCAAGAGTTTGCTTAAAGAAATCTACTGATTCATTTACAAACATCAGAGTTTTAGAATTACAGCTTTAGCTGAATGCCCTACACAAGGAAGGTAAAGGGGACATTGAGCACATTTGTCACACTTCTTTCTGGTTCTTGTGGAGGTGCTGGAGGTCTATTTCCCCCAAAACTCTAGTAACAATCCAACCTGCTGTCTCTTGCTGATGGCTTCCCACCATTTCTGGATAATGTCTGTAAAGGTATGTTAATCCTGCCCAGTTGGAGCTTGTATATTGTTATGTGACATCCTAAGGCTTATATTTAATTCATGTCTTGCATAGAATATAAAGTAGGGACATTATAGACTTGTATTATTTTAATTAAAGAAAAAATAATTCCTCAGCACTTAACACCGTAGCCAATCCCCAACCATGTTTGATGCTGGAATTGGTAATATCTGCAATGTGCCATGCTGGGATATGACACTGAAAGGGAGACAGCCATAATGTTAGACTCTACAGACTTGCAAAAGAATTAAGGTTCAAATGATCAAGATGCTGATTATTCTTCTTATCATAGTTATTGGGGAGACCAGATTCTGCATAAGATTCCATTTTTAATTTTTGAATTAAAGATGGATCTAAATTGCAAAGTTCAGATTCAGATTGGGATCTGAGTTGAACTTCTATAAAGTTCAAGAGGGCTTATAGCTGGTGTTCCACTGCAGTCCTATCCTTGTTTTTTAATACTTTCCGTATGATGCTCAACAGTCTCCACTATTATTGGATGAATGTATTGGGAGATGAAAACATGCAACACAGGTGATACTCAATGGCTAGGCAACATTTTTACCACAGTTAAGATTGCTTCACCATAACCATCAGATTCCCAATAAGCAACCAAACAAAATTCTAGGGGAGTGAAAGTTACACACCTGGTTCCAGTGTCTTTGAAAAATTGAATAAAGATGAAACACTGAGAGAGAAAGAGGCTGTGAAAGGGTTCTGTTGTCCAGCCAAGTGTAGAATCTGACCTTGTCCTCACCTTAAAATGACATGTTAAAGGAAGCGTCGGGGATGGCTCACTGGAGAAAGAAGTGTTTTCCATTCATTCGCATGAGCGTGGAAGCTATTTGGCAGAACATAAAACAGGTCAGGATCAGAGCTAGCCTTGTAAAACCTATCTGCCCTTATTTAAAAAAGAATCTCTTAATCCTTTAGAAAAGCAGAAACAAAAAAATGCAGCCTGTGTTAAAAAAACCCCATGTCCCAAGTCTTGAACCAGCCAGTGTTTGTTTTACGTGCCTGGTATTTCAGCCTAGTGTACGAGTACAGACTTCCCGTACCACTTGTGGCTTTGGAAGCTTTTGATGGAAATGCCTTGAGCTAAGTAACTTTCTGCTGTGAACATTACCTTTTAATTGCCTTCATCATTGATTCATTTCTGACTTGTGATGGATATGTCTTAGTGGCTGTACTCTGAGAAGTCTTCTACAACTGGTAGAGACCTAGGTTAGGCTTATTATTAATTAATTTGAGAGATTTGCAAACTAGCTTTATTGTCACGGGGTGTGTTGCATTAATGGGCAGACCGACTGTATGCTACAGAATAACAAGGGCAATCTTCTCATGGACACTCAAGACCTGATGTGTTGATTTTCTTTTTGTGGTGTATAAGCAGTTGTAGGTATTTTTATACTCTTCAGCTATTTATATTTGTGACCATTTGCTCAATAATAAAAATATCTCAGAATGTTTCATGTTGATTTGTAATTTACTTTGTAGCATAACAGCCTAATTAAATCCATTTCATTTATTTTAGAGTAGCAACAATTGTGGGCAATAGGTAAGGCTTCCTGCTTTTACTTGTTTTCAAGTGACAGCAACTGTGGTTTGACTGACTGACGTTTCAAACCCAAATTGCTGCAGGAAAATACAAGTCACCCCGTTCACTGCAAGATTCCTGTGCCTCCACTTCATCCAGTTTTATTTAGTCAAAAACATCCCTGTGTATTAGGTCCAAAAACTCCATCATGGTTTTCCTATTTATCTATCTTTCCTCCCTGCCCTGTGTTTTACGCAGCTTGTTTCTTAGATGTACTGGCAGAGTCACATATGAGTTATGCAGGCCATCCCCAATGAGTGCCAATAAAACTGTTATGTCTATCTATTTTATGTGTTTATAGAAAGCCAGTCACACAGCACAATCTAGTTGCTTTATACTTCATAATATCATACTGTGTTCTGCATTTGTCACAGGGCAGGTTTTTTGCTGGTTGCAGCAGAGTGTAGGGTTGTCAGGAAGCCACTTATGTCCAAAGATAGAGCAGCTTGGGAACTGCGCTCACTTGCATAATCATGCAATGGTTCTCAAGGGGCTGTAGTGAATCATTCACCCTTTCTGAAATAGCCCTCTTCACCACTGTGCCAGGGAGCAAGGAAGGAGGCAAAGCTAAAATACCTCTCTGCTTACTGGGGAGCTCCCCAGTGAGAAATCCTAGCAGGGGGTGTCTAAACTGTTTCCTACTGCCTATGTGTCTGTCACCTGAGCAGTACATAGGGAGTACAGTGAGACTCTTCCTCTACCTATCTTACAGGACATTTGTTTAGAATGGATGTAAACAAAATTTTCAAAATGTTATTGGTGCTACTTTTATATCCCACCTTCCTGTAAAGCTTGTCTTTTATTCGCTACTGAACAGGTCCTAGAAGAAAAACGAAAAACATAAAGTCTCATAGAAATCGGTAAGGTAGGTTTTCTCCCTTATTTCATTATGTTACTCTGGGAAGCTGTAAATTGTTGCCATTTGCCAAGACCAGTTAGTGTCAGAGAAGGAAGAGCAATAGAAAATTACTTATCCAGATAGTTATATGGCTCATCACCAAAGTACTGAGCATCTCCCATTACTTAAAAGATGACAGACAGATGACTAGAAATAAAACCCTTATGCCATTAAAATGGGGGAGCCTGGGCTTTACATGTTATAAAACTATATTTAGCCTTTATGGGTCCCAAGATATGGGACCTTACATATTTTAAGGGCCAATTATCTCATCACCATGAGGGCAAGAAATAACAACTACATATTATGAAAAGCAGAGAATCCCAGACCTTGCTCCTAGAAGTGCACAGACTCAAGGTATCAAAAGCCGAAAGCTGTAGTACTGTACACTGAAAAAGTACAATGCTCAGAACATTATTTTGTTCCCAAAAAATTTCAACTTTGGGGGAAAAATGTGGCCAGAAACTTTTAGATAGGAAACAAATGTTTTTGTTTGAAAATGCCATTGCAGTGCCTCACAGGAATAGCAATTCAAATGCCTCATGCCATCATTCTCTTCTGTGGACCCAGGCTTCCTGACTGGACTGTTTTGCCTCCTTATGCAGTATGGTCTTATCTCTTCAGGAGCCACGCTGGTGCTTCAAGGGAGTCTCTGCCTGTGAGTGATGTAATTTGTCATAGGAGCCTCAGCTGCAGAAGAGAATGGGGTAATGAGACACATGAAAGACAACTTCAATGAGGCACCATGGTGGCACTTCTAAATAGAAATTTTTGGGTTTAGGCTAAAATTTTTCAGGTTCTTGGTGTTCAGCTTTTCCATGACAATTTGAAATTTTCTGGGTGAAATTCAATAATATTTTGCAAAAAAAAAAAATTAAAAAAATTTGAAATACCATTTTTGTACCAAAACACTTTTGATGGAAAAATTTCCACCAGACCTAGTGAACAATTATTTCAGAAAAGGTTTAGCAGTTTTTACAATTTATTTATTTTTTCCTCTCAAAGTAAGTACAGCTGGACACATGGAAATAAGGGAGTCTCAGATTTATATGAAAAAAGTATAACACTTGCTAAAAGTTTTCTAAAGTAGCTTGTCCTGCTAAATGTGTGGTATATATAGAATAATACTTGATGTGGTTATTTTACTGACACACATTTGGACTGGTTCAATGAATGCGGCTTTCTTGCTCTCAGAAGCTCTGACTAACCAGCCAGGTAGTAAATATGGGACAATTTAGTTACTTTTACAAATGAACTCTCTGAAGTCTGTGCATTCATAATACACCCTTTATTTGGAATTAGAAGATTTACCCAGGCTGCCATGGAGAAAGAGGACAATCCCAGACTTCTCTTACCACAGCAGCTTAGGGGCCAGGTGAGAAGTGCATGTCCATGGCTGATGCAGCTGCACTAGACACAACTGGGAGAGGGATGTATGTAACCCAGCTGGGAGACAGACATACGGACAGCCAAACTCTTTCATATATGTTAGATAGTTGTCAGTTCCTCCACCTCTGCCCCATGCTGCCCCAATTGGATTATAGCTGACCCAGTCATAAGAGCATAAAAACGGCCAAACTGGGTCAGACCAAAGGTCCATCTAGCCCAGTATTCTGTCTGCAGACAGTGGCTAATACCAGATGCCCCAGAGGGAGGGATCACAACGGGTAATCCTCACGTGATCCCTCCCTTGTCACCCACTTCCAGAGAAACAGAGGCTAGGGATACCATTCCTACCCATCCTCACTAATAGCCATTGATGGACCTAACCTCCATGAATCTATCTAGCTCTTTTTTGAACCCTGTTAAAGTTCTAGTCTTTACTGAATCCTCTGGCAAGGAATTCCACAGGTTGACTGTGCGCTGAGTGAAGAAAAAACTTCCTTTTGTTTGTTTTAAACCTGCTGCCTATTAATTTAATTTGGTGACCCCTAGTTTTTTTATTGTGGGGAATAAGTAAATAACTTTTCCTTATTCACTTTTTCCATACAGTCATGATTTTATAGACATCTATCATGTCCCCCCTTAGTCTCCTCTTTTCTAAGCTGAGAAGTCCAAGTCTTTTTAATCTCTCTTCATTTGGGACCCGTTACAAACCCCTAATCATTTTTGTTGCCCTTTTCTGAACCTTTTCCAATGCCAATATATCTTTTTTGAGATAAGGCGACCACATCTGTACGCAGTATTCAAGATGTGGGTGTACCATGGTTTTATATAGAGGCAATAAGATATTTTCTGGCATATTCTCTATCCGTTATTTAATGACTCCTAACATTCTATTTGCTTTTTTGACTGCCACTGCACACTGCGTGGATGTTTTCAGAGAACTATCCATAAAGACTCCAAGATCTCTCTCTTGAGTAGTTGTAGCCAAATTAATTGCCATCATATTTTACATATAGTTGGGATTATATTTTCCAATGTGCATTACTTTACATTTATCACCATTAAATTTCATTTGCCATTTTGTTGCCCATGTCAGTCCTCATCTCTGGTCCCTTGCTACCTCCTGTGGTCATTATACAGTACAGCTGTCCCTACTAGCAGACCCTTCCCTTTCCATTTTATGAGAAACAATCGCATTAGAGGCACATCCCATTGTTTTGGCACAACCAAACTGTTATCTAAAAGCAGCAATCTCCTTTATTAGAATACATAAAATAATCCTAGAATGTATTAAAAGAAATGCAAGGATTTAAAAATCTTTTTTTTATGATGTAACAGATGGCATTGTTAACTGGGATGCTGAGCATAAGCTATTGAAACTTAGTATTTCAGAGGTAATTACGATAGCTTCTACTGGCTGGTGGCTCTAGAGATGAATAATTATTTCAGATGTGGAAAAATGCCTAATATTAGTCAGGGAGTAATTATACAACTTCAACCTTTATTTATTTTGCATGGTTTCCAAAACCAAACTACCTCCTCAAAGCTCTTCCATATATTTTTTAGAAGCTCTGCTATTTCCAGAACATGGTGGTATGCAACATAAGTTAAAGGACTGGATAGATAAGCATAGAGTTTCATACTATTCCTGGGAAACAGTGGCACAAATTCATTTGTATGCATTGTACTGAGCTGAGATCAGTTTTCTAGCACATAGAGATTTGGCTAAAAGTAGCTGGTTTGGTTTTGTGATTGTGTTTGATGACAGGTAACCAAAACAACTTTATCTATTCCCAGAGTGCAAAGTAATTTACAAGTATTTTGGTAAATGTTAAAGTTTAGCATCTGTTATCCCAAAGGAATTTTAAAAAACTAATAAAATAACAATCTGAGGGAAGAAAAATAACATTTTATAAACAACAAAAGAAGTCCCAGGCACGAGTTTTCACAGCCAGGTAAAACCCTGTAGAACATTAGTGCTGGGGAAATGAATTGACACCACAGATATGTTTCTAGAGTATTGTTTTGATCTAGTGATATATAAATATTCCAAATCTAAAACAGAAAGTTTATGTAAAAAATTGCCAAATCCATTTCTATACGTACTTCATTCCCAGTTCTTTGGGAAATGATATGCTTTCTACTTAATGACACTGAAAATTGGTCCAAGAGCAGAAAGCCAAATATGAAGCATGCATAAATGCTATAGTATGATTTGTGGGCAATTATTTCTGTCATCTGATATAAACATTATTTGAATGAGTGGTAACACTGAGGTTATTACAGTAATCTATTAAATAGCGTAGTTTTGCAGATGTAAAGAGAATTAAAAGTATTTGTATTTTTAAATGGAATCTCTCTCCATAGCCCTTAGTTTTGATACATTTCACAGTGAATGAATCAATATTCTTTCAACACTTGTTCATGACATATCAATATTCTTGGATTCATTGTTTATGGAACATGCTTTTATTATTAGATGCTTTTATATTTAATGTATTGTATTTATTTCTTCTTTGTTATACCCCATCAGAATAACTGAAAGATTGCAGTTTTAATACAGGTTGAACCTCTTTGGTCTAGCATATGCAGGATCTGACTGGCCCCGGACCAGGGAATTTGCCGTATCGGGGAGGTCAATGCACTGGGGTCTCTCTACTTTTCCTTCTGGCTGCCCTGCTGCTGTGTGGGGCTCTGCTCTCCCTCTTCTTCCCACACTTCTGCTGCCACCCAAGGCTCCGCTTTTGCCCTGTGGCTGTGCTGCCACCCAGGGAGGAGGACTCTGTGCTTCACCAAGAGGCCTTGCTGCCGCCCAGGACTCAACACTCTGCTTACCCTAGTCTGTCAACACTCCTGGCCCTACGGGGTCTCCCTGACAATCCTGGACCAGGGGAGTTGCCAGCCCAGGGAAACCCAGATTACGGAGTGTCAACCTGTATTACTAATTAATTTAAACACAAAAAACTAGGATAAAGCAACAATGTTATGTTTCCGTCGCTTTGATATGATTCACTTGTGCCTACTTTTGTTAGTTGGTAGGCCTGTCTTGTGTGTGTTGCAGCTTCAAAGTAGCAATAACAAACAGTCCTACACAGAGTGAGATATAAAAGTCTAGTCCAGGAATGGGCAGTAAGTGGACCATGTGCCAGATGCAGGACACCACGCTTGGCCCCTGGTGGGCTACCAGATTATTCATTCACCTGTATCTCTGCTGCAGGGGAGTTGCAGCCTGTGTGGGAGCTGCTGGAAGCAGTGGCCCAGCCTGTGGTGCTTCATGCAGCTCCCACTGGCCAGGAATGGTAAACAGCCGCCAATGGGAGTTGAGAGGCTGTACCTGTGGAGGTGCAGGTAAATAAATCACCTGGCAGGGTGAACTGCATCCAGCTCGCAGGCCACTTATTGCTCACCCCCCGTCTAATCTCTGGGAACAAACACATGGATCACAAAGCAAAGTTCTTACCTGAAAAGCTTAAGTCTTGGTCTTCTAGTCCATTGGAGATAGTCCATATGAGTGTCCCCATTCGTTTATAATCCCAGGTCAGGAACTGTTGAATGATGGGTCCCAACTGAGAGCTCCAGCATCTAGACAGCACTATGAGGGACTGAGTCCAGCCACCATATCCCAGACATCCTAACATTCTCCCCAAATGTGGCCACTCTAGCCGTTGTTTGTTCATAGTAGGGGCAAACTTGACTGCTCGCTAACTTTGACTGTCCAAAGGACAAAAAATGTCAGCCAGTAGGACTGTGAGATACTTTTGGCAGATTCTCAGGGCATGAATCTAGTGGGGCTGCATCTAAACTCCAGAGCAGTAGAGCTTGAGCCCTGGGTCCAGGCTTTACTTCCCTGCAGTGGGGTCCTGGGATCCTGGGCCCAAGCCCTGGGTTAGTGTAATGTATGTGTCCTGGGCTTATATGCAGTGTGGACATACCTTTAGTGGACAACTGCCTTCAGTGGGAGCAAGGATCAGTCAATTTTTCCATTTTCCCTCTGAGCACTATAACTTTTATTGTCCCTAGATTAAGTATGAACCCTCTGTTGAGCCTGTTTGCTTATTTCTTTCATGCACTGAGCCATCTTCAATAGAGAGTGCATCAATGAGGAAGAAGACATACAGTGGTGTACATGTGTAACCCAGGCCTGCTTAGACTGGGGTTCATGTTCTTTCTCTAAGTCCAGGTAGAGGTTGATGAGTCTTCTACAGCCTTTGCTGAGGGCCAATGGCTTTCAGGTCATGTAGTAAAACCCCTTGTATTTAGCTCCAAAGTTCCCAGGTTAGATCATGCTCATCAACAACCAGTGTCTTTTGGTATTACACATGCAGACCACATCTTGACATGCTGCTTTTATTTCAGAAAGTAGTTTCCTATGCACTAGAAATTAATTCCTCAAAGGAGAGTACTTGTGATTTATTTTTAATAATTTCAAAAAATTGGCTTTTGGTTACATATTTTATCTGATGGGTGATTATTGTTTTGTTGTTGTGAGGTTTGTTGGTTTTTTGGAGCATGTTTATATGTTTAAAAGGGGAATTAAACCTTGTGACATGGCTGGAATTTAAAACTAATCATTAGATGTAAAACAAAATAATCTGAACCATTTTTGCAAAAATACTCAAAATGTTAAATGTATGCTACATGTCTAATTTAAGCTCAAAAGAAAGAATATTAAATGAAACTACTTTTAACTCAAGCAGTGGTTTTTAAGTATTGTAGAACATATGGTATGTTAAAATACCACTGTTATGAGAACCTACTGGTGTGAAGTAGAATTTAAATTATAGCCTTAATTCTGAATTTCTGAATTTTAGTGTTATTTTAATGACTGTGGATGTGTGCCCGATGGAGCATTTCAGTTTCCAGGGTTGTCAATGTGCAGAACAAGTACAACACAGACCACACACTACCGTATAAGTTCCCCAGTGTTGTCCCACCAACCTACGTTGTCCCTGATCTGTAATGATCAGGGCCAGCTTTAGGAAGTGCGGGACCCTATTCGCGAGGGCGGGGCCCGCGCATGCACCGCACACCTGGGAGCAGGGCCCTCTTAGGTGCGGGGCCCCCCTCTTAGGCACGGGGCCCGATTCGGGGGAATCAGGGGAATCGGCCTAAAGATGGCCCTGGTAATGATCATTTCTTAATGTGAGAGTGGAGTTCACTTTCTTTGTCCATTCATTACTTGGACTTTCTTTTGATATTTGTGATGTTTCCGCTGAAATATTTTCCATACCACCTTTTCTCTGACCATGCACTGTATACTCCAATAGCAACTCTGTGGGTTAAATCAGACAGTCACTACTCTTTCCTGTGAACTCACACAGGAAAATAAGACAAAAACACCATACCATCTATAGGTGAACACTTTTCACTAAGTGATCACTCTGGTGCATCTACACAGCACCCTGAACTCAAAATAAGATAAGCCATTAGCCCTACACAAATGGCATATCTTATTTCAATTGTATAGCTGGGGGGGGGGGGGAGGGAGAGAGAGAGAGAGCGAGCGAGCTCAGTGGTTTGAGCATTGGCCTGCTAAACCCAGGGTTGTAAGTTCAATCCTTGGGGGGGGCCACTTAGGGATCTGGGGCAAATCTGTCAGGGATGGTACTTGTTCCCTCTGTGAGGGCAGGGGGACTGGACTCAATGATCTCTCAAGGTCCCTTCCAGTTCTATGAGATGCTATATCTCCATGTTAAGCTTATTTTGAAATTTGGTGCATCTACACAGTGCCAAATTTCAAAATAACATGCTATTTTGAGACATCCCTTAACCCTCATGGAATGAGGGTTACAGGGGTGCCAGAATAGCATGCCCGTTACTTCAAAAATATTTCAAAATAATGGTCACATTTAAAAGACGCGGGATAGCTATTTTGGGATACCTCCAGTATCCCATAATAGCCCACTGTCTAGATGTACCTTATCTGACAGCTCAGTCCCTATCCTCAAAGGAAACCTGCACAACATTTTCAAAAGACAAGCCTTGGAGCTTAAATTAATATTTTTGCTAGACAATGAAAATCATGGACTGATTAGAGATCCTGAATTGATGGTATATTGCAACAATCTATAACCCACTAGCAACCCCTTTCTCCTTTCTTCCCTACCACTGGAGGGGTGTTAGCAGACCATTTCACATTAAATGGCCTGTTGAAATGTGTTAACTAATTATGCTAAACAGTCTGTTCCACTTTATATTTAGCCATGTCTCTCTGAGTTAGTTCCCCAGACCTGAACAAGAGTTCTGTGTTAGAACAGCACAACTGCTTTAATCATGTGAACTAAAAAAAGCTATTGCAGTTTATTAAGGCATCATCCAGGATTAATTTAATTTATGAACTCAGAAAGTTTGGGTAGAAAACCCTCTTAAACATGCCACTGGTGGGCTACCAGATGTTTCATTCACCTGTATTTGATTTGTAATAAAGAACATAACAGTAGAGAGGGAGGTGATAGAAAAGCTGCTCAGACAAGCTACATATTCTTGCACTGTAGTGCAGAATTACACTTCATCACCTACGTTAGGGATATTATAATTGCTTATAGGTAAATATTAGATTAGATAAGAAAAGATCAGGACCATTAATTAAATACTGTGAATAGTCTGTATTTGCCATTTGACTCACCCAATGACAAGGGCCAAATTGTGCTTGCCTTTCCCATTTGAAAAATCCCATTGAAATCCCACTGAAATCAGGGTGACCTGGGTTCTACCCCATTTCCCTGCCATGAGAAAGTCAAGATCCATTTGGCATAGGGCTTAGATCAGAATCATGTACCGTAGAAGCAAGGCAACTATTTCATACAACAGTTGTTGTATCTTTTGTACTCAAAATGTTAAAGATCATTTCTAAAAACGTGAAAGGTTTCGGTTATTTTATGTTGTTTGAATTTATCAGAACTAAAATAAGACTATACAGCAATAAATGAAGAGACTCCTGATCACATCAAATAATGCAGCAAAAATATAACAAGAATGAATGCCCCCACACAATCCCTATGAGGACCACATCACCTCTACCTACTTTTACCCAACTGCTATCTCCTCATGGGCAGCAGCCTTATGTTAAATGCAATAGAACAATGTCTCCTCATAAATAATCCTATAGGTTTCCTTTTTATGTACATGCCTGAATTTGCATTTAGACAATCTGTATGCTGTTTTTCCATGACGGGAATCTTGCAGAAGGCGTTGTGCCTAAAATCATATAACAAATGTAAAAGTAAAATTCTAAATGGGAAAAAATCTGACAATGCATGGCAATATAGCTGATATTTTCAAAGTGCACAGAGAAGATTAATTCTTCACCTTTAAACTACAAATGAGGTTTTGATTTTGAATGTTTGTAGGTATTTTTCAATATACGAACTCAATTAAAGTGACCTATGGTGTGTGAAGTGCCATTCAGCTGTAAATATCCATATTCCTGGATTGCTGAATGAAAACTTTGAAATATTGATTGTCCTCAGGTTATTCTCATATTTTAAATGTCAATTATGTAAATTCTTGTTTGCCAACCTTATACCCCTATGAATTAACACTAAAATATGCATTTGCAGAACGCGTTTGCACTATTTTGCAAGTTTTATTGGGATCTATTGTATTTTGGATGGGTACGACCATCATAATCTTTAAAGTTTAAAACAAACCTTGCATGCAGATGGAAGGGAGCTATTTATGTTTAAGAATGAATTCAGTGAAAATATTTCCAATGTATAGTCTATGGAGGCTCTTTCTGCCCTGAAATTCCATTACAGTCAATTCACACTCAGAGAAGAATTTGGCTGTATATATTTATATTCCATTTCATTTACAGTTATAGTCCATGATATCAAAATAAAAATTCATGTATTACATAGCAGTATTGAATATTTATACTTTGATTTTTAATAAGCCTTTAAATACAGCTCCGTATGACAGTCTCATAAGCAAACTAGAGAAATGTGATCTAGATGAAATAATTATAAGGCGAGTGTACAACTCGTTGAAAGATGTACTCAAAAAGCAGTTACCAGTGCTTCACTGTCAAACTGGGAGGACGTACACATTGGAAATTCTCTGGGGAGTCAATCCTGGGTCTGCTATCATGCTGCATTTTCATTAACGACCTAGATAATGAGTGAAGAGTGTGCTTATACAATTTGGAGATGGCATTAATTGGGAAGAGTTGCAAGAACTTTGGAGGACAGAATTAAAATTCAAAATGATCTTGACAAATTAGAAAAGTGATGTGGATTCAACAACATGAAAACCAGTAAGGACAAACGCAAAGTACTTACGAATGCACAACTACAGAATGGAGACTAACTGGCTAGATTGGAGTATGGGTGAAGAGAGGGTGGGGATTATAGATCACAAATTTAATGTGAGTTGTCAGTGCAATGCATTTGCAAAAAAAGGCTAACATCATTTTGGGTTGTATTAACAAAAGTATTATATGTGAGACATGGGAGGTAATTGTACACTCTGACTGGAGGGGTCTCAGCTGGAGTACTGTGTCCAGTTCTGGGTGCCATATTTTAAGAAGGATATAGGCAAATTGGAGAGAGACTGGGGGAGGGAGGGGGCAGATCAAAGATTTAGAAACCTGACCTATGAGGAAAGGTTAATAAAGTGGACATGTTTAGTAGTGAGAAAAGAAGACTGAGGAGGAACCTGATAACAGTTTTCATATATGTTAAGAAGTGTTATATAGATGCCTTCTGTCAAGAGGATTTGTAGGTACAACAAGAAGTAATAAGCTTAATCTGCAGCAAAGGAAAACTTTAAGAAAAACTTTCTGCTTGCTTCTAAATAAGAAATACACTCCTCCCTGCTTTCTGTGCTCAGTATCGGGTTTGTAGACCCTATGGCTACATCTACATTGCACTCTCTTGTGCAAGAACATGTGCAAATGAGGCATGGTGATGAATATCCTGAAAATATCTGCCTGAATATCTGCCTGAAAGTAAGCGGCAGAACGGCTCTTGCGCAAGAGGGGGGTTTTGCGCAAGAAGGAGTAGTATAGACTGCTCCTTCTTGCACAAAAACCCCTTGTGCAAAATGGTGGCTTATTAAGTATGCAAATGAGGCACGACAATATTCATCACCACACCTCATTTGCATATGTACTTGTGCAAGAGAGCACGATGTAGACGTAGCCTATAGGTTTTGTAGATCCCCTTACAGTGACCTTGGACAAATCACTTAATCTCTTTTTGCCTCATTTTCCCCATCTTCATAATGAAGATAAGATGTTGTAAAGTTCTTACAGTTCTACTAATGGAAAATGTTACAAAGGAGCCACATATTACCACTATTATTTCATGTTACATAGCAAAATGCAAAAGAGGCCATTTTAATTTTTAACCTTTGAGGTAGCTAGTGTGTGCCCATAGGTAGCAAAGCAGTCTGCAGTATAATCATCTGTAAAAGCATTTGGGTAAACAGATTTCAGAGCACTAAGTGAGGGAGAAAAATTTTTAACTCATTTGTTTCTTTAACAAGATTCTATGGGCCACAATGTGCAGGAGGTCAGACTAGAAATTGTTGTGGTCCCTTCTGGCTTGAAAATCTATGAATCTAAGTGAAAAGATTGTCTTCCCTCTAGCCTGAAAAGCAAACCTTCATGTTAAATATTCCAAACAACTAGAGAATGGAATTATGATCCTTAGAAACAGACTAGGTGCTAGTTATTATTGAACTTGTTGAGCAATAATAAAAAGGTAGGAATCATGGACATAAATGCATGTTGTACCTGAAGATTAAAGCATGCTGAAGAGTAGGAAAATGAATAACACAACTGGGTAATTTATAGATGAAAGCCATGGTCATCTGAAGAAGTGGGCTTTGTCCACAAAAGCTCATGATACCATCTACATGTTTTGTTAGTCTATAAGGTGCTACCAGACCATTTGTTGTTTTTTAAGTTTATTCTGTACAGACTTAACTCGGCTACCTCCTGAAGCTTAAAAGAGAATAAATGACTGTCCTGCTGTACATGCTTTGTCACCAAGGTTGCCTAAAAGTTATGAACTCTTTGCCTTGTTCTTCATGCTGGTTTGTTTTCATGCCACCAGCAAAGCAATAAAGAAATTCATGACAGCTGTACAGTGATTTTAATGCAGACTCTCACAAAACATGCTGAGGTATGTATAATTCCTGCCAGGTACCTGGGGAACTTCAGTATTAAAACATCAGTAAGAGGGAAATGCTGTCTTTATTGTAAGAAGACAATGGGTGTCAGGAGTTTAGGACAGAGAAGGATTGGGAATGGGTCAGAAGAACTCTCCACTGCAGAAAAATAATTGTTAAAAAGCAACTGACTGTCTGAAACTCTAATTTTGAAAATAGTGAAGTTCTTTGGGATACATTCCAAAGCTTTTCTGTGGACTGTTTTGAATAAATCTTTAAAAACAAAAAATAGAGGTGGAACAGAAGGAAAACTTCCAAAGTTCAGAAAGTATGGATCTGAATGTGAAACAAAACTTAACAGCTGAGCCCAGCTTCTGATGGTATAAATCAACCTTCCCTGAATCCAGACTTTGGGCAAGTTTGAGTCTGGATCCACATCCAAGCTTTGCAGCTCTGCTGCCCTCTCATAATTATCTGTTCCTTGCCACTCATTCTTCATCCTCATGATATTTAACAACTACGTGGTCAAGAATCAAGAACGAGTTTTAAAAAATGAGTTGTGTATGCCTATGGGCAAGCAGATATATATACTTATATATATATCTAAGTGTTCTACTTAAAGGTGTTTGCTGCATAATAGCACATAATATCAGGAAATATCCAGACCTATATCTCAAATAATTTTTTGAGGATTTGTCAAAAACCACACTTCAGTTAGGAGTCGTGATGATAGTTTTTTGTATAGTTTAGTCTTATATCTCTTTTATTTCTGTCAGAGGACAACAACATTGTACCGGGCATACACAAAAAAATTATGCTAAAAGAACATTAAAGATGCAAAATCAAGTATTTGGATCAAGTACTTGGAAGTTGGGAAATTCCAGATTTAGAGTTGCCTGTACACCCTGGGTGGGCACTAAGCAGCCCGCAGGCCAGATGCAGTTCGCCAAAGTTAGCGGGCTGCCAGATGCTACATTTACCTGCGCGTCCACAGATACGCAACTCCCATTGACCATGGATCACCGTTCTCAGCCAATGGGAACTGCAGAAAGCAGTGCCCTAGTCTGTGCCATTTCCTGCAGGTCCCATTGGCCAGGAATGGTGAACTTCTGCCATTGGGAGCTGCAAACAGCCATACCAGTAGATGAGCAGGCAAATAAAGCATCTGGCAGCCAACCAGAGACTAACCTTGGCGAACCACATCCAACCTGCGGGTTGCCCATGGTATGCCATTCACGCAGGCCCTTAAACATACGTTTTAGTATAGTGTTGTCCAATATCCTATAGGAAATTGGTGGATAATGGCCTGGAAATATAAATTTAACAGCAGCATCACTAATGAGTATGTGGATCAAAATAAGAGGGATCAAGGTGATCAGGGCCATCCCTAGGTGGATGTGGAACCTGGGATAACCCCACCCTGTCTCTTCCAGCCCTTGCTCCACTCCCTCCTTGCCCACATTCCATCCCTTCCCTCCCAAGCCCCTCCTCGGAGCAACATGGCCTGGAGGAACAGAGGGTGACTCAGTGCCAGCAACAGGGATCAGACCCAGCCCTGCAGTCACCTATGGTGGCAGGAAGAAGAGCAACCCAGCTCCAGCCCTCTCTGCTGGCTCTCAGCCATGTCACTCCACTTCCTGCTGCCAATGAGTGTGGGCGCAGACCCACCTCTACACCTACGTCCCCACCCTTGAGCAGCACAGCTGCAAGCCAGGGGAGCAGAAGGGGCTCCATTTCCTGTCATTGCACAAGTCTTCTGGGCTGCACTCCCAAAGCACAGGGTGTTTGCCCCGCACCATCCTATGGACAGGATAGCTCTGAGGGTGACAGAGAAGAAGATTATGGTAATTGGAGTGAACAGAGATTTGCTAACCTGTACAAACAAAACTGGCAAGATCATAAAAATATTATAGAGGAGAAAGTGGCTAGATTTGGCTATGATCTGAATTTGTGGGTTTAGGCTGACAGCTGAATTGAAGATGACAAACAGAGTACAGGTCTTAGTGACAGGAAGATTATAGTATTGACTATGGTGATAAAGTGGGAGAGACCAGAGGAATGACCAGGAGCTCAATTTTTAATTTGAGGGCAGGAAATCAGAATGATCTGAGATGTCAGAAAGATGGGTCATTTTATGAATTTGGATGACAGATCTAGATGAGTGGCAGATCTGAGTCATCAGCATACAGATGGCAACTGAAACAGTGTTTTCAGAAAAGATCACCCAGAGACTGGGCATAGAATAATATTCTGAGTAACGTGTTGCTAGTAGGATACTATGTATAATAAACATTTATTCACAGAATAATTTAGAGTTTAATATATTAACAAATGTTAGAAATATAGCATAAATATTAGTTTGATGTTGGCTATAGCCTATTATATACATGGATCAAGGCTAGGAATGTTAATCATGTAACTTTTTTTCTGAGTTGTGATATATTCCTCCTAGTCTAAACACAATAGCCTATTTTCATCATGTTTTTACAACTACCCTCTTATTTTACAACCTTCAGAGATTACAGAACATCTTAAATTCTCTCACACAAATGACTTAATGTTGTTGTTTATTAAATATGTGCCCAATGGGAGTATTGCTTGAGGAAGAATAACCCATTGATGAATGTGTGGTATAAGTCTCTCTTTGTGCCAGTCCACTGACGTTTTGAGTTGTTCCGTCTGCAGGCTTGGCTCTTTAAGTCAAATGTTGCAGCTCATGAGTTTAGCTCTGGAGATCCCCAGTTCTTCCCTGGTGTGTCATCCATGAAGGCAGCTGTCATATAAGGATTGCAAGACTGACTTTTGTGATATTGTAGATTAGTACGTAGATTTCAGAGAACAGGAATAAAGGTTTTGCTATATCATATCTCACATTAACCTGTGCAAGGGGTCAAATTCTGCTATTTAAGGAAGAACTCTTAACTGATTACTTTGGGAGCTTCTAAATAAAGATTGATAATATGATGTGGCCGTCTATCAGTAGCCAATACTTCATGATGTTTCTGTAATCAGAGGAAGGAGAATGTTCTGCAAAATTCACCTCCCTCAGCTATGAATTGCAATATTCAGGTCATAAAGTTTTCCTGACCTCCACAGGTTAAGCCATGCAGCATGATATTTCATTACCATTTTTATTTCCTTATCTTACATTGCTACATATAGTACAGGCAAATATTACTTTGGTAGATAATTTAATATTTACTTTTTATATATTTTAATTTATAAGAATGAACTAAAAAGGAACCTAGCCCACATTCTAGGCATCCTTAGTGATAATTTAGGGTACGTCTACATAGCAAAGAAAAATCTGTAGTACTGTGTCCGACAGCCGGGGGTCAAGTGACTCAGCTGCATGACTAAAAATAGCACTGTAGACATTCAGGTTTCGCCTGGAGTCCATGCTCTCAAACTGATCAATGATCCTGGCCTTTGAGACTCTGCCATGGTTTTGCTTTACTATAATCTGTCACTAATCTTTATGGAAATAATGAGCAAAATATAACTGAAGAAAAATTAGAACAAATCCAACATTGTTTCCTAACATTGCTCCTTAAGCAACACCCCCATCTCTAAATGCTCGTGCAAAAACATCAGCTGAAGTTTAGGCACTTTACACAGTAAACAGAGTATACTTTTAGTTGGGGCTGAAATATGGATTTTTGTGCATCTGATCTTGCAAATATTGACTTTGTTTCTTTACAGACTAAGCCCATGGTATTTGAATGCAAATCTCTCAAACTATGTGGCATCGTAGTAGTTATTCATTAACATTGTCATGCTTCTTTACTTAGTTACATACATCCAAATTATATCCAAAACTCAAGTTTTCTCTTAGTGTGGTGGGGCAGTAGGACCTTTGTGAGTCAGGGACCTTCTCAAGCATATTCATCACCCAAAAGGGTTCTGCTTCTATCAAATATTGATGCACGGCCTTTCAGTTCAAGTCAGATTTGGCATTCTAACTAGTGCCAAGGTGAATAGAACAGAATTAAATCTTGACCATTTGGGCCTCACCTTTTAGCTTAGCTCATACTTTGGGGTTTGTTAGAATCATTGAGTTTAATTTTTAATTTAATTAGTGCTATAGGGTGGTATTTAGATGCTCTCAGCGCTGTCTTAGCTCTCCTGACATGACAGTTTAAATATTTACTTCAGTGGGAAAAACAATATACAAACATTGAATATTTTTGAAATTCTACCCTTCATTTCTTATTTTACTTTTTTACAATTGGTGCTATGGAAACACTAACTAAATAGGAGGAACTACACTTCTAGCAGAAACTTCCATTTTAATAAGAGATATATTGTCAAAGCTAAGAGTCGTCGTTTTTTTGGATTACAGTTGATTCTGAATTGTAGCCACAGGGAAACCAATTACACTTCTCGGCAACCAGGAACTAACTTAGGGTATGTCTACACTAGCCACCCTAGTTCGGACTAGGGTGGCTAATGTAGTCATTCGAACTTGCAAACTAACGCCCCTAATTCGGACTACCGTTACTCCTCCTACTCCACTGCAATGAGGAGTAACGGTAGTCCGAATTAGGAGCTTTAGTTAGAACTACCTAGCCCGTGCCGCATGTAGCCGCGGGCAGGGAGTCCGAACTACCGGGCATTTAAAAATGGTGGCGCCCGTGAACATGCAAATGAAGCCCGGGATATTTAAATCGCGGGCTTCATTTGCAAGTTCGAATGACTACATTAGCCACCCTAGTCCGAACTAGGGTGGCTAGTGTAGACATACCCTTAGGCTTTCAGAAACCTTTAAGCTCAACATTTTTTGAAGCAATGAGTGGAAGTGCACTTCTATTAATACAGTGTCTGAATACAATCTTACAAATGTCAGTTTTGTAAACTTGGATAGTCCCTATTTAATGTGAGTGATATGTGAATGCTAAATTAATTCTATCTTCTTTGTCACCAAAGAGACAGACAGACAATAATATACCTGAGCAGTCCTGAACCAGGGAGCTTGCTGGACCAGGGGAGGTCAAGGCTCCTCTCCCAGCTGTTAGCCTCACTCTGAGGTGCCAACCAGTCCACTGGGCTCCACTCCCGGCCCTGGTCACTGGGCTCTGCTCTGCATCACACCACCCCACTGCCACCAGTCCCAGCCGTGGCTGCACACCGAGCTCCTCTAGCCCTGCTGCTTCTGGCCCCAGGCAGGACTGCATGTGCTCCCAGCCATTGGCTGAGGTTGCACTCCCCACTGTGCTGGCCAAGGATGTGTTCCCGGCCACCAGCCTGGCAAGGGCTTTAGGCCGCCAGACCTGCTACCACCAGCCAGGGCTTCAACTCCTGACGCTGGCCAGCCCCTGCTCCCAGACAGGCTCTCTGGTCCAGCAGTACCCATGGTCCTGCCAGACAACAGATATTCTTGGTCCAGAGTGTGCCAGACTTAAGAGGTTCAACCTGTGCAATATTTAAAAAGAATCCCTCAGAAAATGCTTTTATAAAAAGAAATGTTCACTATATTTATATCATGTTCTTTTGAAAGCTCAGATAGCAGGTCAAACCAAATGCTTACACCTTTTTTGCTGCTGTGAAAGACAGAAAGGGGGCTCGTAATATATTTACTGAACATGATAATAGTAACTGTGAGTAGGCTGAAAACAATAACATTAATAATTTTTATTTTATTGTTTATTCTAGGTCTTACATAAAGTCTCCTTTTCACCAACATCTTTAATATAACACAGCTGAGTCAGAGACTAATGTTCCACTATAAGATATTCATGCATTGCTGAAATACTTAGCAGTACTTCAGAGAAAACAGGTAAATCACAATTCAGGTTCCCCTCCCTTTACCACCTTCCTTAACAAAGTTTTAGAGATGGATTTTTTCTAGTCTGTAAATGCTATTTTGTGCCCATTTGGCAGTAAAATGAATTCTAAAACCAGGTTAGCTGACCAAAGAGGACTTCCCCTGTAGCTATCCTCTGACTAGCCCCATTTGAATGTAAACCTGTCATAGGTCCATATCTGGCTGCCATGATCATTATAGCTGAGTACTTCACAAACAATGTATTTATCCTTACACACAACACTTCTATTAGGTAGAGAAATACTATTATCCCTATTTTTTAGATGGGAAACTAGACATAGAGAGGCTAAACAACTTACCAAGGTTCATATACAAAATCTGTACAGGAGCAAAGAATTAAACCTGGCTTTCTTTGGAAACACATGATTTAAGCCATCTTTGTGTCTATTCCCTCTGATCTGAATCTGATTCAAAATGAAAGCATAGAATCAATGTTAGGGGACTGCAGCTGAATAATATATAAACTTTCCATACAGGTTGGACCTCCCTTGTCCAGCATGCTCAGAACCTGACCCATACCGAATGAGAAAATTTGCCAGATCAGGGGGATCCTGCCACTGGCCTCCCAGGACACTCCCCCTTACTGTGGCTGGCTCCATTCCAGCCCCACTGCCACTGGGCTCCCACCTGCAGGACTTGGACTTGTGCTCCAGCCCACTGTGGATACCTGGGGATGGAGCTCCCCAGCTGCTATGCACCCGCTTCACTGCTGCCCAGCCAGGAATCTCTGGGGACAGGGCTTGCCGGCTGCCCTGCTTTTGCTGCGCTCTGCTGGGGATCCCCAGGGATGGGGCTTGCTGGCTGCTCTGCTTTTGCTGCCCAGGTCTTGTCAGTCCTCCTGCTGCCCCACCCGTCCAAGGCTCTATGGTGACGGGGTTCTCATTCCCAGGCACCAGGGCTCTCTGATCCAGATACATTCATGGTTCTACTGGAACACAGATGTTGCTGGAGCAGAGTCCCAGATTTCGGAGGTTCAACCTGTATATATAAAAAATACCTGTATATATAAAAAATAATGTCCTGCAGGATGACAGAATGTTCCTGCTGGGCAATAGAATCACGTTGTTACATCATCAGCATCAAAAGGCTCTCTCAGTGAAGTGAAAGTGGCCAGAGAGAGGGTGCATAGGCAAGTGTAGCAAGCAGAGGATACAGCCCCCTTGTATACATAATGGCTGTGTCTACACTGGGCCACTTATTCCGGAAAATCAGCCGCTTTTCCGGAATAAGGTGCGAGCTGTCTACACTGGCCGCTTGCTTTTCCGGAAAAGCAATGACGATCTACTGTATGAAATCAGCCGCTTTTCCGAAAGCTATGCCGCCCCGCTGGGCAAAAGTCCTTTTTCCGAAAAGCTTTTCCGAAAAGGGCCAGTGTAGACAGCTTTTCCGGAAAAGCAGAAGAAACGGAAAGCGGTTTGGTCGCCACGAGACCCCGTAGGAGCCCTGGACTTCCTGGTAGGGAGGCTGCTGGGCGCACGTGGCAGGAGCGCCGCAGACCCTGCAGCCTGAGCTCTGCCACGTGCTGCTGTGCTGCCCAGCCACCCATTGACCGCGCCATGGCAGCTCCGGCTGGTGAGCCCCTGCACCCCAGCACAGGAGGCCCCCAGGGGCCGCAAACGCCGGGCCCCATCCTGGACCCCCAGGAGCTGGAGACCCTCCTGGACTTGTGGCAGGAGGAGGAGGGTCTCCACGACCTGCACTCCAGGCGCCGCAATGTCGAGCTGTACACACGGCTGGCCGACAACCTGGCACAACAGGGACACCCCACCCGGAATGCCGAGCAGGTCCGCTCCAAAGTGAAGGAGCTGCGGCTGGGGTACGTCCGGGCCAGCGAGGCAGGGGCAGGACCAGACGCCTGCCCCTACTATGACCGGCTGAACGCCTTCCTGGGCCAGCCAGCCCCCGCAAGCCCCGGACGCCCTGTGGACACCTGCCAGCGCCCCATCAGACGACCCACCGAGCAGGGGAGGGAGAGGACAGCAGCAGCGCGTCCGGGCGCGGGAGGAGGCCACCACCCAGCAGGCCCTCCAGCAGCTCCTCCGAGGCCGAGGCCGAGGCCGGGAGGAACCCACTGGTGAGTCTTTGCAGTTTGCACTCCCAAAGGGCGGGGGCGGAGGGCGGGGTGGGGAGCCAGGTGCCCAGAGGGAGGAGGGGAGAGCATTTCACTCAGGCCACGTGAGCTGCACGCTGCGCCGCATGAGGCAGCAAGCAGCACGTGCAACCTCGTGCAGCCTGGCGACCGAGCGCACGTGGCCGCGGCAGGCAGCTGCAGGGCACGCCTGGGACCGTGCTGCTCACACATGCGGCGGGACCAGGGGAAGGGTGGATGCCGGCTGGAACCGGCCAGGGCCCCAGGGACTCAGCCCAGAGCCCTCACCTCCGCCAAGGGTGCAGCACGGAGAACAGCACACTGTCCCATGCCTGGCTGTGAGGCACAGCCAGCTGCTCCTGGGAAAACCGCAGCGCCACAGTCCTCGCCTGCTCCCGGTGCCTTGGCTGGTTCCCCGAGGGAAGTCCCCACTGTGGCCGCACATGTCCCTGGGCTACCGCCTTGCGGGAGGGATAGTGGGAGGGACAAGGGCCCCTGAGTTTTGCTGCAAGGATGGGACACCCCCACCCACTCACGCTTCTGGTTACGCCCAGGAGATATCCCACGCGAGGATCTGAGAGCCCAGACCGCCTCTGCCAGATGTGCTCCCAGGCACTGCGTGGGGATGCATCTCGCCCTGTCAAACACCAGCGATTAGCCCAAAGCTTTTCACAGTCTCCACCGGCAGGGAGTTCCACAGGTGAACGCAGCACAAGCACCCTCCCGCCTCCACGGGCCAGGACACAGACCGGTGCTACAATACTGGAGAGGGGACCCTACTCCAGCAGGGGCGGTCCTCCTGCCAACATACAACACGGGGCAGGAGGGAAACCGAGTGGGCCCAAGCCACACAACTGTGGGGTCACCTGGGCTCAGGGGTGGAGGGCATGAGATGTGGGGACAGTGGACGGCCTGCCTGACTGACCCATCCTTTCTTCTCTTCCCTGCAGCGGGACCCAGCACCAGACCCGACACTGCGGCAGCAGCGCACCCCAGCTGGCCAACCCCGAGGCACAGGCGGCGGCAGAGAGACCAGCTTCTGCGCCGCCACGCGGCGCCGTGGAGGCAATCCAGGCCTCCATCGCCGAGCGGGTGCAGGGGACCTGCAGTGGCGGCAGGAGGGCTGGGCTGCCTTCCTACATGAGTGCCGAGGATGCGCACAAACATGGACATGCTCACACATTTGGTCCATGCCATCCATTATGGCATGGCCGGACCCCATGCCCCCGCCATTCCTCCCGGAGCACAGCCCATGCCCCTCCTATCCCAGCTCCTATCCCAGCTCCTGCTCCTGCTCCTGCCCCTGCCCCTGCCCCTGCCCCTGCTCCTGCCCCTGCTCCTGCCCCTGCCCCTGCCCCTGCCCCTGCTCCTGCTCCTGCCCCTGCCCCTGCCCCTGCTCCTGCCCCTGCTCCTGGTCGTGGTCGTGCCCGTGGTCGTGCCCACCTCCCCGCAGCCTGCCCCACGCGGTCTGCCCAGCGTGTGCAGGCCCCCCGAGGAGCAGTCGCAGGGGCCATCCATCCCAGTAACTGCCCCCCGTCCCAGTTGAAGGTCCCCGTCCCAGTCCCAGTTGAAGGTCCCCGTCCCAGTCCCAGTTGAAGGTCCCCTGTCCCAGTTGAAGGTCCCCTGTCCCAGTCCCAGTTGAAGGTCCCCGCCCCAGTTGAAGGTCCTCCCCTTGTAAATAAACAGTTTTCTATTTTTCTGTTCATTCCTGTGTTGGTTATCGTGTTACTCTAGTAACTGTAGGAAATGATGTGAGATGCCAATTAGCCACTTAAATTTAACAGGGTTACAAACTGCAGACAACAAAATCTGTACTCTATCACTGGGGCCCTTTATGCTCATTGGTTTGTGGCGCATAAATAAATACTGAGACTTTTCAGTAAAATGTAAACCACAAACTATATTTACATAGCTCACAAACAAGCAAGAACAGTTAAAAGATGCACACTACAGATAATTAAACATAGTCTAGGCGCAGGGAGGACAATTGGGTAGTGTTGCTGGCCACCTCAATCCTTTGGTCCTTCCGGGCCTCAGGAGAGGAACAGCCAGGAGATCCCTCGACGGAAGATGATGGCGGTTGGCCACCTCAATCCTTTGGTCCTTCCGGGCCTCAGGAGAGGAACAGCCAGGAGATCCCTCGACGGAAGACGACTGGAATCAGGTACGCTGACTTGAGCCTTCCGCACGACCCCCGAATCCTCGTGGCTGTTCTTCGGGACAGACGATGGTGGCCTAAACCCTAGCCTAAACTAAAAAGAAAAACCCTGACTAAGCCCGACGCACCCGACGAACAGTCACGATGACGGCCGATGTGCTTTGACCCGACGCTTTACAATTGGGGGAGGTAAGGAGGGGGTGGGGAGGGGTAGGGGACGGGCGGGAGTAGTCTGGGGAGACCCAGGCGACCCTGCTACGGGGCTTGGGCAAACATGTCCACCAGGGCCTCTCTGATGCGCACCGCATCCTGGCGCGCCTGGCGGACGGCAGCTGTGTCGGGCTGTTCCAAGGTCTGTGCCTCGGCTGCCATCCATGGGAGGAAGGCCTCCCGCTGCGCGCTCCACAATGTTGTGGAGCACGCAGCACGCCGGCCAGTACCTCCGTTGCATTCTGCTCACCCATGTCGAGACGGGTGAGCAAACAACGGAATCGGGCTTTAAACGCCCAAAGGCCAGCTCCACTGGGTTTCGGGCCCGGTTGAGGCGGTCCGCTGAACCGGGCCCGGTTCTGGTCCGCTGCCCTGCAGGGCCGCATTAGCCAGGGCATCAGGGGTAGGCCGCGCCGCGACGACGCAGATGGGCATAGGCACATCCCCGACAGTCAAGTCTCGCCGGGAAGTAGGTGCCCGCCTTCAACCTGCGAAACAGTCCAGAGTTGCGGAGGATGCGGGCGTGGTGCCCGGCCGGACCAGCCTCAGAATGTCCAGGAAGCGGCCCCGTGGTCCACGAGGGCCTGCAGAACAATGGAGCAGTACTTTGCGGTTCATAAAATGGGCCGCCGATGCTCCGGGCCCGGATGGGGATGTGGGTGGCGCCCAGGGCTCCCCGCAGTTGGGGAACCCGAGGGCAGCGGCCGCCATGGTATCATCCACGCCGCAGGCGGATGATTCGCGGGAGCAGGATGTTGTTGATGGCGTGGACGACCTGCAGAAGGGTGCAGAGAAACACAAGGGAACACATCACGCACGGCAGGGGTGAGTGTGCGCCTCCCTTGGGGCCCCCTTGATTCCTCTGTCCTCACACACACCCACACACACACACACACCAGGGCCCTCGCCCCACGGCCCCCACCAGCGGGCCTGTGCAAGGGAGGGACGGCCCAAACCCCTGGCCGACCCAGCCTGGAATCTTGGCTATCCCTGGGCCTGGAGTGCAGCACTCTCCCCATCCCACTCCCCTGGGACTTACCTCCACGACGATCACTCCGACGGTTGATCGCCCCACCTCGAACTACTGTGCCATCGAGCGGTAGCTGTCCGGTGTGGCCAGCTTCCAGAGCGCGATGGCGACCCTCTTCTTGATGGGGATGGGTGCCCGCAGCCGGGTGGTGGCTCTCTGCAGCGCGGGGTGAGCCAGGTGCACAGCTGCAGGAAGGTCCGCTTTCATGCGGAAATTCCTGATCCATTGGTGGTCGTCCCCAGACCCCGAGGACCAGCCGCTCCCACCAGTCGGTGCTGCTCTCGAAACTCCAGACGGGCCTCTACGGTGGGGTGCTGATGCCACACGGTTGCCAGGGCCTCCTGGTGAGGGAGTCCAATGCGATCTCTGCCTCCTGGTTCATGTACACCATGGCACCGGCCTGCAGCACGAGCAGCAGGCACTCGACAGCTCCAACAGGGGCCCGAGCAGGCAAATGGCCACCCACGGCTCCATGGCAGACAGAGCAGGGCAGAAAAACTAAACTCAGGGAAAAGCAGTTGGGGGCCAAAGGGTGGTGTCCCCAAACCCAGAGGGCAACCACTGAACCTGCTAAGGGTGCCAGTCCCTGGCAGAGGTCCCAAGGCAGGGAGCAGGAGACCAACGGCTGTCCGGCGAGACCCCTTTAAGCACGTGTCTGAATGGCGCCCGCCCCGCCCCGAAAGGTCTGGTGGCCTTTGCCCTCTTCAAAATGGCTCCGGCTTCTGCTTTTCCGAAAAGCGCCGCCATCGTAGACGCGCTTTTCCGAAAAGCGATCGTTATAACGGTAACTCCGGGACCAATGTAGACGCTCCTTTTCCGGAAATACTTATAACGGAAAACTGTTCCGTTTTAAGCATTTCCGGAAAATCATGCCAGTGTAGACGTAGCCAATATGTACAATTCAAAGAGGACAGATGGTCTTGTGGTTAAGGTACTAGCCGCAGGTGTTTCCTCTGCCAATCTTCTGTGATCTTAGGTAAGGCATTTAATCATTCCAGGCATCAGTTCTCCATCTATAAAATAGGGATTGTGATATTTTTCTCTCATCCTTTGTCTGTTGTCTCTTTAAACTGTAAGTTCTTTAGGTCAAGAACTGTTTTTACTTCATGTTTGTACAATATCTAGCGACTTTGGGCCCAAGTTTTAGATGGTGACTCTAGGTACTATCATTTAAATTATAATAATTCAATATTTTAGTACATTTAGTGTTTATCAGAGGTGACATCTGGAAACTAAATTCCTAGATTAATCCACAAAATCTTGTAAAGGCTACGTTCTCCCATTGCCCTGTCAGTATGTCTTGCTCATGACTAAGCCTTCACAATGGGTGAGAAGTTACTGTGGTGTAAATACAGTTCAGTCCTAATAACCCTCTCTAGTTAATCTTCCATTAAGTAAAAGAAATTCCAATATCCAGCAGTATGTATATTGTTATTAAGACCATCATGTCTACCACAACTGCCTATATAGTCACTTCATTACTGATATTTGATTTATTACTTGCAAACATTTTAAAGTCTGAAGTTTGCCAGATTAAACTAAATTCTATTAGATTCTGTCATGTTCAGGGGATTAAAACTGAAAGTTGTACAAAACTATGCAGCTGTAATCCACAAGGTTTCAAGCAGACCTCTTCTTCAGTTTCAGTTTTCATAGGTTCTCGATATTTAAATATTATTTGATGTATTTGTTTTATGTAATTTTTCTGTACTTTGGAATTCAAATGTTCAATTTTTCTTCCTCTTATTTATATTGTAGTTCCTCAAACACAGCAACTGTCATAAGGTCTCAATAATGAGGAACAGTGAGGCTTTTGTTTGTAAGGTACTGAAATAGTGACCTAATGCTTCAACTATTAGGTGAAAAATATTTAGGTATACAATGTTTCTTGCTTGGCAATTTCAGTAAATTTGAAACTGCTTGCATCTCAATTCAAATCAATTTTCTTAAACTCTCCTGTCTGCGGTGTGCACAGGTCTGCAGAAAATAATTTTTCATTGACTTACTACAGGATCACATTTCACTTGAAAAACAAACGACATGACATATAGGATTAGAGAGGTTCATATTCTGGGAAAAGCTGGATAGACTATTGTACTTTTTTTTGTATTTATTTAGTCTAATAGTATGTCTACACTACAGTTAGACAGCTACAGCTGGCCCAGCCTGTGCAATCTGACTCGGGCTAAGGGATTGTTTAACTGTGGTTTAGACTTTCAAGCTTGGTCTGGAGCCTGAGTTCTAGGATGCTGCGAGGTGGGAGGCTTTCAGAGTTTGAGCGGCAGCCAGAGCCCAAACATCTGCACAGCAATTAAACAGCCCCTTAGCCTGAGTCGGCTGGTGTGGGTCCTCTGCAGGTGTCTAATTGCAGTGTAGACATACCCTAAGATTACATTGGCTCTGCTGTCATTTATACTTTCATCACAAGTTTTAGGAGATATAAAGGACATAATGCAAGGCTCACTGAAATCAGTAGAAAGACTCTTGCTAACTCCACTGGGGTATGGATTAAGCCTAAAACCATTTAGACCAAGTGCCAGCCAGTGGTATTCTGTCTTACCTGTTCTTCCAGGGGAAGGAGGCTCAGCAGAGCTGCTAAGTCCCACTCCCATGCAAGTGGGTGGGGGGGAGGAGGGAAAGTGTGAGGATTAAGTGGAGTCTTGGCTCCATCTCCCAATGCTGCATTATTAGATATGTGTTGTGCTGCATATAGATCCATATATGAAACAGGAAGATCAGCATCTCCACCCCACCCATCCCTTTTTATTGTGGTGATGCTGCTATTGCTGTTGTTGAATAGCTGAGTCGACACCAATGGAGTTTTATTATTAGCAGTATTTTAAATGGCTTCTTTTGTGAAAAAAACCTGTTAAGACTGCCAAGTCCACAAGCATTCGTATTTTCAAGACTACATGGGTAGGATTGTTAAGAAAACAGAAAATAATGAATATGGCAGAAAATGTTCTGTCTTTAGAAGGAGCCAGTGATCTTCCAAACTAATTTGTAATTGCCATGGCTTATACAATGGAACAAAACACTACATGGAGACTCTAGGTTTTGTTGCCGAACTTTTATTTGTAAAATGTCTTTAATGAGTTTTCATGAAACACAAAATTGATAGGTGGCTAAGATTTGTTTTGACATCATGATAAAAGGAATAGCATGATGTCCTCAGACTTTTTCTAGTTAATTGGCTAGGTTCCATCTACTTTAAAAAAAAATTAAGTCATAATGTCATATTTTAAAATATAAAGTTTTGTACTCTGAATTTGGAATCTGACATGGTTATCTGGAAATTCAACAGAGACCAAGCAAATTAACTTAGTAAGAAGTTGACTGTTTTGATGCTGCATATATTTTATGAACTTATTGATGGATATATTCCAAAAGTCCATTAGTTTCCTGGAGTAGGACACTGTTATTGCAAGTTAACTTTATTACGTGATTGTACCACCTATCAGGATTCAATGGTGTAACAGAACAAATAAGAGAACTTTGTGAACTTTGCATTATCTCAATCCTCTTTTCATTGGAACAAGAAATGTTCATCTTAGAGCATAAACCAAGCAACTACATAAGAGGAAATATGGTTTTCACTTAAATATTCATTAATTTTGTAGTCTTCTATATGAAGAGAATGGGTCCTGAATTTCATTTGTATGGGGGGACCTGTGGTTAAAGGAATTTGTAAGTGTTCTTGCTCCTGAAAACAAATTGCACATATTTAGTACCTGCAAGTTCCCTGTGAGTATCAGAAGACTGTATTAAGAGCCACCCTAACAGAAGAGTACATTTTTGTTTTAACCAAAGTCTATTTAAAGACAAAGCCCTGGCAGATATTGGCAAAGGCAAATACAATGACCTACCAGGATTCTTGTCACTCCATACGCACAATACCAGTTTAGATAAACAAGCTTCATTATGGACTCCAATCAAAGTCATTTGGGGAAAATCAACAAATCAGTTCAGATGCCAACTTACTGGATATGAAGGGAACCTACATCTCCTGAGTGGCAGCTGTAACTAAAAAAACTGAGCCACAAATGCCATGTAAATGAAAGTTCTTTGCATCCCATGAAGGGCACCAGTAAAACTATAGCCTGTCTCCAGATGTTTCCATTCCTATATTGCCCCAGGGAACAGTGTTTTATAGATAGAAGCATTGTCTCCCTTCTGCTTCTTTTCACTTCCTTGTACTTGTTAACACAGGACAGACCTGGAATTAAAAAAAAAAAAATTGGATGGAGCAATAGCTAAAATGGGGCCTTGTGAAGGATGTGACATAGTGGCATTAGTCTTCCTCATTCCATGTGTGAGAAATTATTAACCAAATTGTGATTGTGTAGCAGTTAACACATTTGTCTTACACATATATGAGCTCAAGTTGAATGCAGGGAGTAAGCACTACTCCAATGGCATATTATGGCCACTTCTGTACCACATTTTCGTCTGAGCCACAGAAATGTGTATTCTCTACTCCTTTTACCAGCATTGACTTTGTATCCCTTAGCACCATTCAACAAAGCATACTCGGGCCGGGTGAAAAGACTGATTTCTGCCCTAATGCTATTGCCTCAGGTGTCCCACATCTGAAAGGCTTTTCATCCTTTACCCACTAGTAGTCACCTTTTTGTACTGCTCAAGAGGTTGACATTTGTGGCATACATGCCAAAAAACCACAAATGAGGTCAGCTTCAAATAGGTGAGGCTTTGACATTAGCTCTGACATATGGAGGTGATTAATCGGCAAACTTCACAGAGACATTAACTCAGTGAGCTAAATGTGCTGAGTCAATGAAGTCAGAGGCCCATAGGTTCATATCATCCCAAGGATTTAGAACCGATATCTGTTAGTCACCTAGTAGAGACTTGTACATTGACAGCAGTCTATAGGTGCTGACTCAGCAAACCTCAATCCAAAAGCAAGTAGTGCATTGCCGATAACATTAGACAAGTCTGGTCCTTGACACCCACCCAATATGCTGCAGATGTTCATACATCTCAGAGTCTAATACTTTGACAACAGTCTCTTATTTCAATTTTCTCACATTTCAAAGTGAAATCTTTGAGACACACTACAGCAAAGATGAAAATTTCCAGATTTTCACTCTTCCATTGGATTTAGGTATCTTTTTCACAAATTTATTTACCTCAGCCAGAGAGGAAACATGCAAAATGGATGCTACAGGATAGGGAAATTCTCTCATCACATCCCTCATCTTTTCCCCAATACTGCAGCTAAGGGATCAAATTTGGTACTAAAGCTACCTAATTGCTTCCTCCCCTCCTCCTGTCCTCTACATGGCAAGAAGAGCAAAGAGGAGCTTCCAGGCAGTGTAAGTAGGAGAAGAAACTTTGGGAAAGATCCCTCTGACAGTAGGAATTGCAGATTTGAAGATTATTCCCTCCTTGCACTGTCGACATACCTACCACTTTTGAAGAACTGAAAGCATACTGGCACCAGCAGCTAGAATATCAGTAACCATGTTAAACTTGGAGTAGTTCTGTGGCACCTTAGAGGCTAACAAAAAATATAGTATCATGAGCTTTTGTGGGTAAAATCCATTTAATCAGATTGAAATTCCTTGATAGAAAATGTCTGATTTGTGTCCATTTATCCTTTTGCTTAGAGACTGTCTGGTTTGGCCAACATGCATGGAAGCAAGGCATTGCTGTCACTTGATGGCTTACATCATATTAGATGATGTGCAGTTGTATGAGTCTCTGATGTTGTGGCTTATGTGGTTAGGTCCTGTGATAGTGTCACTTGTATACATACGTGGACAGAGTTGGCAACAGGGTTTGTTGCAAGGGTAGGTTCCTGGGTGAGTATGACTGAGGTGTGATGTGATGTGTGGCTGCTGGAAAGGATTTGCTCCAGGTTGGGGGGCTCTCTGTAGATGAGGCTTATTGACCTGTCTCCCAAGGCCTGTAAGAGTGAGGGATTGTTTTCCAGGATACATTGTAGATTGTTAATGACGCACTGGAGGGGTTTAAGCTGGAGGCTGTAGGTGATGACCAGTGGTGTTCTGTTGTTTTTCTTGTTGGGCTGGTCTTGAAGAAGCAGATTCCTGGGTACTCGTCTGGCACTGTCAATCGGAGACATGTTAAATGAGGCTGTTCTTGAGTTTATTCATGCTTGAATAGGGTCACCAGCTTTCCCGCTTGTGTCAGGGATTATCAGCGCCTTTTGCTTCTCCTCTCTTTGACTGATAGACTTGGACACGTTGTAGAGATGTGCTCATGTACATATTTCATTCAATTGTTTCTGCCTTCACTCTGTTCACCAAACAGCCACTTCACCTTCATTTAAAAACATAATTAATCTTGTTCAAGATGGATTAGTGGTGACACCCCTCCTTAATGATACGCATATAATCTCAGGATGCACAGCTGTTGGGACAGTCTTGGATTAAACCCTTCCTTAGACACATTTTTGTGATGCACAGCCACATACAGGGCCACATTGCTGCCAGTACTGGTGCTCATCTGTTTGTCTGGCATGGAGCCCATTCAGAAGTTGGTCAGACCTTGCTTTAGGACACAGAAATCTTAATGATGCTGTGAGTACCACACTGTCCCTCTTCTATGACTGTACTGCCCCCTGGGTGCCAAATGACTCTTTGCGATAATTTTTAAAATGTTGGACATAAATGTAGATAATTAATTGCCTATACTAGTCTGCTTTCTCTTGTAAACTCTTCTGCTTTGGATATCAAGAAAAAACTTTGTGTTGAAATGTAATGGCTTAAAAGATATGGTACAATATAGATAACATCATTTTTATTTCCTTTCTTGGTAGGTGTCAGGATTTATTCATTACTATGAAGGAACAATTGAACATTAGCATCGCATGCAGGCAAGTGACACGTGGTGTACACCTTGGCACAATGCAAGAACATTTCAGAATGTTCTGTACACACAAGTAGGACCAGAGTCACTAAAGAGATCAGCTCTCATTTAGGAACCTACATAAAGCAGATTGTCAAAAGCTCTCAGTACCCAACGGGTTCCACTGAGCTAGTTATCTATGTGCTCAAATGGGAGCTGGTGGGCATTGAGCTGTTTGGAAAAATCTGGTCCTTGGCTTCTGTAAAAAAATGTACAGTAGTAATCATATGGCTCATTATTGTACAGTCAATATCACCAAATCGCCCAGCAGTGTGGGTTTCAGTCATCCAGTTGGCGGAACTCAAAGTAGTTCCCACTGCAGACCATTTAAATGACCTTGACAGTTGTATGCATAATGAAGCTATAGTTAATACTTCAGCATTTAACTGCTTTGCCAGAGTTCAATCCGTCTTTTATACAGACGATTTGATTTTGTTTTCTTCTACGTTAGTGCTATTTATTCCAGTGATGAATTTTTATCGTACAATCTGGTGATCTAATGTGAAAGTCTTTGAAATCTGTGCCACATGCAATAGTATTATATCAAAATAGGAGTGAGTTTCAAATGTTTCTGATGTAAACTTATTATTTGAGCATTTCACCTGCTGTTAATGCACTATCAAATTGCCCTGTTGCAAAGGACTTGAAAAAGAGCTAGCTAACATGTGCTTACAAACTGTAGAGATTTTGTCTGTTTATGTGCACTCAAATGTACTGATATTAATGGGGATTTTGTGCCTTTTTCATGGAGTCTTGTACTGCCTGGAGGATCACATTTGTTGCAGATTTTGAAGGTCAGTTTTTGGATATGAATATTGTTATGGCAGACATCATGGGAGTAATGTTACACAAAGTTTGCCATGGTTTTTTACTTAGTGTGCGAGCAAATGTTCCATCTTGGGAAGACTGTTGTCATTGTTTGGTTATGTAATGTTGTGTATAAAGGCTGTGGTCTTTGGGCATGGAGCTATGTGAGCAGCAGGAGAGTATGCCTTCTGCCTGTCTTTGATTAGAAGCCATTCTTGAGGCAGAGGTTTTTTCTGGGAACCAGGCATTTATGGGGACATGGAAACAATGAGTTGTGTAGCACAGTGTGGTTAAATGCAGAGTCTGCAACTTTATTTAAAACATTACAGGAAACCCCCGCGTTACGACGGCCTGAGTTACGACCACCCCCCGCACTTACAACCATTTTTGTAAGTGCGGACGGGGCCAAAAACCCCCAACTTATGTCCTCGGCCCGCATTTACGACAGCGCACGGCACCTATAATAAATGCGGGTCCGAGTTACGATGCCCCCGACTTGCGATGCTTTCCCAGGAACCAATAGTGTCGCAAATCGGGGGCTGCCTGTAATGGAACACTCCCCAATGTACCTGGCAGAGCTGCATCAGTGCTAATTTCAACTAGGAAACACAGATCCTGGGTATGTCTAGACAGGGGTGGGCAAAAAGTGGCCTGTGGGCCAAATGTGGTTTGTCAGTTAGTTCCTGGTGGGCCACCAGGTGCTTTCTTTTATCATAGCGTTCACAGGCATGGAGCCCCACAGTTCCTGTTTGCTGCAGTTCACCGTTTCTGGTCAATGGGAGCTCTGAAAAGTGGTGGACCAGCCCGCACCACTTTTTGCAGTTTTCATTGGCCAGGAATGGTGGGTTGCAATCACTGGGAGCTGTAAGCAGGCTTTCCTGCAGACACTCAGGTAAATACAGCATCTGGTGGCCTGCTAGAGAATGACCCTGTCAAATTGCATCCAACCCATTGGACACTTATTCCGCACCCCTGATCTGAGGGTAACACCCACTCTCCACCCGTAGGCCTGCCCAGGAACCAAGTTTGGAAGTCAGAGTCCTAGCGTACTCCCCTCTTCCATAATGAGGGTAGCCCCCAATGTCACTGGAACCCACCAAAGTTACAACAATGTAATTTCAAACCCCAAACCCATAACTCCTGTGATGATGGATGGAATGAGAAAAATCTCAAACAGTAGTTTGCTATTTTTTCTCTTTGGGAAGATCCCTTCCAGACTGCAAGCAGAGTGTGCCAATCAACCTTGCTCCTGCCATCATGAGATACTAGATGCCACCTCACTGGATTAAGGTGGGTCAGGGTGGGTCTGGAACAGAGTCAAACTGGATACTCAGCAGCAGCAGCAGCAGAAGCAGCAGCAGGCTGATGCTATCCTTTCCCCCCACTCTGGTACTCCAGAAGGGTCAAGCAATTTTGCTGGTTCATCATGTCCCCTGTTGCCCAGTGGCAGCAGGAGTGAGGTGGAAAAGCTCCAGGATGCAACTTCTGTTTAAGAAACTCAATCGCCACCATCCCGCTGCACAACAAAGGTAGGAAGGGATGGAGGGAGAGAACAAGAAGCATCTCTTGCACACATTCCAGGCCATCAGGTGGGAGGGGAGGCACACAGGGTTCTGACCATATACTCTAGCTTGACATCCCCCTTCCCTGCCCCACTCAGAGTGGAGTGGGAATGTTTTCATTGCTCTCAGCACTGGTATAGAGTTGAGTGTCTTGAAAGAGGAGATGTGACTTGTCTTTTTAACTTTGCTAAATAGTCACTGTTATAAAAATAATTGTTGATGAGGTAACAGAATCCACCAGAATATTCTGAATTTAAAATGGATTCCAAATCCAGCAGCAGAAGATCTTGATTTTTCTAGTGTAATTTGTAACCTTTTCTGTAACCCTTCTTCAATCAGTTTCTTTTTTTATTTGGATGTACAAATCTTTGGCTTCAGTGGAATGTGATGGAAGACTTGGCACAAAGAGGGCAACAGCTTGGCACAACCAGGGTACATTTTTTGGATATATATATATATATCCATGGTACTTCTATATCTTGAATACTATGTGCACATCTAGTTGTCCCCGTTCAAACAATAATATATTGGAACTGGAAAGATCCTGAAAAGGGTAATTATTTTTATTAGGGATGTGGAATGGCTTTCATCAGAGGAGAAATGAATAAGACTGGGACTTTTCATCTTGGAAAACAGATGACTTAGAGGAGATATAATAGAGGTGTATAAATCATGATTGGTCTGGAGAAAGTAAATACGTAATTTTTCTCCTCATAATACAAGAAGTAGGGGGTCATCAAATGAAATTAATAGGGAGCAGGTTTAAAACAAATGAAAGGAAGTATTTATTCACACAACACACAGTCAGCCTATAGAACTCTTTACCAGAGAATGCTGTGAAGGCCAAAACTATTACACAGTTCAAAAAAGAACTAAATAAGTACATGGAGGATATTACCCAGGATGGACAGGGATGCAAAACCATGCTTTGAAGTGTTCCTAGCCTCTGTTTCCCAAAAGCTGGCAATTAGTGACAGGGGAGATTTCACTGATTACCTAATCTGTTCATTGCTTTAAAGCCCTTGGCATTGGCCAGTGTCTGAAGACAGAGCTTAATGAGTCATTGGTCTGACCCAATATGACCATTCTTATGTTCTGTGGTGACCTTTAAAATAATAGCCATACACATCTGAAAAATATACTGTAGGAGAGTATACTAATTGAACTTCAGTGTGGCATAGTTGGCATCAGAATAGCTTGAGTTTGGTTCAAGACCAAATCACGTGCACATAGAGCCTTTACTACATACTGCATTGTTGGTATATTTATGAGGCTCTCCTATTCATTTAGTCTAATGAAGTAACTGACCTCAAGTAATATCCATGTTTCATTAAGGAGCTAGATCAATAAATTCTGCTTTCATTGCCTTTCTTGTGGATTAATTTTCTATTAGTTTGAAAGAGAACCCACCTATAGATTTTGATTGAGGTTGATTGAGCATTAGTCTTTATAGAGGGCATATCTGACAGGGTTGTGTGTAATATATGATGCTGGTGATGTGATATAAATACTATAAATACTGTGTGTGTGTGTGTTATTAAATGTCATCACTCTTCCAGTTTTTATACAGCAATAAAGTGGCTAACACCACTACCAGCTGTAGGGGCTATAAACCAGTTGCAATCCTGCATTAGTACTAATCTAACAAGCAAAAGAACAATATATGTATTCAACTAAAGTTCCTAGCACAGTTCTCTGCAGCTCTTTGCTATAGGTCTCTGATGTCTCATATTGAAGAATATGATTTGATTCACTTTCCCAGCCACACATGTTGCTCCCTTGAGCAAATTTCACTGTCAGGACAACAGAGCAGACATGCTGACAGAAATGAGGCCAAGAGGTACAGTAACACAGCAGCTTTTGGCAGAGCAAACAAGTGATTTGTGGGAGAACTGCAAATGCAGGAGAATACCTTTACGCTCTCTTGTGACACCTAGATAGAAACGTGTTTGTGAAAAGTTGCTCTCTTTGACACATGTGGCTTCAGGTGGCCTGCACCAGTGGGACAGGAAGATTATTAAAAGAACCTTTTCCTCTTGGCAACCATCTGAATGACCCAGCATTCATAGTTTATTTCCCATTGACACTCAGTACATAAATATTTGAAAAATGGGATAAGTGATTATTATAACTTCAAAATCTCCTAGAGCCATGATAAATAACTCAGGACAGCTTCAGCCATTGTTTTTGCCATACTCCTTATAGCTGAGAATTGTTTTCACATCCATAAACATTGTTTAACCACCAGATTCTGCATTGAGATGACAGTGGGGTTTTGGGTTTTAGACAAAAAAAAATCCCAACAAAATTTAATATGTGGCTAGAGATTGGGCAAATATTTAGAGTGCAATCCTGCAAAATTCTCTGTACCCCTAACTCTGAAGACTCACAGTCATTTGTTGTCACAGGACTCTAGACACTCTCCATCTTCAACTGGCCAGGAGATTTTGCCCATTCCTCTTGATGAGGACACAGCCCCATGATTCACCCTTTTGTCATTACCAGTCTACTATAGTACATTACCCCTGCAATATTTATTAAGGCTTTGTGGCTGCAACAGCTCATTCAATATGCAGTAGCCCATCACTCTGTTCCTTCCATTGTTTCATCTTTACCACCCCTGTATCCAAATCAATATCTTGAATATAATTCTTAAAATACTGGCTTGGAGTCTAGCTGTCTTAGTCTTTCTCTGCTTCCGCAATCTATTGCAGCAGATTAAATTTATGGGAGCACAGTGGCTGCTGGAGAATAGAACTTTGGAAAAATTACAAGTCAGGGCATTCTCATAATACATGTCATATAATCAAAGTTTAAATATACTGAATGCAAATGCTTTGTTACGATTTATAAAAGAATTGGTATGTAACAACATTATTTTCCTGGAAAAAAAATACTATGTTAACCTTTGTCAAAACTGCATTCTCAGAAAACTAGTTACAATAAAAAAAAAAAACTGACTTGAAGTGAAAATGCTCCTTTCAGAGACAGCAGACCATTGGCTTTTATATGCCAAGATGTTTATTTTAATATAGTCTACAATTATGTCAAAATCCACGGGCAAGAGAACTGTTCAGAAGCTATATGGCTTTTCAATAAACATGTTCAATATTTTAAACAAAATCAAGATAAACATAGACAGGAAAAAATATTGAGTTTCAGGGCTCTAATATTAAGTGTAGAAATGTCTTTTTGCTTTTTAACATAAATGTGGAAGTCACCTTAGTTAGGAAAGGAATGTGTTATGTTTTTTGGACTTACGCTAGCAGAAAAGTGAAAGTTAGAATCCAGACATAACAAAATGCTCTATCGTATTTCCACAATGAAGAAAAATAAAACAACTGAGTCTGAAGATAGAATATCCTTGGGAGGGGAAACAGCAAACAGAAGAGGGAGGATACATTACATAATTAATCTGCAAATATGGTATTTTAAAACATAGTTGCAAGAATGTACTGGAAATGTATAGCAGCAAGTACAGTCCAGAGTGGAGGAAAATACAGAACCTGCTTTTAATTTTTTTCCTTTTTTTGTTGGGCCTGCAGGTGGTGTAGGTACCTTTTGTAACATTAGGAACAGCAAAACAGAGATTATCTTGCTCTGCTGCACAGGCATATGATAGAAAGTATATTGTGTCTTTTGAGGGTTTTGTCCTTTTTTATATCAGCAAAATAGTATCAGATTTCTGGATAAATAAATGTCAGTTCAGTTCAGATCATAACAAAGGACTAGCTCACAGAACAGCACTAAGTTGTACAAGAAAAGAAGACAGTACAGATTTTAGAATCTATCAGCCATTCAATGCTTCAGAAAAATTTTATGACAGAAAATAAAAGAAACTAGAGTTATTGGTGTGGTAGTCCCCCGGTCTGCTAGATGATTCAGTATGGTGACTTTGCCAGAAAGATAAAAATATAACATCCTAATAACTATCCTACAAGTTCTGTGGAAGAAACTATTACATTAAAAAGACACATTTCTGAAGATTACCCATAAAAAGTACAACAACTTAGCTACTTTATTTTCTGTGCTTTTTGTACTGAATAGTGGCTATCTCGTCTGTGATAATCAAAGTACAGTAAACTTCCGATAATCCAGCACCTTTAGGACCCAGGGGGTGCTGGATTATCAAATATGCCAGACTATTGGAAGGGGGGGGCTATGAGGGGTCTGGGGTGGAATGAAGGGATGCACCCCTCGGCGCTGCGGGACCAACCCGGCAGCACCCCAGCTGCTCTGCCCCGGGCTTCCCGGAGTCAGCCGCTGGTCAGTTTCAGCAGCAGCTGAATCGGGGAAGCCGGGGGCAGAGCAGCTCCAATTGTCCAGCACTTCCAGGTTCCAGATGGTGCCGGACCATCAGGAGTGCCGGACCATTGGATGCCGGACCACTGGAGTTTTACTGTAATTTGTCCTAGTAATGCTATTTGGACTTACAACCACAGTCCGTAGTTTCAGAGTCCTAGATTTTTCACTGATGCTAAGCTAACATATAGCACCATTCACCAGTAACACATTCTGTCATCTCTGGGTGACTAGGGGTACGTCTAAACTACATGGCTCTGTCGACGGAGCCATGTAAATTAGTGTACTCGAAAAAGGGAAATGAAGCAGCGATTTAAATAATTGCAGCTTCATTTACATCAAAATGGCTGCCACGCTGTGCCGATCAGCTGTTTGGCGGCATAGCGCGGTAGTCTGGACGCTCCATGGTCGACAAGGGAAACCCTTGTCAACCGCCCCGGTAAACCTCATTCCATGAGGTATAATGGGGCGGTCGACAAGGGAAGCCCTGTGCCGCCAAACAGCTGATCAGCACAGCGCGGCAGCCATTTTGATGTAAATGAAGCGGCAATTATTTAAATCGCTGCTTCATTTCCCTATGTCTAGAAACCTAATCTACATGGCTCCGTCGACGGAGCCATGTAGTCTAGACATACCCTAGGAGACTCTATTACATCCTGGTGGATACTGGCCTGTCTTCAATGATGTATGTCTTTATCATCTCCTGTCTGGTATAGTCATCTGCCCTTTGGAAATTCCAACTAGTACAGAACTCTGCAGCTTGTGGCCTTAGCAACACAAGTTACTATGAGCACATCACACCTTCTCCACGCTTTATGCTAGTTTCCCATAGAATATCATCACATTCAAAGTCTCTGTCCTCATCTTCAAGGTGAAGTGGTCCTTATCTTAAAGGTGAGGCATGTCCCCTCAAACTATGGGATGAAGGCTGTGGTTGACAACTCCACTCCTCTGGCACAATGAGCTTTCAACAATAAGGGTCAGGCTGTGCAGAAGACAGTTTTCTAGGGGGGCCAGTCCACAGGTTTCTCCCAGGTTTCTCATTTTCTTTAGCAAATTATAACGAAAGGTTGTTGTTGCTGTGGCTGAAAAGCATTTTCTTTTTGCATTCTTGTTCTGATTTTGGCGATTGTGACAGGGTTTCTCATTTTTATCTTCTTTAAATGTGTCAATCGTATGGTCTTAAATGTTTAGCTATTCTCCCCTTTAGGATGATTTAAAATGTCACTTTCCTGACCACTTGCAGTCTGAGTCAGAACTGAGACTATACAATCATTTATTGAAAATTCAAGTAAAGTTATACTAATATTATTATGAATAATGTCAATCTGGTTTGAAATCTGGTATCACCTGTGAAGCAATCACCTTCTTCTGTAGTGCTGCCTGTTGTTGCTGCTACAACTTTAAGTATGCATGTACACTGTCTTTTGTTGTAGATTTGATGGTACTCCAGTATGATTTCAGAAGTAACCTCTTAAATAGGGCATTTTTCTTTTCCTTCTCACTCAAAACCTGTATAAAGGAGTTTAGCAGATTGAATATTCTTCTAATTTGGCTCATTCTTTTTTATCACTAGAGTCAAAAGAATTGAAACCTCGCACAATGTTAGTTACTTGAGCCTGGTGAAAGTAATGCTTGCAGGTTCAGTAGAAGTTTTGAGGAGATAACTTTCTGTGGCTTGATTTTAAAAGATAAATAAATGTTTACTCCTTCAAATATGTCCTCGGTAAGGGTAAGTTTTTGAATGTGAAGCCCAGGATTGACTTCCATTGCTATGAGTTCTATCTAAATATTTTTAGCTTTTTGCAAAGCTGCATATGGCAAAAAGTTGCCAAAATTGAGAGACTTCAATCGTAATAGTGATAAGTCCATGAAATACATTTTGCCCACTAATTTGTCTGTAATGATTTCCTTAGGAATGCTGCTAACATTGCCAGCATCAGCCCTTCACTTAGTTTCTGTAACACATTGCAAAGAGTGATACAGGGATTATCATGGTCATTTCTTTCAGTGCCCTGTACATTGTCTTCAGTGTATGAAGTAGACACCTTCAAAATGATTCAACGTTGCTCAAAGGCATCAACAAGAACTGACAGTTGCCATTGTCTTCTGGAATTTAAATAGGAATATTTTGAAAAAATTCTTAAATTAAGTCAAACTTTTTCAATACAGGAATAATCTTTCCTGAGATCCAGCAAGCCCATGTTTGTGGCTGATGCAGTATATAAAAACAAGAAGAGAAATATATTGTCTCTACGTGACCATGTACCTGAATTGGCCATATACCTGAACTGCCCACGTTCTCTTCTGCTAAATCTAAAACTACACCAAAGAGTTTTGCTTTTACCTCTCACTTTCATCTCCACAACGTCAAAACCTGTTTTATTTATTCCCCCATCTGATTCCATCAACTGTCCAGGAATCCAACTCTGTATGTCAGCAAACAGAGTGCAAGGTTTCCCATGCTGCTCAAATCTGACATACATTTCCTCTTGCTTCACTACAAATCTGTCACTGTATCCATCAACTAGCACAGTAACACTGATAGCTTTTTGTATGTGTTGCCGAGATGCTTTCTTGAGTGATTTTGCTATTACTTGTACAAAGGCTTTTCACTGACTTACATACCATACTACTTCTTGCCTCAGCTTCAGGTATTAATAATCATAATAATTACTTGGTTTTATTCATTGAATGCACATACAGCATTTTCTGTATTTTAAAGACATATTCCCTACATGGCATGTTTACAATCTGAATTTAAAACAAGTAAAACCAGGAGACAGCAACTCAGGGAAGGATATGGGAGGGAAAAGGGAAAAGTTTGACAATGTAATTATTTGCTCACATGAGAGGCTAATGCATGTGTCTTGAAGGTAATGAAGAATCTATTTAATTTGGCTTAATTTGTTATAATATATTTTATTATTTAACAAGGTAAAGACATTTGTGACTTTCAGCAGGCATCTCATGGCTACTAACAAAGTCCAAACTTCTGAAGCCACATAGCTGCTGCAGCCAATGCATCTAATGAATGAGCAATGTGACACGTGCGTGGTTTTTAATATGGCCTTTGCAAATAACAGGAGCTACTAAATACCCATTGTGTTGGATTATAGTTAAAGAATACCAAACTCTTTTTCTATGAATTTCATCGGTAAATTACATGGCACACATGCAATATATATCCACAACCCTGCAGCACAAACCAGAAGGATTATTGTGGCTTTTCTTTTATTTACATTAGAAAGCCACAGGATCTCAGCTGTTTACATAGTGAATCAATTAATGTCACAAATGTCACTTTACATCTGAGATTAGATTACTACAGTACCCTGGATCTGGTTATGTTATGATTAGCACCTATTAGTGAAATAGAAAATAATTTGCTTCAAAGCAGGGCAGCTTTGTTCGGAATTGGAAGTACAATTCTTATGATTACTCCCCACACAGTACCTAAATAAACTGGTAATGTACTCCTTATTCATGGGGGTACTCATTCACTGCATCCACAAGACAGCAGAGGGGGGGAAATTATTTTGTGTGTTTAAGATGTTCTTGTTAAAAGGAGAGTCATTATATTGGATTATCATGAACATTATGTGAAGGTAATGTTTTTGAGGAAAGTGTTTTGCCTCTATCCCTCACGGGGGGAAGGGAAACCTGGCATAAGTATGGCAAAATCTTGACTCACTGAAATCAACAGGGCTTTCACCATTTATTTCATTGAGGTCAGGATTTTACACTTAATATAAAAAATAGAACTAAATCCAAATATATGACTCCAATTCAAGGAATTTACGTGTGGGTGTATAATAATTTTTTGGAGACAGATGTCCTTGCACAGAGTATTTTGTTAACATAGACACAGAACCCTAGTTCTGTCTTTGAGTAGAATGGAGCACATACCTCCTTGCGCTGGGTTAAAACTCTGTGGAGTTGTTGCTGTTCATTCTTATACTTTATTTGGAACTAATTTTTAGATGAGCTGCATAATGTAATTTAAGTGTAGTTGTGGTACAGTATCTTAGAGTAGCTGGTTTCTGAGGTGTCAGAAGAGGTGCTGAGGAGAATGAGCCAATCCAATCCATATATGAGCAATTAAATTACCTAGGTAGTGGGGATAGCAGTTAATTAGCTAAGGAACAGCTGGGCCTAATAACAAGTTATGAGGCTTCAGTCAGGAGGCCCCAAAAAACAGAGAGGAAGCTCTTGAGGCAGGGGACTTCTAAAGGGAGCTGGTTAGAGGGCTCACCAGGAAAGGGGGCCTAGATAATGTGTTCATGGAGAAACCAGGTTCCAAAAGGGCTACAAATGTCAAAGCCTTAGAAAGTCCCAGTGAAACAATCTTACCAGGGAGCAAAAAGAAATCCAGGTTACTAGAGAATTACATGGTGCTCCAGAGAAGGTCCACAGCAATTTGACACTGCAGGGTCCTTGAGTCTAGAGAAGGAACCCACTCTAGGTGACAGAAGGAGGTCTGACTACAAAAGAAGGTTAAGAGGATCTTATTAGTAAAAAGCCAGGGTGGAAGAGAGAGATGGCCTCAAGCAGGGACAGACAAACTAAGATTAACTTTTCCATCTGCCAGCTAGGGCACAGCAGAAAGGCTTCCTTATGTACCACATTTGGCATTGGGTTAATGTATTTAGATTCTGAAGAGCTACTGTTCCCTATAGAAAAAAATCATGAAACTCACTGAAAACTAGGGCTGGGATGTACATACAGTTCCACACTAGCCCACCAGGAGCTGCTCCAGAGATGAGTGCCCATTTATAACACAGAGACTGAAGAAAATAGTGACATAAGTAGATCATTGCACTGTAAACTATTACTTCACTGGAACATATACAAGGAAAAAAGGAGATTTGCCCATGGAAAATCTCTTCTAAATACACCAAATATTTGTTTTCCCTTGAAAAGCTGCATGTGGAATGCATTTGCTTGCAACATTACATTAATATTTTTTAAAGGGCAAAGAAAAGTCTCCCTGAAAAATTGTTTCTTGCCTAACATTTTTTCTGTCTTTTTGTGTAGCAATTATAGCCCATTACTGTTTTGTTAAATGATGAAGCTGCTAAGTAAACAAAAAGTATAACCGATTATCTTCCATTCTCTCTGTTAAACATTAGCAATTAAACATCAAGCACAGTTATAACAACTCCATGGAACATTAAGCCATCACCTAACACATTATTTTTCTTAGCATCACACTAAATAGCATAGTGATAAGGAAGAGAACAGCTGTGAACAATAAGTTATGTGGGGGCATCATGTACCCTCTTTCACAAACAAAACCCTTGTGTCTGAACGCAATAGATAACCTACAACTTCAGTGACTTCACTTTCAAAGGAACTATGATCAATGCCAATAGAAGTTCTGGGTTGCTTAGGAGCTTGGAAAAATCAAGCCTTTTTTTTTTTTTCTAGTTATATGGCTAAATATGGCTTTAGAGACCAAACTTTAACCACCTCGCTTTGAAAATGTTATCTTTGTTCTTTTTGGATACAGCTATGGATACAGCTAATCAAAGTTTCAGCCACAGCCTCATATTTTATAAATACAAAATTATATCTACACCAAAGTATGCTATCAATAGTCTGCATTAACAAAGACTGAAACAAATGTAGCAATTATGCACCTACTGTACCTAAATCCACATCATACATGGAAATGAAGGAGCTGCATTTGCAACTACATAGACACATTTGGAGGATAATGGAAGGCTGAGAGAAAATTTAACACATCCAAAATAATAAAACATAGGAGAAGAGCTCCTCAGAGCAAGGATTGTATTATTTTATGTGTTTGTGCAGTATCTAGCATAATGTGCTCTTTCAGGGGAATACTGCAATTTAAGTATTTAATAATAATACCATAGGTTGCTCACAGTATTAATATTGGGACGTGCTATATTTCATCTCTATATCAGTGCTTAAATCTGTCTAGGTTATTAGTAACTAAATGTTGACAGTTTGGCCTCTAAAATATGTTGTTGATTTTGCAAATTTGTAAGGGAAAGGGGAGTACAAAACAAAACCCAATATCTGAGTTATCATTATATTTATTAAAGCTTATTGGGAATTCTCCTCTTAAATATATTTGGACAGAGTTCAGTTTTTACAAAATTAATTTTTTCCAGGGTAAGTGTTCATTTTACTGAAAATTTTACATTTTCAGATTTCTCTTTGGAAAAGAAAAATGAAATATTTCATTTTGATTCAGGTTCCCCTGACCAAAAATGTTTTGGTTTCAAGTCAGTTCATCAATAATCTGTGTCCCTGTGAGATGCTACAGTGCTTATTGGCAGTTGTAGTTGCCCCCATTTTCATCCATGAGCAAAGTTCCTTGACTGAATAAGATCTCTGACAATGCATTGTAGTCTCTTCTATATTTACAGTGAAATGCATCATGGGAGTCATGACCATGTGCATTATGGGAATGTTGTCATAGAACAAACTGGGGACATAAGGCTCCATGGCAGTTCAGGCAGATGTAGCACAATGTGAAACCAAAGTGAAATGAAACTTCTTGATTATAGAAATATTGAAATATATACTTGTATTCAAACTATGTCAAATAAAACATTTCAGTATTTCCAATTTGAAATTTCTTGGAATTTTCCATTTTTGGAAAAAAAATTCAACTTTCCTTCCCAAATCAAAATGAAAACAAATTTCAAGATATTGAATTGTCTGCAGGACAGAAATTCTTATTTTCTGTGATCACTGACATTGGTACACACACACACAAACTTCTTGGTAGTCACACACAAACTTAACGTGTATAGAAAAGACAAAATTGCCCTTAAGAGGTAAAAGGTTATCTGTCTAGAAAAAAAATGGCATTTTTTCAACAGTGCCTGGGAGCCTGTATTGCTTCCAGGCCCACCAATGGGGGGAGTAAAGGGGGCAATTCCCTTGGGGCTTGGTGATTCTAAAAGGCCTGGCCACCACAGCTGCTACTGCTAAAGGGCCCTTTAAATAACCACCGGCATGCTGTGTGCCGTGTGGCCACTCCAGCAGCCCTAAGAACTGGGGGAGGGGGGCCACCACACTCCAGGCAGGGCTGAGACCTGAGGGGGGGGGGCATGCTCGCTACCCCTGCCCCCCTCTAGCCCATCTTGCCCAGATTCATGGCATGGCTATTGGCTCCTCTGACTGCTTCTCTTTATGTAGCATTCATTTCCTAGTGCTGCCCATCTTATTTTTCCATTAGCACTAAAGTCCTGATGCAGCAAAGCCCTTCAGTGAATCCTGAATGCCAAGCGCAGACAAGTAGCGTCACTGATCTCAGTAGGGCTCTAACTCAGAATTTAAGTATGTAAATGAACTCATGGCTAAAACTAAGGAGAAATGTATTTGTGACCTGTTACATTTGACAATTGGCACTAAAGCTGCATAGCTCCGTATAGGGAAAATGTGAAAAGGCTATTTTAATCATCTGGTTTTTAAAAAGGCATAGTAAACGTAATGGACTGGATTCTCACTGCTTGGTGCATTATGCAAAGTGGGTATTCGGTATGGCCTTGTGAGTAAGACTCAGGGCTGGAGATCTGGACTCAGTTCCTGACTTTGCCACAGACTTTGCATATGACTTTGGACAAAGCACCTAATCTTACTGCACCTCATTGTCTCCCTTTTCTCCCACTCTGTCTGTTTTATCTATTTAGTGTAAGACAATTGAGGCTGAGAACCATCTCTTTCTATGTGTGTGTGTGTGTGTGTGTGTGTGTACAATGGGGTGCTGATATCAGTACAGGGCTGTAGGTGCTCCTGTAATACACACATAAATACAAACGTGAAATCCTGGTCCCATTGAGGTCAATGGGGAGTCATGCCACTGACTCAATGAATCAAGAGTTTAACCATTACATATTAGAACAGTAGTATTTTGGATTCAATTTACACAGGAGTAAATAATTAGAAAAAAAGGTGCAAGGAGAACTGGGCCCAACTTTTTTCCACCCCATTTTAAATTGTTTTCTCTTTGAAATATTTATTATATATAACATATAAGTGGAAACTGAATTTTGTACATTTGCAAGTTATCAATAGAATGCATGCAAACTGTAATATGCAATGTCCAATGCCCCTCTGTTTGTGTATTGCATAAAACAATCCAGATTGAGCTTTAAAAATATTTCATTCAATTCTTGTTGCATTTCCCTTGAAACCCAAGTTCAAAAACATTCTTAGATGGTGAGCATTTTATTCAGAGGTAAAGAAACCAGAAGAACAGTTAACATGTCTTTTCCTCTTGGCATAAAGCAGGAGTTAAAGTGCATATTTATCACAACGTATAAAAATCATGCACTCCATTTTTGAAAGATGGTAGAAAGGAAGGCTTTTGCCAAAAAAGCAGTAATAGATATAGCAGTACAATGGCACAGATCCCAAAGTCAAACCACCAGATGTGGGTTATATGATTAAATGAAGAATACTAAGAGGAAAAATGTCCATTGTGGCTGCTGCACACTCGGTGCAAAATAAAACTTGAACAAATCAGTTGTTTTTTCAAGTGTGAAGCTATGAAGTGTTAACTTAGTGACATACATGTTGTTGGATAGTGTTTGTTACAATTGCCTTGTCTTAAAGTAGTGAATTTGAGACAAATTACAGTCTCTGATGAAATGTTGTATACACACTCAAAACTCTTGAGGCTCAGAGCTGATTTTTCTGTAACATATCTAGTACTTATTTAAATTGTGTGTGAACATACTTTCTGTTTTCTAGCAGCATAATACAGCTGAATATGAAGGATAAATTATAACAGAAGACTTTTGCCAAGTAACCCATTCCCTGTAATCCTAGTGTTGGATGGAGCCAAGAAGTAAACATTTAGATCTCCTGTTTATAAAGTATAAAATCAATATTTTGTGAAAAATGAGCAAAAATAGTCAAAAGCTAGATTATATTAATCTGTCAACTGTGTTTCTTCCTCACTTTCTTTTCCTGTTCAGTTCAATTTCCTATGTAGTTTATATTGTGTTTGGGAGATTTCTAAAATGGTTAAGATACTGCAATTGGATAAGCAGTCATGACTTTATTAATCTCATTTCAATTGCACGCTTGTTCCTTGCAACAAGCTGATGGAAGCTTAACAGATAACATCACATTATAAAATATTTGTGTATACAATTAATGAATATTTTATGAATGTGCACATGGAGCACAGAATTAACTCTAAAGAAACTTGTAGCATAAAATTCACTTTGAGGTGAGGAAACACAGATCTTATACACTACTTAAGTACCACTCAGGCTGTATTCTGAGAGCATCAGTTTGTCTTAGGTGCTGTACTGGGCTTGCACTGGTCGTTTGCAGTGGGTAAATTTCACCTATACTGAAATGTGTCTACATTGGCACCCCTTTCCGTAAAAGGGATGTTAATGAGACATTGCAAATCCGCTGGGGATTTAAATATCCCCCGTGGCATTTGCATGAACATAGCTGCCGCTTTTTCGGCTCGGGGTTTTGCCGAGAAAGCGCCAGTCTAGACGCGATCTTGCGGAAAATAAACCCTTTTCCGCAAGATCCTTATTCCTACTTGAAAGTAGGAATAAGGGATCTTCCGGAAAAGGGTTTATTTTCCACAAGATCGCGTTTAGACTGGCGCTTTTCTCCGCAAAACCCCGAGCCGAAAAAAGCGCAGTTATGTAATAAATGCCACGGGGGATATTTAAATCCCCCGCGGATTTGCAATTCAAGTGTCTCATTAGCATCCCTTTTTCAGAAAGGTGTGCCAATGTAGACACAGCCAAAGAGTTTTAAAATGGAGTTGAACACATGCTACATAATGTATTTATAGACTTCCACTATACTGGGAGAATTTAGTGTTTAGCCTTTGAAACCACTTCCAAACACTGCCAGACATATTGTGGCTTATGTTTCTTAGTTCCGGATTGAAATTGTAGCCATCACAGGCAGAAAAGTAGGTGAGCTAGATGACCTAATGGAAGATCCACCTTATAATGCCTTTGATAAAGAGAAGATTTCCTTGAAGATACACCCCAAAACCACCCCAGAAAAAAATCTCAGAAATCCATCTGAGCCAGAAAATGCACTTTCTTACCTTCTATCTGAAACCACATGCCACTGGAGAAGACAGGAAATTACAGTCTCTGGATATCCATTGATCCTTAGCATTTTACCTGCAGAGGACAAAACCCTTGAGGAAATCTCCCAAATTGTTTGTCTCCTTTGCTTCCCTCGCCTGCTGTCATTAATAGGAGCTGCTAAGGAGAGTCTGACTTACCTGGAGAGTGAGGAAAGGGTTAAGCAACTGGAGATACACCTGAGGGAGGGGGCTTCAGGCATTCAGCCAATGAAATGAAGATAGGAATTTCAAACCGCGAGAGGGTTTTTTTTCCTCTCTCCCTTTGTTTTGAGAGCAGTTTTCCCAGATAACAAGGGAGTTGGACTCCTTGAAATATGTAAGTAGGGAAAAGTTTAGATAGTCCATCAGATTTTATTGTTTTCCTTGTTTGGGGGTTTGGAAATCATGTCTGAGCTGGTTAATTGTTTTTCTCTTTTGTAACTAAGGATTACAACCCAGGGATTTCCCCATGGTCTATTTCAGGCCATGGCTTTTAACACCCAGTCATTTACTATGCTTGCAACAGTAGTTTTGTTTTGATAATAAAAGTATTTTCCTTTTTGTTTTGATTAAACAATATTGGTGATTGTTGTGTCCTTAAGCCTACGTGCCTAAGTTACCGGGAGGAGCAGAGCCCCATTGTTCTCTGCAGATACCCTCTGTTTGTTTTCCCAACTCTAAGCAAAATGGAAGTTAGGGCAGCAGGGAGGAGAGTTTTGCCTTAGGGAGGGGATTCCCAAGTGATCTCTTCCCTGGAAAAGGGTTTGTTTTATATTTTTTTAACTTCACTTGAGTGGTGGCAGTGACCGATTGTCTCTCTTTTGGGTCTCAGGGAAACTGAGACTGGACACGTTTGTCTCTGAAAGTTAAAGAGACAGGTTCTTACAGAGTTTATTTTGGTAGCCAGCTCCCCCATATCTATACTCAAAGTGCCAAGTTGGGGAATTGAGCCGTGACACATGCCTTCAGCAATCTATTCAAGGAGACTTTCCAAATGGATTTAAGGCTGCATGCTGCTTTATTATGAATTAACAGCAACCCCTCTTTTCTAAAGTGTGAAGCCCTCATGACCAGAACCCAGGCCACATCAGTAGCTTCACATCAAGATGTCCTCTTCTACAGGTCTTTAGAGTGGCAGCATGGGGCTCTGAACACACCTTTACGAGACATTAAGCTATAGTACAAACTTCTACAACAAATGCATCCTTCAGCAGCATCTGTGGAACAGAAGTGTTCCTCTCACCCTCCTCTCTCAATAATTACTGCTTATGAGTCACTTTGAGAAGAATACATATAGGGACCATCATCCTAAGAAGAAAACTTGCATAATAACTGGAGTTGTTCTTCCGTGTGTGGTACTTTATTCCATTACCCACCTTACTTCTCCACTGCTACAGATCTTTCTGAAGGTAATTTATGGAAGAGGAGGGACTGACAATGCAGTTTGCACTGCCTTTTATACCCTCAGTTTAGAACAAAAGGACACAGAAGTGAAACAAATGGATGCTGCTACTGAAAAATCTTCTGGTCTCAGATGCAGGCAGCACATATACACCTCGCATGGAATATACATAGGGACCACACATCTTGAACTTTAGTTACTGAATAAGGTAAATAGCCAGCTGTTCCATTCTGTGAACAAATCCATAGGAGAGATCTTTCTATGGAGTGACTCCCTTCTAACACTCCAGTCCCCCACTGCCTGGTTCACAAAATGTATCATTCAACATACTATCAGAAAGCAGTTGAGAACCAGAATCATAATTTACTTCAGACAAAATTTTCAAAAGTCAGTGCTGTGGAATTCATATTTAGATAGCACTTTCAAATGGATTTATGTCTATTCCTCCAAAAAACCCTAGATTAAAAGAATATTATTAAAAAGGTAACATCCAGGACTCAGAAGTAGAGCTGTGTGGGAACCTATGGGCAGCCAAGTACAGACACCAAAACTGTTCCTTCTGACTAGACAGTTCATATACCGGCCCTGACCTTGGCATTGTACTACTCTCCCTCCTAAACAGAGATATGCAAAAAGTTTCCTAAGTGAAATTCATATAAAATTTTTTCTTTCATGAGAGCAGTTTCACAATAGCTTATTACTACTAATGAAAGACAATTTAAAGGCAGGGAAAACCCTTTACAGAAACATCAAGACTTCATTAAATTGGTGAAAATGATTGTACTTCTCCTCAAATAAGAGTAAATTTTCCAAAACTGGGCTAAATTTCACATTTAGTACCAAGTCTATTACAAGGGAAAGTATTAACCAATCAGAATTACATAGATATTTTATGTACCCATGGCTAAGAAATCATTTAAATCAACAGTTAAACCTGTTTAATATACCTGCACACAAACATATAACATTAAATGTCAGACAATGGGGAGGAAGGCTGCATTCCTATTATATGCTAGTAACTCAAATGCTGTAATAAGGCCTACTTTTGCAATGCTTACAGAACTGTGCCCAACCAGAGCTTGCTGAAGAATCAGGGCCTGACTGCATCACAGACTGGGTCTGAGTATTTTATGCATATCATTATATTTATTTGCTTTTTAGAAACAAATCCAGGTGCAAAGGAAAAAATAATCCCTTTGAAAACTTTAAGTTTTCTTTAATATACAATTTGTATATTAAATTTGCAGATAGAATAGTTCAGAGATCGCAATTAAGCAAAATGAATAAAATTCGTTTCTAACCCAGAAAAGCCAGATTAAATTGCCAGGCAGGGCTTTTCTTCAAATATATTACTGACAAAAGAAAATGTTGTAAAGTTGTCTATTTTCACGGTACACCCTCCATTATTCATAGTTATATGTAACATCCTACTTAAAACAATGCTTCTTTAGCAATTGGGTCCAACAATCTGTTCGAGTTGCCTCAAAACATTCCCATTTCTTTTCATTTCAATGATTGTAAATGGCATGGCCATACAAAGTTTTCAACCAATCTGCCTAACACATGCAATGTCAAACTCCATCTAGTGGTAGAAGTACCATATCTATTGCAGTTGATTCTCTGGGGTGTTTGTTAATTGTTCTTGGAAGTGTTGAAGGGCTTTATCAACTTTTTCAGCACTGGGAAAGAGAAAAGAGTAGGGGTTTTGTTCTATTTACAACTATATGGACACTTCTCTTTCTTCTATACAATTTAAACAAATAGAAATTCAGTGTGCGTATGTCCTCAAAGTTTAGAGACGGATATGACTCAGTTCTCAGTTGGAATAAGCAGATATAGCTCCAGTGACTATCAAGGCTCTATGCTTATTGTCACCAGCTGACAATCTCGTCAGGTTGTTCATAAAAGTATAATTTTTTATGGAATGTGACATATAACCCATTGTCTGTGGGAAGTGGTAATCAATGTGTGTTTTCCGTTTTTTGATGTAGAATGTGATTTACAATGACTATTTAAATAATAGTTTGGAAAAGAGTGCTTATTTAAAACTTTTTTTTTTTTTGCTTTTGTAACTGATGCCTAAGCCTGCAGAAGGAGGCATTCATGATTAATCACAATGAAATATAACAGTGATTTGGCAACTGCAGATATGCATTAAAAGTGCTGTTGTTATTTTTCTTGTCAGTTACACAGTGCATTAATTTCCCTTCAACTGCCCATCATTTGATTTGGCCTTCTTTTTTATGGTTATAGAACTCATGTAAGGAAATGGACAACAAAAAGTTGTTCAAGAAAATAAAAAGCTAATTTATTTTGACTGTATGACCTTTAACATCTTTCGAAATTTTAATTCTTTAGCTACCTAAAAAGACTGGAGACTTAAGGGCTACAAGTCTGTTATCAAATTCATAATAATTTTGGCAAATGTGAGTTGTGAAAAAAGGCATTATAGATTTTAAAACGATTGTATTATTTCTTACTTAGCATACATAGATGAAAGCAGTATCCTGTTTCAGCAAACACTTGGTTTTCACTATATCTCATATAATTCTGAACCATTGGAGTCTCCATTTCTTTAATTTATTCATCACCTTTCCACCAATGAGGAGACTGAAAGCATTTGGTCTAAATCACCAAGGAATTTAAATTGCAGATCTTGGCATAGTCTGTCCATTAAAAACTGTTTTGCCTATTTTTGGTACCTTGTTTAGGCAATACAGTGCACACAGATATAGGCCAGATTTTCAAGTGCCTATTCATTTTGGGTGCCTTAATGGGGCACAATTTTCCCATGGTGGTGCACATCACAGTCACTCATAACTCTGAAATTTTGGCTGTCAGTAATCTACAGCATTGATTACAAAGCTATCGCCCATTTACTAACATGATCATGTATTTAGTCATATAAAATGGAACTGTCAGAGAAAGGTGAGTAAGTAGCATAAAAGCAAAAAGAGAGGACAAAGATGATATTGATATCACATTTTTCTAGACTATTGTAATTTGGACTTTGCACTTAAAAAAGTGAATTCAGAAAGTTTGTGAGTAAATCTGCTTGATACACTGTGGTTTCCTCAGCACTTCGCAAAATTGGGTCATAGCTGTGATATTACCTGTTGTGATGGATAGGAAGAGTGCTGGCCAACACCCAGTGACTAAGGGGTTAAACTCAAGTAGCTAGCAAGCGTGTTGGCAGGGGGCCAGAAGTACCAATGGGGATACAGTGCTGAAATTTGAATTGTAGTTAGATACCTTGCCTGCTCTCTTTGTGAAAAAATTCTAAGTTAAGGGCTTGAGGAAACAGATGAAGTAATCAGAATTACCATGCCTATAAGAAATATTGGACATGGGAGTGAACTGAGCCTTGAAATACAGATCAGCACGGATCGTGTGTAGAGGGATAATGTGTATTTAGTCGCAATCAGGGTATTTTTCTTTATTTTGGTAGTTTGGTTAAACTTTTCTCTGTGTGAATCTATGCCTTCTCTCCCCCACTCACCATTTAAGTTACAGACCGAAGAACTATAATTCTTTGTGGTTTTGATCTGCTCTTTTCTTGGTTGTTCAGTAACACCTAGCAACCAAGTATGCTTTATCAAGCATATCTTTTTGTTTTGTTAAAAAAAATCATATTTTTTAAGGCAATGATTTGATTCTTGTATCCTAGAAGGTAACAGGAGGTCTATGTGTTTCTGCCTAGCCTTGGAAGTCAGCTATCAGAGATACAGTTTGTTTTTCAGTGTTTTTTTCTTCTTTTTTCAAGCTCTTTTGGGGGCAAAAGAGCTTAGGGTACCCCTGGGGAAGGAATTCAAGTGTTCCTGTTTTTTCAGGGTTAAATCACTTGATAGTAGCAGCTGCCCCCCAAAGTCGATAAATCTGTGACTCTGGGGAGTTTTTGTAAGCAGAGCCTATAGAGGCAAGGTATTTAAGATCCCTTGCAGGTCCCCATTTCTGCACTCGGAGTGCCAGAGTGGGGAACCTGTGCTAAGAACAAAGTGCAGAGAATGCAGGGTTATTTTTTTTTTCTTTTGAAGGTAAAATCTAATTATTTTAATGGTAATGTCAAAAGAGTATCAGTGGTAAGTTTAGAACTTGTAGGCCAGACATACATTAAAGAAGACACAAAGGAGATTGATAGCATGTGAGTTTCTGCTTACACTTTCAGAGGCTGCAGTTTGTTAGGAAGAAAGTCAATACAGCCGGTCCCCGACTTACGAACGAGTTATGTACCACACACTAGGTTGTAACTCGATCTGTTTATAAGTCGGATTACATTTGCTTACATATGGTCGTGCTGTTCGTAAGTGCGGATTTCATTCGTAACTCGGGGACCGGCTATATAGGAGATTGGTCGTAAATACGAATGGTCGCAAGTCGATGCGTTCGTAACTCGGGGACCGGCTGTATGTCTTTTAGTGTTGCTGTAATAGCTTTGTTGGTCACTGGATATGAAAGACAAGTTCAGCAAGGTAATATCTTTTACTGGGCCAACTTCTATTGGTGGAAGGGACAAGCTTTTGAGTGTCACACATCTCTTCTTCAGTTCAGATCTTCCACCAAGGCTACGTCTAGACTGGCATGATTTTCCGGAAATACTTTTAACGGAAAAGGTTTTCCGTTAAAAGTATTTCCGGAAAAGCGCATCTAGATTGGTCCCGGAGTTATCGTTATAACGATGCGCTTTTGTGGAAAAGCGCGTCTAGATTGGCGCGCGCTTTTTAAAGCAGAAGCCCGGAACCATTTGAAGAGGCAAAAGGCCACCAGACCTTTCCGGGGCGGGGCCGGAGCTCCGTTCAGACACGTGCTTAAAGGGGTCTCGACGGACAGCCGTTTGTCTCGTGCTCCCGTGTGTTGGGACCTCTGGCAGGGACTGACACCCATAGCAGGTTTGGTGGTTGCCCTCTGACTTTTGGGGACACCACCCTTTGGCCCCCAACTGCTTTTTCCTGCGTTTTCTTTCTTCTGTCCTGCTCTGCCTGCCATGGAGCCGTGGGTGGCCATGTGCCTGCTTGGGCCCCTGTTGGACATGTGCAAGTGCCTGCAGCTCATGCTGCAGGCCGGTGCCCTGGTGTTCCAGGACCAGGAGGCAGAGATCGCGTTCGACTCCCTCACCAGCGAGGCCCTGGCAGCCCTGTGGCATCAGCACCCCACCGTGGAGAGGCCAGTCTGGAGATTGGACACCAGCACCAACTAGTGGGAGCGGCTGGTCCTCGGACTATGGGACGACCAGCAATGGCTCCGGAATTTCCGCATGAGAAAGCGGACGTTCCTGCAGCTGTGCGCCTGGCTCACCCCCGCACTACAGAGAGTCATCACCCGGCTGCGTGCACCCATCCCCGTCAACAAGAGGGTCGCCATCGCGCTGTGGAAGCTGGCCACACCGGACAGCTACCGCTCGGTGGCACAGCAATTCGGGGTGGGAAGATCAACCATCGGTGTGATCGTCGTGGAGGTAAGTCCCAGGGGAGAGGGGTGGGGGGAAGGTGCTGCACTCCATGCCCAGGGGCAGCCAAGACTCCAGGCTGGGTCACCCAGGGGTTTGGGCCGTCCCTCCCTTGCACAGGCCTGCTGGTGGGGGGGGGGGGGGCGAGGGGGGCCCTGGTGTGTGTGTGTGTGTGTGTGTGTGTGTATGAATGAGGACAGAGGGAATGAAGGGGGGGGCCCAAGGGAGCGCACACTCACCCCTGCCGTATGTGATGTGTTCCCTTGTGTTTCTCTGCACCCTTCTGCAGGTCGTCCACGCCATCAACGACGTCCTGCTCCCAAGAGTCATCCACCTGCACGACATGGATGCTACCATGGCCGGCTTCGCTGCCCACGGGTTCTCCAACTGCGGGGGAGCCCTGGACGCAACCCACATCCCCGTCCGGGCCCCAGAGCATCGAGCAGCCCATTTCATGAACAGGAAGGTGTACTGCTCGATTGTTCTGCAGGCCCTCGTGGACCACTGGGGCCGCTTCCTGGACATATACGGGGGCTGGTCCGGCCGGGCACACGACGCCCGCATCCTCCGCAACTCCGGACTCTTTCACAGGCTGGAGGCGGGCACCTACTTCCCCCAGTGGGACTTGACTGTCGGGGATGTGCCTATGCCCATCTGCGTCATCGGGGACACGGCCTACCCCCTGCTGCCCTGGCTAATGCGGCCCTACATGGGGCAGCTGGAGCAGAACCGGGCCCGGTTCAACGACCGCCTCAACCGGGCCCGAAATCCAGTGGAGCTCACCTTTGGATGTTTGAAAGCCCGCTTCCGTTGTTTGCTCACCCGTCTCGAGATGGGTGAGTGGAATGCAACGGAGGTACTGGCCGCGTGCTGCGTGCTCCACAACATTGTGGAGCGCAGTGGGGAGGCCTTCCTCCTGCATGGATGGCAGCCGAGGCACAGGCGTTCGAACAGCCCCACACAGCTGCCGTCCGCCAGGCGTGCCAGGATGGGGTGCGCATCAGAGAGGCCCTGGTGGACATGTTCGCACAAGCCCCGTAGTAGGGTTGCCTGGGTCTCCCCATATGACTCCCTCCCATCCCCTACCCTTCCCCACCCCCTCCCCTTACCTCCCCCCAATTGTAAAGCGTCGGTTCCAAGCACATCACCCATCATCGTGACTGTTCGTTGGGTGCGTCGGACGTAGTTAGGGTTTTTCTTTTAGTTTAGGCTAGGGTTTAGGCCACCATCGCCTGTCCAAGCTGTCCCGAAGAACAGGAAAGAGGATTCATGGTTCGTGCAGAAGGCTCGAGTCAGCGTACCCGATTCCAGTCGTCTTCGAGGGATCTCCTGGCTGTTCCTCTCCCGAGGCCCGGAAGGACCAAAGGATTGAGGTTGCCAGCAACACTACCAATCGTCCCCCTGCGTCTAGACTATGTTACATAATCTTTAGTGTGCATCTTTTAACCTTTCTTGCTTGTTTGTTATCTATGTTAATATAGTTTGTGGTTTAAATTTTACTTAAAAGTCTCAGTATTTATTTATGCCACAAACCAATGACCATAAAGGGACCACGGTGATAGAATACAGAATTTGGTGTCCGCATTTTGTAACCCTTTTAAATTTAGGTGGCTAATTGGCATCTCAAATCATTTCTTACAGTTACCTCGAGTAACACAATAACCAACACAATAATCAACTGAACAATAGACTTTTTATTTACAAGGGGGAAGGGGAGGAGACCTTCAACTGGGACAGGGAGGGGGAGGAGACCTTCAACTGGGATGGGGAGGGGGAGGAGCTACTGGTACGGGTGGCCCCTGCAAGTGCTCCTGTGGGGGCGGACCTGCACATGCGGGGCACACCGCATCGAGGCAGGCTGCACGGGGAGGTGGGCAGGAGCTGGGATAGGAGCAGGGGCCATTGCAGGGACAGGAGAGGGCATGGGCAGTGCTACGGGAGGGATGGCGGGGGCATGGGGTACGGCCATGCTATAGTGGATGGCGTGCACGATGTGTGTTGTGAGGATGGCCATGGAGTCGGCCATCCGCGTGCATTGTGCCTGGAAGGCACCCCAGGCCTCCTGCCGCCACTGCAGGTCCCCCTGGACGCGCTCCCTAATGGAGCCCTGGATTGCCTCCACCGCTAGGATGTGGCAGTGAAGCAGCTGGTCCCGGTGGTCCCCAGACTGGAGGGTCCCCGGCTTGTGCTCGGTCCTGCTGCAGGGAAGAGAAGAAAGGATGGGTCAGTCAGGCAGGCCATCCACTGTCCCCACACCTCATGCCCTCCACCCCTGAGCCCAGGTGACCCCACAGTTGTGTGGCTTGGGCCCACTCGGTTCCCCCCCTGCCCCCCGTGTTGTATGTTTGCAAGGAGGACCGCCCCTGGAATAGGGTCCTCCTCCAGGTATTGTAACCACCGGTCTGTGTCCTGGCCCCGTGGAGGGCGGGAGGGCGCTTGTGTTGCGTTCACCTGTGGAACTCCCTGCCGGTGGAGACTGTGAAAGCTTTGGGCTAATCACTGGTGTTTGACAGGGAGCGAGATGCATCCCCACACAGTGCCTGGGAGCACATCTAGCAGAGGTGGTCTGGGCTCTCAGATCCCATCACGTGGGGTATCTCCTGGACAGAACCAGAAGAGTGACTGGGGGGGGGGTGTCCCATCCTTGCAGCAAAACTCAGGGCAGCCCTTCTCCCTCCCACTATCCCTCCCACAACCCCGGTAGCCCAGGGACATGTGTGGCCACAGTGGGGACTTCCCTCGGGGAGCCAGCCAAGGCACCGGGAGCAGGCGAGGGGCTCGGTGGGGGCCACGGTCACAGGACTGTGATGCTGCGGTTTACCCAAGAACAGCTGGCTGTGCCTCACAGCCAGGCATGGGACAGTGTGCCGTTCTCCGTGCTGCACCCTTGGCAGAGGTGCGGGCTCTGGGCTGAGTCCCTGGGGCCCTGGCCAGTTCCAGCCGGCATCCACCCTTCCCCCTGGTCCCGCCACATGTGTGTGAGCAGCACGGTCCCAGGCGTGCCCTGCAGCTGCCTGCCGCGGCCACGTGCTGCTCGGTCACCAGGCTGCACGTGGTTGCACGTGCTGCTTGCTGCCTAATGCTACACAGCGTGCAGCTCACGTGGCCTGAGTGACATGGTCTCCCCCTCCCCCTTCCGGGCACCTGGCTCCCCCCCTTGCCCTCCGCCCTTGTGAGTGCAAACTGCAAAGACTCACCGGTGGATCCTTCCCCGGCCTCGGAGGAGCTGCTGGAGGGGGCCTGCTGGGTGGCAACGCTGGTCTCCTCTCCCGAAGCGCTGCTGCTGTCCTCTCCCTCCCCCGCCTCGGTGGTTTGGATGACGGGGGGGCGCTGGCAGGTGTCCACCGGCACGTCCGGGCTTTGCAGGGCTGGCTGGCCCAGGATGGCATGCAGCCGGTCGTAATGGGGGCAGGTGTCTGGTCCTGCCCCCCTGCCCTCGCTGGCCCTAACGTACCCGAGCCGGAGCTCCTTCACCTTTGCCCGGACTTGCTCAATGTTCCGGGCAGGGTGTCCCTGGTGGGCCAGAGCCTCGGCCATGCGGCCAAATATATCCGCATTGCGGCGCCGGGACCGGGTATCATGGAGACCCTCCTCCTCCTGCCATAGGTCAAGGAGGGTCTCCAGCTCCTGGGGTCAGGAGGAGCCCGTTTTTGCGGCCCCTGGGGGCCTCCTGCGCTGGGGGTGCAGGTGGCTCACCGCCTGGAGCTGCCATGGCTGGGCTCTGATGGCTGCTCGTCACAGCAGGGGCAAGGTGGCAGACCTCAGTCGCAGGCCTGAGGCACGCTCCTGCCACGTGCACTCAGCAGCCTGCGACTGCTTTAAGAAGTCCGGGGCTCCTACGGGGTCTCCAGGCGTCCAAACCGCTTTTTTCCATTTATTCTGCTTTTTCGGAAAAGCGTTAGCTAGCTGTCTACACTGGCCCTTTTCCGCAACAGTTTTTCGGAAAAAGGACTTTTGCCCGAACGGGAGCGGCAAAGCTTTTCCGGAAAAGCGGCTGATTTCGCACACTAGATCGCCATTGCTTTTGCGGAAAATCAAGCAGCCAGTGTAGACAGCTGGCAAGTTTTTCCGGAAAAGCGGTTGATTTTCCGGAAAAACTTGCCAGTCTAGACACAGCCTAACAGTATTTGATCCAGTAAGTGATACTACCTCACATATGTGGTCTCTTTCAAAATGTTTATACACATTTTTCTGGTCCGCTTGCCACTGCAACCTTCTGTCCCTCTTTTTTTTTTTCTCTCTCTTTGAGAACACACTCTAGATGTGGAGGAAAATCTTAGATACAGTTCAAGGTAGTGTGGACTCTGTTGCCATTGCTCTTGGGTATAGTTCCAAATTTTTGGATTAGATACACTGGCTCATGCTGATACCTTAGTGCATCAGTTGCACTTTTAATAAATTGTATGCAATACTTCTAGTTAACCTACATGAACATGATCAGGTAAAAGATGAATCTACATTAGAAAAAAATAGTACCTGTATTCTAGCAATGCTACTTGAGGTAAGCTGCTGAAACAGTCAAAAAACCACTAATGCAACTGTACAGTTGTTGCCCATTGGTGGAATATTAAATTTTCTGGCATAGATAAGGCCTCAATGAACTGCTCTCCCTTACAGGGATGCTGTCTTATGAAGTGTACTCATCACTTACAACGTAGTGATACAAGAACTATTGATTCTTTAATCACTTAGTAATTATTAACCTTAAGTGGTGAGCCCGATGTTATGGAAATCTGGTATTATATGTACATAGTGACTGCGATTTAATGACATGATGGATTGTACAGTTCTTATGGGTTCATTGACTTTAATAGGAAACTCCTTTGCTCTAGAATTACTTAAATAGGCCTTCCCATAATTTTTTCCATATTACGAACTTGGGCAGATTGCATAATGTTTATAGTAGACCACAAAAAGGTAATTACCCAATTATTGCAGAAATACATAATAGTATTCATTAGACATAAGCAAATAGGATCAGAGCCATAATCCTGTGGGCACTGCTAGAGCTTATATTAGAGGAGTCCCCCATGCCATCTTCTCTTGGCCTTCCCCTCAGTATGTGAAACATTCCAGGGCAAAGCCAGAGCTCAGTATGTCCAACAGAGAGGCTATATAGGGGGTGTGTTGTCGGCCTTACATCAGGAGCCATTTAGCTCCATTATCCTTGTAATTTGGAATAGTGTAAAAGTAAAATAATTCTGCCTCGTTCCTATCTATAGATGCACTAGAATATTGCTTTTGCACACCTATGTATCTAGCACCATAAATCTAAGTAAATAAATCTATTAATTCAATCCCTTTTCTAGTTCGCAAAGACACTGTGAACTTTGAGTATTTTGTATTTAGTCTGTATTCAAAATTCACCAGACAATTTCTTCTAATAATTCTTATTCTTATATTAATAATTATTTGTGAGCAGTTCACTGTGAGTATTTGAGTATTTGAAATCAAGCTGTTTTATGTTGATTGGCTGTGCAGGTCAAATGGTATGTTTCTGTTCTCTCAGTGGATAAGGATAACTCATAAACTCAGACTACCAGCAAGAATATTCCTGATTACAAGTTCATAATTGGAGGTAAGTTTAAATTTTCTGATTAACATTTTTCCATTGGAAAATGCCTGCGTGAAAATCAAAACTGTCTGTCGGAAAGGTTTAGTTTTTTTGTTAAAGGGGTGTTTTTTGGGGGAGGAGGTAGGATTGAAAAAAATTGAAATTGTCAGAATGAAATATTTGGATATTTTCTAAATAAAAAAACTGGTTCTCCAATTCTCCAATCTGAAATTGCTTTTCATTTCAACATATAAACTAAATAAATGTTTTTAAAAATTAAAAATGATCAAAAATTGAAATGTTGAAATTATTGAATCAAAATGTTTCAATTGATTTTTTTTTTCAGATTTTCTGTTTGTAAAAAATTGAGATTTCAACTTTGTCCTAATTTGGGATGGGCAATTTTTTTGAAATCTCAGGTGGTATTCATATACTCATGAAAAAAATCTTACAGTCATCTTGTTCTGCATCTCTCGCTGGGAAAGCTCCATACTTTTAAGTCAGTACATGTACCAAAACAGGAAGCCTTTAAACAGATTTCTACTTTGTTGGAATACAAACTTGAGACTTTACCTACAATAACACATTCTCTGGATGGATGTATAACCAAGTGAAGCAGCAGATGAATAAAGTGGAAAGTTATGCCTTCCCAGTGAATGGAAACAATTTAAACTGGCATTTATAAAATATAATACAGTATCAGGCAGGCTGATAGGTATGATGGAAAACCAAATCCAAGCCAAAAATATCTAGATATTCAGAGTCTTTAAAGGAGGAGAATAATCTGAGTTCACAGCTTTCCTGTAGTAAATTATTTCCTCCATATAAGATTTAGAAGTAGCTGATAATCTTTGTACATGTGAATAAATGCAGGAGTCCTGCCAAAGGGTCAACTAAAATGAACAAAATATGAAATACAATTTATTGCTACAATTTTAAATCACATTAAGAGACTTTTAGCAGCAGACACAATGGGAGGAAAAGTGAAAACACTGAAGGAAGCAACATCCTGATTTTCCCAGATCTTTACCCAGCCACATAGTCCCACAGGAGATAGTTGGTAGAAGTGAAGAGAGCTTTCTAAGACAAATTTGATACTGCAATTCTTTGTCTTGCAAATACCAGAATATATTATACAATTTAATTCACATTTGGGGCAGGGGTGGGGTAGAAATGGTACACAAAATAAGCTAATAGGCTTAACTAACATAACGAAGAATATTTCATAGGTTTCTAGGAAAAGAATTCTGGAGTAAATGCAGGAGTTTAGTTAGCATTTTCCTTATAAACTGTGTTGTTTTATTCAATTAGTCTGAAATCCTCTCTGCTTGCACTGGTTCTGGATACCCAGACTAAGTGAAGTAAAATGTATGCACATCCCAACCACAGGTTAATGAACCTCTGGGCTAGAATAATTGCATTGCCCAATCCATGACAGTTATGCAGGGTGTTGGAGGCTACTGGTTCTTTAAAAATGTGGATTCTGTGGCCTATTGCCTTAGCCTCCATTAGACTTACTGTGTTGATTTTACACAGTCCTTTTTTTGTTAAAAAAAAAAAAGTGCCAGTACTCCAGGGGAAAAGTTGTTGAGCTCTGACTGGAGGTGCTGGTACTGCATCTGGAGGTGCCGGTACTGGATACTGGGCAGTACCGTCACAAAAAAAGCACTGGTTCTACATAGGCTGGTGTAGAGACTTCAATCTACAGAGAGATCTGTAAGGTAAGTGCAGGCGACAGAATGGGAAGCTATATAAAAGTGAATCATTCTCACTGATACTTGTGAAATGTGTTCTTTGTATAAGTTATGTAATAGGAAGTTAGGAATTGACATTCTGGATCAGATCCAAGGTCTGTCTAATCCTATATCCTGTCTCTGACAGTGCCCAGTTCCAGATGCTTCAGAGAACTATAGAAGAACATCATGTGTTGGAAAATCTGTACCTCCTACACCCCACTTCTCCCCCCGTTAGCAATTCAATTAAACCCTGAAGCATAATATCCCTTCCCCCAAAACAGTATCATACATCTCTTGGCACCCATATAAATATCTAGTCCCTTTCTGAATCTTGCTAAGTGCTTGGCCTAAATTTCCTATGACAGTCCATTCCATGATCTAATTATGCAGTTTTGAAATTGGTGCCTTTCTGCTTCATTGACTGTCCCCTTCTTCTGTTGTGTGTTGCTGAAGTTCTTCAGTGCTCTTTTTTCCTGACCTAAATAACCTTGTCATCGGCAAAATTTGCCATCCTTCTAGTAACCATTTCTTTCCAAATCATTAATACATGTTAAAACTGGACCTCTAATAGAATGTTGGGACACCTGATTTTAACCTTTTGCCATGAAAATGAACCATTTAATCCTCCTCTTTGCTTTCAATATTTTGATTAGTGTTGATACTTTAATTTGTACCCCTTGACTACTTAGTTCTTGTATGGAACATTTGTCAAAGTCCTTTTAAAAATCTACATAAATTAGGACTACTGTTTCTCCTTTATCCACTATCATGCTGAGTGCTCAAAGATAAGTGAGACACAATTTTGCTTTGTAGAAACCAAGTTGATTAGATCCTATCAGATCATGATCTTCCAGATGCTTTTTTAATTCTATTTTAATTATCATTTCAACCAATTTTCTAAGTACAGATTTTTACAGGTCTGAATCACCTTGAGAACCTTTTGAAAATATCAATATATTTGCTAACCTCCAACCAACTGGAACCATAGCTGTTTTTAATGAGATTGCATGTTTTTGTTAGCATCTCAGTCACTTACTTCATACTTACAGTTCTTCAGAACTCTAGGCCTGGTAACTTAATGCATTTTAAATTATCTTTTTGCTCCAAAAACTCTTCATCTGGTAGCTCAGTCTTGAAGTAAACCTCATTATTCCTAGACAGAGAAGGTTTGGGGCAGGAATTTTTCTAACATCCTTGGAAATGAAGATTGATCCAAGAAATCACTTAGCTTCTCATCAATGTCTTTTTCTTCTTTAATAGCTTATTTTAACCCATAGTGATTCAGCAGGCCCATTTAATCTTTCAAACAATTTCTTTTACTTATATTTATTTATTTTATATTTACTTATTTAAATTTTTTAACCCGCCTTTCTATTTAAAATATTCAAGGCGGCTGAATCCTTTATACTCTGATCCTTTATACTCTTAAAGGATCTCTGGCTTGTTTTTACACCTTTAGTTATTTGTTGTTTTAAATCCATTTTGGCCCTTCTAATGTCTAATCAGTGGTATGTATGGCTTCAGAGACTCTACTTCAAAAATATTATCCGTATCACTTCCAACAGTTTTTCTTCTGTTGACTTTTACTTTAGGACACTTTTGATTTAACATCTCATTTTATTGAAATCTTCCCCTTCTAAGGTTTAGTGTCACTGTCATGTTCTGGTACCCTACTTTGATACCCTACCTAGAATGTTGAACCTAATAGTTTTACATATTCGATGGTTACCTTAATCCTAAATTATATATGCATATCTTGATGCTTAGTTTCCACCTGCATTGAGATATTAAAACCATATTCATTGTAGTTGATAGGAATACTAGCCTCTATGTCTTCTTCCATCCTCATCACCAGAAGTAGTATCAGGAAATCAGAGACTGAAATTCTCCCATCCCTGTAGATGGGACTTAATTGTAGGCAAGAATAACAAAAAAAGGATTGTGAGGAAGACTTATTCTTCCAACTTTCAGCCTGAGTAACAACAGTCTCTTTGTCCCACCATGTTGAAGTTTTAGCTGACTGGAGGATAGAAAGGGGAGACACTGCCCTATCAGAGGCTGCTTCTTGGTGCAGCAGGGTTCAACTCTCCTCCTACTTTCCCAGCCAGCCATTGTTTACTTTTTGAGCTGATGAACTGGGCAGGCAGGCAACAGGAGCACTCTAGGGGCTGCTCTACTCTTAGCTGCAACATCTGCTAGATCTTCTGTAGCCAGGTACTCAGGTTCCTCGCAGTCTGAACTCCTCCTCCTACCTTCCGTTTACCAGACAGGTGAAAGGGACAGGCGTTGCTTTTGGGAGAAAGTGGTGGGTTCAGAACTAGAAACTAATTGGAGTAGTGGAAATATAGAACAGAGCTATCAGTGCTTTCTGAATGGGAAGGACAAAATCAGTTTTGTCCCTTTACTTTTAAAAATATGGAATGGCAAGCCATGAGCTTCAGTTCTCTTGTGCATAGTGGACTTCTAATGAATGAGACTGAAGATGTCTGAGAAATAAAGGTAGAGCTACAGTACCAATTGAAGCCAATTAGAATTGGCAATGAGGAAAATTACTCCAGATTTGTATGTATCAGTATGTTTGACGTTTCAGGTACACAGTTCAGTGTGATGCTCACAACGTTTAGTTTGGCATGAAACAGGTTTTGTTTTTTTTGGCTTGGTAACAATTTATTGTGATATTTGTGGTGAAAATATAGCATATTTTGGAACTGAGAAGCAAGCATAAATGAACTAAACATAGCTGTATTTTGCCAAAACTCCTAAGAAGTGATGCAAACTTTAAAAGAATTTTGTTCTTAGCACAATAGATCATAATTTTCCAATAGTGAGTATTTCCTTCTTATTGAAGTCTTGGAAACTTTTAAAAGTGATTGCTTACAGGCACTCTATTTGTAAAATAATCCTATATAAAAATATGGATATTTGGAAGTCTGAGTGCATAGTTTGAAAGCTTTATTTTTAATACCAGCAGTGAAGGGTTCTAAATGAAATGTAAGATGATGGTTTCTGGACAAGTTTGGGAAAGTATATCTAAATATTTTAAGCAGCATCTTGAGTTATTTAAACGTGGAACAATATTTAGTGCACACATAGACACAAGCTTGCTATTTTCTTATTTGGATTACCAGACTTTTTGGCTTGTCAAAATCACACATGCATGTATACTTTCCAAAAGCCAGCTGCCTAGTTTTTAACTGTTCGTCAGACACTAAATACTAAATCAGTTTTCAACAGTAGTCAGCTAGAACATCGTTGGCTGTGGTGCAAGAGGGAAAGTTCCCTTCTCCCCCAACTTTTCATACATCTATATGCTCCATTATGTCTTCCTCTTGTTTTCTCCCTGTCCCCCAATTTTGTAGGACTGAGAGAATTATATATGATTATATATGATTATCTGATGATATAACCCCTCCCCACCAAATCTTTTTGAAATGATGTTCCTGATTATCAGGATATAACAATTGTCAATTTCGTTTGTTGAAGAGTGACTCTGATCCCTGATAATTATACAGAGACTCCATGTGAGAGCAGGGATTTGCCCACATTGAACTGTTGCAGGATCATTAAGCACTGATCCAGCTAAGCACTTAGGTATGCAATTAACTTAAAGCATGTAAGTAGCCCCCATGGATTGCATGTGGCTTACTCATATGCTTAAAGTAAAATATATGCTGAAGTGCTCACCTGGACTGGCATCAGAGAGAATAAATAGAAGTGTCCATACATTTATATGGGAATTTGTGCCTGCACATCAGGCTGCTTCCTTTCACAAGAAATAGGACAAAGAAATTAAGATATAATTTATTTTATAATTTGTTTGCACAGTGCATAATTGAGGCTGAATAAATTCTATTGTCTGCACTGGCATATTGTCTGCTGGTGGCATATGACTCAGGTGATGAAAATGAACATGAACATTAGTCCTCAATGGTTTGGATCTTTATTGAGCAGAATCCAGCGTGAACATGGATGCATGTCCTCTAGAAAGGTGCTCAAAGTATTAATGGGCATACTTCAGGTGACATTGTAAACCAGGAGTAGGCAGCATTATCTCCTGCAAATTTAAACAAACTTGTTTGAGTGATTTGGGTGAATAAGAGGTACGACCGAGTGGACTTTTAGGCTCTAAAGTTTTACATTGTTGTATTTTTGAATGCTTATTTTTACATAATTCTGCATTTGAAAGTTCAGCTTTCATGGTAAAGAGATTGCACTAAAGTATTTGCATTAGGTGAACTGAAAAATATTGTTTCATTTTTTACAGTACAAATATTTGTAATACAAAATAAATATAAAGTGAACATTGTACTCTTTCTATTCTGTGTTGCAATTGAAATCAATGTATTTGAAAAAAGTTGAAAACATCCAAAATGATTTAAATTAATGGTATTTTATTATTATTCAACAGTGTGTTTAATCATGTGATTAATTGCAATTAATTTTTAAATCCCTTGACAGCCCTAATTTTAACCCATGTATGTCCAGCATCTCTTTTGGTAGGAACTAGAGAAGTTTCTACTGTGTCACTTGGGATGAAGATAATGGTCATGGGACAGAGATCAGTACACCAGCTTTCTTCCAGCTTTGAAGAATAACTTTAAGTTTTGGATCTGGACTCTTATCCAGATGACCTGATCAGGGGCCTGGTTGCTTGAAGACCACATTGTTCCTATACTACACTGTCAGTGATGCACTCAATGGAGGTACTTCAGCTGGAGTTTTCTAGTAGTTATATATGGGAAGGCTGCAGGGAGAGTGCTCTAAAGTTGTGGGATCCTCATGAAGAACTCCCTCTTAAGCCTTGCAATGTGCCTTCAAGGGCAGCACATTCTGTTTATTTGGGACCAATCTATATGCTGAGAGTTTAGAGAAGTATGGGAGCATACAGCAGATGGGAGTGGGTCTGAAGCAGAATAGGGTAGTATCTTGCATATGTATTATTCAAATGGTTCAGCTGACTGAGATTCTTTAAGGTGCTATACATATTATAAGTGATGGAGTAGAGAGGGACAGATTCTTAAATTATTAGGTGCCTAAAGGTGTAAGTAGATGTCTAGTAGGATTTTCAAAAGTGCCTAGGCACCTAAATCCCATGAACTTTAAGGATCCCCATAAGAACCTATCGACATCTTTAGGCTCCTAAATATCTTTAAAACTTAGCACCTAGAGTTTTGAATACATTTTTTTATCTTAAAGCTTTAAATAAATAAATACAGATAAGTAATCTGCAGTTTGGTGGCTAAAAGCAGTAAGCAGATGATGACCTGCTCTCACAGAAGTCAAGATGCTAATCTTTATTCCATTTATTTAGAGCTGGCAGAGAAAATCCTTGCTTTTTACTGTACCAGAATTCTATACAACTCCAGTTTTTCAGTCAAGCACCATTTCAGTATCAGAAAGCATCCTTGTTGTACACAGACATTATTTTTAAGAGTATGTTTCCATTGCACAGCTAACTGGGGCTCTTACTGGGTTTTAGTCACAAACTCTTTACCATCCACCCAGAAAAATCTCTAACCCAAATCTGAAGGGCGAGATTGTACAAATGGACTCTGGGTTAGAGCCTGGGCCCTGTTTCTAACAGGTTGGAACCCAATAACTATGCAGCAAAGATGCAGGCAAAATCACATGAATGTTGACAGTCGTTTGGTGCCTTTCCCACAATTCCCCCTGTGAGCTGGACATATTCTCCCCAACTGACTGAGGAAAATATACTAGGGAACCTCAGCATAAAGAATCATGTGATATGTCCCCTGACGCACACAGGCAAGAGCAGAAACAGTGAGGACACAATAGTTCAAGCAGGGCTTTGCAAATCTTAGGTAGGCTAACTTGAATCCTCAGCTTGACCATCTGGATGACCATCATCCAGGTTAATTGTAGTGATCACGTAATTGAAGGGCCATAAATTTTCCTATTGCCTCACTCTTTGCATCTCTGCACAAAACTTCTCTCGACATCAAGTCAAAATTCATCTACATTTGAACTCTGAGATACGACTCACAGCTTATGACTCCCCGCACTTGCTTTGCTTGAGCTAATGTGCTAAAAATGGCAATGTAATTAGGGTAGTGCAAGCAGGATCTCTGGCTAGTTTCCCTGAGTACATTCTCTCTAGGATCCTCTGGATTCATACTCGGGTAGCTGCCCCAAGGTATTCTGCTATTTTTAGTGTGCTCACTCAAGCAGAATTAGAACAGTTACCTCTCTGTGATGCATGTGTAGTGCACAGAATATGGCCAGAGTACTCATATTCTTTGATGAAATACTTCATAGCACAGGTATGTCCAAATATTGTAGGACATAAATCATGGCAGATGGAAAAAGGCTGGAGAAGCTGGAACTAGAGACAGATACATGTCCAAATAAGAACACTTCTATTTTATTTGCAAAAAGCTTGTGACACAGACATGCCAAGGCAGGTATGCTGCCCCAGTGTCTGACCCTCTTCTCAATATTTCACCACAGGAGCCATCTACTAAAATCTAAGGACTAGCTGATTGCCATAATAATTGAAAGATGTTTGTAAGGGAAACAATTTTTAGAATTATGTAACGTGTAGAATAGTGTGTTTCAAAACTGTTGGAAGTGAAATTTGTCCCTGAAGGGCAGGGGACTCTCTGAGCTGATTCAATCAACATTGAGAACAAACAGTATCTGGAGAGGCAGCCTGTACAAACCTCTCACTGGCCAACAAGGGGGCTAAGAGATTATTCTGGGCTCAGCCAGCCCCACCCTACCACTGCTTCTCTGGAGGTAGCAGATAAGTGTACAGCACAGGTATCCAGAAGATTAGAAATTGGGCTCTCGTGCACCAAAGTGGAATGTGTAAATTGTGCTGCTTCAGTGAGAGAGTGGGGCTTGCAGAGTCCAGCCCAAAGCAGAGCACACGTGATGCCAGCAGCTGGAAATTGAGAGGCATCCCTTTCTATGCATGGACAACGGTCCCTGCTGTTGTGGGCAGGTGATAGGATTCAGGCATTTGACACAGCATTTGATAAGGCATTTGACATGGTCTTGCATGACCTTCTTATCAATAAACTAGGGAAATGTAACCTAGATGGGGCAACTATGAGGTGGGTGCATAACTGGCTGGATAACCATTCTCAGAGAGTGGTCACAGTCATGCTGGAAGGGCACAACAAGTGGGGTTCTGCAGTGGTCTGTTTTGGGACCGGCTCTGTTAAATATTTTCATCAATTATATAGATGACAGCATAGAGAGTACGATTATTAAGTTTGCAGATGATGCCAAGCCGGGAGGGGTAACAGGTCTAGAAAACATGAGCTATGAGGGAAGGCTGAAGGAATTAGGCTGGTTTAGTTTGGAAAAGAGAAGACTGAGAGGGGACATGATAGCAGTTTTCAAGTATCTAAAAGGGTATGACAGGGGAGGAGGGGGGGAAATTGTTCTCCTTGGTCTCTGCTGATAGGACAAGAAGCAATGGGCTTAAACTGCAGCAAGGGAGGTTTAAGTTGGACATTAGGAAAAACTTCCTAACTGTCAGGGCAGTTAAACACTGGAATAAATTGCCTCGGGGGCGGGCGGGGAGTTGGAATCTCCATCACTGGAGATATTTAAGAGCAGGTTGTATACACATCTATTAGGGATGATCTAGACAGTGCTTGGTCCTGCCGTGAGGGCAGGGGACTGGATTCGATGACCTCTCAAGGTCCTTTCCAGTTCTCTGATTCTATGATCATGGACACCTCAGTTAACTCTGAAAAGTGTCAATTTATACCTAATCTGATCAATCCATTTAAAAGATATTTATTATCTTGTCATTTTGAGTAATATTACACACATTATCTCCTTTATGTATGATGTACTGGACTAACAGTAATTGCATTATCTTATCATGGTTTCATAGTGTTTTTTTATTAATGTGCACTACAGAATTATTTGACAGATCTGAATGACACTAAGATCTTCGAAATGTCCCTCCTATTCACAATTACAGTGTACAATCTAATTCTTAACTTTATGCAGTGGTTAAAATTGTGCTACATTATTCTTATTTCAAGCAAAAAATGGATTTCTGGAATAAGTGCTAAGGTGAAGCAACAGATAAAAGAATACTATTAACAATACACTTGTATAACAGCAATCAGAGGTCCTTTATGAATGTTATATAAATTATTAATTAGAGCAGGGATCAGTTACATTTTAACTAATGTTCTCTATTTTAAATACTACACCACATTTTGATCCCTTTGCATCATTCCCATCATGGGGGAGTTCCTACCGGGTGCAGTGTGCATTGGAGGTGTGCCTGAGGGAAGGTATATAGCCAGAATTTCTTCAATCCCCAGTTGTATGAATGGCTCCATAGTGAGTTCAAATAGGAGAGGCCAAGAAAAATAGGATCTTTGTTTAGAAAAGACAGGGCTAGGGGTGTGTCAGGGCTGTTCCCCACTCTGGCGCTCCAAGCGCAGAAGATGGGGGCCTGCAAGAGACTTTAAATACCTTTCCTCTATAGGCTTTGCTTACAAAAACTCCCCAGAGTCACAGATTCACTGACTTTTGGGGGGGTAGCTGCCACCACCAAGAAACACCCCTTTCTTCTTGAACCCAGGAACAAAAGCACTTGTTACATCCAGAGGGATACCACAGCCCTTAACTTAGGATTTTCACAAAGGAAGAGCAGACCAGGTATCTATATCCAATTCAGATTTTAGCACTGTATCCCATTGGTTCTTTTGGCCCCCTGCCAACATCCTTGCTTGCTGCCTGAGTTTAACCCTTTAGTCACTGAGTGCTGGCCAGCACTCCTCCTGTCCGTCACAGGGTGTAAAATTCCATTTAATTGATTAACCAGTTAAACACAGTGTTTAACTGGTTAACTGATTCAAGTGGAGGGTGGGGGGGCTGCTCCAACCTGACTGGGTTGGAGTGGCCCCTGCCCATCGCAGCCAGGCTAAAGCAATCCCCCTCCACACTCCCACAGGCTGGGACTGCTTTAGCTGGCGAGAGCAACTGGGGCTGGGCCTGCTCCTGCCTGCAGAGAAGCACTGCCTGCTCCAGCCCCCACCAGTTAACCAAAACTAGACAGGACTTCTGTTTTTAATGTCTCATCCCACAGACATAGAATTAATTGCATGGCACTCATTTGATCGGATTTAGAAAACTGAAATTTGAGACAGTCACCCAGTCAACATTTGAATGTCATGTTTCAGGAAACTGGGCTTTCCAAAATTGACACACACTATTAAACCCCTCCCTTTTCTGACCTGTACAACCAAGTGGCACACAACTAAGATCCGTTATTCTCAGGGATGAAAGTCTTATAGGTACTGTTATACTGCAACCCACTTCCCTTGTGGGGAGGCTCAAGGTAGGGGGCTGAGAGGTTGCCATATGACAATACCTGTAAGAAATTTAATTGTGGGATAGAGTGCAGGGTGGGATCAGGGCAGGGGGTTGGAGGGTGTGTGGATGCTCAGGGCAGGAGGCTGAGATTGTGCGGGTCTCAGGGCAGGATGTGGGGGATGCAGGCATCAGGGAAGGCGAATGGAGCTGTGTGGGGTGCAGGAATTAGGGCAGGGGTTGGGGTACAAGTTTGTAGGGTGGAGTGTAGGTTGGGGGGATTCAGTACTGGGGCAGTCCCAGTTGGTGGCTCTGCCCCATGCTGCTCCTGTTCCTAGCCAAATGGGAGCTATGGGAGCAGCAGTGCCCATAGGCACAGAAAGGGAACTAAGAATGCAGCGTGTGCTGCACCACCCTGGGCCCCTGACCCTGGGAATGGAGGTCTCTCTGGCAGCTGCACATGCTAGGATCCTGGCTTCCGGCCCCATCTGCTTGGGGCTCTGCTGCTGGCCCCATGCACCCAGAGCTTTCCTGATGGTCCTGCGTGCTGGGGCCCCAGCTGCTAGCTACATGCACCCAGGGCTTTGCTCCCAGCCTCAGTTCTGGGCAGGGGGAAGGAAAGGGTGAACAAGGGTAAGGGGGCTAGATCAGAGCCCCAAAGCCAGCCAGTGACTTTCTTACCAGCGCACCTCACCGGGGCACACCAGCTTACTTTTTCCTTTGATTATGTGAGATGTATTATGAAGGTTATGAAACTGAAATTTTTCTCAGATTTCACAATACCAACTTGGCTTTCAATTCAGATGTCATACTCAAGCCCATCATAGCAAAGGACAATGTGACAATACAGGACATAGAAAAAGTTGTAATTGTGCTTGAAAAGGGGAGTTTAAAATGTATGCTGACTGTTTGCTTTCAACACGTGTTATTCCAGGAACAAAGGAAGGGCAGAATATGCATGAGCAGGATAATGACTGGCCTGATCACCACATGAGTTGTTTTGTCCATGACAAATGCATTCTATTCTATTAAGGAAAAATTGTCCTTTATTCCCCAGTCGCAGAAGATGGTAATCGAATGATAGCAGCTGCAGTTTGCACGTTATGCACCTTTTATTTAGAATTATGTAGATGAGAATTTACATTCTACATTTCTTATGTGACTGTTTTTACAAATTGTCTATTAAAGAGAAATCCTGGGCCTGCTGAAGTCGATGGGAGTTTTGCCATTGACATCATTGGGACCAAATCTTCACCCCAGCATCACATACTTTTATTAAGATGTACACAAATCTGTCTCAGTGCCAAAAATAAAATGCCTTGGAGGAGTCTGTGTGCTTTAAAGAGTCATGGTGAGTGATTTAGTGAACCGTGCTAAAGTAACAGCTCTGTTTAGATAACCTAACTCCTATTCAATCCCCTCAGGCTCATGAAAATCATTGTAAGAACCAACAGTTGTGTACACTTTGGATCATGATTTTAAGGATTCGTGGCATCTATTTGAGCACTGTCCAGTACTCTTAAAAATGTGATTCTGACTGGTAGGTTCAGTTACTGTATAAACTATGTCTGAGCATAGCAGTTAGTTGCTTCTTTTAACTTTCAAAAAGCATAAATGCACTATACCACAAATGGGTCAAATTTTACTTTAATGCCATTCCAAATTCAAGAGTAACGACATTGACTTAAATAGACTCCACTGTCATTCTCCTCACACACCTTCCTTTACTTCTCTTTGTTCATCAGCTCTAATTTAAACTTCCTATTCTCTTCATCCTTAACTCTTCCCTAATTATCTGACTTAATCTCTTAGCCTGTTGCCACCCTGACCTCGTTCTCTCAATGATGCCCACAATAATGCCCCAGTCATCTCTTTCTCGCCTAAGTATTTTCTACTTTTCCAGCATATACTTGCAATACCCTTCTTTCTCTAATTTGCCAAATCACTACACTAATTTTCTTCTTCTGTGATGTCCACGGGGCAAGTCAATTTCTAATATTTAACTACTGCCTTAACAGAACATACAATAAGTCATCATGGGCCTGAGAATGATTGCGTGGTGTGGTGCTGTAGGCACTGAGTTGTGATGTGGGATAATTACATACAAATCCTTGTTTTAGTGAATGCTTAATTATTTATGCAGGAAAGAAATACATCAACAGGAAAGACTGAGAGAGACCCCAGAATAGCAAGAACAGTTACTTTGGAAGCAGATGAGTTGGGTTCAGATCCCTGCTGCAGACTGGGGATTTGAACTTGGATCTTCCACATCTTTCAGCGTTATCCACTTGGCTGAAAGTTATAAGAATGGTGTTTCTAAATAGTTCAAAGTTTTTCCAATTTGGTTCAACCCAAAGTAAACCTTTCCTGATTTTTTTTTAAATTGATTGTGAACAGAAAATAAATTATTCATCTGCTCTAGTTACAAACTGACTTTAGTTCATGCGCTGTACCAGAAACTTTACTTAAACTGAATCTGTATCAAAGAGGTAGCCATGTTAGTCTGTAACTGTAAAAACAATGAGCAGTCCTTTAGCACCTTAGACACTAACAAATGTATTAGGTCATGAGCTTTTGTAGGTAGAACCCACTTTCTCAGATGAGTTGGAGTGGACATTACAGAATCCAGAATACCACAGCAAAAAAAGTTACCTATCAATTGTAGGACCTGTGTTAATGAAGCTAATTAAGTCCGGCTAGATGTGTCACATTCATAGCATGTGATTTGAAAATGCAAATATCAAAGGCAGGGAAGTTGCTTTTGTAGTGCATTGACTACTTAAAAACTTCGTTCAAGACTAAATTGATAGTGTTGAACTTGTAAATCAACTAAGTTCAGATGTTTCCCTCTATAATCAGGTGATAAAATTCTTTTGTAGATGAATGGCAACTTTTAAATCCGTTATTGAATGTCCAGGGAGGTTAAAATGTTCCCCTACAAGTTTGTGAGTGTCACCATTTCTGATGTCTGATTTGTACTTATTTATCCTTTGGTGTAGAGAATGTCCGGTTTGGCCAATATACACAGCAGAAAGTCATTGCTAGTACTTGGTGGATTAGATCTTCACATTAGTGCATGTGCAGATGTATGAGCCCCTGTCAAGGCTGTTCCCCACTTTGGCACTCTGAGGCTACGTCTAGACTGGTGCGCTTTTGCGCCAGAGCTATGCAAATGAGGCTCAGCGTTGGAATATCGCCGAGCCTCATTTGCATAACTAATGAACCGCCATTTTCACGGAAGAGGCTCTTGCGCAAGACGGGGCTGTCTACACTGCCCCTTCTTGCATAAGAAAAACCCTTTGCGCAAAGCCGTTATGCCTATTATTTGCTGGCAAAAAGTTTTTTCTTGCGCAAGAAGGGGCAGTGTAGACAGCCCCGTCTTGCGCAAGAGCCTCTTCCGCGAAAATGGCGGTTCATTAGTTATGCAAATGAGGCTCGGCGATATTCCAACGCTGAGCCTCATTTGCATAGCTCTGGCGCAAAAGCGCACCAGTCTAGACGTAGCCTGAATGCAGAAGGTGGGGGCCCACAAGAGAGCTTCAGAACTTTGCCTCTATAGGCACTGGTTACAAAAACTTTCCCCCGGAAACCTAATACACAGATTTTGGGGAATTTGCTGCCACCATCAAGTGCTTTTTGATCCCTAAAACACAGGGGTGAACACTTGAAACCACTCCCACGGATACCCCAGGCTCTTTTGCCCCAAAAGAGCTTGAAAAGAAAAGGGAATAACAGCCTGCAGTCTCTGGTAGCTGACCCCTCATTCAGAGGCATGCAGATACACACAGACAGACCTTCCAGGACACAAGAATCAAATCATCACCTTAAAAGAAGTGATTTTTATTATAAAACAAAAGATAAACTCGATACAACATACTTGGTTGCTAGATGTTACAGAGCAACCAAGGAAAACAAATTTTAAAAAACCGAGAAAAGTCTCGGCACAAAGCTTAGATGGTAGTAAACGGGGAGGGGAAGCATAGATTCACACAGAGCAGTTCAAACCAAACCATAAAATAAGGAAAAATTACCCTGAACGCCACTGGATTCACATTTCCCTGGTACTCACTTCTAATTTTCTCTTTGTTCAGTCCACTCCCATGCCCTGAATTCCATGGGGGAGGACGGGCATAGTAGTCCTGCCTGGGTTTAAATCATTTGGTGTCTCTCAACTCCTGGTGCAACTCTACCTCACAAAGAAAGCAGGGAGGGAACCTATATGCAATTCAAATTTTAACCCTCTATCTTGATTGGTTCTCTCAGCCCCCTGGCCAACACTTTTGCTAGGTACCTGAGTTAGCCCCTTAGTCACCGGGTGCTGGTCAGCACTCCCTCTATTCATGACAGCCCCTGATATTGTGGCTTATGTGGTTAGGTCCTGTGATGGTGTCGCTCGTATTAATATGTGGACAGAGTTGGCAATGGGGTTTGTTGCAGGGATAGGTTCCTGAGTGAACATATCTGTGGCATGATGTGTGCCTACTGGAAAGGATTTGCTTAAGTTGAGGCAGGGGCTGTCTTTAGGCGAGGATTAGCAACTCTGAAGTTCAAGAATTTTTGTTTCCTTATTAATGGAAATATTTTAACTAACTTATTTTCTGTTTCCTGCCTAATTGTCCTACTCAGGACAATGGGAGTTGTGCTACTCTGTCCTAATGTTTACATTTTTAAAGTTTAGACAAATACAGTAGCAAAGGCTAAGTTAAGATGAGATATGCACTATCATGTTGCTGTAAATATTTTAGTTAATCCAGTGGGAAGAGAATAACAGCAATTTATTCTTTTAATTAGTTTTTGGCAAGGTCATAAGCAAAGATGAAAAATATCCTATCTTGCTCTCCTTCTTGGTTGTTTAATAACATGTACTGATTCTGTTTTTCCATGCATTACATTCACTGTTGTCGTAGTCTATGTTTCATAGCCATGACCCAATGCATATTAAAAATATCCAGATGAAAGGGACAGTCTAATATCAAATTAGTGACATTTCATTTAAAATGGATTCAAAATAGGGAAGGAATATTGTCTGAGTCTCTCAATCTATTCTATTTAATTATCTTCAGCCTTCTGTCCACTACATCAGCTGTAGTGTTACAGAAAGTGCAGAAACACTTTCATAATTTTTCAATTCCATCCAAAGAGAAAACACCAGTACCCAAATGTTAGCTTGGATAGAAGAAACTGGTAGAGATTTTGCTTCTACTTCTGCAAAAATTCTCACCTGAAAGTTTACAAATTCCTAGAATCACAGATGTTAGAGGTGGAAATAGCCCATTGGATAATGAATTGATAATGTTCCCTACAATGCATTTGGGGAATTTTGTTTAGTGCCATATAATTTTCAAAAGCTAAAGAACAGGCCTTCCATCATCCTCTTGGAAGACTATACCAGAATAACACATCTTGTCAGTAGGATTTGACTGATATTCAACCTAAAGATTTTGAGATGTTGCTATTTCATGTTTATATATAATATAGAACCTCATTTATTCATAAACAGAAGGGACAAAATGCCACTAATGGGTTTGATAACTTACCTAAAATGCAATCTCCAACAGCCTTTCTTTGTAGGTCTTGAGGTGAACTTTGGGATTCAATTGGGAGCAATTTCAGGGAGTAGGCTCCTGATCTCAAGCACCAGATTGGAACCAAAGCACAGAAGTTGTTTCTGAGAGAACCAGTGGGGTTAATCAATTAAATTTGAATTTCATCTGGAAGCAAATTATTAATTAGGTCATCCAGTAGTGCACTAATGTAATGACATCCAGCACAAAACACTTGAACAGAGTAAACATGGAACAATGTTTTCCACTAGTGCAGATCATACTGAAGTATTCCACTCTGCAGTAATTTAGGCAGGGATAATTATTGCATTTTCACAAATTCATTAGTGGTTTTCCAAGTACTTCAAATAGTGAAAAAACTGACTTCATGATCAGCAAGACAAAGTCTCTATGTTCATTTATTAAAATATGCATGAATAATTTTATATTATTCACCCACCTTTGTGAACCTTCAAGAGGGAAGTTTCCCCCTTTTTTTGCCAACCATACATTACTGATAATTGAAAGTCAAATCGGAACCCTAGTTTGTGAATGTTGTCATCCAGGTAATTTCCTCAGCCAAATAGCACCGCTACTATTTCATCAAAACTGAGCTTCAGCTAATTAGCCCTCATCCAAGCCTCAGTGTCAGTGACATACTGATTAAGATGAGACTGCACCATCTGGGTCTGATGAAAAATGTTAGTGACACTATAATCAAAATATGCCCTTAAGTATATAACATTTTTTAAAACTACTGTTCAGCCTCAGGCAGCTACATCACCAACACTATTGATCATAAAATAACATACTCCAAACTAGAACTGGTAGGCAAAAAGGGTTTGTTGGGTTTTTCCACCCTATGAAAAAATTAAATAAATAAAAAGAACTTTATCTTTTTGGCTACAACATTATGAAATGCCTGGTGGTGCCTCTTGAGAGTTGTATGTTAGGTGTCTAATTCTCCCCCTATTAGAAATTATCTTGTCTGACTACATCTCCCATGATGCAACATGATTCCCTCTTTAAGAAGAGGTAGGGCAGTTGCATCTGGAAGTGCCCAGCTGTGGTGCATCATGGAAGATGCAGTCAGATGAGGGAACCTAGCTTATAGAAGAGAATCCTCAAACAAATGTCTTTAGTTTCCAGCAGTAGCTATTTCTTATGTAAGGCCCTAGGTTTCTCCACAGCCTGAATTGTTCTGCAGTCTTCCCCTGTTTGCTCAAGGTATTTCCCAGGCCTCTCTACCTAGGGAGCTTTTGTAGGTCAGGTTTCTGGGACACGCTCCTTCTCTGGATCTTCCTTCTTCCTCAGGAGTATTTCCAGCGAGTGCTCCTGAGCCTGTTATTAAGCCTAGGCCTTCTTTATTTGCTTATCTGCCATCCAGCTATATAGTCAATTAAGTGGACCTGGACTGTCTTAGTCCCTTCAGTGGAGCCTGAAAGGACCACCCCAGTGATACGCCTATTGAGTCTAATATCAGAAAATTGGGAGTTAGTTCTATCTTCCTTTAACATCACAGCTGAAACAGTGACTGGAGAGATCCTTAGGTCACCTGACACATTGTGAGTCTATCTTAGTTGTATTTCTATAGCACCTACCCCTATAGTACCTTATTTTTTGTTCATCAACAATATTGTCAGTTTCTTCAGTGTTTTCACTTGGATTAACTTTCATGCCTCAATGTTTGGTCTCTCAAAATATGCATTTAATAAATGTTTAGTAAGGTTAATCATATCAAACTGTTCTAAATACAAATACTCATCCTCATTCATCTTGATTTAGCTAATTAGCTCTCTATAAGCTTTCTATACTAATCAACAAGGTCCTTTGTGGGCTTGCTTCTGTTTATTTGCCCTATCACTTTTCTTATTATATTCCAGCTTGTATATCAGAAGTCCTCAAACTTCTTCATAGCATGGACCACATCTTAATAGAAAGATTTGCTTGTAAACCTCATATTCATAATTGCACAAACCACATCCCTCCTCATGGCAATTGAAGAGCATCCCTGAGGTAAATACTGGAACTGCTTATATAGAAAAGTGATATCAGGAAAGTATTATATGCTAAAAATTCAAAACAGATGCACCTATTGAGGCTCTTAAATTTATATATAGGTATCTAAACAAATGGCCTGATTTTCAAGTGCTGAGCACTCAACTGCTTCCACTAAACTAAATAGGACAAATTGTCTTTTGTAGAAAGGCTCCTTTACTCTACTTTGGCAGTGTGAAGTGACTCTGTAATAGCTGTTTAGGAATAGCTATTATGGAAATGCTATCCCTAAATAACTCTTTGTGCAGATAAACTTATTCCAGAAAAAAAAATGTCCACCGATTGGGTTATTCAGGCGTAGCTGTTGTGGTTTAAATTTACACGCTACCTGATTCTGAATTAATTTTCTAATTATAGACAAGCCACTAGTGTTAATGACTCATTTTAGACACCAATTTAATGAACTGAAATCAGAAAGGAATCCTGCAAAAAAGTAGAAATGTGGACAAATGTCTAAGGATGAGTACAAAAGAATAGCAGAATCATTCTAGGGACAAAATCAGAAAGGTTAAGGTACAAAATAAGGTACATGTAGCAAGGGACATAAAAGGTAGTAAGGAATTCTGTAAATTCATTAGAAGCTAGAAAAAAAAGGGGGGAGGGGGGGGGGGAATGTAGCTCCTCTGCTTATTGGGGAAGAACTAATAATGAATAAAGCCAAAAAAGCTGAGGTGTTCATTTAAAAATTTAGCTGTGACCAGATTCTTCACACAATATTAACAATTGAGACAAAAGACAAGCCAGAACAGAGAAAGAACAAGTTAAAGAATATTTAGATAAGTTAGATGTATTCAAGTAGGCAGGGGCTGACTGATTTCACCTTATGGTTCTTAAAGAACTAGCTGAAGCAATCTTAGAATGACTAGAAAATATCTTCAGAAATTCATGGAAGACAGGTGAAATCCTAGAGGACTGATGAAGTGCAAACATAGAAACTATCATTAAAAGGGAGAACAAAGAGGACTCAAGAATTATAGACTAGTCTACCGAACTTTTGTACCCAGAAACATACTAGGCAAAATTATTAAACTATCTATTTGTAAGCACCTAGAGGATAATACGGAGATAAGTAATAGCCAACATGGATTTCTCAAAAACAAATCATGCCAAATCAACCTAATTTCCTTCCCTGACTGGATTACTGACCTAATAGATAGGGGAGGGCAGCAAATATGGGACCGCAAAAGCATGCTTATAGAAGAATGGAAGGGTTTGGTTTTGTACAACATTGTCCACCACCTATTGGGAGAGGGAACTATGTTGTTTTGTCACCCTTCTACTGAGGTAGAGGCCTCCCAATCTGCTTCAGGCAGGATGGCTAAAGTAGTCAGGAGGTAATTAACCAATTACAAAAAGGAAGGGTAAAAAGAGGGAAGATATGACTACTTAGTGGCATAAAATTAAGGAACCAAAGTCCATGAAGAGAAGAAATTCTTTAATTTACAACATACCAATACTAGGAGTCTGAGTGACAATCAAAAGAAACTGAATTTGCTCAGCTTTTAGAATAGATTCTATCTAGCTACTAGATAGAGCCAGTAGCTATCTAGCTTATATTACTGAAATCTGGTGAGATGAGTCTCATGACTAGAATGTTAAAATCAATAGTTATAAGCTATTTAGGAAGGATTGATCAGTGAGTTGCACTCTGTGTAAAAAATGCTAAAAGAAAATGAAAAGAAAATGACCTTGAATGTTTATGGATGTTTTACCTCATTTAGAGGTAAAAACATAAAATGATGGGGTATTGGTTGATGTTTGGCATAGACAATGAAATCAGACTAAGAAACAGGATGACCAGCTCATTGAATACACAACTGTAAAGTGTAGGGGAAAAGCTGCATAATCATGACACATGCTGGAGGTCTCAGGCTATCAGGACTAAAACATCTTTAGAATTTTAATATATTATAGATGACAATTTCCTAACTCAAAAAGTGTTGCAGCTAGCACAGGGAAATTCTATATGAGGTCTTGTTTTAACACACAGTAGAAATGATCAAAGAATTAAAAATTGATGGTATAAGTGATTATTGCCTGAACACACTCTGGCCCTTTTAAAGCAACAAGTACATGTTTCACAGTTATGGACTTCATAAGGTTTTTTAATAGCAGGTTACACAATCCCTGTCAAGGATGGACTAGGTATACTTGAATCTGCCTCAACAGAGGTGGATAGAGTAGATGACCTTTCAAGGTCCTTTCTAGCCCTACATGTCTCTGATTTTTTTTTTATTTTACTTTTTTAAATTCCAGGCTGAAGTGAGCCAGTACTAGATGACTTGCTAGCTCTATTTGCAGAGTCAGTGGTCCATGATCAATTTGAGAATAATTTTTATCTTACATTTCTCAGAAACAGGAAGTATTGTATGTCTGTTTCTAATGAGATAAGTGCTAATGCCATTTTTAAATGTACCATTGGATTTTAGAATTCTCTAACTTGTGATTTAAGATAAAAGGTTTGTGATTCCAAAAGGTTAGACTTTTGCATTTTTTAAATTTTTGCAAATGGTTTACATTAGTTTAAAGAATTACTGCAGTTACTTACTATATAGCAAAGCAACTTGATGTGAATATTAGGAAAGGTGTTTCAATGATCCATTTTGTTTTGTATTTATTGTACTGTATTCCTGGAAGTTCACAAACCAGATGTACCAAATGATCTTCAAACATTCAACAGCAAGATTATAAATAGGTTTGTGAATAAATTACATACATCTTGAGTTTGGAGATTTCTCTCATGCTACGTCTAGACTACGCAGTTTTTCTGGGATACTGGAGGGAACGCATTTTGCATAGCTTTTTCCAAATGCTAGCCTCATTAGCACCTCTAGAACTGTGCAAAAAATTCTCACTCCTGTTGAAACAGGGAAAATTACATTTGCATATGATTGAGGACCTAATCTTACAAACTCTCTCTGCCAGAACTAGTACTTAGATTTTTATTTTTGTCCACAGATGTGCTACTTGCACTATTCACAAAGTGCTGGGATGTTTTCAAGGGAGTAAGCACTACTCATAGCAATCTTTGCAGTACTCAGCCTTTAAGTCAATACAAATAACACAATCCAGACCAGAGTGTCAAATCCTTATCTCATTGAATTAAGGTGTAAAAATCCCACTTACTTCAATGCAATAAAGTGGGGTGAAAATTAAATGGAACTGCTGGTGGAAATAAACAATAATCCTAACAATATGTGGAGACCAGAGCACTTTTTCTTGAAATCTTAGCTCTCTGTACAATGACAAGCATGCAGATAAATACCGTATCCCTCTGGGTGACTGTTATCTGTACTGGCACTCTTAGCAAGTCTTCTCTCAAATGTCTCACTTGGTCTTTTTCTCATTCTAGCTATCAAATTGTAATTTAGAATTGTTGGAGGTTACACTTAGCAGTGGGCAGGAATGGATCACTGATATTTTCCAGTGTGCACTGGGAAAAAATCAAATGTAAATACATGAACAGACTAATATAAAATGTACCAACAAAATAAATGAATAAACTCAAGTTGTCATGGGCAACCCTTTTTGTTCATAAGGGAGAGATGACAATGAGAAACATCTGGAACAAAAGATACAAGATCTGAAAGGAGGTGCAGAAAAAAATGTAAGAAAAACGTGACAAAATGTATTCCATTCAGCTAATCAAGTGAATTGCCAGACAGACAAATCTCTCTTTTGCTCTTTGTCCTTCAATGAAATCTCATTTGTTTTTGAGAGCAAGTAGTTTTGTAGCACTGTTTTCCATCCAGCTGGCAGCAAAACCAAGTGCGAGTGAAAACCTCTATAAATGAAGAAGTATGCAAGGAAGAAGGTTCAGTTTTACTAATTTCAGCCAGGGCCCATCATTGCCAACTTTTTCCCCTTCAGTCTCTCTCCTCTGACTTTCCATCTTAGCCAGAGAGAAAGACAACATGAATTGTTGTTTTTAGGGGGGAGGGTTAAAAAATTTCTCTGTGTCATGTTGCTGCAAAGCATCTGAAACTTTTGGAGGCATTTCTGGTCTGTCTCTTTCTCTTAGAATTAGATGTTGTGTTAGTATATATTAAAGTTGTGGAATCCAAGGTCTTGTGCACCCTCCAAGTTTCTTGACTTTCCATTTCATTTGAGTTACATTCTGCAAAAGGTCTTAGGAGGTGAATTTAAAATACTTCTAAGGTGTCTTTCAAATGACGTTACTGGTAGATACGAGTAAATGCTCTCTCATTGCACAGAAGTTAAACAAATATTTACAACTGAATTACAAGGCGGTGCCATGAAATTTTATAATAATTAAAGGTATTTTTAAAACACGAGGATTTGTCAAAATAAGAAAAATATATTATCCCTTGATAAAACTGGGGAAACTTTACCAGTCTACATACTTTACAAGAAGGAAGGGCTTGTGGTTACAGTGTCATAATAGCCCAATCTATACATTTTAAAATATTTTACAGTGCCTGAAAGAAAAGAAGTCTTTATGACAAAATGGTTTTGTGGTCAACCAACTAGACTGGGATTAGCAACATGTGGGCTCAGTTCCAGATATTGCTATAAATTTCCAATATGAACTTCCACCAATTCCTCACAGCTTGATCCAAAGGCCTTGGAATCAATGGATCTTTTCTGTTGACTGCAACGGTCAGTGGAGTCGGTTCCTAATCTATGTGCCTCGATCCCTAATTTGTAAAAAAGGAGAGAGAGCCTAACAACATTTTGCCTACAAGACCTAATGCTGATCTCTGCAATACTTCCCCAGATGCCTTCTCTCAAATCATGTCAATTAGAATTACCTTTTTTACAGTTCACATTATTGTGTCTATCCAATCCAATTTTAAAATTTTCAAGAAATTGCAGTTTGGATGTCCCCTTTGAAGCAATTAGCCCCCTTTGTAGAGAAGTGTGCAGTCCATTGCAGCAGGTGAATAAATACCAGGGAGCCATGCCACTAGGTTGAAGACAGTCTAGTTAGCAGCACAGAGGCCTTAATATCCTCAGAATTAAACTCAGCTTTTTTTTATGGATCATTGAATTGATACAGTTTGAAGCTGATGCACTTCACCGTCTATGCACAACCACAGAACCTTTATCCTATGGGATCCAATGTGGCATTTGACCATTGGCTGCTAGAGAGTGGGTTGGTGGGTGCAGAACTGTATAGGCCCATGAGTAACTCAGGTGGGACTGTGCCTCAAGAAGTGATTGCTACCTGTGCAAGCTGCACCATCCATTAAAATGTTTCTCTTTGACCCCTGTTATAACATGCTGCTGTTTAGGTCATTCTGGCAGCCTGCTTGCGAGCTCTCCAAGCCCCACTTCTATCTCACACATTAGCCTCTCACTACCTGGTCCAGTGTGGAAAATGTTTCTCTGAGAGTTCTAACTTGGAGTTTGGGGATGAATTTTTCTACATCAGGGAGAATTTACATTATCTTTAAATCTCTTCTAACCTTGAAAATCATGGGCACATTCGTACTTTATTTATTTTTTTTATATTTCCCATGTTGTTTTTCAGGAAATCTCTACGCTGCAGTATAATTGTAACATCTTAGAATAATGCAGTTAATTGCATATTCTTTCCACCAGTGTTAATTCATTATGCACATTACTACATGTTAATCTTTTATAACTACTTTCAAAGGGCAGGATTAGCACCTATTCGCATGACAGTGTCTGCTACATAATCTCTGAGTCCACATTTTGGATAAAATCTTATGGTGGTATTTACTTATATTTATTTTTAAGTCTTTCCCATCTCTTGAAATATTCCTCTTGAATATGAAAATGCCTGAGAAAAAAGCAGCAGTTTTGCAGGATTCTTCAATTTACTGATCTGCTTGCCTAGCACTTAGCAATACAGAGCTAACCGCCAGGAATTCAATATTATTAGATCTTTTAGGTAGCATCTGTTTACATTATGCAGAATAGGCAGTGAAGTTAGCACAACCGCAGCGTTGATTACTGAAATAAAATTATGTTTAATTGATTCAACAGTTAGAAGACAGGTGCATGAAAAAAAAGTCTTCAGCAGTCACAGAAAAGATATTTTGAGAAGGTTGTATCACAGGAACATGTTTTGTAGAGTAAAGCCTTAAATACTACCTTGTAATGAAAAAGGCTTATCGGAGGAAAAAATCACAACAGTAGAAATCCAAGAACACATGCTTAAAGAAGATTAAAAAGGTAAAATGAGATGAGGATGCTGGCAAAAGTTTAATAAAATAAAACTCAGAACTGCAGAGAATAGAATTTATCCATCAAAGATTTAATTATGTGTCAGATTCCAGATATATTTCATTGTTATTAGCATAAGAAGAGAGATGAAAAGTTCTGTAGCATTCTGAAAATTACCTTTGTTCTAATTTCGCCTTTTGATGTTCCCATTTAACACTGTTCTAACTACTTGAACAAGAAGATCACTTTGCTTGGCTTTTCTATGGTGTATTTCTGGGCACCTACATTAGTTACATTTAGAGAAAAGGTAACTGGCAGGTCAACTTCTATAAACAGTTCCTAGAAAAAGCACTCCACAGGGCGTATTAGCTTTCATGAAGTCAAGGTGTAATATATATTAAACATTCTTTTGTAAGCATGCCTGGATGTTAGCTAATTTCAGTTGATCATCTCTTCACGGCGGATCCTGGAAGGTGCTCAGTCTTCAGTGAGGTGAGTGACCATTGATGTTGTTCAGTCAGCACCCCACAAAAGCTCTCAGGCGAGGATTTTGAAAAGCACCTAAGTGAGTTAGGTACTTAATGCCATTTAAAGTTCAGGGGAGCTAAGTGCCTATCTTACTAAGGCACTTTTGAGAATTCAAGGTCAGCACCTCGCAAGATGAGGCCCTATCAATACTCTGAGAAGTAAGCCACAGATTTATTTATTTTTTTACAGCTGCTTGGGTCACACCCCCATGTCAGTGGTGTTCATTCAATTTTTTTTATTACGAGCTAGTATGTTTGATTATGTATTTTCAACCCAAATCCTATTTCATGCATTCCAGGGTTTTGTTTGTTTTCATGTACTGCATACCAACTACACTGCTGTTAGCAGTTAAACGTGTGAGTCAAGTATAAAGAAGTCACTGCTGGCTTGAACTAGTGGAACTGTTCCTTTTGCTCTTAACTAATCCCTTGTCTGGAAAGCTGGAAACTTAAGTTTTAATCTCCACTATTCATAACTTCTCCCTTTCAATGCATTTTCATAAACAGAGAAGTTTATTTCAGAGCTGTGTGTAACACTTGCCAGTTGTCTAGAGTCCAGTCAGGTATGGGAAGCATTATACAGGTAATTAGAGAGATGGAATCCACTGGTGGCATGAGCTAATTGTGTTATTATCGGTAACTAGGATGATACAATAAAGTGAGCTGCTATGCAGTTACCCTCTTTGCCAGGGGAGTTACCATATATAATCCATGCTTTCATGTTATCCCAAAATAGCATGTATAATTCTGCAGAAAATGTATAACTGATTTGTCATCATAGTATTCCAAACGCCAAAGGGCAGCAGGGAAACACACACCTAAGAAAAATCCAAACTCATAATAGAAAATATGCTCAGTGTGGTTTCTCTGCAATTTTGGCCAGACCTACAAAAAAGGCGGGGAGGACTAAATCCTGGAAAGCATTGACTTAGGAAAGGGTTTATGGGTCATATTGGGCAAACAACTCAACATGAGGGATCAGTGGAATGCTGTGGCAAAAATGGCTAATGCATTTGTTGGATGTATCAGAAGGAGTAGGCAATTCGAGGTAATAGGATGAAATGTAATGGCCTGTGATATACAGGAGCTCAGACTGGATGATCTAATCATGCCTTCTGGCCTAAAACTTTTGAAGCTATTGGAAGTTTCTCAATTTTTGTTTTTCTTCATTTAAATCATTGCTCTGGAGTGGGACTGGGGATGAGGGGTGCAGTATGCAGGCTGCCCCGGGGACAGCGAACTACCTCAGCCCTCTCTCTCACTGCAGCAGCTTGGGGCTGCATGAGAAGCACCTCTCCATGGTTGTTGCAGTTTCAATGGGCACAGCCAGGGGAAGGATGCATGTCCCCCAGCTGGGGCAGGTCCATGTTCGTCTGCCCCCTGCATTCCCCAGCCAGAGTGAGAAATGCAGCAAACTGTTCACTTTCCCTTTGCTCCCTGATGAAGGGAAAACAGCCAGCAATGTTCCCATATAAATGAGGGGAGACTCGGGGTTGGGGCAGTCCCAGATAACAGGGGTGCACCTCCAGCCAACCCCTTATTTTCTTTTATGTATGGTTTTATGTGGCCACGAATTCATATGGTGGGGGGAGCTTCAGTCCCCTATTCCCCCATGCACAACCAAACCCTTATTGTTCTTGAAGTTATGATAAAAGGAAGATGCATACCAAATTTGGTGGTCCTGGCTCTTACTGTTTGGAAGGAGTTATTGAACAAAAAGATGGACTGACAGACTCACTCACTTGCTCACAGACAGACTCTTGCAAATATGTAGTAGAAGAAACACTTCTTCCAGCAGAGCAGCAATACAGAGACATTGAGAAGAGGGCAACCTTTGGGCACTAGTTTCTGACTCTTTCTTTTTCCTTCTTTGCTTAATTTTTATGACTGGACACAAGTATCCTGTATACTCTTACATAGTGTATAAATAGTGATAATTATTTCATAATCAACTAAGCACCTAACATGGATTATGTGGGCAAACGTGAGATCTGCACAATTATTTTCCAGAAACATTGATAAAGTTTCCTAAATTATATATCCCTTTTTAGTTTCCTGACCGATTTAGTGAAAGGAAAATGCTCTTCAGACAGGTTAAACTTAGTCAAAACTGCAAACCCATTATTGTCAAACAATATAAAAAGTTGTAAACTGTTGACCTTCTCCAGAGTCTCTGCTTGGGGTTTTTTTTTTTTCCCTTCTTCTTAATGTCAAATAGCTCAAGAGAAATGCCAGAAACCAAGAATTTATAATCCTGTACTCAAGTAGTGCAAAGTGTAACAGCACTGTTGGAACATGATTAAGACAGAAATAGAAGTTGCATAAACATCACATTGAGGCCTTTTTTTAATCAGAGTTTACTAAAATAAATATTGTGCCTGAGGGAAAAACAGTAGACAAAGCCAAAATATGACCAAATTAAAACTGTCATGAAAAATGTATCATTCTGAAGATACCTAGAGACAGATGTGGATCTGAACTTTCAAAACAGAAGCTGCCTTAGACTAGACTCACAAAGACTTAGGTGTCTAATTGTATCCTTAGGTGCTGGAGTCCACCAGTTAGGCACTATTTGCATTTGCAAAACCCTTGCTCAGCTACTGCCTAACTCTGTAGGCACCTAATTTCCCACTGATGGACATGAACAAAACAGTCCTGACAAGTCTGAGCTATGTGGTGTCTTGGATCCTCCTTAAGCCCTGGAGGGATTCAGAAAGTTTTCCACACCTCACTGGGAACCTGTTAAGGCCAGAACCAGGAACTAGAGTTATAAGTTAGCAGTGTGTCCACATCGCCACAGGATACTTCCCTGATGCTCCTGCAGAAGGACTCTGTAAGGCTGGGCCCAGGAAGAAGCACCACCCAGTAGGACTTAAATGACAGCCCCTCACAGCCTGGCGATTGGCTGACACTGGTACTTAAGCTAGAGAGCCATAACAAGGAGTTGTCTGAGCAACAATACAGGCTTTTCTGCATGGCTTCAAACTTGAGCGTGCTCTCAGATCCCACATTTATCACCCTACTTCCTGCTTCATGCTTCCTGGTTTAACTTCTGGTCTGTCTGGAACTCTGACCATGATTTGACCTAACTCCTTTTCTGATCACTATATCTAACCACCATGACCAGCTTGTGACCATTCAAACTATACTCTATGCTTAGTTATAGATTATGAGGTAGGAATTTGAAAAGTAATGTTTACAGACTATTATGAAAATCTGATCACTAAATATGTATGCAGTCACTGCAGATTCAGTGGGCAGATGCTGAGTGGCTATGAGCATAGAGAACAGGTCTTGAACTGGAATACATAAGTTTAATATGCCACTAGTACTTTTTGACCTATGATTTGGGGTTAAAATAGCTCCTTGTGTACATTTTGAAGTAAAGTTTTGGGCTGTCCTGATGGACACTGAAAACATTGTACTCAGCAATGTGTTTATTACTTACACTGATTTGAGGCTACAACATTGTTTAAACATTTTACTTGATGCTTCCAATGACATTTTTCAGCAAAAATTCTGAGGATGCCTTTCCCAAAGGAAGGTTTGAAAAATCCTGAAGAAAAGCTGTAGGTTAGACCTCAAATCCCCCATCAGAATACAACATTGCCACACAAGCCTGACAATCTAGTGTGTTGTTGTTCAAGCATAGTGTAGAATGAATGGATTCAGAGATGGGGAATAGAAAACATGGTTAATATGGGATGCAGATCTCATCCTACCACACTGCAAGTTCCCCCACACTAATCCCACATCTTAGTTTTTTTCCTGACCTCACATTGTAGGCGTTCAGGTAGGCTACGTCTAGACAGTGATGCTATTTTGGGATACTGGAAGTATCCCGAAATAGCTATTCTGTATTTTTAAACGTGCCCATTATTTTGAAATATAATGGGCTCACTATTCTGATGTCTCTGTAAACCTAGTTCCATGAAGGTTAAGGGACATTTCGGAATAGCTCTTTATATCAAAATTTGGTGCTGTATAGACAGCGCCAAATTTCGAAATAAGCTACACAATTTGCATAGTGCAAATTGAATAGCTTATTTAGAGGTAAGGGTGCAGTGTACCTTAAGTACTTTAAGATTAACATGGCCAAAACTGAGCAACTTGTCTTCTCTGCTCCTGAAAGCTTCCCTTTTACTCGCTCTTCCCATTCTTTCAAGTCCATGCACTGGATGTCATCTGAATGTCATCTCTTTAGATCCTCATGCCAAAGCTATTGCCAAGTTTTTCTGCTTCTACCTATATAATATTGCTACAATCTGAACTATCGATCTGCCAAAATTCTCCTTCGGTGCTCATCTCATGCTTTCATGGTTTTCACCTCAGCACTTGTCTTGATACTAACCATACATCTCCCCCACTTGTGCTGCTGCTCTAGGATCATTATTCTGGCTCAATATTCTGACCGCATCATCTCCTTTTTGGGATCTTTCCAATGGTGCTCCCTACTTCAGCACCACATAACACACCAACCTTGCTGTCTTTGTTTTTAAAGTCCTTCACAATTTAACCCCACCTTTTGTATCAGTCTTCTAACTCATTATGCTTTCAGCTCCCACCTTTGCTATGCCAGACTTGATTGCTCACCTGTCTGTTTTTCCCTCAGCTACCTCAGTGCTTTCTTCCAGGTTGACCCCATGCATGGAGAAGATTCCCAACAAAATTCATAAAGTTGTCATCTTCGCCTCGTTTAGATTCCTCCTTATAACTACTTCTGCCATGATCACTGCTTAGAATGAGTTAGGCAAGTGGAAAGCTGAGACTTGTATTTTTGCTGCTAAACTCATTTTGTTTTGTTAACTCATCCTTCCCACACACATCATTTGCCTCTCTTGTTCACTTACTGTCATTTTCTGACACCTAAACTGTAAGTTCCTGCTTTACTTGTATGTATAGCGCTTAGCATAAAGGGCCCACAGCCTTTAATAATTAATCAATTACTGGGCAGTCATCCATTTTCCTCTCCTGTAACAAAGTTGTTCTTCAATTTATTATGTAGTAATCCTGTAAAATGCACTCTGGAGCTGTTCAAGGGAATAAGTCCAGATGTTGTCACTGATTATGAAAGGGCAGACAACAGTAGTCACTGCCAAGGAATGTCAGCACTCCTTTTGGAGGATTAGCTCACAACAAAGTTTGAAACTTCTGAAATTTGGTTCACTCTAAGTATTAGCTTCTTTTTCACCCTTTCTCCATGCCCTTACCCTGTCTTAGGCAGCATGGAAAACCCATAACTTCTTTGAGACAACTGCCTGTACACAGATGCTTCCACTGGACTTGCTCACAGGTCAGTACTGGTTGTAACTGGATTTATATAAAGTGCCTGGCCAAGGGAAGGATCCTGCTAGGAAACTCTATTAGGAAAGATTCCCTCAACGAAGGAGTGAGTACTGCAGAAAACCTGGTTCTGCAGATACAAGCCAATTTGTACATAAACTTCACACAGAACAATATTATGGGTGCGTACTGTAAAGGCCACACATTTCTGCTCTTGCTGTCTCTTAGTTCTAACAAATTGGCTTGTATCCTAACAGTATGCAAACTCACTCCTAGTACAATCCAATTTAGCAAACCTACATTTCTCATCTGATAACTGAATTCCACACTAGAATACTGGTGAGAGTCACATATGTCTGACAGGAAATGACTGTCTCTGAAAGGATCCCATTTTAGAAATAATTTATGCTCTGAAGGGAGTATGAATACAGCTCTAGCCATGGGAAGGGAGCTTGTGGAGAATTACTAATCTTATAGATAAATTTGGGGCAATGAAGAGTTTTCATCCTGAGGATATAGAGTTTAAAATTATGCACTGTGTTGTAATTCCCAGCAACTACTTGTAGTAGGCAAATGTGTCCAAACATAACAGTGACTATGGCTATCCCATGAGAAAATAGAGCAAGACATCCATCAATTTTAGTGAGGTATGCAGAGAAGTGTGTGGAACCAGAGTGATCTTTTTAAAAAGTGAAATGTAGTTGGCTATCTGCTTAGCATTTAGAAATCGATATATTTATGTTACATAGAACATAGGTGTGGTTCTCGTCTATGAGGTCACATGTGCTAATGAGCAATTAGCATATGTTAATGGCATTTTTGTATTCAACCCAGGATTTTTAATAGCAATGACAATCAGTGGATATATTGGTTATTTGCTAGAGGTCAGCACCATGTTCGGGCATCAAGACGTAATTTGTCCTGTTCTTGGTTAACTGGCAGGTACCCTAAACTAGTTATTTTCTGTAAGATGTAGCCCTAGAAGTTCTCAACATCCCTGGAAAACACATCACCATGCTGCTAGTCCCTGATATTCACTGAGTTTTTTAAAGAGTTCAAGGCCTGCTTTATACATAGAGAGAGTCTGTATTCTAAAGAAACAAAATCCCCCAGGGAGAAATGTGTATATGTAAAACTAAAATCCCTGTGGAAACAATCAGGTAAATATTTTAAATTAGTTGAGATTAAAAGGTATTTATTTTATTCATTTATCTACAATCTCTCAATCAATATTTGCAGATCAAATTTCCTGCTGCAAAAGGCTGCCAAACACTATGCATAGCAGACATTTCTTTGATATTAAAAGCTCAAAATGAAATGAGAACCCTTTTTAAAAACATATAAACCACTAACATAACAAGTTGTATAAGTGAAATGCTAATTGCAAATACTGATGAATGAGGGCTAGCAAAATCAAGGAAATGAAGAGAGGGTTGGAATCTGACTTTAAAATGTCTGAACTATATTTGTCCTACCAGCATCATCTCATATTCTCTCCAAGAGAAGTGGCATTGCTAGAGTGTTATGCAGAAATGGATTATTGGTTGTGTGACTATTTGAAAATTTTCAGTTAATGAGAATTTATTATTTTCAAAATAAATGCAGAGTTTGGGAAATATTTTACTACTCCCAAAATAAAATGTTATCACTAATAATGTTGATTCCTGCTTATTAGAGTTGGTTGAAACTTCTAGTGAAGGAAGTTATTCTGTCATAAAATGCTTTTCTAGAATTTCAACTTTTGCATAGAATACTTTGAAACAACTTAATATCATTTTTGCCCTACTTAAAAAAAGAATGATTTATGTCAAAACAATGATTGAAAAAAAAAGTTTAAATTTTTATTTTTAGTTATTAAAAAGTAATAATTTTAGTTATTAAAAATTGCATTTGTCAGTTTATCAATCATTTGCAAATTTTTCCCACGGAAAAAACAATGTTTCAATCAAAAACTCTTGAGCCAAGATTTTATTATTAGAAATTTCCTCATGGGAAACTGTTTTTTCAGATCAACTGTCATGTTTATCTCTCAGGATTTTGTATGCACCATTCTACTATCTACATGACATCTCTCTGTCTGGAATGGATAATTATTATACTGGAGTTGGGGAATCACAATGAATAACTCTAATGAATAAATTTTTAGAATTCCAGAATAGACTGTCTATTATACTGCTCCCATAAATGTCATGATTAAATCACTATGTCACTTCGATAAGCAAGTTCTCATGGAAAAATATAAAGGGACTGTCCTAGCATAAAAGATGCATAAAGATGTTGAACTGGAAGGAATCTTGAGATTATATAGCCCATCCCCTTCCCCTGAGGCACAACCAAGTACTGTATACCTAAACCAACCCTAGAGGTGATTGTCTAACCTACTCTTAAAATCCCAATGACAGGAATTCCTTTAGAAAACACTCCAGTGGTTAACTAGTCTTATAATTAGAATATTATCCCCAATATCTAAATTAAATCTCCCTTGCTGCAGATTAACCTGGTTACATCTTGTCCTATCTTTAGTGGACATGGAGAACAATTGATCATTGATCTCTTTATAAGTATTTTTTGCAATTTCATCACATTGTTGCATTAAATTTGCAATCCTCTATAACCTCCCAGACGCTCTTCAGCAGTACTAATGTATAGCCAGTTAATCCCATTTTGTAGTTGTGCAACTGATATCTTCATTCAAAATGTAGTACTTGTCTTTACTGAATTTCATCTTCTTGAATTCAAATTCAGTTCTACAATTTGTCAAGGCCATTTTGAGTTCTAATTCTGTCCTCTGACCTTTCCCATCCAAAATTTTACAAGCATACCCTCCACAAATAATTAATGAGAGTTGGGACCAGGACAGAGTCTCTGTTGGACACCACAAGACACATTCTGCCAGTGTAACAGCAAACCACTGACAAGTACTCTTTGATTATGTTCTGTGATGAAGCAGAGAAACTGCCTGCCAGTGTGGCAGGAGTTAGAGAAAGATCCCTGCCCTGTTATAGCTGCAGCCCCAGGTGCTACCTTTCTTATTTTCTGGGGGATGCTCAACCCCCGCTCTGCACCAGATCCTGTCCCCTAACACCCTACTCCCACCCTGCCTCTTCCCACTTCCTGCCTGCTTCTTGCCCTACCTGATCTGCAGCGGGCAGGAGGCACTGTGTTGCTAAGCCTGGAGGGGAGCCTCTATCAACTGAAGTAATGTGATGCCTGAAACACAGAGACATTGTGGGGTTTGGCCCCATCAAACTTATGATTGTCCTGCCCAAAGCAGCCTGGCCTCCAATGTCAATGAGAGGGTGTTACCAGAGATAAGACACCTCCAACTGAAAGGACAGTGGTAGGAAACAGCCCAAGGTAGAGGGACTTAGACATTCTACTGAGAGGTCCCCCTATTAAGGGCCCTGGATTGGGACCCAGTAGAGTGGAAGGGCTCATAGCCACCTATCCCACCCTCTGAAAAGATTTAGGCACCTCAATCAGTGAAACAAGGCTACCTGGCCCACCAAACACCCTGTTACATTGTCTGTCTTTTAACCCGCTGTGCATCAACTTTATAGTAATTTCATCTAGACCACACTTCCCTAGTTTGCTTATAAGAACGTCATGTAGGATGTATCAAAAGCCTGACTAAAATCAAGAGACTTGATATCTATGGCTTACTAAGGCAGTAATCCTGTCAAAGAAGAAACTGGATTGTTTTGACATGACTATTACTTGACAAATCCCTCTTGGCTCTTATAAACCTATTATATGTACGGTAGGTGCATATAAAGTGATTGTTTAACATTTGTTTCAACACCAGGACAGATATTTCAGTAAAGCTGACTAGTCTACAATTGCTGAGTATCCCCTTTGTTCCCCTTTTTAAAGATAGGTACTATGTTTGCCCTTCACCAGTTCTCTGGGACCTCGCCCATTCATGAGTTATCATACATAAACTCTGATGGTTCTGAAACTGCTTCAGCTAGTTCCTTAAATTTTGTAGGATGAATTTCATCAGACCCTGCCAACTAGAATACATCTGACTTGTATAAAACATGCTGTAACCTATTCTTTCAGTGTTCTGGCTTGTGTTCCTTCCTCTTTGTTAATATGGATTGTCATAAGTATCTGGTCACAATCAACTTTTTTAATGAAGACTGAAACAAAAGTGGCATTACACACTTCCTATGGATGTCATCTGTTTGCTCATCTTCCCTGCTAAGTAAAGGATATATTCATGCCCCATCTTTTTTCTTGTTTCTAACACATAAGAATGAACATAAGAACATAAGAATGGCCATACTGGGTCAGACCAAAGGTCCATCCAGCCCAATATCCTGTCTGCCAACAGTGGCCAATACCAGGTGCCCCTGAGGGAGTGAACCAAACAGGTAATGATCAAGCGATCTCTCCCCTGCCATCCATCTCCACCCTCTGACAAACAGAGGCTAGGGACACCATTCCTTACTCATCCTGTCTAATAGCCATTAATTGACTTAACCTCCATGAATTTATCTAGTTTTCTTTTAAACCCTATTATAGTCTTAGCCTTCAAAACCTCCTCAGGCAAGGAGTTCCACAGGTTGACTATGCACTGTGTGAAGAAGAACTTCCTTTTATTTGTTTTAAACCTGCTGCCCATTAATTTCATTTGGTGGCCCCTAGTTCTTATATTATGGGAACAAGTAAATAACTTTTCCTTAGTCACTTTCTCCACACCCCTCATGATTTTATATACCTCTATCATATCCCCCCTTAGTCTCCTCTTTTCCAAGCTGAAAAGTCCTAGTCTCTTTAATCTCTCCTCATATGGGACCCGTCCCAAACCTCTAATCATTTTAGTTGCCCTTCTCTGAACCTTTTCTAATGCCAGTATATCTTTTTAACACATTTGGGTGCGTCTACACAGCTACGTTATATATATACACAGCAACGTAAATAACAGTGTGAGCATCTACACAGGAATTTCTGTGTAGAAATAATGGATGGCTTATTCCGACTTCTGTAAACCTCATTCCACAAGAAAAAACACCTATTCTGATGCGGCAGCTGGAGTTATTTTGAAATAAGGGGCCTTCAGGAAATCCCACAGGTGCCCTGGTGGCCACTCTGTCCACAATCATCAGGACTCTATAGTTCCCCTTCCCATGCAACCCTTAAAGCTGTAGCCACAGCAGAAAGGGTTTGTGGCAGGAAGCTGGCCCTGACAGCCTATAGCTCACACTGCAGCTGTCACAGCAATTCATTGGGCCATCATGAGTGACCCATGAGCCCCCCAAGGACCCTCTGCCACTCCCAGGCAGTACATAACTTCCCGATATATAACACCACCTTCCTTTTTCCCCTTTGTTTTACTTCCTGACCAAGCTATACCACTCTCTACCAATACTGAAGTTGAGATATAGTCCTTTGACCTTCTGTGATGCCAATTATGTAATATTGTAGTTGTATGTATTGATGTGTGTATTTCCCATACTTCTTGCAGTTGTATATAGACATCTAAAATGTTGAGCAAATTTCCTCACTCTTGAAAATTTCTCTCACTGGCTAGAGGAAAAGGGGCAAGGCCTCTGTCTATTGGCACCCTATGTTCAAATATTATTGTACATGTTTTTCAGGCCTGTCATAGGATAAGCAGAGTCCAGTGCACCCAGACTGAATATCTGCTGCCCAACAGGGTGTAAAGGGAAGCACATTGCCCTTTTAAGGGTGGGAAAAAGCTGCATGTTGTTAGCAGATACTTTCTGCAGGCAATATGGCTCCTGCAGGGCCCTGACTCACTGGGGAAGAAGGTCTGTGGATTAGGCCAAACTCCAGGCAAGAGGTGCTGGGAGAGGTGAAATACATACCCACAGGGAGATGTATCTAGCTTGGAACTGGAGAGGAAAAATATTGGAACTCTGAAGGGAAGACAGACTCTCAAAAAGTGGAGGCTGGGCTCAGCTGAAACTGAAGACTTTATAAGTCTTTTTCTTTTGAAAGTTTAGTGTAGAACTTAATAATTGGAACCTGGAAGGAGGAATGTTTTGAATATCTGGACTGTGTGGCCTTTTAAGAGATCTTGAGTGAAGGGGAAACTAAGGCAGGCCTCAATAGAGTCAAACCTGGTCAGAACAGTGTGCTACATGGCTGGCAAACCTTTTAATAAGACCTACATTTTCCTTCAACACTGGGATCTTAATCTGATAAATTGGTGCACTTGTCCAAAATGACTACTTGATTTAAAAATGGATGCTTTATTTCTACAGCTTTCTTCCATTTGTCTATGGTCCTTGGAAATAGCTGATAATATTTCATTAATGTTAATTAAATTACAAAAGTACCTCTTAAAATCACCTTCCATACCAAAATACTTCATATCCCACTACATACAGCATCACCCACCATCAAGTTAGGCTATCTCTTGAGTAGAAGGATCATAGAATCATGCAGACCGTTGGTGTATAGTACATAGCCAAAATTCCATAGCCATATACTGCCAAGAGCATCAAAGAAAACACTTATACTCATGCAAAGTGCTTTTGGATCTTCAATACAGAGCAGATAGGATAAACAAGAATTGAGTTAAAAGGAAGTGAAAAGCCAGGTAGGCAGATAAATTGTAATAAAAGTATACTTTCTCAGAAAGCCTGCATTCTTGTTTCCTAGCACTTTTCTGAAATATTTAAGTATAACTGTTAACAGGTCAGAAGACCTAAAAGTGAATGCCAGTTGTACTTTCCTGCAATACATCGGGGAGTTTGTACAACTGCAACTTAAGCAAAGAAATAGGCATTTGTTACATAATGTTAGGCAAGCAATATGTAACTTCATTGCATTCATTTTTCTGCAAAACCCCACCTCTTATTAAGCAATGAGTAAGTTGAGGAATGACAAAAATACATAAATTAATATTCCCACAAATAAAGAAAGCTAAAAATAAGTTGTAGTGCCTACTTATTTTAATTTCTGCTAATACTAGTAAAGGGCTATGAATTATAGTTTAAAAAGGTACACCAACGTTGTTCCGGAGATAACAGCAATGAAAACAATCAGCCATTTATACGACCTTGGGAATCAAAACAAATGCCAACTTCCCACTGAATGTCTGGCATAGACTCCCGGTAGTAATGTCACTGGGGCTTTCAAAGTGTGCAGCTATAAAAACATTTATTTCAGAAATGCTACAGTCTGAAGAGATTGTGGTGATGGATTAGAATGCTAAAGTGTAAGTTATAGTCACCACCTGATGATGATTAAAACATATATTTCATAAGAGTCCTATTATATCAGAGGATAACTTAAGCCCCAGTTCAGCAAGGTATATATTTAAGTACAGGTATAACTTCATACTCCACTAAATGTTGCAATAAGAGACTTCATATATCATCTTTATCCATCCTCACTGGAAGAAAGACAGGAGGCCATGATTGTAATTTAATTAGTCTGCAATTTTATTCATTTAAAATATCTGGGCGTAGCCATCATCAGATGTGTACAATGCAGGAAGGAAGAGGTTGTCTCTCCATGGTATGAGATCAGACCGTGGAGAGACCGCTTCCTCCTTATTCACCTCCCTTAAGTAATGTTTTCCTTCAAATCCTTTTCCATTTTACCTGATGACTATATTTTTCCACACTGTGTATCTTCCTGGAACATCCACCATGACTTTTTACGTATTAAGTTGTGGCGTTATAACCTAACTCCCTAATCAGTACCATCACGTCCCAGACCAGTCATGGGGAACATGAAAAATTGCACCCTGCGTTGGCCAATGTGGTGAAGGAAAAATTCCTTCCTAGCCCCCTAAGAAAAAGGGCAACAAGCACAATGGCCAGAGAGGGTCAAGAGGGGACCTGGTCCTTTTCTGAACATTCATGGCTGGATGCTGCCAGTCCCAATCATGGGAAGAAGGCCTCTACATGTCTGCATGGGGGATAAATACTCTTTTCTACTCTTCTGGACATCAGGAAGGACAATGCAGTGACCCTCTCTGAACCTGGCCTCTACTGTTTTCTGTCCATCCTTGTACACATTCCCCTTTGGATCACTTGTTGTAAGTAAACCCTTAAAGAGACAGTGACCCTCTTTTTTTCCAGCCCTCCAAATAAAGACACAATTACATGAAGGTTGCAGTGAGTATATTCTCTTGCATCAAAACCATGTTGGTTTTTGAATTACTAAGTTTGTGGATTTATTATTGATGTGTGAATTAGTGATATAATTCTACCTTAATTGGAAGTTATCATAGATATATGATTGATTGAAGACATAACTAGTTCTTCCCTATATATATAAAGAAAACATACAATAAACATTTTTTCTTACTGCTACACATCATTTAAAAGATTTATTTGTGGGTTTAAAAGTACCATTTTTCTTAGTAATCTAAATGAACAGTCCTCTCTGACTCAGTATATATCATGTCTGAATGTTTAAATGCATGCCAAACTGTGTAAAATTATTCCTCATATCCAAAATTCCCAGTGGACACTTCTATGTTAGAAGATTCACAGCTTTAGTGCAGTGGGGATGTTGTCTTATGTCAAGAGTCTAACCATAATGGTTTGTGACAGTAAGGTGCAGTCCAGTCTAAGGTCTTCTGTAGTTCCGGGTAGCCTTTTCTTTTGTTTTTAACATTTTATTGATGCATAGAATTCACATATACAACATAATAGTGCTACCAGGAAGTTCAATTTTAGTATAGATACTATTAAAGATAATTTCAAGCTCAGGACCTTAGAAATCCACTCTTTTACTTCCTTGGCATATTTTCTTTGATCATCCCTCTCTGGTGAAAACACATGAAAATTTAGTAGTACATGGTTTTCACTGTTCATGAAAGCTCTTGGTTTATATACAACTAAAAGACTTACACATTGTTTCTTTGGTCCTTCAGGACAGGGGCCTAGGGTATGGGAGGTGCAGGAGCTGGCAGGGACTGCACTAGCTGGGCAGCAGCTCCCCAGGGCTGGCTATGGTGAGAACTGTGCTGGCCAGGTGGCAGCTCCCAAAAGCTGGCTCACAGACAAAAACTCTCTCATATATATATATATATATATATATATATATATATATATAAACCAAGATTTTATTCCAGATTAAGAACAGTTCTGTTCAAACTTTGAAAGAGGTCCAATCCTTATTTCATCCATCAGGCTCACCTACCCCTAAATGTGCAATATGATGTATACAATAAGCCAAGAAAATCCTGTGTGCTCAGTGTATTTACAGATACTGAGACAGGTAATTACATTATGATAGTAATAATATAAGTAGTCTAATTATTACTGAATTTAAAGAAGCTCACTTTTCCCATGAGGATTTTTTTAAACCACAAGATGCTTGTCATCTATCTAGGAAAAGCTGATTCTTCAGATCATCTTGCTAAATCCAATCTTTTCACAGGTCACGAGCACTAGAGAAGCTGTCAAACTTGGTAACTACACTTCTGGATTATTTCTAGCATCTGAATAAGAGTCAAAAGGCCTTCTACTTGCTCATTAAAATGTCATAAGAAAAAAACAAATTGAGACAATGTGGGAAGTAATTAAAATATCTGATCAGTAAAACACACCAAGTAAAATCTGCTTATATTTCCAATAATAATGAGGTCCTGTGGATTAGGAGGCCATCTGTTCGAGAACGTGGTGTGGTACCTGTTTTAGATGGGGTTACTCTCCCCCTGAAAGAACAGGTACACAGCTTGGGAGTCCTCCTGGACCCTTTTTTAACATTTGAGAATCAGATTTCTTCGGTGGCCAGGAGTGCTTTTGGGCACCTTCGTCTGATCTGCCAGCTGCGACCCTTCCTGAACAAGCATGACTTGGCCACAGTGAACCATGCTCCTGTTACATCCCGACTGGATTACTGTAATGCGCTTTTATATGGGGCTGCCTCTAAAGAGCCTTCGGAAACTTCAACTGGTCCAGAATGCGGCTGCTCGAGTTTTAACTAATACTCGTTATACGGAGCACATTATGCCAGTGCTCTGGCAGCTGCACTAGCTTCCGGTATGTTTCCGGGCACAATTTAAGGTCTTGATTATAACCTATAAAGCCCTCAACGGGTTGGGTCCGGGGTATCTGAAGGACCGTCTTCTCCCATATGAACCTGCTCGGGGATTGAGGTCAGCTGGGGAGGCTCTGCTCAGTGTTCCCCCACTTATGGAGATAAGATCAACATCTACTCAGAACAGGGCCTTCTCAGCTTTGGTCCCAGGCTGTGGAATTCTCTTCCTTGGGATAATCGCATAGCACCAACATTAACATTGTTTTGGCATGAGGCTAAAGCCACACTTTTTACTTGTGCTTTTATGGGTGTTTGAGTCTGTATTCATAGAATCATAGGGCTGGAAGAGACCTCAGGAGGTCATCAAATCCAGCCCCCTGCCCAAGGCAGGACCAATCCCAACTAAATCAACCCAGCCAGGGCTTTGTCAAGCCGATACTTAAAAACCTCTAGGGATGGAGATTCCACCACCTGCCTAGGTAACCCCTTCCAGTGCTTCACCACCCTCCTAGTGAAATAGTTTTTCCTAATATCCAACCTGGACCTCTCCCACTGTAACTTGAGACCATTGCTCCTTGTTCTGCCATCCATCACTATTGTGAAAAGCCTCTCTCCATCCTCTTTGGAACCTCCCTTCAGGAAGTTGAAGGCTGCTATCAAATCCCCCCTCATTCTTCTCTTCTGCAGACTAAACAAACCCAAATCCCTCAGTCTCTCCTCACAGGTCATGCGCTCCAGCCCCCTAATCATTTTGGTCGCCCTCCGCTGGACCCTCTCCAATGCGTCCATATCCTTTCTATAGTAGGGGGCCCAGAAACAGACACAATACTCTAGGTGTGGCCTCATCAGAGCCGAATAAAGGGGAATAATCACTTATTTGGATCTGCTGGCAATGCTCCTCCTAATGCAACCTAATATGCCATTAGCCTTCTTGGCTACAAGGGCACACTGTTGACTCATATCCAGCTTCTCAGCCACTGTAATCCCCAGGTCCTTTTCTGCAGAACGTCTACTTAGCCATTCGGTTCCCAGCCTGTAACAATGCTTGGGATCCTCCTGTCCCAAGTGCAGGACTCTACACTTGTTCTTGTTGAACCTCATCAGATTTCTTTTGACCCAATCCTCTAATCTGTCTAGGATTCCTCCTCTCAAGACACTTTTAGCAGGTTTTATGTCCTTCTGGGGTCTCGTATTTTAAATTTTCATATAGATATTTGTATTGGGTTTTAAACATTTTTGTAAGTCACATCGAATATTTCAAATAGAGAGACGGGGTAAAAATATTTTAAATAAATAAATAATAATGATGACCAGTCTGGCAGACCTCAGTACTGTGAGCAGGTACCTCTGTATTTTCTAAAATTGTTCTGACAGTCTGACTATAAGTCATAAATTCAGATGAGGTAATGTTTTATTTTACATGACTCTTAAGTGCAAAGTAAAGTTCTCCAAATTTGGGAGAAATGGCTTTTCTACATAGTTGAGAGTTTAGATATGACCAATTTATTTTACAAGCTCAGTGCTATTTCAAATCAGAAACCACACACGACTGTATTGAATCTCTCTCTAAAAACTGAACAAGAGAAGGAATGAGGAATCTCATTTCCTCAGGCAATGAGGAATCCGATTTTCAATAAACTATGCATTTGACATGAAGGCAATTGTGGTAACCAGGAGACCAGGTGCCAGCTCATGCCAACTCTCCTAGCCCTCACTGAATACTGACAAATGTGTAGCTGGAAACCAGTCTGGCTCACCTATGTGTTAGTATTGTTAAAATAAATCTTAAGTTTATAAAATGAATTTGGTGTCTAGGTTTTAGAAGATGCTGCATGTATTAATCTAATAACATCTGTACCCCATGTTATAAAGTTATAATAAGTGTTTACAGTATAATCATCTGAAATTATGTAAGTCAAACAGGAAAGGAGTAGAAATGCTGGATTCCTATAGAAGGTATTAGGTCCTGCCCACAAAGAAGACCCATTGAAACACAGCAAACTTATTACGAAACATGAAAGAACAAAGGGCTTTATTGATTCCTCCCCCACACTCATGAAGAGACATTCAACTGGACTCATCCCATAAGCTTGAGCTCTGGGGGAAGGCAATAAAAATCCCTGACAAGAAGGAACAGTATGTCTGTGCTGCTTGAACTCTGAGACTTTTAAGCTTAAGCAAGGGATTCCCCAGGAGTCTAGCCTGGATTAGCCCTAAAGGACTTAACAGACCTTGCCTATCACAACAGTTTATTTTGGAACCTAAGACTGCAACTAATTTGTGTGTGTTTATCTGATTTAACCTTGTAAATAAATGAGATATTTTCCTTGATTAACAAATAGTTTATTATTAAGGTTGCGAGTATGTAACAGAGGATTCGGTGGCTCTCTGTGATTTCTGCAGCAGCTAGTGTGGCTGGCTGGGACCTGCATGGGCAGCTCAGGCCCCTGGGCCAGCTGCACTGGCCACTGCAAAAGCATACTTGGGCCACTGTACCTTCCCCCCAGCAGAAGTAGGAGTTTGGGGGAGGGGGAGACTCAGGTCTGAAGCAGGGGATTGGAGTGTGGGAGCGGATGAGAGCTCTGGGTGGCACGCACCTCAGGCGTGCTGCCTGGAAGGAGTAACATGTCCCTCAGCTCCTACGCATGGGGGTGGCTGAGCAGCTCTGTGTTGGAACATCCACCATGTCCAAGGGAGCTGGGGAACTAGTGCTCAAGGCAGTGTGAGGCGCCCCCTAGCCATGCCTCCACCGAGGAGCTGAAGGACATATTACTATTTCTGGGGAGCTGTGCAAAGCTGGGTAGAGAGCCTGTCAGCCCTGCCACAATACCCCCGATGGCAGCAAAGGTTCTGGGTAATACTGCTGCTGCCCCCAGCACTCACAGTGCCCCTGGGCTGCCCCCCTCCCAAGCACCCAAGTTTTAGTAAGGTGTATATAGCACAAGTCATGGGCAGGTCACAGGCCTGTTTACTTTTTGTTTATTCCCTGTGACCTGTCCATGACTTTTACTAAAAATATCTCTGAATAAAGCATAACCTTGCTTATTATAAGGTTAGCTACAAGCATTCTCTGTGGTTTTGAGATCCGAGATGCAATTAACTTGGGATAAGTGACTGGCTGTTTGAGACTAGAGTAACTTGAATAGTGGTGTGATTTTTGATGTAAGCAACCATCTTTGCCTGCATAGCAACATGGATTGGAGTGCCCAGGGTGACTGTCTGACTCCATGATAAGCACTTGCAGGGTACATATTCAATACATAGTGAAATCTAATTCTAGAACTCACAAACAGTTTGAGGTTTATGCCCTGCTTCTTCACAATCTGCCCCGAGCTGCTGAGCTACTGTTGACAGCATGACCGTAAATATGCATGCAAATCTTGAGCTTAATACAAAGTCCATTGAACTCAGACTTTCATTGGCTTCAGTGAGACTATGGACCATGCTTCCAGTGCTCAACAGCACATGCACATTTTCTAAAATCAGGGTCTAAACCTAATCTTATTTATGTGCAGCATTACTTCGGATTCCTGTAGGATTTCTGTCTCCGGTCAATTTTCCAGTTTTTAGAAGAAATTTGAATTCTTCTATCAAGAATCCGCTAATTAGAGTGGATGAAGTGAAGAACATACTGAGACTGAGTCACTTAGATGATACATACTTAACCAGTTATCAAAATATTTGGACTGGTAGCACAAACACATGTCCTTGGTTTCTCCCACTGCCAAACAGTAAATAGATGAGATGTCAAGTGTAGTGTCACCACAGGCCAGAAATTCTTTCTAAGAAAGATTAATAATTTCTTAGAATTTGTAGTGACCCTTGCTGAAACACACCATTTGAAATTTCAGGGAGCCATCAAATAATTTTCCATCTGAAGATAACAATCTAAATAGTGCAAATAAGAGTACAAAATCTAGAGTACTTCTGTAAAATGTGGATTTATATTTACATCAGAGCAGAATTTTACCTAAATAGTTTATAAGTAGTTTATCTTCCTTAACAATTCTGAGATTATTGGTCTGCCTCTTGTAAACAGAAACTAAGTTAAATTTCAAAAGATCATGGGAGCATTCATGTACACAGAAACATTTGAAATTCCATATATCATCCAACCTCAGTTTGGAATTTAGACTTAAATTAAGTCCAATTTCCTTTCTCATTCTGATAAATAGTTCTTCTCCTAATACGATAAATCTAGTAATAGAGGAAAGTATAAATACAAACTTCATATAAAAAACAAACAATGTAAAAAATGAGATCTAGAGGTCCAGGAAACTCTTTCATCAGACTACTGAGAAATGTAAACATCCGTGAACAATGCAAAGACTATTATAACTGTCTCTAAGCTCAAAATAGTAATATTTAAGACTATGAAGAATATATTGCCTTAAAAGCAATGTTATCAGTTGCACTAAGACAGACCTTTCCCTAAAGAATTTGTTACATTTCAAATTTAATTGGATTTTTTCTTTGGCTATGCCAAAATGAACAACTTGTCTTACTTAATGAGATCACACTGTCAGAAAGACCAGTGAGAAACTAGACACAGACAAAACTTTGGAGAGGGTTCCAAGAAGCTTGTATTTTGGGAATATTTAAAATGCTCAAGGCTGTCCTAAGGCTTTTAAGGAAGGTTGCTGTGATTCTTTGGCTACACCTCAAGCTTAATTGATACATTTTACATAACAAATGTATGTATGGGTGGGATCATCAGGTCTCCACAACACCTGCTGCAGAAGTTTGCTTGATCCTTTCAACTGTACCAATAAAGTTAAATCAGTTTGGTTATCTTCTCAGGGAAAAGGGTCGGAAACTGACTCTCCCAGTGAAAACTGTATTTGTACTTCAAAAGGTCCAAAAATTAGCTGTATTAATAAGGGTGTTGCCGAGCCCTCTTAATGACAGCTAAAAATACAGATTAAGGAGAAGTGATTATAGCTGTTATATCTTCAGTGACGTAGAACTGACATATTCGCCTCTCACTCGCCCTTCAGCATTTATATACTGTTTGTTAATAACTGGTGACCCTGTTCACTTCTTGAGCGGCAACTTAAGTCCCAAATTGTTTCTTTCATTAGTCAACAGCCCATCACTGTCCCCTATGCAACAGATGGGGATAAGACATTACTATAGATTATTTAAGGAACTTTTAAATCAAGTTAAACACAAATACACAATAAAATATCAGTGCCTCACATGAATTCATTTCTTTGAATTTGGAGGTTGGGGAAGAAGCAGAGATTTATACCTCTGGATGTGAACCTTCAGTTAGCATTCTTGTTTTGCTACACTTAAACTATCATCACAGTAGATATTCCTGTGAAAATCCCTCAAAATTGGTTCAAATCTTGCAAGAGCAGCTGATTTCATTCCTGACATTTGGGATCAAAGCTTGCTTGCAGGAATGGTTAGCTTTATGTCATCATCACCACTCTTCTTCAGCTTTAAATCAATTCCGTGACCGTGATTTTCATCTAAACAAAATCTTGCCAGCTTATAGGCACTTAAAGTAAGTCTATAGTTGTTGGTGTCGGGGAAGGGGGGGGGGAGTATTTTTTAATTTATACATGACAAAAGGTTTCTTTATGGGTTCATCATTTTGGCTGACATGGGAACAAAGAAATGAGTTTTTTAATAATGGGCCTAGGATTTGTTGACCGCTAGAGAAGATAAGATGGGGGCTTCTGTTTCCATTTAATGAGATATTTAAAAGGGAAGAGGTCCCTTTACAATAAGAATTTTACATAGAAAATCCTCCCCAGTTAATATGAGATCCTGTCTTTTAAGCTAATTACCTCAAAAAGAAGCTCTAAATGATCTTTCTAAAACATATCTAATGATACCTCGTTAATAAGAAATGGGAATTGACTCTGAATTCTACGTCTACAGTTAATTATAAATTACTTTCAATACCCTCACTATACACTGAATTCCAGTTGACATAAATGAGGATTCTGCATGTGAAACATATGTAGAATATTCCTCTATTAGTACAGCTTTGGCTGGCATGCTTTGAAATTAAGAAGTTGTCTTCTAAAATTCTGAGACTGCCAGCTAAATTCTTTAATATCTCATTATCAGGACATACTCCATTAATCTTTAAAAATGTTGTCTTCCTTGACCATATATTAGAACATCTGAAAAAAGTTGTCTTTGCTATCCTTCTAATTATCTTAAAGTGGAGAGATTCTATTTGCCAATGAATTGTTGATATTTCAGGCTTGTATTTGCAATATACCTCTCAAACATCTTCCATTGATCATTTTGGCTCCAAAATTAACAATGCCCCACATTTCTTTGTTTAAAATGATTTGTCAGAAATAAAAAATAACGAATTGTAGGTTATGGAAAGCAAAGGAATAGATCCTATGTCATTTTAAATTTGCTACAGTAACAACTTTTTTGTGTCTCATTTTAGGTCTTTTTAATACAGTGCATCTCACATTGGGACACTGGCAAGCTGAGAGGTATGGTTTAGAGCAGTCATCTCCAACCTTTTTAACCACAAGATCACTTTTTCTATTTAAGTGCAATGTAAGATCTACCTCAAACCTAAATACGCTGGGCCCACTTCCTTCCCACCCCTTCCTTGAGGCCCTGCCCCTGCTCTACCCTTTCTCCAAGGCCTCACCCTGCTCACTCCATCCATCTTTCTCCCCCATCTTCACTCACTTTCACCAGGCTGGAGTAGGGGGTTGGGGTGCAGGCTCTGGTCTTGAGCCAAGAGTTCTGGAGTGTGGGAGGGGCTCCGGACTTAGCCCAGGGCAGGGAAGTGGGGTCCAGGAGGGGTTTCAGAGTGCAAGCTCTGGGAAGGAGTTTGGGTGCCAGGGGACTCATGTCTGGTGCAGGAAGTTGGGTGCAGGAGGTGGTTCAGGGCTGGGACAGGGGTTCAGGAAACAGGCTCTCCTTTTAACTGCGATGGCTTCCGGGTGGTGGAGCAGTGGAGCTAAGGCAGGGTTACTCCTTCCCTGGCCCTGCACCACTCCTGAAAGCAGCTGGCATGTACAGCGATGGCTCCATGCCACCATGCGCTGCCGCTCATCTACAGGCACTGATCTCACAGCTTCTACTGGCCACAGTTCCCCATTGCTGATCAATGGGAGCTGCAGGAGTGGTGTCTGCAGGCAAGGGCAGCATGTGGAGACCCCCTGCTCTGCCTTTCTAGGGGCTGCATGGAAATGCCAGCCACTTCCAGGGACAACAATTACCATAGGAATAATGTCCAGCCATAACATTAGGCATTTTAAGAACTCGCTACTCAAAGAATTAAATTTAAGCATAAGAGAGAAATGGAAATGATGAAATGCACAAACCAGTCGAAAACCAAAAATAACCCACTTTGCAAGCAGTAACAGAAGTAACAATCCTCCATGTATGTGTTGGGTAAGGAGATGAGAGTGAAGGACAGTGTGTGTTGGTGAGAAAGTCAGAGACACACAGTGTGTGTGAGTGTGACAGAGATTTGCATTGCCAACCTCCCTCCATTCCCTTCTCCCTGTGTGGAGATTGGATACAGAAGTGGGCGGTGGAGGAACACCCTGATATCAGCGCCCCCTCTCCCTCCTGTTTTCCCTCCCAAACCCTGCACAGCAAGCAGGAAGCTCCCGGGAGGGGGGCAGCTCCAAGGAAGAAGGCAGGAGCAGCATGACAGTGGGTAGAGGGACAACTGAAGTGGCAGCATTTGACAGCTTTCTGGCCAAACCAGTCAGGATCACCAAGATCTACCAGTAGATCCCGATCTACTGGTTGGTGACCACTGGTTTAGAGTTTAAATAAAATGAGGCCAGATCTATTGGAATGAAACTTAAAGCCTGAATTTTCTTTTGTTCATTTTTTATCGCACTTTGCGGTTTATTAGCACATCTTATTCCCATTATTTGCTGAACTGAAATGAATTTTAATGCTGCAGCTCACAGTACTTCCTATAATTCCAGAGTGTGGTTTTTTTCATGGAGAAGAAATACATACTTACATATCTACAGCCTATCAAAGACTATTCTGTTTTCCATCACTGGTGTATACTTATGGTGTAACTGATGGCCCCTCTGCTTTATGCATAGAATGCATTGCTTTTAGTCAGGGTTTGCCTTCCTTTTATCATAAATTCCAGTCCCCACAGAGTACGAAGATATTCGTTCACATTACCAGCATTCTGAAGTAGCAACATGACAGTCAGATTTTGAATGATGTTTAAAATGAAACCTCAGAATTATTGTTGGGAGAAGGAATTCAAACTCTGAAACACTGACATGAAACATTGAACTCATTGTTATGGGATAAGGACACTAGTTCAAATAGCATCTATATTACAGACAGTTCTTAAAGTGAAACTGAAGAAGTGCTGATATATATAATATATTAAAGGGTCTCTTTTATATGTTCAGTCATATTATGTCAAGTGTGGTGGGTTTGTGGCAAGGGAGGTGGAGTAGGTAATGAGCCATAGTGCAGCTTAATTAAAAAATGGACTAGTATTAGATGTATTTGGCTATACCTATTCAGCTATGTCTATTTTATAAGGATTTTTAGATAACAGAAGTGAGGCTATTAATGAGAATTCTTTTCTTGAAGAATGGGAACTGCCAGTAGAGCACTCTGCTCATGAGCTAACAGATTTGCTATTTGACCATCCATGTGTAACCCACACATCTCCTCAGCATGGTGTACTGTCCCATCTATTGGCACTGAGACCACTTACAGAGAATAATGCATCTGCTCTACAACTTTAGCTAATAGCCAGCTGGCTTTTAACTCATGCAGTAGAGCAGAGATCTCAAACTCACAGACTGTGAGTCATGCCCAGTTAGAGCAGTTGTGCAATCCAGTCTAGGAGTCCCAGAGCGGCTTGGGAGATGGGAATGGACATTTGTCCCCCTTCCCCTCGTCCCCCCCCCCGACTCTTGGGAGAGATTGCACAACTGCTCTGGCTGGGGATGGCCAATGGGGCATGAGTTTGAAACATCTGCAGTAGAGGCTCATACACTAAGCTCCAGAAGTCCCAGGTTCAGTTCCACCTATAGCTGACCTATAGCCTGTTGGTGTTATACATGGATCCAGCTGTCCAAATAGAGACCAAATACATATATGTGTCATAAAGGAACCCTTTAGCAGCAGAATTTTAAAAAGCACTGAAGTGGTTAAAATACCACCTTGGTTTTCCTCATCCTACAAGGATCTCCTTCACTTAATTTCTTAATTGCATTTTCAGTGAAGGATCCCAAATGTCAGACCAATGCTTAGATCAGCAGAGAAGTATTTCTAGCTTCTTCAAATGTTATTGGAACTTTTGAAGACCCTGAACCATACGAATGTATCTTCATTCTTCAGTAGGGCTAATTGTGTATTTAAATTTAAGCATGTGCTTAATTGCTTTTCTGGGTTAGAACCTGAATTAAACATGATTATTTCCATATATGTCTATTAAGAACACTTCTATCACTAATAATGTTGAAGCTAGTTTCTTATCTTCCTCCAGGTATTTTACATTAGAGCATCACACACACACACACACAAACCTGCACAATTTTATAAATCACCAAATAAAACAACAGAAGTAAGAACATGTAGATCTGATTATTTTCTAACACTGCTGTAAAAGTCAGGATGAACTCTGCTGAAAACAGTGAGGCTGCAGCTATATAAAACTATAGTTAGCCTCTATTTAATCTGCCTTGTTATATCCTGGTATTGAAGCATGAACAGGTTTGAGAAACAAAGTCAAGTTTTATATATATGGCACATGATTGGTCATGCCATTGAATGTAGGTAGTATAGAAAGTAATGTACTTGGTTAGAAAAGATGTGACTGATGGCTGATAATATATGGCTACTAAGTGAAGTAAAGAAAAAAGAGGAGAAAGAGAACATAGACAATTTGGAGAAAAAAAGGAGAAATAGCAGTGAGGAAAGCACATGTCTGAAAATACTCCTGAACCACAGAATCTCCTGTATGTTAAATTACAATAACCTTTGTCTCCATAATGTTAAAGGCTACAATGAGTACATTAGATAAACATGATGTTTTGCTTTTTAACTTATCCCATTCCTCCTGAGAATATTGAGTCTCATACTATGTTTTAAATGTGATCTCAGGCTCAAATAAGATGCTTTTGCACTTGCAATTTTGTTTTCCCTATTATTGATGTCATAAAGAAAGCACTAATAGTCTCACATCTCAAATGCTGTTCTCAAAATGTTCCTTAAAAATATTTTAATCCTGATTCACGAGGCATCACGTTCCAAAGCAACACCTACTGAATAAATGAATGATCTAGTCTGGTCAGGGTGCTAGCATAGACCATCTTCTTTACCAAATAACTGAAAGATAGCTAATGTGATGGCAAAATCTAAGAACGACTCCAGAGCTGATGATCGTGGCACTTACAGGCCAGTAAACCTGACTTCAATACCAGGCAAAAAAGATTGAAACTATAGTAAAGAATAGACTTGTCAGACAAATAGTTGAACATACTTTGTTGGGGAAAAGTCAACGTGTTTTCTGTAAAGGGAAATCATGCGTTTAAGGTTGGCAATAAGTTGTGGACAAGGGGGATCCAGTCAATGTGCAGCACTTAGATTTTCAGGAGGCCTTTCACATAAGATACCTCACCAAAGGCTCTTAAGCAAAGTAAGCTGCCATTGGATAAGAGAGAAGGTTCTCTTATGGACTGGTAACAAGTTAAAAGATAAAAAACAAAGTATAGGAATAAATGGTCACATTTCAGAATGGAGAGAGGTAAATGTTGGTATCCTGCAGGAAGTCTGTACTGGGTCCAGTACTATTCAACATATTTATAAATGATCTAAAAATGGGGACAAACAGCGATTTGGCAAAACATGCAGATGATACAAAATAACTCAAAATAATAAGGTCCAAAGCAGACTGAAGAGTGCATAGCAATCTTGCAAAACTGGTTGGCTGGGCAATAAAATCTGATGTTGATAAATGCAAAGTAATGCACATTGGAAAACATAATCCCAACTATACATATAAAATGAGGGCTCTAAATGAGTGGTTACCAATCAAGTAAAACTTTGGAATCATTGTGGATGGTTCTCTGAAAACATCCACTCAATATGCAACAGCAGTCAAAAAAGTAAACAATGTTGGGAGTCATTTAAAAATGACAGAGAAGATGACAGAAAATATCATATTGCCTCTGTATAAATCCATTATATGCCCATATCCTGAACACTATATGTAGATGTGGTCACTCCATCTAAAAAACCCTCTATGGGAATTAGAAAAGGCACAGAAAAAATTATTCAGGGTATGGAATAGCTTCCATTTGTAGAGAGATTAAAAAGACTGGGACTTTTCAGCTTGGAAAAGAGATGACTAAGGGCAGGATGTGATTGAGATCTATAAAATCATGATGAGTGTGGACTAAGTAAATAAGGAAGTACTATTTATTCCTTCTAATAACACAAGAACTAGGGGTCATCAAATGAAAATAATAAGTAGCGGGTTTAAAACAAACAAAAGGAAGTATTTCTGTACATAATACACAATCAACCTGTGGAACTCTTTGCCAAAAGATGTTGTAAAGCCCAAATATATAAAAAGGTTACAAAAAGATCTAGATAAATTCATGGAGGATAATTCCATCGATGGCTATTAGCTAGGATAGGCAGGGATGGTGTCCCTAGACTGCTGGAAGCCAGAGAGTGAACAACAAGGAATGGATGACTTGATTACCTGTTCTATTCATTCTCTTTAGGGCACCTAGCATTGGCCACTGTTGGAAGACAAGATCCTGGGCTAGATGGACCTGGGTTCTCAACTATAATGGCCATTCTTATAGTCTTATGAGTCCAAATTCCTGTTCTATCATTTACTTTGCATCACATTGGCCAATTCACTGAGGACCAGATTTTTAAATGTATGTAGGTATATAAAATGCAGGTGGACAACTCAGTGAGCTGTTCAAAAATACCTAGACACATAACTTGATTGATTTCATTGGGAATTATGTGCTTAGGTACTTTTGCAAATTCCACTAAGTATCTATCTGTATCTTTAGGCATCTAGATACCTTTAAAAATATGACACTTTGTCTCTCTGTGCCTCAGTTCCCTATTTTTAAAACAGGAATAATAATTCCCTGCCCCTCTAAGGTATAGAGGATAAATATATTAAAGATTATGAAGTGCTCAGTTAGCACAGTAGTGGTTGGGGGCCCATGAGAACCTTAGAATGTTTATTAGCACAGTTCAGGCCAAAGAGAATATATTAGATGACAGTTGATCAAATCTGAAGTATTTGCATTCTCCAATACAACATGCATTCATCAGCATGGGCTACCCTTCCACTTACTTAGTAGTTAGCATTGCTTTATTGCTTTTTGATATGCTAAAGAAAGAACTTGAGAAAGCTCAGACTAGACTAAATAGCTGGTTCTCAGTGAGGTCCTTCTCATCTAGTTAAATGGCTAAAATAATTCAGGCACATGGAGGTCAAATTATTGGTCTAAGATCAAACACTGACACAAGGTCTTAGCTTGGAATAGACTCTTACATTTTTTTAGATTCAAAATTTTAGTTTCATTACTTGACCCTCTTATCTCAGAAGTGCTTTTTTTTTTTAGAATGACCAATAATCTTGGTAGCAAGATTGTAACATTACAGAATAAGTTCTCTTCTTCTGACTCCTTTTGCATATTACAAATTGCAATGGTCTTCTAGAGATATATGGACTTCATTATCCTAATGGTCTATGGTAACTATTCAACGAAGCCAAAACTCCCAAGGGTATGTCTACACAGCAGCGTTATTTCAGAATACCTGATGTTATTCTAAAATAACATAGTGTGCGTCTACCCTACAACCCTTTATTTCAAAATAATGTTGAGCTGGAGGACTTCTTACTCTGACTCATAGTAACCCTCATCTTATGAGGAGTAAGGGAAGTCAAAAGAAGAGTGTTCTTCCTTTGACTTCCTGCTGTGTAGACAGCGCTAAAAGCCAAATCAAGCTATTTCGACGTAAGCTACTCAGTTGACGTAGCTGCAGTTGCATAGCTTAATTCAACTTTAGCCCTGCTGTGTAGACATACCACAAATTTATAGATATATGCACATGAAACAAAATAACAAAATGTTGCCTGGTTTTTCAGAGGCATTGAACTCTTATTAACTTCAATGGGAGCTCAGCATTTTTTTTTAAAAAAAAAGCTCCTTTGTGTGTAAGTTTAATATAACCATTTTTTAGGATAACTATTATACAGAATAACTGTGTCTAAATTCCTATATGAGTGATTGCTTTTCATGATTGTGCAGGACAAACATTGGAACAGAAATTTTAACCGTAATCATATAATGCATTGAACTGGATTGTTAGTTTATATTTAGTTCCTTGTTCCAGCTGTCAGGAATAAGGGAGCCTCCTGAACAATATTAAGCAAGTTTCTATATTGAAAGATTGAGTTATTTTGTGTATGCAGGGGGATATTTTCAAAGACTGCTCTACTGCCATTTGTGCTTTTGAAAATTTCTCCAATAGGTGCCATTCTGATTCTCTTTGAACCCAATGGAAATTTGTTCCTTAACTTTGCTGGGGGATTAATCAGATCCTTAGTGTAGTAAAAATAGTCTAAGTTCTTTTTGTCAGATTATTCCAACTTACTTTGTGCATTAAAAATTATTTTGCCTCATACTTAAGGTACATTTTTAAAAAGTCATAATGCATTAGATGTGATAGTGTGTTAACTTGTCTAGTTTTGTGCCTATCAACAATGTGTCAGAGAACTGAATTGGAATTATCATCTAATGGGAGAAATATATCTGATGCTGCATTGTACAGAGTCATAATATTTTTCAAGAGCTGAGTTATTTATTACCATATGAAATGATAAAAGACATTTATTTTGGATTGATTACTTACACTATAAATTAACTAATTTAGCATCAACTGAAGAAGTAAGCATTATAATTACTACAAAAGTTCAAGTTGTTGGTTACCATAACCTGATGTCATTATGTTCCCATCTTACTGTAAATTAGAAGATTATCCTTTGCATTCTCAAGTTCATTACAAAAATTCAACCCTGCCAATTACGTATGCAACATAGGACTTCTCAATTTTAGACTCGCGTTCTTTTCTTTGTATTTTGCAAAACTTTTTTTTAAATCTTTCTCATACTTATCGTATTTTACATTCTCATTTTTCATCTTCTCATTATATTAACCTTCTCATTGATATTTCTGGTTCATACATTTCAAATGAATCTAAAACAGCATGAAATGTAATTAGTCCTATCTAAAATATTCAATGTATTTTGAATGATGCTTTGTATTTTATTTGTTCTGCCATTTAAAATCTCAAAACATGTTACTTTATGACAAACGTACAAAGGCACTGAGCAGGTCAGAATGCTCAATGGCACATTTTCAATGCACAGGGAAAGCCATTAAGGACCTAATCATAAACCCTTTGCAATCAATGGGATCTTTCCATTGACTTTTGAGCAAACCCTTTCCATTGACTTTTAAGAGCAACTCCTGTTTTTTTACATGTCTAATTTCCAACATTTCCCTGCTACTTGCTTCCTATAAATATATTTGTGAAGCATTTCAGATTCAATAAAAAAAGTCAGTTTCTATGGTAGTAACAAACGAATGGCGGGGACACACATGACTTGCAATGATCATTGAAATTGCTACTTATATGCTGTTGTATGGACATATTGATATACACCATTCAAGTGTTTTTTGTACAATGAATTCATTGTTTTCCATGATTAATTTCCATGTTTCTGGCAACGCACTTGGAATCACAACTATGTTGTAAAGTGTTCATCATGCTTTTCTGAAACTTTACTGAGAGAGATCTTTATATCAACAATGGGAGATTTTCATTGTCCCTTTCACTGCTGTAATTTGGAAGCAGCTGCTTTCCCCCCTGCTGGACTTGCAGCTATATTGAGAGTTCACAGCAATGCCTCTTGGATTTCCTATGTTCATCCAACTAACAGCACCACAGTGGACAGCCTGATTATCTCTGAGAACGAGTCTCTTTCATTCAGTACTGCTATCCAACAACAATAACCATCTTATCACACATGCTGGCACAGGGGGCAGTTGCCCTAGGGCCCAGTGATTCAAAGGGGTCCAGGCTCCCACCTACTATCACTGCTACTGTGGCAGTGGTAGTGGTTGAGCCCCAAGACTTTTAAGTTGCTGATGAAGTGCCTTGCCTCATGCTCCGTGCAGCTCTGAGGGCTGGTGGTATGTGCCATGCTCTGAGTGATGTGGAGGGATGGCTGCTCTGGCCTTGCCCCTTCCTTTCATGGTCCCATCCCTTCCAGGAGAACGGATCTGTCTCCCCTTTGCCCAAGGGCCCATGGAGACCGTTGGCTCCCCTGCTTCCTAGGGAACAGTTATTAGTGGTTCACAGTCAAGCTAAAAGGGCATATCAAATGGGGTCCCACAGAGATCAGTTCTGGGTCTGGGTCTGTTCAATATTTTCATTAACAATGTACACAGTACCAATCTGGGAGGGGTTGCAAGTGCTTTGGAGAATAGGACTAAAATTCAAAATGATCTAATCAAACTAGAGAAATGGTCTGAGGTAAACAGGATTAAATTCAACAAGGACAAATGCAAAGTGCTCCACTTCATAAAGACTAATCACTTGCACACACACAGAATGGGAAATGACTGCCTGAGTAGGAGAACAGGTTGAACTTCCCAAATCCAGGACTCTCTGGTCCAGCAGGACCATGGATGTTACTGGACCAAAGTTCTCTGGAGGCCAGGAGCGGGAGGCAGCTGAAAGAACACAGGGCTGAGGAGCCTTGGCTGGGTAAGCAGCAGCTGAGCTAGGCGGGGGCTGGGGAACCCTGGCATCAGTGGGGCCAGGTGAGGAACAGGGAACCTCCACCCTAGCCAGGGAACCCCGGGTGTTAGCCGGGCCAGGCAGCTGCTGTGGAGCTCCAGGCCAGGGAACCCTGTGGAACCCACAGCGGGAGCTAGACTGGCCCCGGCAGTGGGGCTGGCAGTGGTATGAGTTAACAGTATGACTTTTGCAAATAAAAGTGAACATCATTTTGGAATGTATTAGTAGGAATGTAGTAAGCAAGACACAACAGGTAATTCTTCTGTCTACTCAACACTGATCAGGTGTCAGCTGGAGAATTTTGTGAAGTTCTGGGCACCACATAACAGGAAAGATGTGGACAAATTGGAAAAAATCCAGAGAAAAGCAACAAAAATGATTGAAGGTCTAGAAAACATGACCTATGAGGGAAATGTTTTTTTAAATGGGTTTGTTTAGTTTGAAGAAGAGAAGATAGAGAAGGGGCATAACAGTTTTCAAGTCCTTAAATGTTGTTACAAGGAAGAGGGAGAAAAATTGTTCTCCTTAACCTCTGAGGATAGAACAAGAAGCAATAGACTTAAACTGAAATAAGGGCAGTTTAGGTCGGACATTAGAAAAGACTTCCTAACTGTCCAGGTGGTTTAGCTCAGGAATAAATTGCCCAGGGAAGTTGTGGAATCTCTATCATTGGAGATTTTTAAGAGCAGGTTAGAAGAACACTTATCAGGGATGGTCTAGATAACTATTAGTTCTACCATTTATACAAAAGTGAGAGAGAATCTCTCTAGGTCCCTTTAGTTATTCTGTATTATTTTTTTCCAGTGAGTACTGAGGCTATAATAGTATAAGTACTTAAACTGATATCGCTAGTTCTGCATTTACAATTGAATTTTTACCAGCATTCTATGTCAATTAAAAAGAACCATTCTCACACCCACCCACCGACTGCTCCAGCTATGCTAATAAAATTTAAGGGTAAACCTGGCATTTGGCTCTGAAGTCTATGAAGTACTATTAAAAAATTTCCCCCAGATGAGTCATCTCTCATAATCAATACTCCAATTATGGATAATGAGCTAAATTCAACAGCCTTTACTCCAATTATTACAGTGAATTTAAGAGCACCTCTCACATTCCAATCCACCTTTCCCATTCCCAAGGAAGTCTGAAATGCTATTTAGGGTCAAGGTTTCATACACTGAGTATTTGATTACTACTTAGTATCATATCCTAAAATAACTTTTCCTTTCATTACACATATCTGCAAATATTTTTATTTTTTTCTGATATGTGATCAGCACTTCAGTGTACAGTATTAACAATGTATCGAATGGCAGTAAAAAATAGGCCATAAATTCTTAGTGAATGTTTGGAAAAATCCAAGCATCAATGCTAATTATGGACCAAAACCATGTGTTTAATATTGACAGGTCCCAAATAAAGTGATTTTGGCGGGTGTTCTCCAGAGCCCCACTGCTTTCTTGATGTATTTGCTTTGAAAACCTTTTCGTTGGTTGCACCAATAAAAATATTTATACTGTTAACAACTTTGTCACTATCTGTACAATCAGATGCATCTTAAAGAAATAAATGACAGATGACAAAACAGCCAAAAGGAGTTACATTTAGCTTAGCGCTAAAAGGATATCACTCTGTGTTAGGAGAGGGTTAAATACATAATTGCAAGACACAGTTTTATAACTGACAAACAACAGGAATGTAGCAGACTTATGGGAGCACCCTTAACAAACACTATTCTTCAATTCAGTCTGTAAGGTGATTTACTCAATTGGTGACGTGTAGTGTACCGCAGTGGTTCTCAGGTCTGTGAGTCATCTGTGGGGTTCCCAGCCCCACACAGACCAGTTCCTCCTTCCCAGTGCCTCCTGCGTGCCTTGAAACAGCTGTTTAGTGGAGATGAGTGTGTTTGGGGGAAGGGAACAAAAGAGGTGGGGAAGAGGAGGGAGAAACATGGGCTTTTGGGGAAGGGGTAGAGTGGGGGCTTGGACTGAGAAGGGCTTGAGCACTCCTAGGGAAAATCAGAGGCTGGCTTGGGGGTCCATGAAAAAAATTAAATCAAAATGGGGGGAAGGGCTGAGAATCACTGGTATAACATTCTGCTACGTTTGTTTGTTGAATGTATTTTATTCAAGAGTAAACATGATATACTGTCCACTAAATGCAGGATGACAGAATCTAAATGAATGACTGCCATGATATTACACTAAAGACTAGGATTTACTACCTACTCTTCCTCAGAAGACATAACCTATCTAACTGGAGGATTTGATTATGGCACTATGTTTAACAATAATATATGATCTATAAAACAGGCTATAAAAATTACACTTTTTCAATTGCATGATTGTCTGCTGCTGACTTAGGGCTATTTTGAGGAGGAGCCAGAACTCAATGGGACCATAACTCACATTTCTCTCATGCCCCCTCATCTTAAACTTTTATTTAAAACAAAATACAACAAAAACAATTGTGATGATAACATTCCAAATGTGAATTGATATCCTGCTGGCTTCCTGAGTCTGCACCTGCCATTCATCTTCATCAGTAGCAGCTAGCAATGAGGGGCTGAATGCACTAATTCCTAGTCCTTCTCCTTTAAACAAATGATGCCTCTCTCTCTCTTTTTTTTATATCACTTTTCAGCAATAAATCTCCAAGCACTTTACAGACCTGAGTATCATTACCACAGTTTTACAGAGAGAAGCTAAGGCACAGTAGAGCAACATATCTAAGGCCACACAGCAAACTAGTAGCAGAGCTGGGCTCAGAACTTAGATCTTTCAAGTGCTAGGCTAATGTGTGAACCTGTGAGCTCCCCTGCCTTGGACAAAGTCAGTACGTTGTGGCAGATCTTTTTCCTTTCTGACTTCTCACCAGCATCATAAAGAGGAGAAAACAGCAAAGAAGTGTATGGGAACAAGCAGACACTAGCTTCTACACGGCAGCACCAATGATCCCAGTCAAGGGAAGGATGGGCAGATGATGCTACTTGGGTTTCCAACTTCTATGGAGGTTTGTTTCTCCAATGGAAGTATGAAATGCCACTGAGAGCTAAGCATGCTCACAAGTCACCTCTTCTGTCCCCTCTGAGACTAAAGCAGATTTGTCCCAAAGGATGTGAGCACAGGTGCAGTCTTTATTTCAGGGCTCCACTTCAGGAGGTGTGTTCCCTGTAAGCTGAGCTCTTGGGCAGCCGCCCAGGAGTCAAATGCCACCGAGCTGATTAGCAAAGTACCCACACCCTCCCATAGCTGGCAGCATGTATTTCTACTGGTGATGCACATCCACACAAGCCTTGGTGCACATAACAACATTTATTCTGCAGATGGATGAAAAAAATTAAAGGGAACATTGCTCAGGAGCAGCACTAATGGCTGAAATTAAGGCAGATGAGCTAGCTGTAGTGTAGTGAAGGAGACAGCAAGGAGCAGCTGGTGATCTGGAGGATAGGTTTGAAAGGGGGAACTAGAGACCCAGGGAGGGAGCAGAGCAGTGCATTTGCAAGAGAAGTGGGAGAGCAGAGGAATTATTGGGGGAGTCAGAAATTCATTTAATATGGGAAAGGGAAGACACGCAAATTGCTAGATGGCTGGTTTGTTTGGGAGATGACTGTGTATGTCTTTGTGGGAGATAGGTATCTAATTGCTGGCTCCAGTCCCACTGTTTATTTTGGGCACCAGGCATCAGTCCTCTCTTGGTTATCTTTGAAGCCCAGTGAAGATAATCTAAATGTAGATACTACTTAACTATTTGATTGCTGATCAGTCTGGAAGAAACAACTGCCAATTCTGTGACTATAAGAGTTTGAATACTGCTACCTTTTCTTTGCCAGCTGACTGTTGAATGATAACATATGTCCTGAATTTGTTTTGGGACTGTTAGATCCTTGTTCATGGGTTTATACCCTCCCATTTGTTCTATGATTTCATGCCATTGTTCATCATCTATGAACATATACAATACATAGACTACAGCTTCTATAAATTGTTGCTGCTTGGATTGGAATAACACCGATAAGCTGAAGGCATAAAACTCCAGTTAGGATTCCATTCTGTGGCTGGCCAGACAAAGCCCATATTAATTTCAGAGTGGTCATCTTGGACTTTTAAGCCCTTCTCATGATCTTTTATCTTTTCACTCTTGAATTGTTAAGTACCAACTAAGGACTTCTATTATTTCATTAAGGGCTTGATTCAAAACCCACTGAAATCACAGAACATAACATAAGAACATAAGAATGGCCGTAGCGGGTCAGACCAAAGGTCCATCTAGCCCAGTATCCTGTCTGCCGACAGTGGCCAGCACCAGGTGCCCCAGAGGGGGTGGACCGAAGACAATGATCAAGCGATTTGTCTCCTGCCATCCCTCTCCAGCCTCTGTCAAACAGAGGCCAAGGACACCATTTTATCCCCTGGCTAATAGCCTTTTATGGACCTAACCTCCATGAAATTATCTAGCTTCTCTTTAAACTCTGTTATATTCCTAGCCTTCACAGCCTCCTCTGGCAAGGAGTTCCACATGCTGACTACACGCTGTGTGAAGAAGAACTTTCTTTTATTAGTTTTAAACCTGCTACCCATTAATTTCATTTGGTGTCCTCTAGTTCTTCTATTTAGGGAACTAATAAATAACTTTTCAGTAGACTTTGTATCAGACCCTAGCACCTGATGCATTTGGCTTCAAAGGAATGTTTATACTAATGGTGCATCTGCTTACTGAAAAAAGTATGTTACCATATGTAGCTGTTCAGATGGGAAAAAACACTTTCACTGTGTGTCATAGTTTTCACAGCTGAATTAATGAGCCAGACTGTTGTAATAGATAAACTTCCTCCTACTTTTTGTGAAATATACACAAATGTGAACTATGGGTCAGTTCTTCTAGCATAGATGTGTCAGAATGTGACATGATAAGAAGTAACACTATCACGTAATCAGAGGCTTTGTCATGCTATGTGCTACATTATCCTGTTACATTAAATGAAAAATTACAAACATATTTGTAAAGAAAATGCATGTTTAGATTAATCAAGTACAAATAATTCAACTGACTACGGTCCAATCTAAATTCTTTTGCATTTGGTGTAGCACCAAACATTTCTACACTGAAATATGTAGATTATCTTTGGAGAGGCTACAGTTTAATTTAGAGTGCAGTATTGGTCATTCAGAAGTGTTCTGTTACCACTGTATATTGAAGCATAACCACTCAACTATAAACAGATAACCTAATGAATCGTAAACCAGATTGCCTGGTCTCATGTCTCCTAAAGAAGGAAAGCATTTGAGGGCTTGGAATGTGTGGGATTTTGACTTGATAGTTGTTTTTGTGCACTGCTGACCTTTGTGATATTCTGTGATCTTTAAAATCAATTAGTAGGCTGCTGTTTTATTTTATTTTTTTGTATAATAAAGAAGCATAACACTAAGTAAATATTATAATACAATAGAATATTAATAAGGAATTAGCATAGAGGAAAAAAATTAGCTGAAAACAAAATGAAAAAACCCCCAAATGTTCAGAAACAGTAAAAGAGAAATATTAAAGGCAGAAAATGTTCAGAGATCCAATTAACTCAGCAGAGTATATTTTCAACATGGACTAAACCTAAAAATATAAAGTGGTCAGGAATATCTATTTTAAAAAAGTAAAATATAAGATAAAAGCCAAAACATCACATCACCAGTCAGTGAACACATTTCACAAAGTGATAACTCTATAGCTGAGTTATCAGTTCTCATCCTCAAAGGCAACTTGAACACCACCATCAAAAGATGAGCCTGGGAACTTAAATTAATAGCTATGCTTGACACTAAAGATCATGAACCAAACAGATGAGCTGGATTTATGGCTTATTACAACAATCTATAAAACCCACTTACAATCCCCCACAACTGCTTCCCTCCTTTCTTCCTTTCCTCCCTTTGACTGAAGGGGTGTTAACAGGCCATGATACCTTGACATATATGTTAACTACTTATGCTAAACAATCTGTTCCGCCTTATATTTAGCTCTGACACTGAATTAGTTTCCCAGACTTGAAAAAGAGTTTTGTGTAAGATAGAAAGCTTGTCTCCCTGACAAAAGTTGGTCCAATACAATATATCACTTCACCCACCTTGTCTCTCTAATATCCTAGGACCAGCCTGGCTGTAATAATACTGCATACGTACAAACTCAGCATTTCTTCACAGTGAGCTCATGGCCCATATCTACACTACAAAATTAAGTCACCCTAATTTATGTCAGCATACACCCATCACAGTAATTACATTACTTTTGCATGTCTATAGTTGCTGTGTCAGTGTACATCCCCACCAGGAGCACTTGTATTGATTGTATTTTCAGTGAGGGGCATTGTGGGAAAACTCCCAAAAGTTAGCAACAATCAACATAAGCAATGTAGTGTCTACACCGGGGTGGGCAATAATTTCTGATAGGGAGCCACTCTAAGATTTTGGAAAGTGGTGGAGGACTGCACTCTTTCATGGTATTAAAGGAGGAGATGCGGGGTCTGGGATGGAGGTTGGGTGCAGAAGGGAGCTTGGGGTAAGGGATTGGGGGTGCAGGAGGGAAAATGGGGTCTGGGAGGGAGTTTGGGTGAAGGAGACAGTTGTGACCTGGGGCAGGGAAATGGGGTGCAGGTTTTGGGATATGGTCTAGTGTAGGAGGGGATTGTGATCTTAGGCAGGAGATTGGGGTGTCAGACCTGGGAGGGAGTATGGGTGCATGTGGAGTAGCAGGGCAGGAGTGGGGGCAAAGGGTTGAGGAAGGGAAGGGCTGGGGTGCCAGAGGTAGGTTCTGGCCAGGAGACTTACCAGTTAGCAGCCAAATCAGCCTGCTTGCAGAGTTTAAAATGTTTCTGCCTGCTCAGCCATGCACCTGAGTGAGTGAGCAGGAGGGTGGCTGCCTGTTATTCAAATGGGCAGCTCCCATTGGCTAGTGTCTGTCCAGACACTGTCCAGTAGGATTGTGCTTCGGTTGGAGCAGTATCTGAATCTTCCCTCCACCCCTCCAGACTGAAAGAGAAAGCGCCCCACAGCTGCATTTCTGAATAGCGTACAGGGCTGTGGGGCAAGCAGGGGAGCCTGCCTGGGGCTCCACACTGCCTCCACAGGCCAGATCCGGTGGCTTGGCAGGCCAGATGTGGGCCACAGGCTGTATTTTGCCCTGGCCTGGTCTACACTGATACTGCTCAACCACACTACATTGACTTTGTGTTTATGGAATTTTTTATTTCACATATTAGTTTTTCCAAATAAGTTCTTTATACAAATAATTTCTTTTGAATTAGTAAAGTTTTAGCAAATTCCCTTAAGCACGTGATGTAGGGGGGGAACCATGAGCCAAAAATAGCACATTTTTCACAAGTACAAATTGAAATAAATATAATGTGACAAATTAGAAGTTAACTGTTATTGAGCAAACCACAAGCAGATTGTCTCACATCTGCTGGAATTCCTTGTGAGAAAGGTTGGCCTTGTAGTTATGGCAGTGTACTAGGACTGTGCAGATAAGGATTTAGTTCATTAAACTAGTAAAGAATAGTGCCTGACACAAAGAATTTGCAATATTTGTGGACAGTGCTTACGTGGTTAGTGCATTGGAGGAAAAAAAATCCTTGGCAAGGTCTTTCTTAATGGATTTTTGTGTATAATACCAGAAGAATACTGTCATGCCATCAGTTTGCAAACAGAACTCCCCATTCTTGTTGCTGTTGTTTTTGTTTGTTATTTTTTGCTTAACAACTACTGGCACGAATCCTCCATGAGTCATTCCTGATATTATCTTATTCAAAATCCTGTATCAGAATTTTGGAGCTAACTAGAATTTTTGTATATTTCAAAACATACACATGCATTTCTATTCCAAAGGCAGCTACTCATAGAATTTGTTGAGTACATTGTATATGTAATACTGGAAGCAGGCCCTTTCAGAGGGGAGGCCAGGAGAATCATTTGGCACGGGCCTCAGGAGACAAAGGGGCCTCAAATTTTGACATTTTTCTATCAAGTCATTTCCATTTATTATACACCTTGCAGTTATAACAGAGACAACAAAAGAAGCTCTATATACCTGCAAAAAACGGATTTAAATCATTGTGGGACCTTGGGCCTTGGCCAATTTTTCAGTCACATCCAAGTTTTCATCTGCATGACTGGAGATTGGAGTAGCTTCTGTGATTAGTGTTTCTATGTTACAAAATGCTGTTTACAGTCTCTACATAGTTTAGCGGTTTTGAAAGTCATAATTAATTCTGTTACTGTAAAGTAATTTTGCTTGGTCTGAGGGTGAGTTTAACCTTTAAATTGGATATCTCTGCATAGGAGATTTTCGTATTCCTGTTTTTTTCTTATGTGTCTTCATATACAATAACCATATCAGACTCAGCTGTAAGCTACCTCTTCATCCAGTTTTAGATTCACCTTTAAAGGCATTTTTGTGATGATAAACTTTTAATTCTGGTTTTTTAATATACTTTTTATCTAATCTGGCAATCACCTCGTGTTCATATTCACAATAATGCACCAGTTATTAGAGGAATTTAATACCAGGAACATGTTAGCAGACAGAATTTCAATACTTTGAAATAAGGCTATGAGGGCCATAGTAAATAACACCCCCAAACCGTTATTATATAATATTCATTGTGAAGTATATACAATTAAAATTGTGTATATCCAATAGCCTTTAGCAAATTAAAGTATTGTATGTTATTATGTTTTAAAAGAACCCCTTTATAAAAATGGAGGGAAGATTTGAAAGTGGTGCAAAGAAGAGATGGCAAAAGCAACAGAGCGAAGCAGCAGTTAAGAGTTTAAAGCCAATAACATCATTTCTCACAGAAAAAACGCCTCAGCCATTAGACCGTGACCAAACTGACAGTGACACTTCCAGTTCTGATGATGAAAACTTTGTACCCAAAAAATGACATTTCAATGCCACTGCCCCAAAATAAGGAGGTCATTAAACCAAACGCAGAAGTGCCAGCAGTAGCAATAGATGAAGAATCTATGCTTGATTTAGAAATTATGAAGGCAGAAAATGAGAACCTTGGAGATGCTGCACAGCAAGAGCAAAAACTTCTGACTAACACAGGACACAGTGTAACAACAGTGGCATCAGAACCTGATTTTGAACTTCTTGGTAAGAGCAAAGTTGCTCAAATACAGTCATTTCTAGTTGTTTCCAAATGCCAGGTAATACATTGAAAGATGCTGAAAATCATGCTTTTCCCCCTCATTTGCTGACAAAAAGCTCTTCCAAATGGAGAGATCTGCACAAGAGACTGTCTCTGCTAGAGCATGGAAAAGCAGGCTCTGTACTGTGTACCCTGTTTGATTTTTAACAGTAATACTTCAAATGCATCAGTACTGTCTGATTCATCTGCTTGGAGCATCAGTACAGGTTGGAGGAAGTTGAAAGACCAAATACCTGCACATTAAACTTCAGTATCACATAAAGATAACTATGTTACATGGAAATCAGCTAGTAGAGAAGCACTAGCTGACAGTGCAATTGAAAACTTACTCCTAAGTAAAATAAACAGAAACTGATAACTGTAAAAAACTCCTTGAGTGCATTTTGAATGTCATTCTTTTTCTTTCTTAATGGGGATTGGCTTTGTTTGGTTCCAGTCAACGTATCAGTGACCCTACAAATGGAAACCTTCTTGATATACTTGAGCTTCTTAGTAAGTATAACTCACTTTTATCAGGCCACGTTAAGCTTGTTTGTGAATCACAAGAGAGTGGAAAATGCATGCAAGTTCATTATCTGTCTAACAGAATACAAAACGAGTTTATTGATCTGTGTTGGACATTTGCGCAAACAACAGTTCTTGGAGATACAACATGCAAAGTACTTTTCAATTATTATTGATGAAGCTCCAGACTGTTCTAATAAAGAACAGATGACCTTGGTTGTTCAATATGTTAACATTGCAGGAAGTTCAACGGTTTCAATTGAAGAACGATTCACTTTGTTCAATAATTTCATGAAAAAAACTGGAAAAGAAATTGCTGCTCAAATATTAGAAATTCTCAATGGCTTCAAATTAAATTTTCATGTCTGCATTGGCCAAACTTATGACAATGGATCCAATATGTCTGGGAAGTACAACGAAGTACAAGCAGTCTTCCTTGAGCAAAATCCAAACTGTATTTTCTCCAGTTGTGGCAACCACACACTAAATCTTGCCAGCACTGATTGTGCTGAATCATGCAAGGAAGCAATCACATACTTTGGAACAATCCAGTAATTGTACAACCTTTTCAGTAGCAGTCCTCAAAAGTGGGAAATTCTGAAGAATCATCTACCTGTTTCCCTTCACAGCATGTCGACAATGAGATGGTCAGCATGAACTGATGGTGTTAAACCAGTGGCACAGCATTTGGACTCTGTGAGAAAGGCTTTAAGAGAGCTTGAATCTCTCACAGCACAGGCTCACACTGAGCTTAAGTCAATTCAGAGGTATATGTCCAAATCTGAATGCATTTTAATGTCGTCCGTGTGGATGAAGCTGCTGAAAATAATCCATGAAACTAATCTTGTATTTGAAGCATGCAGTGCTACATCAGATGTTTAGAGCGATGACATTGAACAACTTCTTCAAGATATTCAAAAGATTTGTGCTTGATGGGATGCAATCGTTTCTGAGTCCAAATCAGTAGCATAGGGTATTGACATTTCATCTGAGTTTTCCACTAATTGCAGCCTAATATTTCAATCTTATGCAGAAAGGTACTATCAAGTCCATTTTTTTTGTTATTATTGATTCCATCAATTCTGGACTTACATGTTGATTTGAGTCACTGCAACAAATTTGTACTCTTTTTAGATTCCTTGGGGAGTTCAGAAAACTAAGTGATGAAGATCTATATTCAGTGGCTGAATAGTTTCAACAAAGATACAACAAAGGTACAACAATGAAATGTCAAGAGATCTCTTCCTGAAACATACATTCCACCCACAATCAAGAGATCTCTTCCGGAAACATATACATTCCACCCACTTTAAATTGGACTGCCAAAAGAACTGCTTCAAGAAATATTTGATCTCAGCCTGTCAACTGTATTTCCTAATATCACAATTGCATTACCGTAAATTAGCGTATATAATCCGCACCTGTGTATAACCCACACCTGTGCATAACCCATGGCTTTTCCTAAATGTGTAAAAAAAGTCTAAGATAACCCACGTACATGTATAGCCCGCAATACGCTACTTTAAGGTACCTGGTAATTGCTTGCCAGCCTGCAGGAGGGGAGCTGCACTCGCGTCCAGGCTCCGTGCAGTCACAGCCAGACACAACCCACCCTCCTCCGGGAGGGGGGAGCAGAGAGCACAGGCAAGCTGGCTGGCCTGTGGGAGGAGAGCTGCACTCATGCCCAGGCAAGTAAAAATAAACATATATACCCCACGGACATGTATACCCCGTGGGAGGGTTGCGGGGTTTGTAAAACTTTGTATAACCCGCAGGTTCTATGCGCTAAAACACGGTACATATTTTTGTCAGTCTCCTTGCATCAGTGGCTTCAGGTGAACGCGCATTCAACAAGTTGAAACAAGTAAAAAACTATAATCGTTCTACAATAGGACAAGAGTGTTTGAATGGGCTTGCAATGCTTAACATTAATAGTGATGTTGCACATCAATTTTTTCTTCAATTATAAATGCACACAACGAAAACAGAAAAGCATTCCTAAAATGAAGAGTTTTGCTTGCAGTGGAAACTCACAATTAAAATTGCATTTTTAATATACATGCTATAGGTATAATTACTTAATTTGTAATAAATAAATGTCTCGAGGGTTAATTTTCATATATTCTTTTGGTTTCAGTATGACCCTGTGGATGAGAAGTTAGATAATCAGAGGCCTGGGGCTGGACTGGGGCCTTTAAACTCAAAGTGGCCTGGGCCTCTGTTATTCTCTGAGAGGGCCTGACTGGAAGGTATTAACATTTTGAAATACATATGGTCATTGATTGTTGTTTAATATGTTTCATTCTCAAACTTGCAGTATTATAAAAATATGACATTTTTGTCAAATAGGATACCCTTTGAAGCAGCATTTGGATGAGCATTACTTCCCCAATTTCATTAAATTCAACATTATCTATTAATTACAGGCACAATTTTGGATAACATTGTGGGTACAGAAGCCACAGCAGTGGGAACTAGATTGCATGGAGCAGCACTGTACGAATGATAGTTCCCTGGGGCATTTGGGGCCAGGTTCTTGACAGCACCTTCCACAGCCCTTTAACACCAATAACAGCACCAATAACAATGGGCTCCTAGCCCATGACTATGGTCATAATACCAGTAATAACAGCATTTCTTGGTATCTTTTAGAAATACATGTGGAATGTTGATGTCACGGACACACAGCACCACCTTAATATCTATCTATCCTTGCTAGCGATCATAAATAGCACTGGGAATTAATATATCAGCATTGCTATGTTTATACTACAAGAATAGGCTGGACCCAAATTCAATGGAAATAGGTGTTTAATTAAAGCTAGCTATTTAACTTTTCAGCTTCAAGCATGCTTTCTGGAAAGACACAAGCATAACCCTGAGAAATAAACACTAGAAAGTAGGTGAGAATTTGTAAATCTTGCTTGAACAAAACTCTCTCAGCTGGCTTCAGTCTGAATGCTTACCAAAAATGTTTTGCTGGCTTAGATGTATGCTACACAAAGGGATTTGGATACACCAATTTCTTTCAAGGAGAGGAAAAAGAAAACCAGTAAAGGGGAAGAGAAATGTATAAATGCAATTGTACAGGCATGTTTAGAGATCAAAAGATGTGAATTTCACGTGTGTTAAACAGCAAAAAATGTCCTTTGTTTTCAGAAATATAGGGTATATCTTACTATATACATTACCCGCAAGGGCTTGGAAAGGATTGTATTAATCACATTACACTGCTTCATGCTACTACAGCTAAACAATACTGTGTTTTTCAGCTCTTGCTGCTACTGATATTGTGCAGTCAGTGCTCATTCACATAGTGTTGGTAACCAATATGCTCCAGTAGGTCAAAGCTTTGTAGCTGCAAACAGCTATCTAAACTGGCAGTTAAACAGTGTGATATTATTAATGCTTCATTAAGAACATGGGAGTAGTCTTAAGTTTATATAGGATGCTGAAAATTTAGGCAACTGTTTCTGGGCAAATGCCTGATCCTTCATTTAGAAGCCTCATTTAAGAATTTAATTTTGAATTACAAAGAATGCTCTAAAGGATTAAACTCTTTATCTTTCTCATAAAACCAAAAATTATTATAGTAATTCACTGGCACAACTTCCTATTGATTGCAATACTAGATTAGAATAATGATCAATGTGGAATATGAAAAGCAAGTTATTTTATTCTCTATGGGTATGTCTACACTACAGCGTTATTTCGAAATATCTTATTTCAAAATAGTTAATTCGAAATAAGTTATTTCGAAATAACGCTTCTACACACAAAATGCATTTCAAAATAGCGCGTCCACACTGAGTGGATGCTGAATTGCATTTAAGGCTGGCCGGAACCAGGTCCAGCAGGGCATCAGGTCAGGAGTTATTTTGTGTGACTGCTGCCTGAGGCTATCTAAGGCCTGTGCTTAAAGGGACCCCCCCCCTTCCCCCGGACAGCCGGTTCTCAGCTTTCCCTGCTTGCTTGCCTACCTCGATGAGGGACAGCAAAGCATTTTGTCTCTGCGTGCTCTGGTTGCCCTCACTCGGGACACCACAGCACTCTGCAACATGGAGCCAGAGCTGCCCCTGGGCACTCTGGTGCTTCTCGTGGATGAGTAGCTGTGAGCCTGGCTGCACTTTCTGCAGGCTGCCATCCGGGAGGTCCATCGGGGGGTTGTCAGGATCCAGAAGGCCCTGCTGGAGATCTTCCACCTTGAGGAGCACTAAGAAACTCCCTGGTCTGCCCCACTGGGGGCTTGTGCCTCATTCCTCCCTCATGTCCTTCCACTTACCCCTCCCTAACCCCCCTTCCTGATGTCAAATAAAATACATGTATTTTCATAAACACAAACTCTCTTCATTTAACAAAACTGGGGGGGAGGATGAAACTCTGATGAGACTGGGGAAAGGAGGCAGGAGAGGGCAGAAGAGAGGGTGGGAGAGGGGAGGGGGAAACCTGGGAGGAGGGAGCTGGAAGCGGGGAGCAAGGGAAAAAAGGGGGAGGGGAAGCTCAGGGTTGGGGGTCTCACCGGACCAACTTGATTTTCATGCAAACCTGCTCCTGGGTTCGCATGTGGCCTTTGGAGGCCAGGCTAGCAGCTGTCCTGCCATAGACAGCCACGTTCCACAGTCTAGTGTGGAGATCATGGATGTTGGGGGCATCCTCCCCAAACCTGAATAAGGTCCATGATCTCCACCCTGGACCAGGAAGGCGCCCGCCTTCTCCGGGCCCTGTCAGGCTCCTGGGAGCTGGCAGACTGCTCCTGGGGAGCAGTGGAGGGCTGGCTTCCAGTGCTTGCTGGCTCATGTTTTGGGGTCACTGGGTCAGGGGCAGTGACTGCTGGCTCTGGGCTGGCAGGCTTGGAGCTGGCACAGGCACTGTGGCCAGAGTCAACCCCTTTAAAGGCTCCGGGGAGGGGAGAGGGAGAGGAGTGTTCTTGGTTGAGGCTGGAGTGGCCACCAGGGGACCCTGGGAAGGCTGGAGGCCCCCTATTTCGATATAAGTGTCTACACAGCACTTATTTCAAAATAGCTATTTTGAATTTGGCGTTATTCCTCGTGGAATGAGGTTTACCAAATTCGAAATAAGCGCTCCACTATTTTGAATTAATTTTCAAATAGTGGTTTGGCTGTGTAGATGCTAGTAAAGTTATTTCGAAATAACAGCTGTTATTTCGAAATAACTTTGCTGTGTAGACATACCCTATGTTTTCCTTTTGCCATAGGTTTGGGTCCTGCAATTTTCAGCACCTTGTAAAACATTGTTTGCTTATTTGTTTTCAGTATTTAATACGTCCAAAATAAGGACTAACTGAAATACAAAAGAATATGCATACCCACTTTAAATCAAGGGTGAGCTACAAATCACAAGGATTTGTTCTTGGCCCTCTCATGACGTCTCTATTGGTGACCTAATTCATAACATTGGCTTTAATTAGCATGTCTATGCTAACTCCGGACCTCTCTTCTTCCATGCTAACTAGTATCTTGGCCAGAATTTTCTCATGGATGTCCAGCTGTCAACTCAAGCTCAACATGTCCATAGCTGAGATCTTGAGCTTCTCCATAAGACCTCCCTTTACCCCCTTTCTCAGTCACTGTGGACAACATTACAATAACTCTGCATCATTCAGGCCATCATCTTTGACTTCTTCCCCTGGACTCACACATTCAGGCGGTGTCTATATCTTGACAGAATCTCCAAGATCTGGCATTTCCTCTTCATAAGCACATCTAAAACAGCCATCTAATCATCTCATTCTGCTCCCTTCCGGCCCTGACAAATCCCTTATTTGCCCTCCTGGTATCCATTCAAACACTGCTGCAGAATCATTTTCTTGTCTCATCACATTTTCCATGTCTCCCTATTCTCTTTGCATCCCTCTGGGATTGACTCCCTTTTTCTCCACCACATCAAGCACAAACTACCTCTTTTAATTTTAAATACCCTTCCTGACCTGCTTCTACCCAGTCACTGCCATGCTATCAAAATGTGGAATCCCACCTCTCCTCTGTCAGTGTTGCTGCCCTTGATTGACCATTTGTCAAATTTTGTTGACCCCATGGCATCCCCACTCTCCTTATATACGCATTCCTCTGAAAAAATCCAGTCACTCCTTTGTCATCATTTAAACCTCTCCTTAAAACCCACCTCTGGTATAATTCCTATGAAGTACTGGAAAGTGGATAGGGAATCAGTGTGCTGGGACTCTCTTCACTTACACAGTTGCTATTTTGTGGTCCCCCATCTCTCTGTCCTCTTTCTTTTCTTAGACTGTAAGACCTATCTCCAAGGGACCATCTCTTTGTTATGTTCATACAGTGTCTGGCACAGTAGGTCCCTGGGACTGGGTATTACAATTCATATGGGTAATAATCATTAATAAAACAAGGATAGCTTCTAAACCCTTTAATTTCTTTCCCCTGTAAAGTGTATTTTAAAGAAGTATCTCCTAAACAATGGTGATTACTGAAGGCAGCCTCCTGAATGGAAGTCTGCAATATGGCACTTGTAAAATGAGTGCCAGTTAAAATATTATTCTCCTAGGTTAATATTCACTCTTGCAAGGAGAGCACACATAGAAGGTCTCACATGCTACTTAGGTATTGTGTTAGAACTATGCAAAACATTTGGGGAAGAACAAGTAGTTGCACTGCATCAATGTGCATCATCTGAGACCTAAGTAAGGGGGAATCCCTGCTGATCCCTGAGGCCAGTGCCCAAAGCCTGGCATGATGTCACTTGCTTTCCCTTGAGTGAATCCAGAGGCCCAGTCCCCATATGGAGGGGATGAAAAGCTGCAGCCACTATTCCTAAGCACAATACTTGTTCACTCTGGCTTTGTTGCAAGAAAGAGTGAATTTTACTTTATTTTTACTTTACTCTGCACCAAGATGTAGGAGGACACAATAACCATATCGACTCCTGTGCGGCAGCCATGCACATTAAAACTTTCTGTGCTCCCAGGAATGTAGAGGTTGCTCCCTTTGTGTGCAGGACATGTCTTCAGATGATAGAGATGGAGAAGGAGGAGGTAGAACATGGTTCCAGGACTCACCCCATTACACCAAATGTACAAGGCGAGTATGCTGCAGCCAGGAAGGAGTGTGGCTATGGATGAGCTTCCTTCCTCTGCCCCTAACCAGGAGAGCTCCAGCCTGTTCCCTTCCCACACCAGTAACTATAAGGCACAAAGGAACCTCAAATAAATGACCTATCAAAGGTACACTGTAGAAGATTAAATATCAACCTATATTAAATGGACTACATTTTCTGTATTCCTAGAAATATAAAAAACTGCCACTTTGTAGAAAAATTTTAAAATTCTGCCTGCCTGCTACATCAAGTGAAATTTGAATGTTTTAAGAAACTCCCCTATCCCACAAGTCTTTCTTTGATTTTTTCATTGGTAGTTAGCTTTTTTGTTCATTCCCTCATATAGAACACCTAGCATTTTCCATCTTTACATGAAGTTGGTATGTGGCATGTTTGAAAACTGAATGCCAAATGTTCCTTTCAGGCTTGAAGGTTAATGGCATTAGTCTGCCCCTTGACTATAGGAACCTGTCAATCTAATTTAAACTGACAGATGTGCTTTTACAGCTGGAACTGCATTGAGGATCTTTAAGTTTTGGCCTTCTGGGAGGAAAATAATGTATAAAACAGCAAGGAATTTCACTGAGTAGCTTTTCTAACACAGAATGACAAAAATTAGGACAGTGTGTTTTCCTAAGAAGCCTCAAGAATTTACAGAAGTTTTTCCAAAGCAATTATAATTTTATGAGTTACCAAAAAACCTAAACTTTTCTCCAAGAAACTATATTACCCCAAAGGAATAAAACCTTATGGGTGGTGATTGTTATGATATATATTTTCACCATATGTGATATTAATTTGACATACTTTCTTGATTAAATGGACACATTGTATGATGTTTTTAGAGAGCTTTTTTAGAATTTATTTTTGTTACTGTTTAGAATGGATTGTTTTGAATAATAAACATACAGATCAATGTTTCTCTTCAAATCCATGCATGATATTCCATTAGAAGTCAATAAGAGTTATATGAGGGTAGGTTTAGGCAGAATTTGACATCTCAGAAATACGTTCCCTGGGATAAAAAGAACATTTTTCCTATAATTGTATTTACATGAAGCTCAACAGTAACAATAGATACTAGTAAAAAAGTTTAATCTATAGTATCATTACTGTATTTAATAGATTTCTGCATATCTACCTGTGTGGAAGAAATATTGATGATGGTCTGAAATTATTCAGATTTTAGTGTTATAATACATCTAATTTGACTGCATTTCATGCTACACAATTTAGCTTTGCAAACATTTTACAATGGAGATATTTTGTATAATCAGTTACTACACAAAACAGATCAATAAACTACAATGTTTTAAAAAAATTAGATTTAAGGGTCTCTTCCTTATAAATGCCATTCTTTATAGAAAGTGAAGAAAGTGGTACAAAAAGTGCTACTGTTGATCTCCAAGGGTTAGCACTGAAGTCTCTTGAGACAATACATAGATAACATCTGAAAGTTTGTTTAGAGTAGAACAGTATTGAGGTCACTTTTCATGACAACAAACTGTCTGCTGCATTCTCTGACCCTGAAAGGTTAGAGTTTAGGAATTTCCTGAGGAGATTCTGTTTGGTTTAACATTTTTATGAAAGTGTCAAGGGAATAGTGAGAGCAATAGTGGGATTATTTTCACCAGAGTTGTAAAACTCTGCTATCGTGCCAAAATACTTTCAGGATGATGCCTGTTCAGGTTATAGGAATGAAGTGGGGAAACTGCAATTCTATGTGAACCTACAGACAAAATGTTTGTTTTTTAAAGGGTGCTTCTCTCTGTGTCTGTAGTCACAGACAAGTACAGCAACATTCAGTGAGAAGAATAGCATATATAAATGCTATTCATTTGTTCTATGTACAATAGCACTTTTATGCGACTGCAGTTCATGTTATGTGATGCTCCTTCTCGTTAAATTTGTTTTTGTCTGCTTTCGTATCTGTGATAGACACAGTCTAAAAAACAGAAAGAAACTTGATGCATCAAGTCATTTTTCTGAAGTAATGGGATTTGCTAATAATCGTTTGGGAAAATAAAGCTGCAATTTAATTTAAAAAATGGCCATGATAATTAATAGGAGGTGACAGACAAGTAGGTTGTTTCTAATAATTTTACTCATATGATATATAGAGCTCCTGGACCTGATATGTGGGCTGTAATAGGTCAGCACAGCAGAATAAACCAGTCCTGCAAAGCAGTATAACTCCATAATACATTCTCTGTAAGACTGAATGATCTGCACCAGAACTGAGCCCATGCTATTTTGCCATTGCCACTCTTTTTCTGGCCTCTCCAATTCTTAACTTATTCTTATCCAGTCCATTCAGACAACAGAAGCTAAAATCAACATCCTCACTTACCACTCAGACCATGACACTTCCCACAGGATCTCTCTTATGACTTCCTCTCTCTTTCCGCATCAGGTTCAAGTTTCTAGTACTATCTGCAAGACCCAGCCCAACTCTGAACCACTAGTATCCTGGCTTTCATTTATTACTGCTTCTTCTCCACTGCTTTCACTCCAGTGAATCCTGCTTCATCTATACCTTTGTCACCTTTTCCCACTCCCTTCTTAGTGACTTACTCCATATTGCCCCTTATAAGTGGGACTCCTTCCCCATGCCTTCTCCTTCATATACCTCTTCAAAATTCCCATTCTTCCACAAGTGCTCATCTGCATAATAACTATGAATACCCTTATAAGGGAGGCTGACAGCATTTTTCTGCAATGGTTTGATGTTTGTACATTTTGAAGAAGTGGATTTTCAGCAGGATATATATTTGATAAGGCAAAACATACCTCTGTGTTTCTATGTGTTTTGTGCTATCCTTCGTAAGCTACTTGAGACAGGATTCATGCCATTTCTTTGTTTTGTTGGGCAGTCTTTCTGTGCTTAATAAATAAAAATAATCAATTTGCAGTCATGTCCCTCTCCTCCTCATAGCTGTTGAGGCCTTCTGAGTATATTACTTTTCCTGTAGATTCTGGGTTGCTTGCATAGTTTCAGAGGCAAATTACATAACATCATTCTGTTATCTAAGCAACTTTAGTTAGCTTTAGTTATCACTGAATGCCCCTACTTCACCACCATCCCTCTCATGCCCAGTGAGTGATGTGATCAGATTGGTTTGAAGGATACAATCCATATTAGTTTATTATGCCTAAAAAGGTTGGTTTGTTGCATGATTTGTTATTTCAAGACAAATCACTAAAGGTATATCTACACTGCACACTTGTTTTGAAATAGTCTATTCTAGAAGAAATACTCCAAAATAGTTTATTTTGAAATAGCATGTCTACACTACAGGGAAGCTTCAAAATTAGTCCAGCACAGGCTTCCCTAATGTTGACACACTACCTCGATTTAGAGCCCCAGGAGGCACTAGGGAGTAATTACTTTGAATGGCCCTGGAGAGGAGCTAAGAATTTATTTCAAAATAATAGAACTGCTATGTAGACTCTCGCATTATTATTTCAGAATAACGACGCACCCAAAATGAATCAGGACCAGTGCTGTACGTATCGATATGCATTCTAATGGATTTTTTCCTACGTACAATGTAAAAATGAATACTGTTGGAAAATAATTCATACTGTATGTTATCATTTCTGACCTTGAAAACACGCTTCTTCAGAGCTAGCAGTAGTGTATTGTTTTTAGCCAGTGAGTTCTGGGAAATTTATGCAATTGCCAGCATAATAAAAAAGTGGGAATATTTGCAAAATTCATATCTGTATCCAAGTTCTAATTTAAATAGTCCAGAGTTAGTTAGTTTTGGAGATTTGGTTCAGACTCATTTCTGAATTAAACTAAGTATTGCATTTGGCTGAAAGGAAAGTTTGGGCTATGTGACATGATATCTACAAGACACAGCACAAAATTGTTTCTACAGTATTGGACTCTGTTCGGAAAACTCAGTTCTTTAATATTCATGTCTCAACAGCTCTGTCAGTTGAGCTTTAGACTAGAAGGCAAAAGTACAATTCATAAAATAACCAAAAAAACAAGTGCTTTTGTTCTCATTTTGTCCATTGTAGCAAGAAGAGTAAGAAAGACCTTTTATGTCGACTGGAAGATTGCTATGTTTTTCAGGACTGGTAGCTCATACTGACAGTAAGCTGTTATTCAGAGAGAGTGAATAAATCCTGAGTGACAATGGGTATATGTGCTACAGCATGGGTCTTTAACTTGGTACAACGGCAGCTTGTCTTGTTGATGAGCATCTCCATCAAAGGTTCTATCAATGAATATAAAACTACCTTTCAAACTTGGAGGCCTTGACCCAACTTCCTTATTTGGTAATGCCAAATTTTTTCATAATGACCTTACATTTATAGAGCGGCTTTTATTCCCAAAGGGTTTTACAAACTTAAAATAATACCAGCAAGTGTATAAAAGTATCCCTTTTCCAACTGAAACTGAATGGCAGAATGAAGAAAATGCAGTCAGTACCTCTTCATACTTACAGCTGCCCTTTGCTAATTGAAACACACAGATATAAGACAGATTTTAAGGGGCAGTTAGATAGAAAAGAAACAAAGTTGTGATGGGAAGGATTGCATGTGGAATGTCTGATGCAGTTTCCCCAAAGAGTTTTCATTTTTTCGTTCTTCATAATGTTTTTTGTAACTAACATGTTACTCTATAAACACTAAAAATAATCTGCACAGCTACCACAGGCTAACAGTTGAATCCAAAATTGTGACTGGAAGTCAAAAATCAGAGTTCAATATAATATTTTTCATGCAAAGAAGTAAAAAAACTACAAACTTTCTGGAACTGAAAATCCGAAACACATAGGCAAATTATCTGAAGTACTATACATGTAATAAGAATGTACTGTAAATTAAAAACAGTGCTTTTCTGTTACAATCATGAAATGTATTTTTAAAACATCATGAATTTTGAAAGGAAATACTTTGTCTAATTATCAACTTGAGACAAAACACACATACAAGATATATCTTTGCTGCCCTGATGCTGGTTTAACAGCCATTTAATGGGCAATAAAGTTGGTTCACTAATGCAGTAAACTGTGTGGTCCATCCTTGAACTGTCAAGCCAGGAGTTGAACTCCAGCTAATAACAGTGCACCTCAATGATCTTAGCAAGATTTCTTTTAGGCTTCTAATAGAGTGCAGAGCACTAAAAAATGTGAAAAGGAAATTTGTGTTTCTGTGGTCTGAGACTAACAGGCAATGTTGTGCTCCATCCTTCTGTTCAGTACTCTTTCTCTCCACCCCCACCCCTTGGATCCTCTCTTTTTTAATGGCCAGAAGAGAAGAGAAGAGAAGAGAAGAGAAGAGAAGAGAAGCTCCTCCATCTTTGGCTTTTTCTCAAACACATCAGTTAAACACTTCCACAAAAGATAGGCCTAAGCGATAATTCAGAAAGGGCCCAAATCCTGAACCCTTTATTCAGTCCTTCAGGGGAAAAATCCTCCTGAAGTAGTGAGTAAACACTGAGGAATGACTTCACAATTTGGTTTAAGGGAAACAAGTTGATAATGTAATAACTGTATCAACAAAACTGCCAGAGAAGTTCAAGTGCATCTTTCTCTTCTCGACCCCATGACGAGGGAAGGGATGATGATGGAGTTTGACTATGCATTTATCCCCCACACTGTATTCCACAAGCAAATTGCTGCTTGCCCAAAATAGGAGACTATGGCCAAAATAAGGGAAAAAAGCAAAACTGTAAATTTTGTTTTGACCCTAGAGAACACTAATTTGCAGATATTTTCCTGCCTTTCCAATAAACTTCAACATACATTAACAAACCTTCTCCACAATGTCCTAATATAAAAACAAAACTAGGCATCACTCTATAATTATATTTACAATCAAAGTAACATTTTAAAACACAAATTGCGGTTAGCATAAGCTGCCCAGTGTAACAGAAGGTTTTAAGATATAAATGCTGCACAGCAGTCTTTAAGAAAGAAGCATAGCAGGAGATTAGAATAAGGTTTGAAGTCCAGGGGTATTAGTGCTTCTGTCAGTGTGAGTTGGCAGGTATACACAATTTGAAAACATCAATAATGTACAGTACATGTATTCTTTTTATAGGTCATAGAGCTAGCAAGTATAACAAAATATGGTGCATGCTGAAAGATGAAAATATAAAGATAATGTATCAAAACAATCTTTTCAAATCAAAACAGGTTATTGGATCTAGATTATACCTTGAAAATATTTTAAATTGAATGACTGTTTTATAGCATTCTGTGTAAGAGGATGCAGAAGGGGGTGAGAGAAAGCATTTCAGTAGTCATCAAAATTAGTCCTTTGTTCAGATACTGTACAAAAGTGAATGTTTTCAGCAGATGCTGAATTTTCATACAAAGGAAGTGCTGTTAATTAACCTGGGGAGTAAAAGCAGAAAAAAGTCTTTACATAAGGAAAAAAGGTTCATTTCAATAAACACCTCCTTGCAATCTATACCCTCAACCAGAATTTGCTACTGATATTAAATAAAATTATAATACTAGACTTGATTTCACTGTTCCCATCAATGTAGCATGACTAAAAACTTCAGGATGAAAGAAACCACGGATAAAAAGTCTCACATTCCAGAGCAGGGATATACTTAAGTGGAGGGGAGGGGGAAAGCTAAGGCTTTGTTTTCTGATGCATAGCAGTAATGTTTATAATACAGAAAACACATACCCTTTTAAAACTCACTTGATTGGCTAAAAGTAATTTCTTCCATCGACTACTGAAATCCCCAAGCACATGCTGTTTTGCTTAATGGGAACCGATTTACAAAGCATTTATGGAATGTATGGAAGGAGCAAGTCTGAAAACATCTATACCAGCGATGCATACCAGCTGCAATCATTCCCTCCTTCCTCAATGACTTTAGCAATTTAGGGCTTGATCAAGCACAAAATACTCATGACCTTCTGAGCCATGTAAGCCTATAAGACTGCAGATCCACAGTAGGCCTAGCTATTCAAAAGAGAATTTTTCCACAGAAGTCCTAAAATAAATCTGCCTCGCTTCTGAGAACTGTGAAGTAGCTGAGGAGGAGGAAAACTAATATAAATTAGTCTCCTATTTCCCATGTTGCAATGTGCCCATTTCCCAAGAACTTCAGACCTCTTGTCTTTTGTTATCAAAGCTAGCAGGAGAGCAAGTTATATGTCTGGGTTGCCAATGATAGCAAGCAACTGGACTTGGTGAACCATGTTCTACCTTTTTTTACATTGCTCAATGAGCTGAGGTACAACTAGAAAATAGTAATTGCCCAGGCCTCACAGTTACTCACGGGAACCTGCTTGTCATATAACAAAAAGTAGCATACATGGCCAAAGACAATTAATTATTGTTCCTATTTCTCCTCTCAGTTGCACTATTGTCCATTGCATGCTTCATTTATTATTTACTTTGCCATTTGGCTGAAAGGAAATGTAGGTCTACCAATGTATTATTTGTCATACTCTTTCTCTGGAATACAAAATATTGCATTTGGAGAGGAATGACATCATTGTTTTTTTTCCCCCATCTACTTATTTTTATGATCAAAGATACCCCCTAATGATAGGCAATTTGGTTGGGGTGCATCATTGGAGATATTTTTGAATATAGATAGATTCCTATTTTGTGGTTGTGTCAAATTCTGGTTGAGTCTATCCAAAGTCTGAGCATGTACATGTTACCTTTACAAAGCTTAAACAAGCTATTTGGAATACAAGTTATCAATAATTGTTTGCAAAATAGTCGCCAGTGAAGCACACACAATCTCCATCAAACTTTATAATGTCTTATATTTTTGTAAAATATCAGTAACAAAAGCCTAGTTGGTTTGATTTAAACTGTCGTGGGTAACCTGTACATCCTCTAGATAACTGTACATTGCTCTTTTCTGTGACAAAAACATTTGAATCACAAATAAGCATTTTGTTCAGACTTTTCAATTCTCAGTTTTAAAATACTTCACAGTAATACTAGGTGCTGTCAATAAAGAAGAAAAACACTGTGTCATTACAACTCTACATAGGCAAGCCGTATTTTCTCAAAGGAGCTGTCTAGTAAGGACCAGAAATCTTTCTCCTGCTGAAAGGGTCTTTATCTGTTTTCTTCCCCTCAAGAACTATCCTCAGCCTTGGTATAGAGTGTATTTTTCTGGATACTCTTTGTTCAAAACTATTAAATTAATGTCTTAATTTAAATATAGATGTTACAGCTCTAATTTTCCATTTTTATATATAATATAGTGAGCAGGATACTCCTCTTTGCTTAAATTTAGGGATACAAATTGAAACCAAAAGGACTAAGCAGGGTGGTGTGAAAAAGGAGTACTGGATGTGTGGCACAAACACTTTTGTCTCCTTTCCCTGAATACCTGCAAGCCTCTCCATAGTCATGGATGGATTGGGCCAAATAGGTAGAGAGAAAAATTATGGGGGGAAGACACTGAGGAAATGAGGGAATATCCACTGTATGTGCCATAGTTCTCTCTCCATTTTGAAATCTGGATTACATTTCCCAGAGGTTAATACCATAAACAGCATACATTTCCTCTCTGCACTTTCTAATCCCTTCAACGGGAGTAAGGCACAAACTTTGGTAAAGAATTGTGATGGAGAAGAGAAGCCTCATGCCAGAAGAAAATGGGTTGCAGAAAGCCCTATCCTGCTGTAGCTGCAGCCAGTGCCAGTTTGGGGAGGAGGAGGGACCTAGCTCAGTTCAGGACTGATTGACAAAGGGGCAGGAAAAACTTCAAAAACAACAAATAGTCTAGTAGCACTCACGACTAAAAAAACATGTAGGTGGTGTCATGAGCTTTCATGGGTACAACCCAGGAGGTACCACTGCCTATATATGTGAGAAGCATTGTGACAAGCCTGAGAGCTGGGATAGCTGCTGGGAAGAAGACAGAGATGGCTGACAAGACAGGGGAGCACCCAACGATGAGTCAAATTTATTATTTGACTGTAAGGACAGTGTGGGGCTAGGCCTCTCCAGTTTCACATCTGCCCTGCTCACAGGGACCTGAGTCCACAAAAGGAGACTGCAAACAGTCCTCAAGGGGTCACTACTGCAGGCAGGATATTATAGACTTTTTGGACCAAAATAAAGGCACATATGTAGGAAGTGACCCAACATAGCAAATTTGGACTTGCTGTAAGAGGACCCTACCAAAGTAGTTTCCCGCAGAGCCATGGGCTGAAACTGTATGGAGAGGGAGTCCCTGGGTCCCAGACCCATACTGCCTCAAAAACTGAGACCTAGAATTGTGTGGAGGCCATAGATACATGGCCTATGGTGGGAGGACCAGAAGCAAGGGCCAGAAGCCAGGTTCACTACCTTGTAAGCCACCTGATTCTCCAGGCACCTTTATCACAAGAACCAATGTCCTTATGGCTTCTGATGGAACCAGGCTGCTACGTCATGGTTGACTCTTTGTTATAGCTCCAGACTCTGTGAGAACCTAGGGCTCTGCAGGATTTAACACTCGGCATCTCTCGGTGTGACGGATTTTGTCCGGGCACGAGCTCCCACTCCCTGCCGCAGGGGTGAGGCCCAGCGAGCCCACCGTCTCAGAGTCCCAGGGCACGGCGGCTAAACAGGCGCGCGCGCCCAACTCCCCCTTCCTGGGTTGAGCGGGGCCCAGTGAGCCCACCATCTGGGGTACCCTGTGGCCCTTCAGCCCCTACAAGGGGATCCATATTCCGTAACTACGTACCACTGGGGCTTAGTTTGATATAAGGTCGATGTGTGAGACAATGAGGGTGGGGGACTAGGGGGACCACCCTCTCCACCAGGTCCCAGGCCGGGGCCCTATGGGGTTCGGGAACAACCCTTACCCGGCTGACGGGGTCCCACCCCATAACACATCAGCCCACGAGCGCCAAAAGCTCTCTGCCCCGGGCTGCTTCCTAGTCTTCCCTGGCGGCGTCTCTCCGGGTCCGGGTGCTCCTGCCTCCAACGCGGGGGAAGGAAATGTTTCCCCACAGTTCCTCCCCCCTCCTGCTCTCACGGTGCTTTTTAAAAGACGTGCCGAGGGCCGTCCCAGCGTCCTTCCCCGGCCCCTTGGTGTCCTCACACACGGTGACGCCAGGTCCCGGGGGTGGGGTTACGCAGCGGCATGGGGGTCGGCGGCAGCAGTCCGCCCCTTGTGGCCGACAGGCGTCCTCGCTCGGTGCCCGTGGGCCTCCCTTTCGTCCCCCGCTGGGTGGCCGCCGGATCGCCCGGCTTGATGCGGGAGGACGGCGGAGCCAGCGCCGTGTCCGCGGGCCCTCCATGCCGTGCCTCCTCACCCTCCTGCCGGGGCCATGGCTGGCACCTCGTGGGTTCCAGTACGGGCCTTGGCTGGCCTGTCACACTCTTTCATAAGGAAATAGAATCCTCCCTTGAGAAAAGACTAAGGAGGAAACTTTGCAAGGTGAACCTAAGTTTCCAACATGTTTTTTTCCCTCCTCCCACAGAAAAAGCAATGAGATGGTGATGATTGGACCTAGTGTTTCTCTGAGCTTTCATTCCTGGCAACATTAAAAAACAATCAGTTGAGTTCATAACTCTAAATAATACTGCATTAAGTGCAGTCAGTTAATGGCATACATTATGTCACACAACTTAGGAACACATTATTGAAAGCTCAAAAAGTACCCAAGGCACAGTAAGAGAAGCATGGGGAATTAAATAGCAATTTTTCACTGTCATCTTAAGTAGGGCAAGTTCATTCTTTAATAAAAAATGTGTTGATAATGAATAACGAAAAGCTCTTGCTTGCCAGAATTATTAATGCATTCTTCACTGAAACAGAGCTGGTTCTAATAAGAATGGGGACCAATTTCTTTAAAAAAATAGATTCTTCTAGTGCAGACCTATCATCAGTGATTGGCATAGGTAGCCATAGGGTGCTACTAAATTATCTGAGAAACCTACCACAGGGATTAGAGTGACCTGATATGTACTTTCTCCTGTTCTTTCAGTTACTTGGATTTCAGAGGGTCCTTTTGGGGCACCTGCTCTTCTGACTTGGGAACATTCATGGGTGGAGTCCTACAAAGTTGAATTTTATCCCTTTTAGCATTCAACATAGATGTTAAATCCCTTGGGGATAATGTGATGTGTCATGGACTTCAGTGTCAGAAAAACATGGACAACCCCTAACATTGTATTTCCTTCACACCAAACATATATAATACCATCAAACAGTTCTCCTGAGCAAGGAAAGCTCCCGGAGAAAGTAGCTGGATGAAAAATAATTCAGTGAAGACATAAGTGATGTTGATGGTGGCGAAAATGTTTCTAAAGAACTGTTGTAATTGGTTACTTATTTGTATTAGCATAAGTCCGGGCACACATTTCCCTCGGAGGAGGGATAGCTCAGTGGTTTGAGCATTGGCCTGCTAAACACAGCGTTGGGAGTTCAATACTTGAGGTGGCCACTTGGGGCAAAAATCTGTCAGGGATGGTACTTGGTCCTGCTGTGAAGGCAGGGGTCTGGACTCAATGACCTTTCAAGCTCTGCTCTAGGAGACAGGTAATCTCCATTCATTTAATGACTAGAAAGACAGTGACTGCTACAAAGAACTTATGGGCTAAGGCAAGAGACAACAGATGAATACAGCCGGACAGGGGAGTACAAGGAAACAGTGAGGACAATATTGTTCTGTATGATAGACATTGGTGTTAGCACTCCACTGGCCTTGTAATTGCCTAGTTTTTGTAGGCATCATGGCAAAGGATAGTTTTCAGGAGCAATTTGAAGGAATTTGCTATTGCTCATATGTGACAAGTGAGCAATAGGGAGGTAGATGGGCTGATCTAGAGGTGGAAGTGGATCTATCAATGGTGAATAAGAGATGACAGGAAGGATGGATATAGGTCATATAGGTCCTTAAAACTGAAGATAAACAGCTTATGTTTGTTGTGATAGAAGGGGAATCATGAAGGGATGCAAAGAGTGGTGATAGAGCAACAAGCTAGGAAATGATCTTCGTAGCAACATTCTGAATGGATATGAAAGGACAAGACTGCATATGTCAAGCCAAGCCATAGTTTTGCCACTGAAAGGGGACATCTGTCCTCCAATCGTCTGTTTGTTGTGCACTCTAGGGATCCTCCTAGATTCCTTAGAAGTCCTGGACTGGCATGCTCTCTTCAACTGGAACTGTTTAATGACATCTTCTCTAAGGCAAGAGGCCATGTCCGCTTTTTTCAGATGCAAAGTTGAGTCATGGTGATCTGTTGGCTCAAATTCTGCAATTCACAATATCTGGGATAGAAAGAAACTCCAGATGGTACCATATGTTTCTAAACAACATGTCATCTGCACACTTCTCTGATTTCTTATCCAATACCAGACCCAATTTAAAGTCCTTGTCTTAACCCTAAACATTCTAAGTGATCTGGGTTTTTGAGTAGAGACTGTATTTCAATGACCATGACCTGCCTCAATAACTGTGCTTCGCGAGGATAGAGACAGAACTTCATCATACCAAGGATGAAGTGCCTTTATAAAAGTCATCTAAGCATCTGGCAAGTAGCTACAGAAAACCCTTTCATGAGATATTAGGCCGACTACACTTTTTACCATCTCTAGAACAGAATTAAAGATCTGTCTGTTCTCATTAACCTTCACAAAGATGGACTAAAATACTTCACCACATACATCTTCTTAGTGTCTCAGGGGACTAATAGGGAAGCACAGTCCTTGGGCTAATCATATTTTTATAATTTATAACTCAATGCAGTGATGAGTAAGTTTAGATAGCTAAAACCTCCCTCTTGGTATGCTGCCACACCAACTTGCAGCACATGCCACACACATATGTGCAAAAAAAATCTTGTAAACAGGGAATGTGGTCTGAAGAAATGTGACATGTCAGGGCAATGCTTAAGTACTGTGTGCTGTCTTGCAGAAAGAAAACCTCTAACTTATTACAGAAGGCTGATGGTAAACTAATGCTTCCTTAAATTATAAACTGTTAACTCTGTAACAGTTTTATACAGAAAAGATTCTGTTACACAACTGAGGATTTTTTATTGTTTTTGTTTTCATACTATAATATTCCTTTTATAAAAACAGTGGTGTTTGTCATATTTTTATCAGCACCTAAAGATAACATATTATATCCTTTGCTTGTTAATATTCAGATGTATATTATAGCATTTTCTATACATTAGTATCTTTTTCATAGAAGTGGTAATTCAAGTTCTCATGCTGGAGAAATCTGTTCTAATGAAAACTAACTAACTAAATTAATTAATTTAATTAAATAGTGCTGTTTTATGAAAATAAGCCTTTACAAGCAAGCTACAACTGTAGATATTTGAAGACAGGGACACATGTTAATATTGTATTAAACAGCATGATGGAGAATGGTTTGAAATAAAGTCAAGATTAAATGTGATCATAATTATTTACCAATGACTGCAAGCATCATTAGCCAGATTTTCAAAAGGTGCTGCACGCAAGCGTCTCCTGTTGGGATTTGCCAGCTCTCAGGTCCTCTGCAAATCAGAGAGTTCAGAAAACCTCAAATTAATGAAAGTCAGTCTCAAAGTGAGTGAGTGAGTCACTTGCTGCTCTGTCCTCAGCAGGGAAATGCTACTATAGTTAAGGGAGGAGCCCCCTGACTGGGCAGGACTCATTAAACAGCTACAGGGCCATGCTACCACACAGCTTAGAGGGAACCTTGGTTCAGTCATCATAACATCAGTAATACTCTAGCTTCCTACCTCATCTGACAGTATATCTGCAGCCTTCTCAACTAGGAAGGCAGATGTTACACACTCTCAAAAAAGAAAAAGAAAAAAGTCTGCCCTTCTATGTATGCCAAACTAGAATGCCTTCTGATGGATACTGTATGCAGTGCCCGTCTATGCCCTTTTTCTCCTTGTGAAACAGTACAAAAGATAAGGAGTCCAGTGGCACTTTAAAGACTAACAAATTTATTAGGATATTAGAGCATAAGCTTTTGTAAGCTACAACTCACTCCCAGAAAGAAGGAAGGAAAAATACAGAGATAGGAGTGTGACAACAGAGCTAGTTAAATCAGAATGGACATGACAAATAATGGCAGAATTAAGAAGTTATACTGGGAGATTATTAGAGTTCGATAATTCTCTGTGTAGCCCCAGCCCCAGAGGCAGGTTACAGCATCCCCGAGGGAGAGACTGACAGCTAACGTTAACTGGAATACAGCATGATCTGGCTCCATCTCCTGCCGCTATCATACTCAGTTCACCAGGAAATGGTGGCTTGGCAGTCAGCCATGTCAAATGCTTGTCCACAGGGGGACTCCCTCACACCTGCAGAATTTACAGCTAAGAGGATGCAGTTGAAGGCACACAGAGGGAGTAGAGTGGAGTGGAGTGGAACACAGAACTTGCTCCTCTGCACTGATCACTTGCCCTTTCGAATTAAACAAAATACTTACTCAAAAAAGAGACCCTTCCTGTATGACAGCCCTCACTGTAGTACAAGCAGAAACGGGAAAGCATTTCCAGAGGTGGCATTTCTCTTTTATTCTTTGTTCCAGTGAATTAGGAATGAATCACTGCAATGGCCTTTTCCAGATGCCTGAGCAACATATGGGTATACCCTGGGTTTCTTCTTCAGTTGCTGATGAAGACCCATTAATTTGCACTTGAATATGTCACTTTGCATTTTGTTCCAGAGCCCTTGAAATATGATGTTCCTCATTTCACAATGACCTTATGTGATACATGATAGAGGAGTTAACAAATGGCTAGATCTGCTATTGATTTGGATAAGTTGGTATTTCACACCATGGTTATAGCATGGAAGATTCTATGTCATTCATTTTTTCATATAAGTATTAGGCCCCGCTCAACAGATCTCTGCTCCAAACAAAACAAACACACTCTTTGTCTCTTCCACTATAGAAGTTTCTCCATGCTTCTAATCCCTTTTTTCAACTGCAATGAAACATCTGCTATTTTCTGCAGTAACTATTTTAGAGATGGGATTGTAGGGGTCAATTGCGGAAGAACTCTGTACGTGTGAAGTATAGGAGTGGCTTCCCCACCTATTGATAGTCCTAGTAACGCCAGATTAGCCACTCATTGATTTACAATAAGATATTTCCTCCTTCCCTCTCCCTCGCCCCACCTTCTGTTCTAAAATTTGATTTGTTAGTTTATAATGTGTTCACTTTCTTCATTGTATTCCTTTGGTATATATGGTCATGCCAATTCTATTTCAGAATATGATCTGAAGAAGTGGGGCTGGCCCACGAAAGCTCATCACCTAATAAACTATCTTGTTAGTCTTTAAAGTGCTACATATTTTTTCCTTTTGTTTTACCAAGATCAGACTAACACGGCTACCTCTCTATTACTAAAAAATGAATGGCACAACAATGGGTCCACAGAACCTGAGTTAGTTACCTAAGGATCCTATATGGACAGAAAGGCTCCTAAGAATGAGATTCACAGATATCAGCAGGCTAAGTGGGAAGCACCCTAAATTAGACAATGAGAGATGCTGATGAGATGGGTGTGTTTTAAGCTCTGCCATTCTCATGGATTTAGGCATCTATGTCTGTGCTGCAGGGGCCTCTATCACTGCTTGGGGATCTAAAACTGGGAAAAACCTTTCTTGGAATCAAGCAGCTTTGGTGCCTAAATAGTTTCTTGTGCCTAAATCTGTACAAAACAGCTGAGGGCTAGGAATACAAAAGTGTAAACTCTGTAAACTTTCACCTATGTGAACGGATACTCATGTGGGATATAGAGGACCATGTTTCACGTTAGGGTTATAAAATCCCATGTAATTGGTTAACCAGGTAAAGGTGATGTTTAACAGGTTAACCAATTAAATGGTGGGAAGTGTGGTGGGCACAGAGCCCTACCACCTCAGGCAGGGGCTGCTTCAGCCTAGACAGTGCAGCCCCTGCCTGCAGTGCACCTGGGCCCACCACAGATAGGGGTTGCTCTGGACGGCAGGAGCAGCCCCTGCCTGGTGACTTACCCAGGCCCACTGCAAACAGAAGCTGCTCCAGCTCAGCTTGAGATCCCCTATCTGTGACAGATCCTTTAGGACTGGAGCAGCCCCCTACCCGCAGAAAAGGGGAACTGCACCAGCCCCCACTGGTTAACCATTAAGGTTGATGCTTACCAGTTAACTTTTCACATCCACAGATCAAGTCCCTTCTCTCTGCCTGATAAGGAGACAGAATTTCAATAGGAGTTTCCAATCTCTCAATTCACTACCCTAATCAATGTGCTATTCAATTATTTTCTTTCTGGCTCAATTATTATTAAAGTGGAACAGCCTTCAACAAGAGCACTGGAGAACAATCCACGTGAGAATATCCAATAGGGTATGTCTACACTACAGCGTTATTTCGAAATATCTTATTTCAAAATAGTTAATTCGAAATAAGTTATTTCAAAATAACGCTTCTACACATAAAATGCATTTTGAAATAGCATTTTGCTATTTTGAAATAGTGAATCTACACTGATTGGACACTGAATTGCATTTAAGGGCAGCTGAAACCGGTTCCAGCAGGGCATCAGGTCAGTAGTTGCTTTGTGTGGCTGCTGTCTGAGGCTATCTGAGGCTTGTGCTTAAAGGGAACCCCTGGACAGCCGGTTCTCAGGTTTTCCTGCTTGCTTTCCTACCTCAATGAGGGACAGCAAAGCATTTTTTTTCTCTGATTGCTTTGGTTGCCCTGACTCGGGACACCACAGCACTCGGCACCATGGAGCCAGAGCTGCCTCTGGGCACTCTGGTGCTCATTTTGGATGTCTTGCTGCAAGGCTGGCAGCAAGTGCTGGAGACTGCCTGGCAGCTTCTGTGGCAGCCCAACCCCCAGGTCGTCTTCTGGACCCTCCTGGGGGCCGTGGAGGAGAGCGGCCGGATGCCAGCGTGCCCTGCCGCATATGGGGTCTGGACACCAGCAGCGACTGGTGGGACCACATTGTCCTGGAGTGTTGGGGAAACCAACAGTGGACCCAGAACTTCAGGATGAAGAAGGACACCTTACTTGAGCTCTGTGAGTGGCTCGCCCCTGCTCTGTGGCGATGGGACATGCACATGAGGCCCACCATTCCCCTCCACAAGCATGTGGCCATCACCCTCTGGAAGCTCTCCACACCGGTTAGCTACCAATCCATGGTGAACCAGTTCGGCATGGGGAGATTCACTATTGGAGCAGTGCTCATGCAGGTATGTCAGTCTCCAGCCACTGTGGCGGGTGTGTGTGTGCGAGGAGGAGATGGGCTGCCCTAGGGAAAAGAGGGGGAAGGGGTGCAAGTCCCCTCCATGGGAGGTTTTGATCTATCCCAGCTGCACTACAGACAGCCTGCGGTGGCCAGGATTGCAGCGGCTGGTTGCTCCTGGGGAGGGGGCACGGGGCAGTGGCGGGGAAGGAGCACTCTCAGCCACCCTGGCACCCCAGTGACTCTCGGTGGTTTTCTGTGTCCCTCTGCAGGTGGTCAAGGCCATCAACAGAGTGTTGCTCCGCAGAGTCATCTGCCTCACCGATGTGGACGTGGTCATCGAGGAGTTTGGCGCCCTGGGCTTCCTCAACTGCGGGGGCAATCAACGGGATGCACATCCTCATCTGTGCCCCGGAACACCAGGCCTCCCTCTACATTAACCGGAAGGGGTACTTCTCGAACCTCCTGCAGGCCGTGTCTGACCACCGGGGCTGCTTCCTGGACATCAACGTGGGCTGGTCCGGCAAAGCACACGACGTGTGGGTGTACCACAATTCCTCCGTGTGCCAGAGGCTGCACACCGGGAACTTCTTCCCCGACCGCCACATCAGGGTCGGGGAGGTGGACATGTCTGTCTGCCTGGTGGGGGATGTGGCCTACCCACTACAACCCTGGCTCACGAAGCCCTACACGGGACTCCTCAACCCCGCCCAGCAGGCCTTTAATGCCAGGCTCAGCAGGGCCCGCATTGTGGTGGAGGGGGCCTTCGGCCGGATGAAGGCCCAATTTCGATGCCTCCTCACCCACCTCGTCCTCTCCAAGAGGAATATTCTGCACGTGGTGGCGGTGTGCTGTGTGCTGCACAATTTGTGTGAGCGGAAGGGGGAGGCTTTCCTGCCAGGCTGGATGGCAGAGGCCGACCACTTGGCTGGCCTGTACGCGCAGCCCCGCACAGCTGCCAGCCGGGAGGCCCATCGGGGGGCTACCAGTATCCGGGAGGCCCTGCAGGAGAGCTTCCAGACGGAGGAGGAGTGAAGTCTCCCTGGGGTGCCCCACTGGGGCCTTGTGCCTTATTCAACCCTCACGTCCTTCCACTTTCCCCTCCCTAACCCCCCTTCCTGATGTCAAATAAAAACATGTGTTGCCAAAAAAACCCACTATTTATTGACCATAACTGGGGTGGGGGGATGAGGGTGGGAGAGGGGAGGGGGAAGCCTGGGAGCAGGGAGCTGGAAGGGGAGGCAAGGGAGGAAGGGGGAGGAGAAGATCAGGGTAGTGGGGTCTTGCTGGCCCACCTGTCTCCCAACACTGCAGGTGCGGGGGCCTCGGTGTCCCTGGGGGGGAGTGGGTATGGAGGGGGGCAGGGGGTAGGAAGAAGTGGGATGGGGAGCAGGAGTGGGAGGAGGAGCGATAGCTGCAGTGGCAGCAGGGGCTGGAGCGGCAGCAGGCAGCAATCTTTGCACCATGGTCTGCAGGTGGTCGCGGATGGTACGGCCCTGGTCACGCAGCTCCCGCATGCTTTCCCACCACAGCTGGAGGTCTTCCTGCACCCAGTGCTTCTGGCTGTGGACCTGCCTTTGCAGTAACCCCAGTTGCTGTCGCTGGTATCCCTCCTGGTTCCAGGTGTGCCTGCTGGCCCGGGTGCGGGAGGATGTCCTGGGCAGGGTGGTGTGCCCTGCACTCGCAGCTGGTGCAGCTATGGAGAAACCAGAGAGGTGGTCTGTTCTCCCCTGGGGACACAGTAGGTGAAGCCCAGCCCCTCTCTGCAAGGTGAGGACAGTAGGTCTCTGCACCATCATGTCCTGCTATCCCCAGGAGTGTGAGCTGGCCCAGGACTGTACCCATACCCCTGTGCTGTATATAGTGTGTGTGGGGGGGGGGGAGGAGGATGTGGCCTACCTCTGTGTAGAGGGGGCTTGTGGAGTGAGGGCATTGTGCAGTGTCCCTCAATGGGGTACAAAGCATGTCATGCATACATATATGTGTGTGGGTAACGGGCCAGAGCCCCTGTGTGGCATGGCACATGCACAGGTTGCTGCATGATCCGTGCTCAGCAAGGCCCACATGCGCGGTCCCTGGGCTGCCTCTCCCCCCACCCTGGCCCCACCCCACATAAGGGGACAGTGATGGCACTCACATGTCGAGGCCTCCCCAGCCTCAGAAGACAGTGCTGCTGGTATGCCTTGGGGGTCCAGGGTGAGTGCCACGCTCCCTCCAGGCTCCTGCGACTCCTGGCTGTCGTCCTCCTCCTTCTCCTCCTGCTCCGTGCCCTGGTCAGGGCCCTCTGCCCCAGGGTCGATGACCACCTGGGGGGCATGGACCGTCCAGCCCCCCAAGATGCGGTCCAGGGCCTCAAAGTAGGGGAAGGGGTCTGGGTCTGCCCCTGGTTGGGAACTGCCCCCTGTAGGCCTGGCGTAGGCCCACCTCAGCTCTTTTATCTTCATGCGCACCTGCTCCTGGGTGCACATGTGGCCTTTGGTAGCCAGGCTGTCAGCCATCCGTCTGTAGACAGCCGCGTTCCTGTAGACGGCTGCGTCCCCAGGAGCAGGCTGGCAGCTCCCAGGAGCCTGTCAGGGGCCGGAAAAGGCAGGCTCCTTCCTGATCTAGTGCGGAGATCATGGACGTTGGAGGATTCCCCCCAAATATCAATGAGGTCCATGATCTCCGCACTGGACCAGGAAGGAGCCTGCCTTTTCCGGCCCTTGACAGGCTCCTGGGAGCTGCCAGCCTGCTCCTGGGGAGCGATGGAGGGCTGGCTGGCACTGGCTGGCTCACTCATGCTGGCAACTGGGTCAGGGGCAGCACCTGTGGGCTCTGGGCTGGCAGACCTGGAGCTGGTACAGGTCTTGTGGCCAAACAGACTCTACCCCTTTAAGGGCTCCGGGGCTGCAGGGGGAGCAGAAGAGTTTTCCTGGTTTGGCCCAGAGTGGCCACCAGGGCACCCTGGGAAGGGCTGGAGGCCCCTTATTTCGAAATAAGCGCTACACAGCGCTTATTTTGATTTAGCTATTTCGATTTGGTGTTATTCCTCATAGAATGAGGATTACCAAATTCAAAATAAGTGCTCCACTATTTCGAATTTATTTTGAAATAGCGGTTTGTCTGTGTAGACGCTATTAAAGTTAATTCAAAATAACGGCTGTTATTTCGAATTAAGTTTGATGTGTAGACATTCCTCTAGTGTAACAGTTAGGACATTCACCAGAGAGATCAGATACCTGTATTGAATCTTTTCTCCCCATTATGGGTGCAGGGACTGAACTAGGGTGAACTCCACACAGTGGAGGCGAGTACCCTCACCACTGAGCTAAAGGTTACTATGGAGGCTGTTTTGTGTGGAGTCATTTGTACTGTGAGCATGCCTGCCAGGGAAGAGAGACATTCCTCTGTGTATCTTCATCTGGTCTGAGGATTGCACTGACACATAGGCACACACTAGACATCTGGATATCTAGAGTGAGGCAACAGTGCCTATGCTTGTAAGCAGACACATAGACATCTAGGAATCTTACAGTGAAAAATGTAGGTACTGAGGAAGTTTAGATGTTTACAGTGTTAAGTGGCAGTTGGCCAGGGATTTTATGTTTTAAGTTTCTCAAACTGGAACTTAGGGACCTAAGGCTCTTTCTGGTTCTAGCCTCTGAGTTTAGTCCTTTCTGTTTCAGGAACCAACTGGATCTCCTCAAGCCCTCATCCATACTATATATTCCTTGATGGCTTCTCCCAAAGTGAGAAAAGCACTGCTTCCATGCTGCCATCACATGATCTTGGGGCCACAGATTCAAGCACAGGCCAACGCTGTGCCTTCATTGTGCAGACCCAGCTCATCCCTGTGGTCATAACAGGACAGAGTATTCCTGTTTGGGTGTATCACCAATTTATTTAATGCTAATGTTATGTGTTCACTATTTGCTTTTAGGTGGCCAGTTCGCATTGAACAGATGTTTGAACTGAATCATCCACAGTGATTGCTCATCTTTTTCCTGAATTAATTTTTTTTTATTTAGAACGCATGGTATGTGTAGTTCAGATTATTCTAGCCAAATGTATTCATCATATATAATTTCATCTGCCATCATGCTGCTAATTTGCCTACCTATGTTAGTTCTCTCTCAAGTTCCTCATAGTTTTCGCTAGTCTTGATCACTCTGAATAATTTGCATAATGTGCAAAATTTTCCACCTCACTATTCACCCCTTTTTCCAAATCAGTAATTACTATATTAAATAATACTGACTATAGAGTTAACCTTTGTATAACCGTCTGTCTAACCTTTTCAATGTTAAAAATTATCCCTCTAGTACGTCTCTAAAAGACAAAATCTCTATCCTGAAGTTTGCAAAATTCATATTATCATAGAATCATAGGGTTGGAAGATACCTCAGGAAGTCATTGAGGAAGCCCCCCTGCTAAATCCCAGCTAAGACAGATAAACAAGAAGTAAGGGATGCAACAGAAGGAATGAGGCTTTGTATGGTTCATACTTCGTTAGTTCTGATTATTTTTAAAATGAGAGTTATATTTTAGGAGTCTGTTGTCAAGCAAAAGAGCAGGATTAGATGATGCTAGAGGTTAGTTTAGCATGGTGGGAATAACGGAAAGAAGTGAGTTTAGAAGTGGTGCATGAAAGGAGATTGAGATTCAAAGATACATTTGAAAAAGGATCATGGAAGTTAAAGACTGAATTTTATAGAATTGTAGGATTCCTCATTGAAAAAAGAAGGTATATTTGTACTGCTACTTTAAGCAAATCACTCAAGTTTGCTGCTGAATGCTTTTAATAGTTTATTCATTTCTTGCACTTCTTTACTCACAGAAAAACATTTAAATAAGTAACTAACTTTGTATTCATTTCCATTATCTTGACACATTATGATTTCTCTTGAACAAATAAGTAGTTTCTAAACTTCCAATGAAATAAAATCACAAGTGTATTTCATAGAACCCTAAATAAAAGTCACATTTTAAAGTAATGGTAATTTCAATGAGCAGAGGAGGTTTGGTTTGGAGTTTTTTAGTTATATTGCTTTAGCATCTAATTGATTTTCTCCATCAATTAACTCAGGCAGAAAAAAAACCTCATCAAGTGTTTTCTATAAACCTTTGTGACCAAGTCACTGCTTCATGAATCTTTGCCACAGGAACCATCTCTCACATTTCTATTATATTTCGGAAGCAAACTAGGGGGAAATTCACTACTTAGAGGTCAATAATATGTCAGGACTTGAGGCTTGACTGGGTTTTCAATCTTAGGTGCACATAATTTTATGCACAGGCATGTGCAGTAGGTAGCTGCACAGAGACCCATGCTTTATAAAGGAGAGAGATATACTTCATGAGAAAATTCAGAAGATTAGCTATGAAGGCAACCAAATGGAAGAAAGATGGGGCAGCGTTCTTAACCATAAGACTCAATCCCAAAAGAACACAATTTTTCCTCTTTCTGAAGTTCCATCAATTTTAGCCATTTATATTACGTTCCTATCCTGCTGCTTGTCAATAAAGAACATGGGGAAAGCTCCTTGTTCATATAAGCACAATAAACAGAACTCTCTCTTATCATAGAAACTTCCCTACTCACTCTGGGTATGTCTACACTACAGAGTTAGTAACTGCTAATTACTGTTAGTAACTGTTAATAACTGCTGTTATTTCGAATTAACTGTAATAGCGTCTACACAGGCAAACTGCTGTTTTGAAATAAATTCGAAATAGTGGAGCCCTTATTTCGAATTTGGTAAACCTCATTCTATGAGGAGTAACACCAAATTCAAAATAGCTATTTCGAATTAAGTGCTGTGTAGACACTTAATTCGAAATAGGGGGCCTCCAGCCCTTCCCAGTGAGCCCTGGTGGCCACTCTGGGCACAACCAGGAAAACTTACTCTCCTCTCCCCCAGTCCCGGAGACATTAAAGGGGTAGACCCTGGCCACAGTGCCTGTGCCAGCTCCAAGCCTGCCAGCCCAGAGCCAGCAGTGGCCACCAGGGCCCCTGACCCAGTGGCCCCAAAATATGAGCCAGCAAGCCACTAGCAGCCAGCCCTCCACCGCTCCCCAGGAGCAGTCTGCCAGCTCCCAGGAGCCTGACAGGGGCTGGAGAAGGCGGGTGCCTTCCTGGTCCAGGGTGGAGATCATGGACCTTATTCAGGTTTGGGGGGGATGCCCCCAACGTCCATGATCTCCGCACTAGACGGAGGAATGCAGCCGTCTATGGCAGGATAGCTGCCAGTCTGGACACCAAAGGCCACATGCGAACCCAAAAGCAGGTTTGCATGAAAGTCAAGTTGGTCTGGCGAGACCCCCAACCCTGAGCCCTGAGTTTCCCGTCCCCCTTCTTCCTCTTGCTTCCCCCTTCCCTCTTTCACCCTCTCTCTTCCCCTCTCCCACCTCCTTTTCCCAGTCTCCCCAGAGGTTCATCCCCCCCCCCCCCAGTTTTGTTCAGTAAACCCAGTTTCTATTTTTGAACATACGTGTCTTTTATTTGACATCTGGAAGGGGGGCTAGGGAAGGGTAAGTGGAAGGACATGAGGGAGGAATGGGGCATGAGCCCCCGGTGGGGAGGACCAGGGAGGCTCTGAGAGCTCCTCGGGGTGGACGCTCTCCCTCAGGGCCTCCTGGATCCTGACAGCCCCCCAATGGACCCTCCGGATGGCAGCCTGCAGCAAGTGCAGCGGGGCTGATAGCAACGACCCCAAGAGACACACTGGCATACCCAGGGGCAGCTCTGGCTCTTTGTGGCCGAGTGCTGTGGTGTCCCAAGTGCGGGCACTTAGGGCACTCCAAGACAGGACTGCTTTGCTGTCCCTCATCAAGATAGACAAGCAAACGGGGAACCCTGAGAACTGTCTGTCTGGGGTGGGCGTAGGGTCCCTATAAGCACGGAGCTCAGTTAGCCTCAGGCAGCAGCCCCACACACTAAGTCCTAAACTGATGCCCTGCTGGCACTGGTTCTGGCCAGCCTTAACTTCCGTTCAGGGTCCACTCAGTGTGAACATGCTATTTCGAAATAGCAAAATGCTATTTCGAAAAAGTTTTTGTGTATAGATGCGTTATTTCGAATTAGCTTAATTAGCACTGTAGTGTAGACATACCCATAGCCTGTCTGAACAGGGATCTAGCATGTCTGCACTAAATCTTTGCTCCTTCTACCGTTACCCATTCTGTGAGCCTGTCAAAAGTGCAGAAGAGACTCTTAGACCTTTTTTGATAGGCATGTACATACCTTCTATATCCAAACACAGAGATAAAAGCCTCTTTTAAAGAATCTCATTAAATATAGCATGTCAATTATCACTGGCAAATAGGATTTTCTCCATTTTTCTCCTATTACTGGGCAAGAGATCTAAAATATCTTTCAAACTGAGTTCAACAAGCCTTGTTGAAAGCTATACATGATTATGGGATTAATTTAACTAGGTTGCTACTAGATATTTCTCTGCAATACTCATCCACATTTTTTTTCAAACAAAAAAATTGCACCTCAATAACAATATTAAAAGAAAGAAGACATAGACAATGGAAAATATAAAAATGCTATAACTTGCCTGCCAAAAAGAAGGCCAAGAGGTTACCTGATTATGATGTATAACTACCTTTATGGGGATTAAATATAGGATACTAAAGTGGTCTTTAATCTAATAAGGCATATAAAGAAACAATGGCTGGACATTAAAGTGAGACAAATTCTAATTAAAAATAAGGCATGCATTTTAAACTGTAAAAGTGGTTAAGCACTGTAACAAATTTCTAAGAAGTGTTTGATTCTCCAGCCCTTGATATTTTCAAATTGAGATTAGATGGTTTCTGAAAGATATGCTTTAGGCAGTCACCAGTTACTGGGATTTATAAAGGGGTAATGGGATGAGATTCTACATTGTGTTATACAGGAGGTCAGATTAGATAGACTTATGGTCTTCTGTGCCATAAAATCTATGAATCGTTTTTTAAACCTCAGAATATTTTTCAATAAGAACAGAACAAGTATATGAGGGTATGTCTACACTACAAAGTTAATTCGAACTAACAGCCGTTAGTTCGAATTAACTTTCATAGGCGCTACATATACAAACCGCTAGTTCGAACTAGCGGAGCGCTTAATTCGAACTAGGTAAACCTCATTCTACGAGGACTAACGCCTAGTTCGAATTAAGTAGTTCGAATTAAGGGCTGTGTAGCCACTTAATTCGAACTAGTGGGAGGCTAGCCCTTCCTAGCTTGCCCTGGTGGCCACTCTGGGCCAAGCCAGGGAAACTCTTCTGCCCCCCTCCCAGCCCGGAGCCCTTAAAGGGCCACGGTCTGGCTACGGTGCCCGTGCCAGGTGCAAGCCTGCCAACACCCAGCCAGCAGACCCTGCACCTGACACGGCACGTGCCAGCCACCTGCTGCCACCCAGCCCTCCGCCTCTTCCCGGGACCAGACTGGCGGCTCCCAGGAGCCTGTCCGGGGCCGCAAGAGGTGGGAGCCCGCCTGGTCTAGTGCGGAGATCGTGGACCTCATCCAGGTTTGGGGGGAGGCCTCCAACGTCCATGACCTCCTCACTAGGCACAGGAAAGTGGCCATCTAGGGCAGGATAGCTGCCAGCCTGGCCACCAAAGGCCACATGCAAACCCAGGAGCAGGTTTGCATGAAAATCAAGGTGGTCCAGTGAGACCCCCGACCCTGAGCCCTGAGCTTAGAACATAAGAATGGCCGCTGGGTCAGACCAAAGGTCCATCTGGCCCAGTAGCCTGTCTGCCGACAGCGGCCAACACCAGCTACCCGGAGGATGGACTGAAGACAATGACCAAGTCATTTGTCTCGTGCCATCCATCTCCAGCCTTCCACAAACAGAGGCCAGGGACACCATTCCTACCCCCTGGCTAATAGCACTCCATGGACCCAACCTCCATGACTTTATCTAACTTCTCTTTAAACTCTGTTATAGTTCTAGCCTTCACAGCCTCCTGTGGCAAGGAGTTCCACAGGTTGACTATTTGCTTTGTGAAGAAGAACTTTCACTTATTAGTTTGAAGCCTGCTACCCATTCATTTCATTTGGTGTCCTCTAGTCCTTCTATTATGGGAACTAATGAAGAACTTTTCTTTATGCACCCTCTCCACACCACTCATGCTTTTATAGACCTCTATCATATCCCCCCTCAGTCTCCTCTTTTCTAAGCTGAAAAGTCCCAGTCTCTTTAGCCTCTCTTCATATGGGACCTGTTCCAAACCCCTCATCCTTGTAGTTGTCCTTTTCTGAGCCATTTCCAAGGCCAAAATATCTTTTTTGAGGTGAGGAGACCACATCTGTACACAGTACTGAAGATATGGAGTACCATAGTTTTATACTTCCCCTCCTCCTTCTTCCCCTGGCTTCCCCCTTCTAGCTCCCTCCTCCCAGGTTTCCCCCTCCCCTCTCCTACCCTCTCTCTTCCCCTCTCCCACCTCCTTTTCCCAGTCTCCCCAGAGGTTAATCCCCCCCACACCCCCAGTTTTGTTAAATAGAGTTTCTATTTTTGAACACACGTGTCCTTTATTTTTTACATCAGGAAGGGGGGCTAGGGAGGAGTAAGTGGAAGGAGGTGAGGGAGGAATGGGTCTGAGCCCCTGCTGGGAGGACTGGGGTGGCTCTGCGGGCTCCTCGGGGTGGAAGCTCTCCTGCAGGGCCTCCTGGATCCTGACAGCCCCGATTGACCCCAGATGGCAGCCTGCGGCAAGTGCAGCCGGGCTGATGGCCGAGTGCTGTGATGTGCCGAGTGCGGGCACTCAGGGCACTCCAAGACAGGACTGCTTTGCTGTCCCTCATCAAGGTAGACAAGCAAGCGGGGAACCCTGAGAACTGTCTGTCCGGGGTGAGGGTCGGGTCCCTTTAAGCACAGCCCTCGGCTAGCCTGAGGCAGCAGCTCCACACTCTAAGTCCTGGTTCCGGCCAGCCTTAACTTCGGTTCAGGGTCCACTCAATGTGGACATGCTAGTTCGAATTAGCAAAACGCTAATTCGAATTTTTAGGTCTAGATGCACTAGTTCGAATTAGCTTAGTTCGAATTAACTAATTCGAATTAAGTTAGTTCGAATTAGTGCTGTAGTGTAGACATACCCTATGAGACCACAAGAGCCTCATTATATATGATTGTGATGTAGTTTCAACAAAATCTCCTTCCTTGAGAAAGGTTGAAAAATGTTTCAAATCTATCAATGGTTCAGCATTTTCTAAATGAAAACAATGTGTTTTTCCATTTTTAAGCTACTTTGTTTCAAAATTTAAGCTAATTAGACTGAAAAAATTTACAAGAAAAAAAAAGGCTGAAGTAAAAACAAAACATTTCAAAGTTATTGAAATTAAATGTTTCAAACCAAACCAAAACGGTTTTCAATTTATGAACATTTTTGAGATTTCTACTTTTTGAGATAGTAAAAAAAAAAAAAAAATCAAACTCTCAAAAATATTTGTGGTATAAGGGAACCATTGCCCACCCAGCTCTAGGTAAGAATTAAACATGTTGTGGTTTGCTCCTGTTTACTAAATTATGTGACCTACCCTGAACAAAATATCTATTATTTATCAGCCATCACATATAGATGGGAAATTTGAGGCCTTGGAAGACAGTCAATGTTGCATTCACAGCAAATAGTCTATTTGTATAATCTTAAAAAAAGCACATACATAATTCTAAAGTCCCTTTAAAATAAATAGGATTAGTCATGTGCTCAGTCACATACATGCTGATGTCTCTTGCTGGATCTGGTCCTATTGCAGCAGTTGTATCTGGCTATCAGTTGGAAATGGAGCCACCTTCTGAAAATGTATGCATGTCAAGTTCTGTCACATGGCATAATTTTGTCACTTTATCCAAATCATTATTTTTTTAAGCTACAGTAAAAATAGGCTGAAACTTAAAAAAAAACAAAACACCTCTGAAAAATTGGCACTAAAGTATTTCAATTCACTTCTAAACAGAGGAAAATATTTTGTTCAGTTTCAGGAGAGATGGAGGTTGAAATTAACATAAAACATTTTTGGCTTCTGGCTTGCAAATTTCTACAATTTGGAAACTGAGCAAAAATGTAAAAAAACCTTATCTCTCTGGGATGTCTCTCAGAATGTGAATTTGAATTGCCAAAATTCTTATCAAAACTAACAACTGAGAAAATTAAGCAAAGCAAAGCTGTGTGGGTTCTTATATTATACTGCCAAATAAAAAAATCTATTAAAGTAATGACTGCTGTGTATTTTGACACTGTTCAGAATATCTGCAAATAATAAACAATATAAATGCATGAACTATAGTGATACAGCTGTTATTTATTAATTGTTTTCTATTATTCAGCAAATTCTACTGCCATGTCCATCGTAACCAGTTTTCAGTGCACTAGGAAACAATAAGAATATTTTATATTAGTTCCTGAACAATTCAATGAACAAATATTGGAAACCTAAAAGGTGAAATATTTACCTTAAACAGAACAGATCTTTTAACATTGTGGAGGACACACTTGAATGCCGATTCTGATTAATTGTGACATTAACGCCAGCAGGTGCCATAGAATGTTTAACTGGTGCCTGGGGTTGTCATAGCAACCAAAGATACAAGTGTGGAATGTATCTTTTGATTTTGATTATGAAGTGGAAGGCCAGGCTGGGGACAGAATCTGACTTGTATAGAGAGAGGTTACTCAGGCTTAGGAACTCCCGGAGTTGGATTACATTGTCAAAAGAGGGTGGTATATAGGCCCATGGTAAACGATTAATTGGGTCTAGAGCTCGATAATCCAGCTGTTTGACTCCAGAGAGATAGGAGATAAAGATTGCATGTCTTTGGCACAGTAGAATACAGAGCTAGTTGAAGCAAGTGAAAACTAGCTGGTAAAAATATCCCCTGACAATTAGGGAAATAAACGTTCATCTAGGCTTAACTGGGGCTCCCTAGAAAATCTCAGCTACACTGTTGATAAGATTGTTTCACTTTTCCTGAATTTATTTTTAATCCTGTTTCTTTTTTATCTTATTAGAATTATTTTTGAAAGTCTGCTTCATTTTTAATCTTTCCATGACTTTCTGTGTCTATTTAGCTGAAAATTTTGCTAGACTTCTTATTTATCTCTATTTTTTCCTTCAACTTGTGGTTGTTGTTTTCTATCTCTAAGATCAATGAGTGTGGGAATCTAAGTGTAATCTGACCAGCTCAAAAACAAACTAATAAATATCTTAGACAGAACTCAGTGGGATGTATAGCCTTAAGAATACAGGAAAAGGAAGGATGAATGTTAGGAGCTATAAAAAAATTCTAGCCAGTCGTCATCAAGTGGGTCTGGCTGTGATATCTTCTTTTTGTTTAGGGGAGAAGTCATAGCAAATTTGAAGGGGAAAGGCACTGATCTTGTCTATATGGCTGATTCCCTCTTTTTTAAAATTTGTTGATGTTCCAGTCCATCTGGGCTGCAGGACTAGCTCACAGAAAGTTGGCAGGGAAGGTTCCTTATTATGCTTCCCTCTTCACTCCTACTGCAAACCAGAGTAAGGGCTATGCAGAACCTTTGGTCCTTAGCAGTAAATTAAGGAATTAAATCTTTGTATACAAATTGCCATCATTTTAAATCATATTAGTTAAATTTTGTATTTTTACAGTAGGAAATAATATTTTCAAAATTTAACAGGGTCTGTATCAATATGCCTGGGTGTCCATATGTAATGGGTGAAAATATCACCATAGGTGATGCATTGTTTAGGAAGAGAGGACTGAGGCAAAGATGTTAAGATTTACAAGTGTATCTCAACCTAGGTGGTGACCTATTTTAATGTACTGTGATTTATGATTATATATGGTAATTACAAGGCAGCAGGGTTTGCTATAATCTGCTCCTATTGCAGTGGTTTAATATCTTGGCAGTTATAAAATGGATCAGGTTAACATGCAAGTTCTTAGTTGTTGGGTAATTTTTGTTACCAAATATGGCTTAAATCTATTAAGTCATTGGTCTGATAGAGTGCTGCCAAAAATATGGATTCAAAAATATGGATAATAATAAGGCTTAATTTTTCTAAGAAAATGTAATAAATTGTTCCATAAAACAGACTAAGTCTATTTGGTATTTAAAGGGGTTTGAAACAGTTGAGCTATTTAACTATGAAATGTGTTTTTAAAGCATACTCAACTACAATTTGGTAACATTTCTTCAGATGACAAAGCTCCTGTTACAATGAACAGGAGAAAAGTTTAGAAGCATTTTAATGGGAATTTGTATAGCTATATGTTGTAGAATAGGAATATTTTCACACATGTATACACCATCTGCTCATGTGATGCATTTCTGGGGCCTGATCTGATTACAGCCAATGGCAAAGTTCCCATTTATTTCAATGGAAGCAGGATCAGGCTCCAGGATGCATGGCATGCTGATATTCAAAATCAGCTGTTCCCTCATCTGAGAAATGTTACACATTTCTCTGAATCTGTAGCTGGACTCTCTGCAATTTTTTTACATACTTTAAGATCAGTTATTTTGCTCCATTCTTTATAATTGTTCAGTGTAAACTCAAACAAAAAACGCAGCAGGACAAAATAGGGAGCACTATGTCGCACAGTAAGCAACATATTTTTGTGTTGAGAAACTGCCAATACAACACTGGACAGTCCTTCAGCTAATATCTAAATTATCTGTGCCATAACATGTTAGGAGAAAAGGGGTCAGAATCAGCATCACCCTAATAAAGTTAGTATGGTTATGCTAATTTATGCCATCTGAGGATCTGGCCCAAATCTTTTTAGACAGCTGCAGCCTGACCCAAAACTCATTGAAGTCTACACACAGACTCTCCTTTAGGTCAGTGGGTTTTGGGTTAGATCAGTGATCACCAACCAGTAGATCAGGATCTACTGGTAGATCTTGGAACCTTTTACAGGTGATTCTGACAGGTTTGGCAGAGAGACTATCAAGTGCCAGCACTTGATCTGCCCCTCTCAGCACTGCAGCGCTGCTCCTGCCCTTTACCTTGGAGGTGCCTCATCCCTGGGAGCCTCCTGCTTGCTGTGCAGGGCATGGGAAGAAAAGGAAAGAGGGGGATACTGATGTCAGGGTGCCCCTCCCTTCACACTTTACCCCATCTCTACAGAGCAGAGGAGAGCAAGGATGGAGAGAGTTTGCAGACTGCTTTTGGGGGTAGTGCAGGGCCAGGGTAGGGGTGAGCCTGCCTTAGCCCCCTGCACCACCACCCAGAAGCCACCGGTGGTAAGTGGTGTCAGCTGGAGCCTGCATTCCAAACCCTGGCCCCAGTCTTGAATCCCTCCTGCACCCCATGCCCTTGCCCCCAGACCACGTGGGTGAGGATGGGGGAGGGAGGATAGAGTGAGCAGGGGCAGGAAGGAGGTAGGGCAAGGGTGTCTGGGTTTGAGGTAGATCCTGGACTGCACTTAAATTAAAAAAGTGATCTTATGCTTAAAAAGGTTGGAAATCACTGGGTTAGATTGTTAGTCCTTGTACTGCTGTGCAGGAGACATCCCAGATTGGGTTTTTTTTGTTGTTTGTTTGGGTTTGTTTTAACATCCAATATACTGCAGAAGTGAATTATTTCATAGTTACAGGCATTGCTTTGGGAATGAGCTGTCACAGACAGTTAGCTGGAGACTTGACTAAAATAGATGTAAGTTGTAGCCACAGAGACTGATTTGCATTTCGGGAAAACTCTATCAATGAACATGTTTCTTCTGTGAGGTTTTCAGGATCTATTGCACAATCATTTTTAAAAAATATAACAAGAAATGTCCTATCGGTGCCTTTGTCACCAGTGTTATGATAAATATGCAGACATGCACAGTACTTTGGTACAGTTTCCATTATAGTGTTTTTAAAAGGTTGCCTCAGATGTTGCTGCTGCAATCTGAGAAACCATTCATGTGGAAAAAATACAGGTCACAGAAATTGGAAAGTGAGAGAAACTGTACCTGCACTACCAATCAGTAACTAAAGAAAAACTAACAGAAACCAAATGGAAGAGATTAAAAGAAATTAGATCTTCCTGTGAAAAAACTCCTTTGCTCTAAAGATATGAAAAATAGTCTTTAAAAAAGATCTTGATTTAGACTTCAGTTTCTAGTATTGATCATTTTGCTTATATCTAATCAACTCTGTGACATATGAATACTTAAAAAACCACTGCCTTGTATCTGTGCCACACTGAGTTTCTTGCTACAAAAAGAGGACTTTACAAATGCAAACTCTGTCAGACAGTATTCTGCAAGGTCAACTTTTCCCCACTGGTTACAAAGTGCTAGGAACCAACACCTAAACCAGAACTCTGATCATGTAAACACCAATTATGTTCCCATGAACCTGACTGTGCCTAATTAGCAGATTAGGACATGAGGAGGAGGTCCAAAGAACTAATAAGACCATTAATGCAGCAAATAGAAGGTACAAGAAGGAAAGGCTGGAAGGGGAAACGCAGGCCAACAAAGTTAGAAACAGAAAGGAAAAGATCTCCAGGCAGAGAAATCTATTGCCCTCAGTAGAGGCTGGCTGAAGAGAAACTGATACTGTAAATGTGGCAGCTTGATCAGTCAAGATTGTGGGAGAGTAAGGTTTATAGAGTATATAGTGATGTTTAGCCATAGAACATCTCTGAATAGTCTGTTTAAGATGACCACAAGACAGGGGTAGTATGTTGCTTTGCTACAGCCCCCTTAAAATGAACAATTTTTTAATCCACAAGAAGTGGGAGTTTGCTGTGTCTCTACATCTGACTGTCTAATAAAAATCCTGGTTCATGAAACTTCTGTCAACCAAATGTTAGCTAACTCTTGGTGTTTGAACTTATGAGTTTTTTCATACTTCAGAAATCTAGTGATAGAATAACTGTCCTAGAAAAGCTTGCTGAAAGATAGCACACTATCTCTAAAATTAAAAGTAAATGGGAAATGAAGCTTGCCAAAACATGTTGACACATCACTGGTAAGAGATTACTTCTGCTAGCCAGCTGATCATAAGCAGTGTTGATAACTTATTCATCCTTCTTCAGATGACCCGATTATCTTAAATAAAAGATACTGGATGTGAAAAGCATAACAGAAAAATAATTTAACCCTCCTCCCCCCTCGCCCCCCCGATGTTCACCATCTGAGCATGAGGCTGTTCAGGAAAGGGCAAGCCTGCCTCATGGCTTATTTGTGTAGTCCCCTTACTAAAGGGGCCTCTGTTTTTTTTCCTGGAAAGACCCTGTGCTGCAATCCAGACTACAATTCCCATGAGCCCTTGGGAAAAACAGGAAGGAAGGACTCTGGTGTGAGAGAGGACTGCTCTCTCTCCATGTGCTTGAAGAAAAGAGGCCTAGCAGTCTGGGACTCTGCCTTGGAGTCTGGAACCGAAGGGGGAGCCAGGCTGCTGCCAAGGACATTGATCCAGTCCAGGGGCTGTTGGAGGGCAGCTGCAGACCGGAACTAGATGCCTGTGTGGAACTGGGATTCAGCAGGCTGCTTCCAATAGGCACGGCATGAGGCAGTAAGTTTTGGGCCTGGTTGAAAAAGTGCTGCCTGGGACAGAGCTGCTGTCTAGCCTGGACCAAATCTCCACTACAGCTGCAACATCAGCGCGCCAATGCAAGCAAGTGTCTGGGACTGTGAGTCCAGGGTGTGCACACTCTGGGGTGGGGTCACTGGGTAGTACAAATGTTAGCTATATAAGCTTCAATTATTGTTATGTGTTTTGTAATGCTATTCATTGCTAAATCTGTTAATCCCTGTTTATTTAAGTTAAGTAAAGATTGTTTATTTTAAAGTATTCTATTAGATGTATATGATTTGTAGTTGTTCTGGAATTAGATCCAGGTTTATGTTGGAATGAGTATGTTCCTGGAGGCTCTCAAGGCACACCAGTGAGTGTGTACAAGGCCAGCCAGGTGGAGGCACTGCCACTTTACATTCATTACCAGCAGGGACTGCAGCAAGGGGTGGATAGGGCTTTTCCCCAACTAAACACCATCACCACTGGGGTGCTCAGGATCTCTTTTGGGTTAAAACATCAGGTGCCCAGGCACACCTGTGAGTGTGACCTGCTCCCCAGTAACCCGGGGAGGGAAAAGGGGGTTACATTTGAAAAAGAAGTTGGCTGAGGTGAAGTAATATCTTTTATTGGATAACTTCTGTTGGTAAGACAAACAAGCTTTTGAGCTACTCAGAGTTATTCTTCAGGTCTGGGAAAGATACTAAGGGACATTTTATGCTGCTTTGGGCGGTGGGCCTGAGGTTTCTCAATGAGCCTGGTGTGTGCCAGCCTGGGGGAAAATAGTGGGGTAAGGAGTCAGCAGGGACAGGTGTTGGGAGAGTTTGTGATCTGTTCCAGGTACACACTGTTACCCTGAGTGTAAGTGCTATGAATATGGGTATACAAAATGGAGTCTGTGAACCGCCATTTTGTATGAGGGATGTCTTTACCAGTGTAGCTTCCCGCAAAAAGAGCAGTGTTGCACACGATACTATACCTATGCACTCATCTCAACATCATGTACACTCGTCACCATAGCGCTGCACCCCGCACCAAGCTGCACTCCGCCCTCTAGTTAGCTGCACTCATCCCTCTAATCATCTGCACACGGCCCCAAAACCTTGCACTCAGCACGTTGAGCCCTTTTCCTGCCTCATGGCCAATAAAAGGCTTGGGCTGAGGAGCGTTCGGGTTCCTTTGGTCCCTCTTGCTCTGCGAGTTCCTTAGGTTCCATACCCTTTTGTGTTCGTGTAACATCTATGGATTAATGGACTGTGGTGAAGCCTTTGGTTTTTGACTCTTATACCGCCCACGTGTGGAGAACTCCCACGTAAGGGTTTTTTGAGGTGGAGTCATATTACTCTGTCATCATTCCACTCACCTTCCAGATCGGATGGTTTTGCTGAAGGGCCAACCAGTACCATATCCAGGGAGAGCCATTATCCTAGACAATCGAGGATCTTCTGGCAGCCCTAGGCCAGAGGTGAGGATACTGCGTTGGGGGATCTCCCGGCTGGTCCTCCCTCAAGGCTTAAAATTAGCCAAGAGGTAGTAGGTCGCAGGTGCAGATCGCCTGACATTTTGTAAAGAATTACCTTTTGTATTGGGATCTTTTCTATCTCTTTTCTATCTTGGGATAGGGTCGGTTGTGATATTGCTCCTGTTTTGCTGTTCAATGTTCTAAAATATATGGTTTGGCCCTAAACCTTTTGTGCCTGATTATTTGGATCAGTGGTCTGCCGGTGATAGAGATACGGATTACCAGGCGAATCTCGCTTCTAGATCAGGGATCATTTACAGCTAGGCATAGCGAGTCTAATTCTATTCTAAATTAACGTTATCTCTTTCCCTGGGTAACAACACTCATGCTCAGGACTCCATGAAGGAGCAATCTGCAGCAGGACATGACAACAGACTGGAGTACAGACTGGCCCACTCTGGAGTTCCTTGCCCTCCTCGAGGGCAGTGTGTCTTGCCATTTTGTGAGGAAAGTGGTTCAAGAGAATCACTACAGGGGGCAGGAAACAGAAGATTTGAGTTAAGGCAGAAGAACTATAAAGTTAGGATATTGTAGGTAAACGTTAGTTAGTTTGGACCTTTACTTATTCTTGTAGGGGATGGGGAACTATTATAGACTTAGCTGTAAGGCTGAGCCACAGAAGATCTAGCAGGAAAATTAAGAGATGTTGGTTGGGAGGTCTGATTTTGAGGGGTACTAAGCGGTCACAGGGATAAGGGTGTGAAAGAACTGAATAGTGTGAAGCAGAAGTACATATAAGTGTTTCCTGGGTATGGTTTAGAGGCAGATGGGCTGGATATTGTGCAGCCAGAGAGATCATGGGGCAAGTGCCTGATGACAATGTCCAGTGGGCCAAGAATGAAATGTGTCCAGGGAGCACCTTCCTGCAGGCCCTGCTCAAGTAAAGCTTCTCCCAACGTGCAGCAGTTTGTAGCCCACAACTTGTAGTTTCCACTGCTGTTGCTGAAGCACATTAGACATTGAATTACTGAATGAACATTTGGGAAGAACTTTTCTGAGAATTTTCTCATGGGACCTACTGTCTAGATATTAGATTCTTTGTTACAACATATCACAAAAGGATAATTTGGTATTTGGAAATGCTGGCCACCACCTGTTCTCACTGATCCCCATTGGAATTAGAGCACGCAGCACATATCAGGATTTGTAGGGTCTAGTTCTCATGGAAAAGAGAATGTACCCCAGCACTGGAAGTGGGAAGGAAAAAATGATTTACCAATAGAAAGCTTGATGAAAAATATTAAAATAGTCTGTATTTGCTAAACTACTGAAACTAAATATGTTGAGTTGTTCTTCGTTATTGTAGTACTCGTGGAAGCTCTTTCTTGCATTAAATATATTTCCAAATTTGTGATGTAGTATAACATACAGCTATGCAAATGTATTGTTCTTTCATGTTTAAATCACTGAAAGCCAGACTCTGTGGCAACAAGTCTTCTCTTTTATCTCTTTTGTGTTTTCATGCTTTCTTGCGTGGGAGAAGAGAACTAGAAAGGGAAGATAAGAAATAAAATAATTCAGCCCCTCAATTAAAAAGAGACATTCCTAAGTGAACTGCAGCAGGATACTGAATCAATTAAGCCAAGGGACTGTGTTTTAACTTGGCTTTTAGCATATTTGTGTCTCTTCCTGTCATGAGCTGGCTTCCCTTTAAGGCAAGCTGGGATCAGCATTGCCCTTAACTTAGGAGCAATCCTTCAGCCTCACTAACCTGGCAACACCAGGACTAATTAGTGACACCATCTAGTTGTAATGGGACTTAATTAGAAAGACTGACCATCCCTTTGTGGTGAAGAAGCAGGAAGAGCTCTACTTAAATAGAGCTGGGATCTCAGAAGGAAGAAGGTTGTGGAAAAACACCACATTTCTAAAAATAGAAATAAAGGCCTGCCAAAATGTAGTGACACCCCTGGTCACATGGTTAGCTTAAATCAGAGTTTCTACATAGGTGAAGAACTAAACAGAAAGGGGAGTTCACCTCTGAACAGTCTAGGAAAGTCAGGCTGAGTCCCCTACAGAGAGCAGCATAGGGCCTGTGTGGGAAGACTGATCTGAGGTAGGACCTACAAAAAGCAGGAAGGTCCCAAAGAGAAATTTCTGGAGTTCCTGGTGAAAGGAAGCAATGAATTCTGTGGCGTAAGAAGTGTTTCAAGAGAATTGCTGCAGGGGTCAGGAACAGACCATTTGAGTGGAGGTAGGGAAAGACAGCTGCAGCCAAAGTCTAATTGTCTACACAGCAATTAAACTGCTTGCTTGAACCCTACAAGCTGAGTCAGCTGGCACAGCCAGGCATGAGTATCTAATAGCAGTGCAGAAGTACCCCTTAGTCCTTCATCTCCCCTTGGCCTCTAGAGGCACAAAATGGGAAGAACAATTCGGATAGATCTGGATTCAATAACAGGTGCCAAGTGCAACTCAGCAAACAGAAAATTAGAAAAAAAATAGTTTAGAGAATATGGGCCAAAAATATCTTCCCTGTGGTTTTCAAAAGTAATTTAGGGTTCACTATAGAAAACCCATTCAAACTAGTAACTCACTATACAGTGATGACAAAAATGGAAAGTCAGGCTGAGTTCCCTACAGTGATGATATAAATGACAAACAGAATCCTAGGTTGTGTTATAAGCTATAAAACAAAGAAGGTGATTGTCACATTGTGGGGTCAGTGCAAATGAAGGGTCCCCTGCCTGGTAACTTTGGGTGCCTCACAGTGCTTTGCTGTTATAGCTCCCAATGTGAGCTGATCACAAACAGCCTAAAAGCATGCAGGTCACACTCCTAGTGTCTCTGTGTATAACTGACCTAGCAGCTCTGACCCCAACAACCTGTTAGCAATATACCATTTACACTCTGGCTTTCACCAACCTGGGTTACTATTTGCAGGATGACCTCAACGTAATCCTTGTCACAGATATTTCCAAAAACATGTGTTCTGCACTCCCCAGCCCTCTCCTGAACAGTTCAGTTATAAAAGGTTTGGTGCTCCTATAAAGAATCAATATTCAACAGAGTTCTATTTTGACTGATGTTATTGAAGAGTTCAGTTTTAACACAGCACTGGATTGGTTTAAAATCTAACACAATCATTAAGGCCATGTCTACACTACAGGGTTTTTCTGGGATACCTCATTTTATGAGGAATAAGGGCTCTTCCGAAAGAGGAGGTTTTTCCCACTATTGGCCCCGTGTAGATGGGCCACATGTTGGAAAAGCCTGTTCCAAAAAAAGGAATTGGAAAAAGGTATGCAAATTGCGGTTCGCAATTTGCGTACCCTTTTCCGAAAAATAACTGCAGTGTAGCCATAGCCTAACAGAAAAAGAAAGATTTTTTAAGTGAATTCAAATATAAGAGACAGTTAGAAACGATTGCAAGCAAATAGAGAACACACTCATCTAAAAGTCTAAAACTTAAATGTAGCAAGTTTCAGTTTATGTCTTTATTTAAAATAGCCTCTCTCACTCAGTCTTTCCAGCAATATGGTGACTGACCTTTCCTTGGCCAGGATCACTCCCAGAGGCCCAACAGTGCTGGTGCCTTTGTTGCCTTAGGTGAAAGAGGAAGAACTTGCGGTTCTCTACCACTCCTTTTATAGTTCAAGAACCTTTACAGTGGATTTTTTTGAGGTTATTCAGGTAGAAAAGAAGGTCAGGTAGGATCTGATGATAAAGGAGGATCCAGGAACTCTCTTCTCACTGTGTTTGTTAAAATGCAAATTTGCTTTGTCTTCTGCCATCTCCTCCCCCAAAATGAGGTAAAGACACATTCCTTTGATTAGGACATGCTTGTTTGGCAACTTGGCCTATGTAGGGCTGTGTGGTTTTGAACATGTGCTAACACCATCATAGAGGAGGATTCAATAACTTTACATCTAACAATGCTATACACTTTTCTCCATGATATTATTGACCAGCAAGTTAATAGTTTTCAAATGAAACCTCACAAGGCATATTTTGTACAAATGGTATATACCTTAAAATGGTATATAAGGTGTGAGTACAGGGGTGCTTTCAGAGTGGTTCTTTTCTTTTTTTAAGACCGTGTTAAAGCTCATCATCTGGAATATTGTACACAGCACCAGAGGAGACAACAGACTTGCCAAGCTCTGGAGCAAGGTGGGATAGGGCAGCTCCACAATCCCGGATGGGCAGAACTAGAGGCAGCGAGCCCTCAGTGCTGCCTGGACCACATGGCACCATGTTCTCCCCAGGCAGTCCTCAGAACCACTTGGAGAGTGCCATGCAGTGTTTTGGCAGCAATTTAACAGGCCTGGGGCTCTGGCTGCCACTGCTGCTGCTACTGCCACAATAGCAGCAGCAGCCGCCGCCAGCAGCCCTAAGCCCTTTTGAATAGTCGGGCCCTGGGGCAGTTACTCCCTTTGACCTCCCCCTGTCGCTGGGCCTACACTGCACTGATCGCTTTCTAGTGCAAGGAGGGTTAACACTTGGATAGGAGCACAGAGCAAGAAAGAGTTTAAAAATCTGTCTTATAAGGAAAATTTAAGGGAGCTAAGATCTCTCTTGATGTTGGGAAGGGGGGAGTACTCTTCAAAGAGACATATTAGAGGCTTTTAAAGTTGTTAACTGACTTGGGGAAAAAAAAAAAAAAAAGAGAGACACTTTTAACATTAGTATGTATGGAGGTAAAAAACAGTGACCATAATTTAGAATGCCACAATCCTGAAATCCTCGTTTAGTTTTATTTAATTCTTACTCACTGATTTCAATGGTTACTGTATTAGGCACTTTTAAGATGTCCCATTGAAATGAATGACATCTGCCAAAAATGATCTATGTAAAGATATCAGAATTTGATCCAATGCCAAGAAACTAGGAATGAATAAGGGAACTCTGGAGAATTTTCTTTTTTCTAAAAGTGATAAACAGAATAAGTAAACTTGGAAATGCAATTCCAGCACTGTTTGTATATGAATTCAAAAAACAATTAAATTTATTTTTGAAGAAGGGCATTGTAGTATATGATGAAAAAACAGACTAGTTTGAATAAAAGTATATTTTATACGACCCTATCTGAGTTGCTCTGTGTTTGAGGTTAAGTGTATCATTGAAAGCTGCACAGAACAGGGAGGACTAGAACTAGAAAGAAACTCAGCAGTGAAGCAGAGATAGGGAAGGAGTAATGTTACAGATAATACTGTTTTTCTAATTGTTTTAAATAGGTCCTTGTTCAGAATTAATCTTTCTGTGATATGCTACCAGTGTTACATGTCACATTTTCTTGTGTGTTTATCTTGACTGTAAAACTGAACAAATGAAGTGGAATCACGTAAGTAAAACTATGCAGAATGCAACAAAAGCTCATTTATCTAAAGAAAACCTCTTGAATTATTGATTACTGGGACATCTAATTTTGTTTATATCTTGTAGTGTCTTTTCTATCATGTGGCCAGTGAGCTGAATGTAATGTGTATTCAATGAAAAGCCAGGCTTTGAGTCTGAATATTGTTTAAAGAAAGAAACCTAAAAGCATGAGAACTTCTTTTAACTCTGAAAATGCACAAACATAATATGGTGCAAAAAAAAAATCAAGAAATTGAAGCCAAAAATGTTATTCTAACTAGTATCTTTTCCCAACTTGCATCATTTCCTCTCTTATGTTGCAAACTTGCATGTTACTTGTTGATGGTACATGCTGTTGAATGCTGTGGTAATTTTTTGCTTCAAATATGTACTTCAGACCAAAAATTATAATAATTTCCACATGCATACACACAGGTATATTTATATTGATTGTTCAACTGTTAAACACTGTAGTTGCAGATTAAAAGCTTTTATATGAAATCAGAGAGAGTTTTGTTATCTAAAACCCTGCAGCTACATGCCATACTATTTTTCGGGGGGCATTATAAATGCCACTGAACATTTTCACAAATCCTTCCTGTTTTACTTAGAAATATTTGATGAATACAAAGCCAAAAATCTATCAGCTTATTGGATCTGCTTAAAATCAAGGCTAAGTAGCAATGTTTAATAGGTCAGTGTTTAATAACTATTTTTAGATAATACAAACCTAAAAGTACCAGGAGACCAGGACATGAAATGTTAAAGGACACATTTAAGGTGTTTGTGCAAATTGCCTTATCTTCTGTGATCATTAACAGATTTAGAAAGATTACATAAAATGGGATTTACCACTCTGTTGCTGAAATTCTGGTATATCTGCCCATTGTCCATTTGAGAAGGGAAAAGTTTATTCATAGTCTTTAAAAAAATGTTGCATACCTCTGAATGAAAAGATTAAACTTCTAAAAGGAAAATAGAAGTGTTTCCCACTCTGTTATAATGTATATACTAATGTACAGCATATATAATAGTGATATGTTATTACTAACATGTAGCTTATATAATAGTGATAGGCTCCTCAACATAATGATCCTAAACTTTTGGTGAGTGGGGTAGATTAGTATGGCAAACTGGTATCTAACTCTGTAATGCTTCCCTAATGAAGAGGCCTACTCTAGTGATATAGTGTGTGACAAGTTATCGGTTCAAAGTTTTATTCCTGGGTTTTCCCCAGATTTCCACTGTGAAAGTAATTCCCTGTGCCTCAGTTTCCCATCTACAAAATGCAATTAGTAATTTTCCCCCTACCTCAAAAGCAGAATCAGACTCAGCCACAATGAAATGATAGGGCATACTAGCACCTCTCAAAACTGCTTGGCTTGGTTTTTTTCTGAAAACCTCAGTTTTTCATTTGTAAGTCATTAGTTGTTATAGTTGTAAAGAAAATATCACAAATATGAATTGATGCAGAGATGTCCATATGGGTCTTCAGAAAGCCTGAAACAGTAGTTCAGAGGGTTACAAGCTGCCCCATTCACCTTGGAAGGGGCTGATTTAGATGTCCAGTGATAGATAAGTTAAATGTCAACATTAACTCATTCATTGTTTAAGAATGGAGTGATTGATTCACAGATGTGCTCAATATACTTTGAATAACATTTCACTTCAAGTGGGTATGGTTTGGAAGACATCACCATTTTTTTCTCCCCAATCAAGAGGCTAGGGCTATGTCTATTCTGCAACTGGGGAAGCACCCACAGACCTGTCCAAGTTAGCTGTATTCGAACTAGCTCATTGCAAATAGTGTAGTTATGCTAGCACAGGCTAGCCACCCAAATATGTATTTAGGGCTCTGCAAGGGATTATTTTTGTGTCACTGGCCTGAGCTACTGTTTCAACCATTACACCTACAATTATATTTTTAGAGAGTTAGCACAATCAAAATGTGCTTGGGTGTCTCTATCCCTGCCACAATTACACTTCTTAACTGCTGCATAGACATATATTGGCAGATCTCATGAGGAGGATCCAAATTCAAGGAGCCCAGCTAGCACTCACATTCACATTTTTGAGTGGCATCTCACTGTGATTATTATGTAGATGAAACATTCCATCACTCTTTTAACTTAATTTGACACACATTCACAATGCTTCTGTGAGGCTTTGGAAAGCTCTTATGCCCTAATCCAGCAAAGCAGTTGAGCATATGCCTAACTTTAAGCACCTGTGACTTCAGACTACAAAGATACTTAAAGTTATCATTTGTATAGGCTCTTTAATTAACCAAGGCTGTATTGATTCTCAAGTGGAAGGTGTTCTAAAAATGCACTGTATTATATTATAATTACTTTTGCTTACATTTTAAACAATTATTGCCTTTTTATATTCCTGACCCTACTCTTCCTAAGAATAGCTACTAGCAATATTACCATGCTTTATCTCAAGTTTTCACCAGATACATCTTGTGAGGGTTTTTATGTTACAAGATAACCCTTTACTCCCCCAAACACACTTATATAACATGAAGTACTTTCTTTTAGCATGGAGAATAATTATAATTCATTAATCTTATGCATGTTTGATGAACTTTCCAACAAATGTCTCAATATAGAAAGCAAGGCATCCTTCATCTGACATGAATTCTCAGATAACAAACTTGGGGTTTTTGGTTTATTTGTTTTTTTGTTAACCATAGAGAAGCATGCATGTAAATTTGTCCTAAGAATATATGCATATGACTTTAATTGGTTTGAACATTTTAAGGCATTGCTCAAAGAGATCTCAAAAGAATTTCATCTGTGTAATGGTAGTAATTTAAGATAAAATCTTTCTTTTCTTGTACCCATTTAACTCCACTGAATCCTCACTAAATCCTGCTGTTCTATTTTCATATCTTACTGAAGTTATTCAAAATGGCAAGTGGTATAAATAAGGGCAAAATATAGCCTTTTTTGACTTACTTAAGGAACTAGAGATTCAGTCTTGGTCTCCAATCAGTACCTCATGTTAAATTTGTGTAGCAACAAGAGATATAAGTAACTTGTGAAGAGAGTTTGAAAATATACCTCTTATATTTCTTATATTATACCTCTTGTATTACCAAACTTCTTATTTAAACCTATAAATAAGACAGACTTAAGATAGTTCATGGCTGAACTTTGCGAACAGGGAGTTTTGAGAGGGAGTTTGGAAGGGGAGTGGTAGGTAGGAAACCTAGGTAGCTGTAGGAAAGAATGCAGGCAGAAGCCCAGCAGCAGAGTGGGAGCTATCCTGTTTTTTGGACTTAGTGTAGCATGTATAATTACCTGCCCTATGGGCGGGTGGCGTATGTGTGCATTCGGTGCAAGGAGCTCCGGCCCTCAGAGACCACGTACGGGCTTTGGAGGCCAAGGTGGCTGAACTGGAGGAGCTGAGGGAGGCAGAGGCTTAGATGAGGCTTTCCGGGATACTGTGGAATTGTCCCACCTCCGGTCAGACAGCCCCTATGCTGTTAAGGAGGATGAAAGGCTCAGGGAAGGAGAGCAGTCAACGGGAGCAGAGGGAAACCTTCCCATAGTTGGGACCCTCCTTCCAGATGTTGGGATATCCTCTTGCACTGAGGTTACCTCTCCAGGGGAGGGAACTCCAGTCAGTAGGAAAAGGCAGGTGTTAGTAATGGGAGATTAGATCATTAGACATGTAGATAGCTGGGTTTGTGATGACCGAGAGAACCGTATGGTGACTTGCCTGCCTCATGCGAAGGTTGCAGATTTCTCGAGGCATCTAAATAGACTTATGTGTAGTGCTGGGGAGGAGCCAGTGGTCGTGGTACATGTAGGTACCAATGACATAGGGAAGGGTAGCAGAGACATCCTTGAGGCCAAATTTAGGCTGCTAGGAAAGAGACTGAAATCCAGGACCTCTATGGTGGCATTCTCAGAAATGCTTCCAGTTCCACGCGCAGGGCCAGGTAGGCAGGCAGAGCTTCAGAGTCTCAATGTGTGGATGAGACGATGGTGTAGGGAGGAGGGGTTTAGATTTATAAGGAACTGGGGAAACTTTTGGCATAGGGGGAACCTATACAGGAAGAATGGGCTCCACCTAAACCAAAGTGGATCCAGACTGCTGGCACTTAAAATTAAAAAGGTCGCAGAGCAGTTTTTAAACTAAGAGATGGGGGAAAGCCAACTGGTGCAGAGGAGCATGTGGATTGGACAGAGACATCTCTTATAGGAGAGTCTATTAATAGAGATTCTCTAGATTTTAGTCAGGAGGAGAGGATGGAAGAGGATAAAGTATGGGCCAGATCAGATGAAAACCATTCACATAAAAAAGAATCTGACACATCAGAAAAGGGCAGACAAATAAACAGTGACAAGTTTTAAAAGTGCTTGTACACAAATGCTAGAAGTCTAACAAATAAGATGGGTGAACTAGAGTGCCTCATGTTAAAGGAGGATACTGATATAATAGGCATCACAGAAACCTGGTGGAGTGAGGACAATCAATGGGACAATCATTCTGGGGTTCAAAATATATCAGAAGGACAGAACAGGTTGTGCGGGTGGGGGAGTGGCACTATATGTGACAGAAAATTTAGAATCAAATGAAGTAAAAATCTTAAATGAATCAACATGTTCCATAGAATCGATATGGATAGTAATTCCCTGCTCTAATAAGAATATAACAGTAGGGATCTATTATCGACCATCTGACCAGGACAGTAATAGTGACTACGAAATGCTAAGGGAGATTAGAGAAGCTATCAAAATAAAGAACTCAATAATAGTGGGGGATTTCAACTGTCCCCATATTGACTGGCTACATGTCATCTCAGAACGAGATGCAGAGACAAAATTTCTTGATACCTTAAACGACTGCTTCTTGGAGCAGCTGGTACAGGAACCCACAAAGGGAGAGGCAATTCTCGATTTAGTCCTAAGTGGCGCGCAGGATCTGGTTCAAGAGGTAACTATTACAGGACTGCTTGGAAATAGTGACCATAATATAATATTTAATATTCCTGTGGTGGGAAGAACACCTCAGCAGCCCAACACTGTGGCATTTAATTTCAAAAAGGGGAACTATGCAAAAATGAGGAGGTTAGTTAGAAATTAAAAGGTACAGTGACTAAAATAAAATCCCTGCAAGCTGCATGGACACTTTTAAAAGATACCATAATAGAGGCCCAACTTAAATATATACCCCAAATTAAAAAACATAAGAAGAACTAAAAAAAGCCACCGTGGCTTAACAACCATGCAAAAGAAGCAGTGAGAGATAAAAAGACATCTTTTAAAAAGTGGAAGTCAAATCCTAGTGAGGTAAATAGAAAGGAGCATAAACACTGCAAAATTAAGTGTAAAAATGTAATAAGAAAAGCCAAAAAGGAATTTGAAGAACAGCTAGCCAAAAACTCAAAAGGTAATAACAAAATGTTTTTAAGTACATCAGAAGCAGGAAGCCTGCTAAACAGCCAGTGGGGTCCCTGGACAATCGAAATACAAAAGGAGCACTTAAAGACAATAAAGTCATTGCGGAGAAACTAAATGAATTCTTTGCTTCAGTCTTCATGGCTCTGTCTTAGTAGTCTATAGATCCCCTTGCTCCTCACTAGTTGTCCTATGTTTAGGTTTGTCTGTATCTAAATTAGGCTGAAGTCTTTACCTTTTGTTTATTATAAAACCTAAAAAGGAGAGGTGTTTAATAAAATAAAGCATTAAGTTCTTTAGTACTAATTGAAATAAAGAAACTAAGTCTTAAAAGATAACAGCGTAGGAGGGGTGTCAAGTTAAAGCCAATTAAATATAAAATCTGGTGGATATAGGTGTGTCTGATTATAAATTTCCAAATATTTAAATTGTTAATCTCAACAATTCAAAGTATTTATGATTTTTAAAAGCAGCATTTCAACTGTTTTGCCCGTTTTGATGGTCAGTGGTCTGAATATTTTATGCAATACATTGCTATCTTTAAAATAATTGATGAACTGCTTGAGGATACCGAATTTATTCATCTGTGAGTGAATGGCAGCAAGCAGCTGTGGGAAGAAGGCAACCAATGGGTGATAATGTCTAAATGAGGAAGGATGATCAAGAATAGTGGGGCAAAAAAGAGGAGGGCAGGGTAGGAAGTGACACTGAGTCATATGACTGGTTTCTTTTTATGTGGCAAACATGGTTCTTTATCCTCCTCCTTGATCTGTCTCTGCAGTTTGACACTCTCGCCATTTAGGCTTTTTCTTGTCTCTTGACCCCTCCTGCTCTGCATTTTCACATTTCTTCTCCTTGCCTTGTTGATTATTTCCTCTAGTATCAGTTTTAAATGGACATCATTCTCATCTCTTCATATAACTGGAAGGCCTTGTCTACATGAGAAAGTTATACCAGTTTAAGATAAGGTGTGAATTTAAACCAATATATTTTATACTGGTGTAAATCTTTTTGTCCCTTACACCTCTTTTTTAGTAGTCTATAGATCCTCTTGCTCCTCACTAGTTGTTCTATGTTTAGGTTTGTCTTTATCTAAATTAGACTATCAATTGTTCTGTTCTCTAAATTTGTACATATGGTTCTATCAAAATGGTTATTATTATTAACAATAACTAATAATAATTTGAGATAGCTGGGGAAGTCATAAAGGATATGATATACTTCTTTGGAAACATCTATATTCAATCTTACTGTAACATCCGGAGAGATATGAACCATTATCATTTTCGGTGTCAGATTAGAATAGTTGGAGTAAAATTAAGAAATGTAAGAGACTATTTGATGAATATGAGAGCCTCAAGAAGGCTTTTAAAGTCACTATTTTCTTTTTGGTTGTTTAGTAAATAAAACTTATAAAAATCTATAGAATAAAATGAAGATATAAATTAAGCAGACCCACCAGAGTGAAATTCTAACCAGCTTTCATTTCATTCAATGGTTCTCTTGCTTGAGCATCAGACTTCACAGACCTGTGTTATGACTATACGGATGGAATAAAAAAAAAACCACTCAAAAAACCACTGAATTCAGCTAAAATGCAAATAAGTGACAGATGCAGGACTGACAGGGTACCCCTTTACATCTAACAAGTAATATGTGTTAAAGTCAAAATATAGAGAGCTGCAACTGATTGAATAAAATTTTAATGATGTCTTGTGATAGTTAAGTGCTGGCATTAAAATAAGTTTAATGGATGAAGTTATAGACAAACAACACTTGGAATCATTCCTTCTCGTCACAGATTAAATACAGTTGTTGTAAAATCACTACTCAAGCATTATTTAAAAGGTTTAAGTAGACTTCCCAGGAAGGCTCATTTCCATCCAAATAAAACCAGCAATAGGTAATGCCACCCTATTTGTAATGCCTGGTGGGACACTTAAAGCTTCTGTTGTTTATGAAGTAGTCCAGTGTAAGTAATTTGCCTTGGTAAGAGATCTATAGCTTTTAGGTCAAAGGTCTTGATAGGCTGTGACCCAGAAACAAGAAATGTTCAGCCTTTTTGTGTACATAAAGTTTGGCCACTTCAAATCCCTTTGAATAATCATTTGAATGCCTATGCCATGCCCCTGCAGTTGTGTGGGTCTTCTCCAGCTCAATAATTATTTTTTAAAAAACCCTTTTTTTAAATAGCCCCTTTTTAGTTAGGCTGTTCACCGTTCTGTATGTGAATCATAAATATCACATTCATCTAAGCAATCAACCTCTTTGAGATGAAAAATGCATGTAACTAATGATTCATTGAGTTAGGCTATCGTTTAGACAGCAGTCAAATCCATGCTGACTTCACAGGCAGTATTTAACTTTAAAACTTCAGTGTTCTAAAAAGCATGATGGTTAGTCTGTGAATCTCATTTCTTGATTTTAGAAGATCTGACTACCTTATGCAGTAGAAATATTTAGAAAAGAGAAAATTAGTTTGGTTAACTTCAATTACCTCCTGCAGGAAAGGATTTTGCCAATTCATCTGTCATTTATCACCTCATTGCAGCTGCATGGATAGGCAGCAAAGGATAACAATACAAAAACATGGCAGTATTCTGAATATACACTTCTGTACTATATCCTGAATGGTGCTGAGCAACTTCTGAGTACCATTTTAATCCCACTGACTGGGACTTAGGCATCTGCCTAACCATAAGTGTGTGCTATAATCATTGCTGAATAGGGATGGACACTTGCATGGGGATCTTAGACATCCACAGCCTTCAGATAGGGAAGAAGCTTGATATAGATCAACACCACGTATGTGTAGTTACATCTGTACAATTAGGATCTCCCTGGTCCAGCACCCTTGGGACCTGGTTTTCTGGGTCTGGGGAGGTCCAGGCTCCCTGCTGCAGGCCTACTGCCCCCAGTCCTGCTGTGGCTGTGCTTCCCACCCAGGGCAGGGGCTACACTCCCCAGCGTGCTGACCCTGACTGGAGCTGTGTTCTCACCATCAGCCCGGGCTGCACCTCTGGTCTCTGATCTGGGCTGCACTCCTGGGTGCCAGCCCCATTGCCTGTAGCCTGGGCAGAGCTACACTCCTTGATATGCTGGCCCAGCCAGGACTGTGCTGCCAGCCCCCGCCAGCCGCACTGCCTCCAGCTGAGTGAGACTTCGCTCGCCGCTGTGCCGATCCCACTGTCACTGGAACTGTGCTCCCCACCACCAGCCCCATTGCGCACTTTGATTCCCTCTGCTCCTTGTTTCACGCCCCCTTCCTTTTTTTTTTCCTTTCCTCCTCTCCTTTCTGCCCTATTTATTTTGGGTATGCACATCCTAAACTCAAAACTCCAGTCATCTGAAGAAGTGGGCTGTGCCCATGAAAGCTCATGATACCATCTACATGTTTTGTTAATCTATGAGGTGCTACCAGACCACTTATTGTTTTTCGGTTTCTCTCTTACATAAAGCAATTGGAGTTATACAGCTGCCTATATCTAGGGAAAAAAAGAAGAGCAGAGAATCCCATGAAGTCCAAAAGGAATCTCACTCTGGCCTGAGAGTGTTTGAGTGGCATGGTACTAAACATTCCAAAACCCTTTTGTAGCTGTAGCAGTAGTTCAGAAGAAAACTGAACTAAGGGTTTTTAACAGATACTTCATCAAACTATCAGAAGTCCTCTGATTTAGCACTCCTTAAACGAGAGTTGGACTGGGCCCAAACACTTTACAATTTAAATTAGATTAGTGTCACAGAGCTGTGGGGAAATACTTGCAACTCCATTCTAAAACTTCAAAAGAGATGGTTTCTATTTTTTGTTTTGAATTGATAAAAGTAGTTCAGTTTTACTGAGACTGAAATTGTTTGTTTTTCTCTAAAAATACCACCAAAAATAAATTGTCATATGCAAAGTCTTTAGTTTTCAAAATGTTGAAGTTTATCCAAATAAAACATCAACTGTCCTATCAAAACAGAAGAAATTCAATGTTTGTTTCAATGAAATAAAAAAGCTAATTCACATCTTGTCAAAAAACAGAGTTTCCTGATCTGCTGAGTGACCAAGAAAAAAAAATGCATTCATGAAACTTTGTTGGGTTTTTTTTGCTTTTTAAGAAAATCCCTGAAGAATTCTTTTTATATCAAACTAGAATGCTATATAACAATATGCAAAATGGATGGAAGCTATTTATGTGTATCTTCATCAATATGTTTTTCAAAAAGAAGGGTGAAACTCTTGAATAATTATTATTTATTTTATTATATTTTAGTTACTGCACCAACTGGTTAGTATTTGCTTTACAATTCAATGACCCTTGGCAAAGGGTCACCTGTTCTTTTCAAACAATTCTTACCTCAAACCTGACAGACTCATTACAACAAACACAACTTGAAGGATATTTATTGATAAGTCAATGTGAGGTATCTATGGAAGGCTCATACCTTCTTAAGATTTATAATCATTGTGAGATGTACACGTGAGTAATAAGAATGGCCATACTGGGTCAGACCAGAAGTCCATCTTGTCTAGTATTCTGTCTTCCGACAGTGGCCAATGCCAGGTGCTTCAGAGAGACTGAATAGAACACATGGGCAGTGAATGAACCTAGGGCTGGGGAAGGCAAGGCCCCTCCTTCATTCCTGCTGCCCAAAGCCCCACTCCTGCCACTAAGGCCTCCTGTGGGAGCCAAGCACCCTCCTCTCCACATTGTAGGGCCAGGCCCCCAGCCCAATCCCCCTGAGTGGGCTGTGCAAGGCCCCAGCCTTCCTGACCCTGGATCATGGGAAGAGTGTGCAGCTCCAGCCTTCCCGGCCTGAAAGCACAAGGAAAGTAGTCAGCATGCAGCTCCAGCCTTCCTAGTCCCAGAGCCAGAGCACATGGAAGGCACAGAGTTCCATCCTTCCCAGCCACAGAGCAGGGGAAGAGCGGGTGGCCCCAGCCTTCCCAGGCCTGAGGTGGGGGAGGGTGGACAGCCTCAGCCTTCCCAGTCCTCCGGGCAACCCAAGGTGAAGGGAGCCATGCTGAAGCGAGAGGGAGCCTGGAGGCAGAGTGCATAGGGCCATACCTGGCATTTTGGGAAGGCTATGCCTTCCTCTGCCTTGGATACCCACTGCCCATGACAGCACAGGTAATCATCCAGTGATCCATTCCATGCCCAGTTTCTGGCAATATTTAAAGGGGAGAGAAAGAAAGAGGGAGAAAAGATGTAGTATAGAAAAGTATGCTTTATGGACTGGGTTCACCCCATTCAGGCATAGGAAGGGTTAAAAAGCCTGTGCATCCATTCACTGAGGGAAACCCCTGGTGTGTGTGTGCGGGGAGGGGGTGAACAAGTGTGTATAAGTGGCTTGCACACTTCTGAACAGAGCTCCCTTCAATGCAGCAGTATGCATCTCCTGTCCAGGGGTGTGCAAGCCACTTGCACACATAAGCAAGGACAGCTGCAAGTGAGTCTGGAGTCTGCTTCAGTGGGTGGTGGTGGAGATGGTACAGCCACACCAGAAGAGCTGTCAAAGCTGGCATTGACTCGTGCAAGCCATGACTTGACATGCTGCTGCTTGGGGGTGGGGAGCATTTACTTTATTATATAGGAAAAGTAACTTGATAAACATAGACCCAAATTTGTGTTCTGTGGTTCTGGTTTGTGTTATAATCAATTGTTTTCATCTATTTCTCACTTCTAGTTAAATGTTTATTCTTTCCTAAATACATTTCCTTTTGTTTTATCACAAGTGCTCACAAGTAGTGCTGTGTGGTTTACAGGAGTTTCAGTTTAAGGTAAAACTGGTAAATGGGGGAGCATTTTGGTGACCTCTGTACCTTTGGGGGCAGAGGATGTGGAATCTCTTTGAGTAGCCAGTGTCAGGGGCTGGATATCACCGGGGAATGATTCAAATGGCTTTGAAGGCTAGGGTGCACATCTTGTTAATCTGTAAGGCAAAGAGGGTGGGCATAAGTACAGAGGAAAGTGTAAGAGTGGCTGAAGGACTGACACCTAGCTACCACAAGCAAGAATACCTTTTCCTGGAAGCAGTGGGCAACAAGAGGTTCACAGTTCAATGTGTCAAGAAGTGGAGAATTATAGGAGCAATTCTTCTTATCACTTTAATTAGCTATCATTTGTAATGCTCATTTCAAAGGCATCTTAGGCCCTGACCTTTCAACGTAGGCCAGTTCAGGTTGGGCCTCCCTGATCTGGCACCCTCAGGACACAGCCAGTCCCGGAGGTGGGATTTTGCCAGATCACAGGAGGTCATATCTGGCTCCCCTGCTACTAGCTCCTCCCAGGCCTGGACCAGCTGATGGCCTCTTGGCCGACTCCCCCTTGCCACCAGCCTCGCTGCCCTGCTGGTCCCCACACCTCCTTCCTGCTATGCCGGGCAGCTCAACTCCAACCCAGCTCCAGCCCAGCTCCCTGCATGCCAGGCTCCTGGTCCCACCAGGCAGCCTTGCTGAAGCATGCCAAGCTCCTGGCCTCGCAAGGCAGCCGTGCTGCAGCATGCCTGGTCCTGCCAGGCAGCTCCACCGGGTTATGCCTGGCTGCCCAGTTGAGGCGCGCCAGACAGCCCAGCTATGGAGAGATAGGCAGCCCAGCTGCAGTGAGCCCAGCTGCCAGCTCTCCACCAGGACACTCTGGTCCTGGAACTTCCATGGAGTTCTGCCAGATGACAGATGTTGATGGACCAGAGAATCTTAGATTACAGAGGTTCAACCTGTAGCTCAGTCCTTGAGGCTGTGCAAAGTCTTATGGATGTCAAACCAGCAACACTTAAAATGTACTTTAACTACTTGTATGATGAATTGCTCAAAAAAGGGAAGAGGCAACAGAGTTAGAATGGGAAGCCACAACTGATATCTCAGTAACTAATTCAGCCAAAGTTCTTATCTAGCATGTGCAGACCTTTTAGCATCAACACAGTCAAGTAAATTCAATTTACTGAAATTATTCAGCACTACATGCTGCTAAGACAAAGCTTGTAAGTATGACTGTGTTCAAATCTATTAAAGCAGTATTAAAGCCACGTTGGCTATTTGCTGTTTCCAGTCTCCTTTTCTGTGCATTCCCAGGGATGAAAGCATATTGCTTTGTACACTAACTGCGGTGGTGAGGGAAGAGGAGGAGGATGTTGCCCTTGTGGTGGGATGTTAACCCGTGCCGTAGCCCAGAAAGAGTTAATGTGACTCAGAAGGGATTAAGTAACCTGGTAAGCCACACCTGAAGTAGGGGTAGGCTTGACAGGCAACCACTGGTGGAGAACAGAGCCCAGCTGGACTGAAACAAGGTCTGGTATATGACCAGAAAGTGAAGACAGAAGGGCGCCGCAGCATAGAATCTTATAGTCACTCTAGTCTTAGAGAGGGAAAGGAGAAAACTCATGGGCCAGGAGAAATCCTGGGATCCTAGCCCTGAAGAAAGAGCATACATAGAGGAGTGGTGGAATAGATGTCTGATTAAGGGGGGAAGTATGAAAAGACTCCATGAAATGGGAGCAAAGTTTGCAACACTGCAGACCTTGGTTGCTAATTTGAGGGGTCCTGGATTGGAACCTGGAATACTGGGTGGGTGCAGGTTCTCCTACCTGCCATTGGAAAAGTGGCATGTACTTAAACTGGAGGAGTGTCAGGAACAATAACTCGTAAGAAAATGAAGTGTGGCTTTGATGTTCTGGAAGGGGAAAGCGATAGCAATCTGGCCACTGGCCAAAGGCACAAAGAGGAAGTGTCCTGAGTTACAAAGGAGAAGCACTGAAATTCCCTGGAAAGTGAGAGCAGCTGCAGCATGAACAAGGCAGCAGGGGGTGTCAGTCCAGATAGCGCTATCTCCCAGATGCACCCCAGGGAGGCACCCTAGCCATGAACAGAGAACATTGTGACATGTCTCCGTCCCCTTTCGAGAGTATTTTTTATATCAGTAGCCCTGAATAAAGCAGTATTACAAACACACATTCTTATGTGCCAACATTCCACTCCTTCTGGAACATGTAAATGAGACTTTAGTATCCAGGTGTAAGATGGTTAGGCCTCCTGGAGATGTTCCTCCGCCTCTGGGTCAGTGGGCAGCCACTCCACCCCACTGCACAGTCACTTAAAAATAACCCTCCAAGTCAATATATTGTTCAATAACCTGGTCTTAGCCAGGTCGGGGTGAGAGGCAAATTGTTCAGGAGCCTGGCCTTGCTTCAGGCGGGCGCCAGGCCCACCCGGACAGGAGTCAAGAGTCCTGGTTGTCAGTCAGAGCGGGTCAGCAACTAAATCCAAGTGTAGAGTTCCCAGCCCCTGGTTCAGGGCAGGGCAAGCAGCAAACAAACAGTTAGTTCCATGCGCCCTGGCCCTAGGTCAGGGTGGGGCAGCAAACAAACAGTGAGTTCAGTTATACAGAGGGGCTAGGCCCTGGTTCAGGGCATGGCAGCAAGCAAACACAGTCAGTTCAGGAGGCCCTGACCCTTGGTCAAGGCGGGGCAGCACACAAACAGTTTACCAGTTTAGGAGCCCAGGCCTTGTTCCAGGCTGGACAACAAATGAATAGTTTAGCGAGCCCTGCCCTGGGTAAGGGTGGGCAACAAACCAACACAGTCACTTTAAAGGGAGACCAGGCCCTGGTTCAGGGCATGGCAGCAAACAAACACAGGTCTGGGGTCTCCTTGTTCAGAAGGCAGCTCGCCTGCGGTAGCGGAGAAGGGGAGACTGCCAGCTGGTAGGTGGACGGCAGGGGGACACAGGCCCGCCCACTCCACTGCGCCCTGGCCCAGGGCCCTAGATGCAGCAGAGCAGCTACTGCTGGCTCAGCGGGGGCTCCAGCCCAAAATGCGATGACCTAGGGCCTTTACCAGCCCTGGATATCCCCTGGACCACTTCCCTTCTCCCCCTCAGTGGCTACCTGGACTTTCAGCAGGTCACTTGGGAAGTCAAGGGTGGTCTCCTCCAGTTGGGGTCCTGGCGGCCCAATCCAGTCCTCAGCCGCTTGCAGGTTCAGCGGTCCCAGCTGGTGCTCAGGCCACAGCAGGAGGCGGTGTTCCAGATGGTCCTCTGGGTCAGACTGGTCTGCAAGGTCTAGCTGGTCCTTGGGATCCAGCCCAACTGGCGGTCCTTGCAGGTCCGGTGGGCCCACATGGTCCCAGGGTATAGGCTGGTGCAGGGATTCAGGCAGGTCCTCCGGGGCACCCGCAGTCGGAGGCCCGGGCCAAGCCTCAGCCTCCCCGGCTGGGAGCACTGCACAGGCCTCTGGTTTCTCTGGGTCAGTGCGAGTGAGGCCTGAGCTGAGCACCCAGGCTGGCTTCTTATAGCCCTAGCCATGCCCCTGGCTTCCTGTTAGGTGAGTGGGAGGGGCTTTGCTGTGCCCAAAATGGCTCCCGAAGGGGTTCCTCCGCCTCCGGGTCAGTGGGCAGCCACTCTCTCCCACTACACCAGGCTAATAGATTAATAAATATTAAGGCCAAACAGGGACCATTAGATGATCTAGACTGATCTCCTGCTTAACAGAGACCATAGAATTTCATCCTGGTACTCCAGGACTGGGCCTAATGAATAGCATTTTGACTAGTGTGTGTCTTCCAAAAAGATACCAGAAGGTGGAGAATCCACCACATCTCTTGATATTTTGTTCCAGTGTTTATTCACCCTCACTGTTTATTTAAAGTGTGCCTTGTTTTTATTTGAATGTGTCTGTCTTCAGCTTCTTGACATTAGTTCATTTTATGCCATTTTTCTTGTAAGATACAGATTAAATTCTCCACCTGAGTTACTAAATAGCATTTCCTTTGGTTTTCAAATTAATTTGAGAGCTCTCGTCAACCAGTGGTGTAATTTCTATTCCAGGCATTTATACCAGACATGCAGCAGGCTCTGCTAGTGCAGCCCTTCCTGTTTTGTGTTAGAAACCCCTGAAGTCAATACCAGAAGTACTTAAGATGAGCTTTGTGAGTGTCTCTGTATGTTGGACAGCTCAAAATGAAAGAAGGAAATGTTCCCAGAACTGGGAGCTGCAGTTGACATCTCAATAACAAATGCAACGGAATGTCTTATCTGACATATGCAGGCCTTCACTTACAAACTTAATTTTCCATATAAGATCATCAGTTGAGTAAGTTATTTAAATATCAGTTATGGTTGCCTGCTCTGGAAACACTTCCTCATACATAATGAAGGTTACATCTTCTCTTTTTACCCTAGCATCTATGGCAGGTGAATGCATGTCACTGTGCACATCACAAAGCAGAATGCTTTCAGGCCAGTCAGGAAGTGTAGGAATAAGTCACATTAGCATTACAGCATAAGTAGTGTTAGTTTTCTAAAGACTTTTGGACACAATTAAATGTGAGCCTTGTCTCACAAGTTGAATGGAGTATTGAATTATGTTGGTAAATGCTAGATACCTCTATATCTCCAGCAGATTGTGTTCATCATAGGTAGTCTGCATGAATCATGTCTACTGAATGAATCATTGGAATGACAGTTGTCACTTAAAGCACCTAGGTACTGCTGGTCTAGTGATCTACCAAAGAACAGTTCTGACAGCAGTCACAGTCAGGTGCCTAACATTTATTCTTAAAAATTCATTTGAAAAATCATCTTGGATTGCACAACTGTCCTGTTGAGTTCCGCAATAAGTGACAGATATGATTAGAAACATCCGCGAGTTTACATCAGAACTGTAGACTTGCCACACACTTTGGATATCATAAGAATAAGTATCAAATGCATAAGTTTTTGTGGTGTTATTGTTGGTTTGTTTTTGGATGAAGGATGGTGGAGAATGGTTCTATTGGAAAGCAATTCCAGAACATAATTAAGAGAAAACCATTTTATATCCTTTTTATTTGTGCTCTGATGTTGAAAACTGATCAAATGAAACTTTATCCAAGCTCATTAAGTCACTGTAAGGTATTTAATTTGAGTTCCAGCCACCTATACTGAAATTCTGGAGTCATGTTATTAGTGGTTATTTTGGCAGCATCCAAGAGTATCAAGTATTTCAAATTTAGGCCATCTCTGCATCCCACCATTATTAAAATGTATTACAGTCTACCATCACCTCTGATGATTTTTCCTTAGCACCCATCTTGTAAAATCGTCATCATTTTCTGTGTGACCCTTTTTTGAACCTTGTATTTCATATATTATAAGCTATTCTGAGGTTGGCTAATTTACTGCATCATTTATTCAGAATAAGGAATAGTAAAGAGTGTGAGGTCTAATTAAATATATAGTATGTGACCATACAAAACCAAAGCTCCCGCCACGCACTCTGCCTTGATAAATACAAACTTAGGATCTAATTCTCAAAGCATACATTCTGCATTTCATATTGAAGTGGATACTTTTTTTAAAACCTCTTTCAGGATTAGTTGCATATTACTTTTGGTTCTTTTTGCTTTGACTTGTGTTCTTTCTGGCCCCTCCCCCTCAAAATAGCTGAAATTAACTAATACAATACTACCAAAAATTAATGTTTTATCAATAGATTTTCCAGGATGACATATCTACCATAATGGAAAAATGTCTGAAATCTCAGCATTGAATTTTCAGATGCTGTAAATCTCTCTTCGTCCTTAAGCTTACTCTCGTTTCTCTTGCTTGATTTTTCAAGCATATTTACAGCTTCTTGTAAACTTGTATTGGAACTCTAATGTTATTTAAACCTTTTCTAAAACTACTACACTAAACTATGGAAATCATCATTGAGATCATATTAATCTATAACAGGAATAATGTAATTATTACTATATTATGGTTGTTTGCTTAACATGTATTATAAAACTTACTGTGAAAGGATAGTTTTAAGGATATGGGAGCCTTAAATCATGGGGGCTCCTAGAATTCAATTTAACAGCTTCAAAATTCTCTCATTATGCTAAATAGACTTTTTTTTTAGCATTAATTATCTGGAGGTTTTCTACTTAAAAAATTGTCTGTTTTACCTACTAAGTGAAGACCCTACAAAATACCATTTTTCAAATATCATGTTTGGGTTACAAAAGAATTTTTAAAAATTGAAATACTCATACACACATGTCCTCTAGTTCTGCAAATAAAAACTTTTAGCACTTGAATAGTTCCACTGACTTCACTGAAACTAGGAATATGATTAAAAGGAAGAACATGCATAATTATAAAGGTTTGCCTAGTTGGGGCCTTATTTTGTAATTCAGTTGCATTTTTAAGCTAAAAAACATGTGTTCCTGAGCTGAATCCTTTTCAACTTTGGCAGGTTTATTGTTAGAAGTGGAAAATACAGGAATTTAGGCCCAGTCAAAGACAATGAATACTCTGGTTCCAAATGGAGTGGAACTAGTCTATGTGACGACACAAACTTTTGTGTTGCTATAACACAGTAACAAAATATAGTCTATCTTCAGGTATAGAATGTCCTCCTATTAGATAGCTGCAGCGGCACAGGAGCCAGCAAACAGAGCTGTAAACAGGGGAGTTTGAGTGGGAGTTCTGTTGGAGAAGTTTGCATTTGGATTTGGATTTGTATTGTTTGTATGTGTAGAGGCTTGTAGGGGCAGTGTGCTGGGAGAGAAGCTGAGCCCTGATTAGGGGGCGGGGCTTCACTGATTAGGGGTCCTATAAAGGTAGCCTTCTAGTCAGGCAGCGGCATAGATAGCTGCAGTAGCACAGGAGCCAGCAAACAGAGCTGTAAACAGGGAGTTTGAGTGGGGTTTGTAAAGGAGTTTGGATATTGGGACTTGTTTGGGGTTTGTTTTTGCTGTGGAGGGGTGTTTTGGTTTGTTTTTGTGTTCACCGGACTAATAGGTTTTGGTGAGAGAGTAGATAAAACACAGAGGCAGTAGTGGCCATGGCCCAAGTAGTAGAGAACACAAGGAGGATGATTGGATGTGGTAGCTGGTATGTACATGATTCTGGAGGGGGTACCTGAAAGGAGTTTTGTTTGCATGAAGTGCCGCCTGATAGAGCTGATGGAAGAAAAGATCTGAGGACTGGAGATGCAGGTGGAAACTCTGGTTGAGTTTAGAAGGGGGTTTGAGCAAATGATGGAGCAAAGGCATGACGTGGCTGAAGGGGAAAGCTTAGATATGCAGATGGAAGCAGGATAAAGGGCCTCAGAGGGGGGACTGCTGGGCGAAGAAAATGGACAGTGGAAGCATGTGACTAAGAGAACCAGGCAGAGGAAAAGATGGGTCAGTGAAGGAAAAATAGAGCTCAAGAACAGGTATATGGAGTTGGAGAATGAAGAAGGGTACAGCAGGCAGATAATGAAGATGGAAGGGTAAGGAAGAAGAGAAGAGTGGCTAGTCCCATAGATAAAGGGGAAGAGTTAATGGAGACAACACCAATAATGAGCATTAGGAGGATACAGGATGGGTTAAAGAGGATTACAAGGGAAAACAGGAATGGCAAGGACTTGCAGCCAGAGGAAGCAAGAGATAGACCAGAGAATCGCACTGTCACCAGGAAAAGGCAGGTCTACGTGATTGGGGACTCCTTATTGAGAAGACTAGATAGGCCTGTAACCAGAGCTGATCCAGAGAATAGAAGGGTGTGCTGTCTGCCAGGTGCTAAGATACGGGATGTGGAACTGAGGTTGAAGAGAATTATTAAGGAGCAGGAAGGAATCCATTGATCATCCTTCATGTAGGAACAAATGATACTAGATTCTCGCTGGAACGAATTAAGGGAGACTATGCTAGGCTGGGGAGGACGCTCCAGGAAATTGAGGCTCAGGTGATCTTTAGTGGGATTCTGCCTGTTCCTAGAGAAGGGCAACTAAGATGTGACAGGATTATGATGATCAATAGATGGCTTAGGCAGTGGTGCTATAAGGAGGGCTTTGGGATGTATGGTCACTGGGAGGCATTTATGGACAGAGGACTGTTCTCTCGGGATGGACTTCACCTAAGTAGGGAGGGAAATAGACTTCTAGGATGGAGGCTGGCTCAACTGATTAAGAGAGCTTTAAACTAGGAATTTGGGGGAGACGGTTGGGAGATGTCCAGGTAATCTCTACGCCGGATTTTAACACTGAGAGGGAGGAAAACGAAGTAAGAAAGGATATAGCTGGGGGTAGGAAAATGTACATGAGGAAGGGTAGGGTGGATACTAGTCTAATAGGTCATATTGGAGGTACAACGTCCGTGCCAAATTGGGTAAAGAATGTGAGTGAGGCCAAACAGCAAAAATTAAGATGTTTATATACCAATGTGAGGAGCTTAGGTAACAAAATGGAGGAACTAGAGCTATTGGTCCAGGAAGTGAAACCAGATATTATAGGAATAACAGAAACATGGTGGAATACTAGGCATGACTGGAGTACAGGTATTGAAGGGTATGTGCTGTTTAGGAAAGACAGAAATAAGGATAAAGGTGGTGGAGTCGCATTGTATATCAAAGATGAGGTAGATTGTAAAGAAATAAAAAGTGATGGAATGGAGAAGACAGAGTCTGTTTGGGCAAAAATCACATTGGGGAAGAAAACTATCAGATCCCCCCCCCGGGATAGTGCTTGGGGTGTGTTTTAGACCACCAGGATCCAATCTGGATATGGATAGAGACCTCTTTAATGTTTTTAATGAAGTAAATACTCATGGAAACTGCGTAATCATGGGAGATTTCAACTTTCTAGATATAGACTGGAGAACAAGTGCTAGTAGTAATAATAGGGCTCAGATTTTCCTAGATGTGATAGCTGATGAATTCCTTCATCAAGTAGTTGCTGAACCAACAAGGGGGGATGCTATTTTAGATTTGGTTTTGGTGAGAAGAGGACCTCATAGATGAAATGGTTGTAGGGGACAACCTTGGCTCAAGTGATCATGAGCTAATTCAGTTCAAATTAAATGGAAGGATAAACAAAAATAAATCTGAGAGTAGGGTTTTGATTTCAAAAGGGCTAACTTTAATAAATTAAGGAAATTAGTTAGGGAAGTTGATTGGACTAAAGAAATTATGGATCTTGAGGTGGAGGAGGCCTGGGATTATTTTAAGCTAAAGTTGCAGAAGCTGTCAGAAGCCTGTATCCCAAGAAAAGGGAAAAAATGTATAGGCAGGTGTTAGACCAAGCTGGATGAGCAAGCATCTCAGAGAGGTGATTAAGAAAAAGCAGAAAGCATACAAGGAGTGGAAGATGAGAGGGATCAGTAAAGAAAGCTACCTTATTGAGGTTAGAGCATGTAGGGACAAAGTGAGAGAGGCTAAAAGTCAGGTAGAGTTGGACCTTGCAAAGGGAATTAAAACCAATAGTAAAAGGTTTTATAGCCATATAAATAGGAAAAACAAAAAAAGAAGTAGGACCGCTAATTACTAAGGATGGAGTGGAGGTTAAGGATAATCTAGGAATGGCCCAATATCTAAACAAATACTTTGCTTCAGTCTTTAATGAGGCTAATGAAGAGCTTAGGATAATGGTAACATAACAAAAGGGACTAAGGATATGGAGGTAGATATTACCATATCCGAGGTAAAAGCCAAACTTGAACAGCTTAATGGGAGTAAATCAGATAATCTTCATCCAAGAATATTAAAGGAACTGGCACATGAAATTGCAAGTCCATTAGCAAAATTTTTAATAAATCTCTAAACTCAGGGGTTGTACCATTTGATTGGAGAATTGCTAATATAGTTCCTATTTTTAAGAAAGGGAAAAAAGCGACCCGGTAACTGCAGGCCTGTTAGTTTGACATCTGTAGTATGCAAGATCTTGGAAAAATTTTGAAGGAGAAAGTAGTTAGAGACATTGAGGCTAATGGCAATTGGGACAAATTACAACATGGTTTTACAAAAGGTAGATCGTGCCAAACCAACCTGATCTCCTTTTTTGAGAAAGTAACAGATTTTTTAGATAAAGGAAATGCAGTCAATCTAATCTACCTTGACTTTAGTAAGGCATTTGATACAATACCACATGGGGAATTATTGGTTAAATTGGAAAAGATAGGGATTAATATGAAAGTTGAGAGGTGGATAAGCAACTGGTTAAAGGGGAGACTACAGCGGGTCATACTGAAAGGTGAACTGTCAGGTTGGAGGAAGGTTACTAGCGGAGTTCCTCAGGGATCAGTTTTGGGGCCAATTTTATTTAATCTTTTATTGCTGACCTTGGCACCAAAAAGTGGAAGTGTCCTGATAAAATTTATGGATGACACAAAGTTGGGAGGTATTGCCAATTCAGAAAAGATCGGGATATCATACAGGAAGATCTGGATGACCTTGTAAATTGGAGTGATAGCAATAGGATGAAATTTAATAGTGAGAAGTGTAAGGTTATGCATTTAGGGATTAATAACAAGAATTTTAGTTATAAGCTGGGGACACATCAGTTGGAAGTAACGGAGGAGGAGAAGGACCTCGGAGTCCTGGTTGATTATAGGATGACTGAGCCGCCATTGTGACATGGCCGTGAAAAAGGCTAATACGGTCTTGGGATGTATTAGGCGAGGTATTTCCAGTAGGGATAAGGAGGTGTTAGTGCCATTATACAAGGCATTGGTGAGACCCCATTTGGAATACTGTGTGCAGTTCTGATCTCCTATGTTTAAGAAGGATGAATTCAAATTGGAACAGGTACAAAGAAGGGCCACTAGGATGATCCGAGGAATGGAAAACCTGTCTTATGAAAGGAGACTCAAGGAGCTTGGCTTGTTTACCTTAACCAAAAGAAGGCTGAGGGCGGACACGATTGCTCTCTTTAAATATATTAGAGGGATAAATACCAGGGAGGGAGATGAATTATTTAAGCTTAATACCAATGTGGACACAAGAACAAATGACTATAAGCTGGCTAGTAGGAAGTTTAGACTTGAGATTAGACGAAGGTTTCTAACCATTAGAGGAGTGAAGTTCTGGAACAGCCTTCAAAGGGAAGTAGTGGGGGCAAAAGATCTATCTGGATTCAAGATTAAACTAGATGGGTTTATGAAGGGGATGGTTTGATGAGATAACATGATCTTGGTAACTAATTGACCTTTCACTATCAGTGGTAAATAGGTCAATGGAGGGATGATAGGAGTTACTATAGAGAACTTTCTGGGTGTCTCGCTGGTGAGTCTTGCCCACATGCTCAGGGTTTAGCTGATCGCCATATTTGGGGTCGGGAAGGAATTTTCCTCCAGGGTAGATTGGCAGAGGCCCTGGAGGTTTTTCGCCTTCCTCTGTAGCATGGGGTACAGATCACAGCTGGAGGATTCTCTGCATCTTGGGGTCTTCAAACTATTTGAAGGCTTCAATATCTGAGATATAGGTGAGAGGATTATTCTAGCAGGGGGTGGGTGAGATTCTGTGGCCTGCATTGTGCAGGGGGTCAGGCTAGATGATCATAATGGTCCCTTCTGACCTTAAAGTCTATGAGTCTATGATACTCGTGTTGTAAAATATCTCTGAAGACAGTCAGCTATTTATTATATTACTGGCATATGTTTTATTGTAACTCAGTGTCTAGCCCCCAACTGTCTGCAACAATTTTCCAATACTTTTTCATAACAGATACTAACAGTTGAAAAATAACAAGATTATGCTCTTGGAAAAATCTATCCTAAAAGCACAATTTCTATTAAGTTTAGTATAACATAGACTTGGAAGACAATCATCCCACCCTTTCCTATCTTACTTGCACATTTCAAAGAAAAAAGATTATCTCTTATAAATTAACCAAAGTTATCAAATAGCTGGAGTTTCCCCTACTTATTGAATCATTATTTACATTGCATAGGGCTGGTCTTGTTGAAGCTGGAAATGAGCAGGCCAAATTGTAATCTTTTGTAGATAAAAACAAAATATACTTGTTTAACTTACATTTCTCTTTAGAAGTAGTAAGGCACAAATCATATATATTATTATTTTAATATCTGGAATTTTGGATCCTCAGCAAGTCTAAATCAATGTAGCTCATGGATGTCAGTGGGGTTAAGTTGATTTATACGAGCTGAGAATCTTGACTTATATTTATTGGAGACTATATCCAGCTATGTAGGGGGATGGATTTTATGCTCTACTGAACCATTTCCATCTCTAAATACCATGATTTTATGGGTTCTCCTATATGATGCTATAATGGCCCCACCACAAGTCTCCAAATGTTCAGCCTTATATAGTTCTAAAGCATCCCTTCATGATGTCATCTTACAGATGTTACAGGAGAAATTAAATAAACTGCTACCAATAGTTCCCCAATTTCTAGTCAGCACTGATGTAAATAAGCTATAGCTTATACCATGGTGCTCTAGCAGGTTCCTCTTATAAAATGAGGAAATTTGGTTAAAGAAAGAGTCAGTTTTATAGAAGATAATAAGGTCTCAACGGTAGCCAGATTACGACCTTTAGCCTTTTTTCCCTAAGACCCAAAAGAAATAAAATTACATGTCTGATCAGATTCTGCAGATATTACTTAGGTGAAATTCCCTTTAAAGTCAAAGTGAGTTTTTCCTGTCTAAAAATGCAGAATTGGCCTATAAACAGTTTTGTTTGGGCATTCTAATTTCCCCTATGAAATACTTGGAAGAAATTGAAACTAGTAGCACATTTTTCCCCAAAGTCTCTTCACTTAAGGACCCCACAAGGGAGTGATAGGTAGCATAGCCTGTCCCCTCACTATTCTGTCCACCAATTTGGCCTAGTTTGTGATACACCAATTTTGATCTCTAGTTCCACACATTTTTTGTTTAATAGGCATGATCTTAACACAGTCCTTGAGTTATATCTGTAGGCCTTTTTGTTTGGACTGATTCAGTCATCTAATCTCACTTTGGAAAAATTACAAATCAACATTTTGTACAAATCAACATTTTGTTGTAGATTATTGTGATATTTTATGAACTTACACTCACTTTCTGAAGTTGAACTCACAGCTAGGATAAATTTGTAAGCCCTATTATTACAACAAGTCCCCTAGATAGAGAAGTCTTAGGAGAGCAAGAGCCAGAAAAGTGTATCTGCTGGGTAAGACAGTAACAGGAAATGAGTGGAAGTTCTCCTATCCTAGAGGTGAAGAAAAAATAGATGAAGTCTGAGTTGTAAGGGAGAGACTTTGCGTTTTTGTGTACACTAAAGGTGACTTTTCAATCAAATTATAATAAAAACCATCACCGAGAAATGGAGGGAAATAAAAATCCAAACACAGACTCTGGTGAAAGCCTACTTTAGCTATTGGTACAGTAGTATACGGAGATTGGTGAAATGTGCCATGAAAATAAATAAAGTTCATATTCAATATTCAAAACAAACAGAAGGCACTCAAGCTATTAAGTTCTGCCTGGCACAAAATGAAAATAGCTACATATGGGAATGTTTGAATTAGGGTGGTAGGAACTAAAGCTGACACATGCATATTGCAGTTTAATAAAGTGCATATTTTGTATTTTTTTTATGCTTATTGCTTAATATTTTCTTCAAGCAGTCACTGTTGCTTCATATGACTTTACAGATTACACTCTGGCAATAGCACATGCTTGTAGATACCTGTAGTACTCAGTATATTCTTTTGAAGAGCAAGTTATAAATTTCTAGCCACATGCAGCTTTATATTAGTTGGTTTTCCCGAGCCTAGCCTCTTCCCTTGGTTTTGGTTATGAAACAGTAATTTTGTTTTAGTAGGAAAACAAATGACTAATTAGCCACTCTTAGGGTATGTCTAGATTACATGGCTCCTTCAATGGAGCCATGTAAATGAGTTTACTAGACATAGGAAAATGAAGTGGCGATTTAAATAATCGCCGCTTCATTTACATCAAAATGGCCACCGCGCTGTGCTGATCAGCTGTTTGGCGGCACAGCGGGGCAGTCTGGACGCGCCGCGGTCGACAAGGGAAGCCTTTGTCGACCGCTCTGGTAAACCTCATTTCACGAGGCATAACGGAGCAATCGACAAAGGCTTCCCTTGTCGACCGCAGCGCGTCCAGACTGCCCCGCTGTGCCGCCAAACAGCTGATCGGCACAGCGTGGCGGCCATTTTGATGTAAATGAAGCGGTGATTATTTAAATCGCTGCTTCATTTTCCTATGTCTAGTAAGCTCATCTACATGGCTCCGTCGACGGAGCCATGTAGTCTAGACATACCCTTACTGTCTGAGCCCTCTTACTGTCTGTTTTTTCACAGGTTAAAGAAAAATATTTTTGTGGGAACCATTTGTTAAAACATTGGCAGCATCTCACTCAATTCTCTGTTCTCCCTGATCAAAATAAAAAAATACAAATTCTTTATTTACAAAAGAGAACATTTTTATAACAATAGCGCAACCCTTCAATATGCCTCACCATGTGTCACTGTACATTAAACTACCATTCTATAGAATGAAGAAAGTTAAAGTCATAGTACTGAGTTTTATCAACTTGAAAATAAAAAAGTATTACCACTAATCTCCATACAGGACTGAACTTGATGGAGAACTAGGAGTACTCTCTTGGCAATACGAGTGCTGGAACTTTGTAGCTGTTCTGCACAGGTCATTTATAATTAAACATAAAAACCATATGCAAAACAGAAGTCCTTTATATAAAGTCTATATACAATGTGTAAGAAAACTCTTGAATACCTCACTTTTTGCTTAAGAAGCAAAACACATATGATGAAATCCTGGCCTTAGTGAAGTCAGTGAAAGTACGTCTACACTGCACGCCTATTTCGGAATAAGCTATTCCGGAAGAAATACTCTGAAATAGCTTATTTCAAAATAGCATGTCTGCACTATAGTGAAGACTCAAAATTAGTCCGAGACAGGCTCCCCTAATGTGGACGCACTTCCTTGATTTAGAGCCCCAAGAAGCACTGGGGAATAATTACTTAGAATGGCCCTGGTGAGGAGCTATTTTGAAATAGTAGCAGCGGAGCGTTCACACTACTGCTATTTTGAAATAGCTATTTTGAAAGAGGGTTATTCCTTGTGGAATGAGGTTTACAGAAGTTGGAATAAGTCATCCGTTATTTTGACTTAATTTTGAAATAATGGAATTGCTGTGTAGATGCTTGCATTGTTATTTCAGAATAACGGTTGTTATTCCGAAATAATGCTGCTGTGTAGATGCACCCTGAGAGTTTTGCCATTGACATTCAATAAATCCAGGATTTCACCAATTTTTAAAAATCTGATTATGGTTGCAAGCATGAGCTTTCTTCAGATTATACCCTAAATCGAAAATGTACAATCTCCTTGACTTCAGTGGGCATGCACAAATGTAACTGACTGATTGAAACTTGGTAACTATTTCTCATGATAAAGTACAACATAAAAGTTTGTCCTAACAATGATGCACAATGCGGATTTTTCATTCAGCCTCAACTGTTTGGTTCTGAAGTGAAAGCAGTACTATTTCATTTTGCTTACTAAAATAAACAGATACAATTCAATTATGCAGAGAGCAGATCTGTTGAGTAGCATGGTGCCATTTTTGCCTAGTTATATTTGGATTGTTTTCACTCTATATTTCACTTTTAATATCTGAACACTAATGATTACTGCAAATGATACTTCAGCTTTAACACAAAAAGAACCTTATCTCTTCCAGTATTTTTGGAAAGTTCATATTTCTCATATTTTGTAGCTAGTTCCATAATTTAAAATGAATAATCTCTTTTGACAACTAAACTGATTGTAACCATAAGGTTTGCTTATTTAAGCTTTAGTATTCTGGTAGCATGCCTATGACTGATTGAGCAGCAGGACACCATTTGTATACAAGCTAACATGTTCACTGGACATTAATGAAACCGCAGCCCTGTCTATTTTATATTTAAACATGAGCCAAATTTAGTTGGCTACAAAAAACTTGTAGACCCTCAAAACATAGTTCCAAATAAAGAACTGTTGTTTTTTTCCCCTTTCAGGATATGTATTTAATATGTACCCATTTAAATATCAGTAAAGGGTCATGAATGGAAAATTTCTAAAATTAAAATGAATAAAAATGTTCATAAAGTGTAAGTGTCCTTTTGGGGTATTAATTACACTCTCTAGGATTTCAATAGATGTCTTACAGTCTCTTTTTTAATCTAACTTTTGGAAACAATAACTAATGACACTGATTTATTCAGTTCTATTGTGCCTGTCACACTTCAAATAAAAGACACTTTAGAATAAGATAGTCTATTTAAGACACATTTAAACAAACCAGGGGGTAAAGCTTCCTGGGAAAATGGGATTTAAGTGTCTAGAAAACAAGATTAGCCTTCTCCACTTGATCTTTGGTGAAATAAAGTTGAAATGAGATGTTTCAAAGCTGACAGGTCCTAGTGCATTCCACTTTTTCATTGCATTACTGAATCAGAGAGCAGAGGCCATAGGCTTTTGCTGCCCTTTTATTGTTGCTTGGTTCCGTTGAGTTGATTCCCACGTGAGAATGTCTATTACATATATCTATAGAGCAGCTAAGGCTTCACTAATAGCTCTGTACTTTAGAATGGCTCTTGAGCCAATCCTATAGACTTCTTGTAGTAGTTGGATAGACTCAGATCCCTATGATTAATTGCATGTGACATTTGATACATTTTTTAAAAAGTTCAGCATAGTAGGAAGAACACACAAACCCTGTCACAAAACGATTTTGTATAGATTCCATTTCAATTGTTAGAACCTCTTACAGTAGTACATCACGTAAAAGTGATAAATGTGCGGGGGGAAATGGTTGACATGTTTTTACTGACTTTCATCATTGTCTTAAATTCACACTTAGTGTGCCTTCATAACAGATAATAAAAAAGCAGACAGGGATATGTTACTTTCTAGTCATTTTTGTAATGCAGAGGACCTCAATGGTACACAGTGGAGAAGCTGAAAATACCACCGCAGCTACTGAATTCACTGCCAAATTTTATAACTGAGTTCAGAAAAAATACCTCTCCAAGGAAATTTTTCTTCATATGATATAGTGATCAAAAGTACTTCAGCATTCCAAATGTATTCTGTAAAAGTACAGGGCTTCAGGTATACAATGTAACAGTGTCACCTTCGTAAGTCTGTATGTAGAAGCAAATATAATGACTAAAATTTTCAAAATTGTGGGTCAAAAGTTAGGCACCTAGATTCATTTTTATTAGGCATCTAAGCACCCTGATGTTTTTCAAATGTGCTTTTTTACATTTGAACTGTGTCCCCTCTGAAAAATAAAATCAGGCCACTTATTTAGGGATTTAAAAATAGCAAATGCATAAAGTTTACATTTAGATTTTGGAAACTGTTTTGGGCAGGCAACTCATCTTCATGCATTTGTGTGCTCAATACATAAAAAAAAAAAGACGTACCCATATTTAAAAATTGTGGTATTTTTGGCCATGATGGAATATTGTATTTTAGTGATGAGCAAATTAAAAATAATACGGGGGCCGGGAGTGGATGGCCCAGAGAACTGATAGTAGCACACATGGCATTTTGCCTCCTTTGTCTCCAGGTCAGATCTAGCCTAAGTTGGCAACCATCAATAAAGAGCTAATAGTTTTGGTAGAGCCCCATGTTCTTTACCAATACAAAGTAGCATGAAATAAAATGATGGACAATGTATAAAACTAAAAACTCACCCTTCAATGGCAGCTCCTGTCCTGTATGGCTGGGCCTAGCTTCCACTCTGGTTGTTGTGACCTGGCACACACACACTTGCAGCACCACTCAGGTTTGCCCTGGTCACCTTTCTGCAATGGGGTGTTGTAGATAAATCTGACTGAGTGATTTTGCAACCTGGCACATAGGGTTGCAGTGGTGCTTATGTAATCACCACTGGGCGGATTTGAACCTGGGACCTTACTATAGAAGCCTCTACCCTCTGAGCTAAAAACCAGCTGGCTCCCAGCACAGCTAGGTGCATGGGTTACACTTACTCAAATGTTGGAAAGGCAGGTGGCCCAAACCTGAGTAAGCCTCTCTATCCCATGGCCCCTCTCCCCAACTTTTGGAGAAAGGAATTAACCCCACGCCCAGGGACTGCTTCTCTCCTGAGGAACGGGCCCTGATATTCTCTTTTCACCCTGTGTGGATAAAAAGCTTCAGTGAGGTGAGATTAGCAGCTCCCAGATCTTTCAAGAGGACAGTAATGCCATCTGTCAGGGGGAAATTATGTGGTTTTGGTGTTTTTAATAGCTCTGGTGTCATCCAGGAAGTTTTGCATTAACCTTATTGAAATACCATTCATATTTGAAATTAAATCATAGTTGTGAAATGTAACTTTTTCTTTTCTATCTGAAGGAGTTGGCCATGTACATTAAATGTAATTTAGTACAGCATGTTGTATGTTCTACTGTAAATATATCATAGGAAGATATCTGTTTGGCAAACATATACAAATTCTAGGAATTTTAAATGCTTATTTATGTAGTTATATAGAAAATCTTTCAGAAAACCTTATGATTCCCCAGGCTCCAATAAGACAGACATTACAAGTATTCTAATCTGATGTTATGAACATTATGTTTATCTGTAAGTTGGGCTTGTAGCTTGCTGTGGAACCAAAAAATAAGGTGGAAAGGGGGATTAATATATTTTTTTATGTCAGTCAAAGAAACTATGTAAAAATGTAATATTTTTCCATGACAGAACTGGTCCCTATGTGTCCTGCAAGCTGAATCCGCTCACTTCTCTGAGAAAAATACTTTTTAACATACTCATGTTAGTCCTGCAGAAGATAGATGCATGGGAGAATGAACGGGTCTTTTATGTGAATCATTAATTATGAATCATCAACAGAATTGTAGCAAAGTTCCACATGCAAAATCTTTACCAGGAATGATTCTTGGACTAGAAGGAGCCCAGCTTGATGCTGAGATTCCAGACTGAGTTTACAGGGTTGGCAGTTAGAAAAGGCATGTATTTTTCTTGTAAAATGAGAAATTTTGATCTGGAGTAACAAAGGAACGATAAACATGCGGCCCAATGATGACATTTTTAAAGAGATTTTTTGTAGCATAATTATAGTTTAAGGTCACTTTATGTAGCATGAGTTGCTGGATTTGCTCAGAGAAATTACTAAAAGATGTTCAGCCCTTATCCATGTTCCAATCAGTATTTTGGACAATACTTCTTTAAATTAGAAATTATTTGGGACCAAATACATACATTAGAAATTTTCAAATAGGTCAGTGTCCTTTCCTTCCTTTTTTTTTTTTTTTTTTTTGAATGTATCACTCATCCTCAACCTTCCTTGCCCTATCACCTTTTGACTCTAGCTCAGCACCATATTATATCTAAAATTTAACTTTGAGAGCTCTATAAACCAGATACCACAGAATGCAAGGAGTGAACTAGGGATGTCAAATCCTGATTTAACCTTAAGTTTAACATGTTAACTGATTAATGGGGATCCCACACCCTGTTGCTCCCCTCCCCTATGTGGGGGGGGCTGCTTCTGCTCCTGGACACCCTGTGAATGGGGCTGCCACTCCCACCTCCACCCCTTGCATGCACAGGCAGCCAGCTCCTACTTCCAGCCTCTCTACCCCATGCGGCTGGAGCAGCCTTCTGCCCACCGTGGACCATGTGGGGGGGGCTGCTCTCAGGTAATGCTTAACTGGTACCCAGTAAGCATCACTTGGTAAAGGTCATGCTTACCAGGTAACCAGTTGCATCCCTGGAGTGAATTACACTCTGAACCTGCATTCTGATCACTTAGATGCTAATTAGTTCCCCAGAGGAAGCTGATTGGGGTAATTATCTAATCAGGCTGGTGGGCATAAATTCCAAAAAATGAAAGTGCTGGAGGTGGAGCAAGTTCTTCAGAGAAAGGAGATTCTGTCTCCCCCTCAAGTCCTGAAGAGAGAGTGAAAAGTTATTGTAAACAGACTGTTGCATGGGACTATGGTGGTATTGATGAGAACTTGAAATAAAAGTCAGTGAGTGCAGAGCTGGTGAAGTTGGTGCAGTTTCTGCAATTTGGGCATTGTAAAATATGTACCAATTTACTAATTGATGTTAAACTGATCAGAATGAAAGTCATTTGCTCCTGGTGACTATACTGATTATTAGCTGCTAGAAAAATACAGTGCTGAAAATAGAATGTTGTATCCATAACAATGACCACTGTTTAGCTTTCCAGCCGGTACTTATTTAATATTCTTCTTTATAATTATTTTACACTTTTAAAAGTTTATAATAATAGACTCCACCTCAGGATTTCACCTCTGCTCACACATCATTAACTGCCAAAAAAAGACCTCCTGTCAGTCATTGTCCTTAAACCGGGGATGTTATTGTTAAAAAGAAGTAATACATTCAGCTTAGCTTCAGAGTATCTGGAAATATGTTGTTTACATTTCTACTTTTATTTACAGGCCTGGAACTTTAATGTCTACTGATTCTGTAGGAAGGATGTGGGTTGGTTTTTGTTTGTTTTGTAAAACTCAGTACAATTTAATGGAACTCACCTTTTAGACTGGAAATCTTCTGCAGGAAAACTGGAAATGTAACACTTCAAGATTGAATATTTGAGGCATCAAGTGGATACTCTATATGAAACTCTCCCCTGTTTCAGACTAGAATAGAACATTCTCACATGATATAATACCCAGTGACCTAGTGGAAGCTTCTACCACTGCAATGTTCATCATTGCTAGCACAGTTAGGCTCCAGTAGTGTTCAGATCTTCCCTTGAATATACATTTTAACTGCTTTGTTTGCAATTAGCTAGACTTTGTTCATTTTTTATTCCCAGGAATTTCTCTGAATTCGGATACACAAGAAAAATATATATCCAAGATGAAATCTGGATCTACTGAAATCAATGGCAAAACTCCCATTCATTTCAGTAGGGCCAAGATTTCACCCTGTTGTCATCCACTCTAAAAACGTGACATTCACCCCATTGAAAGGTCAAGAGAAAACTGTACTGTCTCAGAGGCTCAGCCCATGAGGAAGGCTATACTATTATTGGTTGCAGTGGGTTTGATGACTAGGACAGCGATCTTTGAGGTTTCGACCCTTTAATGTCTCCAGAAGTTTTAAATGTAAGGAAAAATGAAACAAAACATACTGTTGTAGTGTGGAAAAACCGTGGGAAATTATCAAGGAGGCGGGGAATATCAGTGAAGTCCGTGCTGCAGAATTTTCTCCCAAATTTCACCTCACAAAGGAGGGATTTGGGAGACTGCTGAGTAGGCAAAGGTTAAGATCCCCCCTGTGGGTATGTCTAGACTATGACAGAGGCATGTAAATTAGACTACCAGACATAGTCAGTGAAGTGGGGATTTAAATATCCCCCACTTCATTAAAATAAAAATGGCCACCACGCTGTGCCAGCTCAGCTGATCGTCGACACAGTGCGGTAGTCAAGACACGGATCGGTTGACAGGAAACACTTTTGTCGACTGCTCCGTTATGCCTCGTGAAACGAGGTTTACAGGAGCGGTCGACAAAGGCGTTCCCTGTCGACTGATCCGCGTCTTGACTGCCGCACTGTGCCGATGATCAGCTGAGCGGCGGCATATTTTAATGAAGTGGGGGATATTTAAATCCCCGCTTCATTGACTATGTCAGGTAGTCTAATTTACATGCCTCTGTCGGCAGAGGCATGTAACCTAGACATACCCTGTATGTCCAGGGGATTTAGAGGGTATGAAGCCCAAAAGAACCATGAATGTAGGAACCACAATGTGAGCAATACTGCCTCCCCATTTTTCTGCTTGCTGTGCCTCTGTCTGTGGCATCAGAGTTCCTGCCCATTGCCTGGGTCCTGAGACTGCTTATTAGTGTTTAAAATGAGTGATTTTTGTACAATACCCATCAGTATTTAGCTGCAAGTTTGGGGCATTTGGAAGTATGGAGGACAATGACTATGTCAAAAAAAAAAAGAGAGAGAGAGAGAGAGATTCAATGTTCCTTCTGTCTATACTCATGGCAAGCATTCTTCAGACCAGGATAAGGGTATTGAGCGGGTCCTTGGTTGACATAACTGATTCAGAACAAGGAAACGTATAATTTTGAACACTTTCTTTTGGACTATATTTCTGTTGCTGCTATAATTGGCAAGTTCTATGGGAGGTAACAGATCATGCAAATGAGTGATTCCATGACTTTTTTCCAATCACAGAATGAAGGAGGATCAGTGAATCACAGAAATTAGTGTATTCAGTGCATACGCTGTCTCTTTATTGCATTTTTATTGCCCTGTCCAGACTAGTTTATCCTATTCTGCAGGCTATTACATCTCTCTCAGGAAAAAAATTTTCTTCATTTGATCCTGTTAATTCCCATGAATTCTTTTTATACCATCAGAAGGAATTTTTGTTCTCTGTCCTTAGTGTTTTTAATCTACAAATAATATAGATGATTATTATTCCCTCAGAATTATGAGAAATAGGGTCATTTGTATTTCTGTGTTCTCATTGAATTCCAAATCCTCTGTTCAATATTAATCTTTACAAATTAATTAACATTTTATTTATATTAATTGCAAAGTACTATTAAGACACCAAATAAAACTAGATCAAAGACAGAACCCTGCAGTAACTGTCTAGATATCTCCCAGATTGATAATTTGCAATATATATCATAAACCTTTACTTATGATCTATTGGCCAGTATTTAACTCCGCTGTATCATCTTCATCATGCCTTCACTAAAATCTACCAAGCTTATGTTTGTAAAATTTCTTAGAAAGTGTGGTTTATTATGCCCTTATTGTCTGGTTTATTTGTGTGGGGTTTTTTTTAAGTAAATGCCTAGTAAATGGAAAAGAGTAAGAGAAAAATCTAAGATATTAACATGTAGGTAACTCAACCAGCAATTCCAAAAAATCTCTACCTTGACTTACTGCTACAATCAGACATTCCTGTTGTTTGACAGATATGAGATTGACTAGCATACGTGAATCCAGATACAAATATAGTTTCTAATACAGTAAAACGCCAATAGTCCTGCATCCAATAGTCCGGCACTCCTGATAGTCCGGCATCAAAATGGCAAGAGCCTAGTGAGTGAGCTTCGGCAAAAAATGAGTCACAAGGTAACAGCGGCAGCAGCTGAACTGAGCAAAAAGGGTAAAAAAGGCTTAAAAAAACTAAAACATTATACTGTATACAGTATGTACAATAAAAAGGGTTAAGAACACTTTATATACAGTGTATAATGTATACAGTATATACATAACCATTTTATAGTACCTCCTGATAGTCCGGCATATCTGATAATCCGGCACCACCTAGGTCCCATAGGTTCCGGATTATCGGAAGTCTGCTGTACTAAGTTACCTGCTACCTCCCACTGTGTGGAGCAAATGGTAGCAAAATGCACCATACTAGGAGCCAGTCCCATGGCTCTACTTCATTCTTTCCCTGACCTTTCCACATTTCATGGCCATTTCTTCACAGAATTACGGTCCTTGGTGGAGAGTGAGTGGAACAGAGAAAAATCTGGAGGCAGACACTGGGTTTGGATTTGGCTTGCTTTTCCTGGGTGTGGCAAATTTCTATTTCACCCACATGTCACTGCTGCTTAGAACAATAATAATTCCTCCTGGTTGCAACCCTCCAACAGTCACTGCGTGCTGACATCGGGTTGGAAGGCTATCAAGGCAACTGTAGGAAGGCGCTGGACACTCCAGCTTCCTGGAAGCCTCCTAACACTTGTGGGATTTCCATGAATTTGAGAGCCTGGACCCACTGTTATTTCTAAACCCAGGCATGGGTGAAACAAATACTGTTTCAAGTGCTGCACTGGGTGTATGTGTGTGATGGGGGAGGAAATCAATGATGAGAAACTTTCTGAATATCTAAACCCAGACATGGTATAAACCGTATATTTGTAGCCCTCTGTTTGTTTTTAACACAAGCTGTCCTGCTCCTTCAATGAAGGGTAAAGGTTAAATAGGTCATGAAATGTTTAATTGCCAGCTCTTTGTTTTGTTATGGTTGATAAACCAAAAGCTGATTTAGCTAAAATTACAATGTTTAGCTGTGTACCTTAGGAAAAGAGTTTACATGTAAGGTCAAGTGTTCAAGTCAACCTGAAAGAAATGAGCAGTGTTATAATACTCCTTGTGCTGTGAAAACCTGAAGCTGGCTAACTGTTCAAATGGTGAAACTTTCATCTCAAATATGTGCCTCAGTAGTGTATGTGTGGCGGGGGGAGGGAATGTGAGGGGAGTTTTAAGAAACATAAGGACTTTGATTCAGAGCTCTTGTTTGACCTTGACAGCAAATGTATTGAAGTCATGATTTTTTCTCCCTATCCACTCACATTCAGCTGGGATTTTTAATCAGGCATTTGCAACAAAGTTTTACAAGACAATGTGTCATGTGAAAGACACCCCAATAGCACAAAACCTGTTATACTTCAAGTTTTATTTTGTAGCCTTGTATGCATGTTTATATTGAAAATGTAAATCCTGTCTGCCATGAAAGAGAAAAGATTCTTTAATCCCATTCTTAAAGCCTAAGTAACTAATTTTCAGATTATATTCCTATGTGATGAGACTCCATGGTCCTCTTTTGGGAAAATTTTCCAAATATAGATATATACCTAAGTAAGGAAGAAAATGAGCACTCTGGCATAAAATTCACTTTAAAATAATCTTTTCTTTAGCTTAAAGTGCTTAGACTGAGATTTACAAAGGAGTCTAAGAAAGCTAGGTGTTCAGTGTCTATTGAAATTCGATGGGATTTAAGTACCTAATTCACCTGGGCTGCTTTGAAAATCCTAGAGTAAAATGGTGGACTGTAACAGTCCAGAAGAAACAGTAGTCTGTCACATAAAACAACATCATGGTTGTTTTAGAATGGTCAGTACACAAGACCATTGGACAAATTTATTAAAGTTGTCTTATTAGTATGTATTTTTAAAATATGTGCATGTCTATAATTTATCAGCTTGCAAATAGTGGTTCCAAAGAGCTTAATAATGTCCCTTATTTTGAAATTATACATAAATGTCCGTGTGAGCAGGTGGCATGGAGAGGTGTGGCAGAGCTCTACTATGCCTGATCCTCCACTAGCATAAGACCATGTGGTGTTAGTTAGAGCTGCACTCATCTAGGTTTAGCTTGCACCTAGGGCACATGATTCAGGATTTGTTTACCTCAGTCAACATAATGAAACCCTTACCTTAACCACCACCATGCTTTCATGCAACTTAAATACAGCTAATAATCCAACCCACGTGCAGTATCCATATTATAAACCTGTTGCACTGAGTCTATAACTATGGTCTATTTAACCCAACCCAAAAAATAAGAAAATCTGGATTTAAGGCTGAAATTCTTCCCTGAATGTGTTTTGAATAAGTACGGGAAGGGGGGGGGGGAGGAGAAGGGGAGAGAGGGAGAATCCTACAGCTGCTTTTCTATATGATGAGCATGAGTTGTGTCCTTGTATTGACACTGCCCAGATATACCTCTGGGCTGTGTCTACACTGCACCCCTTTTCTGGAAAAGGGATGCAGATGAGACAAGTCGGAATTGCAAATGAAGCGGGGATTTAAATTTTCCCCGCTTCATTTGTATAAACATAACTGCCGCTTTTTCCGGCTCGGAGCTTTGTGGAAAAAGCGCCAGTCAAACAGCGGCTCTTGCGGAAAATAAAGCCTTTTCGAAAGATCCCTTATTCCTCTTAAAATCAGGAATAAGGGATCTTTCGGAAAAAACTTTATTTTCGCAAAGCCGTGTCTGAACTGGCGCTTTCCGTCAAAGCTCGAGCAGCCGAGCTTTTGCCATGTTCATAAAGCGGGAAAATTTAAATCCCCGCTGATTTGCAATTCCGACTTGTCTCATTTGCATCCCTTTTCCGGAAAAGGAGTGCAGTGTAGACACAGCCCTGCAGTAGGAACTCCAGAAATTCATTTTGCCTGCCTCTCAACAAGCATAGAAACTAGGCTATTTTTCAGTGGATACAGCATATAACACCTCCGTGACTGCAGGACTAGACTTGTCAGTCATTGTACCTGGATAGCATTATTCGAAGGGGGCAGGAGGGCAGAGCGAAGATATAGCCCCATCTGCTCTCTACCCTATTTGGGTGTTACTAGCCAGAAGCACTCATTACACTGCTGGAACTAAAGGTGCTCCAGCACTCCCTTGCTCAAAGTGGTTTCCATCATATGCAGAGTTTACAGTTCGGTTCAATGGCTTTCAGCACCCCTGCTATATAAATTGTTTCAATACCCGATTGTTCTCATGCAAGTGCAAGGATTGCAGTTGTGCCTGGTCCCTGAAAGGGTAATGAAGGAAGGGAAGGCACAGTTTGGACCTGTAAAATGTGGTAAATTTAAGGCTGGCTTTCATGCAATTTTTAAACATAAAAAAGTAAAATCCAACTAATATTTTTTGAAAACTCACTTTACCAATATCTAAACTAGTTACCTATTATCAGATCTAATTATTTTACAACAAGTGAAGGTTGCACAGAATATGCTTCCAACAGCTATACTCTCACAACCTCTCCTGTTCAGTGTATTGTTTGTTTCCTTTATGTTTTCCCTTTTCATTTCCTACTTTTTCCATTCTGATCTGTGAGTTGGTGCTGGGACAATGCCATTACTGAGGGAAGGCTTCTTAAAGAAGTGGGTTTGTTGTTGGGACTAAACACAACTTCATTCTCAATCTAGTCTCCTCTGTTAGTGTGCCAATATCTGTGGTCAGCCACTGAGAAGGCTCTGCATGCCCTGGTCTACACTAGGGCTTTATTTCGAAATAACCCCCTTTAGGCTGAATTTATAAGCGGCGTGTCCACACTACCAAGACTATTTCAAAATAAAGGGCTGCTTATTTCAATGTCTGTATTCCTGCTTTTCTTGAGGAATAATGCTAATTTCAAAATAGTTATTTTGAAATATTAGTGTGGATGCGCCGATGCCACTATTTCAGAATAACTACTCTCCAGAGTAATTTGAACTAATTACTCCCCAGTGCTTCCTGGGGCTCTAAGTCAAGGTAGCACATCCACATTAATGGAGCCTGCCTCAGACTAATTTCAAGGCTTTTCTGTAGTGGGGACACACTATTTCAACTTTGTAAAATTGGGAATTAAGTCGAATTTAGTTATTTTGAAATAGTTTCTTAGTGTACACATGGCCCTAGTCTATCTCTTGTACTGAAGAACTGTATGCTGGGCCAGTCTAGCTGAAGAGTTGCTGTAGAGAGTAGCTGTTTTGAACTTTTATGATTAGGTGAAAATTCTGAATTAACTTAGACCCAGAATACTTACTGCCTTACAGACCAAGAGAAGCTGTTTAGATTTCATTTGGAAAGAGGCATCCAGTAATTCTGACAGTACTGTTGTGCTGTGTTCATGTCAGTAGAAGTAGGAGACCTGATTCATGAAATTTAATAGGGGGGACAAATGCAAAGTACTCACTTTAGGAAGGAACAGTTTCACACATACAGAATGGGAAGTAACTGTCTAGGAAGGAGTACTGCTGAAAGGGATTTAGGGGTCATGTGGATCACAAGTAAAACATGAGTCAACAGTGTGACACTGTTGCAAAAACAAGCAAACATGATTCTGGGATGCATTAACAGGAGTGTTGTGAGCAAGACACAAGAAGTCATTATTCCGCTCTACTCTGCATTGATTAGGCCTCAGTTGGAGTATTGTGTCCAGTTTTGGGCACCACATTTCAAGAAAGAAATTGGAGAAGGTCCAGTGAAGAGCAACAAAAATGATTAAAGGTCTAGAAAACATGACCTATGAGGGAAGACTGAAAGAATTGGGCTTGTTTAGTTTAGAAAAGAGAAGACTGAGAGGGAGGGGATATGTTAGCAGTTTTCAAGGAGGAGAGAGAAATATTGTTCTCCTTCGCCTCTAATGATAGGACAAGAAGCAATGGGCTTAATTGCAGCAGGGAAGGTTTAGGTTGGACATTAAGAAAAAATTCCTAACTGTCAGGGTAGTTAAACACTGGAGTAAATTGCCTAGGGAGGTTGTGGAATCTCTATCACTGGCGATATTTAAGAGCAGGTTGGATAGACACCTATAAGGGATGATCTTGGTCCTGCTATGAGGGCAGGGGACTGGACTTGATGACCTCTTGAGGTCCCTTTCAGTTCTAGTATTCTATGATTCTATGCTGTGAGCCTCAGCTTCTTGGTGGCAGTCAGTAGCTTTGTCTGCACATTACAAATATGTGGATTGATGGCAAAGTCCTCATCTGAAAGAAAAGTGATGTTTCCTGGCCCTCTGAAGATGATTGAAGAGTTCCAAGCCAAAGACAAAATATGAACATTAGTGCATTATCACTCTTGAATTCATTGTAACCATATATAAAATACACTGCTATAATGGCTCTTAGAATTAAAGAGACAAAGAGTGAATTTGGAATGTTTACAGCCCTGATTCCCCATCTTTCTGCTTTTAGAGCGGAGATGTGGGCACATCTCTGAAAATGGCTGTAATGCTTCAGTTAATCAGCATAAAACATGAAAAGTTTTTCCCTCTAAAAGGTTTACAAGCTGTATTAAACATTAGGTTTAGTCATGAGCAAATCTTTAGCTAGGAGTCCAGTAATGTATGTTGCCAAGTCTAAAACGACTGATGCAACATACAGTAACTTGGATAGCAAAGGCAGCCTCCTGGCTGATTTATAATATTTCTTGCTTCATGTTTATAAGAGACAGGCAAATTTACCTGGTGTTGCTGGAGTCCTTAAGGAGAGTCTCAGAGCAGAGGGTGTAGGAGTTAGGGTTCGGGGGGAGTGGGGGATGAAGAGGGACTCTAGACAGGGGACTGTGTGTGTAGGGGGGTGAGCAGAGAGGGATGCTCTTCCCCTTCCTGTCATGGTGCAAAAACAAAGTGCATAGCTTGTCTGCCCCCTTTGCTCTCCAGCAAACATGATGAATGCAGCACACAGTGCACCTCCTTCGGCCTGGTATCAAGGCCTACAGCAGGGGTGGTCAGTAAAAAAAATGGCAGCTTGCAGGGTTTAGTCCCTGGAGGGCTGCTGCTGCCCATATGTTTACCTGTACCTCTGCAGGTATTGGAGGACTGCAGCTCTAGTTGGCTGCGAAGTGCCCTTCGTAGCCAATGTGAGCAGCAGGAAGCATCACGGACTAGGACACTGCTTCCTGCTGATTGCATTGGCTGCGAATGGTGATTTACAGCCAGTGAGAGCTGTGATCCTCTGATACCTGCAGTGGCAAGGGACTAACCCTGTGGACCAAAATTCTGGCCTGCTGGCCAGAATTTTGCCCACCCCTGGCCTACAGCCTGGTAGGTGTCAAGCTAGAGCCTAACTCTCCCTAGCTCCCCTGAGCCTTCCTAGTACTGCATTCTCTAAGGTGCTTCCCTAGGAACAAGTCCGGCACCCTCCCTGGTCAGCACCCAACTGCTCTTTCAGCTGAGCAGTTCCTTATAAACAGGGCTGTCCCAACAAGCTGCCCTCTGATTGGCTTCTTAAAAGCCCCCCTCTGACTGGTCAGGGCTCTGCGCAGGCTCCCTCTAGCTTGCTTTATCCCCTTCTGGCTAGAGTGGGGCAGCCACCCCACTACAGACCCAAACAAAACTATGAAAACTGAATATCACAAACTTTACGGTCTCTGGCTCTGAATCTGTCATAATCTCTGAACTTTGAAATATTTGGATTTGTAATCACTGGCAAACTCTGTATCTCAGGCCTTCACTAATAATGCATCTGACTTGCTCATAAATATTAAACTAATAGTTGATTTGCAAAGGCCATTACTGAGTCAGGAGTCCCAGTCAATTCTATTGATTGCATTCTATGATAAATAGAGATCTGAGGATAATATAATGCCTACTACCATTTCAACCCAATACTCACAAGATTAGTGCACATCTGCCTTTGAGAAGGTGATACTTTCTGAAAATAATTTTCACATACAGTAAAGTTTACATCTTATCCCTCTGGATATAAGTGGCAAAGTCAGGAGGAGAACTTACTGCATTCTGATTTTCTAAAATTATGCCAAATAATTAAACAGAAAGCTTAAACTAAGGAAACCCCAGTATTGGGGAAACCAACATATAAAAACAAGCACCATGACATACAGTAGAGAGAAAGTGGCGTGCATGCGCGCGCGCACACACACGCATACACAAAACAAAACAAAGGTAATGGGAGTTGCACCTACTCACATGAGGATTGAATTTGGCCATCTGTTGAATAATTACATAGGAATTTGTTTTCAATTATTTTGGGGCTTGTTTTCCTCTGTTACATTCCAAATACATTTTATAAACACTAGCAGTAAAAGGATTCTGAATGCTTTTGCTCTCTCTCTTTCTCTCTGAGTAAATTGTCAGTTTGAAGAGCAACACACTGTTGAATATGTAATGTGATGTGTGTGGTAGTCATGTGATATTGACTACTAATATTTTTCTGTTGATTTTGAAGTTATTTATATAACAACATGGCTTTGATTATACACAGATTGTACAGAATGTTCAGCTAAGAAGCAGTACAAACTCAAGAGCAGTAATTTTATTGCTTAGATTCAAAGGTTATGACTATGAACTGCATTATTATGTGCAGAGATAGTTTAATAGGAAATAAAACCAATATTTCCCACATACCAATGCATGTGCAGGGCTTATTAAACCACTAGATACACTAAAAAGAGAGCCTTCACTCCTATTGTGGTGCAACTGAACCCAAAGTCAAAGACACAGCTCTGCAGTGCTGCCCTCTCCCAGGGATTCCAGCTCAGGAACAACTTTAAAGATCTGTATTGGCCCTGTCAGTGGAGACTTCCCAACAACTACTGTTGAACAAGCACTTCCCTGGAGCATGCTGGCCTGTGCTGCCTACTTCTAGGTGCAACAGCTACATCTAAGCCATTTAGGATTCAAGGATTCAAGTGTCTGAAGTACTCTGATACTCATCATTCACAGATAATTTCTACTGCCAGAGGCATTTTGACAGCTTCAGAAAGAGGAATTGAATCCAAAGAGAATGATGTAATTCAAAGCATGATCCTGCAAGCCCTTGCATGCAGAACTCACATCAAGGGCTTGCAGGGTCAGAATTTTACTGATCATCACTGAGTTGATTATAAATAAGGACAAGTTTCAAAATAAAAAAATAAATAAAATCCTCATATATTATAGACCAAATTATCAGCTTAAGAAATTATTTTGAGGAAGCAGCATCTTTCTCATTGAATTAAAAGGTTTGTTCACGATGGCATTTTCTCTTTTAGAGGGGAGAAATGGATAAATCTACATTTTAGAATCCAAAAGCATCACAGATGCATAGCACAATTTCTTCTTAGGCATGAAGAACTGCAACAAGGGAGGTTTAGGCTGGACATTAGGAAAAACTTCCTAACTGTCAGGGTGGTTAAACAATGGCATAAATTGTCTAGGGAGATTGTAGAATCTCCATCTCTGGAGATATTTAAGATCAAATTAGATAGATATCTATCAGGGATGGTCTAGACGGTACTGTGTCCTGCTGTGAGGGCAGGGGACTGGACTCGATGACCTCTCAAGGTCCCTTCCAGTTCTAGTGTTCTATGATTTACTTCATACCATCCTGATCCAAAGCCCACTGAAGTCAGTGGGACAACACCAGTGATTTCAAAGCAATTTAGATCAAGTCTCAAATTACTGGGCTCAGGACCCTAACTTGGATGAGGTATGGCAACATAAACATTGAGCCAGCCAAAACAAAAAACAAAAATCCCACAACCTTACTCTTGTAAATTGGAGTGTGTGAAGAAAGAAAGAGTGTACAATAAGCACACAGTAAAATGGTTCAGAATGTTTAAATACTTCCTTTCTATAAAATACACACAAGAGACAGTAGGGGGAAGAGGAAGTATAGATTGAACATCAGACTACACCTTTAACTTTATGGTTGCAACTCGTATGTGACAGAATCTCAGTGTTTTTCCCTGTGTAATAGTTATAGTTCTCAAAGTGGCAAAGGCACAGTGAAACATGAAGAACAGAATGTAATGTTTGATGGGCATTAAAACATAAAGACAGAGAGACTCTGAAATTACAAGTGATTCTCAATGTCTTGATTTTTGGGTGCCCAGTTTGAAGTGCATTTTAAATGGTTTGGTGGGGGTTTTTATTTTGGGAGGGGGGGTTGGCAGAAGTTCGGTGCTAAACACTTTCTGGAAATCAGGCTCCTTTGGGGCATCTCAAGATGGGCCTCTGAAAAAGGAGGCACTCAAAATCACTAATGACTTAAGAAAATCTTGGCCAACATCCAGATAGACACAAAGAAAAACAGTGTGTGGGGGGTGGCAAAGTGAGGCTTATAATAACACTTTCACCTTTGGGAACAACTCCAAAAAAGCACCAGAAGATTCTTTTGATTTGCAAGGACTGTGCTGTCTGTTTTTCATTCAGACTTGCATTATATACAAATTAAATGGAACCTGTTAGCAAGAACTAAAGATAAGAACAAAAGCAAAATAGCAGTATTTGTCTTTATCTTTTGGAAATACCTCTTATTTTATAAAATATGAGTCTATTTAGGGACAGAATGTAAAGCAGATTTAACTTTGAATCTAACTTTGAAACTAAATTCAGTGACTAGATGAGACTTAAATACAAGGAAAAAACAAAATCAGAAGAGAAAAAAAATGGTCAAGATAAGATTCTTAGTTCTGTAGGTTCAAATCTAGAACAAGAAGCAGAAAAGCATGTTATAATAATAAGCTACTGATTTTACTGCTACTGTTTTAGATACACTTCCTCAAATCCACCCTTTCAGCTCATGTTTTCCTTACTGCAGTTCCCATATGACATTTCCTATCAGTGAGGTATCCTACTTCTGAAATGTGCATGTTTCCACAACTGTTTTCTATCTCCATTCATTCAGAAGGAACATGTGGACATATCAGGTATGTCTAGACACATAAGGGAATGTGCTTGACAGATATACCTGGTATATTGAAACACCAAGACAGTTCATTTTGATTTTTTTCAACCTTTCTTAAAATAATACATTGAAAAAAGGTTTGAAATAAGAGCATATAAGAGTATGTTTGTTTGCTAATCATAATTAGTGTGATGGTTCCCTCCCATGTTTTATGAAATTGGCTTATGAATATAAATATGCATAACTCAAAGATACTTTGGACAAAATACCTCATGCAAAATATCAATTTAAATGTTACAGTTTGCTGGCTCTGCACATCTTATTTTAGTGCATGTATAATTCTTGAATGTAAAGTTAAAAATATGAAGGATGAGATTGTTTATGGATTTGAATGTACTAATGAGAGCCATCAATGATGATGGGGGGGAGCCTTAACAACTGGGTGATCAACTTAACTATTTGTAAACAGCCTTATTTGTCCTTTAAGTCTAAGGAGTGGATAATCTACTAAAGAGATGTGACCTTACCACTTTGTAGTGGGATACCAGTTGGATGTGGCAATTTTCCATGGAAGGGGAGAGGGAAATGTAGAACAAAAGATTCATGCCCAAGAAAAAGTCTATTTAAGCTATCAGTTCCTTTGTCTTTGGCTTAAATTATGTGGCACACCCAGAAGGATGGTTAGGGAACCCCGTCAGGGAAAAGAGAGTCTCTGAATTTAAGATTATGGCTAGGACTAGAACAGATCTTTAGGTAGGAAATGATTTGCAATATATTTTAGGGTATTAGAATTGGCTGTGTTTTTTCATTTTAATTCTGTAACTTACTTCGATCTGTCTGTTTTCACTTGCAACCACTTAAATCCTACTGTGTGTACTTAATAAAAACACTTGTTTTGACTATCAAGCCCAGTGTAAATACCAGTTACCTGCGTGGGGAGGGATAACCAATGTGCATATCTTCCTTTAATTGATAAAGGGGGCTTACCAGAATGGACTTTCATTGTATAAAACTTTTACACAGAGAAAGATGGATTTATTCCTGGCTTTGATTCCTTTTGGGGATTGGTTTCCTAGGTGCTGTGCTGTCAACTGCATTCTCCCAGAGCTGAAGTGGTTCAGTGTCTGCATTGCTCTTTGTGGGGAGGGGCAGTTACTCTGTGCCTTGTCTTGGGGAGACCTGAGAATCTGGCCCAGTGGGGTGGAGGGGGGCCTCAGCAGACAAGAAGGCAAGTGTCAGTGGCATAATCAGCACACTGGGGAACAGTCCCCAAGAGGCTTCTGTGACCGCACCCCATCACAGTTAGTATTGCATCTATAGAGGTGTGGTGGGCAGACTGAAAAATGGCCATGTACGCCTTCAGCTATATCCTATACTATATATTGTATTATATGAAACTCTCTTCTATACAGATGGTCAGCACAAGGTCTATGCACTATTAAATACCACTCAACTCCTTAAAATAAGTCAGCTACTGGCCTTGCACTGGTCCACTCCATAGGAGTGAAATTCATCCTTATTTAACACACACATATCTTAAAAATGGAATCACATTCTTTTGCTTGATTTGAGTGTGAGGGGAGAATACAGACTTTTAAGTACTCAGTAGTAAAAAACATTGAAATCAACTATTCTGTATTTTCAGATTTTGTGGGTTTTCACAGCAAATATGAAGCCGGCAAAGTCAGAGTTATTCTGTTGTTTACTAGATATCTGCATCTGCTGCCAGGTTTGGGCAAAAAGCTCATATCTAAGCTTGCTTTCTTGACCAGCTCAAAGTAACTCAATTATAACGTCAGGACAGCCATACTAGGTCAGACCAAAGGTCAGCCCAATATCCTGTCTTCGATATTGCCCCAGAGGGAATGAATAGAACAGGTAATCATCAAGGCTTTGTCTACACTGCAGGGTTTTTGCTCAAGAAGCATTTTGTGGAAGAGATCTTCTGCAAACACTTCTTGCACAAAAGCACATCCACACCTCAAAAGCACATCGCAAAAGCGATGTGCTTTTGCTCAAGAGAGCGTCCACACTGCATGGACACTCTTGTGCAAGAAAGTTCTGATGGCCATTAACAGAATGGCCATTAGAGCACCTGTGCTTTTTCTGATAGGCACTTTTTGCGCAAGAAACCCCTGTTGAATATTCACACACACCTTTTTGTGCAAGAACTCTTGCGCAAAAAGGAATTATTCCTCGTAGAAAGAGATATACCTACACTGCAAAAAGCCTTCTGTTCTGCCATTTTACTATAAATTTTCTTGCGCAAAAATGCACTTGAGGTGTGGATGCTTCGCGGGTTTTCCGTTTTTGCAAAAAAACCCTGAAGTGTAGATATAACCCAAGTGATGTATCCCGTTGCCCATTTCCAGCTTCTGACAGAGGCTAGGGACACCATCCCTACCTATCCTGGCTAATAGCCATTGAGGGACCAATCCTCCATGAAATTACCTTTTTTGAACCCTGTTACATTCTTGTCCTTTACAACATCCTCTGGCAAGGAGTTCCACACGTTGACTGTGCATTGGTGAAGAAGTATTTCCTTTTGTTTTAAACCTGCTACCTATTAATTTTATCTGATGATCCTTAATTCTTGTATTACGGGAAATATTGATCACTTACTCTGAAAACTCTAGATACTTGGTTGTAAATGTACTCTTCTCAGATGATTAGATGAAAAGATTTCCTTGGATTTGTTGAAAATGTAAATTTTAAATGGTTTTGGTTATTTTAATCAACCTATAAGATGATATATGTTTACACATAATAATGTATATAACGGTTAGATTAAAATGATATTTTTTAAGATTTTATTAACTTAGCTGTTTAAAAGTTTGTATGTTAATTTATAAATAACTGTAAACACTCTCTAGTTAGGCTGAAAAAAATAAAGCATGAATTCAAAAAAGATCTTGAGAAAGGACTGGCTGCTGAATAGTTCCAACAACCAGTGGCATATCTCATTATCTGCATGAAGAGGATACAAAGCATCTACCATTGGGGATGAGAAGAAGTGCAAGATTTAGAACTTGTGGACTCTGCAAGGTTCAGGATTTTTGGCCTCTATCTTTCAGAGTTAAGTGTGTGATTAACTTTATACTTTGGACTCATCCCATTTAACTCAGTTTGACTGCTCACATGCATATGTCTTTGGAGGATTAGGGTCCTAATTGCAAAGTCAAAATATAGACAGAATGAGAATATAAAAGGAGCTGGGGAAATTCTGAAGCTGGAACTAGGAACAACAGAGGTTTTAGTTTTAGGGAATTAAGATTTGTTCCTTGCCAGAAACTGAGGGATTGGGATAGCTTTATCTGAATTTGCGTCAACCAGGTAAATTTATGGTGACTATGGAAGGCCTGATATGTTCCCACATAAGTTATGATTTGGAGCTCTGGAATTTTTAACTGTGAAAATTTCAGTTCTTTCCAATTATTAAAGTTCAAGTTTAAGAAACTTTTTTTTGGTTGCTTGCTTTTATTAACAAAAGACACTACAGAACTACTAGAAAAATCCTTTACCTAAAGATAAATTATATTTACATAAACATTTTTCCCAGAGGCCAATGACTGTAATTAGAAACCATGTAGGTTTTACATAATCCTCCTTGTAAAGTAGGAAATGTTACTGTTTAAAAACACTCTTCAATACGCTGCCATTTTGATGAAGGATCGTGCAATGTTTAAATTAAAACCAGTAACACTATTCATAGTTTGTATGGTGCTGCATTCATAGAATACACTTTTTCCCCCCCTGGCCTCTGACTGTAGCTGTATTACACAGGCACAAAAGTCCATTTGCTTAGATCCCAGTGAACAATTGATGACTTTGTAAAGTACTATCTGAAGAACATTATCCATTTTTGTTTCATTCAACTCCCACCACAGTTCCCACTATGCAGCTATGTTGCTTTCTGTGAACAAACTAAAGATGTACCAAAAAGACGAAGTGGGTAAGGTAGTATCTTTTATTGGACCAACTTCTCTTGATGGAAAAAGATAATAGAAGACTTCTTCTTCAAGATCAAAATAAAAACTGTGTTGCTCAAAAGCTTGTCTCTTTCACCAACAGAAGTTGATCCAATTAAAGATATTACCTTACCCACCTTGTCTTTCCAATAAGCTGGGGCCAAGAAGGCTGAAACACCACTCAGACTTACGAGTACTTTATAAATAGGGCTTCTGATTTTAGGCTTTAACAGATCACACCAGTAAAACTCCCCCAATACAAAAAAAGAAAAAAGAAGTTGGTGTTTATCTAATAGTCACTGGAAATGGTTGCTTCTAGCTAGGGGCTTGTCCACATAGAGCAATAATGTGGAGAATGGGGGTATGATTTCTAAAGTGTGCTAACATGTATATTAATACTGGTGGGTGTGAACTAAATGTCCCTAGTGTGCTTTAATATAGTGCTGTTTGAAACAGTAGTATGTTAAAATGCACTATGGAACATAAAGAGATTACAGTATGCACTGATATATTGTATACATTACTCATTACAGTGTATTCTGAAGCTTCAGGGGGTAGCCAAGTTAGTCTGTTACAGACAAAAACAATAAATGGTCTGGTAGCACTTTATAGATAACAAAACATGTAGATGGTATCATGAGCTTTGGACATCTACACAAAAGTCAAATTGCTAAAAATAACTGAAAAATGGCATTATAAACTCTGAAAACAGAAGTCTTATTTCTAAAGAACCGTGAAAAATTTGTCACTTGCAGTTGTCTCTACACTGTATTTTTTCTGTTATTTGTTTTAATATATATGAAATCCAGATCTTTGTATCTTAAGTGTGTAATTCATCCAACCCACATGTGAAGTGGTAATTCTTTGTGTCATCAAAATAATTTCCACAGCAACAAATTGTGATGCGGCTGATGATTATGATTTAAGATGAGTAAAACAGAAGAAGAGAAACTCCTAGGGCTTGATACTGCAACCCTTACTTATGCTGGATAGTATGTTGTTCTTGAGTTAGAGTAATTACTGTGGCAGACTCCAACCCCCAGTAACCAAGATTCTTCTCCCCCCTACCCCCATACCCTTATCAGAGGGAAAAGAAATGCAAAACATTTGATACATAAGCAAATTCCTTTCAATAATGATTTTCAAAAGTTTCCATATGTGTCAGTAGCTCTTCAATAACATTGTTGACCCCAAGGGAAAAGTATGTAGGGAGTAAAACCCCTTCCTGTCATACACCCAAGAATCAAACAAAGAGTATATCACCTTAATTCAATCCGAAATGTGTGGTTTTTAAAAGGCTTTATTTGTTAAACCACAGCTTCAGTGAAATGCAGTAGCTACGTACTCTGTTTCATTTAGGGTGGCTTCCTATTGAAAAACAACTTCAATTCGAGGATTGCTCAGTTTGAAGATGCATGACACAGAAGGTATTGGGGAGTGCCTCTTCTCCCTGGCAAAATCTTATTCGGGCCATCAGTTAAAAATTAGTCCCCGCAATCCTCCCCATCTAATTTAGGCATAAACTCTCAGTGATTCCTTCCCAAAAACAACTGATCGGAAGGAGTCAATGGGAGTTTTGCTTGAGGCCTTCAGGATTTGTCCATCTGCGATGTGAGCAACTCTTGTGCACTGACATCAACGCTGAACAAAACACCATACATACGCTTCCTAAACGTCTGATTCTGCAGCCAGCGGTAGTCCGGCCTATGAAGGGGGGGGGAAGGGGTGCAGGGTGCTTCGTGGAGGAGGGAGTTTGTGAAGCGCTCGGAGCTGGGGCTTAGTGCCCAGTGTCACTGTGAGATCGAGCACTAATCGCCCGCGTGCAGTTAGCTTGCTCTGCACCTCGGGACACCGCAAATCCGAGGCGAGGCAGAAAAAGGTGCGAGGCTGCCAGCGGCGGGCAGGAGAGGCAGGCGCAGCGTGTGGCCTTATCGCGCCGGGCTTGCCCGGAGCAGGCGCGCGTCCCCCGTCTCGCATTTCCTCCGCCCCGGGAAAGGCATTGCACGGCGAGTGGCTGCTTGTGGGACGCGCGGGAGCTGGAGGAGGCGGCGGCCGGGGGTCAGCTCACACCCTTTCCTCCCCTCCCTCCCTCCCGCCGCCAGCCAGTCGCTCAGTCTCACAGGCACAGGCAGAGGGCGCCTGAGCCATGTCCTCCCCCTGCGGCCGATGCTGCCGCTCAGCTCCACGCGTTGAGGAGGCTGCTGCACCCCGGACCCCGCTGCCGCTGACAGGCGTCCTGCGAGCTAAGGCAGGAGACTGAGTGGGACCGCTCCCTCCCCGCGCCTGCTTCGCCTAGTCCATGGGGCTGCGCTGCCTGTGTGCAGGCAGGGGGCTGCTGCTGCACGAGGAGGTTTGAGCAGCTGCGCTCCCTCTCTTCGCCCTGCCCTGCCTCACCTCCCAGCTCCTGAGCGAGCCCGGCTCGGATGTCCGGTTTCCTGGTGGCTTTTCACCTGGCAAACTCCAGACAACTTCGGTGAGCAATTGCAGAGCGTCCAGGCACGCTGGGAGCTCCCCTGCAGGCAGCTGGTGCTGCTGCATCTTCTCCATCCCAGGGATTTCACCGCCTTGGATACTGGGGGGAGGCAAGGAACAAAACCGAGGAGCCTCCCGACCCCCCGTACACTCCTCAAACTTCCCCCCGGCCCGCACCCACCCTGCCATCCATTCCGTGCACAATGCACTTGCTGGGATTATTCTCTTTGGTTTGCTATCTGGCTGCTGCTGCTCTGCTGCTGGGACCCAGGGAGCGGGCCACCGTCGCTGCCTATGAATCCGGGCAGGGCTACTACGAGGAGGAGCCCGATTTGGGGGAAGCAAAGGTAGGTGCAACCTCCATGCCCTTGCAGCAGACAGGACTCCACTTTCTCAGGCATGTGACTCCTGGATCAGTTTGTTTGGAGAAAATATACGAGGAAAATCTTCTGGTGTTGTGATTCTTCACGAGGCTGTTTTGTGTGTGTGTGTGTGTGGAGGGGAAGGAGAAGGTTGAAACTTACAAGTTAGTGGGTTGTAGCAGGTGATACAAATCTATTTAAAATAAATGGAGACACCTGATACGCAGAATTAAACCCAGTGGCTCAGCTCACGTAAGAAGTGAATGTAGCGAGCACCCTTCTTCTTGTTGCTGTTGTATATTGGTTGTGTGGTGTCCTCAGTACTGTACAAACAAAAAGACAAGTGGCCCCACTTCTTGTCCCCTAAGGGGTTGACAATCTAGTTTAGTCATTAGCAAACTGTTGGGCCATTAGCGTGGTGTTGGCAGTGGGGTGGATCACTGATATATTTGAGGTTTCTTCATCAAGAGCAAAGCTTCAGGGTGCCATGTGGGTTTGTTTCCTTGGAGTGGATGCTTGTGTGGATTCCTGAAACTTTCCGATTTGGATCTGAGTAAGTTTTTTGGATGCATTTCGAGAAATTGGTGGGTTTGGGAATGATATGGTAGGGGAAGTGAATACACGGGAATAATAATAAAAATGGAGATTGTTTATTTTTATCTTCTGTAGGTCTGTTTTGAAGTTTCTGAAATCTGTAATGATTTACTGAAGGGTAACATGGTTTGTAACCTGACCCTTGAATATGAAAGTGTTGCCCAAACATACAGTTAAGATTTCAGAGCTGTTCTCAGTTTCCAGGCAGAAGTTTCTTAAAGTTGTAAACATTTGTACTTGTGTGTTTAGATCCTTAATTTAGAATGTAAGTACCTTGGAACGTTCATCATGTCTTCTATGCCCTGTTCATCTAGTTTCCAGCACTGTGTCAATGCAGAAAAAGGGCATAAAGTATATGGTTGTGTCAGCATGTATCACTGATGTAGAGGTTTCCGTGTCTAAACACCTACCTTTTAAATACTGCAGTGTTAAATTTGTGACACACACATCAACAGCAGTATTGACACTATAATTTGTTAGTATGGAAATGTAGACCAAAAATATTGGCTAAAATAATAAGAATATATATCTTAACTTTGACATTTGCTATGTTATATTTGATTGACAATAAAGCCTAATACTACTTATACAGGTTTAATAAAAGATCGTATCAGGCTTGTAAAACATGTTACAGTATTTATGTAGAAAACCAGTAATGTACCTAACTGATGTTTTTATAATGCATACTAGTTAAGCTAATATTGTGTTCAAGCTGTAGATTACCCATATTGCATGGATTCTTTGTTTTGTATTTCTAAATACACACTACAATTCTCTATGAAAGAACTAATTGTTTATACTGTACCACTTTAACAGAGTCTGGCCATTTTTATAATCTCTTGGAATTTAGAAATTTAGTTTTCTTTAAACCATAAAAATTAGCGAAACGTTATTATGAGGTAAATGTGTGTCACATCATTAAATCATAGTAATTTAAAAAGATATGCACACGATCATTCAACAGGGTTTATCACTAATGCTATTTCTAAAACTTTTTAATATTTGGTACAGGGGATCCGGTCCTTTCTAGCTAAAACTGTATAAACCAGATAGTAGCTCAAAGTGGATTTGATGACTGAGTTATAAACTCATGAAAGTGCTGAAAAAAGCATGGTGTAAGTACTTTAGTTTCTGAAAGTGCTGTTCTACCAGATGTATGTTGATCCATCAAAGAAATGCTCCTGAAAGTTGAACATTGATGTGTACATATACATGTCCATGTTATAGATGATCAATTCTGTTTTTTACAAGTTTGAAAGTGATGCCAAAATCTTAGTCACCATTGTGCTGCATTTTGCAGAAATACAAGGGCTTAGTGGAAAACTTGGAGCAATGAGGAAACTGAAGGAAGAAAGAATCAGAAACAGGAAGAGGGTAGGAAAGCAGGTGTCAGGTGGGTCATATTAACAGAAAAGTTTTTTTCTATGTGACCAGAGGTGAGGGGTATAAGGATAGATGCTATGTGAGTGCCTAGACCTTTAGGGCTTAATCTGGCACACTTTAGGTACCTTTGAAGTCCTTATTCATGAATGAGTCTATTGACTTCAGTTGGACTATTCTGGAGAGTAAAATTTGCAGGATTGGGTCCCGGTTAACTATTTGTCCCTGTGAGATGAGAGACGGAATCAGCAAACTTCTGAAGGTATTAAAAAGATAATACTTAGTCCTGCCATAAATTCACGGGACTGAATTAGATGACTTCTTGAAACCCCTTTCAGTCCTAATATTCTAATAATCATGTGAATATTAGATAGTGCAGTTATTAACTTTACATCACATATGCTATTCTGTTACATAGGAGGTTGAGATAAGTACATGTATCTGCACTATCTTTTTTCAAAAACTTTTGCTAAGATTGCTTTGGTGCCATTGGTATAAAAGTATACGGACTGCTATACTGTCTTCAAGGTAGATGACTCTGTGAAAGTTGGAACTTATCCTAGACATTTGCAGTTAACTGAATGTCAGTAATAGATCAATAGTAATTTTTCATATATTGCTGCCTCAAGCACACGTGGTGCAACAAGTGGACACTGATAAGTTGAGGAATAGTGTCCAACTTTTTTAGCCTGAGGGGACAATACTTCTGAAGACAGATTCTTTAGAAAGCATAAAACCAACAGAATAAACCTGCAAATCTCCTGCTGTGGATTCTTCCTGTTTCAAGGTGTAGAACGAGTGTAATTAACTCCTCTGCATCCCACTCCACAGTCCTGGCATAGGGAAGCGACAGAGGCATGTTATGGTGAAAATAACTACAGCTGACTCAGTCCTTTGGGAGCCACAGACAGCTGGAATAAAATAGAATAGCCACTAGACTGCTCTAACCTGTGCAGGGCAGAAAATGAGGGAACTGTAACTGGTGGTTGGGTCTCAGTTTCTCTTTTTTCTCTCTTCTGAGGGGTTGTGTGGGGAAGGTGCACCATTCTTTGCTAGGTGCTCCCGTAGCTTAAGGCAGAACCAGTTTTGCCTCTGTCTTGTTCTCCCTGGCTATGTCTACACTACAGAGTTTTTCCAGGATACCTTTGGTATCCTGGAAAAACTCTGCTGCGACCAAGGAATGCATCCACTTTTTCAGATCAGTTTCCAAAAAAGAGAGCGCGTTCTTTCGGAAGCCCTGTATTCCTCATTTTATGAGGAACAAGGGTTCTTCCAAAAGAGGAGGCTTTTCGCATATTTGGCCCCGTGTAGATGTGGGAAAAGCCTCTTCCAAAAAAAGAATCGGAAAAAGGTATGCAAATTGCGGTTCGCAATTTGCATACCTTTCTCCGAAAAAGAACTGCAGCGTAGACATAGCCCTTGTGGCTCTCTTGATCCTTTGAGAAGCAGACAACTGTGTTACACTCTTCATTCCCCTGTGATGCAACAGGCTGACAGCAGAGGAGCTGCTGAGCAGTGATAGCAAGAAAGGGACAACTGTTACTCACAGAATTTCAGATTAAATTGGAGTCGATCCTGAAATGTCTCTCTCACAAAAAAGTGGGAGACTGCTGGAAAGACAGAACCCTTCACCATTTTCCCAAGCAGATTCAAGTGCTTCAGATAAAAAAAATCACAGGTGCTTCAGATAAAAAAAATCAGGAAAAACATTTTTAATTCAGTTAAATTCAATTCAATAAAGAAGCTTCAGCGGGTAGCTGAGTTAGTCTGTATAGGATAAACTTAAAAAACAACAAATGGTCTGGTAGCACTTTATAGACTAACAAAACATGTAGATGGTATCATGATCTTTTGTGAAGTAGGCTGTGCCCACAAAAGCTCATGATACCATCTATATGTTTTGTTAGTTTATAAAGTGCTACTAGAGCATTTGTTGTTTTTTAAGTTTATAGAGTGAAAGAGGGATTGATAGAAGTGAACTCTAAGAAAATAATATTTAGTTTATTGCAAATCCTGTGAGAATTGACTCTCTTTATTGGTGCAACACCATTAAAACCACTGGAGTTTGCAGAGGTGTAAGAGAGGAAAATTTGGCCCGTGTATATTAATGTGTAACTTTCATCAAAGCAAACTTTTAAAACTTTGCACTTGATTTAATTAGAACACTTTCTGTAATGTTTTCAGACTTCCATGTATGTTACACCTGCTTTTGTTATTTTGTGGCTTTTAGTTTTATCTGACAATTATTTCCATATGTTCTCTGAAACCTACAGTAAACCCCATTCACTGAAACAAAACCTATTGATTTATACAGACATGTACTTCTTCAAACATGCACTCATGGAATCCAGCAGATGTTGCTAGAGATTTTCTTTTTCAAAGAAATATAAGCAATCCTTTTCCCATAGGAATGAAGTAAGCAAATGTGAGTTTTAGAAATTCTCTTCTTCTTAACAGAAGTGGAAACAATTGACTAGCATCAAATGGCTTGAAACTTTGGTTTCCTCTGGGAAGGAAGACAATAGCATCTGTCAGGAAAGATCTTGTGTGCTTTTAATTTCATTATGAATTACACCTGTTCAGTACATAGCATATAAATCCATATAATGAATATGTACTATAGACACAAGAAAAAGAAGGATAAAGAACCAAATTATTCTTTACAATTATTTTTTCAAATCCATTTCTATTGGCAAAATAAACTTGTAAATAGTACAATTTCAAAGCAAGGATACTATTAATATATGTTCTACAAGTATAAATACCAAATGTTATAGCATAGTTTTATGTAACATTAGATTCTGTGAAAGTGGTGGAATCGCTATTTCTTTATACAAGAAAAGGTTTTAAGACTTTTTTAGAACTCATGACATTCTAAGAATGGACAAATACAGTGTGTTTCTGGCAATCAGCCAATGTTGAGAGAAACTCAGATACAGTACTGCTGGTCCTGAGATTTCATGCAGTTTGTATGTAGTAGCCAGCAAATTTAAAATTAATATATACCACATGCACCTTAATCATCCACAGTTTTAAAGCATATTATATGTAACTAGGAAGCCTTCCCTTTTATCTATGAATATTGATCTTCCTTTGATTGCAACCTATCCTAGAATCTCTTAAGTCATGTTTCCCTTTACCTATATCCTCTTATACATGAATGAAAGTCCTTACAAAGGGCTGTGCAGCTGCAGTAATAACCATATTGATGGCTCTGAAATGGAGTTATGACAGTTCCCCTTTCTTCCAATAAATCTGACTTGGAAGGATTGGTGGTACATTCTCTCTTACCAGTCCCAAGTCCCCCTTCTTCCATTCACAGGGAAACACTCTCTAGTCCTGTGTTTGATTATACTTCTTTCCAGTGTGGCAGCTCCACATGATGCATTCTCATCATTGCCACAGTTCTCCCATGACACACAAGCTTTCAACTGCCATACACAGATCCTCAGGATGTAACCATGGTGGCACTGCATGCTATTTTTGCATTTCTTCAACTCTGGCCTAACCATCCTTACTATGGAATTGCTAATGTTGGGAAAGAGTTATATATGTATGGCACTAAGAGGCCTAAGTACATTCCTTACTCCTCCATGTAATAAGGTCCACATTTGGCTATATACTAAATGCCTCAGTTCTGAGATGAAATTTTCCCATGAATTATTTACATAAAGTTTCAGAAGTTTAAAGCAAAACTGTAAATCAGTAATTTAGATATAGCTTGATTTCACAACTCTTATGCAAGAATTCTTAACTTCATCCTTAGAGTGGAAATAAATAAATCCAGTATGTCACTTGTTGCCAATTTTAAAGTTCATACTGAAAGGTGACAATATAATTTCTTTATCCAGACAAGATTAGATTGATGAAATACAGAACTTTTTTTCATTATAAGTCACTTTTTCTATGGAAAAGTTGAATCTTGCATTCCCTTTCTCTTGTCCCAGTTTTAGTCCCAGCTGAGATATATCTGTCTTAATAAGTGAGCTTATTCTAAAGAGCTGCCAAATTATATCTAATGCAAAGTGGCTTTAACTATTTCTAGTGCATGGTCAGGAGCAAAAATAGTGTGGACAATACAGACTTCAGTAGCTTTACCTGTTCCTGCTTTCTAGTCTGTTTGGAAAAATACAGATTTGGTGGCAAAATATGCCTGCTGCTACTTTTTGTAAAGTATGCTTTACTGTTTATCTTGATACTGCAAGAGACCAGGCCAGGTTTCTTGCTCCAGACTACAGTCATCAGACTCAAACTAGTGCCACTTCAGGCAGGTAGAGGTAACTTTATTTACATCATGACTGTAATTTTTATTTATTTTTTTGTCCATTGTATCTTGTCTTTTTTTTATATATATTACTTTTTAAATATATTTTAACTTGTGGTTTGTGTCAGTCATTAGCTGATCAGCATTAGGGATGCATTGTATTAATGTATGCGTTGAAGGCCCAGTTCAATACTCTTATTCAAGGAAAACTTAATCCAACATTTTGTATGAGTAAAGATTGCAGTTCATGGTTCTGTTCAGATCTTGGTATGAAAATGTATGTTCCTGTATATCTTATGAGACGTTATTGCAATGCATGTAGTATAGCTGATTTCACAGGAAAGTCAATGATGAACACCTATGTTTCTGAGGTAGAATGAAACTTTCTGAGGGGTATTTTAACTAGGGCTTAAAAGGTTTTACTGGTTAAGGTTAACTGATGGGGCTGGAGCAGCTCCCTGTCTACTGCGGGCAGTAGATTGCTTCAGCCCCACGGGGTACCCCACATGCACTAGCTGCCCCTAGTGGGATGCCCTGACATTTTGCAGGCAGGGGCTATTGCTGCTGCACAGGAAGCCAGCTTTGTCCACGTTGTGGCCCGGGCATACCATAGACCGAGGAATAGCTGAGATGCCATTTGCCCTTTTAATCAATTAACGGTTAAACAATATGCTTAACTGGTTAGCCTATTAAACGTGCAGGATTTAGGGGCATTCACTGAACTAATCCTTCCAGAATACCATTTTATAATGTGCTAATCGCTTGCATGCCCTAGATGTGTGACTCCTCCGGATCATGTTTTTTATAAAACAATTGATGTCACCACACTTGATGGGGGAGCAGGTGAGCATCAGGGTATATAATTAATGTACAGGTGCAGTGTTAAAAGGCTGCTGCTTTGTTCAATATACAGTTGATGGCTCATTAAGGCTATATATTGTATCATAGAAATTGTCATATTGAATCACATTTGTGTCCACCTATTCCAATAGCCTGACACTGAAGATAGCCAGTGCCATGAATTTAGGACAACACATTTGCTTTTACAAATGCAAATTTGCATTTATTCATTTGTTTTATATTTTTGCTTCCTATTTTTTTCTTTACTTGTATTCTTCGTAGATTTTTTTTTTTGTTTGCTTGCATATAATTATTTTTCTATGTTTATTTCTGTCCCTACTAGTTTCTCTTGTGATTTAACATTATGGTATACATGAAATGTTTTTTCTCTATCCTATTTATATTGTAACTTGAAAATAGATGCAGGCAAATTGCCTCCAGTTTTGAGCAGAATAACCAAAAGAACTAAGAAACTGGCATGAATGTCTTACGAAGATTAAAAGGACAAATTATAGTTTGCCTAATTATGGTACAAAAGTCTACAAATAGTTGAAGGGTGTAATCAGTAGTGGAGAAGAAGAGAGAGGATTCTTTTGAATAACAGTTTGTGCTATGGCTATCTACTCCCTTTATTACTCCCTATAGCCGAAGACTTAAAGAATGGGGTGGCCTCTTCTTGCACTCAATTCCATTTTACCACCCAGGGATTAGAGATGGAAGTCTGTATCTCTGCCCCTTACTCTTAGTTAGCTAGCAATACTTTGCTGTACTTTAATTATTGTACTTTAGATGCGTGTTTTTTGTCTGTTGGCTTTAAAATATATCTAATTTAGTTTATTAGCCTTTTTCACGGCCACATCACATAGGTGGCTCATAGTCGTCCCGTGATCAATCAGTACACCAAGGTCTTTCTCCTTCTCTATCCTTTCCAACTCATATACCCTCATCTTATAGCAAAAAAACTTGCTAGTTCCTAAATGCATGATCTTACACTTTGCAGTATTAAATATTATCCCATTTCAGTTACTCCAGTTTACAAGTTATTCAGTTTTTTTGTATGATATTGACAGCACCTCCCAACTTTGTGGCATTTGTAAATTGTATTAGAGAACACTTACTTTTTGTGCCAAGGTCAGTAATAAAAATGTAAAATAAAATTGATCTAAGATCAATCCCTGAGGAGCTCCACAAGTAACCTCTGACAGTTCATCTTTCAGTGTGACCCATAGTAGTGTCGTCTTTTAACCAGTTCCTTATCCACCTTTCAATTCTCATGCTAGGGATATTAAATTGTGGGTAACTGACTAATTGAATAGACAATGCGACTATTCGACTAGTTTATAGGGTGACTCCTAGTAACAACAGCCCTAGAGCTGTTGCTACATTTTAAAGGTGAAAGCGCCACATGGAGCCCAGGTCAGCTGGGGAATGCCACCGCATGAGCCCAGAGTCAGGTTCCCTGTGGTGTTTCAAAGTGGCAGCGCCGCGTGGAGCCCTGGATCAGTCCCCAGCTGGCCCCGGGCTCCATGCGGCGCTTCCTCTTTGAACTACCCATTCTTTTCCCCTGCCCTTTATGCCTCTTTCTGATAGAGGCAGCAAATGGCGGGGGAGCAACTAGTCGACAATGTTGTTGACTATCCGATAAGCGTTTGCTTATCGGATACTCAACTAGTTCTTCACATCTCTATCTCATACTTCACATCCCCATCTTCTCCAGTTAAGCTAATAAAGGTTCATGTGGAACGGTGTCAAATGCCTTACTGAAATAAAGGAAATCCAGGTAGATTAGATCTGTGTCTTTTTTTTAAAAAAAAGACGTCTTCTCAAAGGCAATCAGGTTGATCTAGACCCCCAAATTTATCAATTCATTAAAAATCCTTGCTATTGGCAATTTCCTGTGCCAGTTATTTTGATATTCTTGGGTGGAGATTATCTAGGCAACCCAATTTAGTTCCATTAAGCTGTTTTAGTTTGACTTCCACCTCAGATGGGGTCATTTCTACCTGCTTATCCTCGTTGCCATTAGCCAGCCTGCCACTAGCCCTAAGATGTTAGCTTCATTCTACCACATTAAAAACTGACGTAAAGTATTTGTTTAGGTATTGGGATGTACCTACATTACATTTAGTATCCTCCTCAGAGCTTTGTACTCCCACTTCTTAGTTTTGTATGTATATGGCTATAGTACCTTTTACTGTTTGTTTTAATTCCCCTTTGCAAGGTCCAATTCTGCTTAGCTTTTGGCAGTTCTTCCTTTATCCCTACACTATTTGGCCTCCAAGAGGTAGCTTTCCTTGCGGATTCCTCCTGTGTTTCATTACTTGTAGACATTCTGTTTTCTTTTAATCACCTGTTTGAGATGCTTGCTTGCTCATTCAGCTTAGTCTACAACCCTTCCCTGTGATTTTTTTTTTTTTTTTTTCTGTCCCTTGCTTGGAATGCAGATTTCAGTTAGTTTCTGCAACTTAGACTTAAAGTAATTCAAAGCTTCTTCCACATTCTGATCCTTGAGTTCTTCAGTCTAGTTCACTTCCTAACAAATTCCCTTAATTTTTTTTAAAGTTAGCTATTTTGGAATCAAGGACGCTTGTTGCAGATCTGTTTTTATTCCATTTAGTTCACACTGAATTAGTTTTTGATCGCTCAAATCAAAGATTGTCTTTTACAATTAGTTCTTCTATGAGGTGCTCCCTATTCACCAACGCTAAATCTAAAATGGCGTCAGCTCTTACTGGTTTGCTGACTATTTGGTGAGGAAGGAGAAATCGGTCAAGTTATCACATTCAGGAATATTTGGGACCTACCATTATTAGTAGCACTTGTCCTTTAATCTGTATCTGGAAAGTTTAAAGTCTACCATAATAACATAATTCCTTATAGTATTTGCTTAATTAAAAACATTAAAGAGGTCTCTGACCATATCCATTCGGATCCTGGTGGTCAGTAGCACATTTATTCACTCTGTCTTTCTCCTGTTCTAGAACCCATTACTTACTAATTTTTACATGCAATGCCACTGTGAAATCAAGGTATTACAGTTTAAGAGATTACTAAGGGGCTGTACCCTATGCTCACTACACTCTACTACCCCCCCTCCCCTCTGGCCGCTGATGTTTCGCTGAGAGAGTCTGATGATGTGATGGTGTTATTCTGTCATCTGGCTGGAACATTCTGTCATCTGGCAGGAGAAACGTATATAATTAGGGATGTGAAGGACTAGGTGACTATCCGATAAGCAAATGCTGATCACGGGGTCCTCGCGGTGCTGCCGCTTTGAAATGCCATGTGCAGCCTGACACTGGGCTGTCCACAGCATATCAAAGTGAATGCTTATCTGATAGTAGAGTTGTTATCTCTCTTCGGCCGCCTCCCCCCGGCTGCCTCTGTCAGATAGAGGCAGCAAGTGGGGGGGGGGAGGGGGCAGGCAGGGAGAAGGAGTACTTCAAAGCTGCAGCGCCACTTGAAGCCTGGGGCCAGACGCCAGGCTCCACACAGCGCTACCGCTTTGAAAAGCTGCATGCATCCCAGGGCCAGCTGGGTTGTTCTCAGGCTGCATGCGGCGTTTCAGAGCAGCAGTGCCACATGGAGCCGAGATCAGCTGGGGACTCCCCAGCTGACCCTGGGCTACGTGCAGCACTGCCACTTTGAAATGATGCGGGGAGCCCGGCATCGGGCAGAACATGGCGTTTCAAAGTGGCAGCACCACACAGAGACTGGGGTCAGCGGGGAACTCCCCAGCTAACCCCGGGCTCCATGCAGCGCTTTCAAGTGTAGCAATAGCCCTAGGGTTGTTGCTACACTTCAAAGGTGGAGGAGCTCTATCGACTAATCGAATAGTTGATGCAAAATGCATCGACTATTCGATTTAGTCAGTTACCCAATACTTAACATCCTCTCTCTCTCATTCTCATATATGTGTGTGTGTGTGTGTGTGTGTGTGTGAAATTACACACACACAAAATGAGAGCGAGAAAACAAATGGGATATGTTGTTTGCAAAAACCAAAAAGAAAAATTAGTAATTAATTGGTATCAATAAATAGTTTAAAATTAGGAGGAAGTCAGAGTGAGTAAGTATTTTTTTTATTTTTATTTTTTTTTTTACCAATTTTTGATAATTTAATCCAAAACATTTCAAGTGACATAAGAGTTTTGGGGGAAGGAAGGAGCTGAAGAGAACAAAATTTAGTTCTTGATCTCACAGTGTAGTATGGACATGTGAGATCCCAGGGACTTTTTGGCCTCCTGGGGACTGGAGTTTATGCTACCAGATTACTTCATAGGGGGTGGTGGTGGTTGTTTTTTGGGAGACACAGGACAGATTTTGGTTGACTACACAGCACTGTCTTCCATGTCCAGTGTTTTAGGTATAAGTCTCAGTCTGAGTTTCTAGGGCTCAGATGTCAACATTTTAAAAAACAGCCCAATATTTAAGATGACAGATGTTGCACAGAAGCTTCAGACTGGGGTTTATAGAGATGTTTCAGAGTAGGACTGAGAGACATCATCAGATTTATGTGGAGAAATTTGAGCAACTTCTGCCCACATTGATTCATTCAGGTCTTGACAATTAAGGCTCTAAATAACATTTTTGGCCGCTGTCCCACAAAAGATCTAGAGACCTCCTAGAATACATAGTCGTGGAAGCTTCTCCATATTATCAGGAAATACTCCATCACCCATTTGTTGGACTGTTTTGCTTCCCCGTGGACCCTGTTGTGCTGCTGATGCCACACTGCACCAGGCCCTCCTGGTGACCCCTGAAGCCGTGTTCTCAGGGGATGGGGTACCATGGGGAGAAAAGGGCAGGGTGATGATAGGAAGAAGTGGGGTTTGGGGGGGGCGGGATGATCACAGAGTATCCCCTTCCTTCCCTGGGATGCCAGGATGCCCAGGCTGGGTAGCGCAATTGCTTCAGCTGATGGTGTCCCATGGGCCAGGTGTTTGAAACCCCTGGTCTACAGAAATGTCACCTTAGTCCTTGTGTACATGGCAATATTCGGGAAGGTTAATTTTAATGAAATTTTTAAGTGGATTCATTAAGACACGTAGTGCATCCACACAGGGATTTTTTTATTTAGAATGAAAGTGGCCTTAATTCAGAGTTCAGTTTAATTCACTTTGGAAAGTTAATATGATTTGGGAAATGCACTTTAAATTCACAGCTTTTAGTTAATTTTGTATTACTTTTCCTGGTCTGCTGTGTGTGGACCAGCCCTTAGATATTAAGTGTCCACATTTTAAAACAAATTGAATTGCGTGTCATAATATTAAACTTTTTCTAAACTATGAGCACACTATTTCTGTTGCAGGGGGGAGTGCGGGACAAGTTTAGGTACATAGAGTTGCTAGATTTTTTTTTTCCACAGTTTTGTTTAGATACTTTGCATTTTCAAAAGTGATTTTTGCTCTCCTCAATTTTTGGGAGAGAGAGCGAGAGTGAGAATGAGAATTCTGTACTTTCTTAGAGCTTGGCTACACAATGGAGTAATGCACACTTCAAGACGTGATTTCTAAAGTGCATTAACCCGCTGCATATTAACTGATTTAGGTAGACTCATTTGATGCATACTAAAAGTTGCCCAGTGCACTTTTATGTAGTACTGAAACTAATTGAGAATAATTACGGAATATTTTCTAGATATCACTTTACAAAGCTTTCACTCCTACAACTTGATCTAAGCAAATGGGTGCTATGTAGACATGACCTCTAAATAATACCTCTGTTTGATGTGGGAGAGACTCACTGCTCTGTCCTCAGCAGGGAGCTGCTGCTGTAGCTGAGGGAGAAGTTTCCATCCTCCAGCTAGGAAGCAGAGCCTTGAGCCCCTGGCAGGGTAGGGCTCATTAAGCATCTGTGTGGGGTTGGTTTCATTCACATTTGTCACATGAAAAGCAAACTGGAGGAGTAATATATACGGGCATGTTTTTTTATATTTACTGTTTTTACTCTTATCTTGTATATTTTAATTAACCAAGTATAAAAGTATTGCTGCATTGTGGTCAGATCCATGTGGACACTAGGTATGTTTCTTTCTGGATGTCACTTAGGCCTAGTCTAACTGAGAGTTTATGTCAAACTTAGCTGCATTAGGTTGATTTTTCTTTTTCTAAACAATAAGTCCACTCTACTAAGCCCGTTCCATTGACTTTTAGGGCTGTTAAAGCCTATTTCTGTACTCTTGTTTTCACAAGGAGTAACCCCTAAATTCGCTCTTGCATTGTCAACTCTCCAGTAGTGCAGACACCGTGCAATCAAAGTCTTTGGACTCCAGGAGGTGTCCCACAGTGCCCTGCGGTTACTGCTCTGGTCATGTCTTTGAATTCTGCTGCTTTCTAGTTGAACAGGAAAAGCCCTAGGAAAATTTGAATTTTATTTCTTGTGTGGCCATAGTGGCAAACCTCAGTGCAGACAGCACATCTGAGCAGCACACTGACCATGAGCTCCATGAGTTCCAGAGGTCACAGAGGAGTACCAGCATGGAGCATGCACGGGATCATGGACCTCAGCTCTGTTGGGAGAGGAATCTGTTCTTGTAGAACTATAAACTAGCAAAAGAATCATGGCTATCTATGCTAAGATAGACAAGGGCATGGAGGAGAGAGGATATGCCAGGAACATACAGCAGTACTGTGTGAAAATAAAGGAGCTAAGGCAGTGATACCAAAAGACACAGGAGGAAAATGGACAGTGTGGAGCGTTATTTCAAATACTTGTGATTCTGGGAGGGGGAAGGGGGAAGAGGAGAATTTACCAGCTTCCTTGCCCAGTCTGTGGATTCCTCCCAAGATGCTTAGGCAGCCTTGGGCAGTAGCGTGGAGGACAGGATGGTGGAGGAGGAGGAGGAAAATGCTCATTAGGCGAGAAGGGCAACCGAGATCACCGAGAGTTAAGAACATTTTTATAACTTTGGAGACAACCCCTCCTCTCAGGCTGTCTCACAGTTGGGCACTGATCCTAGGGGGGCACTTCTGGTAAGTTCATGTTTTTTATCTTGCCTAAAGTGGGTCAAGACAATTGGGTGTGACCTGTGGCAGCTACTCTGCCTACACAGAGGGGGTCCCTAAAATAGCTTAATAACATGTCTGGAAACAGAGTGAGAATTCTCCCTGCACATCTCCATAACAGAGGAACTCTTTAACCTTCTCACAAGGTTTCTCAGGAGGCCTGCCTTATTCTGTCCTCCACCTCAGGACACCTTTCTATGGCAAGCCAGCAGTAAGTGGTCTGGTACTCAAAAGCCCTGCTTAGGCACTGTGCCTTGACATTCCACATGGACAGATACGTTTTCCCCTTGCTCTCACAAATATTATGGAGCAAACAGCAGGCTGCCACCACAATGGAAATGTTGCATTCGCTGAGGTCTAACCTAGTCAGTAAACTGTAGAACCCTCCCTTTAAATGCCCAAAAGCACATTCTACCTCTATTCTGTACCACCAACATGTAGTTTAACTGCTCCTTACCTGCAATTAGGCTGTCCATATAGAGCTTCATGAGCCATGGGAGTAGGGTAGGGTGGGTCTCCAAGAATCACTATTGGCATTTCTACCTCTCTGATTCTAATTTTCTGGTTTGGGGAAAAAGTTGCTGCTTGCCGAAGAGACAAGAGTTCCTAAAGGTGCATATGTCATGCAGCTTTCCTGACCATCCCATGTTGATGTCAGCGAAATGACCCTTGTGATCCACCAGCCTCTGCAGCACCATTGAGAAGTACCCCTCGCAGTTTATGTACACCTTTGCAAGGTGATTGGATGCCAAGATGGGGATGTGCATTCCATCTATCGCCCCACCACAGTTAGGGAACCCCAGCGTGGCAAAGCCATCTACTATGTCTATGGTCACTATCTGCCATAGCAGAAGGGTACTGATTGCATTGGCTACTTGGATCATAACAGCCCACACTGTAAATTTTCCCACTCTGAATTGATTCCTAACTGACTGGTAGCTGTCTCATTACAAGCTTCCACAGGGCAATTACCATGTGTTTCTCCATTGTCAGAGTGGATCTCATTCTGATATTCTTGTGCTTCAGGGTGGGGAAAAGCAGTTGGCAAGTTTCCATGAAAGTGGCCTTATGCCTGCAAAAGTTTTGCAGCCACTGATGATCGATCGTCCTATGCCCGCATAACTATGCGTTCCCACCAGTCTGTGCTTGTTTGATGGCACCAGAACCGGCATTCCACTGTGTCCAGACAATTGATTGCTGGTGTCATTTGCAATTCACTCAACTCAAATTCTTTGCAGAAGAGAATGTTCATTGCTTCCTGAGATTCTTCCTCAGTCCAGCAGACCCTAGATATGCTCTGGACGAAATCCAGCATCAGGTGCACCAAGGTTAATGTCAGCATCGTGCTTTGTTGCACAACAGGATCCACAATGGGGTCCATGCTCATGCTGCTATGATGTCTGCACAGATAACCAACAAGAGGAAAAAGGGTGTGACAAGTCTGTTTGCCATATACCATCTGAAGCAGGGGGAAAGGGAGGAAATGAATGAATTATGGGCTGCTGATGACATGTACCCAGAAACACTCACTGCACAGTATTGGTCCCAGTGTGCACTGAGAACATAACCCGGGATGCAAAGGGTCGCAGGCACTGTGGGATAGCTACCCATAGTGCATCACTCTCCAAGCTGATGATAGCCATCCTCCTGGGGACACACTACTTTGAACTACATTGAATTCTTGTGTACAATGGGTATATGAACCTTAGACATTAAAAAATTGGGTGCTAAAAATCAACCTTAATAAATGTGACCTTATCTCTGTGTAGACATGGCCTTAGACAGTAAGCAGCCAACCAAAAGAGATGATTTTCATGCCCATCCTTTCACCTCTCTATTACCTGGATGTCCTGTTCCCTCCCCTTTTCCCTTTCCCAATGGTTATGGTCTCAACAAACCATAGAGAAGAAAGAAAGGAGCAATAAGGGGAGTTTCAGTGAGCGAGGTAGAGGCATAAGTGCTGGAACTAAGAGTGAGGGGAGGGGGAAAAGCAGCACAATGGGCTTGAAGTGGTTTCCATTATATACAGGATTTACAGTTTAGTTTAGTGGCTGTCAGCACCTCCACGTAAAATTCTTCCAACATGCCTGGATTGAGTGTAGGGATATTAAATATCAGTTAATTGAATAGTTGAGTAACCTCATGAATTCTTATTGGTTATTTGACTATTCTAGAGTTCCCAGGGGTGGGGCCGGCAGCCAATGTGCTCTGGCCTCACTCCCAAGGAGCCCTCTGCCACTCTGGGCTGCTGCCTCTGTATCAGAAGCAGCAGGCGGGAGCTGGTCCACGAGGGGAGCCAGTTTAAAAACCAGCTCCTCTCACGGACCAGCTGCCTGTCACCCTATACAGCAGCCCCTGTCTGAGGGGGTCTGAGCTTCCAGATCCAGCAAAAGCCGGAACTGAGCTGGGTTGCTTGCCCACCCAGCTCCTAATATTCTTTAAATGCAGAGACGCAGCAGGGGTAGGTCCTGGACCCATCGCAAGCCAGGACTAAGCCAGGTTGCTGGCCAGCCTGCTAAAAAATATACGGGCAAGAGGAGGTGAGGGAATGTGTGTAGTCTATAGCTTTGATCTATAAGCTTTTACTTATCGGTAAGTCAACCGATTTCATCCCTAGCAGAGGGTATCTCTGATCCCCTTTTTTTCCTCTCTGACAGTTTTGGATAAATTATTCCAACTACCCCCTTACATTACCCCTTAGAGAACTCTGCGTCCTCCCACAAAGAACATTCTCTAAAAGTCTTCTAGGCTTCTTCCTCATCTCTCCAGTTCCTTCCACAGTAGTATTTGGAGATCTTTTTTCTTCCCCTCAGGAAAAATATCATTAGATACCTCTCAAACCTCTATTTCAGAGATCTGTCCTCCCTCTAGGGCCCACTTGAGAAGGGTGAAGTGTGATCAGATGAATGACTGACCTTTTAGATTTTGGCTAAAAAGACATGGAAAATAACTGTCTAAACGAAAAATATATTTCTGACTAATTTCCAAGACAGATAATGATCTGTCATCGTATTTTAGCTCTTTTTTTCTGTTTTGTGATGGGTACGTGTTTCTGTTGTTTTTACTATAGACCAGTGTTAGATTAGCAAATGTTTCAAGAACATCCCTAAAGCAGTGCAGACAGCCATTGGGCTTTTCACTTGTGTAAAGTGGCAAATATCTTAGGAGGAGTGGGATAGGGTCTTTAGCTGGAGAAACAGCAAGCAGGAGTGAGAGTTGAGACATGTGAACATCTTTCTGTGATGGGAAGCTTCCTGCCTGGGTGATGGCCAGGAAAGTACATCCCAAAGATCTGCTCTGGCACATACCAGAAAATAGTTGTCAGGTTAAAAAATGTACCTGTTTATTGCTTTTGCATTTGTTTTTATCCACAGCTGCTACTATATAGTACAGATACTGAAGTATACTGAGCTTCATCTTGCCTTTGCTGGTTTTGAACCAGTCACATTCTACAAAGGTCTATCGACTGCGTGTAATAAAATTAACGTGATACTGTAGTAATCTTCCCATAAGGTATAGTATCCCAAATTTTCTTAAGATCAATAAAAATAATTTATTTTAATTCAGCCTTTATGGCATTGTATTCATTTGTGCCATTATTTACAATGTTCTGTATTAGAGTTGTGTAAATCGTACATTGAACAAGGACTTTGGATCCAAGGATGTTTTCTTTGAACACAGTGTTGCCAGTCCGTTCCCCACAATTGTCTCTTTCTTCATAATTTTTATTCTATACATACGTTGCTGATAAAATCTCATTTTATTCAGTAGCTGCTCATTCAAAGATTTATCATGCTTTTAGAAAATCAGTTCACATATTTTTAGCTTAACTGCCTTTCAACGGAGCTATAAAAGAGATCTTCGTGGTGATATATAGTAAGGTGTGTTGATTAAGTGTCTAGTATAATTTGATTGGGGATTTCTCTTTCTCAATTTATGGTAAAGTGTTGAGGTATTTAATATATGGAAATGGACTTCTATTAACATCTAGATTTGATAGCTGATCTTCTGACAGAAAAAAGCCAGTGGTTGAGTGCTGTGCACAAATCTTTGAAGGAGAGAGAATTTAAAAAAACCCACCCTTATGATTATAAAAAAATGCACTAACTTGCCAAAGTTGGTTTTAAAATGCTTACTTTTATCCAGTATTAGTCACATGCTTTTCCCCAAATCCTTTTAAACATCCACATTTTGTCATGGCCAACTCCAGTCATTTTGAAATTGAAAAGCATTCCTATTAGCAGAATAACCACAGTGACTGCACAGACTTCTAGGGGATAAGCATCCTGTTTTTTTCTATTAAGTGATAGAGTTGAATGTCTTACACTGTGAGAAGTGTTTAGTCTACTTTTTAGATAAGATTACTTAATACCAGATCATTGGCCCTTGTGGTGGTATAACTGTGTTTGGGAAGAACAAATGCAATGTTTTCTTTAGTTGAGTTTGTCAGTTTTACTTAGAAACTGGCTGCATATGTAAATTTTACCAACATAATTTTACCTCTATAGTTATAGTAGCATAACTCCTTACATGGACACCCTTAGTTCAATATAAGTGTGGCTTTGTCTGGTTTAGCTTGTGTTACTTTGAAAGAGGCATAAACTAAACTAGAAAAAGTGGCATATTCCAGAATTAGAATGGGGACCTTTGGCTTGAATACATACGCAATGCTACAGCGTAGATGCTAGTTGCGTTGATAAGAAGGATTCTTCCATCAGTGTAAATAATCCAGCTCCCTGAGGAACGGTAGTTAGGCTGGTGGAAGAAGTTTTCCAATGATCTATCACTGTCTGCATAGGGTTTTAGGTCAACTTAACTACTCTGCTCAGGTGGGTGGACTTTTTCCAAGAGTAGATCAGAGATTATACTAGTATAATTATAGTGAAATAAGTAAGCTAATAAATTTACTTTGACAGACAAGCCCTTACTCAGATTATGTTCTGTTCAGGAATCTTTTTGGGAACTTTATCATTCTCTCCAATACAATGTCTTCTGTTCTCTCTTTTTTAAAATGTGTACATAGGCCTTATTGAGAAAATAGAGATTGCTTGTTGATTAAAATAAGTCTCTGCAGTCTCCAAAGAAATGAAATCAAAGTATACCTTGGGAATTATTATTATGTGTATGGTCTGGGCAAGGTGCCACAATGGATGAAAGCAGAGCAAGAGGCAGAAAAAAGCAACTTGTATATAAATACATACTTATAAATGTGTACTTCCTATTGCAGTGTAATGGGATATTCTCTTTATGCTTTCCCCTTTGTCCTCTTTTGTATATGGATAAAATTTGGTGGTGGTAAACCACTCTGCCATACTAGATCATACCTTTGGTTTAGCTAATCAGATATCCTGCTTCCAGGAATGGTTCATAACTTATTAAGCTTCATAATTGGCTTTCTTTGTAGTGAGCATTACTGTAGGTGTGTGAAATTTGATTGACTTGCAGTAATTTTTCTTGTTTAATAAAAGTAAAAAAAAAAAGCCCTGTAGTTTATAAACACCTAAAAATAAGCTGACAATTACTGTGTCCTACCTTTGAACGGTTGTTTCTAATAACATATATGATGGGAAGTAATTATCCAGAAAGTGCTCTATGTAAGAGAACTGGTGTATGAAAATAATTTTAAAATGGATGTCATCTACATTAAATTATTAAAATTATAATTATTGATTACTACTTGTTTTAATCTCTGTGCATGCTGTTTGAATTAAGTTTGTTCTCAATTAAGAAAGTTCAGTAGCTTCAGAATCCTCTCAATGCTGGTCAGATTCATAAGCCACAATGTGCCCCCATTTCACATGCATGATGTAGTCCCAAAGGCTAAGTTCTCCCTTGCACAACAGTACCTTGTGAAAGCATGAATAAGGTCCATGAGTTTCAACATGCACAGTTGGGGGTTTTTTCCCCCTCACCATTGCACCATCAGGATGAGTAGGACATATTTTTCTATATTAAAAAATTGCTGGTGTCTGTTGAACTAGTTTCTGGTTCTGAGGGTACCTGCAATACATGCAGGGAGGGTGGAGAGAGAAAGTGGAAGGGCAGGAAGTCAGAGTATCTATTATTCAGCTATGCTAGGAGGAGCTATAGAATGAGGTCTAATTAAAGGTCACAACTTTATTCCTAAATATCTGGGAGTACCAGACAGGTACAATTGTACAGTGTAGGTAATTTCATAAGCATTTCAATATACAGGCACTCCTCTACTTTATGGCATTCAACTTACACTGTTTCTGAATAGACAGCTTGATTAAACTTACAACATTGGTTTCGACTTTGATGCTCGGTCCAACAATGGAATACAATGAGGATCCAAACTATGACATTTTGATTTACGATGCAAATTTCTGGAACCAAATGTGTTGCAAGTCTGAGGACTGCCTGTATCTTGGGGTTAGAGGTGGGCCTGCTGTCAGCCTTCACCCTTAATCCATCCTGGTCCCCCGCCAGCCCATTGCTGGAAACTTGCTACTCCTCTTCTTAAATCAAGATAAAGGAGAGTGGGTTGATTTCCATGATGTTCCAAGCACAGGAGCCCTGAATCTATCACCCACCCTTGTTTCCATTCCTTTGGAGAATATCTCCTTTAAATCCTTTATCAGTCCATTTTATCTGACCACTGTATTCCTTCCTTACAAAGTACAGTAAAACTCCAATAGTCCAGCATCCAATTGTACGGCACTCCTGATAGTCCGGCATCAAAATGGCAAGAGCCTAGTGAGTGAGCTTCAGCAAAAAACGAGTCACAAGGCAGCAATGGCAGCAACTGAACCGAGCGAAAAGGGTTAAAAAAGGATTAAAAAAACTAAAACATTACAGTATACTGTATACCGTATGTACAATAAAAAGGGGTAAAAACACTTTATATACAGTATATACTGTATACAGTGTATATATATAACCACCTTATAGTACCTCCTGATAGTCCGGCATATCCGATAATCCGGCACCACCTAGGTCCCAAAGGTTCTAGATTATCGGAAGTCTACTGTACCTGCCCCAGACTTCTACCCCTAGGAGACACCAACAGTTAGCTTTGCTGCCTGTGCCCCTTACTGAGCAAGGTTCCCGGACATATCTAGGTGGCTTTTTTTTTTTTTTTTTTTTTTTAATATCTGCCAAAACATATCAATTCCCAAGTCTGACAAGTGGACTGTATCCTTTCTGGATAACTCTGATGCCCTGGTCCCAGTGCTACCTATAAATTACAGCCCCCTCCCCCCCCCCCCCCCCCAAGTCCCAGTGCTATGTATAAATTTGGCCACCTTCCAAATGATATATCTCCTAACCTTGTTGACCAGGGTTGTCATCTGTTTTGGATGGATGGAAGATTGAGCTGACATTGCCTGAAATTAAGGTAGCTGTTCTTGTTTAATTATGTTAGCATGTATAGTGTTACCTTACCTTTAGAAAAGTCCTTGTATGTGCATTAGCATAAGAATTGATAACAATACACCATCCTTCCTTAGTGTTGCCAGCCTTGATGCCCTTTTGTCTTTTTTTCAATATCAACAACTCTCTTCTTTTTAATGAGATAGGAAGGCCCTTTTGGATAGAATGTCTGCTGTACCCCATTTAAATCTCCATAACAGGAGCATTCAATTTGGCATGTCTTTTTCACTTTTTATATTTATTAAAAAACGTTGACATCTTAACTGAGCTGATTTAATTGACTGTATTATATAGAAAAGTTAAATGTAAATTGCCTAAGATTACACATTAAGTTGTAGCCCTGTGATTTGAAACTATGTCTTGGATGGCTAGTTCTCTGCTCAATTTACTAAGTATTCATGTAGTAAAAAATTATTTGCAAAAAACCATGATCTGTCTTCTGATTCTGTGAGGGAAGTCAATTGCCACAGACTCATCAAAGCAGTAGGAGCAACTAGCTAACTTCCATTTCAGAGCAAGCAAGAAATCATAACATATTGGGTCATATCTTCTTCTCTTTGGTCTATTACATTTTTTTTGTTCTAAAAACTAGTGACTAGGGAATAATACCTACTTTTACAGTAATGGCAATAACAGATATTCTAAAAAATCAAAATAGTTTTAGAAGGGTTCAGAAAACTTTCCCCATTAGATTATAAGAACTTTGACCTTCAAACGTTGACTGTGTACCTCTAAATTGCTTGTAGAAGCTACACTGCAGTACAAGTAAAGAACATATTAGAGATCTTCCCATCAATTTGAATGAATTCAAATCAGTGGGGCCTGATACTATTCACCCAACGGTATTGAAGGAATTAGCCACTCAGAGCAACTGGCAATAATAATTACAAACTCATGGACAACAGGACAGCTACTGGAAGACTGGAGAAGGGATAATGTAGTGCCCATCTTCAAATGAGGGGAAAAGAGGTGCAGGAGAACTATAGATCAGTCAGCCTAACTTTGGATACCTGGGAACAGGAGTGGCAGGGCCTCCCAAAAATTTGAGGGGGGAAGGGCCCCACCCCTCCCCTGCTCTTTCCCTACAAGGTCCCAGCCAAGCCAAAGCCAGGGTCAGGGAGCCCAGTCCTCCTCCTGTAGGAGGAAAGCCCTCTATCTATGTCCCTGTTCCCCAGAGCGCCCACCCAGGGCAGGTGCAGAGAGTAGGCTTTCCATAGGTGCCTGTGTGGCTGTTACCCTGATTTAGCTCCAGACAGGGGCAGGGCCTTGGCCACACAGATTGGCCAGAGTAAGGGGCATGTGGGCAAATGTGGGAAGCCATTACATGAACCCTCCACTTGCCCTGGGCTGAGGATATGGGGGAACATGGGGACCCAGAGAGAAGGCTAATCAGGTGAAGGGTCCACTGTGACTCCCCACAGCTAGCTGCACAATTCATACCATGAATGTGATGTAGCTTCAAGGCCCTGCCCCCTTGGCCTGAGCCGTTTCGAGGTAACAGTCTCATGGTCAAGCTGGACACTTCACCTCCATCATCCCTCTTCAGGGATCTGAGGGGGCAGAGAACAAGATGAGGTCTGCCATGGCAAAAAGTAGATAGACTAGGCCCCATCTACTTTTTAAAAAGTGGGAGGACCATGCCCCACTGTTCCCACTTTTCTGTCACTACTGTCTGGGAAACTACTAGAATAACACAAAATATTCAACTGGCAAATACCTGAAGAATGAAGGGGTAATCACTTGCTGAGAATGACGACTCACTGATTTCTTCCTTTGAGAGGGCAACTGGTTTGGTGGATAGGGAGAATGTAATGGACATAATATACCTGGATTTCGGCAAGGCTTCTGACACAGTCCTACATGACATTCTGATAAGTAAGCTGGAGAAATATGAGCATGGTGGATACATGATTGGTTAAAGAAGCACAAATAAAGAGTAAATATTAGTGGAACTGACATTTCAGAGTGGTAGCCGTGTTAGTCTGATTCAGCAAAAACAAGGTTCCACAGGACTCGTTGTTTTTATTAGTGGAATGTCAGATTGGAGGATGTCTCGGGGGAAGGGAGGGTTGTTCCCGCAGAGACTTACATGGGGGAGAATGCAGTGCCCTAGTCAAAGCTCTTCTCCTCAGGCAGGGAGAAGGAAACTGAACCAGCATTTACCTTCCCAGGTACTGACTTCTGCTTGCGATCCCTGGCCAGGAACCACCGAGGTATCAAAAGCATTGCTTATTAGTTACCTTTGAAAGCCCTTCCAAACAACTGAGGCAAGAGGGGGAAGCCTGCCATGTAACATTTAGCATTGTGGTTAAGAGGCCTCACCTGTGACTCTGAGCAAGGGGGGCCTGGCTCCCATTTCAGCATGGGAAAGCCATTACAAAGGACGGATATGCTAGAGCTCTATAAACTGTGTGGAGAAGTGAGTGATTCAGGATATGTTATTCACACCTTCACGTAATACAAGTCAAGGTGACCCAAGGATATGAATAGGCAGCAGGTTTCAAACCAAGCCAAAAGTTGGTATGTCTTCCTGCAAGGCACAATCAAAATGGGGGCCCTCCTTTGCTAGTTGACGTTGTGAAGGCCAACTTGTAAGTGGCTACATTAAAAAAGTGGCACTGAGAATGGCTCCACCAAAAGCTGTTAGCCAAGATAATCAGGGACATAATTCTGTGCTCCAGGCATGTCTAAACCACAGACTGCCAGCTGCTGGGAGTGGCTGACAGAGGACGGCTCATTTGATAAATACCCTCTTCTGTCCAATGCCTTTGAAGCATCTGGCATCAGCCGCTGTTGGAAGATGAGCATCCCAGTCTAGCCATTTATGCCATCTTAATTTCCTCTGTGGTGTATGAGGCTTGCTCTCCAGGCTAGTGGTGGGCTTCTCTGGTATGTTAGAGGAGCTGCTGGATCAATTCTTCTTTGTCCTCCCTAAAAAGGGTATGTGGGAAGAGGGATGTGCTGCAGCCCATGTAAATACCTGGGTTGTTCAGTTAGCTATCGTGATGGAGGCTGGGGACCCTTTGAGCTTGTCTGTTGGAGCTGCTACACATTAGTTAAATAAGATTTGGACAGCAGCAACTCTGAACTTTATGTTCCAGGGGTTAGATTACCTATCTTACTTAGTGGGACTGTGGGACTGAATCTTCCCTCTGCCTGCCGTAAGAAGGATGTTGGAGTGGTTTCCAGTGCAGTTGTGCTGCATGTAGCCTGATTGATGTAGGGATTGTTTTCCTCTAGTCTTCCCTCTTGTGGCTCACAAAATCATTTTTCTGTACCTTAGTAATCAACAAGATGCCAATGTTCCTTACACTTTTTTTGTAAAAATATATAAACTGTACCGTAGATTTTGTGTGTGGAATATTTTGAAATATGAAATTGTAACAGACATCATAAACGTTTGTGTTAGTCTACAGCCATGTATCTTATAGACAAAAATAGAGTGATACAGGTTGGGCCTCCCTGGTCCAGCACCCCAACTGGTCCCAGATGAGGGATTTTACCAGACCATTGGAGGTCATTTCTTCTGACCTACTGTGCAGCTAGTCCCACCTCCTGTCCTGAGGCTCCACTGGCTTTCCGGCTCTCCCCCTCCCCCCAACAACCTTTTACATCTCTATTGGGAGGGCTCTCTTGTGTACTCAACCCCTTCTTCTTCCTTCTCATAGGTTTCTGGGGAGTCTGAGACCTGGCTGATCTTGATTTCCTGAACCTGGATGGATTGGAGGCCTGGATAGTCTGGGCTCTGTATAATGGTCATGGATCCCAATATGGCCAGTCTGATGGGAGTTTAACTGGTTACCTGATAAGCATTAGCCTTGCCAGCATGCTTACCCAGTAACATTAGCCTTGCCAGCATGCTTACCCAGTAACATCACCGGTGGGTGATGCCTCCCTCCCACTGTGGCCCAGCTGGCAGGACCCTGGCTGGCTGGAGCAACTCACAAAGCAGGACCCTGGTGGGCCAGAGCCGCACCATGCAGCCGGATGCTGGCCAGGTGTGGTAGGACCCCAACCTGCCATAGCAGTCCTGCTGTCTGCAGCATAGTGGGACCCCAGCCAGCCAGAGCAGCCTCTCTGCCCACAGCACAGTGGGATCTGGACTAGCCAGAGCAGCCTCTCTGCCTACAGAGGGGCTGGAGGAGTGGGCTGTCCGGACCCTGGTTAGCCAATTAAACAAAATCATATCGTTTAATGAATTAACTTTTAAAAAGAGTACTTACATCCGTACCTCCCACCAACCCATATTTCTTCACCTCTTGATAATACAATCATGCTTCTTCCTCCTCCCACATCAGGGGATGGCTTTAAATTTTTCCAAGAATTGTTAAAACGTGTATCTGACTCCTTCGGCATTTCCTTGGAAGAGCTGCCGCAGACACTGCATACACTGACTGATACTCTCCAGGCCTCTCCTGCTGCCAAGGGTTACCTGGTCCATCAATTCTATCATCATCAACCCAGCCAAAATTGGCTGACAGAACCAGCTACAGTTCCCATCAATCAAAAGGAAAAGCAACGACTCTCTTGGACCCCATACAGCAAAGATTGGAAACATCTTGACCTGTTTGTCAGGAAGGCGACCCTTCAGTTTCACATTGCCAGCTACTGCACGTTACTGGCAAAGTGTTCACACAACATCTTTTCACAGATGTCTACCTTTATTGACCATTTTCCAACTGACAAAGAACAATACAAAGCTAATATTGCTGAGGGTTTCCTCACTGCCAGAATGCTTTGTAGGCTTTTTTGGACTCCACTGACATGGCGGCCCACTTCATTACCACATCTGTAGTCATGTGGAGGGGCTCATGGTTCCATCTTTTGGGTTTTCTCAAACAGGCTACAGTTGAGGGCTTATCATTTGAGGGACAGAAGCTCTTTGTGGACACCATGGATTCAGCCTGGCACACCCTCAAAGATTCCTGTGCAATGCTGAAAACCCTGGGAATATATATATCTGGAGTTGTTTTAAAAAAAAAAAAAAAAAAAAAAGGCAGATTTTATACCCAGCATTTCTGCACTGCCCCATATGCACAACTCAAAGATGTTATGGCCAGCGTCACAAATGCCAGATGAGATGGTGGCAAGCTGAAAAGTGATCATCAACATCTCAACCAACCACTCCTAGAGAAACATTTTGACGTGTTAATCGAGGGCACGAGAGTCCTACATACTCTACTGCCAAAGTCACTACTCAATTCCAGCCTATTTGGGGATTGCCTAACACTTTTCTACCTAGCCTGGGCAACTGTTACATCATAGACAAGGACTATTGCATCTCCTTCACTTCTAGCCTGCCTATCCACTCCCCTGCCTTGTCCCTCTTCAGAGACCCATCTCACAAGCACCTAGTACAGCAGAAAATAAACCCCCTCTGGCAACTCAGCGCTGTAGAATCCAGACCTGCCAAACACTGGGGGAGCAGGTTTTACTCACACTATTTCCTCATATAGAGGAAAAGAAGCAGATGGAGTCCCACCTTGATGGAAGCTAAACAAGTTTGTCAGAACACAGCACTTAAAGATGATTATCTTTACAACCATCATTCTGGCAATGAGAGAGGCTCTTGGCCCTCAACCTCCAGGATGCATATTTCCATGTCACTGTTCATCCTGCACACACAAGATTCCTCTGCTTCACACTAGGGAGCCTCCATTACCAGTACAAAGTGCTCCCCTTTGAACTATCCACGACCCTGTGAGCATTCTGCAAGTTTCTCACTGTGGTCATAGCATACCTTTGCAGGTAGGGGGTAATTAGGTAATTTATATTTCCCTATCTTTGGACAACACATGTACACAAGTGGTGATGATTTTCCCTATCTTTTGGATGATTGCCTGTTGAAAGCATCAGCATACCAGATCATAGTGGATAGTTACCTCACTACAATCCTGGTTACAAGACTAGGCCTTCAAATCAGCTTCCAGAAATCCACTCTAATGCCAACGTAACAGTTGGAGTTTATAGGTGCACATCTTGACTGCATCACAGCATCAGGAAAACAACCTCAACAAAGCTTTGAATGAACCTCATTACAATTGTAAAAAGAAAAAAATCCACAAATGTGTGCAAGAATGTGTCTTCAACTCCTATGGCACATGTCAGGGGCCGCATTTGTTGTGCAGCATGCCAGGCTCCACATGAGGTATCTACAAACATGGCTCCATAAAGTCTACATTCCTCACAGGCACTCCATCCACAGACAACTGAAAATGCCAAGCAAGATAAAGGGCTCACTCTCCTGGTGGACAAAGCAATTGAACATTTGCCTTGGTGTCCTAATTCAGTGACCCAGCTCATGAGTAACAATCCCCATGGATGCCTCTCTTATGGGTGGGGTGCACACCTGCCTGAAAACACCATCCAGGGCCAGTGGTCCATTGTGGAATCCATGTTCCACATAAATCTACTGGAACTCCAAGTTGTTTGGAATGCATGTTCTGCTCTGTGCAGAAGCTATTCATCTTTGGTAATGGTGCATCTCCCACAACACAGATCTCATGGCAGCCTACCTACCTGGAAGCCAGACTCACAGCAGATGACCTAAGGAGAAGTTTCTGCTAGGTGCATAAATGGGATTGGACCCAGCAACCCTGAGCACTATATTCCAACAGTGGGTTTTTCTCTCAAAAAACCTTTTTGTGACATCCCACAATACTGCTCCTATGGAGGACTTGGACAGAATTCTCTGGGAGACACCTTCCTCATGAAATAGGAAGCCCCTCTGCTGTATGCCTTTCCTCCCATTCAACTGCTGACTCCTGTCCTTTGGAAAATCAAAAAGGACAAGTCCAGAGTAATCCTGATTGCACCAATATGGTCCAGACAAACATGGTTTCCCTACCTGACCTAGATGGCCACAACTACAATGGACTCTTCTCCTCATGCCTCGTTTGCTGATGCAAGATGCCTCTTTCACCCCCGTCATTCTAATCTTCCATCTCAGGGTGTGCTTAGTCCATGGCTAATGTCCCTGGAACCATGCTGGGTCCCTGGAACCACTGAAGTGCAGGATATTCTGATGAACAGCTGATGACTGACTACACATGTACACAAGTGGTGATGATTTTCCATATGGTGACAGGACAAACAAGTTTCCTCTCAAACAGCTCCATTACCCACAATACTTGACTGCATGTGGATGCTGAAAAAAATCATGCCTCCCCGTTAGCGCATTCAGAGTGAATTTAACTATCATTACCACTTTTCTCTCCAAAGTAGATGGACTTAGTATTTACTGAGAGGGTGAGCAAATATATTTCTTCTTCGGGGATGTCCCCGCGGGTGCTCCACTATGGGTGGTGGGCTTGCCCCGGCACCGCAGATGGAAGCTTGTGATGAGTAGTGTTCGGCCGGACTGCGCATGTGCCATGGGCTTGCGGCTTTCGCGCTCTTTTCTGTCTCGCGCGGTCTGGCCCCCCGCCAGTTCCTCTTTACCGCCGCAGGCTGCAGACGCTTGGAACCGCGCTCTTCATTTAGCTCACTGAACTAGATTATTTCTAGTTCCCTCCTTGTACATACACCCTTACTTCTTTTTCCCTTGTTTTTTCTCCTTATTTCTTAAAAAAAAAATTAAAAATTACAAGAATTGTACGGGAGTAAGGATAGAAACCGCTTACTGTTCTTACCTCCTGCCTCTCGGCTGTTCTCCGTTTCGCCCGTTGTACGTAGTTGCATTCCCTGAAGGAAAAAAAAAAAAAGAGAAAGAAAGACAACAGAACAGAGACATTATTACCACATTACCATTTACTCGGAGATAAAACTCGGCTGCAAACAACAACTGCCTCAGGGCAACCGGTAAAATGTCAACTGCCGGCTTCAAAAAATGCAACTCTTGCCGGGAGGCAATGCCAGCCTCCGATGGCCACTCAGAATGCATCCGTTGTCTGGGGAAATCTCATGTCCCGCAGAAGTGTACCCACTGCACCAGACTCACCTCCAGGGCTAGGAAAGACAGAGAGAGGCGTCTGCGAATGCTTCTTTTCGACAAAGCCCTGCAGGCGCAACAAACTGATTCTGACCAGCAGCCCCACAAGCTCCGGGCTTCCTCCCCGACTACGGGGCTTCAGAAAAAGCCTAGGCTCTCCCGACGATCCCTACCAGCTGCCTTAAATGGCAGGGAAAGTCAGCCTGGCAGACCTGGGACCTCTGGCACTGTGAAGCCACGCCCCCTGCCTCAGCGGCTCCAAAGCCGTGCGCCTGGAGCCTTCTCATACCCGGCTCCCGGGCAGCATTGCCTCAGCCCCTTCCTCTGCCTCCATTGCAGAGTGCTGAGCCGGCCCGAACTGACCCGAACCGCCACGGCACCGCACCCGCACCGCCTCCCAAGCCATCGTGTGGTGCCGGACTACACGGCGCCGATCCGCCTTGCTACCGGCACGGCACCGGTTGCTGCTGCCCCTGAGCTGCCGGCGCTGATCAACAGAGCACCTGCTAGCTCTTCAGCGCACGCCAGCAGATCAGGAGCGCTGAGTCCTGCTCCTTTGATCTCCCCATGCTGGAGCTGCTCTCGCTCCCACCTTCTCTCGCCGGCACCGTCCTCACCTCTCCCGGTGCCTCGTTCTCCATGCCGCTATACCTACTGGCATAGATCCCCCCCATGGCTCCTCCAGGCTGCCTTCACCATTTCTGGCTGCTGCACCTTCCCATCACAGACATCACTACAGGCAGCTCTCTGCATCTCCTGCTTCTTCCAGGGCATCAGACATCTGCTCCTGTTCGCCCTGCTCTCCGTACCGTTACCGATATTACGCCCGTTCCAACTATCACGACGACCACTCACCGCGACATGACAAATATCATCACGGCAACCACCGCTCTCAAGACTCCCGCAGCGGCTATTCTTATCGATCACGTTCTGCCTACGACTATCTATCACGCAGACGCTCTCCAACTCCGGCTCCCCTTACCCCTCCGCACCATTCAGCATCACCACCTCATCCTCCATCAGAGACGGATCACACCGCCTTCGGGGACCACCTACCGGGGACTTCCATCCCAGACTCGTCCCCACCAGAGGAGGCAGTCACACCAGGCGACAGCTCTCCACCAGATGACCTCCGTCAGTTCCAAGAGTTGTTTAAGCGAGTAGCCATCACACAAGAGATTCCGATGCAGGAACTCAAGGACAAGCAGCACAAGCTTTTCAGGAATCTCCAACCGCAGCATAGGTCACGCCTGGCCATTCCTCTTGATGAGGGCATCCTGGAACTGGCTGATGAAATGTGGCATGCTCCAGTGTCGGCTCTTCCGACCAACAAACGGGCCGACAAGAAATATTTCGAACCACTGAAGGGCATGGAATTCCTCTTTGCCCATCCACAACCTAACTCCCTAGTAGTCGACACAGCTCAACAGAGGGCTAGAGCCCCACACCTCAAACAACAGGGCTCCGATAAGGACGTAAAGAGACTTGACCTCCTGGGCAGGAAGGTCTACACTTCAGCAACGCTACTCCTCAGAATCGCCAATTACTTGGCGCATCTCTCCAATCATACCTTTGATACGTTTTCACGCCTTACCCCCCTCATGGATCATCTCCCTGATTCTAAGAAATCGATCCTGAGGTCAGTAATCCAAGAGGGCTACACATCAGCGAGAACGTCCCTCCAAATAGCCATGGACATTGCTGACACCGCTGCTCGCTCCACTGCTACTGCCATCGTTATGCGCAGAGCTTCTTTCCTTCAAGCGGCAGGAGTACAGGCCAAAGTCGAGGACTTACCCTTCGACGAGGATAAGCTCTTTTCAGAGACCACGGACTCAATCCTACACTCCTCTAAAGACTCCCGAACAACCTTGCGAACTCTGGGGATGTACACTCCCCCCTTTAAGAGATGCCGGTACTCACCATACCAGCGCAGGTATGACTACTCCTACATCAGACATCAGTGGCAGCAACAACACCAGCAACAGCGGCCCTTCGACAGCCAACGCTCTCGCCAGAGGCCTCAGTGACGCCGAAACCCAAACGGCAGGACGAACATGCCTCCCAACAACAAGCAACAGGTTTGATGCGTTGGTCGGGGGCGAGCAGACAGTCACAGGCAGCATCACGAATCGTACAACCCAGCTCTTTCACCACCGGCTGAGGCCCTTTCTACATCAATGGGCAAAAATCACTACGGACAGATGGGTCCTCGAGATTGTTCAATCTGGCTACCCTATCCCTTTCATAGCCATCCCACCAACCACCCTCCCACCCCGTCCCTCTTCAGGGACCCTCTCACGAGACCCTCCGACTAGAAGTCGACCGCCTTCTCTCTCTGGGTGCCATAGAGCCAGTCCCAAAGGATTTCAGGAACAGGGGCTTTTACTCACATTATTTTCTCACCCAGAAGAGGTCCGGAGGTTGGCGCCCCATCCTAGATCTCCGCTATTTGAACAAATATTTCAAGATGATGACTTTAGCTGCCATAATCCCTGCATTAGATCCACAGGACTGGTTTGCCACCCTCGACCTCCAGGACGCCTATTTCCACGTCCCTAGCCATCCAGCTCACAGGAGGTTCTTGCGCTTCGTTGTGGCAAAGGACCACTTCCAATACAAGGTCCTCCCCTTCGGGCTATCGTCAGCCCCCAGGGTGTTTTCAAAGGTTCTGTCCGTGGTCACGGCCTTCCTCCGACGCCCAGGGGTACTCATCTTCCCTTACTTGGACGATTGCCTACTCAAGGGCCCTTCTGCACACGAGGTCTCCCAGATGGTTCACCTCACGAGGCAAGTCTTTCAATTGCTCGGACTCTTCCTCAACGAGCAAAAGTCCATTTTGCGCCCCACTCAGAACATCGAGTTCATTGGGGCCCACCTGGACTCACTTGCTGGCAGAGCATTCCTGCCCTTACAGAGGTTTCAAGCCATCCAAGACCTCATTCACACCATCACCGTCAGCCCTACCGTTCCACTCATCACATGCCTCAGACTGATGGGCCATATGGCGGCCACAACATACGTGGTGAAATACGCCAGACTACATCTGCGTGCCCTTCAGTACTGGCTGACTCTTGTATACGACCACACCAGATACGATCTCCACAGGCCGGTAAAGCCGCCACCTGGCGTTCTCCAATCACTCCTATGGTGGACCAGTCACACAAACCTGCTGTCAGGTATACCTTTCCATTGGCAGGAGCCACTCCACCAAATCACAACGGATGCCTCCCTATTAGGCTGGGGGGCTCACATGGGCTCCCTCTCAGTCCAAGGCCAATGGTCCTCACAAGAAGCACGGCTACACATAAACCTTCTAGAGCTACGCGCCATTTTCAACGCATGCAAATCCTTCCTCACCTACATTCGAAACACCACGGTGAGGATACTCACGGACAACATCACAGCCATGTATTACATGAATCGCCAAGGCGGCGCTCGCTCCCATTCCCTATGCACGGAAGCCATCCGCTTTTGGAACTGGTGCATTCGCCACGGAGTAACACCTACGGCATCCTACTTACCTGGCACCACAAACGTGACAGCAGATTCCTGAGTAGATACTTCCATGTGAAGCACGAATGGGAAATGCACGATGGCGTTCTACACGAGATCTTTCAACGTTGGGGCACTCCCCGAGTGGACCTCTTTGCAACTCCCGCCAATACAAAATGCCGCAAGTACTGCACCAGGGCGGGCCTAGGCCGCGCATCCCTGGAGGACGCCTTCCTTATGACTTGGCGCGGACACCTCCTCTATGCATTTCCCCCCATACCTCTGATCCCCAAACTCCTTCAGAAGCTGAAGGCAGACAGGGCAATGCTAATCCTCATAGCCCCGGACTGGCCTCGCCAGCACTGGTTTCCCTTCCTCCACCGTCTCTCCACGTGGACACCGATCTGCCTTCCACCTCTCCACAGTCTCCTCACACAAGACCAAGGATGCCTGAAACACCCCCAGATACAAATGCTGAACCTAACAGCATGGTTCCTAACTGGCTGACTCGATTCGAATCCCTCTGCTCCATTCCAGTCCAACACGTCCTAGTACATGGTAGACAACAAACCACGAGAAAAACTTACCTTCACAAGTGGTGCAGATTCTTCTCCTGGTGTACCTCGAACCACCACGATCCGACATGTCCGTCGATCCCCTCTGTACTGGACTACGCGTTGCACCTAAAGAACAAAGGCCTTGCGATAGCCTCCATCAGGGTGCACCTCGCAGCAATATCTGCATTTACATCACCGATAGATGGTGTTTCTGTCTTCGCCCATCCTACTACTAAGAGATTTCTCAAGGGCCTTACCAACATGGCCCCATCAAGACGACTCCAGTCCCACCGGTGTGGAGCCTGGATGTAGTCCTCGACGCCCTAATGAGGCCACCGTTCGAGCCTCTGGCGACTGTATCCTTTCATTTCCTCACTTTGAAAACCGTTTTCCTGCTTGCCATAACATCGGCATGCAGAGTGAGTGAGCTTTCCGACATGATGGCCACGCCACCATATACAATTTTCCGTAAGGATGAGGTAGTCTTGAGACTACACCCAAGATTCATACCCAAAATCGTCTCCCATTTCCATGTCAATGAACCAGTGATCCTGCCAACCTTTTTCCAAGCCCCATGCCTCACCACGAAGCGGCCCTACACTCCTTGGACACCCGCAGGGCCTTAGCATTCTACATAGATCGCACTAGACCTTTCAGGCGTACGGACCACTTATTCGTCCCCTTGGCACAGAGGTCAAAGGGTCAACGTCTATCTTCCCAGAGGATTTCCAGTCTCGTAACCTCATGCATAACGCAATTGTACGCAGCGAAAAGCTTACCCCTTCCATCCCAACCACGCGCCCACTCCACTAGAGCCATGGCCACATCTACAGCGTTTCATAGAGGGGTATCTCTGAAGGACATCTGCAGGACGGCGACCTGGTCCTCACATGAGACCTTCACCAAACACTATGCTATTTCTCTAGGCACTCGTTCAGATGGGGCAGTGGTGACTGCGGTGCTCTCCACAGCGGATAAATAGGGACTCCTTTCCCTCCTTCTGTTCTGGCGACTACTGCTACGCAGTCACCGATAGTGGAGCACTCGTGGGGACATCCCCGAAGAAGAAAGGGAAGTTACTCACCTCCAGTGCAGTAACTGTCGTTCTTCGAAGTGGTGTCCCTGCGGGTGCTCCACTACCCGCCTTCCTCCCCGCTTCGGAGTCCTCTCTCTCTCTGCTCTTGTCTCTTACAGACTCCGAGGCAGTCTCGAGGAACTGGCGGGGGGCCGGACCGCGCGAGACAGAAAAGAGCGCGAAAGCCGCGAGCCCACGGCACATGCGCAGTCCGGCTGAACACTACTCATCACAAGCTTCCATCTGCGGCGCCGGGGCAAGCCCAACACCCATAGTGGAGCACCCGCGGGGACACCACCTCGAAGAATGACAGTTAGTGCACCGGAGGTGAGTAACTTCGCTTTCTCAAAAGCATACAAAAACTTCTCTCACACTGAGAGACCCTACCCCAAAGTGGGACCTTCACCTAGTCTTCTATGCATTCATGGGCAAGCCCTTCAAACCTCTGGTTATCTGCTCATGCTCAGTATGCAGGTCTTCTGGACCAATGGTTCCCAACCACTGGTCCGTGGACCAGTGCCAGGCTGTGAACTGTTGAATGCCAGGCCATGCCCATGCCTTGATGATTTGCTCAGCAAGAATGTTTTCACTTAGCCAATTAGGGTACGTCTAAACTATATCCCTCTTTTGAAAGAGGGATATAAATTAGACATATTGAAATTGCAAATGAAGCCGGGATTTGAATTTCCTGTGCGTCATTTGTATAATCGCATCACGGCGTTCTGTTGAAAAATGCTATTTTGAAAGTGAAACCGGGGTCTAGACCTGGTTCTTTCAACAAGAAACGCCTTTTTCGAAAGATCCTGTACTCCGAGAGACTTTTCTTTTCGAAAGAACCGCTCTAGACCACGGTTTCACTTTTGAAATAGTGTTTTTTGACAGAATGCTGTGACACAATTATGCATATGAAGCACGGGAAATTCAAATTCAAATTTGCAATTTCGATAGATCTAATTTACATCCGTCTTTCGAAAGAGGGATGTAGTTTAGATGTACCCTGATTGTTCTATTAGCTCTTTAAATTGGACAGCGGTAACTGTGTCTAGTCATTTCTGTCTAATATAATGGCTAAGAGATGATCAAGCAAACTTCCATGGATTTCTTTTTTGGAATGAGTGCTGCTGCGAAAAAAGACAATGACATGCCACAGGATAAAGAGGAGAACATCGAATGTGAGTCTACCCACTGTATTATTCATCGCAAAATTTTGGCGAGACAAAAACTTTGTCCTGAACTTCTCAATGTTTTGCACGATGTGATCTGTATAATTAATTATATCAAAACACATCCACTAAATTCACATTTATTTGAATCTCTGTGTGAGGATATGGATGCCAAATACAAACAGCTTCTCCTGCATACAGAAGTTCCTTGGCTGTCGAGAGGGAAAGCCCTGATCATAGTCTTTAAGTTACGAGAACAGCTGAAGAGGTTTCTTACAGATAAAGACTCACCATTAGCTGTACATTTTAATGACAAGATCTGGCTCTCACTAAACTTGCATATTTGAGCAACGTATTCACTGAGCTGAAGAAACTCAATCTCTTGCTGCAAAGAAGAATGGCATCCATTTTTAAAATGGCAGATAAAATAACTGGCTTCAAAACAAATCTGGAAACTTGGGGGAAACTTGAGGATAGGGAAATTTTTGACATGTTTCATACTTTTGTGGATTTTTCAGGAGAAGCTGTTGGACTTTCCAAGTTTAGTAAGTGAGCACCTGAAGTGACTCTCGGATGCATTTGAGCAATATTTCCCAAATTCAAAAGATCTGAGAGTTGGGAAAGAATGGATCCACGATCCATTTCTTCCTGCCAATAAGGAGTTGTCCTTGTCACCGCTGCAAGAGGATCAGTTGACTGAGCTGGCATGTGACAGAGGACTTAACACATTCTCATCTCTGTCATCCTTCTGGATTAAAATAAAGTGTGACTATCCAGAACTCAGCACCCTAGCTCTGAAGACCTTGCTGCCATTTCCATCTTACATACCTTTGTGAAACGGGTTTCTCTGCAATGATTGCTACCAAGACCAGACATTGGAATAGGCTTGATGTGAGAAACACACTGCAAGTCTCGCTGTCAAGCATAATGCCTCAATATAACTTGCTTGTGTCAGGCAAACAAGCCCAGTGATCCCAGTGATGTGATCTTGTCAGTGAGTCATACATTTTCATGTTGTTTAGCTAGACTAACTAGTGATATCTTATGTATGATTTTTAACAGTGATGAACGTAAAATACTTTTGTGGGGGGATAATAATAAAAAAAATCCATTACAATGACATGTTATTTTACATTGCATCTGTAAGCACACAATACATGTGACCTCTTAAAATTAATTACCATAATGAATATGCAAATAAAATGTTTCTATACTGGTCCGCTAAAAGATTTTGAATGAGTTTGCTAGTCTGCAGCATAAAAAAGGTTGGGAATCACTGTTCTGGACAAACTGATTTTGTATTTGTAACTTATTTTGTTACAGAATCCTCCTTTTTTATTTATGAACTCGAAATTATTAAAGACATGTTTAAAAGATGTTCAATATTCTGGCATTTTTTCAGTCATGACTTTTATCTGCTTATAAATAAGAATGTTAACTATCGTATATTTGTGAAAGTCGTCTCTCCGTGTGTGCTGCTGCATGGAGCCTGCCTATTCCCCCTTGTTGCTTCCCCCAGAGGCAGCAGTACAGAGGGGAGGCTCCCCATGAGCAATGGCTCCCCCCCTCTTCTCCCTCCCCCCCCCCCCCCCCGCTGCCTCTGATAAAGAATCCCTGAGCCCCTCCACCCGGATAAAGAGGCAGCAGCACTGGGAGCAGGCAGCTCCATGGGAGCTGACACGTGGGGAGCCGGCTGGAAAGCTGCTTTCTGCGCATATTGGGTCCCACCTGCCACTCTCACCCCCTGCACTGCTGCATCTCTATCAGAGAGGGAGCAGCGCAGGGTGACGGGGGCACGTGGCTCTGTAGTAACCTGGCTCCCACCTGAACACCAGGTCCTATTTCCCTGCACTGCTGCCTCTGTAGGAGGCAGCTGCGAGGACGAGCAGGTGGCTCCACAGGAGCCAACATGTGCAAGCAGCCAGCTCCCCATGGGCCCCAGTTCCCACATACCCCTTCCTTGCTGTATCTGATACAGAGGCACCAAGGGGGTAGGAGGGGAGATGCATGTAGTTGTTAGGATTAACTGATAAACCCAGGTGTATTGGTTAATCGTGTAACCAAATACACACTAACATCCCTACTTATAAACCTTACTTTCTGCCAAGTGCAACTTTTTCTCTTGATGTACTTAATTTGTGAAAGCCCCCTCTTATTCTATTTAATCCCACTCGTTAGTATTCATTTGTTTTTTGGCTATCTTAATCTTATCCCTGAAAACCTTCAGCAGTGCCATCCACAGGTGTTCAAAAATAAGTCACACCTGAAAAATCATGACTTTGGTGAAAAAAATGGGATTTTATAAATAATACGATTTCTAAATGTTGAGATCTTTACATTTGCTTGCTGTTATAGGAGCCTTTAGGGTTCAAATTATCAAGCTTTTCTGTGCAGCCATCAGGGTTAGAAACTTTTTTGTTTAGTGAAAGTTAATAACAAGACCCTAAAAATCAGAGAATTCTAATATCACAAAACTTGTGGTAAAATGGTGAGCATTGAATACACTGGTACATGATTGAGTGTTCTTGCTTGGTTCCCTCTCTTTCCATATCTAGTATAGATTTTCTTTTATCCTCAGATCTTTGAGCATCCCTTTGTGAAGCCATCTTAAGTTGATTATTTTATCTCATCTTATACAGTAGCACTTCAGAATTAAGGACACTTCAGGAATGGAGACTGTCTGTCTATAACTCTGAAGAATAGGTTATGAATTTCAGTCATAGGATGGTTGGAGTTGGAGCTGCAGGATAGAATGGGAGTCAGGGCTCCAGGAGGGGAGGCTCAAGGCTTTTTCCCCTTGGGGGGTACTGGGGTTCAGGGCTTTAGACCAGAAGTGAGTGCTGGACTTCAGGCCCGTGGCTCTGCTCCTGGTTTCAGTTTCGCAGGGGCTGCTAGGTCTTGAGGCTCCCCATAGCGCCATTCTTAGCTTCAGTGGAGGGTGGGGTGGGAGGAACTGGGCCTAATACTAGAGAGTTGTAGGGCTGAACCTCTGAGCCCCACCACTTCCCCTCTGCCCACCTCCTCTAGTCTAAGGCCCTGAGCCCTTGTGCTCCCAAAAGTCAGAAGCTCGGAGGTGCATCTCTCTTCTCTTCCTCCTCCTCCCCTCCCCCCCCTCCCCCGCACACACACCCCATCCCATGGCTGCAGCACCAATCCCCCATGGCCGAAGGCCTGAGTCTCAGTGCCCACCCTCGGCCCCTGTGGGGCTGAAACCAGGAATAGAGCCACAGAACTGAAGCCCTAAGCCTCAGCTCTTCCCTTGATCTAAAACCCTGAGACCCAGTGCTCCTGAGGGTCAGAAGGGTCTGAGTCCTCCCCCCCCTGCCACTCCCTCCTGATCTCCTCAGTGGCTGCAGCCTTGAACTCCAGGGCTATCGCTTCAAGACATTACAATATTTGCTGGTGGAGGGATTGGGGGTTTTTGTGGGTGGGTGCGCACTGTTGCCTGATTCTCCCCTCTTACCCCCCCCCCCAGTTCCAAAAGATGTTCAATTAACCAGCAGGTCTGTAAACTCTGGTGTCTGTATTATTTGGGTTTTACTACAAGGTGGGATATAATTTTTGATGGGGGGGGGCCTCAAAGAATTTGAAAAGTGGTTGAGGGCCACACTCTTCCATGATATTAATGGAGGAGATGTGGAGTATGGGATGGAGGTTGGGTGCAAAAGGGAGCTTAGATCTAGGGATGGAGGTTGGGTGAAGGAGGGAGTTGTGACCCTAACCCGCCCCCGCACAGGCAGCAGCCAGGTGCTCTGGAGCCCCTGGTGCTTTTTTGGCTGCCTGTTATTGAAACAGGCAGCTCCCATTGGCCGATTTCTGGCCAGAAACAGGCCAGTGGGATTGTATTGGGGGTGGGAGCAGCTTCTAAAGCTTTCCCTTGCTCCCCTCCAGACTCACGGGTTTTTAAAGAAAAACCACCCTGCAGTCACATGTCTTAGTGGTGTGGGGGTAGGGCGAGGCAAGCAGGGAGCCTGCCTGGGGCTCCCTGCAGTGTCCGTGGGCCGCATCTGGTGGCTTGCTGGGCCGAATCTGGCCCATAGGGCTGTATTTTGCCCAGGTCTGTTCCACTATATTTATTTTAATGACTCTCATCACCCATAGTATCTGAGTGATTTGTTTTTTGCAATTGACTTTTTCAGATGAACTGTATTTTGTGGCTAATGTGCTGATGCAGATGCTCTTCACAGATTTTCAAACTTTCTGGTAAATTTACCTCTCTCTAAAGAATTTTTGTACTACCATCATATAAAAAATATTCATTAAAGGCTTGATTATGCAAGCTGCTAAGCTAGTAGGTGCTAAGCATTTTGAACTCTTACAGACATCAGTGGGACTTGAGGGCAACTAGGTTCAAGTTGTAAATTTGTTCCTGAAATCATGAAAATATGTTTAATGCATTTTTCTGGAGTTTTATACCAATGCAAACAAGTGTGTAGGCTTTTTAAAACAACTCATACTAAGGATATCCCTAGAAACAAAAGTATTTCCACAGAATGCGTTGTGCTGATCTGATTTGTGCCGAGTGTAGGAGAACTAAAACGGCATATTAGCGAAAGTCTAAAAGTCATCACTTATGCCAAGCAAATGGCAGCACACAGGTGGCATAAGTCATACTCTAGTTGACTCAAATTTGTTGTCTTGGTAATAGAGATTTCCTTCCTTTGTAGTCAAAACTTACTGACTTATGTCTTTATTTGGGTGCATTTAAAAAAGAAAGATAAATACATGTCAATCAGGAAGTTATGGATGTATATATTTAAAAAGAAAAATAATTTTTTCCACCTTGAAAATATTTTGGCAAATGTTTGAAACTTTTCACTGTGTATGGGTTTTTTTTTGTTTTTTGTTTTACTGTGTGTGCTGAGAAAATACACATGTATCAGAGAGTACCATAGCTGCCAAAAGTTTAATGAGCCCTGGACACGCCGGCAGCCCTAGCCTTACCGCAGAACTCCGGCCCAGGTGCACTGCAGTGGCAGCTCTGGCCATGGCCACGCCAGCAGCTCCAGACCTGTGCCCTGGGTTGTGGGTAGATGGGACCCCAGCCCAGCCATGCCGCAGTGGCAGCCCTGGACCCCGTCCTTCTGGCCCCACTGTGCCCTGAGCGGGGGTATATGGGACCCTGACACCAGCTATACTCCAGTGGTCCCAGACAAGGGTAATCAGGACCCCAGCCACAGCACAGCAGCCATGCTAATGTGACCCGTAGCCCTGAGAGACGCCCATTCTGGCTTCTCTGCAACAGCAAATGGTTAACTGGCTAGAAGATATAGTTTTAATCATTTAAATGGTTAACTGTTTTGAACTATATTTACATCCCTGCAGAATATGGCAATTCAATAAGGTTAGGCCCCAATCCTGTAAATGCTTATTTCCCTACCTTTACACACTGGTAATCCCAATGAAGTCTCAACTGCAGAATCAACTGAGGGCAGAAAAGAATATACAAAACACACTTTATGTAACAAACAGTTGTCTTTGCCTGAAAATGTGGAGATTTAGTGGTTTATTTAAGTACCACTCCCTTTACAGTTCTTTAAGTTTATACTGAACAGTTTTTCTTTTAAATATAAAAAAGTAAATGAAAGATCTTTCTTTTTTGTAGCTTGTAGCGTGTGAGTGAAGTTTCTAAAAAAAGCAGTTAAAATATAACATGGGTTAGCTTAGACTGTGTCTCTAAGCCTTGTACACTGTCTCTGTTCAGCTACTGATTTATATTTTTCAAACAGAATTCATTTTTTTGCTCATTTTTAAAGATTACTGCTGATGACCAGGCAGAGATACGGGCAGGCCACAACTTTTGGAAGTGATCTTACGCTTCACTGTTGCATTTACAAATTTGTGGTTTGCTGAAAATGTGCCTGTGGGATTTGCCCTCAAAACCATTGAAAGACCTTATTAAACAATGTGCCAAGTGCTTTACAGCACTTCACAGTAATTTATAAATAATTAATGTCTGATGTAAATACATATTAAGCTACAGTGGCCTCTAAGTCAAATTTGTGCCCCATGCAATCCCATTGATGTCAATGGAATTGCACAGGACAAAGTCAGAGCAGAGCTACAAACTGTAATGGCTCAGTTTAAAATCATTAGAACTGTGTTCACAACTGCCAGTACAGAATTGTTCATTATAGTGTTTTCCATTGCATTTTCTGGTCCTCAAATGTCTCCAGCCAGGAAACTTCTACCACTTCTCTTGGGAAGTTACAGGTCAGTAGACCTCACTGTTGGAAATTTTGTCCTAGTATTATGCTAGTCTGATTGTAATGTTCAGTGTGATATGACCTAGTGTCTGAATATGGAAAAAGAGCTTCATGATAATGGAATGACTTATTATGTGAAGATTTGTATACTAAAATGTACATTAAATAGAGCCAACCAGGATCCCAACCCTGCTTCCATGGATGTGCTTAGCTTTAATGCTTAAAGTAGTTGGGTAATATCCAAGCAATGATCACGTTGTTAGTCATTTGTATACCAAATCACTAGCTGGAGCACTATGAGCACAGGGCTTATTGGTGCTTAGGGGAGGTGAGGAAGGAACAAGGGACTCATCATCCTTATGGATCAGAGGTGCCATGAAAGATACTTATTGAGGTTTGTCTCTCTTACACTTCAGTAGTTTGCATTATTAGCTACTAAGTAACAAGGTGGCACAATAATTATGTTTGAAAATAATGATGTTGAATACCCTTCTGTGAATCACTGATGCTGTAATATCTTCTCTGCTTATGTCTGCCAAAGGAAACAATACAGGCGGATTAGATGGCCTCTCAGGATAAAAGACTTGTGGCCACAGTAGCCTTGATTTTATACTGCAGGGCTAAACCTCATTGCTTACAGCAGGGGTGAGGAACCTTTTTTGGGTTGGGAGCCCACAGAGAAGCAAAAAAAACCCTCACTGATGTGGCCTCCAACTGAGAAGACAAAAGATATGCCCCACATTCCCCTCACACACCAGAGCCTAGGGGAGCCCAGCCCAGTAGATTTTGTGGGGCAACATGGGGGCTCTCCCCCAGGCCTGAGGTTCCCTACCATAGCTTACACATTCAGGCTCAAGATGGATCTTCAGCTCAGGGACCCTCCACCCTACCAGTGTCCCAAAGCTCAGGCTTCAGCCCAAGTTGAAACATCTACACAGCAGTTTCTGAGCCTAAGTGTGCTACTGATACAGCAACTACATAAAAATAAAGTTTATTCCCTGGACAAGAAGAGAGAAAATAAGAGGATCGGGGAACAGGCAGAAGTCTCAGAGATTATAAAGAAACAGTGCCCAAACCAATCTTGCGATAACTGATAGCCCTCAGCTAAATCAAAAGAAAGAAACTCTCCTCAGAGTCCTTGTCACAGTTTCAAGACTAACAAAAATATGAATCATGAGCTACCTTGGGTTTTGCCCACAAAAACTCATGATTATATATATACAGGGCTTGACAAGTGCGCATGTGCTGATCACGCGCTGCGGCGCCGTGCCGGCTTAAAATCTACTCGCCCCCGGGTGAGTAGATTGACTAATTTGTCGAGCCGTGTGTGTGTGTGTATATATGTATGTGTGTGTGTGTATGTATGTGTGTGTATATATATATATATATATATACAGGGCTTGACAAATAATACAATCTACTCGCCCGTGGCAAGTAGATTGTAACACGGAAGAGCCGGGTTCAGAGGATCTGCACATGCGCAGATCGCCGGACAGCGCGGCTGGCGAGTGGGGCTCGCCGTGGTTCAGCGAGCCCTGTGTGTGTGTGTGTGTGTGTGTGTGTGTGTGTGTGTGTGTGTATTTATTTGTTAATTTCTAAGGTGCCACAGGACTACTCATTTTAAAACTCATTTACAGACTAACATGGCTGCCCTTCTGAGACAGTTTCAGGAGTTAACTTCACCTTTCTCTCCACCCTCCCCAGATCATTCTTGAGGGTGCCTCCTTAAAGGTGCCACTGCTAGTTGTCACCTTTCCAGATAGAGACCAACATCACTCTCCTGTTCCAAACCAGGGATTTGGGTGTAGTGTCCTCCTGCACCTGCCTCTCCTTGGCAGGTGTGACTGGGATCCAGTATGTCTGGTTAACCTCTGTCCAGGGGCTCAAATGGTGTACACCAGTTATCACTTATCAGCCAGCCTTCACAACAGAGGTGAGGAACTTCAGGCCCGGGAGCTGGATGCGGCCCCCAGGTTGCCTGGATCCAGACCCTGAGGCTCAGGGCGCCCCCCCCCAACATTGGGGGATCCTGTGCTGGTGCTCCAGTCTCCCCACTGCCTCTTCATGGGGCTGGAGCACACAAAATCTACTAAGCTGAGCCCTGTTAGGTTCTGGTGTGTGAGAGGAATATCAGGAGTGCCTTTCTCCTTCTCATTCATGGCCACACTCTGGGGGGGGGCTCTGCTTCTCACTTGTGTGCGGCCCCCTACTGATTTTTCTTTGGGTCAGCGGCCTCCAACTCAAAAAAGGTTCCCCACCCCTGTTTTACAAAGTGAACTGAATTTATTTTTAGGGTCCAACATTGCAGAGAAGATATATAAAAACAATAAAATAACCTATATGCATGCTTGAAGCTTACCAGAGGTCAGCCAAACTAAGGCTATAGTAGCTATCAGACTTTCAAACCTCCCAGTTGGGTTTTTTCCACAGGTACAAATCCATGTCAGGTTTTAGATCAAAACGCAGAATGGATAGTTCATCTCTTTTTTTTTTTTTTTCCCCCTTCTATGGCTTGAGTCTTTGATCGTCAGTCTCTGTGAACAGGTAATAATCACCATTCCCTTTCTTCAGGTTTATTTTTTTAAATTTTTGTAGGGTGTTTTTGTTTTTGTGTAATTTGCAGAATTGTTGAATTTGCATTTAACCACTCTCCAGCAATTCTCCCACTCAACACTTACTGTCCCAAAAATTCATGTTTATATAGTCTTTTGAATTCCTTATGCTTCCCAGGATTCATATCTGTCACAGTTCCCACGTAGAGCTAATCAGAATGGAAGCACGGATCAGGATGTAGGGTAGGCAGCTCTATGTCAATGACAGCTAACATGGCCACTGGGCTGGAGTCCACAGCAAAATCAAGCCCTGGCTTGCAGTGGAGGGGGGCTCGGATTCTGCTAGTTTTCAGTCCCTATGTGCACCATAGCTTTTTGGATCAGGGGTTTCCGATCTGTGTCACATCCTCTGAAGAAAAAATTACTGCTCCTCCTGTTCTCCCATTGGGAGAGTCATATTGGCTTCTCCTCCCGAAGGTGCAGAGATCAACCTGTAGTATATTTGAGGCTAAATGTGTACACCACTTCTCATTTGGCAAATATGGAGTTTAGTTTAACATAATTTTACCCACTTTTTTTTAAAACAAACACACAACCAGAGCAACATTTAAGCCTTAGTCTCAGTAGCTCTCTCCCTCTGGTCACATGGTCTCAGACTCCATTTGAGGTCTGGGGAAACAGCTCTCTGAAAGCTCTCCAGGGCCTTCCTGTTCATCACCCTGACATTCTAGTCTAAGTTGTGGTCCAGCCTCCACAGACTAGATGCATCACCTCCAACAATGCTGAGACAGCGTCTTTGCCTCTGTGGGAGCTACATCTGTGAAGCTCCCAGATTATCAGAGGCTATGTACTTATTTACAAAAACTCCTAAACGGTGCACTATTAATTCCACTGTCACCTGGTTTCAAAGAATTATAGCAAGAACTGTAAGTTATGATTCAGAGACAGTTTTCCCAGTGCCTCAACCCTCCCCTCATATTAGATTAGACCCTTCAAAATCAAAATAAAAAAGTAGGCTAGTTTGCAATAAACACAGGATAAATCATGCTTTTCATTAACCAATGTCTCTGCAAGTAAACCCATAACTATAGCAAATTATAGCATGTGCAGTGCTAAATATGTGTACTTTTTAAAGGAGCATAGTTTTTTACCTTTAGTTTTTGGTTGTCTTTAGTGACCAGGTATGTTAGTGAAGGTAGGCTTAGTTCAGAGTTGCTCGTAATCTAGTATAATTTCTGTTCTATAGAAAAAGTGTTACAGATTGGAGAATAATCTCATAAATATTGTATCAGTGCTTCAATCACACAGTATCTCTGTTGCATCTCAGAGCTCTATAGGACACTAAAAGTGCCTCAATGGTAGGTAGGACTGTCCTCCCCCCCCCCCTTTTTTTTTTTTTTTTAATGAATGAGATGATGGATGAACCTCATGGTCTTAAATCTATCCTAACTTTTCCTACCACACATTGTACTGATCCACTTTTGTACTAATTATAAAGTGTGTTCATTTCAGAAGATCTATTGTACTTTCAGGTAATTCCATTCTTGTGGGAAAAAAAACATTAAAATTAGAGAAAATTGAAGCTTTGATGGGCAAAAATATTTGTGTGTTGTTGATCAAACAGCCCACTACCCTAAAAAAGTCTGGATTTGATTAATTCCTTTCTAGGCCAAAATTATCACAGACTGGTGGCTGAAATAAGGAACCATTATTCTTGTGGTCTCAGAGGGATAGCCATGTTAGTCTGTAACTGAAAAAACTTTAAAAAAACAATGAATGGTCCTGCAGCACCTTAGAGACTAACAAAAAATGCAGATACAGGTTGGACCTTGCTGGTCCAGTACCCTTGGGACCTCACTGATCCCAAATGAGGGGATTTGCCGGACCAAGGAAGGTCTCTCTCCTCGTGGCTGTGCTGCCTCTGGATTAGGGCTCCAGGCTGCCCCTGCTGCTGCTTCAGCCCCCCAGGGCTTTCCCAAGCCCCACTACTGCCAGGGCCGGAGCACCATGGCCAGAGCTACACAGCCCAGGCAGAGCTCTGCAGCCACCTGGCTCTATGACTGGGGCCGGAGCTCTACGGTTGGGGTGGAGGGATGAGGATGGAGCTCTGAGGCCTGGGCCAGAGCTCCCTGGTTGCCACTGGGGCTTGGACTGGACTTCCTCAGCTTCTAGAGCCAGAATGCAGCCGGAGCTCCAGGGATGGAGACCGAGCTTCTTGGCTGCCACTGGGGTTGGAGCTCCCTGGCTAGGACTAGAGTTCCATGGCTGTGGCCAGGCTAGAGCTTCCCAGCCCCTGGAGCCAGGGAGCTCCGCTGGTGCCATAACTCCTCGCTGTGCCACTCCACCCCCCTTCCTCTCCCCCACACACACTCTGGGCTCCCACTTGAGTTGCTGGTGTCCCTTATGATGCTCCTGCCCCACCACCAGACCTCCCTCTTTCTGGGCTCTTTGGCCCAGGAACATCTGTGGTCCTTGTTGGACTAGGCAGTCCCAGTTAAGGAAGGTACAACCTGTAGCTTTTGTGGGCACAACCCACTTCTTCAGATGAACGGAGGAAGGAGTCCAGAGGTACAAATAAATAGCAGAAAAAGAGGGGATATGGGGAAGAAAAGAAAAGGAAAAAAATCTTGTCAATTTGAGTGTCCATACTAAATGAGGCTAATAGAGTGGACTGTAAATGCCTGATACTTAGCTTTTGATGTTATTAGGGGTTGAATATAGCGGTCCATCCAGTTCATGTCTTTGTTCAACCCTTGATTAAAAGTGTCAGATTTCCAAATTAAGGCAAGTTCCGCAGCTTCTCTCTCCAACTGGTTTTTTTAATTGCTATGTGAAACTATAGGCACTTTTAGATCCATTGAGTGCCTGGGCAAGTTTAAATGTTCCATGACAGGTTTCTGTGTGTTACCATTTTGAATATCTGATTTGTATCCTTTAATCCTTTGTCGTAGAGACTGTTCAGTTTGGCCAGTATACATGGCAGGGGGGCATTGCTGGCACTTGATGGCATAAATCACATTAGTGGATGAGCAGTTGTATGAGTCTCTGATGGCTTATGTGGTTAGGTTCTGTGATGTTGCTTGTATAGATGTGTGGACAGAGTTGGCACCATAGTTTATTGCAGGGGTGGTTTCTGTGGGTGATTACTTAATATGAAGCTTCCATTGTGTGGGAATACTCATATGAGTAAGTGCTCATCAGCAGTAGGTTGGCACAGTTGGCCTTAAGATTATTTTTTCCCTACTCTATTGCTCATAATATGACGACAATGTTGGATGTGGCTGCATATTTAATTTTGGGTTTCATTTTGTAGTTAAAGGCAAAGCAGGGATTCAAACTCTTTAGGGGATGCTACATTTTTATAATATAAATTATAATACTGTTGAATATAGAATGAATTTTCTGTGGATTTTTCACACCTTTTTATCCAGTCGTCATAGTCAGGTCGGTGGCTCAGACAATTATTAAGTGGGACCATTGTCATATCAGTGATAACTTTCAACCAGTCATCACCATTCCTGAACAGCTCATGTTCAGGTAATTGTTCTGTTCGTTTTAATACATCCTTGGTACAAAAGAGACTGGAGACACGTCAAGAGTTCTCATTTGTAGATTCTCTAGTAAACAATATTATTACCAAAAAATGTAAAAACTGTATGCTAATGCCAAAGTCGATTCACTTTGGGTGCGTCTACACTGCACAGCTATTTCGGCATACCGGAGATATCCCGAAATAGCTACCCCATGTCTACACAAGACTGTTTTCGAAATAACAGGCACGCTATTTTGCCATCCTGGTAAACCTTGTTGCACAGGGGGTAAGGGATGGCTTGAAATAGCACATTATTTCAAAATTTGGCGCTGTGTAGGTGTGCCAAATTTTGAAATAAGCTATTTTGAAATAGATTCGAAATAAGATATGCAATATGCATAGAGAAAATTGAGTATCTTAGTTCGAGTTTAGGTTGCTGTGTAGACACACTCCTAGCATGTAAGTTGCCATATGATTAGGGCTTCAGATTTTTAACTGATAAAACACTCCAATGGGGGAAACAATTACATTGGTGTATATCTGGAAAACACCTGAAAAACATGAGAGATCATAACTTGTATCTAAAAGCTTGTCTATTTAGATAATAATGTGAACTTATAGAGGAGACAAAGGGGATTTCTGAAACCCATTATTATGTTGCACATTAAGTGATCTGTGTAGACCCTGATTGGTCTAGTGTACTTTAATTCTCTAGTGTGCTCTAATATAGTACTGCTTGAGAGAGCCCTGAACATGACCACATTTTGTGCAATTACATAAAAATAAAAAATAAACTCCCACAAACAGAAATTTTGCATATGGAACAAATGAAGTACAGAATCTTTTTCTGTATTCTGATTTTTTTTTTTTAATCGGGTTGCTTCTTTTGAGCACTATGAGTTTAAATTTACTGATCAGGCCCATCTTATGTAGATTGATGTGTCTCTGATCATTATTTGAATGCTATCTTTTATGCTTGAAGCACTGATATGGAAACATCTTTCACAACCAGGTTTTCACAGTGCAAAATCAAACAAACCAGCAGAATACTGGACAGGTTGAACAGACATTCTGAAATAGTATGGTATATTTTTAACTACTGATAGATTATGGTCAGTTGAATGTGATGTTTCTCTTCTGTTTTTCATAATATATAACAGGCAAAATCACTTTTGATGAGATCTTGCTCATAAAAGCATTTTTACAGATTTAGAATATCAAAAGACAAACATCTTAATCCGTATTCATTTGTAGATTTTTTTTCTTAATAAATGAGTCATGCATAAACCTCTTTCAATATGAATTGCGTAATAATTAGGGACAAGCCCCTGCAACTGTGTGTTCTTTAGCAGGGGAACATGAGGTAGAGTACAGTTGCTCTCTGTATGAGTGATAGGGTGTGTGCTAATGAATTGTGATACAGAAACAGGATAGTTATGATATGGTGCATTAACTAAAATGATTTAAAGCAGTTTGTAGTTAGCAGTTTCATCTAGATTTTTAATATAAACTTTTTAAAACTGAGGAAGGAAGTATGATTGTCAAATTTGTATAACTTTATATAAAATGAAACAAGCAAATTTTGTAGTAAATAAATGTATTTTACACAATCTCATTTTCACTTTTGAAAATTAGTTTTCTAGCTTACTTAGGTCTGTAATGATACTGCTTTTCCATTATTTTCATTTACATTCATAACAGTAGGGTTGCCAGGTGTCCGGTATTCACGTCCCCCATCCGGTAAAAAAACAGAAAATACTGGACATGTAAAATGTCCAGAATTTCCTGTTTCCCTGGATGGAAGCCCAGCGGGGACAATTTTCCCCTACTGTGTCTGGCGAGCACAGGGGAGTGAGAAGCGCAGGGGAGTGAGGAGCACGGGGCCATTTAAAGGCTCAGTGCTTCCCTCCCCCCCCCCCAACAACTTGGGTCTCCCCCCCCCCCCTTGTGTTTTCCTCAACAGAATATTTTTCCTGGTGGTTGTTTTTTTTGGGGGGGGGAGGGCGGTATTTTTGGTTAAACCATCTGGCAACCCTATATAACAGTGTTTTAGTATTATTATAAACAGGACATTAATACCATTCCTTAACTGTGGACGATAGAGAGCTGATAGAGGATGAAACGCACATGGGTGATGAAAAGGTCTGAGTGTTCAGTGTTTTCGTCAGGCCAATTTTCATTATGAAATTTCTGGTATTTTACTTTAAATGCTTGGAGTAGCAAAAGGCTAACTACCTGTTAACACTTTCCACATCATATCACCTAACAGAAAAAATAATTAAGGGCCATTCAGGATTGCCCTGAAGCTATGGATCTGGAAGTTCTGGGATCCCCAAATTCAGTGTAGGTTTGAATGGCAGGGTTGCCCTGTAGTCATGGGCACTGAGTGGGGGTTGGAGTGGAGTCCGCCTGGCAGGGTTGCCCCAGAGTGTCAGGCCCTAGCTTCCCAATAGCCCCCTTGGTGAACTGGCATGAAAGCAGGCAGGTTTTTTGACTGAACCATGGCTATTTTTTGCTGGAACTTCATCAAAATGTCTTCAAGAAACATCTCAGTTTTGACAAATCAGCATTTTCCAATAGAAATTTGTTTCATCAGAGCCTTCTCGACCAGCTTCACTGAAAATGGATCATCGAGGCTCAAGAATCCCAGGCCCACAGAAAGAAATTTTGGGCCCTGGTATGTCACACAGACATTACAAATATTTTGGCATCTCCCTTCAGCCCCCCTCGCTCAGGGTTCTGGTACAATTGTCCCCCCTTTCCTTCTCCGCTCATCAGCCCAGATTCTCAAAGAGGCTTCAGTGCTCAGAAAGTCACTGAGATTCACAAAACCTTTGAAGCTGTTACACTTTGGATAAATAAATTTCATTGGATGAGTGAGTGAGAGAGAGAGACAGAGAGAGAGAATGACTGTAGCCTGTTGACTAGAGCATTCCCCCAGAATCCAGTCCACCTGCCTCAGTAACTCTAAACATTTATCCAAAGTGGAACAGCTTCAGCAGGAGAGAGTGAGACACACCCACCTTAGACTGTCCCATAGTCCAGTGGTTAGAGCACTCACCTGAGAGGTGGCAGATCCCTGTGTAAATCCTTTCTTATTATCAGGAAGAAGAAAAACATAATACTCTGCATCCCAGGTGAGTACACTAGCCACATAGCTAAAAGTTATAAGTGAGATCTCTTCCAGCCCCACCTGTTTTGTGTGCAGTTAAATGTGCTCAGAGCACACCTACCTGATTGGGCCTTCCAGGTGAGTTAGGTGGAGGAATATCTGTCTTTCTCTTCTTCATGACTCATACTGATACTACGCATCTTGATATCTAGAGCAGTGTTCATGTCCAGAGGCAGAAACATAGGCACTTAGGGAGCTTCTAGTGTGAAAAATTAAGTGCAGAGTGTATTTAGGAGTTTACAGGGTTTGGCAGCAGGGATTTTGTGAATACCAATGACAACAAAATCTAGAATTTAGGCACCAAAAGTGGCAGACACGGAACACCCTTTGTGAATCTAACCCATGGTACTGGATAAAATGGAACTGAGGGATGATTGAATGATTATGGGTATCACAGATAGGTATGTAAAATCTCATTTAATTAGTTAACCAGTTAAACATTTGCATGCAGAGAAAGAACAATAAGATGTGACCCTAACAGTTTGATTTTTCCAAAAATGGAAGTTAATGATGGATCTTACCATAGAGGACTGGTATGTCTTGAACTTGTCTTGAAAAATAATAATTCAGGTAAATGAACACAAATAGTATGAATTTCTAGAGCTATATGAATGATTGCTTTACTAATTCTATTTTCTGAAACAATTTTAGAATAAAAGCTACAGTATATGATGCTTATAAAAACTGGTCAAAGTTCATATATTGCTTATTTTTTTTCATCTCCAATCCTATTCATATCTAATAAATAAATTTGGAAGCAAGTGATAAATTCTCCTTTAAAATAAAATATAATTTATTTTACCAGAAAAGTGAAAAATATTTTGCTATGTCATCTATTCCAGTCACTATCTATTAAAATCTTCATTATCAGACTGGACATTCAGCTAGGAAGTGTGAATGAAATTACAGGTCTCTATAACAAAAATACCGGACTCAACCATATTATTTAAGTTTGTGTTTTATAGCCTAGTCTTTCAATTTGTTACTGCCATGTCACCTCATTTATTTCAAAGGGACTCGTTCCATGAGTAAACAAACACCACAGATAACTGTTTGCAGGATTATAGTCCTACAAAGATTTATGAATCTGTTTAATTTTATGCACAAATAATTCCACTGAAACATAAAGACAAAACAATGCTTCTACCACTCTTTTTGTGCATATGTAAATTATAAATTGCTTTAAATATCACTTCTGATTTGCTTTAAGAGATAAATTAAGATCACTTTATTTTATAACACTCGAAAAGCCCCCCTGTTGGGGCACAGCTCTGCAACTCTATTACATTGTTAAAACTCAATTTCCATTCCATGCTAATATTTTAAAATTTGATTTGGTTACAAATCAGTACAAAAACTCAAACTTTGGTGATTCCCCTCAAAATGTAATATCTGAGCAATTTTGTTTGATAAGATTATTTAGATATTTCTGAAAGGTATTTTACGATATGGTTGAAGTACATACTTCATTTAATTAAGATTGAAGAGCTTTTGTTTTGATTTTATATTAAATTGTATATGCCACAATTACAAATAGGGCTCATTCTTGTGCTTTACTTCCCTAGAAACCTGCCAATCTCCTTCTCGTAGATCAGGTGCTAACATACAGCACCCAGTGTACTAACCAGGCTTACGCTAACATGGTTGACTATGTTTAGATACAGGCTGAACCTTTCTCGTCAGGCACCCTCAGGACCTGACCAGTGCCGAACCAGAGTATATGCTGGACTACAGAAGGTCAATTTTGTCTAGCAGCAGTACCAGCACTTCCGCTGCTTACTGGGATATTAAAAGACATTTAGCGCTAAATTAGAATTAAATAACCGCACAGAACACTGAGAGCCAGGTAGGGATATAAGCAAGTAGTCGAGTCAAGTACTCGACTACTCCCTTCTCCCCTTGCTGTCTCTGTATAAGAGGCAGCAAGGGCGGGGGGGGAGCGGGACATGAGCCAGTACTGGTGGCAGAGGCAGCAGCGGGTTGGGGAGTAGGGGCGGCTGCTGTGAAGCAGCCCCATTAGGGTTGCCAAGTTCCGGTATTCACCCGGACAGTCCGGTATTTTTCGGCTCCTGTCTGGTAAAAAAATTCAGAGAATACCGGACACCTGAGATGTCCAGTATTTTCTGAATTTTTCCCCGGCCAGGAGGCAAAAATGCTGGGCACCTGGCAACCCTACAAACACTCAGCGCCCGGCCCCCCCCCCCCCCCCGGATTCCAACACCCCCCGACCCCAGCCCCTGTGCTTACCTGGTTCCGCAAGGCTGCCGGCATAAAATGGCTGCTGGCCAAAAGACCTAGGGGAAGCAATGCTCCCCCCCCCTCCCCGCTCGGGTTTTTTTTCCCCTTCGACATAATTTTTTCCTAGTTGGGGCGCGGGTGTTCGGTATTTTTATTTCAGCCATCTGGCAACCCTAAGCCCCAGACATAGGGTAACCAGCGAGGAACTGTCCGTGGCAGCCTGGGCAGACAAGAGCTCCTGCTGGAGCATCCTCTGTTCACAGCATCTGCCCGCAACAGGGGCTACGGAACCCGGCGTGAGCTGGGATTGCTTGGTCCCAGCTCGCCTCGGGTCCAGGACCACTTCAGCTCTTCATTTTAAATCTTACTACATTTAAAACACAGAGCTGCAGCAGTCCCAGTTCTTTTGAGTCCTTGTACACGTGTGCAGAAGGGGGATAGCAGCCTGTGGCGGCAGCTTCACACTGTGACATGCAATGGGTACCCTACACAAAGGAAGTAAGAGACCAGTGCTTTAAGTCTTCTTACTTCCCTGTGGAGGCACATAGAATATAAATCAGTGGTTCATATTGAGTGTACACAGAGGTTACAGATAATCAAACAGTCAAGAGTTGTTCAAATATATCATTCCAACTCAGACTTTCCATGGTGCTTAAATGTTCTTAGAACATTACTTAATTTAAAATTAGTTTATTTATTTGATTAATTTACTTAATTTTTATGTGATGATTTGATTTGTTTCTGCTTTTGTTTGGTGTTCCCTTTATTTGCAAAATTCTCCTTAGGATGCTTGAATATGAAATTTATTTTCTGATTGTGCCATTCTATATGGAAAGCTTGCTTTTAAAAATTGCTTATTATATGACTTATATTATTCACTTTCTTCTTGTCCTCCTCTTTGGTCTAGTTGGGGGATTATGTTTAGATAGTTAACTTATGTTTTTCTTCTGCTGACCAACTGACTTTGCAGCATCAAAAACGTAAATACTGTAGGATCAATGTATAAATAGTGGCCTTTGTTTTTGTTTAATTTCTTTGCTACAGATGGTAGATTTACAAAGTCAAAGAAGATCCAAATAATGTTCCTAATCATAACAATTTAGGGCAGGCCAAGTTACCTCCCCCCTCCCTCCCCACAAGGTTTGTTGTTGCTTTAATGAAGGAAAACTGGACACTGCTTCAAAATGAAATAGGGTGGCAAGTACCCTGCTCTCTATTTCCACCACATTCTGCCTACATTCAAGATATCTTAAGTGTATCTATTTTGAACTAATGAATGGCTTTTTTTATAACATGTCTGGGTAAGATCCCAGTTTTTGACATCACAAATAATAATTCTAACTTTCTATTTCTTACTGAAATCTTCAGAGTCAGAAGTAAAAAGCTTAGGTATCAATGGTGTAGTCATGTGATTTGGTGCTTAGTCCAGTATGCTTCTTATGAATGTAATAGAGATTTTAATGAGAATTTTAACAAGTAGACTCAAATCTGATACATTTGTATAAAAAATCAGAAAGTAACATTTTTATCCATAGAAACTCTGGAATTTCTCTATCATTTGAGGAACACTGCCTAGAATTATTTAAAGCAACTGTTTTGTTAATTAAAGTCACTGTGTTTTAATTGGACCATTAATATATTCTGTTTCATTTTGAGATTTTTTTCTATTGGTGAATGTTTATAATTGAAATATTTGTTAGAATAGGCAATGTGACAAGGTAGGTGGTCTGCTAATTAATATTACAGCTCCGATTTATAAACTATACAAGGATTGTTTAACAGTTCAGAAATAATACCCTATTATGTTCAGACATTTGTTTAGGAATTAAGTACAACATTTTCCTTGAAACACAATTGCTGTCATTTCATGGACTATGGAAATGATTTTTTTCCAAGAACTGCTTTAAATGTATAATTAGTTGAAGTAATTTCTGTGACCTATTGCTAAATATTTAGACTGTAGCTTACTTCTGTTTGTTCCGAATTTTATAACTAGTAATTCTTAAAGAGTTGGCAAAAAGAGAAGGTTGCTTTACAATATAAGGGACATTATAAGCAATAATACGTGAGATGTGTTTAAATAATAACTTCCATCATAAAAACATCCAAGTTGTCAAAAATGCAACAACGGAGTTGAGTATAAAATTAAAAATGTTGTCTAAAATCAGGACTGAGTTTTTCTTCTGATAAATCTGTTTGAGTTGTTTTCCTTCAAGATTCAGTTGCTGAGTCATGTAAATAGTTACACAGTACACAGGAGTATCATGTAGAAATTAAAGTAGAATATTTAAGTGAAGTTTTTCAGATTAAGCTAAAAGCACTAGTTCTGATTTATTGTTTTTGATCAAAGAGGCATTTCAGGAATACTATTTTTCAGAATACGTAACTACTACTAATTAATTTAATCCAACTGCTATATAAGCTTTTATATAATGTTTTTAGAACACTGACTGACTATAGAAATAAACTTTGCAGTTTAAATTTTTGAGAGATACCAGCTAAACTATGGGTAGTGTTCCATCACAGTCCATCTTTTGATGGATGGCCAGGACTCTTATCTTTAATCCTTCTAAATGCAGTCTGGAATATTTTCACATAATGTATAGTCTGTCCTGAATCATGTCCAAGAGTGAGCTGGCATGCAGAATGAAATAATGTAATAATTTATTACATATAGATATTGTAAACACTTGAGTTTACTAATGAGAACATTGATTGGAGAATATGAAGCAGCTTCTTGCATTGTGGCCAACTGTATTGCAGCTGACCACTGATAAAAGGTGACTCCAGTTTTCAGCATATTAATGGTTCACTTCATGAGTATAGCTATTCACTTCATTAATTTCACTGAATACTGTATTTGCTTTTAGTGGTTCAGCAGTTGGCAATTGCTAATAGAAATAATGATAAGATCAAGGGAAGTCAGCTAGGTAAGGATGGTAATAAAGCAACAGGAATATAAATGACTGATGGTTTACTCTCGTATGCTGATCTAGTAAGATGCTTCTGACAGTCCAAAAGAAAATACAAGCTAAATAACATTGCATGTTCTTGAAAAAGTGTTCAGAATTTAAACTAGTAAAGGGAAATTGCAGTTCCTAACTAAGGTTCTCTTAGGGCACATCCACACAGCAGTGTTATTTCAAAATAACATGTTATTACGAAATAACAAAGTGGGCGTCTACACAGCAAGCCTGTTGTTTTGAAATAATGGGCATCTTATTCCGAATTCTGTAACCTTCATTTTACAAGGAATAATGCCTATGAGAAATAATCAAATTCTACATACATCCCATTTTCCGGGCACATCCAAACCCTAACTTTGCTTTAAATTATGGTAAGAGGCATATTGCATGATTTCAAAATAGGGTGGGTATAGACAGACAATGCAGTTGTGGTTATTTTGAAATAAGTGGCCTCCAGGGCTTCCCACAGGTGCACTGCTGGCCACTCTGTCAATACTCATCAGGACTCTCTAGTTCCCCTTCCCCTGCAGGCTTTAAAGGTGCAGCCTCAGGGGAAACAGTGTGTGGCGCACAGCAGGCCCAGCTTGCACCATGCCACACAGCAGTGCCCAGATTTGAGAACCCTGCTGCCATGGCAGATCATAGCACTGCACCTGAGCTCCCCCATGGCTGCCAGCACAGCTGCAAGCGGCGCCCAAGCTCCTGCCATGGGGCGGAAGAGGAGAGCACCATCCTAGACGGGTGCGGTGATCCTGGATCTCATTGAGATCTAGGGAGAGGAGGTGAACCTCCAGGATCTCCACTCCAGACGCAGGAATGTGGACATTTATGGCTGGATGGCTGACAGCCTGGGGCAGAGGGGACACATTCACACTCAGGAGCAGGTGCAGATGAAGGTGAAAGAGCTCAGGCAGGCCTACACTCAGGGGCAGCTCCCCAGACCTGCCAATATTATAACCACCTCCACCACATTCTGGGAAGGGGATCAGTCCCTCCCCCCTGATTGTGGACTATCAATGGGAAACACCTATTGTCACCCTCCCGAAGGGCAGGCCTCTAGCGGAGGAGGAGGAGGAGCAGGAGGTCCACGATGCCCATCAGCCATGATCTCACCCTGTACTTGAAGCTGTTACCAACCTCCCAGGATGTTGCCCAGGGATAGGACGAAGCCAGGGAAGGCCCATCAGGTGAGCTCCATGTCTGTTCCTAGAAACACCCGGGGGAGGCAGGCAGCGAGGGGCTGCGTGCTCCTCGCTCAGTCTTCTCGGCCTGGCCATCACGCAGTGACCTGTGCACATGGACAGCTGGTCCGGAGTGCTCTCCCCCAGGAGGCTGCCATAGAGGACCCTTGTGCTCCTGCTCAGAGGGTTACTGGACAGGCCTGCCTTAATACTGACCCCTTGATAGGACACCCTCCCACCACAAGCCACCACTAAGAAGGCTGGGGTCCTGGATACACTCTCACACAGAGCAGTGCTGCACACAGTCAGGCCTGCACTCTCGAGGCAGCATCTGCTCCTGGGCAGGCAAGGCGGAGAACACTGAGCCCTTGCTAGGGGAGCCAGCTTGGGAAAGGAAGGAAGTGGAGGGGACCCCAGGAGCATCCTCCCTGGCAAGTGGCGTCTGCCACTCTCACACATCTTCCCTCCAACCCCTGCTCCCTCCTCCCCCAGCCTCCAGAGGGGAGGATTACAAGTTCTCTGCCTGCGGAACACTGCCACTGCCAGTCCCAATGTGTGCATGGCACAGAGTGAAGCCGAGCCACCCTATCATCCCCCTTCCATGCCCACTTGTCCCAAGGGCGAAGGGGTAGCAAGGCTTCCCCTGGGGACATCTGTGCCCCTGTAGCAAGGGGTCTGCTGTCTAGCCCACTGATGGCCTTGCTCCAAGCACATAGCCTTCCTCTGACCCTGACACCTTTCAGTGTCATCCTGTCTCCTGGGATGCCTACCCCTGTCTTTGTTTTTCACAACTGGACCAGCTGTGAGTGTGGTGCCTGCAATAACTCCCGTGCCAGCCTCCCAACCCCGTGGGAGCTGCTGCCACAGACAAGCCCATGAGGACCTGTAGCGGGAGCACATTACTGCCCTGCATGACCTGCAGCGGTCTCTGGAGGTGGACATGGAGCTGCGCTGCACCACCTAGCAGGAGCTCTTGCTTCAGCGAACTATGTGCGCAGCTTACGCCACTGCAGTCAACTGCCTGTTGGCCATTCCTGCCCCTCTGGCTTCTCTCCCTGCCCCTCCCCCTGTGGCTGCTGAGGGCCCCAAGGCAGGTGCCACTTCCACCCTGATCTTTGAGCCTCTCCTCCCCACTTCCCCAGGTTCTTTCCCCAGTTACATTTACCCCAAGTAAACTAAAACTAGAGTTCCTTGTTTCAGAAACAAAAGGTCTGCTTTATTGTATCAACAGGGGAAGGGGAGAGGGTAGAAAGGGAGGGATAGAGGGCAGGGGAAGGGAAGGGTGAGGGAGGAAAGGCACAGAGGGGCACTGCACAGGCCCTTTGTGGGGAGGCCCAGGGGAGAGTGTCACCGGGGTCCTTGTGTGAAACTCTCCCTCAGGGCCTCTCGGATTCGCACCCCTGCCTGATGGGCCTGCTGGATGGCAGCCATACATGGCTGTTCAAAGGCCCAGCCAACTGCTTGGCCTCCACCTCCAACCTTGACAGGAATTTCTGCCTCTTGTTCTTGCATATATTGTGCAGGGGATAGCACACCACCATGACTTGGAGGACCTTCTGCTCTCTGAGATCAAGGCAGGGGAGGAGGCAGCGGGACCTCCCTTTTAGATGGCCAAAGGCACCCTTCACAACTATGCAGGCTCTGCTGAACCTGGCATTGAAATGTTCCTTGCTTTGGTCCAGGTGTCCTGTGTAGAGTTTCATAAGTCAGGGGAGCAGAGGGTAGGCTGTGTCTCCCATGATGCACATCGGCATAGCCAAATCCCCTATCCAAATGATACAGTCAGAGGGGAAAAAAGTCCCAGTGTTCATCTTCTCATAGAGGCTGGAGTTGTGGAAGTCACTGGCGTTGTACGCCCTTCCTGACCACCTAATCCTGATATTGGTGAACCAGCCTCAGTGGTCCATGAGGGTCTGCAGCACGATTGAAAACTACCCCCTTGCAATTGATGTATTCAGAGGCCTGGTGATCGGGGGTCCAGATGAGGATATGGGTACCATCAATGACCCCCCCCAGTTGTCCATGGCAGCAAAGCCATCAATGATGGGGTCCATGTCGCCCAGGAGGACAAGCTGGCGCAGCAGGACTGTGTTGATGGCCCTCACAACCAAGACGTGTGGCGTGGGGTCTAAGAGCCATCGACTGTTTGGAGGCAGGTTTGGCTCCATGGCTGGGAGCGCTGTGGTGTCCCCAGGGGCAATCAGAGGAGGCAGTGAAAAGGCTTTGCTATCCCTCAAGGAGGTAGGCAAAGGGAGAGGAGCCTGAGTCAGGGTTGTACTGGTGTCCCTTTAAGTTTGAGCCTTTGATAGATTCAGGGGGCAGCTCCAGGAAGTGAGTGCTATCTTGATGCCCTTGCTGAAGTGCTTCTCGGTGGTCTCAAATGCGATTCAGCATCTAATGAGTGTGGACGCTCTATTTCAAAATAGCTCAGCTCTATTTCAATGGGCATTTGCTGTGTAGATGTGCTACTTCGAAATAAGCTATTTCAGAGTTTCTATTCTGAAATAGCTTATTCAGAAATAAGCATGCATGTACTTTTAGGGCTTATCAACACAGCACTAGTGATACACATTATAGGGGTATGATTTGTAAAGTACTCTAATGTGCTGTGCTCTAACTGCCTTGTGCGGACCCTGCCCAAGTGCTCTAAAAGGTATCTAGTTCACATATACAGTCCATCAGGATTGTGTTAGGACTGCATTAACACAAACTAGGTGTCTTTTAGAGCACACCAACAGAGTCCATTCAGATTAGTTAGAGTGCAGCATGTTTGTTAGGATGCCCCACCATATAGACAAAACCTTAATTTCCAAGAAAATAATCAAATCTCTTAATCAAACTCCAGTTTTTGCATCTATAAGTCTTCTTCCTTAGAAGTTTGTGATTAATTTTAGTTAATAATTAGCTGGGTCTGAATACCAAAAAAATACAGGTTTTATTTTTATAATACAAGTTGATCTCTACGGAACAACAGAATTGCTATATGACATCATTCATCGTCCTGGATGCCCTATCATCAGGGTTCAGTCCAGGCACAATATAGAAAGGATGCTAGAACTTGCGTTATAAAAGATAACCTCATATTTTTCAAGTAGTGTTCCTATGGCTACTCCATTGTAAGTGTATGTGTATTGCTCCATCTCCATTGGAGATTTTATACAGCAGCGTTCGTTTGTTCTGCACATGTGCTATCCCTGTCTCATGCTTTGCCTCGAATATCTAGTACTGCGTGGGTGAACCTCCTTTGTCCTGAGACAGAGCGATCAGCAGTCCAATTCAAATTTCAGTTGGCATTGTAATTTTGTAGCTGGCAGTACATTTTCTGTTCTTTACAGTCTCTAAATAGAGTTTCTGTTTGTTCTCTTTTCCCTATTTTTCTTTTTCTCAAAAATAAATCCTATTCCTTACTTTTTCTCCCTATCATTGTTGACACATTTCTCCTCTACCCCTCACTGGGACCTCTCCCTATCATGGTGAATGTCTGGCTCTCCCAGCTTACCTACACTCGTGCTGTATTTGATGCCTCGAAGAGGCTCGCCTTAGCAGAAGTGCATTTTCTGGCAAAAGGCCAGGAATAACCATGAGATAAAACGTAAACTTCTAACGATGTAGAGTTCCCATACTGGGATTCTTGTGCAGCTTACAAGAATCCTCCATCTAGCACCTTCAGTGTCCTCTCGAGAGGGAGCAAGGTGATCTGTTGCCTCTCTCTAGCTCCAGCACTTCATGTGCATACTTTGGATGAGGGAGAGCAGGAGCCTCATTTAGTAAAGGATGTTACCCTAACAGCATATATTTCCTCATCCTCACCAGACGAACAGGTGATACTTCCTCCACCATCAGTGGTGGATAATTTTAAAACTCTTTGAAGACTTCATTAAAAGGGTTGCTGATACACTCCAGATTCCCCTTCAGGAGGTAAAAGTTGCATCCCAAACTATTAGACATCCTGCATGCAGCCTCCTCATCACAAATTGCCCTCCCAGTCAGTTCAGAGAATGGTAGGCAAGACTAAGAAAAACAGCTGAAGACAGTTGCCAGTTTTTCAAAGGGACATTATTAAAGGCCCAAAAGCAAAACTCTTCCACTGCAGAGGAAAGATAGAAAGTATGGCAAGAGACCATGTTAGCTTAACCAGGAGATCTTACATGATATTAAAATAAAAAAGGAGTTGTACAAAAAGTGGAAATGAGGCCAAATTGCAAAAGATGAATATAAGCAAACAACGCGAGTACGCAGGGGCAAGATTAGAAAGGCAAAGGCACACAACGAGTTCAGTCTAGCTAGAGACATAAAGGGTAACAAGACGACGTTCTACAATTATATTAGAAGCAAGAGGAAGACCAAGGACAGGGTAGGGCCGTTGCAGTGAAGAGGGAGAAACAATAGCAGGAAACTTGGAAATGGCAGAGGTACTAAGTGACTTCTTTGTTTCAGGTTTTACCAAGAAGTTTGATGATAAAGGGATGCCTAACATAATGAATGCTAGTGGGAACAGGATAGGCTTAGAAGTTAAAATAAAAAAAGAACAAGTTAAAATTTACTTTGAAAAGTTAGATGTCTTCAAGTCACCAGGGCCTGATGAAATGCATCCTAGAATACTCAAGGAGCTGATAGAGGAAGTATCTGAGCCTTTAGCTATCATCTTTGAAAAGTCATGGAAGATAGGAGAGATTCCAGAAGATTGAAAAAGGGTGAATACAGTGCCCCTCTCTAAGGGAAATAAGAACAACCCAGGAAACTACAGACCAGTCAGTTTAACTTTTGTGAAAGGGAACATAATGGAGCAAGTAATTAAGGATTTCATCTGCAAACAACTGGAAGATAATAAGGTGATAGGTAACAGTCATCATGGATTTGTAAAGAACAAATCATGTTAAACCATGTTAAACTGATAGCTTTCTTTAATAGGATAACCAGTCTTGTGGATAAGGGAGAAGAAGTGGATGTGGTATACTTTATTAAAGCATTTTATACCATCTCACGTGACCACCTTATCAATCAGCTAGGGAAATACAACCTAGATGGGGCTACTTTAAGGAGGGTGCATAACTGGCTGGATAACCATTCTCAGAGAGTAGTTTTTAATGGTTCATAGTCATGATGGAAAGGCATAACATGGGATTCCACAAGGGGTCTGTTTTGGGATCGGATCTGTTCAATATCTTCATCAATTATTTAGATGATGGCTAAGAGAAGGATATTGGCATTTGAAAGGAGTTGTTATAGAAAGATCCTGAGAACAGGATGGATGCAGAAGGTCACCAGCGAGGAATTATATAGGAAAATACAGCTGAAAGAAAACCTACTGCAGAAGGTTATACAACGGAAGTTACAGCTATTCGGGCATATCTGCAGAATGAACAATGAGTGAAAAATTAAGACCCTGGTATTCAGCATAATGGATGGTCAGAATAGGAGAGGAAGACCCCACAGAGAATGGGTAGATGATATAGTAGATTAGTATGGAGCTAGTCTACAGAAACTAAGACACTTTGCACTGGGCTGGGAAAGATGGAAGGAAATAGTGAAGGAGGCATCTCTAATTCATCTGCTGAAGTGGGTTTTACCCATGAAAGCTTAGGCCCTAATAAATCTGCGAAGTTGAGTCTATACAGCAGTGTTATTTCGGAGTAACTGACGTTATTCTGAAATAATATAGTCCATGTCTACACTACAAGCAGTTATTTTAACATAATGTCAAAATAATGTCGAGCTGGAGGACTTCTTACTCAGACTCCTGTAACCCTCCGTGTGCAAGAAGGGAAGTCTGAGGAAGAGTGACGTAGCTCAAGTTGCATAGCTTATTCAGCTTTAGCCCTGCTATGTAGACGAGCTCTAAGTCTCTAAGGTGCCACAGGACTCCTCTTTTTTTCAGATACAGACTAGCACGGCTACCCTTCTGAAACTTTTCATCTTTTTTGGTAAGCCTGTCACATACTGTGCCATAGTTTACAAGTGTGAATTAAATTCTTCCACTCACTGGGAAACCCTGACTGTTTGCTCACATTGTTCACATTATCCAGTCACATTTCTATCTTGACAACATATTTAGCTAGAGAATTTATTCTCTTAAATAAAATATCAAGTTTGTCTTCCATTAAAAAAAAAAACCTTTGTGAGAGTTCATATGTATTGATAGTTAGGGATTCTCAAAGCTCTCAGAATTTTTCTTGTTTAGTGAAGTAGGAAAGAAAAAAAGATATCTGCTGCAATGAGTCCTACCTTGAAAATAAACTGAAATACATAGATTTCAAAGAGCTTCACAAAGGACGGGGGGAAACCGAAGTATTGAGAAGTTATTTGCCCAAGATTATAGAATACACATGCGTATGAGATATATACATACTTCTCTGTTCAAATTATTTCATGTAAACATAAAGGCTGCGTCTAGACTGGCATGATTTTCCGCAAATGCTTTTAATGGAAAAGTTTTTCCGTTAAAAGCATTTGCGGAAAAGAGCGTCTAGATTGGCACGGACGCTTTTGCGCAAAAGCACTTTTTGTGGAAAAGCGTCCGTGCCAGTCTAGACGCGGTTTTGCACAAGAAAGCCCTGATCGCCATTTTCGCCATCAGGGCTTTTTTGCGCAAAACAGTCCTGAGCTGTCTATGCTGGCCCTCTTGCGCAAATACACTTGCACAAGAGGGCTTTTTCCCAAATGGGAGCAGCATAGTATTTGTGCAAGAACACTGACAATCTTACATCAGATCGTCAGTGTTCTTGTGCAAATTCAAGCGGCCAATGTAGACAGCTGGCAAGTTTTTCCGCAAAAGCAGTCGCTTTTGCGGAAAAACTTGCCAGTCTAGACGCAGCCTCACTGTTTAGGGACTGTCAAGCACTTTGACAGCACTTGTTCAGTTAATACTTATTTATATCACTTTTACAGTTAAATGTAAAACTGATCCTGGTTTTTATGATTGATAATTTCCTATCCTCAGAATGAGATTACATCTAGACAGTGATGAAAACAGCACCTTATGAGAAAATACATAACTATAAAATAAACCAGATATTTTTCAAAGGCATTTGGATGTGGTTATTGATTACATTCACCAACAATAGTAACTCTTCAGGATAGTTGGCTGAAAATTTTACTGTGGAACAATTTGCTTTCAGAAAATGTTTATTTGAAATATTTAATTGGAACATATTTATTTGTCAAATTTTATTGGAAATCATATAAATGTTTTGATAAGGTTAAAACATTTTGTTTTAATTTTATCATTTTGACACATGTAAAATACACATACACATAAAAAAACAAAAGGGATTTAATTTAAGCAGATCTTCTTAGTGCCTCCAAAACATTCAAGAACTTTTGCAGTAAATTTAAAAATTTCTTTTTTTTTTTGTTCTGATGAGGGGGGAAAAAAGAAATTTCAAAATATCAGAATTTCTTATGGAAGGTTAATTGTATTTTCTGACCAGTTTTCTTCAGACTCTTAATTAAGTAGACCAGGCAAGACACGTGGAGAAATTAAGTAACAGAGGATAGGATTCAGAGAGGTACCCATGTTAGTCTGTTTCAACAAAAACAACAAAGATCCTGGTGGCACTTTAAAGACTAACAAATTTATTAGGGAAAAACTTAAAAAACAACAAATAGACTAGTAGCACCTTAAAGACTAACAAAACATGTAGATGGTATCATGAGCTTTCGTGGGCGCAACCCAATTCTTCAGATGACAGCTTCAGGAAATCGGTGGTGTCTCGAAGATAGCTAGGAGTGCTGGTAGCGTAGGGTCTGAGAAGACAGTCAAGATAGCCAGATAATCCTGTTGTAAGTGTGCCAGTGCTTGAGATGATGGGTCGTCTGGGATTTCTAGGTTTGTGTATCTTGGGTAGCAGATAGAAAATTCCTGGTCAGGGATTGGAGGGGGAGGGGGGGTGTTCGTTGGTCCTGAGCAGCATCAAGGAGCTTCATGAGTAGTTGTTTCAGGTTTTTTTGGTATTCTTTAGTGGGCTCACAGGAGAGAGGCTTGTAAAATCTGGTGTTGATGAGTTGTCTGGTCGCCTCCTGTTCATAATCTGTTCTGTTTATGATGACTGCAACATCCCCTTTGTCAGCCTCTTTGATTATGATGTTAGAATTGTTTTGGAGGCTGTGTATAGCATTGCGTTTCGCATGACTGAGGTTGTATAATATATGCTGTTGCTTGCTGACTGTCAGCTCGAGCACATTTCCAGAAGCAGTCAATGTAGAAGTCAAGAGACTCATTACGACTGTTAGTAGCGGTCCACATAGAAGCCTTTTTCTTGTGGGATTGGCGGTGGGGTGGAGCAGCAGGGTCAGTGCGTTGTACATCGGTGTGTTGGAAATATTCCTTTAGGCGGAGGTGGTGAAAATAGGTTTCCAGATCACCACAGAATTGAATCATATTCATAGGGGTGAGTGGGGCAGAAGGAGAGTCCTCAAAATAGGACACATTTCTCTGCTGGGCTAAGAGAATGATTGGATAGGTTGACAATGTTGCTAGATGAACTGAAAGTATCTGGAATGAGCGATCCTGAGGCGTGTAGAAGTTTGGATAGTTTATTGTCTTTTTTTTTTTTCTGAAGGAAGATGAAGTGATCCTTGTAGGTGGTTTGTTGAATTTTAGTAAGGTCTGGAAAAGTTGAAGTGTGTGTGGAAGCTTGGATTTTTTTAATGACAGTTTCTAATGTTGAGAGGTGGTTCCTGAGTTTCTTTGCGAGTGTGTGGCATAATCACTAGCTGTAGTCTGTGGAATACGTAGATTGCAGTGGGTTTTTCACCCTCAGTCCCTTAGGTATGATGTTCATCTGTTTGCACTTGGAAAGGAAGATGATGTCTGTTTGGATCTGTGCGAGTTTCTTTGTGTAGTTGATGGATTTCCACTCCATATGGCTGAATGCAGTGCCTTGCATGTTTAAAAGCTTCAGAGGGGTAGCTGAGTTAGTCTGTAACAGGAAAAACTTAAAAAAAAACAAATAGACTAGTAGCACCTTAAAGACTAACAAAACATGTAGATGGTATAACGAGCTTTCGTGGGTGCAACACACTTCTTCAGATGACAGGAATTTATTAGGGTTTTAGAGCTTCCGTGAGCTACAATTCACTTCTTCAGATGCTGAAGAGAAAAAGAAGGAAAAAAAGAAAAGGATACAGAGATGGGAGTGTGACAACCGTGCTAACTTAATCAGAATGGGTATCTCCAACAGTGGTAAGAAGGTGAGAGTACCTAAATGGGAAATTACCTATTGTAATGTGAGACCCACTCTGTTTATTTAGACCTTGGTTCAGGGTGTCGAATTTGCATATGAATTCTAGCCCAGCAATTTCTCTCTGCAGTCTGTTTTTGAAGTTTTTCTGTCTGATTTGTTTCAGGCAGGATTATCAATGCTCTCTCTCTCTCTCTTTTGTTTTGTTTTGCTTTGCTTTAAACTAAAGGATTTGTATGTTTTCTTTTAGAAATAAAACTTTTGTAGACCTTTTCATTTTGTTTCATCCTCCTTTTACCTGCTGTTAAATCCTTCGTGTGTCTAACTTCCTCTTTCTCCTTCTTCAGATCCCTTCTCGAATTCATTTATTTTGCTTTTCTTTTACTTCAGCCTCTATTCATTTTCCTTTTCTCAGTCTTATTCTCAGTGTTAAAAATATCAAAATGTATAAAGCTCATTTGCAGTATAATGCAATTCATATGTTTATTTTACCCTCTCTTTCACTTCCTTTTCTATCATTTCCTTTGTTTTCTATGTTGTTTGTCTGATGTGGTTTTAAGCTCTTTGGTGTTGGGACAATGGATCTGGTACTGATCTGACTCATATCAGTTGTATACTGATATAGTCCAATTGACTTCAGTGGTGTTATTCATGATTTAAATTAGCATTCGGATGAGAATCAGAGTCTGTGTCATCTTCTGATTTCTGTAAGGAGCTATGCAAAGTTATATTACTCTATAAGTATTTAAAACTATTAAAGAATTGTTACGATTTTGTAAACCAGTTAATTTATACTACATCAAAATTGGGCCTGTCATAGTCAGTTATATGTAAGTGGCATATAGCAAAGTTGATTTTTTAAATCATACAATTGAGTTTAGATTTTTCTTAAACTGGAATTGTTAAATTTTCATTTAATTGACATTAATCACATCAGAATTCTAAAGGAAAAATACATAGAATTTGCAATAATTGTAAAGGATTATGCAAGAGAAATGTTTACACGCAGTTGTCTTTAGCAGTATTTCCATTTACTTACATATGTTTGCTTCACTATGCTGAATTAATTATGTGATTTTTTTTTCAATACAATTCAATTGGCCAATAAATGTAGTATACATATACAATAAAATTTATTGTTTTATAGCCAGAATTTTCGTATTAAGAATATCCTTGAAAATGTAATATGCTAACCACTATAATCACAGCAGATGTTTCTTATTATTAATATTACTATAAATTGCACCATCAATTATGTATCACAGTCTCTATCAAATACTAAGCATTTTGACCTTTTATATTGAGAGAGAAGACTGTAAGGGAGACATAAAATGTAAAGCATGGAAAAACATATTATAAATTTCATTTTGTTCATAGTTTTTTTTTAAACCTTCCAGATACTGTTCTTCTGTAAATTATAATTTTGTGAAATACTTAACTCACTATAGAGTTGGAATATCACATGATGTTATACATCTATTTTGAAGAACAATGTTTTCCAAAATTTAGATAACAAGATGATTTACTGGCATTGCTCAGGTCCTTAATTTGGGGCAGAGGGAAATGTACCAAGCCGAGTCTGGGCACCGCTGAGGGAGTCCATTCAGGGCAAATTGCTCAAAACCAGGGCTACTTCCAGCCCACGACTGGAGTCCTTTCCTATGTAGGCAACAAAACAGTTACACAGAGCACTTCAGCTGCCAATCTGGCCAGCTGGAGGCCTCACTAGCAAAACCCCTCAGACACCCCAGGTTTACTTGCGCCAGAACCAGACCTACATATTATACACAGGTGAGAGGTTATAAAACCCAGTCTCACCAACTCCAAACAGATCCTCCCAGTTCCAAAGGTCCAACCACAGTCCCAGGTCAACTTATGCCTCGGGATCTTACCCAAAAGAGCATGCTGTGCCAATCCTTTAGAATCTAAAATCTAAAGATTTATTAATAAAAAGAAAGAAAAGGGTTGAGTGTGAGATTGTTAAAGAGAATCCATTACATACATCAGTCACCAAGTGCTTGATGCAGGTTCTTAGCAGTGATGTTACCAACTGCTACCTTAAAAGTCTCTGGTGTACATCCTGTAACAGGATGGGTCAGCTAATCTTTCCCAGCTCTCTGTCCCAAGCGAGGATGTATCTAGAATCAGGAGCAGGATTGAAGACAAGATGGAGGCAGCTTCATTGCATTTTTATATTCCTCATGCCTCCCAAATTGGAGCTGGTCACATGATCAAGTGACCTGTCTGTGTTTCACATGAAAGTAGCCATTATGCACTGGCTGGTCTGCAGGTTTTCAGATTCATTCCTCAGGTTTGTATCCTTGTGTACTGCACAGTTGTTGTTTCAGCACTGCTGTATGCATGTGAAGCCTGGACAACATATAAGCGTCACCTGAAGGCACTTGAACAATATCATCAACGCTGCCTAAGGAGTATCCTAAATATCCCTTGGGAGGACAGGCGCACGAACACTAGCATCCCGGTAGAGTCAAACATGACCAGCATTGAAGCTATCATCATCCACCAACAACTTCGCTGGACTGGTCACGTGGTCTGGATGTCTGATCAGCACCTCCTAAAACAGATTCTGTTTTTCGAGCTGAAGGAAGGACAGAGGAGCGTGGGGGCCAGAGGAAGCGATTTAAGGACATGTTGAAGGCAAACATGAAAAAGTGTGGCATTGGTATTGATGCTTGGGAGAACCTTGCCCAGGACCACCCCCAGTGGAGAATGGTAATCCGTGAGGGGGTGGTGCAGTTTGAGAGGTCCCACCACAGCACTGACAAGGAGAGGCAGAGAAGGAGAAAAGAGCAGCAAAAACTGGTCCGCATCCCTCCAATAGCAATCAGCACCTGCCCCTTCTGCGATAAGACCTGTGGCCCCAGAAGTGGGCTGGTCAGCCATCAACGGATCCACAAATAGGAGGGTGACAGAAAGATATCCTACTTGTTATCGAGTGACCGCTGAGACACATTGGCCACCCTGAGAGCCATTGTGCATGAAGCATTATTTGTTAGCACAGCCATTCGCTGAACAATCCTTCCTCACAATAGTAGTCCAGGCCCTTTTCTCCCTCCTAGACAGAAAACATTAAAATATAAGAACAGAGCCTATATTCATAACTTCACATACAAAAATCATACAAGCATATGAGTATCATACATAGAATCTGTAGAGCATAAGCTTTCATTTGACACCTCACATGGCCCACTTTGTACAGAATTTGGAGCAAACACCCACTAGAGGGTTCAACAATAACCTGCCTGCTCATATTAAAATCCATTAATGTGACGGGGAGGGGTTGAAAAATAAAATGAAAATGTACATGTGTCATATAAGTCATTTCTCTGACATGAGGCTAAGGATGAAGCCCCGGGAAAAGAGGACTATCCCAGCCCTCTCACCACAGCAGGTTCGGGCCAGGTGAGAAGTGCCTGTCCATGTGCAGCTGTAGTGGGCACAGCCGGAGGAGGGGTGCATGTCCCCAGATGGGGGACAGAAAGACACACAAACACTCTGAAATATATAGTAGAGAGCTGTCCCCTTTCTCCACCTCTGACCCTTGCTAGCCCAATGGGGAGATAGCTGTCCCAGTCCCTATCTCTGGCCACTGGCTGCCCCTCTGTGGTCATTCTGCAGTTTAACTCCCTCCTACAGACCCCCTCTTTCCATTTTTTAAGAAATAATCAAATTCTACACACATCCCATTATCTGGGCACAACGAAACCCCGGCTTTGCTTTAAATTACAAGAAGCATACAAAATGTGGTGGTCCTAGCTCTTACCAATTAGGAGGAGTTCTTGTACAGACTCACAGATGGACAGACAGATGCACATTTCTAAAATATACAGTAAGATTATATGCAGCAGCTTTGATATAAGAAAATCAAGTTGTATACTTTCCTGTTTCACAATGCTACTAAGATAGCACAGTAATAAGAATTGTGGAATATAGATCTATAAGTAATTTACTGTGAGGAATAGTTTATTTACTATGTCTTGTTACTTTATTTAGAAGGAGAAGATTCATCCCTTGATTCGTTTAGGGCCCTTTCATCCCTGCTCCTCAATAAACCATGTGGAGGAGAAGAAATGAAGTGAGCTTCGTCTTGTGGGATTTTCTGCTCACACTCTCTCTTTCAGTTGTTCAACTTCACACGGTCACTCTTGCCATTGTAGAAACTGATCTTTGAAAGAATTTTTGGGACTTTTCCTCCAAAATGTAACCAACTCGTACTCAGCATGATCACACACCTATGCCTATGGTTGGCCTGAGTATTTTAGGATGGGTCAGTGAAATATTTCCTTGAGCTCAATTAGATGATAGAAAGAGAAAGAGGAGCATGGTATATAGCATTGTTTCTCAAACTGTGCTCCGCGGAGCCACAGGGCTCTGCGAGACATCTCCAGGGGCTCCGCGAGGTTGACAAACTGGAAACATCGATAGGTACAACACACACAATCAGTGGACCGCTGGGGCTCCGCATAAATTTTTACGCATATAAAGGGCTCCGGAGCCCAAGAAGTTTGAGAACCGCTGGTATATAGGTAGCATTGTCCCCTCCTATCAAGGAGGTGAAGCTGGCTCAAGTCTCTGTTATGTGAAAGAGGCTCCCTTTGAAATCAGCAGACTACTTACATTAATCAGAGGTCACAGTCTGGCACTGATGGTTTTAGAATTGCCATTATCTAAATAACCTGATTATGCTATTTTATGGCAACATAGCAGTTATGTTTAGTACAATGTCTTTATTTTAAATTTAGGATTACATCTAATAGTTCATTTGAGAAGGACTAGCATGGTGTGAGTAATCAAATATCCAGACCTTAATCATTTGCAAACCTTGTTAATCTGACCTAACATAACACTGTTAAATACAAGGGCTCTATTCATTAATTTACAGTATATTTCTGTTCTTATTTTGGGTTTTTTCATATTATGCTTTTCTGAACAGTTATTATGGTGTTAATTGTCATGAAGACAAATGCCTTAAGATTTAAAAGTATCATTTCTGGTATGCACCGTGCTCAAAGCAGTTGTACAATCAACAGCAGAACAAAGAACTGAGATTTAAAAAAAAAAAAGCATTAGCTGGTTTGATTAGATGACTAACCAAAGTGTGTGTGTGTGTGTATATATGTGTGTGTGTGTATATATATAGATTTTTGCAAATGTTCAAGCATCAGTTAGAACTGTTTTTATAGTTTGGCTATAAAATTTATTTAATTTTTTTTATACTGCATACTTTTTCCTTTATCAAACATAGCTGGCAGCATATTCCAGCTCAAGGTTCCTTGGCCAACTCAATTATCGTTAGAAACGCTGTTGGCATCCTCATTTAATCAAGTGGAAATTAAGATTTAGTTGTGTGTACAATTTTGGCAGCAGTGTCTGTTTGATTGCTATGCCAGAATTAAATTACTACATAGGTCATTAATGCCTCTAATTGTCTTGTTCAGCATAAGCCAGTTATAAATACTTGGCTAATTTGCCACAGTTCAAAACTCATGCCTTTTACAGATGAATGATGACTACAGCAAGGACAGATCAAAACATTTTGACATACATTTGCAGACACATACTGGCAATAAACATACAAGCTTCCTTTTCTTTCTCTTCTAAAATGTTAATGGTGTTTTGGAGGGTTCTGGTTATAATCCTTAGTACAGTGTGTGAACCTTTCTGTTTGTGCTAGCTTTTATCCTTACTTTCCTTGTCAGGTTGAAGAGGAGAAATAGCAAAAGCCATCCAATGACTGAATAGGTTCCCTATATTGTACATATAAAACTGACTTAAAACATCAGTCACTTTAAAAAGAAGAGTGTCCATGAATTAAGCTCAATAGTAAGTTATTCTTAAGAACAAAACTGATTTTGTGGTAATTCCAATTACTTGTAACTACAGAATTATAGGCCCAATTTCATAGGAATTTGGAATAAAATGTATTAATTATAGACTAAACCTAGTATAGAATATTAGTAAACTTCCGTCTGCTATAATCAAAATACGTATATACTCCCAGTGAATCTATTTTAATCACTCTCCTACAATTTAAGGAGCTGTAATGAAATAATCTTGTTGCACTTATACAGCAAGCATCAAGTTAGTATTCCCCCACTGCTTCTTCACCAGCACTTAATTTTACAGAAATGTATCTTATAAATACATTGTGTTTTCCTTCTGCATACATTTGAAAAATGTGTGCAGGCTTCATTTTGTTTTCCTTTAAATGGACAGTTTAAATTGTAAACACTATTATGTTAATATTACATATGGCCTTCTGGAAAATCCATGGGTAAATGCATTTTTAAAACATGATTTCACATTATTATCTTAGATCAGGACTTGAAAAATTATACTTATCAGTAGTGAATATGCAACTTTTTCCTCACAAGAGTGTCTGGAATTCATAAGACATCCATATCTGCTGATTTCAAGCTTCTCTTGGGACATGTATTGCATTTCTAGCTCATGGAAATAGTAGAAATGTAGGGGTAGAAGGGACCTCAAGAGGTCATCTAGTCCAGCTTCATGAGCTGACACAGGGTTGGAGGAATTTATCAGCATAGCCCAGGATTTGCTGAGGGAAGGACAAGGATTCCTATTGAGGTACTTGTGCTTGCACCCTAATTGTTGGCTGCATTTTTCATATCAACCTTTGGCTACTAGGGGTCTGATAAATTTGAAGGTCCTCCACCCCTAACAAGGTTTGAGTTAGCTCTTTTATGAATCCTTTGGTCTTTGGTGATCTGTAAATGAACAAAGTAACCTGTTAGCTTTGGCTCTGGTTTCTGCTGCTGAAATTTAGAAGACCTTTTATTATTACCTGAGATGACTCTTTCCAATTTGATGTTAGAAGAGAATATGAATGCAGTGCCTCCTGTTCATCTTGGTCTGCTATAGGCCTAGTAGTGGGGAGGGATGGGATGATGAGGGCTAGCACAGGGCTTGTAAGGTATGTCTATACTGCACCAAGGGTCGAAATAAGTTAAATCTTGCGTATCTTATTTCAATCTTATTTCAAAATAACTTTTTTTGAAATTTGGCACTACACAGCACTTATTTTGAAATAAATCGCTATTCCAAAACATCCCTTACTCCTCGTCGAGTGAGATTTACAGTGATGTCAGAATAGCGAACCTATTATATTTCAAAATAATGGGCAAGCTCAAAAGACACAAAATAACTATTTCAGGATACTAGAGGTATTCCAAAATAGCGCTGCAGTATAGACATAGATGTAGTGATATCCAGCCAGGTTTCCAGGATGCAGGCAATCTTGAGTACTTCACTGATGAGGTCGTGTATTGTTTGTTGATGATGGATCTTGCATTGATCAGAAGAACATCATAACATCCATACTGAGTAAGACCAATAATCTGTTCAGCCCAATATCCTGTCTTTCAACAGTGGCCAGTGCCAGATGCTTTGATGGGAATGGGAATTCAAGGGTATTGAATCATCTCCTGTTATCTAGTTTCTTCTAGATAGGGCTACCCAGAACATGAAACTGTATCCCTGACCATCTTGGCTAAATAGCCATTGATGGATCTGTCCTCCATGAACTTACAATTTTTTAAAATCTCACTATAGTTTTGGCCTTCGCAACATACCATCAACAGATTCCACAGGCTGACTGTGCATTTTGTGAACAAGTACTTCCTTTTGTTTTAAACCTACCGCCTATTAATTTTGGTTGACACAACAGGCTGTTATGTGGGATGCAGTGCTGCCTCTGTCCGCAGGGAGCTGGTCCCCCCCAGACAGGGGCTGCTACTGCCCCGTGCTGCTGCCTCTGTATCAGAGGCAGGATTGCGGGCTAGCAGGGGGCTCCCCAGAAATGGGACTGAGAGTGCACTGGCTGCCGGACCTCACACCAGGGACTATCGAATAGTCGTGTAACCACTAAAATTTTATGCGGTTACACAATTATTCAAATACACAGTATCTAACACCCTTTTAGTCATCTTTTTTTCCAAGCTGAAAAGTCCCAATCTTTTTTTAATCTCTCCTCATATGGAAGTTTTTCCAAACCCTTAATCATTTGTGTTGCCCTTCTGTGTACCTTTTCCAATTCTAATATTTTTTTTCAGAATGGAAGAACAGAACTTCATGCATGTGTGAGCTTCATGCATACTGTGGATTTATGTAGTGGCATTTTGTGATATTTTCTGTATTATTAGCTATCCTTTTCCTAATGGCTCGTAACAGTGTTAGTTTTTCTGACCGCTTCTGTACACTGAACAGATGTTTTCAGAAACTAACCACAATGAATCAAATATCTCTTGAGTGCTAACAGTTAATTTAGATTCCATCATTTTATATGTATAGTTGGGATTGTTTTCCAGTTTGCATTACTGTGCAGTTATCAACATTGAATTTCATCTGTCATTTTGTTTCCCACTAACACAGTTTTGTAACTCTTTGCAGTCCACTTTGGATTAAAATACCTTGAGTAATTTTTATATTGTCTGCAAATTTTTCCACCTCAATGTTTATCTATCTTTCCATATTATTTATGTATATGATGAACAGCTCGGTATGGTCCCCATACAAATGCCTGAAGGCATTGTTTACCTCTGTTCATTCTGAAAACTGACCATCTATTCTTATCCTTTCTCTCCTTTATAATAAACAGTATTTGATCCATGAGAGGACCTCTCCTCTTATCTCATGACTGCTTACTTTGCTTTAAAAGCCTCTGGTGAGGGACCTTGTCAAAGGCTTTTGGAAAATCCAAGTACATTGTATCCACTGGATCACCCTTGTCCATATGTTTGTTGACATTCCCCTCCCCCGCCACCATCCCAGGAGAATTCTAATGGATATGTGAGGCATGGTTTCCTTTTACAAAAGCCCTATTTACTCTTCTCCAACAAATTGTGCTAATCTGTGTCTGTTAATTCTGTTCCTTACTATAGTTTCAATCTATTTGTTTAGTATTGAAGTTAGGCTTACTGGCCTGTAACTGCTAGGATTGCCTCTGGTCCAGAGGTAGGCAATAATTTTTGGTGAGTGGCCACTCCAAGATTTTGGGAAGTGGTCAAGGGCTGCACTTTTCTGTGGAGGAGGTACAGGATCTAGGATGGAGGGTTGGGTGCAGAAGAGTGCACGAGGTAAGGGACTAGGGTGCAGGAATGGTGTGAGGTCTGAGAGGAAGTTTGGGTGAAGGAGGGGGATGTGACCTGAGTTGGGGATTGGGTTGTAGAGTCAGGTAGGGAGTGTAGCTGCAGGAGAGGATAATGGCCTGGGGAAGGGGTATAGGAGGGGGTACAGGTTCTGGGAGGAAGTTGTGACTTGGGGAAGGGGGTGCAGAGGGTTTGGATGGTGACCTGGTGGAGGGAGTTGGGTATGGGTGGGGGGGCAGGGGTGCCAGAGGCAGGCTTTGGCTGGGAGGTGCTAACCTAAGCATCTCCTGACCAGCAGCCCTGCAGCACCCCCAAAGCAGGATGGGCTCCCTGTCTGCTGCAGTCCCAGACCACTTAAAACTGCAGGCTGCTCCTTCCATGTGGCTCTCAGCTCCGGGAGGGAGAAGAGGCTTGCACTGCCCCTGTCCCCCAGGCCAATCTCTTAGCGCCTCTTCCCTGGTTATTTCTGGCCAATAGGAGCTTGAGGATTGGGCTGGGGATGGGGAGATCACACAAAACTTCCCACCCCCTCTAGAGCAGAGAGCCACATGGGACAGCCCTGTGCTAACAGCAACATCTGCCGCATGCCTGAGGGTCTCAGCTGGGTAGTCTGTGGACTGGATCTGGTGGCTTGGCGGACTGCGTCCATCCCCCGAGATGTATCTTACTCACCCCTGCTCTGGACCCTTTTTAAAAAAAAACAGGTGTCATTTTAGCTATCCTCCAGTCATTTGAAATTAAATGATAGGTTACATATCACTGCTAGTAGTTCTACAATTTCATACTTATATGCCTTCAGAACAGTATTTTATTTTAGGTAACTTTGGGTATGTCTACACTGCAGACACCTCAAGCTTGTGCTAAGGGACTGTTTAATTGCATTGTGATGTAGGCATTTGGGTTTGGTCTGGAACCAGGCTCTAGGATCCTGTGAGGTCCAGAATATTCCTTTTTGATTTCTGATCTTTTAGATTGGGGTTGGGAACCTCAGGTCCGGAGGCTGGATATGGCCCCTGGCTTGCCTGGGTCTAGCCCCTGAGGCTCAGCATTTGGGAGCCCGTGCGTCACTCCAGCCCCCCAGCCACCCTCCCACACGTCTGGAGCACTGAAAATCTACTAGCCTGGACCCCGCCCCCAGGCTCTGGTATGCAAGAGGAATGTGGGGAGTGTCTTTCTCATTCAGGGGCTTCTCACTTGTGTGAGGTCCCCGACAGATTTTTCCATGGATCAGCAGCCTCCAACTCAAAAAAGGTGCCCCACACCTGCCTTAGATTCTGTGTACTTCAAGGTTTTCCTCAATGCCTGGAACGCTAGAAGGTTCTGTTGTGTTTCTTAATGTCAGCTCCAGGACCTGGGTTTTTTAGTAAAGCAATAAATATTGCAAGACTGACAAGAAAATCATGAGAGTTGGAAATAGAGCAATATTTTGGAACTGTGAAAGGAATAAAACTTAATTAGCCTCATTAACGCTGATCCTACACATAAGTAACTTCCATCTTTTCTTATATATACACTTGGCTCTGTAATTTCCACTCCAGTTCATCTGATGAAGTGGGTTTTACCCATGAAAGCTTATGCCTTAATAAATCTGTTAGTCTCTAAGGTACCATAGGACTCCTTGGTTTTTGGGGTGGGAGGGGATCTGTTTTAAATTGTTAGACTCTAATACGGAAACATTTTTAATGTGGCTGTTTCTTTCTGGGATGCAGAAGATAATAGCCAGTGTATGTGTGTGTGTATTTGTATGTACAGAGGCATCAGTCAATAAACACCGTGTACGAAAGACTGGTTATGTTGCCTCTAATATTGCTGCCAGAGGGCCACACCAGCATGCCCATGCATGAGGAGCTCTAAGGCATCCCTCCCTCCCCTGTGCTGGCTACCTATGCTGTGGGTAGCTGCATCCTGGAAGATAAGAAGTTCCAGAGAACCTGTGTGTGTGTTTTTCCCACCACCATTGTTCATTTGACTAAGAGTTGGCAGGGCATGGGTGCACTGTATTGATCAGGTATGTTCTGCATGATGTATTGGGGGGGCAGGAGGTGCATACTCTCCCTGTGGCACAGGAGATTCACAAGGAAGAATGTAATTCATAGTACTAATCTCTTTCCCAGTCTGCATTTGAGACAATGGACAATCACACTGGCTCCTATGTATGGAGATTGGGGCAAAGCCATGATTGACACTGAACAGGAATTTCCTTAAATACCTATGCTAGGACCCTGAAGATGAACCCAAAAAAAATTTTTTTAAGAAGTTTCCAAAAATTATTTTAATTTCTTGTTCACCCATTTTTGCACTTATTTTTTGCTTTCATGAAATTTTGGGAAAATGTGCAGAATTTTACTTTGTCATCCTTGTTAATGTTACATGGTACTAGGCAATATGCATATAATCATAAAATCTGTCTGATTTTGTTTGAGGAAATAAAAAGTATTTAAAATTATTCAGGTATCCATAGTGCAAAACGTACCTCATTGCCTTATCTTGCAAATTGTACTGCGCAAAGGTTTATATCTGCTTCTCTCTTCTCATGAGTAATACTTATCTTGAACAACATGTTAGAGTAAGAGTTAGTGATGGTAGAAAGGCATTGTAGTATCAGATGCTACAGAACAACATTAGTATAGTGTTTTTCACAAGAGGATTTGAAAGGGGAAGACTTAATTTTACAAAAGTTTAGCTGTTTGTTCATCAAACTAATTTACAGCAAAACTTGTGCAATGCAGAAAATAATTAATCTTGCATATTTCTTTAACAGGCTCATTCAAGCAAAGAGCTGGAAGAGCAGTTGCGGTCTGTGTCCAGTGTGGATGAACTCATGACAGTACTTTATCCAGAGTACTGGAAAATGTTCAAATGTCAGTTGAGGAGAGGGGGCTGGCAACACAACAGGGAACACTCCAGCTTTGACACAAGATCAGATGATTCAGTAAAATTTGCAGCAGCACATTATAATGCAGAAATCTTGAAAAGTAAGTGCAGGAAATAAAAGGTGTACCAAACACTGTAAATCAAAATCTGAAGAAATGTCAGTTGTGTAAAAAAATTTTGAAGTCTAAGTACTGAAATAAAAATGGCTAAATCCTTAGATTGATAGGAATCCACAAGTTAGGACCTTCAGACCAGTGCTTACTTTGTAATGAAAGAGGTGCCAGGGCTCATTAAATTTTTGTATTTTCATAACTACTATGGCAAGTCCTAGAGGTGCTGGGACTATGAACTACCAAGCCTAGAGATGCCGAGGATCAGCCCTGGCACAAATTAAGCATGGCTAAGAAACTAATCCTTATGGCTATTTTTTCTGACACATTTTGTGAACTCAGTGTGATGCATGAGGTATATACTGGTCCAAAAGGAAGTGTTTGCACCATTTTCAGATGGTACTGTACAGCAGATATTTAAAATTAAATCCAGAAGTCCTCGGCTGGAAAGAATCTCTCTGCTATGTTGGGACTTTGAAGACTTTGCAGGAGGCATTAATCTGTGACTCCCAAAGAATGTCTCTACTGGAAAAAAATGCAAATATTTGTCTTTTCCCCCCCTCATTTACTTCAATTAAGCATTAAGCCAGAATAATGCATGCATTAATTAGCTGTTGATGCATGCTGCAGATGAACTGGGAGGTTTAAGGCAAAGGATCTTTAATCACCTAGAGTAGCTAAATAAAGCACATTTTAGTGTGACTTATTCTACAACAAAGCAGTTGAAGAATTGAGGGACATTAACAGAATTCTTTTTGTTTGTATCATTCTGCCTGAAAAAATATTTTAAGGGTTTTTTGGGGGGAATGTAGAATTCAGGAGGAGTAAAATTTACAATACAATAGGTGAGTTTGAACTGTTATAGGAGGAATAGATTAAACAACAGGCGGAGTGTGAAATTCTTTGAACCACAATCCTAATATATGGTCGCTCCAAGACAGAAGATGGGGGTTGTGGTGAGGTAAGTTACATAACTTGTTAGTGATGAGGCCTCAGCTGTGCACAACTACAATTTGGCAGAAAGGCCCAGCCAGGAAATCTAAGCATGACTTTGGACAGTGTCTAAGGGCTTAGCCTAATTGGCATTTAAAATTAACGAAAAAGCACAGAGATAGTATTATGTAATTAACAAAACTAAATGATCATCCAGTTGAATGTGTTTTTACCTTAATAGTATAGGACAAATCTAGGGATGTTAGATAGTGTGTAATTGAATAATCATGTAACCGCTTCAAATTTTAGCAGTTACAGAACTATTTGATAGTCCCCATGGGCAGGGCCGGGAGCCAGTGCACTCCCAGCCCTACTCCCAAGGAACCTCCTACCACCCATCTGTGGGGGAAACCTGAGCTCCCCACGGACATAGGCTGCACTGACATCCATGGAGCAGCCTCTCCTGCCCCTCTCTACCCTGCACTGCTGCCTCTGACAGAGGCAGCAGCATTGGGGGGAAACGGAGCTGGTGCTCATGGGGAACCAGCTTTTAAGCACTGGCTCATGCCTCTTCCCCCCAACCCCCCAGTGCCTTTTAAAAGCCAGCTCCCCACATATCAGCTCCCGTCTGTCCCTCTTCCCCCGTGGTGCTGCTTCTGAGAGAGAGGCAGGGAGGGAGCAAGCAGCTCCACGGGAGCCGATACATGTGGGGAACCGGCTTGAAAGCTAGCTGGCTTCCCATATGTACCGGCTCCAGCCTGCCCCCCCACACCCTCTGCACTGCTACCTATCAGAAGCAGTGGTGTGGAGGTGGGGAGAAGACAGGATCCATGCGATTCAGTGCTTGTGGGGAGCTGGCTTAAAAGCCAGCTCCTCATGGGCGCCCGTTCCTGAGTCGTCCTCTCTCCCCCCGCTCTCCCTCCCCAAACTTGATGCCTGATACAGAGGTAGCAAGGCGGGGAGTGTAGTCAACTGGATTAACCGATAAGATGAGGCTTATCAGTTAATAGTGTAGTCAGCTTCATTTTGACATCCTGACTTTTTACATAGAGTATGATTCAAATTCAGAAGTGTTATTCAGGGCCAGATGATTCTCTTCTGCAAATATAGCCACGTAGGGATAGGAAACTGAATTCTGGAAAGTTACTGAGAAGGAATTCTATTTCTCTACAGAAATGTGTATTTCATTGAATTAAGCATCTAAATACATGAAGTCATGTGCTAGTCTGATTCCAACCTTAAGCAAATTCCTGTTAATCTGTGGTGGGGTGTTCTTATTTTAACTAGTTGCTTTATAACACGTGAACTTCCCTATAACTTGGCAGGTATTGATAATGAATGGAGGAAAACTCAGTGCATGCCACGTGAGGTATGTGTAGATGTCGGGAAAGAGTTTGGAGCAACAACAAACACCTTCTTTAAACCCCCGTGTGTATCCATCTACAGATGTGGAGGTTGCTGCAATAGTGAGGGACTGCAATGTATGAATATCAGCACAAGTTACATCAGCAAAACGGTAGGTTTTTATTCCAGTTACATTCTTAGTTGTCTGTGTTTCAAGTAAATTGATAGCAATGTTAAAATACATAACTATATGGAAAAACATATCCCAGTCATTTCAACACACTTTGTTTCCAGAACTATGGTACCTTTATGTACTGTGCAGCTAACATTACTATCATTACTAACGATAGGACAAGGGAAACTATGTTAAAACAAATTTAAGTTGGAAAATCAAGCACTTGAAAGTTATGAAATGCCAGATTTAAGATTGCCCGTGAAACCTTAAGGCTATTCCTGGGTGTGTCATACTTTGCACGATAGGAGGTAGAGAGTGATATAGAAAAAGAAGTATGTGATCATATTAGTAAAGACTGTATCATACCGTATATGAAAGGGTGCAGAATTGAGATCACAGGGACACTTAACTTTCAAGTGTGTATGTATCCAACTTAAATGCCATTCATTTAACATAGTTGGGTTTTAATGCAATTTCTAGAGGGTTTTTTTTTTAAAGGAAAAACAGCTACAATTAAATACTTGTTTTTGTTATGTGCAGTTATAAGAACCATATATTTAATCGTTGAACAGCATAGTTAAGGAACCTCTCAAATAGTCATGCACTATTGTCATCTCAGATCAGATGTCTGTGATTTCCTTTGGTAGCTTATATTTTTTCCTCTCTTGCTGGATGCCCTAAATGAGGATGATCTAATTTTAGAGTTAATAGCTCCTTTATCACCTAGTTCCCTTTTTGGTGAAATACTGTAGATATCTGAGAGGGAAGGGTACAGTTAGGTACAGTTGGAACCTCAACACAGCAGTAGCAGCTGTGGAGTGACAGCCAATGTAAGTAGCCACTTAGCCATCTGCTTAGTGTACAGTCCAGCTAAGGAAAGGATTAAGGAAAGGGACTGAAGAGTCAGTGAAGAAAAGATAAAATGGTCATAATCTTATCTTGGTCCTGAAAGCCTTTTTTCAAACACTTGGGTCTGAAATTGTGCATTCTACCAAAAATTTCCAGTGTAGAATATGAACAACTCTAGCATACCAACAAGTCAAACAGTGTGTGTTTGTTTTGTTTTTGTTTTTAAAGAAAATAACTGTTATTTCAAAGCCACGGTTACTCCAGCTGTTTGAGATACACAAATGATAAATCTTCATACTACTAACAATTTAGACTATGGCTTGCTTCACTATTTTAGTAGCTCCTGTCTCAGGTATGTACTTTTTCCAAGTCTTGCTTATGTGAATAAGAGATCGCCTAGTGCAGATGTAGTTATTTCAGATTCAGAACCAGTCTCTCAGCCGAAGTACATAATCCATTAATATCAGTGGAGCAAGATCAGTTTACAAAATAATTTATATTTCTGATACTGGTAGTGATCTCATTTTCAACATCTTAAGAAAGTAACCTTCTTCTTTGAGTGATGTGCTCCATTGTTGGTGTTGGGCTCATCTGCGTGCAGTGTTCAGTCAGGCTGCGCATGTGCGAGCAGTGAGCTGCATTCCCACCTTTGAAGTTAGTGTGCACAGCCCAATTCCCCTCAGTTCCTTCTTCATCATCCTCAGCTATAGACAGAGTTCCAACCCTCTCCTCAGCCCACTTGTGAAAAACAAAGATGTAGTAGTTAGAGTAGAATTGCCCAGTACTTTTTTTCCCCCCTGTTAATACAGTTTAAACTTTAAAAAAATGCTTTTTTTCCCCCTTTAGCTTGTTCATGGTTTAGTTAGACTAGCAGTTTAGTGCCATATAGCAGCAAGCTGCAACAAACTACCAAAAAAAAAAAAAAAGAAAAAAGAAAGAAACCAAACATACACAGTTCTACTCATACCATCACAAGTGGCATAGTCCGCCAGCAGGAGACATGCCAGAATCTCCTACAGCCAAAAGATGTGACACATGCCGAGACTCTGTGCCAGACTCTGATGGTCACAGCAGATACATAAGTTGTTTGGAGGACACGCATGTTTCACAAAAATGTCCATTGTCACAGTCTGACAGCGAGAGCTCACCAGGAAAGAGAGTTCAGAATATGCATGCTGTCTATTGACAAAGCCCTAGACCCCCATAAGTATAATGGGGGCAATAAGGGCATGGGCACGACATCCCCTCAAGGGAACCTCTCAAGCCCTTCACCTCAGCGCGCTCAAACACCAAACCCTCACCAGCCCACTTCCTCCCATCACAATGAGTAAGGGAGATGAACCTGGCTCCTTGGGCATGGCAAAATCTTGAGCCTCCTCGCTAACAGGCTCAAAAGCGTGCTCTAAATAGGCTGTGAAATCAGCTACCCACCCATTAAAAAAGGGCACCTACTAAGGGCCCTGAATTAAGAGGCACTACTGGCATCCATGATGCCTCCGGCACAGTTGGTTTCCCCAGTGTTGAGCATGCTCCAGGCGCAGCTTTCACCTCAGGTGCAGATAAATGATTAGGCTAGTTCTAACTGCCCTCCTGTGCATCACAATAACCCCAGATCTCTCAGGTTATCAATTGCACCCATGCCTCCACCACAGACACCAGCGGACTCAGCAATGGGGCACAAGTCATCAACCCACCGTTGTTCCCCATGCTTCACCAATAAATGACAGGAAAACTAGAACCAAATCTCCCGACAAGTCTTCAGCATGACACCGCTCTTGCTCCCCATTATCAATGAGAGTCTTTCCACCCTCACCACACTCACCAACTTTATCACAACTCAGTGCCTACCACAGGAACACAGGGAATGTTTTCTCCTCACAACACTCCTCCCCAGATAGCCTGTATGCCCCATATGATGCATTCGCTCTATCAGTACCCCCTGTGGTACCCTGACTGGCAGTTTTATTCTTGGCATAATAACTGGTGGTCCCCCTATTGCTACTGGGCACCATGACACCCCTCCTACACCTGTACAGAGTAAGGATGTTAAGTATCAGGTAATTGACTAGTCAATAGGGCACCTCCACCTTTGAAGTCTAGCAGCAGCCTTAGGGCAGATTGAGGATGATCCAACAATCAGACATGCTACCAAATGATAACTCCTCCTCTGATGCTGATGAAGCAATTATCCCAAATGACCCAACACCTAGTGACGGCTTCAAACAATTCCAGGATTTATTCAAAAGAGTGGCTATCAGTCAGGAGCTTTGCAGTGCACAAAAAACGCCATAGGCTATTTGGATGATTGCCTCATCCAAGGTCCCTCCCAACAACCACAAGGGACATGATCAGAGTCACAAAAGCCTCTCTTCAATCTGTAGGCTTCATTATCAACTACCAGAAGTCCACACTATGCCCCCACACAATCCCTAGAGTTCATAGGAGCTCTCACAGATTCCACAACAGCACGCGCCTATCTCCCAAGTCTCTATTTCAACAATATAAAAAACCTGGTCACAAAAAAAGATTTTGAGGAACAGCTAGCCAAAAACTCAAAAAGAAATAACAAAATGTTTAAGTACATTAGAAGCAGGAAGCCTGCTAAAAAACCTGTGGGTCCCCTAGACGATAGAACTATAAAAGGAGCAATCAAGGACGATAAAGCCATTGTGGAGAAACTGAATGATTTCTTTGCTTCAGTCTTCACGGCTGAGGACGTTGGGGAGATTCCCAAATCTGCACCGTCCTTTGTGGGTGATGAATCTGAGGAACTGTCCCGGATTGAAGTGTCATTAGAGGAGGTTTTGGAACAAATAGAAAAACTTAATGTTAACAAATCTCCGGGACCGGATGGCATTCATCCAAGGGTTCTAAAAGAACTCAAATGGGAAATTGCTGAACTATTATCTGTGGTTTGTAACCTATCCCTTAAATCGGCTTCCTAATGACTGGGAGGTAGCCAACGTGACACCAATATTTAAAAAGGGCTCTAGAGGCGATCCGGGCAATTACAGACCGGTAAGTCTAACTTCAGTACCGGGCAAATTAGTCGAAACAATAGTAAAGAATAAAATTGTGAAGCATGTAGAAGAACGTAATTTGTTGGACAAAAGTCAACATGGTTTCTGTAAAGGGAAATCCTGTCTTACTAATCTATTAGAGTTCTTTGAAGGGGTTAACAAACATGCGGACAAGGGGGATCCAGTAGATATAGTTGTGACGTAGTGGGTTGTGAGTGACCTCTGCTGTCTGCAGCACAGCCCGGCAGGGCAGGGGATGAGTCATTATGCAAGGGGGCTTCGAAACTGGTCAGACAGGTATCTCCCAGGGAGCGGAACAATGGGAAGCAGGGGAGTGGAGCCCTGGATGGGGGCAGGGCTGGAAGTGAGTGAGTTAGTTTCTGTCTGGGATCATGGAGGAGACAGCCTAGGGAAAGGGGCTGGAATTTAGGGGCCCAGCTCCCCCATCTCAAGGGGGGCTGAGGCATCCTAGGCCCGGTTCCTGTAACCAGATGACATCTGTGCTGTGCTGTACTCTGGAGAAGCAATAAACTCCCTCTATTCTACTGGCTGGTGTAGTCTGTCCGTGCCATTACGGGGGTGCAGGAGACGGGGGAACCCTAACGCGCCGTCACAATAGTATACTTAGATTTTCAGAAAGCCTTTGACAAGGTCCCTCACCAAAGGCTCTTGTGTAAATTACATGGCCATGGGATAAGAGGGAAGGTCCTTTCTTGGATTGAGAACTGGTTAAAAGACAGGAAACAAAGGGTAGGAATAAATGGTAAATTTTCAGAATGGAGAGGGGTAACTAGTGGTGTCCCCAAGGGTCAGTCCTAGGACCAATCCTGTTCAACTTATTCATAAATGATCTGGAGAAAGGGTAAGCAGTGAGGTGGTAAAGTTTGCAGATGATACCAAACTGTTTAGGATAGTCAAGACAGAAGCAGACTGTGAGGGACTCCAAGAAGATCTCACCAAACTGAGTGATTGGGCAACAAAATGGCAAATGAAATTTAATGTGGATAAGTGTAAAGTAATGCACATCGGGAAAAATAACCCCAACTATATGTACAGTATGATGGGGGCTAATTTGGCTACGACAAATCAGGAAAGAGATCTTGGAGTTATCATGGACAGTTCTCTGAAAACTTCCACACATGTGCAGCGGTCAAAAAGGCAAATAGGATGCTAGGAATTATTAAGAAAGGGATAGAAAATAAGACCCAGAATATCTTGCTGCCCCTGTATAAAACTATGGTACACCCACATCTTGAATACTGTGTACAGATGTGATCTCCTCACCTCAAAAAGATATTTTGGCCTTGGAAAGGGTTCAGAAAAGGGCAACTAAAATGATTAGGGGTTTGGAACGGGTCCCATATGAGGAGAGGTTAAAGCGACTGGGACTTTTCAGTTTAGAAAAGAGGAGACTGGGGGGGGATATGATAGAGGTATATAAAATCATGAGTGGTGTGGAGAGCGCGGATAAAGAAAAGTTATTTATTAGTTCCCTAAATAGAAGAACTAGAGGACACCAAATGAAATTAATGGGTAGCAGGTTTAAAACTAATAAAAGAAAGTTCTTCTTCACACAGCATGTAGTCAACCTATGGAACTCCTTGCCAGAGGAGGCTAAGACTATAATAGAGTTTAAAGAGAAGCTAGATAATTTCATGGAGGTTAGGTCCATAAAAGGCTATTAGCCAGGGGATAGAAATGGTATCCCTGGCCTCTGTTTGTCAGAGGCTGGAGAGGGATGGCAGGAGACAAATCGCTTGATCATTGTCCTTGGCCCACCCTCTCTGGGGCACCTGGTGCTGGCCGCTGTCGGCACACAGGATACTGGGCTAGATGGACCTTTGGTCTGACCCAGTACGGCCATTCTTATGTTCTTATAATCATAACCACCAGCCCAACTGTCCCCATCCTAACGTGTCTCAAACTCATGGGGCACATGGTAGGCACCAAATATGTTGTCCCACATGCCAGACTGCACTTTTGATGTTTCCAACACTGGATTTCCTCAAGTTATACGCCAACCAGCCACCATGTCCACAGATACACTGTGCCTCCTCCAAAAGTCCTTACCTCCTTACAATGATGGACCCAGGCACAGAACCTTTGCAAGGGGGTGCCCTTCCACCAGGATCAACCGTCCAAACACATCATTATGGACACCTCCCTGCTAAGCTGGGGTGCACACTTTCAACAATAATACGTGCAAGGGAAGTGGCCCAAAGAGAAGTCCAGACTCCATATCAACCTGCTTGAGTTTCAAGCAGTTCACAACACATGCAAGCACTTCCTTACACATATTCGAGGGTCTTTAGTGCATCTCCTCACCAAAAATATGACCACTGTGTTTTACATCAACTGCCAAGGGGGTGCGAAATCCCCTTCACTAGGCAGAGGCTATCTGGCAATGGAATTGGTATATCCGCTACAACGTAATCATCATGGCAGCATACCTACCTGGGGACAAGAATATCACAGCCGATACCCTCAGCTGCAACTTTCTCACAGAACACAAATGAGAATTGCACGGTCAGATCACCCACAATCTGTTCCAATGCTGATATCGACCGCAAATAGACCTCTTTACAACCAGACAAAATTCCAAATGCCCCCAGTACTGTTCGAGAGCAGGCATAAGACATGGCTCTCCGAGAGATGCAATGCTTCTCCCATGGATTAGTCACCTATTATATGCCTTCCCTACTATCTCTCTTATCCCCAGAGTTCTCTGGAAGATACAGACAGACCCCCGGGGTGGGGGTAGGGTCCTGTGTGATTCTAATAGCCTCAGTGCTCCCAAAAAGTGAGAACTGTCTTACTGCATAGCAGGAGACAAATGACACGCAAGACTTACTTGTACAAATGGCAACGGTTTACACAGTGGTGCACACAGACGGGAGTCCAACCAACTCCACTCCATTTGATACTGGAATACATCATGCACCTGAAACAAGAAAATTTATCCCTTTCATCACTCTGGATTCACGTGGCTGCGATTACGGCCTTCTACTCCCTCTCCCCCCATGGATGGGTTCTCTCTATTTGCCCACACCGTCTCTAAGGGTACGTCTACACTACAGCGTTAATTCGAGTTATCTTAATTCGAAACAGTTAATTTGAATTAAGCCAATTCGAATTAATGCATCTACACACACAAACTATTCTGAAATAGCTTTTTGCTATTTCGAAATAGCACGTCCACACTGAGTGGACCCTGAACCGAAGTTAAGGCTGTCCGGAACCAGTGCCAGCAGGGCATCAGGTTAGGACTTAGTGTGTGGGGCTGCTGCCTGAGGCTAACTGAGCTCCGGGCTTAAAGGAACCCTACCCTCACCCCGGACAGACAGTTCTCCCTGCTTGCTTGTCTACCTCGATGAGGGATAGCAACGCATCCCTGTCTTGGAGTGCCCTGAGTGCCCGCACTTGGGACACCACAGCACTCGGCCACATGGAGCCAGAGCTGCCCCTGGGCACGCCGGTGCGTCTCGTGGAGTCGTTGCCATCAGCCCAGCTGCAGTTGCTGCAGGCTGCCATCCGGGGAGGTCCATTGGGGGCTGTCAGGATCCAGGAGGCCCTGCGGGAGAGTGTCCACCCCAAGGAGCCCTCAGAGCCTCCCCCGGTCCTCCCCACCGGGGGCTCGTACCCCATTCCTCCCTCATGTCCTTCCACTTACCCGTCTCTAGCTCCCCTTCCTGATGTCAAATAAAAGACACGTATGTTCAAAAACAGAAACTGGGTTTATTGAGCAAAACTGGGGGGGAGAGATGAACCTCTGGGGAGACTGGGAAAGGGAGGTGGGAGAGGGGAAGAAAGAGAGGAGGGGAGGGGGAAACCTGGGAGGAGGGAGCTGGAAGGGGGAAGCAAGGGGAAGAAGGGGGAAGGGAAGCTCAGAGTTGGGGGTCTCGCCGGACCAATTTGATTTTCCTGCAGACCTGCTCCTGGGTTCGCACGTGGCCTTTGGTGGCCAGGCTGGCAGCTATCCTGCCATAGACGGCCGCATTCGTCCATCTAGTGCGGAGATCATGGACGTTGGGAGAATCCCCTCTCCTCCTCCAGACCTGCATAAGGTCCATGATCTCCACCCTGGACCAGGAAGGCACCCACCTTCTCCAGCCTCTGTCAGGCTCCTGGGAGCTGGCAGACTACTCCTGGGGAGCGGTGGAGGGCTGGCTGCCAGTGGCTTGCTGGGTCATGTTTTGGGGCCACTGGGTCAGGGGCCCTGGTGGCCACTGCTGGGTCTGGGCTGGCAGGCTTGGAACTGGCACAGGCACTGTGGCCAGAGACTACCCCTTTAAGGGCTCCGGGGCTGGGGGAGAGGAGAGGAAGTTTTCCTGGTTGTGCCCTGTGTGGCCACCAGGGCTCCCTGGGAAGGGCTGGAGGCCCCCTATTTCGAATTAAGTGTCTACACAGCACTTAATTCGAAATAGCTATTTCAAATTTGGCATTACTTCTCATAGAATGAGGTTTACCAAATTCAAATTAAGAGCTCTGCTATTTCGAATTAATTTCGAAATAGCAGTTTGCATGTATAGACGCTATTACAGTTAATTTGAAATAACAGCTGTTATTTCGAATTAACTTTGCAGTATAGACATACCCTAAGAGATTTTGGAAGGGCCTACAGAACCTTCACCCACCACGTACACCCATACCCCCATGTGGGATTTAAAATTTTTCCTCCATTCACAAAACCACCCTTCGAACCAATGGCAACTTCATCGCTTACCTTTCTCACCATGAAAATGTTCCTTCTGGCAATCACGTCCACAAGGATGGTTGCAGCTCTGACAGTTTCATCTTTACACACAACCTTTCGCAGGCATAAAGTTATTTTATGGCTACATCCCTCCTTCTTACCCAAAGTTGTTTCCTAATTTCATATTAATGAACCCATAGTCCTTCCCACCTTCTACCCAAAACCACATCACTCCAGGGAAGAAGCCATATTACATACTTTAGATGTCAGAAGGGCCAATGCTTTCTATCTGGATAGGACTCTCCCAGAGATTGCCACTTTCTTCCTAGAGCATATCAAAATTGATAACATCCTGTATTACTACCTGCTCTTCACTCCAGAATAAGGCATTACTGATGATTCTCAAACCCCATTCCACCAGATCGATGGTGATGTCAACTGCCTTCCTCAAGGGAGGGAGTCTCACTCCAGGAAATATGCAGAGCAGCCACATGGTCATCCAGTCACACCTTTTTAAATATCCACCATGCTCCACAGCAGATATTGCAGTAGCCACTGCAGTCCTCTCTGCAGCTTGTAACAATTAGCCAAAGCCCACCTTCCATCTAAATGGGCTTTGCTACATAGTCACCAACAGTGGAGCACCCAAGGGGACATCACTCGAAGAAGAAAGAGAAGTTACTCACTCTGTGCAGTAACGATTGTTCTTCGAGATCTGTATCCCCCTGGGTGCTCCACTACTCGCCCGCCTCCCCGCTTCTTCAGGCACTAATAATCTGCTATGAGGGCGTCAAAGAAGAAACTGAGGGGAGGCGGGCTCCACACGCTAACTTCAAAGGTGGGAATGCTGCTCAACACTCATGCATATGCAGCCTGACTGAACACTTTTCTGAGAGTCTCTGATCTGTGGCACCAGGACTAGCCCAATACCAACAGTGGAGCACCCACAGGTAGCACGGAACCCTGTATGGTGGTGGTATGTTTTGGTCTTTGGTTGGTTGGTTACCTATTCCACAAAGTCAACGAATTTCATCATTTAGGTTCCTACCCTCCTAAAATAGAAAGAAGCCATTGGCAAAATTCCTTAGAATTGGTACGTCTTCCGAGATCAGAGAGCTTTTCAGAAAACTTCCTTTTAAAGAAAGCAAACTTAATACATCCTTATTTTTTTTCATTTTTGCTCACCTGAAAATTACAGTATTAAAGTAATACAACAGTGGTTCCACATTGCTCATTTCATTAAAGCATAGCAAAGAGCATTAGCGGAAAAAAAATCAGATCTAATTTCAAAGGACACGCGCTAAAATTTCAAATGCCCCTCACATTTTTTCACCTCTTTTTCCTGTATATTTCCCAAATGAAATAAGAAAAGTTGTTCTGTTTGCTATACATTGGTTTGTTTCCATTACAGCCATCATACCAGTTGCCATAGTAGATATCCATTGGTATTCCCCAGGATAGCTACTATTACCACTTACGAGAAGCGTAAGAAGACGGATTAATCTTACAGACCAATGCAAAATTCCAGTATTTAGAGCCTATAACTCAGGGGTGGGCACAGGGGCCTCGCCATGCCAGTGGATCCAGCCCGCAGCTGCCCTGCCGCTCCCCTGTCCCCGGGCCAATCCACCCTGATTAGCCTGGGAGTGGTGGTAATGTGCAAAGTCTCCTCCCTCAGCCAAGGGCACACATCATCAGAGGGAATCGCTGGCTGTTTTAAAATAGACGGCGGCTTTCTCTAGCTGCTGCACACACTTGGCAGGGCGGAGGGCAGAGGATAAGAGACTTGGTGCACTCCTCCCGCACCAGGCCTTCATTGACCTAGGTATGAGGGAGAGTGAGTGAGGTCTCTTCCTGTTGCGGTGCCTAGAGGGAACCACCAGCTGTTTTAAAACAGTTGGTGAGTCTCTCTAGGTGCCGGGAACAGGGGGAGACTTCACACGTTTTCCCACCCTCACACCAATCAGGGTCTGTGGGGGGAGCATGAGAAGTCCCCTGGCCCCGCCCCTTTTGTCCAAGACCCTGCCCTTCCTGAGGTGGCCCGGGGCCACTTCAGAAATTTAATTTTTAATTTTAAAAATTATTGCCTACTCCTGCTATAACTGGACACTGGCAACTAAAAGACAGCTAAATATGTACATACACTTTTATAATATCACTTTTCCCACAAAAGCAATTGATGTAGTTACCACAGGGAGATTATACAGATGAGAGGAGAAATGGTCCACAAGATCTTTTTTTTTTTTTTTTTTATTCAGTTGTGGTCTACCATATGAAAATATCTGAGAACCTCTGGACTAGGTAATTTAATTCAGTAGACATATTACTTGTCTAATTTCTGTCCTTTCAGTAACATCTTAAGTTTAGTGGTGGTGGCTTGTCCAATGAAGAAACTGACTTTTTATTGATTTACACATTTTATAAAGTATTTATTTCTGTACCATCTGGGTAAGGCAACAGCAATTAAATTGCGTTACTCCTAGGCTGGGTTCGCAGAATCTGGTGGAAAAGCAACCAGGTCCCCAGTTATACTTTGCCCAAGTGTCTGCCACAGTGCCCATAAAGGCACATCTTCAAAGAATGTTGCCTTACTGACATCTTTCCCCATTTTGTGCCTCTCTTGGCAAGACCCATAGCTCCTCACTTACCTCTGATTCTTGAAGTGGAAGGGTGCATAAAGTTCTAAGTAATTTAGTTTTCTGATTACAATAATAGTCTTTCAAGGGAAAATATTTCTAAGTCTAAATAATTTGAAATAAGTTTTAGAGGAATTGTTCTCATAGGAAACATGCTACCAGCTTGAAGTTGCTTGCAGTTTTTGATACACGTTATGTTCATATGCACAGAGTAGAAATGTATTGCATCAGAAGAATGTTTGAGTTATTTATGAACTATGGGCCTGGTTTTCCCATGTATTTTTTCTGTTTAGTCTGTCAAAAATGATGATTTAGTAAGTAATGCTAATATTGGCTAATGTATCAGTACAGCGTAAATAAGTTTTCTTGTGATGTTTTGATAATTGTTATTTTACAGCGTGTAATATGATTTAAATTTCAAAAGGTGGCTTAATGAAATCTAATATATTATCAGAAGTTAAATTCATCATTTGACTTGAGATTTTTTTTCACTATCAGTTTATATATTACCCACCAAGGTCAGCGCAGTCTTTCAAAACAGAGTGATGTGAGCTAAAGGCAATCATAAAAGGATGAACTATAATTCTCTGGCCATCAACTGTAATTTATTTTCCTCATTTGTAATATAGAAAGGGTTGGGTTTTTTTAACCAAACAAAACTTTTGTCCTATTGCTGGAAAACTCTCTAGACAAATTCTGCTCTCGGTTACGCTGGAATACTTAACTTATACTTCAGTCTGTAATGTCAGTTTAGGAAATGCACAGATCACATGTCATGGAAACCATGAATCAATTACTTGGCAGGAAGGCTGACAAAATAAACCAGAAACCATCAGAATAATACAGTACAAATTGGGATGTGCAGGTGTGTCACAGCAAGAGGGAAACGGATAAGTTTACACAGAGCATCACCTTAAGATGAGGGCCTTAATTATAATTGTATCATTAGTTAATGATCATAATATTAATTTATTTGTGCCAGAAAGAATGGCATTATCGCAAGATAATCTGTATTAAAAACTGACCAGTGACTCAGAAATATGAGACTTATAAAAAGATTGATATGTGGAAATTATATTAATCATTGCTTCTATTTGGATTTTGATAGCTTTTCTGGAGAGGCAGTTGTGGATTATTTTTATTAATGTACTTTACCCTGGCCTCTCTCAGGTGTGCCTTCTCAAGAGTTGTAGGTACAGAATCTACTCCCTTCTCTTCAAGGATTTCAAACACTATACATATAGAGCTAAAAATTCTTTTCCTTAAAGCATTTTTGTTACAATCACATAGATGCTTGTACAAGGTCTCTGATGATAGTTTTACCCTTGTTCTCAGCCAAAAGTTCTTCATTGCAACTCACAGGGGGTAGGTGTTAAAAAATAGAATCTCATTTGGTAAATCTGAACATATGTATTTTGTGAGTTGATGATACAATACTGCTACCTGGCTCTTATGTTGTGTTTTTCATAGATCTCAAAGCACTTTACAAAGAAGACCAGTGTCCTCATCCCAATTTTAAAGATGGGGAAACTAAGTAAGAGAGTGGTGGTGTGGCAAGTCCAGGGTCACCAGGAGTATGTCTACACTATAGCTGGGAGTGACCCCCCCCCCCAGTTTAGGTAGACAAACTTATACTAGAGGAGCTTGATCTGTTCTTAGCAGGGCTCAAGCTTTCGTACGAATGTGGACTGTGCAGCTTAGGCTGTAGCTTAAGCTCGCAGGCCCATGTGATTCCCAAGATTAGACAGCTGCAACATCCACACTGCTGCTTTTAGTACATTCTGGGATGGGAGGCTGCAGTGTAGACGTACCACAGCAGACCAATAGAAATAGAATACAAGGTCTCTTGAATCTCAGTTCAGTGCTCTATATACTCTAGGTCATGTTGTCCTGAATCATTAAGGCACCACAGGACTACTCATTTTTAAAGTTACAGATTAATGTGGCTTGAGACTCTGACACTTGATAAAATTATGTCTTATAAATAAATTTAAACACTTCTTTCTTTTTTTATCAGACACCTACTGGGTCATGACCAGGATTTGAGAATTCTGGAGGATACAACTTTTGAGTATTATAGTAAAGCTTTTATTTTTTTGTGTAAATTTATAATTTGGGTACATTGTTTTAGAGGCTTTTTGTACAGGATCATCCAACACCATCTTGGTTTTGAACTTGTCTGAGCTTTTAGGAAATGTTGGACAATATTCTTATGTTTGAATCTTTTAAAGTTATAGGCCAAATTGCAAATTCTCCTATGCAAATATGCAGGAAGGGAGAAGATGTAAGAATTCTCTTTCCAACTCTCAAACACACAGAGGAAGCTGCCATAACTGCTTGTACTTCAAAAGTGCAAGAATTAGGTGAAGACAGGCCACTGTTGGCTATGGGGATTGTATTTAAGTTATGGAATAGAATGATATATCCGATTATGCCTGAGGTAAATATATTTGCTACTTAAATTAGAACTAGCCTCAAATTCTCTGAAAGAAAGAAATCTCTGATCTGTTTATTTGGTTGTTCTGCTTTGGAAGTAAAGTGTAGTTTGATGTATTTACATATGTAAAGAAGGTGAAAATAATAGTTGAATAAGATAACAGAAGTTAAAGATAGAAGAGCTATCAAATCTGTCCACTGCTATTTTTCAGTTATTAAATGTGTTCTTCGTATGGTCTCAATCAAAAAGATTAGTCTCTAGAGAATACCTCCCATTCAAAGGAGGTCATTTCAGTCAGTCGAGTATACACCACTATGATGATATATTATTTAATTTTAGACTATAAAATAAGCATATGAGAATGTAATATAAATGAAAGAAAAAACTGAAAATTAAGCCAGCTGTTTTTATCCTGGTTGCACATACAGTAACTGAATAAAAAAAACCAGAGTAAATAATAATTTGATACTATTAAGTGTAAAGTGCTTCTATCCATATGCTTTGATCCCAGATACTAAATTATACAAAAATGGAAAAATACAGGAAGGGATATAAGAAATAGAGAACCCATTCTGTGATACCCACTTTTATTAGCAATGAAGGGGGTAGTATTTCAAAAGTGAGGGAATTAACATTCCAAGGCTCCCTGGAGCATGCCATTGGGCATACCTCTCAAAACTGAAATGGTTCCTCTTAAAAGTGCAGTTCGGTCCTTTCTGCTACATGTGGATCTGGTGACATAAGACATATAATAATAGGTAAGGAGAAGACCCAGCAGTTTAATTGATGGAGAAGTTAGCTTAAGGTTGAACTCTGTAGTCCCCCACTCTGTGGTCCGGCAACATCCGTGGTCCAGCAAGATTTTAGTTAGCTGGATGTGCACTTATCATGGGTGTGACCAAGTTTCTTGTGATCCCATTGTTAAGGCTGGTCCCCATTCTGGCACTTTGAGTGCAGAAGGTGGGGGCCCGTAAGAGACCTTTAAAATACCTTTCCTCTACAGGCTTCTGCTTAAAAGCTTTCCAAGGTCACAGATTCCCTGGCTTTGGCAGGTAGCTGCCACCACCAAAGTGAGAAAAAACACCTTTTCTTCTTGAACTCAGGAAGAAAGCACTCAGGAACTTCTTCCAGAGGGGTACCACAAGCTCTTTTACCATAAGAGAGCTAGAAAAAAAATGGAAACAAACTGTAATCTCTGATAGTTGACCTCTCAGTTTTAGGCATGCACACACAGACCTCCTATTACCTTCCAGGACACAAGAATCAAATCATAGCCTTAAAAAGGGTGACTTTAACAACAAAATAAAAATGTATACTTAATAAAGCATACTTGGTAGTTAAGTGTTTTAAAGCAACTGAGTAAAGAACAAATTAAAAACAGAGAATTTTCTCCCTGGGATTCATCTTAAAGTTACAGTGGATTGGGGGTGCACATGAATTTAGCACAGAGAAGTTTAACCAAACAACAAAACAAAGAAAATAACCTGATTGCATCTAAATAAACATTCCCTATCTACTCACATATCCATGCTTCAAGTCAGTCCATTTCCATGCCCAGTATTCTTTGTAGGCATGGTAAGTAAGTCCTGCCTGGTTCAATTCATTTTGTTCCCTGGTTCTTGGCTTATACTCACACACAGAAAAACATCAGGCAGGTATCCCTTTCAATTCAAATCTCCATACTTTCTTCTCATTAGTTCTTCTGCTCCCTGCCAACACTTTCTAGCTACCTGGATTTAACCATTTGGTTACTGAATGCCGGGATGTTCAAAAAAGGACAGCACTCCTCCTATCCATCACACCCATCAAGTTTATTTACAGCCACCTGTCCTAGCTCTCAGTGTTCTGTGGTGTTTAGTTCTAAATGTCTTCTAAAAACCCAGCAAGCAGTGGAAGCATTGGTAATGCTGCTCGACATTACTGACTTCCCATGCTTCAGCAAACTCTCTGGTTTGGCACTGGTCAGATCCCAAAGATGCTGGACTAGAGAGGTTCAATCTGTACTAATGCAGTCCAGAGTTCCAGATGCCTATTTCTTGACTTAGATATACTTAAAAACAACAACAAAGGGTGTTAAATTTTAATTAAGCATCCTCACACCTACTTTCCTCTTTTAGTTCTCCTCTACGTTTTCACATATAATGTACTGCATATCTATATAATCCTCTACAAGGAAAGAAAGAGGAGATTGAGGGCATAAGTTCTAAGACTGAATAGTTTGGAACTGATAAATATTCCCCCATGATAAAGGTCTGGGCAGGCAACTACTCCAGGTATATTTGGTGCGTGTGTCTGTGTGCATGAGCATGCGTTGGTGTGTGAAAGAAGGGGTTCACGGTTCTTCACTACAATGAAGCAGTTAGCTAAGGAGAGCCTGTGTACCCAGTTGGCCCCACTACATTATACATATAGCAAATGTGAGGCATGACAAAGGGCACTGACCAGGAAGGAAAACAGAAGCAGCTTCTCTTGAGAGAAAAACCGGGTTGTAGCCCAGAGTGTGAGCTAGCTTGCCACAGGGTAAGCCCATACCAGAAAGCACAGCCAGGACCAGGGGGTGCAGCTGAACAAAAACTGGTTTAAGAGAAGCTTAGAATAGAAAGAAATGGCCCAACCAAAGGTTTGTTGGATTGACCCTATTTTGAGTTGTGGTGTTTTAGGTTCCTGATTTCCTTTAAACATTCTGTAAGGGGTAGTATTGAAGTGTTCGATGGCCACTGTCTCCGACTGCCTATCAACAGCAATGTACTGACAGAGACCTGAACCTAGGTGAGGCAGCCATGGCACAACCAGATACAGATCTTCATTTTTTTATCTGGGATGATCCTGAATTCAATGAATCAGTGATCTGCTCTAATGTCCCTATGTTCACTTTTTTGTGTGTTTATACATTTTCAAATATTTGGCTAGCTTTTTGTTGATTTTTGTATTCTTCCACCAGTTTATTTTGCAATAATGGTTGTAAAAATAAGAGACAGACAATGAAGGTTTACTATAAACTACTTTTGTACAAAAATTCTTATAAATATAACTATAAATATTCAGCATTTGTCTGGTACTTTTGAAAGCTTTCTATAATGAAAATTAAATGTATCAATGGCTAATTCAGCTGATTTCCAAGAAGTCCCTATATAGTCACCCCGATAACATTTTACACAACAGCTTTGTTTCCCACTGAGAAAAAAATAAGGTTCCTGATGCTGAAACATAAGGATTTTATTTTTAAAAGGTGAACAATTAAGTTGTAAGACACCGTATATAAGCTATTTTACCCTCATCTTTGATTGTAGTGGTTTGCATTAGGTATCTGGAATGAAAAAGCCAATTTTGATAAGGGATTACCAGCCAGTCTGTTAGTTTCCATTCAGAAAGAATTAACATATTATAAATTAATAAGACAAATGCGTACAACTACTCCTGAAAAGCTAGTTTTTAGAAATATTTAGACAATAAAGTTCATCAAAGTGCACATTATAATAACGTGTCTGTAAACAAAGCCTTCTTTTCAAAGTAAAATCTCATGCACTTAGCATACCAATAAAGTCAGTTATCTGATAATGAATGCTTCAAAGTACTATGTGTAAATGCTATTATTAACCATTTTATCTAAATGCTTTGAGAAGTAAAATACAAAAATAACTGTCTCAAGTATGCATGATAGGAAAATGCAACCAGAAAAGCGAACATGATTTTGGAGGTGAAGCACATTCGTTAGTATATATTAATAGTTTTACAAAACAGGTACTTGTATTTGATTCTTATTAAACCAAATGTGTTTATTGTGTATGATCTCTAGCTGGGAGCAAATGCAAAAAACAAAAACAAAAAAATCCTTTTGTATATCAGCATGCGGGCTAGAAAGTGAGCCAAGTTTTACCTTAAATATACACTGAACACAGAAAATAAATTTGCAAATAATAATTCAATAACAGAGAACTTCATTATGAACTTTAAAGAAAAAATATATAAACAGATGGAACTAAACTCTGAGCTCACTTGTACTATACAGTTCCCCCGACTGCAAAGGAATTGAGGCAGAATATGAATTATGTTAACAATGTTACAAACAGTATTTGGATTTTACATAAGAACAGCCATACTAGATCAGACGAAAGTTCCATCTAGCCCAGTATCCTGTCTTCTGACAGTGGCCAATGCCAGATGTCCCAGAAGGAGTGAACAGAACAGAAGATCATCAAGTGATCCATCTCCTGTCATCCATTTCCAGCCCCAGACAAACAAGGCCAGGGGTACCATTCCTACCCATTCTGGTTAATAGCCATTGATGGACCTAACCTCCATGAATTTATATAGTTAAACTCATGATCTTCACAACATCTTCTGGCAAGAATTTCCACAGTGAAATTGACTGTTCACTGCATGAAGAAAAACTTCCTTTTATTTGTTTTAAACCTGCTACCTATTAATTTCATTTGGTGACTCCTAGTTCTTATGTTCACGTATTTGGGGAGCAACATGATGTATGAGCTAGACTGTAAGAAGGAAATAGTGACTAGAATAGTGAAAGCAAGAACGTTTTGGAAGGCAATGGATAAGATCTGGAAAAGTAAAGCAATTAGCTTAGGAACGAAATTGAGCATCTTGAAAATGTGTGTATTTAGCAGCATGTTGTATGGATGTGAGACATGGGTGATAACAAAAGATTTGAAGAGAAGGATATTGGGATTCGAGAGGAGTTGTTATAGAAAGATCTGGAGAATAGAATGGATGCAGAAGGTCACCAATGAGGAATTATATAGGAAGATACAGCTGAAAGAGAACCTACTGCAGAAGGTTATACAACAGAAGTTACAGCTATTCAGGCATATCTGCAGAATGAACGGTGAGCGAAAAGTTAAGACCCTGGTATTCGGCATAATGGATGGTCTGAATAGGAGAGGCAGACCCCACAGAGAATGAGTAGACGAGATAGTAGATTGGTGCGGAGCTAGTCTACAGAAACTAAGCCACTCCACACTGGATAGGGAAAGATGGATGGAAATAGTGAGGGAGGCACTGGACACCAACGGGCGTTGAGCCCACGGTTGTTGATGATGATGAGTTCTTATGTTATGGGAACAAGTAAATAACTTTTCCTTATTAACTTTTTCCACACCAGTCATGGTATTATAGACCTCTATCATATCCCCCTTAGTCTCCTCTTTTCTAAGATGAAAAGTCCAAGTGTTTTTAATCTCTCTTCATATGGGACCTGTTCTAAACCCCTAATAATTTTTGCTGCCCTTTTCTGAACCTTTTTCAATGTCAATATATCTTTTTTTGAGATGAGGTGACCACATCTGTACGCAGTATTCAAGATGAGGGCGTACCATGGTTTTATATAGAGGCAATAAGTTATTCTGTCTCTGTCTCTCTCCCTTTTTTTTAAATGATTCCTAACATTCTGTTTGCTTTTTTGACTGCTGCTGCATGTTTTCAGAGAACTATCCACCACGGCTCCAAGATCTCTCTTGAGTAGTTATAGCTAAATTAGCCCCCATCATTTTTTATGTACAGTTGGGATTATTTTTTCCAATGTGCATTACTTTACATTTATCAAGATGAAATTTCATTTTCCATTTTGTTGCCCAAATAACTTAGTTTTGTGAGATCATTTTTGAAGCTTTTCACAGTCTGCTTTGATCTTAACTATCTTGAGCAGTTTAGTATCATCTGCACATTTTTCCACCTCACTGTTTACCCCTTTCTCCAGATCATTTATAAATAAGTTGAATACGATTGGTCCCAATACGGATGCTTGGGGGACACCACTAGTTATCTCTCTTCATTCTGAAAACTGACCATTTATTCCTACCCTTTATTTCCAGTCTTTTAACCAGTTTTCAGTCAATGAGAGGACCTTCCCTCTTATCCCATGACAACTAACTTTACTAAAGAGCCTTTGGTGAGGGACCTTGTCAAAGGCTTTCTGGAAATCTAAGTACACTGTTTCCATTGGATCCCCCTTGTCCACGTATTTGTTGACCCCTTCAAATAATCCTAGTAGATTAAACAACCAATGGTCTGGTAGCACTTTATAGACTAACAAAACATGTAAATGGTATCATGAACTCATGACACCATCTACATGTTTTGTTAGTCTATAAAGTGCTACCAGACCATTGGTTGTTTTTTTCTGTACAGACTAACTCAGCTACCCCCTGAAGCTTCTAGTAGATTAGTAAGGCATGATTTCCCTTTACAGAAACCATGATCATCTTTGAGTGCTCCTTTAGCATCTCAATCATCCCGTGGCCCAACTGATTGCTTAGCAGGCTTCCTGCTTCTGATGTACTTAAACATTTTGCTATTACTTTCTGAGTTTTTTGCTAGCTGTTCTTCATACTCCTTTTTGGCTTTTCTTATATTTTTACACTTAATTTGACAGAGTTTATGTTGCTATTTTCCTCATTAGGATTTAACTTCTGCTTTTTAAACAATGCTTTTTTTTTTTTTAATCTCTCGCTGCTTCTTTTACTTGGTTCGTGAGCCACAGTGGCACTATTTTGGTTCTCCTACGGTATGTCTACACAGCAGCGTTATTTTTGAATAACGTCTATTATTCCGAAATAACTATGCAAGTGTCTACACAATTAACCCATTATTTCAAAATAATTTTGAAACAATGGGCAGCTTATTTCAGCATTTGTAAACCTCATTCTATGAGAATAACACCTCCTCTGTAATAGCTATTTTGGAATAGCAGTAGTGTGGATGCTTCACTGCTGCAATTTCAAAATAGTTCCTCCCTGTTGTGGTTGGAAAACCAGAAGACCATTGTATTTCGAGGAGTTAGTGAATCTTCCCAGTTCTCATGTCTGCAAACTAGGAAACAGGCTTTGGCCTTCTGTTAGCAAGGAAAATTCTCAGCTAGCTAGCTTGTTAGAGGGATAGGCTGTGCTCAGTGTGGTGAGCTCATCACATGGTTTAGATAAACTTCGGGGTAAACGAGCCTGTACGTGGGAATCTTCTCAGAGGCAGGTGTTTGGTTTTGGTGTTTTCCTCTGCACATAGTTAGTTGCTGCTTCTAGAATTTTGTGTACAGGCTGTATATCATGTCATGTTGCCAACACCCTTTGGACTTCTGTAAGGACCTGGAACTGCACAGAGGTGCCTTTCGGACCTGACCCAGGAATCCATCCTTTATTTGCTGAGTCAGAGTCCCAGGAAGCCAAAGGGATCTTGTAAGCCTTCTCTTGTCTTTTCTTTTAATATCACCTGTAATATCTAATAAACTTTGCATTTATTCGCATTAAGTGATTTGTGTTGTCTTGGTTACCCTCCGAACCTGAGAGCAGAGTCTGCCTGATCCAGCCTCTGAAGTAAGACACTCCCCCAGGCCATTCAAAGTCATTAGTCCCTAGTGCTTCTTGGGGCTCTAAATTTGAGGTAGGACGTTCACAGTAGGAGAGAGCCTGACTAATTTACAGACTTCCCTGTAGTGTAGATGTGCTGTTTCAAAATAAGCTATTTTGAAGTATTTCTTCTGGAATAGCTTATTCCGAAATAATCATGCAGTGTAAATGTAGCCCTACTGTGTTTTTTAATTTGGGGTATACATTTAAATTGGGCCTCTATTATGATGTCTTTGAAAAGTTGCCATGCAGCTTGCATGGATTTTACTTTTGTCACTGTACCTTTTTAATTTCAGTTCAACTAATCTAATTTTTGTTTAGTTCCCCTTTCTGAAGTTAAATACCACAGTGTTGGGCTGCTGAGATGTTTTTCCCACCATAGGGGTGTTACATTTTATTTCATTATGATCACTATTTCCAAGTGGTCCAGTTATATTTACCTCTTGGACCAGATCCTGCGCTCCACTTAGGACTAAATCAAGAATTGCCTCTCCCCTTGTGGGTTCCAGAACCAGCTGCTCCAAGAAACAGTCATTTAAGATATCAAGAAACTTTATTTCTCCATCCTGTCCTGAGGTGATGTGTACCCAGTCAGTATGGGGATAGTTGAAATCCCCCACAGTTATTGAGTTTTTTTTATTTTGATAGCCTCTCTAACCCCCCTTAGCATTTCATAGTCATTGTCACTATCCTAGTCAGGTCGTCCATAATACATCCCTTCTGCTATTCTTATTATTAGAGCATGGAATTACTACCCATAGAGATTCTATAGAACATTTTGGTTTATTTAAGATTTTTTACTTCATTTGATTCTACATTTTCTTTCACGTATAGTGCCACTCCCTCACCAGCATGACCTGATCTGTCCTTCCGATACATTTTGTACTCTGGTATGACTGTGTCGTATTGATTGTCTTCATTCCACTACGTTTCCATGATGCTGATTATATCAATATCCTCCTTTAATACGAGGCACTCTAGTTAACCCATCTTATTATTAGACTTCTAGCATTTGTGTATAAGCACTTTAAAAATTTGTCTCTTTTTACCTGTCCGCCATTTCCTAATGTGTTACTCTTTTTCATTTGATTGTTTCTCATCTGATCTTATCCATATTTTATCATCTTCCATCTTTTTCTCCTTACTAGTACATAGAGATATGATATTTTATTCACATCAGAAACCTTGCTATTTTTCCATCCTCCAGGAATCTCAAAAGGCATCAGGAATGAGGAATTGTTTTCATTTATGCTATGGTCATGAATTTGCTATGTAATATATGCTATGTACATTTATGGTATGTACAAAAATTTCATTAAGATACAGTATTATATGGGGCTGGTAGCAATGCCTATTACTATAAAACCTTGCCAACACAAGGAACTTGTGGGTGGGAACTGGGACTGAAGGCTGTTTGCGGGGAAGGAAAATGGGACTGACTGGGTCCGATAGCTAAGGAGTGCCACAGTGGGAACTGGGAACCTGGGACTGGGACTGGCTAATCAGGGAGGAGAGACACATCTGATGAGGAATCATAATGAGGGACCGGCTGGGCAAAGAAGCTGGTTGCAGTGGGTGGAACAGAAGAATCTGCCCACAAGGTTATATTCCAATCCAAAGCCAGGATTTCTGAGTTTTACTATGTAAATAGATCTATATGGCAAGCCTCAGAGAAGGTTTTTTCTCTTGCCTGCAGAGTCCTGTTGCATTAAACGTGGTCTTGATAGGGGTGGAGGGAACAGAGTGGATTTGGCCTTATGTGACTACAATAAAAGTAACAAGACAGTTCAGACTATCAGCTGCCTAGCCTTTGGGCAGTCCCAGAGGTAATTTCATGTCCACAAGATAGCCAATAGTGGTGCCAAAAAAGAAGCCAGCCAATCAGCTAGCCATAAAACCAGATGTTGTGCTGCTTTTCTTCTTGGACAGCCTATATTAGAGCTTGACAGCTGGCTATTACAGCTGCCAAACATGCCCCATAGTGGCTGCAGATGTTGGGTTCATTCTGAGATCAAATAGAGAACAAAGATCTATCAGGAATTGAATTAAGCAGCAAACAAAATAAAGGATTATTATTTTGACTATTATTAATAGTCAAACCTTGTTTAATTGAATTGATTCATAGTGAGAACAATGTGGAGCCAAATCCTACTTACACTTCTGCTCCATTGACTTCATTGGTACTGCTCTTGCATAGCTGAGAGCAGAATTTGGAGTTTGATATATTTTAAATTTTCAAAGATTAAGCCATGTAGAATTATTGTGCATTAAACACATAATTTCCAGTAGTAATGTTTCCTGTAGTAGTAGGTTATGCTTCAGGAATTTGATTATCACAAAGTAGGCATGTGAACGACTAGTCACTACCTCTCCCTCCCCCTTACTCCCTCTATCAGAAAGAGGCAGCAAGGGGGCAGAAAGAAGAGGGGGTGCTTCAAAGCAGCAGCGCCATGTGGAGCCTGGGGTGCAGCTCAGGGCCTACCCATTCTACTAAATTAGCCATACCTTTGGATGAGGCTATCTTGGAGGTTGCTAACGAACTTTGGCAGACTCTGCCTCCGTCCTTCCCACTAACAAGCGGGCTGATAAAAAATATTTTGTACCCCCAAAAGGGTCGGAATTTCTGTTCTCCCACCCTCACTCCAACTCTTTGGTACTCGATGCAGCCCAGCAACGAGCCAAGGCCCCTCAGTATAAAGCAAATACGTTGGACAAAGAGTCAAAAAGACTCGACTTATTTGGGAGGAAGGTATACACCTCGTCAATTCTGCTCCTTAGAATCGCTAACTACTTAGCGCATCTATCAAATCATAATTTTGATTATTATGCAAAGCTCACAGACCTTATGGAGGCCCTTCCTGAAGCTAAGAGGCTCCTTCTTAAATCTGTGGCCCAGGAAGGTTATGCCGCTCGAACCAGTCTCCAGATTGCCATGGATGTAGCGGACACCGCAGCCCGCACCACGGCCACCGCTGTAGTTATGCGTAGGGCCTCACTCCTCCAGTCAGCGGGAGTGCCAAGGGAGCTACAATCCAAAGTGGAGGATTTGCCCTTTGAGAAGGATTCACTCTTCAGGGAAAAGACTGACTCAGTCTTACATTCCAATAAGGACACTAGAACAACCTTACGGTCACTCAGAATGTACATCCCACCTTACAGGAGGAAACGCTACTCACCGTTTCAAAGGCGTTATGATTATCCCCATTCCAGACAACATTGGGAACCACAACACCGCCAGTTTGACCAGCTGTGCCAAAATCAGCGGCAGAGACCAATAAGACGCCGGAATAAAAATAACCGCATGCAAACGCAACCAGGCAATAAACAGCATGTTTGACGCATTGGTCGGGAGCAAGCACACAGCCCCCAAGAGCCTTGGTCACAACTTTCACCATCGTCTAAGGCCCTTTTACAACCAATAGGCCAATATCACTACAGACAGATGGGTCTTGGAAATAATCCACTCAGGTTATGTTATTGCATTCTGTTCTCTCCCTCCCACAACTCCCCCATCCCCGTCTCTATTCAGGGACCCCTCTCACGAAGATCTACTACGAGCTGAAATCTCTCATCTCCTCCACATAGGAGCAATAGAGAAGGTTCCATCTCATTTTCAAGGGAGAGGATTCTATTCCCGTTATTTCCTCGTACTGAAAAAAACGGAGGATGGAGACCTATACTAGACCTCCGACAGTTAAACAAAGATATTCAAAAACAACGTTTCAAGATGGTGACCTTAACTTCTATTCTACTGGCCCTGGAGCAGGGCGATTGGTTTGCTGCTCTTGACCTCAAAGATGCCTATTTCCACATGACGGTTCACCCCGCTCACAGAAAATTTCTACGTTTCATAATTGGTGCAGACCACTTCCAATATCGAGTACTACCCTTTGGTCTCGCCACAGCGCTAAGGGTCTTCACAAAGACATTCGCAGTCGTCACTGCCCATCTTCAACGCATGGGAATCGTTATATATCCTTACCTGGACGATTGTCTAATAAAAGGATGTTCATCGACAGAAACTTCAGACATGGTACAGATGACTATCGAGACTTTCCTTCTCCTAAGTCTCCTTCTCAACGAAGACAAATCCACCTTGATACCTACTCAGAACCTAGAGTTTATAGGTGTGCGCTCGACTCAGTCACAGCAAGGGCATATCTACCCCTTACCAGGTTTCGGGCGTTGCAAGACCTATTGGACCAACTTCTATACAGACATTCAGTACAAGTCGTAATGGTACTCAAATTAATGGGTCATATAGCTTCCACAACATATGTCGTTCCCCATGCCAGGCTGCACTTTCGGCCATTACAACACTGGCTGATCACAATATACGATCCCATAAGGCACAACGTACGCAAGTGGGTAACCGTCCCGTCCATGGTCAGGTCTTCCCTCCACTGGTGGATGGTCGACGACAATTTACTTTCGGGCACTCCGTTTTGTCACCCACTACCTTGCTATCACATGACCACAGATGCCTCTCTCATCGGCTGGGGCGCTCACATGGGCAATCTTTCTGTACAAGGTAGTTGGTCACCACAGGAATCTCTGTTACACATAAATCTCCTCGAGCTGAGGGCTGTTGCCAACGCCTGCAGACACTTCCATACGCACCTCCGCAACTCCACAGTGGGCGTTCTCACACACAACATAGCGACCATGTATTATATAAATCGTCAGGGAGGTGCACGATCCCGATCGCTGTGTATGGAAGCAACCTGACTATGGAATTGGTGCATTGCCAACAGCACTACTCTTGTGGCGTCCTACTTACCTGGCATCAGCAACACGATAGCCGATTCCCTTAGCAGGAATTTTGCAATGGCCCACGAATAGGAAATCGATCGGGACATTCTCCATTCCATTTTTCGCCATTGGGGTTTCCCACAAATAGACCTATTCGCCACCGCCAGCAGCAGAAAGTGTCACCGATTCTGTTCCAGAGCGGGCCTAGGTCGCCACTCCTTAGGGGACACCTTTCTCCTCAGTTGGAACAGTCCCCTCATGTACGCTTTTCCGCCTATCCCACTTATCTTCAGAGTCCTTCAGAAGATCAAGTCCAACACAGCCTCTGTCATCCTGATAATGCCGGAGTGGCCTCACCAGCATTGGTATCCAATTCTCATGCGACTGGCACGACGTCCACCATACCACCTACCGTTGATCCAGGAGCGAGGCTCTCTCCTTCACCCGCAATTACATACTCTTCACCTGATACCTAGCTGGCTGAACGCCTCTGAGGCCCTATGTTCGGACCATGTCAAGGATGTTCTTATACACCGTAGGAAACAAAACACATGCGTCACTTACCTTTCCAAATGGTGACGTTTTACTTCCTGGTGTTCTGAATGCAACCTCGATCCTCAAATGGTCCTGATCTCCATCATCCTAGATTATATGATGCACCTGCAACAGAACGGACTAGCCTTAGCGTCTATAAAAGTCCATCTCGCAGCACTGACTACATTCCAACAACCAATAGAGGGAATTTCACTCTTCGCTCACCCCCTCACTAAGAGGGTTCTCAAAGGTCTATTAAATCTAAACCCTCCTCTCCGCGCTTCCACCCCACTGTGGAATCTGGACTTGGTACTCTCCACCTTAACAACATGGCCCTTCGAACCTCTGGCTACCATACCTCTCCAGACACTCACCCTAAAGTTGGTCTTCCTGACTGCCATCACGTCAGCGTGCAGAGCAAGTGAAATCTCAGCACTGATGGCATCACCTCCCTACACCGTCTTTAATAAGGGTAGTGTTATTCTAAGGCCTCACCCAGCCTTTATTCCTAAGGTTTGCTCTGAGTTTCATCTCAACGAGCCAATAGTGCTACCTGCCTTTCAGCCAAAACCTCATGCTTCTCCATGCAAGGCAACCCTCCATACACTGGACGTACGTAGGGCCCTAGCCTTTTACTTGCAGCATACTAAACCATTTAGGAAAACCAATAGGTTATTAGTTTCCCTCGTGGAACGGTCAAAGGGACAACCCCTATCATCCCAGAGAATTTCTAACTTAATTGTTTCCTGTATAACCCAGTGCTATACACTTGGGAAAGTTCCCCTCCCACAATCTCTCAGGGCCCACTCCACTAGGGCAGTGGCTACTACTACTGCTTTCCTTAAAGGCGTACCCCTTTCTGATATATGTAGGGCTGCCACCTGGTCATCCTATGACACGTTTGCTAAACACTATGCCATTCAATTTAGATGGATCTCGGATACTTCTGTAGCATCCGCAGTTCTCTCTTCTTTATATACATAGTGACATCCGAATCCCACCTCCTTCACTCGGGTGGGTACTGCTTCTCAGTCACCTAATGTGGAGCACACACAGGGACATCACTTGGAGAAGAAAGCAAAGTTACTCACCTTCATGCAGTAACTGTCGTTCTTTGAGATGTGTGTCCCCGTAGGTGCTCCACTACCCACTCTCCTCCCCGCTTCGGAGTCTGTTTCGTAGATCCTGAGGCGGGTCCGAGGAACTGGTTCAGACCGGATCGCGCAGCGCAGAAGAGCGTGAATGCCGTGAGACGCCCCCCCACGCATGCGCAGTCCAGCTGACTACGCCTTTGAACATCTCCGTCCTGCGGCACCGGGGGAAGCCCAGCACCTAATGTGGAGCACCCACGGGGACACACATCTCGAAGAACAACAGTTACTGCACGAAGGTGAGTAACTTCGCTTTCCCTCTCCAGCCCCTAGGCAGAGGCACAGCTCAGCAGATGCTGCCCCCACAGCTAACATGGCCAATGGGAGTTGCTGAGCTGGTACTTGGGGTAGGGCAGTGTATGGAGCCCTCTGGCTGCCCTTATACATAGGAGCTGGATGTGGAAGACATGTTGCTGCTTTTGAAAACCATGTGGAGCCCAGGGCATTAGGAACAAATTAATGTGAACACAGCTATTCTGTCTGATCAAGGATTAAATACAAGTTATCATGCTCTTGCAGTTTATTAGATTTAAGACCACACAGACATAAGCAATAGATTTAGAACTCTCCAGATTAGGTAATTTACCGAACATTTGGAATGGTACTGAGTAATTAACAGCAGGTTCTTGGTGGCCAATTGTTCATCTGCCTGGGAAAAAAGGTGTCCAGAAACAGTCTCTTAAGAGTGCTGCTTTATAGTGCATTTTATTTTTTAACAGCTAACTTTTACAAAACACATAGGTCACAATGACCCCTGCTAGATTATACTTTTAATATTAGAGGTGATTAGATTTAAGGGTTTTTTTTTTAACCACCAAGGTTTTTAGTTTTCATTGTTTACTTTTGTCCCCTTTTTTATTTTGATTAGCAGAAACTGTAGCTTATTTTGACTTTGCTTTTGAAAGCCTGTTTTTAAAATAACCCTTAATTATGTGGGATTTTTATTTTATTAATTTTGGATAGCTGAATACACATAATATGATTATAGTTAGTTTGATTATATTCTGGGGTATATGCACCCCCTATACCTAGGGTAACATTCTAACTTACATCTTGGGTTGGAGTGGCATCCAACTGGCCTAAGAAGGCAAAAAAATGTGTAGAACCCACCTTTGTCTCCCATCCCTGTTCCTGCATAAATCACAGCTTGGCTGCAGCAGAGAAATGGTCTCAGATATCAGATAGTAAATAATTTTCAGTTAATAGGTTTTGCCAGTTCTATCTATAGTACTGTATCAGTTAGGACTTTGGGGCTGGTGATTGTTTATATATGAGAATAGGGAAAACAGAATATTGTCTCTGACTGTAATATAAAATGAAGTAAACCTTGTCTTGTTCCAAAAGTTCATATATGTATAAGAGAATCAATATGCAAAGCCTGTTTTCTCATCTGTAAATCTTTTTATATTGTCCTTTTTTGTCAAAGGGGCCCAAACCTGGTCTCCATTTTTTGTGCGCACAACTTGGTATGCACAAGTGATAGACTTTGCATAAAATCCACTGGATTTGTGTGTGAATTATAACCCAAACACAAAGAGAAGCTAGTATCAAGTATATATGTATGTGTATAAGTGTGCGTGAAGCTGTGTGCACATAAATAAAAGTCACTTTTGAAAATTTGGTACTTTGTGTCTATTAAACTAACGCAAGCAAATTGTAATGAAAAGCAAACAAGAATAATCTTCCAACTAGTTTGCACAGACAGTGGATTGTAGCAAAAAACAAATACCACAATCTGTATTTGGTGAATGTCTTTTAGACAAATAAATAGGCACTTAGAATGTAAAAATCAGATTAGTCAAAGAAGAAATGTAGGGGTTTTTTTGTGTACTTACAATTATTTTAACATGTTGTTTTCGGGCGGTTTTTCCGGATGTGACATAATGGTAAGAATGTGTGCAGTCATTAATTTGATAGTACAGCTATACTAGGCAGGATAAAGAAGGGCTAGCAGTGGATCCTAAACCAAAGGGGGATTATAAGTGTAATAAAAACTTGATAAGTAGCCTCCTTTTAGAGGTCTGTGTTGAACTCTTAGTGAAGACCCAGGAGGTGTCTCTGGTGATGTCTGCCTCTCTCAAGCACAGTTATCAGTTTAGAATTCACTTTAATAACATAAATCTTTACACTGAAATGGACTTTTCCTTTGACTTTATCTTGCTGAAGTGAGTTGTGCCCATGAAAGCTCATGATACTATCTATGTATTTTTGGATAGTCTCTAAGGTGCTACAGGACCATTGTTGTTTTTTACGTTTTTTCAAATCTAACAGTTATTTTTTGCAACTGAAGCAAGAGTCTAAATGTTAATAGTTTAGTTAGCAGTTTGCACTGAATTAGATGACGCCATTCTTCCCATAGTAGCTCTGTAGATGGATGACGATTTCATCAGGTGGGACAATCAGTGAATCTGCTTTCTGATTATTTTTTTTAATCCACAACAGTAGACAAATCTATTCAATCTTTAGAAACTCTGTTGCAAATTATCCCAAATTTTAAAACTCCCAAAATTGATGTACTCATAGGACTGTAGAATAAAAGTCCTCCGTTTATTAACTGAAAAGATGTAACACAGGCAGTGGTAATTCAAACTTCTCAGCTACGTCTATACTGCAGGCTTCTTGCGCAAGAACTGTTTTGTGCAAGAGTTCTTGCACAAAAGGTCTTGCGCAAGAGCGCATCCACACTGCCATGTGCTTTTGCGCAAGAGCGTCCATGGCAGTGTGAATGCTCTCTTGCACAAGAAAGCTCTGATGGCCATTTTAGCCATAGGGGTTTCTTGCGCAAGAAACCCCTGTTGCCCATCCACACTGCCTTCTTGTGCAAGAGGGCTTATTCCTTGTGGGGAGAGGAATAACTCTTGCGCAAGAAGCCCTCTGTTCTGATGCTTTACTGTAAATTTACTTGCGCAAGAATGCGCGTGCAGTGTAGACGCTCCGCAAGTTTTTGTGCAAGAACAATTGTTCTTGCGCAAAACGCCTGACATAGCCCTCTATTAGAAGAAAGTAATTATTTTGTCCATTCAGTCCTTGGTATCTGATGAATCTGTCAAGAAAAGGCCCCACTACTGCCAGATAGTGATGTAAACGTTTAACTGGTTAACCGATTAATGCCTCAGTCTGATCAGTTTTATTTAATGATTAAATTGCACTGCTGGCGGGAGCCCAGGATTCTACTGCCACCCAGGAGAAGCATCCAGGAGAGACCCCAGGCACAGGGGCCAGGAAGCAGCAATCAGGGGACTGTAAGCGTGGGAGCCAGCAGGCAAGAGGAACCGCAACTGCGGGGGCCAGCAGCCGGGAGACACTCCAGTGATGGGGGAACTGGCAATCAAGTGCTGGGAGCCTACAGCCATGAGGGAACCCCGGCCACAGGGAGCTAGCATCTGAGTCCTAGCTGCAGGGAGCCAGCAGCTAAGTCCCATTAAAATATGGTGATGCCGCAGCACCCTTAGTTCCCCAGTAAAATGTTTCACCATATAACAGTTACTTTTTAAGCTGATGCTTACATCCCTACTGCCAAGTATATTAAAAGGAAACTCATCAAAATTTTAACAAAATTCAAATTGTAAAAACTTACTTTTATAATACCTGATATCACTAGGAGTACTTCTATAGGTTTTTTTAGTTGTTAACAAATAAACATCTCCTTGAATTGTTTCAAACATTTCAGCACTAACTTGAAAGTGAAACTGAATATAAATAAAGGTCAATTGATGTAATTGCATTTCATTGGCCAATCTAACAGAAAATGCAGTAAGGAAATAGTCAATTTGGAATTTTTAAAATTCTTAACTTTAAGGATGGCATTGTTGCTATAAATAAACGACTGGATTTATATATAACTAATGTTTAAGTGAAAATATCTAATAAATTGTAGAAATTTGAATTTTGCATGTCTTATTAATTTAATAAAATAATTTAATGTCTCACAAGTTGCCATAGAATGTTATAAAGTAACATTAGTGAAGATAAAGAATAGATTGTTTTATTTACTGAAACTTTACTCTCATTTTATATTGGTGTTACTCCAAAGTATATAAATCACTATGAGTAACAATCCAATGGAGATACCACCATAAAACATAAAAGCCATGGAATCAGGTCCACTTCATTTAGGAGAAGCAGCAGATTATGGGCCTTTCTTGTGCTTGGAACTATTTGATAAATTTGCTTTATTCTGCATATGTCTTTTATATTTTGAAACTCTAAAATAAAATCTATGAATTTTAAATGGTAACTACATTTCACATTGCTTTTGTGCTAAGGTATAAAACAGTTTAACATAAAAGAGCATAAGGATAGCTAACGTATTCCAGATTAGTGCACAATTGCATCAGCAGAAACTATTCAAGCTGAAAAAACTAAGGGCCAGACTTTAATAGATATTTAGGCTCCTGAGGCTATGTCTACACAGCAGCATTATTTTGGAATAACTAACATTATTCTGAAATAACAAAGAGCGTGTCTACGCTGCAAGCCATTATTTTGAAATAATGTCAAAGCTGGAGGACTTTTTACTCTGATTCCTGTAACCCTCATTTCACAAGGAGTAAGGGAAGTCGAAGGAAGAGTGTTCTTCCTTCGATTTCCTGCTATGTAGACAACGCCAAAAGCCGAATTAAACTATTTTGACTTCAGCTACACAATTGAAGTAGCTCAAGTTGTGTAGCTTAATTTGAGTTTTCCCTGCTGTGTAGACATACCCTTAGTGAGAGTTTCCCTGAGAGAGAGGCTCAAAATTAATAGGAATTAGGCACATAGATGTGATTTACAATCCCATTAGGTGCCTAATCTGCACTTCAGATGCCTAAACATCTTTATATATCTGGCCTGAGTATACTTGTGATGACTTCTCAGGAGACATCCTTGAGCTGAGTTTCACATCAAGAATCTTTATTGTTGAAATGACTTCGACTGTCTTTGATTAAGTAATTAAAATTATTTCCCCTTCTTGCCTGTTATTCATCCAAACCTTACTCATTTCAACTTACGTCATTTTCAAGAATCTTTCTCTGTGTTGTTGCTTGTTTTACAGAAAAACAGGAGCATTTTGTGCCCAAGTGGGACTTGATGTTATTGTCCAATTTCATTATAATCATAACAAATGTTAACATGGGACCATAAAGCTTACCCCTAAAACTGATCCAAAGTGAACAACACTTCCCCCATTCCCCCCCCCCCCCCCCCCCAAAAAAAAAACCACCCACACTTCAGTACACAATAAAGATGCTCCCTTCACACAGAAGTGTTTTGGCCTAAATCCAGTATTACTGTTTTACACATCTTTGTAATTGCATAACCAATAAATTATGTTGTAAATGTGCCACTTTTAAAGCTATTATTAAGACATGATTGTTTAATGAAGATAGCAACTTGCAAATACTAATTTTTGGTTTTAAAGATACCAGCAAGTTGCAAGTCATTTTCCATTGAACAATTATGTTTTTGTAATGCAGAGAAAATGCTATTTTAAATGGAAAGTATACTTACCTAATTGTTACACTCATTAGATGCATAATGGTAATGTACTAAGTCAGTAGTACTGAATACTGTTGGAGAACATTATCATAATTTAATCTCATTTATATTTCATTTTGTACACCAAGTTTTTCTTTTCCAGTATACAGTGATTAATAAGTGGTTCTTTTCTCTTTTCCCTTTTTGTAGTTATTTGAGATTACAGTGCCACTGTCTCATGGCCCTAAACCCGTAACAATCAGTTTTGCCAATCACACATCCTGCCGATGCATGTCTAAGCTGGATGTTTACAGACAAGTTCATTCAATCATTAGACGCTCCTTGCCAGTGACGCAATCACAGTAAGTAGACGACTTTCATATCTTTTTATGCCTTATCATAAAACTTGTACTTCCATGAGAGGAGGACTGCAATGCAATGTTGTAGTGCAACTATTGATTTTTTCAGTAAAAGTAGTCATTTTATAGCGATATATGACCAAAACAAAGTACTACATATAGTTTGGGTTATGACTAGTCCCTAATCAGCAAAATCATGGACTTGCTTATACATTTGAATAATGATTATACTTCTCTGTATAAAGCATCAAGTTGCAAAAGCAGCCAGCTTGCTGAAGAACAATCAAAACTATTTTGCATTCATTAGTAACAGAACAGTCTACCTCATCAAAATTACAGACAAGATGGGTAAACAAAACAATAAATTTCATTCACTTTTTTCCTCAGGCAAACTCTCACTAAGAGTTTGTCTAAATACATATGTCAGAATTTAGTGGAATACAGTTATTGTATCTGAAACCAGTGGTACTATGCTGATCAACTCCAGAAATTATCTGAATTGAAGGAATATAAAATACCATATTTAAGAATAATTAAATATAGAAAGAATATGACAAACAAGATATCTGTTTAACATAGCTCTATATGTATCAGTCCACATTTCTATTACAAGCTCTATGTGTCTACACTCCTTTGCGTACAACAAATTGACAGTGGTTGGCCTGTTGGCATTCTGAGACCACAGCATATCATGATGACCTATGTTATATCATAGAATACTAGGACTGGAAGGGACCTCGAGAGGTCATAGAGTCCTGTCCCCTGCCCTCCTGGCAGGACCAAATACTGTCTAGACCATCCCTGATAGACATTTATCTAACCTACTCTTAAATAGCTCCAGAGATGGAGATTCCACAACCTCCCTGGGCAATTTATTCCAGTGTTTGACTACCCTGACAGTTAGGAACTTTTTCCTAATGTCCAACCTAAACCTCCCTTGCTGCAGTTTAAGCCCATTGCTTCTTGTTCTATCCTCAGAGGCCAAGATGAACAAGTTTTCTCCCTCCTCCTTATGACACCCTTTTAGATATCTGAAAACTGCTATCATGTCCCCCCTCAGTCTTCTCTTTTCTAAACTAAACAAACCCAATTCCTTCAGTCTTCCCTCATAGGTCATGTTCTCTAGACCTTTAATCATTCTTGTTGCTCTTCTCTGGACCCTCTCCAATTTCTCCACATCTTTCTTGAAATGTGGTGCCCAGAACTGGACACAATACTCCAACTGAGGCCTATCCAGCGCAGAGTAGAGCGGAAGAATGACTTCTCGTGTCTTGCTCACAACACACCTGTTAATGCATCCCAGAATCATGTTTGCTTTCTTTGCAACAGCATCACACTGCTGACTCATATTCAACTTGTGGTCATATCATTGTTTACTTCTGTCCTCCAAGCAGCTGTACCCCTCTGTCATCTCTTGCTTATACTTACACTATAAGCTTTTTGAAACAGAGACTGTTTTTGGTTCTGCCTTAGTACAGCGCCTAACACAGTGGGGGCTTGGGCTACGACTAAGGCTCCTGTGTGCTACGTTAATACAAATTATATGTAATCAGAGGATTTATATAATATTCATGGATTATAAAACCAGGAGTAACCAAGATCATTTAGCCTGACCTCCAACATAACACAAGCCCTAGGACTTACTGTTTGGACATTTTTCTAAAATATATGCTCTGTACTAGACTCTAATCTTGAAAATTGCCAGTGACGGAGAATCTGCCACAATACCTGGAAAATTGTCCCAGTGACTGATTACCTGCATTGTTAAAAATGGTGCATATTATTATATCCAGTCTGAATTTGTCTAGCTTCAATTTCTAGCCTTTATATCTTTCTCGGTGAGATTGAAGAGACATTTGATATCAGATATGTATTGCCTATGGAGGTTCTTATGGACTGTGAGCAAATCATCTCTTAACCTCTGATAAACTAAAGATAAAATCTTTGAGAGATTTTGCTCTCCTGCTCTCTCTCAGTAGGGGTATATCTACTACTGTTGAAGAAAGTGATTGCACCTCAAGCAAACGTACATGCACTAGCTTTAATCTAGCTAGCATAGCTAAAAATAGCAGTGAAGACATACTGACACAGATGCAGCACATGCTAGGAATGTAAGCACCTACCTAGGTTTCCAGGCAGGCTTGGACAGCCCAGGCTGAAGTCCACAAATATGATGTAGGTAGAAACAGCAAATAGTTGTTACAGACTGTAGAGAGAGGCCCAAATCTAAAATGGTGCCCAGATCATAGGTCTGACTGTCTATGAAAATCCACAAAGAGAGAGAAATTAGTGGAGAGGAGATCAAATTATGTGGCTGACAGTGATCTGGTTTTTGTGTTTTATACTATATTTGGGGCAGTCAACCATGAGAGAGTATGTATCTGGTTCTGTTTTCTTTGTCACACTCTTGCTCAGGCTACAGATGTTTGAGAAGACAGCCAAGGCTATCTACTGAACCCTTAGAAGTGTCCTCACATCATTTCTCTTTGCAGTTTATTAAGGAGCAGTCATAATATCCAAGGGAAAGTCCCCATCTTCTTTAGTGTAAAAATGGTGACAGATATATGTGGTGTGGGGGGGGAGGAGGAATCAGACTGATTTAGGACTTGATTGGAAGTAGGAATTCTGGTCTTATATTTGAAGTAATTATCTTCTCAAAAGCAATCATAATACTTTCTTTGTACACAAATTATCATCAAGTATCTTTTGATAGCAATATGTCTAATTAAAACCAATCACGCATTATGTTGCAAAACATTGATGATATTTTATAATTGATGACACCTGCATTTCATTCTGCAGGCAGCTAGACTTTAGAACTCACTCTGAGTAGTTGCCTTTTACTTAAGGAGTAATAAACATTTGAGAGTCAAAGTCATGACCAGAACTGCAGTGGGGAAGTACTATCAGTGTCTATAAATTATTTAAATGGTTTGAGAAAGGAAGATAATTAGAGTAGATTATAGCCTGTAATTAGGGTCATGTAAGCTATTGGCTGAGGATTTCTCTGGGGTGGGGGAACCTCAGACAGGGGGCATACTATGGGTATGATGGGATTTGGCTGGACATAACATGAAGTGATCCCTAGGAAGTAGTTACAAGTTAATGCAATTTAGAGATTCAACCTTTATTCACACAGCCCTGTGTCCCACCAGATGTGCTAATTGAAGCTGTTGAGCACATATAAAGTCCTGAAAATATTCAGAACTGGCACTTGATTCCTTTTGGGAATTTATACATAACACCATTAAGATTCCTTTATGGGAGGAATTTATAGTCAAAGGCTGAGATTCTCAAAGGGAGCGAGGTGCCAAAGTACCAGCCAAAATGTAGGTCAGTTTTCCATGAAGAAAATTTCATTTTCAATGAAGAAGCAAATTACGCTGACTTAACTCTGATTTTCATTAAATATTGCATTTTTGCACACTTCGGTATGAATTAACGAAATGGCTTAAACCTGGCTGTTGCTCCCATTGCAGCCTTCATGGGATTAATTGGCCCTTTTTACCTATTTGGGCTTTGTGTCAGGTAGACACCCTATCAGTCATGTTTTTCTAATCTTTAAACCATTTTTATGGCTCTGCTCTAAACCGCCTCCAATTTATCAATGTTCTTGGCTCATGGGCATCAGAATTGTACTAGGTATTCCAGTGGTAGTCATATCAGTGTCAAATACAGAGGTGAAAACTTGTCTACTTCAACTCCAGATTGCCATATTTAAGCATCCCACATTTACTGTAGCTCTTTTGGGCACAGTATTACAATAGGAGCTCATGTTCAGCTATTTAGCCACCCCACCACCAAAATAGTCTTTTTTTCAAAGTTACTGCTTCCCCAGGATACAGCCCCTCATCCTGTAAGTATGGCCTACTTTCTTTCTTTCTAGGGGTACGTCTAAACTACATGGCTCCGTCAACGGAGCCATGTAGATTAGTTTACTCGAAAAAGGGAAATGAAGCAGCGATTTAAATAATCGCCGCTTCATTTAAATCAAAATAGCCACCACGCTGTGCCAATCAGCTGATTGTCGGCACAGCACAGCAGTCTAGACAGGGATCTGCCGACCCCACAACCCTTCGTCGGCAGATCCTTTATGCCTTGTGAAACGAGGCTTACAGGATCTGCCGACGAAGGGTCCTGGGGTCGGCAGATCCCTGTCCTGACTGCCCTGCTGTGCCGACAATCAGCTGATCGACACAGCGCAGCGGCCATTTTTATTTAAATGAAGCGGCGATTATTTAAATCGCCATTTCATTTCCCTTTGCCATCCTGCCTAATCTACATGGCTCCCTCAACGGAGCCATGTAGTTTAGACACACCCTAGATGTCTCTCTTTACAAAAACACATTGTTTGCTTATTTACCAAGTGATCCCACTCACTCTGAATCAGTGGCCTGTCCTCTTCATTATTTGCCACTCTCTCAATTTTTGTGTCCTCTGCAATCTTCATCAGTGATGATTTTGTTTTCTTTCAGATCCCTGATAAAAACATTGAACAGTATAGGGCCAAGAACCGACTGCTGCAAGGCTCTGTGCTAGAAATACACCAGCTTGATAATTATTCCCCATATACAGTTACATTTTGAGACCTATCATTTAATCATGTTTTTATTTCATTCAATGTGTGTGCTATGTGAAATTTATATCATTGTCTTTTAATTAAAAGACAAGGTCAGATGCCTTACAGAAGTCTAAATATATCAACACAATAACCTTTTATCATCCAAGCTTGTAATCTCTAAAAAATATCAAGTTAATGTGATTTGCATATATTAGAGATGAACATGTGGATATATAATCCCACAGTTTGGATTCCAATACCATGTTCAGATCTTTTCGTCATAGATCAGTTATTTTTCCTGTTTGTTTTGTCTTAGCTCAGAATAGTCTTCTATGTAGGGAGAGACCAACTCTTTGTAAGAAACTCTTTGTAAAAGTAAAATTTACCTCCCCACCCCCAATAAATATGGTTTCCCTACAGAAGTGGACTTCATGTTGAGTAATAGTAGAAGTGTGGCTTTCTCTCATAGCTTGTAAGTGCTCAGCTAACATTTTTGCCTCCTTAAAAAGCTATAGTATTCTGATCATATCAGCTCTTAGCAAATGATGAATGAGCTTCATTTTATCTTTTGTGGTCTGGTGACAAGGTACTGAATGTGAAATATTCCAATTTAATTTTGCAGCCAGTTTAAGAAGGAAGTGTTTTTCATTCTCAAATATTTTACAGTATTCTCTTTTACTAGGCCTAGTCCCCAATTTGAAACATCCTTTTCTGACTTAGAAAACTAGACTTAATGAAATTAGAGATGTAACACAAATATCATGAGTAGTCATGTATTTTCAGTTCAGGGGTGGATTTCAAATCAAGGAAATTTTCCAAAATGGAAAAACATTTCCAGATTCAATAAGGATTAAGTGAATTCTGAATATGCTAAAAAGACAAAGCTGAAAACTTTTCACCAGTAATTTCAGTGCTAATTACTCACATCTTTTTCTCTTAATACCTATAATGAATCAAACTGTACTTGTCCTTAAGCCTGTCTTCCCAATTGTCAGCCATTTTATTATGCACAGTAGTAGTATGTACATGCTTAGATGCAATTACATCATAAAACTGTTTTAAAATCAGTTTTTCAGATATGAAAAAAAACAAGCTGTACAGTACAATATGATGAAAATGTGAATGAAATCAAAGCTTTCATCAGTTACATTTCTAATAGAAGAATGGCTATTAGCCAGACACATAGTTATGTCTTTTGTATTTTATGGCAATAAATAAAAAGTGTATTTCATCTATAGGTGTCATGTGGCAAACAAGACTTGCCCAAAGAATCTTATCTGGAATAATCAGATTTGCAGTTGCCTGGCACAGCAGGACTTCAGTTTCTCTTCCCACCATGGAGACACTGGTAAACAGTTATAGTTTGTAAGATTAAATGTAGTATTTCTGTACTAATTTATAGAAAAATAAAACATTAATACTATGCAAATTAAATCATTTGAATATTTTAAATACTTTGTAATCTGTTGTTTACCAAATGGTATTTTAGATGATTAAAAAAACTAAAACATCGTCAACATGGGATTATATTTTCACCATTTTAAAATTGGATACATAGTATTTCCTTAATTGAGAAATGTAAAATAAATAGATGGTTTCTCCATTTTAAGGAATGCATGGATTTTTTTTCTGTTTTATTCGTAGATACTGCTGAGGAATTCCATGATATCTGTGGACCTAACAAAGAGCTTGATGAAGAAACCTGTCAATGTGTTTGTAAAGGGGGTGTACGCCCTTCAAGCTGTGGACCCCAAAAAGAATTGGATAGAACATCATGCCAGTGTACATGTAAAAACAAACTTTTGCCTAGTTCCTGTGGTCCCAACAAAGAATTTGATGACGATAAATGCCAGTGTGTATGTAAAAGAACCTGCCCTAAACATCAGCCACTAAATTCTGCAAAATGTATCTGTGAATGTATAGAATCTCCAAATAAATGCTTTTTAAAAGGAAAAAGATTTCATCACCAGACATGCAGGTGAGTTAAATGACTAAAAAAATCTCTAATTTAATTGTTATAGCACTGGACAGGGAATACATTTGTTAGGCTCTGTTCTTACCTTTGCCATGGAATTACTTTAGGACCTTAGGCTCTCCTTGTCTCTTTTTACCCATCTATAACAGGACAATCTGAGGCTTATTCAGTGTTTGAAAACCATGCTGAGATCCTTGGACCCTATAGATAAGAACATAAGAATGGCCATGCTGGGTCAGACCAAAAGTCCATCTAGCCCAGTATCCTGTCTGCTGACAGTGGCCAATACCAGATGCCCTGAGGGAGGGATTACAACAGGTAATCCTCACGTGATCCTTCCCTTGTCACCTGCCTCCAGAGAAACAGGCTAGGGATACCATTCCTACCCATCTTGGCTAATAGCCATTGATGGACCTAACCTCCATGAATCTCTCTAGCTCTTTTTTTAACCCTGTTAAAGTTCTAGCCTTCACCGCATCCTCTGGCAAGGAGTTCCACAGGTTGACTGTGCACTGAGTCAAGAAAAACTTCCTTTTGTTTGTTTTAAACCTGCTGCCTATTAATTTCATTTGGTGACCCTAGTTCTTTTATTGTGGGAATAAGTAAATGACTTTTCCTTATTCCCTTTTTCCACACCAGTCATGATTTTATAGACCTCTATCGTATCCTCCCCCTTAGTCTCAGCTGAAAAGTCCAGCTCTTTTCAATCTCTCTTCATATTCCAAACACCTAATAATTTGTGTTGCCCTTTTCTGAACCTTTCCAATATCTTTTTTGAGATGAGGCAACCACATCTGTGTGCAGTATTCAAGATGTGGTCATACCATGGTTTTATATAGAGGCAAGAAGATATTTTCTGTCTTATTCTCTATCCCTTTTTTAATGGCTCCTAACATTGTTTGCTTTTTTGACTGCCGCTGCACACTGCGTGGATGTTTTCAGAGAACTAGCCAAAATGACTCCAAGATCTTTCTCTTGAGTAGTTGTAGCCAAATTAGTCCTCCTCATATTGGGATTTTTCCAGTGTGCATTACTATACATTTATCAACATTAAATTTCATTTGCCATTTTTTTTTCCAATCACTTAGTTTGGTGAGATCTTTTTGGAGCTTTTCAGTCTGCTTTGGTCTTAGCTATTGACTGTGATTTCAGGTAGAAAAAACAGCATGCATTTACACTCTTTTTGTGTGTCTTTCAGCTGAGGTATACTGTAAAACCAAATTCTAAACTACTGGTAGTCCTTTAAAATCGCAATATACCTTTCACCAGAGCTGGAATAGCCAATATCCAAGTTGGATAAATAGGTTCCAAAGTAGATTTTTGCCTGTAGTTTAATTTGGAGAAATTATTCATTTTAGTCCATCCTAAAATTGGTTGTGTAGTGTTTGTGGTGCAGGATGACTCCTGATGGTGGTGGTTGTATCTCAGTGGGTGAAAGCAACTGGCATACAGGTTTTAAAGCTTTTGGAGGTCATTGTGGAAGGTAGAGACTAAGTACAGGCTCAGCCCCTATAGTCCAGACTTCCATAGTCTGGCATCCCCGTGGTGCTCCTGGGGTGGAGGAGCACCAGGAAAAGCAGGGTCCTGTGCTCAGCAACTCCTTCGCTGCCCTCCCATGGCTTCTGGAGCATTGCAAATAACTCATTTGTAACACTCAAAGTTCAGGGAAGGGAGGTGGAAGTGGAGCCCCATGGAGCTGAGCTCCTGACAGCCAGCTGTGGGGCTCCGCAGCCAACCTGCCTCTTCCCCAAGAATCACCTTCCTAGTCCCTAGTCTTGTTTTGTAAGTAAAGTTAAGCAGATATAATTTAGAAAATATTGCTAGGAAAAACAAGATCACGATGTTCAGTAGTAATAATAAATATTCATATTATTATAGCAATAATAGACCTAGTATGAGATGCATATTTGACCAATTACCTAAAACCACTGAAATTGTTACAAAATTCACATTTTTATTTAATTATTAATATTTTGGCAGCAACTAAAGAGCCCCTAACAGGAATGGTGGGTTATAGAATAGAAAATGGATCTTGCCCTGAAGATTTTACAGTCTAAAATGGCAACACACATAATCTCATATAGAGAAACCTATATCAAAATACAGAATTTCTAAATTGCAATTTCACCCACGTGACAATAGGGTGACCGCAATCAAACTCCTTGTCCATTTTGGTTCCCCTTCTTTCACACACAACCCCTCCAAGCTCCTTCCTATAGGAGAACATTCATCTTCATTCTGAAAGGGGGAAAGGTAAAGGGAATAAGGGTGAAATAAAGTGTCTTAAGACAGCTTCTAGTGGCTTCCTCCTGCTCCCTGCTCAGGACCCAGGCATGGGGGCAGACAGCTCACATCGTACATCTCTACTCTCTCCATTGTATGCCCAGAAACAACCCCTAGCCACTCCTTGGTCCTGACTTAATGGCAGATAAGGGTAATTACCACTAGGTAGTTACTACCTTGTAGGATGGGGGCCTCAAAGACCTTATCAGCATTTAGTATATGGTATAAAATTTTACTGGGGTACAATGGAAATTACACTTCAGGTTGTGGTCTATGCACCAGACGAATAAAGCTCACTGGTAAGAGACACATTTAATGATCTTCTCCAAACACAGAATGTATCTCTAGTGGCGTTATGCAGCAGAAAACAAAATGAAAAGAATCTGAGATTCTAAAGTCAAGCACTCAAGTTGGGAAACACCAGATTATTTTGTTTGCCTACGTACCCTCATTTCAACCCTTTTGTGCATGTGAATTATGATAATCATCTTTAATTGTAAGGTCCCATAGTGTTTTTTTCACACTATGGCTTGTTGAGTGCACAGGATGGATGGTCTTTAATAATATTTTGTTTTCTATTGTGTGTGTGTGTGTGGCCCTGAACCTTATTTACTGCACACTATTAAAACCCTGCTCTGAAAACAGTTATTTGCTTCCTTATGTGTTTTTCCATAGCGTTCTTCACAATTTATCTTCTACATTTCTGTAAGGAGAGGAGGGGGGGGTGATATCCCCGCATTGTCAGATTCCCAGTTACCAATCTCTCTCCCTCCACATATGCAATCCCAGTTGCCTTTGCTCAGCCAGTTCCTGGTATTGGCTTTCCTTCCCTGGCCCAGTTTCATCATCCCATCAGTCTCAGATCTCCTCCTACACCTCACTTCTTGTCCCATCTGTTTTCCCTCCTCTCATCTCACTGTGTTCCCAGTATCCCCCTCAGTTTCCCTCTCCTGCTCCCAGTGTCCCCCATCCATGGCTCCCCATTTCCACTTTTCCTCAACTTCTAATCTGCCTCATCTCCTTGCCCACTCAATCCTAGTCTCACCAGTTTCCTTGGCCCAGTTTATTCCTTTCCCTTCCCCATGCTGCAGCTTTTGGGTGCCTCTACAATTTAACTAGACTGCTTCCTTCTCCACCATGCTGCTTGGGTTCAGGAGAAATGGGCTTCCATTTTTAATTCCACAGCTTTGGCCCAACCCCATCATATCAGAGAAGATAGAAGCGATGCGTATAGGGAGCTCTGGCTTGCCCTGGAACTGGAGCATTCCTGATCCATCTGTGGAGATGGCATATGGGCAGTCTGGTCAGCACTAAGAGTTGTGAAAGGCCTAAATATGCTCCATGAAGACAGAATCTACTAAAATATTAGTTGTTCTGTTCTGGCATGCTCTCTTGAGCATGTTCCTTCTGTGGCTTGTGACTTAGAATGATATGGCATAATTTAATGGGGATGGCAAAAGACACATCCTTAAGACAAAGGTGATTCCTCTTGCACATTGCTAGTGCCTGCTTGAAAGCATGAGTACACCAAGAGCCACTTGAATGAAAGGTCCCCAGAATTTTTTTTAACATGGGGAAAAGTTGTTTGTCCCTAGTCTCATTCTCAGAAATGGCTGAAGCAATCTGATTGAAAATTTCTGAAAAAAGACAAGTTGAAAATTTTAGTCCATATGGTTAAAGTTTGACCAAATTATAAGCAACAGAACGCACTGCTTTATAATGAGAAGTGTACAACCTTAACACTAGATAACAGGATCAGCCCCTCTTTAATTCTTCATCCCCAATACCTCCTATCTATATAGTCTATATAGTCTATGAATTTTCCAGTCCAAACTTACTCCTGATTCTTTTTGTTTATTTGCTCAGATAGTGTCACACCCTTCAGTGATGGCACATAAATGAATCCCCCCATTATGTTGGATAGGGATCAGCTCTGCCTCTTCCTCGCTTCAACATCCTCAACGCTTTTGCCATATTGACATACTGACCCTGAATTGCAGGTGTTATATATATTTTACAAAATGTTCAGCATTAGGCAAATTTAAGAGAAGTACCTTGAAAATTGTTAATTTTATCCAAGATATTTCTAGAGCTTTAAGTGACATGACATAACACGAATCTCAGAATTATATAAAACATGCCAATGAATCAGACCACTATAACAAATTACACTGAAATCTCTGAACAAGATACGGCTAGTCAATAACTACCATTGCTTCTGTGTCTTCCTCATTCTTTTCTGATTTCTTCATATTCATTTTCATTGGTTGAATTAATTGGCTTGCATTAATGCAAGTGTAATCCAAGACCTCATTTTATAAACACATTACAGTAAAGTGGCAAATCAGTGTCCAAAATAAGCACTCCATGTGCTAAACCCATCTGCAATGATAATTAGAGCACATCTAGTATAAATAATTGCCTAGGGAAGAAAATACAGAAAGTACCTCAATACTATGATGTGTAGTATCTGTAAACAGAAATATGTAGCAAGAATTATTACAATAGAACATCATTACGCCAGTATGTTTCATAAAACAGACACACATTATTTCAATGAAAGTTTAAAATATAACTGTTGAAACATGAAACATACACTTTTCTTTCTTGAGTTGCTGCCAATGTCTGAAAAAGCCACAGACTAGTACTTTGTCTCCATTACACACCAGAGGTTATTTGGCATTGTTATTGTAAGGTTATTTTAGGTCAAACTGTTTAAAAAAATGACGTGGGGGGGAGAAGCCAAGGAATTGGCTTTGTAAAACTTCTTGTACAAGCAAATATCTTCTAATGAGGAACATCTTGTTTAGCGATGTTATCTGTAGTTTAATGATCTATTTGCATTAAAGTTATTTCAGTTAATATTGTTGTTACCCTTTCTTCTCCTTTAAAATTTACCATATACATATGGGCTTGGATCCTACATTAACATCACATGGTGCAATACAGCAAACATACTTCTGCTGAACTCACTGGGGATAAGAGGAAGTATATGGGTTTTCCCTGGGCAGTCCTCAATGAAGGATGTGGGTCATAGTACAGAAAATCCATCCATTCTATTATGCAAGTGTAAGTGTAAAGTAAGAAGTAAAGGCACATCAACTAATTAGATAATGTTAGCTCATGCTTCAATAGTGGCATCCTAAACTGGGTTGCATACTAGAAAAACATTCTAGAAGTATTTGTGAGAATAATATATCAAACTATAGTCTATCTTAGAATGTAATTAGATTTGGGTATTTCAAAAGAGTTAATGAATGAGTATTCAGCAGTATTCATGATTGCACTTATTTGCTTTTCATTGCAAGAATATTAACAGAAGACATGAGGAATATTCATGCCCATCTGTAATATTCAGGCCCATAACGTATAAAAGAGATCCTCTCTGGTATAAGTGCAGTTTAAGTGTACCCATATATATATATATATATATATTTCTCTTTGACCCACGTGCCTGCCCTCTTTTACCAATGCCTGTTTCTTTCCTTCCTCCAGTTGCTACAGACCACCATGTACAGTTAGAACGAAACGCTGTGATCCTGGATTTTATTATAGTGAAGAAGTATGCCGCTGTGTACCCACATATTGGAAAAGACCGCTTATTAATTAGTGAAGAAAGCACTACTTGCCATTTTTGGTGTACATTTTTCCATAAAAAAACTGTGCTAACATTGGAATTAACTGTGCACCAGAGACCCTGTGGGGCTCACAGAGACAGTCACATCATGCTCTTTCTCCAAGAAATGTGGAAAGCACATGTAGACATTAATGGGGCTCATGTTGTGTAAAGAACTCACTAAGGACTTGTTTTCTGCCAATGACCAAACAGCCTTGGTTTTCCTCCTTGTGATTTTTTTTTTAAAAGAGATAATGACTATATAATTTATTTCCACTAAAAACATTGTGCAGCATTCCTGTTTATAGCAATAACAATTGTTAAAGCTCACTGTGATCAATATTTTTATATCATGCAAAGTATGTTTAAATAAAATGAAAATTGTATTATATACTGGTGAGAATGTTCAATTGATTATTTTACGACCTAGTTTGTACAAATCAACCACAGCTCAACAAAGTGAATAATTTCTAGAAATCCAATATAAATAAGTGATTTTATGAAAGCAAGTGTAAATGAAATAGCAGTGAACTTTTTGTATCTGGTTAAACATCTAGGCTGAGATATTAAAAAAATTATATTTACAACTTCTATGTCAATGATATTTTACTATTTATACTGAAACTAGCTAAGCACAGATGCCGTTTAGTAAAATTATTAAGCCTCTACATTGCACAGAAACAAACCTTGTTCACAGGAGAGTAGCAGCTATTAATAGTCACATACATGCATGCCACTATATATTCAAATATTGTATATATGGTAAGTATTTATGCAGATACAATGAATAATTAAAATCTAATTAAAATATTTACATTGGCAATAACAGTCATGCATTTTTAGACTGTCAAATTCAAAACGAAATAGTTTAAAATTATTTGGTGTTTTACTATTTCATACTTATGTCAAATTATCATGATCTGAAGTCTCTTGTATACCATATGCTTTTAAGAGAAAATAATGGATTTTTCTTTCCACTGTGCACCAGAAAAGACTTCTAGCAAGCCAGTCTGGATTTGTAATCTCTGTACAAACAAATGTTGCAGAGCATTTGTACATGGAGTCTCTCCAGGCTAACATCTGTCTACAAACTTGAGGAAAAAAAGGTAAGCTTTTAACTTGTATAGAAAAATAATATGAATGGGATAGTCTAATAGTAATCAAGTAGTCATTCCATTTCCACTTCCCCTTCCCATTGTGCGCACACTCAAAATGCCTGAAATAGGAGAGTGTTCACCTGTAGTGTGTGATGGCCTGTAAACCAGTTCTCTTGATCCATGGATGGGATTATTGCAGAGTGTGTAAGCATCCTGAATTTAGATTTTGAATGTAAGAGTTAATTAGCCTGAGGTTCAGGATAAACCTTAATCTGCTGTGATGTCTTTGTGTCTTTTGAAACCTCTCTGCATGTACTGAATGGGAACTGGTTCTGTAGTTCTCAAGTCTGGGAGTGATTCCACTAGGAGAACCTTCTCTTTAGAGAAGACCATGCTGGTTTTCCCTGTATTATTTGGCACAGTGTGTGTCTTCAGCTTGATCAGAGTGTTGGCACCTTAGCAGCACTGGATGTACTTGTCCTTGCCTGGTATACAAAACCTCCAGAGTTTTGGAGTGGAATGTAGCTATTCTTATTCTCTTTCGAAGATGACAATAGCATGGAAGTAAGATCTAGCTTATTTGGGGGTGAGGGAGATGTCTACATCACCTCACTATTTCCCAGCTTCCTACCAGACTCTAAGTGCTTGATGTTGAAGGCTGTGAAATCAACTGAAGCTAACCTCGACAGGGCACTCCTGGATTCTTAAGACCAATGTAATGGGGGATCCCCTGGGACTGGGATCAGTCTTTGCTCTTATAGCTCTGTCCATCAGGAATGTTTTTGGACAGACCCCCCTATCCTTTCTTGTCTATCAGGACAAGGAGTGGCAGATGCTGCACTTAGGGGTGATGTGAGTCTCTCTGAAGTAGTACTGTATAAACAAGTGTTGTGGTCATCACTGAAAGGCAATGGGCTCAGATAGACGGCACAGTTTTTGAAATCAGGAGTCTTGGGTATAATCAACAGGTTCCTGGCGCCAGGAAGTAGAGAACATAACCCCCCAGACCTAGACCTTTCTACCAAACAAAACTATTTCTAATTAACCATAAAAGATTAAAACTATAGTAACTGCCAGGGCTCGCCGAACCGTGGCGAGCCCTGCTCGCCAGCCGCACTGTCTGGCGATCTGCGCATGCGCAGATTGCCCAAACCCGGCTCTTCCGGGTTACAATCTACTCGCCATGGGCGAGTAGATTGTATAATTTGTCGAGCCCTGGTAACTGCAATAATGCTAAATACACACAAGAATTTTAAAAAAGCTATCCAAGAGTACAGTTGTGTATGGATATGAGTATCTTCTCAGGCCAAAGGTGAGAGAAGTAACTGAAGTGACAAAGTTGGCCGGAAAATAGATATTACTACCAAAAACCTTTCAATCTCAGGTTTGTGGTAGCTTGTGCTACCGGAAGAGGAATATACATAGGAAGTACTCCTGGAAATTTTAGGTTATTCCGAAGCAATATTTAAAATGTTAAACTATTGCACCTAAAGCGCTGGTTCCAAACAGCAGCTCCTATCCAGGTTTCTTTTCTTGTTTCCTTTAATATTATGAATCCATGTTTCTTAGAAAGCTAATGCATGTTCTTTAAAAATGTTGCTGAACTTTCCTTAGACCCTAGAATGCTTATATATCACAGCTCATAAAACTGAATAAATCAATTTGCCCTGTGAAATGAATAAGCATAAGATGAAACTAGTGTAATATGTAGGCAAGAGGAGTGATAGGTTGATAAGCAAAATGATAAGCAGTAGAATTTGAGACATTCTAGTGTTCTCAAAATCTTCCTATGAGGCCAGCTGTAATCATCCAAATTGGATAGAAATCAGTCATACAAATACTAAGGAGATGAAGTAACATAATAAATCAATGAATCTCATCTCAGATGAGGGTGAAAACCCCTTGATGATGGATCAGCATCAAAGTGCTACCTTGAGCCATGACAAAGCATATACCTTCTTGCCCATTGACCGACTGGTGACTCAAATCACCAAGGTCTGATTTTATCAATGTCACTTCCGTTTAGTTGCATAAACATATAGGTATTGGCAAAAAAGTTGGAGAACAAGACATCCCATTTATGAATACCAGGTAGGCAGGCAGATAGACAGAAGATATCATTAAAAATCAATGATGATGAAGTATAATTGTGCTTGGCTTCACCATCAAAACAAAATTTTACACAGTACTGTAAAGTAAATTTTCCAGTTCTTAACAGGTCAACAAAGCTAGAAGAGAGGCTGTGGTGAATCAACTTGTAATAGATTTTAATTCTATTCTTTCAGTGAAATCTGATTGTTCTCACAAGCTAAGAAACACCGATGAACCAGAGCCAGCAATTCCAAGAGTCAGCTCTCCAAGGACCATAAAAATCCCATTGTACGTTGCTAAAGTGCATGAGAAGAAGGGATACCAATAAAGAAGATCAACTAAAGTCCTAGCTAAACAAATGTTCATTTTGCACATGAACAAGTGCAGCACTGTGAACGTGTCAAAATGAGAGAAAATGTCTGCTTGATAACTATTCCACTTAAAACTTTTTGAGTTCCCACTGGACATATTGTATATAAAGAGGTTACCAAAGCAACCATTTCTTAGTGCATCCTCCTCACAGATGGGAAAAGTGAGAAAATGAGGCCAGAGACCAGAAAACACCCACTTTAATACAAAACATTAACAATCAAGAAGATTAACAATTTTTCAAGTTGTTTAGCTTCTGAAATATATTGTTTCACAATCTATGAGCAAGTGCCAAATCTCCTTTTCAGCTAAACACATTAAAATATGCAGTTTTAAAAATTGTGACAAAAGCAAGAGCTTGATTTACAAAAAATCTGGTGCCCAAATACATTTATGCTTAATTTCCATATGCACTTGGCATCACTGTGTACACAAATTAGTTATTTGTGCAAGTGCATAAGTGGCCAGTCTCCCAGGTATGTATATGCACAGTAACTCAGCATTACTGTGTTCTAGCATAAGCGTGCAGATTTTGGAAGTCATATCCTGAATGTTTTTTGTTTTAAACAAAGTATTTTTTCATTGCTATAATTATAGGCTAGCAGTAATTATTTGAATTAGCATTAGCCTGCAGATCTCCATTCCATCTTATAAAATGTCATTTTGTATATTCCAGTGTTTCAAGAAGTTGGCTATGTTTACAGCAATAGTTTACTCCTGGATGCAAAATATAGAGGGGTTTTTTAAGACGAGTGATGCAAGCTATGTAAAAGTTGATATTTTCCTGCTGCTGTGTGAAGGTGATATATAGGGATATAGTTGGCTATACTACATTTTTTAACATTGTTTGAATATATACTTTACAACGTTTTCTATTTTCATTCCAATTTTATTGCCTCATTCTTGAAAATGAAGTGTGCAGTGTTCAGGAAGCACAACCTTAAAAGAGCTGAATCTGTAGGCCAATACAGATTTTATATAGTAAGTGGTTCAGCACCATCAAAGCATAGTTCAGACTGTTTTGGCAACTCCAGCCCTACATATCAAGGCCATCTATGAAAAGTGTCTCCGTACTAATGTTAAACACAGTAACTTAAAATCCTGAAATACCAATGTAGACAGAAATTACTGGCAGTCAGGCACAAAATGCTAACATGATTTCTGTAAATAATATTTAAGGCAAAACATTTAGCTTATGTCACATTATATCAGGAATGTAGAAAGAATGAGTCGTAACTTTTTACCTAAGCAATTCTAGTGAAGCTGTCATCTCATTGTGTAAGACAACTTGAATTGTGAATAAACTTCTCTTCCTGAACTAACTGTGGCTAGGAGACAGATTATGTACAGTATTTGTGTCCTTAGCTCCACTAAGGTTAACACAAAGTTATGCTTACAAAATATTACTGAAAAACTGGTACATCCATTCCCTTATCTCCTTATGAAGGAGCAGCAGAAAAGTTTCTGGTGCCCAACTTGGATTATGTCACTTTGATTGGCCCTCTTCATAGAAATTTGACTCTCCAAATGATCTTTATGATTTTCCTAGACTGTATCTTAATGGCAGCTTCAATTGCCCTTTAATTCCATGTTTTTTCCTCATTTTCATGGAGTTTTGTTTGTTTCCAAAACCATGAACAGATATGATTAAGTGCAATGAAACGTAATTCCTGTGATAGGACATTCCTTGCAAAGCCTTTGCAATGCGCTTCCCTTGCAGAGTTATTTAGCTTGTTCCCATAAGACCACTGTTTTCACTCCTGTACCTAAATCAAAGGATCCGAATAATCTGTGTGGCCACTGTGCTCTCCAGAATCTTCTGCTGCCTTGCTGATGTTGCCATAATCAGATTGGCCAGGTATAAAATCACGTTTATAATGTTGGGGGTGCAAAAAGCACTAATAAATGAATTTAGTGCTTGTGAAGGATTCAAGTTTGACAGCTCCGTAGGGTAGGGTTCTCTATAGGTGCAGGATGGAATTTAAAAAACGAATAAAAATCAAGCTTTCTAGTTTTATATTATCATTATCATTTATTTCATTGATAAACTTTAAAACTTCTCCACAATATTATGCATAGTGATTTATTTCATATGTATTCCTACATCCAAATGCTGAAAATGGAATATGAACAGTAGTTTTGAGTGGTATGACTCTTAATAATTCAGTAATTTGTTATAATAATAATAATAATAATAATATATTGTTTTACCCAGTGCCTAAAGCTAAAAAGTGAACTTAAATTTAATATGGGGATCAGAGAGAATTTCAGTGGTTTGCCCTATGAGAAAAGGTTTACATCATAAAACAATGCATTGCTGCTTGCATTAGCATTTGTTTGGCAAACCTCTTTGGAAATTTCTGTAAGTCATTTTATTGCACCATTACCTTGTTTCAGCATACAGTATTGCACTATTGTCCTGTTTCAGCAAAGTTCATCAAAACCACAGTTTATATGTTCATATTTTTATTCTGGGTAAAAGTTCTGTATCTGTTCTTGACACACACTGACCTTTCATCTCAATTTCAGCAAAATTTCTATTTCAGTCTCTACCTTTGGATCAGCATCTCTGGCCATGCCACATAGACTTGGTAAAATTCTCAGTGTGTGTTCAACCATGCACACACATTCCACTCTTTCCTTTTCTCTTTCCTTAGTCTCTTTGAATGAAATGACTTTCTAGTTGGATATGATTTTTAGACAAATCCAGTCATTTGGCCAAATTTCCATTTGTATCATCCTAGCTTTGTGGAGAAGACACTAATCTGTTTCTATTCATCAGTCTGCTGCTTTTGCTACTATCATTACTCACTTATCTTCTCTTACACTTCCTCTCTGCTCTAAGCTTCTACCACTCAGAGTTTTCCAATCTTCAGCATGCTCTGATCCCTCTTTAAAGTTGGCCCTTGTCCTCTCTGCCTGTAAGGGTGAAGTTGATCCATATATGGAGGACTAGCCCATGGTCCCATTTAAGACCTATTTTAAGGTCTTCTGCTTCAGGTGTTTTTATCCTAGATTAATTTATCTTGCCCCATTATTTCTTCCATTCCTATTATATAGATGATTCCCAAATATCTCTCTCTCACCTGACCTCTCCTCTTGTCCAATGTTCACAACTTCAAAAGCCTCTCATCTTGGACATCTGGTCACTGTCTCAAATTCACTCTCTCCATAACAGAGCACCCTGTCTTTTTCAATTGCCACTCTTTCCTCTTCCACTTGCTCTCTAGTATCAATGCTAACTTGCTGCATGGTCTTGACTCCTCATTTTCTTTTCTCCTTGAATCTAAGCTCTTGCTAAGCACTGCCATTTTTCCTGCATTATATTTCCTAAATTCATGCTATCCACCTGCTACCATCTGGGCAGCCCTACACCACCCCAACACTGGGCACGGTCTAGCTGTAACTGATCAGTAATAATTTAAACTACATAAATGAAAGCAACCTCTTAAAGTACTGGCTCAAAACCTCACAATGTGTATATACAAAGCCCATCTGCCCATCCTGGTGCAGTTTGTAGGCAACTGTGAGTTTCTGCCTACGCAAACCTTACAGTCAAAAACATCCTGCACAAAAAAAGTCTATGTAAAATAGACCAATTTATGACCTCTGACATTCGGGGGGAGCTCAATGCTGCCTGGTGAGGAGCATTTTAGTCTGAGTCCTGCACTGCTCTTGAGTACTTCCATCATTCATATCAGTTCCTTAAACATTTTTGTTGCAGCAAATTATCTTTCTTTCTGAAATACCAAACATAAAGTCTTAAATAAGTTACATCATGTGCTCTTTTTTAATCCTCAGAAAATTGAAGAAATCTGTTTAAAAGGACTTAACAGTGAAACATACCAAATTGCTTTGCTGCCTGAAAACCCATACACCTGAAAATTTTCCAGTGTTTATCCTTCATAGGTTACAGTGCTAAATTCCAGAGGGCAACTTAACTAACTTCACAAAGAGAGAGATTTTGAAATCTTTTCCTTAAATAAAACCAAGCTGATTGCTTTTACTATGATAAGATTTAACTTCACTGCCTCCTGGTGAATGAGCATTAAATGGTGTTTAGGTACATAATAGAGTAACTACTCCTCCCCAAAAAGAGAAACAATGAGGCATCATGAGATACATTTTATATTATGGCTAATAACTAAAGTTTCCCAAAAGAGACCATGTTTTATATAAGAAAAATAAGTTCTATAGGGAAGCATTACTGTATATTGGATAAATTATAAATATGATGAGATATTCCAATTGCTGTAGTACTTCTTTGTATTGGTTCACTTTCAGCAAGATATAGACAGCACTGTGATAGCAGAAGTACCAATATTGGAGGTAAATAGAAAGGAAATTTATCCTTGTCCTAATGCACAAATTCCATTAACATTATGCACACTTTGATGAGACCGTAAGATACCTCACCAACCCTGAAAACGCAGATGCCTGTTCATACTCTAGTTAGTTTAGAGGGATGATTCCCGTAATGCAAGGACTGAGGAAGACTGGTGTAAGTCTGTCTTCTGAAAACCCCTAGGATTCCCAGCATTAAGAAATCACACTGATTTCTTAAACCAGTAACCCCACTCCCACTCAGGAAGCTGTAAGTTCTGTGCTATGCCTCACACATGAGTCACCCTGAAATTATTTCTCCAGGCTTAAGCAATGCAATGCCATTAAAAAAATTTGCAGAAGACAGCCTGATGTAAGGGTATCCTTTAATCCTTCTGAAGCGAGGAGTATATTGCTGAAGTTTCATTGCTTTATGATGTTGTAATTTAATGTGAAGAAATGGTGTAGTTGGCAGTTTTGAGCAGCAAGCAGAACCCAAGTCAAGTAAACAAAAGAGATTTATGCATACTCATTAGTAATGCAATCTGCAGGAGGAGAAGTGGTGCTGGAGAAATGAAGGTTCCAGCAGAACAGAAACAAAATACATCAACTAGTAGCCATGCAAAGAGTAGCAAAGATGTAGGGCTACAGCAGTGGCTAGTGGAGGCCAAAATGAAGTCAAAACATTTCAAATGGAGCTTTCTTGATATGAATCAATCTAGTAAATTTCAGGGATTTGAAAGTATTTTGGGTAACTCAATATGGAGCCGTGGCTAGTGACATGCAAACATGACAAGAAAGCTAAGTGCCAATATACATGCACAGTGAGTAACTCAGCTGAGAATTTATATAAATCAACAAGGCGTGGGATTTCTAACTCACTGAAATATTTCTACTTTCATTAGAATAAGTGCAGGATTGGTTTGAATGTGATTTAACCAATATTTATCAATCATATGGTATCATTTAAATGCAGTTGCATGATATGTTCATGACTGCAAGATCTGGCAAAAATACCTACAATCCTATGCTATCCAGGTCGTTCCAGCATGTCTGATTAATTGGAAGGGAGAAAGAGCAATATATTATCTCTAGTATAGAGTTTGCTTGTAGAATTAGACTCATAAGTACCTAATCCTAAACAGCAGCTGCTGGAAAAATGGCATTGCTCCGGAAGAGCTGACCTGGGAGACATTATCCATCTGTAACTTCTTTTAATTTAATTTTTACCACTATTTTTACACAAAATGAAATTTACAGGTCTCCACTGAAATTCCGGGTAGGTTTTTAGGAAGATGGACAATAGGAGGCCCAGCTGATGGAGTTCAAAGCATACATTGTGAGAAAAGTCTAAAGTTGAAGGAGAGACAATTGGGAGAGTTTGCAAGAAGCTGGCTGGTGAGCAAGATGCTCTGTAAAAGTTCTTCCTGCCCTAAGAGCCGACACTGCAATGGAAAATTTTAAAAAATTCCAACATGATGCACAATTAAATTTCCACAGTTAAAGTATTAACTAAGCTAAAAACATATTTTACTGTAAATGGGAATAATTTAAAATGGTCTGGCTGAAGTCTGTTTCCTCTCAGAGTGTCTTTTATATTTCCTACATCTGGAACAGTGTTTTTAACTTCATTGAATGATATTTGGCAGCACAGGCTTCAACAGCAGCACTAATAAAGGGTAACAAACTACAGTCTGGAGGAATGATGAAAGCTTGGGCAGAATGAAGACCCAGGCTTTCCCAGTACCATTGTATGGTATGTTGTTACTATTATGCCCTCAGATGATCGGCTGCGCAATAGATAGAACTCACCCATGTACAAGTAGCTACTGACCTGAATACTTTAAAAATTAGCCTGCCTTCACATTTTCTTTTTTGGGGTGCTCCAGAGACACACACTTTTGAAAGTTAAGCACGCCACCATTTACAGAACTGTGCAAACATTCTAAAAATACAGGAGTAAGACATTTTCAGGGTAAGGAAGTCCACTAGCCTCTTAAGTAGCTAATGCTTCTTGCCTTGTTCTTCTGCTTTAAAAGAAGTAATTTTCTATATCATGAGCATTGCCAGTTTCCTTCATAAGCTACAAAAGTAGCCTAAAAGCATGCTAATAGGAGACGCCAATAGCCAGCCCTTATCATTCACAGAACAATTGCTCCATTCCTCAGGTGCCATGAAAGGTTGCACAGAAAACACAGCAGAATTCAAAAGGGCTTCATGGATTAAGGTAGCTCAAAGAAATACTAGCCTCCCTCCCAGTGTTGTCACTGACACCAGAAAGTACAAAGCCAGGTGAAAGGAGCTAAGATTAAAAAAAATCTATATCCTCTATGTTAAATGTATTAGAGTGAAAGGGACCTTTTCCTCTGACTTTCCAATGCCTGGAGCAGGCTCTCTCAGTATGGTCAGTAAAAAGTTAAGTCAGTTTCACTTTGGTTTATAATCAGGTTTGCTTTCAGATTTCCAGTGTTTGGGTACCAGAGCTTGCATTGCAATGCTTATTTCTTTAAAAATAATTTTTTGCATTTCAATTTAAAAACCTCACAGAAACATATTAAATAGTTGTGGCTACTATCATTACAACATTGCTCTTGGGTTTTGTGCTTTGTTGTAATTTAAATTTTAAATGGACAGTGCCCCATTTCACTCTTTTTCACCTCTCCAAATGCAATTTGTCTCAGTTGCATTTTAAGGAACCTGCATGACCTCTTCCTTTACTGTCTGTAGTGAGCAGTGGTGAAATTATATAACCTATTTACATATCATGCTGATAATTGTGTTAATGCTAGAATTTCTTGCATAATTTTCAGTGTAAGATGACATTGTCCTGAATGTTACCAGAAGACTTCACTTCATACTGCTCAGCAGTTCTGGAGCTGTAGCAAATCTCAGAACAAATCCTTTTAGTCTATCTACCTCCTGTGAGTAGTCCCATTGTTAACTTGCACCTTGTGTACTAGCATAGATAAGACATGTTCCTTGGCTCTTTGACTAATGTCTTTATTTTCATGTGATATTCAGGATCTCCATAAAGCATTGCAGGCACATGTACAACGTTTTGTATATTGGCTTTAGTTTCATTAACATGTAGGATACATTTAATTTGTTAGAACTTGCTACATTCATCAACTGGGAACTCTGTTAGTTTTACATTGTGTGCACTTTGTTCTTTTGCTGCATTCTGTTGATACATCATTATAGATGTTGACATAGATAAACATTATTGAATGTTATATATTTTCTTGAGGCCAATGCATTTCTCATGAGAAAGGCATTGCCTTGATTTTTAGTTCATGCATAACAATTAAAATGATTTAGGAATGCAAAACGTTTTGAGCAGAACAATCTTATTACCTAAACTCAAATGGAGTGAAATGCCCTGAAGACAGGAGAGTAGTGCTATAAATTTGCTTCCATGTCCTTAATAATTCTAACTTTTTTTCCCTCAAATCCTCTAGGAAAAAAAAAATCAGAGTTCTAAATGGCAAAATGTGTTATAAATAAACATGAAGAGTCTGTCTAGCTTTAACTGCAGAGCTGTCACTGGTTTCACAGTAGTAACTCAGGGCAGAAATATGACAGGCTTCCTATGTAATTCTGTAATCCATATTAGTCAAGCTACTTGCACATAATTACCAAAGCCAACCGTCTGCAGGGGTAAAATCCTTAAATACAAGAATTTCCTTTTACATTTTCTAAGGCTGTGAAACAAAATGTAAAAAACTGGTATTGCCAGATTCTGCTCTTATACCCCCAAGAAATGTTGGGAGTGTAGCCCAGTGGCCTCAATTCTCCCTTCGTGCTGGTGTAAATCAGGAGTAACTCTGCAGAGGTGAACAGAATGACACTGGCATAAAAACAGTGAGAGGAGAATAATCAGACTCCATAATTATAACATGAAGGCTGTCTATTCATCCACATACAGCAGTGAGGGACATGCAGGGTTGCCAACCGTCAGTAAATTTACGGACAGTCCATAAAAAATTAGCCAAAATTGGAAATTGTTTAGGTAATTTAATATTGTTTACCATTAAAGTTTACAATGTCAAAATCTATGAGAAGAATGGCATATTGTTCTTGTGATGTATGAATGACAACGATTACTTTTCACTTTTGGTCATTTATGTCATCTTAATATAGTATAAAAATTATGTCCATTAAAAAAAATGTGTCTGTCCGTAAATTTTTCCTATTTTGTCCGTCAATGAAATTTCTGTAGGTTGGCAACCCTGGGGACATGGTGTAAGTATCTTAGCATTTGATTACTTCTGCAAGAAACCTGCAAATTCTCACTCTCTCCTTTTCCCATCCCTCTGCTGAGCACAAAATATTTGTGTATCAGATTTGGGATAATATTGATTCTTTCAATTTTAAATAAACCGCTTTATTCATACGAGAAGAATTTTTTTGCCCACCTGAAGGGAGGAGAGTAGAAAATAACTACCTTTCAATCCAATGCTATCTAAGAATCGAGGAACTTGATCTTAAAGTTGGGAGTCTTAGGGCTGGTCTATGCACAGATAACTTAACTAATTTTTGTTAGCGTCTACACTGCAGCATTCCTCCTGCCATTGTTAGCGCCCTATCACACCAACATAACTCCATCTTCACCATAAGGCTTATGTCAATCTAGCTAGAGCAATGAAATGTCTGTGTAGACACTGTGCCCGTCTATTGACTGTTTTGTCAGTTTCATGACAGGAGACATAAAACTGACATGAAAGCTTGACAGCTGGAGCCCAGGTATACCAGCTCCCCTGGAGAATTGGGTGACTGGATCCTGCTCTCAGCTGGGACCTAAGGAGGGAAATCCCAGTGGCCTCTGTGAGCCATGAAATTGACATGGCCACCCAGCTCACCATGGTGGGACAGGGGGCCTGACAAGTCATGGAATCGAGAAGCTTTCCCCTGGCTCTTGACAGGATATGGGGACTGGAGGGAGGGGACAGCCCTCTAGGAGTTCTTAGCTTGTGGGACAGCCAGAGAGCTGCCAGCAGAGCTGAGAGTCTGAGCTTGTCACACAGCACCTCTTAGGATGGTGGAAGCTTTCCTGGTGAGGATGCTAACAACCAACTCAAGGAGGGTAGTGTGAACATGCACCACTGTATTAATCAGGTCATCTTACATTTCTACTGTAGTCTGAGTATCGGTTTCTTTTCTGATTTCATGGGCCTCCAATATTCCCATGGGTTTCTTTTCCAGTACCTTGCCCTTGTAATGTGCCCCACTGTACTCAGAATATTTCAATTGCTACTACTAGAGAGTGATTTAGTAATGTTCTAAGCATTGCTTCAGTTTTATGCTCAGCCTGGACTCTAGACATGAGTCTATTGAATCAATATGAAAAACAGGTTTATCTACATGAAGTGGCAGGGAAGGAGTTAACGAAGGCTGGAGGGAGCCTTCACAGAGCCCTCCTCAATCAGGGAAGGATTTAGAAGGAGCCAATGAGAAGCCAGCTTTCTGAGGCAATTCTGGTTATAAAGAGTTGCTCAGCAGAGCAGTGGGCAGTGGGCCTGACAAGGGAAGGTGCAGGACTGGTTCCCAAGGAAGCATCCTAGAGAAAGCAGTGCTGGGCAGGGAAGGAAGAGGGAGGCTCAAGCCTGACACTTGCCAGGCTGCAGGCCTTGATGAAAGGGCCAGGGAGGTGAAGGGCTTACAGGGAACAAGAGGCAATAGAGGGGGAGAGAAGAAGGGCAGGACAGAGGTTCCCTGGGTTGGGACCCAGGGTAGTGGGTGGGGTTGAGTTCCTCCCTTCTCCCTTGCACCGCACCTAGTCACACTAAAGAGTGGCCTTCATGGACTGGGGCTTGTCCTTAAGGTGAGGGGCTAAACCTGAGGCTGCAATTGGCCATGGTGGAAGGCACAAGACTGAGGACTGCTGGAGCTTGTGGACCTGCAGGAAATTGTAAATTACAAGGGGGCAGAAGGCAGTAGTGCCAGGTAGCTGGGGAGAGGAGCCCACTGGAGAGGCTGGTGCCCCCTCCCCTGACCTCCCTTGTCTGGGACCAGTCAAGTCCCCAAGGGAGCCGGACCAGAGAGATCCGACCTGTATAAGCCAATACTCGACAAGCCTGTACTTGTGGAAGTCAATGAACAGGGAAACACTTTATGAATTGTCCTTTTCTGAAAAGAACGGAAAACTACTAATCAAGAGACACACAAGGTGAGTGAGGTGGTTTCTTTTATTGGCCCAACTTTGGCTATCATGTCCTGGACCAAAACTTGCCACAACACTGCAGACTGTTTATTAAGGTCCATTAATGTATCTGTGACCTTTCTAATTGAGATTGTGGTCTCCTCAAATACAGGGTTAGTTCAACCATTGCCCATGGCATAACTTTAATATAACTTATTTATAACCAAAGTAAAAAATAAAACATGTACAGTGAAATGGAAGAAGCTGTATGTTCAGCAGAAGCTGTTTTCCTACCCATCCTATGTAAACGTAGCCGGGAAGTACTGATCAGCATAGGGGTTAGCTTTTGTTGCTGACTATTTTCATAGGAAATGAAATGTGTGGCAGGGTACTTACCTTATGACAATTCCTATGCAACTTGGATATGCAGACCTTGCCTTCACTCTACTTAGGTGAAGCTGTGACAAGTAACTACCAAAAATGGTAGCTGCATGTTTTGGGACATTTGTGAGCATTTGGAACTTTACATTTCCTTGCTGAGTTAACTTTCTGAAATAATGCAATTTCACTAACAAGGACTTTTTTTGAGATATTACATTCAGCCTCTCTTTGGCAGACTCCCTAAAAGAACTCACTGCTACAGAAAGAGGAAAGACTACTGAGTAAACAGCAGGTTGTAGTATCAAAACACAGGGTAGTGTAGACGTGGCAGTAATCACAGTACAGAGTTAGGCAGAAGTTCGGCTGTGCTCGTCGTGGAGTGGAGGTATGCAGCAATGAGAGAAGCCTGGATTTTTCTAAAGGTCAGTGCAGAAAAGGTGGAAGTTATGACAGTAGGGAGAAGAAGCATTTGAACAGAATGGCAGGTTCTCTCATCTCTATTATAATACTGCCAGGCTGTCATGGGGAATGCACTCACCCGCACAGCACCTCCCACTGGTCGCTCCAGGAATCAGCACTCCTGCCTCAGAGTGCCCTCTACTGGTTGGCGTCCCAGCCTCTGGTGCAGGTCTTCTGCTGGTTCAGTGCCGTGTCCCTTCCTGGCCACGGTGCCCTTTCCTCCTCAGACTGTCCTAGGTCAGTACCCCTGCACTCTGGGGTCCTCCACTCCCGGAGATTCCCCAATTCCCCTATGTCCACCTTGGCTCAGTGACCCACTCACTGCCAGTCATCACCTAGCCCCTTACCTGGGGGGCAAACTGCAGTCTGAAATGGCCACTCATCATTGGCAAGGGGGTGTGGAGCTGCTGCCTTTTCCCATGCTGGCTGTCTCCCTTCAGCCCTAGAACTCTCAGGCCTTGCCTCAAGCCCTGCAGCATGGGAGTGAGGTCAGGCTAGAGCCCAGTGTGACCAGCAGGAGGCAGCATGGCAGTGAGTCTTGACACCATTACACTACCTAATATAAAAAATGAATAAAGGCTTGCCAGGAGGTGTTAGGAGAGACAACTTCTAGTTCCACTGAAATCACTAGCAATATTAGAGCTGATCTTAATGATGTGGTTTCTAGTGATTTTTTTTTTTTTAAATTCCCCAAGCTCCATCATACCTCTGCCTGTAATGCCTCTTTCCTTGGAATAGTCTGCTACGCTCATTTTGCTGTGCAAACAGTTATTTAACTGACTTGTACGACATCATCTAGAAAACAAAGCTTAACTGCTTCAGATGGGTAGATATTGGGTTTGTTTAAATACTTCCTGTCTGCTGTGGATGGGCTGCTAGAAAAATGACAGCTGGAGAGAAGTCTGATTAAATTAAAAACAAAATTATTCCTGTTCAAATTCCAGCTCAAGCTGCAAGCAAGTGACAAGTAAAAAAGCGATCATAAAGTGCAAAAAGGATAGACTGACTGGATTGGAGAGGACATATCTTGCACGTATTTAGATCTTCCAGTCCTCTCCTATAGAAGACTGATAGAGGTTGGGTGGCTCAAAATGATTAGTTAGCTATTTAAGGAACTTTTCTGAGTCTTAAAGCCTGACTGACTAAGGAACTGATATTTGCATGATGCAGATTACATAAATGTCAAAGTTAAGGGGCCTGAGGGAGTTAGCAAACCACTTCCAATTTTAAAAAGAGAGTCACACAATATGCCTAACTTCAACTTCAGTAACCGCTTCTTAAGCAATAGCAAAAAATACCTTTTGGTTATATATTATTAAAACTTAAAAGAGGACTTCCCTTATTTAAAAAAACCCACAAGTGAATATTAAGAAAAGTTGCATGTTTTGCTTCACCACAGGGGTGGGGAACCTAAGGCTTGTATGGATCCAGCCCCTGAAGCTCGGAGCTCCCCCTCAGCATTGGGGAGCCCAAGCTGGCACTCTAGTCCCCACCTTAATATTCCCCTCCTCCCCCCCCCTTGGGGCAGGAGCACACAAAATCTACTTAGCCTGGGCCCAACTGATTTTTCTCTGTGGCAGCAGCCCCGATCCAAAAAAAGTTCCCCACTCCTGCTTTACAAGTATTTATATACTGAAAGTTAAGTTAGTGAGAGAATTTCCTTAACGAATACAGACAGTAATCAGAGGGATAATTCCACTCCACACTGAAAAAAACCAAAAACACTGCTAAAATTGAACAGTCAGTTTCATACCAGTTCACAAGTCCCTTGAGAGGCCTCTTCAAAGTTTATTTGCTTTTGCTATGTCAAAAAAAAAAGGGGGGAAAGTACATGGTGATGTGAACACACACGTGCGCGCACACACACACACAGGCTGCACTAACGAGAATAGTTTGCTGCCAACAGGTAAGAGCTGTGGGAAAATGTTCTCCTTACCAGAATAACTTGCAAACAAAAATAATAAAACGAATAACACCACTTCAAGCTCACACTACAAAGCCAACAGATTTTTATCCATCATTCCATTTATTTTTAAAGTGAAAGGTAGTTTATGCAGATAGTGCTGTAATGTTCACACCAAAATATCCTCTAACAAAACAGCTGGACAGCTTTTAATTGTAAATTGTTCAGTGATGCATTGCCGGAAGAAGCATATCAAGAATGCAATTGATTGGCTCTTTATAAAGCCACATTTTGTTACCAAATAAAAAAAAAAATTATACAACAGCGTTTAATAGCACACACTATACTTACATTCTGTAATTTGCTATCATCATATTACTTCCCTCTCATAGGTTAATGTCCAGCATTTGTCAACCTGGATATAGTGGATGGCGTCCTTCATTCTTACAAGAAAAAGCATTCCTTAATGGCTTCTGTCATGTTATTGGATTTTAAGGGGAGCAGCCAGATCACTGCTGCGCCCATGGGGGGGTGGGGGTATTTGCCCCAAAGTCTATACACGGGGGCATGTGAGGTGTCAAACGAAAGCTTATGTTCTACTGATTCTAGATATGCTATTCATGTACCTGTGTGATATCTGTATATGGAGTTATGAATGTGGACTCTGTGCTGATACTGTGAGTGTTCTCTGCCTGAGAGAGCAGTGGGCCTGAACTGCCTGCTATAAGGAAGGAATGTCCAGTCAATGACTATGCTAATTAGCAAGGCTCCAGGGACAATGTGTCTCAAAGTGCCCAATACACACCTGAGGAATGTGTCTGGGACCTGCAAACCAGCCAGGGCATAATGGCTACCACCATGTGACCTGCTCTGGCCAGGAGGACGCCAGGAGAGAGATATAAGCCCATGAGTGGACTCCATCTTGCCTTCAATTCTGCTACTGATTCCAGATGCAGCCTTGCGAGGAACAGCGAGCTGGGAAGAATCCTTGGCCCATCCTGACATAGGATGTACACCAGAGACTTTTAAGATAGCAGTTTGTAACATCTCTGCTAAGAGCCTGCATCAGGAGCTTGGTGATTCAATGTATGTAATGTATTCTCCTTAACAACCTTACTCTCATGCTTTTCTTTCTTTCATTAATAAACCTTTTGATTTGAGATTCTAAAGGATTGGCCCAGCCTGATCTTGTGGGTAAGATCGAAAGTGTAAATTGACCGGGGATTTGTGGCTGGTTCTTTGGGACCAGAAAGACCCATTCGGGGCAGGCCTGGGGCTGACTGTGGCACAAGGAGAGCTGGGGTATCAGAGGGGTTTTGCTCGTGAGGCTTCTTGCTGGCTGGATTGGTATCTGAAGCGCTCAGTGTGACTGGTTTGTGGCCTATTTGGGAACGGTCTCCAGTCAGGGGCTGTAAGGAGCCCTGAGTTTGAGCAATTCGCCCTGAGCGGACACAGGGGCGGCCCTAGACTAGCTGCCAGTAACTGGGGCCCTAGGCAAATCATGCAATCGGCACCCCCACCTCCAAACCCCTCAATGATATGGCACCACCATTTGGCGCCCCATTTAACTTGGCACCCACCTAGTTCGCCTATATGGATGGGCCGCCCCTGAGCGGACGCCCTCAGCGGTGCCAAGACCTGGCCGGGTCTGTCACAGCTTCCCAACACAAGTTCTGCCCATTTAAAGTTGCTACTGCACCACAATGGGATAGGTAGTAGCTAAAATATTCCAGATGTACCAACTTCCCAGCACAGGGCAGGCAGACACCTATTCTTCCTCAGTAAAAGGAGATGATCTCCTTGGCTACATCTACACTACATGCTTCTTACACAAGAAGCCTTTTGTGCAAGAGTTTTTGCACAAAAACTTCTTGCGCAAGAGCACGTCCACACCTACAAAGCACATCGCAAAAGCGATGTGCTTTTGTGCAAGAGAGCGTCCACACTGCATGGATGCTCTTGCACAAGAAAGCTCTGATGGCCATTCTGTGAATGGCCATCAGAGCACCTGTGCTTTTTCCCATAGGGGTTTCTAGGGGTTACAACCCCTCTGGAATGTCCACACTTGCCTTTTTGCACAAGAACTCTTGTGCAAAAGGGAGTTATGCCTTATAGAAAGAGGGTTACCTACAGCGGAAAAAGCCCTCTGTTCTGCCGTTTTACTCTTGATTTCTTTGCGCAAAAGTGCATTTGAGGTGTGGACACTCCTCAGGTTTTTGCGCAAAAACCTTGCAGTGTAGATGTAGCCCTTATGTTTTCTAATGTCTGGTCAATGTAACATTTTCACCTCACATAGTAAAACGGTCACACCACCACAGTAAAGACCTTTAAAAAATCAGCACTTGACAAATAAAATCACACTGTTGCCTCCTATATAAGTGTCAGGGGGGGCGCCCCCCCACCGTGCCTCAGTGCCCCCTGACTGTCCTCATCTAGCCCCTCTCAGGGCAAGTTACAGTCTGTACGGGTTGCTCATCATTGGCATTGGGGTTATCTCTACTGCCCCGCTTACCTAGGCTGCATTGTAATCCGCCTCCGAACCCTGGGCCTTGCCTCCGGCCCCTAGCCAGGTGGAGTCTTGGCTGGCTCTCGCCTAGCCCTAGCCGGCTATCCCCTGCTATTCTCCCTCCTGGGGCCCCTGCTTCCTCTGCAGTCAGCCCTTCACTGGCCCCCTCTAAGCAAGCTGTGCTTCTCTATATAGCTGCCAGCTGGGCCCTCCCTTGCCCTAACGGCTTCAGCTGGCCTCTTCAAGCAAATTGGGCTTCACTAGCTAGCTGCCAGCTGGGCTCTCACTAGCCCTAACGGCCTCAGCTGACCTCTCTGTTCTCAGCCCCGGCTCAGGGCCTGAGTCTTGGCCTTAAAGGGCCAGTGCAGGGCAGGCGCCCTGTCACAATAAGGTATATAGGAAATCTGTAGTTTTATGGCAAATAAGGACTTCAGTGGTGAACACTGTGTCCACCACAGATGCTACCTTATAAAACCAAGTCGCTTGCTCTCCATGTTGTAGCTCTTCATTGATACAACCTTTTGCCTAAATATCCCAAACTATAAGGAAGTTGAATAACATGAGCAATGGATCGTCACCACATAGTTGGGATCTCAAAACTGCAGTTTACTGTTAATGACCAGCTACAGTAGTCCACAAATACGTGCCCACTGCAAATGCTATTGTTCAAAAAAAAGTTCAGCAGTTAGAGCCCAGAAAAGGAATCCTGACACAAGGGCCCCAAAGAGAAGTCTCTATTTTTGAATGATAGAGATCCAAGTTGTTTCTAAAATGCACAGATTAGATGGGACAGGGAGGATTTCACAAATGTATGTACATTCTCAAAACTAAACATGATAATCCAGACTTTTCCAAATCCTACACAAGTGCAGTCTCTTTGGCTCATGACTGTTGATTATCTTTTGGGGTACCCATTTTAGATGGGTGTCTCATCTATCTAGACAGATGCCTTCACAAAGTGAAGGGAAAGGCTTCAGCTGATGTTGCTTTTTAGATGTAAAATCTCAGCAGCAGACAAACACATCTTGCTTCTAATCTTCAGAGTTCACATGGGAATTAAGACTAGTGGCTTCTCTGTTCAAACTGGAGCCTATGCTGCCCAGAAAAGGGACTTCCTCATACCTTTTAACAGTTTTCTATAGAGAAAATAAAATCCGGAATGCCCACAGAACTGGTTTCTATTGGGGCCTTCACATGTTCTATTCCTGGAAGGCCCTATAGTGTCTTCTCCCTGTAAGAATGTTACCCTTTGCTTATTTTATGTACATTCCTGTTGCACAGTTTTCAACATGGTTTTTTTTTTTTTTTTTCTCTAGTTGTTGTGTATAGTATCTAAGGATCCTGGGGAACTTGCCACGAAGAAATCTAAATCAAGCTACTCAATGGAGATAAATTCTGTGATGATCTTTCTGCTTGCCTGGCTGTGGACAGAAGAAACACCACTCTGTCCAGGTTGTTTGTTCTGCTGAACAGAAAACTATTTGGCAGGTAGGGAAAGTCACTTTTCTCCGCTGAATTTTGCCTTTTCCCATATACCCTGGTAAGAGGGGGATAAGCATCAAATAAATCTGTATTTAACTAAACTTTGCTTTTAAACTATTTTCTTTTTTGTTTTACTTATTCCTTTATTCTAATCACTTACAACTTGCCCTCATAATCTGCCAAACATTGTGTAATTATGTTAAAGATCTAATCTTGCTCCCATGTCAATGTAAATTACAGAAAACAATGTTACGCTTATACCCTTGAAAGTTTTAACTACAAATTATGCAAAGAACATTTCAAGGTTTTCATATCACTTAATATGATTAATTATAGGTCTAACACTATTCATACATTTTTCAACAAAGGAAAATAAATACAGGTTTTTAATGACACATGCATTCAAAAGTAAAACAGTCTCAAGAAATGGCTTCTCGCTCTTGCATAAGCCTTTTCAGACCTGCAAAGGTGATTGTTTAGTGCTTAAGTCAGCTCCTTTTGGGGTTTGAGCCTCTGAAATATGTGGAAAGCTCCTAAGTGCCAAGGACGTAAGCAGACTTCTGGAGGAGTTGAGGATGCTCAGCATCCTCAAAGATCATTTCCCTGAGCCCTGTTACCCAATTCCAGAGCTGGGGGAGTCTAGCCTGACCTCACTCCCATGCTGCAGGGCTTGAGGCAAGGCCTGAGAGTTCTAGGGCTGAAGGGAGACAGCCAGCATGGGAAAAGGCAGCAGCTCCACACCCCCTTGCCAATGATGAGTGGCCATTTCAGACTGCAGTTTGCCCCCCAGGTAAGGGGCTAGGTGATGACTGGCAGTGAGTGGGTCACTGAGCCAAGGTGGACATAGGGGAATTGGGGAATCTCCGGGAGTGGAGGACCCCAGAGTGCAGGGGTACTGACCTAGGACAGTCTGAGGAGGAAAGGGCACCGTGGCCAGGAAGGGACACGGCACTGAACCAGCAGAAGACCTGCACCAGAGGCTGGGACGCCAACCAGTAGAGGGCACTCTGAGGCAGGAGTGCTGATTCCTGGAGCGACCAGTGGGAGGTGCGGGGTGAGTGCATTCCCATGACAGCCTGGCAGTATTATAATAGAGATGAGAGAACCTGCCATTCTGTTCAAATGCTTCTTCTCCCTACTGTCATAACTTCCACCTTTTCTGCACTGACCTTTAGAAAAATCCAGGCTTCTCTCATTGCTGCATACCTCCACTCCACGAGCACAGCCGAACTTCTGCCTAACTCTGTACTGTGATTACTGCCACGTCTACACTACCCTGTGTTTTGATACTACAACCTGCTGTTTACTCAGTAGTCTTTCCTCTTTCTGTAGCAGTGAGTTCTTTTAGGGAGTCTGCCAAAGAGAGGCTGAATGTAATATCTCAAAAAAGTCCTTGTTAGTGAAATTGCATTATTTCAGAAAGTTAACTCAGCAAGGAAATGTAAAGTTCCAAATGCTCACAAATGTCCCAAAACATGCAGCTACCATTTTTGGTAGTTACTTGTCACAGCTTCACCTAAGTAGAGTGAAGGCAAGGTCTGCATATCCAAGTTGCATAGGAATTGTCATAAGGTAAGTACCCTGCCACATTTCATTTCCTATGAAAATAGTCAGCAATAAAAGCTAACCCCTATGCTGATCAGTACTTCCTGCCACGTTTACATAGGATGGGTAGGAAAACAGCTTCTGCTGAACATACAGCTTCTTCCATTTCACTGTACATGTTTTATTTTTTACTTTGGTTATAAATAAGTTATATTAAAGTTATGCCATGGGCAATGGTTGAACCAACCCTGTATTTGAGGAGACCACAATCTCAATTAGAAAGGTCACAGATACATTAATGGACATTAATAAACGGTCTGCAGTGTTGTGGCAAGTTTTGGTCCAGGACATGATAGCCAAAGTTGGGCCAATAAAAGAAACCACCTCACTCACCTTGTGTGTCTCTTGATTAGTAGTTTTCCGTTCTTTTCAGAAAAGGACAATTCATAAAGTGTTTCCCTGTTCATTGACTTCCACAAGTACAGGCTTGTTTAGTATTGGCTTATACAGGTCGGATCTCTCTGGTCCGGCTCCTTGGGGACTTGACTGGTCCCAGACAAGGGAGGTCAGGAGGGGGCACCAGCCTCTCCAGTGGGCTCCTCTCCCCAGCTACCTGGCACTACTGCCTTCTGCCCCCTTGTAATTTACAATTTCCTGCGGGTCCACAAGCTCCAGCATCCCTGCGAACCCTTCAAGCTCCGCTGGCCCCAGGAATTCCAGCGGCAGCCTAAGTGGGCTTGCAGTCCTCCCAGCTGTGGGCTATGCAGCCCTCTCTTTCCCAGCCCTACCAGCTGCAGGGTTGGTGGCCCCCCACCCTGAGAGCTCCAGCACTCCTGCTGGCTTCCTGGGCTGGCCATTTGTGGGCTCTGGTGCCCTGCTGGCCTCACCATCCAAGCCAGCTCTGTTCCTAGGCATTGGCAACCTGCCAAACCACAGATGTTGCTCAGAGATTCCCAGATCACAGAGGTTCAACCTGTACAATATATGGAACTATCACTCCAGCTGCATCTTTCCACGTAGCACTGTAAAACTACACAGCTACTTGTCCAAAACAGGAAACATGATTGCTTTGGACCAAAGCCCTGGTCTTCTTTCTAGAGGAGAAATTTAGGAATATTACCTGACATTCAATTCAGTTCATTAGTCTGTTTGCACAGTAGTCAACCTACCTGAATATACTAACACCAATGATTGAATTGATATTGAATGCAATTACACAAAAATGTTAATATCTTCAATTAAGATTTTTGAACCCACCATTCAGTTCAGATATAAAACAGGAATAAGCTAAAAGCTTATAAGTATGCTGACTTATTTATGCTATTCCCATTAACAGTAGTCATATTATCCTGCACGGAAAATCTATTCAGCTTTATATAATAAATACCAAGTCAATGACCGAATAACATATTTAATATGGATTAGGAGCGATGTAGTGGATACAAAGCTCCAGGCCTAGGGCTTAAGAGTCAAAAGCTATGTTCTAATTATTTTATCTGTTCAACACAATTACTTTCCTATTAAATTGACATTAGATGCTTATTTTGTATCTCTAGTGTACAGCTGTACTCAAAAGCATTTCTTAATGTTAACTCCCTGAATGCTGGTCATGTGGTGTTTGTGAACTTGTTCACTTCTGTCTCTACTCACAAGAATCATTGGTCACCATTAAACAGATTTTATTTACCCAGAGTTATCGCACAGACATAAATAAGATACCACAGTTTTGCCCCCTATTTAATATAGGAAATAACTGTGGAATCACATTCTGGTAAATTACTGGCAAATGCTGACTTCTTACAATGATAAATCCACTAAGAAAATCTGATTGGCATGTATCTGACTTTGTCAGAAACACCCAAATAGCTACAGACAAGAACTTCAGATTTGTTATAGGAGATCAAAATGAGTACTAAGTCTAAATTAGACATCCACTACAGGTTGAACCTTTCTAGTCCAGCACCAAACCAGAGAAGTGCCAAACCAGAGAATTTGTTGAATTATGGGAGGTCAGTATTGTCTAACAGCATTACCAATCCAGCTTCATAGGATCTAAAAGACATTTGGGGTAAATGGGAGCTAAATAACAGCACAGAATACTGAGAGCCAGGACTGGTGACTAAACAAATTTTATGGGAAACTTGGCCACACCCATTATAAGTGGGCATCCGGATAACTAAAATCATACCAGACAATGGATGTTGCCATATCAGAGAGTGCCAGAGTTTCAACCTGTAGTTATATTAATAAGATATTTCCTAATTTATTCATCTTTGCTGCTCTATTTCAGGGCATCTCAACAAATTCACAAACTTCATAGTCTTTGAAGTGAGGTGGTAAAGGCAGTTACAGACTGAGGTTTGATGGAAACCTGATGATGCTCTTCTTGCCGCTGAAGATACTTGATTTGAAAAATTGACCTACCCTATCAATTTCTGTTGCAATAAATTCCTTTGTACACTGATAAATGGTAATTAAGTTTCTGATCTTGTAAAGAGACACTTATACATAGGCTTCATTTTAAGTATTTAAATAGTAGCATTGTATTAATGGACTATTCATAGGCTTAAAGTTAACCATGTGAAGGCGACTATAGGCTTTAGACCTAAAGTTTCATCGCTAACATCTTCCTGCCCAAAAGGGCAAAGTGTCAAACTGTCACATAAGTTCCTAATAACTAGGATTTTGAGAAGTAACACTTGACATCATATCAACTATTACTACCATTCAGAGATCTGGAAAGGTAAAGCTGATTTATTTAATTTATAACTGTAAAATGAAACCCAAGGATTCTTGGAACTACATCAATAAGACTTTAAAAAATGATGTGTAATGATTTAATATAAAGTCTTCATTATGTCCTAGAAAAGTATATGCTCTTTTTCTGAAATTAATGCTGGGGCCATAAAATAACTACTGTATTTAGATTTCTTTTCTATGGAGCTAGATTTGACACATTTTCTGATTAAAGAAACAAATCATAAAGTAAGCTTAGCAGCTTTAGATAATCTTTTTGTATTTATACATATTTCCAGTGCTTCTCCCTATACTCAACTGCCTTAGCTTCCTCTCCTGTCTTTCAAAACAGAAATGTAAGTCTTTACGGTATTGCTAGACTATTTGTTGTTTTTTAAGTTTTTTCAGAAATGTAAAAGGAAGTGGAGCCACATCCACCTGAGTCTCATTTCACCACAAAGCTGGCATGTCAAAATATTTTTTCATCCAATATTAAAAACAAATAGGTAACCATGGTATGTCTGCCACAATTTATGAGCTGCCTGGGTACAGAATGAAAAGTTTTACAACTATGTTTATTTCTCTTTATTTAGCACATTTATTCCATGAATCATATGTACAAACTGATGTGCTCTTGTTAATGTAGATAATGGGTATTAAAAAAAAATCTGGCATTTATCCTTTGGGTAATTGGTTTTGTGTTAGAAGATTGGCTTCCAGTAGCTTAAAGAGATATAGCTTCTCAGTTGTCCTCTGCTGCATAGGGGAGAATTCCATTTTGGCTCTCAGACAAAGGAGCCTGGCTAACCAGAATCCCCTCAGCGACTTGTATGCAAAGCAGATAAGCTGTTGAAAGGATGGGATTGGGAGAGAAGCTTGTGACTCTCCAAGCAATCTCCCTGCTTGCTTGTGATGGGTGCAGAGGAGACCCTAAAGTTTATGTTTAGATGGATAAGATAGTCTGCCGTGATCACTTCAGAGGTTCTCAGTGCTCTAGAAAGATTTGAATGCCTACAGACCCTGCTTCACAAAATGAAAAATCTGCCTTAACAGGGAGTACTGGGGTTACTTCACTGAGGAAATGGCTCTAGGATGAGGAAAGTCCTAATGTGTGATGGCCCAAAACTGAAGTAATATGTGGCATCATATTGCACATTGGCAGTGGTAGGGTTGCTTTGTTCTTTTAATCATTTTACTGTAATTTATATATACGTTCAGTCACTTGTATATAGCTCCAGTACACAGAACTCCAGACTATCTGTGTGCCCACTGATCAACCAAGAGCTGAAAATAAATGCTGGTGTTGCACTCGCTTGCCTCCTTAGTTTGTGTGGCATTTTGATTATTTAGTTAGTAGGATATTTTAATTATTGTTGTGGGTTTAATTGGTCATTCACCTTTCCCCCTTGAGTCTCCTGCCTCTCCTTTTGCCTCCAACTTCTACCTTTTCCTTTTCCATTTTATTTAAAAACCTTGTCCTTTCCTCAACTGAAATATTGGTTCCTTCTTAAAACAGGTTCTTATGGATTGTTTCTAATTCTTAATGCCCTAGAGATTGTAGGGAAAATAATGTACATTCCTATATTCCCATTAACACTGAGTGGAGGCACTGTGTACTGAGAATCTAGCTTCATTCCAGTGACTAGTAAAATAAGGACTGTGAGCTCTCAGGGCAATGAACACACAAAAATCCAGGCTTCACTGGTCCTAAGGAACAACTTGTCTCCATCATGGCAAAGATAAAAATTTATAAAAGTAAAATGATTACTTACCTCTAAATTTTAGTATAAAACTCACATGATTTTCAGATTTGAATTTTAAGTGCCAGATTTCAAAGTCCAGTCAACTTATCTTGGTATATGACCCAAGCAGCTAGGGATACCAGTGACTTTACACCACTTTTGTAATCCCTTGATTCCAGTTAGAAACCGGGCCACACCAGTGTATGCTAGCAATCCTCCAGGGGCCATTCACCATAGCAGAAGAGACACCAGCCATGTCTCCTCTCCCATTGGAAACATGACCCTATGCCAGGATGGAACCCAGAGGGGATGGTGGAGATTTGTCCCCATTTCAAATCTCCACATGCTGAGTTAGGATTTTTGACCCTTTCCAATGCTATTACAGTATCATAGAATCATAGAATACTAGGACTGGAAGGGACCTCGAGAGGTCATCAAGTCCAGTCCCCTGCCCTCGTGGCAGGACCCAGTACTATCTAGACCATCACTGATAGACATTTATCTAACCTACTCTTAAATATCTCCAGAGATGGAGATTCCACAACCACCCTAAGCAATTTATTCCAGTGTTTGTTTAACCACTCTGACAGGAACTTTTTCCTAATGTCCAACCTAAACCTCCCTTACTGCAGTTTAAGCCCATTGCTTCTTGTTCTATCCTCAGAGCCCAGGAAGAACAAGTTTTCTCCCTCCTCCTTGTGACACCCTTTTAGATACCTGAAAACCGCTATCATGTCCCCTCTCAATCTTCTCTTTTCCAAACTAAACAAGCCCAATTTTTTCAGTTTTCCTTCATAGGTCATGTTCTCTAGACCTTTAATCATTCTTGTTGCTCTTCTCTGGACCTTCTCCAATTTCTCCACATCTTTCTTGAAATGTGGTGCCCAGAACTAGACAGAATACTCCAACTGAGGCCTAATCAGCGCAGAGTAGAGCAAAAGAATGACTTCGTGTGTCTTGCTCACAACATACCTGTTAATGCATCCTAGAATCATGTTTGCTTTTTTTACAACAGCATCATGCTGTTGACTCTCATTTAGCTCGTGGTCCACAATAATCCCTAGATCCCTTTCTGCCGTACTCCTTCCTAGACAGTCGCTTCCCATTCTGTATGTGTAAAACTGATTGTTCCTTCATAAGTGGAGCATTTGCATTTGTCCTTATTAAACTTCATCCTGTTTACCTGAGGCCATTACTCCAATTTGTCCAAATCATCTGAATGATGACCCTATCCTCCAAAGCAGTTACAACCCCTCCCAATTTGGTGGTATCTGCAAACTTAATAAGCATACTCTCTATGCCGATATCTAAATAGTTGATGAAGATATTCAACAGAACCGGTCCCAAAACAGACCCCTGCGGGACCCCACTTGTTATACCTTTCCAGTAGGATTGTGAACCGTTAATAACTACTCTCTGAGAACGGTTATCCAGCCAGTTATGCACCCACTTTACAGTAGCCCCATCTAAGTTGTATTTGCCTAGTTTATTGATAAGAATATCATGCGAGACCGTACCAAATGCCTTGCTAAAGTCTAGGTATACCACATCCACCACTTCTCCCTTATCCACAAGACTTGTTATCCTATCAAAGAAAGCTATCAGCTTGGTTTGACAGTAGTAAGGAGCCAGGCTGGGAGCAAAGAATCAAACCCTTTCTCTCTTTGGAAGGAGAATGTTTCAAACATTCAAAGACAATGCATTTCAAAAGTAGCTGTAGATTTTAGCCAACTGCCTGAGACACTCACGGCCAGAACATGGTCTGTTTAAGTCAGTGGCAGACTTCCCACTGCCTGTGAGGGGATCAAGCTTTTTCCTGGAATATCCTAATGAGCATCATATTTACTTTTAAAGGTATAATTTATGTAACAGTTCAAATGCTTGTAAAGATTCTGGTTTTAATAGACTACTTCATCCAGACCTTAGCTCAAAGAACTGTTTATATGATCCCAGTAATGTCTTCCCTCCTTTCCAAATCAAAATACCCCACATAAGAGCCAACAGTTTGAAACTGGGTGTCAAAAGTTAGACACACACATCTGTGTTTACCATTAAGCACCCAAACGTAGATTCAGATACCTAATTTGGAGCACCTGAGTTTGCCAAGATTTGGAAAAGGTTTTTGGGTATGTCCACACAGCAACATTATTTCAAAATAACTTAGCCCGTGTCTACACAGCAGACAGTTATTTTGAAATAATGTCAAAATACTGTCAAGCTAGAGGACTTCTTACTCTGACTCCTGTAACCCACATTGTACGAGGAGTAATGAAGCACCCTTCTTCTGACTTCTATTTCGAAATAAGTGTTGTGTAGAAACTCCCAATTTTGAAATAAGCTATGCAATTGACATAGCTCAATTTGCATAGCTTATTTCGAGTTAAGTGCTGCTGTGTATATGCACCCTTTGCGGCCTGTGACAATTTCTGTAAGATGGAAACTTAGGTACATTTTTATTTGATAGACTTCCCTAGATAGTAGGCTACTCCAAACAAGAAATGCATGTGCAGACAAAAACACCAGAAACTTAGAATTATAATTTTTGGAAGAATGTTTTATCATCTTCCTATCAGAGGCAAGTATGGTCAATAGTTTAATAGCATATGCATTTTATGTGATACTTTCAGTACTTCCTATGGTTATAATATCCGTTACTCTAAGCAGCCAGCATTCTGTTTCCCTCCACGGCTCTTCATCTTAACCAAGACAATTTTCTGGCATACCTTATAATTGTGTTGGCTTTAGGCAGCTATAAATTTCATTTTGGGGTTTCTGTGATTTACTTTATAAGACATTATGTACCCAAAGCTAAACACTACCAGGCCGTTACCATTGCAGTTTCTAGTTAGAATACAAGTTCATTATCACCCTTTTCCCCAAGATACTTACACATGATTGCCATTGATAGTGTTGTCTGTACCAGTCAATTCAGCAGGACCATAAGCGTGACTGCACAATAGAGACCCTTCAAAACAGAGGTCCACTGGCAGCAGAAACTCTGTAAAGCCTGATGCACTCAGAACCCACACTTCTTACTTCATTTTCATCAGCACAGGGGCTGAGCACCTTTCTGTAGTGTGTAACCACCACAGGACAGATTTGAACCTAGGATTTCTGGAGCTTAGCTTAGGAAACTCTACTGCTTGAGCTATAAAGCCAACTGGTTTTCAGCTGAGGCTGTAGAGCTCCCTTGTTCTTATCTCTTGCTGAAAGTGGTCTAAGTGCCACTATAAGGGACAGTAAACCACACCAGGACTATGTCTACACTGGCGGCTTCTTGCACAAGAACATCTTGCACAAGAAAACATCCACACTGCCATGTGCGAGCTGCGCTTTTACGCAAGAGCATCCAAGGCAGTGTGGACACTCTCTTGCGCAAGAATGCTCTGATGGCCATTTTAGCCATAGGGCTTTCTTGCACAAGAAATCCCTGCCGAGCGTCTACACCTCCCTCCTGTGCAAGAGCTCCTGCGCAAGAGGACTTACACCTGTTAAAAAACAGCATAGCTCTTGCGCAAGAAGCCCTCTTTTACCACGCCATACTGTAAATCTTCTTGCGCAAGAGCAGGCAGGCAGTGTGGACACTCTGCGGATTCTTGCACAAGAACGGCCATTGTTGCGTAAGAACCCGCCAGTGTAGACATTAGATGTGTGGCTTACAAGTGCATTAAGTTACATACTAGCATCCACCACATTTAATTCTTTCCTACTTTCTTTGTCTGTGGCTTTATTTATATACATTCTTTTTAGTTCGTGTGGAAACAAAACAGCTGAGAAACAAAGTTAATTTCAGCTTTAAATACCCACAGATGCTGAACACCACTCCAAAGGTCAAATAGGAGACTGTTCTTTACCCATGGGACACTATTTTCTCTCACCAAAACTGTCCCATTCTCAGGCACTTTTAACATTTAAAGTTTTTGGGGGCAAACCCTTTTCCCCACAAATGGAAATAGGGACTAAGATACTGAAAGTGCAACTTTTCTCTGGTAAGTGGCCAGTTAAGAACTTGGATTCTCCTCACCCTTCTTAGGAGAAGGTGGCTGTGCAACTTTCTGTCCTGCATTCTCATTTTAATTACACTGGGCCCCGGTGCATATAATAGCCCCTCTCTGCTAGATGTCATTATAACTTCAACAACATTTTACTCACCACAAGACAAAACAAACAAACAAACAAACAAACAAAAAGCCTGGAGCAGTTGTTACAGAAAAACTGCATGAGGTTCTGGTTTCAAACAATATCCAAGTACCAGTAAAAGCCTACTGGAAAATTGTATGCAAATTCAATTCAATTAATTATGGACTTAATCAAGATATGGAGTGGTGGAACCTTTATCAATGAAGGTGCTAACTACTTCTGAATGAAACAAAAAACAGGACTATGTAGCACTTTAAAGACTAACAAGATGGTTTATTAGGTGATGAGCTTTCGTGGGCCAGACCCACTTCCTCAGATCAAATTGTGGAAGAAAATAGGCATGACCATATATACCAAAGGGATACAATCAAAAAAATTGAACACATATAAAAAGGACAAATCAAATTTCAGAACAGAGGGAGATGGGGAGGTAAATGTCTGTGAGCTAATGATATTAGAGGTGATAATTGGGGAAGCTATCTTTGTAATGGGTAAGGTAATTAGCGTCTTTGTTAAGACCCTGGCATAAAGTGTCAAATTTAAGCATGAATGACAGTTCAGAGGTTTCTCTTTCAAGTCTGGTGTGAAAATGCCTTTGAAGTAGTATGCAGGTAATCAAGTCATTGAGACAATGCCCTTTCTGGTTGAAATGGCAAGAAACTGTTTTTTCTTTGTGATACTGTCTGATATCCGTTTTGTGTGCATTGATTCTTTGGTGAAGCGTCTGAGACGTTTGTCCAATGTACATAGACGGACACTGTCGGCACATGACAAATTATATTTCTGGATGAGCAGGAATATGTGTTCTTGATCTTATAACTGAATTGGTTAGGTCCAATAATGGTGTCAGCAGAGTAAATATGTGGACAAAGCTGGCAATGGGGTTTGTTGCAAGGAAAAGTTCCAGGGTTGGTATTAGTGTGGTATGTCCTGTGGCTGTTGGTAAGAATCATCCCGAGGTTAGGTGGTTGTCTGTAGGAGACTATGGGTCTGTCTCCCAGAGCCTCTCGGAGTGTAGTATCCTGTTCTAGTATAGGTTGAAGTTTATTGATAATATGTTGGACGGGTTAAAGTTGGGGGCTATAGGTGATGACAAGTGGTGTTCTATTGTTGGTTTTCTTGGGTCTGTCTTGAAGTAGATGGTTTCTGGGTATTTGTCTGGCTCTTTCAATTTGTTTTTTTTTTTATTTCTCCAGGTGGGTAATTGAGGTTTATAAATGCTTGGCAGAGATCCTGAAGTTTCTGGTCTCTGTCAGTGGGATTAGAGCAGATGCGGTTGTATCGAAGGGCTTGGCTATAGATGATGGATCGTATGGTGTGTTCTGGATGGGAACTGGAGGCATGAAGGTAACTGTATGAGTCAGTGGGTTTTCTGTAGAGAGTGGTATCTAATTTACCATTGGTGATTTGTACTGTGGTATCCAGGAAATGGATCTCTCTCGTGTAGAATGATCCAGGCTGAGATTGATGGTGGGGTGTAGGTTGTTAAAATCTCTGTGGAATGTCTCCAGTGTTTCTTGGCCGTTGGTCCAGATCATAAAGATGTCATCAATGTAGTGTAAGTTTAGAAGGGGTAAAAGGGGACAGGATCTGAGGAAACGTTGTTCTAGACTAGACTAACACGGCTACATCTCTATTACTTTCTGAATGGTATCCTTCCTGCCTTATCCATCCACTGACTTTGATCTTTAGCTACTCAGGTTTAGCACCCTTTCTCCTGATACTCTATGCATAGAGGTAGGGGGGTGGGCGACAGAACATCTTTCTCCCCCCGCCCTTCTCCTATTTATTTCAAGTTTCCTTTTCCTCTTCCTCTAATCATAACTCCGGTCATCTGAAGAAGTGGGCTGTGCCCACGAAAGCTCATGATACCATCTACATGTTTTGTTAGTCTATAAAGTGCTACCAGGCCATTTGCTTGCTGGTTTTTTTTTTTCCCATAATTTTATTCCCTCTGACAAAAATGAAGGAGGAAAACTGGGATGATGGTGTTCTTATTTAAACTTCCTGAAGTATTAAAGATTTCGTTCAGATAAAGCAGAAAGGAGATGTGAAGATTCAGGTTCAGTCTTATGTTGGCTATTGTAATGTGACTGATTTCATTATAGTTGCATACAGTTATATTGGGTGTGATTTTTACTAAATTATCCTTAATTATCACACCATATATATGAAATAAAATTTGTTTGGAAAAAATCATAATAGTTTTAAATGTTTCTCTCATTTGGAGAACTCCACAGTTGAAGGGTGCGGGGAAGGACCCTTGGCACATTAGCAGTCATTAAGTGCAGCCTAACAGTGTCACACAGCAATTCCAGTTAGGGGTTTGAGTTTGTTCTTATCCTCACAAGGTAGTAGTTAATGTTCTTTTTAAGGAATTCATCCTTCAGTAACTAATATTTTGCTCCATGAATTTGCGTAGCTTGTGTAGTGGTCAATGGTATGTATGACTATGTAACTGTGTAAACAAAGTTATTTTGTGATTAGAACAGTGACCACTCTAGCTAAGGTTGCAAACCAGTTTTCCTTGTAACTTGGTTTTCATCTCCTCTGAACTTAAAAATTTGCTCTGAATTTTTCTATTTGCTCCAGGTTTGGTTGGTTGCAAATCTGAGACCTGCTCCTTTACACACTATTCTCTTGGTTTAAAAAAACCCTCTCTAGACACAGTGTTTTGAGTGGGGCTAATGCAAAAGAGACTGAAATCAGACTTTGAAATTGTGAGCCTATACTTGGTTTGGAAACATATTAATTTGATTTTACAAATGTAAAACATGGTCATTAAACTTCATACTGACCATAAACAATAAAGATTTTCTTTAAATCCTCTCTTGAGCACAAACAGGCATGTTTAGTTAATAAAATGTGCAGATGTTGGTTCAAAGAATTACAGCGTTTGACAATAAAACAAATTGAGACCCTGATCCTGCAACTGAGCCTTGTATGGGCCTTTGCTCTCAGAGCCAGATGAACACCACATCCTGAATTTGAGGCTCCCAACATCCAGTGTGCTGGACTAGGGAAGAGAAGAAGTGGTGCTGAAGAAGCAAGTTATTCTGGAGATGTGACTGCAGCATGTGTAGGCATATCTGATTCAGCTTTAATTTACTTCTAGTAGCACACACTTTAGCTAAAGTCATGGCAATCTGGACTTCAGAAGCGGCTGGTCCACAGAGTACCCAGTGTTCTGGATAGGCTTGTAGCCCATGCTGAAGCCCCTGCTTCCCTGCTTTAGAAGCTAAGCTAGCTCAGGTATTGCTGCATATGCTGCAATCATACACCCAGACTGTAGCGTATACCCCATGAGGGAGCACTGGTTTGGAGGAAGAGGTCTCAGCAATAAGCAACATGAACTCTACTGCGATGGAGGCACTATTCTATTTTTTTTAATAAAAATGTCTTACTCCATATACTAAAAAGTACTAAATAGGCTCAATGTAGCATATTCCCTGTTTAGTGAAGCCTTCATAGCTTGTATTTTTCTTTCAAACTGCCACTGAATGAGAGTCTTCCTTGTGTGACCACATTAAAAAATAGTCACAGGATTAAAACGCAAGGGAAGTTTTATTTTATTCATATATTCAAATATCACTTAGTATGGTGGTTCTTTCTGAAACTGACTTTAAGATCCTATATGCAACAACATTTAAAGTACATTCCATCCTTATTTTCATTGCCTGTTAAACCTGAGAATGCATTTGATCTCAGACAATATGCAGCAGCTACTATTGTTCTATAAATTGCCAGTATTGGATTTTCTGTGTGAACATACTCTGAAAAGTATGCTGGCTGAATCTCTGGTCAATTCAGTCATTCTGAGAAAGCTCATAAAATCCCAGGAGAGTTGCAAAGAACAATCAATCCCTGCATCAGGAAGTAAAGAGGAAGTGCCAACCCAGTGGAAATTTATTTATTACAGGTTTGAAGGCTGCTGAAATAACAAAAAGTCTGACTTTACAGGCAAACAAGGCAGAAACAAAGGCAATGGGATTAATCTTGCTTTAGGCCAGTGAATGATACTCAAGTAAGTGTTAAAAGTATTTTTAAGTCACTCCCATAAAGTAAAAGGAAAAAAGCAATGTGGTAATATAAATTAAATTAGGCATCAATGAGAAACTTTCCTTGACCTAGCTCCTTGCAGGAAATTGGCTAAATGTAGCCCCTTGGCGCCAAGGAGGTCAGGAGCTTTGCGTCAGTGGTAATTCATTTTTCGTGACCACATTGTGTCGGGAAATCCCGATTCCCAGTGTTGAAGTGTTAAAACAAGACTTTGAACTGTATAGGATGTGTATACGATATGCTGAACGTGAATGAAATTTTAGTTCCTCAGCCTTGAAAGCAGTATACAATTTCTAAAAATAATTAAAAAGTATTACTCAATATCTTAATCACTTTATTTTACCGGGCTTAAAATAGCTTTTTTTGCATTGGTAGAAAAATTGGAATAAGAATACCTGATGCAATTCAAACTTGTTCTATTGTGGGATGGCCATTCAAACAAACCTGTTTGTAAAAAAAATTAAGTTAAACTAAAATTTAGACAAAACCAAAACTACTTAAAGCATTTGTCAATTGTAAAAAAAAACACATACACCTCCCCCCCCCCCCCCAACAGATGAATCCAATTCAGAGACTTCTCAGGTCAGAAGGAACCATTATGATCACCCAATCTGATGTTTTGTACACAAGTCAAAAATATCTCACCCAGTAATTTATCAAGCCCATAACTTCTATTTGGGCTCTAACATATCATTCTAAAAGACATTCAGTCATGATATAAAGAATTCTACTCATGGGGAATCCACCAGCATCTGTGGTCAATGGTTAATTACCCTCACTATTAAAAACTCCGCTTAATATACAACTTACATGAACAGCAACTGACATTGGCAGTGTGAGATAGGTGCCACACGATTGACAGTTTTCTTTACTGCTCTTTGGCAGATTATATTTATGGACAATTGAAGGTTGTCACATAAGGTTCATTATGCTCCCAGTTTAGGACTTATTTTAGTATACATGCTGCAGCATTCTGCATTAGCTTCAACTTCTGTATGTTTACAAGCTGTGTGCTATCTAATCTCAAAGTGACAAAAGCAGAGATAATCATAGCAAAGTCCACTTCGGAGGGAAAAGATTGCCCTCTTCTCACCAAATGCAGTTTAAAAAAAAAAGACACCATCATTACAATTGTTGCCTGTATCCAGGTGCAGCCTGTGATTTGACAACACTATCAAACTCTGCATCCTTTTTACGAATGATGGTTACCAGCCGTCAGTGGAAAATGCCAACCTATGCTCTGACAACCCTTCAGCTGTATCCCCCATTCCAACTCCGTTTTGTCTGGATGAAGTTGCAGCCAGCTAGTTCTCATCCTCACCCAAGTTCTGTTGAAAAATGTACAAGGAGAGGTGTGGTAGGGGAAGAGAGGGAATGAGTCAGGAGCACTGAAGTTTGGAACCGAGAGGAAGGCAGCCAGTTCTTCTGGAAGTTCAAAGCTGTATCTTGATGGCTAGGCAAATCTGAGTTGGCATAAGAGGGGAATGCCCTGGGACAAGCTGATGCCCCTGTTATAATCTTTGACAGCCAGGGCATAGATACTTAAAGCACATCCAGGATCTTTTCCCAGGGATGTATCAAAGTTTGCAGCCCCAGGCATGGTGGGGACTTAAGAAGTCTCCAGGAGAAGACAAGACCAAAAGATACATGAATCATCTGGAACAGGGAGGATCAATAGCTATCTACCAAAAATCTTGAACTGGGGAGCTGAATTATTCAGGGACAATGGATATACTTTCCACCTGAGGAACAAATATATAATTTTGATCAGTGTTAAGGAAGGAATGGATAACTATTTAGGAACCTATCTAAAGATGAGGGTAGGCAGCCAAGTTACTTGCTGGTGACTCATGCTGGCATGAGTTCAGATATTCATTCCAGGAGTACGCAATAAACTGGAATTGAAAACAGATTTAGGAGAAGGCATCCATCCCATAAAGTAAAGGTGGGCAAATACCAGCCCATGGGCTGCCAGCACTATAGTTACTTGCACCTTTGCAGGTATGGCTGATTGAAGCTCCTGTTGGTCATAGATCACTGTTTCCAGCCAATGGGAGTTGTGGGAAGTGGTGTCCTGGTCTGTGTTGCTTCCCATAGCTCCCATTGGCTGGAAATGGTGATCTGCGGCAAATGGGAGCTGCAATTACCCCTACCTGTGGAGAGATAAGTAACTATAGCAGTGGCCACCTTCCTGTAGTTAACCCATCTTTTTATTGCCCATCCCAGCAATAAAGGCAGTGGGGAATGGGTCTGGGGTTCCTAATGTCTGTTAGGAGGCAACACCCTTTCCCCAGCACCTTAACCCTTACAGGAGGAAAAGGCAGTGGAGCCCTGCAACAGGATGGGAGCAGTTGTGGAGATGTGATTCTCTGGTGGCAGCCCTCCACTGGACAGAAATGATTAAGGAAGGAATCATGACCTCCATGGAATGAGTTATTCCTGGACAGTTCTCAGCTAAGTTTGTTAATAAAGTGGTAACCTAACTAAACCACATCACTTGCAACTCGTCTGTCTTCTCACACAGCCTGAACAAGAGACAATTCTGCTCCAGTTGGGCCAGAGAGATGAGAAAGAGAGAGCTGAGAGCGGCACTCTCTGAAATTGTCGTAGTGCTCTGTTCTCAGCACAGCTGTCTCCAAATTTAGACACATGTGCCAGATAAAACATTAACTAAAACAAGGTTTAAAAAGACAAGCTATTGTCTGTTTCACAGCCCTATAGCAGGCATCTGGTATCCCAGTTAACCAATAAACAACAGGATCATAGTTAAACCAACAAACACACACAATTAAAGTATTGAGCAATCAAGTATACATCTTCGAGGCAATCCCTGCTTAGCCTGACAAACAGTAAGAAAACCTGTTGCTCAAAGAAGTCCTGATAATACAGTTTAAAACTACACCATGAATAAGTGTGACTTATGTTTTCTATTTGCCTTCTTGTCTCTTTCCCAATTTGATGTAGCACTTAACTAGAGCAAAACAATATGCAGAAAGCAAAGTATCAAGACAATATTCCCATCTCACATCTAATGGGAAAGAAAAGTAAAGAGAAGAAAAGACTCCACCTATAAGCACACTATGTTCCCTTAAATTCACTGACAATATCTGTTCCCTCGCTGTCATGGGACAGACTGACAGCTCACATTCCAATAGCCTCTGGACTTCTCCTACACAAAGGTACTGGACTATGGAACCACTGCAACATTTTATTTAGTTGAAAACTGAACTAAGCTTGCCTCTGATACTCTGTACAGGCTATGCAACTTATGTCCCATCAGAGGGTGACCAGATGTCCCATTTTTAAAGGGACAGTCCCATATTTAAGCTCTCCTACAGGCGCCCCAGCATTTTTTATTTTTTTGGTTAGCAGGCCATTTGTCCTGTGTTTTTTTTACTCCCCCCTTCCATTAGTACTGGTGGGTCCTACTGCTGTCTGGATCCTCTCTCACCAGCTTCTGACCCATCCTTGGTGGCAGGGGGTCTAGTGGCTGATGATGAGGCTGAGAACACAAGGCTGGTTGCTGGACAGAGCAGCAACCTGCAGGGCTGCCCATTTACCCTGCTGGTCCATGAGTGTACTCCCTGCTGCATACTGGCTTTTGGCCAGCACATTCTTGCTCCCCCATCCTGGCTGCTTCCTGTGGTGGCTGGGTACTTGTCACCTCTTCTGCCGATCTGTTGGCCCTTTACACACTTCTGCTCCCACTCTTATCTCACTGCTGTGCCATTAGCCCCACTGCTCCCCCATATCACCCCCAGAAGCATATGCCCCACTCCCAGCATTGTGCGAGGAACCAGCCCCTGGTTAGATCATTCAGCCTACCAACAAACTAGTTGGCAGGCTCCTTTTTTCCCCCTGCCTCTCACTGGGATGGCACCCAGGGAAAGCTCAAGAGCTGGCCTGGGCGCTGGCTTAGGAGAGGCAAAACCCAGCATGTTCTAAAGCCCCCTACAGCACTGGCATGGGGAAGGTTTTCCACCCCTCAGTTAAGCTATGCAGTGGTGGGGAGGAAGCTATTTCCGGCATGTTTGCGCCACACTTTTTCTGGCTCCACAGAAGCCCCCGAAACAAGGGCATAGCACCCTCTTGACATTTTTCCCCTGCCCTAAAACCTGCCCCCCAAGGAGTGTGTCACATAGGCACCCTCCACTGCGGAGCCATTTCTCTGGCCCCTGTAGACAGATTCTCTGAGACCTGGTGCACAACATATCCTTATGACTTAACCCATAATCCTGTCCCCTAGCTAACGAGTGGGTAGGAAGGGGTTATGATAGTAGCCAGGAGCAGCTTGGACCTGTTTGCTGCCTTCAGATACGGTGCAGGCAGAAAGGAACAAGTTGTTTTCAGCCACAGGGGAGCAGTGGAGTGGGAAGGAAGAGATGACCTCTGCAAAAACACAGGCCAGGTCATTCTTACCTCTCCATTCCCACCCCCACCTCCCATGGCTGCAAACAGCTTCATCCCTTCCCTCCCACACAGTTCTGAAAGGTTGCTGCTGGCTATGGTCTAGTGTGAATCCTGACAGAAATCATGGGGGCTGTTACCCTGGTGCTCCCCACATGATGCCTCGAGAAGACACAATGCCAGGTACCAGGAAAGATGGGTCCCTCCCTGGAGCTCAGACAGGCATGGAGGGCAGAGAGCACTGTGCAGGGAGAGTTGGGTCAGATTGGTCAGTCACCCCTTCCGCATGTAAGGGAAAGGTATGTCACTTTTCCCCATGCAAACCTTAAAGATAAGGCAGCAAATAAAAAGGTCTCATAGAATCATAGAACACTAGAATTGGAAAGGACCTAAAGAGGTCATCAAGTCCAGTCCCCTGCCCTCACGGCAGGACCAAGCACCATCTAGACCATCCCTGATAGATGTCCGTCTAACCTGTTCTGAAATATCTCCAGAGATGGCGATTCCACAACCTCTCTAGGCAATTTATTCCAGTGTTTAACCAACCTGACAGTTGGGAAGTTTTAACCAATGTCCAACCTAAACCTCCCTTGCTGCAGTTTAAGCCCATTGCTTCTTGTTCATGTACACAGTATTTTGTCTAATAGGGACTCTGTCAACTTGATGTTAATTTGAATGTTAGTACTGCATAGTTCCAGTTGATTACCATTTAACTCACTTAAAATTACTCATATTTACGAAGTATCCCATATTCACCATAGGGAAATATGCCCTCCCTATTCAGTTACACCAGTAAACTATGATGGAATTGTCTGCAGTCTGCTGGAGACATGGCTATTCTCCTTTCTCCTGGCTGCTGGAGCTGCACCTCTCCCATGCCCATCACCCGACTCCTGCCCCCCCTCTGGAACTGCCTGGTTTCTCCACCTACTTTTGAGAGTGTGAATTTGCCACCCACATGGTTGGGCAGTGGCCTATGTGAAATTAGATGGCAATAATAGTTCAGTTACTTTTGGATTTTTGTCTGTCTGACAAAGTCCATCAGCACAGTTGTCGTAACAACTGGAAATCTCAACAGAAGCTTGTGGGGGGAGGGGGGGGAGGGGGGGAGGGGAGATAATAACTGACACTAAATTACAATGTAGATATTGGTAATGAAAATGCAGGGAAGTTGCCACACTGTCTGTGTTGTACTTAGAAGGCTTTTTACCTGGCTACTTGATGCAGTTATTTTTAAAACTAGTATTAGTTGTAAACAATTCTGCAACTATATTTCATTACTGGTTATGAGCTAATTTTAACAAGACTCATTGATTATGCTGACCTTTTGTCATTGGTAAGCATTTATGGGAAGAAAATGGGTGCTTTTGCTACAAACTGACATAACTGGATCTACTTGGAATATTCTGAAAGAACTCTTCTCAGAGAGAAGAGGGTATTTAAAAAAAAAAAAATTCACAATGCTCATTGCCTCAAAACAATTTTTAAAAACAAAGAAAGAATTAGAAACCAGTGAAGATGCTGGGCTTTTTCTCTGTTTTGACAGTGAAAGGAATGCTGTGGGAGAAGCAAGCGAGAGCTATGTTGTGGGAGAAACCTGTAGGCATCTGACTACGTTAATTAGTCAAACATTTTGGAAGCAAGTATTTGACATTTCCCAAGGTGGCAGTCTGCTGTACTCTCTTCTCTGAATAAATTCATTATACAATAGCTAGCATTTGGGGGGGGAGGGAGACTATACTAAACATTACTTGTATTTGGTTATTTGTGAACAATTATTGGCACACAAAACACTCAGTTGTGGCTTATAGGCCTTGGCCTATGTCCATCCCACCAGTGAACAGTCCAGAGGCATTCTGCCTCAAAGGAAGAAATCCTCTGTTCGTCCTGGGCTATAGAGAATTGCTATTGTTGAAAGTAAACATTGTTCATTCTGTATGATACCTCATATGAACGAAGACACACCAGTAAGATTAAGGGGTTCGTAGTGCAGCCTTTGCTCACTCTTATCTCAGACCCCATCTGTAAAATGTGAATAATAATTTTTCCCTGCTTCAGAAATGTTGACTTCAAGGTGACTTGTCATCGTAACTCCTCACTAGTGAGAGGCCCAAAGTGATTTACCCAAGGTCACAAAGCATGTGATAGAACCAGGCACTGAAAATCTCTCTTCTGTCCCAGTCCTCAGTTACTAAAGCACATCCTCTCTCTAGATAGCTCTGCAGGGCTGCCTACTACTAAATTGTAAAACAATTTAAAAGAAACTGCCAGAACTGTGGTGCATTGCTCACAAGAAACGCACACTCTGGCAAATGAGCCTTTCTACAAGATTTCCTTAGCTGACTGCTGTGGCCCCAAAATATTTGGGATTAAATATGAAGCTGAAGTCTTCCATACATCAGCAAAGGAGGAGACAAATCAACTAAAGCACAGGACCTGCAGAAACTAAAAGTAATGTTGTTGAAACCCTAATGTAGCTCTCAGAATCAGGTTCTCCTGGTGATTCTGGACAGGATTTTGGTCAGGATGGAGTCTGGAATAAAGTGGTGAGGTGGGATAAGAGGTTATAACCTCCCGCAGTACTTTAAATTAAAGAACATTGAACAGAAAAGCCCACAAAAAATTGTGAACATTTCCTATTTGGACATGGACTGCAATTTCTGGAAAATCCAAAGAGCAGTCTGCAATGTAGATAAATAATTGCAAGACAGATCATCCATAATTCTGACAATGTTCCATAGGCATGAATTAAGCTTCACAACTTCCTAATGAGGTAGGTCGTGTTGACAAATGCAGAAACTGAGACACTGAAAGGTGTTCCATGACTGAAGTTCACAATGATGTGTATGTGCGCGCACACGGTCTGAATCTCCACCTAGAGACTCCCATACGATCATAAAAGGCCTTTTGGAAACTTTTGCTAAAGTGTGCATTTCTTGTGAATAATTCATCACAGTTCTGGCTATTTCTTTTGTTTTATTTATTTATTCCTTCTACCCCAAATAGCTTGTAAGGGGGAGAGGGATACAATCAAAATATTAAAATAATTAGTTCTGTAAAACGGCTGCAAATTTCGGAAAATCCTCTACAGTAGAGCACAGCTTAGTCTTACAAAGACAGTTCATTTAAAAAAAAAAAAAGCCATTGGCTACCTGCAATATTTAATGAGGTGATTTCAAGTTAAATATTCAGTACAGCTGAGGAAACCAAGGCAGTGACAGTCTCCCTATGGGTGCTCCACCTTAGGTGACTAAGGAGCAGTACCCATGAACCAGGTAAGTGCTTCGATGAGGTGTCATTGTGCACCGCATTGAGGACGGTGTGTCCAAAGTGGTTAACCCGGGAGGGGTGACTGTCCCAAGTATAGTGCTTCACAAATGTGTGAGCAGAGGACCATATTGCCAATCTGCAAATGTCCATGAATGGGATACTGTATATATAGGCTGTAGAGGCCGAAATGGCCCTAGCTGACTGGGCCCACATCTGAAAAGGAGGTGGTTGATCATAAGTAGAGTAAACTAATCTGATACAGTCTACTATCCACCCAGATATTCTCTGGGTGGAAACTGGCATGCCCAGGGACTTCTCTGTGGTCGAGACAAACAGTTTGTTTTGTGGAACAATTTCGTTCTGTCCAAGTAAAAGTCAACCGCCCAACGGGTGTCTAGAGTGTGCAGCACAGCCTCCCTGGCATTGGCATGGGGCTTCAGGAAGAAGACAGATAAGTCTATGGCCTCGTTACAGTGGAAGGGTGTGGAGACCTTGGGGAGGAACTTTGAGTGAGGACAGAGAACAATCTTGTCTTTGCAGAATATTGTGAATGGAGGGTCTACCATGAGAGCACCAATCTCACTGACTCTCCTAGTAGATATCAGTGCTACCAGCAAGGCCACTTTCATGGATAGGTGGAGCCTGGAGAATGTTGCCATAGGTTCAAATGGTTTAGTGATGAGAGCCTGCAGAACCAAATTAAGGTCCCATGCCGGAGTAGGAGGCCTGTTAGGTGGGTAAGTACTCTGTGTACCCCTTAAAAAGCATTGGGTCATTGGACGGGTGAAGACTGATTTATTATCAATAGGTTGATGAAGAGCTGTTATGGCTGCCAGATGGACCTTCAGAAAGCAGATTGACAGACCCGAGTCTTAACTCCAGGATATATTGTAAAATTGCCATCAGCAGAACTGTGGTTGGTTACAACCTTCTTCTCCATCCATTGTGAGAACCTTTGCCATTTGTAAAGGTAAGCCTTTCTTGTCGATGTTCTACAACTGTTCAGTAATATCTGTTTGACTTGTCCCAAGCATGTTGCTTCTAGCAAGGTGAACCATTGAAGAGCCACGCAAGGAGGTGGAGTGCCTGTAGGCTGGGGTGGCGAAGATGCCCATGCTCCTGGGTCAGGAGATGAGGAAGAAGGGGGAGACACCATAGTTGTCTTGTGGACATAAGGATTACTGTGGCTGTCTCCGGTCTGATTTTGTTGACTGGTAGGCATAGGAAAGCATTGTGTTCCACTGTATTGTAAATGCATCTCCCAGGGAATGCTTGCCAATGCCCGCACGTGAACAGTACTGTGAACACTTCTTGTTGGCATTGGTTGAAGACAAGTCCACTGTGGGGAACCCCCAATGAGTAAACAGCTGCTGTAGGATCATTGTGTCCATCTCCCATTCATGGGTGGACTTGAAATTCCTGATTAGGTTGTCAGCAGTGAGATTGTTCTTGCCCAGTAGGTATAAGGCCTACAGGTATATTTTGTGAGCTACGTACCAAGTTGAGAGGCAGCTTCCCTGCATAGATGGTAGGATCTGTTCCCCCCTTGCTTGTTGATGTAAAACATTGCTTCCAGGTTGCTCGTAAAAATCTGAACCATGCAGCTGTGTATTCGATGTAGAAAGTGTTGGCATGCGTAGAATACCTCCCAGAGTTTCAATACATTTATGTGCAGGTTGGATTAAACAGAAGCACTGTATATTGGAAGTGTGCCCTGCCAACTGTGAAGCTAAGGAATTTGCAGTGAGAGGGGTGAATGGACACGTGAAAATATACATCCTGGAGGTTGAGAGTCGATAACCAATTGTCTTTGGTCAAGGCAGGGATTATGGTGGATAGGGTGACGATTTTGAATTGCTGTGGTCATGTATGCCTGTTGAGCCTCCTGAGATCAAGAATTGGTCTCCATCCTCTCCCCTCCCCTTGATTTCTTTGTGGTGAGGAAATAGTGGGAGTGGAACCTCTTCTCTTCGTATTGCTGTGGTACATATTTCACTTCACCAAGATGGAGTAGATGTTCGATCTCCTGGAGGAGGACGGTCATGTGAGACGTGTCCCTGAAGAGAGACGGGAAAGGTGAGTGGGAAGGAGGAGTAGAAGAAAAGGGGATGCAGTACCCATTCTTTACAATGTTCAGTACCCATCTGTTGGTAGTGATGGAGTACCATTGGCGGTAAAAGGATGCTAGACATTTCCGAAACAGGTAAAGGGGGTGAGGTTGCCCTGAACAAAGATTTGTTACCAGACTCTCGACATAACCTTCAAAATATTTGTCTTGAAGTAGGCAGTTGGGAGGTGAAGGGTTGGTCAAAACTTTGTCCTAGTCTGGCGTTATCTTCTGTTGTCAAACTGCCTTTGTGCTTCGCTGAAAAGTGTTGCTCTGAGTAAAGTTTCTTTCCTGTTTATGTTTTACTGCAAGGACATGAATACCAAGCATTTTCAAGGTAGCGTGGGAGTCCTTCAGGGAGTGAAGGGAGGCATCTGTGGTGTCAGTAAAGAGTTTGGATCCCTGAAATGAGAGATCTTCGGCCATGGCCTGACCCTCGTATGGAAAACCAGACAGGTGTAGCCAAGACGACCTCATCATCATCGCAGTCACAACAGATCAGGATGCAGTGTCAGAAGCATCAAGCGCAGCTTGAAGAGCCGTGCATGATATCAGGGTGCCCTCATTAATACTGACCCTGAATGTGTCTCTTTTGTCCTTAGGTAGCGCTTCAATAAAATGTGTCATCGAAGATGTGGTGTGTATACTTAGCCAGCATGGCTGTATAGTTCGAGATGCACAGCAATAGGGACACAGAAGAATATGCCTTTCTCCCCCATGAGACAGAGATGTTTCCATTCTCTTTCAAGGGGGGTAGTTCTCGTCGCAGCCTGTTTGCCCCTTTGGATCACTACGTGGAATTTGGAGTTGGATGCGAGAATAAGTAGTCAGAACCTTGGGATGCAACATAATATCTGCAGTCTGACCTTCTGCAGACAGGTAGTGTCATAGCTGGTGTCTGCCAGAGCACTTTGGCTGGGTCCATGAGGGCTGGGTCCATAGGAAGTGCCAGTTTGTCTGCTGGGGAGGCATGCAGGATATTAGTTAATGTTGAAGCTAACCTATGAGACTTCAAGAATGTCTGCTACCCTTCTGTACAGTTCTTGGAAGGATTTAAAGCCATCTCCCACTGTGGGAGGGAGGCAGAGGCATCAGAGTATCATTGGGGGAAGAAGATAATATGTGTGTAATTGGGTGTGAAGAAACTGTAGACTCATCAGTTGAAGGAGGCTCGTCCTCCTCTTGCCACCGAGAAGTATCCAGTGATGGTATGGAAACCATCAGTGGTACAGCTGGGGTTGGTTGTGGTTGCGGCTGCATCTGTTGTGGCTGCTGGATCCTGTAAGGAGCCCAGAATGGCCAGTTAGCTGGCATAGGGATTGGAGGTGGGACCCACTGGGATACTGGTTCTTGCATCTGCTGCCAGTGTTGCAGACGAGTTGAGGAGTGCCTCGGTGTATGAGCGCTGATGGGTTCATAATCTTCATTGCTTGACAATGGTGGTGCTGAGCCTACAGAAGTCAATAAGGTAAACTTTCTAGAAGCTGGTGTACCATCGGTGCTGAATAACGGAGTGGTCATCATGGACGTCACTCTGAGCTCCTTATCTGTCATCAGCAGGAGCAGTGCCAGTGTTGATGGTACCGATGGAATCGAAGATGGCAGTACTGGCAGGTACCTGCGGTGCTGATGGCACCCACTGAGCAGCAGATTGCTTTTGTGGTCTCAGTACCGGAGGCAGCATAGGTACCGACGGTGTGGTGTGCAACTTAGGCTTTTTCGGTGGAACGTCTTTGTGATGTGTTTTTGGCTTGGCCTTATTGGGTGCTGAATCAGAGGCGAGCGGTGCTGTTGGCGCCAACTTTGACTTGGGCTTGTCCAGTGCCCTGTCAGCTGTCTTTGCTAGGTCCTTGGACCTTCGGGAGCCATGAGATGATGATGGTCCCGGTACCTCCCTATCTTGGGCCCTAGAGTGGGTCAGTGCTGGGGGTATTTTAGGTGTTTGTCCCTGTTTTTTTGAGGGGGAGTCACCTTTGCCCAAAGAATAAGATCTCTTCCTGGATGGCTCTAGGGAAGAGTCTTGAGTGGCAGAGGCAGATGAGGCTGCCTTCTCAGATATAGCCGCTGGGGAGGGCTGCTGAGGTGGAATAAAATGCTCCAAGTCAGAGGCTGGCCTTACTGTACTTTCTAGGGAGAACAACTTCAGTTGTAGCTCCCTGGCCTTCTGTGTCTGGGCCGTCAACTGCTTACAATGCTGGCAGTGATCTGTGGAGTGCACCTGGTCCAGGCACTGAACACACTGTGACTGCCCGTCCAAAATAGGACTAAAGAGTCTACAGGAGAGGCAGCATTTAAAGCCTGAAGAACCCGGCATCCAAGGGAGGTGGATTGTTAAGGCATAGAAATGTGGCCTTCATGGACCAAAATTAAAAAATATTTTTTTCTTCTAAGAATGAACAGTAACTGTTTAACTATCAAGTACAAAACTGAAAACTAACAGGTAACTATGCCTATACTACTCTAAAACAGAAATCTATGTTGGAGAGCACAGAGGTTCCAACTGACACCGGTGGTGGCAAAGAAGGAACTGAAGGGACGAATGCTGTGCATGCATAGTAGCGGCACCGGACATGCCCTCTGCTCCATGTGCACAGTCCACCGGAGGGCACTGCTACCAAAAATCTTGGACTAGGCACGTGGTAGCACCCCAACACCTAAGGTGGAGCACCCACAGGGACACTCCTTGAAGAAGAAGCTGTGTATACCTAGTAAACTTGATCACACCTGACAGTTTCATCAACAATGAGGTTAAAAGGAGATGTGCTGTGAGTGCTGCAAAGAAATTGACTAATATTATAGAACATTATAAAAATATTACATTTGTTACCAAGTTACATTTTTTCACATCAGTCATCAGGAAACAAATGCACTAATTGAAACAAACATCAGAAGGCAGAAGAGATGAGAGTTCTTCAAAAAATGGCAGGTATAAAGTGGAATGATTTAAAAACAAATGAAAAATGTAAAAAATAGAAGATATGAAGTCAGGGTATGAGATTGGTTCTCATCAACAAGATTAGGACAGCATGTCTGCAAAGACATGGTGGGAGGAGAGACTTGAATCTCACAGACTGCTTCTTTGGAATAAATTATTTTAAAAACAAAATTTTCTGTAGATTAATTTGGCTTAGAGAAACAGAGAAAAACTGATAATTCTGCAAGCAGCTATAATACACTCCCCTGATTGTTTTCATCGCTTCATTAATGAATAGATACAAAATCAAAAGAGATCCATTATTCTCGTTTGATTCTCTGCAGCACCTAGACACTCTGATCCATATTCCCTACTATGTAGAGTTTCAACTTAGCATAGCAGAACACCACTGGGGACAGCTCACACTAGTATCACAGCATTGTCAATCCCACAGTACTTTTGTGCTCTCCGTTGGTATAAGTATTTTAGGGCAATACCAGCCACATGCCCTTTATCTCCATCATACCCTTTGAACCAGGTTGAGGTCATGAAAAAGTTGGTGCAGAGCTAACCTACATAACAGAGCTTCATCACACTAGAGGTTCTCTTAGCTAGTCAGCATAACGTGGCTAATATACATTAGAGTATGGGTGGGCAATAAGCAGCTCATGGGCCAGGGTTACCAGGGTTAGCCCTTGGCAGGTTGCTGGTGCTTTATTTACCTGCACACCTACAGGTACGGCTACTTGCAATTTTTGTTGGCTGCGGTTTGCCATTCCCAGCAATTGGGAGCTGTGGGAAGCGATGTCCCAGTCTGTGCTGCTTCCCACAGCTCCTACTGGCTGGGAACGGCAATCTGCAGTCAACAGGAGCTGCGAACAGTCATACTTGTGGATGCTCAGGTAAATAAATGCTGGCTAACCCCGGTAAACTACCTCTAGCTTACTGACCCTGCCTGTGAACCCCATTCTCCTCTCACAATGCATCTGTATAAATGAGGGGTAACTTGGTAAAAAAGTGAGTGCAGGTACATTAGTATAAGTGTAAATGTGAGAATACTTCATTTGCTTTTCAATATTCAATGGTCACATTAAAGATGTTACCTTACCCATCTTGTCTGTCTAATATCCTGCGACCAGGAGGGTTACAACACAACACCACACACACAAGCAACTACAAATTAGTCAAGGTGCATTCAGCCTATGAAAGGAGCCCTGTGTGGGTCCAAACTGAAATCCACATTTATCTAAAAATGGATGCACACAAACTCACTCCTCTCACTCTCTTTCCCGCTCATCACACCACACAGATTTACAAGATTGTATGGTTTTGGACCCTAAACAGTTTGTCTCTCTAACTTGATCATCATACTCAAGTGCTACCACACATACCTGGTGCATCAGGCAAAGCACAAATTGGATGCTGTCCCATATCCCAAGGATGTTATTATGAAGTGTCAACTTTCCACTTTATTTTTTTATTAGTCTCCAGGGTTGCATAATTTTGACAGCTGCTAAACTCATTTTCCTACAGTTTTAACAACTTTAAAAACAAAGAATCATCACAGGGGGAGAAATTCTGCATTTCTTAGTGCCAGCAGCAGGCTTTGCCTCCCACAGTTCAAAATGTAACAGACTAGGACAATGGCAAGGAAGGGCTTTATTTTGTTTGTTTCCCTCCAACAAGATAGAGCAAAAGGTTCCAAGAGCTGCACTGAGCTTATTTCCTCTTAATTTGTCTCCTGCTACTTATGAAAATCAACATCTAGGTGTTTTCTAATTATTCATTCTTACCCGAGATATTTTTATCCCCTTCTAATAAGCTACAGGTTAGCTGGCTTGATTAAATCCTTTAACAGTTACCCATTCTCCAAACCAAACATTTTCTGAAGTATAAGTGTCTAAGGCAATCTGTAACTCCTTCCCTTTCATTCCCAAAACTTGTCTGATCTGAAGCTTCTCAGCTGCCTTGTGCATAAAGAAAATTTGAAGGACATTGAAAAGCACAGCAGCAATTAGCATACTATAAAAATACTGCAAGTGAGAGGGGCAGGGTGTTTGCCAGTCTGTGAAAGGACTGCCCACTCATCCTTCCAATGCCATTGGAATAGGGTAAGCACAACATTCTTGCATGGAAAAGGCTCGCTGAGAGACTACATCTGCCCCATGACAGAGAGAGAACTACTTCTCCATACTAGTAAGGAGCAAAGAAGTCCTCTGAAAGATGGTTAGGTCAGTTGCACATCCAAACAATTATCAAAGCAATGCTTAGCTGCCAAATGTTTGAGGTTCTTACTAACGATAGATGAAAGTCTGGAATGAATAAACATCTTCAGATGACCAGTCATCTGAAGACATGGGCTGTGCCCAGGAAAGCTCATGATACCATCTACATGTTTTGTTATCTATAAAGCGCTACCAGACCATTTGTTGTTTCAAAAGTTGAATGTTAACTCATGCAAGAGCCTTGATGGTTGGCCCAAGAAATTCCAAAACGTGAACAATCCCATTTGTGACCAATATCTACAATCAGAACAGATTGCAGGATGGGGGCTTAACTTTGCTGGTGTCTTTTCATTTTTCAGTCTAATTCTTCACCATCCTTCAATCTGCTGTTCTAAAATGCTGTGACTGAGGAATCTTCAGAGCAAAGCCTATTGCCTGAACCTACACACACTTCCACCAGCTCCTTCCACGACTGATTGTACAGCTGTTTTGTCAGGCGATGCATATCCCTATAGGACACCCACAATGCCATTCTATAGGCACTTTATCCTGCATCTAAGGTGCTCTATTCTAGTTGAGCCAGTGCACAAGCTGATCCTAGCGTGACTGAAAACAAGCTCTCTTCTCTTATATTGGTATCTTTGGGCACCATAATTTGCCTGAATTATGCCTCTTTCTGGACTATGCATCGTTACGAGTCACCATGCATGACCATCGATACATTTTTAACACAGTGGGGGTATATGATTTCCTCAGTACATAGCAGCTTTTCCCAGCCGTATGGACTCAAATGCCCATATGCATCTAATGCTAAAATTTGGCACTTATAGCTTGGGCATGTAATTATAATTCAGATAGCTATGCACTGCCTGCAACTACGGCCAAGCACTGATTTTATAGTTAATTTGAAATCTCTTATTCTCCATTATGTCAATTTTTTACATATTTTTGGCAATCCATTTTCTTAAAGGCTCTGTAAATCTATGGCTCCATGCCATTCACCGCCATGTGAGGCCTTGGCTTCACAATCCAGTGGTTTTCCTCTTGATTTCTACAACTGGCAGGCATCTGTGTGTGAGTGCGTATAAACTGCTGCAAGGAACATAACTTCATTAGGGCTGTTACCAGGGTGGGGACAAGCTGGGCAGCAACTCAGGACCCAAAGCCATAGGGGTGAAAAAATGGGGAAGGAGGACAAAAGGTGATGCATGGGGAGGCACACAAAGTCACATGCTCCCCTCAGATTCTTGCCTTCCATTTAGCACAGAAGTTTTCAAGTTGCCCTCTAGTTTGAAAATCTCCATGCTAAATGGAAGGCAGCAGTCTTGGGATGCAAATATGCTTGTTCACCCTGGGCACTAACATGTCTAATTACAGCTCTAGAATAGTGACAGAGATGCAGCCGTGTTAGTCTGGTGTAGCTGAAACAAAAAAAAGACAGAACTATGTAGCACTTTAAAGACTAACAAGATGGTTTATTAGGTGATGAGCTTTCGTGGGCCAGACCCACTTCCTCAGATCAATATGTGGAAGAAAATTGGCACAACCATATATACCAAAGGGATACAAACAAAAAAATGAACGCATGTGAAATTGACAAATCAAATTTTAGAACGGAGTGAGGGTGAGGGGGGAAGGTTAGTGTCTGAGGAAATGACAGGGGTGATAATAGGGGAAGTTTCTGTGAGGTAATGACATTAGGGGTGATAATTGGGGAAGCTATCTTTGTAACGGGTGAGATAATTAGAGTCTTTGTTTAAACCCATACATAAAGTGTCAAATTTGTATCCTTTTGGTATATATGGTTGTGCCGATTTTCTTCCACATATTGATCTGAGGAAGTGGGTCTGGCCCACAAAAGCTCATCACCTAATAAACCATCTTGTTAGTCTTTAAAGTGCTACATAGTTCTGTCTTTTGTTTTAATTACAGCTTTGTTCTCTATATCTATAAATAACAAGTGTGGCAAGGACCTTGCCCAGGCCCCTTGCCCTGGGACCCCTTCTTCAGCCTCAAATCACCAGGAGACCCTCTCTTATGCAGTTACCTGTGTCTTTTTATTGCATGTGCCAACTTCTCACCACCTTCTATTTACAGAGCTTGGTTTTCCCACCAGCTAACTCAGCTATCTTCTTCTGGCTGGGGTACACACACTCAGCTACTCTCTGGCTCCTCCCTTTCACTTCCCCTCTGGCTGCCTTATCTAGTCCTCTGCTTCCATTAGCCCTGCAGGCCTGGTCTTGCTCAGCTGGCAGTAATTGTCCTTTCCAGCCAGGCTGTAGTGGCAGAGCTCTGGCTTAGCCAGCAGTCTGTCACACAAGCAAATGGCAATTACAAATCTCACATCCATTAAGAAAAGATCTGGCTATTATGTAGGCTGAGATGCAGGGAAAGACAGATGGGAAAGAAGAAAAGTTTAAATTTTCACGAATGAAAAATATTTCAATTAATTAGAAAAGTCAGGTGCACCAGTTGGCCATGTCTCTTGATGCAGCTGATTCATACACAAATAAAGCAAGCACTCACTGATGTTGGCAGTAATGCAAGAGTTACTTTTTTTTTTTTTTTTTTTTAAAGGATAAAATGTTCTTGAACAGTATTTTGGTGAGCTAAGATGGTTCATTTTAATGTGTATTTTATTGTGTCTACATTTTAGCTGGACAAAATTGACAACATTTGTTCTTGTGAAAGTAAACAAAGTTGCAGTTCTCCATCTATGTTTGGGTTTTCAAATGCATCCTCAGCACATTTGAGGCTGTTGAAAGAGTACAGAATCTCTTCACTTTTGATGTTTTAGGGAGCAGTGCAAGAGAATTTTTCTGCACCTAAAGTTCTCTCTCTTGGAGATGCAAACTGAATTTTTGTCAGTTTGACACAAAAGAATCCATAATGTGCCTTTTGGCATGCTGCAACTGAATGCACTGAAAAAAGTGCAGAAGGAAGACATGGATATTGATGCCTGCTTTGACTTTCAACATTGGATTGTGGCAGTTCTGATGCTGCCTGACCTGGTTCAGTTCCCATGGTCGCTCTCTGTGCCGGTATAGAATCGCTTGGCACCGCTGGGGTCAGTGCCGCTTTTGCGGAGTGAGCTGCTTTTCTTTGTGGCGGCGCTGGCATCTCATGCAGTGCCGCATGTGTAGAGCACTCTCAGGCTTCTGCCAGCACCGAGGAAGCACGCCCTGGTCTTGGTGCTAAATCCGAGGATCGCCCAGCCACTTTGTTAGCGGGGGTCCTTGTAGTGCCCCATGTCTGTCCTTTGTTGGCTCTTGGGGAGGAGGGAGAGGAAAGAGAGTGTGATGGTGAGGTTCTCTTTTTTGAAGTGCCTTTAGAAAGCATTGAAGGCTTTTGTGGCAGTCAGGAGGCATTCTGCACCTCAGGCAGTTGTAAAGCCTTATAAAATAAAATCATTCTAAGGTGGAGCTCTCTGTCTTTCCTGGCTCTCGCCAGGAGGGAAGAACAATGGTCGCATTTTTGTGGTATGTGGGTTTGCCCCAAACACCGTATACATAGAGTATGGCCGTCCGATGACAGCATGGGCTCGCGGCACTGCTCACATTTTTTAAACCCAGAGGAGCCAGACATATTCAGTTGTCTCAAGTGATACCTTTCTTTCTCTTTCTTTCCATGTGTTTGTCTTTTCTGTTTGTTTATCCTTTTTTTTTTTTTTTTTGGTGGTAAAAGAAAAGCTGGGAGAGCCCCGGTTCGCAGAGGATCTGCATGGGAGAGTGTTCAGATCCCCTGCGGGGAAATTTTTCTCCTTAGTTTTCTCTTTTCTTCCTTTATTTTTTTTTTTTATATATATATAAAAAGAAAAAGAAAAAGAAAAACAAGGGAAACTATCTATGACTAAAAACTCATTAACAGTAAGAAGGTAAGAGTCTGACAAGGAGATATTGTTAGCTCCATCCGCTCACGAGGGTGGGTTGAAGAGAACTTAAAGGGAGAAGTTGAGCCACGTGACCAGCAATCAGGCGGGAGTGTATCAAGACGTCTCTTGTGCATGCACGGCCCAATGGGGGAAACTGCTTTGCAAGGCTCGAGTGGAGCACCCGTGGGGACACCACTCGAAGAAGGAGTAGTTCATTATCAGCAGCAACAAACCTCTCCATACTCAATACCTATCATCCAAGGATCTTAAAGCACTTTATAAAGGTAGTTAAGTAGTGCTCATTTTTCCAGATGGGGAAACAGATACAGAGGCTAAGTTACTTCCCCAAGTTCATACACAAAGTTATTTGCAGAGTCCATCAGAGATAAAATCTATTGGGGAAAAAAAATCAGTGATTAGTTAGTGCCACTGAGAGCAACGTTAATTCAGCCTCCAACTTTACATAATCCTATAGAGCAGCAATGTGGAACCAAGAACAATGACTGGGCCACATGATTGACCCTCCATCTCAGTGGACCACAGCAGCTCACAGTCCACTGAGGTTTCATCGGCAGCCCATGGACCCCCATTCTGTCCCCCTTCCGCATGTACCTCTCTCACACTGGGGCACCAGAGCCCCACACTTTCTACTCTTCCCTTTCCCTCCCAGCACTTTCAGAGTGCCACAGATCACCCCCTCCCTCCCAGAGCTTGAACAGACACAAACAGCTGATTCATGGCGTTCCAGCTCTCAGAGGGAAGGGAGGAGCAAGGATAGAACACGAATCAGCAGATTCATGACATTCCAAAAGTCTGGGAGGGCAGGGGAGAAGCAGGTAGTTTGGGGCTCTGGGGCCGCAGTGTACGAGAGGCATGTGGGGGAAGGGGAAGGGGAAGACATGGAGAATTCATGGGCCACAGGTGGTGCCCCAGTGGGCTGCATGCAGCTCACAGGACACACATTGCCCACCGCTGCTATAGAGCCACAAATCTAGATTTACATTTCAGTGACACCAATGCAACTAAGAAACTCATCACACTGAGCATAGCTAGCAGCAGCCAGTGGCAGCACATCAGGACACACAGATATCGTGAATAAATTAGAGGAGAAAGTCTTGTCTTGCCTAACTGGGCTTCATAGTGAATCCTGCCCAAAGCTCTATAGAACCACCAGCATCTTTTTACCGCTTCCATTTCCATCCAATCCACATTTCTGATAACCTTGTCAGACAAGGAGGGAATCATGCATCATACATGTGGTAAGAAGAAAAGCTGATGAGTTTGATTTAACTTGCTTCTCTCAGCATGTTTTTATGGGGGAGGGCTGTCCATGCCCTTAGGTAATTATGTGCAGTAAATCCCAAAGTATTAAAAACCTAGTGTAGAAGACAGAAGTACCACAACACATTTTGATATAACACAATTCTACCACTCACCATTTAGCTATTCCTCCTGTACATATTGAGATACATATTTCCATTGGTTACCACATAAGAAGGATCCTTACATGACATTTGGGCTATTTTTTCTGTGCTATGAAATGAAGTGATTTTGAGGTCCCAATTTTGGGCAACCAACTTAAGGCACCTTAGAAGAGTCTGATTTTCTGAGGCTGGGCTTTCAGCACTTTCTGAAATACCAACCCCCCCTTTAGAGGTGTTTCAGATTGACCACAAAAATGGAGACATCCAAAATCACTAGTCATTTTGATAGCCTTCACCTTTGGATTTATATAACACTTTTCAAGAGACCAGATTCACTCCAACCTAAGCATCTGCAATTCCCCTGAAAGGAATGAACTGCAACTGTTCAAGTGGTGGTTTTGGCCTAAGGTAGCCCATATAGTTCTGTGTAATTATGTGCTTCAAGCTGATAATCTAGCACAGCAACCAGGTGGAGAAATCCTCATACATGCAGACATAGCTCACAACCACATGTTTATGGAGTAACTTGGAAATAATCTATATAAAGCTAGGTGGGAAGATTTCTGATAGCAGAGAGCTCTTTAATTTTGCACAAAAAGGGAAAAAAAAATCTAATAGCTAGAAGGTGAAGCTAGACAGACTAGAAAGAATGCCCCTTTAAGATAATCTTGGTGCATTGGAACAACTTATCTAGAGATGAGTATGGTAAATTTAATGCTTATCTTTTAGCTTACACATTACTTTTATTGAAGAAAACAATATTGCTCATGATTTGAATAATCAAATGCCAATCACCAAAGCTTTTTAGCCATTCACAGTTCTGCAAGAATTTTGATGAGGACATCTGAAGTCTCATCAGAACACTTCATGCCCCTATAAAAATACTACAGTACTCTAAAATATCACCACCACATATCACTACCATGTCTTTATGTATAAAATGCAGATTTTATTATCTATACTGTTGCTATATAACTTATTTTGAATGGTTAACTATCTTTACACTTAGAATTTTTTCTAGTATCTAACCTAAATTGCCCATGATGCAAAGAAGATTAGGTACTTCTTGTATGACCCTCTGTAGATCTGGAGAATAATTGATCAACATCCACTAAAACAAATACAAACCCCACATTACTTTTTAAATGTACTCATTTGATCACATTATTCTGTAAACTATAAAAAAATTGCTCTCCTGTAGAATATGATTATACATCCAAACAGAGGACCTGTACTGTATGACTAAAGGGTACCATCCTTGGCTCTCAATTTTTAACTTCAAAGAATGTCTTCTAAAAGGGCATAATTTTTTAAATGTAGCTCATTAAATCTCATTCAAAGAGGGGCATCAATACATCTGTGTAAGTGAAAAAAAACCAGCCTGTTCTCTCTGGCTAAAGCAATCTGCTTTCTGGGACAAGAAATTAAAGAAAGGAGAGGGGAGAACTTGTACGAGAGGTGCATGTGCTCTGATAAAAGCCTTCACCATCAGTTTTACTGTAAAGAGTGATTTTCACACCAGCACTAACCTGAAGAACATACTTTTTAAAGGGCAATTTCCCTAACCAGTACTTTCATGTATTCCATGTATAACATTCAAAACACATTTTGAATGTTAAGCATTTTCTCCTTTATACAACTTGTTTCTCTCTTATTTGCACTTTCAAAAAAAATCCTAATCCTTCTGCATGCCTCTATATAAAACCATGGTACGACGACATCTTGAATACTGCGTACAGATGTGGTCGCCTCATCTCAAAAAAATATATTGGCATTGGAAAAAGTTCAGAAAAGGGCAACAAAAATGATTTAGGGGTTTGGAATGGGTCCCATATGAAGAAAGATTAAGACGAGTTGGACTTTTCAGCTTAGAAAAGAGGAGACTAAGGGGGGGACAGGATAGAGGTCTATGAATCATGACTGGTATGGAAAAAGTGAGTAAGGAAATGTTATTTACTTATTCCCAAAATAAAAGAACTAGGGTGTCACCAACTGAAATTAATAGACAGCAGGTTTAAAACAAACAAAAGGAAGTTTTTCTTCACTCAGTGCATAGTCAACCTGTGGAACTCCTTGCCAGAGGATGTGGTGAAGGCTAGAACTTTAACAGGTTTCAAAAAAGATCTAGATAGATTCGTGGAGGTTAGGTCCATCAATGGCTATTAGCCAGGATGGGTAGGAATGGTATCCCTAGCCTGTTTCTCTGGAGGTTGGTGACGGGAGAGACCACATGAGGATTGCCTGTTGTGATTCCTCCCTCTGGGGCATCTGATATTGGTCACTCTCAGCAGGATACTGGGCTAGATGGACCTTTGGTCTGACCCAGTATGGATGTTCTTATATTATGTTATGTTCATGTGTTTTCACAGTCTGTTTATATTGAAAGAATTATACTATCACAAAACTTATTCAGTACTGGATAACAAAAGATGATGGAGGAAAAGTCAGCAGGTGTGTTTTGACAAAGAGCAACAGAGATGTAATCGGATGGACTGACTCAGCAGAAACAAATACAGGTACAGTCAAAGTAAGCAATTTTCTTTAAAGAATGTTTATAATCAGAAATCAATGCAAGTTAACATATGCAAAACTGACATAACAAAGAATTACTCTAGGTTAGGATACGCTTATGACCCTCTGGTGTGGAATCCTGCCTTCCTCTCTTTGTCCCAAGCAACCTTTTAAATTCTCCTCACTCTGTACACCTGTGCAAATATTAGTAAAAGGTGAGCTGTTCACCTCTTGCTCACTGTACATCAGCTAATGATTTTCCAACATGTTTTAGGAAGAAAGGAAAGTGACAAAAGGGGTCTAATGACTACATATATTCTTTCTCCCTCTGAAGCAGAGCAATTCTGAAATCAATCAACTTCAAGCGTAACCAAGACTGAAGTAAAATCAAACTGTTCCCATTTCATGGAAGACCAGAAAATTAGTCTGAAATAGCACACACAACTTTTTTGGACCAGCTCACTGATGAATAAACATTCTGCACTGCTTAGTAAACAGACAAAAATGTCACGTCAGTTTGCTGTAAACAGAGTGAGAACAAGCACAAGACGAAGGCGGCAGCTTCCCTAGCAAGGGCTTTGTTGACATTTAGCAGAGTTATATTTTTAATTAACAAATAGTTACAATCATCTGTCTATTACAGTTAGATTGCACAAACCTGAGGACACTTCACAAAAACCGGCTATAGCCTTTTCTTCTAAATCGGTGCTATCATTTGAGAAATTAATGGCAAAAAATTCAAAAACACAACTCAGTACATTTTTTAGGAAAACATTACAGGTCAAACCGTGCCCCTTTGAAGGTCCTTAGGTGTAAATGGAACATTTTTTTGCACTCTCAGAAGAGCTAAGAACTGAAATACTGATGTTTTGTTCTTCATTCATTTACTTCTCTCTCTCCCCCAGTAAATTTTGTTTGGATTAGGAATTAAATTGGTCAGAGGGCATGTACTTGACTTATAAAGGGTGAAAAGGTTTAAGACTAGTGTTTGCTCAAAGGGATTTTTCTCCTCTTCCCCTCTTTACTTAGCTTTGATGAGATTTCTATTATGGAAAAAGGGGCCTATTGCTATTTCTCCTGTGAACTTAAACTGAATGTTAAGTTTCAGTTTGATATGGACTCTGAGACACCGTGGTCTGAATAGGAAAAGAATGACTGTATAAAGGATCGGTTTGTTCCAACAAGAACTAAAAACTTGTTAATGAATCAGAGTAATCCAGTCATAAAATTTATTTTTTATAAATCACTTAGTAGTTTGTAAGAATTTGGTGTCCCTCTGGATAGGAAAATTATAAAACTAATCTTCCATTTATAAAATGAAAGATTTATGTCAAAAGGGCTCAGTTGTGGTTTCTGTGGGAATGATGAATCATTTTTATCTGTTACACTGGAGTAAATTTGAAGTATTTTATAGAATGTGTACATTATCTTCATTGTTTACATTTTTATTAAAATATGTAAGAGTGATACATATTACATAGCTTAAACTTTTAGAATTTCATAGTAATGGTGATCATTTTTGGTAGAGTGAATGTTTTGGTTCCCTTACCATTTAAAATGGTGGTGCCCAAATACCCTCTAACTCTTTCCTTTTCCCAGGGTTTTACAATGTCTGAGATTTTTATACAACTGGAGAAGCTGGAGTGAAATCAAATTAAGAAAAAAACTTTGTGTTAAATTAAAAAAAAAAACAAAAACTGTGCACAATCCTTCTTGCTTTGCTGGTAAAAAGCACTCAATGATTTCATCAAGTTATGGGGCTCAGTAAAGACAGCAGAATTGAAACATTATTTAGAGTTAATTTCATGGTCTGGTTCTCCTAGTGCATCTAGTCTTTTTTTATCCATCTTCCAAAAGTTCTCTAGAGTTTGGACAATCTCAATATGTGGATACCGTTCAGTACTTCATAACTGAAACATACGAAAGTGTCAGAAAAATCAGTTATGGCACAGATTCTAAATACACTTCCATCAGTTGACTTCAATGAAGCCATTAAAAACCCAGGTGACTTAAATGGAGTTATTCCAGACATGGGCAGAATTTGTCCAATAACTCAATTTCCTATATTTTATATGTACAACCAATGAGAGGTAATGTCATAGCCACCTAATATAGCACAGTGATAATACAACAATAATTTAGGATAGCTAGTGATTATTTCCAATTAAAATCATACAGAATATAAGTATTCAGAATTTTATTATCCCAAATTGCAAATTGGCCAGGAACTTTAACACATCCCCTTATTTTTTTTTTTTAAAAAGGTACCATTGAGTTATTAGTAACAGATATTGAGGACCACAGTTTTACATCTGATCTCAAAGATGGCATCAGAAAAGAAATTTCTATCTATATACCAAGTTACTAATATTTTCCTCGCTTTTATGTCTATACTACCAAGTTTTGTCAACAAAACACAAACTTTTGGCAACAAAACAGTGAAAGTCAGGAAAAATACCCAGTTTCGGCAACAAAAAACTTCCATCTCTTTTAGGGTACGTCTAGATGTAGCCTTAGAGACTTTCTTCTTCCCCTTTCTTTCATTGTTGATGAAGAGTTAGCGTAGACACTGCTGAATGTTCTGTTGACAGAACTGGCTTCCACAAATATCCCACAATTCCTGCCCCGATAGCTCTACTCAGTGTTTTGTCATTTCTGCTGCCCTGAAGGCATGTGCCCCTCCCCTTTCAAAGTTCCTGGAAGCATCTGACAGCTGAATGAGCTTCTCTGTTTGGGGAACAAACTAAGAGTAAATCATTGGCCTGCTCCTGTTCTGCCCTGCACTAGGAACAGAGCAGCAGACAGACTGCTGTTGCAGAGGGACAGAGATAGGCTGCTGTGCTTCTCTGACAGTGCTCAGAAGGGAGAGCTCACAGAGCTACTCACGATGCTGCTCCCAGCAGCTGAGGAGGCCATGTGAAAACTCAGGAGGAGTCCCAAGAAGTGCAGCTCCATTTTCCCACAGCATAGCACTGGGGGATACATACCCACAATGCATTCCTCACACTGTTGATGGTGCCCCTAGTGTGGGCAGGATGTATCAATAGAAGGAACAAGTGTGAACACGCTCTGGCTATTTTTGTTTTGGTAAGTTTTGGATGTTGACATAAGTTTAGTTGACAAAACTTGGTAGTGTAGACATACCCTGAAAGAAATAGCTTAGTTAGTTTATAGCTTTGCTTGCTTCGTTACGCCTGATTTGAGCCCAAGGCTTGGGTCTATTTGTGTCAAGAAACTATTGACATGAATTTTGCATTTACTTCTGAAAACGAAGATTCAGTTTTTTTTCTTGTAGGAGTAAGTTCCATGGTCTATGTCCAGCTCCTGTGAAAGTTCTGTTTCCTGCATTCACAAGCCTCCCCCACTTATCTGACAAGTTTATTGTTCCAGTGGAACACAACTGTCACGTGAGGTCATGACTGCAGAGGGAGAAGCAATATTTCAAGTAGCTACTTAAATGCAGGACTTTGAAAATCAGGACAGAGACCTTGAACTGGACCCTCTGCTTCAGTTGTGGAGGGGGCAGGACAGTGTGAAGCCCACAGCTTCTGTGATCATAGCAACCTATGTTTCTAAACTGACTTTTTTAAACAGATCTTTCTCCTTCAGAATGGCTTCACTGACAAACATGAGTTGCAATAATCAAAGCAAGGGATCATAAATACTTTATAAGGGTTTTGTCTGATAGAATGATGCTCAAACTTCTGACAAGCTGAAGACAGAGTAGGCATATTTTGCTGCCAGTGGACTGAGCGTTCCCAATCTGTGGACTAATTTAGTCAGTGGTAGAGAGAGGATTAGAATCATAACTTCCTGACAGTCAATCCTCGCTCACTCATCCTATTCAAAGCCTTTCACAAGGACATCCTATATAGGTAGAAAAAATATGGGAGGAGAGGACTGAGCCTTGAGGTATTCTACAGCTGAGGACTTTGGAGCTCAAGTAACAGTTGCCCATAACTACCCTCTAGCGTTTGGTCTAGGCGGGAGAACTTGAACCATTACAGGGAGTCTCTGTTCATCCCTGCAGCATCTTGGGCAATTGGGTGCTCAGTGGCATCAAATACCACAGAGAGGTCCAGCGAGAGGATTTTAAATGTACTTTACTTGTCATGGACAGCAGGAAGTCAAACACCAAAGCAGCAAGTTTGACTGATAAGGATCCAGAGAGCCAGCAGCTAGCAGGTGTCATTTGAGGTGGTTGTTTGCTAGCTTCACTACACTATTCAAATCCAAGATTAACTGCAGAGACTGAGAGGGAAAATGAATGAGATCTGTGTGCGCTCAGTGAATACAAAACCTGACTCAAATCTAGAGTATATAATTATGAAGGGAATGTCACTGTATGGTCACATTGCATCAAGTGGGAAAAAAACAGAGCACATAAATTTAAAGGTCTCTGCAGGGTTCATGCTGAGAATATTTATGAACAGACCACTGTATGCAATATGGATTTTTCAAAGTCATTTCAAGAAATTAGACAAATATTTGACAAAAATGTATTGTTTAGTACAACGGCTTCAGTTTGATTGCAAGATCCAATGTAATATTTTCTAAGCCCTTTTCTAAGTAAATTTACTATGTAGCCATAAAACTGTAAAATGTAATGTGATCTTTCATCTGTATAAACTGATAGCATCTCTCATCTGAAAATAGGTATTCATTGTTTTAATTTCCTGTAGGAAATTAATTACATTTCCTCACTTTGGCTTATTACGTTATATAATGCAATACTCCAGCCCATCTACATTATTTAAAATTATCTATTTTTTCCATCCACCAAGGTGAAATCTTCTTGGAGACATGCATTAACAAATGAAAACTACACAGTAATTGGATAATCTACAGCTACCTAGATAATATCCATTAAGAACCCAGATAGAGAGGGGACAGGCTCTCTTCGTGATATATGGAAGTTTTCTGAATATTTATTCATTTAATGATTTCCTCTTTTTTTTTTTCTGTTTAAAAACAAAAACAAATCTAAGCATCACTATGCTTAGAACACTAAAGATAGGCCAAAGCATCAATCTAATTCTCTGTTGGACACACTGCCTGCACATCCCACTTTTACGTTCTTCCTAGAGCTCAAGGCTTACACCTCTATATAATTCCTAGGGCTCAAGGTAGAACCCAAATTATTTAGGCATCTTCACCATTTCCCAATTCCTAAGGCTCAGTGAAAGGCACCCAACTGTACTACTCTGTTGGCTCTAGGTAAACACCTATTCCCTGTGGAATCAGGCTTAATTTTCTGCAGTTTGTCATCAGTGAAATAACTTTACACTGTAATATTATACCTAACCTCTATTTATTAACAATCCCAGAAACAGAATGCACATTCTAAGCTATCAATGCTCACCACTCCCAATAAGGCAGATGAACTTTTCTTGATGGAAAGTGGACCAGTTGGAATCAGGTCATCTCAGGACTACGTGTTGCTGTCTAGCAAGTCTCATCTTGTGGTTATATCTTGGAGTAGGTTCCAAAGAACTTCCTTTTGGACCTCAGTATATATAGTGAACTTCTGTCCTGCTTAACCTTAACCAATCATTTTACTAAAATACTACTTAATTTTCTAACCAATCCTAACTAATCCTAATTGTAAACAATTCTTTAATCAATCACACCCCACCATCCTAGCTGATTTACACCAATCAAAATTAGCTCTGCAACAGAAAGAAACAAGGAAAGAACCAGAAACAATAGAGAAGTGGAGAACATAAAGACAAAAACAATAAAGAAATAGGGATTTCAGAACCACAACTGTTGATAAGTAATTTCTTGCTGGACAGAATGCCATCAAACAAATTTTTCTTTAACCATAGTAAGATCTGTATTTTTATCTAGTGATGGTGGAAGAGGATCACCTTCTTAACAGCCCAATATTACATCTTTATAATGTAATTTAGATGTAATGGGAGTATGTGACTTTCTGCTTCTTGGCTCATGGCTGCAGTTGTCTTAACATGGTTGCAGAAAAAAGGCCTCAGACCTAAGGCTACAGGAAAGGGGCTTATCTTGACACTATGACCATACTGCATCATGCTCCAACTGAGGAGCCAGACCCATCTGAGAAATTAGAAAACCTTGGAGTACATGGCAGGATGCACACAGTGCTGACACTCTGCTGTCTGTCATGTAAATAAGCCTTACACGGGACTCTGTGCAATAGTTCAGAGATATCTTTGGAGAGCTCTATAACATTTTTTTTTTCTTTGAAGGGCCTATCTTCTATTCACTGTTAGTAAAAAGCACAAAGAAAATTTCCTACATACTATTTTAAAATGAACCTAAATAGATACTTTAATCAGAATTTAAAGAGGCTGTGAAAAGGAATTATACAATATATTATCTGACAGGGAGCTGGATCACAACCTCCTCCTGTCATTTCCAGCCCCTCCCCTCTAGCTCAGCCCCCTATGTTCTCTCTCTGAGACGGGATGGACCGCTGGGTCTGTGTTTTGGACATAATATTGGGGGGCGGGGGGGTGGACAGCTGGGCTCTCTTTCTCCACAGAGCATCTGTGTGTTCTTGGGTTAGTCAATGCAATATATGCTACTGAGCAAACTTAGTCTACAATATTCATAGCCAGTTGTTGTCTTGGCATCCTGCCAAGACTTCACTGACAACACAAACTAGTGATTTAAAAAATGTACATCTTAGCCAAGCCAGAACAGAATTTCATGAGAGAAAGCAAAGGCACTTTTTTTAGTCCCATGGTAAATTATCTATGTCCTTGCAGCAAATAAAGAATATCTGAGTGTCCCAGAAAGGTTGTATATATATTTTGTAACTGAAAAAATTATTAGCAACCTATAACAAACTATTCTCTGGTGATGAGAAAATACAACAAAAAATGTATACACCTCTTTCTCTAAATTTTGTTCCCAGTGACAGCATTTCCAATTCAAAACAATGCTCTTATGATTACAGCACCACCTACTGCATTTTAGTACTGTCTTGTACTGCATTTGAAAGCATCTCATTTCCCAATGCCCCTGCATATGGTTTTGGTTATATAATGGATGCCTGAGGCATCCAGGTCATTGCCTTTGTGCTGTCAGCAGTGTTTTGGGAGGTTGTTTTTTTTTTTTTTAATAATTTCAGATATAGCAGAGGAATCTCAGTTTCCCTATTTGAGAAGAACTCCACAGAGGACTGACTGCTCTGTATTTGCAGGACCTACACTTTGCAGTACTGTCATTTGCACACAAACATTTCTACGACCCACATTCATACAGAAGGGCAAAGATGTGTTACAGAAACTGAAAAGCAGGAATGTGACATACTAAAAAAAAAAAAAAAAAATCAGTGTAGTCTCTGTTCTCCTGTATCCCCCTTTCACTCTTTACCTGTGTCCTGGTGCATGAAGGTGAACTATGACTACATAAGAACTCAGAGGAATGAGATATAAATCACTCAGCATTTTCCTTTAATCAGAAATGCTTTACAAATGTACCATAGTTAATCAACAAGCTAAGCAAGTAAAATTGTCATGGGAGTGTATTTATCACTTACTCTAATCAAATGTCAGATGTGCCAGGGAGAAGAGATGCAGGGTGCATAGGGAATGCTGATTATTTATGCTGTATATAGACGGGGAAGGAAGCATGAGGGTGGAATGAAAGGAAAGGGGGAAACAGTAACTAAAACTAGCTCCTGCATTTTCTCATACTTATGGGTTTAAAGCACAACTGTATAACTCAGTAACCCAGTATTTGGAAAGATGTATTACTTGCTTGATTTGTTTTAAGAATCAAAAGAGAGAGAAAGAGAGGGGGAGGACTGGGAGCTCAGAATCATTCTAGGAATCCCACAAAGTTACATACTACATATAAAAAGCACATTAAAAAGAACATTAAGGCTGCATTCACATCAAGCACTCACAAGTTAGGAAATGCCAAAAAGAAGGTTGCCCATACAATCTCTGGTTGTCTTCTTTGTGCATATACATTTTGCTCCAGTCTCTAGTTATATGATCACATATTATGTTTGCCACAATACTCCTGACCTCATTCATTGCACAGGATGAACAGTGCTCACTGAATAGGTTTTTCTTTTATCCTTACTATTTGTGTGTGGTCTCTGCTTTATTTACTGCACACTAAGCCAACCCTGCACTGAACACAGAATTATTAATTTCCTTAGGGGATTTTCTATGTCACTATGAGTGCGCCGCAAACATAAATGAATTCATCTTCGTAAAAGATGAGCTGCTATTATCATCCTCATTTTACAGATGAGGAACTGCAGGTCAGAGAGAATACTGACAAAATTGTCAGACGTTTCCACTGCTTTTGGGCACCTGCTTTCATAGGTGCTGGAACTAACAGTGTGGGGACTGCTACTGCACTCCCTAACTTGAAGTGGTTTCTATCATATATAGCAGTGGTTCCCAACCACTAGTCTGTGACCCACTGGCTGCAGCGGCTGCTGGAGCTCAAGCTGGCTATTTGTGGCGGCTCAACTCTGGCAGCCATGGTGGCTGCGGCGGCGGCAGCAGTGGAGGCGGCGCCTCCCTTCCTGCTTGGTAATGGTGGCCCAGCCAGAGCTTTGTGCCCCCACACCCATAAGGGCACAAGACGCATTTGGGGAGAGAGGGGGTGTGAATGCCGCCAATGACCGCTCCCCCTACCCGCACGGCAATTATAGCCATGCTCCCCAGGGGGGCAGCCTCACTCTAGGGAGTGCAGGGATGGGGTAGGGACAAAAGGGTGTTGGATGAGGGCATGGTGGGGTCACGGGGCAAGAAGTTGTTGGCATGGGCTGTAGGAGTCAGAGGTTAAAGTGTGACAGGACGTGGGACGAAGGGATCAAAAGGTGTTAGGCACTGGGGAGCAAGAGGCTGGGTTGGAGCTAGGCAGTCATGTAACATTTTATTTGCATATTCATTATTTGTATAATGAATATGCAAATAAATGTTCCCAGTCCACCAAAAGTTTGTGAATGGGTTTGCCAGTCCCCAGCATAAAAAAGGTTGGGAACCACTGATATATAGGATTTAGAGTTTGGTTCAATATCTTTCAGCACCACCCCCCACCACGCCCACCCCCACCCCCACACACCAGTCTGTACAAAATTGTTCCAGTGCTACTGCCCACTTAGAGACATGAAAGGTGTAATTTTTCAGAGTACCTAATGTTTATAGCATGTTCCATGTTCAGAGCACAGCTTTCATTAATTTTGGTTGCAACTGGGCATGCTCAATACTTGTGTTAATCAAGGATAGGTGTCAAATTGGAAACACAGAAAATGCAGATCCCATAATTAAGTGACACCTGCAAAAAGCTTGGCATCACTAACTTGCTCATTATCTCATAGGAACTCTATGGCAGAGACAGGAATAGAATCCAATTCTCCAGGATGATATTGTCACAGTTCAGGGCAACGGCACCTGAATTTCTTCTCTGCGGTCCTGCAAGGGTACCCATCATTCTTGGACAGACACACACATATCTGCTTGCTGACAGAGTTTTTCAAAAGGCTGCACAGTCCCCTGTCTAAACTATGAATTCCCAAGCAAGTCAGACACCCAAAAGACCAGAGTTTTCACTTTGCTTTCTCTTCAAAGGCTACAAACAGATGTAATTGCCCAGTTATAAGTTACCACATAGCTCACCACAAGCAATTATATTTATTCGAACATTACAGGAAAAAAAAACATTAAAAATCATTTTTAAAAATGTATGTTTGTTCCATGCTTGTTATGCTAAGAAAGCTGACCACAGATAGCTCTCACCCTCCACTTCCAGCAAAGGTCCTTGCCAGTTTCCTCACAACTTTTCCTAAGAATTAGGGGCCTCTTTGGATAGATGCCCCATTCTTTTGCTAAATCAGAAAGAAGGCTCTGAGTCAGCTCAAACTCTGGCTATTTATCCAAAAGTCTTTTGTCAGCAGGGCTCTAGAGAATCCAGTTTAAACTTGTGTAGGCAAGACTCTTGAGGAGGGAAGTGTTGCAACCTGCATGAAATAGTCAAATCATACCCCACTGCTTTTACTTCTTGGAGGAGGGTCTATTCCCCTTCCTAGTCCATACCAGTACATAAGTTTACTGTATTAAGAGGTCCTAAAAGATATTTCAGGAAATTGCCATATCGTCTATAACTATTCCACTCTCTTAGCCATAAGCCCTCCATTTGCTGCCTCATTCATTTCTCATCTTCCAACTCCTGCAACAAGGAGAGGCAGAGTTCCTACAGACAACAGTCTTATTCACTTGCCTGATTTATACTATAAACACAGTCCAACCTGTGTATTGAATGACACCATAGAGATCCTATGAAAAAACCCAGCATGTGGAACATTTTTGTGACGATGTTGTGTGAACATGGTGTGACAAGATCACCCTAGGCTAATGGCCAACTGATTACCTTTAGTAGTGAGTTTCTGGTAGGCAACTGACTCTAAAGCAACTCATCAGTGGTGCATCACATCTTAAAATTAGTCCTACAACAGGTCTACCTTCCCTCAGAGAAGCTGTGACAGGCAACAGATTCTTAAACCATTCCAGTCAGGCTTTGATCATGGAGTGAGAGCTGGCATCTGCTCTCCTTCTCAGCCAACCTTCAAATAGAGCTGTGCTCTTCACTTTTCATCAATGCTTCCAAGCATGATGTCTATTGCAGGAGTAGTGCAACGAGGTTGATTAAGCCCATGGCAAAATATTAACCCATTCCTGGCCAGTGGGTGATTTGTATACTCCACAACATCTGGGCAAACCAATGTATAGCCTCTCTCCCTCAGAAACAGCCAAATTGTCTTTTGTGGAATTTTAAAGAAATCACCCTGGACATGAACATAGTATGAAAAGTTTCAGTCCAAATGGTTAAAGAGCAAAGCAATAACCAACTGAAAACCAGAACTTGTAATAGAAAATTTAAGGTAAATTTACCTACAAGTGTCACTACCAGCTCAACTTATATTGTTTACTGTCATATTCAGCACTGATCACTTTGTGGAGAAATAGCACTCATCTAATTGACAAAATTTTCACTATTAATGTTACTTTTAGAAGTGCTGTATATAAGTATTTTAACACAAACTAAAATAAAGCACAAAAGTATAAAAATTTGCCAGTTGGGCGAGTCAGAAAAATGACAGGGGTTGGCATTTTGATTTTAGCTAAATGAGTTAATGTCAAATGAAAACTCCTCATTTGGTGAGACAAAGCCAAAAGATTCAATTACATCAAAGAAATGTAGTGCAGCTCAAAATAGTAAACAAAATGTTTTAGTTTAAAGTACTATACTAGTATCTTAATCCAATAAATCAGGGGGTTCTTAAACTTTGTGATACCACGACCCCCTAAAAATGCTCAATGAATTTGTGTGACCCCCCCCCCCGGGGTCGCTTCCTCCCCCCTTCTCACTAGACTCCTTGCCCTCCTGGGGTTCCTTCAAGGCGTTTGCGGTCCTCAACACCCTACCCCCCCGCAGGCTCCTTCCCCCCCATCTCCTTCTCCTCTAGGCCTCTTTTCCGCTCCATGTCCCTTTGGTTCCTTCTCTCTCCTCTCCTCTCCTCTGCCTCCTCCTCTGACCCCCACATGCCCTTATTTACCTCCGGGTCTTCTGCCCCGACCCAATCCCCCAGCCCGCTGCCTGAGGGACCCCGCCCTCTTCCAGCTGCGGGAAGCGTTCGGTTGCCTGGCAACCGTGCTCCAGCACCGGCCTCACTCTCCCACTGCCTTGCCTCCTCCTGCAGCTGAGCTGCGCTCCTGGAGTCCCACGGCCCCGGCCACGCTATGTGGCTTGCCGGCAGCTGCCTTCCGCCGCCCTGCCACTCTTCGCGGCCCAGGGGAGAGGGGTCACAAGTGAAAAACCGAATCCAGCTGCGACCCCCGTCTAAGTTGCTCGTGACCCCAGTTTGAGAAATGCTGCAGTAAATACTAAGCTATTATTAACAGCAAAGGACTGTTAAATAACTGTGCAACATTTATGTTGAGTAGCACTTTCACAAATTACACATTGCTCACACTATTTGACTTTAGAGGAGTAATCAAGCAGAAGAGGGAAGAATAAATTCCATGTGCTCACCATGCAACATGTGTTGCCATCAGGAACTGAGCCCTTATTTTCAGCACCAGAGAACAACATTTGCTTCTTGGACTAAATGAACTATTAGCCAGTAGCAGTATTAGGCTTCTCTTCTTCACATGGGCCAATGATTAGAGCATGACAGGGTACACTTACCAGTATATTACACTCTCCACCCTTAACAGACTATGGCCTGGGATAAGTAAAACATGAATTGAATCTGACTTGCTCAATTCATGTCTTCTGTTATATAGCTTTACAAATTAAAAAGCAACACAAATCGCAAATGATTATTGTTACTGAATAAGTGTGGTGAGCAGTGCTAATCATGAGCTGCAAGGTCCAATTAGGTTGCATAAAAGTATTTTATATATTAAGCTCTTAAGGTTGGTCTCTCCCTTCCTGCTCTGTCCATTATCAAAGCTACAGTAACAATTTTCTTGACATTTGCAACACTACTAAAAAGAGACATGTCTTTGTGAAACTTCATTGTGTCTAATTTAGAACAAACAATACACTGATAACCAATTACAGTACTTGTCTACTTTACATTATAAAAAAAAAAATCAATATTTGTCAACATTGGTTTAAAAACAGAATTTGAGTTCTACAGAACAAAAACAATTATTTGTACTGTGCTCTTAATACTCTGAAGTTTCTGAACCAAATATATTCACACAAAGGAGGAAAATGTCTAAAGTATATCAAAATTTCACTGTGAAGTTTTTCCCCAAAGTTGTAAGTGAACAAACAGAGGTTCACAACAACAGTATATCAATCGGTTTAGCTGTTGCGTTAGCATAGTGCTATGTGGATATCTAGAAAAGTAGCTTAGGGAATATGAAAATATGTTAAAGACCTGGTTATTCTTTCACCTGAACTGTTATTAATTAAGAATAACTCCATTAAAGTTACTGGAAGGTGGCTATGCCATAGTCTCATCTTCTTATCACTGTTCCACTCTGATTGAATTCGCATCATTAGCACTGATATATAACACTCCCACTTCTGTGTGCGTATTTATATTTATATTTAAATTCATATATATATATATATATATATAGATATATATAAAATAAATTCCTGCCAACTACTTCATATCTGACAAAGTGAGCTTATGCTCACAAAAGCTTATGTCCTAATAAATGTGTTAATCTTTAAAGTGACACAGGAGTAAAGTTATTCAGTGATATTGCTGTAAAAAGGAAAAAAGGAAGAATTAGGTTCTTGAAGTGTAAATGAAAATGATTTTTCAACAAAAATTTAGAAGAAAGAAAGAATAAACTTTACATAGAGAACAAAAAAAATTAGGAGTACTTTTTAGGTAGGACTATTTGAGGTAGAGGAATACCAAGTTCTAAACATGCCATTTGCCCCAACCTGTTCAGGCAACACTACAGAGGTCATAGAAAGAGGTCTTTCCTTGTCTTTATGAAATAATGGTACAAGTTATTCAGAAATAATTTTCTTGCACAGTAATTGTTTATTTAAATGAAGCATCTGTCAAATAGAGAAACCCCACCCGAATCTTATATAACAGCTTTTTCAAAAATGTCTACAGTATTATCTGACTTGTGGCAAGCCAGCAAATGGAAAAGGAAGTGAATCAAAGGAAGCTGAAGTAAATATATAATCTGTATAATCAAAACTAAATCTAACAGCATTTTTAATTATACATAAATGAGATGCAAGCACACAATAAGCTCTGGAGGACACATTCATCAAAGAGACAGAAGACTTAAACAGTGAAACAGACATCGAGCGTAAGATAACATTTAGAGAGCTATCTGTGACATTGTCACGTTAAAATATTCTCTCAAGATAAAGAAATTTATATCCTCCTAAGAAGCTGTCCTTCCTATTTATGTGTCATCATGTGGGCGTGGATTCAAAAACTATCCACAAAGCCATGATTCCAAAGACCACTTGGCAGCTCACAAAAATTTATCTTGTAAACTTAATTTTCTTTGGATTTGACTTTATTGCATTTTTATGGACAATTAATCTTTAAACAAGATACTATGGTCCTATTGCCACTAAAAATATATACATATGTGCATCCAACCACTGCCTTTCAAATAAATTTTACAATCTAAGGACTAAAAATAAAGTTTCAAGTGATACTGTATTTTCTTGGGAAGCATTAAGGAGTATTTTCATACAGAATCAACTTCTCAAATTATATTTCTATTTGTCACAAAAATAATAGCTGGAGCCACTCAAAAGCTTTTAAAATGGAAAAGGGACAGAGTTTAGCATTATAGTGAAATAAAGAGAAACTATCACATGGCAGCAAACTTTATTACAACATTTAATACTGTAATCAAAACTTGATTTAACAGCTAATCCATTTCTCTGCATTTTTTTCCAGTCAATGCTAACTATTACCAGAAATCCCTGAGATACAGGACCCCCAACTTCAGAGGCAAGTTAAGCACAGAGTCACCAGCGTGTAGTCCTTTCAGTATATAAGTTACATTAACAGACTCCTTTAGACATGTTCAACATGTAATTTAACCACTAACTCTCAACTTTGGCTAGTATCTGTGACACACAATGACAAAGTAACAAAGCATTTTTCCAGTACAATCAGTAATAAAAGAAAAGCTGCAGCCACTGAATGAAAAATTGCATAAAACCTATCTCTGCTCTTCATCTGCCCCCTTTTACATTAGGAAAAGCTCAAGGAGTTACATAGTGGTGCAAATACATGTTATTAGTATTCCCTAAAGGACTTGAGCCTGCACTCAAACAAGATGTTAATTAGGTAAAGTAAAAGAAAGAACACGGTGTAAGTGAAGAAGAATAATGACCTAAGATCCCATCACATATTGACTATTTACTACAGTAATATCCAACCTCTGGTCCCAGACAGAACCCCATTCAGCTCAGAGGCAAAACCCACAGACTCCATGGGAATATCAGAATTCTCCTCACTCTTCTAGATTTAGCACTTCTATAGCAGTTAGACTTCCTGATAATACCTACTTGGTATGAATTGAAAACTGAGTTACCTCCATTAATCCCATGAGCAATCAAATCTCCAAAACTAAGATTTTCTTGTGATTTTCCCCCAACAATACAATGTATCCCTTTATATCTAATCCTAAAGCATTTATTCATGCAACAATTAGAACTACACATTTGAATGAGAGCTGCAGGAATGGGTCTTATGAACAACTGCAGAGAAATAGGAGGTGAGATGGGAACAAAGAGCCCCATGGATACTGCTCAAATTCCCTACAGATGTCTATTGTCCCTACATGTGCACAATGTATGCTTTATGATCCTCTGTCTTACAAGTTAATAAAATCAAACATTAGAGACAGGTTAGCTGTGGTATCAACTGAAAAATAAAGTGCTACAGGGAATTTACAGGAAAAATGCACTTAATTAAAGTGTTCAGGACTATTCGAGCCAACCACCCACCCAGTATAAGTGTTCTTTGGCAGTAAAGGTATTATTGTTTCCCCCTGACTTTACCATATAATATTTTCCCCCTAAGACAATACATTCTTAACCATGTATTGGCTACATTGCTAAAAGATGGATCTGAGGTAGAGAGATCCAAAACATCTTATTACGGGCTATATCTTTTTTCATATGCATCTCTTAATCCCTATTAGGTACAACTTACATTCACCACTACATGCAAGATATTCAAAGGATATAGTGGTCAGTTTATGTTCTTGAAGTATATTCTTACTTCTTATATACTCCAATCATTACTTGCTATGTTGTATCTCTCAGTTGTCCCTTCACCCATGATGCAATACAGCAATGGAGAAACAGATTAGAATTTACCCCAATATGTAAATGGTTGTTATTGAGTTGCATGAGACTAGATGCACAGGGAGAGTGGAGATATGGCAAAGGAGTGTGATATCCCAAGTCATACTGGCCACATAGGATAGATTTAGGTATGGATCTGGCTCTAGAGACTGTAATACATCTTTGGTCATCTCAAGTGGACTAAGCAGGAGGTATATTATATCTGTGTTATCACTTTCCTATGGTTTGCAATTTCATGTTTCCTGTACTGTTTCTTGTGTTATCTTCATGTTCTCTGGTCAATAAGCTGGAACAGTGTCTTTGGGTTTATTTTTCTGCAAATTAAACTTGGAGAGTAAAACCTATCTAACTTTATTTTGTGAGTTGTCCCCCTAAAAACACCATGACTGCTCACAAAGTACTACTCACCATGAGTAAGGATAAAAAGAGGACTACCCCAATAAGGGGAGGGGAGTCTCATTCAACAGGATCTGTCCCTTTCAGAAACTTTTTCTCTGAGTTCAACAATGGGGATCTTTAGAGGATCCTTGCTACTTGTATAGGATTCACAGACAGTTATCTATCCATTCCCCACACCCACTCTGAGGAGCCTCAGTTCATTGGGGCTTTCTGAAGCACAATCAAAAGAAAGCAAAAGTAATCAAAGAGATCCATTTTCTCCAGCCAGTCTTCTCCAATAAAACAGTCAACAGATCAATCTATCCACACTCAGTAGCGTCTGCTCCTGCCTCAACCCACTGCAGGGTCCTTCAGCTTGACAAACTTGTGCCCTTTTCTTGGAGATTTTAGGAGTTTTCTCCTGTCTGTTGGAACTTCTCTTCAATAGAGCTTCCTCAAACAGAAGTTACAACTCATCCCATCCAGTCCACATCTTGCCTACTCAAGCCCTATTGCATCAGGATAGGCATACCCCACTACAGGGTCACACAATCTGTCCCCCACATATCCGTCTATGGTAACCAAGCACTTGACTTTCACCCATTAGGTGAATGGTAGCAAATTCTGTATGTGGATCACAGTTTTTCACAGCTCTAGTTGTCTGCCTCTTCCTGGCCTCTTGCCAGATGTTGGGGACCATGGCTCTCAACCTTAATCCACAAGGCTCTTAAACATTAGTCAGCCCCAACTTGCCACCCAGTGATCTACTGACATGTGCTAGAACAACTCAACTATAGCAGAGGACTCCAGTTCTAGAATCTAATAGTTGAAATCCTGGGGGTCCAGATTGGACCCCACTGACTATTTAACGCAAGTACAGGAACAGAAAGTTGTCCTTACAACTAGATTCCCCCTGATTTAATCTGCTAACATTATGATACCAGTTTCTCCTGCCTGCTGCTGATCTCCTGGTAGAACCCTACCTGCCAAACCTGACTCAGTTTCCTTCTGGGCTGTCTTGGATGCAGACCTCCTGCTACTGGACCCAGGCTGACTGCCAACTCCACTAGGTCACAACAACCATATCCTAGTTATGCATGACACCAGACTACTAAGAAGGGACCCAGCTGTTGGATACTGTGTGTTAAGCATGCAGAGTGTGATCAGGGTCTAGGTGCTGTCTTCATCTTGGGGACCTCAAAATGCAGTTTTAAAGTGCAGGTTCTCTGTTGTGCACTCTATCCCGTAAGCTTAAACCATACAGGTGACCGCCCAGCCCTTGGAATCAGTGCTGGCCTCTCAAATTTCCCTCACAGCTTAAACAAGTCCTCTCCCAGAACTCCACTTGAAGGAGTGAGCTTTCTGGTTTATATCTTCAAGACTGTTCAGCATTTACACCTAACACAACTAAGAGACACTTTGCACATGATTTGACTACATCACCACTGCTTTTTAATCACAGATCTATAAAGTAACAATCCAAAGGGGGATCTTTTTGTTCAGAATATAATTAAGTTGAATCATCACTGGGTTTCATGATCTGTTACTATCCAGTTTTTTAATTCTCAGCCATTTTGACTTTACAGATTATACCCCTACAGTGTACAGTTACAATAAGCATGAATCTCCTCTGGATAGAGACTAAACCAGATGGAATTATTCTGGTCCTTATCTCTCTCTATCAAATAATGGGAAAGAAAGGAAACTACTCTAAGTCAAATGAGGAAAGAAAAAAGTATAGAAACACACAAACACCACCACTAATCTATGCTAGTTCATGGATCTTCTGCAGCAGCTTAAGATACATGTTGAACAGAAAAGATAAAAAGGCTGATCTCTGTGTCACTCTGCAGCTGGGTCTTAGGGAATGAAAAATTATTGCACATAACTACCTTCTGAGGGCTCCCTGACAAGGATGAATGGAACCACTTTACTGTAAACCTGTCTCCACCTCAACACATCTCAGAGTAAACAGCACTTCTTGGCCAATGGAATTGAATACTGCCAAAACATCTATGATATACTAGCACAAAGATCTCAATTCTCTGTTCATTGCCACAAGGGGATACTAAATTGATCTATGAGATTCACCTTATTTCCATGTAGTCTCCAGGCCTGACGCCTGTTTTGCAAGCATTCAAACAATCAAAGGTGTCAGGTGCTCTTGGAGTTGGCCTGCCACCACCTCTCTCAATTATGTTTACCATAAAAAATAGGATTAGTAATAAGGCACTAACTGCCAATGACATTTATTGGCAAGACAGTTTCTTGCAGGACAACTACGCCATTACCTATGTGAAGGCTGCTAACAAGTTGTCCTTTCTCAAGTCAGCTTTTATGATCCCCATTAAACAGGCTTAAAAAGTCTCCACTGTTTTTCCAGAAGCTACAAAAGGCATGGATCCAATTTGTCAAGTCAGTTTCAGATTCCCACAGAGAATCTAAAACTTCTAACTGGGATTGGATGAAATTTAGTCAAAAAGTCTCTAGTAATTCCCTCCTTCCTTGATATACTATTACAGCACCAGAGAAACCATCTCAGATGCAATCTATCAAAGGAGAGAGTGAGCTATTATTTTATTTTTAGAGAGAGAAAGAGAGAGAGAGAGAGATTGAGAGATTACAGTGAATGGGGAGGCTGAAAAAAATTAAAAAGGGGAAATGGATCTTTCTGGATCATGACACTCACAAGCTGAACTGAACAAGCTTAGGGGAAAAACATTTGCAAGTCATTTTTAAATGCAAATATTACAGGTACTACAATATATTCACAGAAAAAAATCCACGTTTCAGTTCATTGCTGTATGCTACTGTTATGCAAGTTCAGACATGCATTCACATACACTTCTGACATTTCATCTACCATTTAAAAATGTGCATAGCACAACAGGTTTCTAATCTCAGACACATTTTTATGGGTCAATACATGTCTTTCAAATACGTGTTGAGACTCAGATTAAAAGCACATAACATGGTTGGACAGATTCTGTAGATAGAGATTTTCATTACAACCGGGATGGCTAAACTACCTTTCCAAGCAGCATATGATAATCTTCAGAAGTTTGAGAGCTGCAGGTCACGCTTGCCAGGGCCTGGGTCTTCTGCCCCATGGGGCACACACACATGCCCAGGGCTTCAGTCCTGCTCAAGCCCCAGTTCCAGCAGGTGTGCCCCCCCCCCCCACACACACACACACGTGACTAAAGCCCTAAGAATCCACTTGTGCAGGACAGAAGCCCTTAACTCCATCACAGTCTGGTAGGTGGAGAATGAGGAGAGATCTACCATATAAGATCTACCCTGCTACTGATCAACAGAGACTGGATTTTGAAATATGCTGGTTATATGAAATTTCCCCTTACCAGTTCCATTACCAAATCAACTGAAACTAGCCTTATATTTTAAACGGTTCATAAAAACTACTAGTCAAATCCTCTAGCTTTATTCAGCTGCAAAACTCTGATCAGAGTCAATATCCAGTTTAAAGACATAAGGAATATATGTGAGAGTGAGTGAGAATTCTTCTCTCTCAGAAACAGACAAAACATTTCTGCTCCACAAAAGAAATATTTAATATTCCACATAGTTAGCATTACAACCTCGAGGAGTCCCAACCTCATTGATACTCACTAGAGTGCTGAACTTGGACCTACATACTCTTAGAGGTGGCTTGGTCTGAGAAGAGTCTAGGAATGGTCTCTGGCTCTGGGAACACTCCTGGAGTACAGATCCTAATTTTAGCAGCCTTCCCCCAACTTCAACCATCACTACTTACCTCCTTTGAGAGATGAAACTCTGCCTTGCATTGAGGCAACAGCGAAGGCACATTAGGTGGCACTTAAGATGACAGTCACAAAACAAAACTGACTTCATAATTTGATATAGTTATGTATAGTTACACAATAATCTGTCAGAATTATGTTGAATTATGTTTTTTCTTTAAAGAAAAAAAATGTATCTATCAATTCCATGAATGTTGTAACCAGTAGTACCACTTGAGAAGTCTGTATGATCTTGAAGTCTAAATTTTCAAAGCAGATGGAAACCAGAACTCCTAGCTTATTATTTAATCATTCAGAAGTTTTAGACACTATACTGACTGCGAAGGAGTAGCACTCAATTCTCACAAGTGTCCCTTGGCTGAGTGAGTATACTTTCACTTTCTCTCTGTCTTGCAGTGAGTTTTCTGTCATGACTCAGCCCTACCCAAGTGAAACGACAAATAGACAAAGTCCAACAGAGGCTTATTCCAGTAGCCCTCAGACAGTCAGTGTCGTCCTGCAGGCCTTCCAGGCTAGCCTTCAAATAGTCCCTCAATCTTCAAACAGTCTCAACTTTTCTGTTGTGGGCCATGCCCCCAAGTCTTCCTCCCCGGAGGCTCCTCACTCTTTTGGGACTTTGTGGCCCCAGCTCTCCAGCTGGACCACTAAACAGTTCACTTTGAGAGTGTATCACAGTTCAGTATTGAGGACACTTCACCAGTGAGTAATGGGGAGTCCTGTGCCCCCCATTACTCCAGATCCCAGCTCAGGGATCCTATATAGTTAGCAGCCATCCACTAGGACCCTTTAACTAACCTATGTCACTGCTACAATCCCCACAGCCACAGCACATTCTTCACCCTTACCTCAGGTCCTTGTTCTGGTTGAATCCTTCTTGCTGCCGAGGTCCCTGTCAGCAACAGCTCTGTCTGAGGTCCTGCAGCCAGCCAGGAGCACCATTTTCACACCTTGGCCCCACTGGGAAAAAAGTTTTCATAGGAAATTGTCAACAACTCTTAATCAAAAGGAATCTGCCATTTGTGTATCTGCTTGCTGCAACTATAGCATTCATGGAGAAAAATGTGGATTCTCAGATAAGCTGCTCCAATGCCATTTAGGTCTTTGTAGGTTAAAGTCAACCCCCTTAAAAAAAATCTAACCAAAAGTTCAAAGATAATCAAATCTAAGAGTAATAGTGATGTTTGCTCCCTACTGAATTATGTACAAAATACTGTGTTAAAAGAACCTTTATGTTAAATAGAAAAGCATTTAGAAGTTAGGAAAAGTCCAAATTCAACTTGACTGTCCAACTCCGTACACCACACCTCCCTCCAGTGGCTTTCATTGCTTTCTATCTGCATTTCCTTCTCTCCCAGCCCCTACTAGCTCCCTGTTCCCCTCATGCCATTGTTTTCCCCAACTGTCACTCACTCCCAAATTCATTTTCATTGGTCTCCTCATGCAGTTAGTCCATCTCCCTCATTCTTTGCCCCAGCTTCCTAGCACAGTCACCCACATATCCCCAGTTTCACTCCCTGACAATTTATCCAATAAATCATCCTGCCACAACACTGGTCAGGTTCACACCAAAACCAGATTTTTTTCATAGGCATGCACAGAAAGGATGGGTTTATAGGTGGACCAGTGGAATTTCCAGGGGAATTCAAAGAAAGGTGGAGTCATGATATCCGTGGATAGAATGACTTCTGCATTTGTGAATAGTAATAGAGAGGTAGCCGTGTTAGTCTGACATTGCAAAAATAAAAGGAAAAACTATGTAGCACTTCAAAGACTAACAAGATGGTTTAATAGATGATGAGCTTGTGGGGGCCAGACCCACTTCCTCAGATCATATTCTGGAAGAGAATTGGCATGACCATATATACCAAAGGCACATATCAGACATCAAATCAGACATCAGACATCCTCAAGGAAAAACCAGTTGCTTTTCATTTCAACTTACCTGGACATAATATTAACAACCTTACTACATGCATCTTACTTCAAAGACACTTTAACACCAGATTTACAGAGGGAAACTTCAGAACTTTCTTTCATGCTTAAATTTGACACTTTACGAAGGGGCCTTAACAAAGATGCTAATTACCTTAACCATTACAAAGATAGCTTCCCCACTTATCACCCCTGATTAGCCATTCATTGACTCATGAATAGCTATTCCCTCCCTCCTTCTCGCTCATCCCACCTTCTGTACTAAATATGGATTTGTCAGTTTAATAACGTGTTCACTTTTTTCACTGTATTCCTTTGGTATATATGGTCATGCCAATTCTCTTCCAGAATATGATCTGAGGAAGTACGTCTGGCCCACGAAAGCTCATCACCTATTAAACCATCTTGTTAGTTTTTGAAGTGCTACATAGTTTTCCCTTTTGTTTCTGCATTTGTGGGAGAGTTCAGTAATCGGAAATATCATGAATCAAATATTTAACTGAACATTTTCAGAATTTTTGAATTCTGCATTTTAAATTATGGGAAACCACTAGAATATGGATAGGTGCCAGAGACAAATACATGTATTAACTGAATTTTTTAAAAAATTTTTTTTAAGATATAAAAATAAAAGAAATTATAGGGACTGATTAATTGTTTGTTAAATTGTGGAAATGCAGAATTAGGATAAATGCATAACCTGCTATAAGCAATGTTGCCGGCAAGAGTGTGTCTCAGGTCTGACACTGGGTTCTCAAAGTACAAAAAAAGCTACACAGGTATCTGTCAAACACAAGCAGTTTATTTCCTGGCAGCTATCAGCTGTGCCCCTTAACTAAAAGAACATGATAGGAAAAGCGGCATTTCTTACATCTCTTCTGCTAGCCAGGGAACCCGTTTCGGCTGCAGATGAAGTGGGAGACTGTCTCAGCTTCTGAGGCACTGGTACCAAAAGCCCATCAGTGAGGTCCAAATTATTGTACTCTGGTGCAGCTTTAAATACTGTGCGTCTACCTTGTTTGTGGCAGTTTGGAAATTTCCAGGGGTTACTCGTTGCTTGTTACAGTATCGCTCAGTTGCACTGCTTGTCCTTTGACTTCGTTTACATGATCAGTACATTTAGGTAAACAAGATTGTGATATTCCCGCCCTTATCTACAATTCGTTCTTGCTACGATGGCGTATGTTCCTAGAGGCTTGCATCTGGCTCATCAGTAGTAGGGAAGGTGGGGGAATGTAAAAGTGGGGAGAATGCAGGCCTCACCACCCCTATACTTCACACGTAAAGAGTTCTTCAGCAATTGACCACTACAGACAATCTCACAGCAAACTAGTGAAGAGGGAGCTAGCACATTATTTAATTATGATGTTAAAAATCTTTTAGATCAATTCTTATTTTACCAGCTTTCTCTTTCACAGGTAACCCACCTGATTATTTTTCTCCATCTAATATCTTCCACAAGTTCATTTTCACACTAACTGCTCTTCACCCCCCCCAAATTGAACTGAGGTCTCCTTAGAGCCATGTAGTCCCCTCCTCAATATTGCTTAAGCCCTGAAAGCTGCCTCTTTGGTGTCCTGAGCATCCTTAACGCCAACCAACATCAATGTAAGTTGAAGACACAGTGCCACTTGGAAGACTGAGCCCTTTGGGAGCAATTCACAGCTAAGATGCTACATTCAGCAAATCAGTTACCGAAGTCAGTGTTGTTCAGTGCATAAAATGGTCATCTTGTGAACTTTGGCATGAATTTCAACCAAGATACTGCATACACCCTTTTCCTTTTGAGGTGGCACAGCCCACTCCACCCTCTAATATTAGAGTAAGGAATTCACAGTGGATTTTCCAACACTAAGCAAGATCTACATATACTTGGAGCTATCTGTATATATTTATAATCATGTATTGAGCTAAAGATTAAGAATTTTACATGTTGAGGATTTTGCCACTCAACTAAAGTGCAACAGTACCTTCAGACAGCTGACAAATTATTGATACCTTTAGGAAAAAAATCCATAGCTCATGGTTTTAAAACATCATTAATGGGCTACAAATGCATGGCAGAATTTTAATTCACTGTATACGATTCTAACATTAAATCCAACATAGCATGGTAGGAAAAGTTAAAAGAACAGACCTATTTGCCATCCTGACTAGAGAGTCAGTAAATATGACCAGAAATCACTGATTACCTGTTCCTACAGTCAATGTCCCTGTAAAATTGTCACCAAAATTAATGTCAATTTTCCTGCTTAAAAGTGGGATCATGTCTTAATTTGCATTGTCATGATTTTCATGTATCTAAAACTTGTTTTTCTATTTTTATGAATAAACAAATTGTGAATATACAACGTGTAGTGTTCAGTTTTCTTTCTTGAGCTAAGACATGGGTTCTTAAAAGCAGAGTCATATTCTTAAAAGCATAGTCAGAGAAAAGAAAACTTAAGTTCACAGACTATTTTAAACATGTTAGCTTTTGGGCAGGTTTTTTTTTAAGTAAGCGTAGTTCGACAGTTATTTATAAAGTTAAGCTCTGGTCACAGATCAAATTGCAGCTAATATTCTATTAATAAAAAGACAAAATACTTTTTTTTTATTCTTCAGGAAGGATGGGAAACTATAATGAACCTAAAGTGAAATTTAAATTTAAACAATCTTGTATTTAAAAGTATTTTTCCTTTAGAGCCATTTTCTAACACTGCTGCCATATTATTTATTTATGGCACAGGAAAAAAATTAGCTATTCTCTGAGAAGCCCCAATATCCTGAGAGACCTGCAAGCAAAGCAACTTTTATCAGTACATCTTGAAGTGAAAAGGAAGTACCAGCCCATTGGACCATCACATATTATTTGTTTGACAAGCATGAGTAAACGGATGAGCAATCAGACAATGGGCAAACATGATGGGGTCATCTTTGTTGTAGACACATGAAATCTGATAACACATAAGATTTTACAGCCTAGACAATGAAGGCACTGAGGAAGTAAGTGAAATGAAGACTGGCACAATTGAGATGCTTTCACTCCTCCAGCTTTTTGCAAAGCAACTTGAAATTTTAGATAAAAGGACAAGAGAAGAATCCTTATTCCTGTATATCTTGTTTCCATCTAGGTTCACAAGTGAAACCTGAAGGTATAGACTTTTATTAATATAAAGAAATGAATTCAGACCCTAGTCAACTTTGTTCTAGAAACTGAATTTTGCTTCTCTACTGATTCCGCTCGGTAAAAGAAGTCAAACTCTTCACTTCAGGAACGGCAGTGTTGTTCCAACAGAAATGGTTCCACTCAGAAAAATAAAATAAAATCTAAATATAAAGTGTCACTCATCCCAACTCCCAGTACCATTTGCAGCTATTAAACAACTAGTATAGTGCATTCATCTTCCCTATGAAAGATTCACTTATGACAGCTACTCCAGAACCTTAGGCTATGTTATTGCACAGTTTGGTAGGGCACCCCAAAGTAGTAGCAGTAGGACTTAAGTAACTTCACAAATTATAGGGACTCTCTCATCAAGTACAGGCGAACAGTGAGGAGAATTTTTGAAAGGCCTTTTTCAGGCTATGTCTACACTACGAGTTCTCTCAGTAAAAAAATACTAATGAGGGACTCATTTGCATGAGTCAATCTCATTTGCATATTTTCTGCCGATCCGTTTTTTCACTAGGTTTTTGTGCAAAAATAAGCAGTGTGGAGGTTTTCTTTTTGCACAAAACCCCCCCTTCCTGCAAGATTGGTAAACCTTTTTTGAGGCATAAGGATCTTGCGGGAAAAGGGGGTTTTGCACAAAATGAAAATGTCCACACTGCTTGTGTAACCCACACACCTAGCGAAAAAACGGATCAGCAGAAAATATGCAAATGAGATTGACACTCATGCAAATGAGTCCCTCAGTATTTTTTTGCTGAGAAAACTCGTAGTGTAGACGTAGCCTTAGTGAATGACTATGTTGGCAGCTAAGGATGCAGTAGGAATGAAGATTTCTCATGTATAATTTTGATTTGTAGCCATCACTAACTAATGAAATGCAATTGGTTTTTAATATTACATCATTTATGTGACTATTGAAAGCATAAGTAGAGGGACTGTACTACAACAGATCAACATTTAAAACAATCATTACAGTTGGTCTGTTGATTTTCAGTAATGACCATGGGGCAAAATCAGAACTTTCTATCATAAAACATTTTTGGAAGAATAAAACCTGGAGATATTGACAAAGACAGGACAAAACTGAAGTCCTCCTTGAACTTCAAGGGTTCTAGCTAAATCATCACACTGCTTTAGATATTTGCCTATTCAATCCTGAGCAATAAAGATTTCCAGAATCAGAACTTAACTACCTATCTCAGCTCACATACAAAAATATTAGAATTAAACCTCCTGGTGTACTATGTAATATTAAGGTCATTTTCTGGTCTCAATGACACCTATGTAAATCTGAACTGACCCTTTTAGGTCAGTGGGTGTAGTGTTGGACAGGAACCTTTTAAACATAAAAGGAAATGTGTAAACAAAGAGGGAGAGTTGACTTTTTAAATATTTCTATATAAGTAGAAAATTATCACTTGCCTTTATTAAGTTAATAAATTACCATTCCATTATTATTAAATATTGAAGAGCTATGTCGCATTGCAAAGACACTTCTTACCACACTGACTTTACCAGGGCTGGCCCACAACATTTTTGCACCTCAGGCGGGGAGCTCAAATGATACCCCCATGCCACCTTTTCTCCTGCCTGCCTGTTATGTCTCTTGTGCCCTCCTTCCTCCAGCACAGCACTCCACCATCTCTGTGCATCTAGAGCAGAGAGAATACATATGCACCAACAGCAGACACAATTTTCTACACTCTGGGTCCTAATGGTGCCCCCCACCCACAGGCTGGCACCTGAGACGGCCACCTCAGTTCGCCTCATGGTAAAGCCAGCCCTGGACTTCACAGTTATTAGATACAATCAATAATACTAAGAATGGGACAGAACAGTGGAGATATTCAATATTTGGACAAGTCTCCATTATCCTCTTTCTTGAATAATATATTATTGAAGGTAAATCACAAAGTCTTTATCACTTTGTCATAAATTGCAACAAATATAAATATTAGAGGTAATCTGACCTTCAGCATTGTGAGAACACTAATTCTATAACACACACAAACGGCATACTTTAAATTCTATAGAATTTAACTATAGAACAGAAATGAAGTCATGCAATAAGCCAATTCTGCTCAATGCCACAATGCAACTTGGGTGTATTTTGTCCTTGATTTCATATTTAATCTACTTTTTTGGTGTCTTTTCCTTGGGTGCTACTCTTTGGGAAATTGTTACTCTAATGTATAACATTCTCTTACCATCACTGAAAATACACCGGATTAGTGTAATTTATCATCAGAGAAAGGAAAAATGAATAGGTATTATTTTAAAATGGATAATATCTATTAAAGAGCAATTCCAGGAGTAAACTCAGATTAACAATAGAAAATAGTCAGTCAGATGTAAGTTGTAGTTTAAAATGCTTTTCTGGAATTTGATATCTACAGCCTTATGAACTCAGTTTCACAGGTTCTATTTTTAGTACTATAGTGCCAGATTTGAAGTCCTGCACTGCGGATTTCCGACTGAAAGAGATGGTGTTATTTTGGTTTTGCAAATATGCATTCAAAATCTGTCAAATTTTCATTTGCATCTATGATGAGTGACTCATTATTCTCTGCCAATAACTAGGAGAATATTTTATTGTAATTATTTAGCAAACAAAATCAGAAACATAGGCCATCTGGAACACAACTAGAAACATAAGGCACACATAGGACATTTCTTACAAGCCTAGTATAAGCCAACTGTCCATGGAGATGCATTAATTTTAAAGTTGGTTGTAAAACTAGGGTTGCGCTTGGTCCCTCTTTTAAAAAAAACCTCTCTCTCAACTAACGAGCAGACTCTTATTGGCTGGAGGAGGTGAGTAAACAAGCAAGCAATACATTTCTACAGGGGCTAGCCTACTGTATTCTTCTTCACCAACACCCTACTGAGAGCCAGGGAACCTCTTCTTTGTAAGTAAAGTGCATGTACACTGGCATTACCAGGAAACTATTACTGTAAAGTTTGGGAGTCATGTAAAGGGTACCCTTTTAGTACTCCATCTCACTTCTGATGATAGCAACATGAAAGTGATTACAATCCTAGTCTATGCACTTCTTAAATTAGTAGAATTTACCCATATCTTTACCAATGACTTATTCATGGAGTGCAAGATGGAAACATCTACATGGAGTAGCCAGAATCAACAAAGAATGGGAGAACAGCAAAACACTGTCAAAGAAGAGTGAAGTTACTAGCATCAACATAGAAGGGAATGAAATGAAGGAGCATCAATATGATGCACTGCGGTAAGGCATTTTCAGAGAATCCTTGTAATACAGAATCACTTAGATCAAGTTTTTCAAACTGGGCGTCTAAGTTGCTAAATAAAAATATTATGATTTTAAAAAGGTGCTGAACACCTGCATTTCCCTTTGACACCAGTGTGATTCATGGGTGCTTGAAACTATCTGGGAAAAAAAATGTCAATATTTAGGTGGCTAAATATGGATTTAAAAACTAATGTTGGATCCCCAAAATTTACTCTAAGTAAATAGTCTAAAATGAAGAAATATGGGTAAATATAACCTAAATTTCAACTTTAGAAGAAAGGGAAGGTTTTTTTAAGCTGAACAAAAGAAATAACACACAGTATATCAAAGCAGCTGCCCAGGAAAGTAACAACAGACAGTGACAGGGGGAAAAAAAGTCACAGCAGCTAGGAGATCAGTACTGTTCTGCCTGTAGTTGGGATGTGTGAAAACGTGAGTGTTGAACAATAGGTTGTATTGAGGGATAAACTCTTCTCTCAAATATACATATTTACCTCCCATTGCAGTCAATGGTAGTTGTACACGTGCATGCTTCTGAGCAAAATTTGGCTGTGTGTAATTTTAGATAGGAAGGGTCAAAAGCATTATTTTCTGCCAGAAATACCAGAAAATACTTCTAATTATTTTATTCTCTTCTCTCATTAGGGATACAGATGACTCCTGCTGAAGTGGTGCTGAGTGGTGAAAAAATAAACATGCATAACCTATGTGATTTAATATGTTCTTCACAATCTGAAAAATAAGTGCATAACTAAATTTTGGGTTTGAATTTTATAACTAGTTAGTCAGTAAGCTGCATGACAGATGATCTTCTGGACTAGCTTTTTCTCTCTCTTGGACAGTATAAACCTGGAACATTACTACTGAAGTCAATACATTTGCTACACTAAGGATCTTTTAAATAAATGCCACCATTGCTAACATCAGTTCAGCTCCACTAAACATTGGGAATCAGTGTAGATGACCTCTGGGAGCCATCTTCAGCAGCAAGCTGATTAGCTGACAGTGGACTTTGATTATTGTCCCATTATTTTGCATGCTTATCATTATCTGCTATGCTTCAGAAAGGAAAGGCCATGTGTTCCATACTGGTAAACCCAGTTTCCTGTAGGCAAATTCCAGCAGTAGCTAGAAGCCAGCATGGATACAAAATTGGTATCTGCATCTGCAAAAATGATCTGCAGATACAAAGCAGATATCTGCACATTTGCAGGACTCTCGCAATAGCGCAAGATTTTGAGACATCCCTGAAAATGCCTGTTATATTTCATAAGCTCTTCAGTTCAATACAGAAGAAGCTAGTGTTAGAAATGAAGCATCTGAATTCACCCTATCTAGGCACTAGTAACACATAGAGAGATAATAGTGTAATCATTAATGCAGGGCCCAGGATAGCAGTCCCTCAGGAAAAACTCCTGCTGATGTTGGTAAGAGTTTTACTTGAGTAAAAAGTGAGCATAAAGCACTTATGAGGATCCATAATTATAGGGAAAGTGTTTGATGACTAGGATATCCTGCCTCCTCCCTATCACGTAACTTTGACTACTTAAATAGTGTTGTATGATTTACACTCCTTAAGGTTAATTAGAGACTGTTTTCATATTTCCTTTCAAATCAGAATAAGTGTTGCAAACATTTTAAAGGGACAGCTAAAGCCTGTTCATCTTAGAAACATAAAGCAAGCCAATCTCCCTCCCATATAGGCTAAAATTTGATAATACTGGAAAAACTTCATTTTACACCAAGAAGAGAACTGAGTTCAATAATACAAAGTCGTGTTGTACATGGACTAATATTGGACACATTTAAAAACTACTATAGACTGATGCATTGCATAAACAATCTCTGTGTTTGTCATATTTTGCTGTTACCCATTGAGTTACCTTCTAGCATATGCAAGAAACAGTGTATGCACCCGAGTATGTGTGTATGTAAGAGAGAGAGAGAGAGAGAGATAGGGAGCTTGTAATATAAACATGCAGCTCTTAAAAAAAGAAGACCTATTTTAAATAGATGTGAAATTGGCAATACTTAACATGCTTATGTCAGTTTGAAAAAATTATGCATTGGCTTGGTTTAAGATCAGAGATTCCCACATTGGTTGTGTTGTGAACAGTCCACTAACAAAGCAAAACAATGACTTGTTGGATGAAGCTTTAGGGATGGGTGTTGATGAAAAGGTTTCCTTGTATTATTTTCATTGTTTCCTGCTTGTCTTATCACTGATTATTGAGTGGAGAGCCAGAAAACACAAAGGAATTTTAAGAAACATCTTGGGAAATTATTTCCTCTGAAACTGGAAATTTCACCCACAAAATTGCTCATCTGTTTAAATGGCTCCCAGCACTTTAGTATCCAAGCACCTCACAAGCTTTAATGTATTTTTTCTCAACACCAACTCAAAATGGTCTTCACTGCAATTGGTAACAAAATAGACTTGGGACAGGAGAAATCACTAAAGGCTGTATAGTGAACCTCTTACTCATATTAGTTAGCAATTATTTACCTCAGCAGGGACTAGTGTGAGCAATTACTGCCTAATACTCAATACTCCTAGAATATTCAAGGAGCTGATAGAGGAGCTGAGCCTTTAGCTATCAACTTTGGAAAATCATGGAAGATAGGAGAGATTCCAGAAGATTGGAAAAGGACAAATATAGTGCCTATCTAAAAAAGGGAAATAAAAACAACCCAGGAAACTACAGACCAGACAGTTTAACTTCTGTGCCAGGAAAGATAATGGAGCAAGTAATTAAGGAAATCATCTGCAAACACTTGGAAGATAATAAGGTGATAGGGAACAGCCAGCATGGATTTGTAAAGAACAAATCATGTCAAACCAATCTGATAGCTTTCTTTGATAGGATAAGTAGTCTTGTGGATAAGGGAGAAGCGGTGGATGTGGTATACCTAGACTTTAGTAAGGCATTTGATAAGGTCTCGCATGATATTCTTATCAATAAACTAGGCAAATACAACTTAGATGGGGCTACTATTAGGTGGGTGCATAACTGGCTGGATAACCATTCCCAGAGAGTAGTTATTAATGGTTCACAATCCTGCTGGACAGGTATAACAGGTGGGGTTCCACAGGGTTCTGTTTTGGGACCGGTTCTGTTCAATATCTTCATCAACGATTTAGATATCAGCATAGAGAGTATGCTTATTAAGTTTACAGATGATACCAAGCTTGGAGGGCTTGCAACTGCTTTGGAGGTTAGCGTCATAATTCAAAATGATCTGGACAAATTGGAGAAATGGTCTGAGGTAAACAGGATGAAGTTTAATAAGGACAAATGCAAAGTGCTCCACTTAGGAAGGAACAATCTGTTTCACACATACAGAATGGGAAGCGACTGTCTAGGAAGAAGTACTGCAGAAAAGGATCTAAGGGTCAGAGTGGACCACAAGTTAAATACGAGTCAACAGTGTGATGCTGTTGCAAAAAAGCCAACATGATTCTAGGATGCATTAACAGGTGTGTTGTGAGCAAGACACGAGAAGTCATTCTTCCGCTCTACTCTGCGCTGATTAGGCCTCAGTTGGCGTATTGTGTCTAGTTCTGGGCACCACATTTCAAGAAAGATGTGGAGAAATTGGAGAAGGTCCAAAGGAGAGCAACAAGAATGATTAAAGGGCTAGAGAACATGACCTATGAAGGAAGACTGAAAGAACTGGGCTTGTTTAGTTTAGAAGAGAGAAGATTGAGAGGGGACATGATAGCGGTTTTCAGGTATCTAAAAGGGTGTCACAAGGAGGAGGGAGAAAACTTGTTCTTCCTGGGCTCTGAGGATAGAACAAGAAGCAATGGGCTTAAACTGCAGCAAGGGAGGTTTAGGTTGGACATTAGGAAAAAGTTCCTAACTGTCAGGGTGGTTAAACACTGGAATAAATTGCCTAGGGAGGTTGTGGAATCTCCATCTCTGGAGATATTTAAGAGTAGGTTAGATAAATGTCTATCAGGGATGGTCTAGACAGTATTGGGTCCTGCCATGAGGGCAGGGGACTGGATTTGATGACCTCTCAAGGTCCCTTCCAGTCCTAGTATTCTATGATAATGTAATATCGGAAGCAGCACAATCTGTCCGTAAATGGCAGTAAAACCCACAAGTGTAAGTATGTGACCATTTTTATTTTGTCTGTGGTCATCGGAAAGATTCAAATCAGAACTGAGCAGAACAGAACTGCTAGATGAAACCCAACTAGTTCCGACTAGAAATTTAATAAGTATGCCACAGTTTTCAATAATTTTAAATATGGGACTATCGGCCACCTATGTGCAGGTCAGGAATTTTCACACACTTGTCTATAGCTATCAGCCATTTGTAAATATCATCTGAATATAAAACAGAGTATAGTGATTTCTATCATTGATTATTTCCTTTTATTCATGCACAAGGGTAATAGGCCTGTGATTATTTTGTATGTGTGTCAACAGCTTCTAACACTGATGACCATGATCTATAAACTTGCTAGCCTGTGGGTGTTTGCTAGAGCTGACAGAATGGACCTTCAATAGAATCTCTCCTTCCTTGTCAAAGTATGTCCATAGGGTAGTGCTGATTCAACTACACATCATCCTTGAGGGCTCTTGCATGTAAAGTTCTGTAAGTATCCATGTGTATGGGAAGCCACTAAGGGGATATCATGCAACGTTTTGGGCTGCAGCAAAATGGCTTTTTTTAAAACCTAAATTCTATAATCTCATTACATTCCTGATATGCAATTGACACAAGAACCTTAACCTCAGCAAAGAGGCTACCTCTCTGTCTCAACCTAGATAAGTTTGAAGAATTCTTGTTGGAGCGAGTCACATTCTATTTAAATGCAAGGGTAAGAGGAGTTTGCAATTTCTGCTGATGGTGTACTGCATAAGAACCTTTAAGCAAATTGGTAGGTAGCTTGGGAGTCTTCTATAATCTTCCTCACAAGTCCTATAGTTTCAGGTAAGGATGGCCCACTGTGTATTTTACCCAATAAGCTAGACAAGAAACTGTAGTTATTCCTCTTAGATACAGACCTTGCAATTGTCTTCCATATTTTTGTGATTTCCAGGAAAACAAACTCTCAGATTATAATCTGTAATTACATAAAAGTTTCTTCCAGGTTTAATTTCTGTAATGAGTTATGTATTAGGTCAACCCTTGAAGTACACCAACAAGCATCAGTGGGTTCAGAGTACAGCTACCTACTTTTAACTGAAGCAGGCACCTGTGAATTAATAACACCTGCATTTAAGTGTCAGAAGTGGCTTCATTTTTTTATCAGGATGCCACGTGTATTGCTAGTGATAACTTAAAATGATCTGGTACCGAAGCCAATGTCATTGCTGCAGTTAAGATCCTCTGGAAGCCTTTTATGATTAGAACAGATATTTTGAACATTCCAGACTAGATCCTACTTTCATTTAAACCAGGAATAACTTCACTGAATTAAATGAAGTTACACCACTTCTACAGGCATGTAAGTGAGAGTAGATTCAGATAGGCTCTTTGAGTTGCAGACCCTCCTCTTTGGAATACATTTTTTGGTAGTGTATCAGGACCTGAGGCTAATCATGATTCTCAGACCTTGGGAGACAGGCCAGTCTTCAGTTACAGACAGCCCTCCCCCCCCCAACCTGAAGCAAATACTCACCAGCAGCCATAGAGTGCACCACAGAAACACTAACCTGGGAACCAATCCCTGCAACAAACCCCCTCTGCCAGCTCTGCCTGCACATCTAATCAAGCCACATCATCAAAGGACCTAACCACATCAGCCACACCATCAATGGCTCATTCACCCTGTACATCTACTAATGTGATATATGCCTTCAAGTGCCAGCAATGCCCTTCTGCCCATTGGTCAAACAAAAGAGTAAATAGACACAAATCAAGCATCAAGAATGATAATGTATAAATACCAATAGGAAAACACTTCAATCTACATTGTCTTAACCTGGGAAGATGACTGATCACAGTAATTGACCTGTGCCTGTATTTAGAAATGCCTCTTTTCCTATCAGTTTTTAGCTACAGTGTGAAAAGGGTTAAGGGTACAAGCATAGTTACATCTTTGGTTTCTATGTTCTGATGTTTATTGGTATCCAGGTTGTCATTTAATCAGCTGCTTATGTTGTAAACCCGTTTATTAAATCAGGATAGCTATAATCAAAGGTGTAATGCGACTAAAACATCAAAATAGATTAATGTCAATTCATCAGCCAGATATGAGCTTCCATACAATAGAAGAATGTAATTGTTTGAGGGTCTGGTGTTGTGATTAACTTGTCTTTCTGGCTTCACTTCAATAAATTTATTGTCTCAGTTTCAAATGAAATATATCTGATGGAGAATAGGCATCCGCTTCAACTGAGTTTGTTTTGGCATTTGCATTCAACAAAGGTAAGTCCTATAGCAGGTAAATGGACTTACAGTTACTAGAGAAATGCCATCATTTAGTCATTACATTTCTGTCCAAAGCAATAATGTTTGCCTTTCAATATTGTATTCAATTTCTTAATATTTCTAACTGTACTTTCTAATCCATCTCACTAATCTGTTTGTTAATACCTACGTAAACCAAAAATACCTAATTTATGAGAAATCTAAGAGGGCACCATAGTCTATTAGACCCTATTACATAAAGGAAAAGTCTGTTTTAAAAGCAACTGCTGCAGAGCTCCAACTTGAATTTTGCAAGACTCAAACCTAAGCTCCCCTCTCCACTACTCTACCAACTTGATGGTAGTGGTGCTGGAAATGAACTGGGGGTTGTAATGGATCACATACTGAATATGGAGTTGTCAATGTGTTGCAGCTGCAAAAAAGACTAATATGATTCTTGGGTATATTAAGAGGAATTTTGTGACATAAGGGTAACTGTCCCACTCTACTTGGCTCTGGTGAGGTCCCAACTGGACTATTGTGCCAATTCTGGGCACCACAACTGAGTGAAGATGTGGATAAATTGGAAAGGGTCCAGAGAAGAACAACAAAAATGATAAAAGGTTTATAAAAGTCAGACTTGAGAGGAAAGATTAAAAAACTGGCCCTGCTTAGTCTTAAGAAAAGGAGACTGATGGGTAAGCTGATATCAATCTTACAATATGTTAAGAGTTATTATAAAGAGAACTGTGATTCATTATTCTCCATATCCTCTGAAGGCAGAGCACATAGCAATGGGTTTAATCTGAATTGAGAGAGATTTAGGTTAGATATTAGGAAAAAATTTTAATTATGAGGGTAATTAAGCTTTGAAACAGGCTTCCAAGGGAGGTCATGGAGTCCCCATCATTGGAAGCATTTAAAAAACAAGTTGGACAAACACCTGTCAGAGATGGTCACGAATGTTTACTTGGTCCCTGACACAGTGCAAGGGGCTGGACCTGATGACTTCTCAAATCCAACAAAATGTAGAAACTAGGTCTAATGAAACTAGGTCAAATGACAAAGGATGAATATACACAAATAATTATGTTGGGATAAAATTAGACCATTTCTTTTTAAACATGCATCCCTAAATCGTAAATAATGATTTAGGGATGCATGTTTAAATAGAAGTGGTCTAATTTTCAGAATTGCTGAGCACCCACAAATTACAGTGAAGGTAATGGGAGCTATAGATGACGATCCTTTTGAAAATAAGGCCAAATTTAGGTGCCTCAACACGGATGTGGGAATCTAACTTTCAGTATTCAGATTTGAAAATCTTCAGTTATTTAGACAAAATGGGCCCACATTTTGCCTCCCTTTATATCTCCATCTGTCTTCAGTGCGCAAAATATATTTTCTTTGTACAGTCACTGATGGTTCTTAAGTTATAAATGGCATACAACATACATCACCATTTCTTATGACTGACTTTGAGCCAGTCCTCATGGAAGTCTTATACATATTTCAGGATGAAATTGGCACAGCATATTCTGATAGAGTAAGATAAAGATTCCTGAACACGTTACGTTTTTGGGGTTTACTTACTGGAGCTTTTTGGGGAGTGTTGGGTGGTGAAGCATCCCCTGACTTGAACAGGTGTCCATTATACACAATTTTGTTCAATGGTTTTCAGCACCCCCACTATAAAAACCGTTGCAGCTCTCCAGTGTAGCCTATTTGCATATCTGCTATTTATAGACAACACTGACATACTTAGAGATGTTCTATCAAGTGTTTCAAAGTTTGATACTTTTCATGACCGCTAAACTTGAAAAACATACCTGCCAATTTCCAACAAGCCACTGTGAACTTAGTAAATAGACATATGAGTAGAAACATACGTTTTTAAAGCATCCAGCATATCTTCCAAAGAATACAAAGGAGGAATGCCTCGCTACATATTTCACAACAACAGAACCCAACATAGCCCCCTCAGTTCAGGCGTGAACTTGAAGATCTAGCAAGATAATCCTGTACTTTATGCCAAGGCTCTGATGACAGCTATGGCACTTACATCTTATGTAGTGCCAAACAAGGAAGAAAATAATGAGTGTTTGGGAGGCTGTGAAAAATACTTGTTTTTTCTAATGAAAAAAAAATTAAATCATTACTTTGGTTGCCCTTAAAATCCAAAGTCAATTCCTTATTTATGTGCTTTACAAAACAGAGTAAGACCTCTTAAATCATCTGAGTCTATCTCCTTGTTGATGGAGAACTGTTTCCTCCACCATATTCTCATGTTCTATATTGACCTTTATAAGATGATCCACCACTCATGAATTTTGATTATGATGATTACGAAGTGCTTCACCACTTTCCAAGAAAGAGTTTCTCAGGCCCCAACATTTTTAAAAATTCATTGATATTTAGTCTCTGTTTTCCCTTTCTTAATTTCAGATAAGTTACTTCAAGATTTATGCCCTTGGACAACCATAAAAAATTCCTCTTCTCCAATTGGATTTATATTTTTCAGGTATTTGTAAAGCGTCTCTCTCTCTCTCTCTCTCTCTCTCTCTCCTCATCAAATCTACATATAGATTTTCTTCTTCCCATTAAGTAATAATTTCTTTCCACATAAGTCAAGACCTTTCCCCATTTTTATTTCTCTGCTGAATTTCCTGTTATTTAATCTGGTTTTTTTGGTACTTATGAGCCATAACTTCAGGCAATGTTTCAGGTGAGTTATCAGTCTTATGGAGAGGGCCTGTCATCTCCCTGCCCAATGACATGATGTGGCCCAAAATAAAAATAAAAAAAAAAATAGTATTTTGGGTTTGGTACAGTACTAATGGCTAGCTAATAACTATTTAAAAAGCAACCACCATTTTCATTCAGAATTACTTTCTTCTGGGTATTTCCATCAAGAATATCTGAACTTAAAATTATTTTACTGTATACCATCTCACAAGAATAAAATTAAAAGTTGTTGCAGCATATGCTATACATATTGAAATACATACTAGATCCCAAGTACCTAACTCTGAATCACAGACAAAAGAAAAATGTGACATTGCCCTAACAAGATACACTTGAAATGAGTCAAGTTTAGTTTTGTCTGGTTATTTGTGTCCATTTACACCATCTTTTGGATCTCCCTTTCTCAGATTCTTACATGGCCTTATTTTGTTGTATTTTGAGTCCTTTAATATTTTTTAAAAAAAATCAAAGACTAAGATTTTATTTCTTTCTGAAGGCACTGTTGCTAGAAAGTCACAGAAAATGTTTAGCTGCATCGCCCTCTAAATTTCCAAACAGATATTTTGTTTCTTTAGTTGTTATAATCTTCTTTTTCCTTTTTCTGCTGCTAATAAGGCACCTTCAACTTCCTGCCCCCAACCCCTGCAAATGATTGTTTAAGGTTTCTAAACCCCTCTCATTCTTTTTCTAAGTACCTCAATATTGATTTACTGGAATAGCCCCACTGAAGCCCATGAAGTTGATTTACACCATGTGCTACTCTGCAGAACAGATTTCCATTCTGAATAAAAAGAAATTGGGAATCAGGCTAATAAGGATCCTCTTTTTTTTCAGCTGAAACTGATTCCAAACTTTCTTTGTATCCCTATGAGTCGGAGCATTTCCAGGAACTTATGGACAACACCACGTATGTGCATAAAGCATTCATACACAGTGCACTCTTCTTTTAAAATTGAAGAGGCTATGCTACAAGTCATAGATTTAAGTTTCTTGGCATACAATTTGAAAGATTCTATTAGTTCTGGTGGATGACTGTTCACCAAAGCTTACTGTGACACAAATTTGGATTCTATTTATACAAATATATATTGAAATAAAATATTAATAATTTCATATTACCTCATCCTCCCTCAGATCACAATATAAGTGACAGAACCAATTCTAACATTCCATTTTACCTTATTAAATTCAGACAACAATCAGTATATAGCATCCTAAATCAATACATGCTCACTACACCCCCCTACACCCCCGCTCTCTGCCCTCCTTCACAGCCAGAGAGCGTGATGATGTCATTCTATCACCTGGCAGAAAAAACCTTTTATATATAGAGAGAGAGATTACATCATCTATGTCAAGAGTGGGCAAAAGGGCCTCTGTGGGCTGGGTCCAGCCAGCCAAGCAGGTTGATCTGGCCCGTGGAGGCCCTGCTGCTCCAGGCCAATTAAGGCTGGGGGCAGGGGGAAGCACATGAAGTTTCCACCACCCTTCCAGGAGCACGCAGTGCTTTGAAGTGCTGCATGCTCCTGGCAGGGTGAGAGAAGATTTCACGTGCTCCCTCGCCCCCAAACCCTGATTTGCCTGGGGTTGGAGGGAGCACACTAAGTTTCCTCTGCCCTACCCTCGCCTTGCGAGGTACGTGCGGTACTTAGAATCACCATGCGCTCCTGGCAGGGCGGAAGGAGGCTTCCCGAGCTCCACCGCCACAGGCCTTGATTGGTCTGAGGGTGGGGAAGCACGGGAAGTCTCCTTCCCCTGCCAAGGGCATGGGTGCCTAGGGGGAATCTGGGAGAAGCAAAGGGACACCCCCACCCCCAGACCAATCATGGTCTGTGGGTGGGGAAACCCAGAAGCATCCTGGCCCCACCCCTTTTGTTTGAGGGCCCGCCCCTTCCGCTGTGGCCTGGAACAACTTTTTGAAGTGGCCCCCAGCAAAAAATTATTGCCTATCCCTGATCTATGTAATAGCATTTACCCTAAGTTACTGATCCATACTCTGAAATATAATTCCATCTTTACATGAATTAGTTATTTTTGTCCAGGACACATACTTTACACTCTTATCCTATTTCCCACTCTTTTCTATCAGAGATAATGGTTCAAAATTCTTTTTTCAGTATAACAGCTATTCTCAATGAAGCCTGTATTCAAGGAACCCATAGATTTTTTTCTGTTTTCTTATAACTGCCTCTACTTTGCTTTCTCACAAGCTGCATTCAAAAAAAGCCTCCTGGATGTAACCTCATGTTTCTCATCAACAAAATGTATGGCCACAGGTGGTATTTTGTCTGGTCTTTCTATAGTACTTTTGCATTCTGTAATCCCTATTTAAAGTGTGTGTTTAGTTTCACCCACTTTATGGGATTAAAACAGCAGAACATTTAATCCCATAAATCACATCATCTATCACACATGTAATTCTGCACTTAATTATTTCCTTCTTCCTATTTTAAGATGGCACAAAGTCACCCCATTGAGAATTTGCTTGAGTTGCCTGAAATACAATGGGAGTTTAAATAGATTTTTGTAATATAATGTGATACAGGATAGTGATAGCGGAAATATTGCCATATAAATGAAAGTTTCTCAGCTTTAAAAAAATATTTGACTTGAAGGTTGTTATGGTCTTACTTGTATTTTTGCATCTGCTATAGAACATATTTTCCTCTTTTTGTTTCATTTTATCCAAATGGGTATTACAGTGTTTTCTAGAGTAGTATCACATGATTAGGCAAAACATTCTATAAAGCAGCCTCAATAATGCTAATACTAAAAATAGTACTTTGCATTCTATAGCATCTTCTAGCCCAGTATTTTAAAGTGCTTTAACAAGTTTTAATAAGATAATCCTTGTACATCCCATGTTGTAAGGAAGAATCTTCTCCATTTTAAAGAATAAGTTGAGTCAAACAGAGGATATATGACTTTCCAATGGTACATGAGGATCAGAACCCCAGCCCTCTGGTTTCTACTCCTGTACCTTTTAAAAATGTCCACCCTTCATCCATGTATTTTTTTTATTTAAAGCATCTATTGCCACATAGAAAACATTGATAAAGTCAGATTGTAAGTTCAGTGCATTGCTTTAAATAATTGTATTGGTTATGTAGCTCACTTAGCCACATGAATAAGAACTGGAAAAAAAATAATGTTACAAAACCTATATAGAAATGTTTGTCATTTTATAGAGGATCATATAATTTGGATGGATAAGGACCACCCTATCATCAGATACAGTTCTTTGCAAGTCTAGGATTTCTTCCTGCAAATGTGAACCTGTTCAATATTAAACTGATTGCAGTCTCCTATACAATTCAATATGTCTAAGGTATTTAGACATTTTAGTAGAAAATATTACTGTATATCATCTTTATGTAGGAATAACCAGCAAAGCATAGCTGAGAAATATTGTTAAGCCTTTATTTTTTCATTATATTCTAAGCACGGTAATTCACAAGTTTATGGACATGTTGCTCAAGCATTCAGGGCTTGTTCCTATGCTCACTGAAGTGAATGGCAAATATCCCATAAATCAGAGGTATAGGATCAGGGATGCAGATATCAGATCTAAATCCTCTGAACTTCCCCCTGTATTTTAAACTGTCCAAAGGAAAAAAGCCTGATAGTTTTAGATGAAGGTGAAGTACAGAATCATAGAATACTAGGACTGGAAGGGACGTCGAGAGGTCATCGAGTCCAGTCCCCTGCCCCCATGGCAGGACCAAATACTGTCTAGACCATCCCTGATAGAGTAGGTTAGATAAATGTCTTAAATATCTCCAGAGATGGGGATTCCACAACCTCCCTGGGCAATTTATTCCAGTGTTTGACTACCCTGACAGTTAGGAACTTTTTCCTAATGTCCAACCTAAACCTCCCTTGCTGCAGTTGAAGCCCATTGCTTCTTGTTCTATCCTCAGAGGCCAAGATGAACAAGTTTTCTCCCTCCTCCTCATGACACCCTTTTAGATACCTGAAAACGGCTATCATGTCCCCCCTCTTCTCTTCCATGTCCTTTCTTGGATATTTTTGTCCAGAAGTCTATTGCACAGCTTTACGAAGCTTTGCAGTCAAGATTAAATTAATCTACAACCTCAAGAGACAAAGATTATCACTCTCATATCCCAAGAAATGTGAGCCAGGGGTGATACAAATATTATATATCCATATAAAACATATTTGGCAATATTCCCAGCTTAATTTTTCTGCCATGACAATAGCCAAAACAAAGAGTAAGAGGACACACAGCATTGAGTAAAAAAGGACTGGGGAAGGACAACATTTCATGAAACACACTTTAGAAATTGCAACAAAAACTCCCAAGTCACTTGACTTTGGAATTATTGTATCATACCAACATGAGATTTGATGTACAGGAAAAGTGCTTTGGATGCTGCCGAGTATAAATCATGGTGTTCTGCATGATAGCTTAAACACCAAGGTCTAAATTCTGTACTATATCTTCAGGGACTATGATAGGCATGCAGGGCTGAATTGAGACTTCACTTGGCCCTGGGGGGAGCTGGCCCCAAAGGACCCAAGAAGCCGTGTGGCCTCAGGCAGAAAGGATGGGGCTAGAAGTTGCCCTTCCCCCAACCAGCCCAACAGTGCCTCTGCCAGGGTGCAGGGCATGCACCACTAGGGACTCCAGCTGCTAAAGAAGCAATGACCAGGAGTCTGAGCCGCTTTTAAATCACTGGGCTCTGGGGCAGCAGCCCGATTAGTGGGCTTGCAGGGATAAAGGAGAGCCACCTTTGGTCCTCAAGAGACTAGAGTCAATTTTTTATATAAAAAGAGAGAAATGGGTGGTGAGGTTGGGAATTAGGCATGACAAACAGGAAAATGTAAAGGGATTAGAAGAAAGCAGAGACTGGAGGTAGGAGAATGAAATGTAATAAAGGTCAGAAACAGCAGTGGTGATACAGGTGAACACATTTTTTCATTATGTGGTGCTCAGTGTAACAATAAAGGCATGAACAAATAAGGATAACGAAGAGCTAGAATGAGATTGTCCCTTTAAGGAAGAAGCAGCACATAGCTCATTATAGGGATGTAAAAGTTAACCAATAAGGGGCTGGAGCAGCTCCCCAGCCACGGTGGGGATGGGGCTCCTCCAGCCCCACAGAGCAGCCTCTGTCCGTGGTGTGCCTGGCCACACACACATACATTACACGCTGGCTCCCTGGGAGCCGACTGCAGAGCCAGCAGTGAAACTCCTGGGTGGTTGCCAGGCTACAGTGGCAGCAAAGCTGCCTTCCTGGGAACAGGCCTGGCAGCAGAGCCTCCTCCCCAGAAGAATCAGGGCCGGCACCAGAGCCTCCTCCCTAGCAGCAGGGCTGCCAGCAGCCTCACTCCTGGGGAGGCTTTGCAGTGGTCTCTGCAGTATAAATCTTAGTTAAGGTTTATACTGCAGAGCCCACAGTGTGTGTAACCACTAGGATTTTTAGCAGTGACACGGTTACATTTTTAAGTGCATTTTTACGTCCCTAGTTCCTGATCAGTAGTAGAAAACTACACTTCCGTAATTAGACACTTTCCCACCAGTGATAACTAGCCCATCGGGAAAGGTTGAAAAAAGGCTCCATCCACTTCCCACCCTATCCATCCAGTCTCTGTCTATATACATGGTGGGGAAGAGGAGATGATGGGGTTCCAGCAACGTCTGCAATAGAGCGGGCAGGGATGTCTTGCTCTCCTTCACACCCCTGTAGGCTGCACAGGGCTGATTTACAACTTGGTACCTATACATCTGGTTACTACATAGAGGCCAAATGCTAGCTTTGATCTTTGTGCAAACCTGCCATTTATATCAAGGGGGTTCAACTGTGAACTAAGGCTTCCTAATCTTATATCCCATCTTGTAGACTACAAATACAAATGCAGTTCACCTCTCAACACAGAACAAGCTTTGACACTCCACTCTACCCTTTTTAGACTATTAAAGGTCAATTCTTTAAACTTCAGCTCACTGGAATCTGATAGCTCTAGTTCTAGTAATAATGGATAATTAACCCTATAACAAAGATACATTACATCAAAGGGTTCTGGTGACCTCATTAAACACAATATCAGAGTTTATCATAAACATGCAAAAAGAAAATTCAGACAGGCAAAGTAATAAAAAGGTTTCTGTAATACATCCCAAATCCAGTGATTTAGACTTTTGAATTTGGCTTGTTACAAATTATTTTTTTATTTAAGAATATTTACTTTGTCTATTTTGACAAGAGATGTGGACAATGTGTGCCCCAATTGGTTTATAAAACTTTGACTTTTTAAATCTCCATGTGTAATGTCATTAATCAATAACCTGACACTCCTCCCATAGTTTCCCATAACTGAAAATTTAAATGGATAAAAATCTTAAAAAGCTTTTAAAACAAACATTTATTTTATCAGTCAATTCTAAAATATAATATTGTGCCAAGACTCTTTATGTAGTACATCTGGTTTTGTATTTCAATACTATGCAGTTAGAACATGTCAAATGTAGAGAATGCCTCACACACATACATTCCATATTCTTAAAAAACAACAACAACATTTGGCAAGATCTCTAGAGAAGCTGTGGAGCTGCAATTCACTCTGTATAATCCCAATGACTTCAAACAGAATTACACTGGAGGCAAGTCAGGACAGAGTTTATCCTGTCATCCTCAGAAAGATTTACCTTTGTGGCAAGTCCTTCTCTGAAGAACGATGGAAAACATGGCAGTGTCCATTGCAGAGAGGTAGAGGAAAAACTGTATATTCAAAGGTACTAATCTTTTTGACAGAGCAGTTCAAATAGATTGACCAGCAGTCTTTTGAAGATTCTTTTCATTGTGTTCTTTCCTGTGGTATATGGAATGGTTTGCATTTCTGCTTGTAAATAATGACCCTTGTGTCTCTTCTGTATGTCCTGACCTGGAAGTGGTATTTTTCCCCCCATCATTCTGGGTATTTTCTATGTCAATGTTTACAACAATCTATACCAGCCGTGGCCAACCCGTAGCTTGCGAGCCGCATGCAGCTCTTCCCCTCCCCCCCCAGGTGCGGCTCACGAAGCCCTCCCTCGCGGCTCATAAAGCTGCCCCCATGCCCCTGAAAACAGTCCTCTCCTCCCAGCTCCCTGTGCTTACCGGGGTAGGGGAGCTGTCCGGTGCAGCCATTACAGCTGGAGTATTAAAGATGGTGTCGGGAGCCTGATGTGGCCAAAAAGACTCTAAACACGTTTTCTTAAAGGGGCAGTCCTTTTTTTCTCTCTCTCTCTCTCTTCACGCTGGATCCACTGATATCTTGGCTCTTTGCCCGGAAGGGGCTGGCCACCCCTTACCTATAGCTAGCCATAGTAACGTTGTTCACAATGTATTTGATGTCAAGTTCAAATCACAAGCAAATATTTAGGCTACCATGGGTAGTAATATTTTTTTCCAACTAGTGATATCAATTAGAAAGGAACAGAAACTTGGAAACTATTTTGAGCACGCCTAACCACTTTAGTGTCACTGCAGGGCATCATATGATGCCATATTAGTATTCAAATTACCCTATGGGGTCAGATTTTGTCATTCGAATAAAAAAAAAAAAAAAAAAAAAAAGCCCAGAATGATACCTTAAGCCTTCTTGACTTTATTAATGTTCCAACACAACCTTGTTAAATTGTACGTGGATATGCTCTTCGATATGATAGACAGATGATGACAGCTCCTTCATGTACTACCAAGTGAAAGTAAGCTAAGGAGGAAATGGTCTTTAAAGTACTAAAGAAATGTGCCTGGGATGATTGAAAGAAAGAGCTTAAAGCAATGTTTTCTACTTGTGTATTTATATTGTTAGGGTCTATAACTGAACCAGAGTTTCTTTGACCTCAGAAATTGAACTCCTAGCTCATGAAGACCAGGCACTAAATACTGCAGTCTAAAAATATACCACAGAAAAATGATCCATTAACTTTGAGTTGAGACTGCTAAATTGCATTGGTCAGCGCAATAAAAAAAAAATCCAGTAATTATACTAATTAAGACAACATTCACATCCCAATTGGCAGAGCACCTGCCTCCATAGCCAAGCTGCAAGCTCCATATCTCTGAAAATTTAACTTGTGGTATCCCCTCATCTGCCTTCAATTACTGGCCATTCCCATCATGTCCTGACCCAAGGCACCATGACTGGAAATGAGGGATACTTCTAACCTAACTTGCCAAAGAAATGGAGCTTGAAGCTCTGCTCTTAGTGCAGCCGCTCCCCTCTGATGAACCTCTTGAGGTTCTCCTGACAGGACACCCATTTTGATAGACATGTTGAAGTCCATCTGACTGGGAGTGAGTTTCTCAAATTTAACAAGTGGCAGGAAGAATTGGGGGGGGGGGGGGAGCCCAAATGAGTTTTGAATAAATTCAAGTTCAGAACCAAATTTAGAAGCAGTACAGCTGGGCAACAGTTCTCCTCTGCCCACTTGTCCTAACCACAGGGGATTTAGCCATGCATTCCAAGTTCACTGCAAGTCCAATCCATGCAACAGTTTTATATTTCCCACACAAATTTCCCACCACTTGTTAGACCTCTACTGCTCTTGTATTCGGATAAACTTCAGATCATGCAAATAGATCTTGTGGCAGGCAGACATTCATCATTGGACGAGTGTCTCGATTACATTTGTAAGCTCTGCATCTCCAATAAAATTTTGGGTTTAATTTCTCCTTACCCTTTGCCCAGACAGGGGATGAAGTATTCACCTCCAATTTTTAAACACAGAGAGTCATAGAGTGCCAGGAAAAAAAGTGAACTCCTGAGTAGTAGTCAGCTCCACCATGGAGACAGCTCATTCTTGTAGCATTTTAGAAAAACAGAAGCAACTGACAAATCTGAGCAGTTCAGTCATCGTCTCTTGATGGAACTAAATTATTCCCCAAATCCACCATATTATTTCATTTAAATTCAAAATGGAAGACAATGTTCTACTCCTGACATACTGTAAGCATTGGTGTAATATTTTAGAAGGGAAACAAGAAATGACTTTTGTTTTACCACAGAATATAAGATTACAGATGAAGATGATTTAGAATTATATAATTCATCGGGTCGAGGAGAGACATGGTGAAAGCATATAAAATGAACTGTGTATGAAACTAGGTCAGAGGATTTTTTGAACCTGTAAGACAAATGTGGAACTCATTGCCATAGGATGTCTTTGATGCCAAAATTTAACATTCAAAAAGGGATATGGAACATACAGCGTTATAACAGCTCATGTTCCTGCATTCTAGAAGTGACATTAAGGGTGCATCTACACTGCACCATTATTTCGGAGTAACGACCCGTTATTCCAAAATAACAATGTGAGCATTTACACAGCAATTCCGTTATTTCAAAATAAGTTTGAAACAACAGACGGCTTATTCTGACTTCTGTAAACCTCATTCCATGAGGAATAATGCCTCTTCCAAAATAGCTATTTCAGAATAGGTCTTGTGTGGACGTGGCACAGGGAGTTATTTTGAAATAAGGGGCTTCCAGGAAATCCCACAGGTGCCCTGCTGGCCACTCCATCCACACTCCTCAGAACTCTATGGTTCCTCTTCCCCTGTACCCCTTAAAGCTGAAGCCATAGGGTTAAAGGCTTGTGGCAGGAAGCCGGCCCTGACAGCATCCAGCCACAGCGACTGAGGGGGCCAGTATGGCTGACACTCGAGTCCTCCAAGAGTCCTCCCCCACTCCCAGGGAGCACTAGTACTCTGATGACTCCCAGGAATCTGCCAGATGGCACAAGAGGTGTCCGCCGGCCTGGTCTGGGGTGGACATCCTGGCCTCGCTGAGGTTTGGAGCAAGCAGAGCCAATCTTAGGGGTGGGTGAGCCGGGCAGTCACCCGGGGCCACCATTTTGAAGGGGCCGCCGACAGAGCCTGACAGAATCCTGCTCAGGACATGCGGCAATTAAAGGGGCTGCATTTTGGGCTCTCACCCCCTTTTTTTTTTTTTTGCACTCAAATTTTGCCTGGTGGTCATCTGGGGCTGCCAATTGGTTAGGACCGACCCTGGGGGCAAGGAGGAAAACCTCCGGGATCTCCACTCCAGATGGTGCAACACAGACATCTACGGCCACATGGCCGATAGCCTGGCCACCAAAGGCCATATCTGGACCCAGGAGCAGGTCTGGATGAAAGTCAAAGAGCTCTGACAGAGCTATGCCAGGGTGAGGGAGTGAAGCTCCTTCTCCAGGGCAGAACCCCACAGAACCTGAACTGAATCCTGGGGGTTGGTACAGCCCCTTCCCCATGCCTGGTGGTTGACCCAGGACTGGAGATGCCAGTCGTTGCCCGTCTGGGGTTTAGAACTGGTAAGGAGGAGGATGACGATGACCCCAGCACAGCCAGCACTGTCTCCTCGGTGACATTGGAGCCGGTAGCCCATGGGCTGTGCAGTGGCAGTTTGTGCCACACAGCCCCAGGAGGCTGTGTTTGAGCACCCCTGGGCTCCCGCTCAGAGTCTGGGGAGGATGGCCACACTTCAGACAACCGGGTGGGACACCCTCAGACCACAAGCCGCCACTAGGAGGAGGCTGGGGCCAAGGACACACACACACACACACACTCTGGAGTGCCACACACAGCCATGCCTGCACGCTCAAGGCAGCACACACTCCTGGAAACAGCCCTGTCAGGTGTAGGTATAGGTATGTCTCCTGCTCACAATCTCTTCCCCCGCTACACCCTCATCCCTTTTCCCCTAGCGGCCAGGGCTACAAGTCCTCTCCTCTTGAGATTCCACTACTGCCGGACCCAGCGTGTATGCAGCACCAAGGCAAGCCCAGCCAGCCCAAGGTCCCCCTCCTGGCCCACAGGATCCTGATGTAGCCAGCACCTTCCCATGCCTGCTTGTCCCCAGGAGGTGGGGTGGGAGGAGGGAAGCATGCTCCCTTGGGGGTGTCTGGACCTCAGTAAGAAAGTTGTCTGCTGTCCAGGCCACACATGGCCTTGTTCCCAGGACATCACCTTCATCTGACCCGCAAACTGCTGGTCTCAGCTCACAGATGAGGGCAAGGCTGCAAGGACAGCATCTACCAGGGTGACTGACCATCTCTCTTTATTCTCCCCAGACAGACTAGCTGAGAAAGCGGGCAGGAAACACCACCCAAGGCCACTGCCAGACACCGGGGTAGTTGCAGGTGCCAGAGAACGCAAGAGGAACTGATGCAGGAGCACATCTCCATACTCCAGGTCCTGCATGAGATGGTGGTCCAGAAGGTCCATGAGGACATATAGCAGTGGAGAGAAACCTGGATTGAGTTGCTGCAGCAGGGACAAAACATGTGTACGACCATGCAGGCTCTCCTCACCCACCCGGAACCAGCTCCTGCTGCCGCACCTGCCCCAGTCCCAGTTTCCAGTCCTGCCCCTCCTCCCATGCCAGCACCTGCCCCTCCTCCCATGCTGGTGGTCGGGGGCTTAGATGGGGATGAGGGTGCCATCAGTAGCCCCCCACAGTTGGGGAAGCCTATGGTGGCAAAGCTAGCGATCATGGGGTCCACGTTGCTGAAGTGGAGGACTCTGCACAGCAGGATGGTGTTGATGATCCTCACTACCTAAAGAAGGAGACAAACAAAAAAGAGAATCAAAGGGGTGCCAGAGCCCTTGGGAGGTCATGAGCCCCCCCGCCCTTACCTCCCAACCACACCAGGAGCCACCCCCTATGTAGCCCACCCCCCCAGGAGGACTGTGTGAGGGCAGGACTGGAGAACCACCCAGGGAAGGGGGCTCCCCCTCCGCTCCCACCTCCAACCTCCCTCTTTCCCTAGGGTTCCCCTTTCCAGCACTTCACACCCCGTAACTGCAGGATACCTGCATGATGAGGGTCCTGACTGTCAACTTCCCCATGCTGAACTCGTTCCCGACGGATTGGTAACTGTCCAGCGTGGCAAGCTTCCAGATAGCAATGGTGACCCGCTTCTCCAGGTCACATCTGGGTGTCCCATCCTGTGAGGGCAGGGGCGAGCCAGGCACACAGCTCCAGAAGGTATCCTACCTCATGAGGAAATTCTGGAGCCACTGCTGGTCATCCCACCGTTCTGTCATGAGCCGGTCCCACCAGTCAGAACTGGTGTCCAGCCGCCAGAAGTGGCGGTGCACAGTGGAGTGCAGCTGGAAAAGCTGCACTCCCAGACAGAGGTTGAGGGTCTCCTCAAAACAGCTGGGGTCATGTTCCTGCAGGTTCAGGAGGGCAGCCTGCAAAAACTGCAGCATGACAGTCAGGGGCCATCATGTGCCGAGAGGCAGCTCCGGACTCATAGCTGGGAGTGCTGTTGTGTCCAATAACAGGGCAGCCAAAAGATGCAGTGAAAATGCTTTGTTTTCCTTCAGAGAGGTAAGCAAGCAGGAGAAGAACCTGAGAAATGGCTGGGGGGGGAGGGAAGACACGACCCCTTTAAGCACACGTCTCAGAGAGCCTCAGGCAGCAGCTCCAGGAAGTAACTGCTGACCCGATGCCCTGCCTGAACTGGTTTCGGGTGGCCTTAAATGCGAGTTAGCATCCAATCAGTGTGGATGCTTTATTTTGAAATACCCAAGCGATATTTTGATGCACTTTTTGTGTGTAGATGCTCTATTTCAAAATAAACTATTCCAGAAAATAAATTCCAGAATAACTTATTCTGAAATAAGCATGCAGTGTAGATGTACCCTAAGCTTCATGCTTCAAAATTTAGGAGAAATATTTAACTAGTAGGGATTAGGAAAAACACTCAGAAGGTGTTATCAGACGTAGTCAAAAAGATAGCATGCTGGATATGATGGGCCATGGGTCTGACCCAAGATAGCAATTCTTATCATAGAATCATAAAATACTAGGACTGGAAGCGACCTTGAGAGGTCATCTAGTCCAGTCCCCTGCCCCCATGGCAGGACCAAATACTATCTAGACCATCCCTGATAGACATTTATCTAACCTACTCTTAAATATCTCCACAGATGGGGATTCCACAACCTCCCTGGCCAATTTATCCCAGTGTTTGACTACCCTAACAGTTAGGAACTTTTTCCTAATGTCCAACCTAAACCTCCCTTGCTGCAGTTTAAGCCCATTGCTTCTTGTTCTGTCCTCAGAGCCCATGAAGAACAAGTTTTCTCCCTCCTCCTCCTGACACCCTTTTAGATACCTGAAAACTGCTATCATGTCCCTCCTCAATCTTCCTTTTCTAAACTAAACAAACCCAGTTCCTTCAGTCTTCCTTCATAGGTCATGTTCTCTAGCCCTTTAATCATTCTTGTTGCTCTTCTCTGGACCCTCTCCAATTTCTCCACATCTTTCTTGAAATGCGGTGTCCAGAACTGGACACAATACTCCAACTGAGGCCTGACCAGCACAGAGTAGAGCGGAAGAATGACTTCTCGTGTCTTGCTCACAACACACTTGTTAATGCATCCCAGAATCATGTTTGCTTTTTTTGCAACAGCATCACACTGCTGACTCATTCAGCTTGTGGTCCACTAGAACCCCTAGTTCCCTTTCTGCCTTACTCCTTTCTAAATAGTCGCTTCCCATTCTGTATGTGTGAAATTGATTGTTCCTTCCGAAGTGGAGCACTTTGTCTTTATTAAACTTTATCCTGTTTACCTCAGACCACTTCTCCAATTTGTCCAGATCATTTTGACCAATTTTACGTAATGTTAGTGCAGGATTGGTTTTGCACAGTACATATGCCAGTGCTTTGCCCAGCCTAGATTGCAAAAAGGGACTTCCACCATTTGCTTGAGAAGTGATCATTTTTCACTTCCCTTCTACAATGTTGCACACATACCCCAGAGCTGCATAATGTAATGAACCTCACTGTGCACTCTGATATTCACATTTCCCTGTTTCATAAATCTTTCATCTCCCTTCGCTCTCCCAACACCACTAATCTCTTGTCTTTGTGCCTTCTATGCACAGGGGGCAGCCTGGAAAGACTTTTCTAACTTACTATGTTCAAAACACAAATTTGAAACACAAAAGGATCTAAGGTCAGCCTTAACAGTTAAAATTGCCACTACATTTAATACATTTAGTTTATATACTGATAGCAAAAGCAAACCCTAAATAGACAATATTCATATTACACCACCAAAACATGTTTTTTCCTGGCTAGAGCTTCAGAGACAAAATGAATGATATCAAGTTAGTCTCTTTTTGCTTCCCTGCAAATGACAACAACACTATTCAATCACTGTTTACATAAGATTCTCAAGGTTGGAAGCATGGAAAAGTTGCTCTGAGAATATTAAATCCAATCATATTGTCAGATCACTTGTAAGAAACATATCACATAACTCAATTTTATTTCATTGCCTGCCAAAATACCATTTCATTCAATGCTAAGTAGGTTCTGACTAGGAATGTTAAATTTTGATACATCAACTAAATCGAGTAGTCAATGGAATTTCCATCAACTACTTGATTATTCAATGAGAGGGGTGCTCGCTATCCCACTGCACCTCTCCCTTTGAAATGTACAAGAGCCATGGCCTGCCCTGCCCCCTGCAGAGACAGTGCGGGGGGGACTGGTTTTTAAGCTGGCTCACTCCAGCACTGACTCCTGCTCCCCCCTTTGCTGCCTCTCTCTGATAGACATATAGATAAACTTATGCTTATAAGATAGGCAACTAGTTGCTTACATCCCTAGTTCTGATATGCTTTAGCCTTGCAGTCAGTCACCCTTCATTTCTAACAAATAGAGAAAAATCTTCCTCCTTTAGGGCTTTCATCAGCTAAGAATCTTGCTGTTTTCATTGGCATCAGATTCAAAAGGCATCATCTGATGCACAACCTATGAGTATATTGACTAATCCAATCCTCAACATGACAACGTAAGTGAAACAAACCCTACTGTCCCCATCATTGCTCTATTGTATTTTCTATAGTATTTTACAAGTTAGAACCAGCTGCTGCTCCCTATGCTGCCTCGTCTTTTCATGGTTAAACTAAAGTGAGAGGCTGAATCCTATATCCTACTTGTAGTTAAGAAATATTTTGATGAATTAAAGTCAGTGTCATAGGAGATAAGAATGCTCCTTTGAGATGGATAATACAGTATCATCCATACAAGTGTATGTTTTTTTGAAGAGTTACACAGTAAATCTATTACATTTCTCAATCCTATTGGCATCTAGTTTAAAACAAAAAAAAAAAAAAGAACATAGGAGTCATGTATGATGTTAAATCAGTTGCAACAAGGATATGCTGGAGTGGGGATATCCCTACATGTTTATTTATACCATGGTTTACATATTGTGACTCACTGCTGTGCTTCAACATATAATTCTTCTATACTTATTTTTCAATGCTATAGAACATCAGGAGAGAGTTACCATTCGGAAAAAAACAAGCTATTTGATTTAGAAGGAAAAGTAGGTCAATCTCCACTATAGAAGACCAAAAAGGGGCATTAAATCAATGTATAAAGTACATAGTGTATAAACTGAAACATTTAAAGTTTGTGGTTAAAGAGACTCTAAACAGTTCTTCATTCTATGAAGCAAGTCAATTTTCAGCTCCATCTCCTATAATGTCCCTGCATTCATACAGTTGGGTAGCTCTTTTCCAATCAAAATTAAGAAGCCATTACAATTAATAATCTTTCCAGAATTCATAAACTCAGTGATTGTGACTGGAGTTCTAATCTTGAATTTATAAAGCCCCTTTGTATTCCAGCACCTTTAATTCTGATTCTGGACATAAAGAAATGCCCAAGAAGAAGATGGGACGTGTGTATGGGGAGGGGCAGTGAAGGGAAATCTATATTAAAAAAACAAAATTAAATTGGAGTTTGTGTTTCAGTTAACTCATTTTTATAATTTCACATCCATTTAGATCAATTACCAACAATAGCACACACTATAGCCCTGTGAGGAGAATGTGTTTGTCTGCACATCGGAAGAAATGGGAATGTCCTGCATGGTGCTCTTAACCAAATAGGATTAGCCTGAGTCTTCCATTGTAGTAAAGTTTCAGCTTGTACATTAGTGTGTATATGAAACGTTTACTGTGGCTTGTGTACTATGTAGAACTGTGTCTACAACCAGGGGCAACTAATGAAGGGAGACGGGAGCACTGGCCACAAGACACTCCCCCCAGCCAAAGGAAGGGTTGGAAAAGCACCAATCTGCCCCAGATACTGCCTCTTCCCCATCCTTGCCCGACCCCCACCACACCTCTTCCCCCATCCCCAAGTAATGCTGCACAGGGAACTAGTAGGGCTGGCGCTGGCAACAGGGGTCCACCCCCACGCAATCACTGGCAGCAGCAGGGGAAATGGAATAACACGGTCCCAGCTCATTTTGCTCCCCTAGCCATGTCGCTCTGCTTCCCACACATCCCATCCTGCCCCGCCCCTGAGCGATGTGGCCAGAGGAGCACAATGAGCTGGGGGCCACTGCTCCACTTGCCCCGCTGCTGCTGGTGAGTGCATTGGAAGGCAGACCCATGCTGCAAGCACCTGCACCCCCTTCCCGCTAGCTCCCCTTCCAGCTGTTGGCTTGCTCTCTGCCCCTCCCATCCATAACGATGGGGCACATGCTCCCGCATGTCACCAGTGTCTGCAAACACGAGGTGTTGGATTTCATTATATATTGTTATAGTCTCTCTCTTTTTCCCTTTTTTTAAATTATAATATTGCTTTATTAATAGTTTTCCTGTTGCCCATACTAGGTTTTTAGTATACATTTAGTTACTTTTAAGCACCTGAGCCTGTCAGACAAAAGCCCCCGGCAGGGTTACATTGTTTACACTTCTAGAGGATAAGATCAATTGTTTCTTTGACCTTGCAGGTCTCACACAGCCAATCTTTGTGTTATTAATAAAGGGCAAGTTACTGTTTAAGCCACAGAGCCAATGTCCAGCAAGTATTCAGAGTAGAACTACTTCACACTCTCTCAGGTTCTTGCATTATATTAATTTCAATTCTAAGGCATACTTCATCCAATGTTTTCTCCCAGTTTCTTTTGTCCATGCTTCCTGCCACTCCCTTCTTAGTCCATTTTAAATTAGAGCGTTTTAAACTCCTGATCCCTTAGAGGGATCATTGTAAAAATGGAAAAAAAAAAATCAATCTAGCATTTTTGTTCGTCTGTCTGCAACCTCATTTTCTGCTACATCAACAAGCACTGGGATCTGTGCTATTTCAATGTTTACTTCCATCTGTACCAATTCTGCTAGTGACAATATTTCATGAATTGTATCATTTCTGCTCTGTGAATGCCCATTTCTGATTCACTATCAGGACTACAGGCAATCTGACAAGATGACAATGGAGACAGGTCAAATATCCAGTATCCAACATAATGCCAACATTACTTGCTGACTCCAGCCCTGGCTGGGGCTGCGCTCCCTGCCACTAGCCGTGACCGGGGCTACGCCGCTCCTCCCCCCTCCCCCCACCAGCCCTGACTGAGGCGGTTTCCCACCTCGCCAGCCTCAGCAGGGCTGCGCTTCTTGCCACAAGTCCTGGCCAGGGCTGTGCTCCCCCACCATGCCAGCCCCACTGGGGATGTGCTCCCGACCGCCACCCCAGCCTGGGCTGTGCTTCTGAACCTGGGCAGCTGGGACTCTCTGGTCCAGCAACATCTATGGTCCTGCCAGACCACAGAGCCACAGATTTTAGAGGTTCAACCTACACACGTAACTTTTCCTTTCTTATTTTAATTTCAGTATGTAGTTCTTCATTTATATTGTCTACAGGGCACAGAGAAAAGATTTTCCACCTATCATGCATTTTCCAAAGACTATATATGCTAATTTATTTTCTCTCTTTTCTTTCAGTTCCTTTGTACATGATTTAATCAAAGACATTTTTTACTTCCCCACCCTCTGTGTTGTCCATTGACTGCCCAGCATTCTCGATATTTTATATAGTGTTTCCAGCTTCCCTTTTTGCCAAGAAGGTAAAGTCCAATAATTAAATTCTTAATGTTACAGGCATTTCATCAGCAGCTGTATGCATTATATACAAAAGGGCCATGGCAAAGGCACCAAATATGATGAATAATGCTTGCACTTTGTTTGGCTCTAGTTTCTGCAGTTTACGTTTTGATGCTGAAATAAATGCTTGGCCTCCATATTAAAAAACTGTTCTAATTAATGTTGTATTATCTGCATCCCAGCTGCATCTGGAAATACATTTAGACAGACTGATTTTACCTTCACATTTATCTACAATATTTTCAACGTGATCCTTCCACGTTAGCTTGCTATCAAATGCCATATCCAGAAATACATAGCCTTTAACTATACCCATTCGCTATCCATAGAGCCAGATAACAGATTTAATTTTCCTCTTAGTGAATATTGTTCCTTTAGACCTGAGAATTGAAAATTAAAAGCCCTATGTTTCCCCACTCCACATTTTTCCTAAGAGCTTCATTAATTCACTTCTCAGCTATTTCCTAGTTTCTGACTTTAGCCCATATGGCACAGTCATCTGCAAAAAAAAGGAAATGTCCACTCCTGCACTCATCCTTTGTGGGAGGTAGTTTGCCATTCTGTTGCGTAAGCTGGGGCTGATGACGCTCCTTTGTGGAGTGCCATCTGCAGCCTCCTCCTAATCTGCACTTCCTTTCTTTAGAGCCACCACCCAGCTTCTTCCTCTGCTGAGTTTCATCTTTAATTAATCCTGGCCCACCCTGTAGGTACAACCAGGTAGTATAACTAGCCTCTTGGGCCCAGCCTTAACCTTTTTGTTTTCTGTGTAGGGAACACATCACAAAGCACTATGGCCTGATATTATACTTATACCAGTTTTACACAAGATATAGTTCCAATAACTAACATAACTCCTAGTGCAAAATAGAAGAGACTTAAATCCCCTTTATTTTGCTGATTGACTAAACCACATTCACTTGTATGTGCTGAACAAGGATGGTCCTTGATCTGTATACAAGTTTTTATTGTTTCTGCAGCTCACACTTCTGTCCTTGACTAGAAATGTCTTTTAATAGACTTTAGATTTTGGTACAATAAGTGAAGAATTGTAATAGTTTCTATATATGTGCTCTCTTCAATTTACATTTTTATATTAGAATTTTAACAACATTTTATATTAGAATTGTACTGACAAGTAGTTATACTCTTTATTCATAAACACTGTGAGAGGCAATTTAAAAAAGTAATGAAGTGTATGATCCAGAGAGGGGCGGAGCATCTGCTGTTGCATCTTAATTACATGATAAAGTTTACTCTCCTCAACACCATCATGTACTTTAATATTAGATAACAAGCCTCAAACATATCCATTTACTAATATTTGCAATGGTGAGTTCTTTACAGAGTTGAGGCAAGATATGCCCCTTTACAAGTTAGTACTAGTCTTCATTACATCAGATCTCTTCTATTAGGCCATTTCGAAAACTATTATAGTTAACTAAAACTGTAGTTACAGCTGAGATCTAAACAAACAGTGGCCTCCAGTGGAATGTCTATTCTAATCAATCACAGAGTTCACTTTGTTTCAAATGACTCGTGTATACTTAATCAAAGGAAGTGTGTGTAGATATGCAAATAGCTTTAATGTTTAGTGCTTTTTAAAAAGTAAATGACTAGCAGCAGGAAAAGACAACTGTGTGAACCTCTTGCTACATCCATAGCCTCTACTACTTTCTATAAGTGTCATGTACTCATGTTATTCCAGTGCAAGGTTGCTCCCAAATATAGACTGAAAATATTACCAGGGAAGAATATGCAATAATATTGTATAGCATGCTAAATCTTGATCCTACTAAAGCCAGTGGCAGCTCTTCCATTGTATGGCCCACATCCCATTAGGAGATGAACTATTGTTCACTTTCACCAACAGGCCAAAGTCAGTCACAGTATAAGCCAGCACAAATGATTGCAATCAGGAGGACCACCACTGGTCATATCCAGTATGTCCAACCCATATTTTTCAAAAGTGGCCAGTGCCAAGTGTTTCAGCAGGAATTAACAAAATAGGGCAATTATCAAGTGAACCAGTCCCCTGTTGTCCACTCTCAGCTTCTGGCAGTAATAGGCGAGGAATGCCCAGAGCATGAGGTTGGATCGTTGACCATCTTGGCTAACAGTCATTGACTGACTTATCCTTCATCAGCATATATAGTTTTTTAAAATGCTGTTATATTTTTGGCTTTCATAAGTTCCACAGGTTAACTGCATACTGTTTGCTTTAAACTGCCTGCCTATTAATTTCAGTAGGTGACCCCTTTTCTTGTGTACTGTAAAGGAAACTCCACTCATTTTCTCTACACCAGTCATGCTTTTATAAACCTCCATCTTATCCCTCCTTCACCCTCTCTTTTCCAAGCTTAGCAGTCAGTCATTTTAATCTCTCTTTATATGGATACACAATCATTTTTGTTGTTCTTTTCTGTACCTTTTCCAAATCTAAAATACCTATTTGGAGATGGGGAGATAAGAATTACATACAGTATTCAAGGTATGAGCATACCATGGATTTATGTACTGGCATTATGACATTTACAGTCTTATCTATCCCTTTCCTAATATTTCCTAAGACTGTTAACTTTGCTGCTGCACATGTGGTTGATGTTTTTCAGAGAACTTTCAACAGTGACTCCAAAGAGCTCGAGTCAATTAAGTTACAATATTTGAATCTGATTCTGTGTTTTGGTTAACTTTTTTAATGGATTGGAAAGACTCTCTATCCCATGTTTTACCAAAAAGACACACAGAATAGAGCTCTATTGGACTACCGATGTCCTAACATTTCTTACAAGCAAGCAATTTTGACAGACGAGACATATTTTGAGGATGAGGAAGAGATCTATCAGGGGGAAGTGTGATGCCCGAAGTTGGACCTTGAGAAAGAAACAAACAACCTCTGCGTCAAACCGGATAGTAGATATCAACTGACGGAGAAAAAATAACCAACACAAAGGTAAGAAAAAAAGGACTGATGCATGGATTGCCCCTGAACATGATGAATTATTGGGAAAAGGTCATGCAATAACTTCAGGGAGAACTCTGAGGAAATACACTACCTGGAGAAACATGGCAAGGATGCAGTCTCTCCTTTACATTTTTGTCCTTGACTACAGAACCCAATTTCTGATGTAAATTAATTTTGTTTAACTTTCAGATATAAATGTGCAGAATCAAAGGTACTCCTGCTAAGACCCTTCCCCTCCCCCCCAAACAATATAGAACAACCACTTAATTGACGTTTTCAGTGATCTTGCAATTAGAATCACCAGTAATCTCTATAAAGCTAACTTTTAGACATTTTATAGACGTTTTCAAAGTTCATAGGAACAGAACTTGTAAGAACTGGTATTTATGCACAGCCAATATTTTAGATTAGAAGCTCAGCATAAAAAAAAAAAAAAAAAAAAAAAATCACCACAGTACCGGTGTTGGGTGGCTTTAAGCTACTTTTGTAACTTCCTTGTCCTGAATCTCTGGAGTAATTTATAGAGCTTTGGGGGTAAAGGGAGGGAAAGAGAAACACAAACACACACATACAGATTTTCTGTTTAATTTCAGTGGCAGCTTGGGATGGGGGAGGAGAATTGGGGTTAAAAAAGCTGATTTAAGTTATCAGCAAGTCCGAAAACTTGGAAAAGGTTTTAAGTTGAACAAAACATTGTGTTTGGGGAATCGTATATATAGTAGAATCATAGACTACTAGGACTGGAAGGGACCTAGAGAAGTCATCGAGTCCAGTCCCCTCCCCTCATGGCAGGACCAAATACTGTCTAGACCATCCCTGATAGACATTTATCTAACCTACTCTTAAATATCTCCCGAGATGGAGATTCCACAACCTCCCTGGGCAATTTATTCCAGTGTCTGACTACCCTGACAGTTAGGAACTTTTTCCTAATGTCCAACCTAAACCTCCCTTGCTGCAGTTTAATTAAGCCCATTGCTTCTTGTTCTGCCTCAGAGGCCAAGATGAACAAGTTTTCTCCCTCCTCCTTATGACACCCTTTTAGATATCTAAAAACTGCTATCATGTCCCCCCTCAATCTTCTCTTTTCTAAACTAAACCAACCCAATTCCTTCAGTCTTCCCTCATAGGTCATGTTCTCTAGACCTTTAATCATTCTCGTTGCTCTTCTCTGGACCCTCTCCAATTTCTCCACATCTTTCTTGAAATGCGGTGCACAGAACTGGACACAATACTCCAACTGAGGCCTAACCAGCGCAGAGTAGAGCGGAAGAATGACTTCTCGTGTCTTGCTCACAACACACCTGTTAATGCATCCCAGAATCATGTTTGCTTTCTTTGCAACAGCATCACACTGCTGACTCATATTCAACTTGTGGTCCACTATAACCCCTAGATCCCTTTCTGCTGTACTCCTTCCCAGACAGTCGCTTCCCATTCTGTATGTATGAAACTGATTGTTCCTTCCTAAGTGGAGCACTTTGCATTTGTCTTTATTAAACTTTATCCTATTTACCTCAGACCATTTCTCCAATTTGTCCAGGTCATTTTGAATTATTACCCTATCCTCCAGATTAGTCGAAACCCCTCCCAGCTTGGTATCATCTGTAAACTTAATAAGCGTACTTTCTAAACCAATATCTAAATCGTTGATGAAGATATTGAACAGAGCCGGTCCCAAAACAGAACCTCTGGAACCCCACTTGTTATGCCTTTCCAGCAGGATTGTGAACCATTAATAACTACTCTCTGAGTATGGTTATCCAGCCAGTTATGCACCCACCTTATAGTAGCCCCATCTAAGTTGTATTTACCTAGTTTATTGATAAGAATATCATGCGAGACCGTATCAAACGCCTTACTAAAGTCTAGGTATACCACATCCACCGCTTCTCCCTTATCCACAGGACTCGTTATCCTATTAAAGAAAGCTATCAGATTGGTTTGACATGATTTGTTCTTTACAAATCCATGCTGGCTGTTCCCTATCACCTTGCCACATTCCAAGTGTTTAAAGATGATTTCCTTAATTACTTGCTCCATTATTTTCCCTGGCACAGAAGTTAAAGTAACATAGTAGCCCAATGTCTGAGTCTGCAATGCTGTAGCATTACAGACTCGCCTCTGGGGGGGTGCTCTTGCTTCCCGCCGTGGCGCTCGGCTGAGTTCTGCGCCGCTCAGCTGGGTGCTACATGGGGAGCGCGGACCCCAAACAGCTGCTTGCTGCCGCTTGCTCCCCCGCCGCGGCCCAGCTGAGCAGCGCAGAACTCAGCTGAGAGCCAAGGTGGGAGGAGAAGTGGGGCGGGGTGGTGACGTACACAGCCAGCGGGCGGGGCCCGGCCAAATGAGAGGCAGGAGGGGGGAGGAGAAGAGAAAGGGAGAGTGAGAGGCAGGACGGGGAGAAGAGAAACAGAGACAGAGAGAGGCAGGAGATGGAGGAGAGCTGAGAGAGAGAGGGGGGAGGCAGGAGGAGGAGGAGGAGGAGAGAGATGGACATGGAGGAGAGTTCCGAAAAATCCCGTTGTATGAATGGGTTATTGGCTAGTTTTTAATAAAAAGCCAAGCAAGTAAAAAGCCACAAACACGCAAATAGCCCAGTGATTTATCTGCTAATATGGGAAGCCCATGTTCAAATACCTACTCTGGAGCAGGTCTTGCTGCCTTTCCACCATCAACCTAAAAAGTCTTCTAGGATGGCTATTGTAATTTCTCCTTTTGGAAATGTTCTACTTTGGCTACATAAGTTTTTTTGAAGCAGGGCTGGAACTCAGGTCTACTAGGCAAGTGCAATAAGTTATACAGTATTCTCACGGGTCAAGTTCTATACGTGAAATGGAAGAGAGATCAAGTCTCAGCAATGCCATCTCTTGGGGGAACACACCATAAAAATATCTAACGCATAGATTACACATTGACAAGTAGGTGGTTCCAAACAGTAAACTATTATGGGGGTCTGTTAACTGCCATAACTCACAATAGGTGATCATTTGATTATTTCATACAGTCCTTCTCCCACCAGCATGTTAGCTGGCATCTAGTTCTAGCCACAACTCCTCATCCTATACTGCTAAATCAGAAACAGGATTTGGTGGGAAAGCAGAAAGGAGAACATCGTGGAATGGGAAAAAATTGAGAATCTTATTTCAGATTCAGGATATCGGATTACTTTCTCATCTTTCCTAGCCCATATTACCATCCTGGCTAGGCTATTTCTGCTGGACTTGTGGCAACCTGAGGCAGTATTCAGTTAGTCAAGATTTTATCATTTGTTGCAAACTTCAATACCCTGCCCTAAACATTCATAGGAACATGTTCCATACCAATTTAAAATCATGAATACAGTACAGCATAGCAAAATGCCAGAAATGTTTTGTTTATTTTTCCAGAACCCACGGAACTCTAAGGCAGATGAGTGAAGGATCCTGCTACAAGTATTTATAACACCCACCTTTCAACTAATTAAATGGATGAATTTTTATTTTAGCCTATTGTGTATGGATTCCCTCAGCATCCACAATTAATATTTCTCCAGTAGTTATGAATTATTCTAAACACTCAAGAAAATAAAATTGGAAGAGCAGAGGGAGAAGGAAATACTCGTATGCCTTAGATGCTCAGATTCTACATTGACAAGTGTGCATTAAGAAATGGAACAGAACAGACAAGCAACCCTGTATCAGAAGTAGAGGCACAGCCATTCCCAAGTTATAAATTTATTCTTTGAGCATTTTTCTTATCTTTGTTAGGAGGCACCATCACTCATATGTAATGGCAGCTACTGATATTTCCACAGACATAAAATATATTCTTGTAGTTACATAAAAGCCCCTTTCCTGTTAATGTTTGTTAAAAATCTAATGATAAAAAAAATAAAGAAAACAATTGTGGTTTGGTAGCTTCAAATATATAGTCATGGTTTCTTAGAAAGAGGCTGGGTGTCAGAGATCGAACCCAAGTTCTCTGACTTCTAACTTCAGCTCATTGTGTTACTTAGGCAACTGCTTCTATGTACTACTTCATCCTTCCGTAAAATAGGGGAAGATAATATTTAGACAATTAAATGGCATAAGATTATTGGATGAGACTCATCATATGATGTTTGTGCAAAGTATTATCTGGGTTAAAATCAATCCAGAAGAGGACTTTTGCTATTATCATATAATCATAGGACTGCAGACCTCAAGAGGTCACCAAGCCCAGTCCCCCACACTCATGGCAGAACCAAACACTATCTAGACCATCCCTAACTTGCTCTTAAAAAAATCACCAGTGAGGGAGGTTCCACAACCTTCCTAGGTAATTTATTCCAGCATTTAACCACCCTGACAATTAGGAAGTTTTTCCTAATGTCCTACCTAAACCTCCCTCACTGCAATTTAAGCCAATTGCTTCTTGTCCTATTATCAGAGGCCAAGGAGAAGAATCTCTCCCCCTCTTCCTTGTCTCCCCCTTTTAGGTTGTTGAAAGCTGCTATCATGTCCCCTCTTAGTTGTCTCTTTTCTAAACTAAACAAACTCAGTTCTTTCAATCTTCCCTCATAGATCATGTTTTCTGGACCTTTAATCATTTTTGTTTCTCTTCTTTTGACTATCTCTGAATTGTTCATCTCTTTGAATTGTCCATCTCTTTCCTGAAATGTGGTGCCCAGAACTGGATATAATACTCCAGCCTAATCAATGGATATAGAGCAGAAGAATTATTGATAGTTTCGTATTTTTCAACTCTCCTGCTAATACAACCCAGAATGATGGGGCAACAGCATAACACTGTGGACTCATATTTAGCTTGGGGCCCGCTATGACCCTCAATACCTTTCTACTGTACTCTGTCTTAGGCAGTCACTTCCCATTTTGTACATGTGAAATGGATTGTTCCTTCCTAAATGGAGTACTTTGCATTTGATTCTTATTGAATTTCATCCAATTTGCCTCAGATCATTTCTCCAGTCTGGCCAGATCATTTATAAATATACAATATATATTATATATTGAATTGCAATCATATCTTCCAAAGCACTTGCAACCCCTCCCAGCTTGGTATCATCCACATATTTTATAAGCGTACTCTCTATGCCATTATCTAAATTACTGTTGAACATATTGAACAGAACCAGTCCCAAAACCAGTCCAGGTGTAACCCTACTTGTTATGCCTTCCAGCATGACTGTGAACCATTGATAACTACTCTACGGGAATAGTTATCCAACTAGTTATGCACCCACTTTCTAGTAGGGAAATAGGAGGAAGCTAATTTATTAATGAGGTCAAGTCATTCAAGACTGTATCAAAAGCCTTAATAAAGTCTACTTATACCACATCTATGGCTTCCCCTCATCCACAGGGCTTGTTATCCTGTCAAACCAACTTGGTAGCTTTCTTTGACAAGATTTGCTCTTAACAAATCCATACTGACTGTTCCTGGTCACCTTATCTTCTAAATGTTTGCAAACAGAATAATTATTTGCTCCATTATCTTTCCTGATACAGCAGTTAAACTGACTGGTTTATAACTCACTGGGTTGTAATTATGTCACTGTATTTGCCCTTTTCCAGCCTTCTGCAATCTTTCCCATCTTCCATGATTTTTCAAAGACAGTAGCTCAGATATCAGTCAGTTCCTTGAACAGGAGCTCAGATATCAGTCAGCTCCTTGAACATTCTAGGATGCATTTCATCAAGCCCTCTGATGACCTCATCTGAAGACCTCTAACTTGTCTAAGTAATTTTTAAATGTGTCGTTTCCCTATTTTAGCTCCTGATCCTACCCCATTTTCACTGTCATTCACTATATTCAGCAGCCAATCACCACCAACCTTCTTGGTGACAAGTGTAACAAAGAAGTCATTAAGCACCTCTGCCATTTCCATAAGTTACTCTAGTAACTTTAGTATTTTTACAGTAAACTTCCGATAATCCGGCACCTTTAGGACCCAGGGGGTGCCGGATTATCAAATATGTCGGACTATCGGAAGGGGGGGGCTATGAGGGGTCTGGAGTGGGGTAGGAGGGGATGCCACCCCAGACCCCTCATAGCCCCCTTCCGATAGTCCGGCTCTGCCCCAGGCATCCCTGATTCAGCCCCTGCTGGTCAGTTTCAGCAGCGGCTGAATCGGGGATGCCTGCAATAGAGCAGCTGGGGTGCTGCCGGGTTGGTCCCGTAGCGCTGCTCCTCGGGGCTGCGGGACCAACCCAGCAGCACCCCAGCTGCTCTTGGGGACGCCTGGGGCAGAGCAGCTGGAGTGCTGGGTTGGTCCCGCAGCGGCTGAATCAGGGACCCCTGGGGCAGAGCAGCTGGGGTCCTGCCGGGTTGGTCCCGCAGCGCCATCCCTCGGCGCTGCGGGACCAACCCAGCACTCCAGCTGCTCTGCCCCAGGCGTCCCCAAGAGCAGCTGGGGTGCTGCCAAGTTGGTCCCGCAGCCCTGAGGGGCAGCGCTACGGGACCAACCCGGCAGCACCCCAGCTGCTCTGCTCCCGGCTTCCCCGATTCAGCTGCTGGTCAGTTTCAGCAGTGGCTGAATGGGGGAAGCCTGTCCGGATGCCCCAGCACTTCCGGGTTCCTGATGGTGCCGGACCATCAGGAGTCCCGGAGCATTGGATGCCGGACTAATGGAGTTTTACTGTACCATGTTTATCCTCACTGCTCTTATTTATTTGCTGCATAACCTTTTTATAGGTATTCTTTTTATATGAACAAAACCCCACAATATTAAAGCCTACAAGTGAAAGACTGAGCAAAATATACTGGAATTAATAGACTCCCACACAGTGCTTCATCTTGCAAATTTTCTAATCCTCTATTAATCAGACACTAACCCATTTTTTGGCTAAGAGAAAGGCATTTCTTTTGAATGCCTTCCTTTTTTAACCCCCTTCTCCTCTGTTGGAGAGATCTATGATGAGACATCACTCCACCATATCTAGCAAAGGGAAAGCTTTTGAAGATTGGGCTTTTGGCAGGATCAAGTCAGGCCTCACAGCGAGTCTGAAGAAAAAAAAAAATCTCATTTTGTAAACCAGACAACATTTTAAAGAACAAAGTGCACACATCGCAAGTATATTACTTTCACATATCAAACTTTTGAAAGAAAAACACAGCTGCACCTTCAAACTTTCTGCATATGAGCATGAGCATCACTGTGGTCTTCGTGAAGCACTAACAGTAGAAACCTTATGAAGGCCCTGGAAGAAGTACCAATTGCCATTGCCCTGAAGTTCCTTGATTACACTCATTTCATATCTTGTCAGGGACACAGATGACCTAGAATATCTGGGATGCTGAAAGCATCCACGATTGTCTTATCCGTTGTCAAGCAAAAAGCATACATTGTTTACTAAAGAGGCTAGTTGGAAATCTGCTCTGGAGAAAGGCTGGTATGGACAGAAATTGAATGTGGGTGCTTTAAGGCAAGGTGAAAGAGAATCTGCACTGGAGAATAGGCATGATCCACTATGCATATGCTGATAGGAGAATTGGCTGGGCCATGGGTCCCGATCTGCACCTGTGTCCTGTTTCTGGCTTCAAGATTTTCCTCATACAAGTTCATCTGACCTTGGATTACACTGGTTTCTGCTGGTAGGAGGATGCAATAATCCCAAGAATGAAAGTTTTGCTTGGAATGAGGTCACAGGAACCCAGGAACACCTGGAATGCAGGCTGTTGATGAGGCAGAGCTAGCTAGAGAAATCCCAAAAGTATATGGCACAACTTGGAGGGGCCATGCTCCCAGCAATCATAGCACATGTTCATTCAGAAAATGTTTAATGCATTGTCTACTAGCACCTGTGGAGCCTTAACCACAATTGAAAGCTGCTCTTCCTTGGCAAAACCCCTGTAGGGGAGTAGCAATGCACAAACCATCTACTTTCTGAAGTGTCACAGAGTGCAGTCTGCATTCCTCTGCACCTGTGGGGATGAATCAAGCCTGACATCTGTTTTTTATTCAAAATTAATGTGTATAAATATAAGCTACAGAATGTATTTCAGGCATGGAAAGATTTAAGGATATACCTGTATGTAAAGTTGGTTAATGTCTTTATTGCAGTGGTTGTGTAAGATTCTTCATTTCCAAGCAGCCAGATTTCTGAGAAAAAGTTATCCTCACTTGTCTTCCACAGGGGTGCTCCTGTACATCTTCAGACTGACATGTAGAATTAACACTAAAGTTAACTAGACTATAATTTCTTCTCCCTTCCCCCAAATCAGTTGTGTCCTGCTCTAAATATCAGCTCCTCACAAACATTATACACAGGGGCTACAAGCAGTCTATATTTTAACAGGCTGTAATTTCAAATGCTAAACAAATAGTATAATTTAAGAATTACAACATCTGAATTTATAAACCAAAGAACTTTCTAAAAAATGAGAAAAAGCAGAAAACCCTAGCCCATGAAATGCTCCAGAGTATCTTCACTGAAATTAATGATATTACTACCAATTTCTATCAAGCTGAAATCAGAAGCTGTCTTTGATTAGCAAGGACATGCTGATATTTTTCTTCAAAATGACCACAAGAAAAGCAAAATGATTGCAGAATTCTAAATTTGTCCCCTGTGAATGATCAGTGTAAATCCCATCTACGGTACTTCATAATTTCTGTGTAAAATGGTATTTTAGTGCTTCTTCATTCTGAAGTCTAATTTTTAATAAATGGGAAAATTGCATGAGTTTCTCCTTACACAGGTCTTCTCAATTTACAAGAACAGTATTTATAGTTCAAAAGAAAAGCAGGAAATGTCTTTATAAAAAAAAAAAAAAAAAAAAAAAACACACTTAACTCTTGGTCTCTAGGAAACCAGAAATATACTGTATCACTGAGAGCTGTTCCATTGCACCTTAACTACATTCAAAAGTGTCTAAGCAAGCATGAAAAGGATTTCAATTTTCTATAGACATCAGTATTATGAACCAGTTAAATATAGACATTTAAACCAAGAGCTCAAGAATAGCTTGCTGTTGGTTAAATAAGTGTAATGCAAAACAATTTATGTTCAGATCTGCAGCTTTATTCTGAAAAAAATGCTCTAAAGATAGCATTATGGGGCACTCCATTTGTCATCTCAAAGTTTTCATGTAAAGTATGTACATGACATTTGATAAGTAGAATGAGCAGGGTGAGGAACATCATGTGTCAATGTTGCAAATCCAACCTAGAATCTAAAAGCTGAACTGGCTTATATCATTCTCAAACATTAATAGTAATAATTGTTCTACATGCCAAAATTAGGCCCTAAATGATAACTTATCCATTTTCTTCTGCTTCAATTGTCAGCTGTAAAGCACAAGTCTAAATGAAAACAACTGATTATTGAGACGGAGAAATAAAATTTAGCACCCTCTAAATTAGCTGTGCGGGCTCTGCAAGACTGAGAATAAAACCAACTTATTTTGTCACTAGGTAAACAAATCTGCCAGTGGATGTTTACCAGGAGCACATCTGCAGGGATGCGATGTACTATCTTGTGGCAGGGCACAGCTGCCATATCTGCCTCCTCCACAAATGCTAACAGTTTTTAGACCTTTTTTCTTATAAATGTTGCTGTGTACTATATTTACAGTGTCTTAATTCCTCCACCAGTACGTATCAGTGCACCCACACCTTTGCACTACTTTCCAGCTGTCCAGACCACACTCCCTGGGTGGTGTAGCTGAGTTTTCTCTACTCAGAGAGCTCCCTTTCTCAGGTTCTCTGCCCTCCCCAAGTACTTCCTGTGCTCTTTTACATCACTTGCCTGTTAGTTGGCTAATTAGCTCATTAGTAGGACAAACTGGTTAGAAAGTTTCAGGCACACTCCTTGATAAATTAGGCCTTCTCAGAGTAACCTAATTGGGGAAAACAGTGACTGGAGTGCTGGCTCAAGACCCATCTCTTAGCATCTCATACCTTCCCCAGTTTTCTAACAGAAGGCAGTTTCATTACTCTTATTTTCTGGAGGTTTTATTAAAGTATTGACACGCCTCACTATCTGGATGATCATCTCGGTTCCTCCTTTAGGATCCATCCACTCTCCACCCACAAAAGTCACTTTTGTGGAAGGAGGTTGCCCCCATAGTTCTGTCTCTGTACACAGGTCCTCACATCTAGGGCAGCCCTGATGAGTTATTCTCCTCCCTTCCACTCTTTGTTTGGTGTCAGTGTTTATTCTTGTCCTTTTGCCTCCTGAGTACCCTGCGTTTCTGTTTTGCCCAACCCTCCAAAGTGTTCCAGGGATGCCTGCTCCCAACATTCTAGAGATAAGGGTTCAGTTCACTGTTTAACCTCTATGGATGAGCTTGAGCTATCTCCTTTGTCTTCTGTCTCCTTCCCTCAGTGCTCTCTCTCTACAGCTTGTATCTGTGTCTCTAGGTCTCTCCAGCCCCTCTCTGCTTATCTTGTTCCAGGGGAACACTGTATAGCCCTTTTCTTCCCTTGGAAGGACTCCCAATCCACACTCAATATAAGGGGTGGGGAAATTCAACCACTATTCCTATGTGTTTCACCCTAAACTTCACTTTGACTGCCAAGGGCACCTCTGCCATTAAACAGAATTTCTTGTCCCCATGTACACATTCCATTTTGACTCCATCCATAGCAAGTAGCCAGTCAGGTTTCACTAGATTAATAAACATGCTAGAGACGTGTCTACTAGGACCTTCTGGTACCTTCCCCCTACCATTACTAAGAGATTAGGAATTTCTTTTTTTATTTCTTGTCTAAGAGTCCTGGCCCAGCCACAACAAATCTGGAAACCTGCATATAATACTCTGTGTGTGTGTCCTTCACAACCACACTGGAAACAGACTGTGACTTGAGCCCCTGTCAGAATTCTTTAGGGCTTCTCCTCCTTCCTCTCAGTGCCCTTTTCCACTGTAGGCTCCTTAGTCTTTCCCTCCAGATCTAGTTCCTTAAACTGGTGACCCACTCTGGAACCATTAGCTTCTGAAACTTCTTCTGTTAGGTAAACGGTGGCCTCCAGGTTGATAGGCTGATGCCACCTGTCCTAAACTTGGATATTCTCAGGGAGACTCTATGGATTCTGCGATCCTGGATTAAATTTCTTCAATCTTCCCCATGTTTATGGCTAGATAGACAAACTAACACACAGCCCAGTCTGTTAATTTTCCGTGTAATCCACCAGTCCATCTTGCAGCTCTACATTTCTGGCAGTATTTTAAGGTGGACTGGCCTGTCTAGTCCAGGACTGCTCCCTTATCTATGTTAAAAAGCCTGTTCATCATTGAGAGTTGTATATTCTGCTTGTACTTCCCTAGTTGAAATAGGGTGCCAGCTGAAAGACCCACGTTGTTCTGTCCAAATTAGCTCCCGCTGCCCCTCTTTTGAAAGTAAATAAGGACATCATGGTTGTCCGCAGATCCCAGCTTACAGTGTCCTATCACCAGGCTTGGTTTCTGTGTCCTATCACAGGACCCCCCTAAACTTTGCAGGAGTCATTGCTGTACCTGGGCTTCCTCCCTTACTGCTCAGCCTGATAGGCATACAAGGACTGTGTGGTGGGATTGTGGATGGTCTGCGGGGCCTTCTGCATCACTTTTTGCTGCTCTGCCAACCATTGCAGTGTTTCTTCCATGACCTAGGCTGTGAAACCAGAACACCAGCTTCTCCATTCACATGAATACAGGCAAGTTCCCAGGTACAACCATCTCTTCCTTGAACACAGATCTGAATGAGACCTTTTCTCATTAAACACTAGTATGCACTTTATTTACAATTTCTCGATCCCACCACCATACATATCAGTGCAGTTATGGCTTTGCTTTATTCTCCAGCTTTCTGACTCCTCCTCCCAGGTGACTGGGGTTGAGGCAAAGCTCCCTTTACCCTCCTTAAGCACTTCCTCCCTGTGCTCTTTTTAAAGCCACTTGCCTGATAATGAGCTAATAACTAGAACCCTGCAGATTCATGAATATCCTTTCCATGACCATTTTTGCAGATAGTGGATACTCACACAGGGCTTTCCCCTACCAGGCAGAGAGGGGGGGCACTAGGGCAGGCCCCTACACTGTCAGTGGGGAAGGGATGCAACAAAACCTTAAATCTCCCTGCAGGAGATGGGCCTTGTGCTGCCCCAGTCTAGCTCTCCACTGCCCCCACCCCCACCTGGTGGGCACTGACTTGTGGGAGCCCCAGCCCCATTCATCTTAGGGACACATGCTGCCCATCCCACACGTTGTTCTGTGCTGCCGGCTAGTGCAGTTGGGAGCATGTGTGGGGGAGGCAACTCATTTCTGGGAGAAGAGGAGGGTTCCCAGCAAAGTAATGAGTTATCCTGCTTTGTGGGGGAGAGGGGGAAGGACGGACCTGAGACTGATGCTGTGGGGGGCAGTGCCCTGGGAACCAACCAGTTCCTGGGCAGTAGGGTCCCCCTCCCCACCATAGGGATTTAATCAGGCAGGACTCGAAGGCAGTACCCCCCCACCCCACCCCACCCCAGGCCCTGCTGTGATCTGACACAAGCTGCTACAGCACATGATGCAAGTCTGTTCTCTCCTCTCCATCCTTCACTCCTCTCAAGACCCTCACCCTGCCCCTGTGCTGCTCCTTATCCCCAATCCCTGCTCTGATGCTTCCTGCCTCTTCCCTGCAAGACTCTGCCACCCCCCTCACTCATCTGTGCTCCCTCTCCCCTCCCCTCCAGATTACTTGCTATGTGGATGCAAGTAAAGTCCTGATTGTGGATCAAATAATAAGTTGAGCCTGACAGATGCAAACTCACATTTTTGTATCTGCTCAGGCCTCAACTAGCTACCTTCCTAGCCTTAGTCTAGCTTAGGTGTCAGGCACGTGCCTGACCAATTAGACCTTCTCAAGGGAATCCAATTGTTGATCATAGTGAACAGAATGCTGTACCAAGCTCCATCTCTCAGCACTCAGTCATATAGCATTACACAGTCAAACCAAACCTCACTTTCCAACTCATGTTACAGGACACATTTGGAAAGGCACATAAAACTGCATATTCAATACATCTTCTTTATTAACATTTATATTTCACACAAACAATGCTGGATAGAATCCCATAAATGGCTAAGAAAATGAGTTAAATTATAACAGAGGCGGGCAAATACCCCTAAAACAAAAGCGCAAATAGTGGTACTACTTTGTCCTCTGGATGTTTTCCCAGCCCACTAGCCTTAACCTCAGCCAGATTCTGGCATAGCCAAATGACACTCATTGCTCAGGTCTAATAAAAAAGAGAGACCTACTGCACAATGAAGTATCGACCTAATGATGGCACTATAGTTTGTTTTTCTATCCCTTCTTGCTTCGTATCCATGCTGGGAAGAGCTGACCTATGGTATCTCACAAGAATGCTCTGGATGCAGGCAAGCAACTCCTTAGCTCTACCATCTCAGAGCAAACAGTGTCCACAACATCTGCAATAGCTCAGAGCCAACAATATGACAAGTTTCAACCTTCAGTTGTTTTCCCTAAAAACATTAGAGAGACAGAGCAAAAACTGGAAACTCTGGTGGTATCAAGTGATTGGTTATGTATCAAGAATGCAGTTTTATCCCCACTGAATAGTTACAGCTATGTACGCCATCTTTTCCAAGTCCAGATTGTGAGTCACAACCAAGAGGCCCACAGAACTTTCAGAACCTCTGTGATCAAGAGTGGCTGAGAAGAGTTTGCCCTTGTTGCTCAACACAGTTCTGTTACATGCAAGCAGTCCAAATATTCCAGGTCTAATCAAGCATGTTCACAAAATACAAAAACCAAATTCTTAAAACAAAATAATTAAGGCTTTATATTTGAGCTGAGTACAGAGACACAAACTGAACCTCCCATATGTGGCTGTGGTAATAGTGAAAACTTTATATCAAAGCCATTTAACTAGGAGTGATAACATTCAGAATGCATTTGGTGCAACTGGCACTAGCCTTCTCCCTTCACACTCCATCTACTGTGGCTCACATCATAAGCAATGGTAGCTTGAGAGAATGAGAAAGAAGGAAAGGCCCGTTATAAGTGAACATGCATGTATGACAAGGACATACAAGTATTTTAGGCTATGGTTATCAGACACTGTAAAGTCACCAAAAGAGTGGAATCTGGTTGAATAGAATTCTCTCAGAATTAAGAAATCCAACTGTGTAGACTGACACTGAGAGCCAGGTCTCATACAGAATGAGACAATATACAGATCATGAAAAGGAAGTCATCTTCACTGTCCAAAGCTCCAAAACAAAATTCACACTATGGCCACCTACAAAACTCCCCTAAGGTAGTCATTGAGCTAGTATGGTGAACTCACCATCCATCTGGACGTTAAAATAGCCCAGGACAGTATGTCTTGATGACTAACACCAGCCAAATTAAAATTCAGGCAGCTCAACCTGCCAGATGTATTTGGGTAACCTATATACTGCTACTATTTCTATTTCACCATTATCCTCAAACAAGCACATAAAGCTAGATACAAGTTAACCAAATTTTGGAGTAAAAGACACTACATATTTAAAGGATAAATGCTACCAACAGAAGTACACTCCTCAGAGGATTTACAGGTCACCTTGAACATCCATTTAGAGATGGCTAATATATTAGGGCACATCTACCCAGCAGGACTAAAGTTGAATTAAGCTACATAATTTGAGCTACGTCAATTGCGTAGCTTAAGTCGAAACAGCTTAATTCGGCTTTTGGTGCTATCTACACAGCAAGGAGCCGAAGGAAGAACACTCTCCCTTCGACTTCCCTTACTCCTCGTAAAATGAGGGCTAGCATGAGTTGGAGTAAGAAGTCCTCCAGCTAGACATTATATTGAAATAAAGGCTTATAGTGTAGACGTTCACTGTGTTATTCCGGAATAATGTTAGTTATTCCAAAATAACACTGCTGTATAGACATACCCTCAGTGGCCTTGCAGTATCAAAGTTAATTTGATTTTCTAAATGGCAATAATTCAGCATTATTAAAAAACAAGACTGTTTACTGCAATGCATCACTTGAAATAAAATATATTTGGTAAATTTAGGTAGAGCATATCAGTTTTTATTATCGCCCCATGCAAAATTCATAAGATATGGGAAGTTAATGAGCTGTATTTTTGTGTTGTATCAACAGTTCAGAGATATTTATTATTTAAAGGTACAGTATAATTCTTACCCAAACAGCAACTTTCTTCTACATCTCATAAAAATGTACACTCATTTTCACACACCATAGTAAAACAAAGCTATCCTCAAGTTACTGTTCTTTATAGAGGCATCAGAAAATGTCTTATCACCACTAATGTACAAAAAGAAATATAGCTAATTTAGAACTGGACTGTACCCTAGATACTGTTCAAACAGTTTATTAGTAAATAAAGTTCAAGTTTATACTCAAACAAGATTATTCATGATTAATTTCTCTTTTCTTGTGTGTTACTGGTTTTATGGAAACGATGATTTTTTTAAGTAAATCAGCAAATCCTGAGCTGTTAACTGTTTTATTTATGTGCGAGTCAAAAGGAAGGAAACTCAATCTAGTACCCAACCTTCACTTTGAAAAATGATATATTACAGTAGTATGTATTGTAAAACTCTGCTAGCATCCAATGAAATATTATATTTGCTCTAGAAAGAACAAAGGAACTCAACTTTCACTAAGTGGAAATATTTTTTATGGCACTTGTGATTTATACTGTACTCGGTAGAGAACTGAATTTAATGGGGACTTTGTATTTGCTTGCTATGAGGAAAAATAACCTAGAGAAGCATTTATTTTATAACAGGCCATACAGTAAGCTAAAATGTAAGCTTTATAGCTCATTTGTTCAATGTGTAATATGACTCTGAAGCCAATAAAGCCCATACACATTGCATTATATTCCTGTTTAACCAAGATAAATAAATGCCACTTCACTCTTATATCGTGCTTTTTATCAGCAGATATCAAATTATTTACAAAGGGAGATCAGTATCATTAACCAACCCATTTTACAGAGAAGGAATTATGGTATTATAGATTACTATATTTTTACTTATGCCAAGTTTTTAACAGTTTACTTTTGCCTAACATTTTATATAAAAGGAATCAATCCAATCACAAGTGTGTTCATTAGTAACACATAAAAAAACAGATATGGCAAACGTGTGATCATATATATTAGATCATCATATCCAAAAATAGTAGTGTCAGAAGACAATACTATTTTTGGATATGAAGCTTGACACTAGATCTGGTTGGGAAACAGGAAATAGTTTTCCCCATTTGAGACTTGAAAAAAATTCTCTTCTCATTTTGACAATTACAGTTCCCCCTCAAAAATTTTTTTCCAGAACTGACCCTTTTCTGCAAAAGGATTAAGTTTCCAAAAAAATCCTAACAAGATCTACTGAGGTCACACTTCCCTTGGGGAAGAGAGAACAACCACATCTCAGGTGTGTAGTCACAGTGAGTGCTTCCCAAGAGTGCATTAAGCAGATAGGCTACATCAACACTGCAGGCTTCTTGTGCAAGAAGTTTTTGCAGAAAAGATCTTTTGCAAAAAGTTCTTGCACAAGAGAGCGTCCACACTGCCATGTGCTCTTGCGAAAGAAAGCTCTGATGGCCATTCACAGAATGGCCATCAGAGCACCTGTGCTTTTTCTGATAGGCATTTCTTGTGCAAGAAACCCCTTTTGTCAGTCCACAGACACCTTTTTGTGCAAGAGCTCTTCTGCAAAAAGGCTTATTCCTCATAGAAAGAGGAAGAACTCTTGTGCAAAAAGCCCTGTCTGACAATCTACTGTACTTTTTCTTGTGCAAAAACGTGCTTGTAGTGTGGACACTCTGCAAGTTTTTGCGCAAAAACTCTGCAGTGTAGATGTAGCCCTAGTGTGGTGATAAGCGAGGCATAAGAACCTGAACAGAATAGAACACATTCCAGTGACCTTCTTTGCAGAGATACTGATTACCCCACAGCTCCCATTGACTTTACTAGGCCTGACAGTGGTCAGCACCTCCTAAATTTAGGCTTTAGGTATCTAACATTGGACACCCATTAAATCCTGAAGCACTCTGAATTTATGATCAATTGGGAAAACATGTATATATCCTTCCCCCATGCACTTGCCATCCTAAATGGCAAAGATGAAAATGATTTCCCATTCTATGTTCTCTTTCATCAACAAAGCCAAAGTGAGCAATAATTACAGCAAGTTTGTGAAACTAGCTCACATCTGAAAATTCCATTCTGTGTAAAGGAAAAATCTTTGTACACACAATGATCTCTTAAAAGCTTCCTGGCAATATCTGAGCAAGTTCCCACAGAAAAATTTAGGTCACCTCAGGAAACAAAACAGAATTAGATGTTTCCACATTAAGATTTGGACAACTGTTGATCGCCTTTCAGGATATTTTCAAAGTGTGTAATAAACACCTTACCTACATATCAACCAGAATAATGGCAAAATAATGGAACAAATCCCCTTCCCACTCTCTGCAAATGTGAGTGACTCCATTGACTGACACACTAGAATATTTCCTTTGCACAGCAGGACTCAATCCGAGAAGCCTACATAGGACGTGGCTGGTTACCAGCATGCTACAGATCGGTGTTCCACAGAGTTCTGCAGCTGTACATAAGGGTGTACTGGGGAGGAAGGCACAGCCAGTGGATTCTTGAGACAGCCTATGAGCCGCAGAAGAAACCATGCGTCAGCTTGCCTGCCATCCTGAAGAGGAAATAGATTTACAAACTGAGTTATGACCCCCACTGCACTTTTGAAGTGGAACAAAGGGGACGTACAAACGCCACGCAGAAAAATCTCCTGTTAAAAGGGAAATTCCCTGCTGGTGAATCTGCACTTCCACTTGGCTCTTAGTCTCTGCCTCTTCCTTATTGTATTTAGGGTGAGAAGAGGAAAATGGCATGGTGTAGCTCTGTTCCAACACAGCAATCTGAAAGACCTAAGCCAGTGGTATCAAAAAGTTATGTGGCAGCAACTTTAAGTGGGGTTGGTCAACACTGAGACAACAAGTGACCATATCCCTCAACCTCAAGACCTACACAATTTTAAAGATATTATAATGCACATCCAGAAAAGGAGCCCTTGCATGTGTGCATGCCATCTTTTACATTCAGTTGTTCAGGAAATCTCACAGAGAAATTCTGCGCCACTTTTGCAAATTTAGTCAGTCCAGCTTCAAAATTATATAATAGTATAGGCATTATAATTAAGTTCTAGTTTAGATTAACTGTCATTGTCTGGAAATAGGCAATTTTCATTTTCCAACTGTGATCCCAATGTACTGTAATGTAGAAAAGATTAATCCATTTTAAGGCTTAACTGCTGCTAACATCTAATTCCAATCCATTAGAAACATTTTGAGAGAATTTAGAAATGCCTCATCTATGGAAGCCTGTAAAGAAAGTACAGCATAAGGCAGCATTTTACTAATACACTCACATTTTCTTATCCTGAATTACACCATTTGTTATGTTGTCTGGCTGAAATACTTTAGCATTCAGCTAAGAAATTGTAATCAGATAAATGGTTTACAGTGACTTAATCTAAAGCTTATTGACTGAATTCACCTGATGAATTAAACAGATAATTGAAAGGGAACAATAGAGCATTACAAATTTTAAAAAAGCTAAGTGAACACTGGAATCACAATACTGAGATTCAAACTATTACAATCTTTTAAGTGTGGTATCCAGCCCCAACGGACCAAATTTTGTTATAGTGTTAAAAAGGACCTGAAATAAATTGAGGAAACATTTTGGTAATCCAGGCATCTGAGATAAAAGACTCTCATTCAAAATGAGTGTAAGATCTATGCCATTGATTTAGTTCTCAAATCTAGGGTGCACCATCTACACAGCACCCTAAACTTGAAATAAGATATGCAATTTGCATTACACAAATTGCATATCTCATTTCAAATCTATTTCGAAATAGCTTCTTTTGAAATTTGGCACATCTACACAGCACCAAATTTCTAAACACACTATTTTGAAACATCCCTTAACCGTTGTGAAACAAGGGTTACCAGGATACCAAAATAGTGCGCCCATTATTTCAAAATAACGGGTGGCTTGTCTAAATGCAGGGTAGCTATTTTGGGATACTGGAGGTATCCCAAAATAGCCTTGCAGCATAGACATGCCCCTAGAAGACAGCAGGGTCTTGTAGGTATTCAAAGCCAAAACTACCGTTCCCCATTTCCGCAAACTCCATTTTCACCTGCTTGTTTTTCACCACGTTGTAAATATATCATTATAGATTCATTCTTTTACTACCAGCTACATTGTAACCAATACCCCAAAGTCTGTTCTATCTGCAAAACTCTTAGCTGTGACTGGTCAAGCATATATTGTATAAATTGGGAAACTCAAGAATAACTTGCTAATAGAACATATTGGATTCTGGCTTTTCTTCTTGTATAATCTGCATGTTTCCTCCCTAACAGAAACAAGTAGAATATGTAAGAATATTACAAATACTTCAGAGGTGACAAGTCACACGGGGATTAACAAAAAAATCCAAAGTGACTGAGCTAATCCTGCGGCATAGTTCTGCTTTACCAGTTTTTAAACAAGTAACAACACTAAGATTTTAAAATCCATACATGCATTAGAGGTGGGGAGTGCACGGCGAAAACCACTCAGCTCTTGGGTCACATAGTCTAGACTAACTGGGTTAAAGATTACAGACAAACAATAAAACATTTGTTTTAAGTTTATGCATGGAGAACTGAAGCCGTCTCTGTAGAAAGGATTTGAGTAGCTAATTGACTACTGACTTGAGCCTAAAAATAACCTCAAGACTGCTAAATTTCATAAACAGCTTTGAACAGAACTTAATCTGATAATTAGAGTCTTTTTGCACAAACATTCTTAGCAGTTTTCAGCAAGTTTCTAACAGACACCACCACTCCTCCATACAACAATTAATTTCCAAGCAACCAAATTAAGGTCCATTGTTAACTGCTTGAGATAAATATAAAAGAGTAAATTGATCCCAAAATGACACCACAGTCTATTAGTTGTGACTAACATTAGAAGTCATAATTTAACTCTTGTGTTGATCTTATTTGCCATGATGTTACCACCTCAAGAAGTTAGACTGTTCAAAGTTCACTAGCATGGAAAAATCTCTTTAAAAGAAATTCTCTGGAATTGTTCGGAGCTAACTCTCACCTGCAGTCCTTGGCTTTATTCCTGGATCTGCTATATCTGGATTCAGCTCTTACTGATAGACAAGTCTTTTGCTCCAACCTCTAGGCCAGACTGCACATGGCTTATTTTCTGACAGCATGGGCATGCTGGTGAAATGTAATGCTTACACAGGCCTTTACAAAAAGCTAATTAATTGTTATACCTCTCAGTAAGGCAAGTCATTATTACCCCTACTTTTCAAATGAAGAAATGGAGAACGATTAAATGACTTGTTTAAAGCCACCAAGCAAGGCAATGGCAAACCAGGATTAGAATATAGAGTTCCATGATATTTGTCCCCTGTAGTGACTGGGCCACAAAAATAATATGAGTTTGCTGCTGCTTCTAGCAAAAGGGACTGAGTGCTAAAAGCCTTTAGATTGAGAGCACCTCAATTCCTGATAATTCGTCTAGAATTTGTTTATCATACTCATTCCATTAGAGAAGTGGTTCTTAAACTGCAGTTTGCTAACCCCAGTAGAGTTAATCTGGCCTGTGGGAAGCCCTGAACCTTGGTCCTCCCCGCCCCCTGTCACCTCCCACCCCATGGAGCTGGAGCACCACAGAAGTGAGGTGTCTCAGTTAGGGGCCACATCAGTGGAGGTTGGGTTTTTTGAGGGGGGTCGCCTCTCACTTGTGTGTGTCCCCTCTGATTGGTTTTTCTGTGGATCAGTTCCCCACCTCTGTTAAATAAAGACAGCATTGAAACCTTTTGCTTTAAACAAATTGATATTTTACTTTATTTAAAATTAATTTGGTAAGCTAACATGATAACGTTAAAGCGCTTCATCTCTTTGATTATTTTGATTAGTACTTCTTACCAGTTATATATTCCACCTTATGTTATAGCTCCAGTAGCCTAATATGAATAATTTAGTATTTAAGGTATTTAGAGATAAGTGAAGACATTTTGTCATCATGGGTTGTTGGCTGGTGATCCACAGAAAGATTTGCCTTGAGAACCACTGCATTAGAGTAAGAGTACAAGGGCACAATGGAATTTTATAAGTGTTTTAGATAAAAGTGGATAAGTAATATCATATATGACAAGAGGAGTGGAAGTGCAAGAAGCAGTTGCAGAAAGTTATGATTTGTCAAGACACAGGCAAGATTTGATGATTGATACCCATGATGTCTGATACCACAACCATTTTGAATAAAACCCGTGTGGAATTCAGTGCCACATGAACCTGTGAATTGTGCCTGAGTGCCATGCTTTAAGAAATGTCTTTATGAGAGCAAGAATTAGATTTTTCATTTCATAAGTTCAGATTTCCTGTGCTATATGTGGGATAAAAACAAAATATTCCAAGTTTCACACACAAAAGTTGAAACATGGATAATTCCAATTTTGACACACTGAATAAAAATGAAAGTAATTTTGAAACAGAAAACTAAAATGTCTCCAAAAGACATGTTATATTATCAAAATGCTTTTTCTCTACCCACCCTCATGTTTTCCTCTTTCAAAACAAACTTTTGTTAAATTAGACACCTTTGGAAAATATTTGGCTTTCTACAAACCCACATTTTTTGGCAGAAGAACATTCCATTAGAAAATTCCCCACCACCTCTAATAAATCACTCTGTAGATAGCAAGTGTTTATACACATGCATGCTTAGTTTAATTAGTTTCAAGGTGAAAACTATCACAACTAATTAATATGAAATAAACCCTATTGAGACCCAAGGTATAAGCCAAGATTCCTTAACTAAACTAACTTTCCAAGAATCCAAATGTGGTCTGTGAGAAAGCAAAAATTACTCTATTCAGCTATAGGGTCATTATTGTGAGACTACCCTCAGGAATTATTGGTGAACTATGCATGGCTGTATCCAGTTGCAGTTATTTAATAAACTAGGGATGTATGTCTATATATGGGGATAAGGAAGAGTAAAGGAACATGTGTAATAGCAAGACGACCACAGAAGAAGAATCTAAAACCAAAACAAATTCAACATGAAGAACAGAAAAAAAATGTAAATTGAAAGGATTGGTATACTGCATAATACAGTAACATTTTCAGTGAGCAAATAAACTAGACAATAATGGCAGCTGTTTTGTATTATGTAGCTGTAATAGTCAAGTGAATATGTACAGGTATAATTCTCAGAAAGTAACAACATTCATATCTAGTTATAGCTCTTCATGGGTTGAATCTGATTTACAAAAAAGTCAATGTAAAATATGGTTAGGATAAGTCGAAAAGATTCTCAGTGGACGTGTATGAAAGTATTAGTTTGCCTTGTTAAAAAAAACAAATCATGGTGTCAAATTACTCTCTGCTGTGAAAAGGGAAGGAGTCTTGTAATCAGAACTCACTTTACTAGACTACAGCTTAAGGGCTTTGCTAGACATAATTAAAAGAGCACTGATAAATAAGTGTGAAAATGAATGCATGAGGCTCTGCAGGCTTTCTAGTTAGTGAATTAACAGCTCTCAGTGCATCAGAAACACTAAATCATAACTGAAATTATTATTTTTTTAAATCTGTTACTGTCAACTACCAGATATATAAACATTCCTTTAACATGATAGCTACCAATTTTATTAGAAAATGTAAAAGTCTCTACACATTCATCTAACAGGAACCATATGCAGAAAGGACGACCAACACCAGCTAGGTGGCTCTTTTCACCTACTGAGCCTTCTTTTCCCAAGAGCTCATACATTTTCATTTTCCAATGGAGAGAAGAATTGGTGTTCACATCAGCATCTTTTTTTCCACTGATGATGGAAAATGAGCACTTAGCTAGGTTGATTCCAGAGTGTAATAACAAAGAAGAGCACTGGCAAACTGTGTGTGCAGCTGGTTATGCACCCTGCTTAGGAAAATTAATTTGTCAGAATAGACTAAAGTTATATCGTTCCAAAACATCACTCGTATTACAAATGTGCAAAGGGAAGGAAGATTTGAATACAAAATTAATTAGCTTAGTGTTTATGACTTTAGAGAGCACATTGTTCTTCTAGCCATTATGTTCCAGTTGGATATCACATTTTAAGGGAAGAGTTGAACATTATACTGTGCAGCATTATCATGCTGAAGAGACAGTTTAATCTTTTGAAGGCCTGAGCCTTGGACATACTGAGCACCTTCTACAGAACACTGCTCAAGTCTCAACTCTTGTTGAAGGGAAATGAGGGCACTTAGTGCTAAGTGAAGGTGCTCAGCACTTGGTAGAATCAGGCTCAGGGGAAAAAAGGGAATCATGAGTCTTCTAAGCCAATGGGAATACAAAACTGAAGTGACATGGACATTAGTTTGTCCTAGCATAAAACCAAAGCTTTGTTCTGGGTACTATAGTATGTCTCAAACAATTTGGCTCTTAATCCTTCTGAAGGAAAAGCCAAAAGAATGCAAAGTCTGCTAAGGTAGGAAATCTACAAAATGCAGGCTCTACTTATGACTCATTACTATTGTTTCCTTTAACTTTTCTCACCATCTCATCCTGCGCTATTTCCCTTGTTCTCATGAATGAAACACACTAATGGAAATGTCAATGTTTTTAAAATCTCTATTGGTAACATTCTGAGAAATCTAATGAAATATTTTCAAACTGCACTATCAAGCTAGAATTAAATGCAAATTTTTGTTTTCCTGTACCCCAACAGTTGGGTAGGGCAAGCTTGCTTTCTTGCACAGTGTAATTTCAGATAAACAGTGTGAGCATCTGATTTCAGTGGTGGTGCACAAATACACAGAATCCTGTAATGTTAAATGGTCCCACAATACCATTACACTAAGAAAGAAAAGTATATTTAAATATTCTGATTTTGTACCACAAATTGCACATCACTGAAATTCCAAGGCACCGTTCCAGCCCTACTTTTGTCTGAAGATGAGAATCCATGATATTTAAGATTAGTGGGAATTAGAGTCTAGGTGAACATTTAGGGGACACATGATCCCAGGGTTTTTACCATAGCCTATAGGCTAAATGAAAACTGGAAGCTTATTTTCCCCTTTACTATCCACAGAGTTGTGTTCTTTGCTTCTTATTTTATGGAACTCCCATTAATTTCAGTTAAAGCTCTTTGTGAAAATAAGCATAGAAAGCAAGCTACAGGACTAGATTTTGCTAGGTGCTGAGCATCAACTACAATTTGTTGTGAGCAAGACATGAGAAGTCTTTCTTCCACTCTAACCAGCACTAATCAGGCCTCAGTTGGAGTATTGTGCCCAGTTCTGGGCACCACATTTCAAGAAAGATGTGGAGAAATTGGAGGTGGTCCAGAGAAGAGCAACAAAATGATTAAAGGCCTAGAAAACATGACATGTGAGAGAAGACTGAAAGAACTGGGCTTGTTTAGTTTAGAAAAGAGAAGACTGAAAGGGGACATGTAGCAGTTTTCAAGTATCTAAAAGGGTGTCACAAGGAGGAGGGAGAAAAATTGTTCTCAGCCTCTGAGGATAGGACAAGCAGCAATGGGCTTAAATTGCAGTAAGAGAGATTTAGGTTGGACATTAGGAAAAACTTCCTAACTGTCAGGGTGCTTAAACACTAGAATAAATTGCCTAGGGAGGTTGTGGAATCTATCACTGGAGATATTTAAGAGCAGGTTTAAGACAGACATCTATCAGGGATGGTCTAGATGGTGCTTGGTCCTGCCATGAGGGCAGGGAACTGGACTTGATGACCTCTCGAGATCCCTTCCAGTTCTAGTGTTCTATGAATTTGTTCCTTCACTGACTTTGAGAATTAGCACTCCACATTTCATAGCACAGCTTTATACTCAGATTTCTTCCTTTATTAAATTGGTCATAATTTTAACAAACTCATCCATGTCTTTAACATTTGGGGTTAAAGTATTCCTCCTGCAATGAGGTTTATCAGCTAATTCAAATTAGGGGCTTTAAATCGGAATCCCGTTTCACTGCCACGTGTAGACGCGGGCAGTTACTTCGGGCTAGTCAATTTCTAAAATGGCAACCGGCTGGGAACATGCAAATCAAGGGCAGGGTATTTAAATACCGGGCTTGATTTGCAATTCTGGTCACCCTCATTAGCCTCCCTAGATCGATCTAGGGGGCTAGTGTAGACATACCCCATGTGACTCTGCCATGCTCCCAGCCTGGGGTCCCACACATTCTTCCCCTTCCTATCCCACATTGCCCAGACTAGGGGAGGTACAATAGCTGGAGGAGATGCTGGCAGTTTTGCTGCTCTCCCCACTCTGTCCTTGCCAGTGGGGAAAGGAGAAGAGGCCCCAGCCCGGCCCCTGCACTTCCACGGAGCTGCTTCTCCTCTGACTCCATCTGTGAATCAGCAGCTCTGCCTGCGGGGAGGGCTGACGATTCTGCTCCTTTCTCCACTGGCAGGGGCAGCAGGGAAAAGAAGCAGAACACCGGCAGCTCCTCTGGCTGCTGCACTGCTGTCAGCCCCCACCCCAGCCCTGTTCTGCAGGGCTGCTGCTGTACAGATGCAGCTGGAGGAGAGGTGGCTCTGGGGAGGGGCTGAGCACAGTACAGTGTCTCTCCGTTATGCTGTATCACCTATGGGCCAGTACAGCATACTGGATCTTGTTGGTCACTTTTGTCCAGTACAGTGAACCCAGCCATACCAGTTTATTTTCACCTGTAGCACCACCAGTCTGCTGAGAGGTAGCAAATGTCATGGCCATTCTGGTTGGGTTTTCATTAGGGAAGATATAGTGACAAAAAGTCAGGATATGTTCTTAGTGCAACTTGTTGTATACACCCCAGCCTTGAACAGAAGTGATCACAAATAGTACACAAGTGAACCCCTCTTCCAGGAATTTCAGCTTGAACACCAGCGCCAAGGGAGTAGTCCTGTCTTAAGAATTGACTCGAGTCAGAAAGACTAAAGGCAGAAAGCAAACTCTTCTGCTGTTCGTTACCTGTATCCTAAGGAAAAATACATCAGAAAACACCACCTCCACAGCATTTTCTTCATAAAATAAAATTTGCTCACACACCAAGAAAGAATTTATAAGACTATGTATGTAATAGCACCATCTGGTGACCTGACATAAGAACAGTTTATCGGGGAAAATGTTCTAAAGCATAAACTTGTTTTTAACAAAGCAATTTACATGGTACGCTCAGAGTTTCAGGAATTTCTTTCCTAGGACAGATCACCTTAAATTATTCACGTAACTTACTAGCAGTGCAGTGTTCCATTTTTACTGGATTAAATTAATTTCAGAATTTGCCACTGATACTTTTAAGTTACTAAGTGGCTAGAATTTGGATCCAGCATCAAACACTTCCAGTTCTCCTGCAGCACAAGCACTCACATCAGACAAACTGAGGTCAGGTATTTAGTAATGAGCAAATCTTCGGCAGACAAAAAATACCTCAAATGTTTTTCCTCTTTTGTAGAACATTCAAAGAGTTGAGTTCAGAATTCTGTGTTGGTACCGCCACTTAAACACTCACAAAGAAAGTTAAGGAAGGCATTTCATTTTATATATTAAGGACCCGAGTGAGGCTTCAGGTCCTTAATATATGAAACATTGTGCATGCATTTATTTCATCTACTTTTCTGCTGTACGTGTGACAGCTGCCATTTTGTCTAACACCAGCATCTAAAACTAGGGACTCATAGGGCTTGAGTGAGGGAGACAGCCTCTCCAGCTAAAAATCATAACAGACCCACTACCTCTGTACATTCAGGATACAACAACATTAAACACTGGGTTACATGCTTCCCTTGAACAGTAGCAGCTTATCCCAAACATCTAAGGCTCACATGCTTTCTGGATTGGAGCACAGAACAGTATCACCTAACGCACAATGGCTAATCGGTTACTCATTCAAATCTCCACCTGACTTCAGTGAAGCTATGGGATCCAAATGAGAGAGAAAGAGAAAAATGTTAACTTCTTACTGTGAAATGTTTACCATCAAGCCTTTTACAATATTAAAGCCATTACCAGAAAGATTTGAGAATATTCAGGAATGAAATCTGAAGATTACTAGAATCTAGACAACTCAACTGTAACACAAACAGTATTGCTTAAAGCTATTTGTCTGATACAAAATGAAAGGTAGTGTAATCTATCAACACTATTATAGTAAAATGAATGTGAAGAGCAATTCCAGGCCTATTTAACTGTGTGTACTTACAACAATCATTACCATAAATTAAGATAGGGTATTTCTGTGCGGTTTGTTACAGTTTACTTGAACTAATTGGTTTGCAGGGCTTTCATCATTCCTGCCTTCCAAATTTTGACTGCAGGCAGTCTTGAAATATTGTCCTGTTTCATGTGTACTTTTCTTTCTGACTATCCCATGTCCATTGCAGGCAGAGAAGAGTTTTAAATGTAATTATTACTCTAGGGTTTCTTGCCTTGTCTTCAATTTTTTATTCAAACCATAGAGGGTAACAATTTGGTTGAACTCCTTGCAATCTTCACTGCTGTGTGAGGTCTGGCTAAAGGGATACTTTCTATTTTTCAGAACATTCAGGAATGTCTTAAGATAATGCAGAGATACCTAAAGTCCAAATTACTCTGTAGACTTGTCAAGAAAGTACCACTGACAGTTTTGTGATAGTCATAATCTGCTACATGCAGTTTTCAACAGACAGTAATTAGTCATGTCATTTCATATACTGTAAAAAGACTTTTAAAAAATGGTTACAGTCTTTATTATAAAGGAGGAAATGGTGCTTTATCAGTATGTTCTATTCTACTTGCCCTCCCCACCAATATACAGAACTCCACCCTTGTATAAACTACTGAGCCAAGTTATCATGTGTAAAAGGTCTCCTCCCAATTTGTTACATTTCCAGCATGTTATGCTCTTACATTGTACCTATACTTAGCACTGAGATTAATTTAATGGTTTTAGGAAGCATCCAGTATGTCTAAATGTTTTCTGATGCATGGAACTAATCTTAATCTCTTGGCTTCATTTTGACTGAAATTCAAGAATACTTCCCCAGTGGTTAAGGGTCTGAAAAAGGTTAATATAGCACTGATGTTAGCACATACACCCCACTCCAAAACACACGCCGTATTCTCAAACTAGCTGTTTCATGCTCATTTTTGCCATTGATTGTACTGTGCTATCTGAAGATTAAGTATCAGCTGCTTGCATTTTACTTCACACATGCAAACTGTGAATGGTTTTAAGTCAACCTTTAATAGCTATTGGTCTATCTGAAGAGCAAAATAAAGACTGATGTTGGCCTAATAAAAATAAATGAGCCATCCTTGATCAGAAGCCCACTCTCTCTGGAGACTGCCCCAAAGTTAGAGCTAGTTGACATTTCAGATGAATACTTTATTCCATGAAAAAAGTTCAACCTGAGGCCACTCTTGGTTTAAAAAAAAAAAAATCAGGGGGAGCAGCAGGAGATGTTAGGCACTGTTTATAAAATACTTAGAGGGGTGATGGTGACTAGTCCCTTATAACCTTTAGCCTGTTGGTTAGAGCATTCACCCAGTACAGGGGAGACACCTGGTTCAATTTCCCCATCTGCCTGATGTGGGAAAGGGTATAAAAAATGTGAACAGTCATTGGGCCAAAGGGAGAGAGAGAAAATGACTTTCTACACCAGTGGCTAGCATGGGCGGTGGGTAACACAGGCAAGGGAAGGCAATGCCTTCCAAAACTGCCCACACTCTGGGCTGGAGCCACACTACTCGCAGGGAAAGAGGAGGCTAAGAGGCCTGAGCATGTTCAGAGACTGGGGGCAGTTATCTGGGTTGGGGAGTGGCTACTGCTGCAAGGGCCAGGGTAAGGTTGCTGAAGGGGTGGAGCTTGCCTTTCCCAGCTGGGCATTCTCCCATTGCCCATGATGGACATTTTCATTCAGACCCCTGTGATGTGAGAAACCCAAGCTCCCGTCCCTGCTTTGATCACTGCACAGTGGAACAGCTTCAACAGGAAAAAACTGAACACCCCACAGCCAAATAGCTCAGAACATAGTAGTTACTGTGCTGTGCTCAGCTCAGGAGACCCTCCTTCAAATCCCTTCTTCAAATCAGGCAGGGGGGGAATTGAACCCTGGGCACCCACAATCTAGGTGTGTTACTTATCCACTTGGATAAAGATTGCACCTTCTCTGGATGCTCTGTAAACCTAGCCCTTCGTTTCCTTTGCTTTCTAAAAATAGAGTCAAAACTTTTCTGGTTGACTTTGATTCATTTAATTTTTTTCAGAAGTCTATTTTTTCAGAAGTCAGAGTCTATTTGGGTCAACCTGTTTTTTAAACTGCCAAAACAAACAAACAAACAAACAAAACCACCCCACACCCCACAAAGCCAGTTCCTTAACCAAAGTGACCTCAAGCATCCCAGGGCAATACTGTTCCATATTTGTTAGGACAGCACATCTGTGAAGAACTCAGTCCTTGTGTGGTTGTTCAAGGAAAGTTGCTTACATAGCACCTTCCATCAAAAAATTTCAATAAAGTCAAGTAACTGAATTATTAAAATTTGTACAAGAACTAAGTTTCACAACTGTCCCGATATTACTTAAAAGTTATGCCTCCATTTCACCACCTGTAACCTGTTCAGAGAAGTCTGTCTCCTGACTCCAGCTCTGGGTTTTAGACACAAAACCATCCTTCCTCTTGTAACTAACCTGTGGTAAAATCTTGGGATTCACATCAGCTATGCACTCCTAACTATCACTACACATTTGTAGTATGACAAAGGCAAATGTGAGGCTATTACTGGTGAGGCAAGTATTTTGGTTTATTTCTCAGTGGCCATATAGGTGCTATTTATAAAAATCTATTTGGCAAAAGAAATAATATTCATATTAATAATAATGGGACCCAGCCACAAAATTCAGTTCCAGTTTAGACCAAGCTCAAAGTCTAGGGTTGTGTGGATGCGAGCTTTTGTTTTGGACCAATCTCCTGCCATTCTTCTCACATTGCTGCATTTTAATATCTACCAGCTATTCACATCTGCTAGTCAGACATAACCCAGCTTACTGTACAAAAATCAACTGTGATGAGAAAACTTAAATCACTATTTTAATCCAAAATCTTAGGTGAGGAAATGATTACTGATATATAACTAACACTGTATTTCAACTTAAAATGAAGGCTTTTTCGGTTTTCTGTAGAGTGAAAATGGATACTTCTTGAGCACAACTGTTTTCTAAAGTGAAGGAGTGACACCTGCTGGTAATATTTATGTGAATTGGCAAAGGTCTCAAATTTTTATGTAGTATTTTAAACTGTTTCCACTGTACTTTTGAGTTATAATTAGTGGCATTATTTCAAATGTTTCTCTAGCAACTTTAAGAGCTAGCTTACTTGAAAAGTAGTTCCTTAGTTTAGGTAGCAATCTCAAAATCCCCCACAAATGTGTGCAGAGAAAGTTGAAACCATGAAAATTAACCACCATCAAAATGTTTACTTCTTGTACTAACCTGTCTTCACATGTAGAATACACAAATGCCTGATAAATAATTATACCTCATGCTCTTCAAGCTACAGAGTAAAAAAATGGACTGTTTTTCTCTTGTTTAAAACATTTTTAAGTCAGGCTAAGAATATCATGAAAATATAGTTTCCAATTGGAATAATACATGAGGATCCTTCCAAAATATTCTAAGTTGGCAAATCCAATTAATGAGCACATAAATGAATAATTGGTTCCCTCTGTTGTGAACCAATTATAGCTGCATCTGCTGATTCAGGTGTCAAATTTCACTCCAATATCTTTATTGCACAGACAGTTTGGATTCCCCCAATTACGCACAAGTAGTCAAAAACAATGAGGGAAATCTTGGCCTCCATCAAAGTCCATGAGAGCTTTGCCATCAGCTTCAATGGCCAGTCTCTTTTTATGGGTAATCACTTCAGTTACAGTAGACCTACATACATTTCTATAAATCTATAATAAGGATGAATTAGCCTTAATATCAATGAGCAGTGCTGTGGCACCTTAGGGTATGTCTACACAGCAAAGTTATTTCAGAATAACAGCTGTTATTCCACAATAACTATGAAAGCACCTACACAGCAATAGCGTAATTTCAAAACAACAGGCAGCTTATTTTGGCGTTGGTAAGTCTCATTCTGTGAGGAATAATGCCTCTTCCGAAATAGCTATTTTGAAATAGGGGCTGTATACACAGGGCAGCTGCAGTTAATTTGAAATAAGGGACTTCCAGCCCTTCCCAAGGTACTCCACTGGCTACTCTGCCACACTCAGCCAAACCCAGTAGTCCCCCCTTCTCCTGGAGCCCTTAAAGCTGCAGTCTCAGTAAAAAGGGCTTGCAGCTAGCAGGAGGCCCTGACAGCTCTGAGCCACACAGCAGCTACCACTGCCTCAATTTTGACAAAAATGAGCCAGTCTGCTGATCCCAGCCAGTCCGCCACTGCTCCCAGGGAGCAGTCAAACAGCTCCCAGGCACATGCCCCGGGCCAAAAGAGGCGTGCACCTTCGTGGTCTGGTGCATTGATCCTGGACCTTACTGAGCTTTAGGGTACTGAGACCAACCTCCAGGATCTCCGCACCAGGTACAGGAACGTATATGTCTATGGCTGCATGGCTAAGAACCTGGCCACCAAAGGACAAGTCCACACCCAGGAGCAAGTGCGGATGAAAGTCAAAGAGCTCTGCCAAGTATATGCCAGGGTGGGCAGCTCCCACTCTGGGGCAGAACCCTACATCTGCCCTTACTTTGAGGACCTGGACCACATCCCAGGGGGCGGGGCAGTCCCTTCATCTCCCTGCCCCCGGGTAGTGGACTTGGGGCTTGAGACACCCGTCGTCATCCTCCCAGGGGTCAGAGACGAGAAGGAGCTGAATGAGGCCAGCACTATCACCCTCCTGACCCTGGAGCCGGTACCCTATGCTGTGGGCATGTCCCAGGCATCGTCCAAGACTGGGGAAGGAACATTATGTGAGTGCCATAACGCTGCCTTCAAGATGTGGTCCAGGTGGAGAGGGCGGGCAGCCAGGGGAGTACGTGCCACACCAGGAGGCTGCCAGAGAGGACCCTTGTGCTATTGGCCACACGGTGTCTGGGGAGGCCTGCCATGCTCATGACACCCTCCCTCCACAAGCCACCTCTAGAAGGAGTCTGGAGACATGGACACACATGGTCAGCAGCCCTACACACAGGCATGCTCGCAGTCTCAGGGCAGAATTCACTCCCAGGGACAGCGCGGCGAGGCGAAGGAGCGTCTGCTGCTCACACACACCTCCCCCCGAGCACCCTGCCCCACTCTCCTCAAGCAGGTAGGGATATAAGCTCTCTCCCTGTAGGACGCCACCACTGTCGGGCCCAGCCTGCGCATTGCATGGAGGGAAGGAAGAACAGCTGCCTGGGCTGCAGCCTGCAGAAACTGCTGTGTGAGTTGCAGCACAAGCTGCAATAGCCATAGACTGCCCAGAGGCAGCTCCAGCTCCATGCCTGGCAAGTTGAGGTGCCCACAAGGTCAACCGCAGCAGGAAAAAAAAAAAAAAAAAAAAAAAAGGCTTCGCTGTCCCTCGAGGAGGTAAGCAAAGGAAAAAAGCCTGAGACACTGCTGCTTAAAGTGACCCCCCTGTACAAGAGCCTCAGATGGCCTCAAGCAGCAGCCACATGAAGTAACTGCTGACCTGATGCCCTGCCTGAAGTGCTTCTGGGTGTCCTTAAATGCAAGTTAGCATGCAATCAGTGCGGATGTGCTATTTTGATGCGCGTCAATCATGGACTTGCATTGAAGTCAATCAAAAGACTTGCATTGACTTTGATGAACATTACATCAGGCCCTAAACTACTATTTCTGTACAAACTTACAAAACAAATAGTCTAGCAGCACCTTAAACGCTAACAAAACATGTAGATGGTATCATGAGCTTTCGTGGGCACAGACCACTTCTTCAGATGAATGGAATATCAAAAGTCCAGTTCCAAAATAAATAGTAGGCGATAGGAGGGGGAAGGGGAAGAGAAGGAAGGGGAAAAAAGTCAGTTTAGTTTTCATGCTACATGAAGCGGACAGAGAAGGTACAAATTGTTCTTAAGTACTCGTTTGTTTCTTTAAGTTATTAGGATGTGGAAGGTAGTGTGCTAGCCAGGTGATGTCTTTATTCTTACTTTTGTGATGGGTCCCAAACCTGTAAATGAAGTTAACTTCCAAGGCTTCTCTGTGTATTTGGCTTGTGGAATTGGCCTGAAACAACATGGTGACTTTGAGATCCATTAATGACTGCCCAGGCAGGTTAAATTTTTCGCCAACAGCTTTCAGTACTACCATTTTGAATATCTAATTTGTGTCCATTAATCCTTTGTCATAAAGACTGTCCAGGTGGCCAATATACATGGCAGAGGGGCATTGCTGGCATAGATCACATTAGAGGATGTGCAATTAAACAAGCCTCTGACATGATGGCTGATATGGTTGGGTCCAGTGATTATATTGCTTGTGTAGGCATGTGGACAGAGTTGGCACTGGGGCCAATTGCAGGAGTGGGTTCCTTGATGAGCATGATGGAGTGTTTTGCCTGGTTTCTGGAAAAAGTGTGTTTGAAGATAGGGGGTTGTCTGCAGGCAAGGATTGGCCTGTCTCCCAAGGCCTGAGAGAGTGAGGGGTCATTTTCCAGGATAGGTTGTAGATTGTTGAAAATTTGTTATTGTAGGTCATATGATGACAATAAAACATTGGTACAGTTATTAACTAGTCATAGTTAACTTTAATTATCTCTTTTTGCTCTCAGCAGGGTATTGCATATAGCATTAAAGCATTTAATTTATTGGAATGACTAAATTTAACAATGATGTTAGTCACTGAGAAACTGATTGATTACTCAACAGCTTATCTGTTGAGAGTACCTTAGGAGGCAACAATATACATAAAGAGCCTATTTAGAAGAGGCATTTATCAAACAGAAAATGCCCAACTCATCTTCTTGGCATTCTTTAAAAATCCACACATAGAATATTACAATTAACAAACATTCTGTATGAGAAGTGTTTTCTTGTCTTAAGAGAAAGCGATATTTGCACTAAGACAAGAAATAGCTATTAGCCTCAGAATTCTCTTTAAAAACCAAAAACAAAAAAAGTGAGAGAGAGAAAGAAAAAATGGGCCAGTATTTGCTCCATCCCACACAGAGAAGAGGAGCTATATTATTTTACATGTATGTATTATGTTATATTGATGTTACAATTAAATGTGACTTTAGTCACTGGATGTAGAGATATGATCTCTGTTTTTCCTGGAACACTGTTAATTCTGGGGTATCTAACCCTCTCCTATAAATGTGATGAGCAATTGAGTCTTAGTCATTACACCCATATTAAAAAAAATATTTCTCTTGGAAGAAGACAGGAATTCTGTGTTATAATCCAGATTAGATAAAATGCTTCCCAGTTTCCAGAAAAAACAAAAAACACTTTAAACATTCAGTTCCACCCTTATGAACCAAAGAGTTCTTTTCTGTCCGGTGGCTACTGACCAGAAATAGTAAAAGTGTTAACTTTCCTTTCCAAAGCTCATGGCTCCTCATCCAGGATAGATTTGGTTTTCACAAAAATGAAAGTGCCTCAATGTACTTAGATTTTAAATTATTTGATTACACACAAATGCACTCCTGCCTAGAAGCCAGTAATGCCAAAGACTAGACCCAGACAGACATTCCCTTCTTGCATGCTAAAATAATCTATAAGGGCATATGTACATCAATATTTTGAAATAATTTATAGTGAGCAATACTCCCATGTACATTTTAAAAAGCCCTGTTCTATTGAGTTTTAATAGTAATAAGAGTGCATTTCATTTTCTGTATGACACTCATTCAACTCTCCAGGAAGGGAAGGCTCCATTTTGTCCATAAAGAGTTACAAATTACTCTCCTCCCCACCAAGATTTGCAAGAAGAATTTAAAGTTATTTGTTAGATGAGTTACATCTATGTACATTTTGGGGGACATATTTAGTCAAAACAACAACAAGAAGATCCAGATGCAGTTCAAGTTGCCACCTTACACCTATCTCATCCAGTGCCCAGGCCTGCTCCCCCAAAACAGTGTTTTGAGTTTTTAAAAAGTCAGGTGCATGTTTTCAAAAATAGGCCATGGTACTAAAGTGAGAACTATTCTACCTGAAATTGTAATGACTGAAAAAAACATAGGAAGATCTTGATAAATGGTAATGCATAGGATGAAATCCTAAAACAAACACATTGTTTGGAGAGCCAGAGTAAGGGCGGAGGGGGGAGAAGGGGGATACATACAATTTGAAGCAGAGATATCAACAGATGAAATACTTTTAAATGGGGCCTTCCAAAAATCTCTTGAGCTGGGTGGTTTTAGCATCAACCTCTGCCGACCTTTTCAGGAGCTATGGAGTGTATTGAATCCTTCAGATCTCTCCTTATTCTCTTGGGGAAAGAATATTGCTCATTCATGAGCAAAATCCAACATATCTGTATTCCTTAAAATAATTCATAGCAGTGTAGCTCATATTGGCCAAATATCAATCTAGACAAAGAAATACTGTCACCAGTTTTAGCAAATCAACTACAGGTTGGACCAAACTGGTCCAGCACCCTTGGGACCTGACCAGTCCCGAAGGAGAGAGCTTGCTGGACCAGGGAAGATCGGCTTCTCTGACAACAGACTCCGGGCTCTCCCAGGGTGTGTCTAGACTATGAAGTTTTTTGAAAAAAGTGGCCTTTTTTTGGAAAAAACTTCACCTGCATTTAGACTGCTTTCGTGTTCTTTTGAAATTAAATTGAAAGAACACAGAGGTTTTTTTCAAAATCGGTAAGCCTACTTTTACCAGGAAGAACGCCTTTTTTCTAAAGAGCTTTTTCGAAAAAAGGTGTTCTTGAACACAAACAGGGCTTTTTTGAAAGAGCGTGGATTGCCTGGGTGCTCTCCTTCAAAAAAAGCAGATCGCTTTTTCGAAACTCGAAAGATCTTCTAGACAGCCACAAGAAAGAGGCATTTTCAAAAGAGCTTGTTCGAAAAAGCCTCTTTTGAAAGAGGCTTGTAGTCTAGATATATCCCCAGGGTCTGTCAGCAGATTGCCAAGCTCTGCTGCCAGGTGTATCGCTATTATATGCTGTTCTCTACAGATTTGTAACTATGCCTCTTTTTTTTTTTCTATCAGATAAACAAAAAGAGATAAATTTTCAAATATCCTCTTCCAAACAGTACAGAATGGCCAGTTCCTTCAGCTGAGTTTGCTCTTAGGAAAACTTTTGGGAAATGTGCTATCAATTCAGGTTTCCAAAACAAGCAGGCTTTCAATCCAAACCCAACCCAGGGAGAAAGGAGAGTTGTTTCAACCTTTGTTTGTTTGAATACAATGTTCAATGATTGAAATTTGAGTTACCGCACCTGTGCCACACAGGGGACAAAAGATTGTATTTGTATTTCTATTGTACATTGAGAGCTCAGCCGAGCAAATATTTATTAGGGGGTACTATGCTTACTAGCCTGAACAGTCTCATTGATTTAAACAACAACAACATTTTATTGGTTTGTCTGGTCCAAGTCACTGAACTGACAAAAAGATTGGTTTCCTAAAGTTTTGGGATGCCAACACCTTTTCAGTACATACAGAAACATTTTCTGTCTCACAATTTCAGGGAACTTTACATTCTGCTTGTCTAGCCTTCAGCTAGCCCCATCAACTTAATGCCATCAAGCTTTGAATATTATGTGCACATTACAGCCTAGGGTTTCAATCCTTCAAACACTTAATCCAAGTGCTTAAATCTAAGCATGTGACTAGTTTTCACTGCCTTCAATTAGTATTCACATGCCTAATCTTAAGAGTATATGCAATAGTGACTGCAGGATAAGGGCCTATATTTGGTCCTTTGACTTTTTTTTTTTTGTCAGAGCAACATTGCTTTTTAGATACAAGAGACAATTTCAGCAAAGCATCCAGAAGCAAGCCGTTTTAATCTGTTCTAGTTTCAATTTTACTGATGCTGTAGTTTGCATATATTTGGACTCCACAGTGGTTATAGTTACCAGTAAATTATCCTATTTGTTGTCCAAATAATCCTTTAGTATTTGCAAATAATAAGGAATCCCATACAGAGGTTCCACACAAGACAGGAAGCATTACTCTGGGGAATCTGGACTGTGCATTAGACTGGAGGATTTTGCTCTAACTGTTTATTTGGATTCAGTTTATGGTATTCTCTAATAAAAGATGTCATGGGGAGGGAGATTATTCAAGTGTTAGCACTTCCATTTGTAATGACTTTCAGTGTCTCACACTGTATTGTCTATTTCTAGAAGAAGCAAAATATTTTCATTCAGACCCAGTTTCCAAGAATGCAGAGCACTATAACAGAAGTAAAGCAGAACAGGAGATGTTAGAGCTCAGCACTTATGAAAGGTTAGTACTTACTACTTTCTAGTCAGAACCAAGTTTGAAGGCCATTTTATTAAAATACCACAATTCAAGATGAGTGATACCCTCACAGCACATATGGCCCAAGTCACATGTATAGATTAGGAAGTATACTCACAAGCACAAAATACATGTAAATTAGGAGTAACAAGCTCAAAAGTGTACAAGAGAGATCCAAGAATATAATAAGCTCAAGACCAACTCAAATAGCTGGATGTGAATATACGATTTTAACCATGCATACCAATCCAAGCAATTTTATTTAATAAACTGAAGAACATTCTAACCACTGAAATCAGAACTAGTAAAAAAGAGAACATTGGGAAAAAAGTTACAATAAAAAGCCATCATGGTTGATTAGTCAGTGCTTTACCATTTTTATCCTGTAACTTTATAGTGCCATCTAGCTGCAAATAGTCACACATACATGAGTTCAATGGAAGTAAAAGTCACTCCTTAAGTTTTCCAAAGAGCTTTGCAAATGTTAACTACAAGACTAGACCAACACCTTTTTTTCACTAGCAGAAAGACTACCCAAACTGAGACCAGCCTTTAAAGAAACAGCCTTAATCTCAGGACAGTTAGAGGAGCTCTCTTCCCTAAAAACTCTTGTTGGAGCAGTGACTCAGATCATCATCATCCCTTTATTACTCCAAAATGAGTAGAAGTCCTGACAATTTAGAGTGCTTGCAATAAAGCAAAAACAGCCACACACCACCCACTTCTCTTCCTGAGACAGACTAGAGATCCAGAAACAAGACAACCCCACCAAGCAACCAAAATTCAGCAGGAAACCTGAAGGCAAGTTTGTCAGAATGCAGCGCTGGGCAAATCATTTAGTTTCCCCTTTGTAAAATAAAACTGGTCAATGGTACCTGATGCCCACGGGGCTTAGACTGCCTATACCAGAGCCTTTCCACACTCCCTTGGAAAGTGACCAGATCTTCAAAGCAACACACTTACACAGGGTACTAGTTGGAGAGTGTCATGGGGAAGCGAATTTTATATGGGATAAGGGAGGCAAGGCAGGGGGAGGGAAGAGCTATGAAAAAAAAATTAAACTCACCCACATTTTACCCTCTCAAAACTGAAATCTTTACAGCAAGAGCAGAATGAAAGAAAATAGTATCTATCCCTGTATGACCCCCCCCCCTTGGTGTTCTTTGCTAGTCACACTCTCCTCTCCAATCTACTAACCACTGCCTCTGCTGTCTCGCGCTCTCACTACCACCAGTCCATAATATTCTCCCTTGTAATCAACCATGCCAGCCCAAACCTCTCTCTCCCCCAATTCCCTCCAACCCAGCCCCCGCCTATACTGGAGCACTTTCCCATTCAAGTCTCATTCAGACTCACGCCCCCAACTCCCATTCATTTACCCTGGAAGGCTCAGGACTGCACACACACAAACCTTTCTATCTAATCTATCCCAGGCATAAAACACGCCACTCGGCCCCTAACACACGTCTCCTTTCTGACCCAGCCAGCCTCAAAACCACCAGCAGAGCCCCACCCAACCCAGGTAGGCTCGGGACTGACCTGGAATAAGCAGATACTATAAGGAAGAAGAGCAGCTAATGCCCCTGTTCCCTACCCCCGCTGGAACTAACCTCTGTCCTGTGGTCCTGTCTCCGCTCCTTCTTCCCACAGCCAACCCCCGTGCCTGTAATAACCTAAATTAGCACAGCCAGAGAACTGTGTTTCCCGCGAGGCGCGGAGGGATCGTCTGTCCCCTAGGGCCAGCAAGAGGCATTACACGCTGCAGCACCTCTGCCGCGCTGCAGATACTACAGTGATTGTTATTGCGGGCACCTCGAGGCGTGATTGGCAGCAGGGCTTAGCCCTTTGCGCCCCTAGCAACCAGCCAGTCTCTGCAGACAACGAGAGTTACCTTTCGTTCTCTAAAGGCACGTTGAGATCCTTCCATGACAAGTGTAATACTAGTGCTAATTAGTATTCACTCAGTCATTTGGGGTATCATTTGATAAACCAACGAGCTTTGCTTTGCATCCCACAAAATAGAAAACCTGCTCTCGCCTTGTCATAATTCCTTAGTGCTGTAATATTAGCTGTTTTTACTGGGCTACCTGCTTTCTTATCCATTTAGGCACAAACATTCACAACAGGTGCTTTAAATCAATGGGACTACGCAGGCCAGAAAAGTTAAGAATGTGTTTGTGCTTGCAGAATCATGGTATTGCTACGATTTTAGGCATGTTTTTTGGGTAAATAAGTCTCAGAGGGATAGCCCTGTTAGTCTGTAACTGAGCCTCTCCCCACCCCCACCCCCCAAAAAAGGACAGTCCTGCAGCACCTTAGAGGCTAACAAAAATGTAGATGGTATTATGAGCCTTCCTGGGCTCAACCCACTTCTTCAGATGAAAAGCTCATGATACCATCAGGGGAAAGCTGGTGATACCATCTACATTTTTTGTTAGTCTCTAAGATGCTGCAGGACCATTTGTGTGTGTGTGTGTGTGTGTGTGTGTAAATAGTTGCTAATAAAATACTGGGGGTTTTTTTTTATTAAGAATATGTCCTGATTCTTTAGCAAAACTAGAGGGCTGTGTCTAGACTGGCCAGTTTTTCCGCAAAATCAGCCGCTTTTGCGGAAAAACTGGCCAGCTGTCTACACTGGCTGCTTGAATTTCGCAAAGCACTGACTTCCTGCTGTAAGAAATCAGTGCTTTTTATGAAATATTATGCTGCCCCGTTCGGCAAAAGTCCCTTTTGCGCAAAACTTTGCGCAAAAGGGCCAGTGTAGACAGCTGAGATTTGTTTTCCGCAAAAAAGCCCTGATCGCGAAAATGGCGATCGGGGCTTTTTGAAAGCTCCTAGATTGGCACGGACGCTTTTCCGCAAAAAGTGCTTTTGCAGAAAAGCGTCCGTGCCAATCTAGACGCTCTTTTCCGCAAATGCTTTTAACGGAAAACTTTTCCGTTAAAAGCATTTGCGGAAAATCATGCCAGTCTAGACGTAGCCGAGAAGTGTCAAAACTACAGATACACACCTTAATCATTTAATGGATTGCCTTAAAGTCTTTCATATACTGATTTTCAGTGCTGTAAGGGAACAGTGTTAAATGTGATGGAAGCTTGCTTCCATTAAATTTCTTTTTTGAACATTTCAGCATATTTTCGAAGGAGTAACATTGCTTTGCAGGATTTCCAATCCAAATAATCTAGCATCCTGCTCAGAAGACCAGAATGAAGCCAGCTATAAACAAATGTAATACCAACACATTTATTTTCATGATCTATAATGAATATAATGCAAACAAAAAACAACCAGAATAGTTAAAAGTAAAGTAGGTTTTTAAAGTGTTGTAAATTTCTATAACCCAAAGTGTTAATAAGATCATTAAGGTTGTTCATGGCTTTTTCGGCATAGGAATTTTAAGCTGTTTCAGCCAAATACTGCTTTTCACCAGTTTGACTGCCCATTTTAATAGCATCAGAGGGGTAGCAGAGTTAGTCTGTAACAGGAAAAACTTAAAAAACAACATATAGTCTAGTAGCACCTTAAAGACTAACAAAACATGTAGATGGTATCATGAGCTTTCGTGGGCACAACTCACTTCTTCAGATGACAGGAGTGTCATCTGAAGAAGTGGGTTGTGCCTATGAAAGCTCATGACTGTCATCTGAAGAAGTGGGTTACTCCCACGAAAGCTCATGATAGCATCTACAGTACGTTTTGTTAGTGTTTAAGGTGCTATAGACTATATGTCATTTTAATAGCAAACAGCCTACATTTCTAATCATCAACACAAGATAGTGTTCAGAGTCTTCAGAAAAGCAGGTATCCCGGAAAAACTCTTCCGCATCCAGTGATGCGTTTGCTCTTCTATTTTTTTTTCCGGAACAGCAAACGCACTCTTTCGGAAGCCTCTGTATTCCTCGTTCTACGAGGAATAAGGGGGCTTCCAAAAGAGGGTTTTTTTTCAACATTTGTCCCAGTCTAGATGGGCCAAATGTCAGAAAAGCCTCTTCCAACAAAAGGATCGGAAAAAGCTACACAAAATGCGAAATGCATTTTGCGTAGCTTTTTTTGAGAAAAAGCAGCAGTGTAGCTGTACCCTCAGAGACTAACAAAAATGTAGATGGTATCATGAGCTTTCGTGGGCACAACCCACTTCTTCAGATGAATGGAGTTTCAGGGGTTCAAGTTCCAAATAAATAGCAAAGAGGGGATGGGGAGGGAAAGGAAAGGAAAAAAATGGGGAAAGAATAGTTAGAGTTTCCATGCTAAATGAAGCTGATAGAGTGGGATCTAAGTACTTTTAAGTACCTGGTTTTTTGGCCTTTTATGTTATTCTGATGTGGAATGTAGCAGGTAATTCAGTTAAGGTCTTTGTTTAAACCTCTAGGCTACGTCTAGACTGGCATGATTTTCCGCAAATGCTTTTAACAGAAAAGTTTTCTGTTAAAAGCATTTTCGGAAAAGAGCGTCTAGATTACACGACGCTTTCCGCAAAGCACTTTTTGCGGAAAAGCGTCCGTGCCAATCTAGATGCGCTTTTCCGCATAAAAGCCCCGATCGCCATTTTCGCGATCGGGGCTTTTTTGCAGAAAACAAATCTCAGCTGTCTACACTGGCCCTTTTGCGCAAAAGTTTTGCGCAAAAGGGACTTTTGCCCGAACGGGAGCAGCATAGTATTTCCGCAAAAAGCACTGATTTCTTACAGTAGGAAGTCAGTGTTTTTGCGGAAATTCAAGCGGCCAGTATAGACAGCTGGCAAGTTTTTCCGGAAAAGCGGCTGATTTTCCGGAAAAACTGGCCAGTCTAGACACAGCCCTATTGTAGGTATCAAACTTGTAAATTAAATTAAGTTCTGCAGCTTCCCTTTCAAGCTGGTTTGTGAAATTGGCTTGTAATAATATAGTAACTTAGAGATCCATTGAGTGGCTGAGCAAGTTAAAATGTTTCCCAACAGGTTTCTGTGTGTTACCTTTTCAAATATCTGATTTGTGTCCATTAATCCTTTCTCATAGACACCATCCAGTTTGGTCAATATACGTGGCAGAGGGGCATTGCTGGCACTTGATGGCATAGATCACATTGGTGGATGTGCAGTTATATGAGCCTCTGATGTGGTGGCTGATGTGGTTAAGTGCTGTGATGATGTCACTTGTATAGATTTGTGGACAGAGTTGACACTGGAGTTGATTGCAGAGGTGGGTTCCTGGATGAGTATGATGGAGGTGTGTTACGTGGTTGCTGGAAAGAATTTGTTTGAGGTTAGGGGGTTGTCTGTAGGTGAGGACTGGCCTATCTCCGAAGGCCTATGAGAGTAAGGGGTCATTTTCCAGGATAGTTTGTAGATGGTTGATAATGCAGTGGAGGGGTTTAAGTTGCGGACTGTAGGTGATGACAAGTGGAATTCTATTGTTTGGTTGGTTGGATTTTTGTAGGGTCTATCTTTAAGAAGCTGATGTCTGGGTACTTGTTTGGCTCTGTCAATTTGTTTTTCTCCTTCTCCAGGTCGGTATTTTAGTTTTAAGAATGCTTGATATAGATCCTGTAGGTGTTTGTCTCTGTGGGATTGAAGCAAATTCAGTTGTATCTTAGGGCCTGGCTGCAAACAATTGATTGGGAAATGTGTCTTGGCTGGAAGCTAGAGCTTTCATTAGTGAAATTCCAGGATCTTCTTACATTAGGAGAGGATAGCAAAACATAATATTAACATTATTTCTTCATATTCCACTGATATTAAAATGTCTTTATTCGCAGACTAGATTATCCAGTTTTTGTAATAAGTTATGTTTGTGTGCATTTGTTTGGTAGCCGCTCTCTTTTTAGTAAAAGCACTTCTCACAGAGGCTAATGAACAACCTTCAGACTAATTGAAGGAGGCTCTATCAAAGGCATGGCAACTAATATAGTTCTCAGTTGAAAGCCAAATCATAGGAAATAAACTACTGTAAGCAAGAATTCTGGGGAATAATTAAGGCTATCAAGCAATTTTAAAAAATTAATCATAATTAATCACGCTGTTAAACAACAGTTTCTTGCCATTTATTTAAATATTTTGGATGTCTTTTACATTTTCAAATATATATTTCAATTAAAATACAAAGTGTACAGTGCTAATTTTATATTTATTACAAACATTTGCACTGTAAAAAACAAAGTATTTTTCAATTCACATAATACTAGTACTGTAGTGCACTCTTTTTATCATGAAAGATTATCATTAAAGGTCTAGAAGACATGACCTATGAGGGAAGACTAAAAGAACTGGGCTTGTTTAGTTTAGAAAAGAGAAAATTGAGGGGGGACTTGATAGCAGTTTTCAAGTATCTAAAAGGGTATTACAAGGAGGAGGAAAAAAAATTGTTCTTCTTGGCCTCTGATGATAAGACAAGGAGCAATGGGCTTAAATTGCAGCAAGGGCGGTTTAGGTTGGACATTAGGAAACATTTCCCATCAGGGTGGTTAAACACTGGAATAAATTGCTTAGGTAGGTTGTGGGATCTCCATCACTGGAGATATTTAAGAGCAGGTTGGATAGATATCTATCAAGGACAATCTAGACAGTGCTTGGCTTTGCTGTGAGGGCAGGGGAACAGGACTCGATGACCTCTTGAGGTCCCTTCTAATTCTAGAATTCTATGATTCTATAAAAAAGAAGAGCTTACAAATGTTGAATAATGTACAAAAAAATGCTAGGAGCAGCTGCTTCTTGTTTACAATCTCTCCTGCAAATGTAAACAAACTTGTTGGAGTGATTGGCTGAATAAGAAGTAGGAGTGAGTGGACTTGTAGGCTCTTAAGTTTTACATTGTTTTTTGAGTGCAGTTATGGAATAAAAAAAATTCTACATTTGTAATGTGTGCTTTCTCAGTAAGAGATTGCATTACAGTACTTGTATGAGGTGAACTGAAAAATACTGTATATTTTATCATTTTTACATTGCAAATATTTGTAATCAAAATATAAATATAAAGGGAGCACCATACATTAATTTCAAATTAATTTTAATCACAATTAATTTTATGAGTTAATTGTGATTAAAATCGACAGCCCTAGAAATAATCTGTCTATATTGGTGACAGCAATCTGCAGAGTTAATGCAAGTTACACTATCAAAAGGAACAGATATAATGAGCAAAAATTGCTATTTACTACAATTTATAGTTTCTTTTTCCCTTTTGCATGTAGTCTTTTTTTTTAAATGTATTTGTGTTATAAAAATTGAGTATGCCAATCTCACTAAAAAGTAACATGCAGCTGGCAAATTGAGAACACGTGCACTTTACAAAATGAAGAAGAGCAGAATAATACTTATATTTACAATATGACATTAGTGTAAGGATTTAATTGCCGAAGCATTTAGTTACCAAGTTATTCCAATAATTCAAAAAGTATTCCCTAATTATTCCCTAATTTATTCACACTTCATATTAAAGTTCCATTTATTATAAAAGGCTCATGAATGAATATTCAGCATTATAGCTAAGAGCTGTTTGCATTACAGATGGTTATAAGCACATCAATAGAAAGTGTTATGAATGGTATTACAATTGGGCCCAGTCCTACCACAGGGCAAAGTCTATTATAAACTGTCCCATATCCTGGGCCCCGTGTTTTTGTAAGTACCCTGGTCTAGTTAGTGGCCAGTCACTGTTGCTTGCTCTGGATCTCCCAGGCACATGCAGATGCAGACCCCTTCTTTAGGCAATGGGACCGATTCTCCAGCCACTTTAAACCCTGCAAAAGTGGTGCAGCCTTTCCAGAAGGGATGTGAAGGACTAGTCAACTATCTGATAAGCAAATACTTATCAGATAAAAGTCCTGTGACCCCTTATAGACTAACAGATTTATTGGAGCATAAGCTTTCGTGGACAAAGACCCACTTCATCAGATGCATGTAGTAGAAATTCCAGAGGCAGGTATAAATATACAGGCATAAGAAAAGAGTACCAATCAAGAGTAAGGCTAGCGATAACGAGGTCAATTCAGGCAGGGAGGATGAGGCCCACTTCTAGCAGCTGATGTGGAGGTGTAGAGGAGAAACTGCTTTTGTAGTTGGCTAGCCATTCATAGTCTTTGTTTAATCCTAAACTGATGGTATCAAATTTGCAGATGAACTGTAGCTCAGCAGTTTCTCTTTGAAATCTGGTCTTGAAGTTTCTTTGTTGCAGGATGGCTACCTTTAAATCTGCTACTGTGTGTTCAGGGAGATTGAAGTGTTCTCCTACAGGTTTTTATATATTACCAATCCTGATATCTGATTTGTGTCCCTTTATTCTTTTACATAGGGACTGTCCAGCTTGGCCGATGTATATAGCAGAGGGGCACCGCTGGCACATGATGGCATCTATAAGGTGCCAAAGGACTCCTCGTCGCTTTTGCAGATTCAGACTAACATGGCTACCCCTCTGATACTTATCAGATAGAGGCAGCAAGGAGGGGGGTACTTTGAAAAGCAGCGTGAAGCCCGGGGCCAGCTGGGGTGTTCCCAGGCTCTACACGGCCAGCTGGGGTGTTCAAAGGCAAAGGCACCCTATTGACTAATCGAATGCATCGACTATTTGATTAGTCAGTTACCCAATACTTAACATCCTTACTTTCAAGGGCACCAATTGCATAGGCAGGGTGGGGGCAGGGCAGAGGGAACTTCATGTGTTTCCCCCTTCCTCTCCTCTCCCCCCTCCCAGGCTCTAATTGGCCTGGGGGCAAGGGAGTGGCAGGAACTCCGTGGGCCCGATCCACCCTGCAGAGGCCCTTTTGCCCACCCCTCCTATAGTGGCAGAACTGGCTTAGCCAGCAGTCGGTCACACCTCATTTTCTAGGACATTGCCTTTTTTGAGCCCTTATCCCTTCCTGGCATATTTTTCAAACATGTAGTTTATAAAATAGCCAATTGTCTGCTTTCCTCCTGGTCTATTCCCCTGCAGACATAGCTGCCAAATCCTACACACCCAGCCTACAGTATTAGGGAGAGAATCCCACAGGCAGAAGGTGACAGCCATTGCTGAGTCCTGGGCTTTTACCAGCCACCCTGTCACTGTGACAGGGAGCAACACAGTCACCCACCTCCAGTAAGTATCCTACAACAGGTCCCATCTCCAATTCTTTTTTGGGAACTTGAAATATAGAAAAGCTATTTTTTTTAAATCATGTCCCCCATTTGACTGTGTTGTGGGAGTCCAAGTTCAGCCTTCCCCACCCATTTTGACTTCTATGTATTTATTTAGTTCTTTTTTTTAAACCATTAAAGTGCTGGCCTTCACAACATCCTCTGGCAGGGAGTTCTACAGGCTGATTGTGCATTATGTTAAGAAATACTTCCTTTTGGTTTGTTTTAAACCTGTTGCCTATTAATTTCATCACTGACTCTTAGTTCTCACATTATGGGAGGGAGCAAATAACTTTTTTTCCTTACTTACCTTCTAAGCTGAAAAGTTCCAGTCTTATTAATCTCTCATCAAGCAGCCATTCCATATTCCTAGGCTGTGTCTAGACTGGCCAGTTTTTCCGGAAAATCAGCCGCTTTTCCGGAAAAACTGGCCACCTGTCTATAGTGGCCCGCTTGAATTTCCGCAAAAGCACTGACTTCCTACTGTAAGAAATCAGTGCTTTTTGCGGAAATACTATGCTGCTCCCGTTCGGGCAAAAGTTTTGCGCAAAAGGGCCAGTGTAGACAGCTGAGATTTGTTTTGTGCCAAAAAGCCCCGCTCGTGAAAATGGCGATCAGGGCTTTTTTGCGGAAAAGCGCGTCTAGATTGGCCACGGACGCTTTTCCGCAAAAAGTGCTTTTGCGGAAAAGCATCCGTGCCAATCTAGACGCTCTTTTCCGAAAATGCTTTTAACGGAAAACTTTTCCGTTAAAAGCATTTCCAGAAAATCATGCCAGTCTAGACGTAGCCCTAATGTTTGTTGCCCTTTTCTAAACCTTTTCCAATTCCAGTCTATCTTTTTTTGAGATGTGACAACCACGTGTCTACAGTATTCAAGATGTAGGCATCCCATGACTTTATAAAGAGGCAATATGTCTTGTTATGTAGCCCTTTCTTAATGATTCCTAATATTGTTTGCTTTTTTGACTGTTACTTCAGATTGAGTAGATCTTTTCAGAAATCTATCCACAATAATGCCAAGATCTCCCTTTTGAGTTGTAACAGCTAATTTAAACACCATCATTTTATACATATAGTTGGGATTATATTTTATATGCATTATTTTGCATCTATCAATGTTGAATTTCATCTGCCATGTTCTTGCCCAGGCACCCAGTTTTGTGAGATCCTTTTGAAGCTCTTCCCACTCTGTTGTGGATTTAACTATTTTAAGCAATTTTGTATTATCTGCACATTTTTTATTTTGTATTATCATTTATATGTTGAATAGGATTGGTCCCAGTACAAACCCCAGGGGTCAACAATAGTTACCTCTCTCCATTCTGAAAACTGAATGGAGAGAGGTATGTAAAGTCATTGTTCCAGCAGGGAAAAGTAACTCGGTGTTGATTGCCAAGTCACATCTTCTCTGACGGTCAAAGCACGTCCTCAAAATAGATGCTTTCACTCCCAAGACATCACCCCCCATGATGGTTACAATACAAAGCAAAGGCTGTGAAGTAGTTTCAGGAACTGATGTTGAGTTGACAGTGATAGATCTGTCCCCAATCTGTCACAGTTATAAGCAACTTCCGACTTGTTTAAATCTGTAACTGATGACACCATCCAGTCTTGCACAAAACAAAGGAAGATCTGGTATCTTCCCCCCAAAATTCACATTGTATATTAGACATAAAATATTTTGCAAGTCTAAGTTGTAACTGCAAAAGATGATCAAGCCTCACAAGCTGTGTATTTTCTATCACTCCCCCTTCTTTAAAAACAATGAATAGTTCTTTGGCACTTTTGAGACTAACAAAAATAAATAGGATCATGAGCTTTTGTGGGTAAAAGCCCTTTAGTACCTGACCAGTAGAAGGCTTTATGAAAGAAATGTGTATCAAGATAGGACCTGAACAGAGAAAGCAGGTTCTTGGAGGGCAAATGGAGAAAGACACAAAGGTAAAATTTTCAAAAAAGTGATTTAAGGCTCATAAATTAGATTTTTTTTCTCCAAATTTTGCCCTCGAGTCTCCAGGCTAATACTACTTTTGGAGAAAATCAAATGGAATGGTGATGAATGGTCAGGACATTCAACGTAAGAGAGAGAGTATACCAAGTAGCCACTGTGAGTCTTTTTTAATGTCTCTTATGTGTATTACTTTTATGCCTAGACACTCTAGTCAGAAATGAGGATCTCATTGTGCTAGGCATTGTACAAACAGAACAAAGACCAGTCTCTGCCCCAACAATATTATAATCTAATGTAAGATAAAATTTGTAATTTCTATTGTTTGTTCCAACTTCAATAGTTGGAAAGTAATTTATACTTTTACTTGTTCAGTTGATTCTCGTGGCCTAATTGCAACACCACTTACTGCTGGGTTTTCTTCTTCCTCAGTAGATACTAGGCAAGCAATACCACATGAATATGGATTCTTCTGTCTCCGAATTCATTTCTCTACTACAACATGTTCTGATGGTACAGAATTTCTATAGCCTATAAGTCTCCACCGCAGTACCTTCTTTCTATGTGGATACCTGGCTGCTCCAATGTGTTTATTTTGTGGCTCCCATTGGCTCCAGTTTGCTGTGTGTGGCCAAGAGGAGCTGTGGGAAGCCGTGGCTCAGCTCACGATGCTTCCCGTGGCTCCCGGTGGCTGCAAACAGTGAACTGGAGCTAATGGGAGCTGTGAGGCTCTGTGGCTGTGGAGCTAGAAAATAAACACACGGGAGTGGCCAGTTAGCAGGTTTCTCAAAGTGGTTTTGTGGACCACTTTGAGAAACACTGCTCTAGAGGCACAACTCATTCTGAACAAGAGATCTAGTAGAATATACCTTGATCCTTTCCAGAGAAGAAAGTACAGCTAACATGAAGCTTCCTGAATACAAGTTCTTAACCACTTGGACAGGAAGCCGTCTCACCGTAAGATCTTGGAAAATTATGAATTATAACTATATCATAATCTAAGATACAACAAGAATTTTCTTCCCTGCAATTCAAGTTGAGAGAGAAACTGAAACGGGAAGCTTCCAGTTTGAGTTGAAATTCTGAAACCACTGTAAGAAAGAAGCTTAAATACACAGAAAGAACAGTTTATCCTTGAGGAAAGCCAGGAGAATAGAGCAGTTATTTATTTGATTTTTTTTTTTGTTCATATGTGTGAATATTAAACTTAGTTAATACCGAACAAAAAATACCGAACATGGCGGGAAAAAAAATGGATTGAGCACAAAAAAAAAAAAAAAAAAAAAAAAAAAAGATGGGGACCAAAGTTTTGGTTTTTTTAAATCAACAAAACACACACACACACACAAAGTCATGGCCCCTTTAAATCTCCACACTCTCCCACGCTCCTTCCCCCCCCCCCGGCCCCCCCGGGGGAAGAATGTCCCAAGTGAGAAAAACATGTTGGGTTTTACATGTCCGGTATTTTCTGTTTTGTTTTACCGGACACATGCTGCAAATACCGGGCTCTCCGGTCCAATACAGCTTTAACTTCATTAACATCTATCAATTCTGGCAATTACAAGATAACGTATCAACAAGGCATGATTCTTTATACTTAGGAATACTGTTTAAAACGGTTTATTAAAACGCATTTTTCAAAATGCCCACAGTACAAAATTCTATTTTAGTAACCCAAACAAACTGTGGTATTTTTCTCTCTGCAGCAAAGCAGGCAAGAGTAAACACATTTAAGCGCAGAGAAATCAAGTTGGCAGAACCTCACTAACAGTCCCTCCAAAGAAACATGAACATAAAGATACATTTTATAGTTGAGTGCAGCTGCTTCAATTGGATGGTCAAGCTTTTCAAGAGCATGAATTTTCAAGCACCCAACCTGAGATGCCTGGAAAGTTTGGAAATGGAAAGTGCTGAGCACTTACTTACCCTCTGAAAAATCAGCACTCTTTAAAGAGCCACAAGTTGAACACACAAACATGGATGCATCCAAAAAAATCAAGGCACTTATAAAAATCTTGGCCTATGTACATTCTTACGCAGACTTTTTTTTTTTTAAACCACATAATCCATTCCCCTCTTAAATGCTATTAATTGTACGCATTGAGGTATAATCCACTTTCTACCCTTCTCATAAAGGAAGGAGATGCACAACAGAAAAAGGCCAGAAAGAAGCACATACAGTAAGTTGCCATTAGGGCAATCAAATAGCAACTGTGAAAGATCAGGACTGGGGATGGGGAGGTAATAGATGCCAATATAAGACAATGCCTGAATATCAGGATTGTCTCTAAAATAATCAGAGCATCTGGTCACCCTACTGCCACTGCACATGGATGACCTAGGACACACGGTACTGGAGCAAAATTTTCTACACACCCTGAGAGTATGGTGGCAGACTGCTGTTATCCAGCCTCCTCACAAAAGAACAAGCTGTTGGGATGAAAAGATAATCCCATGCAAACTGTCTGAATTTTTTTTAAGAGTCAAATCACTTATATCAACATGGATTTGTCATGGAGCAGAGGTTCCTCAAACTGGGTCACAAGTGGGTCACAACCCTGTTTTAATGGGATTGCAAGGAATGTTATTAGATTTACTGGGGCCCAGGACCTCTCTGCCTTAGACCTACCATCCAGGGTTGAAGATAAAGCTTAAGGGTTAAAGCCATGGCCTTCATTCCCCCAACCCGCCCTTGGCTGGGGTGACAGGGCTAGGGCAGGCTCAGATGTTGGTTGTTCTTCTCCCTCCCCCTTCCTGGGATCACACAGTAATTTTAATTGCCAAAAGGGGGTCATGATGCAATGAAGTTTGAGAACCACTGTCATAGGGGATCACATCAATGTCCATTCTACTGTTCTGTTTTTGATAATTGCTGCTCTCACATACTTTAGGAGAAGGCAACATACATTTCACAGAGGTCAATTATGAAATAATCTACCAAAAATGAGTATTTCTTGCTGAATTCAATTATCCAATTTGGTTTTATTTTAACTAACAAAACTGACTATGGTTTTATATTTATATAAATATTGCATCTTTTTAAAATTCTGCTAAGCTGTTAACCTCAGCTTTTGGGGTAATAAACTTCACAGACTTACTATGAATTGTACAAGATAGTATTGCCTTCAATCAGGTTTTTAATTTGTAGCCTTCCAATTTCATTGAGTGTCTCTTTATGCTTTGTCTCCTAGCTAAGTAGTTCCAATCTTTTTTAATCTATTCCTATGAAAGTCTAACTTTAGTTATTCTCAGAGTTTTACTATATTTGAATTTTGCTTGCCTAGAATACTGAAAGTCAAAAATTCCAAATATTTTACATAGATTCTATGAGTACTTTTTTATTTTGGATTATTTTGTATACTGCGCAACACATCCTAAATGCTTGGAGATTATCGTCTTCATTTAATTAACCCAAAACTATTTATTTGTGTAAGTGTGAGAAAAATTCACGCTCTTGGTGCATCTCTTAAGCTTTTTACGACTAAGCAAAAAATTATATGCTAGAGGTATTCTCTTACTGTTTTACCCTGCTTACGAATTCTCCAGAATCTGTGTTGTAAACAACTCTTAAAAGATGTGTTTTTTTAAACACCTATTCTTGTAAAATTGTATGAATGTTACATTAATCTTTCAAATAAGGATTTCCACCTAACCAACATCAAATCCCAGCTGGAATAGTAACAAAATACTCCTGATTATTATCTATGAGCCATCAAAGAACCACAATTTCCACAGAATGCTTTTGATGCTACTAGAAAGCAAACAAACAATCTACCTTAATGCAGCATTCTAAACTTGCTTATTTAGCAGCAGCTGAAGAACACAATACAATAGTCACATTGCCTATGAACATGTAAGTACTACTATATTTTTAACTACAACACTGACATTTGTGCATTGAACTTTGGATGGATTACATAAAGAACTTTCATATACATTTAAAAATAATCAAACTATGTTTTGATTTTAAACGTTTATTTATAAGAAACATATTTTTCTACCCACATGGCCAACAAAAGAAAAGGTAGTTTTTCAAAAAAATTAAACCAGCAGTTTACCTTTCCTTGAAGTTTTAGCATCAATGTTTTATTTAATTTTTTTAAGGGCTAAATTTCAGCTGTTCTTTTCCTGCTCAATTAGACCAAAGAAATCAGGTACCTCTGGTTGCAGGGGATAGGAGGAAAAAAAATGATAAAATTTATTCATTATATACAAGTATAAAAATATGTTGCTTAGGATTCAGCATAATAACTTAATAACTTTTTGCTGTTTCATAAGTATCTGGGAATGGAACAGATACATGTCCTGATCCTGTCACGAGAGGTAGAATGCCAGCATTTGGTACAACATTCCAGGAGAGAGTCAAAGTAACATTTCTGTTTCCCCTGTAAAATCAAAATGGATCATCAGAAGAAATACACACAACCTATAAAGACATAAGTTACCTTGAATATGATACCTTTTCTGTGTGCCAGAAATGGGCATTTTAAATTTACATAGTTTGCATTCCTTTACATTATTTGCATAAAGCTATTGCATGGACTATGCCCTAGAGTTCAGATAGCTTTCCTGCAAAGTAATTGAGGGGTCTCCACACTTTGCAGGACATGACCCTAATTCTGTAGCCACAGGCTGAAACTTCAGTCATACACTGAAACTTAGCAGCCAAGCACTTTTAGCAGCTACTCGCTTTTCAGCCCACTGAATAAGAGGGGGCAGACCATGGAGGTCTGGATCTGTGCCACATAGCACATTTCATCAGCTGCTTTATGAAGATGTAATTGTCTTGAAATTATAAGATATAAAATAACAATGAACCATTAAATATTCATCTTCCCTCTTATCTCTCTACCACTCCCACCTCAGCTGTTCTCAAGAGTACAGAACAGCTACATAATAAAGAAATGAAGTTTACTCACTTGAGACCATTTCCATCATCAAAGAAAAAATATTTTGATTTCATGTCTTTTAGTAACAGCTTTGGATTATCTCCTCTCAAAATGATCTTATCCCAAAGGACAACTTGGTTCAGGGCCTACAATTACAATTAAAATTATTCACTGAGTTAACACAACAAAGCATATCTGACCATTGGAAATTAAAAGCACTATTGAGTCAAGAAATTGATTCTGAAGAGCATAAACTTAGGTTTTTGGATTGCTAGTATAACAGAACAATTTCTCACAAGAAAAAAGGTGTGCCACTAAAATATTTAGACATGACAGCAATAGCAGATTGGACAGAACCTTATTTTAACAGCAGATTTTAAAGACTTACCAGTAAACAAAAAAAAAGTATGAAAGGCCAAAGATGCTAGTTTTTAGTAGCAATACAAATGAAAAAGCGATTTTAAGCAATGTAACCTGTATTTGGACATTGTCTCAGGACTGAAAGATGAGCTGTACTGAAGTCAAAGTCCATCATTTTGTCCAAATTTTTCAGCGTTTTTTATGAAAGATTGCTGTATTCAGATTTCAAGTATAATTCCAAACGAACAATTGTGCCTCAGTGAGGTATCCTGAATTTACAATAGGAATGTAAAATCCCTCTTAAAATGTTAACCAGTTAAACTTTAACTGGTAAACAGGGATCTCGCAGGTAGGAAGGGGAAAGGGGGCTGTTCCAGCTCAGCCAGGCCACTGGTTAACACCATATAGCACTTAGTAGGTGATGCTTACTAGGTAACCAGTTAACCCTTTACATCCCTAATTTATAAGACATTTTATACATCTCTTCTGAACTGCTTATTCAGCAATGATGATTTTGGGGTTACTCAGAATTTTGTCTAATGTCTTCTGATGCATTTGAACAAGAGACTACAAATATACCATTATAATGTACCTATTTATAAGAGTTGGCTGTTTATAAACTGAACTTCTAAAATATGAAACAAGATAATGAACTCATCTCAACTAGTCAAAGTACAGTGAAAGCTGTGTTATCTGGCACTGATGGGGAATGGGGTTTGCCAGTTAACTGACTGTGCCGGATAACAAAGATTAATGCTCTACCCCTGCCCCCTAAGGGAGACCTGGCTCCTGGCAAGCTGAGGGGGAAGGAAGCACCTGCTGATGACATAAACCAGCAGTAACAGCTGTCAGAAGCCGGCAACAGCCAGCTAGACAGGCAGGAGTCAGGCATGCATGCATGAAGATGCAGCGGTATTGTGAAGGGGAGCAATGCCAGTTAACAAAATGTTTTGGTTAACCGAGTGCCAGATAACAAAACTCTCATTGTAGTATGAAATTTTTGTACCATAATCTTTCCTAGGATTACCACTGCATGTTAAATAGCAGTTAAACTAAATAATGTTAATTGTTTCAATTTTCTATTTCATACTTACATTGTTTTTCGTTGAATATTCTGCAGATAAATACAGAAATAACTGTTTAACATTCCAATCAAATATAGTTTGCAGATGTGAACAAGTTAAGGAAATAATATATCAATTTTATTTTTAAATAATATTTTTACTGCATTCTAACATAGATCAGTTTATATCCAAGTAGAATATAAATTATACTTTCCTACATTTCAGACTATCTGATGTTATCTGATACGCAGGGTATACTAGTTAAAAGATTTTCTTTCTTTGACAATTCCAATGATAATACCTATTTTCAGTTGCAAAGCCAAACTTCCCTTGTAATGACCGTTCCCAGCTGCTCCAGTCAGGCACCAGAACTGAGAGCAGGGAATTTGTGTCTCCTCTGCTCTTAATAATACTCCCCCTGCTGGCATCAAGACAAGCAAAGAAGAGGAAACTGATCAAATGCAGAAGGGACAAAAGCTAAACCAGGGGAAAGGGAAAGGAATAGACTGGGGCAAGGTTTCTAGTGAGGCTAGTATAACTTGAGGAGGGAGAAACTGGGACTGGCTGTGCAATGAGAGTGGGGACGTTAGAATTGGCTGGGCAAGAGTGGACGCTGACCAGGGAAATGGAGAATAATTCAAACTCTTGTCTTGAGCTGGGGAAGAGACTGGGACGAGGCAGAAGGGAGCAGCTCTGGCAAAGAGGAAGAAATGGGATTGGCTGGGCAAAAAGGACTGGGATAAGGAGCCAGAAAGGGGATAGAGGAGACAGAGAGTATAAACCAATAAATGACCAAAGAGGAAAATAAAAGAAATGCAAAAATAAGAGACTGGCAATCAAAAATAGAGGGAAAAGGGAGAAAGTAAGACGGGGAGAAAAAACAGACGACAAAAGTTTTGATATACTTGTCTATGCTGCTCAATAAGTTTTTTCCAATGAGTGATGCTAAATGCAAATCATACTTAATATTTTAGTTAAATAAAGGACAATGTCTGCCCTCAATCTTCTAACAAAAATACTCCCACTGACACCCATGCATATAATAAGTCCTTAACTTGTAAACCAGGCTTTCCTAATAGAAACCCAGGAGTTTGAAACCCATGACATAGATATTTAGGTGACAGTCAAATAAAAAGCCAGGCACTCTATCCATTCATAAAATATGCATTACATAACCAATCCCAATGATTAACTATTTCTCTCCCACAGACTCACACCCCTACCATGGCTCTCTGTAGTAAGCAATATTATTCCTCCAACATTCATCATGATAATGCTACAGCCAGAGTGACTGAGGTAAGTGCTAACCTTGAGCCTACCACTAGATACAGATTACTTCATCCACCGAAGAACATGCTTGTCATCAAGGCAAATGTTGTGGCCCTTTCTGTCCTGCTTACATTTCTCTGAGATGTTGTAGTGTGAAGAATAAGCTGTGGTTGACATCTGATACTAGTCTAACTGACCCAACCATGAGTGTACCCAGCTTTATTTGCCACACTGCTCACGGTCCCTTCTGAACTGATTTTAAACTGGCCAGAGTACAGGTGCAGCCAGCCTTCACACCTGGAACTAACAGAGGATCCAAAACGCATGTGTGGCCAAACAAGGTCATAGTTTACTAAGGACTGAACTTTGACCAGATTTGGTGGTGGTTGGAGGACTCTTCACCTTGCTGATGAGATTGCCAGAAAATGGCTTGGAAAGTTTGTTATCTGATAAGAACTACAATAGAACCTCAAAGCTACTAACACCAAAGATATGAACTGACCAGTCAACCACACACCTCATTTGAAACCAGAAGTGCACAAGTAGGTAGCAGCAGAGACAAAAACCAGCAAATATAGTACAGTACTATTATACATAAGCAACTCTTTTTTTTTTTTTTTTAAAGAAAAGCAGGAAAACAGGATTTTTCTTCTACATAGTAAAGTTTCAAAGCTGTATAGTGTCAATGTTCAGTTGTAAACTTTTTAACTAACCATGACATTTTGTTCAAAGTTACAAACATTTCAGAGTTATGAACAACCTCTATTCCTGAAATGTTCGTAACTCTGATGTTCTGGTGCATGTTTTCTCATCCAGTATATTTCTCTATTTACTTTATAACAATGCTTTCCAGAGATATTGGTGGTTTTCCTCAAACATTGGTTTTCCATAAATGATACGCTTTTGTTTTGAAGACTTTTCCAATGTCTTCTGGCTTAAATTGTTGAGGACTGGTTTCATATATTACAATAATAAAGTGTATGGAAGCAGTTTCAACATAGAGTTTATACATTAAGCAATAATGTATTTATATAAAGGATATCGGCAGTAATGTCAAATGTAACAAAGCCTAGATCACTTCTTTCTCTGGGACCAGTGAAGTCTTCCACATTTTTTCTAAAAAAAGAAAAAAAAAAAAAGCATGAACACTAAATTAGCATTACTTGTTTTATGCCAGTGAACACTCTTATTGGTTTCCCTTGTACACTTTCCACCATTCTGATTGTTTAAGAGACAATAAATGAATATCAATCCGATCATAAGCACTTCAGGTCATGGACATTGTTTTACTCGTTGTACACTCCCTAGCACAATTGTGCCCTTATTCTGATTGGAACATTTAGGCACTATTAGAATGCAAATGATAAGTAACAAATAACTGATGGAATTTTTCCTGCTTGCAGAGACATGGGCAGCTAAATTGGACTTAATTTGATTTTTGTCAAGAATACGTAGCCATCACCGACTAGTCCAGGGCTACTCAACTTTGGAAGCCCCGGGGGCCACAATGATACTCATAGCACATGGCGAGGGCCGCAACTTAAGTTGCATATACATGCAAGTATATATGCCAATAGCTTCTTTGACATTGACGAGCATAAATACGAAGATTAAGGCAAGATTACACAACACGCAGGCCCCATTTAAGTCAGTTCTGCTGATATTAATAAAATGCACTATTTACCCGATTTCTATCCATATGACAGCACTTTTAATGGTCAATGATAGTTCAGGAATTTAATTATTAAAATGCATATCAACAGAAGACCATTATATTGAATTGCCATGGTGGAGTGTGTTCCCAATGAAGGCCACGTTCAAAGTATCCCACCCGTGGGCCTCGTGTTTTGCCCCACATAAGTCCAAACTGCACTGCGGGCCGCAAACAAATGCATGCGGCCCACATGTTGAGTAGCCCTAAACTAGTCAATGGCAATTTGAACATCCGCAGCAGCAAAGTCAGGCATTTTGATAGTAACTACTATTTTCAGTTATACCAACTGATTTTACATCACAGAGAGTCCCCATCCCCCACTCCCCATCTACACTGGCCACCTGTTAACCCTGGTTAATTTCATATTTGTGCTATGCACACACACACATTGTTAAGCTCTTCCTTGGCATGTACAATCCTCAAACACAAAAAAATATTACAACAGTTGAAAGTTTATGCTCTCTCCGCAATATTAAGTCATCATGTAATTAATCATGCCATAATTTCGTTGGCAAAGGATAAACCTCACCTCCAAAACTTCAAGAACTTTGAACCCGACATTAAAATTTGCTCCAGGCTAAAACTGAGCTTATTAACAAACTTCAAAAACTTCAAAACTGAAGTTCAAAAACAAAACATTCAAGTTTGCCACATTGTTGCCTTCCTCACTTCAAAATTAAAGAAGCCAAAAAAGCCCCCAAGCTTTCGTTCTGAAGACTATGAATTGTCCCTTCCCTTCACACAAACTAACACCTTCCTGGTATTTTAATGAACCCATATGACGGGTGCATAGAGTCATTCTCAATCTGTTATGAGAAGAATCCACACATTACGCTGAGATCTGGCTGAAAGAAATTGAAAAAAGATGCAAGCAGGGATAAGCTCATTATGCAGCTTCAATTCCATTCTGACTGGGTGACTCGTTTGGTTTTTTTAAAAAATGTGGCTTACAGAGATGAAAGGTATTCAGACATTTAAAGTTTGTCAGTACCTATTTATATAATCAACTACTCTTTTTAAAAGAAAGTGATTAAAGAAAGGAAGTTGGCATGTTGAAAAGCCCAGCATTAAGCCTGACAGAAATCACCCAAGGAATCTGAATTTAAAAGAGGATGTTCCCCCCAGGTTAACATGCCTTGCCTTCACATAAAGCAAGAGTGTTGGTCTGTGTGACTGTGTGCAGTCTAGGCACGGCAACAGCCTTCCCTTCCCACACAGTACTGGCAGAGGAGGAGCGGAAAGGACAGCAGTAGAGCAGAGTTGACTGTCGTGTGCTTCCCTCATTGGCCCAGGCAGGGCAAGCGAGAGAGCAGAAGGAAGGTAACTGCAGAGGCAGACCCTGATGTACTTATTCGAGGCCCAAGCCACAGAGCGCGCAGTGCCGACGTCTCCCTAAAGCACTCAGGGCGGCGGCCCCACATCCCCAAGCCCCCTCGCTTATAGCCCGCGGTTTTCCCCCTTCCGGCAGGGGCCGCCGGCTGCTCCCCCCGCACCCGCAGGGAGCCGTTGGCGCCTCGGCAGCCCCAAGCCCTGCGTCCGCCCGGGGGAGGGAGGGGCCGGCCCGCGGGCCGCACTCACAGCATGACCCGGGAGACGGCGATGCGGACGGGCACGCTGCGCTCCTTGAAGGCGGTGGTGATGAAGCAGCCGAAGGTCAGCGCCGCCATGACGCTCAGCGAGAAGGCGAAGAGCGAGTTGGCCCGGGACAGCACCGTGTTCATCTCTCCGCCCGGCCCGGCCGCTCAGCCACGCAGGCCCCGGCCGCCGCAGCCCCACGGGCCCACCCCGCCAGCAGCCGGCCCGGCGCCGAGTTTCTGCGGGGCCAGGAGCAGCAGCAAGCGCTTCGGTGCGAGACCAGCCGCCGCCGCAGGGAGAGAGGCCGGGCCGGATGCGCCTGAGCCCGCCCCGCCAGCGGGGAGGAGCCGCGCTGCAGCAACCCAGTCCTGGGGAGGCGGGACATCCTGCCCCAGCGCCGGCATCGAGCTCCTGCGCTGCCCCAGCCTCTGCCGGGTACCCAACGCTAGCACCCCCGCCCCTTCCTTCCAGCCAAGCTGCAGCTCCCGCTGCCTTCGCGCGCCTGCCCCCTAGCCCGGGGTTATCCTCCTTGCAGAGCTGCATTGCTAAGGACCCGTCTCATTCCCTTGGGGTCTGGACTGTCTCTCCCTGTCAGCCTCTTTCCTGGCCCCTTGGTGGCAAAGTCGTTTGTTCTCTGCCTCTGCTGCACCATGCTTTAGGTCTCTGTTACACTGGTGCTGATCTTGTCTATGTCTAGGCTGGGAAAGTTTGGCAGCAAAAGTCAAAAACAGTGAAACTGGTTTTTCTGCCTCCTGTTGTGGATATTTCATGGCCTCATTGCTAGCACCTTATTGACAGATAGAACAAAGCAGTCTGGGTAAGCATCCAACAGTGAAGTATGGTGAGAAGGCAGAGCTGATCCCTATATAACCACCACTAGGCAGATTTGAACCTGGGATCACTGGAGCTTAATATAGTATAGGAGCCTCTACCCTTTGAGCTAGAAGCCACAACTGCTTCTTAGCCTCTGCTGTATAGAGGTCTCTTGTTCTTAGCTGTTGCTGTGGGCTAAGTGCCACTATATGGGACAGTGAACCCTACTAGGTGTATGGGTTACATATTTTCCCTGGGTGGAGTGCATCCTGAGCTTCAGAGACCCAGCTGAGATCCCACTTGTAACCACCACCAGGCAGACTTGAACCTCAGACCTCTGGTGCTTAATATAGGAGCCTCTACCCTTTCTTGGGATTCCCTCATAGCTCTGTGAGCTCCCTGTACTAAGGAATGTCAAAGCATCACAGCAGTCTCTCCAGCCCTCCTCCTACAGCAGCAGTCTGCCTGCTGCTATGTTCCTATCAGGGAAGAACATGAGCGTTACAATGATTTGTTCTTTGTTCCCCACATGGAGCAGCTCACTCAGCTGTCAGATACTTCTCAGAGCTTGGAAAGGGTGCATTCCTGCAGGGTAGCAGAGATCACTAAACACTGAGCACAATCTATCAGGGCAGGCATTGTGGGGTACAGGTGGAAGCCAGTTCTCTCAACAAAAGAAACAGTAGAGTCTACACTGGCTCTTTGTCAACAATAAAGGGATGGCTAGAATTTTTTTGTCACGAAAACTGGGTGTTTTTCCCAAAAGTCAAATTGCACTGTAAGTGCTCTCACTGTTTTGTTGCCAAAAGGTTTTTTTGGCAACGAAATGTGCAGGTGTAGACAAGCCCTGTGTGCTGGAGACTCTGCTGGCATTGAATAGTTCATTGTGCTGCTAAGGAAGTCTTCTAGGCTTGGCTTGCAGTAGGGAAAAAATACTTGTAACTGACAGCAGGTGTCAGCATCAGTTCAGCTACATTTAACTGTACTTCATATGTACAGCTGGAAAAACAGTCAACCTCCAAAGAATAGAAGTTAAGACTATGTAGATCAGATCCTAGCGTGATGTTTGTGTAGCAGTCAAGCTTGCTGATTTTTATTTGATTCAACCATTTATTTGCTATTGTTTTGGTCTGTTGTCCCGAGTGTAGTTTTAAGTAGTTGAGTATTTGTGCCATAGGGATAGGAGTTAAGTGTTGTTGAAGCTATCCAGTGATGTCACTGAAAAGTGGATTTTGTTTTCAAAGTGATTGAAAAAAAGGCTCTAGCCTATTTGGCAGTGACAAGTACAAAACTTCTTCTGTAAAGCTGTGGGACTGAAAAGGTCTCCATTTCTAGCCTTTCTGGTTGCAAAGATGCTCTTCAAAAATGTGAGCAGAAGCAATGTTCACCTTTGTCTACAGGTAGATAGCTTCATTGGCTATACTGCTACATACAGCTTTCCACTAAACATCAGTGGAATCAAAAAGACTATGGTCAGTTTCCCTGCTGCTATTTAGAACCCTATGAGTAGAAATGAAAGTCAAGTGTAATATATCACGTTTCACTTCATTGTTGTTTGGAAGTACTGTGAACTGTCACAGAGAGAGCTCAAGAACAGAAGCTGTGGAAAAGTAAACTACAGAAGAATCTCAACGTTATGAACACCAGAGTTACACACGGACCAATCACTCACCTCATTTAGAACTGGAAATACACAATTGTCAGCAGAGACAGACTTTCAAAGAGCTAATACAGTACACCAGTAGTCTCCAACCTTTTTATACCCAAGATCACTTTTTAAATGTCGGGGCAAGCCAAGATCTACCCCCATCCCCCACTGAGAGAACCTAATCCACCAGGAGGCTGTGACACATGCAGCTGTGTCTGCTACATCCATTGTGGACTGTAGTGCAGTGCAAGAGACTGTGGGGCCCTCCTGCATGATATTGAGGAGTATAGGCCTTTTGTGTTCAGGTAGGTATTGTACCAGGTCCTGGAGTTTCGAGTAGTTGGAATAATCATAATCTGCTAGCAGGGTAGTATAATTTGGTGCTCTGAGGAGCAGAGTGGCTGAGGAGTATACTTTACAACCCAGGATGTCCTTTTTTTTGTGGTCCTTGTCCTCTGGTGTTGATCTCATACTGGATAGTCTGGATTTGTCTCTAATGGAATCGACAACCAGGGAGTTTGGTGGAGGGTGGGTGAAAAGGAAGTTCATACTCTTTGGTGTAATGAAATATTTTCGGTCTGCTCTTTTGTTGGTTGGAGTGATGGATGCCGGGGTCTGCCAGATGTTGTCTGCTGGGTCCATAATGGCCTTGTCCATGGGGAGGGAAATCCTGGAGGAAGTAGGAGGTTGCAAGAGGCTATATTGTTTTTCTTGAACCTCCTGTAAGTCTCACTCTTCTGCTAACGCCACCCTTTAAAAAGTTCCTGGAACTTTTTTGTGTCATCCGTTGGGGGCGGAGTGGTGGATATAACCACCTTGTCTGGTGAGGACAAAGAATTATGTAGAGGAGACCTGTCTTCGCCCTCTGACAAAGAGTCTTCCATCTCTGTCTGGACTGGAGAGTTGGGCGCTGTCATGGATGTCGTAGGTTGGGGAGGGTCCCAGGATGTTGTTGAAGGTGCAATATGGTGACTCTTATGAGGATGAGACTCCCATGATTGCCATTGTCCAGGATAAGGAGGCAGCGGGTATGTGTAGTGATGCGCATACCGGGGTGGTGGTGGCGGTGGACATGCGTATGTAATGGGCCCGTACTCCAAGATGGAGCTCTCTGTGCTGGGCTGGAGTCCTGAGACAAGAAGTGGCTGCATGGCTCGGTGCCGGCTTCATTTGGGGATCGAGGCAAATTCGGTGATCCGTGTGAGTGCACCGACTGGATGAACATCAGACTTGCATTGTGGATGTTCCTGGGATGGTACCGGGATTCATGTAATACTCGGTGCCATTGGTGTAGGTGGCACCAATTGCTTTGGGGGTAGCATGTCAGCATGGGGTTTCTTAGGTGCCGTGGCCCATGCCAACTGACTTGACAGCTTCAGTGCCAAGCAGTGCTTATGAATGGTAGATGGCACTATGGGTGCCGTCTGTTTTTGTTTGGGCTCCGAGTGTGCCCTCTTATGCGGTGCCGGAGTCTCGGACTGTGCCCTGCCAGAGGTGCCGGGCCTGTCTGTGGTGCTGACCCTCAGAGCAGTTGGTGCTGAGGGCAGAGATCTGGCCAGGGACAGTCTGGTTTTTTAAACAGATTTGCCTGAAGAGGTAGTGGGACGTATTTTGTCCATACCTTTTGGCTCCGATGTTGACTTTCAGGCAGATGTGTTCTCGGAAGGTGGCTGAAGCGACCTTTCATACAGAAAGGTTTTTAGCCTGTTAGCGCAGTCACGGCATGTTCTGGCCATTAAGTTGGAGCAATAAGGACGCTTTTGTGTCTGGTGAGCTTCTCCAAGGCACTTTATACAGGCAGAATGCCCATCTGAGACGGGCATAGCAACCCGGCACAACTCTCACCTCTTAAAGCCAGGAGATCCCGGCATTAGGTGCAACGAGAAGTAGCAGGCCGCTGACGATGGACTTTTTTTTTTTTTTTTTTAACTCTAGGTGCGAGTTAGGGGAGGGTCTTAAAACTGAGAAATCTGAGGAAACTAACAGGAGTTAACCAATTTTTTTGTCATTTCTGTAGAAACAAAGGGGAGAGAAGAAGCTCCATCTGCCGCCGAGGACGATAGAGAAGGAACTGAGGGAGCTGCGCCGCTCGCGTGCCTAATGGACACTAACGGCACGAGGGGGCACCACAGTGCATGAGCAGCATGGCGGACACTGCTAGAAAAATCTCCGGTCGCCAGCACAAGGATGCACCAGCACCCAGAGTGAAGCACCCATGGGGAAACTACTCAAAGAACCACCTGTTTTGGTCAGGGTTCACTGACCCACAGAAAAAAAAAAATCAGTCAGGGATCATACAAGTGAGATGCAAAAAACAATCTCTCCAAACCCCCCTGCCCCCAAGCCTTACTGATGTGGCCCCAACTGAGACACCTAACTCCCCTGGCACTCTAGCCCCATGTGAGGGGGGAGGAGGAGGTAGGACTGAGGTTCAAGGCCTCAGGCCAGATTAACTCTTCTGGAGTTACAGGAAATTTGTGGGCCCCTCTACACTCTGAGGTGGGGCCAAAAATGAGGGATCCAGTGTGCGGGACAGGGCTGCCGGTGAGTGGGATAGGGATGAGGGTGCAGAATCTGTGTGGAAAATTGGGTACAGGAACAAGCTGGGGGTGGCCAGGAGGGAGGGGGAAGGAGCAGAGTGCTTGTGGGTGTCTGACTAGGGGACAGGGTGTTCGTGGGTGTCTGGCCAGGGAGTAGGACCAGGGTGCTGGTGGATGTCTGGCCACGAGGCAGGGGCAGGGTGCTGGATGGTGTCTGGCCAGGAGGCAGGGGCAGGGTGCTGGTGGGTGCAGGGGACAGGGTGCTGGTGCAGCCCTTAGCAGGGCACAGGGTGCTGGTGGGGGCCTGGGCAGGGGGCAGGTTGCTGGTGGAGTCACGGGCAGGGGGCAGGGTACTGTTGGGGGTCTGGCCAGGGGGAGGGGACAGAGACAGCCCGGCTGGTACCTGGCGGTCTCGCAGCTGTGCGCCAGGTCCTGCATTTCAGCAAGCACGTGCTCTGCTCCTCCCCTTGTGAGGTGTTCCAGTTTCCTCCCACCCCCAAGAAGGAGCCCGCACTGACGCTACCTCCTGGGAAAATGGAGGTAGCCTCCTCCATTCCTGTGGTATTGTGTGGGGGGGGGGAGTCCCATGGCTGTGCGCCAAATCTGACATCTCAGGAAGCATGCAGGCTGCTCCTCCCCTCCTCAAACAGCCAGCTCACTTCCTGAAAGACCGGGTCTGGCACGCAGCTGGGGCCTTCCTTCCCCTTGCTGCCTTCCTTCCTGTGCGGGGGTGGGTGGGAGGAGTTCCAGGACTGCGCACCAGCTCCAACTTCTCAGGAAGCACATGCGCTGCTCCTCCCCTCCCCACGACAGCCGGTGCGCTCCTTGAGAAGTTGAAGCTGGTGCACAGCCCTGGGACTCCTATTTCCCCCACCACTACCACACAAGAAGGAAGGCAGGAAGCACAAGGAAGGAAGTCCCTGGCTGCGTGCCAGACCCAGCTTTTCAGGAAGCGGAGGACTGAGCGGGGGCTGGAATGCCTCACGATTGACTGGTCATGCCCCCGCAATCAACCAGTCGATAGCAATCGACGGGTTGATGACTACGGCAGTACAGCACACTATTAAAAAATAAAGGAAAAGTTAAAAAAAAAAACAAGCCAAGGAAATTGTTTCTATGCTTGTTTTGTTTAAATTAAGTCCTTCTGCATAGTAAAGTTTCAAAGCTGTATTAAGTTACCATTCAACTGTAAACTTCAGATAGAACAATCATCATATTTTGATCAGAGTCACTGTAGCCTGTTGGGGTGCACCCCAAGGAATGAGGGGTGTCCCCCTCGGCATCAGTGGGTGGCCACTCCAATCCACTACACGAAGTTCAAGACTGATCCAACCAGTGAGCCTGCCCTCAAACAAGGTAGGCTGCCTAGGTAGACAGTCTATAAACAGTTAGTAGCCCGGCCCTAACACGGGGGCAAGGGCGGCAGTAGTTAAACAGTTAGGAAGCCAGCCCAAATGCAGGGGAGGCTAACACAGTTAATCAGTTAGGGAGCCCAGCCCTAGGCAGGGCAAGGGTTTATTCCAGGTCAAGCAACCGGTCCACAGCCAATAAGCACAGGTAAGTAGTCTGTCTCCTTGTTCAGGAGGGATTCAGGCACTTTGCCTGTGGCTGCAAACCACAGGAGGGGAGACAGCCACCTAATCAAGGGGGGGGCAGGGGGGTTGTGGGCCCTCCCTATACCACCGCACCCCAGCCCAGGGCCCTAATAGCAGCCGGTAATCAGCTGCTAGGTCAGCAGGGGTCCATTCCAAAACTCACTGACCGGTTATGTCGGGGTCAATGGGGGGTCCACATCGCAGCCCACTGACCCTTGGCCAGACCGAGGTTGGCTATTCCTGGGCCGGCTCCAATTCTGCCCTCCGTACCATGTACCTGGCTCTATGGCAGGTCCTCCAGGCCGCACGGGTTGGGAGCTGCCGGCCACAACAGCAGGCCCGCTTGGTAGTCCTCCAGCAGTGGGCCCGGAGGCCCAAGCCAGTTGTCCGCTTCCTCTGGCTCTGGTTCCCCCTTCAGCTCTGGCTCCTCAGCAGGTGGGATTGGGGAGGCTTCTGGCTCCCCGATTGTCTGGGACATGAAGGCCTCTGGCTCCCTTGCTGGCTGGGGGAAGAAGGCTTCTGGCTCCCTCTCTGGCAGGGCCCCCACTAGACTTGCAGGCAGTCCTTTTATATCCCTGGCCCCACCCCCTGGCTTCCTCCCAGGTGAGTCATCCAGGTGAGCCCACCATGGCACAGGGATGGGCACCTCCCCTTCGGGGTCAGTGGGTAGCCACTTGGAATCACTGCTGAGAAGGAGGAGGAAGGTGTGGCTGCTGTTGCTCTCCTCCCTCCCCCCCAGCCCCAGCCCCAGCCCCAGTGGCTGGAGCTCTCCCCGCCCTGCTCAGCCACCACCCGCCTTCTGAGGCCTGCTGCTGGACCTTCTCCCCCTGGACACCGCTGCTGCTGCCTTCTACCAACTGCTGCTGCCTGAGGGGGCCGGGGCCTGCTGGTCTGCCCTCCACCCCTCCAGAGGAAGGGGACCCCAGCACCCACAATCTTGGTTCCCCACCTCGGCTGGCTACTGCTTGCCTGCTGCTGCAGCCGCATCACCTGTGCCCTGTCGAGGAAGCAAAGAGGAGGAGGCAGCATTGCCTGGAATTGTGGAGGGAGTTTATTTTCTGGAACTGAGCCTTTAATATCTGCGCTCCAGGGGTGGTGGTGAACTGAGTCACTAAGAGGGGGCTGGGGGAGCGGTGCAGAGCCCTCCCCTAGTCCAGCTGTCCCCCCATGCCACCACTCCCACAACCCTTTCCACCACCTTTAACACCTGGACTTCCTTTTCGCCCCTTGATGGGGCTGTTGCTCTGCCGCTCCACTTGAGACTGAGCTACTGCAGCAGCAGGCAAGGTTGAGCCCCCCACAAGTGCTCGTGGGTGTGCTCCCTTCCTATCCCCTTGGACTTAGCCCCCCTGCCTCAGTCACATTTGGCTGGGGGGCCTCCCTCACCCCTGTTTGTCCTGCCTTGCCCCCCATCACGGTAGTCCCCCCCTGCACTACCTGCCGCACCTTGTTAACTAGTTTTGTTTCTCCCTCCCTCCCTGAGTTTGCTGACCTGCCCCGCCCAGCCCCAGAATTTGTCGCCTGTTCTGCCTGAGCTTAGCACAGCCCTTTGCCTGCCCTGCCCCACCCCTGCCTAGTCTGCTATAGTGTGTATCCTGCCTCCCAGCCCTTGCTTTGCCTTGCCCCGCCATTGCTCACCCATCACTATCCCTTCCCCCAGCCTCCCAGTAGCCCTCTGCCTCTACCCAGAGCACTGGCCCCTGCCCTGAGCGCTTGTACCCCACTCCTTCCCCCCTTTTTTTAGTTAGACACCCCTGCACACTGCATCCCCTCTTGCTGGCCCATAGTCTCCTTTTGTACCACAGTGCAGCCATAGGAGCCAGCCCCCGCCCTGCACCCATTACTTCACCCCCTGCCCATCCTGCCAACGCCTTCCTCCTCTGCTTCCAGCCTTGCAGGGAGGAGTGGTTGCTGGCTCCAGACCCCCTTGGTTTCCCAATTGTGTCCAGCCCCCGCTAGCGCCCTCCCTCCCTGCAAACAGTCCAGCAAGAGGGAGTGGCTGCTTTTTCCTTCCCCTTCCCAACGCGAATCCCCCGCCCTTGTGTCCCTACCCCTCCCTCTAGCATCCCCCTCCTCTGCCGCATCCTTATGGGGAGGAGTGGCTGCTAGTTCCCCTTCCTCAGTTTCCCCACAAGTGCCCTTCCTCCGCCAGTGCCCTCCCTCCCTGCCAACAACTCAGCAGGAGGAGTGGTTGCTTCCCCTTTTCCTCTAGCCCCCCACCCTTACCCTCCCCTTCTCCACCGCCCCTCGCTTTGCACCCCCCTCCTCTGCCTTCAGCCAGTGGGGAGGAGTGGCTGCTGCCCTCTTCCCTCAGTTCCCCCCTCCCCACAAGCTCAGTGCCCTCCTCCCAGCCTCTAATCCAGTGGGGAGGAGTGGCTAGCACATCCCTCTGATCCACCCTCCCAATTGAATGCCCTCCTACCCTGCTTTGGTCCTACCTGGGAAGAGTGATTTTTCACCTGCCCCAGTCTCCTCCCCCCTGCACTGGTCCCCACCCCTCCCTTGCCAGCTGATTGGCGGGGAGGAGAATCAGATTCCCTAACCCCTTCTTCCTAATGTCCACCTCCTCCAGCACCCTCTCCCCTCACCATGATGGAGGAGGTCCCCACCCCCTCTCCTATCCCCACAGATCCCAATGGTCCCCCATTGCCACCGACCCCGCAGACCACTGCGGCTGACCTCCCGACCCTTGACCCGGGTTCCGCACCTGCCATGGATGATGCTCCCCCTGATACGGGTGAGCCCTCCACCTCAGCTGGCAAAAAGGGCCAGGGGAGGAAGAAGGGCAAGGGTTCAGCCAAAAAGGCCAAACCTCCCGCGGCCGAGGCCACCCTGCCCGCTATGTCCCCGCCATCTGCTGCACCCCCTCCTTCCTCTGCTGTTCCCCCCCACCGGCTCTGGGTGCGATCCACCTGCAGCCCCCAGAGCGTATGCCCAGGTGGCCGCTGCTGCCCCCCTGTGTGCCACCACATCATCTGCCCTGACCGCCACCTCCAGCTCCATCCTGGGTGGCTGGGGTCCCTTCCCCACCCTGACCAGGAGGCACAGCATCTGTTGCCTCCTGGTCGCCGCCTCGCCCCACGTTTAAACTTACGTGCGGATGTTGGTGAGGGTGGTGGGGTCCTCGGCCATGGTGGCGGCCTCCAAGATGTACGGCAAGGTGGTGTTTTTCCTTGCCTTGGAGACTGCCGCCCAGGAGGCAGTGGAGAGAGGCCTGGCGGTGAGGGGTGTGCACGTGCCCCTCGAGCCTTTAGAGGACCTGGGTGTATGGGTGGTCCTTACCTCCGTCCCGCCCTTCCTCCCCAGTGCCGCCCTGCTGCCTGCCCTCTCCACCCTGGGGTGGCCCATTTCCACCATCAACCCTCTCCCATTGGGCTGTAAGGACCCCACCCTCCGCCACATGCTTTCCTTGCGCCTGCAGGTGCAGCTCCAGATGCCACTGGCGGCAAGTGATGGGGTGGCTCTAGAGGGGGTCCTTCATGATGCCCTACCAGGGGGCCCTCTACCAGGTCCATTATTCAATGCGGGGGGGATGGCCCGGTGCGTCCTCTGCCGGGCAATGGGACACGTCCGAAGGGACTGCCCTTTGGCCCGGTCGGAGGAGGCATCCGGGCCTCCCGGGGCCCGGGAGGGCACCGGCCCTAACACCCTGGTAGTCCGCCCCCCTGGTCATCCGGCCTCCGCGGCTGCCCCTCCTCCAACCAACAACTCTGCTCGGGAGCCGGAGGCACCCCCTCCGGCGGGCCTGGGTGAACAGGCGGGCCCCACCTCTATTCAAACTGTCCCTGCGAGGCCCCAGGCCTGAAGAGAGGGTGGCGCGGTTGCTACCGGGCAAGGGAGAGGGCTCCCCCCAGGGGCAGGTTTCACTACCCCCTCTCTCCCTCCCTTGCCTCCCCCCCCGAACACCATCAGTGCCCCCTGGCCTCACCCCTGCTGAACAGCCCTCCACCTCCACCTCGGAGGGCTGGATGCTCGTCCAGGGGAAGCGCCGAGCTCCGTGGGCTCAATCTCCCCCCTCCGACAAGGAGGATGGAAAGTCCCCCCTCCAAAAAGTCCCAATGGGGGCCGGTGCTGCCGAGAACACCCCTGGCAAACGTCAGCAGGGGGCACTGGCTGAGGAAGCCATGGCAGCGAGAGGGGACAATGCAGTCCCCCCTGCTGAGCCCATCCCTGAGGAGGCCTCGGATGGAGCTCCCCCAGCCCCGGTACCATCTGTATCCCCTGTCACCACCGCCGAGGTAGCTGTTGCCTCGGCGGCTGGCAGGGAGGGCCATGGGGCCATGGGGATGGAGTTTAGCTCCATCTTTGAGGAGATCGAGGCCCTGGGTCTGACCCCACTCACCCAAAGGGAGGACGACCCCTTGCCAGCGGGCCTCGGTCTGGGCGGTGACAGAGTTGTGCCGCCCCCCCGTCCCTCATGTTCCAGGCGGCCGCCTCCGTCCTCATCCCCAGGGCGCCCGTGCTCGGCCTGGCCGCTTTGGATGCCCCATCTGAGGCCACTGAGCCCTCAGGGGAGACGGACGGCGCCGAGCGGCCAGGTCCTGGGCTTGAGGGCGTCCCCTCCTCCTCCGCCAGTGAGATAGGGCGGTCGCCTTCCCTTCCTGTTGGGGGCCCCGTCAGTACTGACCCCCTCCCTGCTTTGTGGCATCCTTCTGGGAATTCTGGCTGGCCTGGTGGGGGCAGTGGCCCGCCTTTCCCTCGGCGCAGCGATGGTGGGACATGGGGAAGGTGTGTGCCCAGCTCTTCTGCTGTGACTTCTCCTGGGGTGCCAGCCGGTGTAGGGATGCAGCGATAGAACAGTTGGAACGGGAGGTTTTGAAGCTTGAGAGGCGTCTGGTATCCGGCCCCAAGGATCTGCCCCTCTGCGAGGCGTACCGGGAGAAGCGGGAGGTGCTCCGGGCCCTCGAGGACCATCAGGCCTGGGGCGCCTTTGTTCGATCCTGCATCCATCTCCTTTGGGAGATGGATCACGGCTCCCGCTTCTTCTACACACTGAAGAAAAAGAGGGGGCTACAAAGCACATCACCTGCCTTTTAGCAGAGGACTGCACCCTCCTCACGGATCTGGAGGAGATGCGTGGACGGGTCAGGGCCTTCTACGCCAGTTTGTTCTCCCTGGATCTGACAGAAACCAACTCCTGCAAGGTGCTCTGGACCAAGGTCCCAACGGTCAGCGCGGGCGACCGGGACGGCTAAAGCTGCCTCTCACTATGGCTGAGTTCTCGGAAGCCCTCCGTCTCATGCCCACCAATAAAACCCTGAGCATGGACGGGCTAACTGTGGAGTTCTACCACGTGTTCTGGGACATCCTCGGCCCAGACCTCATCACGGTCCGGGCCAAGTCCTTGGAGAGTGGGGTCCTCCCTCTGTCATGCAGGTAAGCCGTGCTCGCCTTATTGCCGAAGAAGGGGGACCTCCGCGACCTTTGGAATTGGCGTCCCGTCTCGCTCCTCAGCATGGACTATAAAGTCGTAGCAAAGGCTATCTCGCTGCGACTGCGGTCCGTGCTGGTGGACATGATCCACCTCAACCAGACCTACATCATCCCAGGCCATAGCGTCTTTGACAATCTGTACCTGGTCCGGGATCTCTTGGAGCTTGGGTGTAGGGATGGTCTGTTGTTCGCCCTCCTGTCCCTGGACCAGGAGAAGGCGTTTGACAGGGTGGACCACAGGTATCTCCTGGGCACTCTGCAGTCCTTCGGCTTCAGGCCCTGTTTTGTGGGTTTTCTCCAGGTGCTGTACGCCCTTGCGGAGTGTTTGGTCAGGCTCAACTGGACCCTGACTGAGCCGGTCAGCTTCGGGAGGGTAGTACATCAGGGGTGTCCGTTGTCAAGCCAGCTGTAGGCTCTGGTGATTGAGCCCTTCCTCTGTCTCCTCCGTAGGAGGTTGACGGGGTTGGTGCTCCAAGAGCCGGGGCTGTGGCTGGTCCTGTCAGCGTACGCCGATTACATGCTCCCTCGTGGTCCAGGACCCGGACGACCTAGCGTGGGTGGAGGCCTGCCAAGTGATCTACTCGGCGGCCTCCTCCGCCCAAGTCAGCTGGGTCAAGAGCTCTGGCCTGGTGGTCAGGGATGGGTGGCGGGCAGGCTCCCTCCCACCCGCGCTTCAGGCCATCAGGTGGAGCGCAGGTTCACTTCTCTATCTAGGCGTTTATTTATCCGCCGTTCATCCTTCTTCGCTGGAAAACTGGCAAGGTTTGGAAGCCAGGGTGGGTGAGCGGCTGCGGAGATAGACAGGACTGCTCCAGTGTCTCCCTTCGCAGGAGGGCGCTGGTGCTAAATCAGCTGGTCCTGTCCATGCTCTAGCACTGGCTCAACACCCTGAGCCCAGCCCCAGAGGTCCTGGCCAAATTCCAGAGGACGGCCCTGGAGTTTTTTTGTCCAGGACTGTACTGGGTCTCTGCAGGGGTTCTGTCTCTTCCGCTGGAGGGGGAGGGGAGGCAGGGCCTGGTCTGCGTGCACAGCCAGGTCTGGACCTTCTGCCTCCAGGCCCTGCAGAGACTCCTTTATAGTGCAAGTAGTCTGGCGTGGAGCACTTTGGCGCATGCCTTCCTCCGCTGCCTCCGAGGGCTCCAATACGACTGGCAGCTCTTTTTTATCCACTCGAGGGGTCTTCCGTGAGACCTCTCAGAGCTGCCAGAATTCTATCAGGAACTCCTCCAGACCTGGAAGCTGTTTTCAGTGACCCGGTCCATTGTGGCCACCGAGGGGGCAGACCTCCTCGCGGAGCCCCTTGTGACAGACCGGGCCGGGTCTGGGCACCGCTGAGGGCATCCGCTCAGGGCAAATTGCTCAAACACGGGGCTCTCTCTAGCCCCTGACTGGTGGCCCTTTCCAAATAGGCCACAAACCAGTCCCACAGAGCACTTCTGTTGCCTGCCTGGCCAGCCAGAAGCCTCACGAGCAAAACGCCTCTGACACTCCAGTGCTCTCCATGCCCCAAACAGCCCCGGGCCTGCCCCCAGGTGAGGGATTTTAGAACCCAATCTCACCTACCCCGAACAAGTTCTGTCCAGTTCCAACAAACCAGCCATTGATTCCAGGTCAATTTACACTCTGGACCTTACCCACAAAATCATGCTGAGCCAATCATTTAGAATCTAAAATCTAGAGGTTTATTACTAAAAGAAAGAAAGCATGAGAGTAAGGTTGTTAAAGTATCATACATTACATGCATTGAATCTCCCAGTTCTCGATGCAGGCTTGCAGCAGAGATGTTATAACTGCTGGCTTAAAAGTCCTTGGTGCACATCCTATGTCAGGATGGGTCCACAGTTCTTCCCGGCTCGTGATTCCCTGCAAGGCCGTATCTGGGGTCAGGAGCAGATCTGAGCACCAAGATGGAGTTGGCCACATGGCCTATTTATAACCCTCTCTGGCTTCTTCCAAACTGGAGAGAGTCACGTGGTCAGTGGCCAGGTGTGTCTTTGGCCTCCAGAGGTCCATTGTTCCCTGGAGCTTTGCTCATTAGCATGTCCATGGGCAAACATTCCTGGCCCATTGCTCTGCCTCAGATAGAGAATCTTTCAGCATCAACACAGAGTACATATTTATAACTTCACACACAGACATTACACAGGTATATGAAGAGCATATACAGAATCTGTAGACAATAAGCTTTCGTTTGACCCCTCGCATGGCCCCCTTTGTACCAACTTTTGGGGCAAACACCCCCCCAGGGATGCAGCAGTGATCTGGCTGCTCCCCTTAAAATCCAGTAATGTGATACCCCTGCTCCACAATCCAGCCTTGTGTGTGCAGGTGACGGAGTCTTCCTCGGTGCACTGGAGGCTGATCCTGGCAGAAACCACCAAGGTCGGAGACCTCCTGGACTATGACAGGGGGAACTGGGTGGAACCCCGAGCGCTCTCTCAGCACATGGGGCTCTCCACCCCCCCTCCCCCGAAAGCCCCTGCACCTACTCCAGGAGGTGAAGGTAGCCTTGCCGCAGCCCGCTCTTGATTTCCTGCAGTGGTCCCTGCAACAGGGTTCGCCCCCCCTCCCTTCCTGCAAACCCTCCGTCCATTGTTATTGGGCCCCCGTTTCGTAGGCCCCCCCCCCACCCCTGGACCCCCAGCCGACTGCAGGATTTGCAGCTGGTCTGTTTCCGAACCACGCCAAGAGAACACCTGTACACGCTCATGCTCCACACTCTGCATTTCCTCACCCTTGTGTCCCGCCCAGACACCAAGTGGTGGGATTATTTAAGACCAATAGAGGGTGAGGAACCCCAATGGGCCAGCGTATATTCCACTTTAATCCCACAGCCCACTGGGGACATCAGTTGGTGGCTCCTGCACGGAGCCGTGAGCACGGGCGTGTACCTGCCATGGTTCACCCCTGTCCCAGATACCTGCCCCTTCTGTGGTGTGTGGGACAACCTGGCACATGCATATCTAGAATGCGCCAGGCTGCAGCCCCTATTACAGCTCCTCCAGAACCTCTTATTGAGGTTCTGGCTGCACTTTACCCCACACCTTTTCATTTATACACACCCCATCTGTGGCCCCACAAAGTCGCGAGACCTCCTCGTCAACTTCCTCCTGGTCTTAGCAAAAGCTGCCATCTACAATACCAGGAGGAGGATGCTGGATGAGGCGGTTCTCTGCGACTGTTGGGCCTATTTCCGTTCCTCCCTGGTTTCACGTATCCGGGCAGAGTTCCTCTGAGCGGCGTCCACTGGCTCCATCGATAGCTTTGAGGAGCAGCGGGTGCTGTCTGGGGTTCTCTGCTTGGTGTCGCCATCTGGTTCCCTCATTTTAAACCTGTGACCTGCACCCCAGGACCCTTTAGTCATTATTTGTCCCCCGTGATCAGTTGGACATGGGTCCAGTCATCCCTCCCACAAGGCTGGGGGAAGGGCTTTTAGAACGTGGGCAGGCTATGCCCACCCACCTTCCCATGTTTTCAAATAGGAACCCACTACAGTCACAAACACCTTCCATTCTAAGGGACTGCATGGGAGAGGAGCTTGGTGGCTCAGGCTTTCTCCAGGACTAATATGCAAGGGAGCCATTTCAGGAGGCTGAGGGAGGGGGGAGGCAGCAGCCATGTGCTCCAGGACGTAGCTTGCTTTTCATCCCAGTCCCTGAACGCTATGGGACTGAGGGCAAAGTGCTTGCAATCCGTGCATGCCTCTCACTCCTGGCTGGTGAGCTCCCTTCACTGAAAGGCATGCACAGATTTCAAGCACTTTCCCTTCTCTCCCTTAGCATCCGGGGAACAGGATGGAAAGCAAGCCACATCCTGGAGTGCATGGCTGCTGACCCCCCTTGCCCTCCCCAAATGCCCCTCCCCCCCACACTATTCAAAGAACAGAACTAAACAGGCATCATTAGATGCTTCTTTTTTTACATTAATTGTGTTGGAGTTCTGTTTCTTCTAACCTGTTTGCTAAGAGTTGAAATCACTAGGAGCTGAAATCACTAGAGACTGATGGGCAGAAGTCACAGCCAAGAAGTGGATAGCAGCAGAACATGACTGAGAGCCAGTAGGGTGGTGGCAGAAAGATGTGACAAGTGATAGTAGCATGATGAGTGGCTAGCCAGGGAACAGCAGAGAGGTGAGACGAATGGCCATCAAAGTGGTGCCAGACAGCAGTGAACAGGTGAATGGTGAGAGACTAGCAGAGTGAGTAAGATGCCTCTTTACCTCCCTCCACTCAGGATGGGAGATAAACTGCAGATGCACCTTTGAAGTCTGGGGCTGCTCCGATCAAGGGCAGCAATTGAAAGTGGGGTGCAGAAAAGGGTTAAACATGTGAAGAGGACATTTACATTGCTGGACTTGAGAAACTGAGAGGAAAAGGACATTGCCCAACCTACTTGAGGTGGGACATTTAATCATAGTGTTTTATTTGCGGTGTTTTCCCAAATGAATGCCAAGTTACTTTCCTCTATTTTATCAAAAGTTTCTTTTCTACTCTCTGACTTTGTGCTTTCAAGTGGGGAATTATTGCCTCTTAAAGGTCCCTGAGGGTTGTGTGTGAATTTCCCAGGTTGCTGAGTGGGGGTTCAAACAAGTTCTGTGTGGGATGGATGAAGAGGAAATCCTAGATATTGAACTCGGCCCTGGCTATGGCTGGCTGCACCTGGCAGAAGGGTTACAAACACACTAGTTAAGAGACGAGTCCCCAAATATTCTTGGATCCTAAATCAGTTCTAAATATGCTTTGGAGCTAAAGGCAGCACTTTTCTGGCATCAAGCTAATTTGCTTTTGCCCACATGGCATACAAAGCCTTGTAAGGTAAAGTCCTTTCCTATGTCACTGGTTTAGTTGAGACCTTCACACTTCATTGTGCTTTGCATTCCATGGCAAGAAGCCTGACTCACTGATCTACCTCGCTGTGGTTTTATCTCAGTCCCCCAGTCAATTCCTTGTCCTCTGTCACAGTATATTTTTATGTCTCTTGTCAAAGCTCCAATGACTTTTAACTAGAGGTTGTTATTCCTTTTCTCAAGCCAGGATTTGTTTTGTGGGATCTACCATCACTTAACTGATTGTATTTTTACAGGAGGATTTTTTTTTTTAATACATTAATAGTAGGATAGTTACCCACTCATGTGACTGTGGTAAAATCTTTTAAATCTAATCCATGTCATGTAATTCAGGCCACAAAACAGAAATGAGCTGCACCAGTCAGATTTTTATTTTGTGGTATCAGAAATTAATCAAATCTTTGGGAAAAAATGGGTACATGTAGTCCTCTTCGTCTCTCAGTCACTAGAAGACAGTCTGACTCAGAATTGCAAGACAGTTTCACGCTTTTCTGAAAACAAATGCTACTGAAGATAAGTCAGGGAGGGTTGAAATCCTGCCCTCTCCTATAATGGCAGATCTCACATAGTTATTGGAAATGTACAGTAAATTCCACGGGGATCATGAAGACTGCAAATTACTAGACAAAATTATTTAAAATGTCAAAAATAATTTGATCCAAGCAATTATTGTTACTTTACATGAAATCAAACACAAGATAAGACCATTGTCAATTATCTTAAAGACCTGCTAAGTAAAACTGAATAAGTTAAGGAATGATGGAGATTCAAAAGATTGTAATAAGGCTAGCAAATGCAAGAAAACAGTTGTGGAGGTCATGTCTTAGTTTCAAAATGCCAGAGTATTGCAAACCAAAACTTTTGGCATCCCTGACTCGAAACACAAAATATAAAGTTCTTCACCTTCAATTCTCCTTTTGATAGGCTGATGTGCAGAGACAAAACAGCATATCCTCAATCTTTCAGAATCTGGAAAGAGTGGAAGTAATAGTTGATAATCTGCTGATTTTTGGGAAAATAAATTAACACAATGAGAATATGTAATGTTCTGCAGTTTGCCAAAGAAAAAAAAATCTTAAAATGAACAGTAACAAATGCCAGATAGAGCTGCATAAATTTAGATCAATAAGAAGAGTTTGAATGGACCCATGAACGATGGAAGCAATTGCATAAATGGTAAGACCTGCAAAACAAGGAGAGATTACAGATGAACATGAGAATCTATGTAAATTCACTCCTAATATGTAACAATTAAGTGCTTCACTCAAAATAATGCTAAACGGCGTAGAACGGGGTGACCAACCCGTTACAGACGAAGAGCCAAAATAGTGGTGGATACAGCGGAAAGAGCGGAGGGAAAAAAATTGTTGAGAAAAAAAAAAGGCCCCTGGCTGCAGCCCTTTTAAGAGCAGAGCAGGCATTGCCCTTTTAAGATGGTGTCAAGGGGCTCGCCCCCCTTTGGCTCCACCACAAAGTCAATGCCCCTCTACCGGGGGTAAATACAGCTCTAGCAGCCTAGTCCCCAAAGTTAGTGCCCCTCTACCAGGGTAAATATGGCCTTTGAGGCCTAGCCGCCCAGAGAAGCCTCTTCTGGACCAGGGGTTGATTGTCCAGAGTAGGGAAAATGGGTGGTAGGGGGAACCGGGCCCTCCCTCTCCACCGGGTCCCAGCCCAGGGCCCTTTAGGCAGGGACTATGGCTCCTGCCTGCTCGGCGGGGAATCTGGCCGCTACACGCCGAGCCGCACTTTTAGTCCTTTGCCCTGGGCTGCTTCCTACCATGCCCTGGCTCCCCTGTGATCTATTTGCCTCAGTCAGTACTTGCCGGGGCTGCCATCAGGGTTGCGGGTGCGCTCCTGCCTCCCTGGGGTTAGCGGCTGCTGGCTCTGCTTCAGGGTCGGGCACAGGCAGCGACTCCGGTCTCAGCTGCTGCAGAAACACCAGCGCAGCCTGGACTACTTCTTCCCCCTGTGGCCTCCCTCGCTGCAGGGCGCTCTCTGCTTTTATACCCTGCTCTGCTGAGAGCATGCCAGGCAGGGCTGGAGGGGTAGGGCCTTCTCAGCCAGCTGGGCCTGGTACTCCCTGCCCTTCAGTGTGGGGCCTGTCCGCCCCATCACAGGTGGCCATTTTGAAGGCAGCCATTTTGAAGTCTGCACCGGCATCCCGTGCAGACAGAAACACGCTGCCCCCTTTCAGAGCCGCGGGTGCGGGAGCCACAATTTTTTCTTTGAGGAGCCGCATGTGGCTCATGAGCTGTGGGCTGGCCACCCCGAGGTAGAATGTCACAGAGAGGTTTGCAAGTATTAAGGCATTAAAAAAGTTGATACAGGAGTACAAGTCCCATAATATTTAGAAATTAAGAATGATCATTAGAAGATCTTAGAAACTGTCCCTCTCCAGATGGTAGCCCAGGGGCATATGATTGTAAATCAGTGATTAAGACTGAAAAAGAAATGTTGACAATTTACAAACAAGCCTTGTTACAGAAAACCCTATGCAAACCATTAGCTATTCCAGAAAGCGATCATGAAATTCTTAGTACTCTAATATAAAGTAATACACCTGTTTGGAGGTTCTATTATGTACATGGTTTATACAAGACCACCTATAAATAGTGAAAACCAGTACCTGTAGGAAGAGGAATTTAAAGTAAATAGGATGACATTTATTTTATATTTACACAGTACCTAGTACAATAGGGTCCCAAATTTAATTGAGGTCCCTTAGCAGTACAGAAATGCAGTACAATTATTAATTTTTAAACAATGTTTAGTCTATCAAAATGCCAAGTTTTGTTATGTGCATTATGTGTACACTGAGTGCTAAAATGTATCAATGTAAATTTTGATAAATTATGAACACTTCTTATCAGCCAAGATGTTTGCAGATGTGTCATAGTTACTGGTTTTCATTATTGTCTCTGTTGTTCTTTTGCCTGCTTAAGAACTGTAGAATTAGGCCACTTTGAAATATTTCAGAGTTAGAAAGTTCCTGTCTTTACTGCTATGACTGCTACAGAGAAAACACAATGGTTCAATTAAAATGAGTGAATACAGTTTTAAAACAGGGTGTGCATGTGAGGAATTATCAGTTTCCCTTTGGGAATGAAGCAAATATTACTCAGGTTTTTTTAAAACAAATTGATAGGTTCACGTGAGAAGTCCAGATCGATGGACTGCAGAAAAAGCCTACACACTTTCAAGCATAAAAATGTGCAATCTGAAAATCAGGCCATGAAGAGTTTCATCTCAAATTAAATCTACACTAGACAAATGTACTTTGTTAAATATTATTTGCTCTCTCTAGAACAAGTGACTAAAGTGTTCCAAACAGCTAACACTGTGTTGGTGAAGCTAAGAACTGCTCTAGTCTGAACTATTTTGTTTTAGTTCTAGTTTGGAACCATGCAAACTGAAACAATCTAGTCGTCTCTCTAATGTCTCAGTACAGCGGTGGCTTTTTAAAAATCTTCTAGAATATACTACTTTGGGGGGTTATGGTGTAATAACTATCCAGAAAGCATATCCATAGGATACAGATGTTATAAGGAAGACGAATGCATATAGCAACCTAAAAGTATTTCATATAAGTCTAGTGCGTGGGCACATCTGCAAGGGTACTTAATGTGACTCAGAATGGCAAGTATGGATTCACTTAACCATTTGTTTAACCTGCTGCAGTATAAACAGTTCAATTTAACTAATACAGTTTTCTAGCATAGACAAATGTTCAGGGCCCATGTTATGTGATCGTATTATAACTGAATGAATAGATAGAGTTGTTAAGTAGACCAAACACATTCACGTGATGACGTTGCTGATAGCAGGGACTGTTTTATATTAGACAAACTGTTATGATGGAATTTGTCACCATGTGATTGGCAGCTATCCATTGGATATAGTATGAAGTTGTGGTACTTTAAAAATATTGTAAAGTGGTATATAAGAACTGGGGAGACATATGAAATCTAGTACTTGATGGCTGCCGAAGTGTTTGAGTTCATTTTTATGATTTTGAATGCTCCTTCACCCAAACTCCCTCCCAGACCCCACATTCCCTCCTGAACCCTAATCCCTTACCCCAAGCTCCCTTCTGCAACCAACCTCCATCCCAGACCCTGTACCTCCTCCATTAATATCATGGAAGAGTGTGGCCCTCAACCACTTTCCAAAATTTTGGAGTGGTCCCCATCAGAAATTATTGCCCACCCCTGACCTACACACATCTGTGAGTTGTAACCCTTTACCTGGACCACCTTTACCAGCTGGAGGAGGGGAGGGCTACTTTATTGTGTTTCAGTGCACTGCTTTCTATGAATAAAGGCACAATTTTAGAATGGTTCTATGCTTTTATTTACTGTTTAACTAGGTCACAGACCAGTCACTAGGAGCCCAGGTGCAGGCATTAAAAGCATGTTCCCAAGTATGTATTGCATGGGGGTGGGGGTCACATGGAAGCAACTGTAACAGAGGTTTATTTCATTGTCCCTCTTTTTAAAAGTGCATACTCAAAGCCTCCGATGTTGACAGCATCCCTTTCACTTCCTCTGGCGGCTCTGTCTGGCTGTTCAAACTCTTTCACTAAGGGTATGTCTACACTGCAGAGTTTTTTTGGAAAAATGGCCATTTTTCTGAAAAAAACTTCACTTAGGTCCACACTTCAATCGCGTTCTTTTGAAAAAAAATCAAAAGAACAGAGCAGTTTTTCCAACATTGGTAAACCTCTGTCTACGAGGAAGAAACCTTTATCTGAAAGAGCTTTTCAGAAAAAGGCATGTATGGACGGAGAAGAGGGAGTTCTTGTGAAAAAAGAGGAAAGCGGAAAAAGCACAGGTGCCCTGTGACCACTCTGTCCATAGTAATCACAGCTTAAGTGTGAGATAGCGTCCACACTGAATGGATGCTGTCTTTCAAAAAAGCAGATTGCTTTTTTGATGCGCTTTTGCTGTGTAGACCAGTGGTCTCCAACCTTTTTACACCGAAGATCACTTTTTAAATCTCAGAACAGGCGAAGATCTACCGCCCCGCCCCTTCCTTGAAGCCCCGCCCCTTCCTTGAAGCCCCGCCTTCTCTATTCTCCTCCTGTCCATCACTTGCTATCCCCAGCCCTTACTTACACACTCTGATAAACAGTTTATTTTTAAATTATGCAATATATAAAATTAAAATCACGTGTTTATAGTTATGAAATAAATGGCCTGCTTTTTATTCATGCTATTTAAATCTAAAATGAAGCATTTATAATTATACATTTTGTGGGGACAGAGTTCTTCGGCTGGGGGCAGGGGAGAGAGAACAGGGTGCTGGGAGGGCAGAGGACAGGGTTCTGCAGCAGGGGACAGGGTGCCAGTGGGGACAGAGTTCAGGGAGTGGGGACGGGAATGGGGACAGAGTTCTGTAGCTGGGGACAGGAGAGTGGGGACAGAGTTCGGGGAGTGGGGACAGGAATGGGGACAGAGTTCTGTAGCTGGGGACAGGGGAATGGGGACAGCGTTCTGTAGCTGGGGTCAGGGGAGTGGGGACAGAATTCTGTAGCTGGGGACAGGGGAGTGGGGACGGGGCAGGGTGCCAGTGGCGGCAGAGTCCCCCTGCATCTGCCTCCTTCCAGGATTCTCCCCACCCCCAGAGGAAGCCAGCACATGCCTCCTCCGGGCCCGACCCCCGCCCGCAGCGCAGGGAAACCCGCGCGTGCCTGCCCCGGGGCCAACCCCGCGGCAGGGCCAAACCCTCGCAGGAGCCTGCCCCGGGGCAACCCCCGCAGCAGGTCCAAACCCCCGCGGGAGCCTGCCTCGGGGGCAAACCCCCCCTTCTGCGGCACGGCGCGGCGCAGCCCGGCCCGGCCCGGCCCGGCCCGGCCAACCCCTCCCCTCCCGCAGCACGGCCAACCCCTGTGGGTATCTGCCCTGGGGCCAAACCCCCCTCCCACAGTGCGGCCCGGCCCAGCCAACCCCCTCCCCTCCCGCAGCGTGGCCAAACCCCGGGGCTGACCCCTGCGGTCGACTCACCCCTCTGGCGCCAGTGGTGCAGGGAAGCCCCCGCACTCCTCCTCCAGGGCCGACGCCCCCTTCCCCAGCACGAACCAGAGGAACCCCCGGAAGTGACGCGGGCTTCAGACAGGACTTCCGTCCACCCCGCGGGAAGCCGGCACTACACTAGAGGTAGGTAGTGGGGCTTCTCGGGGGTGGGGGGAAAATGGGGGGTGGGGTTGCCCGAACGCCTCACGATCAACTGGTCGAGGCCTCGCGATCGACCGGTTGATCGCGATCGACCGGTCGATCGCGATCGACGGGTTGGTGACCACGGGTGTAGACGCTCGCTTTCAGAGAAGTTTTTTTGGAAGATCTCTTCTGGAAAGCTTTTTCCGAAAGAAGCCTGCAGTCTAGACATAGTCTGAGTGCTGTGCATCAGTGCTCCATCCCTGAGCAAACAAGTCCCCCTTACTTTGACACAAATTATGCAAAGTGCAACAAGCCATGATAACCAGGGAAATTTGTCCTAGCCTGCCATAAAGACACCTATATCCTCACCTTCTATCTCCCAAAGGCACATTCGACCAGCATGTGGTACCTGCTCAACTTATTAAAATGCTCCTTACTGCTGTCTAGGTTCCCTGTGTACAGTTTCATGAGCTAAGGCTCTAAGGGGTGAGCTCCAAAGATCACAATGGGCAGGGCTCGCCGAGCGGCGGTGAGCCCCGCTCGCCAGCCGCACGGTTCTGTGCTCTGCGCATGCGCAGATCATTCTGCGCATGCGGCAGAGCACTCCACGCCAGCTCTTCCGGGGTGTAATCTACTTGCCACGGACGAGTGGATTACACTATTTGTCGAGCCCTGACAATGGGTATTTACATACCCCCCCATTGCAATCTTGTGGTCTTAAAAGGGTGTCTACCTGCAGCTTTCTGTACAGGCCAGTGTTCCTGTAGATGTATGCATCATGCACCATAAAAGCTCATGATACTATCTACATTTTTTGTTATTCTCTAAGATGCTGCAGGACTATTTGTTGTTTTTTAAGTTTTTTCACCCTGAAGATGTGTGCATCATCATGTGAAACACTCTCAGTGATCCATAAGTGCCTGCAGAACCATCAAGAAGTATAATTTTTTATTGATGTACTCAGTGGCAAAGTGGACTAGCGCCAAAATCAAAATGTGTGCACCATCTATTCCCCACAGTTGAGAAATCCCATGTCTGTAAAGTCAGCTACTAAGTCACGCAAATTTCCCAGGGTCACGGTCCTCTGTAGCTGAATGTGATTAATTGTCCTGCACACTTGCAGTAGTACAGCACCAACAGTAGACTTCCCCACTTCCAACTGATTTGCATCTGGATGGTAGCAATCAGGAGCTGCCAGCTTCCACACAGCAATTGTCACAGCTTCTCAAATGAGAGGGAAGCTCTCATTTTGGTGTCTTTGTGCCACAGTTCAAGATCCAGCTCAGCACACAGCTCCAGGAAGGGTGCTTTATGCATCCTAAAATTCTCTAGCAACTGGTCTTTATCCCACACCTGCATGACAATGTGATCCACCAATCAGTACTGGTTTCTCTAGCCCAGAAATGATGGGCTATCCTGTACAGCTGCTTTGAGTGCCAAATGCAATGTCAGGTTGCTGCTGTCCATATTGTGCACACTGTCAAACTCTTCAAGTATTCCTCTGTCAATAACTTCAAGATGATCTCCGCTGTCATGTGCGAGGTCCTGACAACTGTTAACAGAGCATTCAGGGAAAGTACAGGATTCATTTTTTTCTCACTGCAGATGCCAAAGTGCACAGTAGAGAATGATGGTTGGAAAAAGGACATGAAAGGAAGCTGGAAGTTCCTGAACAAAGTGGTGCTCAAAAGGACATTTTGCATGGTCCCAAGATGCCCTGCGCTCTCTTCTGTAAGCCCATAACACCTAGTGACATATGGCGTTGCCAGGCCCTGTGAGACATATACCCACAGTGCATTGCTCCTGCTGTTGAAGGGAGAACTAAAGATGTTGACACAATCTGTCGACAGAGGGAGAAAATGTAAACATGCTTTGGCAACTTTTTTTATGGTGACTTCTGCATGTCAATATTAGTTTCCTTGGCAAAACTCAGTAGTGTAGACATACCCTTAGTCACTTTTACTGAGAATGTCTCTAAATTCTAAACATTCAGTCTGAGGCAGATTTCCAGCATGGAAAACTTCAAGTCAAATGTTTAAATGTGGAAAAGTTACAAGCACCTGTAAACAGGAAGTTTTAAGTGTTCGGTGACTTTAACTATAGATGTCACAACTACTGTAGTTCCATCGATCATCAGTAGCTATTACTGGGTTTTTGTTTATTAACACAATACTGTTATATTTAACTGCTAGAAATTAGGGAGAGTACACCTGGGGGGCAACTTTTTCCTCCTCCAAGAGGAAAGCAATTCTGTTCATCAGCAAATTGTGCTTCTTCATTGTTCTGAATGGAGAGTTGGCAAGTGCTTCAAAACATTGGCGAATGCTAAGTACTGATTATCTGTTTGAATACATTTTTATAACATCACGAAAAGGTGAGGAGGAAAATATGAAACATCAAACACTGGGTGTATGACTAAGGAAAATATAATTTCTGTTAATGATTGAAGCGGAAATTGGCAGTGGTGGTAGGAACATAGTACACATTTATCCCTATGGAAAACATGCCACTTCAATTCAGTATCAGATAACAATGTGCCAAATATAAAGAGGGATTTTCATCTGGCAGTTTCTCAAATACTCACTGATGCTTCTCACTATTTTATTAGGAAAGCAATATTTATGCTAGCTGGTCACTGAAATGTCTATGAACAAACTTTAAGTATAAAGAGTATATTTTCTCTATAAAATACATTATTTGTATATTGCTTTCTCAATTATTCCCGTGATTTTGCACACATTAACATTTTTCCAGAAAATAACATAAAACTCTCCTCTCTTCAAGATAAAATTAAAAGGACATGCAGCAAAAGACCTTGATATTTATTCTCAAATGGATGTTCTCCTCCCACCCTTCTGCTCACAGAGGTTTTTTCACATTTTGCTAGGTGTCTGGTTTTCAATCAGAACACCCAGTTGAAAAGGGACCCTGGTGGCTCTGGTGAGCACTGCTGACCAGTCTGTTTAGGAGGACAGATGGGCTAACAGGCTCCAGTTGGCTCTATGAAATGGCTGGCATGGCTCTCTGGTTTGGGGGCAGCCACGGGGGCTCCATGTGCTGCCTCCATTCTGAGTGCCAGCTACCCAGCTCCTATTGGCTGGGAACCATAGCCAATGGGAGCAGCAAGGGGTGGTGCCTGCAGGCAGGAGCAGTACATGAAGCCTCCTAGCCATGCTCTGCCTAGGAGCTAGAGATACATGTTGCTACTCCCTAGGAGCTGCCTGTGGTCAGCACTGCCTGGAGGTTGCATCCCAAACCCCCTCCTACACTCCAACCTCCTGCCCAAGCCCTGAGTTCCCTCCCACACCCAATCTTCCTCCTGGAGCATGTACCCTCTCCTGTGCCTCACACCCCTCCTCTAGCCCTGAGCCCAGGGCTGGCCCTACCATGAGGTGAACTGAGGTGGCAGCCTCAGGTGCCAGACTGTGGGGGGGCATCACTAGGATCCAGAGTGTAGAAAATTGTGTCTGCTGCTGGTGCATATGTAGGTAGCAGAGCAGTACCATGAGAGGAGTAGAACAGGAAGAAAGCAGAATTGAGATCTTTCTAAGTTTTGGCCCAAGCGAGGAGGCATGGGGGCATCATTTGAGCTCCCCGCCTCAGGTGCCAAAATGTTGTGGGCCGGCCCTGCCTGGGCCTCCTCCTGCTCCCAAACTCCCTTCTGGAGCCCAAACCCCATACCCCTTCCCACTCCCCAACCTCCATTTCAGCTCAGACCCTCAACCTTCCTGCACCTCAACCTCTTGTCCCAGCTCTGAAACTCCTCCCACACTCTGAATCCCTTGGCCCCAGCCTGGAGTGCCCCAGTACCCCAAACCTCTCTGTGGCTGGGGTCTGCTCACCCCGTCACATGACTATGGCTATTCTGATGTGTGGTTGCTGCACTTGATTGGTCACCAGACTCCCAGCCCACTCGCTAGTCCGTAACTCCCTTGCCCCGTGCAGGACTCTCAGTCCACTGGTAGTCTGCTCCACAAGGCTAACGGTCTCCTAGTCACAATCAATAGTTGTCCTTGACTCCAGGGTACTAGAGCCTAATGACCAGAGTCAATAAGTGCCCCTGTTTGCAGGGCAGTAAGGCCTAATGGCCAGAGTCAGTGAGTCAGGGTTTTGCCCCTGGTAGGGGCACCCTGCTCCACTGGGTCCCAACCCAGGGCCCTATGAGCGTGTGAGTTGCCTACCGCTCTCTCTCAGCGGGACTCCTGCCGAAACACACTGAGGATACCTAGGTGGGAGGGGCGGCTCCTGCACCCTCCCTGGGTCGCTTCCTACCAGTCCCATCAGGGAGTCATCCCATGTAGCCGTTGGCTCTCCCTGTTCCCCTGCAGTGATTTCTCCCTGGATCTCCATAGGGGTTGAGCAGTTGCTGCCTCTCAGCTCCCTCTATCTGGACCACGGGCTGTAACAGTGCTGGAGCTCCATCTAGGAAACCTTCCCCTTCATTGGCCACCCCAGACTGAGCTGCTCCCTGGCCTTGTATACTGCCCCTGCACTTGGAGCATGCCCAGTCTGCTTGAAGGGGCGGGACTTCCTCCGCCCAAAGGGTTTTCATCCCTCCCATTCTAGTGAGGGGTCTGCTCACCCCGTCACACCCTCATTCCTGGTCCCATCCCAGAGCCCACACCCTCAGTCAGATCCATTCCCTTTCTTCCCTCAACATCAGCCTGGATCCCCCTCTTATACTCTGGAACCCCTCATTTCTGGCCCCACCCCGGAGCCCACATCTCAGCTCATATCCCTCCCCACTCCACAACCCCCTCCCTCAGCCCAGAGCCCTATCCTGTACCCCAATCCCCTGTTCCCTGGCCACACCCCAGACCGCACATCCCCAGATGGAGCGCTTATCCCCTCCCATATCCCAGCTCCCTGCTCAAGCTCAGAGCCCCCTTTACTATACTCTGAACCCTCATTCCAGAGCCCACACTCTCAGCTGAAGCCATCACCCTCCTCCCACACCCCAATCCCCAGACCCAGCCTGAAACTCCATTACACACTCCAAATGCCTTGACCCCAGACCAGAGCTCCCTTCTGCACCCCAAACATCTCATTCCTGTATCCACCTCAGAGCCTGCGCCCAACTGGGAGCCCTCAACTCCTCTTACACCCCAGCACTTTGCCCCAATCTGGTGAAAATGAGTGAGTGAGTGAGAGCAAGTAGAGGAAGTAAGGGGGAATGGAGTGAGCAAGGGTGGGGCCTTGGAGAAGGGGCAGTACATGGGAAAGGAGTGGGGCAGTGGGTGGGGCAAGGATATTTGGTTTTCTGCAGTTAGAAGTTGGCAACCTTGTTTCAGAAATCATTGCACTTTTCACATTAACAACTTAGCCTGAGAGCTCCGTGGTAAGTAGATTTATAATTTTGCCATTTTTACTCTGGTAACATGCATTGAAATCCTATTTTGAGTCACACATGAAAATATGTTTGGTAGTTCTGCCTAAGGGCCCAACCCAAAGGTCACTGAAATCAGTGGGGGTCTTTACATTGAATCGAGTGGGCTTTGGATCATGCCATTAGTACCTCCTGCATATTCTAAAATTCATAGAGAATTTTGTATGAGTTGTATTTGTTGTGCAAAAGAGCCAGGAATAGAGTAGAAAGGGTGTTTCAGATTTAAGATTTATATAGCACGGCAGATCAAATAAGGAAGTTCACACAGTGACAGATTCCAGTCAGTGGTAGTATTATGTACCTCAAATTAGAGCAAATTAGAGGAGTAATCTGACCTGATACGTTTAACAAAAATCCTTTCTTAAAATTTCTGAAAGAGTAGGAAGTTGCAGTCTATATTTTTGGGTTGATACTTTCATATTATGTTTAAATATATTAATTCCTTTTTTATATTCAAAATTTTTAAAAAAGAATAGTGTGAGATCCTCAGATGTTCTATCCTAATATGTTATTTTTGGACTATGTCTCTCTCAGAAGAATCTTGATCTATCCTGCTGCTCTTCTGTTTGTGTCACATTGTGAAGTCATTGCTTCCTTGTGAGCAGTTACTCACACTAATGGAACAAGTGATCAGTGTGAGTAATGGGTTTACGAATCAGTTCTCTTTGAAGAATTTAAGGAATGCATTCAAACAAGTCAAGACATAAACCCGCCACATCATAGATATAAAATAACATGGCACACCATAATAAAAATGCGTATCAGAAAAGACCTACTGGTTCATAATCTCTGCCAGTGCAGGATTATTCCCTATTGTATATTTACGGGTGCTTCGTCCTATGAATTTTTAAATATTTTGAGCAGCAGATCTAATTATAAGAGCAATACAGGATTTGTTTCTCTTGGCAGCTATTTGATATTATATCAGTTAACAGTTAGGTAAACCATCAATACTAGATGCAAAACAGGTACTTTGGAGCAACATGTTATTATTCCTGTCATTCCTGAATTAGAGACACACTAAATTGATAGAAATTGGTAGGCCCAAATTTATTCTACTTTGCATTTTCTTATCTATTTGCAAATCCATGTATTTCAGAAAAAAAAAATCTTTACTGATAGGATATGGTTTTGTTAGAAAAATATATGGCAGCAGTCCATCATCCTAGAAACCTAACAGTAATAAACATGAGAAACAGAGGGAACACATCTGGGGAAAATCGGTTTCATATTGAAGGTTACAAAGCACTTTCACTGGCAACTCTGAGTAAAAGGGTTTTAAAATAACAATTCTGACAGTGTTTGTAAGTAAGAAAAAGTAGAAATAATTAGAGAAAAATTCTGGAATGAAAAAGACCTTTTAAATGGAAGAATCTTGGAAACTGAATGTCGGAAACTGTTTGTGGATATTCTGCTCTAGTTGAATATCATCAGGCCAGCACGAGCTGTAGTGAACTCAATACTATGTACAGTATAAATAATCATCATATTTTGAGCAGCAAGCATCATGACCAGCTGATATTTTCTTTCCTCAGTACCAGCTGTCCCTGGCACTGAGGAGTGCCTGACTGGAGCCATATGATCTTATTAACACATTTGAGATTTGTACCGAAACACTAACAAACACTCTGGTGCAGCTATGACTGTCATAGAGGAAAATCGCCCTTTTGCCCAGCAACTCTCCAATGTCTACTTTACTATACTTTCACTTTTTTGTTTTAAACTTTTTGTGAAAATCAGCCTTGCCATCCTCAGTCATTTCTACATTGTAAAAGGGAATCGTAAGGAGGCAGCAAGGATAGCTGCTGAATTTTATGGAATTCCTCAAGGGCAAGGTATGTTTGTACTTATTATCTTAGTTTATTGCCATTGGATTGTTCTTGTTGGAGTTAAGTATTTAACTTCTCATGTGATTTAAAAAAAAATATTTTCATTAAGCCAAGTTGTGTGTGATTTGTTTTTCAATATAAGATAGCTCATATTACAACATTGTTATTTTGTTTATTTTGGGCCATATTCTGTCATCCTTACCTCAAGTAGAAATTTTCTGCATGAAAAGCTCCACATATTGTGAGTATAGGTGGTGGAATCTTTTCTATTATTATCAGGACATTTAATTATTAGCTCTCTTTATGTTTGATATTGTTTATATCAAAAATTACAAGGAGGAAAGTTCCAGAGAAACATCTATTAGAAAACATGAGTTATGAGTTTTAGATTAACATGTGAGGTATTGTATAAAACTGAATGATTATATAGGCAGCACTGTTAGTTACTCCTACAGTTAAGGCTGCCCAGGACTTTCCATTATAAGACCCTATTATTTGTTGCATATAACACTGCTAGGATGCGTCTACACTGCACCCTTAGCTCGAAATAAGCTACGCAATTTGAGCTATACAAATTGCATAGCTTATTTCAAGTTAATTTCAAAATATCTTATTTCAAAATTTGGCACTGTGTTATAAAGCGCTATTCCAAAATGTCCCTTAATCCTCATGGAACAAGGTTTGCAGGGATGTTGGAATAGCATGCCTGTTATTTTGAAAGCTATTTTGAAATAACGTGCTGTCAAGGTGCGGAAAACACTATTTCGGGATACCAGAAGTATCCATGCCATGTTTCTGATTCAGGCAGAGTATTTTAGAATATTTCAACAAATTAAGGACAAATATTTTGCTTTGCCCATGTTAAAATCATTACAACCATTTCTTTGAGACTCTCTAGAATCTTCATGTTTTATAATAGCCAAAGGACTTAACATTTGGCAGGAACATTACCAAAAAGTCAGAAATGGGCTTTTCAGCATCCTCATAAAAATCCACCCATATTTGACCAAGTTCTAAGCCTCTGAAAATTACAGTGCACACATGCTCAAGCAGAGATTTGTCAGTTTGACAGCAATATTCTCCAAAGAGTCCATCTGTTCTGAGCATGTTCAACCTCCACACCATTCCTGTGTGCACATGCAGCATCCCCACTGATGAGCATGCTCCTGTTCAGCTCAAGACTTCTGGGATGAAGTTTCCTTGAAATTACTCCCGTATCTGTCTGGGATCGCTTCTAGAACTCATGTAGCATGCAGGAAAAGGAATTACCCTGAATTTAATGCAGTGGGGTGAGGTGCTTGTGAGGGAGACTAAAACAGGTGCTGAGTGAGAGAGGAAGACTGAGACAGGCTGGAGTAGGTAGTGGAACCAGGCTTAGAAGAACAGGGTTAGAAGAATATTTAACCATTATAGCACATTATAGCACATTCCCTTACAGAAACTGGAAATAAACCCAGGAATCCTGAGTCTTATTGTTCCTTTGTTATCTGAAATTCACTGCCAAAATATGGGTCTTATCTTCCTATGTGGCTTGTCCATATAGGAAGATGAGACCCATATTTTGGCAGTGAATTATTAGAATTTACTACTGCTGAAAGCTACTGTTAGCTCAAGTGGCTAAGAGGTCTGAACTGATCTAAAGTGATCTGAACTGATCCCAGTTCTTCAGGTGAGCCATTGGGGAGTGGGGGTGTCAATACAGTTCCAGAAGATGGAATTTCTATCTATTTAGTTTATTTGTTATATGTCACTAGTTGGTAGACCAAAAAAAAAAGGCCCAAAGGAACATGTATATTTAAGATTAAGGATGATGATGACGTCTTGTTGCACTGAGCAGTTATTTTATATAGCATTGGTTTTCATTAAGAACAATATGTGATCCTTAACTTTGGATTTCTTAGCTGTTATCTGCAATACAGTTTAGCAGTGATTTTGGGTTGATTTAAAAAATAATGATTTCCAGGGAGTTGGTGGGGGAGAATGTGGCTGAATTTTGTAATTTAAGTTAAGTAATGTTAAATTTGGTGAAAGTGAATTTATTTTAATGAAAAGAGATAGATGAGAAGGGGTTATGGGGAAGTGAGCAGGTCTCTTGTTAAAAAATAGAAGGTAGTCTCCGAGTAAAAAATAACAAATGTGTAATGTACGTTGCTTTTGGATTTCTGAGCTCTATCTGGGTGTTCAAAGTTCCAAAAAATAAATATGCATGTATAAATTACAATAGTCATATAGGGTGCATCTACACAGCACCCTAAATTTGAAATAAGATACACAATTTGTACAATGCAAATTGCATATCTTCTTTTGAAACAATTTCAGAATAGCTTATTTTGAAATTTGGCACATCTACACAGCCATCCTTTATCCCTCGTACAACGAGGTTTACCGGGATGGCAAAATAGTGCACACATTATTTTGAAAAATATTTCAAAATAATGGGCGGCTTGTGTAAATGCAGGGTAGCTATTTCGGGATACCTCTGGTATCCCAAAATAGCCGTGCAGTGTAGATGTATCCATACTGAATAAATTTCTATTTATAGACACATATGCGAATAAGACATTAAATATATTTTTTCTTTTCTGATGCATCCATTTCAAATGGGAAAGTTAATGTCTTAAAATAAGTCATAAGAGCCTACTTCCATTCCCAGTGAAGTTAATGGTAACACCCATATTTTAAAATAGCTTCAATGAGAGAAGGATCAGATCTATTATAAAGTTCCCATTACCTGGATTATTTTTTAACTTTGGCCCTGATCTTGCAAACATTCACATGCTCAACTTTATATTCATAGTTGTCTCAATGAACTCAGTGAGACTGCTCAGGTATATAGCACTAAACGTGTGGGTCAGGGCCTATATAGGTTTATGATTGTGCCTAGTTTTTCCTTTTATTGTGGTGAAGGGTACCTAAGGTTGATTATTTTGCATGACAAAAATGTGTAAAGTCGTCATTCTAGTTACAAAAGAAAAGGAACATACACCCCCAGCTTGCCAAACAGTATCCTAATCCTGCATTTGCAAGCAGGGAATACCTCAGCTTCCAGGATTTAGTTTCTGTTTGGATGGTGTTTCCAGCTACCTCACTACATAATTGCTCCTTCCATTTAACCTGAAAGGAGGGTGCTTAGTACAGCCATTAGTCAGATCTATGTGTGCTGCTTACCAGGAGCTTGCATTCAGGATGTGACCGAGAGTCTTCCGAAAGAGATTAAACCTTCGGATTGCTACCCCTTCCTGCTTCTCCATGTGGGAACTAACGATATGGCCAAGAATGACCTTGAGCGGGTCACAGCAGGTTATGTAGCGCTGGGAAGAAGGATCAAGGAATATGAAGTGCAAGTGGTGTTCTCGTCCATCCTTCCGGTTGAAGGAAAAGGTCTGGGTAGGGATCGTCGAACTGAGGAAGTAAATGCATGGTTGCGCAGGTGGTATGGGAGAGAGGGCTTTGGTTTCTTTGACCATGGGACTCTGTTCCGGGCACAAGGATTGTTAGGAAGAGATGGGATCCACCTAACCACGAGAGGAAAGAGCATCTTCACGGGCAGGCTTGCAAACCTAGTGAGGAAGGCTTTAAACTAGGTTCGTTTGGGGACGGTGACCAAAGCCCTGAGGTAAGTGAGGAAGTCGGACACCGGGAAGAATCACAAGGAGGAACGAGGAACAAAGGAGGACCCCTGATTCAGATGGAGAAGGTAGGGCGATCAACTGGTTATCTAAGGTGTTTGTACACAAATGTGAGAAGCCTGGGAAACAAACAGGAAGAATTAGAAGCCCTGGCCCAATCGAAGAACTATAATTTGATTGGAATAACAGAGACTTGGTGGGATGACTCGCATGACTGGAGCACTGTCATGGACGGGTATAAATTGTTCAGGAAGAACAGGTGAGGGAGAAAAGGAGGAGGAGTTGCATTGTATGTAAGAGAGCAGTATGATTGCTTGGAGATCCAGTATATAGAGGGAGAAAAGCCTGTTGAGAGTCTATGGGTTAAGTTTAGAGATGGAAGCAACAGGGGTGATGTTGTGGTTGGTGTCTGCTATAGACCACCAGATTGGGTGGATGAGGTAGACGAGGCTTTCTTCGGCAACTGAGAGAACCTTCCAGATTGCGGGCCCTGGTTCTCATGGGGGACTTTAATCACCCTGACATCTGTTGGGAGATCAATACAGCAGTGCACAGACAATCCAGGAAGTTTTTGGAGAATGTTGGGGATAACTTCTTCATACAAGTGCTGAAGGAACTGACCAGAGGCCATGCACAGCTTGACCTGCTGCAAACAGGGAGGAACTAGTAGGGGAAGTAGAAGTGGGTGACAACCTAGGAAGCAGTGATCATGCAGTGGTAGATTTCAGGATCCTGACCAAAGGAAGAAAGGAGAGTAGCAAAATACACACCCTGGACTTCAGAAAAGCAGACTTTGACTCTATCAGAGAACTGATGGGCAGGATTCCCTAGGATGCTTACATGAAGGAGAAAGGAGTCCAGGAGAGCTGGCAGTATTTTAAAGATGCCTTATTAAAGGCACAGGAAGAAACCATCCTGATGTGCAGCAAGAAAAGCAAATATGGGAGGCAACCAGATTGACTTACCGGGGATATCCTTGGCGAGCTTAAACACAAAAAGGAAGCTTACAAGAAGTGGAAACTTGGACAGATGACTAGGGAGGAGTATAAATATATTGCTCGAGAATGCAGGGGAGTTATCAGGAAGGCAAAAGTGCAATTGGAATTGCAGCTAGCAAGGGATGTGAAGGATAACAGGAAAGGTTTCTACAGGCATGTTAGCAATAAAAGGGTGATCAGAGATGGTGTGGGGCCCTTACTGGATGAGGGGGGGTAACCTAGTGACAGATGATGTGGGAAAAGCTGAAGTACTCAATGCTTTCTTTGCCTCTGTCTTCACGGACGAGGTCAGCTCCCAGACAAATGCACTAAGCAACGCAGTATGAGAAAGAGGTGGACAGCACTTGGTGGGGAAAGAACAAGTTAGGAACTATTTAGAAAAACGAAACATACACAAATCCATGGGCCCGGATTTAATGCATCCAAGGGTACTGAGGGAGTTGGCAAATGTCATTGCAGAGCCTTTGGCCATTATCTTTGAAAACTCGTGGAGATCGGGAGAGATCCCGGATGATGGGAAAAAGGCAAATGTAGTGCCCATCTTTAAAAAAAGGAAGAAGGACAATCCAGGGAACTACAGACCAGTCAGCCTTTCCTCAGTCCCTGGAAAAATCATGGAGGGGATCCTCAAGGAATCCACTTTGAAGCCCTTGAAAGAGAGGAAAGTGATCAGGAATAGTCAATATGGATTCACGAAGGGCAAGTCGTGACTGACCAATCTGATTAACTTCTATGATGAGGTAACTGGCTCTGTGGATATGGGAAAGTCAGTGGATGTGCTATACCTTGACTTTAGCAAAGCTTTTGATACGGTCTCCCAAAATATTCTTACCAGCAAGTTAAGGGAATATGGATTGGATACATGGACTGTAAGATGGATAGAAAGCTGGCTAGACTGTTGGGCCCAACGGGTAGTGATCAATGGCTTGATGTCAGGTTGGCGGTCAGTGTCTAGCGGAGTGCCCCAAGGATCTGTTCTTGGACTGGTTTTGTTCAACATCTTTATTAATGACCTGGATGAGGGGATGGATTGCACCCTCAGCAAGTTCGCAGATGACACTAAGCTAGGGGGAGAGGTAGATACACTGGAGGGCAAGGATAGGGTCCAGAGTGATCTGGACAGATTAGAGGATTGGGCCAAAAGAAAACTGATGAGGTTCAACAAGGACAAGTGTAGAGTCCTGCACTTGGGACGGAAGAATCCCAAGCATTTTTACAGGCTGGGGACTGAATGGCTAAGTAGCAGTTCTGGGGTATGTCTACACTGCATTCCTTTTTCAAGAAACCTCATTTTATAAGGAGTAAGGGTAATTTCAAAAGAACGGTTTTCTTTCAAAATAACCGCTTCTAGACTGCATTTCTTTTTTCGCAATAGGGTATTTCGAAATAGCGCCCAAACGCGATTATGCAAATGAAGTGCAGGAAATTCAAATCCGCGCTTCATTTGAAATTTTGCTCAGCTGCATTTGCATTCCTCTCTCGAAAGAGGAATGCAGTGTAGACATACCCCTGCAGAAAAGGACCTGGGGATTACAGTGGATGAGAAGCTGGATATTAGTCAACAGTGTGCCCTTGTAGCCAAGAAGGCTAATGGCATATTAGGGTGCATTAGGAGGAGCATTGCCAGCAGATCTAGAGAAGGGATTATTCCCCTTTATTCGGCTCTGGTGAGGCCACATCTGGAATATTGTGTCCAGTTCTGGGGCCCCCACTATAGAAAGGATGTGGACGCATTGGAGAGGGTCCAGGAGAGGGCGACCAGAATGATTAGGGGGCTGGAGCGCATGACCTATGAGGAGAGACAGAAGGATTTGGGTTTGTTTAGTCTGCAGAAGAGAAGAGTGAGGGGGGATTTGATAGCAGCCTTCAACTTCCTGAAGGGAGGTTCCAAAGAGGATGGAGAAAGGCTATTCTCAGTAGTGATGGATGGCAGAACAAGGAGCAATGGTCTCAAGTTACAGTGGGAGAGGTCTAGGTTGGATATTAGGAAAAACTATTTCACTAGGAGGGTGGTGAAGCACTGGAATGGGTTACCTAGGGAGGTGGTGGAATCTCCATCCCTAGACGTTTTTAAGTCTCGGCTTGACAAAGCCCTGGCTGGGTTGATTTAGTTGGGATTGGTCCTGCCTTGGGCAGGGGGCTGGACTTGATGACCTCCTGAGGTCTCTTCCAGCTCTATGATTCTGTGACAGATCAAAGGAGCTCACCCATTGGCAACCATTAAAAAGATGACACCCTGAATGACTCATGCTGGACAGAAGAAGAGAAATTTAACAAATTAAAATTTATACAAACCTATTTACATATTTACAGAATGTTTGTTTTTCTGTCAAGACTTTCACATCACCAACCCAAAATGATTTTACTCCCACCCAAATCTACTTGAGCTCCCCCACTTCCTGATTTCCTTTCAATCACATGAAATTATAAAATAATAAATCAATTGTAATATAAATACCTTAATTCAATGTATTGTTTATATTACTCTATATACAAATCATTGTATGAAAATTTTAGTTTTTAGTGACATTGCTTGTGCTTTTAATGTAGCCTGTTGTAAAACAAGGCAAATATCTAGATAATTTGATGTACCCCTGCGTAACCCCAGGGGTACATGTACGTCTGGTTGAGCATGACTATTCTGTAATAGGAAGAGTGGTCTACACTCTGCATGTCTGCAAGTGCCTGATGGATTGACCATTATGCACTGTTTTCCTTTTAATGACAGAAATTCCCTTCTCATTGATTGTGTGTCCAAGAAAGATTCCTTCTTTTTGGAATATCTCACATTTCTTTTGATTCAGGTTCAGATTGGTGATCTTAAACTTGTCACTAAGGCTATGACTTTTTTCATGGATGTTATGAAGGACATGGAATCTGCAGTTTCAGTGACCCCCATAGCTTCAGCCCCCCCACCTTTGGCTGGAAGCTGCAGGGGCTCCTGCCACCCAGTGGGGGTACCCTGGAACTCCTGGTCTCCATGGGTGGCTGGAAGAACCTGGAGCTCTGAGCCCATCCCCACTGGTAGGGGGCTCCCTGAATCTCTGAGTGGCCTCCCGCAGCTGATCTCCCATTTTGTCATGGATATTTTTAGTAAAATATCCCATTTTGTCACAGCTTCAGGACTTTTGCTTTATTGCCTGTGACCTGTCTGTGACTTTTACTAAAAATATCTGTGACAAAATCTTAAGCTTTACTTATCACAGACTGTAAATATATCTGCTCCTGTTCAAAGGTTTTTACCAAGGACCACAATATTATCTAGGTACAAGGGTGCTGGAACAGGACAGCCAGTTGGGACCATGGCCTTTCCACATTTCAGGACAGGTCCTCACCCCCTGCTCCCTCCTCTTCTAACCAGAGCCCCGCCCCTTCCATCCAGGCCAGATGCTGAAGCCAGGCCAAGGTAAGCCACTTGGGAATCCTCAGTAGCTTTGAGAAGCTCTGGACAATCCACCTCATCTGAGCTGGGGAAGTGGGGCCCCAGAGCGGCCTCTGGCCCTTGTTCCTGCTCCCTGGGGTGCACCACCCAGGACAGGTATAGAGTCTGGGGCTCCCCACAGTGGTCCAGGCTCCCTGGGTAGCTTCTACCTCAGCCCAGCTGCTGATCTTTGGCTCCTCGGAATCCTTTCCCCCTTTCCATAGGTAGAAGCTGGAACTAGGCTGAGATAACAGCTGCCTGGGAAGCCTGGGCACCTGTGGAGAGCCCTGGACTCTCAACTTTCCATGGGCGGAGACATGGATCAGAGGCTGCTCCTAGGCCTCCCACCCAGCAAGTTGAGCGGGGGGAGGCTATTACTGTGGCTAGGCTTTGGCTTCCATACTGGCTACGGGACAGGGCTTCCAGGGAAAGAGAGGGCAGGAGCAGGGCCACAGGGGGGCAGGGCCTTGTGGTCCTCCTCCTTTTATGAAAGATCTGTCATCCATGGCTACTATAACAGATATGCAATGCAATACTTTATCTAGTAGGGATGCTAGCATGTAGTCAAGTACACAATTAACAGATAAGCCTAGGCTCATTGGTTAATCTTATCGCCTACTCGCATTCTGCCCCCCGGTTTTTAAGCCGGCTCCCCATAAGCACCACATCCCATGGAGCCACCTGGCTTCCTACCCCAATGCTGCTGCCTCTAATAGAGAGGCAGCAATGTGGAAGGTGAAAGAAGCAGGTGGGAGCTGGTACACATGGGAAGCCGACTTTTAAGCCAGCTTCCTGCATGTATTGGCTCACACAAATCGCTTGGCTCCTTCCTCATGCTGCTGCCTCTCTATCAGAGGCAGCAGCATGGGAGGGTGGGGGGAACAAGGCAGGAGCAATACACCTGGAGAACTGGCTTCTAAACTGGCTCGCCTCACATGCTGGCCCCATGGAGCTGCCTGCCCCCCAACACACACTGCTGCCTCCATTAGAGAGAGGCAACAGCAGAGGGGGGGGCAGGGAAGTCTGCCGGGGGGAGGGGAGGCAGGGATCAGCCTCTGTCCTCATGGGATGCTGGCACAGCCTCTGTCCGTGGAGAGCTCGGACCCCCCACAGACAGGGGCTGCTGCCACCCCCGCTGATACAGAGGCAGCAGCGCGGGGCGGCAGGCAAGAGTTGGCCTGCATGGGGAACCAGTTTTTAAATACATTGGTTTTTTGATACAGAAGAAGCAGCGTGGGGTAGCATGGGGCTTCCCGGGATTGGGGCCAGGAGCACACTTTCTGCCATCGCCGTCCCCTGGGACTATCGAATAGTTGTGTAACCAATAATATATTGTGCAGTTAGACGACTATTCCATTAATCACTATCTAACATTCCTATTATTTAAAAGCCTCTCAAATGTATCTGTATTACACAAGTCAAATGCCATAATTTTAAATTGTTGTAGGCCTTGTCCTGGTGTGAAAGCAATCTTTTCCCTTTGTCTTAGCTCCACTTCCACTTACCAATATCACTTTTAAGATCTAGCATGGAAAACCACACTGAACCTACTACAGCATCCAGCTTTCACAGTAATGAACAAGAATACTTTATTTAGCTTTCCATAGCCCTTACAGAATCTAGTGCTGCCATCTCTTCTTAATTAAAACCATGGATAAGGCCCAAGGACTAGTTGAAGATTCAATTTTCCTTCCTGATACATTTCTTCAGTGACTGGTAAAGCTGTTTCCTTCTTTGCAATAGGTTAACAGTGAGCAGGTTTCTCCCAGCAGCAATCTTATGTTGGACCAGAGCAGTACACCCTTTTTGCTGGATAACGAGGACAACTGCTGCTTCCTAACCAAAAAGTCTCTTACAAGGTTTTGCTGCAACCAGAGACCCCTGATCCTAAACAACTTAACGCCTCATCAGACTTTGTCATGCATGCATGATCAATCACTTGGATAGTGGCTTCTATTGTTTTCAGCTGTGTCATTAGTAGGGCCCTACCAAATTCAAGGCCCATTTTGGTCAGTTTCATGGTCATGGGATTTAAAAAAATATATTATTTCTGAAGGAATAGTTTGCAAAAAAGGCAAATTTTGGTTGACAAAATATTTTCAATTAGTTCAATTTGTTGAATTTGGCAAATAATTTTAGCTGAAAAAAATTCTAAAACTTCAAAAAGTAATTTGAAATGAACTTTGAAAAAAACATCATGTTTCATTTTGAGTTAAACAAAATGTTTCATTTTCTGGTGTGTTTTTCATTTTGCCAAAACAAACAAACAAATCCCAAACAAACAAAAAAATCCATTTTGTGTCTACATGAAACATTTTTCCCTTAGTTTTTTTTTTTTGTTAAGATTGGGTTTCATAACTAAAGTTAGAAGCAGCATAGCTATCTGTTAAGGGAAAACTGAAGTAATATTTTTACTATTTCCTTAAACTACTGATAAAGGTCATTTAAATTGAATATATAAGCCATATTAATAGATGTAAACATTTGAAACGCACCAGTGAATAGAAAGTCAGCAGCTGTGAACTATGGAGTCAGGGTGGGAGGGGAAGGCTTTTTCGAAAGATCCTGTAAACCTCATTTTTTGAGGTTTACAGGATCTTTTGGAAAAGGCTTCTATTTTCAAAAGAACCATGTCTAGACTGCGGTTTTACTTTCAAAATAGTGCTTTTTCAAAAGAGCGCCATGATGTGATTATGCAAATGAAGCGCAGGAAATTCAAATCCCAGCTTCATTTGCAATTTTGAAGTGCCTAATTTACATCCCTCTGTCAAAAGAGGGATGTAGTCTAGATGTACCCTTAGGGCTGAGCATAGAAATAAGAGTATAAAGGCTTGTTTATCAGTAGAGGTTGGACCTCCCTGGTATAGCACCCTTGGGACCTGACTGGTTCTAGATGAAGAATTTTGCTGGACCAAGGGAGGTCATTTCTGGCCCCCCTGCTACCGCCTCCCCCCACCCAAGCACTGGATTGGCTGCCAGCCTCCTGGCCACCCAGCTCCCCTTCCCTGCCCGCCAGCCCCACCGCCCTGCCAGTCCCCCATCTTCCCTGCTAAACCAGGCAGCCCAGCTTCCTGTGCACTGGGCTCCTGGCCCTGCTACAGCACGGGTTCCTGGCCCCGCCGGGCAGCCCCGTTACAGCACAGGTTCCTGGACACACCGGGCAGCCCTGCTGCAGCATGCTGGGCTCCTGGACATGCTGGGCATCCCCTCTGTGGGGAGCCGGACTCTTGGCCCCACCAGGTAGCCCCACTGGGTTGTACCTATCAGTCCAGCTGTGGCACACCAGGCAGCCCAGCTACAGGGAACCCATGCACCAGCCTTCCACTGGGACTGTCTGATCCTGGAATATCTGTGGTCAGGCTGGACCATGGATGTGGCTGGACCAGGTGTCTCAGTTAACAGAGATTCAACCTGTACCAGATTTAGAATGGTGCCATGCCCCTAGGCCCACACTCAAAAGGAGCATTACCCTGATCACTTGTGCTGCGTCCAGTGCAGCTGGATCCACTTCTCTGCTTCTCCCACCACCATTTGCTCCTCTTGCCCAGCTGGCCAGAACTTCTCTCTACACTCTCTGGCCTGGGCCACTGGCTCCTCTTCACCACATAACCCCTCCTGCCACCCACTGCTTGCTTCTGTTGGCCAGCAGCTGGCTGAGGGCTCCTCTCCGCCCCCAGAACTGGCAGGCAGCTGGGAGCACAGAAGGTTTTGCACTCCTTGGCCTCCCTAGGGGCAGGGCCCACCTTTTCCTGCTGCTCTGTGGAAGTGGAGGAGTGGGAAAGTTGGAGGCTGCTGCCTGCCGTTCAAGAAACACCTTCTGTACTGTAAGCACCAGTGCCAGGCAAGTAGGGCTGGGTGGGACTCTGGAGGATGGAGCTGCTCTCTGCTCCCAAGCTTCTGCTGTCCTACCCGCTACATGCTCTGCACTGTCACATCAGGACCTGGAGGCAGGGTATGGCAGAGTGGATCTGTGCAGGGAATGCTGAGGAGGTGGGAGGCACCGGGCAATGGAGGAGGTTTGTGTGTTTTGGGGTGCTAGACAGTAACAGCAGGGATAGTCTGTGTGAAGTGCTGTAGTTTTCAGTTTTCTGTACACAGGAATTTCGGGGAGGGGGTGCTTTTTTGTAAATGTGGATCACAAGGGTGTGAATGCACCTCCCATGGTCCCCAAGTAAGTGGGGAAATCAGCCCCAGCCTTCCCCCAGCCAGCCAGAGCATGGGAGAGGGAGGCTTGGGCAGCATGCTGCTCCTGCCTTCCCCTGGCCAGCCAAAGCATGCTTACTTGGGGGGCCTTGGTGGGTGCTTTTGCACCCTGTGCAACCTCTACACCCCGCATACAGGCCTGTTATGGTGGTGGGGCTGCGGGGAAGGGTGCAGGAAAGTGGGGGTGGGGTGGATTTGTGCTGGTTGGGATGCTGAGCAGTAGGAGGGTCTGTGTGGGGTACTGGGTAGTTATGGTGGGGCTAAGGGCACTGGGCGGGGTGATGGTATTCAGGGTAATGTGCATTTGTGAGTGAGTGTGGGTTGCTGGGTATAATAGGTCCAGGAGGTGTTGGGTGGGGAAGCTGTATGACACTGCCTGCACTCACCCCCATGGGGAGGGGGTATGCTGGCAGTACAGGGCTGGGCAGGCCAGTTTGCACCTGGTGACTGCCGGTTTGTAAAAAGTATTCTCATCTTGGGCAGAATGGGACTGCTCCTGCCATGCCATGGCTCATTGCACTTGGCCAGCATCTCACTCCAAGGACTAACCTTCCCGTGTCATATTCCATTGCTCCTGTGGGGGGCCCACAAATGTGTGTGGATCAGAGCCCTCAAAAAGTTAATTTGGCCCTGATTTTTATAAACATTGGGAATGCATTTCTACTTAACAGACCTAGGAGCCTTCATGTGCAGGTATTTTATGTGTCAGAATTTAGCAAGGTGTAAAAAAAAAATCAGTAACAACCATAGGTATTTTTATACAAAATTCTTGGATTCAGATGCCTCAGACCAAAAGCCAAGTTCTTTAGACTACATGAAATTGTGAATAGCTAGTATAAATGCACTTCTTGAATAGTGTTTTTATTTTTTAAGTTTTGGTGTTTTAATTATTATTGGCTAATGACTTTGCAAACTGAAAACAATATCCTTACAGAGAGGGCTCCTATCTCTATGTGATGAGACTGCTTTAAAAGTATACTTGAAAATGAATGAGGCATAGCATATACTGTAATTCCTAGATATTGGGTCAGATCCTCAAATCAGATATATCCTCTTTGTGTAAAGATGAGATCAGCTGCTTTGGGTAGAGAAATCTCCACTTCTGGCAGAACAGACATAAGCCAGCTTTCTTGAGCCCCTCCAACATAGGAGAAGTCAGGAATTGATGGGATTTGTGTCTGAGTACTCTGTGCTCTAGTGATCTCCAGCTAGACAAAATTAGACCATCCCTGAGATTGCTCTGATTTAAGCTTGGAGCTTCCCACTCCCCTCAGGATCATAACAATACAAAAATAGTTTTAAGCTTTCTTAGCACCTTTCCTGCCCAGTCCTGCCTGCACAACACAGCTGGTCAGACCCAAAGATCTAAGCCATTAAATATAGGACATAAATAGTATTGTGGTTCACTTTTGGAGATCCACAGTCTGAAAAGAATGACTTCATTTAAACTACAGTGAATGTGGTTAAACAGAGTAATGTTTTCCTATAATCTATTCTTACAATTTGGAATTGGTAATGTCACTTAGTAACAGTTGTTAGGCGAGAAAAATAAGCTCAACTCACATTCCACACAGATCATAATTCTATTAATAAAAGTCATATAACACCTTTACTAGCTTCCTAAATACAATAGAGATTCATTTGGTAATGAAAGGAATGTTGCACAGAATAGCTATTCACACTGCGCAGTGTGTAGGGCACCAACATTTGGCTATTTTCATAAATTATATATAGTCTATAGTGTTAGGCATTCAAAAATACTTCTCAAGTATATGTTGTTAGGAATTTAGGAATGATATTTGTAAATAAACCATCATATATGTTTAACTTGTCAAGGCAAAACATTTATTTGTACTCTAAAAATCCTGCTTCTTGTAGGCTTCAATTTTAATGTAAAATGCATGATTATTTAGTTTCTTCTTGTGGTTTTTTTTTATTTAGTACTTTGACATATACTACAATTTGGGAGTAATTCACCGATTCAGTGACAATGATGATCACTGGGTTATTTCTATAACATTCAATCTAGACTGGTAGCAAGGGAGTCAAAACTGTGATGCATTCATGTATTGGGATTTTAATTTCCCTCATATAATAAAATGTTTAAATGCATATCAGTTGTCTTAACTTTTAAATCTTATGTATTACTATATTCTTAAAAGAAAATATCAGAAATTTTCTAAATTACAGAACTTCACAATCCTGCACTACTAAGACTGACATAGGCCTGTTAAAACATTCCAATTATATATTGGGAAAAACAACTTGTTCTACAGAAAAAGCCATGTATTTGTCATTATGCTAGGAGTTCTAGAAAGCAAGAGAAAAAAATTCTCTACCATTGAGTTCACTGGGAAAAGCTCATGTGTTTATTTAAATATATGGTATAGTTTTTACAAAAAACATTTCTGCTAATTTTCTAGTCAGATGGAGTGTCTTAGATTTTTATAAAATGTTGATAAGTAGCATTTCGGTATTTGGGCTTCTTTGAAACTCTTCCCTCTAAATATCAGAATGAGGTCCTAGTCATTTTGTCCTCACCCAGTAGCACAAAAGGTGGACACTAAGCCAAATGACCTAGACATGTGAAGTTTCCTCTCTACTTAGACTTGAGATATCTTTGGCTTCTATGTTATCCTTTCCTCGATAGTCTTGAGGTTAAGACTTGGAGGTCTATTTTTAATTTCTAGTTTTCCCCTTTGACTGCCTTTGTTACCCTGGAAATACTATTTATTCTCTTTGTGCCTTAGTTATCCATATACAAAATAGAAATAGAAAAGAGACGAGGGGAGAGGACAAACCATGGACCAGAGCAGACAAACAACCGCATATAAAGGAATCCAATGCATCAGGGAAGGGCAGATAAATAAGCAGTGGCAAATCTTTAAAGTGCTTCTACACAAATGCTAGGAGTCTGACTAATAAGATGGGTGAACTAGAGTACCTCGTATTAAAGGAGGAGATGGACATAATAGGCATCACTGAAACTTGGTGGAATGAGGAAAATCTGTGGGACACAATCATACCGGGATATAAAATATATCGGAAGGATAGAGACGGCCGGGTGGGTGGCGGAGTGGCACTGTATGTGAAAGATAATGTAGAATCAAATGAAATAAAAATATTAAATGAATCAACATGTTCAACAGAATCGCTATGGATAGTAATTCCATGCTCCAATAATAAGAAATTAGCAATAGGGATATATTACCCGACCACCTGACCAGGACAGCGATACTGACATTGAAATGCTGAGGGAGATTAGAGAGGCTACCAAAATAAAGAATTCTATAATAATGGGGGGATTTTAATTATCCCCATATTGACTGAATACATGTCACCTCAGGAAGAGAAGCAGAGATAAAATTTCTCAATGGCTTAAATGACTGCTTCTTGGAGCAGCTGGTACAGGAACCCACAAGGGGAGAGGCAATTCTCGATTCAGCCCTGAGTGGAGCGCGGATCAGGTCCAGGAGATAACCGTTACAGGACCGCTTGGGAATAGTGACCATAATACAATAACATTTAACATTCCTGTAGTGGGAAGAACACCTCAGCAGTCCAGCACTCTGGCATTTCATTTCAAAAAGGGGAATTACACAAAAATGAGGAGGTTAGTTAAACAGAAATTAAAAGGCACAATGACTAGAGCCAAATCCTGCAAGCTGCATGGAAACTTTTAAAGACACCATAATAGAGGCCCAACTTAAATGTATACCCCAAATTAAAAACATAGCAAGAGACCTAAAAAGAGTCACCGTGGCTTAACCACCGTGTAAAAGAAGCAGTGAGGACAAAAGGCATCTTTTAAGAAGTGGAAGTCAATCCTAGTGAGTTAAATAGAAAGGAACATAAACACTGTCAAATCAAGTGTAAAAATGTAATAAGAAAAGCAAAAAGATTTTGAGGAACAGCTAGCCAAAAACTCAAAAGAAATAACAAAATGTTTTTTAAGTACATTAGAAGCAGGAAGCCTGCTAAAAAACCTGTGGGTCCCCTAGACGATCGAGATATAAAAGGAGCAATCAAGGATGATAAAGCCATTGCTGAGAAACTAAATGATTTCTTTGCTTCAGTCTTCGCAGCTGAGGATGTTAGGGAGATTCCCAAATCTGCACTGTCCTTTGTGGGTGATGAATCTGAGGAACTGTCCTGGATTGAAGTGTCATTAGAGGAGGTTTTGGAACACATAGAAAAACTTAATGTTAACAAATCTCTGGGACCGGATGGCATTCATCCAAGGGTTCTAAAAGAACTCAAATGGGAAATTGCTGAACTATTATCTGTGGTTTGTAACCTATCCCTTAAATCGGCTTCCGTACCTAATGACTGGAAGGTAGCCAACGTGACACCAATATTTAAAAAGGGCTCTAGAGGCAATCCTGGCAATTACAGACCAGTAAGTCTAATTTCAGTACCGGGCAAATTAGTCGAAACAATAGTAAAGAATAAAATTGTGAGGCACGTAGAAGAACATAATTTGTTGGACAAAAGTCAGCATGGTTTCTGTAATGGGAAATCATGTCTTACTAATCTATTAGAGTTCTTTGAAGGGGTTAACAAACATGCGGACAAGGGGGATCCAGTAGCTATAGTATACTTAGATTTTCAGAAAGCCTTTGACGAGGTCCCTCACCAAAGGCTCTTGTGTAAATTACATGGCCATGGGATAAGAGGAAGGTCCTTTCTTGGATTGAGAACTGGTTAAAGACAGGAAACAAAGGGTAGGAATAAATGGTAAATTTTCAGAATGGAGAGGGTAACTAGTGGTGTCCCCAAGGGTCAGTCCTGGGACCAATCCTTTTCAACTTATTCATAAATGATCTGGAGAAAGGGGTAAGCAGTGAGGTGGTAAAGTTTGCGGATGATACCAAACTGTTTAGGATAGTCAAGACAGAAGCAGACTGTGAGGACTCCAAAAGATCTCACCAAACTGAGTGATTGGGAAACAAAATGGCAAATGAAATTTAATGTGGATAAGTGTAAAGTAATGCACATCGGGAAAAATAACCCCAACTATACAGTATGATGGGGGCTAATTTGGCTACAACAAATCAGGAAAGAGATCTTGGAGTTATCGTGGATAGTTCTCTGAAAACTTCCACACAGTGTGCAGCGGCAGTCAAAAAGGCAAATAGGATGCTAGGAATTATTAAGAAAGGGATAGAAAATAAGACACAGAATATCTTACTGCTCCTGTATAAAACTATGGTACACCCACATCTTGAATACTGTGTACAGATGTGGTCTCCTCACCTCAAAAAAGATATTTTGGCCTTGGAAAGGGTTCAGAAAAGGGCAACTAAAATGATTAGGGGTTTGGAACGGGTCCTATATGAAGAGAGGTTAAGCGACTGGGACTTTTCAGTTTAGAAAAGAGGAGACTGAGGGGATATGATAGAGGTATATAAAATCATGAGTGGTGTGGAGAGGGCGGATAAAGAAAAGTTATTTATTAATTTCCATAATAGAAGAACTAGAGGACACCAAATGAAATTAATGGGTAGCAGGTTTAAAACTAATAAAAGAAAGTTCTTCTTCACACAGCGTGTAGTCAACCTGTGGAACTCCTTGCCAGAGAAGGCTGTGAAGGCTAGGCCTTTAACAGAGTTTAAAGAGAAGCTAGATAATTTCATGGAGGTTAGGTCCATAAAAGGCTATTAGCCAGGGGATAGAAATGGTGTCCCTGGCCTCTGTTTGTCAGAGGCTGGAGAAGGATGGCAGGAGACAAATCACTTGATCATTGTCTTTGGTCCACCCTCTCTGGGGCACCTGGTGCTGGCCACTGTCAGCAGACAGGCTACTGGACTAGATGGACCTTTGGTCTGACCCAGTACAGCCATTCTTATGTTCTTATGTTCTTAAATAATAGCACTTCCCTTCCTCATGGGCATATTGTGAGGATAAAATCACTAATCTACCTAGGCTTAGTGTAATGGCATGAAAGTCACCCCAGCACCCCCACACTGATCAGGCACAGCTCTGCAGGTGAGCAAGTGGCTCAGTTTCCCCTCCCCCTAGGTGTAAACAAGTCCAAGCAAGCTTTTATGCTATTAAAGGGTACCCTATTTAGAGGCTTTTATTTATTTAATGGAAAAGAACACTATGAAAACAATGAAATCTTCAATAAGCTACTGCACCAGAAATTCTCTGCTCTAGGTTAATCAGTCTAAGAACTTGCCCTGAACCACTGTAGGCCTGAATTTACAGCCAGAAGTTTGGGTCTCTACTAGGTGTTTCACTGGATACCACTCATCCTTAAGGCTTTGTCTACTCTATGAGTTTTGCCGAAAGAGGCAATGCAAATGAAGCGCGGATTAGCATTTTCTCATGCTTCATTTCTTGCATAATTTCTTTTGGTCCGTTTTTGCACAAAAACAAGCAGTGTGGCCCTGTCCGTTTTGCGCAAAATCCCCTTTTTGTGTAAGATCCTTATGCCTCCTGGGGAGAAGGGTACATCTTACACAGGAAGAATAGGTGCGGGGAAAAGGGAGGAGGTGTTGCCTTATATTTAAAAATTTACACACTTGGACTGAGGTGGAGATGGACGTAGGAGACAGACATGTTGAGATTCTCTGGGTTAAGTTAAAAGGCAGGGGTGGGCAATAATTTTTGATGGGGGGCACTTAATGAATTTAGAAAGTGGTCAAGAGCCACACTCTTCCATGATATTAATGGAGGAGGTGTGGGCATCTGGAATGGAGGCTGGGTGCAGAAGAGAGCTTGGGGTAAGGGAGGGAGTTTGGGTAAAGGAGGCAATTGTGACCTGGGGCACTGGACAGGGGTGCTGGGGATTGGATTGTGACCTAGGGCAAGGAATTGGGTACGGGGGTGTGTGTGCAGAGATTCAGGTTGTGAGCTAGGGCAGGGGGGGACTGTGATCTGGGGCAGGGGATTGGGGTGCCAGATTTGGGAGGGGATATGGGTGCAGGAGGGGGGCAGAGGGGATATGGGTATGTGGAATAGGGGGCAGAAGTGAGGGGCAGACGGTTGGAAAAGGGAGGGGCTGGGGTGTCAGAGGCATGGTTTGGTCAGGAGACTTACCAGCCAGCAGCCCGTTCCTGAATCAGCCTCCCTGCCAGCCAATGTTCCCTCTAAGCTACACAGCTTCACAGGTGATTAATCAGCTGCACCCAGTCAGTCAGTTCCCTGTGAAGCTGTGCTGCCCCATAGTTTAGAGGGAACATTGCTGTCTGCCCCATCCCCACACAGGCTGCAGCTATGTGCTCTGGATCCCCTTGTGCTTCGTGGCTGCCTGTTATTGAAACAAGCCGCTCCCATTGGCCGGTTTCTGGCCAGAAACTGGCCAATGGGATTGTGCTGGAGGCAGAAGCTGCTCCTAAATCTTTCCCACCTCCTCGCCGGACTCACAGTTTTTAAAGAAAATCCACCCTGCAGCCATGTTTCTGAGCGGTATGTGGGTGGGGTGAGGCAAGCGGGGAGCCTGCTTGGGGCTCCCTGCAATGTTTGCAGGCCGGATCTGGTGGCTTGGCAGGCCGCATCCAGCCCATAGGCCATATTTTGCCCAGGCCTGTTAAAAGGGGTAAAAAACAAGGGTGATTTCATGCTACGGGTCTATTACAGACCACCTACCCAGGCAGAAGAGGTGGATGAGGCTTTGTTAAACAACTAAAAAAAATCATCCAAAGCACAGAATTTGCTGGTGATGGGGAACATCAACTATCCAGACATATGTTGGGAAACTAACACAGTGGGACACAGACTGGGGGTCTGTTTTGGGACCAGTTCTGTTCAATATCTTTATCAACGATTTAGATGATAGCATAGAGAGTATGCTTATTAAGTTTGCAGATGATACCAAGTTGGGAAAAGTTGTAACTGCTTTGGAGGATAGGGTCATAATTTAAAAATGATCTGGACAACCTGGAGAAATGATCTGAGGTAAATAGGATGAACTTTAATAAGGACAAATGCAAAGTACTCCACTTAGGAAGGAACAAACTGTTTCACACATACAGAATGGGAAGCAGAATAGGAAGAAGTACTGCAGAAAGAGATGTAGAGGTTAGAGTGGACCACAAGCTAAATATGAGTCAACAATATGATACTGTTGCAAAAAAAGCAAACATGATTCTGGGGTGCATAAGCAGGAGTGTTGTGAGCAAGACATGAGAAGTCATTCTTCTACTCTACTCTGCACTGATTAGGCCTCATTGGAATATTGTGTCCCGTTCTGGGCACCACATTTCAAGAAAGATGTGGAGAAATTGGAGAAGGTCCAGAGAAGAGCAACAAAAATGATTAAAGATCTAGAAAACATGAATTATGAGGGAAGACTAAAAGAATTGGGCTTGTTTAATTTAGAAAAGAGAAGACCGAGAGGGGACATGACAGTGGTTTTCAAATATCTAAAAGGGTGTCACAAGTAGGAGGGAGAAAAATTGTTCTCCTTGGCCTCTGATGATAGGACAAGAAGCAATGGGCTTAAATTGTAGTCAGGGAGGTTTAAGTTGTACATTAGGAAATATTTTCTGTCAGGGTGGTTAAATACTGTAATAAATTGCCTAGGGAGGTTGTGGAATCTCCATCACTGGAGATATTTAAGAGCAGGTTAGATACACATCTATCAGGGATAGTCTAGACGGTGCTTGGTAAGGGCAGGGGACTGGACTTGATGATCTCCCAAGGTCCCTTCCAGTTCTAATATTCTATGATCCTGTGATCAATGATCTATGAAACTGTGGCTACACCTCCCATGTTACAGCGCTGTCAGGAGTGGCCTGAGGTGGGCTGCGGCAGCTGGGGCCCAGGTGGAGCGTGCGATTGGCGCCCCCACCTGCACGGCTGTCAATGGAGTGACGTCATCATCGGGCACCCCGGGCACCCCGTTGAAGGCGGCGCCCTAGGCGACAGCTGAGTCGGCCTATAGTCACGGGCCGCCCCGAGCGCTGTAGTGACATGGCTGCATTGTAACATGGGCAGCATAGACATACCCTCAGACACAGGTCATGGAGGCCATATAAATGCCTAGATAAATAAGTTTGGGAAAAGAGGGCATGGCCAGGGCACCTGATGTCCAATAGATCCCCAAAAGCTACGAAATCTCAGGGGGTGGAGTGTTTCCTGAAGGCTGTCATGTACTAGAGTGTAGGCCAGTGCCCAATGACCGCAGCATCAGGGACTCTCACTCCTTGGCCAAGCACCATGTTGGGATTATGTATATTCAATGTGTCATTGTTATTAAGGAGAAAGAATAATCTTTTGGGAGTTGAGAAACCTATGTTCTATTCCCAACTTTGCCTCAAATTATCTGTGAGACCACAGGCAAGACTCAATTTCTCCTTGCCTCAGTTATTCAACCTATAAAACTGAGTTATTATCTATGGGTGTTATGAGGCATAATTCTTGAATATCTATAAAGAACTCAGATTTTTTTCAAGTAATGTACCATACAAATTCAAAGTAATTTTAATCACAGTAAAAGTGTCTCTGGCACTCTGTTAACTAGGGATGTGAAATGCAGACAAGGGCTACTCCGGTGAGGTCCGGGAACTGGGAGCTGGTGGCAGTCCCAGGCCCAGTGTGGGGGCTGCAAGCTGGCCGAGCCAGCAGCAGCCCCAGCACCCATGCGGGCAACCAGCCCCAGCGCAGGACTGCGAGCGGGAGCCCCACAGGATGGGGACTGCTTCAGCTGGCCTGGAGTAGTCCTCCGCCCGGATCCCATTTAATTGGTTAACCAGTTAAACACTAGGTCTTAAATTCTTAAACATGAGTAATTATATATTTCAGCTCCGTCTCATGTAATTGAGGATATTATCTGTATAAATATCTAATCTTTTGTGCAAAATTACTAAAACTACTGACCTCAATACTATTCACAATCACAATACTATTTTGTGTCAGTGATTTTCCAGAGGCTTATGAATTGTGTAACATTTAACCAGTTAACTGATCAACTGGGACTTGATATTCCTACTGTTAACCAGAAAACTTCAACTGGCCTTGTCCCTAGCCACAATATCACCATGTCTACAGGCACACATGTCTGGCTCCTGCCTGTCCAGCTTGCCATTGTAGGATTTCTGCCAGCTGGCACTGCCAGCTGATGTCATCAGTAGCCGCCTCCTTTCCCCTCAGCCTGCCTTGAGCTGTGGGAGCCAGATGTGCTGAGCAGAGCAATAAGGTTTGTTATCTCGCACATTCAATTAATCAGCAACCCCAATTCCTCATGCATGCCAGATAACAGAGCTTTCACTTTTTTCATTGATCTTAATAGCTCATGTAAAGTATTCTATTTAGAAAGCTCACTTTATTCAGTGTTATTTATTCATCTGGAGTTAGAATAAGGTAGCAATTAATGTACTAATACTAAGGCACAAAACTTTACAAAAATAATCCTTATTTTAATTAAAATAATAGCAGAGCCCATTTTCCTATAAATTATATCAAAACAAAATTTCTATTGTTAAATACACATTGAAACTTGTCTTAAATACTTCTGTGACAGGGCAGGTCCTACCAAGACCCCCAGTCTGGTTCCGAAAAGGCCCTGCGCTGCCTTTTAGTCTTTCTTTACCCTCTGTGATAATCAAGTCTTCCTGGTCATTCAAAGTTCAAATTCAGTCCCGTGCCCCTCACTCGAGAACTGCCATTTGTCACTGCCTGAGGCTGCCTCGCTGGCCCGCTGGCTTCCTGGTGCTCCTTGGTTCTCTCCTCATAGCCACGGCACCTGCGGGGGGTGGGAGGGGAGGGGAGAGTACAACCAACTACCCCAGTCGGGGTCCCCTCCCCTCTCTTTGGGAGTCGGACCGCTTTTAAATCCCCTGCCGCCAGTCTTTTGCCTGGCCCTTGGGGATGACATCACTCATGCGATAGCCTCCCCCCGCCTCCCTTCTTGCGTCTCCTCAAAAGTGCCCCGGTCCACTCTCTTGTGCGGCCGGATGCCTCCCGACGCGGCGCAACCCTCCCCGGGATCCTAAAGCTCCCCCTTGTGGGGTCACTAGCGCGCATGCTCAGCAAGCCCTCAGTGGACTGAGGCCGTTGGGCGAATGCGTCCCCCGTCCCGAACCCCGAGTGCAGGGGGGCGTGTCCCACTGAGCGGAGGTAGGCGACCCCTTGTCACAACTTCTTTCAAGATAGAATGCTTTTCTGCTGAAATGGATGGGAAATATTTTTTTTAATTTCACAGATGTTGACAGGAACACTGGAATATGAGCCAGGGAATTATATCATGTTTACCAGTTAGATTAGGAAAATCAAGAGTGTCAACATTCCATACCTATGAATAACATCCTCTAGTTAGTTTCCATACTCACATGTTTCAGTCTGTGCCCCTTCCCCCAGATTATTTTGCTCTGATGGTCACAGCATCACAGTCATGGATAACACTGACATAAAAATAATTAATTAATTGCTTGTCCATCACAACAGCTGAACATATAGTACTTATAAATGGATGTTTAATCAAATGTTTTTGTTAAAGGATTTTGAAGGTGTTTAAATGTCTTTTATCTGGTACATTTCACAGTAGTATCTGAGCACCTCACAAATATTAATGATTTGATCTTCACAACTGCCCAAAGAGAAAGGGAAATATTATTCCTGTTTTAAAAATAGCAAAACTGAGTAGTGATTTGTGTAAAATAATACATGAAGAGCATAGCAGAGTTGGGAATGGAACTCAGGTGTTGTGTGTCCCAGTGGTGAACCACAAATCCATCTTTCCTTTGCATACATTTGGCACCTGTGTGTTTTTCTTTTATGTTTCCAACTGAAAACTTTAGGCCACTAATCATTTCCTTTTAAAAATTTTATTTTTGAGAAGAGTTTGCTGTCAGTCTTGAAAGAGCCATTTCACAGCTTCAATATGACTCTTGCCCATAAGCAAAACAGTTGTGCACTAACACATTCAGAGAAGGTGTAAGTTTCAAGGATGCTCTGTAGGATAAATTCTGTATCCTTTAAAGCAGTTAGGAGAATGTTCACATCTTTGTGTGTTATATTTTGACGTCCTCCAGAGTATCTAAAATATGTTGATGAAGTTGGTAGAAAATAAGGACAGTCATATTCATTATCTAATTGATTTTCTATGGGAAAGGAGCTATTCCTCTCAGCATCCCTGCTTTCAGGATGCCAGGTTTTTGAGCCATCCCAACTCTCTTCTCACATATTTTCCTCCTGCTCCATTGCCAAATTCTTTGGGGAAGAGGGAGAAAATGCTTCTCTGGCATCTGATTCAACTCCTCTGAAGCAGCAGCAGTTGCCAGCCATGTTCTATCTGCAAACAGTGTCTGCTAACTTCATTGCTACTGCTACTGCTCCTGCTTGCCACACCCTTCGCTGACGATTACATAGACAACATAGCAGAGGTTTAGAAAACAAACTGACCTGAATTCCTTCCAAGCTGATAAATCTGTTTGCTTAACTGCCCTGAGAAGCTAGCCAACCTCATTTTCAGCTGACAAATGCACTCACTGCTCCCCCAGAAGTATGTAAGACTGGACTTCCTTCCTAACCAACAGCCCTTCTTCAACAATAGCATCCTATCCCAGATCACAAATTCACCTGCAGCTTTGCTCTTCCTCTCAAAAGCATCTGGATTCCCCTTCAAATGGAAACACAGTCAAAAGGGTTTGTGGAAGCTAGAAGAATGCCAAAGTCATGAAAGATGGGGAAATTATTGACATACTCATGTATAATTCAGTTAGTTGTTGAAGAATATTGACAATTTAACAAGAAACTTTATTCATATTATAATTAAATTTATAATGCACCTACCCTCCATCAAGTGTAGGGTTTTGTTCTGGCTTTTATAGTCAAGTCCTTGTCTGTGGAGATATGTCCTCCTTTTGGTGTGGTCCCTAACTAAGTTTCCTCTAAGCCAGTGATCTCAAACACATGGCCTGTGGGCCATCTATGGCCCAAGAAGTTCCACAATCCAGCCCATTGCCAGAACGTGAGTCCTTGTGGCCCACGGGTGGCGGGGGGTAGCAGGGGGATGTTCCAAATCCTTCCCCAAAATCCAGCCCCTGCTCCACCCTCTGCCCCACATCCTCCCATCCCAGGTCCTTTCTCTCTCCCGCATTGAACCCTTTTGCTCAAGCTCCCTCCTCTGAGGGATGTGGCCTCAGGCATTACTGGAGGGGCCTGATATGGGATAGCAGCAGGGATGCCCCGGCCCCGGACTCACCATGGCAGTGGGAGCCACAGAGAAGCAGAGTGACACAGCAGCTTGTACCACTCTGCCACCACCCAGGCCAGCCCAGTTACTCTGCTTCACCACGACGGTCTATAGAAGGGACAGCTCTACACACAACTTCCCCGGGCCAGCAGCTAGCATCCAGAAGGCAGTCTAGCCCTACTGTGCTGCTGGCAGTGGCAGCAGGGGGCCCCGGGGCATTTTTAATTTGCCCAAGGGAAGCAGGTGGGGCTGAGGGATGCATGGGGAGGGGAATGCAATCACCAGCAGGTGAGACTAGGAGACATGCAGGGGGGCATGCACAGAACCTTACCTCCCCCCTTCCCAGAGCCACAGGATTTGAGGATTGGCACTGGCCTTAAGGTAAAATGAGTTTGAGTCCCCTGCTCTAAGTGATGTGACATGTGGAGGCACAACTGCCTAATAACCCCCACACAGGGAGTTAGGGCTGACACACATGGAACTGTCACTGCCAGGGGAGAGACACCTTTCCTCCAGCCATAACAGCTCCCTGCTGGGACTGGAGAAGAGGTATACTTTTCCAGCCCCAGTAGGGAATTGCCACAGCCAGGGGAGAGGCATGCTCCTCTGGCCCCAGCAGGGAGCTGTCGCAGCCAGTACAGAGGTGTGTCCCTTCAGCTCCAGCAGGGAGCTACCATGGCCAGGGGAGAGGCACCTTTTCAAAGTTCTCCTGCCCACCGTCCTCTGCAGCACATATCTGCCATAGCTCATCCCTTCTTCAGCCCAACCCAGCCTCATCAGAGCTGCACTAGCTGGCAGAAAGGCACCTCTCATCTGGCCCAGAGCTGCTTCAGTGAGAGAGTACTGGTGGGAGCCCTCTCTCCAGAGGGAGCCTGTACCCAAAACCCCTCACCCCCACCCCCATCCCAGATCCTGCACCCCTAGCCACAGCCTTCACCTCTGCACTCCAACCCTTCTGCTCCATCCCTGAGATCCTTTCCATATCTTTCTTCCCCAGCCCCACCCAGAGCCTGCACCCCCAGTCAGAGCCCTCATCTCCCCTAACCCTGAGCCTCCTCTTACACTCTGAAGCCCTCAGCTTCAGCCCTGCCACAGATTGTCCATATGCATAAAGAGTTTTGTTATGTGCACCAATATGGAGGTGATGTGTCGCACATCATCTCCATATTGGTGTAAATAACAACATTTATTCCACACATGGACATAAAAAATTTGAGGGAACATTGAAGGTATTCTGGCTCACTCAATGAGAATCCTTCAGAGGAAAATACATGTATAGGAACTGCAAGATCTTTGAGAGAATGAAGCATGTACTCTCCTCTACATTAGCTTTGCTCTGCTGGCCAGGATGGTATGAAATGTTCTTCTCACTTCTAATTCCTTTGGGCTCTTTATGTACTAAGACTGTGAGGCCTCATGACTGCATATACATTTAGTTCAAATGTGCAAGACCCCTTGACTAGCTCCACAAAGGGATTTAGGCACTTAACTGCCACTTCAGGGACCTAATTGAATAATGTAAATCTTTAAAATCTCTGCTTGGCTAGTGCCTCTGTTTATATCAGTAAAATCCATTTGATGCCTACATTTCTACCCATGGACACACACGAAGCTGCGTCCTGATGCTTGGCCTCTAATTCATGACTAACCTCTGGTTGGAGTCACAAACTCAGCATTCCCCCTGCATCTTGTTAGTGTGGTAGGTGTGCTCAGAGGCCACCTACTGATTGAACCTCACAAAATATTCAGTGTGCTGCCCCTTTACCTGATAGTCCAGTGGTTAGAGTAGTTACCCATGGCAATGTGGTAAATATGCACTCAAATCTCACCTCTGCTTGATGAGGAGCATGGTCTTAAACCTAGGTCTCTCCCCTCCTTGGTGAGTGCCCGAACCACTAGACTAGAGTCATTCTAATTCACAATCTCTCTGGCTCAATAGCTATTTAAATATTTGAGAGAGAGAGACCTACCCCAGAATTCTATAGTTTAGGGCTTTCTCCTAGGAAGTGAGGCCATGTCTATGCTACAGATAAGACTGAAGCAGCCGCAGTTGATCTTCCAGGGTTTGAATTAGTGGGTTTAGTGAAGACACGCTAATTTGAACTGGGAGGGTGCTCCCATCAATGCTGGTCATCCTGCTTATATGAGGAATAAGTTGGGAGGCGGAATTGAAGGGAGAGTGCGCTCCTTTTGACTTTTCGTAGTGTGGACGGCGCTAAAATTCAAGTTAAGATACTTCAACTTCAGCTATGCAATTGACGTAGCTAAAGTTGCATATCTTAATTAGAATTTATCCCCTAGTGTAGACCAGGGGTGAGAGATATGGGTTCAAATCCCTGCTCCACACCAGGAAAAAGAAAGATTTGCACCCATATCTCTCATATCCTAGGTCAGGGCTGTAACCACTGGGCTTGTGAAAAAAAGTTGATCTGGCTTAAGCACCTTAGCCCAGAATAAGGTTCACAGTTGTGAACCTCAAACAGAGGAAGGTACCTCTAGTAGGTGCCTAGCTCCTTTTTTGGGGGGGGGGGAGGGATGGGGTAACACTTTGGCTCTTCCCCTCTCCTTTGCATAGAGTTGCCAATTTTGATTGGACATACTTCATCATATAACATATTTCTTTAATTAAAGGCTAATCTTTAATTCTGGGAAACTCCAGGACAATCCTAGAGGATTGACAATCCTATTTCTTATTGGATGTCTGGGACAGCTAAGGGTGGCACGGGGTGGGGTGGGGGGCTTGTGAGACCCATCTCCAAATTTGCCTTAGTCCTCCCATAGCAAGCAATGTTATATGGCCAACAGCACAGGTGTAAGCCTGGGCAGGGTGTTGGGTGACCAAGAGCAGCCCCCAGCCCATGTCCCCATCAGCGAGGGCATGCCACCCAGGACAGGTATAGGGTCCAGAACTCCACACAGGGCTCAGAGTGACTCTCCATCCCCTTTGTGGCTCTATTCATTGTGCCCTCTGCCATGTCCTCCCCTTACTCTCTTGTACCTGCTACTTTTAGTCTATCCATTCTTTTTTTTTTTTAAGTTCTGTTTGAGAGAAATAAAGGAAAAAAAGAGGCAAAAATGCAATTTGATATTTCTTAACTCAATTTAATTTCAAGACAGATAAAAATATCTCTCTGATTGGTGGGACAGTGTCATCTACTTTAATGATCTTATGTTTCTACATTTGGTATAGAACTGTGAGATGCTAACTTGTTTGATTATTTTTATTTCTGTGAATGTATGTGTAAAATGGGTATTTTGAGGGTTAACTGATTAATATTAATGCAAAGTAATAGTGTAATTTTAAAAGTGTTGATGAACAGGTTAGCTTGCACATTAATAAAACAAGACTGTGAGAAAAGTGTTTTTAAACAGCATGTCAACATATTACTACCGTAATAAGATCACTACTCTAGTTAATCCATGCTGTCATTTTATCAGGGATTAGTTGTGCTTTTTGCCTGTCCATGCAGATTTGTTTCCAGCATTACAAGCCAGGAGCCTTGTTCCTAGTTTGTTGTCCTTGTTACTATTTACCCTGTTATCAAAAACTAGTGATTTGGGACTCCTTCAGATGATTACAATCTTACTATCATATCTGGACACCACCTGCAAAATTACCAATTACACCATTTCTGCTGCCATATGAAAGCATTTGCTTATTCAGGAAGATTTTTCTAGTTTATTTCTATCCAATATTGTGCTCTACATACACAATTAGTGTTGCATTGTTGAATAATTCTCAAGTCCTATGCAAATTCTTTATCAACTGTAGATTTACAGTGATTGAAGCTGGTCATGAGACAGTATTTATTCCTGAGGGTGGGTGGGTTCACCGTTTAAGGCTGTCATCTATCAGAATCATAATTCTTTTATTAACACACTCATATTTTTTTCTATTTTTAGCTGTTTAGTATGCAAACTTCATATTAAAGCATGAACGGTGTTATGTTTTAATAATCAGCTACTTCCCTGGTCTAACAACAATAAAAAAGATCACCTTCTTTCCACGTAAATCAGTAAGTAGTTAAGGCTCATGCTGTATCTAAGCTGATTTTTTTCTCCATTTTAAAAATAGAAAATGCTAGAGCTATCCTTCCCTTCCCCCACTGTGCACTCACTGGATTTCAGCGTTGTAGCTAGCCTTCTACAGTAAGTACAACAAGATCCTTTGTGAAAATCTGTAGGGGTAGAAAACAGTATTTAGAAATCCATCCGTGGATGTTCCTCAGAGTACAGAACCTGCACTAATGGTAAACAGACTCTGCAAGAGAAAAAAATAACTAATTATGATCACAAGTACTGCTATTCAGAGGACCTGCACTAACCAGAATCTCGTAAAAAGAAGCCTAGAAAGTATAGGGGAGTGTCCTGCAAAACGAAAAGCTTGCTGGGGTATTCTGACCAGCCAAGGTTAGTATAGCAGCCATTTCACAAGCTGACAGTGCACGAAAATATATCAAGCTGACTCAGTTTTTCAGCATGCTAACTTAAACTGAATTTTCAATAATCAGATTTGTAATTAAAATCATGCTTATAATTAATGATAGTGTATTACACTTGCATGGGTTACTACAGAGATAATGCAGCTTAATGTAATTTTTGGACTGTACGTTTTCTAATGTTGCAAACTCATCCACAGTATGTTTTCTTGTTTATCTGCCTTATTTGTAGCAAGGAAACAAAAGTCAAGGTAACTAAATGCTGAGAGCTGACTGTTAACAAGAGTCTCAGAGGGGCAGCTGTGTTGTTAGTCTGTAACTTTAAAAACAAAGAGTAATCTTGATCCGAAGAAGTGGAATTCAAGGGAATAAGTAACTATATGTTAAGAGAGGCTTGGAAGTAGCTAAGGAAACTTTTGGAATAAGTACAGGCAATGTAGAATCATTACATTTTTTAGTACAGATACTGAATAGAGTACATTGATTTTAGGAATTTTCCACAGATAATCTGTTCAAATGTAACCACAGACTAGACACTAACATTAAGAGAAAAATTATGAAAAGAAAAACAAAATTGAATGTAGAGGTGTTTAAAATTACCTGGACATAGACTGGGACATTTTGAGAAGGGATATCTTAAATAATAAGCCTGAGGATATGATGGGAATATTTTAGAAGTGTTTTGTTACATGATAGTTAAAGCAGAAATTAGAAAAATAAAACACTTACCAGAGATAGCCTGGATTAACACCTTTGGAGGAATAAACATGGTAGAGTATTTTTTTAAAATAGTAATCGTACTCTAATTACGATTAAAATGAGAAAAAAGGAGAATAAATACATCAACATTTAGCAGCATTGATTTTAGAAAAAAACAGCAAGTGTTTGATACAACAGTGTATATTAAAATAATAGAGAAAAAGGACACAGAGGTAAAAGGGAAAGTTTTGAGTTACATCCTAAAGGGTACATTTGGCATAAAAAAATTAAAACATAAAACACAGTTGTGAAGTAGGGCAAAATGTAAGAATACTTTAAATAGTGTTATGGTGATAACCTTCACTACTGTTGATATTGACAATTAAGATATATTCAAGAATACAAATAGCAGCGATTATACTAAAAAGAGCTTTAATTTCTTTAAGGGCAACAGCATAATCAAATAAATAAATAACAATAATAATGTTTTTTCAAATGTGGTACATGTGTAGAAACCTGGAAAAGGGAATTCAATATAGATATTTTGGACCAGGAATATAAACATTCATAGTTCAGGCCAACTGCACTTGTCCTCCCCCACTGGAGGCTGCTCAGCCATCACCTCTCTGGAGTAAACTCAGAGACCTGTGTGTCTCTGCCTTTTGACCAGAGTATTTTCAGGTGTTTAGTTGTTCAATCCTCACACAAGGATTTTTTCTGTGGTCACCAGTTCATAACAGCTTTCTCTCACAACTAGCTTCTCCATCAGTGAGGTTGTCCCTCCTTTATTTAGTTTGTGCCTTTAAAGAGTCCATGAATAGATAATCAGCCAGATAATTAGGCTTCTCTCCAACCTGCTGCTTCAAAAGGATGGCTCTGGAAGTGAGTAATTTGCATTCCCTTCTTCCAAAGTATTTCCTAAAAATTCACCTCAACTGGAAGTTGTCTTCTCTGCTCCATTGTTTTTTAGAGTCCTTTGAAGCAGGTAACAGGTTGTAGTTTTTACATTAGTTCTGTTTCTCCTTTAAAAAGCTACATCCCATCCCATGATAATACTTAAACATTTGCATTTTAATGCAGTGATCTCCTAAGATACTTATATGATGCTGACTGATGAGCTCAGGCCAGAGACATAGGCAAAAAGGAGACATCTACACGGCTCCTTTTTGTGCAAAAGCCTTTTGTGCAAAAACGGCTGCTAATTAATTATGCAAATGAAGTACGGTGATATTCCATGCCACGCTTCATTTGCATAAGCTTTTCTGGAAGAAGGCTACAGTATAGCTGTAGCCTAAGGGGGAATATGATAGCAGTCTATAAAATCATGACTGGTATGGAGAAAGTGAATAAGATAAAGTTATTTACTTGTTCCCATAACATAAGAACTAAGGGTCACCAAATTAAATTAATAGGTAGCAGGTTTCAAACAAACAAAAGGAAGTACTTCTTCATGCAACACACTGTCAACCCATGGAATTCCTTTCCAGAGGATGTTGAAGGCCAGGGCTTTAACGGGGTTAAAAAAAAGAGCTAGATAAATTCATGGAGGATAGGTCCATCAATGACTATTAGCCAGGATAGGTAGGAATGGTGCTCCTAGCCTCAGTTTGTCAGAACCTGGCAATGGGAAACAGGGGTGAGGACACGTGATGATTACCTGTTCTGTTCATTCCCTCTCAGAGCACCTAGCATTGTTCACTGTCAGTGGACAGGATACTGGGTTAAATGGACCTTTGGTCTTACCCAGTATGGCTGTTCTTATATTCTTATCTTATGTTCAGTTATTCTGTCCTGTTAGAATACAAATGATCCAGGGATGAACAATTTTCTCCTTGAGTCCATGCATACTGCTTCTCACAGAAAACAAGCTGACTGGGTCAGTATGCACTTAGGCTCTTTCTTTCATTGGCAGAGACAGAAGCACATTAAAAGTCTTTGATCTCTGATCATCATATGACCACTTGCCTTCAAATGCAGTGTTAAAGTTCTTCATTTGCATTACACAAGACTTCTTTCTCATTTGCCAAGTTAATTATGTTTGCTATTACATTATAACAGGATATAGATAAGTGAAAATAATGTATGTAACATCCCATTAGTTTTTATGAAGTTTAAACACCAAATATGTTCTTATACATTTAACAATCACCTTTTTCTATACAGTACATATGTGGATTGGTCTCATTTTCAGCAATGCTTTTGTAAGTGTTCAGTGAGGCCTAGGGCTTTAGCATGAGCTAACACCTGGTTTGCTAGTGTCACACTGTTTATAAATTATATAGCCTACTTATACTTTTTCTGTGCTCTTATGCTGTACTATCTTCTACTAAATTTATGGACACCACTTATCTATTGATAAACCGGGATTTTTTAAAGTGTTTAACATTGGCTTAACAGTTTGGATCCAAAAGTGGAAGGTGCTCTTTTCTCTTGGTAAATTTGGGTAGAGATGATGTCTTGGAAAACAATAGTGCTAGAGAGATGTCATACTAAGATAGAAGAAGTCTTAAAAGAATAACTAATCTTATGAGAAGTCAATCATTATAGGTTATTTGATATTGTGAGATTTCCACCACTCAGTGCAGTTTTGTAAGAATAGCACTGTCATATCAATACTTGAAACGTAGCCCTAATTTGGTCTTCATCCTGAACCCCAAACACTTCTTCTTTGGATCATCTTTAGGTAAGTTAGTGTGTGAGTCCTGGGTGGTGTTGGTGCCTTGTGATATACAGGCGGGACATAATTTTTTATGTCCATATGCGGAATCCTCCATTCAGGTACATATAACAAAATTCATTCTGCACATGGATGATCTGTGGCATGAGTGGGACAGAGGAGTTAGAGTGAGGAGAGGACTCAGGGTGGGGTGAGGGGTCAGGGGCGGCAGGTTTGTATAATTTTTGGTGGTGCCCCATTAGCCACCCTCTCGACCCCTGTTAACCATACCCCGACCCCCATTAGCCACGCCCCTTCGCCCCCATTAACCACACCCCCTGACCCGCATTAACCAGGCCTCTGGAGGTAACACACTTAGGGCAAGATGGACACATGACCAGAAGTAAAAGGTGTCACGTCACCCCTCTCAAAGGACTTTTCCCACCATCCTCCTACCAACAGGGATTAGTTTGGCCCCCACCAAACCCCCCCTCATGCAACTATCCTGCAATTGCATTAACCCAATGTGTGTGACATTAACTCGGGGGCAGAGAGGCTGGGGGAAGTGTTCCCTCTAAGGCTATGTCTACACTCGAGGCTTCTTGCGCAAGTACAGCCATTCTTATGCAAGAACCCACAGAGTATCCACAATGCCCACCTGCTCTGGCGCAAGGAAATTTACAGTACGGCGTGGTAAGAGAGGGCATCTTGCGCAAGAGCTACGCTCTTTTCTAACAGGTGTAAGCTCTCTTGTGCAAGAGGGACGTGTGGAGGCTCAGCAGGGATTTATTGCGCAAGAAACCCCTATGGCTAAAATGGCCATCAGAGCTTTCTTGCGCAAGAGAGCATCCACACTGCCATGGATGCTCTTGCGCAAAAGCACAGCTCGCACATGGCAGTGTGGACGTGTTCTTGCACAAGACTTCTTGCATAAGAACCCTTGCGCAAGATGTTCTTGCGTAAGAAGCCGCCAGTGTAGACATAGCCTAAGAGTTTCCTCCCATGAGCAGAATGAATTTTGTGTTGTGCACCAGTACTGAGTTCATGGGGCTTGTTTGGATGTGCCACTGTGGCACCCAAGTTATTAATAAATATTTTATAAACCTTTACCTTTTCTCTCTGCTGCCATGTCTCCTCCCCTTGCTCCATCAGCTCCCCTGGTGCCTACTGCCCCCCAACTCCTCACCCTCCTCTGCTGTCCTGACTCCTGCCCTTCTCACTGCCCTCAGCCCTCCTGCGACCTGCCCCCCTCCACCAGCCCTTCTCTGCCCCGTGTCCACTCTTCAGTAGCCCCACTCTGATCATGTGAGCTATCCCTCCTCATCCCCTCATCCCACACCTCCCTCTACACACCTGCCCTGCCTCTCTCCTCTGGTGCTGGTCCCTCCCCTGCAGGTGTCTGCCCTTCTGCTTCACCCCCAGAAACCCCTGGCACCTGCACCTTCCCTTAGCCCTGCACCCTCCTGGTGCCTCCCCTTCCCTTACTGCCCCTGGCCCCTTTGCCCTCTTTTTCCCTGATGCCCACCCCTCACCACTCTCTGCCCCCATTCCCCTCATGCCCCTCTGTGCCCTCACACGACTTGCTCCATCCCCACCTTTCTCATGCCCACCCCTTCTTTCAAGCCTTCTCCCAGCACCTCCCCTCCTCTCTAGCCCCCAATGCCCTTACTCTGCCTCTCCCAGCATCACCCTGTCCCCCTCCCACTGACACCTCCCCTCCTGCCCTTTTCCTCATTGTCTGCACTTGGCCCCTGGCATTTGTCTCTCCTCCACTCTGTCCCTTGGTGTCTTCCCCTTTCTTCCCCCTCCCCTCCACCCAAGCCCCTTCCTCTCCCACCTTCCCCTATTTTCCCCTCCCCCTCCACCCTTCCTCCCCTCCCCTCCGCACAAGCCCTTTTCTCCCCCTTCCCCTTACCTTACCTTTCTCCTCCCCTTACATTCTGCCTTCCACTTTGCAGGGCTGGAGTCTGTGCTTGGGCCCCAGAAGTCCCCCGGACTCCGAACCCGGAGCTAGGCTGCGTGGCGCAATGCTGCACTGAGCAGTTTTAAAGTCCCGGGCTGTGATGTCACGTCATGCCCAGGCGTCTCCCCGCTCACCTGTAAACGCTGCGCATGGCAGCAGCAACCAGCAGCGCTCGCCGGCAAGGGGGAGCCGGACTGAAAGCTGCGCACGGCAGAGCCGGGACAGGGCCAGGGGGGACGCTCTGGGGCCGGGGTGGGAGGACGTGCAGGGGGGCTGGCAGGTGGGGGCCAGGGCCCGCTCGAGGCAGGCTCGGGGGAGAGACCCAGCTCCAAATATTGGTGGAGCAGGGCCCCCGGCTCTGAATATTGCTGGAGCATGGGCACCATGAGCCCATATAACTCGCCCGCCCATGGGATACTGCATTCTTCAGATTACATATGGTCTTTGAGAAGTGAGCAAGAAACAGTAAAATTTGCAGGCTATCCCATCAAAGTGAATCTCTTATGGACAAAGCACAGAAACTTGGTTTGGTCTGTATAAGAAAGTTTTATATAGAATGTCTGGATAGTCTACATGAGGATTAAGAGGAATCCATTACATTGCCCGTACTAGGAAGGACCAGTAGGTATTAATGGGGAAGAAAGGATAGTCTTGGTGGTTAAGGCATAGAAATGGAGGTCAAAAGACCTATTCTTTTTTGGCTTTTACAGTCCTCTGGTTTGATTTTGGACAAACTAGTCAATCTCTCGATGTCTGTTTAACTCTTGGTTTGGGATACATGGAGTATGGGTACAGGAGGGGGGCAGAGGGTTGGAGGAGGGAGGGGCTGGGGTGCCAGAGGCAAGCTCTAGCTGGGAGACCTTATCTGCCTGGCCCCCCACCAGCAACCCTGCAGGTTGCTTAACCAGGGCCCCTGCCTTTGGGCCATGTTTGCTGCTGCGAACACTGGGGGATAAGGAGGGAGGGGCACTTCATATGCTGCCTGTCCTGCAAACAGAAAGCTGCTATTGGCCAGAAACTGGCAATGGGAACTACTGGGGGCAGGTGCTGTGTGAGAAGCCTTTCGCCCCCTCACCTGCACTCTCAGCATTCACAGAAGCACATGGCCCTGCAGCAGTCAGCTTTCCTGAGTGCAGAGTGGAGGTGGGCCAGGCAAGGAGCTGGCTGAGGTTCCTTTGGGTACTACTTTATTGCCAATAATCATAATGATAATTTTTGAATCAGGCCACAGTGGCTAACTAGGTTTTTTTTTCAAGCTTTGATATGTGAAAGGATTTTAATTCATTTCCTTAAAAAGTCAATATGCTTGGTTAATTCAAAGTTGGAAAAAATAACACTAAAAGTAGCTCAAAATGCAATATAAACATCTAATAATTAAGAATTTCTACCAGTCAGTAGTGAGCAGCAAGAAGACAGCCAAAAGGGGGAGAAAAAAACACAAAAACACCATCCTGTTTTTCTCACTGATGAGAACAACATTTGACTCAAGTTCACAAACTAGCAGCAATGTTATTTACTTTTAAAAGTAGTATTGCAATATAATAAAGCAGTCTGTGTGATCACTGCCTATATCCCTACTCATGAGGCTATATATTTATAATGAGTTGAGAGGATACCTGTAAAATAATTTATTTTCATAAGTTCACCTCATTCTACAAGGTAAAAGATGGATAATTAAGGCTTGATTTTATAGTCCTTGTTCAGGCAACGTTTCCATTGATTTCCTTTAGAATTTCACTTGTGTAGAGATTTCAGGATCAAAAACAATAGAAAGCAATTAATATTCCCAATATGTTAACTTTTTCATATAGCTATTTTAAATGGAAGGTGCTGCTTTTTAATAAGAAAATAAGTGGGTTATTATGGTCACCTAAGCTGATGCCTTCAAATTGTGTTTACCTCATAGGTTTTAGAGGTGAAAGTTCATATTACAAGGAGCTGCTGATCTCCTTCCAAACATGGCTGAGGTGTATTAATATTGGCCCCAGCTAGTGGGGACAGATTTTTATTTTCACACAGAAGGAAATGAGTAGAATTTATAATTTCAGTTGGCTGGATGTGCCATGGGGAGATGGAGATTTAGGTATTGTATGAATTTTTGTAATAATTATTTGTAGTCTTTAATAATATGAATTCTTTTCTACCTTATTGCTGCTGTGATTACAGAACAGCATAGGCTGCTGTTCCTGTAAATTATATACCAGATGTCTTGGAACTAGTGCTATTTCTAAATATAGTGAGAGGCAATCTGTGTTTAGCATAAAAAAAGACCACAACATAGAGACCTGATAGATTGTTTTTGAAGAGACCCTATTTGCTAATATTGCTCTTTGATGGCATTATGAATAAGTACATTTATTAATATTCTTAACGCTTTCTAGATAGCAGAAACTGCAAGACTGGAAATCATCAGAAAACAAAGAGATAAATAAGTTAGAATGTTGCTTTTTATAGCCATCTTTGGATATTTTATTTGGAAAGCTCCATTTTGTTGAGTTGATCGTGATTTGGAGTCTGTTTCTGTTCCCATTGTACTTAAAGACAAACTCCTATTGATTTCAATGGAAGCAGAAGCAAATCCTTCGACAGTGGTAGAATTTTCCTAAACTTCATTTGCATAGAATATTTCTGTAGTAATTTTAATATCTGTATGCTGTTTATAATAATGGAAGCAATCACATAACTAAGCACTCTATATTTAATGGGTTTAGCAGAAGCAATCAGCTGCTGGATTTCACTGATCTTGTGGGCAGCAACTGAGGGAGGGGCTAAGTACAAAATAGAACTTGGAATGCAATCTAGTATCATTTGATTCTCACATGTCACTGCAGTAATGACATTAGCAGGCAGTTTCCTGAGCAATTCAGAGTGCACATGTGAAGGAGGCAGGCAAGGGAAGCAAAGAAGGGAGTAAACATGGATTGCAGAAAGAAACTCTGCCTGCATATCCCTCCTCTTTTGTATCTAGCTGTAAATCTAAAATGTCCATAGCACCAGCAATCAATCAGAAATCTCTTAGAAGACTTTTAGGATGTTTCTGTGCTTTGTGTAATGTGCCATTTAATCTGATTTTTTTCTACAGTACTGCAGTATTTTTTTCTTTCATCTTAAATTGGCAATGGAATAGGCTACCAAAAGAGAGTAGAGATTTTTTTTCAGTGGAGATATAAGGTCACTTTTGAAAGCAGGCTCCTAATTTTTCTTGTAGAATCATTTGCAGCTACAAGAAGATAACTTTTACTCACTACCTGTTTTGTGGGCATAGACATTGTTTGAGATCTTCATTCACTTTTCAGATTTTCAAACGTGATGGTAATATTGTGTACCCTATTTTAAATATCTTACAAGGGCTTGATTTGAAGGGGTGAATGGCCAGCACTTTCTGAAAATCAGAAATCTTCAAAGAGTTCCCAGTTTGTTACCATAAAGTTATATCACCTACAATCACTAGTAACCTTTTTTTAACTCTTGGCTATTGTCACTAAAACTAAGAATTGCAAAATGTGCTTAACCTTAATCAAATAATATATAGAAAGGGCACATAATACCAATTATAGCAAATAATCCAAAATGAATAACAGAATATGGCTATCTTAATAGGAAGATTCAGACGGGTAGCCGAGTTAGTCTGTAACAGGAAAAACTTAAAAAACAACCAATAGTCTAGTAGCACTTTAAAGACTAACAAAACATGTAGATGGTATCATGAGCTTTCGTGGGCACAGCCCACTTCTTCAGATGACCAAAGTGTTGGAAGTCCAGATCCAAGAAGAAAGAAAGAAAGAAAGAAACATAGTAGCTCAAACCTGTGGTCCATGGATAAGATACTATCTCAGATAGTGGCTAGCACCACATAAAAAAAAAAAGTTCAAGAAGCTCCACAGTAGGTGAATGTTAAATAGAGGATTCTCTTCCTAATCTGTATGGGTATGTCTATACTTGCACCCTCTTTCAAGAGAGGGATGAAAATGAAGACATTCGAAATTGCAAATGAAGCCAGGATTTAAATATCCTGCGCTTAATTTGCATAGTTGCGTTATGGCGCTATTTTGAAATAACAGACACTGTTAAGACGCGGTTATTTCGAGAGAAAACCCTTCTCTCAAAATAACCCTTATTCCTCATACAGGGTATGTCTACACTACAGCGTTATTTCGAAATATCTTATTTCGAAATAGTTATTTCGAAATAGCTTATTTAGAAATAACATGCCTAGACACAAAATGCAATTTGAAATAGCGTTTTGATATTTCAAAATAGCATGTCCACACTGATTGGATGCTGAATCACATTTAAGGCCAGCTGGAACCGGTTCTGGCAGGGCATCAGGTCAGGAGTTACCTTGTGTGGCTGCTGCCTGAGGCTATCTGAAGCCTGTGCTTAAAGGGACCCTCCCAGACAGCCAGTTCTCAGATTTCCCTGCTTGCTTGCCTACCTCGCTGAGGGACAGCAAAGCATTTTTTTCTCTGCGTGCTCTGGTTGCCCTCACTCAGGACACCACAGCACTCTGCAGCATGGAGCCGGAGCTTCCCTGGGCACTCTGGTGCTTCTCGTGGATGCGTTGCTGCGAGCCTGGCTGCACTTTCTGCAGGCTGCCATCCGGGAGGTCCATTGGGGGGTTGTCAGGATCCAGAAGGCCCTGCTGGAGAGCTTCCACCTTGAGGAGCACTAAGAACCTCCTTGGTGTGCCCCACTGGGGGCTTGTGCCTCATTCCTCCCTCACATCCTTCCACTTACCCCTCCCTAGCCCTCCTTCCTGCTGTACAATAAAAGACACGTGTTCATTACAACAAAGTCTCTTTATTGAACAAAATGGGTGTGGGGGGGGAATGAAACTGAGGTGAGACTGGGGAAAGAAGATGGGAGGGGGAGGAGGGACGGTTGGAGAGTGGAGGGGGAAACCTGGGAAGAGGGAGCTGGCAGGGGGAAGGCAAAGGGAGGAAGGGGGAGGAGAAGCTCAGGGCTCAGGGTTGGGGGTCTCGCCAGCCCAACTGTCTCCCAGCACTGCAGGTGCGGGGGCCTCGGCATCCCCAGTGGTGTGGGGAGGGTGTGGAGAAAGAAGCGGGAGGGGGAGAAGGAGTGGGATGAAGAGCGGTAGCTGGGGAGCCAACAGGGGCTGGAGCGGCAGGAGGCTGCAAGCTCTGCACCAGGGTCTGCAGGTGCTCATGGATGGCACGGCCCTGGGCAAGCTGTTTCCGCCGGAGCTGCAGGTCTCCTGCTGGTAACCCTCCACTGCACGGGTGGGCCTGTGGAGTTCTTGGGTGCAAGAGGATGTCCTTGGTGGTGTGGTACGCCCTGCACTGCAGCTGGTGCGGCTGTGGAGAAACAAGAGAAGTGGTCAGTTATCCCTGGGGACACAGTGGGTGAAACCCAGCCCCCCTTTGCAAGGCGAGGACGACAGTTCTCTGCACCATCAGAGACGATGTGCTTGCACAGAGGCCATGTTTGGGATGTCCTGCTATCCCTGGGAGTGGGAGCTGCCCCAGGACTGCACCCATGCCCCTGTGCTGTATATAGTGTGTGGGGGGAGATGTCCCCTGCCTCTGTGTAGAGGGGGCTTGTGGAGGGAGGGCATCCTGCTGTGTCCCATCCCGGGGACAGGAGCATGTCATGTCTTTTCACACATGATTGTGGCTAACAGGCCAAGGCCCCTGTGTGGCAGCCAGCTGGGGCCACGTGCCCAGGGGTGGCACAGCATGTGCTCGCAAGTGCACAGGTTGCTGCATGATCTCTGGTCAGCAAGGCCCACCCGCACTGTCCCTGGTCTCCCTTTCTCCCCCCCATAAGGGGACAGTGATGGCACTCACATGTTGTTGCCTCCCCGGATGACACTGGCGACAGGTCCGCTGGGGTGGCTCGGAGGTCCTGGCTGCACGGCATGCTCCCTCCAGGCTCCTGGCCCTCCTCCTCCTCCTCCTCCGTGCCCTGGTCAGGGCCCTCTGCCTCAGGGTCGATGACCACCTGGGGGGCACAGACCGTCCCCTCCCCAGGATGAAATCCAGGGCATCAAAATAGGGGCAGCTCTCTGGGTCTGCCCCTGGTTGGGAGCTGCCCCCTGTGGCCCTGGCATAGGCCTGCCACAGCTCCTTAATTTTCATCCAAACCTGCTCCTGGGTTCGGATGTGGCCTTTGGTGGCAAGGCTGGCAGCCATCCTGCTGTAGATGGCCATGTTCCTCTGTCTAGTGTGGAGATCATGGATGTTGGAGGCATCCCCCCAAACCTCAATGATCTTCGCACTGGACCAGGAAGGTGCCCACCTTCTCCGGCCTCTGGCAGGCTCCTGGGAGCTGGGGGGACTGGGCCTGGGGAGCGGTGGAGGGCTGGCTGGCACTGGCTGCCTGGCTCATGCTGGGGCCACTGGGTCGGGGCAGTGAATACTGGCTCTGGGCTGGCAGACCTGGAGCTGGCACAGACACTATGGCCAGACTCTACCCCTTTAAGAGCTCCGGGGAGGGGAGGAGGAGAGGAGTTTTCCTGGCTGGGGCCAGAGTGGCCAGTAGGGCACCCTGGGTAGGGCTGGAGGCCCCCTATTTCAAAATAGCCCCTATTCCACGTCTACACAGCGCTTATTTCAAAATAGCAATTTCCGAAATAGGCACTATTCCTCATGGAATGAGGTTTACCAAGTTTGAAATAAGCCCTCCGCTATTTCAAATGAATTTCAAAATAGCAGTTGGCTTGTGTAGACGCTAGTATAGTTATTTTGAAATAACGGCTGTTATTTCAAAATAACTTTGCTGTGTAGACATAACCAGGGCTCGCCGAGCGGCAGTGAGCCCCGCTCGCCAGCCGCGCGGTTCTGTGCTCTGCGCATGCGCAGATCGTTCTGCGCATGCGCAGATCGCTCTGCGCTGGCTCTTCCGGGGTGTAATCTACTCACCACGGGCGAGTAGATTACGTTGTTTGTCGAGCCCTGGACATAACCACAATGAGGTTTACCAGTTATTTCGAAAGAAGGGTTTTCTCTCGAAATAACCGTGTCTTAACAGCGGCTGTTATTTCGAAATAGCGCTATTTTGACATAGTGCCATAACGCAAATATGCAAATGAAGCGCAGGATATTTAAATCCTGCCTTCATTTGCAATTTTGAATGTCTTCATTTGCATCCCTCTCTCGAAAGAAGGTGCAAGTGTAGACATATCCTCTGAGTTCAAGACACACTAAAGATCTGATGCATGAAGTTTTATATGTAAAATTTTGTTTTTTAGTATTTATTAATATAATTCAGTATTCTTGCTATCAATTTAAAAGTCCAATTTCTTTTTGAATCTAGCTGAGTTCTTGGTCTCAGTAATACCATGTGGCAGAGGGTTCCACAGTCTAATCGTGTGTGGGATGAAAAATATTTCCTTTTATCAGTTTTGAATTATTCACACTTTAGTTTCATTAAATCAATGTCCCTTGGCTCTCTTGAGAGGAAAACAGAAACTCTGCATCTGCTTTCTCTGTACCACTCGCTTCATATGCTTCTATTATGTCCCTGCTTATTCATCTTTTTAATGCAAGCAATCTCAGTCTTTTCAATCTCTCTTCATATGAGTGTTTTTCAGGGCTGTAATCATTCTTATTACACATCACATTGCCCTCGAAACTGCAATATCCTTTTGAGAGGTTGATAAGTATTGCAGACAGTATTCCAGATGAGGCCACATTATTTATTAATACAATGACATTATATTTTTCATATTATTTTCCACTCCATTACTTATGTATCCTACTACTTTTGTTGCCTTATTTTTTCCACAACTGCACATTGAGACTAAGGCTATGTCTAAACGATGGACCTCACAGTAGTACAGCTATATCACTGCAGCTATGCTTCTGTAAGGTCTCCTTTGTAGCCACTCTATGCCAGCAGAAGAGAGCTCTTTCCACTGGAATAATTAAACCACTCTCAAAGAGCAGCAGTAGCTATGGTGGTAGAGCATCTCCCACTGACACACTACTGTCCAAACGTATGTCCTTCAGCGAGTGTGTTTTTCACACCCCTGACCAACAACAATACTAGTAGACAAAGCAAAGGTCTTCATTGATTAGTCCATACTGATACTGATCCCTTGCCTAGGGAGATTGTGGGATTTCCATCACTGGAGATATTTAACAGCAGGTTAGACAGACATCTATCAGGGATGGTCTAAATAGTGCTTGGGCCCGCCATGAGGGCTGGGGACTGGACTTGATGATCCCTTCTAGTTCTAGAATTTTATGAGTCTAAGTCGCTTCCTAAATTGATACAGTTAACTTAGAACCCAGTAAGGTTTATCAGCAGCTTGTATTACTTTCCTGTAATGTGTATTGCTTTGCATATTATCAACTTTCAGTTTCATAGGTTGCCAATTCACTAAGCTTGTGTAGAGCCCTGTGAAATTTGTAGAAGCTTCTTATTTAAGACAGACACCATTAACTGGTCAGCTTGATGAAAAATATGTCTGGAATATATCTGATGCTGTACAGTAATATTACAAAACCTTGTATCTAGAAATTCTTGTTCTCCTTTCTCATACAATTAATCCCACTAACAATTTTATCACCCAGAAAAGAAATCAGAGGGAGAACTGACAGAGCAAAAAACTGTGATAGGGAGAGGGAATTCTGTTTCCTACATGCAGTAAACTTTCTCTGGTTTCATAACTAAACAAATCCATAGTTTGCATTGAAGGTTCACTGCAATTCACATTGATTGCAATACTCTCTGCGTAGTTCCAGCATCTATTTAATAAAACCAATCAATCAAGGGATTATTATTAAGTGACAATGACATGGTACTCTATCTGACTCCATATGCTGAACATACTTGCTATTGTGGCATTCCAGCATCAGTAAGCTTATGCAGTAAGAAAACGGGATTGAAAATCAAACTTAAATTTCCTGAAAGATGCTGCAGAATAAAGACCAAAACCTACACCTAGCCTCCACCCCAGAGGCTATTAGACAGAAAAGAATCCTCTCCCTATGTTGTAGGTGCCTGCAATGTTGCTGCAGGCTAATAGTTACATGAACATTCTGCAGCTCTCCTTAAGCCAACACCCTCTTACAGAAGCAAGCAGCTAAGGATCCACAAAAAAGTGTAGAAGGATTTTACCGAGCCCCTCAAATCTTGTCTCCTAACTCCGGTCATCTGAAGAAGTGGGCTGTGCCCACGAAAGCTCATGATACCATCTGCATGTTTTGTTAGTCTATAAAGTGTGACCAGACCATTTGTTGTTTTTTAAGTTTATCCTTACAGACTAACTCGGCTACCCCCTGAAGAAGTGAACCAGTTCTACTGCCAGAACTCTTTGTGGCTGTGGAAGTGAGGGATGGATTTGCCCCTAAGTCAGGAATCTGCCTTTTTTCAGTAAGAATATGAGCATGATTTTCACAGAACCCTCAAGCTGTGCAATATCTCCAAGTTATACATATAAAAGGGAAAGTTGGTTCTCAAATATTTCTTCCCATTTACAAACAAAGGGACAATTTCCACTTCTCTCTTCAACCACATGGGCTAAGATACAGTTGAACTGGTGTATTTGTGCTGGAAGAGGCAAACAAGTAGCTTTGAGAGCTTGTGCCAGGGATTCTCATGACTGGTATACTGGAGAGTCCAACTTTCTGGGATTCTCAAAAGTCTATGCAGTTGAGTAGAACCCTGTAGAAAAGAGTCACAAAAGACCTGGGCACACTTTTGTCTCCAATAAACGATGCAGAGTGGTTCTGTGGCCTGAGACGGAAGCTAGATTTACTTTCCAAGCCCCATAAAATATCTTTGTATCAAGAAGCATAAATCCTTGGATTTCATCCAGGGAGGAGGGCTTAGCCCTAAAAGCCTATTTTTACCATGGGAACCCTTTAACAGGGATTTACATGCAGATTTCATGGGGGAAGTGGAGGTTGGAGGATATAGATTGGTTTTTGTCAGCCATGGACATTTAGGGTTATTTTTTGTTTTAGAACAGCTATTCCTTTTTTTTTTTTTTCCTTCCAGGAATGTGTTTGAAGGCAAGTGTGATTAAGGTTACCATCTTTCTGACTGCAGAAAACCAAACATCCTTGTTCTATCTCTTTCTCAAGACCCCATCCCTGCCCCATTCATTCTCCAAGGCTCTGTCTCCCACTGCATCCCCCCACCTGTCACTTGCTCTCTCCCACCCTTGTCCACATGCTCATTTTCACCTGGCTGAAGCAAGGAATTGGGATTCAGCAGGGAGGCGATCTCGACTAGGGTGTGTGTGCAGGCTCTAGGATAGGGACAGATATGAGAGGTTTGGTGAAGGAGGGGGTTCAAAGTTGGGGCAGGAGGTTTAGAGCGTTGTTTTTGGTGGGGAGTTTGGATGTGGGATGAGGTTCTGACTTGGGGCAGGGGATTCGGCATGCGGGCTCAAACCTTACCTTAGGTAGCTCCCAGTCAGTGGCGTAGTAGGGCTAAGGCAAGCTCCCTGCCTGCCCAGCTAACTCATCCAGCCCTTAGGTGGAGGTGTGGTCAAGTGGCTCTGTGCAGTGCATGCTGCTTGCAGTTCCCATTGACTGGGGCTTCTGGCCAACGGTGCTATGGTGGCGGTGCTGGGGGTGATGTGCAGAGCTTCCTTGGCCACCCCTCTGTCTAGGAGCCAAAGGGAAATGCCAGCTGCTTCTGCGAGGTGCATGGAGCCAGGACAGACAGTAAGCATGCCTTAGCCCCCAGGGCTGGCCTGAGCCATTTTGGCGCCCCGGGCCCTGGGCGGGCGGCGCTGCCCCGGGCGCACGGTGCATGCGCGGGCCCACCCCCAGGGCACGTGGGCCCACCCCCAGGGCGCGTGGGCCCACCCCCAGGCGCACGTCGCATGCGCAAGCCTGCCCCCCCGGGGCCCGCGGGCCCGTCCCTGGGCACACGGCGCATGCCTCCCCCGGGGTGCGCGGGCCCGCCTCCAGATGCATGGCGCATGCGGAGTGCATGGGCGGGCGCACGGCGCATGCGCTGCCCAGCCACCACCGCTGGCGCGCAGCCCGGTGCCTCCCGGGCGGGCCGCACCTGGCTGTGCAGGGCCCCGTGGCCGTGGGGAGAAGGGAACTGCGGGGGTTAACGCAGCCCCTGCCCCGGGCGGCCACTGCAGCCCGCCAGGAGCCGGGCGTGTGGCGCCTGATGGCAGCTATAAGGGGTGCCGCGCGACCTTTACAGCTGCCATCAGGCACCCTGCATCGGTTGGCGCTCCAGGCAGCTGCCTGGCTCACCCACCCCTTAGTCCGGCCCTGTTAGCCCCGCTGTGCCACTGACTGGACTTTTAATTGTCAGGTTAACAGTGCTGACCTGCAATTCCGGTTGAAAACTGGATGTTTGGGAATCCTATGTGTGATCAACATTTTTGCATCAGATATTGAATCCAATATGTTTGTGTGTCTTGTTGAAGCTGGTAGATTTTGAAATGCCTACTACAACACCAAGTACTATACTTTTTATAGAAAATTATAAAAGACTCTGGTAGTCAAACATCATGAATATTGCTGAAGTAGTTAAAATGCATTAATAAAAAAACCCACATAGAATCTCTTTCTCCTTTCATACCACAGAATTATTCAGTGTAGATGTTTAATATTAGTAATGTAGCCTGTCTGTCCTGTGTTCAGAAAGAATACATGTATTTAAGACGCTTAGTTCAAAAAGAGACTACGTCATTTCACAGAATCTTTGAGTTCATTTTTTCCTTAACCACCTCTGCTTTTCTTCTGTGCATTCTAAGAAAAGTCTAATTGCTGTAATTTTTTTCAATAAATATTTTTATTCTGTAGGTTCTTGGGCAGATCGTTCACCACTGCATGAGGCAGCCAGCCAAGGACGTCTCCTTTCTCTAAAAACTTTACTGTCACAGGTAAATGCCAATGTGGTTCTTAAAACATTTTCCTATTGCATCTTATTTAATGACAACCCAATAAAAGGTAAATTTGACCTGATTATCTGTTACCCTTTCCATGTGAATAATGCTGAAATATTTTTATTTGGGAGCTTCCGATCCTGTAAAATGTAAAGACATCCCAAGATACTTTTCCACTGGCTTTTAAAACATTTTCTAAAATGTACATTTTGTGAAGGCTTGATAGATTAAACCTGTAAAAACTGTTTGCTTGCAAATGTTGTTACTCCTTTAGGATTGTTCCTAAGGACTAGAATGATGCTACCTATTTATTTTAATAAAAAAAAAGGCAGTAACACACTTATTTTGGAGAATTAAGGAAGACTGGTGTCTTACAAACACAGTGCATCCTGGGTGGTACAATTTAGGTACCAGCCCTTACTCAGAGCTGTGCCTACAGCCACATAACCATAAATCAGCATATTTGCCCTGACTTCTCTCCTCAGCTGATATAAACTGATATCATTGCATTGGTTTCAATATAGCTATATCAACTTCCACCAGCTGAATTTATAGCCCTTACTGTGGGAGAAAGGATTAGTGTATGCTAAATAAAGCAATCATCCTGTCTACTGACCAGGAAAAGGACTTTGGCATTCTTAAGGAAAATTCATTGAAAATATCAGCCCAGTACACTGCAGCAATAAAAAAATACACCAAATATTAGTTTGTAGTAGCAAAGGGATAAAGTAAAATCAGGAGTTTTACTGTTATTGCAACAGCAAACCTGCTATTTGGCAGTTATTTTAATATGGTCTCAAATAAGAGCCCTTTGTGGAATACTGGTAAATGGCATTACAAAAAGTATTTAGTGTAAGCCAATGTAGTATTTTGTTGATGATACAAAGTTGGCTTCAGTGTAGCATCATCAACACAACGTTGGATTGGAATATTATACACAAAGATCAGGATGACTGAAGACAGGAGTCACAAAAATAGGATGAAATTCAATAGATCATGCACCTAAGATGTAATCAGAAGAACTTCTGCTGCACGTTGCGGGGTGGGGGGGGAGGGAGCGAAGAGGGCGCATCATTTGGAAGCAATGTAGGTGAGAGATGTGAGTGTGGGGATCTATTATAGATGACTATGAGCCCCCAATGTAATGTAGCTATGAAAAAGATAAATGCGATCCTCAGATGTATCAGATGAAGCATTCCCAGTAGAAACAGAAGTTTTAATGTAACTGAACAAAGCAATATAAAATCTCATTTTGGAAAACTGTATAATCGTGGTCACCCATATTCAGGAAAGAGAAATTCACATTGTAACAAGTGCAGTGAAGAGAGACAAAGATGATCAAGGGAACAGAGGGCCTATCATATGACAGGAAACTGGAAGAGCTTGATTTTTTTAGTCTAGTAGCAAAAAGCAGTTTAAAAGGAAATATAATTGCTTTCCATAAATGCATCAGAAGGGTGAATATGGGGGTGGGGAATAGAAGCTATTTATGCCACATTGGTGGCATAAAAACAAATGGATATAAGGAGCACATGAACAAACTCATGGCTGAAAATTAGAAGAAGGTTTCTAACCATCAACGGAGTGAAATTCTGGAATAGCCTCCCAATAGGAGTTGTGGGGTCAAACAATTTAATTAACTCTGAGAGAGAGCTGGATAAATTTGAGTGTAGTTGTATGATGAGGTTACTTGTAATGGTAGGGAGTAAGGATGTTAAGGACTAATCGACTAGTCACGTCGCCCCCCAACCCCGCCCTTGCTGCTTCTATCTGATAGCGGCAGCAAAGGGGGGCAAGAGGGGATACTTCAAAGCAGAAGCGTTGCACGGAGCCTGGGGTACGGGCTCCATGCGGCACTGCTCCTTTGAAATGCCGTGGTGGTGTTTCAAAGGGGCAGCACCGCACAGCTGATCCCAGACTCTGTGCGGCGCTGGCCCTTTGAAATGCTGCCATGGTGTTTCAAAGCGGCAGCGCCACGTGGAGCCCGGGGTCATCTGGGGACTTCCTAGCTGATCCTGGGCTCCGATCAGCATTTCTGCGGAACCCGAAGTCCCCAGCTGACCTTAGCTCTGTGCGGCATTTCAAAGAGGCAGCACCTCATGAAGCCGAGGGTGAGCGGAGGACTCTGAGTCCCCCGCTGACCCCAAGCCCCCTGCGGGCACTTCCACTTTGAAATGCACAAGAGCCCCCGCTGGGGACTCTTGTACATTTCAAAGCTGGCACACCGCCTGCCTGGGGGCTCTTGTGCATTTCAAAGCGAAAGCGCCTGCATGGAGCTCAGAATCAGTGGGACTTCCTGCTGTCCCGGGCTTCACGTGGAGTTCCAACTTTGAAATGCACAAGAGCCCCCGTGGAATGCGGAAGTGCCTATCGACCAGTAGAGAAGTCGATGGAAAGTCGACTAGTAAATTAATCAATATTTAACATCCTTAGTGGGGAGCAGTGCACAGCAGCTGTGCAGGTCACTTCTGGTTTATGTGTTATGTTCCTCAAAGCTCATGTTTTGGGGTTTCAGCTGCCCACCTCCAGGGCTTCCACAAATTTATTCTGGATTTTTTTTTGTCTCCGTCCTCTGAAGAGATGGCCATAATTGGAGATGGGACATTGGAAAGAGTGGATCAGTGCTCTGAGGTGGCACCAAACATCAGAATATCCCATTGCCCAGTATCTAGGAATTTCGTGATACAAAGGAAACCTAAATTCAAATCCCTTCTCCACAGCACAAAGAGAGAGGAATTGAATCTGGGCTTCCAAGCTGACTCCCCTAATTAGTGGATAAAGCTTATAAGAAGGTACACTGACAGCAGCATGTCCTCCTCCTCTCCTTGTTTGTAAATTAACTCCTACTTTCTATTACTTGTATCAAAATACCTGAACATTTTATTTAACATTTTCAGGATGAAATAAAACATTTTGTTTCAACTTTACTGAAATGAAACATTTTGAATCAAAGCTAAATTATTTTTGATTCACTGAAAAATTTGTAAAATGTTGTTTTTGTTCAACCTGAAACTATTTTTTAAATTTTTTTTTAATTGCCAGAAAACTGAAAAATTCACTCAGCTCTAATAAATTGTGGTGCTTGCAACTAATAATGTAGAAAACTTAGCAGTTTCGAATAGCTTTTTTCTCTTAGCTTTCTGTGCGGTTCCTATTTTATTTAGGGTTACAATGTGGATACTCTGACAATTGACCAAGTCACTCCACTGCATGAAGCCTGCCTGGGAGACCATGTAGGGTGTGCAAGAATCCTTCTTGAAGCAGGAGCAAATGTAAGTATCTTTTTTATATGTAAAGTACTGCACTGATCTTGTCTGATAAGAAGAGACATATTCCTTGATTTTTTCAAAGCTATCCTTTCCACATTTTAAAAGTAATAGCTGATTATTTTAAAGTCTTTGCTGATAGACAGCAAAAGAGAATGATTCGATAGTTGCATAGTGGAGGAGAGAGAAAATTGTAGATGTAGAGAGGAGAGAGAAGATCACGTAAAATGTGTGGATAGGATAAGATACCACACAGAAGATGGGCAGACAAGAGAACAGAAAATAGATAAGAAAAAAAAAGGAGAAAAACAAAAGAGAAAGCATAAGTGAAAGTGGGCATAAAACTGAGGAATCATGGTCAATGTAAACATTGTACATTGAGTATATATGTATTATTTGTAGAGACCCCACAGATTTATTGTTTCCACAGCAGCCATACACGTTTCCTCCAAAACTGAGAAAAATAATGTTTCCATTACCAAAGAGTTTATATTCTAAATATGAAACAAGACACAGCAAGGGAGAGCAACAGTGAGGGAAACGGGGAAAAGGGAACACAAGATTTACAAATAAAAGCATAAGAAACTGTAGTATTTAGGTATGCTTCTTCATTTCTGATGGTACAAGCTATCTTTACACACACGTATCCAACCGTAAAGCTTCCAGAGAAATTCCCTCTCCTTAAAATGGAGAGTCCACATTTTTAAAAATACGTATCAATTTAATTATTTTAAATTTAGGGGGTTTTGGGGGTATGTATAGAGTAGAAGACTAATTCCTCGTAGTTATAACTTTAGAGCTTGTGGAATACCAAGAAAGAATTATAGGATGATAGAGATAGGGGAGTGCTAATAGAATTTTCCATAACATGCATCCCTTACTGCATTCCCATCTTAGAAATATCTTTCTATTCTAGGTAAATGCTACAACAATTGATGGAGTGACTCCGTTATTTAATGCATGTTCAAGAGGTAGTACGTCTTGTGCAGAGCTTTTGTTGGAGTATGGTGCCAAAGCTCAGTGGGAGTCATGTCTCCTTTCACCAACTCATGAAGCAGCCAGTAGAGGTAAAAAAATAGCACACATAGAACATACAGCATACATAGAACAGTTGACAAATAACATTACATAGTGTTACGAAATGTATCAGGTTTCGTAAATGGAACGTCCAACTCAAGAGGCAAGCAAACTATGTCATACTCTTTTGGCAGGTCATAGTGAATGTCTGGAAGTGCTGATCTCCTGGGGCATAGACGTTGACCAAGACATTCCTCATCTGGGAACACCTCTATATGTAGCTTGTGTTTCACAGCAGATCCATTGCATTCGAAAACTCCTTTATGCAGGTACAAGTTCATTTACTTAAAATATTAATATATTTTTATACTGTGCGCTTTTACAATAAGATGTATTCAATTAAACAAAACTAGGTTTCTTGTTACAAGACTCTAATTTTGAATTTATACTGAGATTTGTTTTGTTGGGATAAACCTTTTGATTGTTGATATACAGGTTATAGGGTGGGAGAAAGGAAACATCCACTCTGAGTGGTCTGACTTCAAGCATTTTGATTATCACTCAATAATAAAAATTAAGGTAGTAAAGTTAAATAACTCCCAAAGTAGATTGGACAAAAGTAATCCCCATCACTGGAGATTTAGAAAAACAGGCTAGACCAAGGGCTTTCAAACTTCATTGCGCTGAAACCACCTTCTGACAAAAAATTATTACATTACTTCAGTAGGGAAGACCAAAGCCTGAGCCCCACCGCCCCAGGTGAGGGGACCAAAGCCAAAGCGCAAGGGCTTCAGACCCAGGCACAGAGCTTGAATGTTTAATCAGTTAACTGTGATCCCAGCAGCCTGGATGGGCTGGAGCGGCCTCCCACCCACGGCAGGATGAAGGCGGGGGCTGCTTCAGCCCAGCTGTACCCACCATGCTGTGGGCTGCTCCAGCCGGGCTGGGCCATGCTCACCTGTATGGGCCCCACACTGCACCACGGGTGGGGGCTGCTCCAGCATGGCCAGGCCCATTGCATCATCTTGGGCAGGGGGGTGCTCTAGCCTGGTTGGGCCTGCTGCACTATGGGCTGCTCTGGCCAGGCCAGGCCAGGCCAAGCCCACCCCCACTGATTACTGGTTAACCCTTTACATTCCTAGCTGGCTCCTAAGGATAGGGAGCATGGTCACAAAGGGGATCAGCGATCTAGGCAGATCAGGAATGGAAACACCCCTGGGCTTTTACAAGATTAGCTTTCCCTGTGAAAGCAAAAAATAGGAGTTACTGAAAGCTATTTTGTGTGCTGTGTTGTACCAATGGTAAAGATCTGAGTCTTTCCTGCTAGTGCAGTGGGAGGCTATAAGATCAAACTCAGTTTCTCTTGGGTCAATTAAATTTAGTAAAGTTTAATGGATTAGTATGGGCTGGTATTATTGCCCAACTGCTTCTACATATAGAAGAATATAGAATCATTTTGGCATGAATGAAGACTTAATAATAAGAAAAAATATACAAATCTGAAATTTCCAAAAGTTGTTCATCTCTTTTGAGAGAAATTCCAGATGTTACAAAAATAATTATAAATGATATAGAGGAAATATATGAATGGATCAAATTGGATCACTTCTTGAGATTCTGTCTCATATGAATGGGAAAAATGATGATGTCTGGTCTTACATGAAACCATTGCATACTTTTACAATTTAGAATACATTGGGCCTAAAGATGTTAAATTTAGATTAATTAACTAATTGAATAGTTGATGTAATTTGCATCGACTATTTGATTAGTTGATAAAGGCGCCTCTGCCTTTGAAATGTAGCAAGAGCCCTGCCGGGGCTCTTCTATATTTCAAAAGCAGGGAGCACGGAGTGAGAAGAGGACTATTTGAGTCCCTGCAGCACTTCTGCTTTTGAAATGTACCAAGAGCCCTGCTCTTACTACATTTCAAAGGTGGAAAAGCCACCAGTTCCCCGCTGAGCCCCTGCTCCTTCTCCCCACAGAGACAGTGGTAGGGGGAACCGGCTTTTAAGCCGACCCCTCCCAGCACCGGATCCTGTTCCCCCCCATGCTGCCTCTCTCTGATAAAGGCAGCAAGGGGAGGGAAGCGACTAGTCGACTATCTGATAAGCATTTGCTTATTGGATAGTCGATGAGTCGAGTCACTAGTCGCTTACATCCCTAATTGGACCCTGACATTCATAGGTTATGGTCTCATTTATTTGCTCAGTCTGTGTAATAACTGATGTCAACAGCTTCAGGTTTTTTTCTAGGTTTTAAAATAATGAACATTGAATTTTGTTATTTCTATTTTATTTCTATTTTGTACATATATTTGTATATGTTTCATTTTGTGTTTATATTTGATATAAGGCAATTAAAATAATGTTTAAAAGGAAGTATTTATACAAAACAGGTATTAGATATCAGTTAATACCACACAGCTATATTTAGCATAAATAGTCTGGTAACTAATGTCCATTTTCATTTAGAGCCCAACTTCCTAATCAGCTGTGAAATTTAGTTTTATAATTATTGAGCAACAATTTATTGAATTATCATCTAATTGGCTCTTAGCAATCTTTGAAATTAAATGATCTAGTTTCACTGAATTATAAGTATTACATGGGGGCTGTGTCTACACTGTAGTCTTCTTGTGCAAGAACAGTCGTTCTTGCGCAAAAACTTGTGGAGCGTCCACACTACAAGCCTGTTCTTGCGCAAGAAAGTTTACAGTAGATTGTCAGAAGAGAGGACTTTTTGCGCAAGAGTTATTCCTCTCCCCATGAAGAATAAGCCTTTTTGCGCAAGATCACATCTCTTGCGCAAAAGCACATGGCAGTGTGGACGTGCTCTTGCACAATAACTTTTGCACAAAAAGTTCTTGCACAAGAAGCCTGCAGTGTAGACATAGCCGATGAGTCCCTCACACCTTTATATGTAGCAAAAGATATGTTCATGGGGAACCCCAGACTAGGTAAGTGTCACAGATGAGGACATGCATCTGATGAAGTGGGTCCTTGCCCACAAAAGCTTATGTTCCAATAAATCTGTTAGTCTATAAGGTGCCACAGGACTTCTCATTGTTTATGCAGATTCAAATTAACACAGCTACCCCTCTGATACTTGTCACCAGATGAGGCTAGATAATTATCAGTAATCCTTTGAGAGTTTACCTAGTAAATGTGGACATTAAAGTATAGAATATTTTTAAAACAGTATCAGTGTTTGATCTTTACAGTGTTAACCACTAAGATTTTGATCCATTGCAGAATTCATTGTGGAAATAAACAAAGACCAAGCCAAAGATTTTCAAAAGTGCCTAAAAAGAGGCCCCTAAATCCATGTTTCAGTATCTAAATAGGTGGCTTATCTTTCAAGGGCACTGAGCATCCAGCTCACGTTGATTAATGAGTGCTCAGAACTTTTGGATTTTTGATCATTTATTTAGATATCTATTTATAAACTTAGGAATGTAACTTTAGACGCTAATTTTATAAACATTGTTGCAGATTTTAAAGCATTAATTTTTAGCACTGACAACGTTAATTAATCTATTTGTTTCTGTCTGTCTAATATATTTATATAGGAGCTAATGTGCAGAAAGGAAAATATTTGGACACTCCACTACATGCAGCGGCTCAGCAACCCAGTACTGAGATAGTAAATTTACTTCTTGAATTTGGAGCGGACATTAATGCCAAGAATACAGATTTTGAACGGCCTGTAGATTTAGCTGTCCCAAGCAGCGTGGTGGAGAGAATGTTGCTTCTGCATGAAGGTAAGTGGGACAGATATACTTTTATTGATAATTATATATTTTTTTCTTGCACAAACTTGAATCAGGAAAAACAGTCTGATAATGGGTTTATAAATGATTGTTTACACTCAATTAAAATTCTGGGGCAGGGGCTTGGGTGCAGGGTAGGGATGTAAACAACTAGTTGAGTCACTACTTGACTAATCGCTTCTCCCCCCCTTGCTGCTTTTGTCAGAGGTAGCAATGGGGGTAGCAGCTGGTTCACAGCACCATCTCCACAGGGAAGGGGGGTACAGCAGAGACAGAGGCACAGCGGGGGATCGGGCGTGAGCCAGGACAGCTAAGTCCCGGCTCCTGCGAATTTCCTGCTGCGCCTCTGCCTTTTAAATGTAGTAAGAGCCAGAGGGGGCCTGTTGCTGGGGGGGGGGGGGGGGGAGGGCAATAGAATCTCCCCCAAAATAATTATTTTGAACTAGAGCATATCTTTTTATTTAAAAAATCTAATCCTGATTTTAAAATTATTAGCTATGGAAAATCTACCATGACCCTGCTAAATTGTTCCATTGGCTAATTACCTTCACTAACAAACACGCAAAAAGGCTTTTTTTCCAGTCTGGATTTGTTTAACTTCAACTTCCAGCAACTGGATCCTGTAATGTCTTTTTCTGCTGGATTGAAGAGCCCATACCAAATATTTGTTCCCCATGCAAGTACTTACAGACAGTGATCAAATTAACCCCCAACCTGCTCTTCATAACATAATGCCCTAAAACAGTAGCTAGCTGATACATTTTTAATGGAGTCTTTTGAGGGAGTATTTTGCATCCCTGGCACTGATTCAACTCCAGAAGCACCATCTGAAGGCTGTAGGTCTAGTTTTTAAATGATCAAATGTCCTCAAAACACACATACACACCACACACACACAAAATCACAGCCAGCAGCATTTTTGGAAGCCTCAGCAGAGGCCAAAATTAGATGGGCATGAAAGGTGAACTTCTGTTTAACTCCTAAAAGTGTTGCCTACAAGGAAGTACAGATGTCAGTGTATAGATGACTACACGATTAACCAATAAACCTAGTCTTATCGGTTAATCCTGTAGATTTACATGCATTTCCCCCGCCCCCTTGCTGCCTCTGTATCAGAGGCAGCAGGGTGGAGAGGAAGTGGGAGCTTTTGCCCATGGGGAGCTGGCTTTAAGATGGCTCCCCACAAACACTGGATCCACCTGTCCCCCAGCCCCTATGCTGCTGCCTCTGATAAAGAGGAAACAGCCCAGAGGATAAGGGGGGCAGGTGGGAGCCGATACACAAGGTGAGCCATCTTTTAAGCTGGCTCTCTGTGCATTCTCTCTCCACGACCTGACTCCTCCCTCCTTGCTGTCTCCTCCAGAGGTCGGGGAGCAGGAGCTGGCTCCCCCTAGCACAGCAGGCTGCTGTGAAGCAGTCTCTGTCTGTGACAGCCCATGGAGCAGCAGCTCATGTCTGTGGGAGTCTGAGCTCTGCTGTATCAGAGGTAGCAGCGTGGGGCAGCAAGGGACTCCCCAAGAGTGGGGTCAGGAGTGCATTGGCTGCCGGTTCTGCCCCCTGGGAACTACTGAACAGTCGTGTAACCACTAAAATGTTATGTGGTTACTAAGGATGTTAAGGACTAGTCAACTATCCAATAAACAAATGCTTATCGGATAGTTGGGTTGACTAGTTGATTCTCCCCCTTCCCCCTTGCTGCCTCTATCGGCTGATCCTGGGCTCCAGCATGGCACTTCGAAGTGCACAGAGTCCGGGGTCAGCTGGGGAGTCCAGCTGATCCCAGGTTCCGGGGAAATGCTGCACAGAGCCTGTGGTCAGCTGGGGTTTCCTCAACTGACCCCGGATCCGGTAGCATTTCAGAGCAGCAGCGCCACATGTAGCCCAGGGGCAGCGGGGGAGTCTGAGTCTCCCACCGACCCCAGGCTCCATGCAGGTGCTTCCGCTTTGAAATGCACAAGAGCCCCTGCTGGGGACTCTGTACATTTCAAAGCTGGCATGGTGCATGCAGCCCGAGGCTAGCGGGAAGTCCCGCTGACTACGGGCTCCACACGGGTGCTTCCACTTTGAAATGCCCAAGAGCCCCTGACTAGTAAATTAATCGTTATTTAACATCCTTAGTGGTTATATGACAATTGACATGTCAATTCAGTTACACACTATCTAATATCCCTACAAGGAAGGGCTGAAACATATTGATGGTGAAACTTGCATGTGTGTAGCCAATATTATACTTATACTACAAATTAAAAGAACTCCAATCTCTGGATTTGACAGCAGAAGACCTTTCACTAACATAATTTTTTAAATTTAAAATTATTAATTATATAAACACAACATCATGAGTTAATTGATATGTGTTCTTCTGGATAGTTAGTTTAAACACAAGTTTCCTTGATCTTTCTGTTTCCTTAATCATTAATAAAGTTTTAATGGTATTTTTATTCAGTTATTTATCTATAAGAGACTACACTATGTAAGATCAATAAGACTGATAAACAGAAGTTTTAAAAATGAATGTTTTTAGGTACTCCATAATAATATAAAATGTTGTAAACTCCTAAAGATACTGAATATTTACTTAATTCAATTTCTTATCTGTTTTTAGCTACTCCTTGCTCTCTTTGCCAACTCTGCCGACTATGTATCCGAAATTGCATAGGAAGCGCAAGACTGCATCTTATCCCCCAACTTCAGTTGCCAACAATATTGAAGGATTTCTTACAGTATAGATAAAATAGTGGCTAATCTTTAGAAACTTGAACAAGTACTGTTTTGTCTATATATTGTATGTTCCACATGAAGAATTTCTGGGGAAATAGCCTTTTACATAGTACCATACTAAATCTTTGATACCAGAAGTTGAATATTTGGGAGCCCTTGAACAATTCAGTGCCAAGGTACTAATACAACTGAGTAAAATGAAGTGTGCTAATACTCTGGGAAATGACGGTATAGCTAGCTTTAGTTTAACACTTACTAATTAGCTATTTTGCCGATAAAGTTCATTAATTATATTTGTACATTATAATCTGTTTGATACATCTCAAATCCCACAGAGTTCCTTTACAATTAATGTTGAGTTTGTCAATTTGGATTTATGATTGTGTATTTTGTGAATGCCTGTTATTTGTGCTTAGAAATATATGGCAATAGGTGCATCCTATAAGTTGAAAAAATAAATAGATTTCACAATTTTTCTTTCTTGCTTTCCCTATGTAGGTAATTCATTAATGACAACTGATAAGAACACATTTCTACCCCCTCCTCCGCTCCCTACTGCACACAGTGCTAGAACAAACAGACAAATGGAATTGAACCCACCAATTCCACTGGATTGGAGACCTAGAACCCATATTTTTTTTGGCATATCCCTGGTAAAGAAAAAGAAAATATCTTCATGTCAACACCAGTGTTGCCTGTCCTTGAACCCTTACTCATGTAACGGCTCATGTGGTTACTCATGTAATAAAATAGTTGAGTAACCACATGAATTCTTATCAGTAACTTGACTATTCTATAGTCACCAGGGATAGGGCCAGCAGCTAGTGCACTCTGGCCCCACTTCTGGAGAGTCCCCTGCCACTCTGCACTAGCAGCAGTGTGGGGTGGGAGGCAGGAGCTGATCCACGATGGGAGACAGTTTAAAAACCAGTTCCCCACAAGGGATGTAATAGTGTAGTCGACTAACCGATAAGCGAAAGTCATTGTGGATAGTTCTCTGAAGACATCCACTCAGTGTGCAGTGGCAGTCAAAAAAGAAAACAGGATGTTAGGAATCATTAAAAAAGGGATAGAGAATAAGACAGAGAATATCTTATTGCCCTTATATAAATCCATGGTATGCCCACATCTTGAATACTGTGTACAGAGGTGGTCTCCTCATCTCAAAAAAGATATACTGGCATTAGAAAAGGTTCAGAGAAGGGCAACTAAAATGATTAGGGGTTTGGAACGGGTCCCATATGAGGAGAAATTAAAGAGTCTAGGACTTTTCAGCTTGGAAAAGGGGAGACTAAGGGGGGATATGATAGAGATATATAAAATTATGAGTGGTGTGGAGAAAGTGAATAAGGACAAGTTATTTACTTGTTCCCATAATATAAGAACTAGGGGCCACCAAATGAAATTAATGGGCAGCAGGTTTAAAACAAATAAAAGGAAGTTCTTCTTCACACATCGCACAGTCAACCTGTGGAACTCCTTGCCTGAGGAGGTTGTGAAGGCTGGGACTATAACAGGTTTTAAAAGAGAACTAGATAAATTCATGGAGGTTAAGTCCATTAATGGCTATTAGCCAGTATGGGTAAGGAATGGTGTCCCTAGCCTCTATTTGTCAGAGGGTGGAGATGGATGGTAGGAGAGAGATCGCTTGATCATCACCTGTTCGGTTCACTCCTTCTGGGGCACCTAGCATTGACCACTGTCGGCAGACAGGATACTGGGCTGGATGGACCTTTGGTCTGACCCAGTATGGCCGTTCTTATGTTCTTATGTAGGTTAATGCTATAGACTACATGCATTTCCCTCCCTCTCCCCCAACCAGTACATTTTTTAGCAGGCTGGCCGGCAGGCCGCCTCAGTTCTGGCTCTCACCGGGTGCGGGGCCTACCCCCATTGTGACTTTGCATTTAAAGTGTATTAGGAGCCGGGTGGGCAGGCAGCCTGGCTCAGTTCCGGTTCATGCCAGGTCCAGGAGCTCAGACTCCACACTCCCGCAGACAGGGACTGCTGCCACCCTGCACCGCTGCCTCTCTATCAGAGGCAGCATCACAGGGCAACAAGCAGCTGGTCCGCAAGAGGAGCTGGTTTTTAAACTGGCTTCCCTGGCAGACTAGCTCTTGGTTGGTATCCCGCATTGCTGCTGGCCCCATCCCCAGGGACTATAGAATATTTGACTAACCAATAAGAATTCATGAGGTTACTCGACTATTCAATTAACTGACATTTAACATACCTACTCCGCACCAGACTGGCTGTCTGCCACCCTGCGTTACTGCCTTTGATACAGCAGAGCTCCCTGAGGACAGTGGCTGCGCCGCCTTCCCCCACAAGACCTTTATGGCAACTGTTGCTTGCTTACATGGTTGCTGTCTTGCTGGCTTGCTCTCTAATACTGTAGTGTCCAACCAGTACTATAGTGGCTACTGCTATAGCAAACTAGTCACACTCAAATGGCTAAATAGCCACACTCAACTGGCCAAATAGTCACATGTGGCTAGTGTGTTGGACACCACAGTGGCCATGCTCGTGTTTTTTTAAATCTGAATAGACTGAGGATCCCAGGATTGCAGAACAAAGGAGTTGCTGGAGTACTGAACAGTAAACTATACCTGCTGACTTCTCAAGCTTGTGGCTTTTGAAAATCTTGATTGAGCAGCTGGCTTCTTAACACCCCCTGAAACTACCTTCTTGTATCAATCAGGGCATTTGGGCCTGACTAGCCAGCTGTTCTGAAAATCCAAATCCTCAAAAGAGACTGTGACTTATACAACCTATTGAAAATTTTGGCGTGAATCTTAAGCAAGTGAAAACACCTAATCTTTAGGCAAAATACTGAAATTATATTGCAATAATGAAACAAAAGCACCACACAAAGATTTCTTTAAATCTCTTGTATTAATTATGCTTTAGTATTTTAAATTTGATAAATTATACAGAGTATGGGCCCTGTTTGTAAAGAAGAAACAAAAGGATTATTTCTACAAAAAGTCATTTTTCAATTTAGTTGCATATTTGTTTGTAAATATTCTCTTTGCTCTTCAACATTTAGAACGTGCCTACCGTGCACTGAACGAATCACAGAAAAGCATCATAACATTAATTCATAAGATGGTAAAAACATTTTTGTTTTATATATTATATTAAAATTAATTGTAAGAAGGTAACATTTTTGAAAGTAGCCAAAAGACTGTCAGTGTGACACAAGCTTCTTTCTTCGTGTGAAAATTTCACCCTAACATTCTTTAAAATGTTTTAATTTCATTGTTTCTAATAACTTAAATCAAAGCACTTCACCTCATCCCATTAATGCAAAATTCCATCTCTGAAGAAGATTTAAAGGCAGACTAGCCACAAGAATAAAAATAAACAATATTTTGGTAAAAATTCAACAGCCGTTCCACAGGGGCCACGAGATTTAGGGATTTGCACATCGTCCCCGCCACCGGCCCTGCAGTGGGGCAAGTTGCGTTGACACTCCAGCCCCTGGGGCAGGGGAAGGAGTGCTGAGTCTCAGTGCCACCCCCCATATGGCTGGAGTGCAAGCACCAGCTTCCCACTACTAGGGAGAGCCTCCAAGGCCCAAGCTGGATCAAGGCAAGCCGCAGGCCGAATCAGGCACATGGATTCTGCCTGGTGGAAGGATGAAGAGGCTTTGCATGCTGCCAATAGGGAAGCTCTATCCCTGTGGCACTGTGCTCATTTGCAAGCTCCATCCCCATTGGTCTCATTGGTGTAGCCACCTGTGTCCCCTGGGAGCTGTGCCAGGTAGGCACCCCAATCTCCTGTCCTCTCCTATACCTCCACTCCACTCCAGAACCCTACTTCTTGTCCTGACCCCACACTCCCTCCCTCAGCCTATGCCCTAACTCCTGCCTAGTTCCACACCTTCACCCTACCTCCAACCCCGGCCCTGGAACCCCAACTCTCAACCTGCTCCTGCTCCCTACCTCCACACTGGCCCACTCCCCGGCAGCCCTTTCCCATATACTGAATCCCTCATTTTTTATTCTGCCCCAGAGTCTATGGGGGGGATCACAAAACCTACTAGCCCTTGAGCCTTAGAAAAGTTTTGGGTAAGCCCTCAGCTTTTGATAGTTAAATATAAAACATCTCCAACAGCAAACATGTCTACATCACAATCACCACCATGTTTGCAATTGTCATTTCTGTTGGCAACTGTCTGTAGCCCCCAAATGAGATCAGAGACTGAGTATGGAAATAAACTTAGAAGCAAGACTCATGATGGAGCAGCATGAGGAGGATGCTTGCAGTGCTGTTGCCCATGCCATTATCTAAATCACCAATGAAGAACTAAACCGAGAACTGGGGGCCCCATTTGATATGCCTGTACAACTTGACTGTGAACCACTGATAACTACTCTCTAGAAACAGTTTTCCAACCAGTTATGTACCTTCCCCCAATATAGTAGCTCCATCCAGGTTGTATTACCATAGTTTTTTATTAATTATTATTATTATGAGAAGTATACGTGAGACAGTATTAAAAATCTTACTAAAGTCAAGGTATTTTCTCAATTACCGGACACCTGGCAACCGTACTCCTCCTTGCATCCTCCCTCTTAGCCAGATACCTTACCCCCAATCTGCTCCTGCTCCCGCCTCCTGGCATGCCCATGTGGCGCCGGGTTCCCCAAGCCCTGGCCTAGGCTGGGCAGAGGATGCAGCCGGGTGAAACACTGAAAATTTATTCATTTTTAATTCTTTTTTTATATGCGTTTATATTTTTGGGCTGCAAAAACAGTACTGAAAAAAAAAAAAACGGGTTCCAACTAAAGTAAAAGTTTGGGAAACCCTGGTCTAGCCAGCTTTCTATCCATCTTACAGTCCATTTATCCAATCCATATTCCCTTAACTTGCTGGCAAGAATATTGTGGGTGACGTATCAAAAGCTTTGCTAAAGCTGGCACTGGGGGCTTTGGGAGGACCAGAAACAACTTATTTGAATATTCATCATTTGCTTAATGAATATGCAAATATGCAAATGAATGTTACCAGTCCTCCAAAAGCTCATGAATGGATTTACTGGTCCCTGTGTCAAAAAGTTTGGGAACGCCTGTGTTAGGATGTATTTCATCAGACCCTCATTGACTTGATATTTTGAGGCATTATAATGCCTGCACAAAATGATGTAAATTTTGATGATTAGCTGAACTCCATGATTTCTCTATGTTTTGTTTTTAATGATTTAATAACTTGGGCAATGGTTACATTCAGGTGTACATGCCATATGACATTGTCTAGAATGAATTATACTATTTAAAGTTCTCTCAGTACTACTCTGTTTAATAGAAAGATGAACTCTATTAAGGTCTGGAAGCCATTAGATAGGATGACCATATTTTCTGAATCAAAAGTAGGGACACATTAGCCATGCCCCCAGCTCCGTTTAGCCATGCCCACCTGCCACCGGAAGTCCCACCCCTGGGGTAGTACTTCCAAGGTTGAGATGGGTACATGACCGGAAGTAAAGGGTGTGACTCAGAACAGAGAAAACAATCATTTCATTGGTCACTTGTCTCACGTGTCAGGATGTCAAGTTCAAGAATTTTCACATTAACTCCAGTACTTTCATGCAAATATCTTACTAAGACAGGAACAAAATTTTGATCTTTGTGGTTAGAAGAGATGGTCTAGACAGTACTTGGTCCTGCCATGAGGGCAGGAGACTGGACTTGATGACCTCTCGAGGTCCCTTCCAGTCCTAGTATTCTATGATTCTATGATAACAGTGACAAATGAAGTTTCGCCTAATTCCTGTTGCAAAATCTTTTGAGCTTCTGGAGCAAGAATGTTTTTCACAATTGCTTCACTTTTTGTTTGTGCTGATGAAAATTTAGGCCCAAACAATGCAGAAATTAGCTTAGAGGTGCAATCTAAAGATCTGAAACTGTGATTGTGTTTTACAGTATGATATACAATTACTGCTTCCTTTGCCACAAGCTCCATTTTCACAGAATCATCTTTTATAATACATTTCTTCTTTGAAGCTCTGGACGCTATAGAGCGGACAGCTAACTGATGTTTCTTTGATTGAATATGTGGTGTCAAATTTCCTGCCATGAACAACATTTATCTCACTACTACATTGGGTGCAAAATGTTGTGTGTGGATTGTCATGTTTCTTTAAAAAAGGATATTCCTTTTGCAAAGCCTCAGTAAAAGTGTACATTCTTTTCCTGCTCTTTGCATTCATTTTGACACTAAAATAAAATTTTACAATTACATTAGTGGGCTGTGCCCCCTGCTTGCTAAGCTCGCTAACCCCCCACACACCGTGCCACTATGCTTGCCAATTCCTGCCCCCCAACCCTCCCCAAAACCCTAACCTTCTCTTATGTGGTCCTCAACTGAAACACTTCACTCCACAGTGTGGGGAGTAACTTTTCTGGGGTTTCAGAGATAGTGGATTTTGTGGGCCCCCCCTGTGCGGGAAGTAACTTATCTGGGGTGGATAGGGATGGGGTGCAGAATCTGGGTAGGAAGAAGGTGCAAGAGCAAGGGAGGGTGCAGGAGTGAGCTGGGTGTGTGGGGTCTCAGTGGAGGGTGTATGTGAGGGGGGATGGAGGTACGGGGTCTCAGCAGGGTGGTGAGTAAGTGGGCTAGGGTTGTGGGCAAGGAACTATCTAGAGCAGTGGTCTCTAACCTTTTTTACACCCAAGATCACTTTTTAAATGTCAGGGCAAGCCAAGATCTACTTCATCCCTTCTCCAAGACCCCACCCCTTCCTTGAAGCCCCACCCTCTCCATCATTTGCTGTCCCCAGCCCTTACTCACTCTCACTGGGTTGAGACAAGAGGTGCAGGCTCTGGAGTGGGAATGAAGGATTTGGGTAAGGGAAGGGGTGAGAGGTGCAAGCTTTGGAAGGGGAATTTGGGTGCAGAAGGAGGGAGGGGGCTCCAGGCTGGAGAGTGCTGGGGTCAGGTGCAGGATTGGGGTGCTGAGCAAGCCACAGGCTAGTGGAGGTGGGGGTGCAGGAGTTTGGGTGTATGAGGGGCTCAGGGTAGGGGGGGGTTGGGAGTATGATGGGCACAGGTTTGTGGTGTGTGGAAGGTGCAGGAGTGTGTGGATGTGTGAGGCTCTGGGTTGAGGTCTGTGGAAGGTGCAGGAGTGTTATAATGCTGCAGCCAGATGGGGGCTTAGCCCCAATTGGGGGCTTGTTGGCCAGGCTTTATTTTTAAATAAAATATTATGTCCAACATGAAACGTTTCAGCATTGTCTTTTTTTATGGCAGGGAACCTGTTTTGGGTCAGGGGCCACTGGCCCACAGAAAAATCAGTCGGGGGCCACACAAGTGAGATGCAAAAAAACCCAACCCCTCCAAAAAAAACCAAGCCTCACTGATGTGGCCCCAACTGAGACACCTCACTCCCCTGGCACTCCAGCCCCATAGAGGGGAGGGGAGGTAGGACAGAGGTTCAAGGCCTCAGGCCAGATTAACTCTTCTCGGGTCCAGGATTAGTGGATTTTGGTGGGGCCAAAAATGAGGGATCCAGCGTGAGGGACAGGGCTGCCAGTAAGTGGGATAGGGATGAGGGTGCAGAATCTGGGTGGAAAATAGGGTACAGGAGCAAGCTGGGGGTAGATGTCTGGCCAGGAGGGACGGGTCAGGAGCAGAGTGCCGGTGGGTGTCTAGCCAAAGGAAGGGGGTAAGGTGCTTATGGGGGTCTTGCCAGGGAGCAGTGGCAGGGTGCTGATGGGGGGACTGGGCAGGGGCAGCTCAGCTAGTACCTGGGAGTCTCAGCTGGTGCCATCCCATGCAGCTCTGCCTCTTAAATCTAAGACCTGCATGTCTCTTATTAGGTTTAAAATGCAGAGGGGATCAGCTGATTCCCATCTGGCTGCTGCTCTGTCCTTTAAACTTAGCAAGAGCCACGCTGCTCTTCTTTGATTTAAAAGGCAGACCTGCGCAGGAAGGGGCCAAATGAGCTTGAAATCAGCTGACCCTGGTTTGTGCAGAGTGCTGGCTCTGCCCTTTAAATCTAAGAAGAGCACTTGGCTCTTGCTATGTTTAAAGGGCAGAGATGCAGCAGGACTGGTAATCAGCTGATTCTCAGCTACAGCTGTGCTGCCGCTCTGCCTTTTAAACCTAGTAAGAGCTGTGGAAGGGGGGTAGGGGAAACAGCAGCGTGTAGCGCTTCTAGCTGCACTGCTGTTTCAGAGATTTTTTTTCAGGGGGTTTGGAGGCACCGGGACAGGAGACTGAAATCCGGGACTGTCCTGGATCTTTGAGGTTATATGGTCAGCATACCATTAGACTCACCAACTCTCCCTTTCCTGATTGCACTCTGTGGTGCTGCTGAATGGAAGGTTTTGGAAGCTGCTAGTCTCTACTTCCAGCCAGCCAGTCACCTGCCCTTCTTTGTTCCCTCCATTGCTTTTTCTGGAGAGGAGAAAAAAAGAAGAGGGAAACAATGCTTTCATTTGTTTAAAGAAAAAGAGAATTATTAATTGATAAGGTTTTGCCCTGTTAGCCCTTCATTACCAGCCTTTGTTCTTGAAAACTTCTTCAGTTTGTGGAGAACTACACCACCTGGAGTTACCAAATATTGATGCATGTGAATGATGTAATGCAGTGTTTCCCAAATGGTATTCCATGGAACCCCGGGGTTCCGCGAAGTGAAAATAAAGGTTCTGCGAGAAAATTCCATTACAACCTAAATTATTGTAATGGAATGGAATTTTCATTCATTTATGAATTTTATTGAAAACAATTTTCATTTGTGTTTGCCACGATAAGTGTCCCTGTGTAATGCCAGCTCAGCCAGAGAGTGGGGATGATGATGTCATTACTCAGCGCTGTGCACACAGTCAGTCAGGGGTTCCACAAAATTATTTTGAGTTGAAAAGAGTTCCGTGGCCAAATAAAATTGGGAAACACTGATCTAATGCTTGTGAGCTATTCTGTTTAACCCACTGGAACCATAAGTCTGATAATTGTGTGTGTAGGTTTGCAGGATCAGATCCTTATTAACGACTATCAACAAACAGACTCCAAAAAAGTAAATGAATGACTGGTTATACAGGAACTATTAAACTCTACAAATTGTATTAGAAAGAATGATTATGTAGGTGTATCTCAGATGGAACAACTGATTAAACAATTAAGCTTAATTTAGTATGTAGGTAAAAAAAAGGTAATTTAGTATGTAGATCTAAACTGAAAAGAGGAAAATATTAATTGCAACCTTGTATTATTGTTCTAACTAACCAACAGTAAAATTAGTCTCACAAAGGAAGGATGTCAAGGCTTCTTCCCTACTCTGGCATGATAAATGCAGAAGTGGGGGCCCGCAAAAGTACCCCAAAACCTTATCTTTCCAAGCTTTGGTATAAACTTCCCCCCAAAAAATCTTAAAAATCTAGATTTTGGGGATAAAATCTGCTGCCACCACCCAAGTAATGATAAGAAAAATCAGGGGAGAGATCACTTGGGAAATCTCACCCCTAAAGTAAAAACCAGGACACAAAAATTAACCAATACCAGGTTAATAAAAAGAAAAGAGAAAGAAGAAGAAAGCATTACTCACCTGTGCAGTAACATCTGTTCTTCGAGATGTGTGTCCGCATGGGTGCTCCACCAAAAGTGTCGGGCTTGTCCCGGCGCCGCAGCTCGGAGAGTTTTCTTTAGCAGTAGCCCATGGTGGACCGCGCATGTGCAGAAGCTGTCTCGCGTTGTTCGCGCCTTTTCTGCATTGCGCGGTCCGTCCCGCCAGTTCCTCCTAGCTGGAACCTCTGAAAAAATAGAAGGACAATAGTTCCGAAGCAGGGAAGAAGGTGGGTCGTGGAGCACCCATGGGGACACACATCTCGAAGAACAGATGTTACTGCACAGGTGAGTAACTCTTCTTCTTCGAGTAGTGTCCCCGTGGGTGCTCCACCAAAGGTGAGTATGAAGCAGTAGCTCAGTGTTAGTATTGTGCTTCAGCCCTATGGTCTGTGCACGGAGGAAAGCACTGCGTGAGCCACTGCCACATCAGTAGCTAGGATGTTTGCAAGGGCGTAATGCTTGGCGAAGGTCGATGTAGAGGACCAGGTAGCCGCGCGGCATATGTCACACAGTGGTACGCCCTTAAGAAAAGCTGTAGAGGTAGCCATGCTTCTAGCTGAATGAGGCCTTGGTTTGCAGGGCAACGACTTGTTACGCAGAGAGTAGCAGTGAGTGATGCAGGCAACGATGTGAGACGAGATACGTTGTGAAGAAAGTTGTTGGCCCTTAGAACGGTCCGCCATGGACAGTAAGAGACGCTGTGATTTTCGAAAGGGACACGTCCTGTTCAGGTAAAAGGCAAGTGCTCTTCTGACGTCCTGTGTATGTAGACGCGTGTCCTCTAAGGTGTAGTGCGGTCTTGAGTAGAAGGTAGGAAGAGTAATAGGTTCATTTATGGGGAAGGATGAATTGATCTTAGGCAGAAATGCTGGGTGACTACGCAGTGTCACTCCTCGTTCAGTACATAACGTATAGGGAGGATACGCCGAAAGTGCTGCCAGCTCGCTCACTCGACGTGCGGATGTGATGGCAAGCAGAAATGTCACTTTCATAGTGAGAGTCTGCAGATCGCAAGTCGCTAATGGTTCGAACAGTGGGCAAGTGAGCGTGTCCAGGACTAGGCCTAGATCCCAAGGTTCCAGAAGCAGATTGCGTGGAGGATAGAGATTTGCAATGCCCTTCAAGAACCTTTTGGCAAGCGGGTGAGCGAAGACTGAGCTGCCATCAATGGGGGGATGGAAGGCGGAAATTGCTGCCAAGTGTACCCTAAGTGAAGACATAGCTAGGTTTTCTGATTTTAGGTGGAGAATATAATCAAGAATTTGCTGTATGGTTACATATAGGGGATCGATATCTTTTGCCTCACACCAGGACTGAAAATGACGCCATTTATGAAGGTAGGTCTTTTGTGTGGTTTGTCACCTACTATGTATAAGGACGTCTTTGACTCCCTGGGAACAGGTTAACTCTGGACCTTGTAGCCAGTTAGGAGCCAAGCCGTCAGGTGCAACCGATCGATGTGTGGGTGAAGGAGCGTCCTGTGCTGTCGTGACAGCAAGTTGCGCGACTGTGGCAGTTGTCGTGGTTGAGATGCCGACATTCGCATTAGCTGTGTCAACCACGTTTGCCATGGCCAAAACGGTGCTATCATTATCACCGTCGCCCCATCCGTAGCTATTTTCTCCAGCACCCGTGGGATGAGCGGGATCGGAAGAAAAGCGGTGCACTCCCCAATCGATAAGAAAGGCATCTCCCTGAGATGTTTTCCCTATGCCCACTCTTGAGCAGTAAAGATGGCACTTCCTGTTGTGCTGAGTAGCAAAAAGGTCTATGGTGAGATATCCCCAGATCTCGAAGAGGCGGCGGACTACTTCGTCGAGCAGTTCCCACTCGTGTTCGAAATGAAAGGTCCTGCTCAGAGCATCCGCGATGATATTGCTCTTGCCGGGGAGGTATGCGGCAGTGAGTGTGATTCCATGGCGGATAGCCCAATTCCACAGGCGAATGGATTCAGCACAGAGGGATCGGGATCTGGCACCCCCTTGCCGGTTGATATAGTAGACGGTGCAGATATTGTCGGTGAGGATCTGCACCGTGGTTTTCCGTATCATATGTAGGAAATGTTTGCATGCATTGAATACTGCCTGTAGCTCCAAAAAGTTTATGTGAAGGAGGGACTCGTGATGTGTTCATAGCCCCTGGATCTGGTGGTGACACATATGGGCTCCCCAGCCTACGGATGTGTCCGTAGTGATTTGGACAGTTGGCCTCTTGGCATGAAAGGGGACGCTCGCTAAAGTATTCCCCGGATTGAGCCACCATTGCAAGGACTCTCTCACATGCTTGGGGACAACAACAAGCTTGCAATTACTCTGGGTGCCTGGTGTATAAATGGTGAGCATCCAATGCTGAAGGCATCTGAAGTGAAGGCGTGCATGGGGGACAATGTAAGTAGCAGCTGCCACGTGTCTGAGGAGCTTTAGGCATGTGAGTATAGAAGTTTTGGGAGCGGTGAGTAGAATACTCCCTAAGTCTTGGATAGTGTGCGATCCGTCGAGAGGTAAGTACGTGGTAGCGGTTGTGGAATCCAGTCTCGCCCCGATGAATTCGAGAGACTGGGAAGGAGTCAAGGAAGACTTCGGTATGTTGATAATGAGGCCCAGAGCTTTGAATGTCTCCCTGGCTGTGATGACTGCAGCGCGAGCCTCGTCTGCAGTAGGCGCCTTCAGGAGACAATCGTCCAAGTAAGGAAATATTGTGATGTAAGCGGCTACGATGGCTAGGGTTTTGGAGAACACTCTTGGTGCTGCCGAGAGGCCGAATGGTAGCACCGTATACTGATAGTGCTCGTCGCCGAGTGTGAAACGGAGGAATCTCCTGTGGGCCGGGTGCACCATCACATGAAAATACGCATCCTGGAGGTCGAGAGACACGAACCAGTCCCCTTCGTTCAGAGCTGGAATGATAGAGGCTAAAGTGACCATCTTGAATTTTTGTTTTTGAATGTGGCGGTTGAGTCCGCGGAGGTCCAGAATAGGCCTCCATCCTCCGGACTACTTTTGCGTGAGGAAGTACCAGGAATAGAAGCCTCTCCCTCTGAATTGGTACGGAACCCTCTCCACTGCTCCAATGGTAAATAGGTATGAGACCTCTTGTTGCAGTAGATTTTCATGAGAGGGGTCCCTGAAAAGGGACGGGAGGGGAGAGGTGGTAGGGGGCCGGGTAGAAAACGGAATGGTGAGACCGGATGTAATAATCTCTCAGACCCATCGATCTGTAGTTATGGTGAACCAGCAGAGGGAATACAGTCTCAAGCAACGTTGAAATAATTTGGTCATGTCGTGGGGAGCCTCTAGAAGGGGAATAGTGTGCAGTCTCTCGACTGACTCGTCAAACCTGTTGCCGGGATTGTTGTTGGTTGGATGTCTTGCCGGGTTGTTGACGACGCCGTTGAGGTCGTTGTCTTTGTTTTGGCTGATCATGAGGTCTAAAGCGTGGCGCAGCATATGAGAACGGCCTTTGTCTGTTGTAGGAACCGAACCTCTTTCGCCTGAAGGGTGGAGTGTACATTCCAAGCGTTCTCAGGGTTGTGCGAGAGTCTTTGCCAGAATGGAAGACCTGGTCTGTGTTCTGCACAAATAAGGATTGGCGATCAAAAGGCAAGTCCTCTACTTTGGGCTGGAGGTCCTTTGGTACGGAAGCCAAGTGAAGCCACAAAGCACGGCGCATGACCACTGAAGTTGCTGTGGTCTGGGAGACCGTGTCGGCGATATCAAGGGCAATCTGAAGTGCTGCGTGGGCTGCTGTGTAACCCTCCTGTACTATGGCCTTCAGGACTTGTTTCTTAGGTTCAGGTAAGTATTCCATGAGGCGGGCCAGCTTGGAATAATTGTCAAAGTCATGATTTGCGAGTTGTGCCAAGTAATTAGCCATCCTGAGTGTTGCTGTGGCCGAAGAATAGACCTTTCTACCCAGCAAATCCAGCCATTTTGCTTCCTTGTCAGGCACATGGCACATTCCTGCCATGTGCCGTCTTTGATTTTTGTTGTGCGGCATCCATAACAATGGAGTTGGGATGGGGATGCATAAATAGGAACTCCACATCCTTGGCTGTGACGAAGTATTTCTTGTCAGTATGCTTATTTGTGGGTGGCATGGAAGCTGGGGGTGCCATATATCATTGGCTATTTCGAGAATGGCTTCATCAAAGGGGAGAGCCAACTTTGATTTCTGCGACTGCTGTAGATTTCTCAGGAGAACGTGTTGCTTTTGTGGTACGTCGGTGGTGCATAGATCCTGAGAGTGAGCTACTCTTTTAAAAAGCTCCTGAAACTGTTTATAACCATCTACAGGAGAAGAGTCGCCTTGGAAGACTGCATCGTCCGGTGAAGAGGACGATTGATCAGTCGGGGAGTCTATATGCTGCTCCTCACAGGTGGGAGACTGATTATTATCCCTTACGTGTTGGGTGGAAGTCGAGGGCGCATCACCTGTGGGAGTTGGTGGAGCCTGCGCAGGAGGTAGGGTGTCCTGGGTTGAGATATGTGGAGACTGTGACCGAACACGCTCTGGTGATATGGATGGTGAATGAAGTACGCTGCAGGAGCGTGGGAGTTCCCAGTAGTAGTAGGTGTAGCGACTACAATGATGGTAAGCATGCGGGGAATGCCCAGGAGAATAGGAACTCGCACTCCTGTAATGGGAGTAATGTGAATGAGCTGTGGACCTCGGAGATCTTGATCGCATTGTGTAGCGCGCGATGGTGAGCGAGAGCGATATGACCGGTGATAACGTGAAGGCGTTGGAGACAGACGTGGGGATCTCCAATAGCGCCTTGAAGGTGATCTAAAATGTCCATGGTCGTGTCTGTGCAAGTGACGGTGTGGTGAAGGGGAAGGCTCCGGGGAAAACACAGCCCTGTCAGGGCTTGGGGTTGGTGTGCACACGTGCCGAGCCTTCCTCTGAGCTTTGGTTGGTAGCGTGGCAGTCCTTGCTGGAGGAGGCACCGTAGGTAGTGGACTAGCAGGTGCGGAGATGAGAGAACGCGGTTCTGACAGCTCTCTCGAGCGCTGGATGGCGACTGCGGCACCGGTGATGTCAGTGCTGACAACAAGGCTGGGGGAATGGACAGTACGGTGCAAGGCTTTGGTGCCGCAGAAGCCAGTCTCGGCGTCGCTTTCGGCCCTCGGCGCCACTTCGGCCCTCGGCGCTCATGATGGTGCCGCTTCGCCCCTCTGTGCCGGTGCCGCTGCTGCTTCAGCCCTCGATGCCAGAGATGGTGCCGCTTTGGCTCTCGGTGCCGCTACAGCCCGTGCTACTGTAGATGGTGCCGATTCCGGGTGCGATGCCGTGCGCGACTCAGACACCGGCGCAGAGGAAATCGTGGGGCTAGGCGCCAAAGTGCTGCGGGGCTTTAGATGGTTTTGCTGCAGCGTGCCTAGGCGGCAGAGCCGATGTGCTCGGTGCATCTCCCACACTTACACTCCTAGATGGAGTGGAGCTCTTTCTGTTGTGGGACTTACGCGCTCCAGGAGCGTCCGTTGTATGTCCCGTAGATGGCGGCTTAAGTGCTTTATTGAACAGCAGCATCTTCAGCCGCATTTCCCTGTCCCGTCTGGCGCGGGCAGTTAACTTTGAGCAATGAGTGCACTTTTGGGGGATATGGCTTTCCCCCAAGCACCTTATACAGTGGGAATGGCCGTCCGACGCTGGCATGGTGTCCCCACATGAGGCACACTTCTTGAACCCAGGGGAGCCGAGCATGATGACTGAGGAAGGCTAAAAAGGGGGGTTGGTCGGCTGACCAACAACTATGTACAATGAGAGAACTTTTTTTTTTAAATATAACAAACTAACTAGAACTGTAATCCTAACTATAACTAAAGGGTAGGGGCTGAACTGGGACGAAAAAGATAATCTAATTGCTATTCTATGTTTCTCCTCAGGGCGGAGGTAGGAGCTCGTCCCAACTCCGTCTGCGACCGTGGACGGTTAGGAGGAACTGGCAGGATGGACCGCGTGACGCAGAAAAGGCACGAATGGCACGAGATGGCTTCATGCATGCGCGGTCCACCAGGGGCTACTGCTAGAGAAAACTCTCCGAGCTGCGGCACCGGGACAAGCCTGACACCTTTGGTGGCACACCCACGGGGACACACATCTCGAAGAACTTTTATTATCACCACAATATTCCTGTTGCAAGCATAATGACTAGATGGAAAAGTCACAAATTAATATACTCATGGGGGGGGGAACCCCCCCATGGGCCAGGACTTAATTACAAAAGAGAGCAAAAACCCATTCTTTTAAATGCGCAGACATCAGATCCCATCTCCCAAACCATAAAACAATAAAACCTAATGGATTTATCTAAACTTTACCCTACTTACAGATAGTGAAGAGTCTCTTCTTGGAGGGAGACATTCTGTCTGTTCCCCTCACTAGCTGGAGAGCAAAAAAACTGCCCAGGGACAAAGGAGAGAAAAACCCCAAAATTCCTTTGTCCCAGTTTGAAATTCCTATTTACATTCCTATTGGACGACTCTACCTGGCTTAGGTAAGGGACACAGTTAACCCCTTAATCCCCAGGCTGCTGGCTAACCCTCATGATCATGACAAAGGAAAAGAAATCTAAACATTTTCCCAGGGTCCAAGATCAGACATCAAAAGTAAACTGCACCTTGTATTTTAACAGTTTTTTATTTAGCTATTTTTAAAAGTCTGGCTGTACGGGCAAGAAAGATTTAAATGGGAAGGACTTCATATATATGACAAAAAGATGCTCTGGATTTTGATCTAATTTACACAAGTATAAGTCCAGAGTAACATAATTGACTTTGGTAGTTATTCAAGGCTTACATTGGTGTAATTAAATCAAAATGTGTTCCATTACTTATATGCTAATTCTCTTGTGGTAGAACATATTCATCACAAGAAACATGAAGGAATATGATGAATGAGTAGAAACATCACTTGTTCCCCCATTAAATGTAGCACATAAAATTACAGAAAACTATTTCTTCCTTTTTGGGTGGGCTACCGTGCCTAGATATTAAACTGCAGAAGTACATAATCTTGGGGGACTATCTTGGAGTTTAAGAATGTGCAGACTACTTCCATTGTATTAGGCAGTCTATGATATATCACTTATTATGTTAATTTCATCTCCAGCAGAACTGTGTCTTCAGCAGAACTAACTTCATGAATCTAGTGAGATAATTCGGAAACAATCCAAACACTGCAGTAAAAAAATTCAGAACTTGCAAAATAGATTCTCTTTACATAGCAAAGGTTGTGGAAGGATGCCACATTAAACTATGGAATAACTGTGGAAACATTATTCCACATTTCAGCTGAACCGCTCTGCCCTTATTCTTTCAAAATCTTTGTATTTAGGCTTGGCTTGACTGATAATAGTGATGTTTATTTTCAAGCTCATTATTTTTATTAATTCAAATTTTCACACTTATGGGAAAATAGGTGGGTCAAACAATTATTTAATGACAGTAGACTTCAGATTAAAAGTGTTAAAACTATATAGCTGTTAACACACAATCTGTCAATATCACATCAAAATATACAAATAAATATCCTTAAATTAAACTGTAAACAGCATTTTTCTTACTATGTGTAAATTTGGATTATTAGCAATCAAAATATTCTGGGGATTCTCAATGGGTATGGTAAAATTGCCATTTACAGATAAAAATCTAATCTTTCCAAGTATATTTATATTGTATTTCATATGGGTACAAATCTCATATATATGTAAAAATTTCCTGTGGGATGACAGAGTGATGTCATCACATCACTCTGCATTCTCAGGAACAAGCCCTGCCCACTCCCAGCATGGCCTTTCCCAGGGCCCACAAGGAGGTCTGGGGCTACCTATGGCCTAACCTTCCCCTCTCCTTCCCAGAGGCTGGGGAGAAAGCCGGGCCCAGCACAGCTTGGCCTGGCCCCTCCCAGAGGGGTTTTTTTTTTTTTTTCGAAAGAAGAGGCCTCCAGGAAAAAGCACAGGTGCCCTGGTGAGCACTCCTTCCAAGCAATCAGAACTTAAATGCGAGATAGCATCCAATGAATGTGGACACTATCTTTCAAAAAAGTACATCGCTTTTTTGTTGTGCTTTTGCTGTGTGGACACTTTTGAAAGAAGTTTTTCCGGAAGATCTCTTCTGGAAAAGCTTCTTCCAAAAAAAGCCTGAAGTCTAGACACAGCCTCAGTGAGAAGCCACAGAGAGGTACTTTCTTCCACTAGGAATCCTCAGCAAGGAACCCTTCCCTGGAATTAGGTACCTAAGCCAGGTTACTTGTTGCTCATGTAGTCCATGCCATAGAAGCCTAAAATCCTCTTTCTCTTCGGATCACTCTTGATACTTCTTTCCCTGTGTCCCTGGCCATCTTCTGTGTGGATGCTGTGCTGTTCCCCATTGGTGGCTAGGGCTTGACAGGGTCAAGTACAGGCCGTCCTCGCTGTAAGTCCAAGATAAGTTCAAAAAAAAACTCGGACAGAGTGAAACAACTTAAAGCAGGGAATTTTTTTCCCACGGCTGACTTCCACTTAAGCAAATGGGGGGGGGGGGGAGGGAAGTGTTTCGCATGCAGGAGCAGCCTGAGGCCGGCTGCGGCAGCTGGCGCCCTAGACAGAGGCGCGATCGGCGCCCCCGCCTGCACAGCCGTCAATGGCCGTGATGTAATCACGGGGCACCCTGGAGCCCCGTGACATCATCATCACGCACCCGGGGCCAGCGGCGCCCTTAGGCAACTGCCTAGTTTGCCTAGGCTCACGGGCCATCCCTGTTCGCATGACTTATAGCAGGGAATGGGAGGACTTATAATGCATCAGTTCCTACAAACGTTAATGACTTTAGTGTGGAACGGATGTATACCGGGGCAACTTATAGTGGGGATGCCCTGTATAGGCAAGCTTAGACCAACAATACAGGATGGGGCCCTGCTAAGGATACAGGCATTCCCCAGCCTAGAGTGAGAATCCCACTTCAGGGTATTTTGTGCTTCAGTTTGAGCTAGAGCTCTGAGCTGCTCATTAGCTGTTGGAAGAAGCCTTTGTGTATGCAGACTGACAGGATTTTAAGTATTTTAAGGATTTCTTAGATTCACTTTGTAGTAAATGGCAAATGAGCAGTAGTATTGATAATACTAGCGGAGTTTAAATTGTGAACTTAGGTTCCTAAAAGACAGATAGATGCCTAAAATCCTTTGAGGATCTAGAACTAAATCTTTAAATACTACTTGGATTTCTAGACATCCTGACATTGCTTATTTTTCTTGCATTTCTGCAAGTGTCCTGATCTACCAGCTGTGGTTTTTGGAAGCTTCTCTAACAGAAAATAAACACCTGCTGAGATACTTCATGTGAGAAGCTAGTGAATGAAAAAAATCAATGAGTTCAACAGTTCAATGCAATACAGCTAAATAATCTGTAAAATACATTTTCTTTTGCTACTTTACTATTTGTATAGTGGAATAAATTCAAGAATGTAAAAACATCAGGGGCGGCCAGTCCATATAGGCGAACTAGGCAGTTGCCTAGGGCGCCAAGTTAAATGGGGCACCAAATAGTGGCGCAATATCATTGAGAGGTTTGGAGGTGGGGGCGCTGATTGCATGGTTCGCCTAGGGCGCCAGTTGCTGGAAGCTAGTCTAGGGCCGCCCCTGAAAAACATAAATCCAAATCTATGTGGAATAATTTTCTCCTGCAAATGACAACCTTGATGGGATATGCAAGTTACAGGAAATCAGACAAAACAGATATTCCATCAAACAAGCATGAACTGCAACATGAATCCATGTACTGGGAAAAGTCTTTCCAAGCTATGTACAAAACAGAATAGTGAAAATAATTGTTTCCTGAAAGAAAAATAACTTAAAAAATTATTTTAAAAAATCCTAATACTCCTCTTTATGTGTGTGTGTGTGTGTGTGTATAAATTTAAAGAATTCAAATTATTCTATGATACCATGCTAAGAACTAACTGCAGGAATATAGGAGTGAATAAGCATACAAGTCACTATGAGTGTATATTTGGGATTAGGAAAATTCAGCTGGTTTCAGGAGCAGGGATGGTCAGGGTATTGACCAATTCTAAACAGTTCAGTGTTGCTTCCCTGTATTTACAATGAGGACTTCACTTATTTTGCATGAAATGGAGCAGATTGCAATTGCCCTGGCAGTCGCAGACATGGGTTTCAAGATATCCAAAGCTTTTTCTGAATCCAAAAAGCATGACCACATTTTTCTTCCATCTACTACATTTGTGCAGTTGAGTCTAGGGATGTCAGCGTGTAGGGGACTATACGATTAACCAATATACCTGGACTTAACGGTTAATCTTATCCACTATTCAACCCCCCCACCTTGCTACCTCTGTATCAGAGGCGAGTGGGGGGCAGCAGCCAGTTCTGGGGGGAGTCAGTTTAATCCCCCCCGCACCAGCTCTGCGTTGCCGTCCCACCCCCCTCTATCAGAGGCAGCAGGGGAAGGGGGCGGAGGAGGCTACCACGAAGCAGCCCCGATGGGGGGGAGGGGCGAGCTCTTGTCTGTCCAGAGGGACACTGCTGGGTGGGGGGAGGACTCACAGCTAACAGGTGGGACACTGGCGCCAACCCAGGTAGCTGTGTGGTGCGTGCGTCCGCCTCGCCCAGGAGAACGCTCACCTCAGGCAGCCCACAGGCACGCGGCTGCTAGCGCTGCGCAGGCGCACTCGGGCAATTACCACTCGACTTGCCGGGTGAGCAGAATCGAATGAGTCCCCGCCTACTTCCATGGTTTGTGGCGGTTGCTAGGTAACCTATTCGACGCGTGCCGTTGTCTGAGCGTCCCAGTCCGCGCGCCCCCATGTCGTACCCGCACCCCCCCAGGCGCACGGGGCTGCCTCGCGCCGTGCTCAGGTGGCTGCAAAGCCTGGACCTGAGCTTCTTCCCTAGGAACTTCCGACGGTGAGAGGGGGCGGGGCGAACCGGGCGCTGCTCCGCGCGCGCCACCCTCGGCCTCACCGTTATTGTCGTTGTTCGGCAGGGACTTCTCCAACGGCTACCTCATCGCTGAGATCTTCTCGTGGTACTACCCCGCCGACATCCGCAGCCACAGCTACGAGAACGGCGCCTCGCTGGCCACCAAGCTCAGCAACTGGTCCCAGCTCGCCCAGGTGAGGGAGCCGGCGGGGGCGGCGCACGAGCCAGGCCGCGGCTCTGGTCTAGGGCAGCCGCCTGCTACCTGCAGACTCCCCTGGCTCTGGCCAAGCCCAGCGATTTGTTCCTAGCATCTGCCATGTGAATAACGAGGTTAGTGCTCACTAAGGGTGTTAAATATCAACTAACTGACTAATCCAATAGGTGATGCATTTTGCATTGATTATTCCAGAGGGAGCCTCCACCTCTGAAGTGGAGTTCCCAGCTGATCCTGGGCTCCACCTGGTGCTGCCACTTTGAAATGCCGCATACAGTCTGAGGTCACCCTAGCTGGCCCTGGACTATACATGGCGTTTCAAGGTGGCAGAGCTGCATGGAGCCAGTGGTCTGGTCCCAGGCTTCAAGCAGCACTGCCACTTTGAAATACCCCCTCCGCTCCCCCTCCCTTCCTCTTTCTGATAGAGGCAGCGGGGAGAGCGCGACTAGTTGACTATCCTGTCGAGTATTCCTTCACATCCCTACTGCTCTCATGAAAGTCTTGGCTTCTCCAGCTTTTGTACAGTTAACAAATGCATTTCATACATAGCACTGGGCAATGGGTGGGGGGGGAGGTGAAATTGTTTTGAAAACAGTTCTCACGCCTCATATTGCATAATTTCTTTAGTGTGAGACTGTATTGGAAAGGGGCAGAGAGAAAACGAGTGATCAGTCACACATCACATAAAAAGCATGGAAGGATGGACTTATGCCTGTCAAGTACTAGGAACTAAAATGCTCTCAGTTTTTATTTTTTGTTATAGTTTTTTTCCAAACGAAATTTGAAGCCTGTCCAAGAACTAATAGATGGGACCATTCATTGTAAACCAGGAGCAGCAGAAATTTTGGTACAAGACATCTACTCAATGCTGACAAATAGACAGTGAGTGCTGTTTACAGAAGTGTATTTATTACGTATAAGGTTTACTAGACAATATAAATGATTCACTTTTTTAGCATGTAAATGAGTAAATGTTACTCATCACTTTTCAAATCTTCATCAAGTCAGCTGGCGTTTTGACTTCAGTAGGGCCAGGGTCATCTGATGCCTACTTCACAGGTAAAATAACATTTAAATCCCTTGTGAATCTTTACCCGCATCACAGAGAACACCACAGTTTTTTGCTCTAATTCATTCATTGAAAAAGCAAAGTTGTTCCTTTGATGTTGACGTACATAGTGTTGTATATCAAAGGTTTCAAAGCACATAGTATTATCTGGACAGTTAACCATTCATATATGTTTTACATATGCATGTGAACAGCTCTAGTCTAATGATTACTTGAGTGAAGTAACTTGCATCAGCAGGGGTCTGCATGTTCAGCTCCCCCAAGATAGACAGCTGTAGAAAGCTCCTGCTGCTCTCTGGGTCTCTGGCTTCAATTGTGACTTGAATATGTCACACAATCATGATTAGGAATGTGAATGAAGGCGGCCCACAGAAAACACTCTCTTAAGAATGGTCCATACTTTGAAAAAAGTTGAGCATAATAATGTGTTGTGTATTTATTAGTAGTAATGTAATTGACTCATTAACATTCACTTTTTTTTCTTCCCTTCCCCCCAGAATTAAAAATATTCAGGATGAGGTTGACTTTACAGACTACTATTATCAAGAGCAGTTACCAATGGTTGCCAGGTCAACAGCTTCAAAAGCTATCAAGAATAACATTAAGCTAACAGAAATAATGATAGAACCCAACATCAACAAAAATAGACAAAAAGTTAATGCCATCATCAATATGCATACACGACAGAGACTGGTAGAGAGGGAAGAGAATCCAAGTGAGTATTTTTTTCAGTGTAAAGAACTGGTGTACATGTAGCAAGTGATTGTTTCCCATGTTTGCTGTCCTAGTTTGTTAGTCTGATGATTGAAAATGGAAAATAGTCCAAGTATTTGCCTATCTTTGGGGCAAGTTAGGCTTGCTTTAACTATGACTTGTTACCCCACTGAAGTTAGTGGAATTATTGGCATGAATAACATGAAGCCCCACACTCCCCACCACCAGTGTAGCTCCTGTGTGAACCTGGTCAGCTGGAGCTCTCTGGTCTTAGAATCCCAGATTTTAGAGGTTCAACCTGTATTACGATAATGAAATATAATTGAAATAACCTATAAAATTTCCACCAGTGCCATATTACTTACAAGTGATTCATCCCCATTTTGCCATTTCTTGGCATTAAACACTATTGCCATAATCAGTTTTTTAGGTGGCTTAACTCCTAGTTGAAGTGATGTCTTCCTTGGTTCTCCAATGATTTCCTGCTAGTAAAAACACACAAGTAGGGAAGTACTGGACCTAGCTGTCCACTTATTAGGTCAATTTAATTTAACTGGACAGTAGGCTTGGGTCCATATTTCAGAAAGACTTCAAGAATGGAAAGCGAAATGCATACTTTTAAGTCACTTAGTTTGAGTTTCAGCTTGGGCTGGAGCTTGCTCAATTATTCTGTGTAATTATTTTTCACTTTTTCTTACTTTGGGTGATTTTGCTAAAAGCACCTAGTCTTTTTAAAAATTATTCTTTTGAGGTCCTGATCCTGCAAATACTAATGTATGTATTGACAGAATTTTAAAGTCAAAAGAGCCCATAAGACATCTAGTTTGACCTCCTGTGTGGCAGGGGCCATTTATATTTTGCCCAGTTATCTCTGTTTGAAATTCCATAACTTGTTTGACTAAAGCAGTGTTTTTTTGGGAAAGCCTCTAGTGGGCCTGCGTCACTTTGTTTACCTAAAGCAGGGATGAGGAACCTTTTTTGGGTTGGGGGCCACTGACCCACAGAAAAATCAGCCACACACAAGTGATAAGTTAAAAATAAAAACAAAAAAAAAACCCTCACTGATGTGGCCCCTGACCAAGAAGGAGAAAGACACTCTTCACAATCTCCTCACACACCAGATCCTGGGGGGGGGGGGGGGCAGGCTATTAGATTTTATGTGTTCCAGTCACACGGTGGGGTGGCAGTGGAGCTGGCGTGCCAGTGCTAGCTCCCCAATGCTGGAGGGGAGACCTGAGCCTCAGGGGCCAGATCCAGGGGCAAGCTGGATTTTGTGTTCCCCCCCCCCCTTGTATGTAGCTTTTGGAGAATAAAATTACACTTTTTTTTTTGCTGGAGCACTTTTTTCTTTTGCTGAAGTTTGTGATTATCTTGGTTTCTTTAATTAGTTTTTAAAGGTGGGAATATTCTTTAAATAAGAAAAAAAAATGACTTTGAATAATTGGCCAGTTGTATGGAGGCTATGACTATGTGGACTGTAATGAATAAATTGTAATTGTATTTTCAAGAGCGGTTTAACATTAAACCAAGTTTGGCAGAACGCGCAGTTCGTCATCCAGCTGCTGTAGGTTTCTCTGGCAGTGCAATTAACATCCAGAGAGAGAAACTTTCTTCTATGTCAAGTAAGGTTTCATTTTAATCTCTACCATTGGACTGAATTTTTGTTGTTTAACTTTGGTTATAAGTATAAGTGGTCTTTTTACTAAAACAAATTCTATAAATGGCTTTAAAAATAAGCTGTTGGATCTAATTAGGGCTATGTCTAGACTGCAGGCTTCTTTCGGAAGCAGCTTTTTTCGGAAGAGATCTTCTGGAAAAATTTCTTCCGAAAGAGAGCATTGACACTGCAAAAGTGCATCGAAAAAGCGATCTGCTTTTTCGAAAGAGAGCGTCCAGACTGACTGGACATTCTCTCGCATGTAAGCTGTGATTTCTATGAACGGAATGGCCACTAGGGCATTTCTGCTATTTCCTCTTTCTTCTTCTTCTGAAAGAACTCCCTCTTCCCAGTCCACACATGTCTTTTTGCGAAAGAGCTCTTTTGCAAAAAGGCTTCTTTCTCATAGAATGAGGATTGCCAATGCCGGAAAAACCCCTCTGTTCTTTTGATATTCTTGCGGAAGAACGCAATTGCCGTTTTTCTGACAAAACTCTGTAGTATAGACATACCCTAGGAAATAACTACAGTGCTTCCAAAAAGTTCTTCTGTTCAGTGATAGCAGCTACATATTCTGCTTATATTTCAGAAGTCAAACTTGCTTCTTTTCCACAACATAGAATTTTGTCTTATGATTACAACTTCCACCATACTTAGCAGCACATTCTGAAAGCAGTTCTTTTTCTTTTGTGTAGTGGTAACAGATGTTCTTTATTTGTTTTCTACTGGACAAATCCTGAAGTCCCTATTTAAGCAGAACTCCCAACGAAATTAGTGTGTAACTAAAACTCTAGCGTAGACAGCACCAAAAGCCGACTTAAGCTATTTCAACTTAAGCTACACAGTTGACATAGCTCAAGTTCTGTTGTTTAATTCAACTTTTGCCCTGCAGCATAGATGTACCCTATCACAGTTCAGCTGTTCTTTGCAATCTCCAGAAGAACTCTGGGACGAGGATTGGCAGAGTTGCCTAGTGACTGATTTGATCTGAAATCTTGATCATGATATTATAGAAGAGTTCAGGAACAAATCTGATAGTTTGAGGTATACTGTGGCCTGATCTGCACAGTTTTTGTAATGAGTTAACGGTTTTAGTTAGAGGTGTGAGTCCCCTCCGCCCCCATCAGTATAGTTATTTGCCTAACTTCTAGGCTAGCTACAATTCTTCTGATATTTCTATACCAGTAGAAATAAATTTTATTGCTATAAGCAACTTCATACCAATTTAAGTGCATCCATATTAAGTGGATTATAAATTGGATGGTTGTACCACTATATAACTAAATGGGTACAAACCCTGGGTATAAACAAAGCTTGTGTTGACCATTTGAGATAAATTACATTGTATTCAGAATGTTTTTGTAGTTAAATTGTGGTATTTCATAAATCAGCAGCAAAAGGACATGGTTACATTATTCATTTGCTTCTTTTCTTAGACCTAGGGCTCCCAGAAATCAGAAGCAAAACTGGAGTTCATTTCAAAGAAATTCAGGTGAAACAAGCGGACAGATGCACTTTTACTGTGGATGTATAAGCATGGCAGCTCCAAGCACCAAGAGAAAAGGTCTCTAACTGAACACTGGAAAAAACAAGTCTTAGAGACCTGTTCAAGATCAACTTTATAATTCTGTCTGTCCACTGGGAGAGAAATGCCTGACTGGTTTTAGTGTCTGCTAAATCAGAGTATTTTTTCTAGTAAATGCCAAAACAAAATACATACTGGAAATCCGGTATTTGTAGAATTGTGACAAGCTAAAACATCACTAAACAAAGCAGCATCTAAAAGCTGCATCTCTGTAGTTTCCCATTGTTGGATGGCTTCAGTGGCTTGCTATGATAGTTGCTTTTACAGCTTAGCCTCCTAGGCTTGAGTACTTTGAATTGTTTTTAATATTTCAAGTTCTTTATCACTGAAATATTCCTATTTACAGATTGCAGTGGTGCAAGATGAGTAATGACGATGTGTGGTCAACCTTGTTGACATTTGTAACGTGATGAGTTTAACTAAATAAATTAAGAGTTGTATTTTGTGTCCTTTTGTCCTACTGTACATTGATTTTTATAGTCTTTGAAATAAGTTATTACAATTAATATTTATCTCAAAAACAGGCCATGGTTATTTCCTTCATATATAAATGTACAGATCTGAAGTATTCAAAGTAACTCTTTCTTCACAGATTTTGACATTATTACATCCAAATTAAAGCCATAAAAATTGTTTCTTGCTTCAGTAAGTATCCTGTTTATGCATGCCTTTCAAAGACTGTAGTTCTATTTCAGGAGAAACATCGTTTTTTCAGGCTCATATTAATTCTGTACATTTTGAAGGTGATCTTCAGAGTGAAAAATTAGAAACAAACATTTTTACTGGAATCTTAGAATCTGTGGCTGCTGAACATTCCCTTAGAAATGATTCTGTGCATGGTAAGGATCTGATTAAGGAAAGGGGGAGAGGAGGGGGAAAGAACTTATTTAAATTAAAATGATTTAAATATCAATTTTTATCATGCTTTATATCAGCCTGTATGACACCTGGCTTTAAAATCTTATTTTAGCCATGTTTTGCCTTTGTACTTTCAGGAAAAAAAGTTTAAAAAATTGTGGTTTTCAACTACATGTATTCTTTACACTAAATTTGGTGAGGTTTTTTTTTTTTTGGCTATTACCAGAAGGATACAGTATATATCCATTTAAGCAGTTAACACAGCTTTCATAAATTCCAATGACAGAAGGAAATATTATGACCATCCATTCTGATCTCTATAACACAAATCATAGAAATTGACTTATTCACATTCTTAATTTTTACATTTTTTACGTTAGGAAATTATGATACGTTCCTCAGTAGATGATTAATGTTCTACTTTTGATTTGTATCAAGTTCTATTTCAGTGCTCATCAGCTCTCTTCATAACAAAGTGTTAGTGTTGCTATATAATTTTACTGTATTGGAACAAGGAAATAAATAGATAAGGCATAGAAACCATACTTATGCTTAGAAGCATTACAAATACTTTCACTGCTTGGTGGGCTCTTAGAAGACATTTAGAAGTAAATTAGAGCTAAATAATATCACAAAACATTGAGAACCATGACTGGTGGCTATAAACAAATTTTATGGGACTGCAGGAAACTTGGTCTCGTCCATAAGCAGATATCCAGCTAACTAAAATCATGCCGGACCACGGATGTTGCTGGACAAGAGAATGCAGGACTAGAGAGGCTCAGCCTCCATCTTAAATAAGATAAACTCAAACTTTTATCAGAACTGTTTTGCATTTAAAGCTAGCTGTTTTACTGAACAAAGGGAAACATCTATTAGTAAAAGGAATTGTTTTTTTGGTAAACATCCTTCAAAAATGTAAAACTAGTACATTTCATCCTTTCATATCTAATTTTTATGTATAGATTGGGACAGAAAAACAAGCCTTTCTGTCTTTTCAGCTTCCAATCAGTTTCTTAACTTAGAATGGACTAAACTAGTTAAATTGTAATGAATACTTTCTGCATCTTTGGAAGAGGCTACTGCTGTCAAACTGGCTTAGCACTAGGGCTGTCAATTGATCTGCATTAACACCTGTGATTAAAGCAAGGCAGGATTAACGCGTTAATTTTTTAAACGTGTTAATCATAAGTGTTAATGCTGTGCTGCCCCCTTTGAAGCACTGGAGCGGTGCTTCAAAGGGGCAGCACAATGCGGAGCCCGAGATCAGCTGCAGTGCCCAGCTGATCCCTGGCTCCGTGTTACGCTGCCCCTTTGTAGTGCCGATCCGGCATTTCCAAGGGGCAGAGAGGCATGGAGCCGGGGGTCAGCTGGGGACTCCAGCTGACCCTGGGCTCCCCGCGGTGATGCCTCTTGGAAACACTGCACCGAGCCAGAGTCAGCTGAGGACTCCAGCTGATTCCAGGCTTCCGCAGCGCTGCCCCTTTGAAACACTGCTGCAGCGTTTCAAAGGGGTAGTGCACGCGATTAATCACGCGATTAATCGCGATTACATTTTTTAATTGCTTGACAGCCCTACTTAGCACTTTAATAAATTCTGGTTCCAGGTGAAAATGAGGAGCTATGTGGCACCTTAAAGACTAACACATTTATTTGGGCATAAGCTTTCACAAAAACTTATGCCCAAATAAATCTTCTTGTCCTTAAGATGCTACAGGACTCCTTGTTTTTGCTGAAACAGACTAATACACTTAACTTTCTGAAATTTGGCTCCAGGAGGTTAGCAGGTGGGTCCCAACAGTTCAGTAACCTGATTTTAAAATATTACATCAAACGTGATATTTATTTCATTTATTTGGTTTACATGATTTTAATATTTAGAGTTGCCAATTTCAAATTTTAAATACTTGTAATTTCTTTAAAGATAAATCTATTTAATAAAGTTTTTATTTGTTTGATTTTTTTAAATACTTTTGTCTATTTGCACCCTGAATAAAATTTTAATTTGCTGCTTATACACTTGGAAAATAACTTTTTTTTTTTTTAACATCATATCATCAGCTTTAGGTGGGACACAACTTTTTTTTTTTTTTCTTCTTCTTCAATCTTACCTTTTGGCCTATTCAATCACTGGAATTTGGTAAAGTATTTTGTAAGTCCTTGTCCACATATAGTGTCCTTTTACTTGTGGTACTGAATAAACTTTTGTTACAAAAGTCAAAAATCTGAGTTGTCCAAAATTACATTTCATATTACAGTATAAATTTAGTTTATTGGTAAGATGTGTAATAAACTTTAGAACTGTGTTTGCCGCCTGTTTCTGAAATTTAGATCAATAATAATAGGTTTGATGTGGCTTTTCTTTATTTTGACAAATGTGTTATCTTGGTTGAGACATTTTATAAATTTAACACTTATTCCAAGACCACTAAGATCACGAGGTTTTTCAGAGTACCTGTTACAGGGTATAAAAGTTGTAAGGCTTGAAATAGTTTTGCCTGGAAAGCTATAAAGAAATTCAGACACTGTATAGGTCAAGCACATTTATTTGAAGATGAAGACACGAGAGAGTTTTTTTAAGTGAAGGGGAAATAGCTTAGAGTTGAGCAGTTCTGCTTGACAATGAAATCACATTTTAGCAAACAACCTGAAATTATTTTAGAAAACATTGATGCAGCTATGTTTTGACAGTTGCAACTACATATTTAATAGTAAATGCACATTTTACAATATTTTTCCTGACATTTTTCCCCCTCACATAGGGTAAGGACTGCCATAAAGTAAATGCAACATAATTTTTGTTTACAAACACTATTAGCGGACGTATTTCTAATATAAAAGCTGCCCTTTGACTTAATTTGTATACTCTAAACATAACATAATGAAAAAATAATTTACCTTCCTCAGCGTCTAAAGAAGAAAAAGATTTGTCTGAGGTTCCACATTAAGGCACAATTTTCACAAACTGATGCAGTTATACTACGTATTTATAATTATTAAAAGATTTAAATACAGCAGTAGCAGTATAAGTCTTCAAGGTACTACTGACGATTTAAAGAATAGAGTGGCAGTTGAGTCAATCCTTCAGTTTCCAATTCATGCAGTTAAACAAGCATTAGGACCTGATGATCAATCCTCTCCATCTTTCCCTATCTGTTAAATGCCTAGATTTCTTTTACCACACAAGTCACACAACACAAGGTAACTACTGATCTCTTATTCAAAAAAGTAACCCATTGTTTATTCACAGCTGGAGAGGTTATAGTTCCTCTACAAATTAATGTATTTTTTTCTGAATTCTAACTCTAATTCCCCAAAGAGAAACAAATCCCAAATGGTGGAAGCTATAAAGTGATACCTAATTCTCTGATATCTAAATAAAGGTGTAAAGATGGCTTACAAAAGAAGGGGTAGTAGTTAGGATATCCTATTTCTCTGAGTGGCCAAAAACACACCCTTTATAGAAATTAACTTCAAACTTAAAATAAAAATGCTTTTCTACGCTTTGTCTGAAATATGTACTTTGGATGCCAGGAATTCCTGAGTTCTAACGTTCTCTGTAGCTTAGGGCAGATCACCACTGTCTGTTTCAGTTTCTGCTTAGTAAAATGAGGACATGCCTTTAGGGATGTAAGTGACTAGTTGAGTAGTTGACTATCCAATAAGCCTAGGCCATCTCCGTGGTGCAGGAGGGTGGGGAGAAGCAGGGGAGGCAGATGCGCAGCAGTCTGGGACCTGACGCAAGGCGGGACTGCTGAGTCCTGACTCGTGCTGGATCCCCTGCTGCATCTCTTCTTTTTAAATGTAGTAAGAGCCAGGCAGCTCTAACTACATTTAAAAAGCAGACACACAGTGGTCTGTGACCCAGTGCCTGGCTCCTACTACATTAAAACTGTAGAGCCACAGCGAGGCCCCTTACAACTAATTGTGTACTCGATACAAATTATATCAAATACACATTTAGTCAATTACCCGCTTCTTAACATCCTTATATACCTTACTACTTCATAGGGTTAATGGGAGGATTAATTATATTGGTTACATTTGCAAGGCATTATAAGATGAGAGGGGCTGTATCTTGTGTTATTCCTATTTTGTACAGGTTACTTAAAACACATTCAGTTGTTTTTTGTTGTTACCTCTTTATAACCTAACCAACATAACTTATTTCTGGGGACAATGCAGGGGAGAAGAGAAAATGAAGTTGAAGAGAACAGTGCCACTAACATGCTGATCAGGAAACACAGTAAAAGGATTTCTAATGGTATTTGATGTAAGAATAATTCTATTTGTGAATGATTGGTCTTCTCATTAGCGTAGTTGATATTATACACAATGTTTAGCTAAAATACTCATTCTATTGCCATCATTTTTTCTTTCATTTGAGTACATACTTACATTTGAGTAGATACTTCTGGACATGAACTAACCGACTAAATAAAGCAATGCCCACATTTTATGTATCAGGTTCTCAATATCATATGCATTTTTACAATCTATACAAAATTAAAAAACCAAAGTTTTAGTTTACATAATGTATTTCAATAATTTTCATTGAATAAGTCATTTATTACTTACAAGCTATTTATTAAAAAAATAATGTTCATAAAATATTTTAGCTCATTAAAATATAAGGGGGAGTGCTAAAAGTGAACTTATCAGAAAATATAATTTATTCTAATCTAGATATTCATCAAAATGACTTTTACTGTTAAAGCTTAAATATTTATTGTAGTAAAAGATTTTTAATTAAAAATTGAAGTATTTTGACTATATTGTCATTTAATATACACTATCACTTTTTAGAATCATATTTATCAAGTATTCGGTACAAATAAAAAGGGATGTATGAAGCTCAGCTGTATCTCAGTGGCAATTCATAAAAGCATAAATAATGTATGTACTGATGTATTTTAAAATGTCTTAAGAATTTCACAGTTCAGGCTACCCCAGTATATTGATAATGTGCAGGTATTTCTTTATTTGCTTTACAATTTGTTCACAAAAATTTACTGAAAGATGTTTATATTGTCTAACAACAGTATTCTCATCTTTAAAAAAAATGGCTGTCAATTATGTAAGGACATTTTTTCTTTGGATTATCATAACTTTTTATATATAAAAATCCATTTTTCATTTTCTCATTTACATTTTGCAAAATTCAAGTAACTGTCTTTCAGGAAGAATCAACTGCCATCTTTCTGTCCTTCAACAATCAAGGTTAAATTAACGTTAACCTGCTGGATGTTACTTCTTTTAAGCACTACGGGGGGGGGGGAGGGCAATCTTATCAGAATGGGTTAAGTCGTATTCCTGTTCCTAATGGTGAGAAGGGATTCACTTTGGCCCACATCAAAGCATCATTCAGTGAAATAGCTGATTTTCCATCTTCAAGGAAAAACACAGGACCCTGTGAATGTTTAGAAAAGGGAAGAAAAAAAGATAATCATGTCACCATACTTCAAGAAGCGATGCAGTCTAGCAAAGTGGTTTTCAAACTTTTTTACTCATGATCCAGTTGAAGAAAATTGTTTATGCCTATGACCCAACATAATTTGACTAGAGTGTGGGTTCTGGGATGGTGCTGAGGATGAGAGCTTTGGGATGTAGGAGGGGGTTCTGGCTTTGGGCACGGGGGCGGGGTCAGGTCTGGGGCAGGAGTGATTTACCTTGAGTGGCTCCTAGTCAGTGATGTGTGAGAGAGAGAGAGAGAGCCAGACCTGTTTCCAGCCACTTCTGGGATGCCACACAGTCTGCAGTGTAGCACCCACACTGGTACCTGATCACCCTGTAGCAATGAGACCCAATGCCTGACATTCCATGACCCAGTATTGGGTGACAACCTGTAGTTTGAAAACCACTACTTCATTGGAGATGAAAATGTCTAGAGAATACAACAGTAATGTATGTAATAGCTACACTCACATTAAAAAGTTATATCTGTTGTAATCAAATCTGACTAAAATTTTCACACTCCATTTATAATGCTATTTGTATCAGTAAACAGATGTGCCTAAAATCTACAAGCCCAAATTTCAAATTTTGTCATATTCCCAAACTATCTTATAGATAATTAATCATTTCTGTGTGGCTATTGAGAATTTATACTCTCCCATCAGCATAATTTTGACACCTCTCTGAGTAGTGTTACCTCTGTCTGTGGGAGAACTTCTCTCACCAATGTAACTATGTCTACATTGGCACTAAGTTCAGTATAACTTATGTCCCCCAAGGAATGTCTTTTTTAACCCCGTAGGTGACTTTATGATATATTGTAAGCACTGAAGAATACAAGCCCAGGGTATCTTCAAATTGCAGCATGGTCTGGAGAAATGTACTTTGCAGAGTTGAAAGTCTCTGGATATTTCCCTATCTGTAAAAATGGCAATAATAATATGTACCACATGGGGATGTGGTGAGGAATAATATATGTTAAATACTTTGATCACAAAGGCTAATAGTCATGTCTGAATGTGTATCTTTTATATTATTAAATTATAGGGAGAGAAAGTGAATTGTCCTCTGAAGGCTCACCAATGTATGTTTTTAATTCATGTAATGATAGTGGTTGGCTGTAGAAATGCATATTATAACATATTTCCAAAGCATTAAGGACAATCTAAAAACCTTTTAATTATTTTCAACTCAAACCATGGTGACATTGGCAATAGGTCACACACATTAAAACGAGGAGAACACGTACAAAGAGAAATTTCTTTTTCTTATACAGACTAAAACCTTTTGACTGGTCCAGTTAGGGATTTCAACTATTTTTGCTCATGACATTTTTCTTTCTGTATAACTTACTGTAATTAAGGACAATGTCCTTCAAGTCAAAATGGCAGCAATAGCCATTTCAGGATACTCAAGCAAAGGAGGTTTAGGTTGGACATTAGGAAAAGCTTCCTAACGGTCAGGGTGGTTAAACACTGGAATAAATTGCCTAGGGAGGTAGTGGAATCTCCATCTCTGGAGATATTTGAGAGCAGGTTAGATAGACATCTATCAGGGATAGTCTTAGATAGTGCTTGGTCCTGCCGTGAGGGCAGGGGACTGGACTCAATGACCTCTTGAGGTCCCTTCCAGTTCTAGTGTTCTCTATGACCTGCCTGCTGGCTTCTTCCTGGGGCAGGCCTGGGGCAGCAGCTGCTCCCCAGGGGCAGCTCAGGGCTGCGGAGGCCTGCAATGGCTGTTCCCCAGAGCTGGGGCACCATGTGGACATTTGTGAGTATAACTGTCCCTTCTCTCACACACTACCTCCCTTTCAATTTGATGCAAAACAATTGAATTCCAGGTACATCCCATTGTTCTGGCACAATCAAACCCTTACCTTGCTTTAAGTTATAATAAGAGGAAGCTGCATATCAAATGTGGTGGCTCTAGCTCTTACCGTTTAGGAAGAATTCTTGAATAAATGGACTGACATGCTTATGGACAGACAGACACACATTTCTAAAATATACAGTAAGATTCCAAAAAGAGCATTCAGGCTCCATAAAATGGTACCTGTATCCTTAATCCTGTCAAACAAGAGATGTGAACGTCTGAGTGACTAGGAAGATTAGATCCAGTGACGTAATCTGGTCCAATCATTCCTTTAAGAGGCTCTTCTTTTATTCGTGATACCAATGTTGAATATACCATTCTCTGTGATTCAGATGGAGAGGTATATGACAGTTCATCAGTAGATCTGTGAGTAAAATACATTTCATTTTAAGCTATTTATTTTATTTGCAGTATGCCTCAGGATGCACAAAAACTATTATTTCAAAATGAAGTACCTTAATTTTTATATAAATTGATATAATCATATTATACAAAGAAAAAATGAGATAAAACAATGTATTTACAATGAGCACATTTAAATTATAGTAACTTCTATTACAATAATTTTACATTTCACACGTACTTGTTGACTAAGTGAGTGCAAGCTCTCCAAGCATCTAGTTCCTCAGAGAGCTGTTCAATTGTCAGGGGAACAGAGACCTCTCGCCGTTTTAAAAGCTGACTAAAGAGAAATAAAAAGTAATTAGAATTTGAAAATAAAATATATTCCCACAGAAAAAATTAAATTAAGAAAATATACATTGTTAGACTGGAAGGAAAAAGAATCTAGAAATAAACAATGTGAATCTGTTTTTAAGTATATGTTGAACTGACCATAAAATTGGATATTTTTGCTACGATGCTATGATTGAATTTAAGCATTATTAGTTTTTATATTTCTACATTTAATTATCTTGATTTAATTATCTTGAGTTTTCCTTTGATGCCTATTTTTTAAGGCTGTAAATGCTTTCTTTAAAATGACAGTTATTGAATTTTATAGTATTGTGTGGCTTGATCTGTATTCCTGATGTTTACTGAAAAGATAAAAAATACAATACCTGAGAATGATGGAGAGCTAAGAGGATCAACTGAATGTGATTTAGCACAATATCTGAAACAACTTTGTCTTGCCTGAGTAGATGTCTAAATAGAATTTTTCAGAAAACTAACACTGTACCTAATTTTACATATATAGGTTGAAACTCTCTAAACTGGGACACTCTGGTCCGGTAACATCCGTGGTCCAGAAGGACCAGGATATTTAAAGACCAGAGAGTCCAGGTGAAAAGCTAGAGTCTAGGAGCCCTTCAGACTGGCAGGTAGCGAGAGCAACACACAGCAGCGGGGCTTCCCGGCAGGGCAGTGGGAACCCCAAGCGCGGTAGTAGAGCTGCCCCATAGGGCAGCGGGAGCCTGGGGCATGGAAGCAGTTGGGCTGCCCAGTGTGGCAGCAGGAAGCCAGCATGTGGAGGCCACTAGGCTGCTCAGTGTGGCAGCAGGAGCCAGGCACGGCAGCAGGGGACAGTGAGAGAGGGGAGCCAGCCAGGAGGCTGGCAATTGGACCAGGGATGGAGGGAGCCAATAGCAAAGGGACAGAAATGACCTTCCCTGGTCCGGCAAAATTCCTCATCTAGGACTGGTCAGGTCCCAAGGGTGCTGGACCAGGGAGGTCCAACCTGAACTAAGGCAAGAAAAGAGGGACAACTTTTCGATGTACACAGTTCCTAATTCCACATGCATGCAAGTACTTATGTTTAAGCATACATACAGGACCATTTGACTTTACTGGAACATCTTATGCTTATATATTTTGTTGGATTGGAGCCTAAAAAGCTCAGATGTCAGATTGTGGTGGATTTTATCCATCTTGCAAGGTCATGCTAAAGAAATAAGGCTTTAAAGGGGCCTTGTTCTCCGTGGATTCTGTAAGTCCCAGAACATCTCAAAACTTGATGCTGAAGTGTCACAAAGAGGTTATTAGTAACCTATTTTTCCTTAGCTTATTATATCTTCCTGTTGTTATTTCTCAAATTAATTTTAGTCAAATAAATGACAAAGTACAGTTTATAACTTATAATAAAGCAAGGAGAAAATCTAGACTACTTATAAAAACAATCTTTTCTTTGAGGATCATGCTGGTTGACTGAGGTCCACATTCTGCTTTTAGGTTGACCCTTGTGCCTGTGTGATGCACCCAAGAAGCCAATGGAGCTCTGGGTAAGCATAGGAATACATCCACATGAGATCATTGCAAGAATGGGACTTTGGATTGATGAGCTTTTGGGGCCAGGGATTGTCTCTTATTATGTACCATAATCCTGATTGAGGCTCCTGGATGTACTGCAGTGCAAGTAGATAAATAATTAAAATTACCTTGTGTATTCATAAAGTGCAGGTACAATGCTAGCATACTCTCTTCTAATAGCAAGTAAAGCACCAATGTAACCAGACAATATCAGCAGCTCATTCCGAACTCTAAAAATAAAAAAAAAGATCAAAAATAGTTTCAATCATTTGCAGAAACTTTAAACAGACTATCACTCTACTAACTAATTCAAAATCCTGTTTGATCTGTGTATTTGTGTAGGCAATGTGTGTGCTGCCTGACTGATTACATTTCAGTTCTAACTAGATATCTGTAAACTACACTTCTTCTGCTCAACACTGAGTCCATTTACTGATTTTTATTTTTTCTTATGCTGCAGAATAAGAAGTGCCCCACACAGACTCTGAGCATTTTGACAGTTATTTAAAATAAAACTCAAGTACAAATTTCAGCCTCTTGTAACTACTTGAACAATCTATTCACTGTCTTTTTTCTCCTTTTTTTCCTCTCCCCCCCCCTTCCCTTATTTAATCTTCAATCTGGACTTTTAATACTCCAGTCATCTGAAGAAGTGGGTTTTGCCCACGAAAGCTCATGATACCATCTACATCTGAGGTAGCCAACCCGTGGTTCTCGAGCCACATGCGGCTCTTTGCTCATAGAAATGCGGTTCTTTAGGGTTACCATATGTCCATTTTTTCCCGGACATGTCCTCATTTTCCTGGCTTTTTTAAAACACAAAAAATGTCTGGTATTCGGAGAGGGGGTGGCAGCACCTGCCTCCAAGGAAACGTTCGACTGCCTTTCGGAGCCATGTGCCTGGACAGGTTACAGCTGCTCTGCACATGTGCCCCAGCACCTGGAGGAAAAAGCACATGGCTGCGGCGACTCCAGTGAGACCCAGGGTGTTATTAAAAGAATCTGGGGCTGCCTGGCTCTGGGGGAAGGGTGGGTGGCTGGTATTGCTAGATGGTGGTCAGTTCAAACTGATGCGTGACTGATTGCTGGCCCAGCGGATAATGGGAAGGGAGCCCTCCCAGGAGCAGTGGGCGTGGGGCTTTATTTCTATACATGTGGTGGATGGGTCAGGGGAGAGTGGCAGCGAGGGTGAAAAGCTGCATAGCCTCTGATCCCCCTGCCCACCTCTCTCTCCCTTCCAACGCATGTAGCCTGCTCCTTCTCTTCCCGTCCAAGGGAGCTGGCTGTTGAGAGCTGCTCATCTGTCAGTGGCAAGCAGCCCCGGCCTCCTGGGGAGTGCAGGAACTAGCCGTGCAGACAGGGCAATATTTATAAAACAAAAGAATTTTTCCCCAAAGGAGCGGGGACAACCAGAGAGAGAAAATGGCTGTGTGGAGAAAGACGGAGAAAACATGCAAAGACACAGAGCTGTGGTGCGAGGGACACCAGCAGGAGGCTGGGGAGGAGAGTCACTGCCCTACACACTATGGCTGCCTGGCTCTGGGGGACCTAGAAGGGCATTGGGTTACAGCGGGGGCAGAGGGGGCAGAGGCCACTTGGTTCTGGGGAAGGGGAGAGAGATTGGGTTAGAGGGGGGGGCTGGAGATGCTGGCTCTGGGGGAAGGGGAAGGTATTGGGTTAAAGCAGGGAGGATGGGGGTGCCTTAGGGTTACAGCTATATAAAAATAAATATATAATATGTGCCTTATAGATATACATAAAAATATACAATACATGGCTCTTTGCACTACTAGCCACAGCTATTTTGACTCTTAGGGTATGTCTACACTAGCCCCCTAGTTCGAACTAGGGAGGCTAATGAGGGCGACCGAAATTGCAAATGAAGCGCGGGATTTAAATATCCCGCGCTTCATTTGCATGTTCCTGGGCGGTCGCCATTTTGGAAATTGACTGCGGGTAACTGCCCGCGTCTACACGCGGCAGTGAAACGGGAGTTCGAAGTAAAGCCCTAACTCGAATTAGCTGTTATTCCTCCTGGAAAGTTAAAGAAACCCGTACAATCATCAGATTCTACTACTAGCTATCCCTTATGGTCCCCACTTGTAGTACTGAGTATTTAAAACACATTTGTGAATTCACCTTCACAGTACTCCTATGATGCAGGGAATTGTTACTGTATACCAGTGGCGGGGAACGTTTTTTGGTTGGGGGCTGCTGACCCACAGAAAAATTAGTCAGGGGCCACACACAAATGCGAAGCAAAGAAAAAAAAAGACAAACCCTCACTGATGTGGCCCCTAACTGAGAAGGAGAAAGACACTCTCCACATACCCCTCGCACACCAGAGCCTGGTGGGGTCCACACTAGTAAATGTTGTGTACTCCAGTCCTACAGCAGGAACGGGCTCCCCAATGCTGGGGGGTGGAGGGAGGGCCAGGAGGAAGCCCTGACCCTCAGGGGTTGGATCCAGACAAGCCAGGGGCCATATCCCTGCCCTATACATGAGGTTCCCCAACCCTGCCCTATACATTCTATAATGGAGAAGTAAGGCATTGAACAACAAGACTCCCCTTCACCCACACTGTTACTCAATCCCAGAACAGAAACTGCTATAGTTAACCAGGCACGTCTAATACAGAAAAAAAAACCCATATGGTGCTATTGCCCTATTGCAGGGGTCAGCAACCTATGGCTCACGAGCCATATTGGCTCTCTAGGGAACCAGATATGGCTGTTCTGGAGCCCCAACTCAGCCTCTCCTTGCTCCTCCTGGAATGAGGTTTAACAGCTAATTCGAATTAAGGGCTTTACTTTGAACTCCCGTTTCACTGCCGCGTGTAGACACGGGCAGTTATTCCAGGCTAGTCAATTTCCAAAATGGCGACCGCCCGGGAACATGCTAATGAAGCGCGGGATATTTAAATCCCACGCTTCATTTGCAATTTCGGTCGCCCTCATTAGCCTCCCTAGTTCGAACTAGGGGGCTAGTGTAGACATATCCTTAGTCTCTAACTGGTTGGCCACCCTGATCTACATGTTTTGTTAGTCTTTAAGGTGCTACTAGACTATTCATTGTTTTTAAAGTTTTTTTTATTAATCTTTGTGTTAGGAGAACCAGCTTGCTTGCTGCAATTTCTATCTCTATCAGGCTACATCTACACAGCGGAGCTATTTCCGAAATAGCTATTCTGTGTCTTAAGGACAAGCCCGTTATATTGAAATATAACAGGCTCGTTATTCCAACATCCCTGTAAACCTCATTGCACAAGGGTTAAGGGACGTTTTGGAATAGTGTCTTATTTCAAAATTTGGTGCTGTGTAAACAGAACCAAATTTCAAAATAAGCTATATCGAAATACGATCGAAATTTGCGTAGTGCAAATTGCATAGCTTATTTTGAGGTAAGGGTGCTGTGTAGACACACCCTCAGAGACACTGCACCAGAGAGCCTTTGACTTCTCACATCTCCATTTCCTTGTTCCAGCTGGTCTTTTAGACTTGCTCAATGACCAGTCTGTGGACCCGTGCTAGTCCCTGAGATTCCCTGACACAGTTTACAAAGGCAGCAAGCTTTTTAGAGTGCTCCTACGTTACAATAAAACACTCTAGTCTTGCCTTGGTCAGCTCACTTGTGGTCACAGAGTTAGCCTGCAGAACTATAAAATTGCAGTGTAGACATTCAGGCTCAGGGACATTCTCCCCCTTAAAACGGCCTCTTGATCCCCTTCCAGCAGGGAAAGGAGCAGATCTTCAGCACTCCCCTGGCAGCTGTACTGCCTCCCAGCCCTGTCCTGCTGTACATCAAGATGCAGCTCCGTGGAAGGGCAGGGGACAGGGATGGGGGTTTTGCGCCTTTCCCTGCTGCAGTTTTTGGGACAGCACTGAACTGCAGAGCTCTCTTGGGAACTGCAACTGGGAAAGGAGCAAAACTCCAGAGGCTCCTCGCCAGCCTGGCTGTGTGGAAGGGCAGACGGCAGTACAACACTCATACCAGAAGAGCTGCCAGTGTGGGGCTACCCAGCAGCCCCACATTCTGCTCTTTTCCTAAAGTCTCCAGTGCAGCAGGAGGAGGAGAGAGCACACTACACCCCTCCCCACAAGTAAAGTGGTATGGATCTTGGGGAGGGGCAAGCATGAGCACCCTGGGGGGGAAGGAGTTACAGGGAAGGCCATGTGACCCCACTTAGCTGGTAACACTTCCCTCTCTTCTCACCTCTTTCCCCCGCCCCCCCATACCGGTAAGCAATAGATTTTACTTGCTTCACTGGAGTGCCTTTACAGTTGACAAATAATTCCCAGTGCAACTCTTCAGGTCTTCTCAGCTAACAAAGGCTATTGGCAGCCTATTACACCCCAGCTACCCCTACCTGAGACCACAGATGGGCCAGCAACACTTCATGATCAGCATCTTCAAATGCAGCTGACCGTTCTAAAAGTTAGCAAGAATACCTGATCATTGTTACCACAAAGGGATAATTAAATGCAAGAAGTGCAGCCTGTGTACTAAACCCAAGTTTATACCCCCTTTGATTAGAATGTCAAGGAGTTCTGAGGAAGATAGATATTGTGGCAGTGGTCATCCCACAACATTCTCAATAAGTACACAAAACAGGGAATGCACAGGTTGTGGCTAAGGATGTTAAATTTTGATTAATCAGCTAATTGAGTCTACTCGATTAGTCGATAAGAGGGGTGCTCACTATCACACTGCACCTCTCCCTTTGAAATGTACAAGACTCCTATACATTTCAAAGGAATAGAGGCAGTGGGAACTGGGTTCCTAGCAGGTTCCGGTTGCCTCTCTCCCTTTGAAATGCACAGGAGCTGCCTGCAGCTCTCGTACATTTCAAAAGGAGAGGAGCTGCAGTCGGACCAGTGCGAGCAGGACTGTTTCAATCCCCGCTGCCTTCTGCCTCTCCTACCCCCCGGGGAGATGGTGTTGGAGGGAACTGGTTCAGCAAGAGGGAGGAAGTGACTAGTCGGGTTCCTACTCAACTACCTGATAAGCATTTTGTTTATCAGGTAGCCTCAACCAGTCGTTTACATCCCTAGTTGTGGCCTGAAGTTCCTCCAACATCTTCATCAACTCAGTGAAAAAAACAGAGAAGACCCTGCCTCATGCCTTCAAGATCCTGCTCTGCTACTACAAATGAAGACAGTTTGGCCTGAATCTGAATTTAGGACTTAACCTTCACTTCTAACATTTGAAAACACCTATTGGCTCTTAGGAAGTTTGCCTATGTTAGGGACGATGGATTAAATAATAAATATTTGTTATTTTTATTCAGATGCATCAGCTGAAAGCTATGTTGTAAAGATATCCAAGTGATTGCTAGCAGTAGGAAAGAAGCAGATGACATGACTGTAAACAAAGTGAAAGAGTAATCTTTACACCAAGAGTGTAGATTCAATCTTATAGTCCTTGAAAACATACTCACTCACTACATTTATGCAGCACTAATCTTTCCGTGCGTATATAGCTTAGAAGGTCAAGAAAAGTGCATACTGAATCCAAAGTCCAATCTGAGCTACTAATTTGTTCTGTTGAAAAATACAAACAAAAAATTAAAATGGTAAATACCAAAGCGGAAAGAAGCCGAACAAATGTTTACATTGAGATCAGGTTCTTCCATTCATAATCCTACCTTTAATATATCGAATGCCAATAGGAAGGGCTTTTTCTGGTTCTGCACTCAACAAATAGTATTTTATGGTTTCAAATATGTCTCCTTTTGCCTGAGCTGTCTCTGCCAGCTGCATACATTCATCTACCCCTGGTAGATTACACTGGAAAACAAGTTTTACACAAGAAATAAATAGTTTTGTTTGAACATGCTAAGTTTCAAAAAACTTCTGCAGTTCACATAAAACATAACTAAAACAGATTTTCTCAGATATGAAGAAAAGATAATTCACTTTATTTAAAAGGTAATAAAGATGTCTCATAGACATAACCTACCACTTGGAAAGTACATAGCGACTCACCATACTTGTGGTGAATGCTGTACTCCTGGGGGAATTCTGTATGATTGCACAATGCAGAATTTGGCAGAATTCCCTATTTTCACTGCAAAATTTCTGGCCACTATTAGGGCCTCCTGGACTCTGCAGAGCCCAGCTCACAATGAATGGAGCACCCAACCAGCTGGAGCTGTCTACTCTTTGATCCTCATTCACTGGGAGATGGGAGAAGGCAGCTCTGGAAAACGGCGAGGAAGGGGAGGACTACACCATACCATGTTCCCCAGTGGAACAGTAAAGAATCTGGGTCAGTAAAGGCTTTTGGGGTGCTAGTGTCCAGGCATGGCGGGCCCTACAGCTGGACTCTATGGGGAGGAACATGCTAGTGTCTGGGGGCTGCCCCACAGCTAGGGAGAAGAGGGTCCTGGTGTCTTGGGGCTGCTCCATGGCAGGGATCTGTGGGGAGGCAGATCTGAGTGTTTGGGCTGGGAGTACCCTGCAGCTGGGCTCTGGGGTAATAAGAGTGCAGATGTCTGAGCTCTGGGGGCCAGACACTGCCACCTCCCGCACCTCTCAATTGAAATGGGGATGTTGTAGGGGTTTCTTTAACTTTCTAATCCTAGAGGAATCTTTTTTACTATTTCTATATTGTCCAAAATAACTGAAACTAGAGTTTTGACAAATAAAATACACATAATTTTGCAGGACTTTAAAATACTGCATGCAGAATTTTTAATTTTTTTGCACAGAATGGCTCTAGTACATTGGTAGACTCAGTACGCCAAATGTCTGGTAAACATCAGCTTCAGCATATAAGAACTTTGTGAGAGGTCGTTCTGCGAAAACCCATTTTTTAAGAAGTGATTAGATGAGCCGTTCAGGTCAAAAGTAAAGCAGTGAAAGGAAACAACTCTTCCAAGCTATTGAGAATGTCTGCCAGGCAAAGGAGCCAGATGTAGTATCACAGAGAAGAGAGTAGAGGGGAAAGAGGGATTCTTTAAAATGACTTCACTTAGCAGGGAAAAGACGGTTACTTACCTTGTAACTGTTGTTCTTTGAGATGTGTTGCTTATGTCCATTCCGTCTAGGTGTGTGCATGCCCTGTGCACAAGTTCCGGAAGCTTTTTGCCCTTAGCAGTACCTATTGGGCCAGCAGGGGAGCGCCCTGGAGTGGCGCCGGTATATCCTAGCATATAACCCCCTGCTGGCCCTCCACCCCCTCTCCTTCTTGCCGGAGATTCTGACGAAGGTGGAGGTGGGCGGGATCGGAATGGACATAAGCAACACATCTCGAAGAACAACAGTTACGAGGAAAGTAACAATGTTTTCTTCTTTGAGTGCTTGCTTATGTCCATTCTGTCTAGGTGATTCCAAGCAAACCCCTAAGGAGGTGGGGTTGGAACCTAGAGCAAAACAGACTGCAGCACTGCCTGACCTACTGCTGCGTTCTGACTAGCTTGTTACGTGATGGCATAATGCTTGGCGAAAGTGTGGACCAAGGACCAGGTGGCCGCCCTGCATATGTCCACGACCGGCACCTGGGCTAGGAAGGCCGTGGAGGAGGCCTGGGCCCTAGTGGAGTGGGCCGTGATAGGAGGGGCCACCCTCCCTCTAAGACCGTAACAGGTCTTGATACACGATGTAATCCATGATGAAAAACACTGAGCTGATACCGGGGAACCCTTCATCCTGTCTGCTATGGAGACAAACAACTGAGTGGACTTGCGAAACGACTGCGTCCTGTCTAAATAAAAGGCGAGAGCCCTCCTAACGTCCAGTGTGTGGAGTGCCCTCTCTTTCTCATCCGCATGCGGCTTTGGATAGAACATTGGCAGGAAAATATCCTGGGACATATGGAACAGGGAAACTACCTTAGGGAGGAAAGCTGGGTGGGGGCGCATCGTCACCTTGTCCCTTGAAATCACTGTGTACGGAGGTTCTGAGGAGAGGGCCCGCAGCTCAGAAACCTTCCTGGCAGAGGTAAAGGCCACCAGAAACGCTACCTTCCATGAGAGGTGGGAGAGAGAACACGTAGCCAATGGCTTGAACGGTGGACGCATGAGCCCCCGCAGCACCAGGTTCAAATCCCACTGCAGCATTGGCCGACGTACGTGGGGGTATAACCTGTCCAATCCCTTCAGGAAGCGTTTCACCATATCCTGCATAAAGAGCGACCTCCCGTCCTCCCCCTGGTGGAAGGCTGTAATGGCCGCCAGGTGTACCCTAATCGATGAGGTGGACTGCCCTTGGCCCCGGAGGTCGAGAAGGTAGTCCAAAATAAGGGGGAATAGGGGCCCTTTCCAGGACCACCCCTTTCTGACTGATCCAAATAGAAAACCTCTTCCATTTGTCTAGGTAGGAGGATCTAGTGGAGGGTTTCCTATTTTCCATGAGTACCTTCCTCACCGGGTCTGAACAAAGGAGTCCTCTTCCTCCCCCCCCCCGCAGCCACTGATCATCCAAGCCTTGAAGTGGAAGGATTGGAGGTTCGGGTGGCACAGTCAACCCTGGTTGAGCTCCTGCGTTAGGAGATCCGGGACCATCGGCCGGGGGAACGGGATCCACGATCAACAGTGACACTAGAGTTGTGTACCAATGTTGCTGGGGCCAATGCGGGGCTATGAGAATGAGCGTGGCCCCACCCTTCCTGACCCTCATGAGCACATCGTGGATCAGGGGAAGGGAGGGAAGGCGTATAGCAGGCCTGCTGGCCATGTTCCCACGAGGGCATCTCCCACAGACCCCCTGCCTTGACCCCTGTATGAAAAGAACATGGGGCACTTTCTGTTGGCAAGGGTCGCAAACAGATCTACTAGGGGAGTGCCCCACCTGCTGAAGAAGGGGGTCTACCACCTCCCCCTTCAGTGACCATTCGTGGGCTGAAAAGGTCCGACTGAGCCGGTCTGCCAGGGCGTTGCATGACCCCGGCAGGTAAGTGGCCTGCAAATTAACCCCCTGCGCAATGCACAGATCCCAGAGGGCTAGCGCCTCCTGGCAAAGGGGAGAGGAATGAACACCACCTTGATGGTTGATGTAGTACATCGCCATCGTCAGGGCTCGACAAACAATGTAATCTACTCGCCCGGGGCGAGTAGATTACACCCCGGAAGAGCTGGCGCAGAGCGCAGAACCGCGCGGCTGGCAAGCAGGGCTCACCGCTGCTCGGCGAGCCCTGGCCATCGTGTTGTCTGTGAGAATGGACACACACTTCTCCCGTAGCTGGGGCATAAATGTCCGACAAGCTAGCCGAACCGCCCTCAGCTCCCTGACATTGATATGCAGGTTCCTTTCTGCTCCCAACCACATACCCTGCATACAAAGATCCGCCAGGTGGGCACCCCATCCTGTGTCGGACGCATCGGTCGACAGCTAGACCGTGGGGGAGGGGTGGTGGAAAGGGAACCCTTCGCATACTTCGGAGTCCCTCAGCCACCAGTTCAGGGTTGATAGGATCGCTGGAGGAACTGTCACCACCAGGTCGATATGGTCGCGGGCTGGCCTGTACACTGTCACCAGCCAGTTCTGGAGAGGCCTGAGGTGGAGCCTGGTGTAGCGCACCACATACGTGCATGCCACCATGTGACCCAAAAGCCTAATGCAGTTCCACGCCATGGTCATGGGGGCAGCCTGGAAGCTGTGAACGATGTCTCCCAGGGACAGGAACTGTGGACGTGGGAGGGACACCCTGCCATACGTCGCGTCCAAACGAGCCCCCACAAACCCCCCTTGGATTTTTGGATCAGGAAGTAGTGGGAATAAAAGCCACTTCCCCAGAGGGACAGTACGACCTCCTCTACCGCCCCTAGAGAAAGTAGCATGGAGACCTCCTGCCTGAGCAGAGTCTCATGAGAGGGGTCCCTGAAAAGGGACAGGGAAGGGGGATGGGAGGGTGGGGAAGAAAGGAATGGGATAGAGTATCCCCTCTGTACCGTGTCCAGTACCCAACAGTCCGTGGTGATAGCTCACCAGGCCCGGTAAAAGGGGGATAGCCTCTGGCAAAAGAGTCGATCTATGGGAGCGACTGGAACTCCATCCTCGGGTGCACCTTCAAAAGCCAGGCGTAGGCCCCTGGGACTTATTGGAGGGTCCGGGGTTCTGGTCAGGAGGACCCCGTGATCTCCTCCTATTCCCCCTGGCTGTGGGAGCCCTAGACCTCCTACTATCAAACCATGGCCCTTGCTGATAGCCTCTCTGTGGCCTCTGGTTGAGTGGACGCTGCTGCAGGGCTGGGGTGTGGATGCCCAGGGATTTTAGGGTGGCCCTGGAGTCTTTAAGGGTGTGTAGCTTGTCATCTGTTTGCTCTAAGAACAACCCAGAGCCGTTGAAGGGGAAGTCCTGCAATGTCACCTGGACCTCCTGCAGTATGCCGGAGATCTGGAGCCACGAGCATCTATGCATAACAATGCCCGTGGACATGGTCCGAGCTGCCGAGTCCACGGCATGCAGCTTGGCCTGCAGCGCTGTTTGCGCAACTATTCTTCCTTCCTCCATAAAAGCAGCAAACTACTGCTGGGAAGCTTGGGGCAGCTGGTCCTTGAATTTGTCCACTGCCACCCAAGAACTGTACGTATACCGGCTGAGCATCGCTTGCTGGTTTGTGATCCTCATTTGCAGACCTGCTGTAGCATATGCCTTCCGCCCCAGCAGGTCCAACTTCTTTGGCTCCTTACTCTTCAGAGTAGGGCCCCACTGCCCCTGCCTCTCTCTCTGGCAAGCCACCTGAACCACTGCTGAACCCGGTGGTGGATGCGCGAAGAGATGCTCGTGCCCAGACTGGGGCACAAAATACCTTCTCTCAACCCCTTTTTGTGTCGGGGGAATGGAGGCCGGTGTCTGCCATAAGGTCTTGGTTATCTTTGCCACCGTTTTATTCAGAGGGAGGGCAATCTTAGCTGGGGCGTCAGCCGTAAGAATGTCCACCATCGGGTCCTCCTCCTCCTTAACCTCCTCTGCCTGTATCCCCAGGTTCTGCGCGAGGTGCCTGAGGAGGTCCTGATGGGCTCATATGTCCATCGTAGGCATGTGTCGGGGGGCTGCCCCTCCCTCGGGGCAGGCCGCCCGCCTCTGGGGCATAGTTCGGACTCTTCCAGTCTCGTTTCAAAGTACGCTGCCCCTCTCTTAGGGGAACTACAGCCCACTGGCCTAGTCTGACAGTACGCTGTCCCTCTCTTAGGGGAACTACGGCCCACTGGCCTAGTCTGAAAGTATGCAGGCCCTGAGGCCTAGTCCTTTACGTGAACCCCTTCTCGCCGGGGGTCAGTGAAGGAAGGGTAGGGAGGCCCGGGTTCTCCCTCTCCATCGGGCTCCGACCCAGGGCCCTATCAGTGGCGGGCAGCTCCCACCACTGGCTCGGCGGGGGTTCCTTCCTGCAACGCGCCGAGCCCTCCGGGGCATCTCCGGCTCCCTGCCCTGGGTCACTTCCTATCCCCTTCCCCTGGTCGGCAGCGGTCCCACCTGTTGGCGTTAGCCAGATGTCTATAGCAGCACCTTCCAACTCGGCGTCTGGGGTCGCAGTGGCAGGTCCGACGCCTGGGTCCCGTGTGGCTGGCTGGCGGCTCCGACGTTGGGGCCGAGCTTGGCTTGGGCCCTGCGGCAGCAGGCCTGGCGACTCCCTCTCTGGCTGACGGGTTGGCGGCTCTGGAGGTTGGGCCCTAGCTCCTGCCCCGTCGGCTGTCCGCCCTAACTGACTAGGACTGCAGTCCTTTACACCAGGGGCCTCCTGGGATCATGCCCTGTAGGGCTGCGTGGGCGTGGCCCTCCCCACTCCCTGAGCCAGGTGGTTTCCTGGGGCTGGAGTGCGGGGCCGGGCCGCCCCGTCACAGCATGCTTGGAGATGGATCTGCTAAGGCCTCATCCGGTGACGAGGACGAGGACTCCAGCAGCTGGGGTTGAACCATAACCGTGGCATCAGGCTCAGTCCTGGGGCCAGGGCTCTGCGCTGGGCCTGCTGGAAGGGGCTGACGGGGTGGCTCAGCTGATTCACCTCTCGACCCCGGGGGGCTGGCTCTAGTCTCCGAGCCCGGGTCCCTGGTGAGCAGGGTGGCCGAGGGGGCAGACCTATAGCGAGACCATACCAAGGTCACCACAGACCCTGGTCTCGACAGGTCAGGGCCTTGCGTCTGATGATAGGCCCATGATGTCCAGAAAGGCCACTACATAGGCGGCTGCCACTGGGGGGGCCATGTCTGGACCATGGGTGGGCTGCGATGTCCCGAGTGGTGCCAAGATGAGGACCGGTGACCCGACCTGGAGCGGTGCGCCGACCTACGGGACGAGCAAGAGACCCTAGATGCAGCCGACCATTGAGAGGAGGCTGACGAGACCAGAGACTCCGCATCGGACTCCGAAGAGTATTCCGACGCCAACCACGGCGGTGCAGAAGACCCTTGTTCCCCCGCGCTGCATCGTGAGCCATGGCAGCCGGTTTCCCTCTATAGGGTACAGGCGGTACCGGCGGGGGCGGCATGGTGTGGGACTCTGGTGCTGGAGCGCGCGGTGCCACCAGAAGTGGTGCCGACTCCGCGGGAAGCAATGGTCTGGGCGGTGCCGGCTGCGGTGCCAGGGCCAGCTTAGGCACATGGGTCTCGCGGCCTGCGTTCTCCTCCATGCCGCGCGGTGCCAGGCCCGGGGAGGCCGTGAGCTCTATCAGCTCCCGGGCCGCTGAGAATGTCTCCAGCGTGGATGGCCTCCGGACCTCCTCCAGGGACAGGTCCCGGCCCCCTTGGGCTCCCGATCCTACCGGGCTCCTCCCTTGAAGCACCAGCTCCTGGAGGCAGGTGCTCCAGTCCTGCTTCCACGGTGACCTTTCACTTCGCGCCCATTTACTAGTCGACGGCACCGGCGATTGAGATCGGTGCCTCAGTGCCGATCGGTGCCAGGAAGGCGCCATGTGCCTTGTAGCCCCCTCTGTCTCTCTAGTCGACACTGGTGCACTCCTTACCTATGGTGCCAACTCCGGCACCGGGGCGGGGGTGGGGGATTGAAGTACCAACTCCATTAACAGGAGCTTAAGCATGGAGTCTCTCTTCCTCTGCGTAAGCGGCTTAAAGAACCTGCAGATCTTGCAGGTGTTAGTTAAATGGCCCTCACTGAGGCACTTCGAACAATCTTTGTGTGGATCTCTGCGGGGCATGGGTTTGGAGCACTGTTGACAGGGTTTGAAGTCCTGGGGCCCCGGCATGTCCTCCTCATGGAGGGAAGCAGGGAAACTACTATCAAACTATCTAATCACTATCTACTAACAATCAACTGCTAACTACTCCTAAGGAGAAACTATTTACATAAGAAAGCTAAGGGCGCACTTGCAAAGGCAAGCAGAGCGGTCCAGCAACCGTCATGGGAGGAAAGAAGGAACTGAGGGGGGGTGGAGGGCCAGCAGGGGGTAATATGCTAGGATATACCGGCGCCACTCCAGGGGGCTCCCCTGCTGGCCCAATGGGTACTGCTAAGGGCAAAAAGCTTCCGGAACTTGTGCGCGGGGCACGCCCACACCTAGACGAAATGGACATAAGCAAGCACTTGAAGAAGAACTATAAGCCCTTTTTCCAGGTGACTCTAATGACCAGGAGCAACTGGAAAAACTTTATACTGGGAGGAATCCCAATTCTTATAGAGGATCTAGCCTCAGTCTGTTACAGTATACTTAATAAGAACAGCCACCACCAAGCTCTTACCATCAGCAGATTTCAAACTGCTTTATACAGGAAGTAAATTTCAATGTTTTAATTTTATAGATGTGGAAAGTAGGTCACTCTGACAAACAGAAGTGAACATGACTTGCCCAAAGTTAACCACTGACAGAAGAACAGAACCTATATCTTCTGAGTTCCAATCCAGTCTGCTAGCCACTATATCAAACAGCTTTTATAGCACCCTGTGACACATTTCTTATTGTGCATAAACTGATAAAAATGAACCAACAATACATATGAGAGATAATAGGAAAATATTGTGTCAAATCCATGATAAAATGAATTTGTCTGCAAATGTTATGAATTTATCTACAAATTAAGAAACAAATTAACACATAACCTCATTTTACTCTTCAAATAATTTTTTAAAAATAAAAGCCCCTTAAATGTACCTTTTCATGTAGCTCATTTATCTCTGCTGTCGATCCAGGGTAGAAAGCACACAGCTTTGCTAACTGTAGTTCATTATTAGGAGTCATCATGAGAAGACCTGCTGCTAAGTCCCTGTGCAAACAGAAGATGTGGCAGTCACTCTCAACAACCAATACATAATCATGGAGATGCAATGTCAGAGGTAGGACTGTTTTCTTTACACTTTCCTTTCCTCTTACACTGACGAAATTGCTGTTGTTGCTGGGGAAATGGAAAATGGGGATCAGTCCAGTAAGCCTACATAATTAGTGATAGAGGCTTATGAGGAGAGTACTGCCTCTTTTTGCTCTACTTCAATTCCAGGAAGTTGGCAAGGCACAAAGTTCCCAGAACTTCATGAAATCAACAACAGTCAGCACTAAAAGTGTTGTGTAATTACAAAATAGAATTTCAAACTCAAAACGGGATACATTCTCAGTCCAATGCAAATGGATTTGCTGCTTGTGGCAATCTCACTGCTGAAAATACACTCTTTATTAAGTTTACTTTTTTAACCTCAACTCACATAAAATAATGTCTATGGAACATTTATTTAAGAACAACTGTTACTAACATAGCAACATTTTTAAATAGCTATTTTATTTAGCACCTTATAGTTGATTATCCTGGCTCTTCCTCTTTTCCCAGTGTTCTATGCCTGATCCTTACAACCCTACAAGCACCAAAGAGGTACCACTCCAGATGTGAACACTTCATTTGTAACTCAGGGAATGTGGCGGTTAGCCATAGCATTGAGCTCTCTTCATCAGCAGAGCTATCTCTGACTGATGTTCCTGAGTGTACAATCCACACATTTGTATTGACAGTAATTTTAATTGTTCATTAATTATGCCAGGACTGACTATACAGGAAATGATACTTATGGTCAATATGGGGAAATGCACAATTTAGCTTCAAACAACTGCATAGATTGAGGTGGTTCTCCACACATATACATTTTCACCAAACATCAAGTATATCTATAGACTGTTACCATCTGTCAAAGAGTATACTGCATCTGCAGGTGAAGCAAGGGTGCTCTTCATTCATAGCACTCCAACTTACATTGGAGAAAAGGGCCACTGAGGTTCAAATGTTCCTCAATTGGAGTGCAGTCTCTTCTTGCTGAATTCTGGCACGACATACTTGAATAGGAGTGGGGAGGATGGCATTTCCTAGTCATTATTCTGTTATTTTCTTATTAAAAGGGGTGTTCTTTCTTTTTCCAGCTCTAACTGATTCAGACTATTTCTAATCCCTTAAACACATGACCATAAATGTACATTTAGTTAAAAATAGAAATAGAGTAATACAAATCCCCATATTTTTATTCTTCTAGTGTGTTTACTCTTTACTAAGGGTATGTCTACACTGCAAAGTTATTTCAAAATAACAGCCCTTATTTCGACATAACTTTCCTAGTGTCTACACAGCCAAATCGCTATTTCAAAATAAATTCGAAATAGCGGAGTGCTTACTTCGAATTTGGTAAACCTCATTCTATGAGGAATAATGCCAAATTCGAGGTAGCTATTTCGAAATAAGTGCTGTGTAGACACTTATTTCGAAACTAGCCAATAGCCCATCATAACACGGGATTTTCGGGTCTCTCCTCCACGTCCGTGTCTCTCTCTCTCTCCTCCCCCCCCACCTCTCCTCCGCCTCCTGCCTCTCTCTCCGTCTCTCTCTCTTTCTCTTCTCCTCCCCCTTCTGCCTCTCACTCGGGGGACTGCGGAGCCCAAACAGCCATTTGGGCTCCACGCTCCCCGTGCTGCATGGGGAGCGTGCAGCCCAAACCGCCGCTTGCTCCTGCGAGGCGGTCCGGCTGAGCGGTGCAGAAGTCAACCGAGTGCCACAGTGGGAGGCGAAGGGAGGCGGGACGGTGACGTTCACGGCCAGGGAGCGGGGCCTGGAGCAGCTGTCATGCTGCACGTCACCACCCCACCCCCTTCGCCCCCCGCTGTGGCACTTGGCTGACTTCTGCGCCGCTCAGCTGGACCACCGCAGGGTACAAGTGGCGCAAGCGGCCGTTTGGGCCCCATGCATCCCCCGCGGCGCCCAAACGGCCGCTTGCTCCCCCGTGGCAGCCCGGCTGAGCGGCGCAGAAGTCAGCTGAGTGCCACGGCAGGAGGCGAAGGACATGACTCGGGCAACAGCGCCGTCCAGAAGGAACAGCCAGGGAGGAAACAGCGCCGCTCAGAGGGGAACAGCCAGCATTTCAGCGTTACAGAGTCACAGACATTGGGCTACTATATATATGATAGGGGGCCTCCAGCCTTCCCAGGGTGCCCTGGTGGCCACTCCAGCCTCAACCAAGAACACTCCACTCCCTCCCCCCCCACCCCCGGAGCCCTTAAGGGGGTAGACTCTGGCCACAGTGCCTGTGCCAGCTCCAAGCCTGGCAGCCCAGAACCAGCAGTCGCTGCACCTGACCCAGTGGCCCCAAAACATGAGCCAGCAAGCCACTGGCAGCCAGCCCTCCACCGCTCCCCAGGAGCAATCTGCCAGCTCCCAGGAGCCTGCCAGGGCCCGGAAAAGGCAGGCGCCTTCCTGGTCCAGGGTGGAGATCATGAACCTTATTCAGGTTCGGGGGGATGCCCCCACCATCCATGATCTCTGCACTAGATGGAGGAATGAGGCCATCTATGGCAGGATAACTGCCAGCCTGGCCACCAAAGGCCACATGTGAACCCAGGAGCAGGTTTGCATGACAATCAAGTTGGTCCAGCGAGATCCCCAACCCTGAGCCCTGAGCTTCCCCTCCTCCTTCTTCCCCTTGCTTCCCCCTTCCAGCTACCTCCTCCCAGGTTTCCCCCTCCCCTCTCCCACACTCTCTTCTCCCCTCTCCCGCCTCCTTTCCCCAGCCTCACCAGAGTTTCATTCCCTCCCCCCCAGTTTTGTTAAATAGAGTTTGTGTTCATGAAAATATGTGTATTTTATTTTACATCAGGAAGGGAGGTTAGGGAGGGGTAAGTGGAAGGACGTGAGGGAGGAATGAGGCACAAGCCCCCAATAGGACAGACCAGGGAGGCTCTTAGTGCTCCTCAGGGTGGAAGCTCTCCCGCAGGGCCTCCTGGATACTGACAGCCCCCCGATGGACCTCCGGGATGGCAGCCTGCAGAAAGTGCAGCCAGACTCTCAGCAACACATCCACGAGAAGCACCAGAGTGCCCAGGGGCAGCTCTGGCTCCACGTTGCAGAGTGCTGTCGTGTCCCATATGAGGGCAACCAGAGAACGCAGAGACAAAATGCTTTGCTGTCCCTCATCGAGGTAGGCAAGCAAGCAGGGAAACCTGAGAACTGGCTGTCCGGGGCGGTCCCTTTATCCCTTTAAGCACAGACCTCAGATAGCCTCAGGCAGCAGCCCCACACAGTAAGTCCTGACCTGGTGCCCTGCTGAAACTGGTTCCGGCCAGCCTTAAATGCGATTCAGAGTCCACTCAGTGTGGACGTGCTATTTTGAAATAGAAAAATGCTATTTCGAAATGCATTTTGTGTGTAGATGCGTTATTTCGAAATAAGCTATTCTGAAATAACTATTTCGAAATAAGATATTTAGAAATAACACTATAGTGTAGACATACCCTAGCAGAGTTTATGTGGTCACCTGAAAATGTTAGTGAATTGTTTCTTTGCAAACAACTTCTGCCCATCTACCATTCTACAAAACATGTGTAAAATAAATATTTGATCAAAACTAAGGGAAAAAAAGGAAAAAGTATTTAGTTTAAAGTTATTTTTAGCCTAGTCCAATAGTATATGAATATCAATGGATTTTTTTTTTTTACTCTCTCTTTAGAAACAACAAAGTACCTGTATCCAAGAGGTGGAAAGCTAAAAGGAAGATATTGAAACAGTAATGAGAAAAAAATTATTTACTAAATAAGGGACAAATTAATGAACAAAGAGCACTAGCACTCCAACAGCCAGATATATTTGGCTTTGTGAAACAACAGCAGCAAATTATATCAACGGCTCGATTCTGTCCCCCACTGCAAAATTGATTTGAGAAGCTATTTGGAATATTAGCATATGTCACTAAATATATAACAGCTAATTTTCCAAGATACACAGAAGTCATACTCAGAATACAATCTTTGTAGGATCCTGAAATGGCTTTCAAGATCAGTTCCCAAAAAACTGTTTCCATAATTTGGCTTTGCTGGCATGTACTGGCCTAAGTATCTAGAGAAAAACTATTTTTTGGAAAGCTGGCACAAGTAATTTGAGACCGTACATGGAAAATAGCTGTTTAAAAGAAAAGTCTCTGCCATCCTCAACTGTGTTACCTGACTTTTTCCAAGAACCAATTTTGAAAAAAAATCTGTATCTAGAAAAACAGCTGAGGCCAATGAAGTAGGAGTAAGCTTTCAAGAAATACATGCCGTAAAGGTTCATCTAATGGAAAGAAGTGCAATTTTAGGATGCCAGTAGGTGAAGGGCAAATACCCAAACTAAGCTGACATTATCAAACACTCAAAATATTTTCCTCAGTATATTTTGTTTTTTAGAGAATAACAGTGGAATAATGTATAGTATAATGTTCCATTAATAACCTATTTCATCATCAGTTAACAAAAGATCTTCCAGTATTCTGAGAAATTCATGAACTATAGCAAAATAAAAATGTTTCAGAATAGTGAGTATTTCTAAATTTAAATTGAGTTATAGAAAAGTAAAGATTTCTAATGTTAATAGAAGTTCCATAAAGGTTAGAGAATCCATAATTTCTGCTTCTCATTATAGTAAGACATACATATTGCAAAAGTATATACTATTGCTATTTGAAGTATCTGAAAGGTGTGCTGAACTGTGTTGCAGCAGTCTCTGGCTAAAAATTGGTGCAACAACTTAGGTCAGAACACTGAGCTTGCAAAGACTGTACAGTGTACACACAACTGCTGTCCTAGGAATATTACAAGCATTGGCTGTAGTAACTGGGATGATGTCCTTAGCTTAATGCAATGGTTTCTTCTAAGGGCCTGTCTATATGAGAAATTAGATGTGGCAAGCTGGGGTGTGAGCAGGGTGTGCACCCTGCTGACATGCATCAACAGTTTATTAGAGTGCTTTGAGCTAGTCCCATTTCAAAGCAGCCTAGATCAAAGTGCTCTAATGATCTGTTAAATTGAATCATTGGGGTACATACAGCAGTTTCAGGGGGTAGCCAAGTTAGTCTGTACAGGATAAACTAAAAAAACAACAAATGGTCTGGTAGCGCTTTATAGACTAACAAAACATATAGATAGATACCATCTATATGTTTTGTTAGTCTATAAAGCGCTACTAGACCATTTGTTGTTTTTTTAGTTTATGGTGTATATACAGTTAGAACTCAGCAAGTGAGTACAGAATATATTCAAAGCCTCAGCTTTGTATAAGTTTAATTGTGTAGACAAGTCCTAAGTGTGCATGGGAAAGATACAGGAGTTACAATTGTACCATTTAATCTGTCTTCCTAATTCTATCTGCAGAATTCCTGTTCAAGCGTTACATAAAAGCAACTGCTCCCACAATGATTGTGTGTATTGTGGAATAACAATCCTCAGGAACCTCAGAATTCAACAATGCATCTATTATTGTAAAATGTTGAATTGTATTGTAGTGTTGAAAGTGCTTGTGCCAGAACAACTCTGTCAAAGTTTCTGCTGTGCTGACATGCCAAACATGTCTTTTCAAGACAAGAGCTATAACAAATCATTTGATGTAATCAATGTTCCTGCAATGGTTTCCTTGGATAAACTAGACCTACTCTTATGTGGAAAGAGGTCAACAAGGCTACTCCTGGTACATCTCTGTCTGGGTGATCAATTACCAACTTTGACAGAAAAACTAAAACTTAAGCCATTAGATTTTTTTTTAAAACAGATTGAGTATCCCATGTTAATTTCTATTTCTTTAATCAAAATACAAATCCTAAAACACTGCCAACGTTTCCTACATAATCTTTTTGTTTCATTATATATTGTATTCTCTGTCACAGAATAGTAAGCCAAAATTGTACCGGACCACAGTAAAACCAATGCATGGAGGACAGCATAATACAGGACATTGTGAAATTTCCATTGTATGAGACATAGGTCTGGTCTCATTCTGGGGGAAGTCAAACACCAATTCTGTGGGCTCTCAATAGATTCTCATCTCTCCTACCGGTATTTCCAATGCCATATTAAATTATCCCTCTCCCTCCTAGGTCTTTATGCCTTATAATCCTTTTAAATACCATATCATAAATTTTTATCTAAGAGGCTGTTCACTTATTAGTTATGGATAATTTTTAGCCTTACTTCCAAGTGACTTCTGCTTAGTTTCTCCATTTTAGTGACAATTTTCATTCACTTTTATGAAATTAATGTAGTTTTAATTTCTTAATTTGGGCAACTGAAGTAGATTTAACTGTTCAAACACAAGTTAAAAGTTTGATAATCATTGTGGGAACACTGCATCTGCTTACTTATTTACAATGTGTGTTTTATACATTAAGGCTGTGTCTAGACTGGCCAGTTTTTCCGGAAAATCAGCCGCTTTTGCGGAAAAACTTGCCAGCTGTCTACACTGGCCGCTTGAATTTCCGCAAAAGCACTGACTTCCTACTGTAAGAAATCAGTGCTTTTTGCGGAAATACTATGCTGCTCCCGTTCGGGCAAAAGTCCCTTTGCGCAAAACTTTGCGCAAAAGGGCCAGTGTAGACAGCTGAGATTTGTTTTCATAAAGCCCGATCGCGAAAATGGCGATCAGGGCTTTTTCCGAGCGCGTCTACATTGGCCACAGATGCTTTTCCGCAAAAGTGCTTTTTGAAAAGCGTCGTGCTAATCTAGATGCTCTTTTCGAAAAATGCTTTTAACGGAAAAGTCGAAAATCATGCCAGTCTAGACATAGCCTAAAGGTATGATTCTGCTGCTCTTGCTCAGGCAAAACTCAAACGATTTTTAATAGGTTTTCCTGAATAAAGACTTTAGAATCATGGCCTCTCTCTCTTTTGGCACACTATTTCTATGCATTAAATGTTCCAAGATCTCACCATCTCTGGTATATAATGAATGATATCTCAATTTGTATCTCATTTCTATTAGCAGCTCTATTACAGAGCTACAGAGGATTCCAAATGATAGCTTAATTCATATTCTATGGACTTCTGTCAGGTATAACAACTTTCTGCTTTGTTAGAAAAAAAATCTTCTTTGGAGTAGGAAATTCTTACCATGTTGTTACTGTCATACATTTTCTTGCTAGTAACTCTAGAGCATAATGTGTTGCTTGCGCTGCACTTTCTCCTAAGACAGTACCCACACTGACTGCCAACTCCAGTTCATTTCCACGAATCAGGTTTGCCATGGCAAGCTTGCTCAATAAGAAAATCATATCAGTAAGTGACACAAGCACTTTTTAGGAAACACTGTGACTAGCATGTTACATCATTGGTAAGACTGCGCTTTCTACAGAGTCACAAAACATGCATTAATTTAAAAGCCTAAAACGTAAGTTCTGCTATTCAGAGGACTCAGTAATTGTCTACCACATATCTATTATCTTTTAAGGAACAAAACTGCTCTCCTTTGACCCAAAGTCTAACATCATCCTTTGTCCTGCCAAATGGTCTAGAAAACAAATATAAATGAACATTGTTTCAGTGGAATCCACTGTTGTCAGTTCCCAGCATAGACTGCAGGGCCTGCAAAAGCCATGCTGCCCTCTGTTCCTGAGCCCAGGAGACTTAAGATTGGAGGTACGAGTTTCCCCAATCTCATCCCACCCTCTCCTTGGGGTAAAGAGCAATGCCAGCAAGGACTGGAGAGGACAGAAGAGGCCACAAGACCTTTAAAGACTTCTAGTTCCCTTGTAAGTCAGGCACCAGCTCATTGTCTGCTTTCTCTCCTCATCTCCCACTTTCCTGGAATCTATTTCTGTGGCGAGGGCAGAGTGGAAAAAGGACACCATGTGACAGCAAGAGGACAAACTGAGAGTGAGAGAGAGATGATGGTGATGGTCTGAAGCAAGGTAAATAAAAAAAATAATTAAGAAATGCATTTTTAACATTTTGGCTACATCTACACTGCAGGCTATTTGCGCAAGAACTGTATTGCGCAATAGTTCTTGAGCAAAAGGTCTTGCGCAAGAGCGCATACACACTGCCATGTGCGTTTGTGTAAGAGATGTGCTTTTGCGCAAGAGTGCCCATGGCAGTGTGGGTGCTCTTTTGTGCAAGAAAGCTCTGATGGCCATTTTAGCCATAGGGATTTCTTGCACAAGACACCCCTGTTGCCCATCCACAATGCCTTCTTGCGCAAGAGCACTTGCGCAAGAGGGCTTATGCCTCGTGGGGAGAGGAATAACTCCTGCGCAAGAAGCTCTCTGTTCTGATGCTTTACTGTAAATATACTTATGCAAGAATGCGTGTGCAGTGTAGATGCTCTGCAAGTTTCTGCGCAAGAACAGCTGTTCTTGCACTAAAAGCCTGCAGTGTAGACGTAGCCCTTGTGTATATGTTGTCTTTCTATTACTTTTTACCTGTCTTGCCTATTTAGAGTGCAAGTCCTGTATTTCCCTATGTGTTTTCATGCCAGGTAGCACAATAAGATCCCTATTCTTATTAGGGCAACACAGCAATACAAAGAATACACACTAATATTTCTATTTTCCTATATTTAGAGCTTGTATTTATTCATATAATAGTATATAAAATAATCTCTTTCTGTGCCTAAAAGTGATATCCTGGCCCCAGTGAAGTTAATGGGAGGTCTATCATTGACTTTTATGGGGTCAGGATTTCACTCTATTTATCAATGAGAAGGAATAAAAAGACATACTAAATGCAAAGTAAATATTTTTAAATTACATAAGTGTAATCTATGTTTTAGAAAATATACAACAACTATCAATATAAAAAATAACCTACTATTGATCTTTTCCTCTGTAAAGAAAAAACAAAAATTTACCTCGATATTCTCAACAGCTAGATAGCAACACGCTGCAAGAACTGCACGGCCATCCTGGAAATACCACTCTGCCAGTTCTTTACTGACCCTGTGGAGGAGTCTGTAAGAGCAAAACAAGAATTCTGCAAGAACATTTCTAAAGTTTATAACTAAACCAAATGCAGTCTTTATAAGTAAGGGTATCAAATGCAGCTGAACACACTAACAAGTAAACTAGAGACGTTACTGACCCATTCTGTTATAAATTATTCATCTTATCAAAACCACTAGACTTCAATCCAAGCTACTTTTTTGGGTCCTGGATTTTGACTGCATCAAAGTGGAGAACTAGAAATACAAATGTATATTCCCATGTTATTGCAAGCCCTTTGGGACTGAGACCATCTTTTTGTTCTGTGCTCGTACAGAACCTAACATGGTCCTGATCCATGACTGCAGCTCTTAACATTATGCAAATAGTAGGACTGGCAATTAACCACAGTTAACTCACCCAATTAAGGCAAAAATATTAATCACAACTAATCACAGTTTTAATCCCACCATTAAAACAGTAGAATACCAATTGAAATTTATTAAATATTTTTGGCTGCTTTCCTATATTTTCTAACATATTATTTCATTTACAACACAAAATACAAAGTGTACAGTGCTCATTTTATATTATTATTTTGGAGTACAAATATTTGCACTGTAATAATTATAAAGAAATGAAATAGTATTTTTTCAATTCACTTCATGCGAGTACTGTAATGCAATTTCTTTATCATGAAAATGAAACTTACAAATGTAGATTTTTGTATATAACTGCACTCAAAAATGATACAATATACAACTTTGAAGCCTACAAGTCCAATCAGTCCTATTTCTTGTTCAGCCCATCATTCAAACAAGTTTATTTACATTTACAGGAGATAACGCTGCCTACTTCTTATTTGCAATGTCATCTGAAAGTGAGAAAAGGCATTCACATAACACTTTTGTAGTCAGCAGTGCAAGGTATTTACACACCAGATATACTAAACATTCAGATGTCCCTTCATGATTTGGCCACCATTGCAGAGGACATGCTTCCACACTGATGACACTTGTTAAAAACAGAGTATTAATTAAACTTGTTACTGAACATCGTGCAGGAGAACTGTATGCTCTATTTCACCTGCATTCTACCATGTATTTCATAATATAGCTGTCTCAGATGAAGACCCAGCAAATGTTGTTCCTTTTCAGAAAACTTTCACTGCAGGTCTGACAAAATGCAAAGAAGGTACCAAAGATAGCGACAGCATTCAATCCAGATTTAAGCATATGAAGGGCTGAGGGCAAGGTGTGGACTATGCATTCTGAAGTCTTAAAAGAGCAACACTCCGATGTGGAAACTAGAACCTGAACCACCAAAAAAGAAAAGCAATCTTCTGCTGGTGGCACCTGATTCAGATGATGAAAACAAACATGTGTTGGTCTACACATTCTTTGATTTTTTATCGAGCAGAATCCAGCATCAGCATGGATACATCTTCTGGAATGGCAGTTGAAAAGTGAAGATATATATATATATACATCTTTAGTACATTTGGCACATAAATATATTGCAACACTAGCTACAAAGGTGCCATGCAAATGCCTGTTCTCACTTTTAAGTAACATTGGAAACAAGAAGTGGGAAGCATTATCTTCTGTTAATGTAAGACAAATAAGTTTGTTGAGTGACTGGATGAACTAGAAATAGGACTAAATGGACTTCTAGGCTCTAAAGTTTTACATTGTTATTTCCACACTTGTAAGTTCAACTTCCATAATAAAGAGATTGCACTAAAGCACTTGTATGAGGTCAGCTGAAAAATACTATTTCTTTTATCATTTTTAAAGTGCAATATTTGTTACCAAAAATAAAGTGAGCACAGTACACTTTATATTCTGTATGTAATTGAAAACAACTGTTTGAAAATGTAGAAAACACCCAAAATATTTAAATAAATGGTCTTCTATTAATACCAGCATTATTAATCGTGATTAATATTTTAATCATGTGATTAATCACAATTAGTATTTAATCACTTGATAGTCCTAGCAAATACTAAATACTACCACTAATAAGCATCTGTGTATATGTGTATTTATAGGATGCTGATTTTAGCATGTGCATATCAATACACATTTGTATTGAATCAGAATTAGAGCAATAGCACTGTATTTTTAAAAGATCACAGTATATATGCCAAATTTGCCTGAACCTCCATCTGCTTGCTCAAAAGACTATCTAAGTCAGATAACTGTGCATGTAAACAAATACTTGTGCTTGAAATTTCATGAAAATGAATACCCCTCTGTTGGTATTAAACAACTCTAAAAAGTAACCATAATAAGCATTTCAAGCCTAATTTATCTGGAAAAATCCATTTGGTGCCAGGAGCTGACATTCACTGAAGGATGCAGAGTCTGCTAATAATTAAGTATAGGCGGAATGCAAATGGCTGTTTCCTGGACTCTATACAACTGGTGTAAAATCCAAGTACCAAGAGTTCCAGTGTAGTAAGCATCCTTGAGTGCTTATATTCTGCATAAAAAAAGTTACAGAAACACTTTAAAAGAACTGAATTCTCTGTAGACTCACTCATTGTAATCTTCCATGTTTCCATCAGGATTTGAAGATCCATTTGATGTTGAAAGCTGTAAGATTTGCATATTTCCTTCACAAGCTGCCTAGAAACAAACAAATTAATGCATCACCCATAAAATATTTTTTCAACTGGACAATTTGATAAATTATCTCTTTTGAAACTGCTCGAGGGTAGCAAAGGAAACATTCCAATGAACAAACTTAGAGCTATTTTATTTTTTCCAGAATCTTCTCAGCCGTGCAGGAGAATAAGAGGAAGCAAAACATCTCCAATCCCTATCCCTAATGCTGAGGGTCTTCCCAGTTCTCAGGCCAAGTAAACTGTAGAGAGTCTGAGCCACACCACACAGTGCTCAGGATGGCAGAGCTCAGGTTATAGGCACCCTGTACAGGGATGAAGCCCTTGGAGTTTGGCCCCCTGCCTGGGGTGGCAAGCACTCAGACTTTGGCTTTGGCCCCCTGCCCAGGGCAATGGGTCTTGGATGGGCTCAGATTTAGTCCCCCTCCTGGGGAAATATAGCAATTTATGTTGCCAGAAGAGGGCCACAGCGCACTGAAGTTTGAGAACCCCTGATCTAAGCTTTTTCCCCAATTGTGTACAATAACTATGGAAAAAAGCAATGCAAACGCGAAGTTTTAAAAAAACAAAACATAGATCAAAAGTTCACAATGATTTTAAGCTAAGACCACAAAAGCATTCTAGGATAGTCAGGCCCAAGAAGCCTAGGCCATCTTACTTGCTTATTTATGGATAAAAGCACTTTAAAATCAATGGAAACCATTTGCAATGAATAAAACAAGAGAAAGCAAACGAAAATAGGTAAAACATTCTGTCTTTTAAACATAATTTTAGGGGCATGATCCTGCGTCCCTTTAGCACTCAGAGCTCAAAGATAAATTTGGGGTGGCAAAATAGGGTTGCCAGATGGTTTAACAAAAAATACCGAACACCCCCCTCCCAAAAAAAACACTGTTGAGAAAAAAAAAAGGGGGAGACCAAAGCTGTTGAGAAAAAAAACAAAGGGACCCGACAATTATTAAGCCAAAAAAAAAAATTAAAAAAAATTAAAAAATCAAAAATACAAAAAAACCAGCATGGCCCCTTTCAGACCTTTGGGGATTTTTTTGGCGGCGGACATCTTGTTTTCTTCCTCAGCGCCACAAGACAGCTTCCCTGCTGAACCAGGTAAGCGGAGGGGAAGCTTACCCCCTGGGTGGGGGGTCCAGGCGGTTTCCGGGGGCTGAGGCTGGGGGCGCGGGGCCAGGGGCTGGGCTCAGTTGCTAAGTGTCTTAGGGTTGCCAGGTGTCTGGTATTTTTGCCTCCTGGCAGGAAAAAAAAATCAGAAAATACCGGACATTTTAGGTGTCCCTCTGCCCCATTATCTGATTTTTTTTACTGGAAAGGAGGCGAAAATACTGGACTGTTCAGGTCAATACCGGACACCTGGAAACCCTAGGCAAAAAGAAGGCAAAAATGGACAAAATATTTTCAAAGCTGGCCTTACAATCACACTGAACACATTAATTAAATCAGATATATAAAACTATATTTTCTGAAATATTCTCAACTTTAGATGCACATTTTTAGTACTTTGCTGCATAGTTTCACTGAACACATTTACTATCCTGCTTTTCTGCATTTACATTAATCAAACTATTTTTCCTAAAAATTCCTCTGAAAGATAGAATAGCTATTAGAACAGTGCAGAATCATCCTATCAAGGGGCCCAGTCCTAAACACTAAAAAGTCAATAGCTACAGAGGGGTAGCCAAGTTAGTCTGTAACTAGAAAAACTTAAAAAACAACGAATAATCTAATAGCAACTTAAAAGGCTAACAGAACATGTAGATCAGTGTTTCTTAAACTTTTTAAGACCGAGGAACACCAAGCAATAATTTTGGGTGTTCCAAAGGACTTTTGTTGAGGAAAAAAAGAAAAAAAAGAAAGCTTGCCCCTTTTAAGGACAGCCATTAGTCTGTTTTCTCCGTGTATGGTGATCATATTTTCTGAACCAAATTTAGGGACACGTTACCTACACCCCCGACCTCTGTTTACTATGCCCCTGACTTTTGGGGTCAAGATGGACACATGACCAGAAGTAAAAGTAACCCCCTCTAAGAACATTTCCCACCATTCTCCTACCCACAGGGGATGAGTTTGGCCCCCACCGAACCCTCTCTCCTCTGGTGCTGGTCTCTCCCCTGCAGGTGTCTGCCCTTCTGCTTCACCCCCAGAATCCCTTGGCACCTGCACCTTCCCTTCCCCCTGCTTCCTCCTTCCCTCACTGCCCCTTCCCCCTTGCCCTCTTTCTTCCTGATGCCCATTCCCTCACCACCCTCTGCCCCAGTTCCTCTCATGCCCCTCTGTGCCCTCACACATGACTTGCTCCATCCCTGCCTTCCTCATGCCCACCCCTCCTTTCAACCGTTCTCCCAGTACCTCCCCCTCCCCTTGCTTCCTCTTGTCCCCAATGCCCTTTCCCTCTCTCCAAGCATCACCCTGTCCCCTCCACCCTCCCACCCCCACTGAAACCTCCCCTCCCTCCTCCTGCCCTTTTCCTCATTGTCTCCGCTTGGCCCCCTGGCATTTGTCTCTCCTCCACCCTGTCCCTTGGTGCCTTCCCCTTTATTCTCCTGCCCTGCCCCCTTCCCCTCAGCACAAGCCCCTTCATCTCTCACCCTCCTTCCCCCTAGTTCTCTCCGAGCCCCTCCCCCACCTTTTGCCTTCCTGTGACGGACCCACGAGGGTCCGCACTGCCAAAGGGGGGGATCGCCCCGAGGCGGAAACGACGAGCTGGGGCTGCGTCCGGCCGCGGCAGTCCAATCCCCCGGCTCAGCAGGGCTGGGGAGGAGCGGGAGGGCGACGCAGCCCGGCCGCATGGGGGGAGGGACCCGACGCCGTGGCTCAGGGCGACGCGGAGGGGGTGGGGCGCCGTCACTGGGCGTCTGCCCCCGGGCCGCTTGAAAAGCGGCTAGGTGAGCAGTCTAAGGGGGACCGAGGAAGGAGACACCGACCCCCCCTCAGGAGGGAGACCATCCCGCCCCGCTGGAGGAACGGAGGAGCAGTGCGGGGGCCCCGAGGACACCATCAGGACGGGGCCAAGGAGCCGGACTTGGTGAGTGCCCCGGTCGAGTCCGGAGGGGGACACTGGATGGGGAGTGGAAGGAGCCCGGGGCAGAACGCCTCTGGCGCCCGTGGACAGGCGAGTTTCGGGGATTGACCCCGCCTGTTGTGGAGGGAACGCACTAATCCCTCCACTTAGGGCCCTGGGCTGGGACCCGGTGGAGAGGGACGGCCCGGGTCCCCCACTCCCAAATCGCAACTGAGTCGACCCACCACGTTAGCCGAACTTCCCGGATGCGAGTGGCCTCAAACACAGCCCTAGTGGCTGTTATCCTTACTAGACAGGCTTCAGGGGATAGGACCCCAGGACCTGTGTTGAGGGTGTAACTCCAAACCCTCATTAGGGACAGGACCCTAAGACCCTCACCGGGGCGTAACGGTGGGCCGGCGACGGGTGATCGCACCCACAAACCCCGTCCGAGGGGACCGGGTCTCAGAACCCGGAAACCGAGATCCAGACGGTGGGTCCGCTGAACCCCCCTGCTCACCCGAGAGGGGGCGCTCGCACCCAGTAAACCCGTCACACTTCCAGTTTGCGGGGCTGGAGTCTGTGGTCGGGCCCCAGAAGTCCCCGCAGCCCTGGCCTCAGCTGCTTCCAAGGCAGGACTGCTTGCCTGGCCTGGAGCTGGGCTGCTCACAGTGCTAATGTTAGTGCCACATTCCAGTCCCCACACCAGCTTTGGCTCCCATTAGGAGGAACGCGGGGGATGGGGGGAGAAGAAAGCCCCCACTCTCCCAGATCAGGCTTGTGGACGGCTGCTGTGCAAGCGGGTCTGTGCACTGCTGCTCCCCCAGTGGAGTGGGAAGGGGCAGGGGGAGAAAGGGCCATGCACAGAGCGCACCAGCAGAGCCTGAACGTAGCCCGCTCTGCAGCACTCGAGCCGAGTTCTGCGCGGTCTCTGCCGGGACTCTGGTGGCAGCTCCCAGGAGCAGCTCACCGGCTCCAACCAGTGCCCCTCTCCCTCTAGCAGCGGTGGCGGCCACCTGTGGATGGAGGAGGCAGGGCTGGCGGCGCATGGCAGAGGCAGTCCTGCAGGAGGAGGGAAGAGCCACACAGTGGGGGGAGGGGCTTGCCCGACAGCAGCGCGTGCTGCATGGGAGCTTGGAGCTCTGGACACTGTGCGCCACTGGCAGCGCCCTTGGCTGCCTGTGCAAAGCACCAAGGGAGCTGCTTACGTGCTGGGTGGAGGTGGGGAGCTGCTGCTGCGCCACACCAGTGCTGGGTGTCTTTAAATCCGGGACTGTCCCGGAAAAAAAAGAGACATATGGTCCCCATATCTCCGCAGCACACGCCGCAGAACACAGTTTAAGAAATGCTGATTTAGATGGTATCATGAGCTTTCGCGGGCATAACAAGATGAAGTGGGTTATGCCCACGAAAGCTCATGATACCATCTATGTTTTGTTTGACTTTAATAAACAACAAATAGTCTAGTAGCACCTTAAAGACTATGTAGCAGAATGAAATTTATCATCTCCAAATATGAGACCCTTTTGATCGCTTCAAAGTCAGAGTTGGCCAGCTGAATACGAGTGACATGTGGGGTTGGGATTTTTAGCCATTTAACAGAAGTGTATGTTTTGACCTATTAAATATACTCTTTGTCTCTGATTTCATGTCAAAAGGTCAGCAATGAATAACTAAGTTTACCCCTTCTCCAAAAGTACTTACTCACTACATCAGGGATTCTCAAATTTTTTTTGCTTGACCCTCCTTGGAAATTATTTCAGGCTGTGATGACTCCACCCACTCTCAAAAAAAGTGATAGCAAATTGCTGTACCTAGTCATAGGCGCACACCTGACAAACTACCATCCTTACTTCTGTGCAGGGGCTGGCAGTGGTGCTACCTTCAAAAGCTTTTTTTGTTTTGTTTTGTTGGGTTTTTTTACATCTTGTGACTTCCCTACAATAGCTTGTAACCCCTTTTTTTGGGGGGCTGGAACCCTCAGTTTGAGAAATGCTGCATTTGCTCATGATAAATATGGACCAATATACATATCAGCAAAAATACCTGTGCAACAAGCAGAGCCTCTTTAAGTTGGCCCCTTGAAGTAAAAAAAGTGACTAGTTTCTTCACATCACCAGTAGCTATGCAGTATGGGATGACATCATCATTTTCCTCCTGAATTAACTGGTCAGCTCTCCTAAATGAAATTGAAAATGATTTGGCTGTTTAGTTTCATTTGCTGTTAGGTATATTTATAGCACACCAGTGGTACAACTAACAATAAAACACTCATTAAAACCCATCTACCTTGCTAGACTCCAAGAGAAACCAGGTGTGACTACACAGCGCATGGCAGTGAGCCTCCCAGCCTGGTCAGTAATTTCGGGTTCACTGCTAAAAACTGTTAAGTGTGGACAGCAGTTTGAAGCAGTAGGTAGGGTTGGAGCTCAGGCTCTGAAGCACTTCCTTTCCCCCACCCTAGGCTTCAGAAAAGACAGTTACTTTTTTCTGTAACTCGTATTCTTCAAGATGTGTTGCTTGTGATCATTCCATGTTAGCTGTGTATGCCTGTCACATGCATCAGTGCTGGAAGCTTTTCCCTCTGTAGTATCCATAGGGGACTGGCTCTGATGCCTCCTGGAATGATGCCTATATTGCATGGTATAAAGGGGACCACTGGCTTCCCCCCTTCCTCAGTTCCCTCTTGCTGGAACTCCAACAGTGGGGAAGGAGGGTGAGTCATGAAATGAACATGAGCAACATATCTCGAAGAACACCAGTTATGGAAAAAGATAACAGTCTTTTCTTCTTTAAGTGCTTGCTCATGTCCATTCCATGTTAGGTGACTCCCAAGCAGTACCAACAGAGGTGGGTAAGAACTTGTAACACAGCTCTGTTGATACCATCATCTCTGGCTTGCTGGATGATGGCATAACGCTCTGTAAACATGTGAACCGAAGACCACATCACAGCTCTACAGAAATTCTGGATGGGACATGGGCCAGGAAGGCTGCCGAGGATGCCTGCACTCTTGTCAAGTGTGCCTTTACCAGAGGTGGTGGTTGGACCTGAGATAACTCATAGCATGCTTGGATTCAGGAAGTAATCCAAATGAAGATTCAAATGCAGAGAGGAGACCAGAAATTTGTCCTTCCTATTCGCCATCATGATGAAGAGCTGTCTGGATTTGAGGAAAGACTTGGTCCATTCAAGGTAAAAAGCCAAAGCCCGTGGACGTCCAAGGCGTGTAGTTGTTTCTCCTCACTGGTCTTGTGCGGCATAGGACAGAACACCAGAAGGAAGATATATCCTGATTAATATGGAAGGGAGACACCACTTTCAGCAGGAATGTCGGGAGCAGCCATGGTTGAACCTTGTCCTTGTACAATACTGTATGTGGCAGTTCCAAGGTCAGGGCTTTAATCTCCAAAACTAACTTGGCCAAGGTAACTGCCACAAGGAAGGTGACCTTCCACGACAAGTGGGAAAGGGAACAAGAGCCCAAAGGTTCAGAGGGTTGGTTCATGAGTCTAGAGAGAACTAGATTAAGATTCCATTGCAGGGCAACATTCCTAACTGACGGGTAAAGCCTCTTGAACCCCTGACGGACATCTTGTGTGAGAACACTGATGTTCCTCGGAAAAGCCAAAATGGCAACTGTAGTTATTCAGGGAGGAGGCTGTCAAATCATGTCGGGGTCACCAGTGTAGTTAGGTGGATTTACTGCTGTGGTGTCCTCACAGGTCTCTGGCTCCGTCAATTATGATAACCAGAAGGCTGTATGCGTGTGTGCTCAATGATGTGGGCCCAATGACCACAGCAGACCCCAAGAGAGCCCCCAAAGACCACAAACCAGATAAGGATCGAAGGTGCCTGGCCAGGTTTATTGTTAAGCGATGTACAGTCATAGTTGTCAGTAAACTCTACTGACCCACTACGCATATGTACTTTCCACAATGGAATGACTCAATCAGTGGGAAATTTCCACTGCCCCCAGGTCATACAAAGACTGCCCCCCCAAGACACCACCTTATATACAGGTACAAACAACTCACACCTCACTGCTGATGTTGTCAGGTTACCACCCATCACCCTGTACCTCGTGGTTTGATTAGACCATCTTTATCCATCATGCTGTCATTTTAGACCCTTTTCTGAACCTGGGTCTGTATCTGTGAGGAGTGGTTACCAAGGTCTTTTTTAATGAGCTGGTTGTACCATGTGATTTCAACTTATGACCGGTACCAATTATTGTTCTGCACCTGGGCCTATTACCAAATAGTGTTTTGCACTTTCAGCCCTGTTTGTGCCAAGTTCTGCGAGCAGGGGCCTGCCTCTTGTTCACAGCTTAGCTTTGCTTTATGTTAGCCATGTTTTGTCCATTGTTATCTAGGCCTCAGGCTTCAGACAAGACCTGTGTTGCACTGGCCTATGTTTTAGGCCTTCATCTTACTACAACTAGATGGACCCTGATGGAAGAAAGGGCCAGACCCTGATTTTTCAGCATGAGAAGATGATCCAGGATGGCCTGCAAAGAAGAATGAATTGGGGAATGTCACACTCAAACACCCAGTGGGAGAACTTCATCCACTTTGCCAGGTAAGTCTCTCTAATGGAGGGTTTAAGTCTTCCCGCCCCCCCCCCCCCCCCCCCAAAAAAAAATTGCTGCACCTCCCTGGAGCAAGCTTGCTCCTCTATGTTCAACCATGCAGCATCCACACTGTGAGGTGGAGGGAGGTGAGGTTGGGATGCAGGAGATAACTGTAGTCTTAAGAGAGAAGGTCCAGACAGTCTGAAGGCAGCCATGGGAGGGCTACCGCCAGATCTAGCAGTGTGCCGAACCAATGCTGGTATGGCCATGCCAGGGCAATCACGATGACCTGAGCCTTGTCCTTCTTATCTTTGACAGGACTCTGGTGACAAGCAGGATTGACAGGAATGTGTACAACCAGTCTCCTGACCATGACAAGAGAAAAGCGTATGAGAGTGTGCACCAGCCCAGACCAGGAAGGGAACAAAAGTGATGGCACTGCCTAGTCTTCCTGATGGCAAACAGGTCTCTATTTGAGGAGTCCCCCTCTTTGGAAGAGCATCAGGGCTACTTCACGATGGATTGACCATGCATGAGGAGAAAAGAAAGATCTGCTCAGTCAGTCTGCTAGTTTGTTTGTGACCCCTGGCATATGATAGGCTTCCAGGTGAATCATATGCTGGATGCAGAAGTCACAAAGGCAGAGTATCTTTTGGCAGAAGGCTGATGAGTGAGCTCCCCTTGCCTGTTGATGTAAAACATCAAGGACATGTTGCCTGTTAACATGTGAACCACTCAGCTTGACAATTGCAGAAGGAACACCTAACAGGCTAGATGGACCACTCTGAACTCCTTCATGTTTAACTGTAACATTGACTCCTGTACTAAGCACATACCTTCTGTACACATCTTGCCAAGTTGTACCTCCCAACTGAGATCTGAGGCATCTGATATTAATGACACCGAAGGCCTCAGGCTGTCAAAAGGAACCCCATTGAGGATTGCCTCTGGATCAGTTCACCACTGAAGTGCAATGAGTGTTCTAGGGGGAACAGAGACCACCTTGTCCAGTGATCCCCAGCAGGGGCATCTATTGTAGCAAGCAACTGTTGAGATTGCATCCAAAGCCTCATGCACCTCACTTCAAAATTGAACTATATGTGGGTGATGACCCACTGCATCAAGCCCAGGCACCAGTGATGGCATTCAGTGGATCTGAAACAGTATCCTGGTGATTGACACCAAACACTTGTTGACTACTGCTGCGGAGAGAAGCAGGAACTGGAAACTGGTGCAGCGATGTCAATCATCAGTGCTGTGGTAGGAACCTATGCCAATAGGTTGTAGGCCACTACATATAGTCACCATAGAAATGATGCCGAACTGATGAAGAGCAGCTACTACGCTCCCAGTACAGGACAATGGGGGCCACGCATGCCTCAATAGGTCGGCACCACATTACCGACAACTGGATCTTTGAGCACAGAGAGCAGTGTCCAGAATCCAGAGACAGTTAAAGAGGGCTCTGACACATGGTAGCCCTATATCTGCATCATGGTGGCTCTGAGCAGCTGACCACTGGCAGAACATTCCCCGAGGGAGTGCGCGGAACCATGCTGAAGGGGTGATCCAGAGGCAGGCTTATCCCTTAACTTGGGTGCTGCCTTTGTCAGCGAAAGCAGCACCAGGAGACACAAAACATCCTGCACTAAGTCTCATTCTGGGACACTAAACTCTAAACTCACTAAGGGAAGAAAACCAATTATTTACAGCAGAAAGTTAACAATGAACAGACTGGAGAGAAAAATCTTTGCTAGAGAAATGAACATTCTATCATCGTCACTAGTAAGAAGGAACTGAGGGTGAGGGATGCCAGCAGCACCCCTTATACTGTACCATACTCCCTGCTCTGCAGGGTCTGCCAGAGTTGGTCCTATATGGATACCACTGAGGTAAGTACACACACCTAAGATGGAATGGATATGAGAGAGCACTCAAAGAACCTGTGTTCCAATCCAAGCTGTTATGTCTACACAGCTACTTTAAATGGTAGCATGAGTCCAAATCTGTCAACCCAGACACAGAAGCACACTGCCTGACGCTGTGTAAACATATCCTTACAAGCTAATTCTCCCATGAAGACACAGCACTATAAGATTTCAAGCCTCATCATGCATTAAAATCTTTCAAGCTTTATACATATATGAGATCCCTATTGAAATTCTGGCTCATACCATCACATGTTTTAATGAATATAAGCAACATCACTGAAATGTTGAAAAACATTCTAGATGCAGTTTATCTTATGTATATTTGTTGTGGTCCTTTATTTTATGCATACTATAAGCTACAATTGATCAATATGTTTTTAGCCTTACCTTTGCATTAGCTTTTTCCAGTATTTCATAGATACACCTGGTGCAACTGAGAGGGCTTTGTCCCACTGAAACACAACAACAACTAGTGTACAAGAAAATTTTACATTTAGAACTAGCTTTTATCAAGTGCAGATTGAAACTCACCAGTCCCCTTGAGACTTGACCATTGCTGAACCAGAGAATGTCAGACAATAGAAGGTCAATTCTAATACTTCCACTGCTTATTGGACTCTTAGAAGACATTTAGGGGTAAATTAGAGCTAAATAACAGCATGGAACATTGAGAGCCAAGACTAGTGGCTGTAAACAAACATTATGGGACTGCAGGAAACTTGGCCACACCCATGATAAGTGGATAAGTCCCATCTTGACAAAGCCCTCGCTAGGATGATTTAGTTGGCATAGGTCCTGCAGGGGGTTGGACTTGATGACCTCCTGAAATCTCTTCCAACCCTATGATTTTATAACATCTGGCTAACTAAAATCATGTTGGACCACAAATGTTGCTGGATCAGAGTGTGCTGGTTTAGAGAGGTTCAACCTGTACATGTCTTTTCCATTAAAATTAAAATTATCATGGAGGTAAAAAAAAATCCTGTCTTACTTTTTACTTGCAAATTGGATACTTTTATTCTGGAGTAACTAATCCCCAGATTTACAGAAGTATTGAGGCATGTTCCTAAATATACATATAGGTAGGATTTGCAGAAGCACTTAAGTGAGTTAGGGCTTTTATAAATCCAGTAAGAAACATTGTTACAGTCTAAATACCTTTGCTAAAAATGTTATGTTTGGTTCCATGTTTGCCATCTCTTGGGGCCAGATTTACAGTCACCTTTCAGATTATAAAACATACATGAAGCAGTCTCCCCAGTATAGTAGGAACACATCTATGATTGAACCTAGACTGTGCTTCTGGAAAGAGAAGAACATTGGGCACTTTCTGTTGCTCTGGGTGGCAAAGAAATCGACCAGGGGAAACCCTCACCTTTGGAAGATAGAATGAATGACGTCTGGACAAATGGACCACTCATCATTGTAGAACAATATGCTGAAGTGATCCACTAGTTCTTTCTACATTCCTGGGAAACAGGACACCATCAGGTGAATGGAGTGGGCTATGCAGAAATCCCACTGCTGGAGGACTTCCTGAGATAGGAATGAGTTCCACCCTGCTTGTTGATGTAAAAGTTGACGGTGTTGTTGTCCATCATTGCTAGCACTGACATTGCAGTCAGGATTGGAAATTTTGGCATTCTAGTGGCACTGCTCTGAGTTCTACACTGTGAAGTATCCAGTGATCTGATGTTATTTGGGACCAAGCACTCTGGAAGTAGGACACAGTTCAGAAAACACGGGTAAGGATCTGGTGGAGAGACAAGAGCATCTTCCTCAGATGCACCTTCAAAAAGCCTGTTTAGAACCTAATAAAGGTTTGGACTGTCTTTGGCCTGGCCCTGAAGGGAGGTTAGAAAGTCTACACCTTTTATTCCTGACCTTTTCATAGAAATCCTGCCTCAGCCGATATGGGTGCTGAGGTTGCAGTTGGGACCTGAAGTGCTTACATTGGGCTGCTGGCATGTGCATTCCCAACTACTTCATGGTAGCCCTACAGTCTTTCAAGCTGTGCAGCTTGGAGTCTGTCTGCTCAGAGAAGATCCCTGAATGCTCAAAGAGAAGGTCTTGCAAGACACACCCGTCACCTGAAGCCATGTAGTCCTTCTCATAGCTACGCCTAAGGAGAGGGAACAAAAGAACAAGTCCACAGAGTCTAGGGATACCTGCAGTGAGGTCCATACCACTGCCTTCCCTTTATTGACACTGGCAGAGAATTTGGCCTTACAGTATTCTTTAAACGTCAACATGGAAGCCCATCAGTTGAAGTTATATCTAAGGATAGCTTGCTGCTTAGCTATTTCTACTGGAGCTGGAGTGGGGGAGAGTTGAACTGATGCCGGTGATGTTCGTCCAGAACTAGGTGCCAGGAAGTGGTGATGCAGCAATAGCGACCAGGAGCAATGTCGCAGATGGTGACAAGTTGTGGACTGTGAACTCTGCATCATAGTCAGCTTGTTTCTAGACAGTGCCAGGTGCATCGGTACCAAAAGCCTGTCCCTCAGAGCTGGGGACTATGAAGACATCATAGCTTCAAAAGTGCCAGTGAGCAGCCCATTTTGGTCTTCCTATGCCTCTGGCAAGGTCAAGTGGTGCCAGGCCACTCTCTCTAACACTGGTGCCAGGGAGAATTAGTGAAAGAACCATTGCACCCAAGTTTTTCCTTGGTATTGTGTCATTTATTGATGCCAGAGCACTCCATACAGCTATGCTTGGTGCCGGGTCCTGAGGAAGGAAAGCAGTTTCCATGAGACGCTGTCTGAGTCAGAAATCTCTCTCCTTCTTGGTTCTCGGACGAAAAGCCCTAAAAACTTTGCATCTCTCAGTCTGGTGTGCCTCCCCCTAGGCACTTTTAGCAAGAGTCATGGGGGTCACTATTGGGAATAAGCTTATTGCAAGCATCACAGGGCTTAAAGTGTTGGGCTCACAGCATGCTCTCCCAAACCTTTCTATATAGACTATTCAATTATGTACATTAAACAAATAACTAGAAAAAAATTAACTAGAGAGAAACACTAAGGAAAGCACATAGAATCATAGAACACTATGGCAGGATCCAGTACTCGTGGCAGGACCCAGTACTGTCTAGACCATCCCTGATAGATGTCTATCTAACCTGCTCTTAAATATTTCCAGAGATGGAGATTCGACAACCTCCCTAGGCAACTTATTCCTGTGTCTATCCACCCTGACAGTTAGGAAGTTTTTCCTAAAGTCCAACCTAAACTTCCCTTGCTGCAGTTTAAGCCCATTACTTCTTGTCCTATCCTCAGAGGCCAAGAACAATTTTTTGCTATGACTACAAAAACATTCCCCTCAAGTGAGATAAAATATGCCACGTTAGTTGCTATGACGGGGTGTATCCACCTCGCACTGAAGCTGAGGGAGTCGTTTTGGCCCAGCTGGCTGAAAGGACCCAACCTCCACAGCTCTGCTGGGCATGCTCCCAATCGAAGCAGAGTATAAAAGCCTCCGGAGCAGCCCAGTTTGAGCAGCCCATGGAGGAGAGAGGAGCACTTACTAGAGCCCAGCCCTGCCGCCACAGCACCAGCACCAGCCACAACGACCACTGCCATGGCTAGAGCACCCAGCAACAACCAGGGTAAGCGAGGTGACCCGAGGAGCCACAATGCCAGCAAGAGAAGACAGGGAAGAACCAGAGACCTGGAACGGTAGGAAGTAGCCCAGGGTGAGGAATTGGTCTCTGGGCATGTGGCAGGATTCCCAACTGAGTGCAGTGGATCGTGCCACTGCCAACAGGGCCCTGGACTGGGACCCAGTGGAGCAAGAGAGCCCAGGTCTCCCTACCTCCTGTACGGCTGGCCTGTGCGGGGGAAGTCTTCCTGCATGCCTGTGGACTAGGTCTCTGGGAGGTATTTTCCCTAATAGAGGGGACCTGCCTGTGAATTAGGCCTTTGAGCCATGGTATCCCTAGAAAGGCAGACTTGCCTGAGGACTAGGCCTCTGGGACGTGTTTTCCCTAATAAAGGGGACTGGCTTATGAACTAGGCCTCTGGGCTGTATTTTCCCTAATAGAGGGGACCTGCTTATGAACTAGGCCTCTGAGCCATATTATTCTTACCAAAGGGGACCTGGGTATGGATTCTGGCCACTAGGCCATATTACCCTGACTAGAGGGACTCGGGGTGCAGACTTGGGCCCGAAACCACTCTGCCAGAGGTATAAGAGGAGCCAGACGTGGGATCTGGTGGACGGTCTTGTGAGAAGGCCAAATTGCGCCCTTAGAGGAGATTAGACACAAGGGGCCTCCCGAGATAGAACACCTCTCGACAGTTGCCAATACAATTTTGTTTGTACTTCAGTTAAAAGTCATCTGTTCTGAGCAACACATTTTCTTAGCCCCTAGTGTTTACTTAAGCCAAGTTTCTCTGTATATGTTATAAACATCAAAACTGCAGGAAGATCTTTCTTTGCTAGATTTATAACTCTTTTGCTTTCGCTCTTGCACAAGTAGTATTATTACAGTTTTATACTGTATTTAATTTTTCATTAGTTGCTTTAGTACTTTACCTCTCCAAGCTCCACCATAAGTTCACAGTATCTCTGAATTTGTCCTAATCTTAAATGTATTTCTGCTGCTTCCTTTAGCCTTTCCTCCTTGCTAGGTGCACCAATACCTCCTCCAAATTTGGACATTTTTACTGTTGTTAGTTCTTGGGCTCTGGACTGGTAAAGAGAAAAAGCACCGTATTTATTTTTTTTAATAATACAATTATTGCTAAAACAAGTATTCAAACAAAGCATTGTAATGGTAATATTAAAATTACCTTTTGAGAAGATAAACCACAGCTTTTTAACTAAAGACCTTAAGCCCTGAAGAGATTACATTGAATTACAGTAGACTTCCAATAATCCAGCACCTTTGGGACCCAGGTGGTGCCGGATTATCGGATATGCCGGACTATCGGGAGGTACTCCAGCGGGGGGCTGTGCTGGGTCTGCCGGGACCCGCACTGCATCCGGCGAGGGTGGAGGGGGGGGCTCGGCGGGGAATGGCGTGGCGAGGGGCGAACCCTCCGCCGTTTTGCAGGGAGGCAAAGCCTGCAAGCGGTGGCAGTGGAGAGGGGGCGAGAGGCAGGCAGCTGCGTCAAGAAGTTGTTAGTCAATTACAGTACTGCCTGTCACCTGCGGATCCACCCAGTGGTACTGTAATTGACTAACAACTTCTTGAAGCAGCTGCCTGCCTCTTGCCCCCCTCTCTGCCGCCGCCGCTTGCAGGCTGTGCCTCCCTGCAAAATGGCGGAGGGTTCACCCCTCACCGCACCGTTCCCCGCCGAGCCCCCGCCCCCGCCGGAGGCAGTAGAGGAAAGATAAATTGCGAGCCTGTCACCTGCAGATCCACCCGGTGGTACTGTAATTGACTAACAACTTCTTGAAACAGCTGCCAGAGCACTTCCGGGTTCCAGTTGGTGCCGGACTATCGGGAGTGCCAGACCACTGGATGCAGGACAATTGGAGTTTTACTGTATTTACATTTCTACAACCACTCCATTAAGACTAAATTGGTTGTATTCATTTATTTTTCACTCCATTCTCCTGGTTCATTTTTTTTATTACATTTATTTTCATTTCATTCTTAGCCATGTTACCTCAGGGACAAAGGCAACTATAAGAATAAAGAAAACCCTGAATCTGCATTGTCCCTGTTTCAGAAGTGCAAGCCTCCCAGCCAATACCGCATTTTTCTGATGATTTCTGTAAGCGAGGTACAGGTAATTTGAAAGTGAATGATTAAGACTCCATTTTGAGAGAGAAACTCCATTTTGAAAAATGTCTGATAACATCGGCAAGGAAACATAAGGCAGAGCTGGGTCAATCCGGCTATAACTACATTTTCCCGCCATAAGTTCCTTGAATATTCTTTTACCTCAGGAGTTGCACGCCACAGGGCTGTCAATCATATGAACTTTCACGCCACTGAGTTAATAAAAGGCCCTACACCTGTCAGTCAGGGACAGATGATCTCTCTCCACCTGAGACCAAGTGACTACAGTGCAACTCCTCACGCGGTCCAGGCCTTTAGCATTGAGGAATTCTATCTGCACTATAGTGATGAAAAGGAGCAAATACTTATCACTACAGGATCCACTGCTATCACCTGTCTCTCCGCTGGGATCTCCCTGGCGTTCCTCCTGACAAGCTTTCAAATAGCTCAACGGTTGAGGTCCCAGGCTTCACGCTATACTTCACTTCCATCGACACTGTAATATAAACTTCCTTTTGTCTGGGGTCTGTACTATCACTCTTTTCTTCCTTTTGCCACCTGGGATATTTTGGATTTGGGCTTTATGCCTAATTAATAGTTCCTGTACTGGGATTTTGAAGCGTTATACTTTATGAATGCTGGCTGTGTATTATTGGTTATATAAGTATGTGTTTAAAAGATTCTTCTCTATTTTCCTAAACACTGTTAGTTATTTCTCAATACATACATTGACTTACTTTAATATTTGTTTTCATTTCATACCACATTTGGAGAAAGAGGGGTAAGATCCTTGCCAATAATAGAAACAGTATTGGCTGGGAGGCTTGCACTTCTGAGACAGGGATAATCCAGATTCAGGGTTTTCTTTATTCTGTAACAGGGCACGCTGGTGTCCGGGCGCTGCTGCTGCTCCTCCTCGTCCCCCAGGAGTGTCCAGAAGAGGGTCTAGGGGTCGGGCTGCAGCAGATGCTGCTAGGCAGACTCCAGCAATTGCTGCCAGGCTTTCAGCAAGACATCCAAAATGAGCAACCGAGTGCCCAGGGGCAGCTCTGGCTCCATGGCGCCGAGTGCTGTGGTGTCCCGAGTCAGAGTAACCCATGCAGGCAGAAACAAAAATGCTTTGCTGTCCCTCAGCGAGGTAGACAAGCAAGCAGGGAAAGCTGAGAACCGGCTGTCCAGGGGGTTCCCTTTAAGCACAAGCCTCAGATTGCCTCAGGCAGCAGCCACACAAAGTAACTACTGACCTGATGCCCTGCTGGAACTGGTTTCAGCTGGCCTTAAATGTGATTCAGCGTCCAATCAGTGTGGACGCGCTATTTCAAAATAGCAAAATACTATTTTGAAATGCATTGTGTGTAGACGTGTTATTTCAAAATATCTTATTTCAAATTAACTATTTTGAAATAAGATATTTCCAAATAACGCTGTAATGTAGACATACCCTGAGTTTTTAAGGGCACTGGCCAGCAGCCTTGCAGAGAGGGCAAGATAAAGCTCCCCTTTCACCCAACAAACTGGGGATGAGGTGAGGGAAATGGATTAGCCAAAACACTGCCTCCTCTGTCACTGAAGAGCAGACACTAGCAGAAGAAGTGTGGCTGCAGAACCCTCTCATCCTGATACTTAGCTGGGCAAAGGGGCTAACTATTGCCTTTGGTTGACTAAATTACAACCCAGAACTAAAGAGGAGAACTGGAGGCTTCTGTCTTAAGGAGATAAGTAATAATTATCTGAATTACCCAGATCCAGGAGAAGAGGTGGGGCTCCTGGCTAATGGAGAAACATAGTGATTGTTTTATTGACCTGCTCCCAAGGAAGCAGAGGGCTTCCTTTTGTTTTGAGAGAGTGATGATGCGAAGTACAGCCCCCACTCCAGGAAGGGAACTTAAGAGGTCATAACAGGAGGAAGGAAACTGACCAGGACTCTTCTACAGATTGAGCATGTGGTGAAGTGAGCTGACTATCAAAAACACATTGTAAAAAGACTTAGTAAATCAGACCCCATGTTTTGAATTAATCTAGTCTGTGTAACTGATTGAAAGAACTTAAGGTAGTGCTGCATGCAAAGCATCTGCAGATCCACAAAGGGGTGGACTGGTGGGTTACGCCCTAGGAGACACCACAAGGAAAGAAGAATCATACAAGAGACATGATCCAGTCAGTGCTTTTGTCAATAATCCATGTTACACTTATGTCCACGAGCTTTATCCTCGCAATTCATCTTTTGCAAAAACAAGAAATGTGTCTGCCTTTTTCTAAAATGTGACTCCATTTCATTGGAAGTGTTCAGCTTTGCAATGCAATGGACTTTCATAACTAAAAAAATAAAACTACTGATGAACAAGTTTCACATAGTGTGCATAGTTCACTTACCATTCTAAATCTAACCAGATGCTTCATATGCATAATTCCTTTGCAGTAGTTTTGTGGAAGCAAGCTATCATCCTGACCTTTTATTACAGCAACTAGGTCCCATAAATTTTTACTGCCTCCTGGAGGCTGAAATAATTTAAAAAAAAAGAAATAGATTACAATAATGGGAAAGAGATATTAAAATGAAACCTGCAAATGATACGGTGTGCAATTATTAGTCAATTCAAAGGTAAACGTTTTCAGAATGTATCAGGTGAGTCACATACTATAGTCTGATACTGCTCACTTGAGTAAAAAATATTAGTGCAGTTAAGTGTATCAAGATGAAACTTCTATCGGTTATATAGACACAAAGCAGAACCAATTTATACACATACATGGCACACACAAACCACAGGTATGGAGAGTGTATCTGTATAATAGATTGAAGATGCATGTGGGAAATTGCAGAAACATCAGAAATAAAGAACACTCATATGTGGCAAACTAACAAATAATATGCTAATGAATGCTGATAAAACCTTTATTCATCACCACATAATCATTCATTTATTATATACCATATGTAAGCTGTGTCTACACTGGGCCACTTATTCCAGAAAATCAGCCGCTTTTCCGGAATAAGCTGCGAGCTGTCTACACTGGCCCCTTGAATTTCCGGAAAAGCACTGACGATCTACTGTAAGAAATCAGCTGCTTTTCCGAAAACTATGCTGCTCCCGCTCAGGCAAAGTCCTTTTTCCGGAAAACTGTTCCGGAAAAGGGCCAGTGTAGACAGCACAGTAGTCTTTTCATAAAAAGCCCCGATTGTGAAAATGGCGATCGGGGCTTTTTCTCGAAAGCGCATCTACATTACGGATGCTTTTCCGGAAAAGGGCTTTTCGGAAAAGCATCCTGCCAATGTAGACGCTCTTTTTCCAGAAATACTTATAATGGAAAACTGTTCCGTTTTAAGCATTTCCGGAAATTCATGCCAGTGTAGACGTAGCCAAAGAGTATTTGGGAATGTTTTAGTGAAGTTTTAAAATTTTTATTGGGTCTAATTCTTGTATACCTTCAGCTTGTAAAGTCAGATGCCTAGGTTATTATGAATCTAAGGCTCAGAGAGAGATTAAAACTAAAAATGAAAAAACGACCACCAAAGTGACCCAAAAAGCCTCCTTAGAGCAATGTTGTAATTTGAATGTCTAATATATTCTCAATGTCTACTATATTTTGAATTGGGAGTAAGCACTAGGTCCCAATTCTAGTCCTGAAGTGTTTAATAGACTTTAAAAGTAGTGACGAGAGCAGATTTTAAAAAATCTGGTATTTTGATATTTGTTTCATTCTGAATAAAAATGAAATATTAAAAGATTGATACTCTTTGCGGAACAAAAATTGTCATGAAATTCTGATTGAAAATTTTTTGTTTCAATGTTTTCGACTGAAATAAATGGGGCCAGTGGGTGAGAGAGGGGGCTTCAGGGATCAAGAACTACAACTTTCCTAAAGCACTGCAGCAGCTCAGACAATCGCAGTTTAATGCAGATTTAGCCCAACCTGAACCACTTCACTTTCACAAACAAGAAACAAAATATTGAATTCTGGATGAACAAAGTGAAGCAATTTTTTGAGAAAAATTCTCAATAGAAAGATCTGCTGAAATGTATCTATTGCAGTAAAAAATTCTGGTTTTGATGACACCGTATTTTCTGATCGGGAAATCCATTTGAAAATTTTTCAACCGGCTCTCGGAGGGACATTTTTCCATCTACAGACTGTCTAAACAGAAGTCATTCTTGCATATTCCAAGTGTATTTTGATGGAAATAGTACAAAGGGAAGGGAAAAATACACTTTTTTTTCCTCCAGTTTAAGCTAAGGAATACATACACGTGCAACATGTGGAATACTTACTGACAAACATTCTGAAAACCACCTTAGCTTTTTTCCTCGAGTATTACCAGTCAGCTTGTCCACCTCCTGTTTAATATCCCTGGATACTTTACCACATAGCAAAGGAGGAGCACCTGGTTCCACAGCACGATCTATTCAACAGAAATGTTTATGTACACAAATATTTTATTAAAGGCAACCTAACACAAAGCACATGAAAAAATAGTATGTATAATTTACCTACCAGTATTGCCAATGATCTCATCCCAAGATCTGTCTGCAAGGATATTTATTTGGAGAGGGTTTATTAGAGGTGTTAAAGACCAAAGTCTCACAGTCGAGTCACGAGAACAAGAGGCCATCGTGAATGGGCGACTAGGATGACATGTTAATCCTAATGAAGAGACCATTTTACACATTATTCCAACAATGAAATTTATCTACTAATTAGTTTTAAGTCAAGGACTTTTAATGTATAATGTAAATACATTTTAGCACAATAACAATGGAAAAATTAAGATTTAAAACTATATTACCATATACATCAGCACCATGATCATAAACTGTGTCTAGACAGGTTCCATCTCTTGTGTCCCACACCCGTATTGTATAGTCCCAGCTGCCTGATATTAATAGGTAAGGGATTTCGGTATTCCACATCAGTCCCCGTACTGGTGCTGTATGTCCACTAAGAACATTTATACAAGCATCTTGCGTGTAATCCCATATTCGTACAGTACTGAAAACAAGACACAAAAAGCTTAAAACCATCAATCTATCAAAATATGAACACAACAAAATTCTAAAGTTTACATTTCACAGAATATTTACTTATCTAGATATACATACACTAATAAAAGAGTTCTTGTCTAATGCTTTGAGCACCTTATACACTATGTTAAAAGAACACTAAAATAAAGAGAACTATCAATTCCTCCAGATCAATTCAAATACACAGTGACAGCAAAAATATAACTGAAATTCATAGATTAAAATAGATTCTAAAGCCTGAATGGATTATTGTGATAATCTAGTCTGGCCTCCTGTGTTACACAGATATAGAACTTGCCCAGAATTATTGCTAGAGAAGATCCCCAAACTGCGTCCTTCTAGAAGGGCTCAGAGGAACATTTCAGGGGGGTACAGCAGAGCCTGGGCCAGCCCTCATGAAAGTTGCAGAGAGAGCCCCACCACACCCTGCTCTGCACCCAGTCATGGACTCTAACTCCAGCTCTAACACCAGCTACAGCCTTGACCTCTGGCTGGGGCTCTGTTCTCAATCCAGCCTCAGATCTGCCCCTAGATCCAGTCCCAGCCTTTGTCCCTTTAACCCAGTCTGCTGCTTCCTGCCCCCAAGGAGCCAAAACCCCACTCCCAGCTGGGGGCCATGTGTGTGAGGGATCGCAGACAGGAGTAAGAGAGGAGGCATGACCCTGAAAAGTTTGGGGACCAGTGTTCTATAGCATATCTTTAAGAAAAATATACAATCTTGATTTAAAAATTATCAGTGATGGAGATTCCACCATAACCCTGGGTTAATTGTTCCAATGGTTAATTTCTCTGTTAAAAATCTATTCCTTATTACCAGTCTGAATTTGTCTAGCTTCAGCTTCCAGCCACTGGATCATTTTACACCCTCCTCTGCTAGATCAGTGGTTCTCAGCGAGTGTTCTGGGGCCCACTAAGGAAATGCAAGCAGGTTGCACGGGACCCACCAAAATAAATACGAGAGCAGGACTGGCATTAGACTCACTGGACTCCAGGGCAGAAAGCCAAAGTCTAAGTCTTGACGCATGGGGCTGAAAGCCAAACCTCAAGCAACTTAACTTCACAGGGCCCCCTGTGGTATTGGGATTGGGCAATTGCCCTGCTTGCTACCCCTTAACATTGGCCCTAGCTTTTAATCTACTGGATATGCAAAAACACAATTGTTATAACACAAATGGGCCATGGAATTTTTATAACATGTCATGGAGGCTTCAGAAAGGTTGAGAATCCGCATGCTAGATTGTGTTCCCTATATATGTATTTACAGACTGTAATCAAGTCATCCCTTAACTAAACTTGTTAAACTAAACAGATTGAACTCACTCTAAATCATATATTCAATTAAATCAAGTCAACCCCCTCCTTTCCTTTCCCACTCAATCCTAGGCCTACATCTAGTCCTGTTCTACACTCTCTTAATTACAAACTAGGGAGAGAAAGTTGGCATTCCAGTGCACCTTGAAGGCTAACAAACTCAGGTTGTTATAGACCAATGGAGAAAGTCAGTTCCAAAGTCCCAGGTCTCTAATGGGGAGAACCAGTTGCCCCTCCTGTGTTATATTGAATGGGTTTCATCTCAGATGCCTCTGATGATAACAACTATGGCAGTATGACACAAAAGAGAGGCATCCTCCTAGATAAAGAGATTCCAGACCATTTACAGGTTACAATCATTATCTTAAAATTAATACAGAACATACTCACCACAAATTATAGAGTACAGATTTAATATACTCCCGGGAAAGAGAAACTGCTCAATAGGTGCTGCTAAGTTTTGTCAGTATAAGAATTTGGGCAGACAATGCCCTTGTTTAAAATATATGTCATGACAGGTACTTGTATTTTATGGCCTTATGCTTATTACCATATTTATTTGCCTTTATAAAATGAAAGATCCTACTGTATGTATGTATAATTTTATGGTTTTCTTCTTCCTAATAAATTCAAATTGTTCTGAATAAGCCTTGCAGAAGCGTAACAATATTCAGAATAACTTCCAAGCAGAAATTCAAACAGAAAGGTCCTGCCACATAACTTTAAAGTGTCCCCTCCTACTTATTGTCCTTTTTGCCACCCACTTACAATGGCCGTCTGTGCTTATACTATCTCCCCTTTGCCCTTAATGACCTTGCCTCTCTCCCCTCTCATTAGAGTCTGTTATTTCCATTGGGGCAGCAATGGTTTCTGCAGGATTTTCTGAAACTGTGGAAGCCCTCACACAGCTATGGTGTTTTGGAGGGAATCAATTATGCCTATAATATTGCTATATTTTCTGTTTAAGAATAACCAAATTAAAATCCTAAATATCCTTTCATATACAGTAGTTCTCATATATGGCTAAATCTAAACAGTCATCCCTGAACATAAGAGGTTTTATTTTTTTTAAAAGTGAAACAGTTTTTTGAAATGAAAATCATATTTGTTTATAAAAAGAAATAAAATCTGACGGGCAACGTGCCTACTTGCATGCTGGCAAAGCCCACTCACGCCACAGAGTCCTATTTGGGTTTCCCCAAACCTGCAGAAGAACTGTTCTACAAACCCTGTATCACAAAGCAGTATGGACAGTCAGAGGATGTGCTTTGCAAATGCATGTAGCTCATGATTTCTAAATGGTCCAAAGGCCACCCATGCACAGCCCGCTCTCAGAAATCTTATGTAATGCATTAATCAATCAGTTTAGGGAACATTTGGCATAGTTCCAGAATTTCACTCATGATATACAGTGTTACAAAATAAGAGAGAATCAAAAGGCTAACATTTTCCAGAATAGTGTAGGACTCCCTTGACTTTAGTTTAGAGTGTGACTGAACTCTGAAAATGACTCTCTCTGTATTATCTGTGGTACTGATATGGCCCCTATTACCATAGATTGTAAGGCACTCAGACTTTTGTGTAATTATGATATTACAGACTTACATATTTATTATCTCCAGCTGAATCCATAAAAAGTGTGCAATTTACAAGATTTTTTTTTCTGTCAGCCTTCCAAACTCAACACAAGCTCTAAAATAAAGTGGCTTTTTTAATGGTTATCATACCAACGAGTAGATCACTGTACAGCTACAAAATTTCTATCTGCATTCAAACTGCAAACACAGTTCATGGATATTTGCAGATTTGCAGGGCTCTACCCATGAGCTCCCTACACATCCTCTCACTGCCAGAGGCCAAGTTTACTGCCATACCAGAACTGTACAAATCCACATGGACTGGGTGTCGGGGAGAGACAGGTACAGGCTCAGATCATCTGATCTCATGACCCTTCCCAAAAATATTTTCGACACCTGATGGAAAATGACTGTGAATCATAGAAGAGGTGGTTCTTCTCTCCTCGTTCTCTTAGGTTATATCTACACAGCAGTGTTATTTCAGAATAACTGACATTATTCTGAAATAACACAGAGCACATCTACACAGCAAATCTTTATTTCAAAATAATGCTGAGCTGGAGGACTTCTTATTTGGACTCCGGTAACCCTGTTTTTACGAAGAGTAAGGGAAATCGAAGGAAGAGTGTTATTCCTTCAACTTCTGCTGTGTAGACAGCACCAAAAGCCAAATTAAGCTATTTCGACTTAAGCTACGCAATTGACATAGCTTATGCCCTGCTGTGTAGACATGCCCTTATAGAGAAGATTCTTTACCCACATGGATTCTGACTGCTTATTACAGCTGTCATCAGTAATGCCACTTATGGGGCATGTGGTTCCCTCAAAGATCTCCACAGATGATATTCAATCAATCATACTCTAGATAGTCATAAAAGGGAACCTTATTCCCTACATTCACAGGGTCTTGGATGCAATTTGAATATGTAGTATTGTCCCAATATAATCACTAAGTAGTAGTGGCAGTCATAGACTTCACTCTCTGGGCAGGATGGAGCGTTGTAGTCATCTCTGTGTCACACGGCTGCCTACAAATGCAAGCACTGCTATATAGGCATGGAGCCAACCCCAGATTTGTAGTGTGGAGGAGGCAGGGACAGAGTTGGACATTAAATGTTATTCATTGATACAAAATGATAATAGTGGTGTTTTTTATGGTGCCAGCACAAGTGCAACTTCAGACTTTAAGTCTTTCTCAGAATCCAAGAATACACACCCATCATCAGAACCACTGCAGAGGATTCCTTCTCTCAGAGGAGACCATCTTACATGAAACACCTTTGCAGTATGCCCTGTAAAAACCTTCAGTGGCTGATCAGAGCTGGTTGCTAGGTAATAAACACGAACATTTTTATCTTCACAGCCAGTGGCTATCATATCTCTGCAAAATGAAAACAGTACAATCATCAGCCTTTGGAATCAGTAGAAATATACTGTTTTTAACTCTAAAAAATACAAATGTAGTGCACCTTTTAATGTATATCTCAGAAAATTTGATTTGTATTTGCTTTTTCTTCCATAGTTGAAATTATGCTTCAATATAATATACACAACCACAGCCAATGGGATAGAACCTCAGCTAGTGTAAATAGAGAAAGCTCCATGAATTTCAATGGAGCTAAAAAATTTACACCAGAATCTAGCTCATTGCTTTTCAATAAATTTACTTAATACACAGTACCGATAGAATCATTTTTGCACCTATCACTAACTCTGTCCTAAGCAAAAATTTCCAAAATAAATGAATAGCATGGTACATCTGTTGCATGTTCTTTTCTCTGTTATTCCTTAAAGCCTGGTTGCCATATTTATACAACAAGGTTTTAAATAAAAGTATCATCTGTATGCAATGCGTTCAGCTGTAGAATTAGAAAAAACTGATAAATGGAAATGGTATTTGAACTGAAAGTCAAATAGTGACAGAAAAAGAAGTGATAAAGTCATATATCTATCACAATGTATTTTATTTGACCATTCCCTTTTGAAAAAAGTTCTCCAACTGTGAGCAGTTCTCTCATTATTTCACTGCACCCATTTGAACCTCACATTTGCTGAACCCATGAAACTTCCCTTTTAGGGATGTAAGCGACCAATCAACTATCTGATAAGCAAAAGCTTATCAGATAGTCAACACACTAATCAACTAGTCGCTCCACCCCTTCATTTCTGTCTCTATCACAAAGAGGCAGCGGGGGGGTGGAGGGGGAGAGAAGAAAGGGTGCTGGCGGGAGCCGGCTTAAAAGCCAGTTCCCGCAGCTCCAGCTCCATGGGAGGGGATGGGGCACAGGGCAGCCAACTTTGAAATGCACAAGAGTCCCCCACTGTCCCTAGGCTCCATGCTGCGCTTCCTCTTTGAAATATAAGAGAACCAGCAGGGGCTCTTGTGCATTTCAAAGATTGAAATGCCACCTGGAGCCCAAGGCCAGCGGGGAGTCCCCTGCTGCGGCTCTTGTACCTTTCAAAGCAGAAGCGCCCGCATAGAGCCTGGGGTCAGCAGGACTCCCCTATTCCCTTTCTACCCACATTCTGCAGCTATGATTCAATCTCACTTGCAGCTGCCCAACTCCCCTGCATCTTCTCTCCCTGTCAGCCGACGGTCAGGGCAGTGTGTGTGTATTACACCCAAGTCTTTAACTGCTGAGACACAAGGTCCCATCGCAGCGGGCAAGCCTAGGAGGCTGAAGGGCGCCCCAGAGTTTACAGGGAGAGCTTATTACATCTCAGATTTCAACTGCTAGGATACAGGATCCCTTCGCAGTGGGCAGCCAGGGAGGCTGAGAGATGCCCCAACGGATCTGTCCTCTGGAAGCGACATGATCCAACGCTCAAGCTCCCCCCTATACCTGTCCCTTATGACCGGCTGAAGTTCTTTTAAATTGTGCTTGATTCTGTTACAGCAACTGAAGGAGTCAGGTTAAAGCTTAAATAGTTACAGGTTTATTAAAGTATCAGAGGGGTAGCCGTGTTAGTCTGAATCTGCAAAAGCAGCGAGGAGTCCTGTGGCACCTCATAGACTAACTGAAGTGTAGGAGCATAAGCTTTCGTGGGTAAAGACCCACTTCGTCAGATGCATGTAGTGGAAATTTCCAGAGGCAGGTATAAATATGCAGGCCAGAATCAGGCTGGAGATGACGAGGTGGAGCCAATCAGGGAGGATGAGGCCCACTTCTAGTAGCTGATCTGGAGGTGTGAATTCCAAGAGAGGAGAAGCTGCTTTTGTAGTTAGCAAGCCATTCACAGTCTTTGTTTAATCCTGAGTTAATTGTGTCAAACTTGAAGATGAACTGTAGCTCAGCAGTTTCTCTTTGTAGTCTGGTCCTGAAGTTTTTTTGCTGCAGGATGGCTACCTTTAGATCTGCAATTGTGTGTCCAGGGAGATTGAAGTGTTCCCCTACAGGTTTTTGTATGTTGCCATTCCTAATATCTGATTTGTGTCCATTGATTCTTTTACGTAGGGATTGTCCAGTTTGGCCGATGTATATAGCAGTGGGGCATTGTTGGCACATGATGGCATATACTACGTTAGTATATGTTGGCACATATATGCCATCATGTGCCAACAATGCCCCACTGCTTTATACATCGGCCAAACTGGACAGTCCCTACGTAAAAGAATCAATGGACACAAATCAGATATTAGGAATGGCAACATACAAAACCTGTAGGGGAACACTTCAATCTCCCTGGACACACAATTGCAGATCTAAAGGTAGCCATCCTGCAGCAAAAAAACTTCAGGACCAGACTACAAAGAGAAACTGCTGAGCTACAGTTCATCTTCAAGTTTGACACAATTAACTCAGGATTAAACAAAGACTGTGAATGGCTTGCTAACTACAAAAGCAGCTTCTCCTCTCTTGGAATTCACACCTCCAGATCAGCTACTAGACGTGGGCCTCATCCTCCCTGATTGGCTCCACCTCGTCATCTCCAGCCTGATTCTGGCCTGCATATTTATACCTGCCTCTGGAAATTTCCACTACATGCATCTGACGAAGTGGGTCTTTACCCACGAAAGCTTATGCTCCTACACTTCAGTTAGTCTATGAGGTGCCACAGGACTCCTTGCCGCTTTTGCAGGTTTATTAAAGAAGCTTATAAATCATATGGTTACAATGGCTATTGCTCTATTTCTTAACTGCTAGCAAATATAGATCTTAAAAATGGTTACAAAGAAAATAAAGATAGAAAATAGAAATAACGGTACCAAGTGACAGCTTAATCTTTAAAGAGCTCTAAATCTATGTGTACACTTAAGGACACTTAAGGACAAAGGACCACATCCAGGTACAATTTTTACCCCCTTCTGTGCCTCTCGACTCCAGCGGGTCAAGCCAGGGCCGGTCCCTCAATTCCTAGGAAAGACGAATACGAGGTGGGCATCCCCGTGGAACCTCGGGAGGCCAATCACCTAACCCGACCAGCAGATAGATGGTAGATTGACACTCAGAGTAAATGTGCTGCTGGACCCATCTTTATACCCATAGGGGCCCGTATCCTCTTTCTTATCTAAGATGCCAAATTGTGTTGGTTTGTCTTTGTGACGCCAGTTCTTACAAGCAAGTTTCAAGTTAATTTACACTTGCAAGAGAGATAACTAAATTGTGAGTACTAGACATTTTTTTTTTACTGGGCGAGAGATTCCTCCCCGGACGGCTGTGTGTTCGTATCAATATGGGTTTCAGTCAAGGGCACTGTGAACTCGCATATCTGGGCCTTCTGTCAAGGCTTCAAAGACTATGCTGATTTTACTGCTCTGTGTGTGCCCTGTATGCTCCAGGCAAGCAAAAATGGATGTTACGGGGGGGGTTCCTGTCTGGCTATACTCCCCCAACATAAACTCAGATTCAGCTCTTGCTCCAAGATTACTATTAAAAATTCAACATTAAAACTTAAGTCAACCTCATAATCTCACTAACATTGCAGATCAGATATTCCTTTTACTACTGTACATTGTTAATAAGGGGCTATTATTGGTATATTATGAGAAAGCACTGCAGAGGGAACATACACGTTTGATTCAGTGATGTACTAAAATTTCAGTCCACTCTTTTACAAAAAAAAAGCAATTCAATTTATCTCAATTTTCTACAGATATTCTGGCAATGAACTGTTCTATACATGATTACTTGTATTTAGTATTTTTATTTTGAAAAAATAAAGTTCTTTCTGCAAAGTTTAAAAAGCACATTCTAAGTCGGGGTGGGTAGTAATTTTTGATGGGGGGCCATTCCAAGAATTTAGTACATGGTTGAGGGCCACACTCTTCCATTATATTAATGAAGGAGGTGCGGGAGTCTGGAATGGAGGTTGGGTGCAGAAGGGAGCTTGGGGCAAGGGACTTGGGTGTAGGATCCGAGGGAGTTTGGGTGAAGGAAGGGATTGTGATCTGGGGCAGCGAACTGGGGTACAGGAAAATGTGCATGGTCTAGGAGGGAGTGTGATCTGCGGTAGGGGTCCAGGAGGGAATGTAGGGATTTGAGTTGTGACCAGCGATAGCAGATTGGGGTGCAAGGCCTGGGAGGGGATTTTGACCTGAGGAGGAGTGTAGGAGGAGACGCAGTGTCTGGAAAGATGTATGGGGAATGGAGCAGGGGTGCAGAAGGCTTGGGTTATATGGGGTAGCGTGCAGGAGGGGGGCAGAGGGGTTGGGGGAGAGAGGGGCTGGGGTTCCAGAGGCAGGCTTTGGCTGGGAGGCCTTACCTGGGTGGCTTCCAGCCAGCAGGTTCCATAACCAGGGTCCCTGCCTTTAGGCTGATTGCTGCCACACACACTATGAGTGTGGGGGATGACGGGGGAAGGGCACTTCACATGCTGTCTGTCCTGCAAACAGGCAGCTGCTATTGGCTGGAAACTGGCTAATTGGGGCTACTGGGAGCAGGAGCAGGGTGAGAAGCCTTTCACCCGCTCCCCTGGACTCTCAGCATTCACAGAAGCACATGGCCCTGCAGCAGAGAGCTTTCCTGAGTGCTGAGTGGGGGTGGGGCAGGCAGGGAGCCTGCAGAGGTTCTCAAGGACTGGATCCGGCAGCTTGGCGGACTGAATCTGGCCCACAGATCATATTTTGCCCACCCCTGACCTAGAGGGTTAAAATAAGTTAGCCCACATGATTATATTAATATTTGCCTTTTATAAGCAAATGTTTTTGAACATATTAAAATACAGACAGCAAAGATTAGGAGGAAGAAAATTATCCACACAACAAACTTTGGATACCTCTGAAAACTAGTTTTCCAAGATATTGAAATTCACCTCTGTGTATAGTGAGGTATGCCCCACTGTAGAGAAACAGAACTGGGGAGTCTGACATAAATGGATCATTAGGAGAAAAGAAAAAGCATCAGCTTGCTATTTGCCACATGAAGGGGCCAGAAAGAGGCAGACACTTCTGTTTCCCTGCTAAGCCAAGCTTGGCCACCATCAGAACAAGCTAAAAGGAACTGGAGAGAAGCCGCAGCCAAGTCAATCATACTGATGTTTCTGTGGGGAAGGAAGCTACTCTCCTTCCTACCTATGCAACTTCTAATATTGGAAAAATTATTCACCCAAAGCCAAATATTAGCATTTTTACCAATATTTATGGGAACACTTATTCAAAGTCTATATTTTGATAAAATATATGCAATATTGGTTTTCAAAACAGAATTTCTTTAGTTGTATGCACTCAGGAAAGATGATGCAGATTTTGTGTTCTTTGTTCCTCTTGTAACCAAGTCACACCATTATTGGATTTACACACTACAAATATTCTAACTTTTTATAGTTATTCTCATGGAATATGTTTTATTAAACTTGACAGATGTTTGCTTTTAGTATCAGTGTTGCTAATTTAATATAATCATTTCTGTTTCTACAAGTCAGTTGGCACCTGCAGTGCATTTTCTTTTTTCTGTTTATCTATACTGAGAGCATGTCCATGCTTCCCAGTATGGGTGGACAGACTTCCACTAGCTCAAGCAGAGTTAGCATGTGTCTACTTTCCTGTGATAAGAAACATCCCCCAACTGCTGTGTGGACATACCATCAACGCTTCCCATTTATTCCTCATCTTCCTGCTGACCTCAAATGAGAAGCCTGTTGAACCTTTATTTAGTTTGCAGAGCTGGAATTCGCCTGTCAAGAAGTACACTTATTTGTTCTGATGTATGGCTGTTAAATACTAACATAAACCCATTTCTAAATAATAAATAATTTTTTATTTGCTCACAAATGAAGGTTTTATTTTAGAATGAAGCATCTAAAATACATGAAATAAATTTTAAATAATGCTTTTTTTCATCCATGGGACGACGCCAAACCTGCTAAGTTTCAATGGTATATTGTTCCATATGTCAGCATACTGTTTCTCCTATGAAGTACATGACCAATTGGTTAATGTGAGCTTTTTCAAACAACTCTCAGCCTTGAAAATTCTCTTCTTGTGGAAGTGAAGCGTCTGGTCACTGTGCCACTCTGCCTCCTGTTGCACTCCAAAGCAATACTTTCAGTTCTGCTCTGAAAAATTACTCAGAAGTATGACATTGACTTCCATGTTCCTAGCTCTACAGACTCATTCAGAGTGAAGGAGAGTTCTTTTCTTCTCATATGCATCATCACCAGTAACACAAGGTCTACAGGCCAAATCCTGTATTCCTGTACACCTGCATGATCTCACTGCCTTCAAGGACGGCAGAATATTTGGCCTGCAGATTTTGTATTACTGGTGATGCTGCATAAGGAAAGGAATTTGAAGTAACTTTCAGCTTACAGATTGATGTTTGATGGGGTTTTTTTGGTCATATAATTAGGACAGAACTATACATCAAGGATGGCAGTGCAGCTCATGTTAAATAACAGTGTTTGTAAATAGGGAAGAGAAATTAGCCTTTAACAGTAAGGTCCCAGGATTTTCTGCCTTTCTAAAACCAGCTCAATACACTGATATTACACTTTAAAATACTTTTCCATTATCTTTATGGTCATTCATTCAAGCAGCACATATTGTTTTATGTTCAATTAATTATTACTCACTTGTTGTTTTGGCTCCAATCACAACCAAAAACAGCAGCTGGATGTTTGTATTTGTGAAGAACTTTGCCATCAATGGTTCTAATAATACTGAAATAAATTACAATATGATAATAAGAAAAAAATCAACACAGAATCATCGAATACTAGAACTGAACTTCAAGAGATCATCAAGATCAGTCGCCCTACCCTCATGGCAGGACCAAGCACCATCTAGATCATCCCTGATAGATGTCCATTTAACCTGCTCTTAAATATCTCCAATGATGGAGATTCCACAACCTTCCGAGACAATTTATTCCAGTGTTTAACAGCCCTGACAGTTAGGAAGTTTTTCCTAATGTCCAACCTAAGCCCCTCTGTTGCAGCAATTTAAGCCCATTGCTTCTTATCCTATCATCACAGGCCAATGAGAACAATTTTTCTCCCTCCTCCTAGTAATATCCTTTTAGGTACCTGAAAACTACTATCATGTCACCTCTCAGTCTTCTCTTTTCTAAATTAAACAAATCTAGTACTTTTGGTCTTCCCTCATAGCTCATGTTCTCTAGACCTTTAATCATTTTTGTTGCTCTTCTCTGGAACCCCTCCAATTTCTCAGTAGGACAACACAGAGATTTTTGTGCATCTATAATCAACATAAGGAGCCAGACTGCAGAAGTGCACAAGTGAAAAAAGAACAAAATAAGCTTTCCCATCCTTGCAGCCACCACAAAGGCCACAGTTATAGTTACTATGCATCCTCAAATACAAGGGTTGCTTACGGGTGCCTTTTTCTCGAAAACACAATATCATAGAACTGAAGGGTTGGAAGGAACTGCAAGGGCCATCTTATCTGCCAACATGCATAATTTATTGTATCTAAAACAGCCTAGACAGATGGCTATCCAGACTCTTTTTTGAAAACCTCCAGTGAAAGAGCTTCCTTGACTTCCCTAGTCAAGTGTGGCACACTTGGTTCATATCACACTTTCCTTGGGAAGCCATGGGTTAGATCAGTGTTTCTCAACCAGTGGTACGAGCACCCTTAGGGTTACTCGAGAGAAGTCTGGGGGGGTACGTCAACACAACTGAAATTTGGAGAAAACTGAATTTTTTTTTTAAGTTTTACAGCATTTTATTATCTTTGTACTTTTTACACCCAAAAATTGTATTGCCTGCCCGGCTACGATTAAGTTGTTTAAACAAATTGCAACTGTAGGTACTGGGGGGCACAGTAATTCCTCATTTAACACTATAGAGATGCGTTTCTGAAAATGTTCGTGCTAAGCGAAAAAGTGCTATGCAGGGTCAATTTTCCCATTAAAAATAATGGGAAATTTCAGGTGGTAGTGGCAAAGTCAATTTTTTGTTGGTGCTCAGTCATCAACGTCAACATTAGATATCTAGCAACACAAGATATCTAGCAACACAAGTTGCAGCGGTTTGTTAAAACACAAAGATAAACACATGAGTGAGCGGAGGAACGCTGTGACCACGTGTATTCATCCGCTCATGCGTATTACCACTGTTTTCACCAACTTATACCGCCACACAAAGTAGTCTGCTGCTTGATTATTTTCATGTTATTTCGGGGACAGTCGTGTTATTCGAAAAACATTCCCTAAAAAAAAAATTGTGCTATTGCAAAAACGTGTTAAGCAGGAACGTGTTAAATGAGTAATTACTATACTTATAATTTAGATGATTCTTGAGGTCCACTGTGGTTCTACTGTGCTTGAACATTCCCATGTACTCCCTGGTCACACCTCCTTTTGTCTCTTGTGGCAAGAGTCTCTTTCCCTGGCTAGCATTTGGGCCGATAGCCTTCTCCCTTTGTCAATGGTTGGGGCTTGCAGCTGGTTTCTGGGGTAGGGAGTCCAGACACTCCTGGGACTCCTTCCCCTGCTGTTTCTAGCTTTGTAACTGCTAGTACTTTGTCTTCAACCCTTGCTCTCTTTCTCTCTGTCTCTTCTTCTCTACTCTACCTCTTCTTCCACCTTCTCACTCTCTCCCCCACCTTCTCACTGGCGAGGCTTTTAAAAGTCTGAAGTGGAGTCAACTGGTCACAATCTGCCTGGACCAGTTCCCTACCAGCTGCTTCCAATTGCACTGTAGCCCTCCACCTCTAATTAGTAGGCCTTTTACCCTTTTGGGGCTGCCTTTTCCCCATTCTGGAGCAGCCCTCTGGCCCTACCTTGTCACATTCTCTACAGCTAGAGCATATCACCCAGGTGAATTAGAACTCCCCACCCACACTTGCCTGGGCATAACATAGGCAGTAGCACACATGCCACTAAGATGCTGCATTTTTGCTACCATGTGGCCTGATATATGCAGATGTCACTACTGCATTGTCTGATGCTGATGTAGTGCGAGCAAAACACATCCAATGGTTATTTATGCCAAGATCTTAAACATTAAATATATTGTGCTATCCAAGTTCATTTGCCCAAATAGTGGATTGTTTTTCAACATGACACTCACCAGAATCCATCGCCACTGCAGGTCGCTATTCTTTTGGAATCTTTATGACTCCAGGCAATGCAGAAGATTCCATTCTTTCCATGCTTCAAAAAATGCAAAATAAGAATTGTATTAATAAGAAGTAAATTACCTCTTTTTCCCCTTATTTACTTTCTTCTCTGTGGTTTAACTAGTAGGATTCAGCCCCACTTGCCCAAGTACAGCAAATATACTGTACTTTTATGCAACAATGAGTCCCTAGACCAGTTGGGCTACATAGGGTATGTGACCAAGAAAAAGAGAGTGTGGCCAGCATAACATTGTACTCCATTGATCCCCAAATATTCTTCACTATACATAAAGTGCCTATTGGAAAACATAATCTCAACTATACGTATAAAATGATGGTGTCTAAATTAGCTGTTATCACTAAAGAAAGATCTTGGGAGTCAGAGTGGATAGCTTGAGGAAAACATCCATTCAATGTGCAGCAGCAGTCAAAAAAGTTAACAGTGTTGGGAATTATTAAGAATGGAGTAGATAATAAGACAGAAAATATATTGCCTCTATATAAATCCATGGTTCATGCACATCTTGAATACGGCGTGCAGACAGTCTTGCCAATGGGGAAAGAAGAGGGGGGAAGAAAGAGATAACTGCTCTAGGGTCTGGCAGCACCCAGAACCCAAGGCCCTTTAAATAGCCACCAGAGTGCCCTGTGGTACACACATGGCAGCTCTAAGAGCTGGGGGAGGGTGGCAGCTCTGAGGACTGGCTACCTCGGCTGCATCCCTTCCACCTGAAGCCCACCCATTCCGAGAACACAGAGCAGGCTCCCTCCACTGAAGGGCCCGGCATGGCTGTCAGTTCCCCTGCATGCAGATATGATCGTCCCCATCTCAAAAAAGATATACAAGAATTAGAAAAGGTTAAAAAAAGGTAACAACATTTATTAGAGGTATGGAATGGCTTCTGCATGAAGAGACATTAAGATTGGGACTTTTCAGCTTGGAAAAGAGATAACTAAGGGGGGAATATTACTGAGGTCTATGAAATCATGACTAGAGTAATATAGAAAAAGTAGATATGGAAATGCTATTTACTGGTACTCCCAAAACAAGAACTAGGGAGTCACCATATGAAATTAATAGACAGAAGGCTTAAAACAAACAAAAGGAAGTATTTTATCACCCAACACATAGCCAAAATGTGGAATTCTTTTCGAGAGGATGTTCAGAAGGCGAAGACTCTAACAAGATTAAAAAAAAAAAACGCACCAAGATATATTAGTTGAGGATAGGTCCATCAATGACTATCACCCAGGACAGGCAGGGATGACATCCCTAGCCTCTGTTTGTCAGGCCTGGAAATGGACGACAGGGACTGGATCACTTAATGATTACTTGTTCTGTTCATTCCCTCTGGGACACCTGACACTAGTCACTGTAGGAAGACAGGATACTGGGCTAGGTGGACTTTTGGTCTGACCCAGCATGGCTGTCATTATGTTCTTATGTCACCTCCAGATTAGACTGCTTTAAGGTTATGTACATGGGACCACACACTGAGACCATTTGAAAACTGAAGTTAATGCAGAATGATGCACCCAGCTTATTAAACAGAACTTTATCCCAAGAGCAAATACTTCAGTGCTCCAAGTAGTGATCACCACTAAGATTCCTGGTAATTGAATGCTCTTATTACAGGTTTTAATAAGTCTAAATCAATAATTAAACAACATTGCACTGATAATACAGCTTTGGGGAGAGGGGTGGGAATAAGATCTCAAGACTAAAAATTAAACCTGAATTTTATGTCTGGTAGGAAAAATCACTACCACATTATATTTTGATACATTTTTGAGTCTGAATAGAATAGAATAGCCTTAATACAATAGAATAGAACAGCCTAGAATAGAATAGAATATATTTGCATTTGAAGAGGAAATATTTCTCTTTGGTTTTTGATTCTCTGCAAGTCAACAAGTAAAGCAATGATATTGAAGTGATATCACAAAACCAATTTAAAAAATTGAGACGTATCTTTTCCAAAGCTCAGTTTATGTGCAATAAACTTTGCTATATTTTTTAAGTTAAGTTATATATCTCTTCAAAAACATACAAACATTGATCCAGCTTTATCTAGATCAGCACTAAAGGGAGCCACTTACGTTTAAGAAACCAAGCAAAATAAATTCATCTCACCTCACTGAATCGGGTTACCATTTTGCCTCTTGGGACATCCCAGATAAAGCCACCATTTCTGGAGGTTGCACCAGCTATGCAGTTCAAATCCCCTTTGAGAAACAGACATGAGACACATATTATAATGAGTACAATGTCAGTATTATTTTTACATATAAAATTTTGCCTGTTAATTAAAGAAATGGATAACTATATGATAGCAATGGCAGATCAGCAATACATCCTCACAATTTGACCCCAAAATTTTGTTGGAACTGCTGCTTCTGACACAAGGTCAGAAGCAGCAGTTCCAACAAAAACCTCATGTATTCTACCCTACTACTCTATGCACCACTGAGCAAGGCAGACCAGTACTGTCAGTTGCAGACAGGAGCTGAAGTCCCATCCTAACTACCTGCATTGAATGCAGAGAGGACAAAACATGGCATCTGACAGCAGGCTGTTTGAAACTGTAAATGCTATATTATGTCTAGTGCTTAAAGCTCAAAGCAACTGCTGAAAATTATGTAGTTGCATTTTACCTGTCTGAATAGCAGAACACAGAGGAAAAAGTGTTACCTCTCTCATAACTAGGGCATCCACAGGACAGATATGAGGACACTTGACCAATGATTTATTTTTTAAAATTACTCAGGGCACTCCAAGACAGGACTGCTTTGCTGTCCCTCATCGAGATAGACAAGCAAGCGGGGAACCCTGAGAACTGTCTGTCCGGGGTGGGGGTAGGGTCCCTTTAAGCACGGAGCTCAGTTAGCCTCAGGCAGCAGCCCCACACACTAAGTCCAAACCTGATGCCCTGCTGGCACTGGTTCCAGCCAGCCTTAACTTCGGTTCAGGTCCACTCAGTGTGGACTTGCTATTTTGAAATAGCAAAACGCTATTTCGAAATAGTTTTTGTGTGTAGATGCGTTATTTCGAATTAGCTTAATTCGAATTAACTATTTTGAATTAAGTTCATTCAAAATAGTGCTCTAGTGTAGACATACCCTTACATGCCTAACTGACGTCACTGGGACTCTAAGTTAGAAGCACTGAACTACCTCCTTAGATGGTCTTGGAGACATATCTCACTAAATTTGATTAAGGTCAAAAGTTGCTCTTAGGTAACCCTCAGATCCACATTGAATAAATAAAGAATGCTCTTGTATAGCTTTCTCAAATCAGCCTCCATTCCAGTGAAGCAAAACTGCCCAGATTCTGGTGCAAATCAGGGTCTTTTACAAATTGCAGCCAAGGAGAGGGAAGGATTTGTTTCATGGGCACAGACAGCTCCACAAAATTACATGTATGTTCCAGCTTGCCAACTTGAGAATTACAAGAGTATTTAGTGGAATTCATCAAATCAAATGCAGTTTGTGCATAAAATTTCCATCAACATAAAATAATATTTATGCCTAAAATCAAACACTCTTACCTGGAGCCCAAGAAAGAGAATAAATGACCCCCTCATTCCCAGGAGAGGTGTAGACTGCAGTTAAAGTGTTTATATCCCACACTTTTATTGTCCCATCGAAAGATGCTGTAGCTAGAAGGTCAGGGTTATCAGGTTTGAATTTACAGTCAAAGATGGTTTCAACATGACCCTACGGTGACAGAACAATAATAATAATAAAAAAGAATACTAGTGCATTAAAGAGTTATTTCTTAAATAAACTAAGTTGATTTAATTGATAAACTAACTTTATTTGCTATCATTTTAACTCCAGTTCACTGTAGTTCTCTAAAATCTTTACATCTATATTAACATTATATATTAAATAGTAGAAGATTTACCCAGTATTGCTCAGGTCCTTAATTCATTTTTGTTTTTCCTCATCTAAATCATTACTCTGAGATGAGGCTGGGGATGAGACGTTCAGTATACAGGATGCCCTGGGGAGAGATGACTATTCCAGATCTCTCTCACCACAGCAAGTTGGGGCCAGGTGAGAAGTGCCTCTCCATGGCTACTGTTGCTCCAGTGGGCAGAGCCAGGGAGGGATGCCTGTCCCCCGGCTAAGACAGGACTAGGTTCATTTGCCTTCTGCACTCCCCAGGCACAGCGAGGAATGCAGCAAACTGCACTTTTTCCTTGCTCCCTGACGAAGAATAGCCAGCAATCACAGAACTGTAGAATACTAGACTGGAAGAGACCTCAAGAGATCATCAAATCCAGTCCCCTGCCCTCACGGCAGCACCAAGCACTGTCTAGATTATTCCTGATATATAGCTGTCTAACCTGCTCTTAAATATCTCCAGTGATAGAGATTCCACAACCTCCCCAGGCAATCTATTCCAGCGTTTAACCACCCTGACAGATAGAAAGTTTTTCCTACCTAAACCTAAACCAACCTAAACCAACCTTTCCAACCTAAACCTCCCTTGCTGCAGTTTAAGCCCATTGCTTCTTATCCTATCCTCAGAGGCCAAGGAGAACAATTTTTCTCCCTCCTTCCTGTGACACCCCTTTAGATACCTGAAAAGCGCTATCATGTCCCCTCTCAATCTTCTCTTTTTCAAACTAAACAAGCCCAATTCCTTCAGCCTTTGCTCATAGCTCATGTTTTCTAAACCTTTAATCATTTTTGCTCTTCTCTGGACCTTCTCCAATTTCTCCACATCTTTCTTAAAATGTGGTGCCCAGAACCAGACACAATACTCCAATTGAGGCCTAATCAGTACAGAGTAGAGCAGATGAATGACTTCTTGTGTCTTGCTTTCAATACTCCTATTAATGCATCCCAGAATCATGTTTGGTTTTTTTGCAACAGTATTTAGCTCCTCTCTGACTCCTAGATCCCTTTCTGCAGTACTCTTTTCTAGACAATCACTTCCCGTTCTGTATGTGGGAAACTAATTGTTCCTTCCTAAGTGGAGAACTATGCATTTATCCTTATTAAACTTCATTCTATTTACCTCAGGCCATTTCTCCAGTTTGGCCAGATTATTGTGAATTATGACCCCTATCCTCCAAAGCAGTTGCAACTCCTTCGCCCACCCTCTCTCTCCCGGCTCGGTATCATCTGCAAACTTACTAATAGTACTCTCTGTGCCATCATCTAAATCATTGATGAAGTTATTGAACAGAATGGGTCCCAAAACAGACCCCTGAGGAACCCCACTTCATATGCCATTCCAGCATGACTATGAAGCGTTAATAACTAAACTCTGAGAACAGTTATCCAGCTAGTTGTGCACCCACCATCTAAGTTGTATTTGCCTAGTTTATTGATAAGAAGGTCATGTGAGACCATATCAAATGCCTTACTAAAGTCAAGGTATACCGCATCCACCGCTTCTCCCTTATCCACAAGACTTGTTATCCTATCAAAGAAAAGCTATTAGATTGGTTTGACATGATTTGTTCTTTGCAAATGTAAGCAAGGGCTGAACTGCTGCTTGCTATCAGCCAGCTAAAAGGAGAGAGCTGCCCTGGGGTGGGTGTGCCCACTACAATTGTTTAGCTTTGCAAGATAATTAACTGTTAACTGTTGATATGTAAATACAGCTCATGCCAGGATGGGGAGAGAATACGAGGTGTGGCTATGTAAATCCAATTCAGCCAGGGCTGATGGAGGATCAGTGTTGGAATGGAATGAGGTGTATTGTAAATAATTTGGGGCTGTTGTGGGGGTCACAAATCATGCTACCCCTAAATGTGGGAACTGTAAAACATGCCACCAGAGCTTGCAGGAGAGACACCACCATCATTGTAAGAGGTCTTTGAGGAACAAGCCTCCCCCCTTCCAGAGTTGAGTGAACTGAGCTGGGGGGAAGGGTTAAAGGGCTTGAGTCAGCCTGCTTCACACCTGCCAGGTGTGAGCTGTAAGACTGGCCCAACCTGCCCCTTTGTTTTAAGGACAGACCTAAAGCAGACTCCATGAGGAGTCTTTTTTGCTAGTCCAGTGGAAGCTGGAATCCTTGGCCAGGCCAGGCGGTGGCTAAAGAGTTGAAATCACTAAGAGCTGAAATCACTGGTTTGGCTGGGAGCCAGACCAATTGCAGCCAGCAAAGTGGCGGCGGCCAGCAGAGTGGCTGGTGGGAATCACTGGCCGGTGGTATGGCATGGCCAGTAGGAGCGGCGGCAGGTGAGGAGCGGCGTGGAGCGGCGGCAGGGGAGGAGCAGTGACCAGCGGCATGGCGCGGCTGGTAGGAGCGGCGGCAGGTGAGGAGCGGCGGCAGGCAACCAACGGCGCGGCGCGCCTGGTAGGAGCAGCGGCAGGTGACCAGCAGAGCGTTCGGTGGCGTGGAACGAGACAGCTGGTGGAGCGTGGCGGAGTGGCTCGTAAGGTGCCCCCTATCTATCCCCCCACCCCATTTCTACCCAGGTTGGGAGGTGAAACCCTGCGGGTGAACTTTGGGACTCTGGGTGGCACTGACCAGGGACAGAGACTTTTGGGGTGTCGGACTTTGGGTGATTCTTGGCTGGGGGGGGGGACTTAGCTCATGTTTGGGTTATGAACTCTGTGGTATTTTCCCAAGTTAATGCTGTAGGACTTCTCTCTCTATTTCATTAAATGTTTCTTTCCTACACTCAGACTCTGTGCTTGCGAGTGGGGAAGCATTGCCTCTCAGAGGCACCCAGGGGTGTGTGAATTTCCCAGGTTACTGGGTGGGGGCTCGAGCCAGTTCTGTGTGAGATGGACCACAAGATATTGAACCGGGTCCTGGTTGCTGCCAGGTCTACCCGGCAGAAGGGTTACACAAATCTATGCTAGCTGTTACCTACCACCTTATTTTCTTTCAGATATTTGCAGATGAATTTCTTAATTACCTGCTCCATTATCTTTCCTGGCACAGAAGTTAAACTGACTGGTCTGTAGTTTCCTGGGTTGTTCTTATTTCCCTTTTTAGGGATAAGCATTATATTTGCCCTTTTCCAGTCTCCTACAATGTTCTCATACAAATTAGGAATAGGGGAGTTTCAGTCGCTCCCTGCCATCCCTTGCCCCAGCTGGGGCAGCTCCAGATTCATCTGTCCCCTGCACTGCCTAGCTAAAGTGAGAAATGCAGCAAAGTACGCACTTTCTCTTTGCTCCCTGACAATGGGGAACAGCCAGCAATGTTCCCATATGAATCAGGGGGCCTGAGCCAGCCTCTTTCCCCTGTCTGGTGATTCTGTCTCTTTTCTGTATGGTTTTATAAGAAGCTCAAATATACAGTAGATAGTTGTTCCTTTCTCTACCTGTTCCCCGCTGTCAAAATGGAGTTATAGCCATCTCAGTCTCCATCTCTGGCCCCTTACTGCCCCCAGTGGTCATTATACTGTACAACTGTCTCTACTTTCCATACCATATCCCCTGATATCCTCATGTGGTCATTACACAGAAGAACCCTCCCTTTTCCGTTTTATGAGAAACAATCCCATTTCAGGCATGTGCCATTTTCCTGGCACAACCAAACCCTTATCTTGGGTTCCCCGAGGAGCTGACACTCCCTCGGCCCCTCTGTCTTAAAGAGACAGAGCTTTTTTGCGTTGGGACTCTTTTTTTTTATTATTTGCTCGATGAAAAGCGGCGGCTGGTCTTTTTTTGTTTTGTTTTGTTTTGTGTGACAAATCGTGGTGGGGGGCCTTTTTTTTTTTTTTTAAGACAACCCTAGGGGTTCCGTGGCCAAATAAAATTGGGAAACACTGCCTTAACTCACATAATTTTTGTTTTTCTTCACATAAATAATTTGTTCTAGGGTGGGGCTTGCAATGAGGGGTTCAGTATACCCGAGGAGAGAGGACTATTCCAGACCCTTCTCACCACAGCAGCTTGGGGCCAGGTGACAAGTGCCTCTCCATGGCTGCTACCGCTCCAATGGGTACAGCCAGGGGAGAGATGTATGTCCCCCAGCTAGAACAGGTCCACGTTCGTCTGTCTCCTGCACTCCCCAGGCAGAGCGAGGAATGCAGCAAATGCAGGGTTCATCAACTCTTGTAGAGATTTGCCTGGTTTTACAAAATACTACATGAAAAGCACTAGTGAAGTCAGTACAAACTAAAATTCCATAAAGATAATGGCTTGACCTTACTGCTCTATATACTTACAATATTTGTATTCCAATTGATTTATTTTATAACTAGCCAATTAGCCCGTCATAAGACAGGATTTTCAGGTCTCTCCTCCACGTCGGTCTTCTCTCCTGAGCCTCCAGTCTCTCGCTCCATATCTCTCTCTCTCTCTCTCCTCCTTCTACTGCCTCTCCCCGCCCCAGCTCTCCTCCGCCTCCTGCCTCTCTCTCTGTCTCTCTCTTTCTCTTCTCCTCCCCTCCTGCCTCTCACTCAGGGGACCGCAGAGCCCCAACGGCCTGGAGCCGCTGTCATGCTGCACATCACCGCCCCACCCCCCTTCGCCTCCCGCCGTGGTGCTCAGCTGACTTCTGCGCCGCTCAGCCAAGCCGCCACGGGGGAGCAAGCGGAGCAAGCAGCGGTTTGGGCTCCCCCACAGCGGCCCAGCCATGTACGTCACCGCCCCGCCCCCCTCTCGCCGTGGCGCTCGGCTGACTAGGGAGCGTGGGGCCCAAACGGTCGCTTGCACCGCTTGCTCCCCCGTGGCAGCCATGGCAGGAGGCGAAGGGGAGCGCGAAGGTGACATACACGGCCGGGCCCTGCCCCCCTTCACCTCCTGCCGTGGCGCTCGGCTGACTTCTGCACCGCTAAGCCACGCCGCCACGGGGGAGCAAGCACCCGTGGTACATGGGGAGTGCAGGGCCCAAACGGCTGCTTGCACCGCTTGCTCTCCCGTGGCGGTCCGGCTGAGTGGTGCAGAAGTCAGCCGAGCGCCACAGTGGGAGGCAAAGGACGTGACTCAGGCAACAGCGCCACGCGGAGGAAACAGCCAGCATTTCAGGCAACAGTGCCACCCAGAAGGAACAGCCAGCATTTCAGAAACAGTGCTGCCCAGAGGGAACAGCCAGCATTTCAGCGTTACAGACTCACAGACATTGGGCTACTATATATATGATTCTATGAGAAAAGGAGAAAGTAATTTTTTAGTAATAACATGCTCTGACACATTTGTATTTTTATGTCTGATTATGTAAGCCAAGTAAATTTTAAGTGAGATGAAACTTGGGGGCACAGAAGACAAATTAGACTCCTGAAAGTGGTACATTAGTCTGAAAATGTTGAGAGCTACTACCTTAAACTGTCAAAACACTTTTTTTATTTCTAGATTATAAAAAAAAATGATTAACCAATTTTTGCCATTATGTTTTATTCAGAAGTCTTACAACAAAACATGAGTTCCTGAGTGTTAAGTAACTGAAACCTATTCAAGTGAAAAATACAATGGAAAAAGCCAATGATCCTTTACTTGAATGCAACACCCCAAAATAAAATCTACCAAACCAACTACAGGCTTCAAAGAAGCCATACTTCTCACTTAATTTATAGTTGAAGGTATGACAGACATCTGGATTGCTTTCTGTTTCCAAAGGATAAAAAAGTAGAACAGAACATGCCATACTCTTAGGTTCTGCTCCAAGCAGCGCCTGTGCACATTCTGGGGAAATTAACTTATAGGTTTGCATATGTGTAAATGAGCAGAATTTGGCTCCGTGCATCAGTCATGATTGAAGTGTTATTAACTGTGATATACCTAAATGCAAAGTCATTTCCATTTAAAAAATCAATTTTCTTATGTTTTTCCTGTGATGCCTAATATATCAGATGTGTTTGTTTTGTGCTTTGTGGTGAAATAATTACCATTTTTGGAGAACACATATGTGAAACCAACATGAAAGTTCTAAGGTACAAGTCTCAGTGGCAAGCCACCTTTTGCTCTGGTAAAAGTAGACACATGAAAAAATAAGATGCAGAGGAAGTTTTAAAGTATTCTTACAATCCCTTATATTGTTTTCAGTCACAATGTCTGTTTCCACAAAAAGGGAAATTAACAAACTGGTTGCTTGCATTCTAATAAGCCTTCTAATCTTTTCTTTCCTGGTTTTCCATTTCTGCTTCCATTTTCATTAATATAGATGAATACTGGAGTCATACTTACAATAAGAATCCATATATTTAAACAAGCTTTTGTTTAACAAACTATATTTAATTTCCTTCATTCCAAAACATTAAAGACATTTTTAACAAAATCAGTAACATACTGTAAATGGTACAGGTCTATGAAAAGTCCAGGGATATCTCTAGTAGTGGGGAAGCTAAGGCATACATAGTTAATGTGTATTTACATTTCTAATACAGCACAGCTGTAATTCTTCACCAGTAGTGTAACACAATCCAGGATCAGGTGACAAGGCAGTAAAAATGGCTTGTCTATACTCAGGGGCGGCCCGTGCGTATAGGCCAACTCGACCATTGCCTAGGGTGCCACGTTAAATGGGGCGCCCAATGATGACGTCACGCCATTGAGGGCTGTGGAGGCGGGGGCGCCAATCGCGCTTTCTGCCTGGGGCGCCAGCTGCCATCTATACTACAGCTTCCAAGGTTGCTATCAAAAGAGCTGCATCAGTGGAGAATTACATTTTTTAATTTTCCCAGTAATTACACTCTCAGGTACATCTAGACTACAGGCTTTTGTCGAGAGACAAACGGGGGTTGCCTGAGGGTGGGGGTCTCGGGGTCTGGAAGGGGAGAGGTGGGGGAGCACCTCTCATCAGCTCATGCAACCCCTCTAATGTCCTGTTATGTGTTTGTATTTGTCCCTTTCTGCAGGTGGTGACGACCATCAATTCGGAGCTGCTTCACAGGACTTTCCGCCTTGGAGACCTGCATACCATCTTGGCCGGATTTGCGGGGCTAGGTTTTCCAAACTGCGGTGGAGCACTCGACAGGACTCTCATCCCGATCAGCGCACCACCCCATCGAGCAGCACAGTATATTAATAGAAAGGGCTACTTTTCCATGGTGCTGCAGGCCCTGGTCGACCACCAGGGACAATTCACAGACATTTGTGTCGGGTGGTCAGGCCAGGCACATGATGCCCACATATTCCGGAACTCCTACCTGTACTGCAGGCTGCAGGCTGGGGCATTTTTCCCAGAGAGGAACTATGCAGTCGGGGATGTGCAGATGCCTATGTGCATCGTGGCCGACGTGGCGAACCCCCTTATGCCCTGGCTCATGAAGCCCTACACCGGCCACCTGGATGCGAGCAGGGAACTGTTTAACTCCTGCCTGAATCGGGCTCGCTTCCAGGTGGAGTGTGCCTTTGGCTGTCTGAAGGACAGATTTAGATGCCTGCTAACTCAGCTGGACATGGGGGAACACAACATTCCCAATGTGGTTGCAGCATGCTGTGTCCTGCACAACCTAATGGAGAGGGAAGGGGAGGCCTTCCTCCCTGCATGGGGGACACAGGCTGATGTGGAGGGCAGGCACTTTGAGCAGCCCTGGACAGCTGCCATCCGGCAAGCACACCAGCTGGGCTTGCGCATTTGAGAAGCCCTGAGGGAGCAATTCTCCCAAGGAAGCCGATGATTTTCCCCAGGCCCTTCCAAATGTGGGATTGCCCCATGCCCCCGGTGCCTTCCTCCCCAAAACCACTCCCGGCCCCAAATTCACACATTGTACTCATTCATCACACACTGAGAACAGAGACAGGTGTTGGTGAAAAAATGTTTACAGTTTATTTCACTGTTGGTTTTTGGAAAAACTAAAATACTCTTTTGTTCAGAAAAATAAAGTGTTTGTAAACAAAGTAAAGTGCTTCCCTCAGTGACTCTCACAGGTGGGAAGGGGGAATGTCAACCTGGAAGGGGGGAAGGAGGGTCAAAACTGAGGGTGCTGCCTTGATGAAGAGCCTCTGGCACTTTGGCTGCGGAGGCCTTCTTGCACACGGCCACGCATGCGGGCTGGGACAGTAGGGGGCTAGGCAGGAGGTGGGGCGGTACCTGGCTCTGGGATGGCAGGGGCTGGGGGCAGGCTGAGCAGGAGGAGCAGGACCAGGCATAGGACCGGGGAAGGCCATGGCCTCCCGGATAGCAGCGCAAATCTCAGAGCATTGCTGGGCAAATTCCTCCAGCAAGTGCCTGCACCACTCTGCCTCTGCCTCCATCCTCTAGTTCATTGCGTCCTGCATCCCTTGCAGGACCGAGATGCGCTGGCGAACCAGGTCCAAATATGTGCGCCAGTGCCGACGGGTTCCCTGCAGCCATCTGGGTGGTGGGGCAGGTGTGGCACCCCTTCCTGGTCAGCTGGTCCAGCTGTGGAGGACAAGAGGGAAAAGTCATCAGTTATGCATGCTCACACTTTTCCTGAGAGGGCATGCCCTCCTTCTTCTCAGCAGTCAATGCCTGTCCTATGATCAGAGGATGCTCATGTGCGTTTCACTAAGGCATGGTGTGGCCTGGCTAGCAGCCACGGCCTCCCTGGAGCCCAGAAAGTATACAGGCCACCATCCTGCCCCCCCCACACACACCCCATGGCCAAGCAGCACAGACAAGTGTCAGGCCACAGTTAGGGTTCCCACAGATTGCTGAGAGGCCTGAAGCTGTGTGGCAATCCCAGCGTCCCCAACCCATGCCTGCACCTGGCATCACTGCCTGCAGGAGCAGGTGGTGCCTCGCAGCCATGCGGGTGCAGGGGTAGGACGGCCCTCCCTGAGGGCGGCCATGGATGTGCCCCCCCAGGCTGTGATCAGCAAGACATGTCGCAGCACTGCACCATCCACTTTGCTCCCGCCTTCCCTGCCCTGTGTGTGTTGGACCCTCACAGCACTCACCTGATATTCCCTTCCCGGTGTCCGAAGTTGTGTGGGAGGCCTCCTTAGCATGGACGTCTGGCTCCTGGGTGCTCCTGGTGCTGTCTTTCTCCTCCTCCTGCTCCTCCTCCTCTTGCAGCTCCTGGTCGTCTGCCTGGAGTTGCGGCCGCTGCTGCACAGGGGTCTCTAAGCCAGACTCCACAAACCTCTCGGGAGGCAGGGGTTCCCCTGCCCCCAAGATCCGGTCCAGGTCCTCGTAGTAGGCACAGTAGCGTCCTGTTTCCCCGGAGCGGGAACTGCACTCACGGGCCCTGACATACCCCTGCCGCAGCTCCTTCATCTTGGCTCTGACCTGGGGTACGGTGCAGGGGTGGTGGCCTTTCCTTGCCAGCCCATCAGACATTCTGGCGTAGATGTCCGCGTTCCTGCGCCTGGACTGTGGGAGCTGAAGAACCTACTGCTCAGACCACAGCTCCAAGAAGGCTTTTATCTCGGGCCCAGACCAGGAGGGTGCCCGGCGTTTGGTGTCCCTGGCTTCCTGGGAGGATGTGTCCCTGGAAGGGCCAGGGAGGTCTTAGGGGGCTGTCCCTGGGACATGGCTCCGAGTTTCCTGATCGGACAGAGCTGCGCAGTCTCAGGGTCCTGGCTGTAGCTGGCCTGCTGCCAGAATAGTAATCCTACATGCCTGTGCTTTTTAAAGATGGCTGCAGGCAGGAACAATAGAGTTGAAAGCTGTGGCAGGAGTGTCCACCAGGGCTTCTTCCTGGAGGCCTTTAATGTCAACATAAATTCTTCCCTGTGTCCACACTTACCTTTTGTCAACAGAACTCTGTCGACAAAGTCGTTATTCCTCATAGAATGAGGTTTACCGCCGTCAACAAAACTGCCGCGTTCTGTTGACTTACTGTTGACAGAACTCGGCGGTAGTGTAGAAGCAGGTACAGTTTTGTTGACAAAAGTCCACTTTTGTCGACAAAACCCTGTAGTCTAGACACACCCTCAGTGTAATACAAAACTTTTGCTCCATGAGACAGCTTTGCTGATTTTAACTCTTTGTCTTTTAACTCTTGTCTTTAACTCCTGTCTTTGATTTTAACATAATGTCATTGAAAAAAGACATTATGATGTAATTTTAATAGTTTTAGATTTTTGCGTTACTTTCCATTTCTCTAAGACAGTTTCATAGTCTCTCTCACAAGGCTTACGCCAACAAAACTCATTGGTTTCACTAGATGCTTTGTTTGCATATGGACTGAAGGATCACACTGTGAGACATTTGAAAACAGGCTTATTTGCTTGCTTGTGTAGGCTTTTTCAGTTAAGTAAACTGTTTTTCCCTCCTCTCCTTTTTAGGGTTTTTTGTTGTTGTTTTTTTATATTAAATGCGACACAAAACTGCTTTTTTTTAACCTCCTTGTTTCTTAAGAGCATCATCAGTTAATACATAAGCATTATTTGCAGCATGTGCTGGCTGGATAACTAACATGCATCATACAAAGAGTCTGATAATTATTATACATTTTCTCCTCATCCATTATTGAAAAAGTAATTCTTCTTTTTTGTGAGGAGAGAGAGGAAATGAAAAAAGTTAAACTAATATATTTAAAATATCCCCCTCACTAAATAATAATACTTTTGAAGGTAGTTCAAATTTGCATCCTACATTATTTGGCAGTCTTCAACTTTTTAGAAGTTTCTAAATCTTCAGCCCTATGAAAGCTGTTTTGGCTGCACACTGCACTGTCAAACCTATGCTCAAGCCTTGATTATTGTTCATAAAAATGTGGTATGTGTGTATATACATATATTAATAATGATTATTATTTCATTCAAAACATTGGACAGGCAGAGGAGACATACCAAATCTCTAAGGAAATCCCATTTCTTGGCTCCCATGTCATAAAGCCCCACTCCACCATCCATAAAACAGCAGACAGCATGGCCAGGAGGAAGAGAGAATGCTTGGTTTTGGGTTAGAGTTGGGGGTGGAACAGCCTCGCTGGTAGATGATGTATGATGATTTTTAGTAGGAGAATGTGATGAAAGTGCTTAATAAAAAGATACAGACATATGAAAGAAATCAAAATATGTTAATATTTAAAAACAAGTAGCAATTACATCACTTCACATAAGGGTTTACAATTTATTTGTGTATATGATGCTGACAAGTAGCAAGGTTTCCATGGTGAACAGGTGGGCCTGAGTATATCTGATATTCTAAACATCAACAGGGGAGCAGAGAAATTCCCTGAGAAAAATATTAAAGAAACTTAAAAAAAAAATAGGTTATACCATTTAAAGGGTGCTTTATCAGAATCCACAATTACTGAAAATTGTCTACTTCAAAATATTCAAGTTGATAGTGTCTCTCCAAAAATCAAGTAAATAAAGTGATAGAAATTGGTGCTGGTAACAGAAAAATGGGGCCTGACATAAAACAAGAACAGAAGTTAAATAAGACCAGAATGATCATCTTTTTAAAAATGCTAGGTACCCTCCAGACATTCAAGAAGGGATGGTCCCTTCTGCAATAAGACTGACAGGTTAAGGAAAATAGGTTAGAAAAGCTTCAGAGGGGTAGCCGAGTTAGTCCGTAACTGGAAAAATGTAAAAAACAATGAATGGTCTAGCACCACCTTAAAGACTAACAAAACATGTAGATGGTATCATGAAATTTCATGGGTACAACCCACTTCTTCAGTTTCATCTACATGTTTTGTTAGTCTTTAAGGTAGAGGTAAGAAGAGGTTAGCGAGGAACCAGAAACAACAATGTAATTGTATTCATTATCTGTAGCACGGCAAAAGTTGGTCTCTAAAAGTAATTTAAATATGGGTCTATGCCGTGGTAACTTGGAAGCTGTGCAATCCATAGATGTTACACGGAAGAAGGCAGGGAGGTGAGTATAGGACAATAGTGAAAAATAACCAGCTGACAGCAGAAAATCAGCAATGTGGAGGGGACAGGAACAATGTGCGCTGAACAAGAGAGGATAAGTATATTAAGGATGCCAAAGTGTAGACAACATGATTAACCGATAAGTCCATTGACTACACGCATTTCCCACACACACCCCCAACTTGCTGCCTCTGTATCAAAGACAGCAAGAGGGAGAGAGGCAGGAGCCAGTGCCCATGGGGAGCCAGCTATTAAGCCAGCTCCCTACGAGCACCAGATCCGCCTCCTCTGCACCCCCGCGCTGCTGCCTCTGATAGAGAGGCAGCAGTGTGGAGTGTAAGGGGAGCAGGCAGGATCCATGATATGCATGGGGAGCTGGCTTTTAAGCCTGCTTCCCACACACTGGCTCTCCGAACCCGCCTGCCCCCGCTTGTAGCGGCGTGGGGGATGGGCAGGGGAGGCTGCTGCAAAGCAGCCTCTGTTTGCATGGAGCTTGGGCACCCCACAGACAGGGGATGCTGCCACCCTGGGCTGCTGCCTCTGTATCAGAGGCAGCAGCACCATGTGACAGGCAGTAGCCGGTTTGTGTGAGGAGCTGGTTTTTAAAACTAATATAGAGGCAGCAGCTGGAGTGGCAGGGGGATCCCCAGGAGTGGGCTGGGAGTGCACTGGCTGCCAGCCCTGCCTCTGGGAACTATCAAATAGTCATGTAACCGATAAAATTTGGTGTGGTTACAAGACTATTCAATTACACGCTATATAACATCCTTAAAGTATATGGAGCTATGAAGGTGGAGACAAGAAACTTAAATCAGATGCAACAGCAATCAAGTGTGACCTAATGAAGATCTCTGTACATTCTCACCAATAGAAGTTGGTTCAATAAAAGATATTATCTCACCAACCTTGCCTCATGTTGTCTACTGTGTTCCTTCTCCATAATGCTATTCTACAACCTTTGCATATTGTTATGAGGTATCTGTGATAAACAGAATGTATATTATGCTTCATTGGTGTTGGGAACAAGAGTATAATATTCCTACATATGTGCCTTATAAGGAAGAACTTAACAAAAGTTTTAATCTGATAACACTTAGCCTGCCAAAATACTTTGGTATCAATAGCTGTTTTGATTACAGACTGCAGAAGTAGATCAAAAGTCAGGGAATTTTGATTAGGGTGTACAGAGTCAGACAAAGAGAACCAACTATATTATTTTAACTTGCATCCATTGCAATGAATTATAATAATAACCAAATGTACACTTACACTTTTTCTTTGGAGGAGAATTGAGCACATGCAAACCATGGAACCCAGTTTTCTTCAGTTTAAAATTATCTATGGGGGTTGTGCGTGAAACATTCCATATACGCAACACTCCAACCTGAGAATCTGAGATTTAAAAAAAAAAAAGCAGCTCCATTTATTAATGTCTCTTCTACATAAACAATGTACATAATAGAAGCAGGTTTCACAATATTACTTTAATATACAGATGTTCATTCTTATAGAACAGTAGGCATAACTATCAATAACAGCATAAATTATTACATATTGCAACCCACACTGGGGAGATTTGAACCTGGGACCTCTGGAGCTGAGTGTAGGAGCCTCAACAGCTTAAGCTATAAAGGCAGCTGGCGCTCAGTTTAGCTATAGAGCTCACTTATTCTTATCAATTACTGTAAGTGTTCTAAGTGCCACTCTGTGGGACAGTGAACCACACCCACTAGGTGTGTGGGTTACATATCATATTTTCTCTCCCTCTCCCTAACGATTCTCCCACAATTCAGCCACAATTACCCCTTCACTATGTGGCTCATGAAGGAGAAAGGAATGAAAAAAAGTGAGCTCTAAAAACAACAGAAAGGAAAGTAGGGAGAGGGGAGTGGTTTGCTTACTCCCATCCCTCAGCCAATTACAATCCACGGTGGTAAACTCATAGTAAAGCTGTATGCACCAAGAAAATGTTAAAGGGACTGCAATCAAAACCAAGAAAGTTTCTAGACATAAATACTCTTTTTCCCCATGAGAACAAAGTGACATATCATATGGAAAACTGTTTGTACTGATTCTCTGTTCCTTTGTTTCATTTCATTTTTTCTAGAATATATTAAAATATTTTTGTTTCTATTGACAGGCAAATCAAAGGAGTAGAAAAAATTAAGTATGAAATACCCATTTAGGAGAGTCAATGCAATATTTATAACCAATCAATAAATGATAACCAAAAAGAAAAGTTTACCTCCAGTAATAAACATTCCAGGAGCACTAGGAACCCAGGCTAAGCATTGAACTGATGCTGCTGCACTAGGAAAATTAAATGCTGTGATACAGCAGAGAGACTCAGAATCAACTAGTCGAATGCCATTATGTAAATTAGCAACAAGAAGATAGTCAGTTGATAGAGGGTCCCATTCCAGGGCTGTAACTGGATCCTCTTCATCTGTTCCTTCAAGAGACTCTGGTCTCAGGACATGTTTCTGACTCTTTGAACCTTTAACAACAAAAGGCATCAGATCACCTTCAATTAGATATAATGTTTACCAATTACAGTGATGGTATGCATAGTTTCGTTATATCTGTATAGGCTGGCAAGCCATCAATATTTTTCTCCATCACATTCTGTAGCTTGTTGCACAAGCTGTATTACTGAAGCCAGCAAAGCTCATCCTCTGCTGTACACACTAACAAAGGTCATTCTGACTCTAGCAAACATTTCCACTGCTTCCTTTCTATCTTAATAATGGAAAGAATGGAGTGAAAAAAGCTGTTCACATGTTTAGATCTTGCAAGCCCTTATTCATGGCTTTGCAGCATCAAGCCCTCAATGCATCCTGTATACATCAGCCCATGAAATTGCACTCTGCTATCCTAGCAATGAGCGCAGTAACTTGGGTCATGATGGTCATTATCCAATATTATAGAAAGCTAGTGCTGATTTTTGATATTACAAAAAACAATCCCACTCACAGATAACAATACAAATCTTTATTTTACAAAATGATGGAGTTCTAGTCAAAATAAATAAATGAACATGCTGTGCTTCTTCCCTAGAAAGAATGAATTCACTAATTAGCTCTCAAAAGGTAGATAAAAAGCTGAATAACTTTAATGTTGACACCTAGGAATATTATTGTCATATTTTGACAAACATTAAAAACTATGTTATTCCTTTGATGGATTTTATTTAATGCCTGAGATAGAAAAGACAAAAATCTAATCTCAATTATCATCAAAATACTGAACCCAAATTTCTGCTCACTGGGGAACATTTTTCCTTCGGTAGTAAAAATAACCGAAAATAATTCAGTAGGTGTGTTTGCTTACAGATGTATGGCTTTTATGAGGTAGAATTAAAACACCACCTGTTGCTCCTGCTGTTTGGGCAAACAATACATGCCAGACTTGATAAAAATGAATATACACATACACTGATAGACATTTATGTTAATTTGTCTGAGGCCCACAGCTAGCAGCACATTTACATGGCATAGAGGACCACATGACAAGAGGTGCTGTTGTCCTTACCTTCAAAAGTTCACACGCTTAGTGAAAAGCCTAGTGTTAACCAGAGGCTTTTTTTTAAACTTTATTGTTATGCAATAAGGAAAAGATACATATTTAAATGGTGGTTCAAATATAAGATATATTCCAAATTCAAAGATTCAGAAATAAAAAAAGATGGATTTTAAGATGAAAGTGGAATACAGGCCATAGTTGCTATATCCAAGATACATTCCAAAAAACGTAGACTTATAAAAGAGGGGAATTTTTTTTCCTGCAGCTGACTTTCATTTGTGCAAATTGGGGTTTTGTGCGCGACTTAAGAGCAGGTAATGGGAGGACTTATAACACATAAGTTCCTAAAAGCGTCAATGACTTTAGTGTGCAACAGATGTATACAGGAGCAACTTATAGCCGGGATGCCCTGTATAATATAAAGACCGTTTATGAAACTAAAGTTGAAATCTTACATAATGGTGTCTAAATTCTTCCACAAAGGCACTCGGGTTCATTTCTGAAGTCAAATCACTTTCCTGCGACAGGAGAATTAGGTTTCTCTTTCTGTCATGGGTTATGATCATCCTCTGGTATAATAAAATCTCTCTATATTTAAAAAAAAATTTCCTCCGGGACAACAGAGTAAGGTCAGCATGTAACACTGTCTCTCGCAGGAAAAGTTTTCATCCTGCTGCTCATCCGCCCTTAGCCACGCAGCTTCCCCCATCCCTGACAGCCGAGGTGAAGGAGGAGAGAGACTGGAGAGATAAGTGGATTCTCTCCCCATCCTGCCGGCCGGCTCTGGCAGTACCAAGGAGAAGCGCTCCTTCAGCACTTCTGGGTATCACATTTTAAGAAAGATGTGGAGAAATTGGAGAAGGTCCAGAGAAGAGCAACAAGAATGATTAAAGGTCTAGGGAACATGACCTATAAAGGAAGACTGAAAATAATTGGGTTTGTTTAGTTTGTAAAGGAGAAGACTGAGAGGGGACACGATAGCAGTTTTCAGGTATCTAAAAAGTGTGTCATGAGGAGGGAGAAAAATTGTTCTCCTTGGCCTCTGAGGATAGGACAAGAAGAAATGGGATTAAACTGTAGGAAGGAAGGTTTAGGTTGGACATTAGGAAAAACTTCCTAACAGTCAGGGTGGTTAAACACTGGAATAAGTTGCTTAGGGAGGTTGTGGAATCTCCATCTCTGGAGATATTTAAGAGCAGGTTAGATAGACATCTACCAGGGATGGTCTACAGCAGTGTTTCTTAAACTTTTTAAGACCGAAGAACACCAAACAATAATTTTTTTTTAAATGAAGAACACCAAGGATTTTTTGTTGAGAAAAAAGAAAGTCAGGGGAAAGTTATTGAGCAAAAAAAAAAATTAAAAAAAGGTCACTTGCCCCTTTAAGGGTGGCCATTTTGAACTCTGTTGTTCTCTGGCACACCAGTGTGCCACGGAACACGGTTTAAGAAACACTGGTCTACAGTATTGGGTCCTGCCATAAAGGCAGGGGACTGGACTTGACGACCTCTCGAGGTCCCTTCCAGTTCTAGTGTTCTATGATTCAGCAAGTGGCTGTTCCAGGGCTGGGCTGGATGGATCAGGATCAGCCTGTTTGCTCAGTGGCTTCATGAACTAGGAGCTCAAGACCCTCTCCACCCTATCACACTACAACACTGGGCCCGAGGTGTTATGGAGTCTGCCACCACCACCTCCTGGCCCCCACCCGCTGGTTGCTCCTGCCAGAGGCGGCCCACAGCCTGGGTAGCTGCCGCAGAGCCCTGAGCCGGAGCCGCCACCCGAGGCGGTGGAGTCAGGGCAGGAGCCAGTGGCCGGGCTTATCCTGCTGTAGAGGGAGTGAGAGGTGGGGAGGGATAAAGCTCTGAGCCTTGCTGTGTAGGGAAGACGCCCTCCCTCCTGTGGGGGTAGGGAGAGAAAGCCCAGACCCTCCCCGTGCGGGGAAGAAGCGCTCCCCGTCCCCCCCAGGCTAGGGGAACAACAGCCCGCTCTCTGGAGCCTTTCCCTATGCTGCTATTGACCAGAATCCAGCTAAAAGGAGCAGTGGGGTGGCCCTGGACTGTGTCAGCACTGGCAGCATGGCCTGTGGGGCCTCCAGGGCCGAGGCCGGGTACAGAACACATGGGCCCTGGCAGCAGGGCCTCCCTTCAGGGTGGCCAGGACAGCTTGGCTGCAGCCAGTGCTGAAAGGGGGGCACAAAGCCAGGTAAGGTCCCCCTCATGCCCAGACACCCCCATGCCAATCCCCTCACTTCCTCTCCCCCCACCCCCCAAGACCTAGCACCCTCAGCTTGCTCCGACACCCTCCTTTGTTCCTGCACCCTCTCTCCTGGCCAGAAACCCCACCCTGCTCCTTTATCCATGTTGCTCCTGAACCCCCTCTCCTTGCTACACACTGTACCCTCCCTTGCTCCTTCTCTCTCCACCTGGCCAGACACCCTACACCCAGCCTGCTTCTGCACCCTACCCCCACCCAGACCTCGCAACTTCTCCCCTTTTTGCATCCCATCTCCCTCCCAAATCCTGCACCCCATCCCTATTCTACTTGCTGGAAGACCTGTCTCGCACACTGTACCCTTCATTTTTGTCCCTACCCCAGAGCCTAAGGAGGTCCATAAAATCCACTAATTCTGGAACCCCAGAAAAGTAAATCTGGTCTATGGGAAGCTCCGAACCTCAGTGTCGTCCCCCCCCTTCCTTCCTCTCACCCTGTAAGGCTGGGGCACCAAAGGAGTGAGGTGTTTCAGATGGGGCCACATCAGTGAGTGTTGGGGGGTTTTGGAGTTTTTTTGCTTCTCACTTGTGTGATCCCCAACTGATTTTTCTGTGGGTTCCCAACCCCTGCCATAAAGAAAACATTGAAATCTTTTGTGTTGGACATAATATTTTATTTTATTTAAAATGAATTTTGATAAACTAACATGAGAAAGTTAAAGCACTTAATCTGTTTCATAATTTAAATTAAACCATTCTCACTAGCTGCAGCTGGTTCAGAAAATAGGGTCACCGTACCCAGTCTGAACTTGCCTCCCCCTCCCCTCTCCTTCCCCTGGCACACAGATCTGTGAATAAATTAAATCTCAGTACGCCACTTCTGAAAGGTTGCCAACCGCTGCACTAAAAGGTAAGAGCTGCATCTTTATTTATTTATTAATGAAGCTGCTGTAAATAGGACTATTATTGACTTTAAAAAGTCTGACTGGCACTCGGACCCGTAAATAGAGGCTAATAAGTCAAATCTCGGCAATCCACCTCTGAAAGCTGCTGACCCCTGCCCTAGCGTGCTGCCTGGGAGCCGAAGACACCTGAGCCCTCTCAACTGCTTCTATTTAAAGGGCTCGTGCTTGCTGGATAGCTGCATTACCTAGTAACCACTCGACAGGTGCAAACCCTTTAAACAGAAGCAACTGAAAGGGCTCGCAGATCTCAGTCCTACTGGACAGTTGCCTGGGAGCTGCCCAGGAAGTGCGAGCCTTTTCAACTACTTCTGTTCAAAGGGCTTGAGCCTGCTGGGCGGCTGCGAAGCAACAAAGTTAGCAGCGGGGCCAGGAGCTGCCAGCTATGTTATGTGAATTCTAACCCTCCACCCCAGACAACTCTGGGAGGAGGCTAGCCCCCAGCACCCTCCCATCTTCTCCAGGTCCCTTCCACTGGCCAGAAGTCAGGGGGCAGGTACTCCAGGCTAAACAAAGCTCCCTGCAGGGTAGTTCTTTGAGTGATGTCCCCATGGGTGCTCCACTGTAGGTGACGGGTCGCCCGGAGCGCAGATCTGAGCCTTGCAAAGCAGCTCCCCCCAGTGAGCCGTGCATGCGCAGGGAGCGTCTTGCACCGCTCCCGCCTGCGCGTGTAGCTTGCACGGCTCAGCCCCTCCCTTTCAGTTCCTCTTTAACTGTCCTCCTCAGCAGACGGAAAGTCAGGAGCTCTGCTCAGCCTGTTACCTCACACAGTGCTTTATAGTTATAGTTAGACAGTTACCCCTCAGAGGGGCTTGAACGCAGCTCTGCTGCTTAGAAGTGGGACAAGCTGCAGTCCTATTGGCTCTCCCAGGTGCTTAAAGCAAACAAAGAAGATAAATTAACAAAAGGAAGATACTGTCAATTACAGAGGAGTCAACATGTCAACAGCCTCGGGCTTCAAAAAATGTGTGGAGTGCCTAGAGCCTATGCCAATGTCAGATGGCCATTCATTATGCATACAGGGGAAATCCCTCACACAGTAGAAATGCAAACACTGCTCTTCCCTGACAGCAAGAGCTAGGAAGGACAGAGAGCTCCACCTCACGATGATACTGTTTGACAAGGCTATACAGTCTGCTGAGGCGGAAGTCTCACATCTGCAGGAAGACCCGGCACAAAAAAGAGCAGCTTTCCTGCACTGCTGGAAAACCTCTAAAAAGAGACAGTCTACATCCCGCTCTCTGCCACCTTTATCCTCCCCAAGAATGAGGAGGGGAGAGAGACAGAACACGCTGGGCACCTCCACAGCCAAAATGGCCAGCAGAGCCTCAGCGCTAACGCCAGGACCATTGCGTGCTTCCTCGGTGCCTAGACAAGCTCGATAGCACTCTGTGCAAGCTGCACCGCAGCTGAAGCCTCTGCCAAAACAAGTCGCGGCGCCGCAAGTAAAGCCGGCCCGAGCAGACAAAACTGCACCAACCCTGACAGTGTTGAGGGCCCGCACACCCGTGACAATGGCACACACTGACCCGCACTTAAGGCGGGAAGCAACTGAAGGGACACAGTCAGTGCAGGATAAGCCCACCGGGCATAATATCCCTTGCCCGTCTGCTGGAGTTTTACCACTTGAGATGCCTTCAGCTCAGGGCTCTCTTGAAATACTGCAGTCCCCAGAACAATCTTACCATGGTCCCTTACCTGAGGATGACCAGATGATCACAATTTCCTCATGACATGCATCGCCAAAGGGGTCACGATCTCAACATTATAGATTTGGACCACATCAAAGCCCCTGGTACCCACCGTGGGCATACCCTCCAATGCCTTACCCACTGCAGTGGGCTCCTTGGGAATACTGGGGACCTCAGGAATGTCGCTCCTCAATTCACTCCACACCAGCAAGGGGCGATCTGCCTCCCACCCAATCCCTCCCACCTACAGAGGACTCTGAGGAGGAGGATGCACAAGTATTGGACACAGACTCTCACACACTCGATGCATTCCCAACAGACAATTATAACTCAGTGCCAGATGATGCAATCACACCGTCTGACATATGCCCAAAGGAGAAGTTACTCATCTTCGTGCAGTAACGATGGTTCTTCGAGGTGTGTCCCCGTGGGTGCTCCACATCTGGTGTCGGGCTGGTCCCGGCGCCGCAAATCGGAGCTTGCCAGAGCTGTGTTCGGCCAGACCGCGCGTGCGCGAGCCGGTTTCGCGCCTTTCATCTGCCGCGCGCGGTCTGGCGCCCGCCAGTTCCTCTCACCGCCTATCTGCAAGACAGAAAAAGACGAGATTCCGAAGCGGGGAGGAGGGCGGGTCGTGGACACCCACAGGGACACACCTCGAAGAACCATCGTTACTGCACGAAGGTGAGTAACTTCTCCTTCTTCTTCGGGTAGTCCCCATGGGTGCTCCACATCTGGTGACTCTGAAGCAGTAATCCCAGTTAGACGTGGGCTTCAGAATCACGATTCTGATAACTAGGCAGTACTGCTAAAGCTACCGCTGAATCGGAGGCGAGGTGCTGCACGATTGCATAATGTCTTGAAAAGGTGGTACTAGAAGACCAAGTCGCAGCCCGGCAGATGTCACGGAGAGGGACTCCTCTCACGAATGCTGCTGATGCAGCAACTGCTCGTGTCGAGTGGGCCCTAGGCTGCGATGGGAGCGGCTTCTTACAAATAGTGTAACAAGTCATGATACAAGAGACAACGAGTTTAGAAATACGCTGAGCCGATAGGGGTTCACCCCTAAAAGGCCCTGATGTCGAAACAATGAGGCGATCTGTCTTTCGAAGAGTGTGGGTTCTATCTATATAGAATGCCAAGGCTCAGCAGACATCCAGAGTATGCAGGAGAGCATCACGCTGAGAGGCATGAGGTTTTGGATAGAAACATGGTAAAACAATTGGCTCATTTATATGAAATTCTGTGCAGACTTTAGGTAGAAAGGCTGGATGAGATCTCAAGATTACGGATTCATTATTAAAGACTGTATAGGGGGGCGTTGACATCAATGCAGCTAATTCGCTCACCCTACGTGCTGATGTTACGGCAAGGAGGAAGAGTACTTTCATTGTAAGCATCGGCATGGGTACCGTAGCTAACGGTTCAAACGGTGGCCAAGTTAGGACATCCAGCACCAGGTCAAGACTCCATGCAGGTGGCGGAGGCCTACGTGGTGGGTTAAGGTTAGCCAGGCCTTTGAGAAATCTAGTCATCGTGCGATGGGAAAAAACCGACCTCCCTTCGACGGGGTAGTGAAAAGCAGCAATCGCTGCCACATGGACTTTAAGTGATGACACGGAGAGTCCAGTCGCCTGCAGCTGGAGGACATAATCCAGTAAAACATGTAGTGGTGAAATAACGGGGTCTAGGTGCTTAGGAGCGCACCAGCGTGTGAATCTAGACCACTTGGACAGGTAGGTTTTCCTGGTTGAGTCCTTCCTGCTGTGTAGCAGGACACGCTTCACCTGGTCTGAGCAAAGGTTCTCGGTCGTGCTGAACCATCTATCATCCACGCGGTTAGGTGCAGAGTGTCCAGCTTCGGATGAAGAAGGGAGCCCTTCTGTTGTGTCAGCAAGTCTGGTAGGTAAGGAAATCGGTATGGTGCTCGGACGGAGAGCTGCAGGAGAGTTGAGTACCATGGCTGTCTGGGCCACGCTGGGGCTATGAGTATAACTCGTGCCTTGTCCATCACGATCTTCTCGAGTACTCTGGGAATAAGCACAACAGGGGGGAATGCATACAACAGTGATGTCCCCCAGTTGAGGAGAAATGCATCTCCCACGGAGTGACCGCCCACTCCTGGTCTGGAACAGTAAGCTCTGCATTTCGCATTGGCACGTGTGGCGAACAGATCTATCGCCGGACGACCCCACCGATGGAAGAGAGGTAAGAGGACATCCGTGCGGATCACCCACTCGTGGTCCTGATGAAAATGTCTGCTCAGCACATCCGCAAAGGTATTGTTCACACCGGGTAAGTATGACGCGACTATAAAATGTTGTTTCGAATGCACCAGGTCCAAAGGCGGATCGCTTCTGTACAAAGGGAGCGGGATCGGGCACCTCCCTGCCTGTTCACATAATACATCGCCACGATGTTGTCGGTGAGAATTCTGGTAACAGTGCCTCTTATGTGCAACTTGAAGTGTTTGCAGGCATGAAACACCGCTCGGAGCTCGAGAAGATTGATATGGAGCGTCGTTTCCGTCGTGGACCACCGGCCTTGGACTGTTTCTGCGCCCATATGGGCACCCCAGCCGATGAGAGAAGCGTCCGTGGTAATTTCCCTTGACGGCTGCGGCACATGGAAGGGGACTCCTGACAGCATGTTGATGGGGTTGGTCCACCAATGCAGGGAGTCCTTGACATGTGTGGGTAGCACCACGGTTTTGCGGATGCTGTGCCTGACGGGATTGTATACTGTGCTCAGCCAATGCTGCAGGCACCGCAGGTGCAACCTTGAGTAGCGCACTATGATTGTAGTCTCCGCCATATGACCCAAGAGCTGCAGGCATACCCGTACTGGGAGCGTTGGAGATTGCAAGACAGTTTTTATCAAGTCCTGCATGAGTTGAAAACGCTCAGCTGGCAGATGAACTCTCTCTGACCGGGAGTCGAGCCGTGCTCCTATGAAGGTTAGGATTCGTGTCGGTTGCGGACGTGATTTTCACATGTTTACAATAAGGCCAAGGGAGTCAAATAGATCTTGAGCTGCGACTACCATGCGCTGAGTCTCTGACTGAGTGTGGCCCTTGATGAGGCAGTCGTCGAGATAGGGGAAGATTGAGACCCCTGTTCTGCGTAGATGGGCAGCCACTACCGCCAGCATTTTGGAGAACACTCTTGGGGCCGAGATAAGGCCGAACGGAAGTACCTTGTACTGAAAATGGTCGTCCCCCACTACGAACCGCAGAAATCGTCTGTGAGCTATGTGTATTGTCACATGAAAATATGCGTCTTGTAAATCTAGGACTGCGAACCAGTCTCCTCTGTTTAGCGCTGGTACGATCTTGGCCAGAGTAGTCATTTTGAAGCGCTGCTTCCGGATGAAACGATTTAGACCTCTCAGATCGAGGATAGGTCTCCACCCTGCGGACTTTTTGGGGACTAGGAATTACCTGGAGTAAAAACCTTTCCCCCGGAATTCCGGAGGTACTCGCTCTATGGCTCCGATCTCCAGGAGGTGAAGGACTTCTCCTTGAAGAGCGACCCCATGAGATGGGTCCCTGAGAAGGGACGGGGTGGGAGGGGTAGTGGGAGGGACTGAGGTAAATGGGATCGTTTGGCCTGATGATATGACCTCCAGGACCCATCGGTCCGAGGTAATGCTGGCCCACTGATGAAGATATGGCCTCAGCCGGTGATGGAACAGGCCGGTGGCAGGCTTTTGTGTGTTGACCACTGGAGACGTGTTCGAGTCCTTCACACAGAAGTCAAACCTGCTGTTTCTGAGCAGGTCGAGCTGATGGGCAATTCTGCTGTTGACGTTTGCGTTGAGGACACTGTCTAAACCTAGATTGGTCAGGTCCGCGTTGCTGTTGCTGCTTATAGGATGAGTAATCGTATCTCCTTTGAAAGGGGTAGTATTGCCTGCATTTGAAAGGCGGCGTGTACATCCCTAGAGACCGGAGGGTAGTACGAGAGTCCTTCCCAGAATGGAGAATTTCATCGGCAGTGGAGGCAAACAGCTTTTGACGGTCAAAGGGTAAATTTTCAACTTTAGACTGCAACTCCTTAGGGGCTCCCGCCAACAATAGCCAGGAGGCTCTTCGCATCGCAATACCCGTTGCCATGGCCCGTGCGGCCGTGTCCGCCACGTCAGCGGCGATTTGAAGCGATGTTCTGCATGCCGTGAACCCCTCTTGGACAACTGCTTTAAGAAGAGGTCTCTTGTTGTTGGGAAGGTGTTACATAAGTTCCGGAAGCTTGGCGTAATTGTCAAAGTTATGGTTTGACAAAAGGGCAGCATAATTGGCAATTCGTAGGAGCAAGGTTGAGGAAGAGTAAATCTTACGCCCAAAAAGGTCTAATTTCTTAGTATCCCTATCCAGTAGGGAGTTTTTGAAGTGGGGTGTCTTACTCTTATGGCGAACTGCATCCACTATCAGGGAGTTAGGCTGTGGGTGATTAAAAAGAAAGTCCAACCCCTTGGACGGAACGAAATACTTCTTATCCGCTTTTTTGTTGGTAGGCGGAATTGATGTTGGCATTTGAAAGATTTCCTCCGCTACCTCCATGATAGCATCATCTATCGGGAGGGCAATCTTTCGCTGCTGTTTAGGGTGTAAATTCTTGAACAGCTTATGTTGTTTCACCTGGGCCTCAGTAAGTTGTACCTCCTGGGACTGTGCGACACGCTTTAAAGAGATCTTGAAATTCCTTGAGGTCGTCGGGAGGTGACGTCTCAGCCAGGGTTACCGGTTCATCCGTCGAGGGGACGGACGAGCGGGCATTGGGAGAAATGTCTGGGTCGGTTTCTGAGAGTTGCCCTTCCTCTAGGTCTGACATTTGTGATCGAGGGACCGGAGAACGTGGAGGTAGCGTATCCCGGAGCGGAGACTGCTTCTGAGGCTCTGAATGTACGGAGCGTGGGCTGATCGACCGACAGGAACATGGTGATCTGCAGTGAGATCGAGCGTGACTGTGATGAGATGATTCAGTGTAGTAGGGTCTGTGATAGTGCAAATAACGTCGGTCAGAGCCTGCAGGTGACGAACGTCTAGAAGACCTAACACTGCTATGCTTGACATAGTAAGTGCTCCGTGGCGAACGGATCGGTGAGCGAGAGCGTCTTGAAGGAGGACGAGATCTAGAGCATCTGTGGTGTGAGCAGCTGTGCTCCCTATAATAATGGTGGCGAGATGACATGCTTTGCCGATGATATTCCCTCTGAGCCCTTGTATGGTGTTCAGAAGTAGAAGGGTGAGGGGATGGTTCCGGAGAGAAAACCAGGGAGGGAGAAGGAGAGATCTCCTGGACATTTGAGTTAGGTGCTGCTTTAGTAGAGGCTGCTGGCAGCTGCTCAGAGCATGCAGGTTGATCAGCTGGCTGCAATGAAGGAGGCACCTGGGCAGCAGCATGCCCCTCCGGTGCCAGTGCTGAGGACAGCTCCTTGTGAGGAGGAGTGACTGTAGGGATCTCAGAGGCCGGTGCGGAGAGTCCCGGTGCCGCTGTAACTGGCCCTTTAAGAAGCCCTGCTGTAGGCTGCGGTGCCGAGGGCTGCCGGGACCAGGAAGTGCCAGCCGGCTTTTTTGAAGTAGGTGCACGGGTCATCCTCGAGCCCGAGGTACCCGGCTTATCACCTGTGCTCACCCGCGATTGTGGGGCAACTGGCAGGGAACGAGCAGGAGAGGCTCTCTTCCTTTTAGGAGAAGGCACAGCTGGGGAAGGAGCTCTCCGCTTTTCTGGCGTGGGGTCCGAGGCAGAGGAGCCTGTTACACTGGAAGGCATGAGAGCCTTATTAAACAGGATCTCCTTTAGACGTCGCTCCCGCTCCTTGCGAGCTCTCGTCGTCAGCCTGGCACAATGTGTGCACTTTTGGGGAATATGTGCCTCCCCCAGGCAGCGGACACAAGCAGAGTGCCAGTCGGAGACCGGCATTGGCTCCCCGCACATGCAACATTTTTTAAACCCGGGGGAGCCCGGCATTTTGGCACCTTGAGAGGAGTCTGAGTTCGCGCCTCCTATGTGCCGCCGCTTTTGACTCTGAACGTTTTTTGTTTGTTTGTTTTGTTTTGTTTTAACAGTGAAACTACTAAGTTGAACAGTAACAGTAACCTAGAGAAACAGTGTATGTAAACATAACAAGAGAATAAACGTCTCTCTTCCTTCCGTTTGTTTGATGTTTCGGTGAAGCAGGAATGAAAGAACAGCAACAGTAGCTAAAAAAGATACTATTACTACATAGAAATAGAAACTGTTTCTCTTCTTTTCCTTTCCTTTCCTTTCCTTTCCTGGTGTGGTGGTGTGTTTTTTTTTTTTGTTTGGTTTTTTTGTTTTTTTTTTTAAAGAAACAGGATATAAGGTTTCTAAACTTCCACTGAGGTAACTGTCTGAGGAGAAAGGGGGAGCTCCGTGTGCGACCCAAGGCGGATGAGAGGAAACTGGCGGGCGCCAGACCGCGCACGGCAGATGAAAGGCGCGAACTGGCTCGCGACGCCGTGGTCTAGCCGAACACAGCTCTGGCAAGCTCCGATTTGCGGCGCCGGGACCAGCCCGACACCAGACGTGGAGCACCCACGGGGACTACCCGAAGAAGAACAGATGATATTAGGCAGTTCCAAAAACTTTTCAAAAGGGTTGTAACAAGCCAACAAGTCTCCCTTCAAGAGGTTCAGGAAAAACAACACTGCCTTTTAAAAAACCTACACCCCACTTTGCAGGGGAAGATTGCCCTGCCTACAGATGAGGCAATCATGGAAACATCAGATGAATTATGGAAAAAACCTGCATCTACTCAACCTACCAGCAAGAGGGCGGACAGAAAATACTTTGTTCTGCCCAAAGACACAGAATTTCCATTCACATGCCCCCAAGCAAATTCCTTCGTGGTGGAGGAACAAAGATTCAAGCTACCACAGTATAGGGCAGGCAATCAAGACAAGGACCACAAGAAATTAGATCTCTTTGGGAAAAAAGTCTATTCTTCTTCCATACTGCAACTGAGAACTGCCAATTAGTCAGCTCTTTTGGCGAACCATGATTCTGATAACTATTCAAAACTGGGGGATCTTATGGAACTTCTCCCCGATTCAAAGAGACTTGTCCTAAAGGCAATAGTCCATGAGAGCCACACTATCACCCGTACTGCCCTACAAATAGCACTAGATGTTGCTGATAACTCAGCTAGGGCGACAGCCATGGCAATTGTAACATGCAGGGCGTCATGGGCAGGGCCGGCCTTAGGCCGATTCCCCCGATTCCCCGGCGTGGGGCCCTGCGCCTGAGGGGACCCCGCGCCCAGGTAAGTGACGCATGCGCTGTGCGCCGGGAGCACTTCCCTTGTCGACCGTGGCGCGTCCAGACTGCCCTGCTGTGCCACCAAACAGCTGATCAGCACAGCACAGCGGCCATTTTATGTAATGAAGCAGCGATTATTTAAATCACCGCTTCATTTTCCTATGTCTAGTAAACTCATCTACATGGCTCTATCGACAGAGCCATGTAGTCTAGACATACCCTTGGTTACAGTACTCTGCGGTCCCCCGAGAACTTCAGTCCAAAGTCGAGGACCTGCCATTTGACAAACTTAAATTATTTGCAACCAGTCCAGATGAGGTCCTCCATAGCAGCAAAGATTCAAGAACAACATTGCGGACCCTGCGCATGTATACTCCGCCTTATAGAAGGAAGCGATGTACCCCCTATAACTTCTATAACCACAATAGATACGGTTAATATAATCAACCACCACAGCAGCCATATGAGGACACTAGGCCAAGACAATGGCCACAGAAAAGATGGTCCAACCAGACTTGTCCCACCACCAACCAATCTATGAAACAGCAAATTTGAGGGTGTGTTCCAGGGTCAGCAAAATCTCCCTCACGATCCAATGCCACTACAACCTGACCATCTCTTTACCCACCACTTGCACCCCTTTCTACCACTATGGGAGTCTATAACTTCATACTGGTGGATTTTAGAAATAATTCGCGTAGGATATACTATCCCCTTTACCTCCATTCCCCACACCCAACCCCCTACCCCATCCCTCTTCGGGGAACCCTCTCACGAGGCCCTATTAAGACAAGAGATCGATCGTCTCCCAAGGATCGCAGCCACAGAGAAAGTACCCGAAGAATTTCAGGGAAAGAAATTCTACTCAAACTATTTCCTGACAGAGAAAAAAACCAGGGGTTGGAGACCAATCCTCGACCTGTGCAAGTTGAACAAATTTCTGAAGAAATACCGATTCAAGATGGTCACGCTAAATATAATTTTCCCTGCATTGGATCAAGGAGTCTGGTTTGCAGCCCTCGACCTGCAACATGCTTATTTTCATGTCGTCATCCATCCAGCACACAGACGTTACTTACGCTTCAACCTCAGACCAGACCATTTTCAATACACAGACCTACCCTTCGGCCTGTCATCAGCTCCACAAGTATTTTCAAAGGTACTGGCAGTCATCGCAGCATACCTCAGTCAACAACACATCATTATCTTCCCATATCTCGACGACTGCCTGATAAAAGGAGTATCATGCAAAGAAACCACCTTTATGATACATACAACTAGAGCCCTCCTCAGTCGACTAGGACTCCTAATGAATGAGCACAAATCAACATTGCACCCAGTCCAAGACATAGAATTTATAGGTGCCCGCCTGGATTCTCTCTCAGCCGGGGCATACTGACCTCGACAGCGTTCCACCAACTCGAGCCAACAGTACAAATTACCACAGACACATCGCTTCTGGGCTGGGGAGCCCACATGGATGACCAGTTGGTCCAAGGCAAATGGTCCCCACACGAGACATCACTGCACATTAACCTCCTGGAACTGAGGGCAGTAAGAAATGCGTGCTTACACTTCACACATCAACTGGCCAATCACACAGTTCGAATCCTTATAGACAACATCTGCACGATGTTTTATATAAACAGGCAGGGCGGTGCCCGTTCCCGCTCCCTATGTGCGGAGCCCATCCACCTATGAAACTGGTCCATCCGCAATCAGACTACACTTCCGGCATCTTACCTCCCTGGGGCCAGCAACATGATGGCGTACTCTGAGCCGCAATTCCTCTGCAGACCACGAGTGGGAACTGCACCCAGAAATCACCAACTTGATATTTCACAAATGGGGGGAGCCATCAGTAGACCTCTTCGCTATCCTTCAAAATACAAAATGCCCCTGCTTCTGTTCCTGGAGCTGGACTTGGCAAGCACTCCCTAGGGAAAGCATTTCTGGTCAAGTAGATGGCCCCTTTGCATTATGCTTTCCCACGCATACCGCTCATCCCCAAAGTCCTACACAAAATTCACACAGACAGGGCACATGTTATCCTCATAGCCCCATCGTGGTCTTGCCAGACTTGGTACCTGTATCTACACAAGCTAGCAATTCAACCTCCTTACCCTATCCCATGCAGATATGACCTTCTCTCCCAGAACCTAGGAAAGATGTTGCATCCACAACCCAGCATTCTGCACCTCCAGGCGTGGCTACTCTCTGGTTCACAGAATTAGAAGAACGATGCTCTCAAGGTGTGAAAGACATTCTCCTTCATAACAGGAGACCACCTACACGGAAAACTTGCCTACAAAAGTGGACCCGGTTCTCCCAGTGGTGCCAGGGAGTTGGTGTTGAAACATGGACGTCCCCACTGAACATCATCTTTGATTATATTCTATACCTTAAGACGTTAGGGCTTTCACACTTGTCTCTAAGGGTCCACCTTTCCACAATAACAGTCTTCCATGCAGTGGTGTATGGCTTCTCTGTGTTCCAACATCCTATCACCAAAAGATTCCTTAAGGCCTCCATAATGTATTCCCACCTCGCTGGAACCCACCCCCCTCATGGGATTTGAATCTTGTTTTGGATTATCTAACCAGACCCCCCTTTGAATCACTGGCCACTGTTTCACTCCCCTTCCTCTTTATGAAGATCTGTTTTCTACTAGCTGTTACCTCAGTGAGGAGAGTTGGGGAACTTGGAGCTGTTATGGATGAACCCCCATAAACGGTCTTTACAAAGGACAGAGTCACGCTGAGACCTCACCCAGCATTCTTACCAAGGCTGTGTCTAGACTACATCCCTCTTTCGACAGAGGGATATAAATTAGACACTTCGAAATTGCAAATGAAGCGGGGATTTTAATATCCCGCGCTTCATTTGCATAATCGCGTCATGACGCTCTTTCGAACAAGCACCATTTCGAAAGTAAAACCTCAGTCTAGACGCGGTTCTTTTGAAAACGGCAGGCTTTTCCGAAAGATCCTCGGAGTATAGGATCTTTCGAAAAAGCCTGCCATTTTCAAAAGACTATGGTTTTACTTTCAAAATGGCGCTTGTTCGAAAGAGCGCCATGATGCGATTATACAAATGAAGCGTGGGATATTAAAATCCCCGCTTCATTTGCAATTTCGCAGTGTCTAATTTACATCCCTCTGTTGAAAGAGGGATGTGGTCTAGACACAGCCCAAAAGTCTGCACACCATTCCATGTGAATGAACCCACTGTGCTACCTACCTTCTTCCCAAAGCCACATGCCTCAATGCAAGCTGCTACCTTACATACTCTCGACATCCGAAGTGCACTAGCATTCTTCTGGGCAGAACACGAGCATTTCAGAAATCTCAAAGAATCTTTATTTCCATTGCAGAGAGCTCAAAGGGCACACCCATATCATCCCAGTGCATTTCAAGATGGATATATACATGCATAATTAGGTGTTAGACCCTGGCTAACAGGCCATTGCAGCATCCACCAAGAACACATTCTACCCAGGCTATAGCAGACTCCACAGCTTTCTTGAACAACGTTCCATTGATAGACATCTATCAGGCTGCACCGTGGTTATCAGACCACACGTTTGCTAAGCACTATGTGATACTACCTCAGCTTGCTTCTGACTCAGCAGTGCCTACTGCAGTTTTGTCCACTGCAACCAAACAGTGACTGCAGCTCCCTCCCTCCGTTGCTGGATACTGCTATATAGTCACTTACAGCGGAGCACCCACAGTGACATCACTCAAAGAAGAAAAGGGAGTTACCGTAAAGTTGCGAGTATAGTGCGCACTTTTTTTCCTGTTTTTTTAACGTCAAAGTCGGGGTGCGCATTATCCATAGGAGTTTTTTTTTCAAAGTTTTCATTTGGCGGTTCCATGAACTTAATTAATCGCTGGACACCAGAGGTTAAGTTGATTTTTATTAGCATCGATAAGCAACTATATACACCGTTTCAAAAAGGTAAGTTAAACAAATGAAATCAACACTGCAGCGCAAACAAGCAAATACTGTACATTAATTGATCTTCTACTCATCTTCGAAGCCCTCGAATTCGCGTTTGTTAGAATCTTCCTCAAACAGACGAGCAATATCTTCCGGTATAGCCTCAACATCTTCATCCAGGTAATACAAATCATTGTCATCTTCGCATACCGTAATTCGCCTCAGGCGATTCATCGTCGCTCGGATCCATCCACAGGGCATCATCCTCACTGCCATCCATAGCATTAGAGATGCTGCATTTCAGAAACCCCTTCCTTATGATAGCGGGATCAAGTTCAACCCAGACATCCGCTATCCACTGGGTAACATCTTGCAGCGTCGGTGTTCGCATACGTCCACCTGCAGTAAATGTATGTTCACCTTCCAACAACCAGGTGTTCCATTTCCTGCGTAGTGCATCTTTCATTGGCTTGTTAACTGTCACGTCAAGCGGCTGCAACATTTTGGTCATTCCACCAGGAATAATTGCCAAGTCTGTTTTGTCCTGCTGAAGCCTTTTCTTGACGGATGGCATACGATGACAAAAATGCATCCAAAACTATTAGAGACCGCTTTCATAAGTCCACCCGCCGCTTCGCCCAAACCGTCTGTAGCCAATCAAGCATTAAAGCTTCACAATCCAGCCTTTAGGTGAACACGCGCGTGAACGGTGTTTGGGAATATAACATTCTTTGGCATTGTCTTGCGCTTGAACACAATATAAGGAGGCAGCTTCCTGGCCGGCCATGCAAGCAAGCATTACGGTAAACCTAGACTTTTCATGGCCTGTGGTAGCAATGGAGACGGTCTTGGCACCTTTCACTTCAAGCGTTCTGTTGTAGGGATTATCGAAATTTAATGGTGTCTGATCTGCATTACCAATTAGTGAAAGGTCGTAGCAGTGCTGCTTGCGTAGTTTTATGATAAACTTTTGGAACCGTAGTAGCTTGGTGTCTGAGTCCATGGGTAGCTTCTGTGCGATAGTTGTTCGGCGTCGGACTGATAGGCTATGGCGATTCATGAACCGATTGCCCCAGCCATGCGAAGCTTTAAACCCGGCTGTGTTAGCGCACGTTTTGGCAATGGTCAAAGCTTTCATTCTAACCTCCACAATGCTAACACCACCGCCTTGCTGTCTACGCTCAGCAATCCATTCAACCAGCTTGGCCTCCAACTCAGGATATGCAGCGCTTTTACCTCGCTCAGCCATCTTCATCCGAGGCAGCGCTTGCAGGCGCTCTTTCTGCCGCTCCAAAGCCGAATGTTAGACTCTGCTATGCCATCAAATTCCCACGGCTGGCAGCTCTGTTGCCATGAGCCTCAGCATAGCTAACAACTTTAAGTTTTTCAGCAGTCGTGTAAGATCGCCACAACTCATGGCATCCCAAAGAGAGCATGGAAACGCTGCACACTGTTTACTCGCGCGCCACGCGTGATTACCCGGCAATACAAAAAGACAAGACAAGACAAAACAAAATACAGCAAGACAAAATACGCAAAGTCGGGGTGCGCATTATAGATAGGAGCTCAGTTTATGCCGGAATTCTCATGTTTAAAAGGTAGGTGCGCATTATGCATAGGTGCGCATTATAGTCGAGATTTTACGGTACTCACTTCATGCAGTAATGACTGTTCTTCAAAATGTGTGTCCCCGTGGGTGCTCCATGATCCTCCCTTCCTCCCCTCCGATCGGAGTCTCATTACTCGGGCAGAGACGAGGAACTGAAAGGGAGGGGCTAAGCCATGCGAGCTACACACTCAGGCGAGAGTGACGCAAGACGCCCCATGGGGCTGGAGCACCAGGGGACTGAGGTGTTTCAGTTGGGAGCCATATAAGTGAGGGCTGGGGTTTTTTTTGGAGGGTTTTTTTTTTTCCCCTCACTTGTGTGGTCTCCAACTGATTTCTCTGTGGGTCAAAGGCCCCGACCCAAACACGGTTTCCCAACCCTGACAGTAATAAAGACAATGTTGGAACATCTCTATATATAAAAAATGTTTTTCCTGCAAGATGACAGAGTGACATCATCATGTCACTCTGCATTCCGCCTGACTTCTCCCTCCACCCTCTCCTTTCTCCCTCTTTCGACTGTGCCTCCCTCCTCCCCATTCTCATGAAGGAATGCCTAACATAGTGAATACTAGTGGGAATGGGGTAGATTTACAAGATAAAATAAAAAAAGAACAAGTTAAAAATCACTTAGAAAAGTTAGATGTCTGCATCCTAGAATACTCAAGGAGCTAATAGAAGAGTTTTCTGAGCCTTTAGCTATCATATTTGAAAAATCATGGAAGACGGGAAAGATTCTAGAGGATTGGAAAAGGCCAAATATAGTGCCCATCTATAAAATGCAAATAAGAACAAACCAGGAAAGTACAGACCAGTCAGTTTAACTTCTGTGCCAGGAAAGATAATGAAGCAAGTAATTAAGGAATTAATCTGCAAACACCTGGAAGACAATAGGGTAATAGGTAACAGCCAGCATGGATTTGTAAAGAACAAATCATGTCAGACCAATCTGATAGCTTTCTTTAATGGGATAACAAATCTGGTGGATAAAGAAGTGGAGGACGTGGTATACCTAGACTTTAGTAAAGCATTTGATACGGTCTCACATGATCTTCTTATCAATAAATTAAGCAAATACAACTTATATGGGGCTACTATAGGGTGGGTGCATAACTGGCTGGATAACCGTTCTCAGAGAGTAGTTATTAACAGTTCACAATCTTGCTGGAAGGGCATAACAAGTGGGGTTCCACAGAGGTCTGTTTTGGGACCAGTTCTGTTCAATATCTTCATCAACGATTTAGATGATGGCATAGAGAGTACGCTTATTAAGTATGCAGATGCTACCAAGCTGGGAGGGGTTGCAACTGCTTTGGAGGAGAATGTCATAATTCAAAATGATCTGGACAAACTGGAGAAATGGTCTGAGGTAAATAGGATGAAGTTTAATAAGGACAAATACAAAATAGTCCACTTAGGAAGGAACAATCAGTTTCACACATACAGAATGGGAAGCGACTATCTAGGAAGGAGTACTGCAGAAAGGAATCTAGGGGTCATACTGAACCCCAGCTAAATATGAATCAACAGTATAACGCTGTTGCAAAAAAAGCAAACATGATTCTGGGATGCATTAACAGGTGTGTTGTGAGCAAGACACTAGAAGTCATTCTTCTGCTCTACTCTGAGCTGATTATTCCTCAGTTGGAGCATTGTGTCCAATTCCGGGCACCATATTTCAAGAAAGATGTGGAGAAATTGGAGAAGTTCCAGAGAAGAGCAACAAGAATGATTAAAGGTCTCAAGAACATGACGTATGACGGAAGACTGAAAGAACTGGGCGTGTTTAGTTTGGAAAGGAGAAGACTGAGAGGGGACATGATAGCGGTTTTCAAGTATCTAAAAGGGTGTCACAAGGAGGAGGGAAAAAATTGTTCTCTTTGGCCTCTGAGGATAGGACAAGAAGCAATGGGCTTAAACTGCAACAAGGAAGGTTTAGGTTGGACATTAGGAAACCAGAACCTCATAAAAACCTTAACAACTTCTCTCAGTGGTTTAGATACAGCCATTTCAACTGTCACATTTTCAGTATGTAATACAAGCAAGTCAATCAAAACACACAATGATTCTAATTTCAAAACATCTGGAGAGCTAGTCAGATAGCTGCCTAGCAAGCTTTCGTATAACATGGAATTGTTCTCAGAAAATCTCCTTTGCAAGTCACCACTTCAATCAATTTTAGACAAATCTGGGACCACAAATGCTCATTTACACGTTATTATATTTTCTATTATCCTCTGAAGTAACTGGTGACCTTAGTCAAGTCTGTCTCTTTATGAGATAGGCAAATCATAAACATCTCTATTTTGAAAACTATTTGGAGTCCTTATTCTACCATATACAGAAAGGGTCAGATCTGTAGGTCAGCGAACTGGGGCAGGCTGTCCTTGTGGCATTGATAGTAGGGTAAATCAGCTATTGGCTCTATGCTATATTTTTAGAGAACAACAAAAAAACAACTAACACTTTTTCTCTTCAAAATCATAATGGTAATACAATAACCAGCACAGTTAAAAATCCAAGAAATCCTGTGAATTCAAATATTCAGATTTATTATTATAAGCACATTTTCTCAAATTAGAGCAGAGTGACAGCTAAACTGCCCTGTGACTCAGACTGTCTTGAGCAGTTTTCTAGCAACTTTTTATATTTACTTTCTTATTTAGGGTCTGCCCCATTTATGCACAGCTTAACTTTCCTCTATGAATAGTCCTTTCAGCTACAATGGGATTATTCAAGTAAGTAAAGTTACTCACATGCTAAACTGTTTGCAGATTCCAATCCCTAACTAACTATATTCTCTGAATGCAAGAATGTAGAATTTATTTTTAGGCAGCTGCAGAATGATGTAAAATTGCTAGATTTTATTCTAAGAAAAAAAGTTCCCAATGAATGTGTCCAGGTTGTAATAATCATCTCACCCAAACCAAAACAATCCTAAACAGAGAACTATAATATCTACTTCTGTGTTTATACTCATAGGTCATATAATAAAATCTCTGCTCTCTGGTGTTATGAGGGAGTGGGGTGCTGTTAATCAAATATTCTGGTTAACTGAGACTTATACTTACCAATGGAACATAAATTTTCAAAGAATTAGAAGACAATAAAATGAAAAAAAAGTACAAAATAGTATACAGGTACTCATCAATCCTGTAGTAGTACTGCACTGCAATGGCTGGTCTATTGAAGCACTTAGGGGTATACAGGTAAAGCTTTCTATACATTCGGCTTTCTTATGACACTACATAGCACTATGAGCAGCACATGGCATACCCCCAAACACTAAAAATACACTTAACACTAAAATTATACAGAAAAAAATATTTTTTTGATGATTCAGAAAGCACTTCAGGATCTTGAAGTGCCACAGGGTCATCATTATCAATTATCACTGTAGAAATAGAAGGTGTAGGAGATTGGGCTGAATTTGCAATGACTATTATACACTCTGGAAATTCTCCTCATCTAGTTTCCCATCACCAGTTAATGGGAATTTTTTTCTACTAGCAGTCAAAGATGGGCAACGTGCCATTGGAGGCAATCCTATAATACCATCCGATCCATAAATTTATCCAGCCCAGTCTTAAAACAAGTTAGGGGTTTTTTTGCTCTGACTGTTCCCCTTGATTTGAAGTCAATTCTACACTGATGGAAACAGATTTCTCCAAGAATAATGAAGTGGTAAAATCTCATATTATTGTTCGTCTCGTTAGCCAGAGTTCTACTTACCTCTGTAAGTTTCTTACACTCCTTGAATATATAATTCCAAAAATATATTCTCCTATTTTTACCTTCAAATCATTTTGGCAAAAGCCACATGTGTGCACATAGTCCCACAGTAAATCATATATTTTCTTTTTACTGATGCTTTCTATTAGGCTGAGACAGCGCTACTAGAAGGAACACACGGTATCAGAAAAAGGATTGCCTTTGGAAGTGCTAATTCAGTGCAAACAACAATGGAAAGAGAAATACAAACATTTTAGAACAGTTCTGATCACTGTCCAAAATATCACATCTGGGCAAGAGAAAAATATTTACCCTGGGACACTGTGATGGGGGCACAGGGGCTGAAGGCATTAACCTGCCCCAGCTGGCTGAGAAAGTCTTACCCCCACAGCCCTGCTGGGCATGCTCCCACTGGAGGCTGGCTATAAAGGCCTCTGGAGCTGCTCTCTCAGGGACTGACTGCTACAGGAGCTCCAAAAGAGAAGCACAGCTGAACCGCATGGTAACAGTTAGGCTAAGAGGGATTGCAGTAGAAGCCTCTGGAGCAGAGTGTGAAGACAAAGGGTACTTCTTACAAGATCTATGTAGGAAGTAGTCCAGGGTGGGGAACTGTGCCCCAAGAGCTTGGTGTGTTGCAATGGGACTCCCTGCCAACTTAGTAGTGGACTGTTCCACTGCTGATAGGGCCCTGGGCTGGGACCTGGTGGAGAGGGAGGGCCTGGGTCCCCCTGCCCCTCCCTCCTCAGATACCCCTGTGTGAGGGAGCTTTGTCTATTATATATTGGACTTTGGGGCTGCTGGGCTGTATTACTCTGATCCCAGATGGACGGTATATGGACTCTGAGGCTTCTCTGCTGCACTGTGTATAAACTGTGGCCGCTGGGTTGCACTACTCTGAGTACTGATTACTAGTGACTGAGGCCACTGAGCTGTACTGTGTATAGACTTTGTGGCCACTGGCCTGTACTACCCTGAATACAGGGGGATTGCATGTGGACTGAGGCTGCTGGGCCATAATGTGTATTAAATCTGTGGCCGCTAGGCCATGTTACCCTGAATGCAAGGGGGAATGTTTGGACTCAGTGGCCACTAGGCCATACTTCCCTGAGTGCCGGTCACAGTACGCTGGGTGGCCTATCACCCACAAAGTCTATCTTGAACAGGTATCCAAAGGACTGCAACAAATTTTCCCTGCCGTCTTTGGAGAGTGGACAAGGCACCCCTCAACAGAGTCAATGGTAATCACAGTCATCTTTTCTCACCAAGCAGTGAGGAATGTATACAAAAATTAACTACTTAGTCCCAAAGGATAATTCCAAATACTCCTTTAAGGAATGTGCATTAATACTGTATTGCTCTATTTTTAAAGTGTCCAAGAATGTAGTGGGTACACTTCAGAAAAATTAAAAGGGCAGTTATTTGGCCTAATATTCTTTAATAGGAGAAAGACTCCAAGATCTATTCATAATTGATGGTCCCCTTCTCCCCAAAAAGGCAAAGGATTATGTACATTAACAAATAACAATCCAAATAAATAAAATTAGAAGATCAGAACTTTCTAACAAACATTGGGATCATGGCAGATCAAAATTATAAAGAGGGCTGTTATCACAGCCTAAGAATCAGCTTACTGTACATTTCAAAGATGCAGTGTTGATTTGCAAACCAAATAGGATTAAACATAAAGATAAAAGAGTATGCATTTTCTTGAGCTAATCAGATGTATTTTTTCATATGCAGTGAGCAGGAATACTAAAATATTCTGAACAAATTTTTATAAAAGTTGCTATCAAACCTAATGATAACAGAAACTGTACATTGATCAATAATAATGGTTATCAAGTAAATTTTACCTGGTTGAAAAATAGAAAGACTTCCATCAGTGTGTCCAAATACTACTTTTCCTTTCTTCTTTGGATGCCATCTAAATAGACAAATGTCTGACAAGAAACTATGTGCTTCTTTATGTACAGCTACCCCACTGTCTGCTCCTGAGATAGTCCAGATATACAATGGGCCTCTATGGGAAACGAATGCAACTGCATCCCCTGCATTCCAGCACCAACTAAGTGAGGCAGGAACCCCTGAAACATTTAAAAAAAAAAAAAAAACCTGCATATGAACAACCATTTAAAATTTAGAATGCTATTGTTTGCCAAATATTCTCAGCCCATTACTGACATTGATCTTAAAAAGATAAAGATCTTAAATATGTTATTACTTTACTAGTAATTTAACAGACTTTAATCTAAGTGTAGGCAATTGTGTAAGTAGAGTTTACTTTCATGCCATACCAAGCACGCACATTTTCAGAGAGTGAAAAATGATTGTATATACTACATGGTAGCGGACTATACTGTGAAATACATGCTTAAGTTTCATTAGTGCCAAAGAGGATTATCCTGCTCTCATATGATGTATGTTCATTCTTACATAATTAGTTACCTTACAGTAAGAGTAATAAACTGTTATTGATCAGTTAAAAACAAAGCTATATACAAACTTTTAAAACAAGTCTTGACATTTTGGGGGAAAAAACCATCAGGAAGTCTAATCACAGTGGGCTAATCCACACTAGAAGGGCTACATTGGCACAGCTGCACCAATTTCAGCTGTGCCACTGTATCACATTTGGTAAAGCAGCTCTCTTGTGCTTTCATGTGACCTTTAGATTTCACAGTGCATAAGGTTTTCAAAGGCATGCCATATATTCTATAAATAACAAAATGTGAAGCCACAGAGCACCAGAGAGTTTGAGAAACCTTAGAGAGGCTGCTAGACCTCCTGGACCTAACAGAAGTTGAAAAGGTTCAGCTATGCAGGTGAAACATATTGAAAAACTAACTGCAGCAAAGCACTTGGGGTTATCTAGCTAGTTGCAGGGAAGGAACATGGGCTTATTGCAGAGGCAGTCATCATATTCACTACTGGCAAACACACTGAAACAAAATATGGTTGGATCAAGAGTTTCATGCTTTTGATAAGAGCTAGCTGAAATGTTTATCTAAACAGAACCAAAAATTGTATCTTCAGATTTTAAGCGTGATCATAGTTAATAAACAGCCTCCTGTAAACATCAGCCTTTGTTGTAGACCAGGTTTTACTTGTGTTCAGCCTTGCGAAACTGTCATGAAAACTCACCATCTAAATCATAAATCATAATTAACTGCATTTCACTACAATGATTGATTATAACTGATACTATTTTATTTGCCAATAAAAATAAACTTTCCCTGAATATAAAGAAATTTGGAAGGCTATTTTTGCTGTAAGAAGAGTTGCGGGGGAGGGGAGAAATCAGTTTTTCAGCAATTACTATAGGCTGCGTCTAGACTGGCATGATTTTCCGCAAATGCTTTTAACGGAAAAGTTTTCCGTTAAAAGTATTTGAGGAAAAGAGCGTCTAGATTAGCACAGATGCTTTTGCGCAAAAGCACTTTTTGCGGAAAAGCGTCCGTGCCAGTCTAGACGCGCTTATAAGAAAGCCCGATCGCTGTTTTAGCCATCGGGCTTTTTTTGCGCAAAACAAATCTCAGCTGTCTACACTGGCCCTTTTCATAAAGTTTTGCGCAAAAGGACTTTTAGGCTGGAGCAGCATAAAGTATTTCTGCAAAAGCACTGATTTCTTACAGTAGGAAGTCAGTGCTTTTGCGGAAATTCAAGCGGCCAGTGTAGACAGCTGGCAAGTTTTTGCGCAAAAGCAGTTGCTTTTGCGCAAAAACTGGCCAGTCTAGACACAGCCATATAGTTCAGAACAATGTACTGGATGGGGAGAAGCCAGAAAGTGAGATAGATATTAACCCTAAAATGAACAAATCCCTGCCATGACAGCCAAATGACACTTACTCTGTTTTGATTAAGACACCTGGGGTCAATTAAAAAACTCCTATAACTCAGTTGAGATAGTCAGGTTAGTTAAGACACCTGGAGGCCATTTAGACCTTGCTATGTTTCAGCTGAAACAGTGAGGTTTATTGGGACACCTGGTACCAATCAAGGACCCTCTGAAAATGCTTAAAAACCTCCCCTTTAGTCAGTTTAGTGGCATGTGCCAGGAGTGGTTAGAGGAAGGCATGTTGCAGGAATTGCCAGATACCAGGAGGGAAGGTCTGAGGCAAGCAGAGCAAGCCCAAGGAACAGCCCTTTGGGGCCCCAGAAGTCTGAGGGAGTAAAAAAGAGGAAAAGACTGGGAAAAGAAATCTAGTCTGTTGCATCCACACCCCCTGCTATGCCAGTGATCAGACTAGCTAAAATCAGATTATGACTTGCCCCTAAAGTAATGAGTTTAGACTGAGTGTGATAGTGAGCCACTGAGGTGAGCAATTAGACAGAGAGCTGCTGTTTCCCCAAATGTGGAGAGAGAATATTCAACCTACTACTCAAAAGTGACCCACCATGTGAAATTAGCAACTTTGATGCAGTACCAAAACACTGTATTTTTCCCATTTTCTACAATGAACTATAGTAGAAGTGAAATTAAATAATTTTGTGTTCTTTCAATAACTGCTTAACTTCTAAAACCTTCTCCACCAATCATTCAACATTCAGTACATGTGAATATTTTTGCTAACATGAAGAGCTATAAGAAATAAACCTCTGTGTTTCAGATACCTTTTGTATTGTCAAGTTTTGCAATAGCTTTCTGTTCAGCCACATTCCAAATGATCACTAAGTTATCTGCACTGGCACTTGCAAACATATCAGGGTTGTGCGGACACCAAGATATTGCTGTGATTGTTTTCTTATGCTCAGACATAATTGCCCGGAGTTTGAATTCATTGTACCGGTGATCCAACTACAAAAAACAAAAACAAAAAAACCATTTATTTTAGAATCTCAAATTTCAGTAAACTCATTTAATATCTATGGTATACATTGCTAAGTTAGTGTAGTGGCTTAAGTCACTAATGGCCAAGAATATGAAGCTTACAGTAGTACTTGCAATCTGATTTCCACTGCTTTTAACAAGTCCTAATATTTGCAATAATAAGCTAGGTACAAATACATTTAAATTACATGGAAAAGTATTCAATTAAGCTCCTTCTGCTTCCTCCTAAAAAATAAATGCATGTGTTTCATATAACTTATTTCATTTCATTTCTACAGCAATGTTCATATCGGATGTTTAAAGTACTTTACAGATACTATATCTATTTTACAGAAGGGTAAAGGAGATGAAGAGATTTCCCTACATCACATAGCCAGTCAGTGGCAGAGAATTTATGATTCCTAGATCATAGACCAATAACAATTTGGCATTGGCATTAATGGAAAGCTTTGAAGAAACCTAAAACATTTACTTGTGATATAGTGATCCTGCTTTGAATGAACTCAGTGGGGATTTGCCATATCTGGTCATCAATATAATCTCCAGGAACATTTAGTTAGTGCCACTGATGTGTATCCAACACTTCAGAGTTAGAAGTTTCAGTATTTATGGTGAGCAAGATCAACCCAGGTTTGTCTCATTTTAACACGATTGGTTAAAGACTTAGTAAAGATTTAATTCTGATTTTTTTTTACCTTTTATCAAACTATTAATATTACTTTCATGTATATTCTCTGGTTCAGTTTTCTTAACTGGCTTTTTTTGTTTTGTTTAATATAGCAAAGAAGGGAAAATGACACAAGGAGAAGCTCTGGTGTTGCAAGAGTTCAATGGACTACATATAGTATTAATTTTGACTATTTTGTATGCCATTTTGAATACTCATTTTTGTCAGCAGAAGGTTTTGCTCCATTAATATTTCACAGCCCACATGCAGTAAAAATGGTTATGCCCCATTAATTTTTCACAGACCACAGGCTACAGGAAAGGCTGCCGTTTATCACCTTGCTTGATCTCCATAATATGCACCTCACCTACTCTATTTGCTACAGAGATGTTTTACCCAATTATGAACAACTGTTACACTTCAAAATGAGAGATGGATTTAAAACTGAAATGTTATTAAAATTAATATAAAACAAATACATTAAAAAGTGAATAAATAAGGGTTATGTACTCCTTCCCACACCACAAGAACTAGGGTCACCAAATTAAACTTAAGGGCTGTGTCTAGACTGGCAAGTTTTTCCGAAAAATCAGCCGCTTTTGCGGAAAAACTTGCCAGCTGTCTACACTGGCGCAATTTCTCGCAAAAGCACTGACTTCCTACTGTAAGAAATCAGTGCTTTTATGAAATACTATGCTGCTCCCGCTCAGAAAGTCCTTTGCGCAAAACTTTGCGCAAAAGGGCCAGTGTAGACAGCTGAGATTTGTTTTCCAAAAAAGCCCGATCGCGAAAATGGCGATCGGGCTTTTTTAAAGCGCATCTAGATTGGCACGACGCTCCGCAAAAGTGCTTTTGCGGAAAAGCGTCCCGCGCTAATCTAGACGCTCTTCTCCGAAAATGCTTTTAACGGAAAACTTTTCCGTTAAAAGCATTTCCGGAAAATCATGCCAGTGTAGACACAGCCAAGTAGTAGGCTTAAAACAAGAGGAAATATTTCTTCACATAACACTGTGTCAATCTGTAGAACTCCTTGCCAGAGGATGTTATGAAGTTCAAGACTATAACAGGGTTCAAGAAGGGGAGAGAGACATTTGTGGAGGATAGGCAGCAATGGTGTCCGTAGCCACTGTTTGCCAGAAGCTGGGAAAGGGCAACGGGATGGATTATTATGATGATCTTTTCTGTTCATTCCCCCTGGAGCATTTGGCATTGGCCACTGTCAGAAGACAGGATACTGGGCTAAATGGACCTTTAGTCTGACCCAGCATGTCCATTCTTATGTTCAAATGCCACTTGCACATACCCCAAACCAACTCAGTCTCATCACAGCCACACGATGAACTCTGCTGGGCCCACTTCTTTAAAGGAACACAGTAGTGGAAACAGGGAATGGTTGCAGGTAAAACTGATCCTGACATTCTCTTATCGGTAGGGCCCATTATAGTCAATTTCACATTATAGGATTTTAAAAATGGTAAATGTAATTATTTCAGATATATTTGAACCTCTTTAATCCAGCAACTCTGGAAAATAAAGTATGCCAGATTAAAGATTTTGCCAGGCCAGGTAGGGCACTACAGGGTTTAGGCATGAGGGTGAACGGCGCATAGCAATCTACTTCCCCTACAGCTTTTCCCCACCACTCCCATAGTGTCAGGGGAAGGTACCTGGGAGCACTGGGGAAAAGCTTCAGCAGCATTGCCTTCAGAGCTAGGCATCTGGAGAGCAGTGGCTGCTGGCCAGGAATCCAGCTCTGCAGCTGCACATAAGTAACAATGGCATTGTAAGGCATTATCAACCTTACTTCTGTGCTGCTACCTGCAGAGCTGGCCTCTTAGTCAGTAGCTGCCACGTTCTGACCATTCAGCTCTAAAAGCAGCAGCACAGAAGGATGATATGGGTATGGTATTACCATCCTGACTTCTGCACTGCTGCTGGAGGGTTGCCTTTTTTTCAGAGCTGGGCACATGGCCAACATTACAATCACCACTCTTCAGTTTCTCAGGTCTAAAGGCAGCACAGAAGTAGAGGTGGCAATAATGCGAGCCTTCTACAATCCTCTTTTGGGTAAGGGCCCCCAATTTGAGAAATACCGGTCTCCCCACAATGAAACCAGTATAGTACAGGGTAAAAGCACACAAGACCAGATTTCATGGTCTGACATGTTTTGCATGGCTGTGAATTTGAGAAAGTCCTACTTATCAGTGCCACACAATTTTGATGGTGATGCACAAGTCAACATGAAATCTTGTTCCCTCTCCCATATCTATACTGGCTCTGCAATGCTGACCTGAATGACAAATTGTAACTCATTTTTAAACTTCTTTTTCCATAGATCTGTTGAGTAAACAGATGCCAATTCTACACAGTCACTTTTCTGATTATAATCACACTTCAAAACTACTGCAGGAACATTTCTTGAAAGGGACGAAAGTGAAGTAAAAAGTGGAGAACAATGTTCTAAAGTACTTAGTTGAGAAAAAAAGTACTCTTACCTGGTAAATATAAATAGCAAGGGTGGCACAATAGGCAAATCTGTCGCCACTAGCAGCACATACATCTTTGTTCCATGGCTGACATCCAGCAGCTAACAGGCCCACTTGCTTAACCTGTGACATTTTTGCCTATAAAAAATTAAAGTATGGAAATGAGAACTAAAGACAGGACACTTTTAAAATGAGCCAACACTTTTGTTCAACAGTAAAATTCAACATTTTCTATTAAATCTAATTCCCCACAAAATGTGCAAGTAAAATATATTGTGTGCCAAACACCGCAATGTAAAATAAACTAAGCAACATATTTTCATGATTTTTTTTTTAATCTTTTAAACAATTAGTCTTAGCTATTCTGGGCTAATTATTTAATTCCTACTTTTTCCCTTTGGATCAGTGAAAACGCAATTTCATAGCTTTTGAGTATTCTACTTCTACAATAAGATTTTAAAATGCATCAGAAAAAATAAACAAGACGACAACTGGCATGTTAATGTATCGCTAAATGTCTTTGCGGATGTGCTTTTACCACTTTGTAATGGGACTCTCCTGTTGACACACCTTGTTTGTAGCTATTATACACATGAATAAAGCTAAGAAGTACTTAGCTTTGGAACATTATGGCTTGGTCTACACTATAGTAGAATCTTGAATTAAGATAAGTAATTAACGTAGCCAGAGTCAATGTATCTAAACTCATGTTTCCGCGCCGGCCACAGAGCAGTAGGTTGAAGGGAGCAAATGCTCCTGTGGGCTTCCTTTATTCCTCATGAGAAGTAGGAGTACTGGCACCGATGGGGGTGCCCTGTAAGTTCAATTTAGTGGGTCTTCACTAGACTGGCTAAATCAAACCCCAGAAGATTGACTGCAGCAGCATCAATCTTCCACCTACTGAAAATGTGGCCTATGAGAGTGGGTCTATAAGGAGGAAAGGTCCCACAGAGAAAACCAAGATAAGGCCAAGCTTAGGAAGGAAGCTTGAGATAAAATGTATGCTTTGTTATTATTTCTGTTACTAGTTTTGTTGGGGATAAGATAGTAACTCAGCTCATTCACACCCTTCATATAATGTCTAGTGACCAAGACAGCACACATCTCTGCAGATACATAATCTTTGCAACACCAAGACCAATTGCAAAAAATGAGCCACTTAACCTCTATTTCTTCCCACAAATTAATTACTCCAGTATAAAACAAAGCAGGGTGTGATATCCCAACCTCACTCTGATTGGGAGATGTATATTTATAATGAAGTGAAGTGGTTTCTTAAAAATTCCCCCCAAAAATCCATTTATATTTGTACATAGACCTTATCTTTAAAATGAAGATTAAAATATGTGCACAGGTCTTTGAAAACAATTAAGCATGCTCCCAACTCTACACACAGTGCATTAGCTGTACAATTCATATCCAAAGGTGCTTTTCACTGAGTTGACAGTGTGTCTCCATTTAATTTCATTTAAATGAGAAATAGTAGGGTTTATAACAATATGGATTAAATCAATAATCCAAGTGACAAGGGAGGGCAGAGGAGAGAGAGAGAGAGAGAAATCCTTTGCACTCTAGATCAGTGGTTCACAGCCACCAGTGGTTCATAGAATACTTCCAAGTGCTTCCATTTCAGTCTTTGTATGAAACATGTCAGTTTCCAAGCAAACCTAAAGAAAGGCTCTTTGTAGCTCAAATTTATCTCTCGTCATCAGAAGTTGGTCCAATAAAACATAGTACTTCACCTACTTTGCCTTTCTAGTTTCCAAGAAGTGAAAAATCCTACTACTGTAGGACTAATCCAGACTAGGCCATGTTAGGCACTACAAGCACACATCACTGCTTCATGCCCTTTTTATGTGTTTTTCTGGCAGCATTTCAAACATGATTAAATTTGAAGGGGACACCAAAATTGGAGGGACAGTAAACATACATGACAACAGAGCCAAACTTCAAAGTGACTCAGAGATTACAGGACTGGGTGTTCCAGACATTGAAGGGGGAAATTAAGTACTAATTACTATTAGTTAAGCAATGACAGGGTAAAGTTAAAGCAAAGGAAATAAATAGCATGAATACAAAATAACGGTATGTAACTAAGAAGCTCTGCCCATCATATTACAGTGAGTTTGTTTGTTTCATATTAAGACTGTCCTAATATTACTTTAACACACAACCAAGTAAATAGAGAGAAGTGTGAAATAAAATTGGGAAGCTCAGAGAAAAGATTCCTTAAGAAGTTGTTCACTCCCTGGCTTACAAAATCCACTCATACAGACCAAGGTGGGCTCTTTCCTCAGATGTGGGCCATCAGATTCTGCAGTATCTCAGCTTTCATTTAAAAAAAAAACAAGTTAAAGTCTCTAGCTCATAGGCAAAAACCTCTCAAATACAAACCAAGTGTCAGCTGATGCCACATCAACTTCCCAAGTCTGCAGAAAGCTTCAGAGCCATTGTCATTATTATGTGAAGGGGAGGCCTGGAAGCTACAGCTGTTAAAGTACATGGGGCTGGGAGGAAGGAGAATTGGCTACAACTGTTAAGAGTAAGTGCCCTGGGATGGTAAGATAGATGAACTAAATGAACTAAAGGTGTTTTAAATAACCTAGGCCTGCTCTACACCTAGGCTGTGTCTAGACTGGCCAGTTTTTCCGGAAAATCAGCCGCTTTTCCAGAAAAACTGGCCAGCTGTCTACACTGGCCGCTTGAATTTCTGCAAAAGCACTGATTTCCTGCTGTAAGAAATCAGTGCTTTTTGCGGAAATACTATGCTGCTCCCGTTCGGGCAAAGTCCCTTTTGCGCAAAACTTTTGCGCAAAAGGGCCAGTGTAGACAGCTGAGATTTGTTTTGCGCAAAAAGCCCGATCGCGAAAATGGCGATCGGGGCTTTTGAGCTGCGTCTAGATTGGCCACGGACGCTTTTCCGCAAAAAGCGCTTTTGCGGAAAAGCGTCCGTGCCAATCTAGACGCTCTTTTCTGAAAATGCTTTTAACGGAAAACTTTTCCGTTAAAAGCATTTGCGGAAAATCATGCCAGTCTAGACGTAGCCCTAGAGTTTAGTTTGAACTTAACCACATTATATTGATTTCTCTAAACAATTAGTCCACACTACCACGCCCATTCCATCGACTTTAAGGGCCATTAAAGTCCATTTCTGCACTCCTGCTTTCACGAGGAGTAACTTCTAAATTAGATCTTTAATGGTCAACTTTCCAGTAGTGCAGATGTAGCGCTATGAAAGTTGATGTTCTTAGCCTCCTGGAATGCTCCACAATGCTCCATGATGACCAGTCTAGCCATGACTTTCAACTCTATTGCTCTCCAAGTGAACAGGAAAAGCCCTGGGAAATTTCATTTCCTTTATGGCCTGCAGATCTCAGAGAAGGCAGCACACCCAAGCAACGCACCTGACTGTGACTTCCGTGAGTTCAATTTCCACGAGCTCCATAAGTTCCCAGGGTTGCAGACAAGCACCAGCATGGAGCGTGCAGGAGGTCCTGAACTTCATTGCTGTGTGAGTAGAGCCGTGGTCACCAACCCGTCGATCGCGAGGCCTCGACCAGTCGATCACGAGGCGTTCGGGCAACCCCGCCCCCCATTTTCCCCCCACCCCCGAGAAGCCCCACTACCTACCTCTAGTGTAGTGCCGGCTTCCCGCGGGGTGGACGGAAGTCCTGCCTGAAGCCCGCGTCACTTCCGGGGATTCCGGAAGTGCGCGGGCTGCTCCCCCTCCCACAGCTCTGTTGCGTGCTGGGGGAAGGGGCATTGGCCCTAGAGTAGGAGTGCGGAGGCTTCCCTGCGCCGCCGGCGCCAGAAGGGTGAGTTGGGCGCAAGGGTTTCCCTGCGCCGCGGGAGCGGGAGTCGGCCCCGGGGTTTGGCCGCGCTGCGGGAGGGGAGGGAGTTGGCCTGGCCGGGCCGGGCCGGGCCAGGCGAGGGGGGTTTGACCCTGGGGCAGGTGCCCGCGGGGGTTGGCCATGCTGCAGGAGGGGGTTGGCCACGCTGCGCCGCGGGAGGGGGGTTTGGCCCCGGAGCAGGTGCCCGCGGGGGTTGGCCGTGCTGCGGGAGGGGAGGAGCCGGGCCACGCCGCGCCGCGGAAGGGGGGGTTTGGCCCCGGGGCAGGCTCCCACGGGGGTTTGGCCCCGCCATGGGAGGGGTGGGGGGGTGCCTCCGAGGCAGGCTCCTGTGCGGATTTGGGCCTGCTGCTGGAGGCGGGGGTTAGCCCCAGGGCAGGCACGCTCGGGGTTTCCCTGCGCCGGGGGGGGGAGAGAATCCTGGGAGGAGGCAGATGCAGGTGACTCTGCTGCCACTGGCACCCTGCCCCCTGTCCCCGCTCCCCAGACTCCACTCCCCTGTCCCCAGCTATAGAATTCTGTCCCCACTTCCGTCCCCACTCCCTGAACTCTGTCCCCACTCCCTTGTCCCCAGCTACAGAACTCTGTCCCCACTCCCCGAACTCTGTCCCCATTCCCCTGTCCCCAGCTACAGAACTCTGTCCCCATTCCTGTCCCCACTCCCCGAACTCTGTCCCCACTCCCCTGTCCCCATTCCCCGAACTTTGTCCCCACTGGCACCCTGGCCCCTGCTGCAGAACCCTGTCCTCTGCCCTCCCAGCACCCTGTTCCCTCTCCCCTGCCCCCAGCCGCAGAACTCTGTCCCCACAAAATGTACAATTATAAATGCTTCATTTTAAAGAGCATGAATAAAAAACAGACCATTTATTTCATAACTATAAACACGTGATTTTAATTTTATATATCGCATAATTTAAAAATAAAGTGTTTATCAGAGTGTGTAAGTAAGGGCTGGGGATAGCAAGTGATGGACAGGAGGAGAATAGAGAAGGCGGGGCTTCAAGAAAGGGGCGGGGCTTCAAGGAAGGGGCAGGGCGGTAGATCTTCGCCTGTTCTGAGATTTAAAAAGTGATCTTCGGTGTAAAAAGGTTGGAGACCACTGGAGTAGAGGAATCTGTTTTCACAGAACTACAAACCAGTGAAAGAAATGCAGATATCTATGCCAGACTGAAAGGGGCATGGAGGAGAGAAGATATGCCATGGATGCCCGGCAGTAGTTCATGAAAATAAAGAAGCTGAAGCAGTCATATCAAAAGGCAAGAGGCAAACGGATGGTCTGCAGCAGCATTACAAACATGCCACTTGTACAAGCACCTGCATGCAATCCTTTGGGGGCGACCCAGACCAGCTTCCATAGTCATTCAGTGGATTCCTCCCAAGACACTCAGGCAGCCTTAGGAAGGGGCATGGAGGACTACATGGCTAAGGAGGAAGAGGAGGGACAGAATGCCCACCTGGTGAGTGGGGCAACCAAGGTCATTGACAGCCAAGAACTTTTTATAACTTTGGAGACAGTCCCCTCCTCCCAGGATGTCTCAGTCGGGCACTGATCCCAGGGAGGGCACTTCTGATGAGTTCATACTTTTTATCTTGCTCAAAGTGGGTTAAGGCAGTTGGATGTGATCCGTGGCAGCCACCGTGCCTACACAGCAGAGGGCTTGGGGAAGGGAAGGGGAGGAAGGGTGGAACAGCTTGTTAACATGTCTGGAGACTGAGCAGGAATTCTCCCTGCACACCTCCATAAAGCTCTCAGAGGACTTCTTTAATCTTTCTCGCAAGGTTTCTGCGGAGGCCTGCCTTATTCTGTCCTTCACAGGAGGACACCTTTCCACACCTAGCCTGCAATAAGTGGTCTGGCATCACTGCAGCACAAAGCATGATGTGCTGCAGTCCACAGTTTTGGCCACATTCACTCAGTATCTTTTCCCTATGACTGTGTGATTCGGAGAAAACTGGCATCTCGTATGGTATCTGAATGAAACAGGGAAAGCTATTAGCTGAGGCCTCAGCAGTGAAGCTCCATTTGCTCATCCCCCAATGAAACACGGCATGAGACCTTGCCCTGCCACCATGCCTGAACCCTCTCCTTGCTGTGGCCTAGGCTGCCCATGTAAGGCTTCTTGAGCCATGGGAGCAAGGGGTAAGGCCGGGTCTCCAAGGATCACTACCGGCATTTCAACGTCTCCAGTTATAATTTTCCAGTGGGGGGAGGAGGGGCGGAAATAATTCCAGCTTGTAACTTGCTGAACAGGCAGAAGTTCCTAAAGATGTCCATGTCATGCACCTTTCCTGACTATCCCATGCTGATGTCAGTGAAATGGTCCTTGTGATCCACCAGCCCCTGCAGCATCATTGAGAAGAACCTCTTGCGGTTCATATACTCCTTTGCAAGGTGATTGGGTGCCAAAACAGGGAAGTGTGTTCCGTCTATCGCGCCACCACAGTTAGGAAACCCCAGTTTGGCAAAGCCCTCCACAGCTTGGCGAAGCCCTCCACTATGTCCTCCATGTTTCACAGAGTCACTACCCTCCATGGCAGAAAGATAGTGATTGTCTTGGCTATGAGGATTGCAACAGCGCCCACTGTATATTTCCGTACTATGAATTGATTCTCAAGTGACTGGTAGCTGTCTGGCAATGCAAGCTTCCACAGGGATATTGCCACTTGCTCCTCCACTGTCAGAGCAAGTCTCATTCAGGTATTCTTGTGCTCCAGGGTGGAGGAAAGCAATTCACAAAGTTCCATGAAAGCAGTCTTATGTATGCAAAAGTTTTGCAGCCACAGCTGATCAGTCTTTGCTTGTCTCACAGCAACCACAATCTGTGTTCCATTGTGTGCAGAGGATAAAATGCCAGTGGCATTTGCAATTCACTCATGTGCATCACAAAAAAAGTATGCTTCTGAGATTCTTCCTCATTCTGGCAGACCCTGGATATGTTCTGGACATACTCAAGCATTAGGTGCACCAAAGTTAACATGATAATCATAAAGCTTTGATGCTGAACAAGATCAACACTTCTACATCATCTGTATTATAAATATACAGCATATACTATGGTGTCTGTGTGGATAACCAACAAGAGAAAAAAGGGCACAAATACTGTTTGCCATTGCGGTGGTGGAGGGGGAGGGGAGGGAGGAATGAGTGCATTATGGACCACTGATGACATGTCATTCAGTTTTGGTCCCGGCCTGCCCTGGGAGCATAACCTAGAATGGAAAGGGGCACAAGCACTGAGGGATAACTGCCCACAGTTCATCGCTCTCAAAGTTGACAGTATCCATTCTACTGGGGAATCGGGTTGCCAGGTGTCCGGTATTGCACCAGACAGTCTGGTATTTGTGCGCTCGGGTAAAAAAAAAAAAAATCAGAAAATACTGGACATGTGCAATGTCTGGTATTTTCTGATTTTTCTGGCTGTGCACCGGACGGAAGCCTGGAGTGGGCAGGGGGAGCAGCTGGGAGTCCCAGCTGGGAGGCAGGGCCGCGATTGCTGCCGGGAGCCCTCAATTGGTTGAGTGTGAGGAGGAGGGGAAGCCTCCTCCTCGCTCGTGCGTCGACGGGAGCCTGCGCGGGACAGGCAGCAAGTGCCCAGGTCAGTCCCGCTCCCCGCCGGCCAATTTGCTCCCCCCTTCCCCCTTCCCGGCCGGTTCTCCCTCACTTCCCCTCCTGATCTTCCCCGGCCACCCCCCCTTCACCACTCCAGCTCTGCTTCTCGCCGGCCCGTTCCTCTTCCTTTTCTCCCCAGGCCAGTGACCCTGCACCTCTCCCCGGCCCCGTCAGCTCTGCTTCCTGCCCGCCTTCCTCCAGGCCAGCGCCGCAGCACACACCCTCCCCACCCCGGCAGCTCTGCTTCCCACTCTTCCTCACGGCCAGCGCTGCTGCACACCCCGCCCCTCTGCTTCCCGCTCTCCCTTCCTCCCGGCCACCTCGTGGCCCCGATCCCCAGCTGTGCTTCCGCCCCCTTACTCCCGGCCAGCTCCGCCCTCTTCCGGCCGGTCCCCTCCCCGATATCCCGTGGCCAGCCCGTTCCACCCGACCACCCCCCATGACCAGCCCTGCTTCCGTTGCCCCCATCTCCCCGGCCGGCCTCGTTGCCGCCCCATAGCTGTTTCCAGGCCCCCTTCCCGGCCAGCACCACTCCCTTCCTGGCTGGGCCCCCCCCACCAATGAAGCGTGTTCAGGGGTTGTTTTTTGTTTTTTGTTTTTAAATGATTACCTGGTAACCCCGAGCAGTGATCCAGGTTCTCGGAGGGGGTTGGTTTGTTTTTTCCTCAACAACTTTGCCCCCTCCCCTTTTTTTTCCTTCAACAAAATTTTTTCACGGTGGTCTTTTTGGGGAGGGGTGTTCGGTATTTTTCTTTCAACCATCTGGCAACCCTACTGGGGATGCGCTACTTCAAACTACATTAAATTTTTGCACACAGTGGAGACCTGTGCCTTTGACTTTACAAAATCAGGTGCTAAAAAGTTGATCCTAATTAATTCAACCTTCTCTCTCAGTGTAGACATGGCCCCCCTAACTGGCAAATGTTAAAGTGTGTTAAATGAGGTCCAGTATTTGATATAAAGAGATCTGAGCACCATGGCAAACACGCTAATAAAAGGTTAAAAGGATTTTTAATGAAGATACAGAAAAGTAATTAAAATGTTTGAAATGTAAAATATTAAGTAAAGCTTTCATTTTAAAAACATTTCTTGTACCCTTTCCCTTTAGCTGGATTATACCTGGCTCACTAAAATTCAGTCAGCAAAAAAAAAAAAACAATTTTAAAACACGGAGACTTCCAAGGATTAAAGCTCAACTTCAGAGCAGATGCAGGAAAAGGAAAGGGTTCTCATGCTGGGCTGCAGATTACCCACATCAACTACTAGACAACAGCAATTTTGCATGAGAGATAGCCCCACTCTCTCCTTCAATGTGTCCGCATGATGTATATAGTACTTTGTATTTTTAAATTATATAAAGAATTCTGGAGAGCTGAAGGTATCATTAATGGGATACAAGACCTTTAGGTTGCTGGTGTGAGTGAAAGCCCTGTTAATGGTGATCAAAATCCATTGTCATCTGATGGCTCTGAAACAAGTTGGTATTCTCATTCTAGTTCCCAATTGATGTGTGTCCATATCAAAGTATATACCACATTACCTACTGTGCTCCTATTTAAAACATTAAATTTGGCTTGACTTTCTTCTATCAGAATATGTTTAAAAAGGCAAAAAGCAACTCTATGAAAAGATAGAAATACACATTTTAGAGAATAGAGAGGTAGCCGTGGTAGATCTTGGTAAAACAAAAGGAAAAAAATTATGTAGCACTTTAAAGATTAACAAGATAGTTTATTAGATGATGAGCTTTCCTGGGGCAGACCCACTTCTTCAGATCATATTCTGAAAGTGAATTGGCATGACCATTTTAGAGACTCAAATAGAAGACTTGGCAAACAAGATGAGCCAGGTCATTTGAAAATAATATATTTTTTGACTTGCTAAATTGGTGTTTTTCTTAAAATGTGTTTTCAAAATGAAATTATGCTATAAACAGCACAGTTAAAACAAAAATATTAAGATTTCTTAATATTTTGTTGAGATAATAGCACTTAACACTGTCAATACTGTATTAATTCCTTACATGGTTATTTTATTTTTGATTTGCAGTTACATTTGAATCTACAATTTTTCAAAATATTAGTGTTTACTCTGAGCTATAATATAAAGTACTTCAAACTTGACTTTCTAGTGCCTGTTGTAAACGTATTGATATTTTGTTATTTATAAAGTTTCAACGATACTATCTGCTTGCAAAATACTTCAGTTTTATTGCATGATAAATCCATTACGGCTAAAGAACTTAAATCATATTTTTCAAGGTTATCTCTTATCAACACCATGCATCAGGCCAGCAACCTGTAGATTTCCTCAGACATTGCAGGTTTCAGTCAAACATGCTCATAGTATGAGACAAACACCAGCATTCATCAGAACTTCACCATGAACAAAACTGCAGCAAATTAGATAAACAATATAAATATATATCCGAAGTGTTACAGGTTACATCTTTAGCAATTCATCTTTATTTTTCAGTCATACTGTTAACTCATTTCTATTCCAAATACAAATAATTATTTGATATATGTGTGTATATATATTATGCAGAAACATTTTGCTTACTCAAAAATTCTGTCAAATGTATACAGCACTAAGGAAGCTATTATTAAAGAATGTCTACAGTTTCCTAGGAGATAGCGAAAAGCCCAAGCCTTTCCTCTTTTCAACTGGCATGAGCATACTGTCCTGATTACTAAATACAGAAAACATCATTAAACTGAAAATCTGTTTCCTTTAGAGATACTATTATTAAACTATACAAACCCACTTGACAAAATGAACTGGATGAATAGCTACAGCTTTATCATTATTTTCAGATATGTCTATATCCCTACCTTGGCACAAATATCATTTTTTGTGAACCACTTAAGAATTTCCATGTCCATTCCAAAACCTTGTAGTTCCCAAAATATACAATCTCTTGATCTGGATGTAGAAAGAGATCACTTTACTCAACAGATGAAGGAACTAAATCCTGATGTGCAAAAGATAGTGCAGACTTACTAAAGGAAGCAGAAGAAAAGCCTGAGCATTGTGTCACACCACACACACAAAATAGCAGTGTCAGTAGCCTGGCAACTGCAGCTCTTTCAGAGGTACCATTTTAACTAACTCTTTTTGTTTTGTTTCATGTACTCTGTGTATTTCATCTATTTGCTGTATTTCAAGATGGTACTACATTGTTATTTGCAAAACAGCAGCCTTTTCAAGGCCACTGAAAAGGCATGACTACCACAGTACAGCATTGTTTAATCAGGATATATGTATAATATAAACATACATAAATTAATCACTAGTGACCACAATCAATTCAGTTTTATATCCTCATGTTATGAATGATTTTGACTCATAAGGTATAATTTTGTTTATACTGATATATATAGTATTGTACGGGTACATGAATATGCTGTATCTTTATGATCCTCTTATACATTGGAATACTGACTATTCAAAGCCCCATTTTCTGAGTCTATAGAATGCATGAGGAATGTTAAATTTAGTTTAATCAACTAATTAATTAGTCGATGGATTTTCCGTCGATTAGTCGATAAGTGAGGGAGCCACAGTGGAGTTAGCTCCTGCCCTGAGAGCTAACTCTGCCTTTTAAATATATTAAAACCCTGCTGGTTCTTAATACATTTTAAAAGCAGAGGCATAGCATCTGGTACTGGGCACAAGATGGGAATCAGCTGATTCCCAGCTCCCACCCAGTCCCCGCTACCCCCTGTCTCCCCTGTATCCCGTGGAGAACCGGCTTTTAAGCCAGCTCCCCCAGCAACAGGCTCCTGCTCCCCACCCTTGCTGCCTCTGTTAGAGGCAGCAAGGGGGAGGGGAAGTGACTAGTTGAGAGACTAATTGTATAGTCGACTAGTCACTTACATCCCTAGAATTCATGTCTCCTTTTATTAACTCCCTTGTCACTGACTAATTATACAAACAAATTCATTATTCCCAACAAAAATACTAAATGAGAATTGTTGTTTTGACCTTATAGGAAATGTTTACTTTTAATAGTTTACATTTGACATACATAAAGAGATTCAAAATTAGACTTCTGAATCCAAACAGTTCCCTCTCATGTCAACAACATAAATTAAAAGATCTAGTTCATATTTGACACATATATAAGGATGATAGCTGCTTAGAGAGAGGGCCCTTGATACCCACTTCTGTGAAAAAATTAATAGGGAAGGAAAACATTCATAGTGAACCATGCAATTTCAGATGCATTATCTCTTGCAAGGGAGAAGTCTGATAGACAGAAGAGGTTGAGGGGTCTGGTTCTTTAACAACACGGATGTCCTAGAATCTAGGAAATCCATGGATCTCTGACAGGGAGGATTGATTTAAATCATGATTAAAATTACCATGCATGAAGCATTAATTAAAATAGTTGATTTTAATCTTGTTTTACGTTTTTCAGTAATTTTTTCATTGGTCAGTAACCATTTAAACATTGATTTGTAACTACCATATAGCCTATACATTAAAATTGGGGGACACGTTAAGCAATGCTATAAATTAGCTTACATTCAGTCAGATTCTGAAATTGTACATTTTATTATATTGGAATATGATGAATAATGCATGTCTCATTTACCAGATAATTAATTTGTGATTTTTTATTTCTGTCAAGTTCCTTTCTTTAGTTCAGTTAAAAATGCTAAATAACAGGTTTTTTTTATTAGTTAAACTGCATAAACAGGAAAATGATAATCAAAATATTTATCAAAACATTAACTGTATTTAAACCAAACCGATTTATTAAAACAAACAGGGCTGAGTGAATAAGTGATTTTTTGGATATCAGGCTGAATCAAAACCTTACAACACAAAGTCAAAATAATTAAAAAAAATTGCTGAGAGGAACTATTATGGAGTGGTTATTTTTTTAAGAAAAAAGTGAAAAGTCATTTTCCTCAGCAGAGACCATGAGCTGAATTTGATCCAAATATGTGAAATTTGGTGCCCTATGAAATGCATTTTCCTGCAAATTCACCCATTTACTAAAAAAATGCACCCATCTCTGTGAAGGAACTGAAGTTAGGGAACTGAACTGATAGTCACTGAACTAATCAAATAAACTGAAAAGAAGAAAATATTCTTTCTGCACTCACAGAAGGGACTATTGATGCCAAAAGTTGTTTGAACACTTCAGCAAACACCAGTTCCAGTTGCTTGGCTTGTGACTTCCACCAATTCAACAGTTTCACTTTCATTGAAATTTGTCAACAGAGACGCACTGCTTAATATTTTTATTTAACTGAAATTATTAATAGATTTGTAACAAGTGTAAGCCTTAACATAAATTGTCATGATTTCAAATTCAATTTTAAAATAGGTTTACTATTTAAATGAAATCTAATTTAATATCAAATTTTTAAATCATTTTATTTATTATTTGTTTTAGCACAGTGCCTAGGATCCCCAGTCATGGACCAGATTCCCACTGTGCTAAGTACATCAGTAGAAATACCAAATGAAATTTTATCCATATTGGTATCTGGGTAACAAGCAAACAACCAGCTATGCCACACGCTTCCACTCTCCCCCAGCCTCAGAGGAAGTAAGCCTCACAGTTAGGGTTGTCAACCCTCCAGGACTGAAGCTGATTTTGGGAGACTCCAGGTCAATCTCCCAGTGACTATTGAAAGCAATCCTGGAGATTAACAGGATATTTAAAGAAAATGACATTAAGTCATGCTGAAAAAAAATCTCCTGGAATAGCTTCAGTTAAGAGTTAGCAACCCTAAATAACAGTGCAACTAGTACACTACCTCTTTTCCAAAGGGACTGAAGACTACAAAGCAAAACTAAGTCCCAACTGATCTTTTTATGTTAAACATAATGATTCCACAGGGAATAATGCAGGGTACCAGGAAAGAACACTGAAATAGTCAAGACATGTGTATCATCTGAAAGCCAATAAACAAATTCAACTGCTTAATTCAGGGGTTGGCAACCTTTCAGAAGTGCTGTGCCAAGATTTAACTTATTCACTTCTATTTACAGATATGCATGCCAGGGGAAAGCTGGGGCTAGGGCCAGCTGGGTACGGTGACCATATTTTCTGAACCAGCTGCAACTAGGGAGAACAGTTTAAATTTAAATTGTTAAAAAGACTAAGTGTTTTAACTTTTGCATATTAGTTTATCAAACTCCATTTTAAATAAAGTAAAATACCAAATGCATGTCCAACACAAAAGGTTTCAATGTTTTCTTTATTTACGGCAGAGGTAGGCAACCTTTTTTGGGTCGGAGGCCACTGACTCAGAGAAAAATCAGTTGGGGCCACACAAGTGAAAAGAAAAAAAACTCTACCAAATACCACTAACCTTCATTGATGTGGCCCCCAGCTGAGACACCTCATTCTTCTGGAGTACCAGCCCCATGGGGTGAGGGGAAGAGTCAGAGATGACTGAAGTTCAGGGATTCCCACAGGCCAGATTTACTTTTCTGGGGTTCTGGAGTTAGTGGATTTTGTGGACCTCCTTAGACTTTGGGGTAGAGATAAAAATGAGGGGTTCAATGTGCAGAACAGGGCAGCTAGTGAGTTGGATAGAGATGCGGAATCTGGGCAGGAGTTGGGGTGCAGGAGGGGATGAGGAGGGCAGGGTCTGGAAGAGAGTTTGGCAGCAGGACAGAGTGTGTGGTAGGGGTACGAGATGGAGTTTGGGGGCAAGAGGGGGTGGAGGGAGTAACGCAGAAAAGTTGAGAGGGTGAGAATGCAGCCAAATAGTTAGTTGGGGGGGGAGGCAAAGAAATAGGGAGTAAAGGAAAGCGCAACTTCTGCAAAGTAAAATTGTATTCCCCTCCCTTACATCTTCCCTCTGCTCCCGCTTTGCTCCTCTCAGCTCCACGATCCTAACCCCTCTGCCTGATCCCCTGCATCGCTCTATCCCCCCTCAGAGAAACCCTTGCACCCCTACCATCCTGCTCCCGCATCCTCTTCCTCTCCTACCCCCACAACCCTGTGCCCCCAGCATGCACACCAGCAGGGCAGCAGGTTCAAATCTGCCTTGGTGGTGGTTACAAGTGGGGGCTCGTCTGGGATCTCAACTGGGTCTCGGAAGCTCGGGGACGCGCTTCCTCACCTAGGGGAAGTATGTAACCCACACACCTAGTGTGGTTACTGAGTACTGCAAGTGGCACCTAGACCACTGCAACAGTTAAGATCAAGAGACCTCTACAGCATGGGTTGGGAGCCAGCTGGCTTTTAGCTCAGAGGGTAGAGGCTCCTAGAGTCAGCTCCCGAGGTCCCAGGTTCAAATCCGCCTTGGTGGTGGTTACACTAGGACTCGCAGCCCCCCAGGAGCAGCACTGGAGTGAGGAGACAAGTGCGGAGGGGGACAGAATTACTGTCCTGCCCAGCCCTTTGCCGGGGCTCACCCTTCACCTGCAGGCTGATGGGCTGGAGGAGGCATAGCCAGGGGCTGCTTGGGGCTGGTTCCAGCCCAGCCAGGTGCAGGGGGGAACTGGGCAAGGGGTCACACACACACACACACACACACCCACCCCACAGGGAGCAACATGGCACAGCCCGAGCCCCAGCACTCCACGGAGGTGGCAGCAGCTTGTGACTGGACGCACAGCCCTGAATCTGCAGAGCAGCTCCACCCCCTCCTGGAGCAGAGTCTGTAGTGTGGGGGATGTTAACCACTTAGCTCCTGGGAGCCGCACACCCAGGCTGGACAGGGGCAGCTCCCGGTACACAGAGCCCAGTTTGGGGTCATGCCGCCTGCTGGACTGCCTCACCCCCTCCGCCACGCTCACATCTCCACTTGCCCCCTACTTGCCCTTCCAGTAGGAAGCCAGAGCTAGTCCTATAGCTGTGCGGCAACTGCAACACTCCAGCCAGGGAAGCTGAGCTCCTGCTGCACTTGCCACTCAAAATCAGCTCATGTGCCCCTTATGGCATACGTCTCATACCTTTGATATGGTTACACAATTATTCAATTAATAGCTAACAACTAACATCCCTATTTCAAAGCATGGAAACTATTTTAAATACTTATGGAGATGCAGTTGAGTCCAGCTTTCAATTATAAAACAGATTGTAAGTACTTCCTCCCATATCTCCAAAAAACCAAACCCCTTCGTATTTCACATGGAAAGCTTCATATCAGATTTGTTTTCATTTTTTATCCCAAACTTTCCCAAAAAGAGAGCTTTGGAGCTGTGTTTCAAAAATTTCCATGACATTCAACTTGAAATAGAAATGAAGACTAAGGAACCATTTTTTAAAGGAAGGTAAGGGAAGAAAATAAGTCAATTATGAGGACTTATCTAACTAAAGATGAAGAAGTCTATGAGAAGCATAGTGTGTTCAACAAAAAAAATAAAAATAAAACACACAATGTATACCTCACACAAAAAAATACCACTTACATACCACTCATTTTCAAGTGATTATTCATGGTTCTTCTGAGAAGATGGCAGAATGAGATATCTCTCTCACACACAGATGCGAGTGCGCGCTCTCACACACACACACACACACACACACACTTCTGTCTTGTGCATACATGCAGTTCTGCATTCTGTAAGTACAATTTGACATTAGCCAACCTTAAAGTATTGGATGCATCACACCAACAAACAGAAGTGAACTGATGAAAGGAAGGAGCCATTGTTCCAGCATAGATCTGTTTGGATGTATTGTAGCTGATCCTTCTAGAATTTGGCCAATAGGCTCAAAGGAAGGCAAATTACTGTCACTTCACCAGCATTCCCACCAAATCCTGTATGCAAATTGACAGAACCTTTATTGGATGAGGAACTGACATAGACATTGTGATGGACCGGGCCGGGTCTGAGCACAGCTGAGGGCGTCCGCTCAGGGTGAATTGCTCAAACTCGGGGCTCCTTACAGCCCCAGACTGGAGACCTTCTCAAATAGGCCACAAACCAGTCACACCGAGCACTTCAGCTACCAATCTGGCCAGCCAGAAACCTCACAAGCAAAACCACTCAAACCCTAGCTCTTCCTGTGCCCCAATCAGCCCTGGGCCTAACACACAGGTGAGGAGTTTTAGAACCCAATCTCACCCACCCTGAATGGGTTCCTCCAGTCCCAAGAAACCAGCCACAGTTACCAGGTCAATTTACACTCTGGAGCTTACCCACAAGACCACGCTGAGCCAATCCTTTAGAATCTAAAATCTAAAGGTTTATTATTAAAAGAAAGAAAAGCATGAGAGTAAGGAGAATACACTACATGCATCGAATCACCCAGTTCTTGATGCAGGCTCTTAGCAGAGATGTTATAAACTGCTATCTTAAAAGTCTCTGGTGTACATCCTATGTCAGGATGGGTCCACAGTTCTTTCTGGCTTGTTGTTCCCTGCAAGGCTGCATCTGGGATCTGGAGCAAAACTGAAGACCAAGATGGAGGTTGCCACATGGCACTTATATACTTCCCCTGGCATCTTCCTGGCCAGAAAAGGTCACTGCAGGTCACATGGTCCAATGACCTATCCCTGTGTCCCATACTGGCAGCAGGTATCAGTCACACTCCTGAGGTGTGTATTGGCACCTTGAAATCCATTGTCTCCTTGCTAATTAGCATAGCCATTGGCTGAGCATTCCTTGCCCGTTGCTCAGCCACAGACAGAATTTTCCAGCATCCACACAGAGTACATGTTTATAACTTCACATACAGATATTATGTACAACTAGCCAATTAGCCTGTCATAAGACGGGATTTTCAGGTCTCTCCTCCACGTCGGTCTTCTCTCCTGAGCCTCCAGTCTCTCTCTCTCTCTCTTCCTCTTACTGCCTCCCCCTCTCTCTCTCAGCTCTCCTCCCCCTCCTGCCTCTCACTCAGGGGACCGCGGAGCCCAAATGGCCTTTTGGGCTCCTCACTCCCCGGGCTGCATGGTGGGCGCGGAGCCCAAACAGTCGCTTGTGCCACTTGCTCCCACATGGTGGCCTGGCTGAGCGGCACAGAAGTCAGCCGAGCACCACGGCGGGAGGCGAAGGGGGGCCGGGCGGTGACATTCACGGCCAGGGGGCAGGGTCTGGAGCCGCTGTCACACTGCACATCACCACCCCGCCCCCCCCCTTCCCTTCCCGCCGTGGTGCTCAGCTGACTTCTGCGCCGCTCAGCCGGGTCGCCACGGGGGAGCAAGCGACCGTTTGGGCCCCACACTCCCCATGCAGCACGGGCCTCCCAGAGGGAACAGCCAGCATTTCAGTGTTACAGACTCTCAGACATTGGGCTACTATATATATGACTAGCCAATTAGCCCGTCATAAGATGGGATTTTCAGGTCTCTCCTCCACGGCGGTCTTCTCTCCTGAGCCTCCAGTCTCTCGCTCTGTCCGTCTCTCTCTCTCTCTCTCTCTCTCCTCCTCCTACTGCCTCCCCCCCTTTCTCTCTCAGCTCTCCTCCGCCTCCTGCCTCTCTCTCTATCTCTCTCTTTTCTCTTCTCCTCCCCATCCTGCCTCTCACTCGGGAGACCGCGGATCCCAAACGGCTGTTTGGGCTCCACATTCCGCATGCTGCATGGGGAGCGCGGAGCCCAAACGGTCGCTTGTGCCACTTGCTTCCATGCGGCGGCCTGGCTGAGTGGCGCAGAAGTCAGCCGAGCGCCACGGCGGGAGGCGAAGGGGGGCAGGGCAGTGACGTTCACAAACAGGGGGCGGGGCCTGGAGCCTCTGTCACGCCGCATGTCACCGCCCCACCCCCCCTTCCCTTCCCGCCATGGCGCTCGGCTGACTTCTGCACTGCTTAGGGAGTAAGCGGAGCAAGCGGCCGTTTGGGCCCCGCACTCCCCATGCAGCACGGGCCACCCAGAGGGAACAGCCAGCATTTCAGCGTTACAGACTCACAGACATTGGGCTACTATATATATATATATATATATGATGATTACATGAATAGCATCAGTAGAACAGAAGCTTTCATGTGACACCTCACATGGCCCCCTTTGTATACACTTTGGGGCAAATACCCCCCTCCCACGGATGCAGCAGTGATCTGGCTGCTCCCCTTAAAATCCAGTAACATGACAGATGTAACATTAATATGAATCAATCTCCAATGTCCTTTGCCCATGGCTAAAAGGCAAATCCACCATCTAGGCCAGCTGTTAAAATAGATGGAATCAGAAGGAGTTCTCACCAGGGGAATAGTGGGAAGCTTTATTTAAATACATCATACAGAAAGAAGTGTGCAGTTTTTAGCAAAATAGAGCAAGCTGTGCTCCCCAGCTGCTCTCCCTTACTTTAGTCCCTTCCTATCATAAACGAATGTGGACTCTAATTGAGAATATTGACAGAAAACAGTTATGTCATGTTTATTAGTTAACAACGCCTTGGTAACCTCGACTAAGTAGAGAAAGTTAGAAACCTAGCAATAGATGGCAAAATCAGGTACTTTAAATGATGGCTTTTTTAAAATATTTTATATTTCCCCTTTACAGATAACATTAATGATAACTATCTCATTAGGCACATACCAATCAAAAGGGGCAAAAGCTCTGTTATGTATCTGGTGGCAAACAAGTCTCATGAATGTCCAGTTCTGGATATGGAGCATCAAATTTCTAGCCCTAGTGGTAACAAAAATGGCCTTCTGAATGTCAATTGATCCAATGCAGACTTAATGAACCTGTATACCCACTGCCTTGAAAAACAGCCCAAAGCCTTGCAAAGCTTTTCTGGCCCACTAATACATTTTTCATTTATAATGACAGTGACAATAAAGAATAATTGCACAGATTTGGTGCCTGTGCTGCTCTAAAATAAGTGTTTAATGCCCCATACTTCTCAATTAGATTTCAATTCTGTAAACTAATGACAACAGTTAAAATGTTAAGTATAGTTCATCTACTTTATTGCTGGCCATTTTATTAGAACTATCCAGCTAATATGCTTATCTAGTGTGATCAGTCACTGAAGATAGACCGGAAAAACTTACTAAATTTCCCATGCATGATCCAAGTTCCCAAACTGCCCATAATTTTGAAGAAGCAGGGAACCAATGAAAATGAGCAAAAGAAAAAAGTCGAGATTTCATTATGCTAGATAGCAGAATTAGGAATTTCAGCCTAAACAATAGTCTTCTGGATAATCAGAAGACTTTGCTTACAGCTAGCTATATGCTTTTACAAAGGCAGCTTTCATGGAATGATAAATTTTAATTTCCAACTTGCCAACAAAATCTCAAAAATCAAAGTGTGAGTGCCTGCCATCTCTATGTCAATTGGTGCAAGAAGCTTCAAAATTTCAAAGCTTTTTCAAAGGAACAAAGAGGTGTTCAAACATGTTTGCAGACCCATCTTAAGTAGACTCTCATAAATAATAATATGCACATGCATAATCACCACCAGGCAGATCTGAACCTAGGACCTCTGGAGCTGAATATAGGAGCATCTACTCTCTGAGCTAAAAGCCAGCTGGCTGCCAGCACATCCTGTAGAGGTCTCTTGGTCTTAACTGTTGCTGTGGTCTAGGTACCACTCGCATTGCTCAGTAACCACACTAGGTGTGGGTTACACATGCACACACACACACAGAGACTAAGAAGCTCAAGAATACATTGAGTTACAGTGTTTCAATGCAACGTCAATCATGAGAATTTACTAAATTTCTATAAATGCCTGTAAGATTTATAGAGCTGGTGGTTGCTTCAAAGATAAAAACAGACTTCAAGAAATAGGTGTGTCCAGTCCCATTTTTCATTGATAGTTTGCAGACTTCTACCCATATTTTGTGAATTACTGCATAAATATGTAATTGTGTGTATTTACAATGGATCGAAGTATGAAAACCTATGCCTGATCCTCAAGCTCCTGGCATACTGACTTTGCATTACTGGAAAGGTTGCATACTTCTGGTTTAAAGCTACATTTGAGTTGGAAGTTGAGCCCCAGCAGTCCGGACTGCTCTGGCCCCGCTACCGGGGCTGCCGCACGTCTAGCCCCGGCCCCACTATCAGGGCTGCCGTGATTTCTGCGTCTGTGGCTCCGACCCCACTGCCACAACTGCCACGTCCCCAGCCCTGCTACCTGTGCTGCAACAGCCCCTGCTGCACTACTGGGGCTCTGGCGCTGGTTCCAGCCCCGCTCGGTTCCGAGACACCAGCCCTCCTGTCAATGAGGCTCCCAGCCAGGACTCCCAGATCTTGTTGGATGAGGGAGTCCCGGTTTTGGTAGGTCCAACCTGTACTTCACAATGGGGATGAGAACCTGTCTGTATGTCATGTCCCAATAACATTGGCTTCTGTGGTATCTCTATTGATTTCAAAGGGTGAGCCCAGGAACTCAGAAGTTCCATTTTGGAAAAATGCAAAGCCCCTTGTGACATCCTGGAAATCATTAGCACAGGAGGAATTAAAGAGACACATACAAAATAAACCACAAGAACATAATGCTATCTTATAAAGATAACACTCCAGCTTAGAATGTCTTCCACTCCTCTACCCCTAGCTTGAAGTCTTTTACGAAATCACTTAGATATTTTTATTTTTTCAGTCAAAATTAATGCCCCAAGTATTAGGAAGTGCCAGAACTAAAGATGCCCATGAAACTTTAATTCAGTATTTTTACACATATGCTCATGGTATGGTCTTCGATTACATGATCACTTATTTTTTCCACCAGACTTAGCTACCAAAATGTTGAGTCCTTGCTGCAAAGCAGAGAAGAGTTAGTAGAGCTTCCCAATTAAATGGTTATAAGAATTTTATAACATAGGCAGAGAATGTATTTTTTCCTAAGCTTCTCAGAAATGGCTGAAACATAAAAAGAAGATACCAACATGGAAAATTTCAGCCTAAACGGTTAATGTTTGGCAAACTTATAAGCTACTGAAAAAGGGTCTAACAACAAAAAGTGTTTGATGACCTTAGCTACAGGCAACTCTACCAGTGCTATCTATTAGATTTTTTCATCCCTAGATTACAAGATTTTATTCTTTTCCTTCTTCAAATTCTTTCTTCTAGAACTGCATTAAGATGGACATGCAAATACTAATACCAGTGCTCCAGAATGCTAATATTCTTAACAGCACATAGCAAGACGCTGAATTATACAAGTAGTTATCTCAACCTGAGACAATACGTAGTGCAGGTTTCAAACCAACATCTTTTAAGAGCTGGCTGGTCATGTGATACTAGAATTAATAGATTTCAATGTTAAATACAATTAAAGTGACAGCTGAAAGATATTAAATACTTCCAATTAATTAGTTTTCCAGATTAGCTATTGCTATAGTTATCACAGCAACTGTGGAGGACAAGAGAGAGAGACAGGTAGTAAGAATGTTAAAATGTGACGATTTGGCTAATAGCAAAATCAATAAACTTTGTATCAAATATACAATTAATCGATAAGCGCCTCTGCAGAGCCGCAGCAGGGGTAGCTCCCGAGGAGTCGAATTGAGCCAGGACTGTGCAGTCCTGGCTTCAGAGCCTCCCACACTGCAGCTCTGCATTTTAAATGTAGTAAGAACCACTGGGCTCTTACTACATTTAAAATACAGAGGGGCAGTGATCAGCACAAGCCGGGACTGCTTGGTCCTGACTCACACTGAGTCCATGTCCATGGCGAGCCCTGGCTGCTGCGAAAAGGGGTTGCTTGGCAGCAACAGCCCCTGTCCACAAGGGGGCCCAGCTCCCCACTGGGACCCTTGCAGACAGGGGCTGCTTCACAGCAGTGTCCCCTAATCCCCCACCCCCCGCCTCTAATAGGGGCAACAGGGGGAGGAGCAGACAGCACCCCAGAGACAGCTCTTTAAAGCTTTTAAGCCAGCTCCCCCCTGCACTGGCTCCTGTCCCCACCTTGCTGCCTCTCACAGAGGCAGCAGGGGGTTGCCACAGAGAGCACCAGGCCAGCAGGACTGCTTGAGTCACTGCTCACCCCATGCTCCCCTGCAGCACTTCTGCTTTTGAAATGTTCAAGAGTCCTGGAGGGCTCTTGTACATTTCAAAAGCAGAAGCGCTGGCAGTGGAAACCAGCACGAGTGGGGACTGAAGCAGTCCCCGTTCGCGCCATTTCCTGCTGTGCCTCTGTTTCCCCTGCCCTCCCCCCCCCCGGAGATAGTGCTGGGGGGAACCCTGGCTTTATTGTTTTCCCCCACTTGCTGCCTCTCTCTGATAGAGGCAGTGAGGCGGGGGGGGAGCAACTAGTTAAGTCGACTCTCCGATAAGTATTTGCTTATCAGATAGTCAACTAGTCACTTACATCCCTCGTAGGTAGCTGTAAAGGGTCATGGTCAGCAGGGGAGGAAGGCATCGCTGACACCCCAGAGTGCCCACCAGTCTTTAAGGCATGTTTCGGCCTGGCCATTGCCCGAGCGACAGTTCCTACGGCCCAGCCCAGGGTCAAGGCACCAGGCAATGGGGGAACACAAATAGTTCAAGGGTCACAGTCTAAGGTGCAGCCCTGGGTCAGGGTGCTAGGCAATGGGGGTTCAGTAGTTTAAAGCTCCAACCGGGTTCCAGCCGAGCAAGGGTCAGGTCTCCTCATCTTGGAGAGCCGACAAGCACAGGGGGTTTGGCCCCACAGGGGGAACCTGCCACCCAAAGGTAGGGGTGGCAGGAGGGGACGCAGGCCCATCCACTCCACTGTGTCCCGGCCCAGGGCCCTGATAGTGGCGGTCTTGCAGACACTAGGTCGGCGGGGATCCAGGCCGTTACATGCCAAGTAGGTTGAGGGTCAGCGGGAGTCCAGGTCATAATGCGCTGCCCACCTGACCTCCATCTCCTCAGCCGCTCCGAGATCGACTATCCTTGGGCCACTTCCCAGTCCCCCCGAGGGCCTACCACACTCTGGCACTGCTCCATGGGGTCCGCGGGCGACGAACAGGCTGGCAAAGTGTCCATGGGCTCCGGCTCAGGCAGGGATCCAGATGCACTGAACCAGTCGTCTGTGCCTGGCAAGGGTCCTGGAGGGTTCAGCGTGGGTTCAGGCGGTGGCCAGGGTCTCCGCAGCCCGGGCCAGAGCTCCGGGGTTGGCAGGGGTCCTGGCAGCCCAACCCAGTCCTCCGGTCGGGGGTACCACAGCTGAGCCCTTTGCTGTGGGAGCTGGGACCAGGCATCTGCTCGGGTCAGCTCTGACTGACCTTGCAGCTCTTATAGTCCCGCCCTCTGGCTTCCTGGTCCCAAAGAACCAGCTACAGATCCCTTATCAATTTATACTTTAGATCTTACCCACAATATCACACTGGGCCAATCCTTTAGAATCTAAAATCTAAAGGTTTATCGATAAAAGAAAGAAAAGGTTGAGAATAAGGCTGTTAAGGAGAATACATTACATTCACCAATCACCAAGTTCTTGATGCAGGCTCATAGCAGAGATGTTACAAGCTGCTAGCTTAGAAATCTCTGGTGTATATCCTATGTCAGAATGGGTCATCAATCCTTCCTGGCTCTCTGTCTCTAGCGAGGCTGCATCTGGGATCAGTAGCATGATTGAAGACAAGTTGGAGACAGCCTCATGGCATTTTATATTCATTCCTGGTGTCTCCCAAGCTGGAACTGGTCACATGATGGCACATTTCACATGCCAGCAGCCATGAGGTATTGGCTGGTCTTTACGTTTCCAGACGCATTCCTCAGGTATGTATTGGCCTCTCTGAGAGCCATTGTCCCCAAAGCCATGCTAGTTAGCATAGTCATTCATTTGACATTCCTTCCTTACAGCAGGCAGTCCAGGCCATTGCTCTGTTTCAGACCGAGAACATTCACAGTACAAGCACAGATTCCATATTTATAACTCCACATACTAACATCACACAAGTATATTAGTAGCATACGTAGAATCAGTAGAACATAAGCTTTCATTTGACACCTCACATGGCCCCCTTTGTATAGACTTTGGGGCAAACACACACCACCCCCCGCTCATTCTGTCTGCTCATTATAAAATCCAATAACATTACAGGAGCTAACGCTGCTGCAGCTCTGCCTTTTAAATGCATTAAGAGCCATCATGCTCTTAATACATTTAAAAAGCAGAGGTGCAGCTGGGGGGACCGGGCATGAGCCAGGACAGCTGATTCCCAGCTCACGCCAGGTCCCAGCTACACCTCTTCCTCTGCTGCTCTCCCAGATGGTGCTGGGAGGAACCGGCTTTTAAGCCGGCTCCCCCCAGCACCGGCTCCTACTCCACCCCACTGCCTCTCTCTGATAGAGAAGAGACAGCAGGACACGGGGAGTGATTCATTGAGTCACTACTTGACCATGCAATAAGCATAGGCTTATCGGGTAGTTGAACTAGTCACTTACATCCCTACAGTGCATCATTATTTGTCTGAGATATGTCTACCATTTATGTCATGCCTGCTTACCTCATGTGTGGCTGCTAGAGTATGAGGCAGTATCAAAAGCAACTGTGTGTTGGAAAAGATACAGTAGACATAAATGAGAACAAAGATTAAAATCTTCCAGCAGTGAGCACATAATCCACACTTAACAAATCACACATATAGTTAATTAATAAAGAACTACTGAAAAAAAGGGAAGCCAGCAATTCCTGGTGCAAGATGATCTAATGGCTGAGAAATATACCTTTAAAAGAAAAATATGAAAGAGACACCAAGTAATTACAGTAAAAGACGGCATAACATATTGAAAGAAATATGCCTTTCATTATTTTCCTGTCTTAAACCTATGAAAAACAGTAATTGATCAAGCTTGCCTGGAGCATATTCTAAGCAAACAGATTTATTTTTTTCCAATACTCTTGCAAAGGTTGCCATAGCAACATTCTTCTTATTTTGAAATAATGTCACTTGCTCCATAAAATCCTATACAGATGTCCACCATGCAACTTGGAGAAGACCCTGAGTAAAGTTCTGTGCTCTATTTATTAAATATTGTCTTATTCAAATTTTCCACAATCTAGTCTATTCTTTACTACAGTTAATCCACTAGAACCCATAGCTACTATATTTATTCCCTCTAAAAGACTAAAATGTAATATTTAATATTTGAAAAATTACCACATATTGAAGTATGCAACCAAAAAATAAAAATGCAGCTATATAGTGACTGAAGCTCCAAGAATGAAAAATGCTGTTCTGCTAATTAATCATATTATATTATACTGAAATCTTCAAAATAGGACACTATATACTTATCCTAAGTTTAAGACCATCTGAATAAAATATTTACTGATCCATTCACAGTACTGCAGTGCAAATAATACTAATAGTATATGCAACACAGAGAAACAGCAGTGCAATAAAGAAAAATGTAAGGCAGTACAATAAAAATTGGTAATTTTAAAGATTTCTTACTCTTTTGTGTTCTTCATACCAATCATCTTCATCAAACCAGTGAGAAATATAATTCATCCAAGCCATGATACATAATTTGTTGGAAATTCAAAACAATTGTAAGACTATTTCTCAGCCTCTGAACACATGTAAGGACAATGTGGGTTCTGTGCTAAAATTTACCCAAACTAAACCAAGCTACACAGAGATCAGTTCTGAGCTCAGTGAAATAATTCCATACAATAATAAGCTGTAAATTCATGAATATTCCATGTAAAAAATTTTAATGAGAATATGATCAATTTAAGAAATTCTCAATCAGGACATAGAAATCAATAAAATCATTAGTGTCAGAAGTCAATATTTTAAAATTAAAGCTGATTAATCATTCAAACTGTATTAAAAGCACTGCTGAACTGTGAAAAACAACTGTGTTAGAATGCTTAATGCTTCTTATATATTTTCCAAAACAGATTTTCTATTTTCAGCTTTAGACTATACCAAATGTTCGTAAAAGGTACTGCTTCCAGAACACAAAACCTAAATGTTTTGTTAAAATGTAAAGTATCTTTAGATGTATGTGGCTAGATAAATTAGGCAATATCAATTTCAATATCTGAGTTTCAGTTTTGTTGAGAGTGGTCTAGAATGGCACAAATATACCATGTGGTAATGGTCACAATTCCTACATACAGATTGCCTAACAATTTGTATCAGAAAAAGAAAACTGTTTTGAAGACTTCTAAAGCATCCACAGTTTACAACAGGGATCTCTAGATTCATCAGGACTGACCAGGAGCTCAAAGCACACCATATCTTTACAGGATTATGCAGTATTTGTTTCTTTTCCCTCACTCTTATCCCCTTTGGAATCAAGCAGATTTAAAGAGATAGTTTCATCTATGTGCTATTCTCTACTTTGACTGTTACCCTCTGGGCCATGATGTACACCTCTCAGTTCCATATTCTCCCCACAACACCACAGGAGATGGATAAAGAAAAAGTAAAAAATGCTCCATTCCATCTGCATCAGAATCCAGTACTCCAACACCACCCTAAGTTAGCTGCACCTATTAGGGACAATCATCCTGATTTTTCAGGGGACAACAGCAAAGAACAGCACAATATTATCAGACCTAAAAAATCTGGAAACCTACAATATCTGCATCTTCAAATATGTGGGAGCCAATTATTCTACACAATCCCAAATTTACACTGTGTTCAGAATACTTTCCTCCAAACCACCACATTGGGGAAAAAACCCAAAAGCTGGACATCTGAAGCAAATTGTTTGATCAGTAAAATCATTAAAGAGAAGAGGAAAAGAGAACAACAATCTGAAAATCCACTGAATGCATTGTCAGCTGTCAACAAAACCAGCATAATTCATAATATCAGCAGACAGGATAGTGGGCTAGATGGATCTTTGGTCTGACCCAGTATGGCAGTTCTTATGTTTTTATAATCTCATTCTGGATGAAGCACCCAGGCTTGCTTGCATCACTGGTGCATAATTTAATGCCAACCTCCCGTCCTACCGTAGTCCCCACAGGATACTCATATGAATATCAAACCAAGAAAGGCCCAAAAACACACCTAAGGTGGGAAAAAAAAGCAACAATCATTTTGCTTTCCAACTTCAGAAGCAAGAAGATATTCCAACGCAGAGGCAAAACATTCAAGTGTATGTGTAGCACTTCTCAGGTTTTGATACCTCAATACCACCTGCCCTGGAAAATGCCTTGTCTGTGCTCAACTCCACTGGCAACACAAGCACTCTCTCCTCTAAGCCTAACTAAGCAAGCACTGTTATTCCTCTCTCCTAGTTAGTAATAGACTCACCCCAGTCCCCAAGTGTCTCCCAGTATTGTCCAGCCTCTGTTCTAAAAGAGACACTGGCAGCAGTCAATATGGCAACTTTTAAATTAGCCACACACCGTGGCTGACCAGTTTCACCTCAGATCACAACTCCCCATGACACACTCCATTTACAGAGCAAATAAGTAAACGTTCTTAACAAAGAACGGGGATTCCAGTGATAGGAAGTAAAAGTATTGGTAACAAATGGTTACATAGGAAATAAAATCAGAAGATGCATTATAGAACCTAGAATGATTTAGGGAGATACTTGCACATCTTAAAAAGAATGCTCACCCAAAGTCCTTCCAGAGTGCTCAGCCGGGCTTGGCTGTGATCTTCCTTTCATGAAACAAGTCACATTTTCAGCTTGCCTCTTCGGTGAAAGATCTAGTTTGTCTATTTGCACCCCAGATGTATCAGAACAATCCACTGAGCTCATTCATAACCAGGACCCTCCCCCCAGGGCCGGCTCTACTGAGCGCGGGGATCGACGCCGGGGGCGGGGCCGCACATGCGTCGCGCGCCGGAGGCACGACGCGTGCGTCCCGGACGTGACAGCGCATTCGCATGGGCCATGCGCCCGGGACGTCACGACGCATGCGCCGTGCGCCCGGGGGGCCCGCGCAAGCGTCGTACTCCCGGCGCACGGCGCATGCGTCGCCTCTCTGGGCGCGGGGCCCCCCGCCGGGGAGGCTCAGTTTGCAAACAGGCGTCTCTCAGGAGGCGTGCCGTCGTACACAATGAGCACACAAAGCAATGAGTATACACTAGTCCAGCGGCTTTCAGCCACCAGGGCTAGTAATGAGGGTGCTACAGGGCCAGGCCTTCCACTGTAGGGCACCGGGAACGGGGCTAATATTGGTGATTGGGAGCTGGCACTGGGAGGGGGCCCTGGGGCAGGTGGGGTGCAGTGGGGCTCTGGAAACAGAAGGCAGGCACTGGGGAGTGTGGTGGGGGGGCTCTAAGGGGCAGGGGCTGGCACTGAGGCTTTTGGCATGAGGGGCTGGCACTGGGGGCATTGAGGGCGGAAGGCTGGCAAGGGGTTGGGTGCAGGGGACCTGGGGTCAGCGGCTGGTGCTGGGGAGTAGTGAAGGGTGGGGGGTTCTAGGGGTTAGAGCTGGCACTGGGGGGCTCTGAGTGTTGGGGCTTTTTATACCGCAGACTAGCAAACCCATTCACAAAGTTTTGGCAGACTGGTAACATTTTATTTGCATATTTGAGTATTCATTATTTGCATAATGAATATCCAACATTCAGATAAACTGTTACCAGTCCACCAAAAGTTTGTGAATGAGTTTGCCAGTCCATGGTATAAAAAAGGTTGGGAACCACTGCCCTAGCCCATGCCTCAAAGGAACCTGTCCAAGACATGTCATCTGGTTACCGGCCTTAAGAGCATAATGTTTAGTATGGGCCCAGCTCCTTAAATATTTCACAATGATTAGAATGACCAGTGGGTTACTGGCTCCTTGACCTAGGTCTTTATGAGTTATCCCAAGTAATAAGTTGAGCCCCAGGTCCAGTCATCCCTCCCGCAAGGCTGGGGGAGGGGCTTTTTGAAGTGGGCGTGCTTACACCCACCCACCCCTGGGATTTCAAATAGTGAGTGGAAGCCTTACATTCCACACTTTAGAGAATTATGCATATATCTCATCAAGGGTAGCCCTATAAAACTCTGTGAGCATCTGTGCCCTCTGTCAGTTGGCAAGAGGAGGTTCCTGAGTCACAATGCCTACACGATACATGATGCAAAGAAAATGAAAAACATAGAATTTCTGGTGATGTAGAGCCTTCCAGGTCAAAACCTTGTCAAGTTGTTGATGGAATTTACAGAGCTACCGTCCAGCGTAACTGATAACTATCTTTGAAAGTCCAACCAGCCTGATAGATTTCTTTGAGAGGGTAACACACCTTGTGGATGGGGGAGGTGAGAAGTCATAGTAAACTAGGGATGTTAGCAAATGCTTATTGGATAGTCGAGTAGAGACTCGACTAGTCATTCTGTCTCCCCCCTTGCTGCCTTTATCAGAGAAAGGCAGTATGTGTGGAGGAGCAGGAGCGGGTGCTGGGGAGAACCGCCAGCACCGTCTCCGCAGAGTGCAGGGGAGGGGGAGGCAGAGACACAGCAGGGAAATGATGTGAACGGGGACTGCTTCAGTCCCTGCTTGTGCCGTTCCCACTGCAGGCGCGTCTGCTTTTGAAATGTACAAGAGCCCCCTGGGGCTGCTGGACTCAGTGCTGTGCCGCCTGCCCCACCCCTGCTGCCTCTATCAGAACAGGGGTTGGTGCCACAGCAGTCTCTGTTCGCTGTGACCAGCTCTGGCCGCCACGAACCGGGGCTGGTCCAACACCAGTACCTGTTTGCGGCGGTCATCCTCCATGAACGGGCTTCTGGACTCAGTGTGAGCCAGGACCAAGCATTCCCAGCTAGCGCTGATCACTGTACCTCTGCATTTTAAATGTAGTAAGAGTCCAGCAGCTCATACTACATTTAAAATGCAGAGCCACAGCATGGGTGGCTCCGGAGCTAGCATGAGCCAGGACTGCTCATTCCCAGTTGGAGTCGGCTCCTGGAGCTACCCCTGACTAATTGTATCGCCTATACGATTAGCCAGATAATCGCATTTTAACATCCTTATAGTGATCACAATCTAAATATATCAACAGTGTAACACTTTTTCAAAAAAGTGAACATCATTCTGGTATGTATTAGCAGGAGTATTGTAAGACACGAGCAATAATTCTTCCCCTCTACTCCATGCTGATTAGGCCTAAAATGGAGTTTTGTGTCTAGTTCTGGGCACCACATTTTGGGAAGGATGTGGACAAATTGAGGAAGTCTACAGAAGAGCAACAAAAATAATTTGTCTAAAAAACATGACATATAAAGAAAGATTGAAAACAATGGCTTGTTTAGTCTGGAAAAGAGAAAACAGGGGATACAGTGAGAGTTTTCACGTACTTAAAAGGTTGTTACAAGGAGGAGGGAGAAGAATTGTTGTTCTTAACCTCTGAGGATAGGACAAGAAGCAATAGGCTTAAATTGCAGCAAGGGAGGCTTAGGTTGGACATTAAGAAAAACTCCCTAATTGTCAGGGTGATTGAGAACTGCCTTAAGTTGCCCATGGAGGTGATGAAATCTCCATAATTGCAGATTTTTTCAAACACCTGTCAGAATTATAATACTTAGTCCTATCATGAGTGCCGGGGACTGAACTAGACGACCTCTTGAGGTCCCTTCCAATCCTATGATTCTACTGTATCGGAATTGCCCAGACTTCTTGTCCTGGGTATCCTCAAACCCACAATGTAAATGAGGTCTGAAAACATGGGATTCTCTGGCCATCTGTGCACCTACATATGCAGTTGGACATATGTTGGCGCCTATCTTCAGCAGATGAGTAGGTACTAGAGATGTCACCAACATACCGCTCTCCTCATCTACCTAATCTCTCATGAAGATGAAAATCAGTTTTCTTCCTTTTTCTCAGCAGAGAGAAAAAAAAATGCTAGCCCACCCTTAAGAATCTCTGAATCCTCTAGATTTTTATCTCACTCCAGAAGAACAAGTCACAATTCAGTACCAAGGTCACTGTGTGACACTCCGTTTTATCCTACATTCCTCTTGCAACAGTATAAAGCCATTAGATGAGTAACTAACAGGTACATCTGGTAGAAGGTCAGAGAGGTGCCTTTTCTTGTCCCCATAGAAATCCATTCAGATTTGGCTAAATTGTAATTGTTAAACATTTCTACTAATTGTTTTCAGTTATTTCAGTTTTGTATTTGCTCACTTAACCCTGCTGAAGTTTGCTGCTAACATCCCTGAATGTTGTATCGTCACTAAGCATGCTTCCCAGCATGTCACTTCAGGATCCTGGGTCCAGAACTGCATCTTTTGGACAGAACGAATCCTGGTTCTTTTACAACTATTCAAAATATCCTATTGCTTACTAAAAGATGCACTGGGTTGGAGATCAGAATACATTGAACTTCTTATATCAACTAATGATAATAATTTTGTGCTTTTCACAATCCTTGATATTGAACAATGCCTTAGTGAGAGGTTGCACTAGCTGGGATGAATCTGCAATGGCTCCACTACTTAACTGAACAATCTTTCATAGGGAATCTGTCAAATTTAAATTCTTGTCAAAATTAAATTCTTCATTTCTGTAATTTGGAATTACTCATGAAAATATAATCCAATGTTTCAGTGTGTTACATATTCTTTCCAAATACTGGACAGAGCATACAATGCTATACCTGATGTTAGTTATTATAGTTAGTTCTTTAACCGAATTGATAGATATCAGGGATCACCCTGAAATTTGATGCAAAATAGGCATTACAGTTGCACAAAGTTGTTGGTGATTGTTTTCAATAAAATTTTGTATTTAAAACAAGTTGTAATAATATTAAGCATTCAATACCAAAAATTCGAAAGTTACAAAACACCAGAACTAAATTCAGCTTCCTTGTGCATATTCATTCTGATAAAGTCATTAATTATAAGATTAATATGCTATTTTTTCCCACCCACAGGAGTCCTGTGCCTCTTACTCCATATTTGTCATCTGAAGAATTGAGCTTTTCCCAGGAAAGCTCATGATACTATCTATATATTTTTTTATTAGTCTCTGAGGTGCTATAGGATCGTTGTTTTTTAAGTAGGGTTGTTGTTGGATTTGATGACTCACATGAGCTAACACTTTGTCGATGGATGCTTAAAAGTGACCTTATAAAAGTTCCTGTGTCCTTATAAAAGTCATGATTGTTCCAGTCAACATGATGCACCTCTTAGGAAGCACCAAAAGACTAATACTCAAATTGGGAGGATTAGAGATGGCTGTAAAGACATAATTTCAATAATAGCTGTAACATCATTAGTTCTTAACCAAGACAGCGTTAAAATCAGCTTTTTAATAATCTGGGTGTGGACGGGTCCCGGGGTGCGACCACCCCCTGCCGGCTGGGCAGGGGGGTTCAGCGGACCCCCTCGTCCGACTTTCCGACCCTCAGGCTGGATTCCCAGTCCTGGGGCCGGTAGGTTGGGTGCGATCACCCCCTCTCAAGCGAGCCAGCGGGATTCAGCAAACCCGCCATCCATCCTCCAGCTTGGTTGGTGGGCCCTAGGCCCAGAGTTCGGCCCCTCCGCGGGGCGGGTCCTGTCGGCCTTGCCCGTCAAGGGTGCCAGTTTGGGTGCGTGCTCGCGTATCCCAGGGCGTAGGGTCGTGGGGAAAGGGGGAAGAGAGACCTGGGCCCTCCCTCCCCACCGGGTCCCAGCCCGGGGCCCTGAGTGCAGGGTGGGGGGCAACGCCGCCCCTGCACGACAGACGGGGTTCACGCCTGAAACGCATCTGTCCACAGGCGCCACAAGGACCCCGCCCCGGGCTGCTTCCTCCCCCCCACGGGTCCCTGAGGCCCGACCTCCCACTCCCCCGTGCCTACCGGGGTTCCGATGCTCGGCACCTGGGTCGACTCTCGGCCACTCCTTCCGAGGATCCACTCCCCGAGGATATGAGTCAACCGTGTGCCCTTGTAGCCAAAAAGGCTAATCCACTCCTTCCGAGGATCCACTCCTCTGCCGTGTTTCACCCTCTGCTGGCTGTGTGTGCTCCCCCGACCTGTGCCAGGCCCTGGGCTGGCCATCCGCTGCCTGCGGGGACTGTCCTGAGCTGCTCCGCGGCTGGGGCTGGCTGTCTGCTGGCCGTGGGATTTGCTCCAGGCTGTCCCTCGGCCGGTCTCCCCGACCGGCGGCTGTGGAGGGTGCTCCCCTCCCTGACGCCGATGGACTTTTTTGAAATGGCCCGCCGTTTGTGACGTGGCCCGGGGTCCCCGCCCCTTCCATGACGTGGGGGCTTCCCCCGCCATGTCCTGGCCGTCACTCCCCATTTCCGCCCCTCTTGGCGGCACGCCGGGGGCCGGGCCAGCGGTTTCCCTGTCGTGCAGGCGCGGAGGCAGGTTCTGGCCATGCCGCGGTGGCACCGCGCCACTCGGGCTCTCCGCCCACAGCCCCGCTCTCCTCCCGCCTCCCCTCGTGGTCTGGCGTGCGGGCCGCTAGCGGCCCGCCACACAGGGGCATACAGCAAAATAAGGCAGAACATCGGAAGAGATTACAGAGAAGGAGACCTCTGGCTAGCCAGCACGTACTCTTGTGCCACACCACTCAGGCGAGTAAAGCCTGCTATCCCTAGATGTGCAAACACTGTAGTAGCAACTGATCCAGAAGGAATAAAACCACCAGGGGAGTAGGTAATTCCCGTGCGTGACGCAGTCCACGGGCACTCGGCTACTAGCGCGGCGCAGGCGCACTCGAGCAATTACCGCTCATGAGTTGCCCAGTGAGCAGAATCGAACAAGTCCCCGCCTACTTCCATGGTTTATGGCGGTTGCAAGGTAACTTGACACAGCACCTAGAGGCCGCAGCAGGGGAGAGGCCGGAGGGTCCTACACGCAATCCCAGCCTGCGCGCCCCCCTTGTCGTACCCGCATCTACCGCCTCCCCCAGGCGCACGAGGCTGCAAAGCCTGGACCTGAGTCTCTTCCCCAGGAATTTTCGGGGGGGGGGGGAGCGAGGGCCCAAGCCGCGCACACCACCTTCATCCTCACCGTTATTGTCGTTGTTCAGCAGGGACTTCTCCAACGGCTACCTCATCGCCGAGATCTTCTCATGGTACTACCCCCGCCAACATCCACAGCCACAGCTACGAGAACGGCGCCTCGCTGGCCACCGAGCTCAGCAACTGGTCCCAGGCAGCGCTCGAGGCGCAGGGGCAGAGCCGGGATATTTCTTCAGTATGAAACCTGCACGGCCGCGGCTCGGGACACCTTGGCCAGGGGAAGTTGACTCCCCCGCCGTGTCGACTGGCCGCGAGATGCGCCCTTCCCCTTTGCGGCTCCCTGTGGGCAGCTCCGGGGGCCGCCGCCGAGTTCGGCCGCCGCAGGTCGCCCAGCTTCTCCCAAGTCCACCGGGATGGCGAGGGAGGAGCTAACGATACGTCACTCCCCTGGCCAAGCCCAACGACTTGTTCCCAGCATCTGCCATGTGAATCCTGAGGTTACTGCTCACTTGAGTGTTTTGGCTTCACCAGTGAACAAATGGATCTTGTACGTAGCCCCGGGCAGTGGAGGGAGGGGTCCAGTTGTTTTGGGAACAGGCTGCAAAGTGGAATCTTTGTTCAGTTTATATTTCAGTTCTCACCCTTCATATTACATAATTTATTTTGATGCTTTTCATTTTGTTTAGAGGATGAGGGTTTGAGAAGGATAGGATTGGAAAGGCACAGACACAAAACAAGTGATCACACATCAAGTAAAAAGCATGGAGGTATGGATGTATGCCTCTCAGGTACTAGGAATTGAAATGCTCTCTGTTTTTAATTTCAGTTATAGTTTACTTTAAAAATAAAGCCTGAGCTACTAGATGGGACTATTCACTGTAAGCCAGGAGCAGCAGAAATTTTGGTACAAGACAGCTACTCAATGCTGACGAACAGATGGTAGATGCTGTTCTTTACAGAAGTAGACTATGTATCAGGTTTACTATAGATAATTCCCTTTAGTAGAAAAAAACTTAAAAAACAAAGAATTGTCCTGCAGCACCAGACACTGACAAAAAATGTAGATGGTATCGTGAGCTTTCGTGGGCATAACCCACTTCTTCAGATGAATAGAGTTTAAGGGGCCCAAGTTCTTGGGTAGAAAGCTTCTGCTCCTCTGTGCATTTCTGGCTTCAGCTGTGACTTGAATGTGTCACACAATCTTGAATAGGAATGCGAGTGGAAATGGCCCACAGAAGATTCTCTCTTAAGAATGGTCTTTGAAAAATTTGAGAATTTTGGTCTAGTGGACTGACCTCCTATTTTCTTTTCCTGGCTTGTACACTGACTCATCTCTGTGGCTTTGGGAAAATCACTTATCTCTGTGTCATGGTTTCCCCATCTATAAAGTAGAGATAATACCTTCCACACATTGGAATTGTGAGAATTCATCAGTTGTATGTGACCGGTGTCTTGAAAGGTGTTAAGCAACATGTTTACTATTTATTAATAGTAATGTAACTGACTCACTAACATTTGTCCCCCGCCCCCCCGAATTAAAAATATTCAGGAAAAGACTACTATTATGAGGATCGATTACCAATGTCTGCCAGGTTGACAGCTTCAAAGGCTATCAAAAAAGGCATTAAGCTAACAAATAATGATAGAATACAACATCAACAAAAACAGATAAAATGTCAATGCCATCATCAATATGCAACAAAGACTGGCAGAGAGTGGGGATGTGAATGGTTAACTAGTAAGCCTCACCTGTTAAGGTTAACTGATGGAGGCTGGCACAGCTCCCTGCCCTGTGTTTAACCCATTAGCTAATTACACAGGATTTTATATTCCTAGCAGAGAGGGAGGAGAATCCAAGTGAGTGGGTTTTCAGAGCAAGTATAAAGAACTGTTTCCACCATTACCATATTACTTACTTACAAATGATTTATACACATTTTGTCATTCCTTTGCATTAAAAGTTGCTGCTGTGTAATCAGTTATTTAGCTAGCTAAACATTTGAAGTGGTGTTTGCAGCAGAGAGATCTTCCTTGATACTCCACTGATTTCCTGTTAGTTAAAAGCACACAAATAGGGAAATATTGAACCTAGGTTTTCACTTGTCAGGCCAATTTAACTTAATTGGACAGTAGGCTTGGTGAACCGGGTGAGTTGGGCCTATCTTTCAAGTGTTCTCAAAAAGCCTTCAAGAGTAGAAAGCGAAATGTGTACTTTCAAATCAACTAGTTTGAACTTGCTTAACTATTCTGCATAATTCTTTTTCATTCTTTGTGATCTTAGGTGAATTTGCTAAAAGTAGCTGATCTTTTAAAAAATTACTCTTTGAGGCCCTGATCCTTCAACCCCTGACCCATATGCTTAACTTTTCTTTCAGTCTTACAAACTCAACATGAGCTTTCTTAATTTTCAGTGAGCGATAAAAATGTTGGAAAAGGCGAAAAGTTAGGCATCTGAGCGTGTGTTCGACATTTCCAAAGCTGCACTTTTTCCATATATGTTTTGATGGCATCATGGTGCGCTATAATGTTTGCAGCATTGTTTCCTTGCAGCTTCAAACTGAAGTTCAAAGATTCAAAAATGTCCTTAAGGTATGCCAGTGAAATTTGAAATGTTTAGTCTGTAAATGCATGATATAACTCTTCTTTCTTCTGTTGCTTGAGGAAAATTTCCACTTCATCTTTCAGTTCAAATAATCTCGAAAGCATGTTACCTTTGGACAGCCATCGTACCTCCGTGTGAAACAAAAGAGTTTTATGATCCGCTCCCAAATCCGTGCAAAGAGCATAAAAAAGTCTCGTATTTAAAGCACTGTTCTTCACAAAATTTACAACTTTGATGGACACATTCAATGAGTCATGTAGGTCATCTGGAAGGGTTTTAGCAGCCAATGCTTGTCTGTGTATAACGCAGTGAGTTGTGGTTACGGCTGGATTTTTTTCTTTCACCAACGTCACAAATCCAGAGCGAGAGCCAAGCATTGCTGGAGCACCATCTGTGCATACACCAACCAGTTTTCCCAATGAAAGTCTATTTTCTTAAAAAAAGTCAGAAATCGTTTTCATAATATCAGAAGCCTTTGATGTGGTCGTCAATTCCTTTTAAAAAAGCAGTTCTTCTTTCACAGTTCCATTGTTAATTAATTGAACGTAGACAAGCAACTGACAACATTGTGCTACATCAGTGGTATCGTCACACTGAATTGTGAAAAAAGGAGAAGCCAACACTGCCTCCACAGCATGAAGTTTAAGATCTTTCACCAGCTCATCGATGCGACATTTCACTGACTTGTTTTCTTGCTTTCGAAACCAAGCACAATATCAGCTGCTTTCAACAAGCAAGGCTTCACAAGAGTTTCTCTGATTATGTGCGCTTTCTTGGCTTTAGCGATGAGCAATGACAGTTCATAAGATGCTTCTATCGCTTTGGCCGACGCTTGATGAAAAGCTCTAGTAGTATCCAGCTTCATGCATTTCAAATTTTGAAGTTTAGCAGCAAAAAAATCTTTTGGTTTCTCTGTCAAAGCGCTGTGGTTCTTCGTCAAGTGTCGCTCAAAACGATTCGGTCTCAAGATGTCATTGCTAATAACTGTGTGGCACACTATGCATTGAGGATGATCAATCCTGTTTTTTTTCCATGACAGTGAAGCCACACTTAATGTACTTCCTTTTCGTAATTGCAGCCATAATATATTAAATTTTAAAAAAATCTATAAAAATAATTTTCCCTATTAGAATAAATTTAATGGACACAAGTTACTTTGATAAGTTATTGCAAATGTTTTTTTTCTACTACTGTTACATACGGACACGTGCTGCCTTATATATACCCCACCACCAGTAACCACGCAAGATTGGCTACCTACTCCCACGACAGAACAGTCCCAAACATTCCTGCAAACGTGCTAGAAAGTTCGAAAAAGTTCCATTGCCTTCTACATCATTCTTTGGCCTCCCCACCAACGAAACTGGAACCCTTACACATCAAAAGGCAAAAAATATGTATATATTCACATTTCATGGTATGAAATTTGAAAATGAAAAAAATTTTACGGTAGTGTCTCCCATCTTTTTACACTCAAGATCACTTTTTAAATGTCAGGGCAAGCCCCAAGATCCCATCCCTTTCTAGAGGTCCCACCCTCTCCGTTTCTTAGAGAGGGAGGTAGGCAAGCGTAGTGAGCAGAGGGCCAGCCCTTAGTAATTGATTATTATAAACTTTTAAATGGTCAAAGATGTCTACTGCTACTGTCTATATTTTAGACAAATGAAGCAAAATAATTTCTTTAGTCAAAATTTGCTATTTAGTGTTTTTAAATTAAATCAAACATGATTTATGCTGTCTGTAATTTAATCACGCTGGACTCAATCCTGTTTCACCAGGGCTGGGCAAGATGTGGCCCAGGGGCTGGATCCAGCCCACCTAATACTTTGATTCGACCTGTGGATTGCATCTGGCTGTTTTCTATTTATAGCCTGTTTCCTGTGCCACTGAATTTCCAGGCAATATCGCAGGCAGCCAGATCCTATTTAAATGGCTCTGTGACGGGGCAGCCCTCACACCCCGCACAAACCCGGCACCGTCCCCGGCGTGTTGGGGAGAAGCGACGGCCCCGCACGGCTTGCTCCGCCCTGTGACGGGGAAGGCCCCGGGAAGCCGGCGGGCAGGGACGGTCCGGACATTCCCGGCCCCTGGTGGGACAGAGAAGCCACGGAAGGGGCGAACCGCCGCGGCACCGGGCGGCGCATGCGCCCCTCGGACGGGGCAGAGCAAGGAGCGGAGGGGGGACCCCGCCCCGCCACACGAGACACTGGCGGCGGGATGCTTAAATAAAGCGCCGCCACCAGCGGAAAGGGGGAAGAGACCGCGGGACAGAGAGCCCAGGAGGGCTGACCGGCCCGGGGGCCCGGACCCCAAGGAGCGGAGAGTGGCGGAGCCGGAGGGAGACAACCGCTGGGGGGCCTGGCGGAGACATCGGGAGCCGTCCCCAAGGAGGCCCCCGGACAAGGCCGTCCCAGCGTCTCGGCGGGGGAGGTAAGAAGCGACCAAGGGCAGGATATGGAACCCGGAGGGTTGGTGTGTTGCGGGGTGGAGCTTTCCCCCCCACCAACCAGCACTGGGGCGCTGAGCCCCAGTCCTTAGGGCCCTGGGTCGGGGCTCGGAGTGAGGGTGGGCCCGAGCCCCCCTACCCCTCCGCGCCAGCCTGGCACCACATAGGACTGGGCGACTTGGAACGGACCAACCCTGCTGGACTCGGGGCAGGGGAGGTGGAGGGGAGCACGGTAGACGGGGTTTGGGGGCACAGGACGGGCAATGGGGCGGGGCCTGTGCGCCCCCGGGGGGGCATTGGCCTCGCACCCTTCAACAGGCTCCCAATCACAACACTACCCCTGTAGGGGCCAGAGCCACAAGCCTGTTAAATAGTTGCAGCAACCCCAGGCAGCTGCCAGGCAAGGCAGTAGCAGTGCAGACAGGAACTGTGAGCCCTTTGCTGTGTTTTTAATTCAAAGCTTCTGGCCCCAGACAACTCTGGGGGGGAGGCTAGTCCTCAGCCCTGCCCCTTCCACCCCAGGCTCCAGGACTTCCGGGTGTGGAACTGGCCCATAACTGCCTACCAAAATTCATTAAGTGGCCCCCCTGTGAAAATTATTGCCCATCCCTGTTTTTCACGTTTCTGAGAGTTAGAAATAACTCAAATTCAGTGTATTTATATCAGTGAAAAATTGGTGAGAGTTCAGGACAAGTCTCATCTAGTCTGATTCTATTTCAGCCCAATTAAACAGTATTTTTTTAAAAAGCCAGATCACAGATGTGACCCTATACACAGGGGCTGTGTCTAGACTGGCAAGTTTTTCCGCAAAATCAACTGCTTTTGCGGAAAAACTTGCCAGCTGTCTACACTGGCCGCTTGAATTTCCGCAAAAGCACTGACTTCCTACTGTAAGAAATCAGTGCTTTTTGCGGAAATACTATGCTGCTCCCGTTTGGGCAAAAGTCCCTTTTGCACAGAACTTTTGTGCAAAAGGGCCAGTGTAGACAGCTGAGATTTGTTTTCCGCAAAAAAGGCCCGATCGCGAAAATGGTGATCGGGGCTTTTTCTTGAAAGTCTAGATTGGCACGGGCGCTTTTCCGCATAAAAAGTGCTTTTGCGGAACAGCGTCGTGCCAATCTAGACGCTCTTTTCCAAAAATGCTTTTAACGGAAAACTTTTCCGTTAAAAGCATTTCCGGAAAAATCATGCCAGTGTAGACACAGCCACTATGTTTACACCCTATGCTCTTCTGTAATATTTGTACAAAATATGTCCTGTGAGGTATTAAATGAAAGCTAATAATATCCTGTTATTAATAATAATATTAATAAATTGTAAAATGCATTTGTTAATGTTCCATTTGAAATTACTGGAAGACTTACCTGACATTGCATGGGTCCTACAGGGCAGGGCCTTGGGGATGTGTGTGGGGTGGGAGAGCAACGAAGAAGACTGGGGTGAGGGGTGCAAGAGTGAGGGTTGGGGGATGAGGAGGAGCTCATGGTGGGGGGGTCCCATCCAGCATGGTCCTTTTCTCCCCTCCCCCCCCCCCAGCTGCCACTCCCTGGCTGCCAGGAATCTTTTCTTTACCCCAGCCACCAGGGGCCTCTTCACATGCACACACCCCAGCTCTCTCAGCCACCAGGGGCCTCTTCTCTCCACTCCCAAACACCAGGGGCCTTTTTTTTCCCCTCTCTTTGTCTCTATGGGTGTGTCTAGACTACAGGGTTTTTTCCAAAAAAGTGGCCTTTTTTTGAAAAAACTTCCCCTGCATCTAGACTGCTGCCGCGTTCTTTCGAAACTAAATCGAAAAAACGCGGCAGTTTTTTTTACCTTGTTTTATGAGGAAGAACGCCTTTTCGAAAGTGCTCTTTTGAAAAAGGCGCTATGTATCGCAAACTGCTTTTTCGGAAGAGAGCATCCAGACTGCCTGGGTGCTCTCTTTCAAAAAAGCGGCTTGCTTTTTTCGAAAATACTGGTTGTAGTCTAGGTGCTCTTTTTCAAAAGAGGCTTGCAGTCTAGACATAGCCTGTAAGGGCCAGGAGGGGGGGAAAGGGTTTGAGGAAGGAGGTCTACTTATCTGATGTGCTGGCAGGCAAGATGGCAGATCCCAGCCCTGCTGGCCACTCTTTTGTTGATATCGCTGCTCTCAGTGGACACTTTGCAGGATAGCACTCCCTGTGCTTGCTGCCCCCTGTGGCCACTTTCAATATAGTTTCGCTTCAAACAGCCCAACTCCTCCCTTTCCATGTTATGGAAAACAGTCCTTTTCCTGGCACTTCTGTCCTGACACAAGCAAACCCTGATTTTGCTTTAAGTTAGAAGAGACAGCTGCATACCAAATTTGGTGATCTTAGCTCTTACCATTTAGGAGTTCTTGAACAAATAGACTCATAGACAGATGCACAAATCTCTAGTATAGATAAATAGATAGATGAATTCTTTTTGTATAATGTTACTATAATATGTTTAAAACAAAAACAGCCTAGCCTGGTAAAAAAATGAACAGGTCTGTCCAATAGTGGTGAATGGGCTATAGGAGTAAATACCATTTTCTGGACATTCCAGTCAGCTAGTCTTTTCTCCCTAATTAGCTCTTTAGACTTAACCATAATTGCCTTGCCTGTAAAGATTAAAACCATAGACAGTGAGTCCTAGAGTCCCCAGGAATGCTAGGGAAGGAACAAGCGATTCACCAGGAGGTAAGGAGAACCAATGGAAAAAGAGTATGGACTTTTGAATTGGAAGCAGTGGCCCTTCATGTTCCTGTTGTGTGGCCAGAGCAGAGCCCCTGGAAGGACCCGTGAGGAGCTAGGAAGCCGGGCATGGAGAATCCAGCAACATCTATACCTAGGGAAGAACTGTGTCTTGAAACTATAGCACTTTAAAGACTAACAAGATGGTTTATTAGGTGATGAGCTTTCGTGGGCCAGACCCACTTCAGTAACAGACAGAAGTGGGTCTGGCCCACGAAAGCTCAACGCCTAATAAACCATCTTGTTAGTCTTTAAAGTGCTACATAGTTCTGTCTTTTGTTTCAGCTAGACCAGACTAACACGGCTGCATCTCTGTCACGATTGAAACTATAGATGTGAGTAGAAACAGAAAATGTTTAGTCAGACACGATCAGGTTATTTATATTTAGGTTTGTTGCCTTTCTCTCTGCTGAGCATATGTAACTTACACTGTAACTCTCCAAACTGAGTCCTAGGAAAGCAATTCTCTTTGTTTTAATCCTTTTTTTGGTTGCTGTATAATACCTAGCAACCAAGTAATATTTCACCAAGTTTGAGGGGAGGGGCAGTGTTAATAAAAGTCACTCTTTTAAGACCGTGATCTGATTCCTGTGTCCTAGAAAGCAGGGGGTTGTGTGTGCATGTGCCTAAGACTACATGGCCAAACGACTAAGAGAAATTAAAGTTCCCTTTTCAGCTGTGCAACACTAACACTTCACTCTCCAGAGGACGGTTAAAAGAACTTGAGAGTACCTCACAGGAAGGAATTCCCAAGTGCACCTTCCTGGGTCCTCAAGGGGGGTTTGCTTTTGGGTGAGGGCAGCGATACCAATCCAAGGCCGGAGAATCTGTGACCTTGGGGAGTTTTAATACAAGACTTTAGCAGCAAGTATTTTAAAATCTCTTGTGGGCCCTCACTTTCTGAACTTGCAGTGCCAGAGTGGGAAATAGCCTTGACTTGGTGGGGAAAGGGTTTGAGGAAGCACTGGTGGAATTTTGAACCATGAGCACAAACCTCAGGATTTAAAAGCACACTTTTTTCATTTTTGGCTGCTTGTAAGTGTTGGGAGGTTGTTTTTTTTTCTTTTGCTCCTTGCAGGATGGGGAGGAGGCATGCAAAGGGATCAACCTACAAAGCCAGGGAGTCCAAAACAAGCAGGTTTTTTTCTAGGTTTAGCAGCAATGGGATACTTAGGCTAGAATAGAACTGGAAAACAGCCCAATGTATGCAGATTAGTCCTCAAGCAACCAACCTTCCAAAACTTGCACACCAATCAAAAACAGCCCCAAATCAGACCCAGATGTTAATTCCATGGAAAACATGAAGATAAGGAGATGAGAAACAGGAGAATGACTCTTTGATGCTAGGGGGAAATGACTCTGTGAGGGCAGAAGTAGATATTGGTGGTCATATCCCTTGCATGCCATGGGCAACAAGCGGGGGGGATGCTCTTAGCATAGACAGATTTTTAACTAAGGAGGTGTGATGGATAGGAGGAGTGCTGGCCAACACCCGGTGACTAAGGGGTTAAACTCAGGCAGCTAGCAAGGGCATTGGCAAGGAGGCAAAGAACCAATGGGAATATAGTGCTGAAATTTGAATTGGATATAGATAGCTGGTCTGGTCTTCCTTTGTGGGGAGTTCTAAGTAAAGGGCTGGAGAGAGCAGATGCAGAGATCAGAATGACCATGTCTATAAGAAATATTGGACATGGGAGTGAACTGGACCTTGAAGTACAAATTAGCATGTATTGTGAGTAGAGGGGAAAATGTATCTAGTTGAAATCAGGATATTTTTCTTTATTTTGGTTGTTTGGTTGAAACTTATCTGTGTGAATCCATGCTTTCCCTTCTGCATTCACTATCTAAGAGTTGTTCCTAGAGATGTTCTCTGTGTTTTAATTTTTTTACTTAGTTGCTCTGTAACACCTAACAAATATTGACTGGAGTTCTTGCTTTGCAACTTCTCTGTTTCTGGGGAAGGAGCCTAGGGTTCTCCCGGACCTTAACCCCTGGTTCCGTCTGAATGTGATGGACTACTAGGTAAGTTCGGCCTGGTTTAGCCGAAAAGACAGACGCAAAGGTAATAAACAGTTATGTGCCTGGTGCTTTTGTTTGAGAGGTGAGGTTGGATCCAAACTGGACCTCTTCTGGGTTGGATGCATTGGCTACCTGTGGACCCAGTTCTGGGTCTGACAGGTAGGGGATTATTAGTAACCTTTCCTGGACTCTCCAGGGTTTTAAGAGGTTTACGTGATAAATCTGCTGAACTTTGCGTTTGTCTGTCTGGTGCACTTCATAGTTTACAGGTCCCACTCACTGAACCACCTTAAGGCCCCTGAGTCTGAACTGGGAGGCAGCAGTAGGACTCGATCCCCAGGCTGGAACTTGCAGAGTCTTGCCCATTTGTTATATGCTGCCTCCTGGGCTCCTTAGGCATGTAGGAGGTTCTCTCGAGCAAATGTGCCTAATGCTTTGAGTCTTTCTCGGAGGTTAAGTAAATACTGTACTAAGTTATTGGCTCAGGAGGGTTGTTCCTTCCATATCTCCTGGACTAAGTCTAAAACCTCTTGAGGTTGCCTCCCATACAAAAGTTCAAAAGGTCAGAACCCAGCCATCTCCAGAACCCTATGGGACGGGAGGAGCTGGTCCCAATGACGCACAGTCACGTATTGGATTTTAAAGACCATTGTTGCACCCATTGTTTTCCCCAAAAGTTGGTACAAAAGGAGCTTATGTTCTATTGATTCTGTATATGCTATTCATGTACTTGTTTAATATATGTGTGTGGAGTTATAAACATGTACTCTGTGCTTATGATGGAAAATTCTCTGTTTGAGACAGAGCAATAGGCAAAGAGTGCTCAGCCAGTGGCTATGCTAATTAGCAAGGAGATAATGGATCTCTAGGTGCCAATACACACCTGAGGAATGTGACTGATACCTGCAAACCAGCCAGGGCATAATGGCTGCCAGCATGTGAAACAGATAGGTCACTTGACCACGTGACCTGCTCTGGCCAGGAGGATGCCAGGAGAGGTAAATAAGTTCCATGTGGTACTCTCCATCTTGTCTTCAGTTCAGCTCCTGATCCCAGATGCAGCCTTGCAGGGAACAGCGAGCCGGAAAGAACCGTGGACCCATCCTGACATAGGATGTACACAAGAAGTGGGCCAAGATCCAAGCCTGTGTATTCCCTCCCCAGGTGTCTCACAGTGGGTATGGCATGGGCAAACCACGTGACCTCCCTACACTAAGGTGAAACACCAAAAGCTGGTGGCATACTTCTTCTGTTTGTGTGTCATTCTCTACCCAATATAGGCGGTCTCCCTGAATTTCAAAATGGGGGAACTGTACCATGTGGTGGGGGTCCATGGTCTCTCCATACACTATGGCCACCTGGTCATGTGCTCAACTCAGGGTGTCATCAGCTCATTGCTCTCCCACAAAGTCTGCGAGATGATTCAGGATGGCTGATTTGGGCAATGGGGCTGGCTCTTTCTCCAGCCAGCTGGGGGTATGGTCCATCTGGGCAGGCACTGGGCATTGGAAGGTCCTCTCCCCCAGATCCATAACTTCCCATACACCCCCAAGAGTCACTGTTTCCAATCAACTGGCCTCTAGAGGCTGGGGTCAGTGCTCCATAGAAGGGGATTGCACCTGTTCAGCCAGAAACTCAGCAAAATACCTCCAGTCCCTGCCCGGTATCTCTGGGTAGGAAAGAGTTGGGGCCATGCCAACCATAAAGGGCTCTTTGCACCTCCCTACCCTTAGGGTTACTTGGATGTGTGTGTAGGCCTTTACATCCCCATGGATACACTGCAGCCTAATGGTGCCCTGAGGAGGGCCAAGGTTAGGTACCAGAGCACGCCATACCAGGGTCTGAGTGCAACCAGAGTCAATAAGCCTGATTGCTTTCGGCCCATTTATCCACAGTGGGATGGTTAGTTTTGTGGGGTCTTGAGGGTGTGCCCATGTTTGTGAGGCCAAAGCTTCCCAAAGTTACATTCCATGTACAGGCAGTTCCTCGACCAATGCCCAAAGCCCCCCATATTACACAAGTCCTGACTCTGGGTGGCATTAGGGTCATCTCTTCTGGGTGCCCGAGGAGATGGGTCTGGGCAGGCTTCCCCAAATCTGCGGTTCAGTAGGGGCCCAGGCTTCACGTCTGGTAGACACATGGTCTCCTGAAGAGGGGGATGGAGAGCTGGTCCCAAGCTCAGGAGTTAGGATATGTGGATACCCCTGAACCCGTGAGCTCATTAGGGCCCGGGGAAGGGCAGAGAATGCCAAGGTTCCCCTGGCCCTGAGGCCCCTGGATAGTTCTGTCTATCAGAGTCATGGTGCTTTTGGTTGCTCTAAGGTTTGAAGAGGGTGTCATCTCCAGGGGCCTGGCTGCCAGATAATTCTCCATCAGTTGGATGGCAGTGGCCATACTATAAGGGTGATTCTGCACAACCCACTCCCTCCCCCCAGAGGGTAGGATCTGGGTAAACTGAGCAGGATCTACTCAGTCACTTGCACTCCTGTCTTTGTCTCTGGCTTCAGCCATCTCCAGCAGCCGTTGTGCAGCTTCTGGCTGTTTAGGTGGGGTCAGGTTCCTGGTGGGTACTGTTCCCCTCGGAAGCGTTGTCTGAACGTCTCCTCTGAGATGTCTTGGGCGTCAAGGATCACAGCTTTGACCTGGGCATAGTTCTGAGTGGCAGTGGGATCCAGGGTGCTTGTATGAAGTCTGGACTACTCCAGTCAGGTATGGGGCCAGCACGGCTGCCCCCTGTACTTAGGCCCACCAGGCTACTACAGTCACCCACTCAAATGTTTCCAGAAACACTGTAGCAGTAAATGCAACTTTTAGTTTCCCAAGGAGTACTGATAAGAACACAGAGTCCATGCAACTCTCCTATCTGGCCGGTCCTTAAGGCAGATGGAAAAACTTGGAGACTAACAGTAGACTATCGTGGAGTAAACAAAGTCACTCCCCGCATGGCTCCAGTGGTTGCCAAATACCCGGAGATCGTCGCACAAATTGCCAATGGGGCTCAATGGTTCTCAGTGTTGGACATTAGCAATGCATTCTTTTCTACCCCGATTGCCAAATCATCGTGGCATAAGTTTGCATTTATGTTCAACGACCAACAATATACATTTACGCGACTTCCCCAAGGATTTCATAATTCTCCGACCATATGTCATCGGATGGTCACCAAGGCGTTAAAGGACATTCCCCATAAAAGCTATGTGATATCATATGTGGATGATATCTTGATCGCCACTCAAGACAGAGACACCCATCTAACCGTACTTGAAGAAGTTTTAGCAGCGCTGGAACGAGCAGGATTTCTCATTAACTCTCAAAAAGCACAACTAATCAAACAAGAGGTAACCTACCTAGGAGTTTGCTTGGGTAAGGAAGGTCGATGCCCAGATAAAGACTGGGTAGAGCTGATTTCAAAATTACCAGCTCCAGTCGACGTTCATAGCCTCAGGATGTTCTTGGGTCTGATCGGATTCTCCAGAGATTTTATCGAAGAATTCAGGAAGACCTCCCGACCACTGTACAAATTGCTCAATAAACGACAAGAATGGCAGTGGGGACCGGAGCAAGAACAGGCCTTTTGTAAATTGAAGACTGCTCTGATGCAAGCTCCAGCACTAGCATACCCCAATCCGATGAAAGAGTACCATCTGGCATTAACAACTGGTAAAGACGCAATTGGAGCAGTGTTCATGCAACATCAAGGCACTTCGCTCAAACCAGTTGCTTACGGTTCGAGGACCTTGTCAGGAGTAGAACAACAATATACTCCTTGTGAAAAGGAAGTATTGGCTCTTACATGGGCTCTCATTCATTGGGAGTACCTAATTGGAAGATCACCCATTATTTTGAAGTCAAGTCACACTCCCGTACGTTACATCATTTCTGGTAAAGCCAATAATGGTAGAGTCAGTCATCCACGCTTGGCGCAGTGGACACTTGCTCTTATGAATCATAACATCACTGTGGAGCCAGTAAAAACTCAATCCATGGTTCCAGCGGCTTTGTGTCAACCAGTGAGACCAGAAGACCTGCATATATGTCCAATACCGGAGGAATCCACATCCAGAATTAAGTCACCCTTCAAATTGTTGTCAAAATATGAAGAGGTCTGACAGACAATACCACAAAACATTTGGGTTGTTGATGGAAGTTGTTACAGGAAGGATGGACAAGTAGTTACAGGTGCAGCTGCTTTGCACGTAACATCTGGAAAAGAAATTCTAAGGAGTGTCAGTCTTCCTTCTGCGTAAGCTGCCGAAGTAGTTGCTATCATCTTAGCACTAGAAAATGCCAATGATGAGGACCTGACGATCTGTACAGACTCTGATTGGGTCTTAAGATCTTTTATTGATTGGATGGTAGTGTGGAAGCAGAGAGATATGTGCACCACCGATAATCGCCCCGTCATCCATGCCCAATTATTGAATTACGCTTGGAGTCTAGCAGAGAGTCGTAAAGGAAAGACTTTCCTTTTTAAAGTAAGGGCCCATCGCAAGGATCAGCAGGAGATATCTGTGCTGAACAACACTGTAGACCAATTGGCTAAATGAGCAGCTGCTGCATCATGTCAACAATGGCAACTTCCTACAACCTATACAGGAAAGATTAACGCTGTCGAGGATAAATCTACCTTGAAGGAATCAGTGGATGTGACGAAACTGCAAGAGAAAGATCGAGAAATCATGCAGTTACTTCAACAATGCCGGCATAAGGACTATGTTATAACCAGACATGCAAATGGTCCAATTATGGCTCAAGAACTAGAGTCAGACCAGACAATGGGAAGTTTATTATTGGTGATGCCTACCATCTTGCGCCAATAATTAGCAGAGTTAGCGCACGCACAAGGTCACTTCGGAGTGGATAAGACCATAAGTCGAATTAAGAGTGTCGCTTGGTGGCCTCGATTACGGGCAGATGTGGAGCACTACATCAATAACTGCCTGCAGTGTGTCCAAAATAACCCCAAGGCACGTAATAATCAGATTCCGCTGAAACATCAGGCAATTAACGGACCATGGCAGAGACTACAAATTGATTTTATTGGTCCATTGCCGAGAACGAGCCGAGGTAATGAGTACTGCCTAGTTATCGTCGACTCTTTCACAAAGTGGATAGAGGCCATCCCAACGCGAAACTGTACCGCGAAAACCACAGCTCGTGTATTACTAAATGAGGTCTTTTCGAGATATGGTCTACCCTCTGTTATCGACAGTGACCAAGGATCTCATTTCACTGCAGAAATCACCAAACAGCTATGTGTTGCCTTAGGAATTAAACAACTATTCCATATTGCGGGCCACCCTCAAGCATCTGGGTTGGTTGAATGCACTAATCGGACGTTAAAGACTGCACTGAGGAAAGTTGTCGAAACATCCGGCAAACAATGGGATTCACGTCTACCATTGATCCTCATGGCTACTAGATCCACCATAGGATCAGCTGGATATTCTCCACACGGGGTGCTTTTCGGAAGACCTATGAAAACACCTGAACTTTGGTGGATCGAAGGAGGGGTGCCTCCTGATGACTTCCAACTGAAAGTCAGAGTAGCCGAGTACATACAGCAGTTACTTGATAATCTTTCCGAAATTCAACACACAGTAGCGCAGACTCTGAAAGGCAACATGAAGAAAATGGATAAGAGACTTGCGGAAACGTTAAAGATACAAGAATGGGATGTTGGAGATAAAGTTCTATACCGGCATTATAGTGAGAAGAGCCACCCCTTGAGTCCTCGATGGATGGGTCCCTGTTATATCGTTAATAAAGCCAGACCCACCGTGTACCAACTCGAAATTACCACCAGAAGAAGAAAAACCTTGAAATGGTTTCATTCATCGCAGCTGAAAGAATGGAAGGGGAACTAGAAGAAGAGAAGTCCATAGTTAGTTAGGGAAAGAGGAATATCTAAAATAACATCTGGAAAGGAACATTAACATATTTCCTGTTTTGTCTTTGTCTATCCAGGACCTTGTGTAACAACATGAACCAAATATTTTATATGCTATGTATAATCAGTACTTTAAGAATAAGAACTGGGAATACCGTTAGTGCCAGTTCTAATCCGTTATTGGAAGTGCAACCGTATGAGACAGATGCGACATTGGAATGGAAAGATTTAAAAGGACGTGTATAAACAAAAGGACGGATCATTTATAGGCGCCTACTTGAACGGCCTCACTTTTGTACAAGATGAACTCTGGCGATGTAGGGTATACGATCGGCCTATAAGCGAATGGGACATTAAACCTTTGCTCAAATTGACCTATCGGGACATGTTCCCCCGAAGAGTCATCTGGACTGAGAAAGATTCTCGTGACCCGGTCTATCACCGTGCCATAATCGATTCTGGCACATATTCGCCTCGCTTACAGATAAGTAAACTATGGGAAGTTAACATACCGGTCTTTTAGAGTCAACAAGTCAACATCTTTGTCATGCAACATAATGGTGAATGCATTCTTCAAGTAACAGATGATTTAGAAGGAAATCTCTTGCTATACTTCAGAATTGGCAGAGATGATATTAAAACAACCTCTTTCAATGTGGATGGTTGGTTAAAAATGGAGATCTATACAAGCGCAACCAAAAAGTGCATGTGGAGATTCTCAGACCTGCATCTATGTGTGTAAATAAATCAATGGCATCAGATACTTCAGCCACGGTGTCTAGACGATGTCTTAGTCAGTGCCAATTAATAGTCCCGCGATGGACAGGTTCAACATGCGTATATCTGGACGTACTACACCAACTAGTAGTAAAGCCAGGAGCGATATTTTGGGTGATCAAATTCTATCATGATCATCACATCACTGAAATCGTCCCTGTCACAGTGTGTAGCGGAGCGGAGTGGCTGCCCGCTGAGCCGGAGGCAGAGGAACCCCCCTGGGAGCCATTTTGGGCACAGCCTAGCCCCGCCCCCTCACCTGACCGGAAGCTAGGGGGCGTGGCTAGGACTATAAGAACCCAGCCAGGGAGCTCAGTAGGGGCCCAGCCTCCAAGGGAGACAGAGGTCTGGCCAGAGCTCCTGGCTGAGGGGGCTGGGACCCGGCCTGGGCTTCCCCCAGCTGTCCCTCCTAAGGCCCTCAAAGGCCTCCCTGCCCGGGCTGCTGAGGCCGGGCCAAACCAGCCAGCAGAGCTCCCCTCGGACCCAGAAGAACCCCGGACTCGGCGGTGGCCTGGTGCGCTAAAGGACCTGAGGACCGACAGGGACCGTGCAGAGCGCCGGTTCCCTGGACCCTGGATTGGGCCGCCCGGACCTGGCGGTGACGATGCGGGCCTTGACCCCCGGACAGACCAGCAGGAAGCCCAGGTACCTGCGAGGGGGGAGTCGAGAGATGGCCCAGGGGGTAGCACGGGGCTGGTAGCAGTCCTAGGCCAGCAAGTTGCGGGCTGGAGCCCTGCTGAGCCGGTAGCAGCTGCACGGCTGCATCAAGGGCCCCTGGGCCGGGGCGCAGTGGAGAGGGTGGGCCTGCGCCCCCCCCTGCTGCCCGCCAACTGGGTGGCAGCCTGCCCCTTGCCTGTAGCTGGTGCACCCCTTGCCCCTCTCCTGAACCTGGAGCTTCTACAAACCAGACATTTGGTGTTTGTTGCCCCGCCCTGCTCGAGGGCCCGGGGCTGCCCTACGGCTCTTTGGGGCCGGCCGAGACCCAGGCCAGGGGCGTGAACGCTGGGAGACTCGAGCCCACCTTGGACTTCTTTCCCCGTGGCCCGGACCTAAAGTAAGGCCGGGGCTCTGAACTATCTCCTCCCACCCCAGGCCTGAAGTAAGGCCACGACTGTGAAATATGGACCATCCCCCGGAAGGGGAAAGCGTAGAGGCTGTGGTTGTCACTGCCGGAGGGCAGTGACCCGGAAGGCGACGTGGCGGTCAGAGTAACCCGCGACACAGTGATATCACCTATTGCGGTAAGGCAATCCATACCTCTTAGCTGCACTAAGAATGCAAGACCTGGCAGTGTGAGCACCTTAACAGCGGCACCGTGTTGTAAAGTAGATCCACAACCGGCGTATTCATTGATAACGTCACTGAATCGGGTACATGGACAGTGATAGGAGTCTTCGGAGTAAGATTTCCTGTAAAGATTTTAGTCGCTGAAAAACCAGAACAGCACGAAATAGGGCCTTATGTGGTGAAAACAAATATGCCAAAGCAGGTGTTGATCGAACCAAGGTAACAACTGAAATGGGTGCATATACCTTTAGAGACCACAACCGTGAATGTCAACAGAAAATGTCAACCATTTGTAGAGCCTTTGCTACAAAGTTGGGAGGCATGGTTGTTCTCGATTCTCTCCCGAAAACAACCTCGTAGAAATCGACGTGACCTAGTGGCCAAAGTCTTAGGTGGAGTTAGCGCAGGTGTAGGCATCGCGTCTGTCATCGACAATGCCCGCCTAGCTAAAAGCATTTCAAAGCTAACTTCAGGGACTGAGGGTTTGATACATCCCCTTGAAGAGTCACTTCTGGGGTTAGATAAAGTTCAAATCAATGTAGCTGACTTACTACCTAAGTGGGCCCAAATTCAAGAGAATGACCATCTTAAAATGTTACAGGCTATGCAAGACTTGCTCAATGATACTGCATTGGCCTTTGCCTGTGTGCAAGTTCAAAGCATGTTGCTAGAGTTATCACGTAATATCATCCGTGATGCTCAGACAGGCAAACTTCCTCTTGAAATTGCGGCTCTCATCAGCAAATTGTCCACCCCATTTGAAAGTGAGACCCAAGACTTATGGCAAGTATTACATGCTGAGCATGACACCAGACGTAATACCTTACACATTGTCGTATTGACTGTGTTAGAAGCTCGGAAAGAACAAATATATCCGATCTTCACCCTGGGTATGTTTATTAATGGGTCTGTCATGATGCCCCTTAATAGTCGAGCTTGGGCACGTCAAAATTCTGACGGAACCTTTGATGTGGTAAACATGCAGGCGTGTGCAGAGCAAAACTATCTCGGATATGTGTGCACCACGAGCATCTGGGATCAAGGTCACTTATGCTTGAATGAAGTTGAGGGAGAATGCAATTACGAGTTGCATTTAACACCATTGGGTAACAACCATTCGGTGGTCGTTCAGATCGATCAACATTGCATTTGCATTCGCAGTTTATGTCCTGCGTTCATGGTCAATACATTTTATAAGGTAACCATGCCTAAACTTACCAACTTATGCTTGTGTAAGGTATCTGAAATATCAGGCTGTGACGTGAACGTCAGATTAATGAACACCGATTTTGAAGACATAACTGTGCGATATGCAGTGATTGATACTATCACACCTATTGCATTGGGTCCTAATATCGGTTCAATCAAGGCCATGATGATACATCCGGTCTTGAAGGAAATTATAAGAGATATTAAAAACATTAGCGACAGAGTCCATGTTACTGTTCAGCATGCAGCAGATACTATTGTGAGCATTGGGAAACGAATTCATGTGGAACCCACCTGGTGGAGCACGCTTTTTGGAAACATCTTTGGAGATTTGTCCACGATAAACGTTAAATCCGTACTGACAAATCCTTTAGGTCTTTTGTATATTATAACCATCCTTTTGATTGTTTATACATTCTTATTGACGTGTTATATATGCTGCCCACGACCAAGAGGGGTAGATAGAATCTTTGCATTTCATTCTGCTATGTAATTGATGAACACCTTACATTTTCTCTTCAGTTGTCCATCAAGGAGGGGAAATGTAGCAGTAAATGCAACATAGCAGAACGTAACATCAATGTATCCATCTGTATTGTAACCTCATACAGTTGTAATTGTAACTGTCTATCTTTGTACTATCCTATAAGGTGTTGGGAACAGAACTGTATAAAATCTTGTAAAATCCATGAATATTTATTGTAATGATGTATATCTAATAAGAGTCAATCATCTATGTCAATGTCTTTGTTAATTGGTTAGATTCTCAAAATGGCATCCAAGACTCCATTTTGATTGAGTCCAGAACCTTTGGCTTCCATCATTAAGTTAACTCATGTCACGTATTACACGTAGCACAGGTGTGTCTGTTAAGTTTTGAACATAATAAGATGCATACCTGTTGCAATTCAAACATAATGATATGCATGTTTATTTCTCACCAACCAATCAATTCAAACATATGCATAACAAGCATCAGTGTCAGCCAATCAATTTAAAGCACAGAACTTATGAATATGTATGAGCCCTAAGGTATATAAGCCCGCACCACCGTTCATTCTGTTTGGTCGGGTTGCGTCGGGTTAGGTATAGAGAGAGAGTGAGGTCCAATCTTAGCCCTGGGTATTGTAACGCGAATGAGAGAGGTCTTGTAAAGTCTTTATAGAGAGAAACTGGGCGTAAGGCTCATGCTTTTCCTCTATTATTTAGTATAGGTACGCTTAGGTTATTTAGTTAGTTTAGTTATTAGCGTAGATAGTTTAACGTCGTCGTGTTTGTTCGGCAGGCTCCGTCGGTTGACGCATATCGGCCGTCGTCGAGTGTGTCCGTCGGGCGCGTCGCGTTAAAGCATAGGGTTTTATTTTAGGATAGTTAAGAGTAGGTTAGAACAGAGTCATCTATCGCTTGATCCAGATGCTCCGAAGAGCGGGAAGAGGATCCGAAGACGACAGCTCATGGAAGGTGAACCAGCTGTCTACGAACCCCACCTGCCTTCGAGGGATCTCCTTAGCCGTTCCTTGCCCTAGGCATTAAACTTGCCAAAGGCTTGAGGTCGCTAAGTGTTGATCTACCGCCGAGGGACGCCTGACTGGTCCTCGCCTAAGGCTCTCAATCAGCCAAGGGCTTGAGGTCGTCAGTGACTCTGCCATCGCCTTCGCGCCGCCAGACTCTGTAAGTTAGGTTAAGGAACACTGGGGGACTGCCCCTCCGTGTTCATACGAGAATGTTTTGTTAAATTTAATTCATGTAAACAATATAGTCCTGTGGTTCAACTTTACCAAAGTGTTTGTTTTTAATTCACGTGTCCACTTGTTTTCTCTGACTCAGACTCCCCTAGGTGATTAGATACTAGTGTCAGGGGTCCCAATCTGAAATACCATCCCTTTAGCGGATGAGCACAGTTACTAGGTAACTGTTCCGGAGAGTCATTCCTAATGACTACTCTGAATCTGATTATTCAATCTTGGTAACAACACCTACAGATCTCCAGCCCCATCTTGGCAAGTTTAATAGATGCCAATGTCAGTGCAGGCGCAGGCAGCTCGGCTATTGTTGTTTGTTGTAGCAGGGGAATCACTTGTTGCATTAGCTGCTGTTGTTGGGCTGCTAATTCCTCATTCAGCTGTTGCTGCTGCTAAGCCACCTGTTGTAATAGCTGCTGTTATGGCTGCTGCTGGTTGGCCTTTTGCTCTGCCATCCACTTCAACAGTGGCTCCATTTCACTTCAAGGACTGGGCTCACACTCGCTTGTTCTATTGCTGTCTCTTTAACAACACCCCTCAGCAGGACTAGGGCAGTGCCCACATTTTTCACCACTTGTGGCCGGGTCTCCCTGGCAGTGGGGTGGTCTAGTGATTAGATCCCGGATTTAGCTGGCAGAAAAGGGGTGCAGACCCATGCTGCTGGTGCCCCGGGCCTAGGAATTCGAATCTACCAACTGTAACCAGTTGGACACGACCTCCCTCCCTCCTCTTCACTGGCATCTAGCTGACCAGACATACTCCTCTGCTTTTCCCTTCTTCCCTGGCTTTCTTAGTTATAATTTGTTAAGCTTTTTATCATGCCTTTGGTATGTTGTCTGTATTACAATGCAATTTCTTGTATTCAAGGCCATGAGGCCCCATTTTGCTTAGAAACCATATTGCTTATGATATGAATATGTATGTAACCTGTGGAATGTGTGTGAGGTGTGAATGAAAAATACCCAACCAAAAAGGCAGTTTAGGATTCGTGACCTTTGAAGGCAGACAAAGACCCTGCAAACAGATAAATTAACTGAGAAGCGGTCAGAAAAATCTCTCTCTCACTTGGACAAAATGTAACATCAGAGCAGAAACCTGGGACCAGCCCAGAGGGCTTTCCCAAGGAATATTATGGGCGAGTCTTCAGGAAGCTGATGCCTGGCCAGCACTCCAGCCACCAGTGAAATCAAAAGTAATCTACACTGTTCTTGAAGCCTGCCTCCAAACTTGCAGCATGAATGTGATGTATGTGTGTGAGTATCATTTTACTCTTAAGAATATGTACCAATAAACAACCCCAAAAGTAATACTGCTCCAGCCCACCCTTTGTCCGGATTTGTTCCTCAGAAGGTCTGAAGACGTGCAACACCACCCAAGGCCAGGGAAAGTATGCACATCCAGCACTGGCTGCTCCCAAAATTGCAACACTCTCAGACTGTGGCACCGCTTAGAGCGGAACCAATGCCAGCCAAAACCTGAGAACCGGACAAGCCTTCAGCACCACCTGCACCGCAGGAGCCAACTAAAACACCAGCACCACAAAAGGCACAGTCCAAATGGACCAGACTTCTGCCATGCACACCTAGCCCAGAACCGGTGCCATCTCCACAGCTAGACGATGGCCCGGTTCAGCATTGCTCCTCTTCACGTAGACATAACCGTGGTATACTAGTGCTACCTTTGGTGCCATGCTTGACATCAGCACACAGCACCACTTCGAGGCAACCATCTCCATCCCCTCCATCATCGAGAGGGTCTCCTTGCTCACCCAGATCACCAGTGCTCTCTCATCAATGTGAGTTCGAGGATGATTGGAGGAGTGTGTTCTCTTCCCAGTATTCATCTCCTGCCAGATCATATGCACCCTATGAGAGGCACAGACCACCATATTCTCACCATCCCCTGTGGTTCCCAGACTGGTTTTATCAAGTACATTATTATCCATCACACTGGGACTCTTGGCATCAGTGGTCATCCTCAAGACATGGTTTTTACTGCGCCATCAACACCTGCTAAGAGACCTGCAATATCCTCGGAGCCCTCTTCCAACAGAGGATTTGGACACCAAAGAGAGACAAATCATGGATGAGGATGATCCTCAGCCACCAGATACTTCACCGACTGGCCAGTTGTCCTCCACACCTGAGGAAGCAGTGATCCCAGCTGATTCATTGTAGACAGATAATTTAAAAAAATTCCAAACACCAGCTGCAGCCTCCCCCACCAACAAACAGGCCAACAGAAAATACTTTGCCCCTTCCAAGGGCATGGACTTTTTATTCTTCTTCGGGTGATGTCCCCGTGAGTGCTCCACTGTAGGTGACAAGTCTTCCCCGGAGCCGCAGATCAGAGACTTTTTCATAGCAGTTAGCAGTCGGGCCGCGCGCGCGCAGTGAGCCTCTCGTGCTAGTGGCAGTTGACAGTTGAGCATGGCCCGACCCTCTCCCCTCAGTTCTTCTTCTACTGCCCTTGGCCTTAGATGGAGTTCTCCTGCTGCTTCAGGCAATTTTCTCCTCATAGATAAAACCTTCAACCTTTTGACCTCAATTCATCTTAGATCACACTGATACTTTCTAACTACTTCAAAGGCAAACAAAAAAAAAACCCCAAAAAACTGGGAACACTCTGTTTCCTCAGTGCTAGCAGCTTCAGCTGCAGCTGCTGCTCTCTCTCAGCTGAATCTGAAAAAAAAACAAAAAACCTCACAAGCTGACACCCTCGGATTTACAGGGCACCAGAAGCTCGACTGCGAACCCTCTCCCTTCCCCACCAGCCCAATCGCCAACGGCTTGAATATGCCTGGCTCGCAGGGCTTTCAAAAGTGCTGCGGCTGCAGTGATCCTATTCCAGCCTCAGATGGACACAGCTGCTGTGTCAAATACTTGGGGGAGGTGCACAATCCACATAAATGCAACCATTTAAAAAATCCTGTGTGCGAGAACAAGAAAGGACAGAGAGCTTAGGCTCTGTATGTACCTTATGGAGAGGGCTTTACAGCCCCAGGCAGAGGCTGCACCGGATCAAGAGCAGGGCCGGCCCACAACATTTTGGCACCTGAGGCAGGGAGCTCAAATGACGCCCTCATACTCCCTTGCTTGGGCCAAAACTTTGAAAGGTCTCAATTCTGCCTTCTTCCTGTTCTACTCCTCTCATGGTACTGCAGAAAGAATACATATGCACCAGCAGCAGACACAGTTTTCTACACTGTGGGTCCTAGTGGTGCCCCCCCACAGTCTGGCATGTGAGGCAGTCGCCTCAGTTCGCCTCATGATAAGGCCAGCCCTGATCAAGAGTCACAAATCCCCAGGCACAAATCAGCCTCTCCAACACCGAAGGCACATCAAAGGAGCAGGATTTCCCCTGCCAGATCCCTGCCGCCTGATCTGTCCCCAAAAATAAACGGGGGCACATAGCAACCTTGGAGTCATCCACCTCGGCACCAACCAGGCACAGACAAGTGGTGCACTCTCTCCCCGCACCGGGAGAAACACACAGGAAGCCTCCGGCACTGAAACAGGTGCAGGCATATGCGGCACTGGATGAAACAGCGAAGCCGGCTGCAAAGCAGCCCCGTAAATCTGCGGCACCACCGCTCAGCATGGCACCGGCTAGAGAAGCTGCTCCGGCTGCACTGCGGACCCGCAAAGCCTCAGTGTTGCCACTCAGCTAACCCGTCTCTCCAGTACCTTCAACATGGCAGAATTTTATCCCTCAAACTAGGCAGATGAGCTTTGAAACAAACGCAGACCACGCAGGGCTCAGGGAGAGTTATATTAGCGCAGATGACCCCCCACCTACATCAAGGGAACAGTCCCCGGCACTGTACCCACCGTACTCACCATCAAACCAGGGATGGGGTGCTCAAAAGAGATCTATAATGATCAGAGGAGTGCATTTTCCTCACAGTGTGCATCCTCATCTCGACGGGGCATCACTATGCACCCAGGGGCGGCCCTAGACTAGCTGCCAGCAACTGGCGCCCTAGGCGAACCATGCAATCGGCGCCCCCCCCAACCCCAAGGGCAGATATCGACTGAGGGTTTTGGTTCTGTGCTGCGGAGAGGGGGGCTGGGGATGGAGTTCTGTGTCTGGGAGCCGAGGGGCTGGGGATAGAGTTCTGTGGCTGGGAGCCGAGGGGCTGGGGATAGAGTTCTGTGGCTGGGGTCAGGGGCTGGGGATGGAGTTCTGTGGCTGGAGGTTGGGGCTGAGAGCCAGGGGTTGGGGATGGAGTTGGAGTTCTGGGGCTGGGGGCCGGAGGCCAGGAGCTGGGGATGGAGTTCTGGGGCTGGGCCAAGGGGCTGGAGTTCTGTGGCTGAGGGCCGAGGTGTTGGGGGCTGGGTGCCAGAGGGTTGGGGATGGAGTTGGAGTTCTGTGGCTGGGGGCTGGGGCTGGGGGCCAGGGGCTGGGGATGGAGTTCTGTGGCTGGTGGCTGGGGATGGAGTTCCGTGGCTGGGGCTGGGGCTGGGGCCAGGGGCTGGGGATGGAGTTCCGTGGCTGGGGCTGGGGCTGGGGCCAGGGGCTGGGGATGGAGTTCCGTGGCTGGGGCTGGGGCTGGGGGCCAGGGGCTGGGGATGGAGTTCTGTGGCTGGGGCTGGGGGCCAGGGGCTGGGGATGGAGTTCTGTGGCTGGGGGCTGGGGATGGAGTTCTGTGGCTGGTGGCCGAAGGGCTGGGGATGGAGTTCGGTGGCTTGTGGCTAGGGTTTGGGGATGGAGTTCTGTGGCTGGTGACCGAGGGGCCAGGGGGTTGGGGATGGAGTTGGAGTTCTGGGGCTGGTGGCTGGGGGCCTGGCGGCTGGAGTTCTGGGGCTGGGGCCAGGGGTTGGGGATGGAGTTGGAGTTCTGGGCCTGGGGCCCAGGGGCTGGGGATGGAGTTCTGTGGCTGGTGACCGAGGGGCTAGGGATGGAGTTCTGGGGCTGGGCACCAGGGGTTGGGGATGGAGTTGGAGATCTGGGGCTGGGGACCGGGGCCAGGGGCTGGGGATGGAGTTCTGGGGCTTGGGGCCAGGGGCTGGGGATGGAGTTCTGGGGCTGGGGCCAGGGGACTGGGGATGGAGTTCTGGGGCCAGGGGGTTGGGGGCTGGGGGCCGGGGGCCGGGGAGAGGGAACAGGGTGCCAGTCACGGGAGAGATTCCCCTGCACCCGTCTCCTCCCAAGATCCCACCCCCCCAGAGAGAAGCCGGCATGTGCCTCTCCCGGGGCAACCCCCCCCTCCCGCGGAGCAGGGGCAACCCCCCTGCGTTCCTCCTCCTCTGGGGCCGACCCCCCCCCCCGCAGGGCAGAGGAAACCCCCCCGCGTTCCTCCTCTCCTGGGGGCCCACCACGGCACAGGGGAAACCCCCCTTCCCCTCCCCGCACGCTGCCTTTCCCAGGACTTACCCCCCTCCTGGCCGCAGGGAAGCCGTGCTCCAGGTAAGGCACCGGAAAGGGAATGGGAAATGGAAGGGGCAGGGTTTGGAATTTGGCACCCCATGCAACGTGGCGCCCTAGGCGGCTGCCTAGTTTGCCTATAGGCATGGGCCGCCACTGTACGCACCACAACCGTATCATCCACAGTACACACCACCGTACAAGCGCAGGCGCTATACTCCCTATAATAAAAACAAGTACTTCTTCTATAACTGTACTCAATATAGACCATATGAGTACAATCGTGCCAGACAGCGCACCCAGGGGAACCGCAAACAACAACTATGCTCCTCTGGTGGCCACCCCCCGAAGCAGCAAATTTGAAACATTGGTCGAGGGCATACCCAACCTCCCCAACCCTCCAGTACAACAAGGCCAGAACCATCTATTCAACCACAGATTATGCTCATTCCTCCATCACTGGGCCTCCATAACATCCGACCAGAAATTATCCATACAGGATATTCGATTCCATTCAACTCCCTCCCTCATACCCTTTTCCCTACCTCATCCCTCTTCAGAGACCCATCTCACGAGATACCCCTCAAACAAGAAATCGACCAGCTTCTTCATCTAGGAGCTATAGAGGAGGTACCCAAACCATGCCAGGGAAGGGGGTTCTACTCCACCTATTTCCTGACTCAGAAGCGAACAAGGGGCTAGAGACCAATTTTAGACCTCTGCAAACTAAACAAGTTCCTGCGAAAGCAGAGCTTCAAGATGGTCACACTGGCTACAATCATACCAGTGATGGACAGAGGGGACTGGTTCGCAGACCTTGCCCTACAAGATGCATATTTTTGCATTGCGATACACCCTGCACACAGACACTACCTGAGATTCGCGGCTGGAAATGCACATTTCCAATACAAGGTCCTACCTTTTGGCCGCTCCTCAGCACCCTGGGTCTTCTGAAAGGTCCTAGTGGTGGTCACAGCATACTTTTGGCATCAGGGCATCATCATCTTTCCATATCTGGACGACTGTCTAATAAAGGGCTGTTCCAAACTAGAAACCGGGGATATGATACGAAAGCTCAGACAGCTTTTCAACCACTTAGGTCTACTAATAAACAAGCAGAAGTCAACGCTCAATCCAGTTCAAGACCTGGAATTATAGGAGCGCAACTCAACTCAACATCAGTCAGGGCATATCTGCCGTGGCAGAGATTCAAGATGCTAAGTGACCTCATCACCACCCTACTCATCAACCCCAATGTGACAGTACATACCTGCCTTCAGCTCATGGGCTACATGGCGGCCACCACATATGTGGTCCAATATGCATGTCTACACTTCCGATATGCATGTCTACACATCAGCATTGGCTGATGTCGGTCTACTATACGCCATCAATCCATTCTCTACAAAAGACTGTCCTTATACCCAGACAGGTCCTGGAATCTCTCAAGTGGTGGACATCCCCCACCAATCTTCTCGAGGGGGTGCCCTTCTTTCAAACAGAACCATCAGTCCAAATCACTACCGACACCTCACTAATGGGGTGGGGAGCACACTTGCAGCAACAAACAGTGCAAGGCAAATGGTTACCACACGAGGCGCTACTCCATATCAACCTACTAGAGCTCAGGGCTGTCAAGAATGCATGCAAGCACTTTACATCATCTATTACCAATAGAACTGTCTGTATCCTTATGGACAATATGACTACCATGTTTTATATAAACAGACAGGGAGGAGCACGTTCCCAATCTCTCTTTGTGGAGGCGGTCCGTCTCTGGAACTGGTGCATCCAACATGGGGTCACATTGAAAGCAGCATACTTACCATGGATGAACAACACTGAGGCAGATGCTCTGAGCTGCAACTTCACCATTGATCACACATGGGAACTCCATCCACAAGTGCTAGACTCAATTTTTCGCAGGTGGGGCTATCCAACAGCAGACCTATTCTGTGAAAAGCACGAAATGCCTTCGCTTCTCCTCCCACACAGGGCTGAGGAAGGTGTTCAGGGGAGACGCATTCCTAATTGCATGGAACGAACCGATTTACTATGCCTTCCTGCCAATACCACTAATCCCCAGAATCTTGGGCAAGATCCATCTGGACGCAGCCCGGGTCATCCTAGTAGCCCCATCATGGTCCAGACAAACCTGGTACCCATATCTGCAACACATGTTGTTACCAGATTTGCCCAATACTCTGGGGTATGCTCATTTATTAGGGTTACTCTTATGGGGCTATGGGGAGGTTAACAATTCTATCAGTGTGCTGCTTGTGCTTACTTGTGCTCTCATATGGAGGTGAATCTCCCTGCTGCCAATTCCCACTCCCACTGGAGCTCTCCTGAAGAACTAGTTCCTCAGGACGGGGTTCTTCCCACCTTAGCAACACACACAGACACTCACACCCACTAACAGAGCAAGTGTGAGAGGACTGGGTAATCAGCACTCACAAGCTGATCCTTCATATGTCCCTGGACTCAGCAGGCTGGGTTTAACAGCAATGCCACACTGCACCCTCATGTGTCTTTGGACTCAGTGGGATGGATTGAACAGCACTTTAAGGTGCCATCCTCATAAGCCCCCAGGTTCAACACCTCCCTATCCCCACTTTCACACCACAATCATTCACTGGTAAACCACATGATGAGCAAACCCCACAGGATTTTGGGCACTACAGGGATCTTTAGCTTGGGTACAAGAAGCGTTGTTGCAGACGAATGGGTAAGCCAAAACAACACCCCTTGGAAGGAAGAGTGAGCAAAAGAGAAAGAAAAAGAGAGAGAAGCAACCAACTTTACAATTAAAGTTATTTATTTCTGGGTAGCAAATATATATAACTGTATATAGGGAGCCAAACACACAAAACAGTTACAATATTAAATCTAACAGTTACAATATTAAATCTAAATTGAAAATGATTACAAATGTTAGGGCTAGTTAACCATATAACAGTTGACACAGGGAAGAGTCAGGAAGTTATGCTTAGAGAACGGGGGTGTGGGGGAGGAAGAGAGAGAGAGAGAGAGACCTCATCACTCCATGGAGCTTGTACTGATCAGGGTTCCCAGATGATGATGGTAGCCGGGGGTCCAGAGGGCAGGAGAGAAGCAGATCAGAGCCTCCAACACAATCAGACAGGAGATGAAGAAGTCTCAATGGAACTGATGCAGTTTAAATCCAGGTATCAGAACAGTTTTTCTTGGGCAAGGGTAGGAGTTTTTATAGGGATAGGACAATAGTTTGAAGAGAGCACTGGATTTGTTTATGGATAAACAGAGGCAAGACAATAGAGACTGATCACACCTGGTTATGGGTGATGTTCCTTGAAGGAGCACGAATAACTGTGATATCTATAATTATGTACCAAACATTGGGTACGTCTAAACTACATGGCTCCGTCAAGGAGTTTACTCGAAAAAGGGAAATGAAGTGGCGATTTAAATAATTGCCGCTTCATTTAAATCAAAATGGCCTCCGCGCTGTGCTGATCAACTGTTTGTCAGCACAGTGTGGCAGTCTAGACGGGGATCTGCCAATCCCAGAACCCTTCGTCGGCAGATCCTGTAAGCCTCATTTCATGAGGCATGAAGGATCTGCCGACGAAGGGTTCTGGGGTCGGCAGATCCCCATCTAGACTGTCGCGCTGTGCCAACAAACAGCTGATTGGCACAGTGCGGTGGCCATTTTGATTTAAATGAAGTGGCGATTATTTAAATCGCCACTTCATTTCCCTTTGTCGTCCTGCCTCATCTACATGGCTCCATCGACGGAGCCATGTAGTTCAGACACACCCTTTGTGGCTACAGGCTGCTGGAGTCCCAAAAGAGCTCCAGAACAAGATGGAAGACCTTCCTTTCGACAAGGATAAACTCTTTGCAGCAAAGACAGATGAGATTCTCCACTCCAGCAAAGACTCTCGTACAACCCTCTGTACCCTGGGGATGTACACACCTCCCTACCACAGAAGGTGTTACACCCCTTTCCAGAGACAGAGAAATGTTGCCTATGCTCACTATCAATAGAGGACTTTTGGCCAGTGTTGCTCCAGAGCAAGGACCCAAAAGACATGAGCTCCCAACACCCACTCATCCACCCAGCATTCTTCCAACAGCAATTTTGAGTATTTGGCTGGGGGTCTGCTTGACCTCTCCTATTCACCAGTGCCTTACAACCATTCAGCAGTGTTCCACCACTGTTTGCACCCTTTTTATAAACAATGAGCAGCAATTACTATGGACCAATGTTTCTTTGAAATCATGAGGTGGATACACCATCCCCCCTCATCTCTGATCCTTCAACCTCTCCACCCTCCCCATCCCTCAGGACCCCTCTCATGAAAAACTCCTAAAGCAAGAGGTGGACCATCTGTTACACATAGGAGCCACAGAGAGAGGGTGCCTGACCAACATCAGGGCAGGAGATTTTATTCCAATTACTTCCTCATAGAGAAGAGAACAGGCAGTTGTAGACCCATCCTCAAGCTTCATCAGTTAAACAAATTCCTCTGCAAACAACAGTTCAAAATGATCATACTCACATCAATCATTCCGGCACTGGATGAGAGAAACTAGTTGGCAGCCCTTGACCTTCAGGACACTTATTTCTATGTCACCATACTTCCATTGCATAGACAATTTCTCTGTTTCATGATCGCGTCAGGGCATTTTCAATACTGAGCCCTTCCTTTTGGACTTCCTTCTGCTCCCAGAGTCTTTTCGAAGACCCTGGCTGTTGTCGCAGCCTATCTACACCACCAGAGAATTATGATTTTTCCATACCTGAACAATTGTCTTATACGAGGTCCTTCCCACCAAGTCACATGAGACATGATGATATTCTCCAAGAGACTTTTCCAGTCCCTGGGGCTCATTATAAATGAACAGAAATCTACCTTAAAACTTACTCAGTCTCTAAAATTCATAGGGGGTCATCTGGACTCCACGACAGCATGGGCCTATCTTCCAGATCACCATTTCCAGGTCATATGAAATCTCATCGCTATCGTGACATCCAGCCCTATCATTCCAGCACTCACCTGCCTACAGCTCATGGGTCACGTGGCTGCTACAACATACGTAGTCTGACATGCACATCTGCACTGTCGCTGCCTCCAGCATTCGCTCTCCTCAGTATACCCCCCCTCCAAGCACCATGTATGCAAGCAGGTTTCTCTTTCTCTGAATGTCCTTGTTTCGTTATGTTGGTGGACCAATATTGGCAACCTCCTCACAGGTATCCCATTTCACCAGACACAGCCCTCTGTCCAGATAACCACTAATGCTCCCATTCTTGGGTGAACACCTGCAGCACCAGTTTCCTCAGGGCCGATGGTCTTCCCACGAGATCCATCTCTGCATCAATTTTTTGGAGCTTGGGCTGTGCACAATGCATGCAAATACATTATATTGGACAGTTGTGGCTGTACAGTTCAGATCTTACTGACAATGTCACCACAATGTTTTACATCAACCATCAAGGGGGAGCTCATTCCCACTCCCTCTGTGTGGACTCTGCCAACCTATGGAACTGGTTCATTCACAACAGCATCATCGTAATGATGCTGGTAGCAACCTACCTTCCTGGGACCAAGAATACAACCGCAGATATCCTCAGCCGACACTTCGCAAAAGACCATGAATGGAAACTCCACCCGTGTGTTCTTCATATTGTTTTTGAGATGGGGATTCCCTCTGATAGATCTATTTGAATTACACCACAATACCAAGTGTCCCCAATTCTGTTCACTTAATCCTCAATTACATCCTACAACTGAAACAACAAAGTCTGTCAGTTTCCTCCCTTAGAGTACACCTAGCTGTGCTGACCACATTCCACCCCACAACAGAGGGTGTTCTCAATCTTTGTGCACCCTATCACAAGGAGGTTCCTCAAGGGCCTTCACAACCATAATCTTCCATGTAGGCCACATGTATTTTTGGTGTTTGTGTTTTACAGAGTAGGCATACCCTCTATCTTCTGTTGAAGCTATTCCACTGTGCATAAATAGTCATTGGTCCACAGAAATAGTGACTGTATAGCCCAGTGATTTAAGGCCTTCACCTGGGAGGGAGAGTACAAATTTAAATCCCATTTGTACATCAGGCAGATGGGGAAATTGAACTCAGATCACACACAGCCTGGCTGCTCAAACCACTGAGCTGAAAGTTGCAACACAGTTAACTCGTCCACCTGCCAGTTTTTGTAGGATTATGTATGTATACTCTGAGCATGTCTATTGGATTAGGACCCACAGGTAAGACAGAGGAACACCTATCTGAGGTTGGGGCTTGGGTGTGAGAACTGTGCAGATGCTCACTAACAGAAACCTAGATGCCTAGGGGGCTTTAATTTAGGTGGAAATTTCAGCATCAGCTGAACAGGGGTTTTGAGGATCTCGGTGGAACACATATATTGGATTTAGACATCCAAGTCCTTTGGATCTAGCCCAGCATACTAAAGAAGAAGTTACTCACCCTGTGCAGTAACAATGGTTCTTCAAGATGCGTGTCCTGTGGTGCTCCACTGTAGGTGTCGGGCTTGTCCCGGTGCCACAAATTGGAGATCTTTTCCAGCTGTAGTCTGCTGGACCACGCACACGCGAAGTGCGTCTTGTGCCTTTCGTGCTGTTTTTGTGTACGTGGTCCGGCTCCCGCCAGTTCCTCCTGATCCTCTTGGTCTGAAAGACATAAGAGACAGATACTCCAAAGAGGGAGGGAGGGTTGTGGAGCATCCATGGGACACGCGTCTCAAAGAACCATTGTTACTGCACAGGGTGAGTAACTTCTTCTTCTTTGAGAAGTATCCCGTGGGTGTATAAAGTGTAGGTGAATTTACAGCAGTAGCCCCTGTGACGGAGGTGGGATTTGGAGATATCATGCTGTAGCTGTGAACAGGACTGCTGTTGTTACTGCCGTATCTGGTAGAAGAAGGTTGGAGATGGCATAATGCCTGGCGAACATGAAGCCCGAAGACCATGTAGCAGCCCTGCAAATGTCTCTCAGTGAAACACCTTTCAGGAAAGCAGTTGACATGGCCATTGCTTGCATTGAGTGAGCTCTCAGTGTGTGTGGTAGAGGTCTATTTTGCAAAGTATAACATTTCTTTATGCAGGCAACGATGATTGATGAAATGTGTTGTGCTGATAAGGGATGACCCATAGAGCACTCAACCATGGACAGTAGGAGCCTGTGAGACTTCTGAAAGGATCTAGTTCTATCTATGTAAAATGCCAACGCTCGCCTGACATCTAAGGTATGGAGGCATGCTTGCTGTGCCGAAGAATTAGGTTTAGGGTAGAACGTGGGAAGGACAATTGGTTCATTTATGTGAAACTCTGAATTTACTTTGGGGAGAAACGTAGGCTGAGGGCATAATATAGCTCCCTGAGGGGTGAATATTGTATAGGGTGGTGAAGCTGATAGGACAGACAGTTCCCCAACTCTCCGCGCAGAGGTTATCGCAAACAGGAAGATGACCTTCACTGTGAGAGTGTGTAGGTCAGATGTTGCTAAGGGCTCAAAGGGATTTTGTGTTAGAGCGTTCAGGACCAGCTCTAAATCCCAGGGGTCTGCAGGCTGTCTATGGTGTGGAAACAGATTAGCCATCCACTTCATAAATCTCTTTGTCATTGGATGTGAAAAGACCGAGTAGACGGCCACTGAATGACGAAAAGCAGTGATAGCTACTATGCGTACTCTAATAGAAGAGCAGGTAAGGCTGGAGTCTTTAAGATGTACGAGATAGTCCAGAATCTGGCGGATAGGCACAGAGTAGGGATCTAAGTGTGTCTCAGAACACCATGAAGAAAACTGTGTCCATTTATGAAGGTAAGTACTATGTGTGGTAGATTTTCTACTATGTAATAGAATGTGTTTGACAGCTTGCGAACATATCATCTCTGTTTGTTGGAACCAACCAGGTACCAGGCTGTCAGCGCAAGGTGGTCGAGCTGCGGATGAATCGAGCGCCCGTGGTTCTGTGCGAGCAGGTCGTGGCATCTAGGCAGAGGATATGGAGAGCAAACCGACATGCGAGACAGGTAAGGGAACCACATTTGTCGTGGCTAGAAGGGAGCTATCAGAATCACCATAGCTCTCTCGATAGCTATCTTTTCCAGGACTCTGGGAATTAAGGGTGTGGGAGGGAAGGCGTATAGAAGATGGTGACTCCAACTCCATAAGAAGGTGTCCCCCATGGAGTTCCGTCCAATCCCGGCCCTCAAGCAGTCTTGGGGGCATTTCGCATTGAGATGTGTGGCAAAGAGATCTACTGATGGGAACCCGCAACGATGGAATATGATGGAAAGTACTTCTGGGTGTAGCTCCCACTTGTGGTTCATGGAGAAGTGTCTGCTTAGTGCATCGGCTGTGGAATTCTGCCGTCTGGGGAGATACTCTGCGAGGAGGGAGATTTTGTGGTGGTTGCATCAGTTCCATAAACGTATCACTTCGGCGCAAAGCTATTGGGACTGGGCTCCTCCCTGTCTGTTTATGTAATATACAGTGGTTATATTGTCGGTGAGGACTCATATGACTTGACCTTGGATAATGGGCAGGAGGATCATGTAGCGGTAGTGCCACTTTAGCTTGGTGTGATGGTTGAAGATTCCTAAGCAAGTGGTGTTGTTTTTGTTGTACTTCAGTGAGCTGTACATGCTGGCTATCTGCTACCCTCTTAAACTGTTCTTGGAACTGACGAAGGTTGTCCCATGGGGAAGTATCACCCTGAAAGACTGCGTCAGGAGGAACTGGCGGGAGCTGGACCGTGTGCACACAAACGGCGCAAAAGGCACGAGACGCGCTTTACGCGTGCGCCGTCCGGCCGCCTACAGCTGGAAAAGATCTCTGATCTGTGGCACCAGGACAAGCCCAACACCTACAGTGGAGCACCCACGGGACACTGCTCGAAGAAGAACATGGTTGTTATTAGTACAATTCAGTTGTAACATCATAAGGACAAAAATATTTTTTCTAGACAGATGTAAAAATGAATAAATATAATTTTTGCAGGGGATATATGTGCATATAAGAAAGGGAAAAGAATTGTTAAAGTTGGTGAGAGAGATTGGCTATTACCTGGCCTAGATGTAGATTTATTTTATTTAGCAAATGGAGCTTTTCCAATATTGCACATTCCACTATACTACAAACAACACTTGTTATTGGCATAATAGCCAGTGTTAACCAAAAAATCTCAGTGCAGCATCTGATATATACAATGTCTTTCAATGATCCACATAATTTATTTCCTCTGTTTCTCAGCTACGTTTTCTTTATAAATAGGATAGATACAAGTATGATTATAAAGCAATTATACAGCTTTGCAAAAAGCATGCAAGTAGTGTCAGAAAACGTGTATATTTTAAATCTAATTAATTCATTTTCAAGGTGAAATAATCATTTAGAAATACTGATTGGTTGAGAGGCATTTTCAAGGAATCTGAGGTTTGAATTAGCCTTAAAATAAGGCTAGCTTAAAATAGCTCATTGACACATAGTATACGCTAAAACTCATTTAGTAACTGCCAAAGCTTTTGCAAGAGCATTACATTCTACTTATCCACTGTCCTCTGTTCTTCCAAATCCTTCAGGTTCAATTCAAGAACTCTGTGTAATTGCAAGAAATGTCATAGATTATAAATAAATACTATTTGTTTAGGATAAAAATAAGTAAAATTATCTTTTACATATAGATAATTGTTTTTAAAAATAAGCTTGTTCATGTGCCAAGGACATTGGAAAACATGGGGCATGTTTATTTTAAGAGAACTACTCTTATTTGAATGTCTACAGTGCTCTGTTTTACAGACTACTGAATGTTTAAAAGTTATGTATCCCCTATTTTCCTGGACTAGAACATTTTGTAGAGACACTTAGCATTGCAGTTTTGTCCATAATCTTGTGTCATGTTCTTGTTACTAAAAACAGCAATGCAATTTTTGGCAACTGTACTAGTTTACCAGACTAGAATTAGCCAGTGACCTCTTTATGTCTAGCTACTCCCATCAGTCTATTAAGGGCTAATCCTGCTTCCGCTGTTTTCAGTGGGGCCCTTAGCAATTCATCTGAGATATAATCCCTGTGGTGAGACCAGATGCCTTGCTGCTACTCACCTTTCACTCTGTTGTGCACATTTTCAGGTAAAGTATTGATTATGACAGATTCCGTAATATAGTCCTTGCTTCTAGCTATATAATGATGGAGAAGAAGGGAGTAAACTTTTATAGAATACTAGAACTGGAAGGGACCTTGAGAGGTCTTCAAGTCCAGTCCCCTGTCCTCATGGCAGGACCAAGTACCATTCTAAATCATCCCTGATAGATGTTTGTCTAACCTATTCTTAAATATCTCCAGTGATAGAGATTGCACAACCTCCCCAGGCAATTTATTCTAGTGCTTAACCACTCTGACAGGAAGTTTTTCTTAATGTCCAACGTAAACCTCCCTTGCTGCAATTAAAGCCCATTGCTTCTTGTCCTATCATGAAAGGTTAAGAAGAATAACTTTTCTCCCGCCTCCTTGTAACACCCTTTAAGGTACTTAAAAGCTGCTATCATGTCCCTTCTCAGCCTTCTCTTTTCCAGATTAAACAAACCCAGTTCTTTCCATTTTCCCTCATAGGTCATGTTTTCTAGACCATTAATCATTTTTGTTGTTCTTCTCTGCACCCTCTCCAATTTTTCCACATCTTTCTTGAAATGTGGTGCCTAGAACTAGACACAATACTCCAGTTGAGACCTAATCAACGCAGAGTAGAGCAGAAGAATTTCTTCTCATGACTTGCTCTCAACACTCTTGTTAATGCATCCCAGAATCATGTTTGCTTTTTTGTAATAGTGTCTCACAGTTGACTCATATTTAGCTTGTAGTTATAGGCTGGCATATATAATATAATATAATATAATATAATATAATATAATATAATATAATATAATATAAAGCATTTTACAAGGGGATAATCTCAAAGCAATATATAAAAATTAGTTAGTAAAGCCTTGCAACATGCCTGAATAGTGAGTGACTTGTTATTATCCCAATTCTAAGCATGAACAAACTTTCTCTCCAACTTGCATAGCCCAAGTAAAGCAGAATTTCAGCCCCTGTGCACCTTTAACCCTGCATTCCCTCCATGCATATGTTGCTTAGAAAGATGTTGTACCAGGTACCAAGAGAGGCGGGTCTGTCCTGAGATCCCAGTTAGCAAATATTGCAAAGTGGCATGCAGAAAGGGTCAGTCAGACACCACTACCCCCATGTGAGAGAGGTGTACAGGAGTGTATGTGTGTGTCATCCCTCCTCGTTTGAACCTTAAAGCCTTAAAGATAAGAAAGTAAATAAAAGAATCCTACCACACAGTATATCCTAACAGGGACTCAGTCAACTTGGTGTTAATTTGAATGCTTGTACAATTGATTGCTGTTGAACTTGCTTGAATATGAGTAATTTTACCAAATGTCCCATATTCAGCATAGAGAAATATGATCACCAGTGTTTCCTCTAAAATAATTCATAGGAGCTAAATCCAAGAAGGGTCAGCATTGAATTGGAAGTCAAAGAACCAGAGCCTATGGCCAGAGCTGGAGCAGTCAGAAAACAGGACAACAGGGTTCAGGGATCAGAACAAGGTTGGAGATGGAAACTGGGACAGTATCAAAGAACAGGAGGTGAGACCAGGAGTCAAATAGAAACAGGCAGGGTCTCTAGCAGTAGCCAGCCAGGATCAACCTTGTTTTATAAACAAGTCTTGGGTGCTCCTCTTTGCTGTGCCTCCTATCCTTTGACTATGTTTTCTGTTTAGCCCAGTGGATTTCAACCTTTTTATCATGGGTCACATGTGTAGCCCATGATATGTTATATGGGCTGCAGGCTGAGAACCGTAGCACTCCTCCACCAATTCCCCTTAAGCCCGTTGGGCTCTATGCATGATGTGCCCCCCAGAGACCTCTTCAGTAACTGGTGCCATGAGGGAAGCGCTGGACACAGGGCTGGACAAATGGACCCACATACCACTGTTCAGGGATGGGCAGCCAGAACCCTGCAGTTTGGGGCCCACAGCCAGGCCTGGTCCTCACCATGTGAGGTTGAGCATTTGGCAGCCAAACTCCACCACATTCAGCTGGGCAGCCAAACCCTAGGACCTCATGGCACCGCATGGAGCAATCGCCAGTGTTCCACAGATTGACTATGCGCTGTGTGAAGAAGAACTTCCTTCTATTTGTTTTAAACCTGCTGCCCATAAGTTTCATTTGGTGGCCCCTAGTTCTTATATTATGGGAACAAGTAAATAACTTTTCCTTATTCACTTTCTCCACACCACTCATGATTTTATAGATCTCTATCATATCCCCCCTTAGTCTCCTCTTTTCCAAGCTGCAAAGTCCCAGGCTCTTTAATCTTTCCTCATATGGGACCCGTTCCATATATACTTAGATTTTCAGAAAGCCTTTGACAAGGTCCCTCACCAAAGGCTCTTGTGTAAATTACATGGCCACGGGATAAGAGGGAAGGTCCTTTCTTGGATTGAGAACTGGTTAAAAGACAGGAAACAAAGGGTAGGAATAAATGGTAAATTTTCAGAATGGAGAGGGGTAACTAGTGGTGTCCCCCAAGGGTCAGTCCTAGGACCAATCCTGTTCAACTTATTCATAAATGATCTGGAGAAAGGGGTAAGCAGTGAGGTGGTAAAGTTTGCAGATGATACCAAACTGTTTAGGATAGTCAAGACAGAAGCAGACTGTGAGGGACTCAAGAAGATCTCACCAAACTGAGTGATTGGGCAACAAAATGGCAAATGAAATTTAATGTGGATAAGTGTAAAGTAATGCACATCGGGAAAAATAACCCCAACTATACGTACAGTATGATGGGGGCTAAATTGGCTACGACGAATCAGGAAAGAGATCTTGGAGTTATCGTGGACAGTTCTCTGAAAACTTCCACACAGTCTGCAGCGGCGGTCAAAAAGGCAAATAGGATGCTAGGAATTATTAAGAAAGGGATAGAAAATAAGACCCAGAATATCTTACTGCCCCTGTATAAAACTATGGTACGCTCACATCTTGAATACTGTGTACAGATGTGGTCTCCTCACCTCAAAAAAGATATTTTGGCCTTGGAAAGGGTTCAGAAAAGGGCAACTAAAATGATTAGGGGTTTGGAACAGGTCCCATATGAGGAGAGGTTAAAGCGACTGGGACTTTTCAGTTTAGAAAGAGGAGACTGAGGGGATATGATAGAGGTGTATAAAATCATGAGTGGTGTGGAGAGGGCCGATAAAGAAAAGTTATTTATTAGTTCCCTAAATAGAAGAACTAGAGGACACCAAATGAAATTAATGGGTAGCAGGTTTAAACTAATAAAAGAAAGTTCTTCTTCACACAGCGTGTAGTCAGCCTGTGGAACTCCTTGCCAGAGGAGGTTGTGAAGGCTAGGACTACAATAGAGTTTAAAGAGAAGCTAGATAATTTCATGGAGGTTAGGTCCATAAAAGGCTATTAGCCAGGGAATAAAATGGTGTTCTTGGTCTCCGTTTGTCAGAGGCTGGAGAGGGATGGCAGGAGACAAATCGCTTGATCACTGTCTTCGGTCCACCCTCTCTGGGGCACCTGGTGCTGGCCACTGTCGGCAGACAGGGTACTGGGCTAGATGGACCTTTGGTCTGACCCAGTACGGCCGTTCTTATGTTCTTATGTTCCAAACCCCTCATCATTTTAGTTGCCCTTTTCTGAACCTTTTCTAATGCCAGTATATCTTTTTTGAGATGAGGAGACCACATCAGTATGCAGTATTCAAGATGTGGGTGTGCCATGGATTTATATAAGGGCAATAAGATATTCTCCATCTGATTTTCTATCCCTTTTTTAATGATTCCTAACATCCTGTTTGCTTTTTTGACTGCCACTGCACACTGAGTGGACGTCTTTAGAGAACTATCCACAATGACTCCAAGATCTCTTTCCTGATTAGTTGTAGCTAAATTAGCCCCCATTATATTATATGTATAGTTGGGGTTATTTTTTCCAATGTGCATTACTTTACATTTCTCCACATGAAATTTCATTTGCCATTTTGTTGCCCAGTCACTTAGTTTGGTGAGATCTTTTTGAAGTTCTTCACAGTCTGCTTTGGTCTTAACTACCTTGAGCAGCTTAGTATCGTCTGCAAACTTTGCCACCTCACTGTTTACCCCTTTCTCCAGATCATTTATGAATAAGTTGAATAGGATTGGTCCTAGGACTGACCCTTAGGGAACACCACTAGTTACCCCTCTCCATTCTGAAAATTTACCATTTATTCCTACCCTTTGTTTTCTGTCTTTTAACCAGTTCTCAGTCCATGAAAGGATCTTCCCTCTTATCCCATGACTACTTAATTTACGTAAGAGCCTTTGGTGAGGGACCTTGTCAAAGGCTTTCTGGAAATCTAAGTACACTATATCTACTGGATCCCCCTTGTCCACATGTTTATTAACCCCTTCAAAGAACTCTAATAGATTAGTAAGACATGATTTCCCTTTACAGAAACCATATTGACTTTTGCCCAACAAATTATGTTCTTCTATGTGTCTGACAATTTTATTCTTTATTATTGTTTCAACTAATTTGCCTGGTACTGACATTAGACTTACTGGCTGTAATTGCCGGGATCGCCTCTAGAGCCTTTTTTAAATATTGGCATTACATTAGCTATCTTCCAGTCATTGGGTACAGAAGCCAGTTTAAAGGATAGGTTACAAACCATAGTTAATAGTTCCACAATTTCATATTTGAGTTCTTTCAGAACTCTTGGGTGAATGCCATCTGGTCCTGGTGACTTATTACTGTTAAGTTTATCAATTAATTCCAAAACCTCCATTAATGACACTTCAATCTGTGACAAGTCCTCAGATTTGTCACCTGCAAACGACAGGTCAGGTTTGGGAATCCCCCTAACATCCTCAGCCCTGTAGACCAAAGCAAAGAATTCAATTAGTTTCTCTGCAATGACTTTATCATCTTTAAGTGCTTCTTTTGTATCTCGAGTGTCCAGGGGCCCCACTGATGGTTTAGCAAGCTTCCTACTTCTGATGTACTTAAAAAAACATTTTATTATTACCTTTTGAGTTTTTGGCTAGCTGTTCTTCAAACTCCTTTTTGGCTTTTCTTATTACATTTTTACACTTAATTTGGCAGTGCTTATGCTCCTTTCTATTTACCTCAAAGTGGATTTGACTTCCACTTTTTAAAAGATACCTTTTTTATCTGCTTCTTTTATCACTGCTTCTTTTACATGGTTGTTAAGCCACGGTAGCTCTTTTTTAGTTCTTCTACTATGTTTTTAAATTTGGGATATACATTTAAGTTGGGCCTCTATTATGGTGTCATTGAAAAGTGTCCATGCAGCTTGCAGGGATTTTACTTTAGTCAGTGTACCTTTCAATTTCTGTTTAACTAACCTCCTCATTTTTGTATAGTTCCCCCTTTTGAAATTAAATGCCACAGTGTTGGACTGCTGAGGTGTTCTTCCCACTACAGGAATGTTAAATGTTATTATATTATGGTCACTATTTCCAAGCGGTCCTGTTATAGTTACCTCTTGGACCAGATCCTGCGTGCCACGCAGGACTAAATCGAGAATTGCCTCTCCCCTTATGGGTTCCTATACCAGCTGCTCCAAGAAGCAGTCATTTAAGGTATCAAGACATTTTGTCTCTGCATCTCATCCTGAAGTAACATGTAGCCAGTCAATATGGAGATAGTTGAAATCCCCCACTATTACTGAGTTCTTTATTTTGATAGCCTCTCTAATCTCCCTTAGCATTTCATAGTCACCATTACTGTCCTGGTCAAGTGGTCAATAACAGATCCCTGCTGTTATATTCTTATTAGAGCAGGGAATTACTATCCATAGCAATTCTATGGAACATGTTGATTCATTTAAGATTTTTACTTCATTTGATTCTAAATTTTCTTTTACATATAGTGCCACTCCCCCACCCGCACGACCTGTTCTGTCCTTCTGATATATTTTGTACCTCGGAATGATTGTGTCCCATTGATTGTCCTCACTCCACCAGGTTTCTGTGATGCCTATTATATCAGTATCCTCCTTTAACACGAGGCACTCCAGGTCACTCATCTTATTTTTTAGACTTCTAGCATTTGTGTACAAGCACCTTAACAACTTGTCACTGTTCATTTTTCTGCCCTTTTCTGATGTGTCAGATTCTTTTTTATGTGAATGTTTTTCGTCTGATCTGGCCCATACTTTATCCTCTTCCATCCTCTCCTCCTGACTAAAACCTAGAGAATCTCTATCAATAGACTCTCCTCTGAGAGACGTCTCTGTCTGATCCACGTGCTCCTCTGAACCAATCGGCTTTCCCCCATCTCTTAGTTTAAAAACTGCTCTGCGACCTTTTTAACTTTAAGTGCCAGCAGTCTGGATCCACTTTGGTTTAGGTAGAATCCATCCTTCCTGTATAGGCTCCCCCTATCCCAAAAGTTTCCCCAGTTCCTTATAAATCTAAACCCCTCCTCCCTACACCATGGTCTCATCCACGCATTGAGACTCTGAAGCTCTGCCTGCCTACCTGGCCCTGCGCATGGAACTGGAAGCATTTCTGAGAATGCCACCATAGAGGTCCTGGATTTCAGTCTCTTTCCTAGCAGCCTAAATTTGGCCTCCAGGACATATCTGCTACCCTTCCCTATGTCATTAGTACCTACATGTACCACGACCACCGGCTCCTCTCCAGCACTACACATAAGTCTATCTAGATGCCCCGAGAGATCCGCAACCTTCGCACCAGGCAGGCAAGTCACCATACGGTTCTCCTGGTCATCGCAAACCCAGCTAGCTATATTTTTAATGATTGAATCTCCCATTACTAACACCTGCTTTTTCCTGCTGACTGGAGTTCCCTCCTCTGGAGAGGTAACCTCAGTGCGAGAGGATACCCCAACATCTGGAAGGAGGGTCCCAACTATGGAAAGGTTTCCCTCTGCTCCCGTTGACTGCTCTCCTTCCCTGAACCTTTCATCCTCCTTAACAGCACAGGGGCTATCTGACTGGAGGTGGGACAATTCTACAGCATCCCGGAAAGCCTCATCTATGTGCCTCTCTGCCTCCCTCAGCTCCTCCAGTTCAGCCACCGTGGCCTCCAAAGCCCGTACGTGGTCTCTGAGGGCCAGGAGCTCCTTGCACCAAATGCACACATATGCCATCCGCCTAGAGGGCAGGTAATCTTACATGCTACACTGAGTGCAATAATCAGAATAGCCCCCACTCTGCTGCTGGGCTTCTGCCTGCATTCTCTCCTACAGCTACCTAGGTTATTGATAGGGTTTCTAGTTAAATCAGGAAGTTTTGATTAAAACCTTTAAACTAAACTATAAAGACTGGCAAGTGTACCTTGGCCCCTTCCCAACTCCCTCTCAAAACTCCCTGTTTGCTGCTCCCGGGCCTGTTTGCAAAGCTCACTGATTGCTGACTCTCTGCTTTATAAAGCCCTGGCCTTCCTGATAGCCCCGCCCCCTCACTAAGGCTCAGCCAGTTAACAGAGGCATCTAGATTTCAAACCTTTAGAAGTTCACAGCTTCCAACTGCCAGCCACAGCACACGCTCCTTCAAAGAAACAAACAAAACAAACAGACAAACACAAGCTCAGCACACAGCAAGTAACCCTCAAACACACACTACAGACAGCCACTTACCTCAAAGGTCCCATAGTTGCTCCTTCTTTACCTGGAGAAGTCCCTGTCAAAACTCCCTGTTTGCTGCTCCTGTTCACTCACAAGTTATTTAAAGTAATTTCTTATACATTGCACTCTGCAATCCAGTTTTCACCTATTAAAAGCTACAGTTGCTTTTAAATTGTGAAGAAGGAAACAAGATATCATGAGACATTTTATAGCTGTGCAATATACTTTACACATAGGTGACACTATTGGGGGATTGAGGCATACATGTCCCTCCTCCCACTTTACAGATCTCCTTGTTTCTCTCTGCCTGGCTGTAAAACTGACGGAATCTCACTTCTGGCCCCTTCCCCTGCTAGCTTTTTTAAATGTTTGCATCAATGTCTGCACAATTTATAATTCACTTTATATCAAAATGCCTTACTCTCCACAGTTTAGTTTTGTAGTCACTAGGATAGAAAATTTGACCTGGAAAAATCTGATTTTTGACTAGAAGTTTTATTTTAAACCTCTTCTATTGATACTAAAAAAAAAAAATTGTTTCCATTAATTAATTAATTTCCTCTCACTTATAAATGAATTTATCTCCAAATTTTCTAGTGCTGTTCACCTTTTGGTTTTATTTAAACAGTTTAAGAATAATGTTGAGAAAATGTAGTTGATCAGAAGATTCTCAACCAGATGCATTGCACTTCTTTTAATTAATAGCAATTTCAGGTTAACCTCCATTTTTTGCAGTTTTCAACAAATGTTAACAACACTCCATAGAGCACCAGGAGCTGCTCACAGCTGGTAACCAACAGTCTCATTGTACTCATTCAATCAGTGTCACGTTATTGGGTTTTAATGTGAGTAGGCAGATCATTGTTGTACCCACTAGTGTGTGTTTGCCCCAAATTTGGTGCAAAGTGGGCTATGTGAGGTGTCAAATGAAAGCTTATGCTATGCTGACTCTGTCTAGGCTAGTAGTTCCCAACAGCCAGTTCCGGGGGCTGGTGCCAGACTGCAAACTGCTGGCTGCCGGGCTGTAGCACACTGCCAGGCCATGCCCATGCCTTGATGGTTGGCTCGGCGGGACTCTGGAGCACTGCCCAGTCTGCCCAGAAACCCCTCTTCTTCTCTCCCCGGGATTGTCTCTTCTTCCTGCACCAAGCACTGCGTTGGCTTCTCTGCATGATGCTGCCTTGATGCAGGGGACTCTGCCCGAGTGCAGGGGCTGCAGTGTGGTGGGTTGCTCGCTAGGACCCAGCAGCAACAGGCAGGGGTTCTGGGAGCCAGGGCTGGGCTCGGCCTCTGCAACAGGAAGCAACTTGTACCCACTGCTCGAGGGGACTCTGGGGCCGGATCCCTGAGTCCAGGCGGGGGCTGCTGCTGGGTCCCTGGAGCCTGGGCTGCAGCCAGGAGCAGGGAGTCTCCAGCAGGGCCAGTCCTGCTGCTCCCTAGGAGCCTCTCCCAGGGCAGTGGCCCCAGTCTGGCCCCTGCTCCAGGGTAGGCAGTGCTTGGAGGTAGGTAAGAGAGACACCCCCTCCCAGGAGCAGTGCCTCGAGACTGCAGGGGGAGGGTTTTCCCCTGGCTGCTCTCAGTGGAGCTGGCTGCAATCCCTGCCTGAGACCCAGAGAAGCTGCCACCAGCTCCTAGCATGTGCGGGGTGGGGGGAGCCAGCCCTTCAGGGGGGTCAGCAGGGAGCTGAGGAGGGGTGGGGACAGATAAGAAGGGTGAGAGGGACAGGAATGTGTGAGGCGGGGGCAGAAGGAGGATGCAGGAGATGCTGAAAGGAGATTGGGAGGATTTAGGGGAGACTTATGGGCCAGATGGGAGCAGAGTGCAATGGCAGGAAACATTGAGGGGGGATCACAGGGAGGGAAAGTGGGGATGTGGGGAGGGAAGTCTGGGGGGAGACCGTGGGAGCAAGAGCAGCCTGGCTGGGGAAGGGAGAGGCACAGGGCAGGGGTTGTGCAGGAGATGGGGGAGATACAATGGCAGCTCCCTCATCCCATGGGGCAGGAGGTGGGGAGGGCAGAGGTGACTGGTGGTAGCACTTGGGGGCACCAGCTCCTATGCCCGTGACAAAATTTCAGTTGCTAAATAGGGCACCCCACATGACCCCTGCCCTGTGGGTGCCCCTTCCTCTGTAGGAACCAGTTGCCCCTCGGGGGAGGAGCTGCCCCACCGAGAAGCCAGATGGGAAGTCTTTCTGTGAATTTTTTTAGTGTTGTAAATCTCTGCAAACTCTGATCTGTTATGACATGTTTAGTGTGCATACAGATGTGATGTAAAATAACATGTGACCTCTTAAAATTAATTACCATAATGAATATGCAAAATATGCAAATAAAATGTTACCAGTCCACCAAAAGTTTGTGAACGGCTTTGCCGGTCTGCGGTATAAAAAAGGTTGGGAACCACTGGTCTAGGCTACTCATGTACTTGTATGATCTGTGTGTATAAAGTTATGAATACGGACTTTGTATTTATATTTTAAATGTTTTCTACTGTGAGGGGTGGTTACTTAATGCTGCATGGACAATGGCTCTTAGGAGTTGCCAATTGACACCTGAAGAGCACACAATGGCCCCTGGCCTGAGAAAGACACGCCTGGTTACTCCATGGCCCCTTGCCTAAAAAAGGACATAGTCTGGTTTGGTGATCATGTGGTCAGCCCTATTTTGGGAAGAACCAGCACCCAGGAGAACAATGGATTTTCCTTCCACACGGGCAAGGTTACAAAAGTATTCTAAGGATGCCTCCATCTTTTTTGTCTTTGCTCCTGCCTTCCACTCCAAAAGCACCTTTGCCAAGGACAGAGGGCCCAAAGGATTCATGAACCCATCCTAAAATAGGATGTACACCAGAGACTTTTAAGCTGGCAGTTTGTTACATCTCTGCTAAGAGCCTGCATCAAGAACTTGGTGACTGATGTATGTAATATATTTGCTTTAACAATTATTCTCTCAACCTTTTTGAGTCCATTAATTCTTTCCCATAGGAACTGTCCAGTTTGTTCAATATATATTGCAGTGGGGCATCATTGACGTTTGATGGCATAGATTACATTCCTGGATGTGCAGTTAAATGAACCTCTGATTTGGTGGCTTATGTGGTTGGCTCCAGTAATGAATTCGCTTGTATAGATATGTGGGCAGAGTTGGCATCGGGGCTGATTGCAGGGCCGGATTCCTGGATGTTTATGATGTAGCTGTATAGCATGGTTACCGGAGAGAATTTGTTTCAGGTTGGACAGTTCCTACGGGAAAGAATTAATGGACACAAATCAGATATCCGTAAAAGGTATATACAAAAACCTGTGGGGTAACACTTCAATCTACTAGGGCATTCATTAACAGATCTTCAAGTGGCTGTTTTGTTACGGACCAATTCCACAAGCCAAATACACAGGGAAGGACTGGAACTGCAATTCATTCATAAGTTTGATACTCATGCTAATGGATTAAATAAAGATACCAGATGGCTGGGACATTATCAACCTACCAAACAATGAAGATGCCAATGATTCTTTCTCTGTATAGTATCTGGTGTTAGTACTCTTCTTCTCTATTGCCGACTAATGGCTCTTATCTGCCTCTTTTGACTATCCAGTCTTTAGGTGTTTATAGACTATTTGTTTTTCCTGTTACATTCCAGCTCAGCTTTCCCCTTGATTTTTTTTTATACCCACTACCTCTTCTTGTTTCCCCTTCCCCTCCCATTTCTTTCCTCCCCTTTCCCCCCCTATTTATTTTCATTCTGGACATCCAACACTCTGGTCATCTGAAGAAGTGGGTTGGGCCCACGAAAGCTCATGATACCATCTACATGTTTTGTTAGTCTTTGAAGTGCTACCAGACTATTTGTTGTTTTTTAAGTTTATCTCTTCTGACTTGTAATATCTCAAAGCCAGCTAGACTCTTATTTATATTTCTGTTGTACCTAGAGGCGCCAACATATTATATGCTTTAGAAATATAATAAAAAGCCAGTTTCAGTCCTCCTAATCTATTGATATTGACAAGAAATAGTTCCTTTGATTATTTTAATAAAGTTTGGAGATTTACCCCCTAAGGATACAATTAAATCTAAGGAGATGAGGAAGAGGAAAGTAAGGTAAGGTTTACAATAAAATGTGATTCATTAGAGAAACGTGTGTTTCTCTGATTCTGATTTGTATGTATTTTGCCCACAAATGCCGCCTTATTTCAGTTTTTCACCTCTGAAGATCAAGCACTCTTCAGAATGTAGCTGCAGTCTGTAAATGCTCATTTGGTGTACTTGTCACCCTCAACTCCCGACACATTCTCTGGTAGTTAAAGTTGCTCAGTAGCAACCCACAGGAGCTTCTCAGCAAACACTGCATAAAATAACATGCCTTGTCTACTACGATACTAGGAAATCCCACCATCCTGCTGTGTGTGTTTTTTTCTGTTATTTCCATAACAGGAAAATAAACAAACACATCTAGAAACTGACCCTGTGTTTGAGCATCCCTAAAGAAAACAAAGACTCTAAATTGGATGCCACATTAGTTATATACCACTTAAAACTCCACTGACTCCAACAGAATTACTCAAGATTTACACTAGCATAAACGAGATGTCATTTTTTTTCATTTTCAGACTTTTCCAATACCAAAGATTCCTCAGCAGATAGGATCTTTTTGAAGCTCAGGTGAAACAAAAATTGAATCAAATTCCTTCTAAATTGTAGACACATCCAGCAGGCTCTTCTGCCTAACAGATATGGATGTACTACTGGTTCTTTATATTTAAAGCAGGCACTTGATCTGTATTCTCTTTACAGAAGTAAGGGGCATAGTACCATGCTATGCTAACAATAACTCTTGTTTCTCTGCAAAACTTCCTCTTGTGTTTTGTTTATTATGATTTATATGCTTCTCAGCATCAATGGTGCCTATCTCTGGTAAAATTAGGTTTTCATTAAAATACGGACTGCTAGCTTCTCTTTTCAGCCCAGGAAATATAGGCACCACACACAGCATCTCATTCAGGACCTTTTCCCTCAGGTGTTGTTTTATTTCTCTCACCTAGTACAAATTCAGCACATCGGTTATCTATCCCACAACACAGGGTCCTCTGCAAGGACTTACCTATTTCTCCACCAGCCACTTCCTTGACAGAGCCTACTGCAGGACCAATATATACTTCCTGTAGTTCTCCCAGCAGCTGAGCCATTTGCCAGCTTTTGTAATCACCTGATTCTTAGCTGGTCAGCCTCAGTGAGGAGATAGTGGATCCATCACAGATGAGGCTGAGACACACTCCTTTACAGGGCCAGCCAACCTGTTACATTTTGTTTTCTTTTATTTCTTTGAATAGGTTTGTGTTAACATTTTATTCATTTATTTAAACAAAAGCAGAGTACATACGATAGAATGTACGGGTCTGTGTTTATCATTCTTTTTCTCCTGTTCCTTCCTTTCCCATGTGTTCCTTTCTAGTCTCTTTTTTAAAAAAAAAAAACCTTTATGGCTGGTTAGTTGGCCCACAGCCTCAAAGGTATTTAGGTACACAGCTTCCATCCCATTATTTCAAGTACCCAAATACCTTTGGGGGCCTGGACCCATGTGTTTATTTCACTATTCCATTCTGCTGACATTTGTATTTGGAGTAAGACTGTGCCTAACCCTTTGTGGCTACAGAAAAGGGAAAAGTCACTTATTATTAAGTTGAATTACTTTAGTGGACTAGGACTCAACATTCTAGGTCAGTGGTCACCAACCAGTAGATCGGGACCTACCGATCTTGGAGCCTCTGACAAGTGATCCTGACTAGTTTGGCCAGGAAGCTATCAAGTGCTAGCACTTCAGTTGTCCCCCTACCCACTGTCATGCTGCTCCTGCCTTCTGCTTTGGAGCTGTCCCCCTGGGAGCTTCCTGCTTGAAGTGCAGGCTTTGGGGGGAAGAAGAGGGAGGGCTGATGTCTGGATGTCCCTCCCTCCCTGCACACTTCTGTATCCTATCTCCACACAGAGAGAAGGGGATGGAGGGAGCTTGACAATACAAATCTCTGCCACTCTCACATACTGTGTGTCTCTGTCATTCTCCCAAACACACACTGTCCTTCACTCTCATCTCCTGATCCAACACATATGTGGGGGGTTGTTGTTACTTCTTTTACTGCTTGCAAAGTGGGTTATTTTTGGTTTGTGACTGGTCTATGTGTCATGAATCATGGGTAGTGTGAATGGTTGGCATGAGTGAATTAACAGTAAGTGAGCTGAAGAGAGGCCATACTAGGGTCCAAGTCAGTGCCCCGGTGGATTATGGACTTGTTTATCACTCTGAGAAAAAGACGTGTGTGCTGAAAGAAGCAAAGCAGTACAGAAGGAAGCAACATTCCCAGATAAGGAGTAACAGGGGAGAGACCTAGTCAAGGACATTCTATTGTTTATCACTCGTGGTGAGGCAAGCAGAATTGGGTGGTGTAAGCAGGACGCTCCAAGATCGGTCGTGAGAACACCCACAGAAGGAGGGGGGGGGGGTGCAACCTATGGACATCACCCCACCTGGACCTGGACTGTATGTAACTAATGGATATCACTCCACATGGACTGATTTCCCCTCCCTTGAGGGGTTATATACTACACCATTTTGTCCCACGAGTTGGAGTCCATCGATTCGGCATATTGGGACGTGCACGTCGGACTTCCACCTCAACCAAATTAACCAATATTACCTGGGGTTTGGCCAGCCCAAGAGCTGTGTGTATGAGAGAGTGTGTGTTAAATTGGATTAAGAATTAGGCTGCTAAATTGGGTTAAGGATTAGATTTAGACTGTTAACTATTCAACTTTAATATTGCTTTTAATGCCTTTTAATTGCTAATTAATATATATATATATAGTGCTTTTAATACTGCTCCTGAATACTGCTCCTGAATAACAAGTCACAAAACTTATTAAAGGTATATTTGGGCTACTGTGGAGATCTTTTGTTCTGTAATGCTGATTAAATGCCTGGTGTGCAGCGTGATCAGCCGTACAACAGCGCCCTCTTGTGACGTACTTTTCATTTCTCTTACGCTTCAATATAATTCTTTGAGTAGTGAGCTCTAACCTGTCATGCCTGGAGTAATTATCCCCATGGTAAATGCTGCTCCTAGAAGTGGCTGGCATGTTCCTATATCCCCTGAGAAAGGCAGAGCAGTGTGTGTGTGTGGGGGGGGAGGGGGGAGGGGGGGTGTCTCCACATGCTGTCTTTGCCTGCAGACACCACCTCCTGCAGCTGCCATTGATCAGTAATGGGGAAGTAATGGGCTAGTAGAAGCTGTGGGCTCAGTGCCTGTAGATGAGGGCAGCACAAGGCACCATGGAGCCATTGTTGTACATACCAGATACTTTCAGGAGTGATGTAAAGCCAGAGCAGGAGTAAGCCTGCCTTAATTCCACTGCTTCCCTACCCGGAAGCCATCTCAGTTAAACAGTGCCCAGCCAGAGCCTGCATCCTGAACCCCTGTCCCAGCCCTGAACCTCCCCCTGCACCCAACCTCGTTCCCCAGACGTGAGTCCCCCAACACCCAAACTCCTTCCCAGAGCTTGCACCCTGAAACCCCTCCTGGACCCCTGCCCTGGGCTAAGCCCGGAGCCCCTCCCAAGACGGTGTCAAAGACCAGAGCCTGCAGCCCAACCCCTTATCCCAGCTTGGTGAAAGTGAGTTAGGATCAGGGAGGAAGAGGGATGGAGTGAGCAAGGTGAGGCCTTGGAGAAGGGGTGGAGCAGGGGCAGGGCCTCAAAGAAGGGGAGGGACGGAAGTGGGGCGAGGGTATTTGGGTTTGGAGTTGATCTTATATTGGACTTAAATTGAAAAAGTGATCTTGTGGTTAAAAAGGTTGGAGACCACTGTTCTAGGTGCTGTAAAAACATAGAAAAAAGATAATCCCTTCCCCAAGGAGCTTGCAATCTAACTATATGGCCAAAGGCCAGAGATGGATGGGAGAACACAAAAAAACAATGGGATAATATTAGCCTGATATCTCAGCACACATGCAGACTGATCTCACACAAGGAGCTTTCCCCTTTTTAGCCCCAATTCCATTTAAGCAGATGTTTAAGTCCCATCAGTGATTATATCCTTGATGAATTAGGGCCTATGGATGAAATACTGATTCTAGTGGTGTCAATGGGAGCATTGCCATTGATTTAATAGAGCAAGGATTTCATCTTTAATTCCTTCACACAAATTTGGCACAAAATTTAATTCTTGTGCCTTAGTGTGCAAGGATTACTCAAAATTATGTTGCCACCAGCAGCGCTAAACTCTCTAAAGATGGCCTTCACACTTCTCCAGACAGATTAAGTAGGGTATCCAATAAAACAAATATAAAACCTGCATCTAGATAAAAACACCCTAAAAATTGATGGACAGATTCTGCAATCCTCAAGATGTTATTGACAGTGTAGAAGTGTGGTGCATTTTCTTGAAAATTACATACAGTATATTGTATCTGATGGGAGAAAGAGAAATATGCATCCCATAATGGTTCATCATAAGGAAAACAGTAAACAGTGGTTAATAAGGTGAGTGGTAACATTAATTTTCTTCAAAATAACCAAAAAGTTGCATGCTGTATCAGCATTTGACTTGTTCCTTTTGTAAGCCAGAAAGCATTTCTGTTTAGCTGTCATGGGGGACTTATGTAAACCTTACATACAAATCAATAACACTGAATAAGAGGGACCACTTTTAGAGATCAGAGAGGATAGTTCAGCTTTCATGGCCTGATAGTTCTTGCTCTCTCTGCTTAGTCTGCCAGAAAAAGGGGAGATTTAGTGCCAGTGTGTTTTGTGATCTTGCCACATGTCATCTAAGAAACACATTGAGCCCACCAACTCATGTTACAAAGGTCAATGAACAGCTATCAGGTGCTAGCAATTTTTTTACTGTTATGACATACTTATACTATAGTAGCTCCCAGAGGCTCCAACCAGTACTTGGAACCCATTATACTTGGTGTTGCACAAACACATGCGAAGACATGATCCTTTGTCCCTAAGAATTCTGATCCTGCAAGCTGTTTCATAGAGATAGACTTATTCTTGTGGGTAGACTTCTGGGGGGTCAAAAGGCTCTGCAAGGGCATAGGAGTCCACTCCCATGGAAACAGCTTGCAGAACTGTGACCTAAGAAAGCAAATGTACTCACTACTGGCCTGGACTATATACAAATCAGTGAATATAGGAGATGAAATAGGGAAAAGACAGATTAAGTTTATTTAGATAAATAGATGTATACAACTTGGCAAGGCCGGATGAAATTCACCTTAAGGTACTTAAGGAACTAGCTGAAGCAATCTAGGATCATGGCTCTGTCTACACTGGCAGCTTCTTGCGGAAGAACAGCCGTTCTTCTGCAAAATCTTGCCGGCTGTCTACACTGCACAAGCGTTCTTCCAGAAGTGAGAATATGATGAGAATACGATTCTTCCCACGAGGAATAAGCCCTCTTGCGCAAGAGCTCTTCCAGAAGAGGGCAGTGTAGACAGGCAACATAAATTTCTTGCGCAAGAAGACCCTATGGTTAAAATGGCCATCAGAGCGTTCTTGCAGAAGAGAGCGTCTACACTGCTATGGATGCTCTTGCACAAAAGCACATCTCTTGCACAAAAGCCAGTGTAGATGCTCTCTTGTGGAAGAGTTTTTGCACAAGAACTCTTCTGCAAAAGAGTTCTTGCACAAGAAGCTGCCAGTGTAGACGTAGCCATGCATTTGTGGTGATCTTTGAGAACCCATTGAGGATGGGGGAGGTCCCAGAGGACTGAAGAAGGGCAAACATAATACCTATTTTTAAAGGACCTGGGAAATTATCTATCAGTCAGGCTGACTTTGATGCCTGGAAAGATATGGAAAGAAATTGTTAAACAATCATTTTGTAAATACATAAAGGATAATAGAATGATAAATAATGGCCAGTATGATTTGTTAAGAATAATCACCCCAAATTAACCTAATTTCCTTTTTTGATGGCGTTGTTGGCTTAGCGAATGGGGAAAATCAGTAGCTATGCTTTATGCTCATTTTAAGAATGCTTTTCACACAGTCACGCATGATAATTTTTATAAGCAAATTAGGGAAAGGTGATCTAAATAAAATTATCATAAAGCTCAACTAGGTGAGAAGTTATAAATAGTTCACTGTCAAACCATAGGTGGATAAATCCAGTGGGATCCTGAAAGGATCTGTACTGGGTCCAGTACTTTTTATTATTTTCATTAATGATTTTGATGACAGAGTGGAGATTACACTTATAAAATTATAAAACTGAGAGGGAGCACTTTGGAGAATATGATGAGAATTCAAAATGGAGAACTGGTCTGAAATCAATACGATGAAATTCAATAAAGACAACTACAGAGTACTGCTCTTAAGGGGGGAAAAAAATCAAACACACAAATTCAAAATGGGGAATAACTGGCTAGGCAGCAGTACTGTGAAAAACCAATCTGGAAGTTATAATGGATCACAAATTGAATATGAGTCAATATACTGTAATGCTTTTTTTAAAAAGTATCATTCTGGGATGCTGAGGAGGGGTGAACATACTCTAATGGGGTGGAAAGAATGAATCCCACACTATGCATGGAAGAAGTCCTGCTCCTACAGCTATACTGAGCATGGCTCTGTATAAAGGGAAGCAGCTCAGCTCATTCTGGGCTGGTTGCTGGAGAGGGAAGACCTGCAATAGGAGCACCAGAGGTGGACCAGCCACAGATCCTAACACTGGGAACTGGAGATCCAGAAGCCTGGGATGAGCCTGTGGAGCCCTGCGGACTGACTTGTGCAGTGGAGCCTGAAGACCCAAAGCTTCACACATCACCCTGCAGCCAGCAATGGTAGGAAGTGACCCAGGGAGGGTGAGCAAGTGGCATCTCCCACCCGAGAGAGCTCTATGTGTTTTGGTGGGATTACCTGCCAAGCTAGTGATGAACCACTCCACCCTCAGGGCCTGGTGCAGTTGGGTGGGCCCGGGCACCCTTATCAGGGCTTGCACCCCACCCCTTCTAGCAACAGTACCCTTGGTACTGGCCATTAGGCCACACTACTGATGTATTTGCTCTGGCTACAAAGCCACACTGCCCTGTAGGGAAGGGCACTCTTCTGACTGTGGCTAGTAGACCACAATGCCCTGAAGGCCCCCATAGGGGTACTGCAGTGTCAACGCAATCCCTCGCCACACCATGCCTGAATGTCATTAAGGTGTGCATGGATTGCAACAGATACATTAGCAGGAAAGATACGGGAAAGGTAATTTGTACTCGGCACTCATGAGGCTTCAGCTTTAATATTTTGTCCAGTTTTGGGTGCCATACTTGAAGAAAGATCTGAACACATTGGAGACTGTCCAGAGGAGAGCTACAAAAAATAAAAGGTTTAGAAAAGTTGAAAGAATAAGCATGTGTAACCTCTCCTGTTCACTAGCCCAGTGAGAGGTTATTCAACAAAGGGGAAACCTTGTGACTCCTTACACAGCTGTGGGAAACTATGCTTGTGGCTCCTTTGTGTGCTCTGCATTGTGCATTTGTATGTGTGCACCTCAGACTGGACCCACTCAGACAAACCACCAGGAACAGGCTTTATTCTGTTAAAAGAAACAAAAACAAAAAAACCCATAGAACAGGATCACAGTTCAGCAGCCTCTCCGCTCTGTGTCCTGCTTCCAGCTCAGTCCCTGCGGAAAGGTTACGGCATACAACACAGCCACCTTACAACATGTTCCAACTCCCACAGTAACTAAGCCCCACAACAACCAAGTCCATGTTCTCCCTTTGTGTCACTTAAGCTCCTCTCAGGGTGTTCTACAGCCCTTTTTGGTCCTACCTGTAAAAAACAAACAAACAAAAAAACCAGGATCACAATACAGAAGCCACTCTGCTCTGCATGCAGTCTGTGGGCTGCTTCCAGCTCAGTCCCTGCTGAGACCCAGGAAGTTCTCCCAACATGCCACAGTTTGTAGTCTACAAATTGTAGTTCCCAGGGCTGCTGATGAAACACACTGGACCTTGGCCTACACATGTTTAATCTAAAGAAAAGGAGGCTGAAGGGAGACATAATTTTCAAATACATGAAAGGTTCACCCTCCCTTTTTTTCCTTAATTCACAAGAATGTACACAATGCTCACAATATCAATAGCAATAACAAAACTACTACATAAAACAAATGCTTCAAAATACTATTCCATAGTTTTTCAGGCCTCACTGTGTTTCCCAGCAGCTCTGGTAAGTATAAAAACTAGCTAATGGGGCTGCAAATTAGGGGACAAGGTGGCAGGCGGTGTTATTGAATAGAGCCTAATTGTGACATTGTTCTACAGCAGAGTAAGTCCACTGTCTTTTGCAAAATTACATCTCTACCAGTGTGAGATCAGAATCAGGCCCATAGTCTCAGAGACAACCAAGTGAAAATTTAAATCTCATAATAATCTCTTGAATTATTGTTTTAGAATGGTGCAAAGGTCTGGAATGCACAAATCATTTCAGAATGCATGTAAATGACTCATGTTTTTGACATCTTTTCTATTCAAAATAGTTTTGTTTTCTTTCCTTTCTGCTTTAGTTGCAACTACAGCTCCTAATCAGTTAAAACGTAAGAAAATAAGAATTGCCATACTGGGACAGACCAAAGGTCCATCCAGCCCCGTACTCTGTCTGCTGACAGTGGCCAATGCCAGGTGTCCCAGAGGGAGTGAACTGAACAGGTACTGATCAAGCGATCTCTCTCCTGCCTTCCATCTCCACCCTCTGACAAACAGAGGCTAGAGACACCATTCCTTACCCATACTGGCTAATAGCCATTAATGGACTTAACCTCCATGAATTTATCTAGTTCTCTTTTAAACTCTGTTATAGTCCCAGCCTTCACAAGCTCCTCAGGCAAGGAGTTCCACAGATTGACTATGCTCTGTGTGAAGAAGAATTTCCTTTTATTTGTTTTAAACCTGCTGCCCATTAGTTTCATTTGGTGGCCCCTAGTTCTTATATTATGGGAACAAGTAAATAACTTTTCCTTATTCATTTTCTCCAAACCACTCATGATTTTATATACCTCTATCATATTCCCCCTTAGACTCCTCTTTTCCAAGCTGAAAAGTCCTAGTCTCTTTAATCTGTCCTCATATGGGACCTGTTCCAAACCCCTAATCATTTTAGTTGCCCTTCTCTGAACCTTTTCTAATGCCAGTATATCTTTTTTGAGATGAGGAGACCACATCTGTACGCAGTATTCAAGATGTGGGCATACCATGGATTTATATAAGGACAATAAGATATTCTCCATCTGATTTTCTATCCCTTTTTTAATGATTCCTAACATCCGGTTTGCTTTTTTGACTGCCACTGCATACTGTGTGGACGTCTTCAGAGAACTATCTACGATGACTCCAAGATCTCTTTCCTGATTAGTTGTAGCTAAGTTAGCCCCCATCATATTATATGTATAGTTGGGGTTATTTTTTCCAATGTGCATTACTTTACATTTCTCCACATGAAATTTCATTTGCCATTTTGTTGCCCAGTCACTTAGTTTGGTGAGATCTTTTTGAAGTTCTTCACAGTCTGCTTTGGTCTTAACTACCTTGAGCAGTTTAGTATCATCTGCAAACTTTGCCACCTCACTGTTTACCCCTTTCTCCAGATAATTTATGAATAAGTTGAATAGGATTGGTCCTAGGACTGACCCTTGGGGAACAGCACTAATTACCCTCTCCATTTATTCGTACCCTTTGTTTCCTGTCCAGTTCTCAGTCCATGAAAGGACCTTCCCTCTTATCCCATGACTACTTAATTTACGTAAGAGCCTTTGGTGAGAGACCTTGTCAAAGGCTTTCTGGAAATCTAAGTACACTATATCTACTGGATCCCCCTTGTCCACATGTTTATTAACCCCTTCAAAGAACTCTAATAGATTAGTAAGACATGATTTCCCTTTACAGAAACCATATTGACTTTTTCCCAACAAATTATGTTCTTCTATGTGTCTGAAAATTTTATTCTTTACTATTGTTTCAACAATTTGCCCGGTACTGATGTTAGACTTACCGGTCTGTAATTGCCGGGATCGCCTCTTTTTAAATATTAGCTATCTTTCAGTCATTGGGTACAGAAGCCAATTTAAAGGATAGGTTACAAACCATAGTTAATAGTTCCACAATTTCACATTTGAGTTCTTTCAGAACTCTTGGGTGAATGCCATCTGGTCCTGGTGACTTGTTACTGTTAAGTTTATCAATTAATTTCAAAACCTCCTCTAATGACACTTCAATCTGTGACAAGTCCTCAGATTTGTCACCTGCAAACGACAGGTCAGGTTTGGGAATCCCCCTAACATCCTCAGCCCTGTAGACCAAAGCAAAGAATTCAATTAGTTTCTCTGCAATGACTTTATCATCTTTAAGTGCTTCTTTTGTATCTCAAGCGTCCAGGGGCCCCACTGGTGGTTTAGCAAGCTTCCTGCTTCTGATGTACTTAAAAAAACATTTTATTATTACCTTTTGAGTTTTTGGCTAGCTGTTCTTCAAACTCCTTTTTGGCTTTTCTTATTACATTTTTACACTTAATTTGGCAGTGTTTATGTTCCTTTCTATTTACCTCACTAGGATTTGACTTCCACTTTTTAAAAGATACCTTTTTTATCTGCTTCTTTTATCACTGCTTCTTTTACATGGTTGTTAAGCCACGGTAGCTCTTTTTTAATTCTTCTACTATGTTTTTAAATTTGGGGTATACATTCAAGTTGGGCCTCTATTATGGTGTCATTGAAAAGTGTCCATGAAGCTTGCAGGGATTTTACTTTAGTCACTGTACCTTTTAATTTCTGTTTAACTAACCTCCTCATTTTTGTATAGTTCCCCCTTTTGAAATTAAATGCCACAGTGTTGGACTGCTGAGGTGTTCTTCCCACTACAGGAATGTTAAATGTTATTATATTATGGTCACTATTTCTAAGCAGTCCTGTTATTTCCAAGCGGACCTCTTGGACCACCAAATACTATTTCCAAGCGGACCTCTTGGACCACAAAATACTCACAATACAATATAGGATCCAGGGGATTTGCATGCAATTATAAGAAGTTTATGTATATGGGACTATTCTAGTTACTGTTTAAGGCTGTGACCATTCAGACTCATTGATAGCCCATATACTGTTTAATTTTCCACTGAAATTTACCAATGACAATGAAAACATGAGTCATAATTGCTCAGGGCTAATACTGTGATTCATCATATGTTCATGAAAGTTAGGGCTCTGATTCATCACTATCTGTGTTCAGCAACATATTGTGGCTAGGTTCCCTCTTTCCCTGGCCAGCGTTTGGGCCGATAGCCTCCCTTTGTCAGGGATATTAATTAGCTGTTAGTGGCTTGGCCAGCAAGTTTTGTGAGAGTATTCAATGAACAGGAGGCAGAATCTTAAAAATCAGTCTGGATTGGAAGAAGGTAGTAGGAGTGGAAGACATAGTGGTTGGCATTGATAGAGGAACAAAAGGTAGGAAAAGTGTTAAGAAGCAAAACATTGTTATTGTAGGCTGAGGTGAAATGGTGAAGGACCTTGAATATGAAAACAAGAATTTTGAAGTCCATAATGTTGTGGGTGCAATCAGTATCTGGTAATGGGGACTCATAGGGATATCTAAATCTAAGTTTAGAAACAAATCTACATTTACACGCAAAAAATTTGGCCACCATATAGTCTTTATTTGTGTAACCCAGTGCAAAGGGATATTTTCTCACAGGTGGTGTAATGTAAAAAACCTCCAACTGTTTTTTCTTAATTAAAATCAAAGCAGCATAAATTGCTGTCAGATTAGTTCAATACTGTGTGTGTTGTGTTGAAATATACCTTAAATATGATTGTTTTCCATTTTATATCAAATAGCAGTGATTGAAAAAACCTCCCCTCCCCTGGCTGTTGAAGTTGCCCCTGAAGTTTCTACTTCAAGTGCAAGTCAAGTAACTGTACCTACCTAAGTTACAGGTATGGGACTTGCCTTTTAGTATAAAAACAGGGTAAGATATGACTGTGAACACATCCCTGACAATAACACCTAACTAGTACGATGCTACTGTTGTACTGGAACAGCAAATAGACCAGTGTTTCCCAACCAAGGTTCCGAGGAACCCTGGGGTTCTGCAGACCATCGTCAGGGGTTCTGCGAGAAATTGTGGAATAAATAAATAAAAAATGTTTTTCTTACAATGTAAGCTGACATATATATATATACTAGCCAATTAGCCCGTCATAAGATGGGATTTTCAGGTCTCTCCTCCACGTTGGTCTTCTCTCCTGAGCCTCCGGTCTCTCGCTCCTTGTCTCTTTCTCTCTCTCTCCTCCTCCTACTGCCTCCCCCTCTCTCTCTCAGCTCTCCTCCACCTTCTGCCTCTCTCTCCATCTCTCTCTTTCTCTTCTCCCCCTCCTGCCTCTCACTCTCTCTCCGCTCTCCTCTGTCTCCATTGGGGATGCTCGCTCATCCAGGCCCTGCCCCCTGGCCGTGTACGTCACCGCCCCGGCCCCCTTCACCTCCCGCCGTGGCGCTCGGCTGACTTCTGCGCCGCTCAGCCAGGCCGCTGCGGGGGAGCAAGCAGAGCAAGTGGCCGTTTGGGCTCCCCTGCGGCCGCCCGGCTGAGCGGCGCAGAAGTCAGCTGAGCACCACGGTGGGAGGCGAAGGGAGGCGGGGCAGTGACGTACACAGCCAGGCCCTGCCCCCTCGCCATGTATGTCACTGTCCCACCCCCTTCCCCTCCCTCCGTGGCGCTCGGATGATGTCTGTGCCGCTCAGCCGGGCCGCCGCGGGGGAGCCAGCGGTGCAAGTGGCCGTTTGGGCCCTGCGCTCCCCATGCAGCATGGGGGTGCTACATGGGGACCACGGCATCCAAACGGCCACTTGCGCCGCTTGCTCCCCCGCGGCGGTCCGGCTGAGCGGCGCAGAAGTCAGCCAAGAGCCACGGCATGAGGCAAAGGACGTGGCTCAGGCAACAGCGCCATCCAGAGGGAACAGCCAGCATTTCAGCGTTACAGAGTCACAGACGTTGGGCTACTATATATATAACAGCTCTTTACAAATACATTTTCTTGACAATAATTTAGCAGTAATTGAATTGCGCTCCCCGCTGTCAACTTTTTCTGGCCAAGCAAACGTTTTCATAGGTAGGGGCTCCTTGGGATATGAAACATTATTTTAGGGATTCCTCCATGGGAAAAAGGTTGGGAATCACTGAAATAGATTAACAGTAGAGAATAAGGGAATAATTACCTGCGAAGCACAACATAGGAGGGCATAGTAAAGGGTATGCTCTCAGCAGAACTATGTCTTGGTCTCCCCTGGTTGCAGGTACTATTTGCTGCCTCATTTTTATGCTCAAAAAATAAATAGTTCATAGAAATTTGAATAGTGCCACCTTCAGATGCCTAACTGGCTTCCATGGTCAGGTAGTTAATATTCAGATTTGTATTCACAGTTGAGTTGCTGGTATAAAAGTTCAGGCACAAAGTGTAAGCCTATAAAAAGGATATGAAATGGTCTGTTACATGTGTGCACAGTGCCTAGTACAATATGGTTCTGGTCCATGACTGGGTCTCACAAGGCATAATACTAGCACTGATAATCTGTTATATATTTTAGAGAGTTTGAGGATCTGTGAGCCTGTTTGTTCAAGAACTCCTCCTAAATGGTAGGAGCTAGGACCACCAAATGTGGTATGCAGCTTCCTCTTACCATAACTTAAAGCAAGGTCAGGGTTTGTTTGTGCCAAGGCAAGGGAATGTGCATGGAATGTGATTGGTTTTGCATCAAATGGAAAGAGGAGGGTGTGATAGTGAGGACAGTTATACTCACAAATGACCATGGGGGGCAGCAAGTATCCCAGCCCTGGGGAGCAGTTGCTGGCCAGCAGCATGGCTCCCGCCACTCCTGACCAGCCCTGGGGAGCAGTTGCTGGCCAGCAGCATGGCTCCTGCCACTCCTGACCAGCTCTGGGGAGCAGCTGCTCATTATGCCACCGGAAGGTGGTCTGCCCGGCCTCCTCTGCCCTGAGGCAGCCCCATTTCTGTCTGGCTTTGGGGAGAGGCTGATGGGCAGTCTGCATGCCCCCATCCTGCCTTGGGCTGGCTTCATGGCTCCTGCTGTCCCAGTCTGGTCCCAGGAAGAAGCCAGCCTGCTCAGCCCATCTTATCCCCACTCCAGGCCGGCCCTGTGGAGAAACTGGTGGGAGACCTGCATGGCCCCTGACCCTTCCCACCCCCAGACTGGACAACCCTAAGTCTTCTAGTAATTATATTAAATAGCCAAGATAGATTGCTCGATGAAGGGTAAGGTGATGAATAGGAGTCCAGTGTAGCAGATGCATTGTTCATGTCCAGCATGAACATGAAAACTTTAGCAGCACAAAGTTCAAATTAATCTAACCTTATGAAGGTGAGATGACATTGGAAGACAGTGTGCAAGCTAAGGACACTGAAAAAAATTTGAGAAGCTACGTTGAATTCTACTGTAGATTACTAAACATCAAGGACAGTGAATTAGATGTAATGCAAAGAGGAGAAGAGCAGGACAGAACTGCTTGCTGTAACTCAAAATGTGATGCACGGCTCGTGAATATCACACAGGGCCTAATTCTACTATCATTGAAAGTAAGGGTAAAAGTTCCTTATTAGACCTTGCACCACAAAAGCATATGTGGACAGCAAGAATAACCTTCCACATTGTTCTCTACACTGGTGCTTAGGTTTGTAGCAGCTGAATGGAAAGCTTTGCAGACACTTTCAGATACTTGGGACAAAAAACGCTTTGACTTCATCAGAGTCCACATTTCACCCTGGGGTCAAAACTGAAGGAGATTGCTTCCATACTGATATTTCCAAAATTATTCTGCTAGTACTAAGGCACAAAATCACGTGTGAATATAAATTAGTTACTGTTCCAGCTCTAGCTGGATCCTCACTAGGCTGGCTTGCAGCTACTTCATTCCACCAAAACTGCTCTCTCCAAAGTGTTGACCAGGCTCTTCTTGGCCAAATCTGAAGGCCAGCACCATCCCCAGCTTCATCCTCGTGGATGTGTCTGTGTTTTTGACATTGTCTCTCAATCTGTCCACTTCGCTTGTCCTTACTGGGTTCTCCTTCTGCCACTCTGGCATCTCTTTTGGCACATCTGTCTTTTCCTCATTCCCACTTCTGCGTAGATTCCTCATTGAGCTATTCCTCATCTGCCACTTTTTTTTTTACACTTTCTTTCTTTGTTCTCGTCCATTTGCATGGCTTCAAATAATATCTCAATGCTAACGAATAAATTTGCTTATTTACTCCTGGCTTATTCTGCTATTTTACCCTATCTCTTACATCTCCCAGATGCACCTCCCACAATTTAAACATAATACTGTCAAATCTGAACATATCACACCCTTTCTGCTATGCTTTTTTCTCTGCCACCATCATCCTCCCTATTCTCAGGACTGTAATCTGGGTGTCATGCTTTCCTACTCACATTTTTTCCATGCAGGCAGGTCATTCCCAAATTTGCTCACATTCCCCACCATATTCTCTCTAAGGAATAACATTTTATTTATCTATACAACTAAAGTTCCATCAGCTCCAGTTATGCTACTTGGCATAAAAATATTACCTTTTGCAATGCCAGATCTATGTCTCATAGAAGCATTTCCCATGTCTTTTTATCATTGCATCCCAAAAGAATTTGATCTTTAATGAGGGATTTTAATAGTCTCCATACTCAATTAATGGTCCTTATCCAGGAGATATATCATCCATAATGATATTCTTTAGTATGACAAACTGATGCTCAGTCATTTTCAATAGTTTTTCAGAACTTTCCTACCTTTCCTCCTGCTCTTTGTGACTTGAAAGCTTTCCATTTGAATACTATTTCAACAATAAATATCCCGAGTCCTAAAGTAGTAAGGTTGGTAAAGAGGTTTTAAATTAAGTTTAAGGATAAAACTAATGAAACTAAGTAAACTAAGTGAAACTAAGGCCTAAGACAGAATGTTTTGACATTTAAAATGAGGTTGGTACTGTGAGCTGTCTACACAAAGAATCCTTATATTTAACTTAGTTGTCATACTGCTTATAATAAAGTAGCCAAATCTATGTTTGTTCTAATTAAGAAATGTGTGTTTTCATAGACTGCAGAAAGGGATCTAGGGGTCATAGTGGATCACAAGCTAAATATGAGTCAACAGTGTGACACTGTTGCAAAAAAAGCAAACATGATTCTGGGATGCATTAACAGGAATATTGTGAGCAAGACACGAGAAGTCATTCTTCCGCTCTACTCTGCGCTGATTTGGCCTCAGTTGGAGTATTGTGCCAGTTCTGGCCACCACATTTCAAGAAAGATGTGGAAAAATTGGAGAAGGTCCAGACAAGAGGAAGAAAAATGAAAGGTCTAGAAAAGGTCTAGAACACATGAGCTATGAGGGAAGACTGAAAGAATTGTGCTTGTTTAGTTTAGAAAAGAGAAGACTGGGAGGAGACATGATAGCAGTTTTCTAGTACCTAAAAGGGTGTTACGAGAAGGGAGAAAAATTGTTCTCTTTGGCCTCTGATGATAGGACAAGAAGCAATGGGATTAAACTGCAGCAAGGGAGGTTTAGGTTGGACATAAAGGAAAAAGTCCTAACTGTCAGGGTGTTTAAACACTGGAATAAGTTGCCTAGGGAGATTGTGGAATGTTCATCACTGGAGATATTTAAGAGCAGGTTGGATAGACATCTATTAGGGACGATCTAGACGGTGCTTGGTCCTGTTGTAACGGCAGGGGACTGGACTTGATGACCTCTTGAGGTCCCTTCCATTCTAGTATTGCATGTGTGACAGGGTGCAGTCACAGAAGACACCTTGGGGGTGCTTCCCGGAGTGCTGACACAGCCACTGATACTTGCCTTCTTGCTCTCTGGGGCTTCTCACTACCCTGTCCTGCTGGGCCAGCCCACCTAATCTCCCCCAGCCAAGGCACAGAGCTGAAATCTCCCCTCCCACCTGAGAAGCAGTACAGACACTGAAACACTTCAGGTCTGAGTAAAATGCAGTTTGGTCCCATTTTCCTGGGATACCACTCCCCAAATGGGATTAGAACCCTAAATGAATTATTTAGGTAAGCCCCCTTTAACAATGAAAGGGGGGAATGTACACACTTATTGCTCCCCCAAGGAACAATTATTTACACTGGGCTAGATAGTAAATAAAAGTGATTTTATTAAGTACAAGCAGTAGGATTTAAATGGTTGTAAGTGAGAACAGGCAGAGCAATGCAGATTACAAACTTAAAATAACAAAAAAAAATGCTTAGCTAATTATGAAAATAAAAGCTCAGTACAAATTTATTACAAATTCGCCCTAAAACTGCTCTTGTTCCAGCTAAGCCTTCAACCAGGGAAGTTCCGTCTCCCTGGTGTCTCTGGTTCATTTTCTTGGGTGTGGCTTGCCAGCCAAAGACAAAAATTGCTAGCTTCCCATTGTTTTATAGATTCCACCTTTGGGCAGGAATTCTACATTCCACCCTTACATGGAAAAATTACAGTTTGTCAGACCCTGCCAGTTGGGGAGAGGGGGTCACATGACTTCCTAGGACCAACCACTACTAAGACTTAAAGGACAAAAGAGGCTGTTTACAATTGATCAGACCTTGAAGGAAACACCCTTGATGGCTTGCCTTTGCACTTTTAAAACCCTAAAGCATTCCATACTCCATGGCTACGTCTAGACTGGCATGATTTTCCGCCGCAAATGCTTTTAACGGAAAAGTTTTTCCGTTAAAAGCATTCGCGGAAAAGAGCGTCTAGATTGGCACAGACGCTTTTGCGCAAAAGCACTTTTTGCGGAAAAGCGTCTGTGCCAGTCTAGACGTGGTTTTGCGCAAGAAAGCCCCGATCGCCATTTTCGCCATCGGGGCTTCTTTGCGCAAGACAGTCCTGAACTGTCTACACTGGCCCTCTTGTGCAAATACATTTGCGCAAGAGGGCTTTTTCTTCCCGAACGGGAGCAGCATAGTATTTGCGCAAGAACACTGACAATCTTACATCAGATCGTCAGTGTTCTTGCGCAAATTCAAGTGGCCAGTGTAGACAGCTGGCAAGTTTTTCCGGAAAAACTTGCCAGTCTAGACGCAGCCCATATATCTAACTTTACACGTAAGAATGATACATACACCAAAATAAGTTCTACAGACCCAGTGGGTTATTATATTAAGACTGATAGGTTACATGACGCCATTTGTCCCAAGCATCTTTGAGTTATGCTTATTTGTGTCCATAAGTCTATTTCATAAAGCATGGGGGCCGGGCTATCACACTATGATTTTATGATAGACAGCGTGTTGTGTGATATTGTGAAAAACTATAATCTATGACAATAATTCTGTAACCCATGACAGCTAATAGTTACTTAACATATATGATGATTTTCATTTTACTTTATCTTCACTTTGGATTTGCATATACATTCACTTGATTTGCATACAGGTTGAGGGGGTCAGGAAATGGTGGGGGGAAAGAGTCATCTGACTGTAGGTCTGTTAGGCCTTCAGGATAGGTTGGACTGTTCAGTGGGTAACAACTGATTTCAGGGGTTTCTTCCTTTTAGCTGGAATAACTGAACATCACCCATTTGCAGAAATATTTAACCTAAGTTTGTCAATATCTGTGGAGCAGGACGCTGTGTTAATTTAGCTGTGGGATACACCTGCATCTGCTATGAGGACTACAAGCTGAATGATCAACAGACAAAATGCTCTGGTATGGAAGAACTTTTTAAAAAATGTAAAGTGATTACTGTGTGAAGCATTTGCACACAAGGAGCCTTTTCCAGCCAAGTGCTATATACAACAAAGAAATCTTCTTCTGTATGGTCCAAAACAACTTAGAAATGTAATTTCTTTGTATCAAGCCATATTTGCCAAAGCAGGTTCCAATGAACCTTTCAGCTAGCTAACTGAGGAAGTTGTTTTTGCCCAGGAAAGCTCATAATACTATGTATATTTTTTGTTAGTCTCTAAGGTGCTACAGGACTACTCGTTGTTTTAAAAAAAATGTGTGTGTGAGTGAACCTAGTATTCATGAAAGGTCTTACTGAAGTCACTAGGAGATTAGGACAATATACAGGAAACCATTTTAACTTATCTGACCTGTCTCTCTTTGTGTGACAATCCAAGTGTGAGATAAATATATAAAGAATGATGAATGTCAACATCTAATTTACGTGTGGGTTCAATCATGCTTTGGAAGCGCTAGTCTGCATTTGGGAGGCACAGGATCACGCCACCCCATGAAATGCTCTGGGAAGGATCCTGTGTCAGGGAAACAGAATCCCTCTCAGGTTTCCCCAATGCACAGTGAACTGTGTTGCTGATACTAATCTCATGAGAGTGCAGTTGACTCTTTCCCTGTCCATGCCCTACACACAAATAAACACACAGAGGTCTCTCCCCAGAGCCCCTCCTGCACTCCCCTAACTCTGATGCCTGCACTCCCCAGCTCCCCTGCATTGAGCCCCTCCTTAAGGACCTGAACAATGCTGGGTCAATGTGCTAGTACTTAATATGGGGAGTACCACAAATACTCTTGTAGCATTAATTACTTGTAAATGGGATTTTAGAGTTTTGAATAGTGTTCACTATTTAGTCTTCAAGCAATTTCAAGACTCATGTAGCTTAAGCCAGTAAGCATGATTCTTCCATCTATAAATCTTTAATGTATCCTTCTTGTGGCCCTTTAAGAGAACAGGATTCAAACAGTAAAACTCATTACAAATCCTGTCTTTTCAAAGACATGTATGTGTTTCAATATCCTTATTTTTATTTCTTAAACTGATCTCAGTGAGTGTGCTCAGACACCCCCTCTATACTTCCGTTGGACACTGAAAATACAGAAGGCAGTTTCCTGTGAATTTGCCGAGCGGGATTTATGGCCAATGAACATTGAACAGAATGCATTGGTAACCATTACTCTTCCTTATTCAAATAATGATGATGACAATAAGCAATTTTAAAACAGCTAATTAAGAACCTGAGCCTTAGTTAATTGAAGTAATTGAAAATACTCCCTATGATCTCAGTGAGCATTGAATCAGGCCCTATGGTCCAGATCCTGAAAATCAACATCTGTTTGGTGCTTAAATACCTTTCTGGATGAGGCCTAAAAGATCAAAATACTGGGGGGGTTTCATGACATAAAATGGAAATTTTCACTTTTGCAGTTCCAGACTAACACGGCTACCCCTCTGATACTTTCATGACATAGTTATTAGGAAGGGGCAAACCCTACTCCCAGGCATTTTTGTGTGTATAGCTACAGAGGGACATGGCTAACAATACTGAGTGACAATTATTTTAAAAGTTATTGCTGTTTGCAGGTATGAAGTGAAGATTCACTCTGACCCTCCCCTTCCTCTCCCCAACTGATTGGCTGCAGGGTGTGAGATTTTTAAAATTTTAAACAACTCCTTATCTCTCAAACTGCCCCAAATTTGGCAGGACAATCTGCTTTTCCACAGTTTTCCTTTACACTGGCTCCTGCCTCTTCTCCCCCTTGCTGCCTCCGATGCAGACAGCAAGGGGAGGTGATGTGTGTACTCCATTAGATTAACTGATAAACCCAGGCTATCGGTTAAGTGGTATTTGACTACACTATGACATCTCTAAATACTGAATCTTCCCCTGTTTCCAAACTAGTGTTTCTAATTTATCCAGTTAACTTGAAGTCTGTCTTTCTGTTTATTTCATGCACTTTCTAATTTTCATACAGCAAATTTGATCATAGTTATGTTTCACTTCTGGATATTTGATGAAAATATTGTATAACATGGCCCATTATGGAGGGAAGAATAAATACAACAACAAAAGTAAAGTTCTCCTTTTGCAATTCAGTGACAGGTGATAATCTGGACAATACTTCAATGTCTGCTAGCCTAGAGTCTCTCTAAACACTTTATTTTAATCTCTTCCCTTACTATCTGTTTATAAAAAGTCTATCCACAATAAGATTCATCTTTGTTCAATGGAAATTGAACAAAGGGATACCTTTGCTGTTTGGAATAAAAGCTGCCCGACGCTATCATTTTATAGAACAAGAAAGAAGTCCCAGCACATCTGACATAGCAAACCTGTACCTTTTGCTTTTTGGCCTGAATTTTTCTCTAAAGTACACTTTGTGGGTTTTTCCTAACTTCTTCAACATTGTTTATGATCAATGAATTAAAACCACAGTCAGTTATTCCATTTTAAATACATCCTAATGTGTACTCTAATCTAAAGTACTCAGCATAGAAGAAAATTGTTTAAAATTTTCTATAATAATTAAGCAGATACAAAATTCCATGTATGTAATGAGAGGAAAAAACATCACATCAAATATCAAATGGGAATAAATAATCACATGATAAGATTGTTTCTCCTTCCTCCTGGGACAACCTCCAATGATCTTTCCCTGGCAAATGGTGTGAAAACTTGCATGATGTTTCTGCTATTTAAGCCCTTTGCCCTGATTCAGCTAGACATGTAGCATATGTCCAAAGAAAATGTATAAGTTGGTGGATAAAGTACTGCTCTTACCTTGGAATAATAGATTTAGTTCAGTTGAGTTTCCACAACACATGATAGTCTTAATTTGGTTCCTGTTGGACATCATCTGATACCACAAACCATCATACATTACGAAATGCAGTACATTGTGGAAAATTGTAATTATCTGATGAAGGGAGACCACAGACTAAACTAACAAAGATGAAATAGCACTCAGCTGGGTGTTTCCCTTAATGGATACTTACCTACTTTGGCAAAACAGCAAAGGAGAGTTTGCATTGTTGGTGGCAATATAGTACTAAAACTGAACAGAGATGTCTGCCAGTCCCTCAAACTCTGCAAACCAAAACATTCCCTTTCTAAATAACTTGAAAACAAATTCAAATGTATGTTTTGAACTAAAAAGTTAGATGGAGTCAGTGTTTTGCAAACATGAAAAATTCAAGTGCCTTTTCCAAATTCCCTATTTTGTATGGTCATATTTCTAAAATGGCTTGCTCTAGAACCTCCTGAGATTAGAGACGTTAGTGTACAGTCATTTAAACAATTAACTGATAAACCTAGGCTATGATTAACCGATTAACGTATCGACTACATACACTTGCTGCCTCTGTGTCAGAGGTAGCAAGGGGGACAGACTAAAGCCGGTGCCCGTGGGCAGCTGGCTTTTAAGCCAGCTCCCCATGAGCACCGGATCCCACGGAGCCACCTGCCCCCCCCCACCTCTGTGCCACTGTCTCTCATAGACAGACAGCAGAGCAGAAGGTGAGGGGGCAGGCAGGAGCCGATATGCATGGGGAGCTGGCTTGAAAGATGGTTTCCTGTGTGTACCAGCTCCTGCCTGCCCTCCTCCCCCCACATTGCTGCCTCTCTATCACAAGCAGCAGAGCGGTGGGGGGGGGGGGAGGGTGGAGCAGGTGGGAGCCAAAATGCGTTGGGAGACAGCTTTTAAGCCAACTCTCCGCATGTGCAGGGCCGTCCTTAGGATTTATGGTACCCTAGGTGGGATTATTAAACTGGTGCCCCTATGCCTGACTTGCTCTTCCACCCCTACTCCCTCCCCTTCCCAGAGACCCCAGCAGCCAATCCCTTCCCTCAGACTGTGCTGCAGGCAGTGCATTCAGCTCTCTCTAGGACCCAGCCCTGCTGTTACATGCTCCACTGCTTCCTGTCATAGGCATGTGCAGCACATTTCATTAGGTTGTGCACCCAAAGAATTTTTTTAAAATGTACTTTGACCCCCATTAGCCACACCCCTGACCTCCATTAGCCACGCCTCTGGAGGTAACACTCTCGGGGCAAGATGGACACATGACCAAAAGTAAAAGGTGTCATGTGACCTCCCCTCTAAGGACTTTTCCCACCATCCTCCTACCAACAGGGATTAGTTTGGCCCCCACCAAACCCCCCTCATGCAACTATCCTGCAATTGCACTAACCCAATGTGTGTGACATTAACTTGGGGGCGGAGAGGCTGGGGGAAATGTTCCCTCTAAGACTTTCCTCCCATGAGCAGAATGAATTTTGTGTTGTGCACCAGTACTGAGTTCCTGGGGCTTGTTTGGATGTGCCACTGTGGCACCCAATTTATTAATAAATATCTCATAAACCTCTACCTTTTCCTTCTGCTGCCATATCTCCTCCCCTTTCTCCATCAGCTCCCCTGGTGCCTGCTGCCCCTCAACCACTCTCCCTCCTCTGCTGTCCTGACTCCTGCCCTTCTCACTGCCCTCAGCCTTCCTGCGACCTGCCCCCCTCCACCAGCCTTTCTCTCCCCGCTGTGCCCACTCCTCCAGTAGCCCCACTCTGATCATGTGAGCTACCCCTCCTCATCCCCTCTTCTAACACCGCCCTCTACACACCTGCCCTGCCTCTCTCCTCTGGTGCTGGTCCCTCCCCTGCAGGTGTCTGCCCTTCTGCTTCACCCCCAGAATCCCCTGGCACCTGCACCTTCCCTTAGCCCTGCACCCTCCTGGTGCTTCCCCCTTCCCTTACTGCCCCAGCCCCCTTTGCCCTTTTTTTCCCCTGATGCCCACCCCTCACCACTCTCTGCCCCGTTCCCCTCCTGCCCCTCTGTGCCCTCACACATGACTTGCTCCATCCCCACCTTTCTCATGCCCACCCCTTCTTTCAAGCCTTCTCTCAGCACCTCCCCCTCCCCACCCCCAATGCCCTTTCCCAGCATCACCTTGTCCCCCTCCCACTGACACCTCCCCTCCTGCCCTTTTCCTCATTGTCTGCACTTGGCCTCTTGGCATTTGTCTCTCCTCCATGCTGTCCCTTGGTGCTTTCCCCTTTCTTCCCCCATCCCCTCCACACAAGCCCCTTCCTCTCCCACCCCTTCCCTTATTTTCCCCATCCCCCTCCGCACAAGCCCCTTCCTCTCCCACCCCTTCCCCTAGTTTTCCCCCTCCCCTACCTTCTGCCTTCCACTTTGCGGGGCCGGAGTTTGCGCTTGGGCCCCGGACTCCGAACCCGGAACTAGGCCGAGTGGTGCAACGCGGTGCCGAGCAGTTTTAAAGTCCCGGGCCATGACATCACGTCACACCCGGGTGTCTCCCCACTCACCTGGGAACGCTGCGCATGGCAGCAGCAGCAGCCGGCAGCGCACGCCGGTGAGGGGGAGTCGCACTGAAAGCTGCACACGGCAGGGATGGTCCAGGGTTGGGGGGGATGCTCTGGGGCCAGGGTGGGAGGACGCGCAGGGGGGCCGGCAGGTGGGCCGGCAGGTGGGGGCCAGGACCGCTCCAGGCAGAGCCGGGGGAGAGACTCAGCTCCAAATATTGCTGGAGCAGGGCCCCCAGCTCTGAATATTGGTGTAGCATGGGCACCAGAAGCCCATATAACTCACCGCCCATGCGCCAGAGTCCCTCGGCCTGGCAGAGTGGTGCCCCAGAAAGAGAGGTGCCCTACGCAACTGCGTACTCTGCGTATGCCTAAGGACGGCCCTGTGCATGTGTAGCTCCATGGAGCTGCCTCCCCCTGCCTTGCTGCCTCCCACAATGGCAGGTGGGGACCAGTGCTCAGGGGAAGGGGACTGGCTTAAAAGATGGCTCCACATGAGAACCAGATTCGTGGAGCCGCCTCCCTGCCCCTCCTCCCATGCTACGCTCTCTGTATCAGAGGCAGCAGTATGTGGAAAGGGCAGGCAGGATGCCAATGCAGATTGGACTTTCCACAGACAGGGGCTGATGTTGCTGCGGAGCAGCCTCTGTGCGAGGCAGGCCTGGGCTCACCCTGGACAGAGGTTGCTCCATGGGAAGGCAGCGCAGGGTGACAGAGCATTCCCTGGGAGTGGGGCTGGAAGCAGACTGGCAGCCTGCCCCAACCCGTGGGGACTATTAAATACTCATGTAACTGCTAAGATTTGGTGCAGTTACACAATTATTAAATTAAACTATGTCTAGCATCCCTACCTAAGATATTTTATTCATTTATCTTGGAGAACCAGTGCCCTTTGACTCTGGTTTGGAAGGTTTTGATAAGTTTTCTTGTTAATTATTGACTTAGTAACTATGTTTTGCGGAGTTACTAACTAGGTATTTTGAGTTCTCTGAAATCAAAATTTTTATAAATTCTTTAAAACTGTGGCCTTAGGAAAAATGGCCCTCTGGGTGAACTTGTATTTTAGTGCCCTTGATCCCCATGCTCCGTTCCCCTCATTCATTCCTAACCCCTGCGCTGTGCCCCCTTTGACTTTAATTCCTACACTCTCCTCCTATGCACCTAACCTTACATTGTGCCTCCTTTGCTCTAATCCCTGCACCTCACCCACACTCCTAACCCCTTCTTTACTCCTACACTGTGCCCCTAAACTCTGCACTCTCCTCCTGTGCTCCTAATCCCTATGCACCCTTCCTGTGCCCCTTCTTCTGCACCTTCTCCCATCCCTCTAATCCCCACACCTCTCTTCTACAGAGTCAGTAATTTCTAATTTCTGTGCTTACTACTTTCAAATACTGCTTTAAAGTACAATGCAACCACAAAACCTACCATAACATAAGAGTGGGGTATGTCCCTTGGTTTCCTGATCGAAGAAAGCACAGCCAAGGCCCTGTTCAGCTGCTGCTGCTTAGGAATTACATCTTCTCTGTCTCCCCATTGTATCTGTTCCCTGTAAGAGGCATAATTTAGTCTAAAAATGGATGTCATTGTAGTCCAAAATATTGGGCACTCAGACTGAGAGTTAGGAACCTAGGTTATGTTTCTGTCATTCCTATTGACTCACTCTGATTTTGTATGTCATGTAGGACAGAATTTTCAGAAATATTGAGCTCTTCTCTTCCTCTGAAATCAATGGGTGCTGAGAGTGTTGAAAATCAGACCCTTTCACTCTCCGTGCTTCACTTTCTTCATCCATAACAATGTTTGTTAACTTTTGTGAAGTGCTCTAAATGAAAAGTGTGTGAAAAGCACTTCATTGCATGCTAAGTAGTGTTTTTAATAATAAAAGTGGAGGGACATGAATATCTTAAACATAGCAGAAGTGCAAATATGGAAGCTCTTCCAACAGCTAAATCTGAAAACAGTGGTCTGGAAAATTCAGGGGAAAGATTTTGAGAATTTCTACTATTCTTTACAGGATTCAAAATAATCTGCCAGATTTTTTTGCTGACTTTTTTTCTCTGAGAACTCTGGCCCTGCAGATAGAAAATGGTTTTTCAACAACATCATGCAGTGTTTTTTCTCCTGTATCTCTTATGAAACTGATTATAATCTAAATGATTTTTAGAGCAACAATATTTCTGATGCAAGTTTTTGCCAAATGTTACTGTAATGTTACAGTTCTGTTTCTCTCCATAAAGCTACAAATTAAGAGGAGCATGTTTGAGTCTGAGTCTGTCATTAGTCATAGCATCTTATCTTATGCAGAAATGTGAAACATTAGATTTGATATATAACATGACATTCATTTTACATTCTGCTGCCTACTGTATAATATAGTTATTCGTGCTGTCTGCAACATTTTTTAACCTTTAAATACCAATTTGAAGAGCTTAACCATATGGTCTTTGGCACAAATATTGATAATAGTACTTGAAGCCCAGTGTAAACAATGATGGCTGATATTCAATATCCAGCTGGAATAAATCATTTAAGATCAGAACATGTGTATATTCTTTAGCATGCAAGAGATTATTTTTTAAAGAAAAGTGAGTTCTTGTTCTTAGTTCTTATTTTTGCCACATCTTTGAAGTGGTAAAACTGCCTATTGCTGCGTGTTTTGGAAAGAGTCCCTATATTTAGAAATATAGAATGAGGTTTGTTTACATTTGAGCCTATACCATCTCTAACTAAACACAGTGGTGGCCCGTCAATATAGGCAACCTAGGCAGTCACCTAGGGTGCCAAGATAAACTGCCGTTGAGGGCTTTGGAGGTGGGGGGCGCCGATGGCACACCGATCGCGCATCTCGCCTAGGGCGCCAGTTGCCGGCAGCTCGTCTAGGGCCGCTCCTGCCTAAACATAAGTCATTTCCTCTGTGAGCCAGAAGATGCAGTTCTTATTCAGTTTCTGCTGAGGCAAAACTCTAAAAGACAATGGTTAAACTCCTGAAGAAGTTAATGGAGTTAGTGTTAAAACTGCAGTATTTGGCCGTAGATAGGGCCATAACAAATGTATGGCCATGAAAAACATGTCATGGGCCATGAAATCGAGTCTCCTTCCCATGAAATCTGGTCTTTTGTGTGCTGTTACCTTACACAATATAGTTTTCATGGGGGAGACCAGTGTTTCTCAGATTGGGGATTCTCATCCTAAAGGGAGCAGCAGAGGAGTCACCACATATTTTAGGGGGGTTGCAACACTGCCACCCTTCCTTTTGCATTGACTTAAGAGTTGGGTGACTGCTGTTGGCCAGGTGTCCAGCTGTGAAGGCAGCACCCTTTAGCAGCGGTGCAGAAGTAAGGGCGACAATACAACACCATGCCTCCCTTATGTCTGCACTGCTGCCTTTAGAAATGGGTGTCTGGATAGTGGCAGCTGCTTGACTAACAGCCAAGGTGTGCAGGCAGCAGAGCAGAAGTGAGGGTGGAAATACTGTACCATGCCATCCTTACATCTGTGCTGCTGCTGCCAGCAGCTCTGCCTTCAGAGCTGGGCTTCTAGCCTGCAGCCACTACTCACCAGCTACCCAGCTCTGAAGACAGCAGCAACATAGAAATAAGGGTAACAGTAGTGCAACGTCACACACATACACACAATAACCTTGTGGCACTCTTCCCTCACACACACAACTCCTTTTTGAGTCAGGACCCTGACAATTACAACACTGTAAAATTTCAGATTTAAACAGCTGAAATCATGAAATTTGCAGTTTTAAAAATCCCAAACTATTAAATTGACTGTGAATTTGGTAGGACTCTAGCCATAAGTATACCTAGGAAATGAGGTATTCTCATGGCTAGAGCGTGTCCAAAGGAAATGACAATTAGAAAGTAGAATACAATTTTAAAATATATACATGAAAAATATATCATCTATTACAGTTCCAGATTCTTAAATAGTTGCCTTGTTTCTGATACTGTAGCAAAAATGTAATATTTTAGTATTGGTATAAGCAGGGCTCAATGATCGCGGCGAAAACCACTCACCAGCCCTGCACCTTGCATGCGCGAGACCCGCACTGTGCATGCGCAGACCGCTGGTGAATTGGGCGACCCGGCTGAAATCTACTCACCACGGGCGAGTAGATAAGCGTATTTGTCAAGCCCTGGGTATAAGAATATAAGTTTGATGTATAGTGTTTTGCTCATAAGTTATGTATGATTGTATTTCACCCTGCATCTCATGATTAGCCAATATCTGCATTGCAAACTAGATTGTGTTTTCTAGTAACTATGTAATCCTTTGGAATGCTCTTGCTCAGTAAATTGTTTGGTGTGAGTGCAGGATGTGTGTAAGTGTGAAAGCCATCACAAACAGGGTTCCCAGTAAGGTGCGCACCCACATGGGTGTGCACCAAAGAATTTCATTCCTACCCACCCCCTCAGCAGAGCCACACAGCCTGCATGGCAGCTGCTGGAGCTGAAGCCTGGGCCACGGTACTAAAAATAGCACCGCGGCCCTGGCTGCAGTCCCGGTAGCCACCTGCCACATGGCCCAGCCCTTGGGAGCAGCTGGGGCCATGGCTGTGTGGTGGCTGCTGGGGCCGGGACCACAGTACTAAAAATAGCACCGCAGCCCCAGCTTGAATCTGAGCACACAGGATGTGCTGCCCTGAGTGCCAAGAATGGAGCTGGGCCACGATGCAGCTGCTCCTGGGCCGAGGCCACAGTACTAAAAATAGCACTGCAACCCTGGCTCCAGCCCCGGCACCTAGGGCAGCTGCCTGCCATGCTGCCCCATCCAGAGGGTGTAGGTGTCAGGATGGCAAAAGGTAAGGGAAGGGGCAGTGGGATAATTAAGGGGGAAGGTGGGTGAAGAGAGGAAGGGGTTGTGCAGAGGGGAGAGGAGGGGGCGAGGGCAGGAGAAGAAAGGGGAAGGCACCCCCTTTTCCTTTCTCAGATCTGTGTCCACAGTGGTGCCTCCTTTCCCCCCCTTTCTTGCCCCGGTACCAATGAAGCAGCGTAGTTGCCCTTTCCCTCTCCCTGCTGTCTCTCATGTCGGTTGGACTGGTTCTGCCTTCTTTCCTCTTCTCATTCTCTGCTCTCCCTTGTCCCCATTGTGCAATATAGCCCTTTTGCAACCGAACTGCCTCTTCTGCCTTGTACTCTTGGCTCTCCCTAGTGTCTGGCAACTTCCCCCCCTTTCACCTCTGCTGCCTTTATTTCCCCTTGAACTGTATAAGTGTCCCTTTGTGTCTCTGCCATCTTCTTTTGCCCCTCACTGCCAGTTTCCCCTTCTGGTGGCAGCCCTAAAGCCTGTTACTCAGTGTGGACGCCCCTTTCTCCTGCTCCCGTCCCCAGGGTCCCTTAGGCCTATAACCACCCTTTTTTTCTACTTTGCTTTCAGTTGTGGTAGAAATGTAGCTGTGTTAGTTTGGTGTAGCTGAAACAAAATACAGGACTATGTAGCACTTTAAAGACTAACAAGATGGTTTATTAGATGATGAGCTTTCGTGGGCCAGACCCACTTCCTCAGATCAAATAGTGGAAGAAAATAGTCACAACCATATATACCAAAGAGTTTCTTGCCATTTCAACCAGAAAGGACACTGTCTCAACGACTTAATTACCTGCATCCTGCTTCAGAAGACTTTTAAATCTGCACTTGAAAGGGAATCCTCTGAACTGTCATTCATGCTAAAATTCGACACTCTACGCGTCGGTCTCAACAAAGACGCTAACTATCTTACCCATTACAAAGATAGCTTCCCCCAATTATCACCTCTAATACCATTAGCTCACAGACATTTACCTTTCCCCACCTCTAATACCATTAGCTCACAGACCTTCCCCCCCCCCCCGCATCCTCCTTCTGTTCTGAAATGTGATTTGTCCTTTTCATATATGTTCATTTTTTTTTAATTGTATCCTTTGGTATATATGGTTGTGACTATTTTCTTCCACTATTTGATCTGAGGAAGTGGGTCTGGCCCACGAAAGCTCATCATCTAATAAACCATCTTGTTAGTCTTTAAAGTGCTACATAGTCCTGTATTTTGCTTTCAGTTGTACTTCGTCTTGGTGAGGTAGTTTAAGGGCCCCCGTCTCCTCTTCCCGTTCTCGGTCCTTAGTGGTCACTCCTGTTTGCCCTTCACCCTCTGCTGCCCGTTTTGCAGTAGATGCTCTTTCCTTGCCCCCAGTGCCCTTTATGGAACATGGGCTCTCTTTTTCCTTCCCCCTTTCCTCTCTTCTGAATCTGTTACCCATTTTGCAGTCTATCCTCCTCACTTGCTTTTGATCCTCTGCCTCCCCTACTGGGTGCTCAAACATAGTGTAGCGGCCTTTTCACCTCCTCAGGTTGCTGTCCTTACTGCCCATTGACTCTGTGGAGGGGACAGGGCAGTTGGACTGCATAACACCCAATATGGTATAAAGAGGTTAAAAGGGGAGGTCAGTGTGTACAGTGGAGCCTAGGACCAATCATGTAGAGAGGGGGTTTCTTTCCCTTCTTTAACTCTTTGCTGCCCCTAGTGTCCATTTGGCAGTATGAGCGAGCCATCGCCTGCTCCAAGAGTGCTGCCCCCTAGTGGTCACTGTAAAGCATAGCCTCCCTTCTGCCCCTTGGCTCCCTCTGCTGTCTGTTACGCAGGATAGACAGGCGCCCCTTTCCCTTCCCCAGTTTTCTGCCCACAGTAGTGCCCCTTGGGCATGAGAACTGCCCCCTTTTCCCCTTTTGACCTTCTCTTGCCCCTGGCACCCATGATTCAATGTAGCTGCCCCTTTACCATTCCCTTAGTGCTCACCAGGGCAGTATAAGCTACCCTTTTTATCCTCTTCTGTCCCTGGTATCTCTGAGAAAGTGTAGATGTCTTTTCTCCTTCCTTCTCTCTTGCCCGTAGTGTCTGTTGTGCTTGTAATTCCTCCTTCCCATTTAGGTGCTAAGTCTGCCTGCATAGGGGCTCTGTTCTAGATTTTCAGCCAGTTCTGTTGTTGTTCTGTAGACTTCCTCCAGTTGGACAGCATGAAATGTGATACCCGTAACTAGATGGGATAATGGAATTGACACATTACCACTGTGGACTAGAGCAGAAGAATTATGGTAAGGTTTCTCTTCTCCTAGACCTACCCTTTTTGCCATTTGTGCCCATTGTGAGGTATAGATGCCCCCTTACACTCTAGTGCCTGTTATTCACTGTGTCTCTTGCCTCCCCTTCTCACTTTCTGTTACTCCTAGAGCCCTTTTTGCAGTATTGCTCCCCTTTCCTCTTTGCTAACCCTCATGCCTTTCATGAAATATAGCAGCCACTGGCCCTCTTTCATCTTCAGTATGCTTTAGTGGGTGTTAAGCAGCATAGCTTCCACTTAGGCTCCTTGCCCTATGCTGCCACTAGCGCATATTATGAGGTATAGGCACTCTTTCCCTACTTCTATCCCGTGCTGCCCCTCGTAGCATAACCACCCATTTCCCCCACTGCACTCTGTTCTGTTTGGAGTGCCCTTTAGGCAGCATAGTGATAGAAATGTAGCCGTGTTAGTCTGGTGTAGCTGAAACAAAAAACAGGACTATGTAGCACTTTAAAGACTAACAAGATGGTTTATTAGATGATGAGCTTTCGTGGGCCAGACCCACTTCCTCAGATCAAATAGTGGAAGAAAATAGTCACAACCATATATACCAAAGGATACAATTTTAAAAAAATGAACATATATGAAAAGGACAAATCACATTTCAGAACAGAAGGAGGATGCGGGGGGGGGGAGGGGGCGAAGGTAAATGTCTGTGAGCTAATGGTATTAGAGGTGATAATTGGGGAAGCTATCTTTGTAATGGGTAAGATAGTTAGCGTCTTTGTTGAGACCGACACGTAGAGTGTTGAATTTTAGCATGAATGACAGTTCAGAGGATTCCCTTTCAAGTGCAGATTTAAAAGTCTTCTGAAGCAGGATGCAGGTAATTAAGTCGTTGAGACAGTGTCCTTTCTGGTTGAAATGGCAAGAAACTGTTTTTTCTTTGTGATCCTGTCTAATATCTGTTTTGTGGGCATTGATCCTTTGGCGAAGTGTCTGAGACGCGTTTGTCCAATGTACAAAGCAGACGGACACTTTCGGCACATGATAGCATAAATTATATTTCTGGATGCGCAGGAATATGTATTCTTGATCTTACAACTCACTTGGTTAGGTCCAATAATGGTATCAGCAGAGTGGATATGTGGACAAAGCTGGCAACGGGGTTTGTTGCAAGGGAAGGTACCAGGGTTGGTATTAGTGTGGTATGTCCTGTGGTTGTTGGTAAGAATCATCCTGAGGTTAGGTGGTTGTCTATAGGAGACTATGGGTCTGTCTCCCAGAGCCTCTTGGAGTTTAGTATCCTGTTCCAGTATAGGCTGTAGTTTATTGATAATGTGTTGGACAGGTTTAAGTTGGGGGCTGTAGGTGATGACTAGTGGTGTTCTATTGTTGGTTTTCTTGGGTCTGTCTTGAAGAAGATGGTTTCTAGGTATTCGTCTGGCTCTTTCAATTTGCTTTTTTATTTCTCCGGGTGGGTAGTTGAGGTTTATAAATGCTTGGTAGAGATCCTGAAGTTTCTGGTCTCTGTCAGTGGGATTAGAGCAGATGCGGTTGTATCGAAGGCCTTGGCTATAGATGATGGATCCTATGGTGTGTGCTGGATGGGAGCTGGAAGCATGTAGGTAACTGTATGAGTCAGTGGGTTTTCTGTAGAGGGTGGTGTCTAATTTTCCATTGTTGATTCGTACTGTGGTGTCCAGGAAATGGATCTCTCGTGTAGAATGGTCCAGGATGAGCTTTCGTGGGCCAGACCCACTTCCTCAGATCCTCAGACCCACTTCCACTATTTGATCTGAGGAAGTGGGTCTGGCCCATGAAAGCTCATCATCTAATAAACCATCTTGTTAGTCTTTAAAGTGCTACATAGTCCTGTATTTTGTTTCAGCTACACCAGACTAACACGGCTACATTTCTATCACTCTAATCCCACTGACAGAGACCAGAAACTTCAGGATCTCTACCAAGCATTTATAAACCTCAATTACCCACCCGGAGAAATAAAAAAGCAAATTGAAAGAGCCAGACGAATACCTAGAAACCATCTTCTTCAAGACAGACCCAAGAAAACCAACAATAGAACACCACTTGTCATCAGTTACAGCCCCCAACTTAAACCTGTCCAACACATTATCAATAAACTACAGCCTATACTGGAACAGAATACTAAACTCCAAGAGGCTCTGGGAGACAGACCCATAGTCTCCTATAGACAACCATCTAACCTCAGGATGATTCTTACCAACAACCACAGGACATACCACACTAACACCAACCCTGGTACCTTCCCTTGCAACTAACCCCGTTGCCAGCTTTGTCCACATATCCACTCTGCTGATACCATTATTGGACCTAACCAAGTGAGTTATAAGATCAAGAAAACATATTCCTGCGCATCCAGAAATATAATTTATGCTATCATGTGCCGAAAGTGTCCGTCTGCTTTGTACATTGGACAAACGTCTCAGACACTTCACCAAAGGATCAATGCCCACAAAACAGATATTAGACAGGATCACAAAGAAAAACAGTTTCTTGCCATTTCAACCAGAAAGGACACTGTCTCAACGACTTAATTACCTGCATCCTGCTTCAGAAGACTTTTAAATCTGCACTTGAAAGGGAATCCTCTGAACTGTCATTCATGCTAAAATTCAACACTCTACGCGTCGGTCTCAACAAAGACGCTAACTATCTTACCCATTACAAAGATAGCTTCCCAATTATCACCTCTAATACCATTAGCTCACAGACATTTACCTTTTCCCACCTCTAATACCATTAGCTCACAGACATTTACCTTCCCCCGCATCCTCCTTCTGTTCTGAAATGTGATTTGTCCTTTTCATATATATTCATTTTTTTTAAATTGTATCCTTTGGTATATATGGTTGTGACTATTTTCTTCCACTATTTGATCTGAGGAAGTGGGTCTGGCCCACGAAAGCTCATCATCTAATAAACCATCTTTTTAGTCTTTAAAGTGCTACATAGTCCTGTATTTTCTTTAGGCAGCAGACCTCCCTGTTTTCCTCTTTAGCACGCTACTGCACCTAGTGCCCATTGATTCTGAAGAGGGGACAGGGTGTATACTGCATCACACCCAGTTTGGGATGCAGAGGGTAAAAATGGAGAAAGAGGCGGGGTTACTGTGTATAATGGGCACTAAGACCAGCAATGTAGTATAGGACTCCTTTATGCTCATCAAATTGTGCTGCCCAAAGTGTCGATGAGGCAGAATGAGTGTCCTGTCCCTTTCTTGCCCTCTACAGCCCCTAGTGCCCATTGTGAAGTGTACCCTCCTTTTCCCCTCCGGTATCAATAGCTTCCCCTTTCCACCTCCATTAAGCAGGATAGATTCACCTTTCCTTTTCACTCTGTGCTGCCCACAGTACTTGTTATGCATTATAATAGCCCTGTTTCACTTTCTTTCGCTGATGTCTCTACTGTGTTACGAGGGCAGCATAACCACACTATTCGACTCTCTCCTGATGCTAGTGTATGTTGCATAGTGTAGCTATCCTTCCCTCTGTTCACGATCTCCTAGCCCTTATGTTTGTTTTACAGTAGAACTGGACCTCCAGCCTAGTACCCGTTATTATTACAGCAACCCCTTTTTCCTCTTCAACCTCTTGTGTCTGCTGTGTTGCAGAAGACCCAGACCATGGGATAGAGAAGGCCAAAGAGGAGTTCAGGGTCAGCTCTGCTTCATAATGGGGAAAAGAGGCAACAGAAGGTGAAGAGGTCACAGGAGTGTCCATATTCCCTAATGGCCACTAGGAGCAGCCATATAGGAATGGAGCCACCTTGCCCACCCCTTTTCCTGCTCCAAGTCTCCATTTGAAATTCCACATGTCCCTGTCCTCTGCTCGCACTCTGCTGCCCCTAGGGCCCATTATGCCATACAGGCACCCCTCTACCCGCTTCCCGTCTCCTCTCCAACTTGTATTCCTTAGGCAGCATAAGCCTCCCATGTATTCCTCTGCATCCTGTAATGGGTGTGTTACACAGTGTAAGCGCTCTTCTCTCTCCTCACAATCTTCTAAGGCTTATGTTCTTATACAGTAGAGCTGCCCCTCCAGCCAAGTGCCCATTGGGCATTTTATCAACCCTTTTTTCCTCTTCACCCTCTTGGGCCCACTGCCCAATTTGACCACCTGCATTCCCTACTGAGTCTTAAGTAGTGTAGCCATTGCTTTGGTTCTTCCCCATCTGCTGACATTAGTGCTTTTTGTTCAGCGTGGCCAGTCCTTTCCCTCCCCTCTCACAATGAACTGCCTGCAGTATCTATTAGGCAGTATAAGGATCTCTTAACAGCGTCACACTTTGCCATGTGTACCATGATATTCTGCCCTATTTTCCACTTTCACCCTCAGTTGTTCCTCATATGCCTTTGTGCAGTAGAAGGCCTAAGTTTCCCTTCCTTAAATTCTGGCATCCTTGTTTCCCATTAGGTACTATATCTGCCCTTTTCGACCCTATCCTGACTCTAGTGTCTGGTATGCAATGTTGCTTCCCTTTTCCCCCTTGACTCTCTGCTTCCCATCAGGCCCTTAATGCATTATAGCTGCCCCTCTCTGCTTTTATCTTCTCTGTTCCCTAGTGCCCATTTTACAGATCAGCCACTTCTTTCCCTCTTTGCCCTCTTCTACTTCTATTGCCAATTATGCCGCATAGCAACCTCTTTCAACCCTTTCCTCCTCTCCTGCCTGTAGTGTCCACTGGGCCGTTTACCACCCCTATCACTCCTTTATAAAGAGGACAATGATCCTTTGTTCTCCATGCCTACTTTGTTCTCCATTACCTCCTGGTGAGACAGGAGGTAATTGGTTTAGTGTGGAGCAAGAAACTTTTAAGTTAAATTTTAAGAAACTTTTTAACTGTAAGGATACTTAAACATTGAAACAGGTTACCTAAGGAGGTGGGGAATCCCTATCACTGGAGACTTTTAAAGATGAATTAAACACTTGTCAGGGATGGTTGAGGTGAACTTAATCCTGCATTGTCACATGTGGATGGATGGACCAGAGGACCTCTTGAGACTCTCCCAGCCTTACATTTCTATGATTTTATGAAAGGCTTTATGTTTACCAGTCCCATGAGCCATCCATTCTCCTATATTTATGATTGATAAACTTGAAATTGCAGGCTCCATTAATCATTGCCCTGGACTTTGTGTAGTTACTTACCCAGTAGAAAACACATGCAAAATCATATGCATTAGAGTTATTATGGGTTAGATTAAACCTCACTGAAGCTAGATGTTCAAGATCAGCTTTCTTCAGACCACCCAAAATATAGGCACTTGACAAGACTTGAACAGAAGATGGGCCATGTGGAACAAGGGTTTTCTTTGTAGACTGATACAGCAAATGGTGGGACATTGAATGGTGGAGCTGTGTGTATTTGTGAGGATGAAAGAAGTATTAGAAAGCCAGAGACACAGCCCATTGGTCATATGATTCTGAAAAAAAAGTTGAGAGAATTTTGAGCGCAAACTTTCCCTGGAATGGTATTTGAAATTGTAAACAAAGAAACCATCTCTTCCTTTTTGATTCCTCCTGTGTTCAGGGAAACAGGGCTTCATATTGATTTTAAATAAACAGTATTACATTAAAGAAATACTGGACTCCATCAATTTCTTTTTCTAAGAAAAATGACCCAGAGGACCCTAAAAATTGGCTAATTGTATGTGTCAATAACTACAAAAGGTACTGGAAAATGATTTGGGTCCCTTGCAGCTTGCCAAATATGTTAGCACTTTCCCTCCATAATAGATAAACAGATTACACAGTCAGATTTTCCACTACCTTGCCCCCTGTGCAGTCATTTATCATTCTGATCTGGTAGTATTTGACAAAACTATGGTCTCGATTTGCATAGTTTTAAAAGATTACATAAGGTAGTAGAGAAGCAGGCTTGTAGCTGTAATTTAGAACATAAACATCTCTTCTATCATTGTTAATATCCATATATATGGACAGGTATGAGTTTGTCAACGTTAATACAGTTAATATCTCTAGGTCATATTCTGTCCCCATTTATCCTGCACAACTTTATTCCTTAAATAATAGTGAACTATAATAAAAGTTCCAAATTAGTGTCATTGGAAGGAAAAAACAATGGGATACCCATATATACATATGAGAAAAGTTCAATCCAAAGTGTACTGCAAATAGGCAATAGTGGCTTAATTTTCTCAAATTGTGGTTTAAATATCACTAATGCAATCTTTCCTACAATCCAGAACATTTGTTCATTTAGAGAAAAAAAGTAGTTAATAAATAGCCTGCTCACCAGCCTTCCATTCCCAAATAAGTCCCAGTTTCATAAGATAGACAAGTATGATCCCATGTCCCTGACATAAATGACAAAACTTATTTTTTATGTCAATGGGAGTAGAATTAGACCCAGTAAAGTGGGATAAAGGTCTAGGCTGAGGGAAGAGAGAAAGCTATTGGCACATGATCTAAAAGTTGTATATTTACCTAGTCAATATACAAGAATAACAAGGCATCAGTATGAGCAGGGGTTAGCTTCAATAGTCCCTCTAAACTTTTCCATAAATTTTATATGCACCAAGGCATGTGTGACTATGCACCACTAGAAGCAAATAATTGGGCGGCATTTGAATCTCTGAGAGTGGCCGGCCAAGCGCACAGTTTACAGGGAACACTGGTTAGCTTCTTTTTCCAGGCGGAGACACCCTTTCCTATAACTGCACCATCGCAGATTCCCTCCCCATGTGCGGGGCACTAGAGTGCGAGGCAGAATTACATTTGTCTCTCTAGGAAGGGGGAAAGAAGGTCTGAGGACGGTCAGGCTGTCCGGCTGGGCAGATGACATGTATGTACACACGTCCCGTGCCAGAGGGGTAACAAATCAGTGGGGGCCAGTGAACTTGCAGCAAGGGCTAAGTGAGACTCTAGGGAGGGCTCACAGTCTGTTCCCCCTACCCAATTTCCAACCCTCCAGCAGAGAGGGGCGGGGGGACAGCATGGACCATGCCGAAGCCAGGAGGCTCAGCGCGTCCTGTAGACCCTGGCCCCCCGCTTGTTGTCCCGCCCTTTCAGCCGCTCTCGAGCAGGCACCGGAGACAGTTTGGGGGCTGCGGGACGCCAATGAATGAGGCAGGTGGAGAGGGGGAGGGGTTCCTGGGCCCGCCCCTGGCCCGCCGGCGCTTGGGGCGGGGGAGCCGCCTGGGGCCGGGTGGAGGGGGTTGGTGGAAGCTGCCGCTGGTGCTAAAGAGGCCGGGAGGAGCGGCCCCAGCGCTGGTGGAGAAGAGAGCAATGGGTGAGTCGCCATGGCCGGGCGAGCCCGGGCTCCCAGCGGCTGGCGCATGGCGCGGGCTGCGCTGCGCACCGCGTTTGACTCGGCTCGGAAACTTTGTGGGGCGGCGGGAGGGGAGAGACGCTCCCCGCGTGCCCTGCCCCGGGAAATCCCGCGCTGCTGCCCCCGCCGCGCAGGGCTGGCAGCCGGGCTGTCGTGGGCAAAGCAGGTCGCTGCCTGCGGGCTCCCCACAGGGAGGGGGCTGTAGTAGGTTGTTGTCTCTAAAGTTGTCGCAGGCGCTGGGGAGCGCAGACCCCCAAGGTTCTGAGCCCTCTTCCTCAGGGGCGGGGGAAATGCAGAGTCCTGGCGATTTTTGGTCCCAGCGCCCTGACTTTCCTTGTTGAAATAGTGAACACACCTCTTCTTATCACAGCAAAAAATCCTGTGGCCTGATTTCACAGTGCTGCAAACCCCCGCATTTGGCACCACATTTCGGCACAAACAGTGGCTTCAGAAGAGCCGTGTTCTGCTGCTCCCACCAGAGACACTTGGACCCAATACATCCGAGTATAATTAGTCACCTGTAGCCTGCTGGATTTGACTGGCTGCACAGCACTCATGACTTCCAAACACATAAGTAGCTTCTTCTCCTGTATCCTAACACATTCTGAGAGAATAAGAGAGAGGACTCTGCAAATGCTAGGAAAGGAGCAACCAGACTTGTTCTCTAGCGAAGAAACGGAATTTCTGAAGGGGGACCAAAAATTGCCAGCTCTAGCCAGACCAAGGTTTGCAGTAGTGCTGGGTAGGGGTGAATTAAGACCTGGACTTTATTAGTATCACAGTCTTAACTTGTTCTCTATTCAGGCATTAGAATTTGAAAGGGGGGGGGGGGCGGGGGGGGCGCGTTGGGTCCCAAAACTCAGAAGTATTGGGGTATAGCCAGTGTTGGGATATGTAAAAATGAATAGGTCTGAAATGGCTCTACATTAGTGGTACAGGGGGTCAGCCACAGCATTACTCTTAAAACATGCTTTTTCCTTTTGTTTTTGTAGTTTGGGAACATAGATTAAGATTGATCCAATTAGAAATTATATGAATAGTAATTATGGGTGGGTATAATTGTATTTATTGTTTTCTTATTAATATTCATTGTATAGGTGTGAATTAACATACTAAAATAGATAAAAGGGTCTGACTAATGCCAATTTGTTTCCACTCAGACATTGTGCTGAATGTCTGAGGTAAATGTGAGTGGGCAATAAAGCAGTTCTGTTTACCCCATCGGCTCCTGGGTCACCTGCCTCTTCTCTGACAGCCACCTTTTTTATCTTTTCCTTTTAAATCATGGGGAGTTGCTGAGGCCTTCCTGTGCTCCCACTCACTGCCTGTCCTGTCTAGTGCCTTTCATCTCCCCATTACTCCTTTTTTTTCTCAACTGCTTCTTTTTCCTCCTCACTTCCATATCCTCCCTTCGGAACTGTGAGCTGCTACCTTGCTGTCTAGGTTTTATCCTGGGACTGACCATAGTGTCATTGTTGGACGAAAAGCAGGCACAAGTGATTTCTTTCTGCTTGCAGTATTATTATAGTGTGTTGATTCTGGGATCTTAGAGAACCTTAAAGGGTGAGGTAATATTTTGTACTGGATAAATTTCTGTTGCTGAAAGAGAAAGTTCAAGCATACAAACTTTTATTCCTCCTTTTATGAAGAAAAGAATAATGCCCATGAGCAATGGGAATTGAGAGTACTCCAATGCCTTGCAAGACCCACACTGTGGAGGGTTATAAAGCAATTTTACTTGCATCTCACATAGAAGTCTCATTTACTTTTTCTTCATATGTCACTAGCATACTCACACTAGGAAGGCTATGAAACAACAGTATGCAAGCAAAAATAACTTTCATTAAATATGGCGTCACAATTTTCTTTGTGTTTTCCTGAGCACTGCCTTCAGTAATACCATCTTTAAGATACAAACCATTAGCAACCACTGTTTAACCATGTTTTTGATAATAAAACATCCTGAGAATAAATTCAAAACAGAAATGTTTCAGTTGTTATTGAAAGTTAAATGTAAAGTGAGAAAGATTGAAGCTATATTCTCCTTTCAACTAAATCAACAGATATGCCTCCAAATCTTGTAACAACTATTAATTAAATTCCACAATTACTAGCTATTTTTATTTCAGAGTTGGTAAGCAGGCACTTGAGGATGGTGGGGGGAGGGAGGAAGAAGGGTACTGTGACAAGTTATCAGTAAGGGATAAGATCCTGCTTTTTTTTATATACAATTGCATTCCTAGGTGTATTCATCACCTGAAAGCAAATAATTTATTATTCACATACATGACTATTACAAAGCTAACATGGAATATCCGTTTAAAATCATTATACTAAATGTCTAATGATAAATGTTTGGTAGGTGATAACCTGTGACAACTAGGTTTTCTGGTCAAAACCTCCTCATTTTGCTATTACCTCATCCTCCTTTTTTCTGTCCTCAAAGTTGTTTGCTTTGTCCACTTGTTTGTCCAAGATTGTAAGGCTCTGAAACTCTATGGGGAAAGGACTTTCTTTTTTTATCCTATGTACAATAACTATCCCAACAGGCTAATGAGACCTCTGGTGTTCCTATAATACAATTAATACATCTGACACCTAATTAGGTTACTATATTTATTTATAATTACAAGTGATGGAAAGTTTATGTTGTGAAGTCCTAGGGCTGTACCAAGTCAAGTGTAGGGATTTACATATTGTTTGTGTTACGAGAATTACCATTCAGTTGTATGTCAGTAATTGACAGCATCTCTTCAGTCTGGATAAGAGAGTTTAATTTCAGTAAAAGTTTTGTGCTATTCCACATCAAGGACCATATGCTTTCTTGCATTAGAGTGTGGAGTGTCCTTAGATCTTAGTGAGTTGAATATATTGAATGAAGTTAGTAGTGGAAATTCCTTATAAATACAATTACTTGCCTAGAAACACTAAACGTTAGGGATTGGAGCAGGAAATAGGATATGATGAATAACTTTATCCTGATTACATCATCATCGCCTTAAAGCTGAGTCTTTTCTTGCTCCATTTTGGGAGTAGTATTATTCTGTAGTCTGTCTTTAGAGATTGGTGAATTTTAGCAGGCTCCAGAATACTCAGAATTATTTAATGGTCATCTATTAAGTTCCACAGTCACTAGTCTAGTAGATTAAGTAGTTTGTGTATCATGATAAATGTCACATTTGTCCTGTATCCTCATCCCTTACCACCTGTGACGGGCAGAGCCGCCCTGCACTAGAAGTCCGCCGACCACCGCCTGCGTAGCGACCCGGGGGGTGTGATATCGGTGGTGCGCCAGCTGTTCGGCATCCGCCAAGTGCGCGCACGGCGATCAGCCGCCTGGGAGGTGCGGCTGCCCAGGGGAGGAGCGAACGGCGGGCGGATGCGTGGTGACGTCACCGCCGTCGGCATGCCAAGGAGGGGCGGAGCCCCGGCGTAGGCGCGGGACGCCAGGCCAGGAAATTTAAAAGCCTGAGAAGATGGGCGAACAGGGGTCCCCGGGCCAGCAGGTAAAGGGGAGGAGGTCCCGAGCTGGGCGGTAGTCCTCCCGCTGATGGCGGGTGAGCGGGGAGAGGAAGTGGCTCAGGGCGGGCAGAGAGAGCCTGAGGGCTGGCGTATTGCGGCGAAAAGCCCCGCCAGCCTGACAGGACCACAGCCAGGTCCATGTCCTTAGGGCCCTGGGCTGGGGCCCGTGAGAGGGGGAGGGCCCGGACCCCCCTCTCCCCGCGATTCGACCAGGGAGCCGGATCGGGACGCAACCGCTAGACTTATAACAAGCCTTGTCACCGGCTCAGACTAGCTCGCCTGGTGCGGTCGGCGACGGACAAACGAGACTTAGGGTGGGGTGGAGGGCACCTGGAAACTCGGTGGAGGTAGGGATAATGGACCGCCTGGTCTAACGGTCGGTCACACCACCTTTCTCCTGCATCATGCATAATAACCTAATCATGATGTATAGGAGACACATTCCAGGGAATAAAGCAGAGTACCTGTGGCTTTAAAGCTCTGAATTGTCGAGGGATCTGGTTATGAGTGTGCACTCCTCACCTTATAACAACAGTGGCAGTTGTTTGGGAGATTCTTGTTGCGTGCTCCTACTCTCATTTTGATATTCTTGCCTTTGAAATTAGCTCCTCTTGGCAGTGTGTTATCTGGTTCTGAGACAAGGTCTGTATTTTGTGTATTATTTGGTTAACTGTTGGTTGATTCCTTTATATTCTACTTATGTTTTAATTTCTGTAACTGTGCCAAATTGCTACAGATTATCAAAGTACAGTACAAAGAAAGTGAGGAATGAAAGAAAACTACTGAAGCATTAACATTCTAATGAATCAGTTTGTGTTTTAGATGTCTCACTAAATTGGTCAGATTTGGGGGTCATATTTCATTAACTGTTTTGTGAGCTCCAGTGTCAGAACACCTTCATAATAACACAAAACATATTTTCTTTTTTATATACAGCCCTTTCATTTACAGGTTAATAGTAGACACTTCTGCTTCTGTACTTCTCCAGTCTCCTCCTAGAGAATGGACCTTTATTCTGAACAGTTGTGCTTAATTCTGAAAGCAAGTATCAATTGACTCAAATATATTTACTTGTATTTTTTTGGCTATATCTACAAACCCAACCAGACCCAGTATTTGACATCAATAAAAGTGACAATTGACGTGCCTCTGGCCTAGAGAAGATTATGGACTTAAAATATTACCTATGAATAATGAATTGGATTTATTTGGCATTCTGTTCTGGTTAAATCATGATCTTGATACCCTGTTAGGAATGTGAGGAATATGTAACTCTGCTGATCCAAACCTCAGACGGTGATGTTCAGTGTCTTAATATAAAGTGTTCCCCTCTTACCAGTTAGCAGAATGCTGAAGCTGCTATGTGACTATATTTCACGTTTTTACTACTTTTGTTACCAAGTAATTATTTTACTTCAGTAATTTCTACTGTTTCTTCTTTCTTTGGAGTAGAATGTCTTTGCAAGAATGAGCAACTAAAGTTGTAAGTTGTGACTTTGGTTAGAAATAAGACTGCTGCTGAGAAAGTTATGGAAAATACAAGTTGTATTATTACAAAGTATGTCTCCTTCCTATTTAACTTTTCAAATCCTCTTATTGAGAATTACAATGGTCTGTTTGTTAGATCTTGGTCAAAACCTTTCTGGTATGTGAGATCAAAAAGGAATTTTTGTATCACTGTATAATTTTGCTCTGTGGGATTCTTGGCTTCTCTGTACTTTCTTTGGTTCTAGTGTTAAGAGTCACTGTAGAAATAGTTTCTTTCTTACTCAGAGGTGTTCCCAGAGTGTGTTAAGTCAACTGCTTTTTCCTCTTGTTAGAGCATCACTGCTCACACAGATAAGAAAGAACTTTTTGTCTATCAACATAATTGTTTAATTTTGCAATTGACATTTAATAATCAGTTACACCTCTTCAATTCCATTGAAAACAATAATGTTATACAGGGGTCATCTAGGGTTAAAACTGGATGCTCTTCCCAGTTTGAATAAACAAGGCTGACAGTTAATGGAAAAAAAACCCCTTTTACATGTTGTAATCTATCCCTGGATACAAGGATGATGTCTGCCAGGTGAAAAAGTTATTGATGAGACTTAAGATGGCGAGGAGTCCAGTTCATGGTTTACAGGTTACCTATCATCAGCTTAAAGCTGGCATTCAAAGGAGACTGCATGACATCAAGAATAAGTGGTGACTAGAAAAGCCATTGAGATACAGACTTTTCCTTTTTTCAAGCAATGAAAACCATTTGTGGCCCAAGTTCAAATGGCACAATTCCTCTGTTATCCTAAGTCAATTCCACACTTCTTAAGGACAATGTGCCCTCCAGCAATGTTGGAAGGAACATTCATGAATCTGAAATCTCCGGTGCCACTATTGAGTCCATTCTTCACCATCCCTCTTTTGAGGGAGTTTGGCGATCCATCACTCAGGCTATGTCTAGATTAACGCGTTTGCTCTTCTGCTTTTTTTCACGGAAGAGCAAATGCACTCTTTTGGGGAGCCCTGTATACCTCGTTTCACGAGGCATAAGGGCTCTGACAAAAGAGGAGGCTTTTCCACCATTTGTCCCCATCTAGATGGGACCAAATGGCGGAAAAGCCTCTTCCAGAAAAAAAAAAAAAAAGGGCAGAAAAAGCTATGTAAAATGCGGAGTGCATTTTGCGTAGCTTTTTCCACAAAAACCTTGCAGTCTAGACCTAGCCCCAGACTAGACACAAAGCATCATTGTAGTGGGCTTCAAAGCTGGAGGAATAGAACTTGTGCCAAAACTTCATCAACTTCTTGTTAGAATTTGGTTAATGAAGGCATGGGATGCGTAGTCCTAGGGATGGGGGTTCCACGACCACCACTCCCAAAAGAAGAAGACGGGTGTTGGTGGTCGGGGACTCCCTCGTAAGAGGGACTGAGTCATCCATCTGCTGTCCAGACGTGGAATCTCGAGAAGTGTGCCACTTACCAGGAGCTCGCATTCAGGATGTGACTGAGACTCTTCCAAAACTGATCAAACCTTCGGATTTCTACCCCTTCCTTCTTCTCCATGTAGGAACTAACGATATGGCCAAGAATGACCTTGAGCGGGTCACTGCAGATTATGTAGCGCTGGGAAGAAGGATCAAGGAATTTGAAGCGCAAGTAGTGTTCTCGTCCATCCTCCCTGTTGAAGGAAAAGGTCTAGGTAGGGATCATCGAATTGAGGAAGTAAATGCATGATTGCACAGGTGGTGTCAGAGAGAGGGCTTTGGTTTCTTCGACCATGGGACTCTGTTCCGGGCACAAGGATTGTAAGGAAGAGATGGGATCCACCTAACCAAGAGAGGAAAGAGTATCTTCGCAGGCAGGCTTGCAAACCTACTGAGGAGGGCTTTAAGCTAGGTTCGTTGGGGGTCAGTGACCAAAGCCCTGAGGTAAGTGGGGAAGTCGGATACCGGGAAGAAACACAAATAGGAATAAGCAGCAAAGGAGGACCCCAGATTCGAATGAAGATGGTAGGGCAATCAACTGGTTATCTAAGGTATTTGTACACAAATGCAAGAAGCCTGGGAAACAGGAAGAATTAGAAGCCCTAACCCAGTCAAAGAACTATGATTTGATTGAAATAATGGAGACTTGGTGGACTGACTCGCGTGACTGGAGCACTGTCATGGAAGGGTATAAACTGATCAGGAAGAACAGGTGGGGGAGAAAAGGAGGAGGAATTGCATTGTACATAAGAGAGCAGTATGATTGCTCGGAGCTCCAGTATATAGAGGGAGAAAATCCTGTTGAGAGTCTATGGGTTAAGTTTAGAGGTGGAAGCAACAGGGGTGATGTTGTGGTTGGTGTCTGCTATAGACCACCAGATCAGGTGGATGAGGTAGACGAGGCTTTCTTCAGACAACTGAGAGAAGCTTCCATATCATAGGCCCCGGTGCTCATGGGTGACTTCAGTCACCCTGATATCTGTTGGAAGATCAATACAGTAGTACACAGACAATCGAGGAAGTTTTTGGAGAATGTCGGGGATAACTTCTTGGTACAAGTGTTGAAGGAACCGACCAGGGGCCATGCGCAGCTTGACCTGCTGCTCACAAACAGGGAGGAACTAGTAGGGGAAGTAGAGGTGGGTGACAACCTGGGAAGCAGTGATCATGAGATGGTAGATTTCAGGATCCTGAGCAAAGGAAGAAAGGAGAGTAGCAAAATACACACCCTGGACTTCAGAAAAGCAGACTTTGACTCCCTCAGAGAACTGATGGGCAGGATTCCCTGGGATGCTTACATGAAGGGGAAAGGAGTCCAGGAGAGCTGGCAATTTTTTAAAAGAAGCCTTATTAAAGGCACAGGAAGAAACCATCCCTACGCGCAGTAAGAAAAGCAAATATGGTAGGCGACCAGATTGGCTTACCGGGGACAACCTTGATGAGCTTAACCACAAAAAGGAAGCTTACAAGAAGTGGAAACTTGGACAGATGACTAGGGAGGAGTATAAATATATTGCTCAAGAATGCAGGGGAATTATCAGGAAGGCAAAAGCACAATTGGAATTGCAGCTAGCAAGGGATGTGAAGGGGAACAAGAAAGGTTTCTACAGGCATGTTAGCAATAAGAGAGTGATCAGAGAGGGTGTGGGACCCTTACTGGATGAGGGATGTAACCTAGTGACAGATGATGTGGGAAAAGCTGCAGTACTCAGTGCTTTCTTTGCCTCTGTCTTCACGGACAAGGTCAGCTCCCAGACAAATGCACTAGGCAACGCAGTATGGGAAGGAGGTGGGCAGCCATTGATGGGGAAAGAACAAGTTAGGAACTATTTAGAAAGGCTAAACATACACAAATCCATGGGCCCTGATTTAATGCATCCTTGGGTACTGAGAGAGTTGGCAAATGTCATTGAGGAGCCTTTGGCCATTATCTTTGGAAACTCGTGGAGATCGGGAGAGATCCTGGATGATTAGAAAAAGGCAAATGTAGTGCCCATCTTTAAAAAAGGAAAGAAGGACAATCCAGGGAACTACAGACCAGTCAGCCTTACCTCAGTCCCCGGAAAAATCATGGAGGGGATCCTCAAGGAATCCATTTAGAAGCACTTGGAAGAGGGGAAAGTAATCAGGAATAGTCAACATGGATTCACGAAGGGCAAGTCGTACCTGACCAATCTGATTAGCTTCTATGATGAGGTAACTGGCTCTGTGGCTATGGGAAAGTCAGTGGATGTGATATACCTTGACTTTAGCAAAGCTTTTGATACCGTCTCCCACAATATTCTTGCCAGCAAGTTAAGGGAGTATGGATTGAATACATGGACTGTAAGATGGATAGAAAGCTGGCTAGACTGTTGGGCCCAACGGGTAGTGATCCACGGCTTGATGTCAGGTTGGCAGTTGGTTTCTAGCGGAGTGCCCCAAGGATCGGTTCTTGGACCGGTTTTGTTCAACATCTTTATTAATGACCTGGATGAGGGGATGGATTGTACTCTTAGCAAGTTCGCAGATGACACTAAACTAGGGGGAGAGGTAGATATGCTGGAGGGCAGGGATAGGGTCCAGAGTGACCTGGACAGGTTAGAGGATTGGGCCAAAAGAAATCTGATGAGGTTCAACAAGGACAAGTGTAGGGTCCTTCACTTGGGACAGAAGAATCCCAAGCGTTGTTTCAGGCTGGGGACTGAATGGCTAAGTAGCAGTTCAACAGAAAAGGACCTGGGGATTACAGTGGATGAGAAGCTGGATATGAGTCAACAGTGTGCCCTTGTAGCCAAGAAGGCTAATGGCATATTAGGGTGCATTAGGAGAAGCATTGCCAGCAGATCCAGAGAAGTGATAATTCCTCTTTCTTCAGCTCTGGTGAGGCCACATCTGGAATATTGTGTCCGGTTCTGGGCCCCCCACTATAGAAAGAATGTGTTCGCATTGGAGAGGGTCCAGCGGAGGGCGACCAAAATGATTAGGGGGCTGGAGCACATGACCTATGAGGAGAGACTGAGGGATTTGGGTTTGTTTAATCTGCAGAAGAGAAGAGTGAGGGGGGATTTGATAGCAGCCTTCAACTTCCTGAAGGGAGGTTCCAAAGAGGATGGAGACAGGCTGTTCTCAGTAGTGACGGATGGCAGAACAAGGAGCAGTGGTCTCAAGTTACAGTGGGGGAGGTCTAGGTTGGATATTAGGAAAAACTATTTCACTAGGAGGGTGGTGAAGTAGTGGAATGAATTACCTAGGGAGGAGGTAGAATCTCCATCCCTAGAGGTTTTTAAGTCTCAGCTTGACAAAGCCCTGGGTTGATTTAGTTGGGATTGGTCCTGCCTTGGGCAGGGGGCCGGGCTTGATGATCTCCCGAGGTCTCTTCCAGCCCTATGATTCTTTGATTCTAGTGAGCAAATTCCACCTGACCTAAAGAATGCCAATATTGTCACCATTTTTATGAAAGGAGACAAGTCAAAGTGCAGGAGTCACCCAAGTATTGCCCTCCCCTCCATTATCAGGAAGATCCTTGCTCGTGTCTGTAGTGGGTTGCAGACTCACCACTGCAGTGCTTCCTGGTCATCAGTGAGGGAAGTAGCTCTGTGCAACTGGAGTGTACTGCAAGCAGCCTCTCACTGCCCTACTCCTCTCCCCTCTACTGCCTTCTTTCCCTGGGCCACTTCCTCATAGCCCTTGCATTCATTCAGCTCTTGTATCAAGGCTGCAGTCCAGCAGTGGACAGTGCTGCTCTGTCCTGGATGATGCTCCCTGCACCAGGAGCCAGTATTTCTCCCTTGCTAGTCAGGGAGAGACTACTCTTTGCTCTGCTGAGCTGCCCTTCCTATGAGGGTTGCCCCAGCAAGCTGCCTTCTGAGTGGCTGGGGCTCTGAGCAGTGCATTAACCCCTCTGGGCCAATATAGCATCCTTTTGAACCTTCTCCTCCGTCTTGCTGAAGATGTCTTTCTGGAATCCCAGCATGGTTTCAGACTGTTTCAGGGCCCCACCAACATGATTTTTGTTGCACAACAAATCTAAGAGAAGTGTAGAGAACAAGACCAGCCATTGTTTATGGCATTTTTGACCTAAAGCCTTAGACTTCATCAATTCTGAATCGTTATGGAAGGTGTTGTCTAGGTTTGGTTGTCCACTGAAGCTCATTCATGTTTTTAGGCTGCTTCACAGGATGACTGCTACTGTCCTCTGCATGGACTACAGACTTGTTTGCTGTCCATGCTGGTGTTAAGCAAAACTGTGTTACTGTCCAACCCTTTTTTCCATCTATCTTGCTGTAGTCTTGTTTCTTATTCGTGACTGCCTTTGTTCTGGAATTGGGATTGAGTATTACATTGACAGACAGCTCTTCAGTCTGTGAAATCTTTTTTGCGAGCACATTTCATGGGGAATTATGTCAGGACAGTATCCTCTGAAGTCAGTTTCACAGTCAATTTTAGAGTGAAACTGGAGTTTGAAGATCCTCCTTCTCCTAATCTAAACCTACCTATAGGAACATTTTTGTATTCACAATCAGTGAGTAAAATGAAACTCTGGTACCTGGTACAAAATTTGGTTGAAGTGTACGTGCTTTGGGATAAAATCAGTTTCCTCTTTCTCAACTTCCCCTTGAGAGGCAGAGTAGTGGAGCACCTTTTGCAACCTGGATGTTACCACAACCTAGGTTATATAGTAATGTGTCTTGCCCATTCTGCTCCTCATTCTCCAAATTATGCAGGATGATTGTTCCAATCCAAGCTCCTACAATGCCCCAGTGTTCTGGTAAAGAGAGTTGTTACATACTGCAAAGAAGCATGCACTCTTCTCACAGTACCATTGCATCCCCAGCCTGCTCAATGCATTGAAATCACATTATTTCTTCTGTGTTTTGAGCCCTTTGTGCTGCAAAGAGGCCTACTGCTTTGGCCTTTCATCTCTTTCTCATCAATAAATAGTGCTGATAAATCGTGGGAATATTTAATTGTTCATTTAACCCATTGTTTCCCAAACCGTTCAGAGCTGAGTCTTCTTTCAGGAAAAATGAAACTAATTGCCCCTTCCCTCTAAAAGCCTGCCACTTGATGTTATCCAAAATCAGTGGTCTATCCAAAATCAGTGGTCACTTGAAGCAGATTGTGTAGATCTCCATAATATAATTTCTCTCCTTTCTTACAAACTTTGAGCTGTGAAATAGCAAAGCATTAATATCTGAAATAACATAACAGAAATGAATGGAGCAGTTCACATCTCAGAGTCTACAGTTTTAGGCTCCTTGCACAGAAAGGCATATCTCTGCGTCATGTACACTGATACCATCTTTTCAACATTTTCTTGGCAACTGTCAGAGCTATAGTGACTTTCTTAAAAAAATGGAAGCTGGAACTCTGGAGAACAATTGAGGACAATGAAGGACTTTTACGCCCTGTGATGGGGTGCATTCCACACTGTAAGAAATGCTGCTTTAATCCATCTATTTTTGTTGTGTGTATACTTGACGTCTGTAGAATGTTACGCAAAAATAAATGCTAATTTTTATTTTCATTTAATTTATGCATGTTGCAATATATGTATATGAATATACATGCAGATTTATGCATGCAAAACTCTGTAGCTTAGGGGAATATACCCCCAACTGTAAATCAAGTACTCATAAATTTGAGTCTTGGCTCTGCCTCAGACTGCTAGGATATATAACACATGGAACTATTTTATTAAGCAAGGTTGTGTAGTGCTATAGTCAGGGTGTACAACTATCATTCTTCCATTTTACAGATGAGGTAACTGAGTGTGCATGAGATGACTTCAGGCAGAACTGTGAATGGAATCCCATGATGTGATCTAAAAACTCAAATCACCTTTATGTTGCCAAACTGCCACAGAAGAATTGGATTAATTAAATAGCTTGTGCAATTCACACTAATCTAGTGTGGCTCTTGGCCATTCTCTAATTGTGAGATTTGCACAGAGGTTTGAATCTGCTACTGGTGTCATGATCTAAACAACCAGCGCTATTAGCAAGTTGTTAGACTCCTAATTGTTCAATCCAGAGGTTTTAGGTTCATTCCATAAAGATGCCAAAAGAGAGGCTCTTTGATAGACTGACCACACTCTTCTCGCAGGAGAAGGAACAGAACCCATTTTATGGCATAGGTAGATTGTCATTATCACTAAGATGTAGGAGTTGGTATTCCCTTTTTATTAGGAGTGAGAAAACTGGGGCTGCTATCATGAGCTTATCACTGTTTTTTTCCCCTTTTCCCTTTTTGTTCCACAAAGATGATGATCTGGGTGACGTAAGAAGCCCCGTTGCAGCTGCATCTCCCCCTCCCCTCCTCTCTGATCTTTTCATATTTACCCCATACAATACCAGTCCCCTCTGAAACTACAGGTTGGACCTTCCTGGTCCAGCTTGGTCAGGACCTGACCAGTCCCAAACGACAGAATTTGCTGGACTAGGGGAGGTGTCTCCTGCCACGGGCCCTGTGCCAACTGGCCCCTGCCTCTGCCCCGTCTACCCTCTAACTGTGTGCAGTTAGATTTCAGGCTTCTCCAGCCCCCGACCCTGTGCTGCTGCTGGGTATCCAGGTTCTTTGGCACTGTGCCGCTGCCGGCTGCCACAGGCAACTGGGCTTCTCTGGCCCCACACTCCTCGCTGCCACGGTCACTCAGGCTTCTCTGATCCCGCACCCAGTGCCGCCATGGGTGCCTAGGGCTCCCCAGTCCCCGGCTCTGCACTGCTGTGGGCTGCCGGGGTTCTCTAATTCCTGGCCTCAGCACTGTTGTGGGGATCCTCCGCCTCGCTGTTCCCAGCCCCGGCCGGGCTGCTGGCCCTCCTGCCATCAGGCTCTCTGGTCCAGGAGCAGCCTTGGTCCTGCTGGACCATGGATATTGCCGGACCAGAGTGTAGTGGTTTTCAGAGGTGAATCCTGTAGTTATGTTTCCTTCAAGACTCGTATATGAGAGGAGGTTGTATGATTGAACTAAAGAAGTTGATTTTGCTTTTAATTACATTTGTTGTATATAATTCATTTCATAAATAAAATGTAAGTTCACATTTGATGACTAACCAGTTTCCTTTTCCCAATCTCTTTCCAAACTATTCCTGTTATGATTGAATACAGCTGATGGCTTGGCTGGGAATCAGCTTAGGAAAATGTTACAGCAACTAGAACTAACCCCTCAGCCTTCAGTTTCCTTTTTTGCTGAAAAGCACAAGTTCTTGTTTCCAATGAACAAAACAAAACAAGTTATCTCATAAAACAAAACAAAAGAAAAAACAACCTGAAAACAAATTTGGTTTTCTGAAAAACAAAACAAAAAACCCTCCTTTATCACCATCACCAACCCCAAAAAAAAAAACTGTTCTAATAGTTATGATATGGTAGGAATTGAGAGAGAATTTTGGACTCATGTTTTAAGATTAACAGTTTAATAAGATAACACATTTTAATCCTGTGCTTTCATTATTCATAATCTTAAAGTACACGATTTAAAACACATGTGAAATCTGCTTATACAACCAATTAGAAAACACGCATATATTTCAGAGTCTCAGAGCAGTAGCCGTGTTAGTTTGTAACTTTAAAAGCAATAAGTAGTCCTGTGGCACTGAAGGGCATGTCTACACTAGGAAATTATTTCAAAATAACTTATTTCAAAATAATAACTCCCAAAATAACTATTTCGAAAAAGAGTGTCCCCACTACAGGGAAGCCTTGAAATTAGTCTGGGGCAAGCTCCCTGAATGTGGATGCGCTACTTTGACTTGGAGTCCCAGGAAGCATTGGGAAGTAATTACTTTGAATGACTTTTGGGAGTACTTATTTCTCAATAGCAGCAGTGGAGTGTCCATGCTATCACTATTTTCAAATAACTATTTTGAAATAAGTGTTATTCCTAGTGGAAAGCAGGAGTTATTTCAAAATAACGGGCTTGGTAGTGTGAATGCTCCATTTGTTATTTTGAAATATAGGTAGTTATTTCGAAATATCTCCTTAATGTTGGCCAGGGCTTAGAGTCTAACAAAAATATATATAAACTTAAAAAACAACAAATGGTCTGGTAGCACTTTATAGACTAACAAAACATGTAGATGGTATCATGAGTTTTCATGGGCACAGCCCACTTCTTCAGATGAACTCATTTCTGAGTAAAGAGAATAATATCTTCTTCTTTAGCCTACAGTAAAGGGATTTGAGTCTCTCTGGTGTGTAATAAACAAAATGATAAAGCTTGCAGCTGGTATTCTAAAGCTCCAAAGATGTGTTTTATGTTGTCTGTTTGGGTCTTGACAGATTGCTTGGATTAATAAAGCATTTGAAATAATCACCCTGATCTGCTTAGACACAAGAATTTTAGAAGCAGGAAAATATATTTACATCTAATTCAAGCGCATAATATATGCAGAATTTGGGGAATATTACACATTCCAAAAGAAAATAACAATCAGTTTTACAAGTTGTCAGTGGCTCTTTGTGACCTCTTGAATAGAACAGATTTTTCAGCCTTAATGTGAAATACGGGATGAAATTCAAACATGTCATTGGAAAACTAGGTTTAAAATCTGTGTTGCTTGTCAAAGTATGAACTGTGTGTGTGTGTTTAACTCTTGCAAAATGAAAACAAGATGATCCAGTATAAGTACATCCAGAATAAATAATTTTTACTTTTCCTGTCCATTCCCAGAACATTTCCCATTACCTTCAACATGAGCAGAATAGGAACTTTATTTTGCAACAAATATACTGGTAGTTTACAAACTTTATGTAGGTTCTTACAGTTACATCCTTCTTCATAGTAGCTGAGTGTGTCTATACAGCAGTGTTATTTCGGAATAACTGATGTTATTCCCAAATAAAAAAGACCACATTTACACTACAAGCCTTCATTTAAAAATAATGTTGAACTGGAGGACTTCTTACTCTGGCTATGTGTACACTGCAGAGCTTTTCCGGGATACCTCTGGTATCCCGGAAAAGCTCTGCCGTGTCCTAGGAACGTTTCTGCTTTTTTGGAACAGTTTCCGAAAAAGCGGATTCATTCTTTCAGCATCCCTGTATTCCTCATTGTATGAGGAATAAGGGATGTTTTGAAAGAGGAGATTTTCTGAAATTTGGCCCCGTGTAGACGGGCCAAATTTCAGAAAAGCCTCTTCTGAAAAAAAGCGGAAAAACATATGCATATTGCGAACCGCAATTTGCATATCTTTTTCCGACTTTTCTTTGCAGTCTAGACATAGCCTTTGACTCCTGTAACCCTCATTTTCCAAGGAGTAAGGGAAGTCGAAGGAAGAGTGTTCTTCCTTTGACTTCCTGCTGTGTAGACAGTGCCTAAAGCCAGGTTAAGCTTTTTCGACTTTAGATATCCAATTAACGTAGCTGAAGTTGTGTAGCTTAATTTGACTTTAGCCCTGCTGTGTAGACGTACTGTGAGTGACTCATGGGAGAGAGAAATTGATGTCTTAATGTAATTTGGTTGATTTTTTTCAACCTTATTTCTCTTGATGTCCTTAGGTCTTTTTTCATATAATTATTTCCACTTTTTTTTCTGTTTCAGCTCCTTCCCCTCCTCCTTCTAATCATCTTTCTCTATTACTGCCCCTTTCTCATCCTTTTTGCTGGTTTCATTTGAAACTGTGGGAAAGCTAAGTAAAAAATGGGTTTCATACACAGACCTCATATTTCACTGCTTCCAGAACATTCTAATCTTCTCCAGTAAAGATTCAAAGCAGTGGTGCCGTTGCTGAGAGCCCTGTCTGCTAACTTACAAACGTCACATTTGTTCCTGAGGAATGTATCTGTTGGGCAGGGTCAGCATCATGGGAGGGGACAAGGTGCTTTCTTAGACTTTCTTCACAGAAGGCCTTGAAGATTAGCACAAAGACTGTGAATTTTATTTGGTATTCCATGGGGTAGCAGCTGGTATTGTTGAAGAGTCAGTATGCTGCATTCTGGATTATTTAGTTGTTTAAATATTGGAGTTCTCACCAGAAGTTATGCATTGCAGTAGCCCAGCCTGCAGGTTGTGAAGACATGATTGCCATGGAGTTTTGATAGAAGTCTCAACATCTGTTGTTCAGCTTGGTAGTAATATATGTCTGAATTGCAACCTGTGTTAGCTTATGCTAAAAGCTTTTCTTGATAAAATGAGAAACTTTAATCCAACAGCGAGTAGTTATTTATCTTATTGTAGTGCAAAAACCCAAGAATAATAGAATGATATAAAACTAACTCACATTATTCCTGTAGGGAGGTGTGACCCTCCAAGAGCGTGCCAATGCAAGAGCAAAGATCTCACTTATATCTGGTAGCAAGTGCCAGGTGGCCTGGCCAGTTCAGTGTATCACTGTTCATAACCGTTATCTAAAAGGTGTCATGTAAACTATGAATAGCAAGCTAATAACATACTGATCATGAATATTATTGTATGGTGTGTGTATGGAGCACAAATTCAAAATTACAAAAATATTAGAAATTATGTAATCACAATGTGTTTGTCAGGAAGTAGGGATGTTAAATATAAGTTAATTGAATAGTTGAGTAACCTCATGAATTCTTATCAGTTAGTCGACTATTCTATAGTCTCCAGGGGCAGGGCCGGCAGCATTGCGGGGTGCCAGGCAGGAGCTAGTCTGCAAGGGGAGTCAGTTTAAAAAGCAGCTTCTCTTGTGGATCGGCTGCCTGTCGCTCTGTGTTGCTGCCTCTGATAAAGAGGCGGCAGTGCGGGGTGGCAGCACCCACTGTCTGGTGGGGGTGGTTTGAACTCCTGGACCCAGTGTGAACCGGAACGGAGCCGGGCTGCCTGCCCGGCTCCTAATACACTTTAAATGCAGAGCCACAGCGGGGGGTCGGTCCTTGACCTGTCATGAGCCAGAACTGAGCCGTGCTGCTGGCCAGCCTGCTAAAAATTTTACTGTTGGGAGAAGCGGGGAGGGAAATACGTGTAGTCTATAGCTTTAACCTATAAGCTTTTGCTTATTGGTTAATCAGTTAATTGGCTACACTATTACATCCCTATCAGGGAGGGCTAAAGTTACTCCAAGCTAGACAAAGAAATGTGGTTCTGCCACCTGGAAAGCATCAGCAAGGTACATTGAGAGAACTGGAACACAAATTACATAGAAGATAAATAGGACCATCAAGACAGCAGAGGGAGTTGATTATAGGAAACAGATCAGTTTTGCATTTTAACAAACCAGTAGAAGACACTAGCATGAAACTTCCTTCTGCAAGAGACTCCTTGTTGCCTTTCTCTGCGGTTGAATGATCTTTACTCCCCAAATTAATCTTCTGAAGAATCCATTTAAAAATCCACTGTACTTGGGATTCTTTAGTAATCTTTTACCTAAAGACAAAGGCATAGAGTACTTCTGTCTTTGTGGGAGATTCTGACTAGATGGATGATCAGCCATCTTGCTGAGAAGGTAGATTGGCAAGGAAACTAACTTAAACAAAAATGTAGCTTGTTTTGTTAAGTCTTAGCCTGTAGAAAGTGTTTTCACTTTTATTTTTGTAACCATTTCTAACTGTCTTTTTATATGTGAACTTGCTTAAATCTTATCTCCTTTTGTTAATAAATAACTTTACTTTTAATCTAAAGCAACCCAGTGCATATTTCATTTAACATGATGTTACATTCCAGTTAATGTGGCAAGATGCTAGGTATTATCCCTTTAAAGGAACAAACAAAACTTTATTCTGTCTCTGAATGGTCCAGGAGAGGCTGGGAGACTGCAGAGCAATGATCATGGTAAAATTTGGGACTGGCACTGTTGTAGGGTAATCTTGCCAAGTGTAACCAAAAATGTGACTGAAGCATAGCAAGCAAGATGCTGGAATCAGAATTGCTGAGTTGGAACTGTTTAAATCTCCATGCAGGCTTGTGGCTGGGGGTGTCCAGGCAAGAGAACCACAGTAGGAGAGTTGTTTGGTACAGTTACGGTTACAGGGTAGGCAATGACAATTGGTCATTGGTTTGGATTGTACCCCAGAGCATGACAGCAGCCTCCTTGCCTCAGCTCTGATTAACAGTTAATGACTTTTCTAATTTGGTGTAACACAGAGTCATCTACTTTGGAGCAGCTATTTCAGGAAGGGGACAAAACATGCTGAAAATCCTGCAGTTTGTTATTAGCCCTTGTGTAGGTGGCCAGAGAGGGGTGCAAGGAGTCTCCACCCTGTATAAATGCCCTTTGTAAAGCTAATCACAGTTGTGATCCCCACACTTATTAACAAGGGAATGCTCATTTGCTTTCCTGTTCTCTGAAGAGGCAGGGATGAGGAGGTAATGCTTTCACCTTCCTTGCTGTGTGGAGTAAGTGGGAGTACTAAGTGGGAAAGCTGCACCACCCTGATGCTTAAATTAGATAAGATCATACTGGTGGTTGTGATCTACAAAGGCTCAACAAGAGTACTCTCTCTCACACAGAGACACACAACAGAAATGACTGTCTATGGGCTGCAGTAGTTTGTTTCCATGTAGCATTCTGCATGGGATGAAGGGTGATTAATGAGATGAGAAATAGTTTAGTGTAAGCCAGCTAAAACTTAGTACTTAGCAACTCCTGGGGCTTTGCTGCTCCTACCCTTTCATTCTTTTTACCCTGAAATGATGCGTTTATTTTTTTTAATTGCAGTAGATCTTCTTGTCAACTGCCATCTCTGTTTCAGATTCCTTTGCAAAATTCAGTGTGTGAGGGGAGAGTGGGGACTGCTTGACCCCTTACTTCCAACCTGGTTGTTGGTCTGCTAAAGAGGTCCTGACTCTCTGCTGGGTCATTTCTGCCCTCTTGCTGTCACTCTTCAGTGATTCTACTTTTATTCATAGAAAAGATGGATAGAAAGGGTTGCTTCAGAGCTCTGTGGTGTGTGTGTTTTCCTCTGTGAGAGATGGCTTTTTCTGGTTAACAAACTACTTTCCACTACTTTCAAAGTTCTAGTCCATCTGTCTCTAAGAAACTGGGTATCAAATAACATGGTTGTGTGAAATTCAGCTCTTTATAATGCAAAATTAGAAATCTAGTGCTAGTATTGACATTGTTATGAGTTTTGTAGACTAACCATTAGTGAGCAAAAGTCTCAGAGGATTAGCTGTGTTATTCTGTAACTTTAAAAACTACTTTTTAAAAAATGAGTGGTCTTGTAGGCACCTTAGGGCTTGTCTGTACTATATAGAAGATCAAAGCTGCTGCAGTCTATCTTCCAGGGTTCACATTAGCAGGTTTAAAGAAAACACAGTAATTTGAACTGAGGATGCTTCTGGTGGTGCCAGTAGTCCTGCTCCTCATGAGTAGTAAGGGAAGTTACCTTCCAACTGTGTGGACAGGGTCAAAACACAGTTTAAGATACTTCGTAATTATCGTAGCTGGAGTTGCGTATCTTAAATCGACTTTCCCCTTTAGTGTAGGACCTAGCCTTAGAGACTAATAAAAATATATGCATAGTATCAGGAGCTTTCGTAGGCAAAACCTGCTTCTTCAGATGAGATGATTTTGAGACAGCGATACAGCGATGATAGTGAGTGAGCAAGATAGCCACAAATACTGACACATGTATTATTCCATCCAGTAGAGGGCAGTGCACATTTACTTACCAGCAAGTACATTTCACACTAGAGATTTGTGAAATTCAGTCTGTTAGTTTTGGGGATTTTTTGAGCACTTTTTTCACTATTTTAAATCCCCATTTATTGAAATTCCCCCCAAAAAAACTTGTGTTGGTTGTTTTCACAAAGAGAATTTATGCATAATTTTCATGTAAAAACCTTTAAAAACCATTGCATACCTTTGCCAAATTGAGTGAAAATAAGCCTGTTTTCTAGCTAGTATCAACATGTGAAAAACATGGAATGTTGCTCGCATTTTGTTATAATTACTCTGCATTCCTGTTTCTCACTGCCTTCTATTTGTGTCAGTGAGCTGTAGCTACTTGTGTCCAGTAGCAGGAGTGACTGACTGCATCATAGGGATTTATCAGGTGTCAAATTTGCCTTTCTTTAGGGCCTGGAAGGAGTTTTAAATTATTGTATTTCCTCCTTTTTTAACTGAAAATGGCTGTATGTGAGCAGCGGTCTGCATATGTCCAAGAAGTTAGAGATGGAATGCTTAACCTCTTGAGTGCTTATACGGTGCAGGGTGCTGTGTAAGAAACAGCGGGGACGTTAAAAGGCATTTGGTAAGGTAAGAGCTAAAAATCTTAGTAGTTACATGTGCTGCGGACTCTGCAATATAAAGCTTAAATATGCTTCATACTGCAAAATCCACAGCGAAGCTTCTCTAGGAGTGGGGCTGCTAGGCCCTTCCAGTCACAGCAAAGCCACCTCAGTGGAAACTGGTCTGGCAGCCCCTGCAGCTCAGATCCTTGAGAAAAGGCTTCACAGAGCAAATCTGCCTCCCCAGGAACGAGGCAGAGTTTAACTAATAATATTAACTGATAAGCACCAGCTTGTGGGTTAACTGATTAAACTCTAACATCCCTAACTCTTATGTCTGTTTTTAAACATCTTAGTGGACTCAGCACCTTTTGAAAAATCAAACCACTTTTATTTAAAGCAATTTAATTGTAGATTTAGGAAGCCCTCTATATGATTTGGCAATTATGGCATGAATAAGGGGAAATATTACTTTGCTTAAAATATTGGAGACTCCCAGTGTGAACAAGGTCATTCCAGAAAACTGATTGTGATTCAGTATGTGGTGATCAGGCTGCATGGAGTCTCAAATTCCACCCATGGCAAGGAAACTACTGTGTGAGGCCATGTAGTATGGCTTTATGCCATTGCTAATGAGGAATGTTTTCTTTATTTAAACAGTCCAGGGAAGTTCTGTTGACTTTTTTCTATCAGCTTGGCAGTGATTTTTCCTTTAATTTATTTCCAGGAATAAATATTGTTACATGGTATTGGTTATTTTTGTTGTTGTCTTTTTGCTGTGATGTTTTTTTACCTCCACAGTAATAACCCAATTAATAATGAACTAATTATTTTTGTCTTACAGGGTTCCTTCTAATATAATTGCAGCCTTGCAATTGTACTTTGAGAGATGCATTATTTCTTAATGATCTTTAAGGAGAAATAGGTTGTTGTTTTAACTAATATATTTCTTGTACTGCACAATAGAAAAAAAAGTTGAATGGTTTATTTCCCGCTTTTAAGAAGTCTCAGTAGTTGAAATTATAATGCGCTTATTAAGACTTCAGAGAGTTTCTGTTTAAAAACTGGGAGTACAGTATAGGAATTTGGTAACTGAATTTAGGATAATCTTCAAATGCTTTGATTTATTTTCTAATTGAAATTCCTATAATTTTGGGAAGTGATATATGTATAAAACTTCAATAACCTAGCTTTGCTCTTCTTCTGGTTATTCAGTTTTTTCAAATTATAGTTGTAGCAATGTGTTTAAAGAATTAATTAAGTGAAGTGATAAGGTGTAGTTGTCAAGTTCACCAGTTGTTTTTTGTTGTAACAGCTTTTCTAGGTAGTTCAGTGGTTTCTTTTGAGAGCAGAAGCATAGCTCAAAACTGTAAATTCTTATACTGAATATATTCTCTCTGTTTCTGAAACTCTTTTATGGAATGCAGGAAAGTTAAGCAAATGATGCTGGTGTCATTTTCAGTGACACTAACTGGTTTTTTGACATTTCATTTTGTACTTCTAGTTTCCAATGGAATCTGCTTGTCTTTCTCTTCATCACATTCTGTAAGTTAGTTCCACGAGTGCCTGGATGATTTCCCATATGTGGCACTATGTGAATCTCTGGCAGTGAATGAATACTTTGCACCAGGAAATTCTGATACCATGCTTCAGTAGCAAGCCAGCAAATGGAGTATAACAACCCAACGTTATCCGTGTGGCTGAGTTTGTGTGTTTAACATTTTTTAGATAGCTTTATTAGCAAGCAATGCACATTAGAGAAAGAATGAAGATGGTCTTGCTGTGTGGAGGCATTTATAATTTAGGTAGTGATTAGAACATTGCAAATATCTAACACATTTTTAAACATACTTTTGAGCACTTCTTCCCAGCGTTGTGACCCATTTTCTCAGAGAGATGTTGTAATGCGGAACACTGCCCCTTCAAAAGTAAAGGATGATGGAAGACCCTGTTCCAGACAGAAGAAATGTCCTGGTAGCTAAAGAGAGGAATTGGGAGTTGTGGGGGAACCCCAGGATGTAATTCCTTTAAGGACTGGGATCAGGAACTCTGTCATGTAGGGGCAGAGTTAGAGAGGATCTCTCTGGAGGAGGGAGATATATAGACTTCCTCAGAGCAGAGGAGACACTGACAATAGCCAGAAGGCTAAACTCCAGGGAGAGATATTTGTGAGAGGTGACCCTGTGAAGAACAGGTTGTGCCAGGAAAAGAGTTCTGTGTGGATGTCAGGAGAGGTGACCCTGTGAAGAACAGGTTGTGCCAGGAAAAGAGTTCTGTGTGGATGTCAGGAGAGCCAGAGATAAGTGTGAACGTTTAGTTTGTGGAGATGGATTTTGTTGGCGGGACTGTTTGAAGCCCTGTGTGGTCAGTAGAGAGTGGTAGGATTCATAAGAGAGTCCGTGGGGGTTTCAAAATAGTCGTGAAGAGGGAGAGCAGAGGGAGAGTGCTGCAAAGGGAACTGTGACAATGAGGGACTGCTCAGTAAGAGGAAGCCCTTAGTTAAATGCAGGTGTATTTACCTAAGAGGATCTGTTTACCTTAAAACAGCATTAATAAGGTGTCACATCAGTCTTCCTAATTGTATTGAGTTGCAGGGAGCTCATTTAAAATTTTGCTGAGGTGGATGGGTAGCAAAAATGTCTCAAGCCAAGTCTGAGTGAGCAATTCATGATTTGAAAAATCTGCTCAGCTGTGGTGACAAGAAGGGCCTCCCTCTGTGTGTGTTGGAATTAACTTCCACAGAATTTAATGTTTAATTACAAAAAAAATAAAGCCCTTCTGCTTATTAAGATATCCTTTTTGCTTGCCTTTTAATCATTTTTATTGCTGAAATGTAGAATCTTGCCTTTGGTGATGCTGACATTAAGTGTCATTCTGCTGCTGTGTGGGTAAACTGATGAAGGAATGAAACTTGTTCATGAATACATGGGAAAATGGAGGCTGGGGAATAGGTACAATATTGGAGAGAGGCCCTCCTACGCTTTTATAGCAATTGGGCACTTCTGTTGTGTGGTTATAGCAGGGCTGAGCAAAATATGGCCCAGAGGCCAGATCCAGCCCACCAAGTCACCAGATCTGGCCAGTGCACTATCCTGCCAGGACCCTCGGGCATGCAGCTGCCGCAGTTTAAAGTGTAGTCCCTGCGGCTCTCTGCTCTTTAGGGAGGGGAAGGCTTTGTGTGATCTCCTGGCCCCTAGCCCAATCTCTCAGCTCCTATTGCCTGGAAACAACTGGCCAATAGGGGCTAAGAGTTTGACCTGGGGGAAGGGGCAGCACAAGCCTCTTCCCTTTCCAGAGCTGAGAGCCACGTGGAGGCAACAAGCCTGCAGTTTAAAGTGATCTGGGGCCACAGCAGGCAGGGAGCCTAGACTTCTTTGGGGGTGCTGCAGGGCTTCTGGCTTAGGTAAGTGCCTCCCAGTCAGAGCCTGCCTCTGGCATCCCAGTCCCTCCCACATCCCAACTCCCTCCCCCAGGTTACCATCCAAACCCTCTGCACCTCCCTACCCCAGGTCACAACTCCTCCTAGACCCTGTACCTACCTTCTACACTCTCCCCCAGGTCAGAATCCTCTCCTGCACCCACACTCCCTCCCTGACCCTGCACCTCAATCCCCTGCCCCAGGTCATCACCCAAAGCCTCTGCAGTCTGCATCCCCTTTCCTCCTTCTCCCAGGTCACAATTCCTTCCCAGACTTTGCATCTCATCTAAGAGCCCCTCCCCCAGGCCAGAATCCTCTCCTGCACCCTTACTCCCTTCCTGACTCTGCATCCCAATCCCCTGACCCAGGTCATAACCCTCTCCTTCACCCGAACTCCCTCTCAGACCTCACACCATCTCCTGCACCCCAGTCTCTTACCCCATGCACCCTTCTGCACCCAATCTCCATCCTAAACCCTGCATCTCCTTTATAGAATGTGCGGCCCTTGATCACTTTCCAAAATCTTGGAGTGGCTCCCACCAAAAATTATTGCCCACCCCTGGGTTATAGGCTAATTAGGAAAGATTGAGAAAGCTTCTCCTTTCTAGAGGCTGAGGGTAGGCAACAGGAAAGAGGAAGAGGGGCTTTATCATAATCTTACTCATCAGATGCTGACACAAACACAAGGGACTGTGAGCAGAAATCAATGAAAGCATTACTCCCACACCTCCCTGCACAGCAGTTCAGACGAAGAGTTGGCTTCTCATGAAGATGTTGCCTGCGGAGTTCAGTGATGGTATGGAAATTGTGCAGGCATTGGCATGTAATTCTTGCTGGTGTGGTTTGGCCAGTGGCTATTGGTACGTGACATTTTTCAAACTTCATATCAATTCATATTTAATTTTACTGTAACGCTGGATTTTTCACTTGTTATACTGAAACCATTAAGACTCTACAGCTAGTCCAGCTAGGCAAGCTTTGTTCTTTCCAGATTTAATTCAGTAACTATTGCTAAGATCTTTGTATTGGGACTTTTCTTTCCCTTCTCCCAAAGGCACTTAGAATTCATTGACAGCCTCCCTGAATGCATCCAGTGAATCCTGAAAGCTGTGAGTTTTCATCAGGCTCCCAGATGGCAAATCATTCCCATAACCTAATGAAGATTTTAAATTGAAGTTTTGTATCACCCTTCTTTATAAAATTGTGCTAACTGTATGGAATGAACAGTGTCAATCTGCATATCTTCGTGGAAATAAATTTTTCACTCATTTGATGCTAGGAGCCAACACAGAGCTGATACCATTGTCTGTTTTTTGCCATTAATGAGCTTTTCTCCAAAATCCTAATTATCTGCCTGTGCTGATCAAGAGATGTAGTACCAAATGCAATACATAGTATAGTAATTATAATTATCATGCAGATGATGCTCTTTTGGCAGAAGATATTCTAACAGTTTTCTTTACATAAGTACATTATAATGGAGGTTGGGTGAAATCTTGTTCAAATTGATGGCGTATAATAGATGCTCTTCATTCAGGATAAATGGAAGAAGCAGTAAAGCTCCTTTTTTGGAGTAAGGTAGCTAAAACAGTATGAGCTATCACCAAAAATATAAGCCACATCCAAGGCCAGTCAGAAGCTTACATGGGTGGAAGGTTTTCATTGGATAGATTTTGATGGAAGTGTGTGTACGTCTGTGAGCAGAAACTGCTAGGGACAGGCAGAGAATAAAGCCAAGGACACAGATAGAAATATGCAGGAAACCCAGTCTTGAAAGAAAGTGTTTTCTGCTTTTTGGGCAGAGTGTTGATGGGAAAGAAACTAAGAACAGTGAACAAATAAATTGCCTCTTGTTGTTTGATTTCTCTGGTGTTTAGAGAAACAGGATTTGGTGTAGATTGCTTCTAAATAAACAAATCTGTGTCAAAGAAATAACTGACTTAATCCTACATTCTAATGGAAACAACCAGAGTGACTCTGAATATTGGCTAGTGGATCGTATCTAAAAGGGAAACAATATACATTGTATCTAAATTCCCAAAATGTTTTCAAAGATTGAAGTATATGTTTGTGCCTATGGTCAAAACCCTTTGCTTAACTTTTTTCTGAACTTCCTGAATTTTAATTATGATTCTTAAATTACTAGTGTCAATTGCATTTTACTGACCCTTTCAGAGGAAAAGTAGAACAATCAGCATGTCCCCTTTTAAAATATGCTTTTGAATTTGGGTCAGATTCTGCCAATATTCTCAAGTTAAATGTTACTAAAGTTGGTTAGAACTTTTTTGACAATTTTTGTTGGAAAATCAGATTTGTCTAAACTGAAACTTTTGTGGAACCTTAGAAGCTTTGATAAAACATTAACCAGGAAGGCTTCTCAGGTCTGCCTGAGAATTGAATGAACCATCCCAGAATAGTCCTTCCCCACTTCCCTCAGTTTCCCCATGAGAAGTTTTGAAAGTCATTGATTTTACTGTGTATTGGAATGGACATAGATGTTGAAACTTTGGAATGGACACACATGTTGAAACTTTTTTGTGTATGTGGAATGGAATTCTTGTTTTCTTTCTGGTCAGAGTAATACTTTATTCCATGTTTAGTCCTATGAATGTAATGAGAATTTTCAAGAATAAAATACAATGGGGAATGAGTAAGGGCCAGATTCTGCCATCCTTCAGTTTCTTAGGAAAGATAGGTAGCCTGTATGGTGATGACTCCACTTAAGGTTCACCAACAGCTATGGATGATCTAGATGCATTGTCTGACTAGTCCTCTTATGGAGATGGTGCTCATAATTTTATAGTGCTCTGTCTAGCCCATTTCTACAAAAGAAAACATTGAAGAATAGAGGCTAGGAAGAGTGCAGAGTCTTTCCTAATAAAAAATACATATTATTTACATTCCTGGCTCTTTGACAGTGAACCAAATACCTTCGTCTCATAAAATGAAGAGAATTGATATTTGAAACATTATTTTTTTAGTTGGGTTTCATGGCTAATTGAAAAGACTAATGAACGTCCAGAAGGGGAGAAAACTTAATGTGCATAATTAAATGTAAATTACCTTGCTCTAGTATATGGTGACGGGATTTTCATGTTCACTGCAAACCTGTTTGCCCTTTTTGGCTGTCAGTTCACTTTTTGTGGCTGAGCAACTTTATCTAGATTTTTTTTTTTTTAGTTTTGTGTGCTGATGTCTGCTTTTACCTTCCAATATCTATTAGACTTAATTTGCTGACCTAGTGGATCAACCTTGTTCATACTCTGTAACTTTCAGTCTCTCTCTTTCAAGGCGAAATTAGCTATGCATACTCTCATCTCTCCCTTTGCCTCTTCTCAAGCTTGCAAAATGTGTTTGTTAAATTGTAGTTTTCCTTTGAAGGTCTCAGTATACTCTGCTACAGTCAATGGATTTCGTGACTTTTGGTGCTTTACTTTATTACTAGCAGCATTACTGTACCACCTAGGAGCACGAGTCATGAACCAGGACCCCATTGTGCTAGGTACTGTACACGTACAAAACAAAAGGATGGTCCTTGCCCCAAAGATCTTACAGTCTAACTACAGGAGGCCCCTGACTTGCGACCACCCGAGTTCTGACACCCCGCACTTACAGCCATTTTTGCAAGTGCGGAAGGGGTCGAAATCCCCTGACTTACGTCTTCAGCCTGCATTTACGATGTCGCACGGCGTCTATCATAAATGAGGGTTCAAGTTACAATGTCCCTGACTTGCAACGCCTCCCCAACAACCAGTCACGTCGCAAGTCGGGGGCCTCCTGTATAAGAGAGACAAAAGATGGATACATACAGAGTAATTGGGGGAATACAAGGAAATAATGGTCTCTGCATTTCTCAGCCCAAATAATTTAAATTGTGGGGAGGAAATGAACTCTATCTGTGTCAATTAACTTTGCTCTTCAAGGTCCTTGTCCTGCTACATACTATATTAACTGTATGTAGTGGGGCAGCTGCCCCAGTCTGGCAACAGAAAGGTTAAAAGCAGGGTGGAGGGAGCCTGTGCTAACCCAGCCAATCAGGGCACAGCTAGAAACAGCCAAGTTGGGCCCTATAAAAGTCTGTAGAACTGAGGGGAGTTCACTCACTCCCTAGCCAGCAAGGTTGTAGGAGCTGGGTCTCAGTAGGGGAGGGAACCAGCAGCACCTTGGACAGAGCAGTTCTGGGCATGCTCAGGGGAGCTGGAAGATGCTCCAGTTTGATACCTGCCAGGCTGTTGGCCTTGATGCAATGGCCAAAGATGTGCAAAGGTCATGAGGAAGTGGCCCAGGGATTGGGAGCAGTCAAGGGGAGAGGAGGGCAGGAGATGGCTGCCACCAGAGGGTCCCTGGGTTGTGACCCAGAATAGTGGGTGAACCTAGGCCCCCCCCATACTCTCTTATACAACACCTTGCCACCACAGAGGGTGTTTTTCAGAGATTGCAGCTTGCTCCTGAGACAAGGATCTAGACTATTTGGGGCTGCAGTTGGCCACTTGGAGGAGTGTATTGACTGAAAATTGCTGATACTCCTAGAAAGGGTGGAAAATGGAGTAGTGGGCACTGCTAGAGGGCAGTATCTTGAAGCAGACACTGCAGACCAAGGGAACAACAGGGGTCTAGAGTCAGAGGGTGGAGAAAGAGTAGAGAGATGATAGGCAAGACACTGACCAGAAGTCAGCACACTTCCTAGACTGAACTACATCTCAGTGTGACCAGCAGGCGGCACTACAGTGGTGAGTCGAGTCCCATTACTATGTGCCCCTGTGTCTGTGCAGTGCTTATTATGTGATCAGGGCCCTAAGTTGTCCAGAGAGGTTTGATGAGCAAAGTGAAGTCTTTTTTTCTCTGCAGCTAGCTTGGAGCTGAGTTTTCAGTTGCTTCAATACTGCCAATTCCTAAGAAATTGAGCTGACTTGGAATCACATTCTAGTCTCCTGCATGACAATGTAAAGTCTCATTTTACTAGATCAGCCCATATTTCTGGCTTTCTGTACTTCTTTACATATTTGGTAGGAGGACTACTACATTGGACTACTTCCCAGCTCCTATGTGCCTCTTAATCTCTCCTTCTCATTTTCCATATCTGTCTTTCATTTTCAAGTGGAACAAATTAATGAAAATATAATCTGTCTTTTAAAAAGGAAACTGTTTGGTTAGTATTTGAATAATTTTTCCTCTAGTAACTGCTAGTGAGGATGATGGCAAAGGTTTATTATGCAGCAAATTACTGACAAAGTACACACAGCATAGAACATATATTAAGAGAATGTGCAGCAGCCGATTCTTTTTTCCCTCCATTTTGTTTAGATGCCTTCAGTTTGTTATCATGCTGTAGGATGGATCTCCAGAGAGTAACTGTTAAGTGACCTGTTTAGTGGTATTAATGAATGCTAACTTGAAATATTCCTGCATTTATGATTTCACTTTGCATGCATACAAATTTTAAAACTATTTTTTACATTTCTATGATTAAGCAGCAAGTGTTTTTGTGTAAAAATGAGGTGAATTTTTGGCATAGGTTACATTTTTCAAAATCAAACCTGCAGATATATCATTTTGTACAGAGATAAATATATGCCGCCAAATGGCACCTATTTAATATAGAATGAAACATGGCACTATACATGTGTTTTAACACTGTGTGGGCTGAGAAGTTCTGCTGTAAAAACAGAATCTATGCTACCTTCATTAAGAAGCACTTTGCAAATAATGTTTCATTCTGTCCTAAACAAGAGTAGAAGACAATTAAAATGTCTTCTATTTTATATTATTCCAATTTTTTTGACGAAGATTAAATAAAAATAAATAGATTAATAGAATCTCATCATTTGGCTTATTCAGCTTGTCTTTTACACCCATTCTGTTCTGCTGTGGTTACTATAGTTACTAGCTTAATCATGATGCACAGAGCCATTTCTAATTACAGTATATGCCAGCATAAAATTAATTCTTTGAGTATCTTAAGTCACAAACAGCTTGCAGCCTGTTCTTTGGCATTTTATTACCACATATGCTGAAGTAATGCATTATCATATCATATATTTAATCTGTGCAATTTTATTGAAAATAAAGTGAGTCTGTAAATATATTGAAGTAAAAATCTATGTCATGGGATTCTCTCCTGAGAAGGGAACTTGGTAATTGGAATGTGTTCTACTGCCTACTATATTTTATCACTTATTTCTGATAGCACCCACAATGTGCTAGGAGTTCTCCAAACATTAAAAAGAAGCGCAGTCTTTGTCTTGAAGAGTTATGATTCAGGGCTCTAGTTCCATAACTGGATACGTGTAGGTAGAACCAGTGACTTGAGTGGTGATCTCTGCCAATGTTAGTGGTTGACTTAAGTTTCTCTTCCTCAACAGCAAAGATGGATATACCAAGAAATATTGCCTCTGCCTATGATTGTGACTCAACTATAGAGAAAATGGAAAATAGCTAGTATGTCTGTCTGTTAATAGGTGTTGACAATAATCCAAAAGGGACATTTCCCTTAAAATGTAACAACCTCGAGTTTTCAGCGTAATGGTAAATGCTTGCATCTGGATTTTTGTTGGAGTCATAGTTCAAGTAGGAAAAGGAAAAATGATTATTTTAAAAAGAAAGCAATTTTATTAATATACACTTCTGTAGCAATGCCATTTTTACTGTCAAATTTCATTTACCAGACTGGGTGCAGGAGAAAGGCAGTGTGCAGAGACTGGTCAGGAAGGAGTGTGCAAGAGCAAGGGAGGGTGTAGGAGCAAGCTGGCGGTGTGGGGTCCAGGTGGTGGGGGGTATGTTAGGGAGATTGGGGTGTGTGGGTCTGGGCATGAGGGGGGCGCTTACTGGTTTCATGCATCTGTCCCTCCCAACACAGCCTCCTGATGCTCCCATTGGCCGGCCAATGCGAGCAGCAGAGAGAGTCTCCAGACAGCATGTCACTATGCTGCTGTTCCCTCAGCGGGGTAGGGTGGGGGGAGTGGCAGCAAGTGGAGCTGCTTGCGCTGCCTTTCTCCATGAGCTGGTCTGGCAAGGAAGGTCAGGCTTTCTTCACTCCTCCCACCCCCTATGCCCTCCAAGTGAGAAGTTGGAGCTGGTGCCCCAACCTCTTGACTGTGAGGCTGGAGCAGCAGGGCGGGCTCCCCACTGTGGGGAGAGGGGACTGAGCTCAAGCCATGGACCACCTGTAAGACCGCATTTTGAGAACCACTGCTGTAATCCATATCTAAACTTAATTGTAGTAGGTTTAAATTAAGTGAACCGTTGCCACTAATTGTGAGTATCATTCAATTTAGTGGAATGTTGGCTTTTTAAATTTGATATAGACCAGTGGTCTCCAGCCTTTTTACCCACAAGATCATTTTTTCAATATAAGTGCAATGTAAGATCTACCTCAATCGCAAATACTCTGGCCCCACATCAGGGCCGGCCTGAGGTACGGGCGAGGCGGGCTACCGCCCGGGGCGCCCCATTATAGGGGGCGCCATGCGGGGCTGCCAGGCCAGGCGGGGGCGGCACCGCGCATGCACCGCGCGCGGGACGGGGCTACGCATGCGTCACATTCCCCGGGGCGGCGCCGCGCTCCCGGGGCGCGCTGATGGCTCAGACCTGCACTGCCCCACATCTTTCCCATCCTTTCTTTGAGGCCCTGCTCCTCCTGCACCCCTTCTCCGAGGCCTCACCCTGCTCACTCCATCATCCTTCCTCCCTGAACTTCATTCACTTTCACCAGGCTGGGGTAGGGGGTTGGGGTGTAGGCTCTGGTCTTGGGCAAAGGAGTTTGGAGTGTGGGAGAGGCTCCAGGCTTAGCTCAGGGTGACGGATTGGGGTCCAGGAGGGGGTTCAGGATGCAAGCTCTAGGAAGGAGATTGGTGCAGGGGGGCTCACGTCTCTGGCAGGAAGTTGGGGTACAGGAGGAAGTTCAGGGCTGAGACAGGTATTTAGAATTTAGGGTCTAGCTGGGCACCACTTAACTGCGATGGCTTCCGGCTGGTGGAGCAGTGGGGTTAAGGCAGGCTTACTCCTGCCCTGGCCCTGCACCACTTCTGAAAGCAGCTGGCATGGTCAGCAACGGCTCCAAGGCACCATGTGCTGGCTGTCCTCTACAGGCACTGACTTAACAGCTTCTACTGGCCAAGGTTCCCCCTTATTGATCAATGGGCGCTGCAGGCAAGGACTGCATGTGGAGACCCCCTGCTTTGCCTTTCTCAGGGGCTGCAGGGACATGCCAGCCACTTCTAGGAGCAGCAGTTACCATAGGGATAATTACTCCAGCCACAACAGGTTAGGCATTTTAGAACTCACTACTCAATGAATTACATTTAAGCGTAAGAGAGAAATGAAAATTATGAAATGCACAGACCAGTCAAAAACCAAAAATAACCCAATTTGCAAGCAGTAAAAGTAGTAACAACAACCCCCCACCCCATGTATGTGTTGGGTCAGGAGCTGAGAGTGAAGGATAGTGTGTGTTTGTGAGAATAACAGAGACTCACACAGAGTGTGAGAATGACAGAGATTTGCATTGCCAAGCTCCCTCCATCCCCTTTTCTCTGTGTGGAGATAGGGTACAGGAGTGGGGGGAGGGAGGGACACCCTGACATCAACACCCCCTCATCTCCCTCCCACACTCTGCACCTCCAAGGCAGAGGGCAGGAGCAGCAGGACAGTGGGTAGAGGGGCAACTGAAGTTCCAGCACTTGATAGCTCCCTGGCCAAACCAGTCAGGATCACCTATCAGAGGCTCCAAGATCTATCGGTCGATCTACTGGCTGGTGACCACTGATATTATAGACACACTAGAAGACTTATCCAGCATTGCTTTTGTCTTTCAGGGCAAGAGACGAGAGGTGTAGGGGGTGCAGGATTCAGGGCAGGGGCTTGGAGTGTGGGGGGCTCAGGGCAGGAGAGTTGGGGATGTGTGAGGTGCAGGAGTGAGGGTTGGGGGTTGAAGAGGGGCTCAGGGCAGAGGGCTGGGGCTGCAGAGGATGGGGGGCTGAAGGCAAGGGCTGGGAGGAGGGGGCTTAGAAGAAGGGGACTCAGAGGAGGGGAAGAAGGGTGCAGGGGAGGGGGGGTAGTTGGCCTCTGGCTTCTACCTGGGGTTGGCCTCAGGGTGGCAAGGTCTGTGCAGGCCGCCCACCTTTTTCTCCCTGGTGCTAGCTCAATGATGGTGGGGGCTATGCGGTGGCCAGCAACTGCTTTCTGGGGCAGGCCAGGATGGTGGGTGCTGTGCTGTTGGCCAGTGGTTGCTCACTGAGTGTTTGTTACTTCCCTGTGGTCATGTGTGAATTAACTGTCCCTGCTATCACACCCCTCCCTTTCCATTTGATGTGAAACAAACACATCACACACATATCCCATAATCTTGGCACAGTGAAACTCTGACTTTGTGTTAAGTTATGATAAGAGGAAGCTGTGTACCAAATTTGGTTGTTCAAGCTCTTGCCTTTTAGGAGGAATTTTTGAACAAATGGATTCGCAGATGGACAGATGGGCATACCATTTCTAAAATACATAATAAGATTTAAGGAGTTGTTGTTTTGACTCTGACGTGAAGCAAATATGTATTCTCTCTCTCTCTCCTTTTTCTCCTGTTATAAACAGTGTAAAATAAAACTCCCTTAAGTAGCTAAATCCTGCTTTACAGGTTGAACCTCTAAAATCTGGGACTCTCTGGTCCAGTAACAGCCGTGGTTCGGCAGGCTAGGATTGCCTGGCTGGCCAGGTTCAGAAATGCAGTCCAGGCTGGGATGGCAGTGGAGAGCGCAGCCCCGTGGGCTGGTGTGGTGGGGCCAGCAGCTGGGCACGTGGCCTGGGCCAGCACTATGGAGGGTGCAGCCCCTGTCTGGGGCTGGCATGGTGAGGTATGCAGCGCCAGTCAGGGCTGGCAGAGTGCAGGGTTGGAGGCAGCGGAGCAAGTGGCAGGGAGTGCAGCCCCAAGCCTTGACCTTCCCTGGTCTGGCAAACTCCATGGTTTGGGACCACAAAGGTCCCAAGGGTGCTGGACCAGGGAGGTCCAACCTGTACCTTATTGATGTGAGCAGTTTCATTAACTTCATTTGTTTAATAATTAAAAGGTCTGCAGGATTGGACCCAATCCTAAATCACATGTATGCACAACTGCCATGGGTTTTAATTCTCCATTTCATTCAGTGGCAGTTTTGTATGGCTGAGGAATGCAAGATTGATCTTTGAATGTACCTGTGCTATTTATTAAGATTTTAACTAGTTTAAAAATAGAAAATTATTGATGCAAGCTAAATTACTTTAAGCAAGGGGTTAATTTGGTTTTAGGGGCTTGAATCTGCTTACCTAGCTCAATATTGCTTCAATTTACTTCTCTTTAGTGCTATCTGGAATAGTGAAAGCACAAGAGGGACAGTCTCCATTCTCTGTTCCAGTTCTAGAGTGGTCCCTGAGATCCTGGGAGGAGCAAAAGGGCTTTCTCGATGACTGCGTCTAGACTGGCATGATTTTCTGCAAATGCTTTTTAACAGCCATTGTGTTTAGGACAGTAAGTTCTGTAGACAGACAGCATACTCTCAATAGATAGAATCTTAGAAGAGCTTTTTGGCCAGTCCTTAATATGCTCTTATGAAAATGGGCATAAAGCTATTTTCAGAAACTTATAATTCAATGAAATTTGGGTGGATTTTCAGAGACATCAAAAGACACCCTTCCAACCCTGGGTCAACCTATTAAAGTAATTTCAATCCCAGCTTCAAAATAGTCAGGCCTTCTGTATGAAACAGTAATAATTTCAGATGGGGGGAAAGTACACTGTTTTCCAATACTTTACTTCAAAATAGAGATGTTAGCCAGCAAGCATACGAGTAATCAGATGAACGGACTCTTGCCAGTGAACTCCAGTGACAGCCAGACCCCTGGGCCAGAGTATCTCCAGCTGCAGAGGGGCCAGCAGGCTGGGTGCTGGGATCTCATGGCTGTGGCGTGGCCTGTATCAAGCCGGACTGCAGGACCTATGTCCTCAGGTAGAGAAGCAGCAGCATGGGAGAAAGGCAGGTGGTTCTGCGGGATCCAGTGCCCAAACATCTTTTGCTGCCCCCTTTTGGAGATTCATGTCTATGCATGGCCCCTTCTTTCTATAATATTTCCATGGGTGTCTGAGGTCTTGGAGCCCATGCTGACTGGGGTACCCCTAGCTCCCCTGCCTGGGGTGGGGTGCAGAGGTGGCAGGTCCCATCAGTACACAGACTGGCTTCACTCCTTTCCTACGGACTTCCACTGTGCATGCCTAGGTTCCCCTCATTTACCTCCACTGAAAGGGATACCTCTTCCTTGAACCAGCCCCTAAATCCCTGGAGTAGCCTACCCGGGGAGCTACACCTTCTCTTCCTCTTTACCCCCAGGGAACAGTATCTCAGTGGCCTTCTTCTCCTGGGGAACCCTTCACATCTGCCTGTTCTTCTTGCTATCACCTGAGGTGTCCAGGCTGTTGGGAACCCCTTTAGAATCACTCACAGGCCATAGGCTCCTCTGGCCCTGGTGCAATGCGCACTATGCACGCGCAAGAGCCTATGTGAGCAGAGAGGAGCTACTTCCCAGGGTGCATATATGCATCAGTCTCTTGTGGTAATTAAGCTGGAATGCCCTCCACCTAGCACAGGGAGCTGCAGCAGCCCCTTGCATTCCTTTTCAAGGAGAGTCTCTCTAGGGTTTTTTTTTCTTTTTCCCCCCCATGAAAACCAATGGGCTGGATGAACCACTCTGACTGTTCCTATAATTCTTTGTTCACAAGTTCTATCGTCTTTTTGCCTGTACTGCCTTTTGAGAACGCTCTTATTAAACAGCCATCCGTGCACTCATTGAAAGACAGTATCTTGAGTGTAGGAGGAGCTGAAGCAAGAATTACCCATCCTTAATCTCTCTAACTTGCAATTTAATTTGCCAGACTCACTGTGGTATCAGTTCATGTTCATAATTAATTCATTGTTTAAAAATATTTTAACCCTCCCCCCCATGTATTTTTATATGTGAAGAATTTCCAGTGTTTTCTAACCTGATCAAAATTTGCAAGCTCAAAGTTTGCTGTAGACTTCTAACACAGCAATACACACGCAGTGGATCACAGGGTTACTCGAATGTGAGGGGTTTGTTTAAAACTGAATTTTGCAGGGAAGTATTTCTTCTTGTGCTGGCTAAATTTTTTTCCTACTTGGAGAAAACTGTAATTCTGTATAGTGGGAAAATGCAGTTTTGAGAATGATGTACAAAGATCTATCCATATGACTCATTAACATTGGCAGAGCTGTCTATTTAAGTTCCTGTGCAGCATGCTGAAAATTGATTTGACCTGTTAAGTGTTTTGATCTATTGCACAAGAAAGAAAACTGTGTCTTAAATTTGTTGTGGAATTCCTGGCACGCTCCTACAACAGCTATGTTGCTCTGTTGGGTTATCAGAACATGTTGCTATAATAATGTGCCCTGATATCTGCTAATCTTTCTGTTTATAAAAGTGTACAATGTGCCAAATGAGTTAAAAACAAAAATCTGTTGAAATTGGCATCTCACATGAGCTGGCTATCTCCAACAAAAACCAACCCACTCCAAAAGTCCCCTAAATCTTTCTGTCCTTATGCATTTCAGCCTCCTTTAAGCCTTTTGCATCTTCACACCATAAATACATACATAAGCCTGATTTGTGTTGGACCTAATGTAGGAATGGGTTTCAAAGGTGAGGGGCTGTCACTGATAGCACTTAAGTATTAGATACTTCTCAGACTTCAGCTTGAAATTAAGGATGTCATTATTATGTGTGCATTTGTCATTGTATCAACATTTAATGTAGATTGTAATTGAATTTTAGGCAGATTTGTGGGCCACTTTTTTTTTTTTACTGACAAAATGGAAGTGGTACATGTGACGGGTGCGGTCGCAGAAGATCCACTGGGATTGTTCCCAGTGTTCTGATCAGTCTACTGACACCCCGCGTCTTGTTCTCTGGGGTTCCCCACCCCGCTGTTCTGCTGAGCCACATCCCCTGGTCTCCCCCGGACAAGGCACAGTGTGGGGATAACAGCTCTGGGATGCACACTGGTCACTCCCTCAGGCAACAATTATTTATACTGGGCCTGATAGTAAATAAAAGTGATTTTATTAAGTACAAACAATAGGATTTAAGTGGTTGCAAGTAAAAACAGACAGATCAAAGTAAGTTACTAAATTAAAATGAATAGAAAACACATAGTTAGTTCTAATTCACTAAAATGTATTACATGCAAATCCTTATCCTAAACAGCTGTTCTTATTTCAGGTATCAGTTTCAAATCAGAGACAAACTCCCTTAGTCTGACTTGGGTCTGTAGCCCTTCCAAGTTCTTTGTTTCCTCTTAGAGTGTGCCAGGCAGTTTCAAAAGCCAGCTGAAGATAAAGGGTGATTGCTTCTCATTACTTAAATAGACTCTCCCCAGGGCAGAAATCCTTTATTTTACATCTCCCCCTTCCATGGGAAAATACCAGGTTCAAAATGGATTTCAGTACCAGGTGGTATGGACACATGCCTTTCTAGCACCATCCACCACTTGGGCTTACAGGAGAAACAAGACTGTTCACAAGTCATTGAGTTGATCATCTAGTCATTAGGCTTCTGGGGTACCAGTAATAGGTCTCATAGCACATTTAAAAATATAAACAGACTCACGCTTCATATTTCTAACTTCACATACAAGAATGATACATGCACAAAAATAGGATACAGGTTGGACCTCCCTGGTCTGGCATCATGGGGACCTGACTGGTCCCAAGCGAGAGAATTTGCCAGACCAGGGGAGGTTTCCTGCCACCAGCCCCCAAGCTCATCACCCACTGCTGGCAGGCTGCCCCAGCAGGCAACCCTGCCTCACCCTTCTCCTCAACGTGGCTGAGCTGCTTGCCCAGTTACCACAGGCTCCCTGGGCAGCACAGGCTCTGGCTCCTGCCGCAGGGTTCTGGTCCCATGCAGCCGGGACCAGCCGCAGGGTTGGGGCTCCAGTCCTGCACAGCCGGGGGCAGCCAATGGGTTGGGGCTCTGGCTCTGGCCCTGCACAGCCCCAGACCTGGCCCCATGCACGTGGGGGAAGCCATGGGGCTCCGGCCCCAATCCCGTGGAGCCCCAACCCTGCGCAGCCAGGGGAAGCGGCAGGACTCCAGCACCAGCCCATGCTTCCAGGGGCTGTTGGAGGCTGCTGTGGGGCTCCAGCCCTGGTCCCACGCTGCCCCCAGCCAGGCTGCCAACTGTGGACGTCCACCTGGCCCTCCTGTCCGTGGGCTCTCTGGTCCAGGAGCATCTGTGATCCTGCCAGACCATGGATGTTGCCAGACTAGAGAGTGCCGGATTTTGGAGGTACAACTTCTATACAGATCCAGTAGATTGTAACATTAAAATGTATCAATTACATGAGGTATTTTGTCTAAAGCATCTTTGAGTCATGCATATTTATATTCATAAGCCAATTTTCATAAAGCATGTGGTAGGGGAATTGTCACAGTGCCTGAAATGAAATGTATTGTGGTTTGACAGAAACAAATACAGTTTTGTCACTGAAACTTGATTAAATATCAAAAAAGGCAATTAGTTTGACCTCCCCCCCCCCGTTTTAAATACATTGGTCATTTTGCTAGCATATTCCCCTGTTAGAGAAGCTATATAAGATATTTAAAAATGGACTTTTGTCTATCTTGTCCTCTTGGCAATAATTCTTGGTGGGAGGGCACTCCAAGATTTTTGGAAAGTGTCAAGGGCTGCACTTTTCTGTTGGGGGGTATGTCTTATTAAATAGATATAAGTATGTTTTAAATAGGTTATTTGAAAATAATGCATCTACACACAAAATGCATTTCGAAATAGCATTGTGCTATTTCGAAATAGTGCATCCACACTGAGTGGACTCTGAATCGCATTTAAGGCTGGCTGGAACCAGTTCCAGCCGCACACCAGGTCAGGACTTACTGTGTGGGGCAGCTGCCTGAAGCTATCTGAGGTCTGTGCTTAGAGGGACACCCCTGAACAGCCAGTTCTCAGGTTTCCCTGCTTGCTTGCCTACCGCGATGAGGGACAGCAAAGCATTTTGTCTCTGCTTGCTCTGATTGCCCTCACTCGGGACACCACAGCACTCTGCAAAATGGAGCCAGAGCTGCCCCTGGGCACTCTGGTGCTTCTCTTGGATGTGTTGCTGTGAGCCTGGCTGCACTTTCTGCAGGCTGCCATCTGGGAGGTCCATTGGGGGCTATCAGTATCCAGGAGGCGGAGAGCTTCCACCCTGAGGAGCACTAAGAGCCTCCTGGTCTGCCCCACTGGGGCTTGTGCCTCATTCCTCCTCACATCCTTCCACTTACCCTCCCTAACCCCTTCCTGATGTCAAATAAAATACACGTATTTTCATGAACACAAACTCTCTTTATTTAACAAAACTGGGGGGAGGGAATGGAACTGGTGAGACTGGGGAAAGGAGGTGAGAGGGGAGAAGAGAGGGTGGGAGAGGGGAGGGGAAACCTGGGAGGAGGGAGCTGGAAGGGGAAGCAAGGGAAGAAGGGGAGGAAGCTCAGGGCTCAGGGTTGGGGGTCTTGCCGGACCAACTTGATTTTCATGCGAACCTGCTTCTGGGTTTGCATGTGGCTTTTGGTGGCGAGGCTGGCAGCTATCCTGCCATAGACGGCCGTGTTCCTCCATCTAGTGTGGAGATCATGGACGTTGGGGGCATCCCCCCCAAAACTTGAATAAGGTCCATGATCTCCACCCTGGACCAGGAAGGCGCCCGCCTTCTCTGGGCCCTGGCAGGCTCCTGGGAGCTGGCAGACTGCTCCTGGGGAGCAGTGGAGGGCTGGCTGCCAGTGGCTTGCTGGCTTATGTTTTGGGGCCACTGGGTCAGGGGCAGTGGCTGCTGGCTCTGGGCTGGCAGGCTTGGAGCTGGCACAGGCACTGTGGCCAGAGTCTACCCGTTTAAGGTCTCTGGGGGGAGGGAGAGAAGTGTTCTTGGTTGAGGCTAAGTGGCCACCAGGGCACCCTGGGAAGGCTGGAGGCCCCCTATTTTGAAATAAGTGTCTAAACAGCACTTATTTCGAAATAGCTATTTCGAATTTGGCGTTATTCCTCATGGAATGAGGTTTACCAAATTCGAAATAAGCGCTCCGCTATTTCAAATTTATTTCGAAATAGCGGTTTGGCTGTGTAGACGCTAGGAAAGTTATTTAGAAATAAGGGCTGTTATTTCGAAATAACTTTGCTGTGTAGACATACCCTGGAGGAGGTTTGGGGTCTAGGATGGAGGTTGGGTATAGAAGGGCACATGGGGTAAGGTACTGGGGTGCAGGAGATGGTGTAAGGTCTGAGAGGCAATTTGGGTGAAGGAGAGGGTTGTGACCTGGGTCAGGGAATTGGTATGTAGGGTCAGGGAAGGAGTGTAGGTGCAGGAGAGGGTTCTGGCCTGGGGGAGGGTTGTAGGAGGTAGATATAGGGTCTGGGAGAGAGTTGTGATCTGGGATAGGATGGTGCAGAGGGTTTGGATGGTGATCTGGGGGAGGGAGTTGAGGTGTGGGAGGGGCTGGAGTGCCAGAGGCAGGCTCTGACTGCGAGTCGCTTACCTAAGCATCTCCTGGCCAGCAGCCCTGCAGCACCCGCAAGGCAAGGTGGGCTCCCTGCCTGCTGCAGTCCCAGATTGCTTAAAACTACAGGCTGCTCCTTCCATGTGGCTGTTAGCTATGGGAGGGGGAAGAAGCTTGTGCTGCTCTCGTCCCCCAGACCAATTTCTCAAATCCTATTGGCTGGTTGTTTTTGGCCAATAGGAGCTGAGGATTGGGCTGGGGATGAAGAGATCACCTGAAGTCTTCCCCACGCTCCAGAGTAGAAAATCACACAAAGCAGTCCTGTGCTTAAAACAGCAGCTGCTGCATGCCTGAGGGTTCTGGAAGGGTGGTCTATGGGCCGGTTCTGGTGGCTTGGTGGGCCGGATGCAGCCCGCAAGAGGTATCTTGTTCACCCCTGTCTTGGGGTCATCACCTAAGAAAAATATAATCAGCTCAATGCTTTGAGCTGGAAAATTGACAAGGAACACTTAGAAATATTGTTACATGAAAAAAGCATTAAAACTGACGAGCATGGCTACCTCTAACAAAAGCTTTGTGCTCTGTAAGCTTCCTATTATTCCCCATGTTTAGTGACTCTATAATGTGGCTTGAATTTTCAAAACCATAGAAACTAAATATCAACCAACTCAGAGTTAAAATAAAGCTCTCATATCAACTGAACACTAAACTCCACCAGCAGGCAAAATCACAAGGACATGTTTTTAGAGGGATGTGAACACAACTTTTCATGGGCATTCATTTTTACCTGCATTTTTTTACCTCTCCCATTTGTGTACATACATGATAGAATTGAAGTCTTCCAAAATTACTTGCATGCTCAAAATCCCACCTGGGTTCAGTTTACTTGCACAAATGTGCCTTGTACATATAAATGCTATCTGCTATGCAAGTACAAATAACGGTGTATGATGAAGTTTTTTTATAGCCATCTGTCACCTGAATTTCGCTTAATACCAAGTCAGTGAATGGGATACTCCAGAAGAAAAATACAGATGCCAGGGATGTAAAAAGTCATTTAAAAATATAAATATCCTAGCAGTTACATAGTTACACATGCTGCGGGCTCTGCAGTAGACAAGATTTATGCTGCAGAGCTCACAGCAAAGCCAGCTCCTGGGGAGGCTTTGCTGTGGGCTCCGCATTATGCAGTGAAGCCTCCCTGGGAGAAGGGCCAGCAGCCCCTGCCAGCCCTGCTCCCAGGGAGCCAGCGTGTAATTGTAGTGGTGGGGAGCTGGGCCTGCCATGGACACTGGCTGCTCTGCCTGGCCGGAGCAGCTCCTTCCTGTGGTGCACCACCCAGGTCAGGCCCACCACTGACAGGGGCTACTCTGACCAGCTGGAGCAGGCTTTGCCTACGGCAAGCCCCGCGGGGCTGGAGCAGCCCCCCCCCCGCCTGTTCCTGCCCTTGCCGGTTACCTGGAACTTATAAGCCTCACCCGTTAAGGGTCTGGCTTACTGGTTAACCATTTACATCCTAATATATACTGCATAAATTGCAAGAAGACCTTCAGAAAAGCTTCTAAGTCAACATCTGCTGAGGCTGCCTGCATGTAGCAACCTTGCCTTTATTTGAGGTGAAATACTAAAAATGCTTTAAAAAGTATGGTTCTGTTAGGAAGATTAGAAGATTTGTAAATGTTAAGATGCCTTTGAATACAAGACGCCAGGAAGGTCACATAGGTATTTTCTATATGTAACCTATGGCAGAACTGGTATCAATTTCAAATAAACTCTAGTTGCTATGAGTTTTGACAGATGCCTTCTCTAGATATGTTTCCAGTTTCAACTTATGTGGCTTAGAATTGTCAGGAAAGAACATGGAAACTGTTGTATTTGGAATCATTTAGGACACTGTTTCTCAACCAGTGGTACGAGTACCCTCAGGGGTACTCAAGAGAAGTCTGGGGGGTACGTCAACACAATTGAAATTTGGAGAAAACTGAATTTTTGTTTTAAGTTTTACAGTGCTTTATTTTTTTTTTTTACTTTTTACTCCCAAAAATGTCATCGCCCACCTGGCTATGATTAACTTGTTCAAACAAATGTGTTGCAATGGTAGAAAAAAAATTGTGTGTCTGAAAACTGTAGGTCCTAGGTGTACTTATAATTTTTTTTTTTTAAAGGGGTACTTTATAAAAAAAAGGTTGAGGAAACACTGGTTTAGGAGATGGTATTGAGGTTTTGGCATATTGTATCTCCAATAGAGATGTCATTGCAGTACCCTTTTTACATACTCTGTACTGTTTGTTATGGAGTGCTATTTTTCTAAAATCTGTATTTTTGTTTTTGGCCTGATTTTGTTTTTCTGAGAAAGTTAACTGGACACTAGGAAACATTTTAAAACAGTATATTAAATTAGCTTGTTATATAAGAAAATTACAACTTATCCAAAGACAAAGTTTAGGAGAGTGTCACAGTTCACTGTTGCTGTTTCTGGGCAATTAATGTACTGAATGTCCTGGTCCTACGCATAGTTAAGTTGTTCTCAGTTACACATATGATAACTTCTGCTTTCATGTGACTTATCTTTATTTTATTTCAGTTCCAAGAACTGAAATAAAAAGCCCAGGATGAATATGTATGTGTGCTGAATTTCCTCCTAGTAGTTGGGATGGTGTAAGGAAGCTCTGGATAAAGAGCCTTCTGTCTCATACTGTCGGGCTGATATCTTGCATAAGCATTACATTTATTTTTAAATTAAAAATGATCAAAAGCTGAAATAGATTTGATGTGATTTTGTTACAATACTATTTATCTTGAACACACCTGTACGAAAAACCATAGCTGATATGTCATTTACACTGGCAATTGGCCAGCAGGTCAGCTGACAGGAACACGCGGCTGGTGGGATCGGCAGCATGCAGCCAGCAAGGTGGCTGGCAGGAGCAAGCAGCCGGCAAGCGGCTGGCGGGAGCAGCAGCAGGGTGGTTGGTAGGAGCAAGCGGTCGGCAGGTGGCTGGCGGGAGCAGCGGCGAGTGGCCAGCGGAGTGGGTGAGACGCCTCCTATCTCCACTCCCCCACAAGGGTAGGAGGTGAGCTCTAAAAATTACCTCTGAACTCTGTTTGCCCTGACCAAGCGCAGCAACTGTGAGTGGGGTACAGAGCAAGGTTGGGTGTGTGAATGGGACGCTTACATTGCTGGATTTGTGAGCCTGAGAGGCAAAGGACATTGCTCAATCCACGTGAGCTGGGACGTTTACTCGTGGTTCGGTTATGAACTCTGTTGTGGTGTTTTCCCAATTAATGCCATGTTACTTCTCTCCCTCTTTCATTAAAAGTTTCTTTTCTACTCTCAGACTCTGTGCTTGTGAGTGGGGAAGTATTGCCTCTTAGAGGCACCCGGAAGTGTGTGTGAATTTCCAAGGCTACTGTGTGGGAGCTCGAGCCAGTTCTGTGTGGGATGGATGAAAAGGAACCCCTAGATGTTGAACCTGGCCCTGGTTGCTGCTGGCACAACCTGGCAGAAGAGTTACAGATTAATTTAAAATAAATAGACTAGTAGCGCCTTAAAGACTAACAAGATAACAGCCCATCATCTGTAGAAGTGGGTTGTGCTCATGTTACCTTCTACATGTTTTGTTAGTCTTTAAGGTGCTGCTAGACTATTTGTTGTTTTAAGTTTTTCCTGTTACAGACTAACACGGCTACCCTTCTGAAACTTTCAAATTATTAAATTTGGTTTCTTTGGTAAAAACGGTGGTTTCCTTTTTTTTTTGAGAAACCATGCTTGTTACAATGTAGAGAAAATAGGAATTCAGTTTAAGATACAATTTTGGTATCCTGTCCACATTGTGTCCACATTATGGTTAGTTTGTCCTATAGGTAAGAGAGGAGAAAAAATACATTTAGCATACCTTAAAAAACCCCTCCTTATCTGAAGAAATAAGAATTAATAAAGCTTAATGATAGCAGGACCTTTCACATTATGTTAGTTCAGATCCTTTTTGGGCTTCTGTATAAACTTCTATTTCTTAGAGATTGATACATTGAATGTCAAAATGCACTTTATACCAAAACTGGTTTGCCTGGGAGCACTTTAGAAATTGTAGAACAACCAGATTGACTTTGAATTAAATTATTTTGGATTGTTCTGATGTTTAGCCATAGGATAATACACTGAGTACTGAACTACAACGGTTATAAATAGAACAACTTATCCTGACCTAAGTACATGAAAAGCAGATGTTTTAGTTTTGGTAAATAGACAATTTCAGTTTCTTTCTTTGTCAGCTAAATTTAAACCAAACTTCTACAAATGAGTGAAACTGTGTTAGATCAATTCAATTAATTATATATTAGATCAATTTTATTAGATTTCTGTAATAGTGAGCTCAGCCATTTACATTTGCATGTGTGTGTCCGTGTGTTACTTCTGATAATCCTAAAAGCAGATGTAAGAACACACAATAAGCTTTCTAGCACCAATGAAAGTGAATAAAACTCCAGCGGGGAGAGCACTAGCTTCTTTGGGCTTAACTCAAAATCAGCTACGCAAATTGAGCTACATGAATTGCGTAGCTTATTTCGAAATTGGGAGCGTCTACACAGCACTTATTTCGAAATAGAGCCCCTTTCCTCCAACTTCCTTTACTCCTTGTATAATGAGGGTTACAGGAGTCAGAGTAAGAAGTCCTGCAGCTTGATAGTATTTTGACATTATTCCAAAATAACTGCCTGCTGTGTAGATGTGGACTAAGTTATTTAAAAATAACACTTGTTATTTTGAAATGATGTTGCTGTGTAGACGTACTCTTCAAGACCAGCTTCTCTCCTAAGAAAGCTAATGGAAAGAGTCTTAGTACCTTCATTGGGGGTTGTTTTAGGTCCTTTCAGATCAAAACCTCCCAATGATAACATTTCATTGCAATTACCCAAGTCAGCACTTTGAGATTGCTAATCTTTTTGTGTAAGGCTGATGGGGCCATGGCCTGGTTTTGTCAATTATTATTTAACATAAGTATTCAATCAGATGTGATGTTTGAGATATTCTAGCTACATCTTCTTTCCAGATCCCCATAATTTCTTAACTGGTTATTTGTAAAGTTTCCATCCCCACAGTTGTCAGACATACTGTTACCTGTTATTTTCATTGTTTGAGCCGACAAAGCTAGAATGGACTTCTAAGTCACTTCTGGTCCGAAGATACATTGGCTGTCATGTAGATATTGTCGAAGCAAAAACGCTCCTCTCTGTTTAGGCAGCTAACAAACAGCTTTATTAATTAATAAAGCACAGCATGAGCCAAACGTGGTCCCAGCAAAGCCAGGCCCAGTAAGGCTGGCTAATACAATCAATCCTAGTGTCTTTATACCCTTAGCCAAACAGTCTGACGTCAGGGCATCCAATTACAGAAATCATCAATTAAACTTGGAAAAAACAAAGCCTTATCAACAAGATGGCGGACAGGTACGAGGGAGTACATCTCCTGTCCCAACCAGCCCAATTAACACATACCAATAGCCTATCCTGTAGGCCTCTTCTCACGGGGTGACAGAAAGTTCACTCTGGTCTACGTGCTTGAGAGAAAAGCTGAAATGGTTTCTGTTATACAAGATGGCTTCTAGCTAAATATGAAATGGTTTCTACAATATACATCAGTGTAAGAAGAGTATCTCTGTCTGGGAGCACACCCTTGCAGCAAGAATGCCATCGTTAGTTAGGTACACATACAATAGTTAGTAAACAGCTCCCCGTGGCAAAACTGTTCTCCCAATTCCCACAGTGAAATAGAAACATACAGTCATTTTTTCCAGCTTCCTCACCCATTTGGTTCTTAGTTTCTTTCTTTTGGATGTATCACTTGATGGTTACCTGTTCAGTTCATTCCTTTGGGGAACCTTGTAGGGATGTGAGCAGGTAACTGGTTAACCAGTTACCCAGTAAGCATCAACCCTTAATGGGTGATGCTTACTGGGTAACAGTTAACCTGTTTTCCAGGAGCAACTTCTCCCCTGCCCATGGCCGGATGCGGGTGGAGGGCTGCTCCAGCCCTGCCAGGTCCCATTGCAGGGTTGCCAGCTGGCAGCCAGCGCCATACAGCTGGCGACAGAGGCTGGGAGTCAGCAGTAAGCCCTGTGTAGCTGGTGGCTGGGGCTGGGTGCCGGCTGGGGGAGGCTGCTCCAGCCAGGCTGGAGTGGTCCCCACCTGGGATCCCTCTTAGTTAACTGGTTAAAAGTTTAACTGGATAGCCAGTTTACACACCTGGCACTGGCTGCTATTGGAAAATCTTTTTAACACAGGAAGATGAGCAGGCTCGTCTCTCCATTGGCTCTTACCCATATGAGATCTCTTGGCAGTTAACTGATTCTGTAGGTCAGGATAGATAGTCAGCATACTACCCCTCTGCAAGCCTCCTATTCAATACTTCCCTCCTCCCAGGGAGGGCCTGCAGAGCTTTCCATTCTTTGCAGAATGTCTCTCCTAGGCAGTTCCCCTTTCCTGTGCTCTCGGGTTCCTCTGATTGACCAGGTCTCTCTGTCCTCCCTATATAATCCCTAGGTCAGGGGTGGGCAAAAGGGCTTCCATGGGCCAGATTCGGCCCGCCAAACTTCATCCTGCCCGGGCCAGGACCATGCAGTGCTTTAAAGCGCCATGTGCTCCTTGCAGGGCGGGAGGAGACATCACACACTCCCCCGCCCCAAGTCCTGATTGGCCTGAGGGTGTGAAGAGTGTGCGAAGTTTCCTCTGCCTTCTCCCCTACCCTGCGAGGAGCGTGTGGCACTTCAAAGTGCTGTACGCTCATGCAGGGTGGGAGCAGGGTGAAGGAAGCTTCGCGCAGCTCCCTCAGCCCCAGGCCTTGATTGGCCCTCGGTTTAGCCCCCTCCCCTTCTGGGGCAGTCCGTGGCCACTTCAAAAATTTTTGAAGTGGCCCCCTGCCAGAACTTATTGCTCACCCTTGCCCTAGGTGCTGCCTGCCAAATTGAGAGCCCGTGTTCTGGCATGGAGGAACTGCATTGTTTCATTTACAAGGGCCAGCCTTCCTGTAAAAGTAAACAATAAATATTTACCTAAAACTTCGGAGTCCAAACATCTTAAGTATGTGTTGGACCAGGAAATTCGGTACATTAATTGCCCTGAAACACAACTATTTTGTGACTGTAGCAGACAGAAACTATATATGCAGTTGCTAGCAATACAGGAGACCAGACCAATATAATGAAGATTTGCACTTTGATAGCATCTTCGATCTAATGATCTGAGAGATTATTAAATAGTGAAATTAAGCACAAACACCCTCCTGAAGCAAGTGATATTATAGTAGTTGATAGGAAAGCAGAGGCATACGCAAGTAAATAACTTACATGTGATAAGAGGGCCTGTGACAGAGGTAGAAATAGAACTGAGATCTCCTGATTCCCTGTACTTTATTTTAAACACATGATCTTCCATGCCTCCTTATGTAGGAGCTTCAGCATTTTGTACCATGCCTCTTGGTGAGGAAAGGGGTATCTGTCATATGCTGTCCTTTTGCACATGGCATGGCACAAGCAAACTGGCATATTAAAGCCAGAAAGTTGACAGGCCTTTCACTTCACTGAGATGCATAGCAGGTTGTCAGTAACTTATGCTCAGTAAATTGCCTCCTGATTTCCTTGTTTAACACACACACTTGTAGTAACTTGTGTAACTTTTATTCTTTGCTATATCTGCCTTTGCTCAGTGTCTATGTAATGTGTGCCTTACATGTGTTGTGTTCCCTGTCGTGTCAGCAGAGGATGCGCCTCTGTTATAGCCTCCAGCTACATCAGTCACCCCAAGCAGTAGGCTTACGCTTTCAGCACGCCTTTGGGAGCTCTGTCCTGAGTTGGAGATTTCAGGGCTTCTAGGTTTCTGGCTTTGGAGCCCACATCCTGGAAGTCCCTGCTAAAACTAGGGACTTTTGGGCTTCTGTGTCTGCATAAGGGAGTTTGGAAACCCTATTGTCTCCAATGCCAAAGAAGTCCACATGGCAGACCTTCAAAGCTAAGATCAGAATTCAGGCAAGTTTCCAGTGCTGGAAACTTGCCTGTGTTTTGGTGGAAGTTGATCAAAACCAAGATATTTCCATGAAACAACTTCTGTTTTGAGGAATCAGACGTTTCCAGTGGGAAAAACTGGTTGGAAAATTCTTGACCAGATCTACTGACCATTAAGAAGGCATTGATTCCTCCTTAGACTTTTGTGAAGATGTGGCCATCTCCTCATTTGTTTAATCACCTGATGATTTCAAGCAGTTTCAGGAGTGCTATGGTTTAGGACATTGGTTCAGGAGTTGGAAGCTTCTACTAACAAGGGGAAGATGCACCAGCAGCTCAATTCCTGGAGAATAGACTTACGATTAGAGCCCTCTGCAGGCACAAATGTCTACCCACAGATGTGGATATTTGTGGATAGGCATCGGGATTCACAGAGCTCTACTCCCAAAAGACAAAGTGGCCAATGAAGAGGAGCGTGGTTCCGTTGCACCTGGGATAGTGCCCCATGTGGTACTACCACCAGCCCTGCCCACAGCTGTGTTGTCTCTTGTCTGGGATCATACACTCTGCAGAAGGGAGCTAACTCCTGTGTGTGATGCGCACTCCTCTCTGTTGGCTGCAGTATCTCTTGGGGGTAAAACCCTGTGGATCAGGATGTCTATCTGTGGATATCTGCAATCATGGATAGACATTTGTGCCTGCAGAGTGCTCTAATCGTAAGTCACCATTCTATATGACGATCACTAAAAAAGATTTGGTGAGGAAAATCATCTACTTAAGTACCCTTGATACCTGTATGACCAATTATTATGTCATGGTTAAGTACTGGTTGAAAAGAGAAGCCATTGTGACAGCATAAAGCTAGTCTAATTTTTCAGTACCTTCTAAAAAAAATTCTGATTAAGGCTAAGACTAGGCTCCAATAGGGAGCACATCAGCAGCTCACTGAACATCTAGAAAAATGAAGTCTCCTTAAAGTCATTGTTGGCATAAGTAGCTAGATGTACATCCATTATTCTGAGTGGGACTGGTCCAGTGTGTGGTGTGTTACTCAAACTATTTGCTTGGTGAGTAGGGCCCCACAAGTTTACTGACTGTGAAATAAGTCCTCCCCCAAGAAATCCATCTCCTTGTGCTGTTTGGTGCACCTTAGCGGAGGGGGGGGGGGCCTCTTAACTGCTAGATGAGGTTGGGATGGGGAGGGAGAGGATTTGTCTTTCATCTGCTTGGCCATTCTCAGTGAGGAGATCAGTACCTCCCCTACAGGTAGTGCAGAAGTGAGGGTTGTACACCCTTCTGCACTGCAGCTGCTTCAGAGCTGGGTTCAGGGTTTCTTTCCCCCTGTGGCTTCTCCTGTGGCCTGAGGCAAACCTGGTTTGGGGCTTCTACTACTTTAGATGAGGCTCAGATACCTGGGTTCGGGGTTTCTGCCTTATGCAGCTTCAGCTGGGGCTTGGGGTTTCCACCCCCCCCCATGGCTCTGGCCAGGGCTTGGGGACCCCCATTTTTCTGCAGGACCACATGTTGCTTGGGCCTTTGGGCTGCATCCTTGTGGGCCTATTTTTCCAGCTGCAGGAAGCTCTAGGGCTGCTGCCCAGCTGCAAAGCTTCCTGCAGTCAGGAGAGGCACCCAAAAGTGGATATGAGATGGAGTGTATAGGGGAAGAGCGAGTCCGTTCCCTTCCTAGCTGGCCTGGGCTAGCAGCTAGGGGCCCCTGGCTGGGGAACGCCCAGCAGCAGGTTGAGATCAGATCACCTCCGTCTCTGGGAGCCACCTCCCTGCTGCAGGAAGTTCCACAGTTGCTGTCTCCAAAGTCTAGCTCTCCAGGCAGCACTGAAACCAAGGTGACAATCCCGCGATGCACCTACAAAAGCTTTGTAACTACCTCATGATGCCCCTTTGGTTCAGGTCACCCATGGATACACCATCATGAAATTTCAAATGTAAACATCTGAAATAATGAAATTGACTAATTTAAAAACCATCTGACTGTGAAATTGACTAAAATAGACCTTCATTTTGATAGGGATCCATCAGTGAGGCATCTATTTTCCCCTGTAGATCTGTCTGTTAATAGCTTCAGTTCTTTGGAGATTTCCTACCTTCTATATACTTATCATTTAAACTTAAAATACTGAAGTGTTCAAGTACACTCTTAAATTTTTTATAGGAATAAGGATCTTAGTTTCTTTTAAGATGCTTTTATGAAATTTTTACTAAACATTATTCATTCCTGAAAGGCACGGGGAAGGAAATAGCAACAATCAATTCCAGTTACTGTTTTAGTGTTCTGATGTAGGTTTCCTGTAGTTTTTAAAGTTAAAAAAAGAAAGATCCCAGCAAAGCTTTGAATTCTGACAAGTGCTTTATTCTACGAACGGAAGCTTTTGAAACTTAGTATTCTTGTCACTTGTTCAGTACTGTAGATATAGTGTAGTCTTGCTGCCAAATGTCAGTGAATACAAGGGCAGCCTTTGACTGTGTGGAATTACTCTTTTTATGCAGTCTGCAGTAGGCTATATATTCAGCGTGAAATCTTTTCTCCAGCAAAGGAAATCATTTTTCACAATGCCTGTTTAAAGGGGAACAAGCATATCTAGCAAATAATATGTTGTTTTGATATCCAAGATTATTGTGTTGTTTTAATAATTGTAACCATTTGGTCCCTGAATTAAAAGGATTTTGCATATAACATTTTCCACTGAAATTCAGTGTGTTGAATTAAAGTTGTGTACAGTTGAAACACTATTTTAGAACATACTTTGCTCAGAAGAATAAACAGGAGTGACAAGGAAATGTTAATAGATCAGAGTCAGATACGTTTATTTCAAAATTTAAAATAGTTTATTAGTATGTTGAGAATTCTGTCTGCTGTCTTCAAAGCAAACCTCTCACTCACTTGGACAATCTGCCAGGATCAGGCTAATGGAAAGACTTTTTTTCTTTAAAAACATATTAATTCCTCAGAAACCCTAGCAATTTAAAACATTACCACATAATGCTGGCAGTTGAAAATCTGAAAGTGAAATTGATTAAATTAAGTAGTCAGTTTCACTTGTGCTTTTAATCTCCATTTTTGTTGTCCAGACTGAGAAAATGGTGAAGTAAACATGGCCTCTCACTCCAAGTAGGACGACAAAGGTTAAAGTTAACTTGCGCAACAATCCCCTACATTTTAAACATCTGGCAGTAAGTATCAGGCTTCTGTAAGTGAACAGCTGTAGAATTAATTTATCTCCTCAGTTTGACAAATCCCGAGTTTGTAGGTTATTAGGGACAATTTTTCTCTGGCTTTTTCCTGAGAAAGTGATGGATAGCTCTGTTGCTATTTATTTTATGGGAGTGACTTGCTTTCTTTAAAAATGTGTACACAGTGCCTTTTATATCGGACACATCTTACAACAGCTAAAATTAGCAAACAAAAACTAGTGGTACTAAAGATTGTGGGAGGACATACACCTATTGATCCAAAACCTTAAAAACAATGAACTAAGAAGTCATGATGAAAGACAGAGTTGTCTTCCATTTCACCTTCATACTGCCTACAGCACTGTCAAATAACATGCTTTAGTGTCCCAGAAGAATTTCTGTTCCATCTCCAGCAGATGCCCAAAACAGTATGTACCCTGACTTCATCAGACTTGAACTCTAGCAAAAAATCCATACCTGAGCTAAGGCCAAATGACTCCAAATATGACAATCATATGTGCTGATCTATTGATATGAATAATATAAAAGCATAGAGGTCACTGAAGATTTTGCTATTTCTGCAGCCTACTAAAGGTGTAATTTCCACACTCCCTCTCCTTCTATCCCTGTATTAGGTGGTGTCTGTCCCAAGAATATCCCAGCTTCATTCTAGTTTGCTAATCTGATAATTGTAGTGGTTTTGGTTTTTACATGTTTGTATCCCTTTAAATATGAAACAAGAAATCCTTTAGGTTAAGACTAGCTGAACTAAGGACCTGATCTTGCTTCTGCTTAAGTCAATAAAAACTCACCATTGACTTTATTGGAAACAGAATTGGTCTGCCAACTGTGCCGTCTTCAGGTATTCTGTATGGCTATGATATGACACTGAAGTAAATGAGACAGTATATAGTCATAATACAAGCTGTTACTTGTGTAATCTGTTTTCCTATTAATTATTTTAATACGTGTATTACTTTTTCTTCTGCAGGAGAGATTTACTTATGCTACCTACTAAGTATAATACTCTTTTGCTGTTATGTTTTCCCTTAAGCCACTGTGTTTGGTTTCTATGCTCTGAATAGTTTTTAGCTGACATTAATGCATTTTTTCCTGTCAGTATCACACTCTTTCCTGTGAAATCTTTATTCCTGTTTATGCCTTCTACTGCCCTTTTCTTGCTGAGGCCATCACATCTTGATTTGTAGTATTATCTAAACCTGTGAGATGTTAACCAACTACAGTAGACTTCCGATAATCCGGAACCTATGGGATTTAGATGGTGCCGGATTATCAGATATGCCGGACTATCAGGAGGTACTATAAGCAGGTTATATATATACTGTATACATTATATACTGTATATAAAGTGTTCTTAACCCTTTTTATTGAACATACTGTATACAGTATTCTGTAATGTTTTAGTTTTTAAGCCTTTTTACCCTTTTGCTCAGTTCAGCTGCCGCTGTTCCCTTGTGACTCATTTTTTGCTGAAGCTCACTCACTAGGCTCTTGCCATTTTGATGCCGGACTATCAGGAGTGCCGGACTATTGGATGCCGGACTACTGGAGTTTTACTGTAGTGGGAATTTTTTTTTTCATGTAGAAGATTCTATAATTTGAATAGACAGCATATTTAAAAAACAACAACCAAACCTTTCATCTAGACAGTGTCCTGTCTTAACATATGGCACGCTAACTCTTCTACATTGTCACATGACTTGAGTCTAGTATCTGTGTCTCAAGCCTAAAGGCCTTACCCTTTCCAGGAACAGATAGTAATTGACTTACAAAGCTGTGTAGCTGAATTAGGATAAAACAGATAGAAGACTGCAATAAAAATATAAAAAAGTGTACAGATATTCTAGATGCCATGCTGCTTTATTACCCAGTACAGCAAAATCATTTTATGTTTTTCCAGTTCAAATGTTCTTTGCTGAAAGATGAAAATGTTGTAGTGATATAGGACTTATTTCCCCAATGCCAGCATGCTGAGTGAATATGTAATTATCTGACAGTCCCCCCACTGGCCCCACACTCTCTGCTTTTGAAATGTACATGAGCCCCACCCCCCACACACACTGGCCCCGTGCTCCCTGCAGCGCTTCTGCTTTTGAAATGTAGCAAGAGCTGGCAGGGCTCTTGCTACATTTCAAAGGTGGAGGTGCCCTTATCAACTAATCGAATAGTCGATGAAAATTTCATCGACTATTCGCTTAGTTGATTAATCTAAATTTAACATCCTTATAAGAAACCCAAAGGAAACAGGTGTGGGGGTCTGGACATTATGTCCCATTAGGACCCAATTGTCTTAAGATCTGAAGCAGAAGGTTTTTTATATCCCTTCCAGGTACCTGTATTCTTGTTAATTACAGTAACTCTGGGTATTCATGATATCCACATAAATGTCCAATCCTTTTTGAAATTTTATGAAGTTTGAATCTGAATCACTGTGCAAACTGATTGTTACATCTCTGCAGTGCTTTGAAACTATAACAGACAAGGTACCATAAGTGCTAAGTATTGTCATTAAATTTTGTAGTAAGAGCTTTTTGGCTTAGATTCACATTCTCCCCCGGCCCCCATAAGGGCTAGATTCTGCACCATTCAAGTCAATGGAATTCTTTCTGTTGACTCAGATGAGAGCAGGATGAAATCTAAAGTGCCTGAAATTAGGATTTTAATATCTAGTTATTGTATATTCTTTCTTGGGGTGTGTCTACAGTTGCAGCCTATTTCAGAATATGGCTGCAAATGTAGGCATTCGGAATTGCAAATCAAGCCCGGGATTTAAATATCCCGTGCTTGATTTGCATCTTCCCGGTCGGGCGCCATTTTTTAAATTTACCCTCTAAATAAAGCCCTATTTTGAACTACCTGTTAAACCTCATTCCAGGAGGAATAACAGGTAGTTCAAAATAGGGCTTTATTTCGAACGCCCGTTTCACTGCCACGTGTAGATGCGGGCAGTTATTCCGGGCTTGTAAATTTCAAAAAATGGCGCCCGTTGAAGATGCAAATCTGCGCGGATATTTAAATCCCGGGCTTGATTTGCAATTCCGAATGCCTACATTTGCAGCCCTGTTCTGAAATAGGCTGCAAGTGTAGACATACCCTTGCTTATTGCATCCATTAGTCTTCTTTTAAATCTATGTAAATATGACTTTATGATCTGATCCTTTAAAGCTCTTCACTCTCTCTCTACTGTAGTTCATTTAATTGGGAATTGGCAGTGCTGACAACTTCATGAGGTGTTTGGCACTGTCATGGCTAGTCCTGAATAACTCTAACTTGTGTAGCTATCGTGGAGATGTCTCAGTTTAATTTTTTGTAACTTAGCTGATATGTGCAGTAGCTCCATAATTAATGTATATTAAATACTCCACCAATATATATTAAATACCTTGACTACTTCAACGTGTTCATTCTCATGTACCGTTGTCTGGGACATCACCATAGTTGGAGATAAGGACGTTAAGTATCGGGTAGTTGACTAATCGAATAGTTGATGCATTTTCCATTGATTATTCGATTAGTCCATAGGGCGCCTCCATCTTTGAAATGTAGCAACAGCCCTAGAGTGAAAAGGCAAAAGCACCACATGGAGTCTCGGGTCAGCTAGGGAGTAGCTGATCCCGGGCTGCACACAGCACTGCTGCTTCGAAATGCCATGAGGAACCTGATGCCGGGCTCCCCACGGCATTTCAAAGTGGCAGCACAGGAGCCCAGGGTCAGCTGGGGAGTCTCCAGATGATCCCGGGCTCCATGTGGTGCTGCCGCTTTGAAATGCCATGTGCAGTCTGGGGACACCCCAGCTGGCCCCGGGCTGCATGCAGATTTTCAAAGCAGCAGCACCGCATGGAGCCTGGGGTCTGGCCCCAGGCTTCAAGCAGCACTGCCACTTTGAAGTCCCATCCCCCGCCCCCCCCGCAGCCTCTATCTGATATCCTGTCGATTAGTCCTTCACATCCCTCGTTGGAGACCTGCAGGACCAGCAGGGAAAAGGTTAATTTGGTAGCATTTGCTTATTAAAGCTGCATTGAGTAATTGTGTGATGATCTTTGCCACACAACATCATGGAAGCTGGTTAATTGTGGCTCTGCAGTAGGAGGATATTCAGCAAAAGAGGCTTGTCAGCTACAGAAGTCGTTCTTTGTGGGATCCCAGATTAATTCATCTTTTAGAGGAGTGAACTCTTTTTTAAAAAAATGAGTTTTTCAGTTCTGTAAATCTGTGCTTGATTGAATGGGTAGCACATAAATTACCTAGTCTGGGAAGTTACTTTTGCAATGGTCTAGGGTATCTTCCTGTGTTGCCATGAAAGACTCTGATTTCTATGGCTTGAGTATAATTACTTTTTCCCCCTTTGCTCTTTATGCTTTTGATCATTTCTTGTTTTTTTCCTTTTGGCCCTTGAGGCTACCTTTAAACTTAAATGCTAGCTTGACAGATATTTTTACTGTCTGCCAGTTGTGGAGATCATACAGTAGGGACTGTTGAAGGAAGTGAAACTCTGAGCATGTTCAGAAAGTTCCCTATACCTTTAAATCTTTGTCTCTGATTGCCATATAATGTGCTTAACATCATGTCAGCCAGAGACATGTGAGGCTTCTGTTCTATTTGCTTGGTAAGCAAGGTGCAGGCAAACAATATGGATTTCAGTTTGGCAAAAGGTAAGATACATCTAGGAACAAAAGAATGTAGGCCATGCTTTCAGAATGAGGGATTGTATCCTGGGAAGCAGGGAATCTCTGAGGCTGTGTCTAGACTACATCCCTCTTTCGACAGAGGGATGTAAATTAGACACATCGAAATTGCAAATGAAACGGGGATTTATATATCCCATTCTTCATTTGCATAATCGTGTTATGGCGCTCTTTCGAAAAAGCGCCATTTTGTAAGTAAAACTGCGGTCTAGACACGGTTCTTTAAAAAAAGGCAGGCTTTTTCGAAAGATCCTGTACTCCTCAATAAATGAGGTTTACAGGGTCTTTTGAAAAAGCCTGCCATTTTTGACAGAACCGCATCTAGACCACGGTTTTACTTTCAAAATGGCGCTTTTTCCAAAGAGCACCATAACACGATTATGCAAATGAAGCACAGGATATTTAAATCTCCACTTCATTTGCAATTTCGATGTGTCTAATTTACATCCCTCTGTCAAAAGAGGGATGTAGTCTGGACACAGCCTCAATAGGATTTTATCATTATGATGGGTTCCCGGAGGTACAACCTGGAATTGAGTTACTGCTGAGCCCTCTGGCATACCGACCTGGGCTCCCTCTCAGACTGGTACTATCACAAGTCGCAGTCCTCTCCAGGTCTGGCATTTACACAGCAATTCACAGGCAGGACACATCCAGCTGAGTTCCATGAACACTTTCACCAGCCACACGTGAACCAGCAATAGAGCAGCTCCAGCCAGTTCCCTACAGCTCTCCAGCACTGCACCGTCCTGCCCTTGTTTTCTTGAACAGAAGTGCCAATGAGTTCAATGTGGTTTATTCCAAAATTAAATGCACTCTAAGCAAAGTCAGCCTTAGCATTTTTGGTAATTTGATTTAAATCAATGATTTTTTTTGTGATTTAAATCATTGATTTAAATTGCCTTGATTTAAATCAGTCTACCCTAAGTGAGGACAGTTCATGATTGCAACAACAGGGACTTGCAGATGTATAAAGAGACAGATAAGGCAAAACAGGGGGGAATAACGGTCATAAACAGCACTGTTGGCTGTAAGGGTATGTCTACACTACAGCTTTATTTCAAATTATCTTATTTCGAAATATCTTATTTCAAAATAACGCGTCTACGCACAAAATGCATTTCAAAATAGCTTTTTGCTATTTCAAAATAGCGCGTCCACACTGAGTGGACGTTGAATCGCATTTAAGGCCGGCCGGAACCAGGTCCGGCAGAGCATCAGGTCAGGAGTTACTTTGTGTGGCTGCTGCCTGAGGCTATCTGAGGCCTGTGCTTAAAGGAACCCCCCCTGGACAGCCAGTTCTCAGGTTTCCCTGCTTGCTTGCCTACCTTGATGAGGGACAGCAAAGCATTTTGTCTCTGTGTGCTCTGGTTTCCCTCACTTGGGACACCACAGCAGTGTACAACATGGAGCCAGAGCTGCCCCTGGGCACTCTGGTGCTTCTCTTGGATGTGTTGCTGTGAGCCTGGCTGCACTTTCTGCAGGCTGCCATCCGGGAGGTCCATCAGGGGGCTGTCAGTATCCAGAGGGTCCTGCAGGTGAGCTTCCACCCAGAGGAGCACTAAGTGCCTCCCTGGTCTGCCCCACTGGGGGCTTGTGTCTCATTCCTTCCTCACGTCCTTCCACTTACCCCTCCCTAACCCCCCTTCCTGATGTAAAATAAAATACACGTATTTTCATGAACACAAACTCTCTTTATTTAACAAAACTGAAGGGAGAGGGGAATGAAACTCTGGTGAGACTGGGGAAAGGGGGCAGGAGAGGGAATCATAGAATATTAGGACTGGAAGGGACCTCGAGAGGTCATGGAGTCCAGTCCCCTGCCCCCATGGCAGGACCAAATACTGTCTAGACCATCCCTGATAGACATTTATCTAACCTACTCTTAAATATCTCCAGAGATGGGGGATTCCACAACCTTCCTGGGCAGTTTATTCCAGTGTTTAACTAGCCTGACAGTTAGGAACTTTTTCCTAATGTCCAACCTAAACCTCCCTTGCTGCAGTTTAAGCCCATTGCTTCCTGTTCTGTCCTCAGAGGCCAAGATGAACACATTTTCTCCCTCCTCCTTATGACACCCTTTTAGATACCTGAAAACGGCTATCATGTCCCCCCTCAGTCTTCTCTTTTCTAAACTAAAGAAACCCAATTCTTTCAGCCTTCCTCATAGGTCATGTTCTCTAGACCTTTAATCATTCTTGTTGCTCTTCTCTGGACCCTCTCCAATTTCTCCACATCTTTCTTGAAATGCGGTGCCCAGAACTGGAAACAATACTCCAATTAAGGCCTAACCAGCGCAGAGTAGAGCGGAAGAATGACTTCTCGTGTCTTGCTCACAACACACCTGTTAATGCATCCCAGAATCATTTTGCAACAGCATCACACTGCTGACTCATATTCAGCTTGTGGTCCACTATAACCCCTAGATCCCTTTCTGCCGTACTCCTTCCTAGACAGTCGCTTCCCATTCTGTATGTGTGAAACTGATTGTTCCTTCCTAAGTGGAGCACTTTACATTTGTCTTTATTAAACTTCATCCCGTTTACCTCAGACCATTTCTCCAATTTGTCCAGATCATTTTGAATTATGAGAGGGTGAGAGAGAGGGTGAGAGAGAGCAGGGGGAAACCTGGGAGGAGGGAGCTGGAAGGGGGAAGCAAGGGGAAGAAGAGGGAGGGGAAGCTCAGGGCTCAGGGTTGGGGGTCTTACTGGACCAACTTAATTTTCATGCGAACCTGCTTCTGGGTTTGCATGTGGCTTTTGGTGGTGAGGCTGGCAGCTATCCTGTCATAGACGGCCGCGTTCCTCCATCTAGTGTGGAGATCATGGACATTGGGGGCATCCCCCCCAAACCTGAATAAGGTCCATGATCTCCACCCTGGACCAGGAAGGCGCTCCTGGGAGCTGGCAGACTGCTCCTGGGGAGCGGTGGAGGGCTGGCTGCCAGTGGCTGTCTCATGTTTTGGGGCTGCTGGGTCAGGGGCAGGGACTGCTGGCTCTGGGCTGGCAGGCTTGGAGCTGGCACAGACACTGTGGCCAGAGTCTACCTCTTTAAGGGCTCCGGGGACGGGGAGAGGGAGAGGAGTGTTTTTGGTTGAGGCTGGAGTGACCACCAGGGCACCCTGGGAAGGCTAGAGGCCCCCTATTTCGAAATAAGTGTCTACATAGCACTTATTTTGAAATCGCAATTTCGAAATTGGCGTTATTCCTCATGGAATGAGGTTTACCAATTTCGAAATAAGGCCTCCACTATTTCGATTTAATTTTGAAATAACGGAATGGCTGTGTAGATGCTAGGATAGTTATTTCGAAATAAAGGCTGTTATTTCGAAATAACTTTGCTGTGTAGACATACCCTGAGAGATTGTCACTCAAGATGGACGTAGTGTGTAGAATAATATGCAACATACTCTCTGAATTCCAGAAAGGGAGGGAGATAAGGGGTTTTTCCTTAGAAGTGTCTCAGATGGGTAACAACCTGAGAAGGTTGAGACAGTGGAACCCCAGGATATAGAATAACTAGAACAAGTGTACTTGTCATTTCCTGACAGTAGTTGTACGGATGTTTGAGGAGAGCCTCACAAATCCAAGTGATAAGAAAGAGCATATCAAAGACTAATTAAATACTGTGAAAAATTTAGTTATTAGGCTTGTTAAATATATGTAATGGTGAATTATATTGGTGTTTAGTCTTTAAGTGGTGATATTCAGTTTTGAGTTGGAAGGAAAGATGTTTTTAGGACTGTGCCTTTAAGGGCTGAGATTTGTGCATGGGACTATGAAGCTCTTGTTATGAATTGTGAGTTGGAACTGGGTGCAGAGTAAAACAGAGGTAAATATTTTAATCACTATTCAATCATTGAACACCATGAAAAGTATAATTAGCTATGGTCATGATTTTGGAGCACTTTCCCCTGGTTTCAATACCTGCTGCAAAATCCCAGGCCAAAAAGAGCGTCCCTCTTGTAAAAGTGACTCATAAGGAAGTAGTGGGACAGTGTGGGTGAGGTAATAACTTTTATTGGATTAACTTCTGATGGTGAGACAGATAAACTTCTGAGCCACACAATGCTGTCAGAATTGGTCCGAAGGCCTAAGGATTCAAGTTATTTGCATGGATTCAGGGACAGCATCTCACATTGTTCTGTTGCACAGTCCTGAAGAAGGTGAGCTCTTACAGAAATCATGCTGTTGGGTCCACATGAAACTTAGTGTAGTTGGCTTTCTCAGAGCTTAGAGATCATGAAATTTAGGGGTTCCTTGGGTCTGAGCTGTATAGGATGATCATCTTATTCAGGCTACCAATCAGTTCAGTCTGGCAAATGCCCCAGGAGATGCCATCTGAGAATTCTGGTGGATAGATAACAGAAATTTTGTGTCCTGCACTCATGAATTTTGGTCTATAGCTTCATTGTCAAGAAGACCCATTCAATTCACGGTACCTGTTTTTTCCCCCCCCTCAAAGCCCAATGATTGTCCTTGGGAAAGCAGTTAACATGTAGGTGTGTTAAGACAGCTATTCCTTCCACAGTATTAAACTATATAGAATGTCCAGCAGAACATTAACTAAACAGCTGCAGTAGGAATCTGTACAGACACAGGTGGGAGGTTGAAAAAAAGGCTCATTATAAGGAGTGATTCTTTTTCTCAGATTGTATTTGCCTCCATAGAGCCACACTTCCATCTCTCCTTCTTCCTCTCTGACTCAGGGGCCAGCTACACATTGGGCTTCTGGAACTGTGGAGTGGCAAAATTATATGCTAATATTCTGGAGAGGATTACATGTAAGCTACTGTTCAAAAATGATTTTGTGGGTGAAATTTGTTCCATATCACCCTGTGAAGGCAACACATTCAGAGACCAAGAGTTACTATTTGTAAATCACACTGTGATACATATCTGTATAGTCTCAGAGTTGCTATAGAAACATGAAATTTAAACATGGATTCTCGAAAGAAAGAAATTTATGTTTTGTGTCTTCTGATGGGTGAGAGGCTCTCTAAGGCTACCCAAGAATATTTCTAACACCTATCTAGACAGCAATTCCACTCTTCTGCATGGGCTCTCCCTGATACTTTTGTTTTCTTCCAGCGGTACATACAGAATATGTAAATTATTCCAGAACTAAGGGAAACTGAATGACTGTGTGAGGGAGTGAGAGGAGGGTCTGGCAGTGCAGGGGCTAAACAAAACCTTTTTGCCCAGCTAGCCCTGCCCCACCTTACCTGCAGCCAATGCCAGACTTGGAGGGAGGATAAAAGAAAGGAGCCTGGCTCATTTAGGGGCTGACCAGTGAGGAGACAGGAGTTGGTTCTGCTGTCTGCAGGACCTGAGCTAGAACCTGTCTACTTGGCCAGCCGCAGGAGCACATAAGCCTCCAACCCTACCCCACCCCACCCCTGGGACAAAGGAGGGGGAACCTACAAGAAGACCTCACAAAGGAGGGAGAAATTTAGACTCTTAGGGCCACGCTCCAAACTTAACTATACCCAGATAAAGGCTGGAATTCCCAGGCCCAGGGCAAAAGTAGCAGGGAGCTGGACCCCTTTTTCCCCTCCTAAATCGGGGTCCTAGCCACTAGGCTACTCCACTGCCAGGGAGACCTGGCCACAGGCTGCTATTCAAAGAGAATCACAGCATCACTTAGAGAAATTAACCTATCATCCTACTTCTTTTTCAATATACTATAAAGCTACCAGTCAGTCTCTGGGCCCACATACAATTTGCATAAAATCTTATATAATAAAGCAGAGACTTGCCCATGCCAGTGCCTATTTCTGTGAGTAAAAGTTCCTTCAACCTAACCACCAGCTCCTAGCAGAAGCCTAAGTGAATGCCTAAATGCTATAGTGTGCACTGAAAGTTAAAAATCCTGGCCTTGATTTAATTGACTGGGACACAAACTTCAGAGGAGAGCCCTTTGTAACAGGGATGTTAAAAGTCGCTTAAGGTAACCGTGTAACCACTAAAATTCTTAGTGGTTACATGACAGGCTCTGCAGGATAAAGCTTAAATAAGCTTCATACTGAAGAGCCCGCAGCAATGCTTCCCTGGGTTTCTTTCCACTATTATTGCCGTTGTACTCTCTGTCTGCCTACTTGGTCATTGAGGACTAATGGGCATGTAGTTTGTGTTCCCTGCACTGTAGCTTGAGCCATACACTGACTAGCCATTTGGTGGGACCTTACTCCCTTTGAGAGTCAAGGCTAAACCTAATCTGGCCCTTTGATAACAGAGACTGAATTTAATTTTTAATTTAATTAACATTTTTAATTTTTAATTTAATTTTTGAAAAAGATGATAAAACTAGGAGTTTCATTGGTACTTTGCACCACTGTAACTTTATTTTTAAATAATACTTTCCTTTTCTGGGGACTTTTTAATAGTCATTGTTTAGTGCAAGTGTCAGCAGTGAATGACGATGATAATTCTGTAAGCATGATGATGGGAATCCTGATAAAGCTTTCAGTTTCTTGGAATAGGCATGCAGACATTTGGCTGCTTATCAGAATTCTTTGGCTACTTTATCTCCTTTTCCCCACGACAATGCAAAAGGCAATCTCCTGTTCATCCTCCTGTGCGTATTTTCACTTATCTAATATCAGAAAATTCTTCAGGTTGTAGCTTTTCTTTGGAAGAAGCAGCAGTAGTTCCAGTCTGTAGTGAAGACATGCATTCTACTTCTCTTGCAGCAGCTACTTCTCCTGAGGTGAACACAAGACAGTCTGCTCTGGTTGGATTGCTGCTGCTTCTTTGCTGGGATCGTTTAGGTACCAGCAAAATCCGCATCATGTTCAGAGCTATTTCAGTATCAGTGTGTTTGTTCTCTAGCATTAGGTTTTTTCAGTGGATATTACCAACTCCCAAGGACAACTTTGGAAGGGCTGGTTTAGTGAAGCACAAAACAGACCATTACCTGCTTTCTCATAACTAGTTTCTTCTGGATGTGGTGTTCATTTTCATTCCAGTCAGGTGTGCGTGCATTGCAAGCAAGAGCTTTGGAAATGTTTTCACCTAGTAGCTCTTGTCTGAGCCTCAGTGTGTATTTCTGAGATGGTTGAGGCCTGGTTAAGGCCGGAATGGCTTTCACTGTGGCACTGGAGTATGCATACCAAGGGATGTCATGGTAGCTGTCGAGTCCTTCAGAAAATGGAGCATACAATCAGTTTGTTCTGAAAAGAGTTCTCTTCCTTGAAACAGGAGGTCCCGAAGGGTTTGCAGGACTTCCAGCAGCAGGCTAGATGTGGCCTCCCCCACTTATCGATTAGTTGATGGAAATTCCATCAACTAATCAATTAGTTGATTATGCTAAATTGAATATCCCTAGTTCTAGCCACCGAGCCAGCAGAGTAATAGCGAGACTTATAGGCAGTTTCTGACTATAGTCCTATCCTCCTCAATAAGAGGTGAAAATTCCTGCCTAGAATCCACAGGAAGGAGCTCTATGAATTTGGCTGTAGCAGCTCATTAATTATATGTGTATGTGCTGAGGATAGGTTGTTGATTGGCTATCCTCAGTTGAAGACTACCTGTGCATATATCTTTCACACAAATAGTTCTAATTTCTTGGCCTCTTTGGCTTTCGGTGCCAGCACTTGTTGGCCATGCCTCTCCTCCTTGTTCACCACAGATACCACAAGTGAAGTAGGATGAGAGTCGGAAAAAAGGAATTCATAATCCTTGAAGGAGACAAAATATCTCCTTTTTACCTCCTTCATCGTACAGGGAATTACATAAGAACATAAGAACGGCCGTAGCGGGTCAGACCAAAGGTCCATCTAGCCCAGTATCCTGTCTGCCGACAGTGGCCAGCCCCAGGTGCCCCAGAGGGGGTGGACCGAAGACAATGATCAAGCGATTTGTCTCCTGCCATCCCTCTCCAGCCTCTGTCAAACAGAGGCCAAGGACACCATTTTATCCCTGGCTAATAGCCTTTTATGGACCTAACCTCCATGAAATTATCTAGCTTCTCTTTAAACTCTGTTATATTCCTAGCCTTCACAGCCTCCTCTGGCAAGGAGTTCCACATGCTGACTACACGCTGTGTGAAGAAGAACTTTCTTTTATTAGTTTTAAACCTGCTACCCATTAATTTCATTTGGTGTCCTCTAGTTCTTCTATTTAGGAACTAATAAATAACTTCTCTTTATCCGCCTTCCACACCACTCATGATTTTATACACCTCTATCATATCCCCTCAGTCTCCTCTTTTCTAAACTGAAAAGTCCCAGTCGCTTTAACCTCTCCTCATATGGGACCCGTTCCAAACCCCTAATCATTTTAGTTGCCCTTTTCTGAACCCTTTCCAAGGCCAAAATATCTTTTTGAGGTGAGGAGACCACATCTGTACACAGTATTCAAGATGTGGGCGTACCATAGTTTTATACAGGGGCAGTAAGATATTCTGGGTCTTATTTTCTATCCCTTTCTTAATAATACCTAGCATCCTATTTGCCTTTTTGACTGCACACTGTGTGGAAGTTTTCAGAGAACTGTCCACGATAACTCCAAGATCTCTTTCCTGATTTGTCGTAGCCAAATTAGCCCCCATCATACTGTAATGATAGTTGGGGTTATTTTTCCCGATGTGCATTACTTTACACTTATCCACATGAAATTTCATTTGCCATTTTGTTGCCCAATCACTCAGTTTGGTGAGATCTTCTTGGAGTCCCTTACAGTCTGCTTCTGTCTTGACTATCCTAAACAGTTTGGTATCATCCGCAAACTTTACCACCTCACTGCTTACCCCTTTCTCCAGATCATTTATGAATAAGTTGAACAGGATTGGTCCTAGGACTGACCCTTGGGGACACCACTAGTTACCCCTCTCCATTCTGAAAATTTACCATTTATTCCTACCCTTTGTTTCCTGTCTTTTAACCAGTTCTCAATCCAAGAAAGGACCTTCCTCTTATCCCATGGCCATGTAATTTACACAAGAGCCTTTGGTGAGGGACCTTGTCAAAGGCTTTCTGGAAATCTAAGTATACTATATCTACTGGATCCCCCTTGTCCGCATGTTTGTTAACCCCTTCAAAGAACTCTAATAGATTAGTAAGACAGGATTTCCCTTTACAGAACCCATGTTGACTTTTGTCCAACAAATTATGGTTGGTGTTTGCCACAGTGTGCTGTTATTCATCTGGATGGTCTTTGACAGGCAAGGCCCTCTAGAGGAACTTGAGGGACCCTCCGGTGCTAAAATGTCGACTATGGGGTCTTCAAATTCCTGGACCTCCTCCACCTGCAGGTTCATGTTGTGGACTACTAGCCAGAGAAGTTCTTGGTAGGTCTTATGGTCAACTGGTAGGGAAGTGCTTGCCACTGCTTCATCTGGAGTTGAAGATGAGGACATTGGTTGTGGTAGAGGGGCAGACTGAACTTGATTGTGTTCCTGGTTTGTACCTTACATCTTTATTCAGGGAAGATTCTCGTGCCAGAATGGGAGCAGATTTTGGAAGTGCTCTGGTGTCTGTATCCTCCTGTGAGGATCTGGAGGCCATCACAGTCAGAATTCTGGTATGCAGGTCCCTTGGTTATCTGGAATGGCCACCTACCTAGATTCTCTGAAAGCCACTCTTAGACTGACATCTTTGGATCAGCCAGCTCTTGGTGTGAGTTCAATCCTTAGTATACCAGCATCCGTATGTGGCATTGGAGAAAGATGTGGCTGCTAAAGACTCTTAGCACTGGAGCCGGCAGGCACTGACTACCTGTATGACCTCCCTCGTATTGCATAGTTGCAGTAAGATGAGTAGAGGGTACTCTCCTTGTAAGACTTGGCCCCAGCAAGATCCAGCTTAGCACAAGATGTCATTGATGCATAGGACTCACCAAGACAAGCTGTTACCTCTGGTGCCTGTACAGGCACTATCAAGTTTGGCATGGAGGGCTTCTCTGGGGAACCAAAGTCCAGCAGAGGCAATAAAGTCCCCTTCTAGCCTGGATATTTATGAGGCTACGAGAGACCTCATAGAGATCTCAGAATCCGGAGCTCCACCAGTGCAGGAGAACAGTGAAGGTGAGTGCTGCAAAAGAATCCGCCCAAGAAAGAGAGACAAAAGCCCCATCAAGAAAAAGGTTGGTCACATCTGTCATTAACTAATGACTCATAGTCCTAAGTACCCTGGGGCAATGGGACAGGACAGGATCTATGGTCTAAAACTAACACAAATATGGGTGCAAAACTATAGGATTGCGTCTTTTGGTTCTACAGTCGTCCTCTAGGAGCATTGGTGTGCACTGACACGACCTGGCTCTTCTCCTTGTGTCTAGCCTACCTGACGAGTGGAATAGCATGAGCAACTGAGGCTGGTAATTATATCCCATCCATAGAACTGTATGTGTGGTGGATAATTTCAGTAACTAGTGACAGTAAATTAATTCTGCATTCACAATAAATGTGGCATATTGTCTTATCCCCCCAAATATGATTCTGCTAGTTGTGTTTCTCTAAGTGAGACATTTGGACCCCTTGTGTTTAAATTCCAATCTATGAAAAGGAAGTGGATGAACCCTGTTTGTAAAAATAAGCTCCCATTTGAATTTTCACCCAACCCTTAAACCAAATCACGTTTGTTGATATTCTAAAAAGTGTTTTGATAATGGTCTTTTATATATTTCTTTGGCCAAAATCCACCATTTTTATGAGAACTAATTATCCCTCTTACATGCTCCCTCAAATCATTTAACTTTGCTATCTTCTTTGGAGGAGTATGAAAAAGGAGAGAGGCTAGATGTGTTTTAAATTTATTTGATGAAGTAAAGGAGGTGGCAAATTTGACTTGTGCCCCTCACATTGTTTTTGGGTGGTTTGTTGGGAAAAAGGTGGGTTGTTGTGGTTTGAACCAAAAGGCGCTTCTTATGATTTTTGCTTGTTGTTAGGTACAATATATTGTAACAAGTCTGAAAGTCATGCTTATGTGAATTGCTGTGGGAAAATTTGAATCCTCCAGCAATGGATATGGAATTCTTGCCAGAGTTAGGTACAGTAGGATGACTTCAGCCATAGGAATCCAGTATCAGTTTGTACAAAAGGTGTTTGAATAGTGATAAGCACAGTAAAAATACTTAAAGCATCCCAGGACCACCGACCATGTTGAAAACAGGATAGACAATGGTGCTGAGTTTTTCAAAGTGTTTCTCCATTATAAGAATTACATCCATTTTTGCCTAGTTACAGGTTCATCCAGCCTTAACCTTACAGGCAAGTCCGAATGAAGATTTATATATTTCTTTGGAGATATAACTCATTATATATCTGCAACACTCATTAGTAAGACTCATTGGTCTATCCTCCCTCTCCAAATCCCTCTTCAAAGACTTAGGAACTATTCTCTCCTCTCCTATTATCACTTAGACTTTGCCACTTCAGCATGGAGAATTCCTGGCATCAACCAGACAACAGTGTTATCTTGTAATGTCCATCATTCTTGCATCTGACAGCTGAGGAAGAACAGCTGAGCACAGTTTACTGCTGTAAGCCACTTGCTGACACCTAGCACAGAACTCACAGCAAATTAACCCCAGTAGACGAGGTAGCTTATATGTTGGGACTTACAAGCTACCTAGGGACCTACATTGCCTGCATCATTGTGGTATGTGAATATCTCATGAATATTCACTATTTTCCCCTCTCACAACACCTCTGTGAGGGAGAGCTCATCTTACAGGTGTGGATACTGAAGCATGAAGAGATGAAGTGACAGAATCCTTCAGAGCAAAAAACTGAATGCAGATCTCCCTTACTACCAGTCTGGTGCCCTACTACATTACAGGCAGAAGTCCTGATCTCATAGGCTACGTCTACACTGTAGGCTTCTTGCGCAAGAAGCTTGTTGCGGAAAAGTGCGTCCAGATTGCAAAAGCGCATGATGTGCTTTTGTGCACGAGAGCGTCCAGATTGCATGGACACTCGCAAAAAAGCTCCGATTGCCATTAACAGAATGGCTACCAGGGCACCTGTGCTTCTTTCGATAAGCTGTTTTTGCACAAAACCACCCTGTTTCCCATCCACATACACCTTTTTGCGCCGGAGTTCTGGCGCAAAAAGGAGTTATTTCTCGTAGACAGAGGAATACCTATACCGCAAAATCCCCTCTGTTCTGTCAATTCACTGTACATTTTCTTGTGCAAAAATGCGCTTGAGTTGTGGATGCTCTGCGAGTTTTTGCACAAAAACTGCAGTGTAGACATAGCCATACTGTGTACCAGTAATCACAGACCTTCTCTCAGCCATGTCACCCGTACTGCTCTCTAGACTCCTGGAAATTAGCCATTCACCACGTGTCCAGCCATCTAAGAACAGACAACTTTTCAACGGACTTACAAATTCTAATAAGTAGGAATTGTATTTACCATTTTTACTTTATTTCTGATAATTTTGGCAATGAAAATCTCACTGCAAGATATTACTGAAGAAGCTACACTTTGAAGCTTCCAGGTGGCAGGCATCTGAGGTGTACAGTTTAGCAGCACATGACATGACAAAGCTGCTAAATTCATATCTGAATTGAAGCAGGAAGAAAAGGTGAATTATAAAATCTGATTTCTGATGAGGTGCCAGATACAGAAACAAATGCTCTAGATCTTTGGAAAGACTGGAATTCAAGCTTTTTAGTCATGTATGATATATTTGTTTCTAGTCCACATAGTTTTCCAAGATATTTTACCATAAGAATCACGGACCTACAGTCTAGGAATTCACTTCTATTAGTTAGTTTAGGACTAAATATCTCAAGTTGTGAATCAGTTTAATTTTCATTCAATGTATTAATATGAACAATACTCTAAAATGTGTGCGGCTGTGGCATAAATCAGTATGCTGGAAGGTAGAAAGGTGGTAGCTGCTGTATAATTGCTTATCTTAGATGCGCCTTTTCAAATTTTCCCTTGACCTATTAGCAGCAGGATTCAGTGTCATAATTTCATGAATCTGAATGTTTCTTGCATCCAGCTGTGGCCACTGATTTACCTACTGAATTTGATGTTAAGTAGAATGAGAAAGATGACTTAATGGATCTTGAAAATGTTTACTTCTATTGGAGTCATTCTGCTTTCTTCATTACCAGAAATAGGTTCTGCTTGAATTATTTATTGCTCTTCTTGCATGCCAAATGATTGGGGGGGAGGGTTAAAGTAGAGACTGCATTAAAATACCAGTCTGCACCAGCTGTTTCTCTAACAGAATTTAAGAACACTCATTATTTGAGACACTTAAAATGCTCTTCCACTCTTATTCATGTAAAGATAGGTTGCCTCAGTTTATCTAAAACATAATGGCACTTCCTCATAACATTGCTTGTTGGAGTTTCTTAGAAGAGTTGAATATAATTTGGGAAGATATAGAAAATCTGGGGAATTTGGCTTCAACAGTTTAAAGACACTAAGAACTACAAGTGCACCTCAGTTGTGTGAGAGATGCACTTGAAGTTCTTATTGTGCCGTTAAACTGGCACAATAGAAGAAATACATTCTAAAGTGTACTTACGAAAGCTAAACTCTCCTAATTAAAATAAATTAGTAAACAAAGATATTAATGTCTGCAGATTTTAAGTGATTATTTGTATAGGTCAGAATTAATATATAAAGAACTGAAATAATACCAAAACAACTTGTCAGTTTGATTTGCATTTGCTCTATGGAATTGCCTGATCAGTAAGGGTATGGCTACACTACAGCGTTATTTTGAAATAGCTTATTTTGAAATAACGAATCTAGACACAAAATGCATTTCGAAATAGCATTTTGCTATTTCAAAATAGCACGTCCACACTGATAGGATGCTGAATTGCATTTAAGGCCAGCCAGAACCGGTTCTGGCGGGGCATCAGGTCAGGAGTTATCTTGTGTGGCTGCTGCCTGAGGCTATCTGAGACCTGTGCTTAAAGGGACCCCCCCGGACAGCCGGTTCTAAGGTATCCCTGCTTGCTTGCCTACCTCGCTGAGGGACAGCAAAGCATTTTTTTCTCTGCATGCTCTGGTTGTCCTCACTCTGGACACCACAGCACTCTGCAGCATGGAGCCGGAGCTGCCCCTGGGCACTCTGCTGCTTCTCCTGGACGTGTTGTCGCGAGCCTGGCAGCACATTCTGCAGGCAGTAACAGTCCCCTGATGTGCCCCACTGGGGGCTTGTGCCTCATTCCTCCCTCACGTCCTTCCACTTACCCCTTCCTAACCTCCCTTCCTGTTGTACAATAAAAGACACATGTGTTCATTACAACAAAGCCTCTTTATTGAACAAAACTGGGGTGGGGGAGAATGAAACTGAGATGAGACTGGAGAAAGAAGATGGGAGAGGGGAGGAGGGAGGGTGGGAGAAGGAAGGGGGTAACCTGGGAGGAGGGAGCTGGCAGAGGGAGGCAAGGGGAGGAAGGGGGAGGAGAAGCTCAGGGCTCAGGGTTGGGGGTCTCGCTGGCCCAACTGTCTCCCAGCACCACGGCTGCGGGGGCCTCAGCGTCCCTGGGGGTGTGGGGAGCATGGGGAGGACGAAGCGGGAGAGGGAGAAGGAGTGGGAGGAGGAGCGGTAGCTGGGGAGGCAGCAGGGGCTGGGGCAGCAGGAGGCAGCAAGCTCTGCCCCAGGGTCGATGACCACCTGGGGGACACGGACCTTCTTGCCCCCGAGGATGCAGTCCCCGGCACCAAAATAGGGGCAGGGGTCTGGGTCTGCCTCTGGTTGGGAGCTGCCCCCTGTGGCCCTGGCATACGCCTGCCGCAGCTCCTATATTTTCCGGCGAATCTGCTCCTGGGTTCGCATGTGGTGTTTGGTCGTCAGGCTCGCAGCCATCCGCTTGTAGATGGTTGCGTTCCTCCATTTAGTGAGGAGATCATGGACATTGGAGGCATCCCCCCAAACCTGAATTAGGTCCCTGATCTCCACACTGGACCAGGCAGGCGCCCGCCTTTTCTGGCCCCTGGCAGGCTCCTGGGAGCTGGCAGACTAGTCCTGGGAAGCAGTGGAGAGCTGGCTGGCGCTGGCTGCCTGGCTCATGCTAGGGCCAGTGGGTCAGGTGCAGCAACTGCTGGCTCTGGGCTGGCAGGCTTGGAGCTGGCATAGGCACTGTGGCCAGAGTCTACCCTTTTAAGGGCTCTGGGGAGCGGGAGAGGGAGAGGAGTTTTCTTGGTTGTGCCCAGAGTGGCCACCAGGACACCCTAGGAAGGGCTGGAGGCCCCCTATTTTGAAATAAGCGTTACACAGTGCTTATTTCGAAATAGCAATTTCGAAATTGGCGCTATTTCTCGTGGAATGAGGTTTACCAATTTCGAAATAAGCCCTCCGCTATTTCGATTTAATTTCGAAATAGTGGTTTGGCTGTGTAGACGCCGGTAAAGTTATTTTGAAATAACGGCTGTTATTTCGAAATAACTTTGCTGTGTAGACATACCCTAAGACTCTACCTGTATTGTGGTCAAAAGTTAAAATGTATGCATTTATGGTGTCACAATTCAAGAGTGTTGCATTTCCTTGATATTCCCCATCTTCCGGTTGTTGCCCCATTTCTGGCAAAACTTCCTGCTTGATCCAACCTATCTATAACCATTCCATGAAAGAAGAGACTCTGCGTCTCAGCTGCTTAATCTTCTTGCAGTGTTCCTTCCCCCATCTCATGGTTGCTGAAGCTGTTAAAACATTTCTCAACAAGTGGCCTGGATAAGCCCTATTTCCATCTTCCAGCTCCTGCCTGCCACCCCGCGCTGCTGCCTGCATATAACTGTGAATATTAATCCATATACCCACATCTGTGCTCTGAAGTACAACAGCAAATTTTAAAAATACTATTTATTCCCATGTGAGGTATTTAAGTCCCCACTAAAATAAAAAAAGCAAACAAAACACCACCATCATTTCAAACCCAAGAGGAAAACATTTTTTCTTCTGTATATTTGTTTAAAAATCAACGTATTTAATTTTTTTATTGAGTAAGTTTTAAATTGGCTTCCTTGCTTGTCTGAGAATATTTGGCAGTTATACTTAATGTAGCCATTTTATGCGGGTTAGCATTTTGATTTATTATGACTTTTATTGCTTTATCTCTGAGGCTGAAAATATCTGGCCTTTTGTGGTTGTTTATTAACAGAGCTCAAAGCCATTGACTTTGACAGTTTGTCTGTTTCAGTATGTTGATATATTTATGGAAGACTCTTATAGTAAATATTGTGTTGAAAATTAGGGATTTATATGGCATTTTTGTATTTTTTTGTTTTTATTCAGAAATTAAATTTATTTTGCCACAATAAAACTGGGATAGTAGAGTGACTTGTTTAGAATGAAAATACGTACACTTCCAGCATTTGAAAAGGGAAAGCCTACAATCTTATGCAAAGCTATTGAAGGCAATCTTATACTGCTTGTGAGAAAAGAAGAGGTAGGGATGTGAACGGGTAACCAGTTAACTGGTAACCCAGTAAGCATCACTCTTACCTGGTGCCTGTGGCCTGCCCAGCAGGGCTGGGAGCCTACTGCCACCAGTGGCAGCAAAAGCCCCTGTATTGGGGCCGGGAGTATCCTTCCACTGCTGGAGGCAGCAACCTCCTGCCCCCAGAACTGGGAGTGTCCTGCTACCAGTAGTGGCGGCGGCAGCAGCCCCATCCTTGGGGCTGGATCCCAGTTAGTTAGTTAACTGGTTATGTTAGAAAAAAAACAACAAATGGTCTGGTAGCACTTTATAGACTAAGAAAACATGTAGATAGTATCATGAGCTTTTGTGGGCACAGCCCACTTTTTCAGATGACTGGAGCGGGCTGTGCCCACGAAAGCTCATGATACCATCTACATGTTTTGTTAGTCTATAAAGTGCTACCAGACCATTTTTTTTTTCTGTAACAGACCAACTCAGCTACCCCCTGAAGCTCCTGGTTATGTTAGGTTAACCTAATGTTTAACCAGTTAACTGATTAATCGGGATTTTACATCCCTAATAAAAGGTAATGTTTCCCAGTGTAGACTCTTAATATGTAAATTAGAGCTTTTCCTTGTGATATCATCATCATCATCATCAACAACCATGATCTCAACGCCCGTTGGTGTCCGATGCCTCCCTCACTATTTCCTTCCATCTTTCCCTGTCCAGTGCGGAGTGGCTTAGTTTCTGTAGACTAGGTCTGCACCAATCTACTATATCATCAACCCATTCTCTGTGGGGTCTGCCTCTCCTATTCGGACCATTCCTTATGCCAAATACCAGGGTCTTAATGCTGGCATGTAAAATAACAATACAAACTGTTACCCTGTAAGTTTACGTGCAGAGGAACGGTATCCTCCCCACACATATTAGCTTGCAGAATTGTGGCCTTTTGTTTTTGTTTGTTGTTTGTTTGTTTTTTAATTTTTATTTGTTTTATTGCAGTGAACTAAGGACTAAGTGGTCCTGACTGATATTGGCAACCAATGAGATAAGTACTTTACCAACACATTGACAGCCCCAGGCCAGAAGATCTTTCAATATAAACTGAAGACAAATGGAGTACTATGATCCCCATTTTATAAATGGGAAGAAAGACACAGAGATAAAGTGACTTGGCCAACATCACACAGGAAGTCTATGGCTGAGTAGGAACGGATTCCCTGAGTCTCAACCCAGTGTTCTAACCATGGGCCAATGGTTTTAAGTCAGAATGGTCCGTACAGTCATCTTTCTACAAGAAAGTAAAAAACTTTGCAAAATAACTTGAAAGTTAATGCTCTTGTCCTCTGGAATATGTTTTTTGGGACTGTGACAGGCAAATACAGGAAATTAAATAAATATGAGACAGTACAGCATTAACTGTGATTTTTCTCTCTCACTCCAGATTGGCTACCATGAAGCAGTATAACTATAGTGGAGGATTCATTCATGGGATAGTGGTATTAGGGAACTGGGCATATTTAGTATACTAGAGGTTGATAGGTGTGATGCTGAATCATGAGCTCAGGCCAGAGCTATAGTCCAATTGACTTGTGGGTTAATAGATAAAAAAAGAAATGTTGATTGAATGGTTTTTGCCTATCTGTAACCTGGTGTTTACTATCACATTACATCCTAGATCAAAGTGTGTGATAATGTCAGAGTGTATTTAGGTGTTAGAACATCATGAAAACAAATGGAATGTTACTTATATTGATCTCATGTATCTATTCCTATTATAATGGTGCACATTATGTATATCCTTGTGACTAAATTAACCCATTGAATGAAAATGAAAAAGAGTGCTAAATTCAAAACAATTGGCCATTGTGTAGGTTAGACACTTGTGAGTTTGTTTGTGAAAAGATGCTATAACTACTGATTCAAAGAGAGATTCTTTATCTCTGGATTGTTTGAATTTTAATAGCTAGAATATCTGAAAAAGAAGATTGAGATCCCCATAGTTACTCTGGGTAGCCCTGAAAAGACTTTTGGAAAGCTTGCAGATTACACTTCTCTGCTATCATTTTGGATTTACAAACTTTGACTCACCTATTATTATATTTGCCTGTCTCAATAACTCATTTTTCCTTAGCTAATAAACCTATATTTAGTTTACTATAGAGATGGGTATCTTTGTTGTAAGATCTGGAGAATCAATTGTTTTAGAGTAAGTGACTGGTCTCTTGGGACTGGGAGAAACTTGATGCATTGTGATTTTTGCTTTTAATAACCTTTTATCACAAAGCTCAGCTCAGCTTGTCTGGGTGGCAAGATAGACTGAAGAGGCTAAGGGGATTGTCTGTGGGTATGTCTATATAACACCACATAGCTCGAAATAAGCTACGAAATTCAAGCTACGCAAATAGCTTATTTTGAAATAGACCACCATTTCGACAACTCCCTTAAACCTTGTAGAACGAGGTTTCCTGGGACATCAGAATAGCAAGCCTGTTATTTCAAATATATTTTGAAATAACGAGCTTATTGCTGAGATGCGGAAAATGCTATTTCGGAATACCAGATGTATCGTGAAACAGCACCACTGCCTAGATGTACCCTGTGTGACTGTATGGTAAAATGGGTACACTGATGCAGGCGTTCACATTTGTTAATGGCTTGGTGAAATCCAGTTGTAGAATATACCATCAGTTTGGGGTATCTGGCCTTGTTTTTTTGACAGTTCTGCCCTGAGATAGTCACTCTCAGTGCTGAGCCGCTCCAGACAGCATGCCAGCAAGTTCAGACATCGGTAATAGATCTTTTATACAGATATTATCTCTCGTCCGAGATGCAAAAGGAGCTAGGCCTGAACATACACTGGACTGAATTTTTCCCTCCAAGAATGTTCCCTACCATTTAAACACACAAAACAAAGCAAAAAGCAAAAAAACAAAATAAAAAACCCTAACCCAAACAACTAAAACACCCCGAATCCGTATTTGTTACAAAAGAAATAACATTTTTATCTATTTTAGGATAAGACCTTCTTGCGTGAGCATTTTGCACTGAGGCACTCTTTAGGAAGGAATAGATTATACAGGGCGCAAAAGCTTACAGGTTAAGTTGCAGTCATACTTGCCTTATATATTCATTACCTGATAATAAAAACATTCCTCCATAGTCTCTCTCCATGTCAGATTTTGCTGGACTATCCAAAGCTAATACTTCAGGTAAAAAATCTCCATTTGTGTGTCCCTGCAGACAACCTGAAGACCCGTATCCGTCTATCTTTTCCCCTATATTTTGTTCATCAGAGCAGATTTAGATTAATCCAAACCTTGTACACTTCTGTGAATCTTCTAAGGCATCATGTTTAGGGACTTGACTCTTTAGTTAACCTCCTTGATTGCCTAATTGAGCCTTCTTCTCATTCACTTTAGGCAGACTCAGAATGCCTGCATATAAGGAGCATACGAATTGACATACTGTATCAGGATTAAAAATCCATCTAGTCCAGCATCCTCCTGACAATGATCAGACGACGTGCTTTGGATGAAGGTGCAGGAACCCCACAGTAGACAGATTTGGGATTATTTGCCCCTCACACTGCTTCTCATACTTGTCTCTAATAGTTAGATTGGCTTAAACCTGAGGCATACAGTTTAATATCCCTTCCAAAACTTTTGTTGTCATCTGTTATAACTCTGAATATTCCTGGTATTTATATAGATATCCAAAACCTTTTTGAATATTGTTCATTTCTTGGCCTCAGAGACTTCCTGTGCCAAAAATTCCATGTTCTAAACAGAGGTTCTTTCATCCTGGATTGCAGGTGTATGTGAATTGTCTTGCTTTTTTTCTTCATAACCTTTAAAAGTCCACTTTCAACTATGAAAAATAAATATTTGGAATTCTTCTCTAAGCATCCTGGTTTCTTTAGAAAACAAAAAGATCTTTGTGAGCCCAATTCACAAAATTCATTGAGATTCATTTAGTTTACATTGACTAACTACTGCAGGCTGTATACCAGGGATGGGCAATAATTTTTTGCTGGGGCCGCGCCAGAAGGGGCAGAGATGGAAGGGGTGGCTCCTCAAACAGAAGGGGCGGGTCCAGGATGCTTCTGGGCTTCCCCACCCACAGACCATGATTAGTCTGGGAGTGGGGGAGCCCCTCCCCCCCCAGGTTCTCCTTAGGCACCCATGCTTCTGGCGGTGGGAGAAGAATTTCTGTGCTACCCCACCCCCAGGCCAATCATCGACTACTTGACTAGTTGATTGGCACGTACACGTTCTGCCTTTGAAATGTACAAGAGCCCCAGCGGGGGCTGTTGTGCCTTTCAAAGAAGAAGAGCCCACATGGAGCCTGGGGTCAGCGGGGGACTCAGAGTCCCGCACTCGCCCCAGGCTCCATGCTACACTTCCTCTTTGAAATGCACAAGAGCCCCCGCTGGGGACTCTTGTACATTTCAAAGCTGTCACACAGAACGGAGCCCAGGGTCAGCTGGGGAGTCCCCAGCTGATCCCGGACTCCAAGTGGCGCTGCCGCTTTGAAACGCCATGGCAGCATTTCAAAACGGTAGCGCTACACGGAGCCCAGGACCCCCGCTTTGAAGTACCCCCTTTCTTCCATCCCTCTTGCTGCCTCTATCTGATAGAAGCAGCAAGGAGGGGGGAAGCAACTAGTTGACTATCCTGTCAAGTATCCAATAAGCATTTGCAAAAGTATGATGGTAAAAAAACACATGAATTGGACCAAGGGGTAGGTATCCCACACAGGAGACTATTTTTACTGTTTGAATTGACTAGATTTCACATTAACAATATTTCTCAGTATTTTATTGTGTGAGGTTGTTTGGCTTGAATGCAGTTTGTTAGACTAGATGATCATAATGATCCTTTGTTTTCTTAAAATCTATTAAAGCTGTTTACATGATCCAGGAAAGTGGTGGACACCCTAGAATGATTGTAGAATGCCATTGTTCGGTGTAAAATCAATTGTGTATTTCTCTTTTGTTTCTGTGAATGTTGTGTAGTTGCAACAGGCACTCAGATGAGATTGGTAGATTTTATATGAGCTAGCATTACCTGTCCCATTGTGTCGGTAGACATACACATGGCCTCCTGCCTCCCTGCTGTTCCGGGGCTGAGGAGGGTTGGGTCGGCTCGGGTTAGCTCCCTTCTTGCTGCTCCAGGACTGGGGAGGCTGGAGCCACGTGTTCCTGAGGGCGGCGGTGTGGGTTGGGGCTGCGCGTCCTCTTTCCTTCCGATGCTCTGCTGGGGCTCTCTCACACATGCATGTTCTTCTCCTCCCTGTGTGGGGGGGGAAGGGGGCACACGCATGTGGCCTCCTCCCTCCCCACTGTTTCCAGGGGTGGGGTTTGGGGCTGTGCATCCTCTTTCCTCACAGCTGCTCCGGGGATGCTGGGGTACGTGTGTGCTCTTCCCCTCCCCGTGGGGGGGGCATGTGTGCGCTCGGCGAGCTACTCCTCCTCCTCCCCTCCCTGTGGTGTGGGCAAGGCCTCAGCAGAGGGAATGGGGCTGCAGGTGGGGTTCGGGGCCTGCCTCCCCCTAGAAACCTCTCAAGTCTTCTCAAGTGTTCTCTGTGACAGACTGCATGCAGACGCCTCTCCTTTTATAATAGGATAGATTATATCAGACTTTGTGCACCTATACTGACCAGGACAGTGCTCAGAAAAAAATGTATTAAAACACATTTATGTTATTACAAGGGATGAGATTTACTATGGATTAGTTTAGTGCAAGTCAGATGTCTCAATCTGCCTAGTTTTTCTGTAATGTGCCTACAGGCTTGTGTTCCCTGCAAAGTTAACGCTAATTATAACTCAGATGTTTCCCCTAATATAAGTCCCACCCTACACTCAAAATCCCTCATCTTAAATGTGAAAGCGCTTTTAATGTGAGTTGTCTGGCCTGAGAGGGGCTATAGGCTACAGCTTCAGACAGTACAACTCAACAGCTATTAGCACAGTCATCTGTGGTCACACGGTGGTCACACGACAAGAGTACCCCTAGTTCTTCAGTTCTCTCCAGCAAGCTCAAACAAGGACAGAAAAATCCTGCCACAGTTCATTGAGGAAGAATTCATAGAGGGACCTGGCTTAGTGCAGTGATAAGAACCCTCATAGGATGTGCCCCTAGAAATCTCAGCACTCTGAGCATGTGCAGAGCGGTGTGCATACAGCCACTTGACTGCCATTTTGCAATGTAGCTGCTCTTGGCCAAATTAGAGTAACTTAAGAGGAGTAACTTAAGTTAACTTTGCAGTGAAGACATATATGATAAGCCCAGCTATTTACTTTGAGTTCCAGTAAAAAAGGCAATCGGACAAGATCCTCAAGCAATTGGACACAAAGGACTTAATTCTGCAAATACAGCTGCAGACAGTTGAAAGGTAAAAAGTGAGTGTCATGGAGACAGAGGATATTTGATCTAGGGATATTAAAAGGTGGATAATCGTGTAATCATATAACTGCTGAAAATCTCAGCGGTTAAACAGTTACACACACTTGCAGCATGGGGCAGCAGCCAGCTCCTGCCTGCTTCCCTCCCCTCCTGGGAAGTCAGCTGCTGCCCCTCGCTGCTGCTTCTGAGACAGAGGCAGCAGAGTGGATGGCAGCCAGCTCTCTGGGAGCCAGTGCATGCCAGGAGCCATCTTTTAAGCCAGCTCCTGCCATGCACCTGTTCCTGCCTCCTGTCCCGTTCCTGGGAAGCCAGCTGCCACTCTTCGTTGTTGCCTCTTGGCATGCACCAGTTGCCGCCCCACACTACTGGCCCAAACTTATCAGTTAACTGTTTAAACGGTTATACTTTTGCATCCCTAATTTGATCCTGCCCAGCGTTTACTGCTGCATGACGATTAGCAGGAATAAGGCCCATGAGTTGAGCACCTAGCGAAGCACCTCATTAGCATGATAAAGATCAAGCTTAAGTTCCTGTTTCCCCTGTTCTCTGCCTCCCCCACTTCAAACAAACAAACAAACAAACAAACAAACAAACAAACAAAGCCTCTGCAAGCTTAGGAGTCCTTCAGTGGGTAGCCAGGTGGCTTGAAATTTGCTGCTGCTTGGGCTTTGTATATGTTTGAAAGACATAGCTACATTAGGAAGGAGTGTAAATAAACCAGGTCCCTGACTGATACAGCTATGTCAACTTAGCTGCATCTACATTAGGCGTTATGCTATGGAAAAGTGTTTCTGTTGAGCTAGAGATGTATTCTAAGGATGTTAAATATTTCCATCAACTACTCGACTAGTCAATATACACTTCTGCATTCCTCCTGCATTTCAAAGTTGGAACTCTGCGTGCAGCCCGGGCCACTGGGAAGTCCCACTGACTCCAGGTTCCACGCGGGTGCTTCCAATTTGAAATGCACAAGAGCTGTGCGTTTCAAAGTAGAAGCGCCTGCATGGAGCCTGAAGTTAGCAGGACTTCCTGCTGGCTCCGGGCTGCATGTGGCGTGCCAGCTTTGAAATGTACAAGAGTCCCCAGCATGGGCTCTTGTGCATTTTAAAGCGGAAGCGCCCTTATGAAGCCTGGGGTCATCTTCCCCCACTGACCCCGGGCTCCATGAGGTGCTGCCACTTTGAAATGCTGCGCGGAGCCGAGGTTAGTTGGGGAGTCCTCAACTGATCACGGGCTCCATGCAGCATTTCCACAGAACCCTGGAGTCAGCTGGGGACTCCTTAGCTGATCCCAGGCTCTGTGTGGTATTTCTGCTGAACCCGGGGTCAGCCGGGGAGACCCCAGCTGATCCCAAGCACTGCGTAGCATTTCAAAGGGGCAGTGCTGCATGGAGCCCGGGATCATGTGTGTGGTGCTCTCCCTTTGAAACGCCGCCACAGTGTTTCAAACTGGCAGTTCCGAACAGAGCCCATACCCCGGGCTCCGTGCGGCGCTGCCACTTTGAAGTACCCCCTCTCCCGCCTTTGCTGCCTCTATCTGATAGAGGCAGCGGGGGGCGGCCGGGGGAGAGAAGCAACTAGTCGACTCGACTATCGTATAAGCATTTGTTTATCGGATAGTCAACTAGTCCTTAACGTCCTTAGTGTGTTCCTAAACTATAAGAAAACCCCCTTTTCTTGGTGTAGGTTACTTCTACCTGTGCTACAATAGCTGTGCTATTATGGTCTTCTAAATGTAGTCATGCCTTTACTGTACAAGATTGGGCGTAGTATTTAAACTGTAAACTCTTTGGGATTGGGATTGTCTTTCTGTCCTGTGGTTTGTAAGTGTCTACTAGCAGTAGGAGGCTCTTGTACCTGAGAGAGGCTCGTAAGTGCTAACTCAATACAAATAATAATAAATTTCAGTCCTATTTGTGTAGCTGCTATGCATGCTTGAATTGGAGTTTAACAACCTTGTAGATCCTTCTACACACTGTGTAAGGATTTGGGGGATCATATTATATTTTAATATTTTGTCTACATCAGTATTGATTATAGACATTTCCAAATATTATGTATACTGAAAGTGGGATTAATGAGCAATATGAGTTAGTGGGCAGGTTGCTGCTCACATTACAGTTTCACAAAAGAGGAAATTTTGAAGCTTTAATTTTCACAGGAAGGTTACACCATCTGTCTGCACTTTCATTTACTGCAGCATTTGCATTAACCTTCTTGGCACCTTTTATATTTTGCATTCATTAATAAAGTGTGTCCAAATTAACTCCTTTGTTCCTGAAATAATGTTCTTGAATTACTAGTCTAATTAAAGCTTCAGTTCAGCAAAGCACTCACTGCACAACTAAGGCTTGGGTTCTGATTTAAAAAAAGAAAAGGTAGAGCTGTTAGACTTCAAGAAACAGTACTTCCACAGTATTTGTTTGTAAACAACTCAATCTTTAGAGTTAACCAATACACAACAAATATCACTGAATTTACATAATTACACGGAATTACTCCCAGAGTTTCTGGTGATCTGGTAATAAACCTAAGTGTTAGATTGCACTTTTCATCCATAGATTTCAAAGTCCTTTACAAAAGAGGGAAGCATAATTGCCGTCATTTTGTAGATGGGGAAACTGAGGCATAGTCCCTTGAAGTAACTTGCACAAGGTCACCGGCCAGGCCTGTGGCAGTCAAGTGCTCTGTCGACTATGCAACTCTGTCTGCCTATCGATAGTAGAAAGTGAATGCTGACTAGTTCTGAAAATCAAGCTCAAAGTCCCTTTCTCTATTAAACTATTACATACACAATGCTGTTGTTAGGAGGGCTGTATTTCTTCACATAATGAGCCCTTGGGCAGAGAAGAGCTTTTTAAAATCTGCAGTACAGTATGTCTGCTTACTTATGCAAATACAAGATAGTGTACATATCTTTTTGGATTTTGACTGCAAGGATCAACAGCTTTGTGTCTGGTGTTGACAAAAATAATAATCATCTGGAAAATTAATGAATTCCTACAGGATTAATAGTTTGGCTAGGGTTTATTGTCTTAATGTAAACTGAAATTGTTTGATGTGATAAAATGCTGGCATTTGTAAAAAAAAAAAAATTAAGAAAGGGCCATGTTTTAGTATCAACCTGATAGAATATCCAGGAAAAAAGACCTGTATTTCTATTTGCTTGTGACTTAAATTCATCAAGGTACTTAAATACATGTATAAATTAAGGAACTTGAGTATTTACATCAAAGTTAGTGGGACTGTTCATATGTGTAAAAACACACATGCGGTTAAGTACCTTGACAGTATGAATTTGGGTCAGGTGTAGGGTATAGGTTTGCGATACTGCAACAATACAGTTACTGTGAGTTGTATTTTGGCAACAAATTCTGTGTGAATGAAAGCATGGAAGAGTAAAAATCAATGCTCATCACCTTTTTGCATTTTGGTTGCACATCTGTCACTGCATACATATTGGGACGTTGAAAACATACTAGTATTTCTCTAGTAACTGGTAATATAAATACGGTGTCAGTACTTTTTAGGGACTCTTGCCAGGGCTTTGTGGTTTCTTTTTTGTTACCATGTCTTCTCTTGATCAAAACTTTCAGACACTCTCTCCCCTTTTGAAACCTTCCCTCTCTCCTAAACATTAATATTCTCCCTTTCTTATAACTTTTCTCTGTTATCCAAGGCATCAGAATGGAGAGAGGAGAATCCTAGGAGTTCAGACTAACAACTACTTTTCAAGAAAAATAGGACAGACATTTTCAAAAGTGGCTATAAGTGCTTGCATTTTTGAGTGCTCAAATTGTGTTGGATCATTTTTTACAGGTAGAGTGTACGTGAAGTTCCTATTGACTTCAGTTGGAATTATGAAGTCTCTGCCTTTCAGAAAATTAGGAGCAAGGCATGTCCAAGTTCAGCACATAAAAAATCACTGCCCATTGTTGACAATATTGGCCATAGTAAAGAGGAATGCAGTGAAAAAGCACAGATTTGCTTTTGGTCTTGTGAATGCTGCATGTGTTATATGTTCACTTTCACCATGAATACACACTTACTGCTAATTCTACACGCAACATCATATTGCAAATGCCAGTACTTATTTATATTTAATTGTTTTTGTTTACATATTCTCTTAAGGGGCACTTTTTCCTGCTTGTAGGGAAGAGGAGAGAGGTCAGAGATACATTGTTGTGCTATAAATGCATAGGCTTTGGTGTTATGACTTCATTTATCCAAGACGAGTAATTTAAGCACCTCCTTGAACAGCTGTCAGGGCCCTTAACAATTATAAAAATGGTTGTGTTCTATAAAAAGGGGGAAGATGGATAAAAGCATTTTAAACTAATTTTAAATATGGGTAGAGGGCACTGATTCTGATCAGTTTTACTTCAGGATGACTGTTGTAAATCAGTAGGAACTGTCCAGAAAACATCAGCATATTACAGGTTGAAATTATACTCTGTGGACCTGGCTCTCTTGTCACACCAGTTAATTTCATGTCATTAAATTGAGCCCCTTCCAATTAGGGATATGAAAGTGTAACTATTTTCACAGTTAACCGATGAGCCTGAGCTCATTGGTTAACGTGCATGGTTACACACACAGACTCCCTCCCCCTTATGCTGCTGCCTCTGTATCGTGCATGGTTACACAAAGACTCCCTCCCCCTTATGCTGTTGCCTCTGTATCAGAGGCAGCAGCGTGGGTGTGTGTGTGTGTGGGGGGGGGGCTGGTGGGAGCCGGTGCGCATGAGGAGACATCTCTTAAGCCGGCTCCCTGAGTGTGCCGGTTCCTGCAAAGAGCCCAGCCGTCTCACTTTGAGGAGAGCATCAGGTGGGAGCTGGTACATGCGGGCAGCCAACTGCTCCCCCCATTTGTAACCACTGATATTTTCAACGATTACACATTTACTTTATTAAATGTATTTTAACTTCCCTACTTCCGATTTATGATACAAGTTAAATGAGAGGAAGATCAGGCCCATTTACATACATCTACACTTACTATAGTCATGATAATACTTTTTGCATAGCATGGTGTGCTTTAAAATACAAACATTAATGAAAAAACGGTGTTCTCCAAAATGCAAGCAGTCAGGTTATCTGTATTTAATGGTATTAATTGTGAAGAAATTCTGATTGCCATTGCCAAAAGGTGAATTCTGCAACATTATTTCCAAGGAATTGTGGTGCCACACCGACAGCATTTAGTTGATTGTGGCAAGATTAAAGAACACTAGTTATACTGTTGTTAGCTATAAGTGCTTCTTATTCTTCTGAATTCTCTGACAGAAACTAGTTATTTCTTTAGACTTGAATTAAAATCAGGCTATCTGTATCCTACAGTGGATTCAGTCATAGAAAAACAAATTTATGGGAGATTCATAAATCCAGAGAAGAGCAACAAAATGGTTAAAGGTCTAGAAAACATGACCTATTGGGGAAGATTGAAAGAATTGAGTTTGTTTAGTCTGGAAAAGAGAAGACCGAGAAGGGAACATGGTAACAGATTTCAAGTTCCTAAAAGGTTGTTACAATGAGGAGGGAGAAAAATTACTCTTTTTCCTTGGAGGATAGGGCAAGAAGAATGGACTTAAATTGCAGCAATGGAAATTTAGGTTGGATATTAGGCAAAACATCTTAACTGTCAAGGTGGTTAAACCCTGGAATAAATTGTGTAGGGAGCTTGTGGAATCTCCATCATTGGAGATGTTTAAGAGCAGGTTAGACAAATACCTGTCAGGGATGGTCCAGATGGAGGTTGGTGCTGTCATGAATGCGGGGGACTGGACTGGATGACTTCTTGAGGTTCCTACCAGGTCTGTAATTCTATGATCCTATAACATACTAATCCCATTTATTTAATAATTAGAATGTTGTTAAAATAACACATAACCATGAAGCCCCACTCAACCATTGTAAGTAGTACATTTTGCCATTGAACTAGAAAAGAAGGATATCAGTAGAGTCCCAGAGCTTGTTTTAATTTAAGACTTGATTAGCAACTCAAAACAGTTCAAAAGGCCTCATAATATCTCACTTATATGTAAATGTCCAATTAATGGAAGAATCACAGCTTAGATTTCAAAAACATGTTAGTGTCAGACAAGGAATGAGAAAAGCAATTAGCACCTGGGTAATGACAATTAGTATGGTGAAGAATTAAGACAGCTGTCACTCTGTACATAGTGATTGATTTCCCTTTATTCTTGTAATTCTTTACCAAATGGTGTATCTGAGCTCTGTCAAAGTCCACTTGTGGTTACTACTGGGTGTTGGTAGAATAAAGAGAAAGCAGGTCCATTTTGTCCATTTCTGGCAATGATGCTTCCAAATTCAGTTCCTTATTATCAACATATAAGAAGAAACATGAAACCTATTGAAGTTAGGATCCCTTTGGGAATCTCTGGCTTTATTTTCAGGCTGTCATTCAAGCAGATATATAGCAAAGAAGGGGGAAATTGATTACCCATGTCTTAGTGGCAGAACACTGGCGGAACACTGGAAAATAAGTCCTGATACCTTGATCTGATTGCTAATGATTTGGGACGTACTACTAATGGGAAAAGTGGCTATTCATAGAGCAACAAAAGGCAAAAGGAGTTGCTTTTTCTAGAATATGTAGACTAAAATGCAGCTTCAGCTTTATTAACTAGTCTGTTCAACAGATGAAAGTGCTTTCTCAACCCTTAATTGAAAATGTTAATTCTGCAAATTTAAAAATGTTTCAATCTTTTTGTGAAAATAGTTTTAAATGAAGATTGCTAATACAGTTTTAGTTTTTGAAAATTTTTGGCTTTGTGAGTTATTTTATCCCTTTTAATTTCTGTTCTTGACCCTCCCCCTTCTTTTCCATTTCAGTCTTTAAAAGGGTGATAGCAGGAGGAAGGAGTATGAGGGGAAGCAGTGTTAATATATTGATGAAGTATTTAATGAAGATAGTGCAGAGTTGTGGAGCCATCAAGACTGCAAAACTCCAGTCACTTGTGTCACATTCACTTAAAGTTGGTAATTCTAGAGCTGTCTCAAAACAGGACAAAAAGGCATTGGAAATAACATCTCAGACACTTGATGCTAGGTCATAAAGTGCTCTAGGAACTGGCCACTGGAATTATGGCTATTCAGTACATGGGAAAAGGGCCATTTCATTGGACAGTTAAAAGGCAAGGTAGGCCAGCAAGCTAGCAAAGCATGATTTTAGAAATAGTCTTTCAGAGTCACTAGATCCTGTTTTGACAGATCATTAGGAAAGATAGCTCTAGGCATTGTGCCAGCTAGTCAGGGGAATCAAGAGGGTGGTAAAGGGAAAGGGAGCAAAAATACAGATCTTAATCTGTCATCTTTCATGTCGAAACAAAAAATGCCTTTATGACATGTAACTGTGCATTAGAATAAACTACTAGATCACATTACATAAACAAAGTGATATAGGAATCTAGTGTTAATTTAGATCAGTGGTTCTCAAATCTTTTGGACCACCTGGCTCATTGCAAACCTTTCCGTAGACCACCAGTTACTAATGGAAACTCACCGTTAATTAAATAATTATGCCCGAGCCATTTTGCTAGTGCTGCAGCTAGAGAATGTTTTAATTTAACCAGTAAGGAAGGAAATATTAATTTAAATGATTAAACAGATTAAGCTTTTTAACATTCTTGTGTTAATTTATCAAACTTCATTGTAAATAAAGTAAAATATTAATTTGTGTCCAATACAAAAAGTATTTTCTTTATGACACCACTTCACACCTGGTTACAAAGCTCTGAGACTTTGTCCTCACCCACAACTATTTCCAATTTGGAGACAATTTATATCTTCAAGTCAGCAGTACTGTTTTGGGCACCCGTATGGCCCCACAATATGCCAACGTCTATATGGCTGACTTTGAATGTTTCCTCAGCTCTCACCCCCTAGTACCCTTAATCCGCTCACACTTCATTGATGACATTTTCATCATATGGACCCATGGGAAGAAGACCCTTGAAAAATTTCACAGCGATTTCAACAACTTCCACCCCACCATCAACCTTAGCCTGGACCAGTCCAAACAAGAGATCCGCTTCCTTGACACTGCAGTACAGTTAAACAACAGATACATTTCCACCACCTTTTACTGGAAACCTACTGACCATTACACTTACGTACATGCCTCTAGCTTCAGTCCTAGACACAATTCCCAATCAATTGTTTACAGCTAGGCACTAAAATAAAACCGGATTTGCTCCAATCCCACAGACAGAGAAGAACACCTACAGGATATCAAGCATTCTTAAAACTAAAATACCCACCCAGAGAAGTGAAAAAACAGATTGACAGAGCTGGACGAGTACCCAGACATCAGCTACTTCAAGATAGGCCCAACAAAGAAAATAGCAGGACACCACTTGTCATCACCTATAGCCCCCAACTTAAATCTATATAACTCACTATCAACAATCTACAACTTATCCTGGAAAATGACCCCTCACTGTCACAAGCCTTGGGGACAGGCTAGTCCTCATCTACAGACAACTCCCTAACCTCAAACAAATTCTTTCCAATAACCATGCAACACACCTCCATCATACTCATCCAGGAACCCACCCCTGCAATCAACTCTGATGCCGTCTCTGTCCACACATCTATATAAGTGACATTATCACAGGACCTAACCACGTAAACCACTACATAAGAGGTGCGTACAACTGCATATCCACTAATATGATCTGTGCCAGCAATGCCCCTCTGCCATGTATATTGGCCAAACTGGACAGTCTCTATGAGAAAGGATTAATGGACACAAATCAGATATCTGAAAAGGCAACACACAGAAACCTGTTGGGGAACATTTTAACTTGCCTGGGACTCACTAATGGATCCAAAGTTACCGAATTATTTCAAACCAATTTCAAAAGCCAGCTCAACAGGGAAGCTACAGAACTAATTTCATTTATAAGTTTGATACCTACGACAGAAGTCTAAACAAAGATGTTGGCTGGATGGCTTGCTACATTCCACACCCAAATGACATAAAAACAGACAAACAAAGGGTACTAAGAGTGGATACTAAGTACTCTTATTAGTTTCATTTAACATAGACACTCTAATTGACAATTTTGTTCCCCTTTTTTTCTTCTTTTTCCTTCTCTTCCCCTCTCCCCCAGTCCTCCTGCGCTATTTATTTGAAAACTGGGCTTCTTAAACTCCATTCATCTGAAGAAGTGGGTTGTGCCCAGAAAAGCTCATGATACTATCTACATTTTTTGTTAATCTCTAAAGTGCTACAAGACTATTAGTAGTTTTTAAGGTTTTTCTAGTTACAGACTAAAATGCCTAGCCCTCTGAAATGTCTTTATTTATTTATGTCTACCTTTTATGGGCTGGGCCTTACTGACACACAGAAAAATCAGTGGAGGACCACACAACTGAGAAGTAAAAAAACAAACAATAAAAAAAAAAACCCTCATTGATGTGGCCCCCAACTGAAACACTTCTCTCCTCTGGCACTCCAGCTCCACTGGGGGAAGGGGAAGTGACAGGGGGAGGTTCAGGGCTTTCCATAGGTCAGGTTAACTCTTCTGGGATTCCAACGTTAGTGGATTTTGTAGACCTGCCCTAAGCTCTGGGGTAGTGACAAAGATGAGGGGTTCAGTGTGTGGAACAGGGCTGCCAGTGAGAGGGATGGGGGTGCAATATCTGGGCAGGAGGTGGGATACAGGAGGGGGTGAAGGTGAGAGGTCTGGCTGGGAGTTAGGGTGCAGGAGCAGGCTGGGAGTAGGGTGTCTGGCCAGGGGGGAAGGTGCAGGAAGAAGGGAGGATGCAGGAGCAGGCTGAGGGTAGGTGTCTGGCTTGGGGGGATGGTACAGGAGGAGACTGGGGGTTGAGTGTTTGGCCGGGGGGGAGGGTGCAGGATCAAGGGAGGGTGCAGGAGTGGGCTGTGGGTAGATGTCTTGCAGGGGGGAGTATGCAGGAGCAAGCTGGGGGTGTGGGATCTTGGTGGGAGGGTGTGTGGGGGGGCACTTACTTGCCTTCGTGCCCTGTGCCAGTCCCAGGCACTGCCTTCCACTGTTGGGCAAATATTTTTCAACAAAGATGCCTTTTAATTTAAATGGAAATTTTTAATGGAAAAAAGGTCTGTTTCAGCAAATTTCTCAACTGAAAAAATCTTGAAAAGGAATTCAGAATTGTTCATACTTCATATTTTGACAATTACTTACTGAACAACTCTGGTTTTCTAGTTCAAAATGGCATATATTTTAGAAATTTAGGCTTATTAGGATAAAAAAGGCTCAAATAAAAATGAAATGTTTCAGTTGACCCAGCAGGCCTTTCTTTAAAGGTCTGAGAACTGCACAATAGCTGTTACAGTCACTCAAATATTCCATACTCAAGGTCATCCCAATTAAAACCTTTACACTGCCACATGCCAGACTACATTTTCTTTTTTTTGGTATTTTTTAAATTCTTAAGGTTGCCATAGGTACCAGGCACAGTCCTCAGAATGAAGGAAAAATTAAAAATACTCTGCTTTTGCTCCTTTATTATTTGAAGGGGAATGAAAAGGTACATGCTTTAGTTTATTATATATTTATAATTATAAAAAATATATAGTTATTTATTTATGCCTGAAAAATATCAGGCATGAAAAATCTGGTGTTCTCTGGTTCTGTTGAAGTGGTAGTGGGGAGGTATCAGAATCTTGGCACTATTAACACCTTAATTGAAAAGTGAAGGTATTGAATCTTAACCATAGAATCATAGAATACTAGGACTGGAAGGGACCTCAAGAGGTCATCGAGTCTAGTCCCTTGCCTTCATGAAAACCTTTTCTTTAATCAGTCATTGTAATTGACAGATGCTATAATGTTAAAGGGGGAACCCCAATAGTTCAAAGCCATCTGATTACAAATTGCTTTCTCACTTTCATATGTAATATTGGGGAGGGTGTGTGTAACATACATTAGAGGAAACCAGGGCCCCTTAGAGCTGCAATCAGGAGCCGCACGCCCAATCACAGCTGTAAGGTGCGCAGCGTGCCGGGGGGTAGAGCCGCGCATGCGCCCTGCGCCCAGAGGCAGAGCCGCGCATGCGTCGTGCGCCCGCTGCCCGGGGCGCAGGAATGGCTCGAGCCGGCCCCGGAGGAAACTATGTTATGGTTAATGGTAATTATTTTATAAAATTCTGTTTTTATTACTTAACATATTTCTTAGTTGTAGCTAATGGGGAAAGAAGGAAAATCTTGTGGTTAAGGCACTGGACTGCGACTCAGAAGATAAGTTAATTAAAAAGTAAATGGCTGCTGATTTTGGGTGCCTCTTTTTTGTGTGTGTGCCCTCTTTAAAATATACTAAAAGTGCTTGATTGTCAGAAAGTTGTGAGCATATGCACCATCTGAAAAGGTGACTCAAAATGAGCACCCTAAATCTGAGATACCCAAAATAACTTTTAATAATCTTGGCCATAATCTCTCTGTGCCTTAGTTTCCTGTCTATAAAATGAAGCTAATGAGATTTCTATGCCTCACAGGTGTTTGAGGATAAAACTAATTAAGGCTAGCATCTTAATTGTGGTGGTGAGCTCCTTCTGTGGCCTTCCATGCTAAGAGGGTTCCTACTTTTACAAATTGTAGGCATAAGTGAATGTAAAGATCTTCACAGCCCTATCAAGCAAGAAGGCTGTCTTGAGCCTTTGAGCTCTAAGATCACTTCACACATTCCTTCAGGGTAGAATTTAACTTGCTTATGCTTTCCAAAAGAAATACAGTCTGAGGTTACACACTAGAGGCTAGAATTTTACAGGTCAGTCAAGATGTATTCTAGAATTCAATCTCTTGGATTTTTTTTTAAAATTGAATTGGAGTCTTAGTAGTCCCTCATATGTTTTCATTGCCTTTTTAGAGCTGGGGAGGGTGCAAATAAAATAGTACAAGTTTATTTTTACTGTCTTGTGTGTATTACAGCCTTTATATTGAATATTTTAAAGTGTAACAAAATTCAGCTCATTTTCTTGAAAAAGTTTAAATTATGAAAGGATTCTTTCTTTCACTGTTGCTGTGATCGCATTGGAAGGAAATTGTGATTTTGTTTTTGTCAAAGCACCTACCTTTTCATAATAAGTATACCTAAAATATTCTTAGTAATCTTTTCTTACATAAATGTCAAATATTGTAATGCACTGGATTATGAGCTGAACTGAAAGAAGAGGATTAAGAGGTGCCATTCTGCTTTCTCAAGATCATTAATGCAATGAGATAGAATCCTTTGTTCCTTACCCTGTTTGAAAAGCAGAGTTCAGGTGCCTATTTTATTTTAGGGGGAAAGGGAAACATGCTTCAAACCAAGACTTTGAACATTTTTGGAAGTTGTTGCTGCTTCTTTTCAGTGATTGATGCCCTTTTCCATTTGTGGGTGAAAATGCAATTCTCTGTGGTTTGTGTTTTTTACTCAACTCTGAGGCTATGTCTAGACTATGCTCTATTTTTGAAAGAGGATATGCAACTTCCGAGGGAAATTGCATATCTTCTTCTGATCTCATTTTCAAAAGCGGAGCTTTTGAAAGTGAAAGTAATCTGGACATGTTGTTTTTTAAAAAACAACAACAAAAAACCCTTTTTTCCGGGGAAACCCCCCCCACTCTTCCTTAAATTTTTTTTTACTTAACTGCATTCTAAAAGAAAACAATGCAAAACTTCAAGCCAACAAGTCCACTCAGTCCTTCTTCTTGTTCAGCCAATCCGCTTAAGACAAATTAGTTTACGTTTACGAGAAATAATGCTACATACTTCTGTACAGTGTTACCAGAAAGTAAGAACAGGTGTTTTCATGGCATTCTTGTAGCTGGCATCAGAAGGAACTTATATGACAGATAAGCTAAACATTCATATTTCCCTTCATGCTTTTGCCATCATTCCATAAAAAAAATGCATTAATTAAACTTGTGACTGAACTCCTGGGGGGGAGAATTGTATGCTTCCTGATTTGTTTTATCCACATTCTGACATATATTTCATGTTATAGTAGTTTTGGATGATGATTCTGCACTTGTTCATTTTAAGAATGCTTTCACTTCAATTCTGACAAAATGCAAAGAAGTTACTAATGTGAAATTTCTATGGATAACTATAGCACTTGACCCAGGTGTGATGGACCAGGCCACGGCTGGACACCGCTGAGGGTGTCAGCTCAGGGCGAATTGCTCAAAAACAGGGCTACTTATAGCCCTTGACTGGAGACCTTTCCCAAATAGGCCACAAACCAGTCACACACAGCGCTTCAGTTGCCAGTCTGGCCAGCAGGAAGCCTCACAAGCAAAACCCTATAGACCCCTCCCCCAGCTTTCCCTATGCCACAATCAGCCCTGGACCTTACACACAGGTGATTGGTTATAAAACCTGATCTCACCAACTCCGAACAGATCCTCCTGGTCCCAAAGAACCAGCCACAGTCCCAGGCCAATTTACACTTTAGATCTTACCCACAAGAGCACGCTGGGCCAGTCCTTTAGAATCTAAAATCTAAAGGTTTATTAATAAAAGAAAGAAAAGGTTGAAAGTAAGATTGTTAAGGAGAATACATTACATACACCAATCATCAAGTTCTTGATGCAGGCTCTTAGCAGAGATGTTACAAACTGCTAGCTTACAAGTCCCTGGTCAGCAATCCTTCACGGCTCTCTGTCCCTAGCAAGGCTGCATCTGGAATCAGGAGCAAGATTGAAGACAAGATGGAGACGGCCTCATGGGATTTTTATATTCCTGGTGTCTCCCAAACTGGAGCTGGTCACATGATCAAGTGACCTATCTGTGTTTCACATGCAAGTAGCCATTATGCACTGGCTGGTCTGCAGGTTTCCAGACACATTCCTCAGGTGTGTATTGGCCACTCTGTGAGCCATTGTCCATGAAGCATTGCTAGTTAGCACAGCCATTCACTGAACAATCCTTCCTCACAGTAGGCAATCCAGGCCCATTGCTCCCTCTCAGACAGAACATTTACAGTACAAGAACTGGGCCCATATTCATAACTTCACATACAAAAATCACACAAGTACATGAGTGTCATACACAGAATCAGCATAGCATAAGCTTTCATTTGACACCTCATATGGCCCACATTGTACAGAATTTGGGGCAAACACCACCCGTGGGCAGGGCCGGCTCGAGCCATTCCTGCGCCCCGGGCAGTGGGCATGCGACGCATGTGTGGCTCCGCCCCCAGGTGCACGGCACATGAGCGGCCCCGCCCCCTGTCGCTCTGCGCACCTTACAGCTGTGATCGGGCGCGCGGCAGCTGATTGCAGCTCTAAAGGGTGCCATGTGGCCCCTGGCCCCAGGCACGTGGCGCCTGATGGCAGCTGTAAGGGGTACCGCGCAGCCCCTGGCCCCAGTCGGGCAGCGCCCCTTACAGCTGCCATCGGGCGCCTGATGGCAGCTCATAGGTTGGCACCCCGGGCAGCTGCCCGGCTAGCCCCCACCCCCTTAATCCGGCCCTGCCCATGGGTGCAACAGTGATCTGTCTGCTCACTTTAAAATCCAATATCGTGACACCAGGATTTAAGAATCTGAAGTAGGGCTGTTAAATATCAGTTAATTGCATAGTCAATTAACCTCATGAATTTTTATCGGTTAGTTGACTACTCTATAGTACCTGAGGGTGGGGCCAGCAGCCAGTGTGCTCTGGCCCCACGCCTGAGGAGCCCCCTGCCACTCCGTGCTGCTGCCACTGTATCAGAGGCAGCAGTGTGGGATTCCAAGCGGGAGCTGGTCTGCAAAGGGAGCCAGTTTATAAACCAGCTCCCCTTGCTGGCTGGCTGCCTGTCGCCCCATGCTGCTGCCTCTGATACAGAGGCAGCTGTGCAGGGTGGGGGGAGTCTGTGCTCCCGGACCTGGCACGAGCCAGAACTGAGTCAGGCTGCCTGCTAGGGATGTAATAGTGTGGTCGATTAACTGATTAACCGAGAAGCAAAAGCCTATAGATTAATGCTATAGACTATATGCATTTCCCCTTGCCCCCTCCCCCGCCAGTAAATTTTTTAGCAGACTGGCCAGCAGCCCAGCTCCGTCCCAGCTTGTGCCGGATCTGAGACCTACCCTGCTGTGGGTCTGCATTTAAAGTGTATTAGGAGGTAGGCAGGCAACCTGGTTCAGATCCCTCCTCCCCCCAGATTGGAGCTGCTGTCACCCCATGCTGCGGCCTTTGTATCAGAGGCACCAGCGCAGTGTGACAGGCAGCCAGTCCATGAGGGGAGCTGGTTTTTCAACTGGCTCCCCTTGCAGAATAGATCCCACCTGGCACCCCGTGCTGCTGCCTCTGATGGAGAGGAGCAGCGCGGGAAGGCAGGGGGCTCCCCAAGAGTGAGACTGGAGCGCACTGGCTGCCAGTCCCACTCCCAGGGACTATAGAATAGTTGACTAACTGATAAGAATTCATGAGGTTAATCAATCATTCAATTAACCAATATTTAACATCCCTATTGCCTGCCCGCCAGGCTCCTAATACACTTTAAATGCAGAGCTGCAGCAGGGTAGGTCCCAGACCCATCACAAGTCAGGACTGTGAGAAGTTGCTGGCCAGCCTGCTAAAAAAATTACTGTGGGGGAGTGGAAGGAAATGCGTGTAGCCAATAGCATTAACCTATAAGCTTTTTCTTACTGGTTAATTGGTTAATCGACTACACTATTACAGCCCTACTCTGAAGACTCTCCAAAATCCGAGAGGAATAAGGTGTGGAGCATGCTTTCAGTAGCCTTAAAACAGCAACACTCCAATGCAGAAGCTCCAGAACCTGAAATACCAAAAAAGAAAATTAGTCTTCTGCTGGCATCTGACTCAGATGATGAAAATGAACCTGCATTGGTTCACACTGATTTGAATTCTTGTTGAGCAGAACCTATCATCATGATGCATACATGTCCTTTGGAATGGAGGTTGAAACATGAAGGGATATAGGAATATTAGCACATTTGGCATGTAAATATCTTACCATGCCAGCTAAAACAGTGCCATGCAAATGCCTGTTTTCACCTTCAGGTGACATTGTGAACAAAGGGGGAAGGTTATCTTCCGAAAATATAAACAGACCTGTTTGAGTGATTGGTTGAACAAAAAATTGGACTGAGTGGATTTGTAGGTTCGAAAATTTGACATTGTTTTGTTTTCTAGTACAGCTATCTTTTGTACGTAATTCTATATTTGTAAGTTCAATTTTCATGAGTGATTGTAGTACAGTATTTGTATTAGGTGAATTGAAAAATTCTGTTTCTTTAGGGTTTTTTGGTTAATCACACTATTTACTAATAGAATACCATTTATTTAAATTTTTAAAAAAAATTTAAATTGTGCAATTGATTTTTTTCAGTTGCACAGTGGCCCTATTTGGGGCCCAAAGATTACAAAACTAAGTGCCAAGAGTTTCCAAATCCATATGTAAATAACTGAATTTGTGATTAAAACCAAAACACGCAGTAACTTTCAATGACTTCAGTTGCTGCTAGACTTCATTTTCAAAAGTGCTGAACTCCTAATTGTAGATACCTTGTAATGGGTCTAGGCCCTAAGGTCAGAGAAGGGCCATAGAGAAGTCCTCCAGGTGGCTAGAGTAGTGCAGAGGAAACAGCCAATCAGGAGCCAGGAGGGACTATATAAGAAGTTGCAGGATTAGTAGCAGCTCAGTTGGAGCCCAGAACTCAAAGGGAGAAGGTCAGGTCAGGTCAGGTCAGGTCAGGTGCAGCTGGCTGGCTGGCTGGCTGGCTGAACAAAGAAAATTCAGAGGGGGAAGCTGTTAGAACATTGTCTCTAGGAGGAGAAGCCCTAGAGGCATCACTCTCATACTGGGTGGGGAAACAGACTGAGAATAGGACTGGACACTTTACATAGGGCATTGGGATGGGCCTCTGTTACAGGTGTACCCTGGAAGGAGTTTGTGATTGCAGGGAGTGTGACTCAGCCAGAGTGCTGAGTAGCCACAGAGCTCTCTAAAACAGAGGTAGTGCTAGAACCTGCCCTTGGCCAAACAGGTTTGCTCTTGTGAGGTGAATGCTGACCCTATTACACGCTTATTTTTAAAAACATTGTTATAACAATGGCCATATTGAAAGGAGAAATGGAATATAAGTAGGGCTTTGAAGATGGAAGGGTGGCCTCCAGGCACAACAGGGATTAAAGGGAGTTTCATGTATGTTGGTCAACAGGTATGAAAGCATGAAGATGAGTGATTGAAAAAGATACAAAGGGAGCAGTGAGTTGGAATGTTTGAACTGAGTAAATGCAGTAAGAAGGCAAATAAGGAAGAAATGAGATTAGAGATGTAGGCCATGGTTAAATTGTACAGAATCTTGAAGTTAAGAAGGAAAAGCTTGAACTTTACTTCAGTGGCCAGAGAAAGCCATTGCAAGGATTCAGTGGCCCATCCAACTGGTCAGGAAGGTGGCTTTTTACCTCCCGTGTTCTGGATAGAATGGAGCTGAGTGAAGTGGAAATCAAGAAGGCTAGTAAGAAAGAGGATGCCACAGGAAAGCATAGTTTGTAAAAGGCCTTTGTTATTTTAAATGAGAGCATCAATATGGGGAATTATACTGATATAATTATTTCAGCATATTCTGTCAGAAAATTTCCCCTGTAGATAAGCCCAAAACCACCCAGACACTCTCTGTTTACACACACACATGCGTGTGCTCTCTCTCTCTCTCTCTCTCTCTCTCTCTCTCTTTCAAAAATGTGTGGGTGTGTGTATGTATATATAGTGTAGTAGCAATAATTGCAGAATATGCACTTTGTGGCAAAATTATGTACCCTTCGTTTTTAAAATAAATTGGCTAACCATCTATGGAAGAAAGAAGTTTTTTTTCTGTAGATATAGAGCTTTATAACTTACTAATTTCTGTGTGCACTTCCCTTTCTCAAAGGATGTATTAGCCTATAGTTCACAATAGCTGTTTCTTCCTCATACATATTGTGTTGTGCTTTATATGCATTAACTTTTTACAAACAGCAAAACATTTGTCTTATTTATTTATGTAATTTTAAGGTGGAAAGAGGCTCTCTGAAAGGAAATTCCCCATACGTGAAAATGTGTCCAGTGAGTAGATTTTTGTGGTATGGCAAAAAAGTTCTGGAGAGATACAGTGGCTCTCAGTTATGTGCTTTCGTTGTCATGGAAATGGAGATTTTCAAGTAGGTTTAACTGCTTTTCTTTTTATAGGTTTTCTCTCATCAGAAGTTTGTTTTGGACAGGCATCCTTGCACTTCAAGGAGAACAGCAGTCCTTCCTTTATCATCCCTTTTTCTGTGCCCATCAGGATTTCAGGATGTCTGTCTTAAAAACCTGGGGGAGGAGATAGATGTTAACGGATTTGAAGGCACCAAGAGTATACTTAGTCTGATAGCAGTGCTTGGCCTCAGGCTGCAGAAAAAGAGGGCATGATTTTAAGGAAGAATGAAAAGAAATAGAATCAAAATTTTTCCCAGGCAAGTGTTAATAATAATAATAATAATAAAAGAAAGATACCGCTGACTTCACTTTTCATATAGATGTAAACTGCACAGAATTAATTACTCATGAAGGATAGGAAATTGGTACAATTTTTGTGTGCTTACTGTAGATTGTTCATTAAAGAAAAGGCATTTACTTCTCTTGAGGATGGTTATGTAAAAACAAAATCTAATTTTCAAGTCCTCTTTAGTTTAGTAAACATGTTAAGTTAAGTTAAATTGCAGGCATAACATGGCTCTAGAAGATGTCTTGTAGTCAGGTGATGCATTTTCATAATATTAGCACATATTTAGAACTGGAATTAACTTTTGTTATATGGACAATATGACTTGGGTCCATGGCCGTAACTACATTTGTGAACTAGTTGCATAGTCGTACCAATGCAGTTGTACTACTCCAAGATGGTACATGTAGCTTCTCTGTGCTGATGGGGGAGAGCTTTCCAGATGATATAACAAAACCACCTAATTGAGTGGCGGTAGCTAGATTGGTGGAGGAAACTCTCCCATCAACATAGCAGTTTGCACACGAGTGCTTGTCCTGGCAAAACTATGTTGCTCTGAAGATGTGTTTTCAACCCCTTTCCCGCAGCAACATAAGCAATAGTGTAGATTCATAGAACATAGACCTGGAAGGAACCTCAAGAGATCAAGTTAAGGATGTTAAAGACTAGTCGACTATCTGATAAGCAAATGCTTATCAGATAGTCAGTCGACTAGTCGATTTCCCCCCGCCTTGCTTCCTCTATCAAAGGGCAGCGCGGCACAGCTGAGCTGGGATCAGCTGTGCTGCTCTGCCCCTTTGAAACACCAAGGCGGCGTTTCAAAGTGGCAGCACCGCCTGGAGCCTGGGGTCAGCTGATCCTGGGCTCCATGCGGCATTTCCGCGGACCCTAGGATAAGCTGGGGAGTCCCCATCTGACCCCGGATTCTGCTGTAATACCATATGGAGCCCGGGATCAGCTGGGGAGTCCCCAGCTGACCTGGGCTCTGTGTTGCATTGCAAATCGGCCGTGCAACATGGAGCCCAGGGTCAGCAGGGGACAACTTCATCCAGTTTATCACAGACCATTTCTCCAGTTTGTCCAGATCATTTTGAATTATGACCCTATCTTCCAAAGCAGTTGCAACCCCTCCCAACTTGGTATCATCTGCAAGCTTGATAAGTGTACTCTCTATGCCAATATGTAAATCGTTGATGACGATATTGGAAGGAACTGGTCCCAAACAGACCTCTGTGGAACCCCACTTACTATGCCCTTCCAGCATGACTGTGAACTGTTAATAACTACTCTCTGGCTATGTCTACACTGCAAGGTTTTTGTTCAAAAATTTGGCCACACCTCAAATGCACTTTTGTGCAAGTAAATCAGCAGAACAGAGGGCTTTTGCTGGTGTAGGTAAACCTCCTTCTATGAGGCATAACTCCCTTTTGCGCTACAGCTATTGCTCAAAAAAGGCAAGTGTGGACGCTCCAGAGAGGTTTCTTGTGCAAGAAACCCCTATGGGAAAAAGCACAGGTGCTCTGATGGCTATTCTACGAATGACCATCAGAGCTTTCTTGCGCTAGAGCATCCATGCAGTGTGGATGCTCTCTTGTGCAAAAGCACATCACTTTTGCATGCACTTTGAGGTGTGGATATGCTCTTGCTCAAGAAGTTTTTGCGCAAAAACTCTTGCACAAAAGGCTTCTTGCACAAGAAGCCTGCAGTGTAGACGTAGCCTCTGAGAATGGTTATCCAGCCAGTTACGCACCCACTTTATAGTAGCCCCATCTAAGTTGTATTTGCCTAGTTTATTGATAAGTAGGTCATGCGAGACCATATCAAATGCCTTACTGAAGTCTAGGTATACCACATCTACCACTTCTCCCTTATCCACAAGACTTATTATCCTATCAAAGAAAGCTATCAGATTGGTTTGACATGATTTGTTCTTTACAAATCCATGTTGGCTGTTACCTGTCACCTTATTTTGTTCCAGATGTTTGCAGATGAATTCTTTAATTACCTGCTCCATTATCTTCCCTGGCACAGAAGTTAAACTGACTGGTCTATAATTTCTGGGTTGTTCTTATTTCCCTTTTTCTAGATGGGCACTATATTTGCCCTTTTCCAGTCTTCTGGAATCTCTCCCGACTTCCATGATTTTTCAAAGATGATAGCTAAAAGCTCAGATACCTCCTCTATCAGCTCCTTGAATATTCTAGGATGTAATTCATCAGAACCTGGTGACTTGAAGACATCTCTAACTTTTCTAAGTAATTGTAAGTGTAGACCTGGTCTTTAACTCTACAAGGCCACAGAGGCAACAGAATTCATAGGAGCTAGTAGCTGCAGAGAAATAATAAGTATAGGGGTTCAAATCCTTTCCTGTTTCCATAGTCCTGATATAAAGGTAATCACTATAGGGAGGCATGAGATTTTAGCAAGGAGTTCTCTTTATTACACCTCATACTGCAACATGCTGCATGTGAGTTTACAACACAAATCATTAGGTAAACACATAAATCATCTGTATCTGAAACAAATTCATGTTTGAAGTTCTTTTAAATGCTGGCTGAAACTTTCTCCAGTCATACAAAGCTTAATGAGGAAAAGAAAGAGCACCTTTTGAGTATATACATTTGTACTGCAGAGAATCCAAGCTGCCAAAGCTAAGGAACTGTGGTGAGTTATAATGAAGATTATAGTGGGTGAATCATCCCTTTTTAAAATATCTCCTTTATGAAATAGAAGATGATGCTTTTTCAGTCAGATTGTGAACCTGTGAAGTTATTATGTGCATTGGACAGCCTCTCATTTTCTATTAGACTATTTTTATGTGAGCATTTGAATGGGCCAAGAGAACTATCAGGCAAAGGTACATCAATGCACCAATATACTAACAGGCAATCTGTTACTGGGCAGCATTGTCATAAAGTACACTGGAGTTTTTCACAAATCTTTAACATCTTTAAATAAAATGAAATGTGAATATTCCAAGGTGTTTTCACATCAGGTCTTCCCATCAGCTTCAGTGTTCCGGCCCAGGATAGAACCATTGCATGTATATGTATCTTTTTTTATTCTTCTGCTTAGTTAACTAAATATCTTTAAAGCATTTATTGTTTATATAGAGTCATCATTCAAAGCCCAATATTTAGTGACAACCTCAATGTTTGTGTTCTGAATTAGAACTAAATACATTTTTAAATAATAAAATCATCTGCAAAATGGAATTGCTTTTCTCCATACAGCTCTACTAAAGTTAGTGTCTCTCCAGTGCTGATGCGCTTCTCTGCTCCCTGATCAGCACTAACTTTGTGGCCCGCAAGCATTTTGCTGTGGGTCTTTACATTCCTTGTTTCCCCCATATTAGGAAAGAAGAATATGGGTTTACTTTTTTTAAAAATAAATTAAATGCTTCTATCTTTTTCCTTCTTAAAGTAGCCTGAGAAACGTAAGCTGATACAAAATGCTGTAAAGCTAAGCTGAGTTTTGCCCATGGAAGCTCATGATACTATATATATTTTTGTTAGTCTTTAAGGGCTACGTGTGAGAGCAAGAAGTTAACATTTGATGCAGTAGTGAAGGGAAGCCCCTGAATAAAGTCAACAGTAGGGACAATGCAGACAGAGGGAGCATGCATGGAATGGAAAAAAAAATATGGGAAAAAGCCTCATCCTTAAGTTACAAAGTTAACCCAACATTAACCCCGTAGAGTGGACAATACTAGCTCAATGGAATCTTCTGTTGGCCTATGTACTGCCTCTTGGGGAGGTGGAATAACTCAAGCAATGGGAGAACAGCTCCTTTTCTTGTAGGTAGTGTCTACACTGAAGCATTACAGTGGCACAGCTGCATAGTCACAGACAAATACACTATTTTGATTCCCTTCACAATGAAACCTGTCTTAAATGATCGCTAAAAACATCAGCAAAAAGCTGTTGCAAGTTGACAATTGATCTTTAAAGGTCTAAAAAACACATACCAGAAATCTATGATATATTTTAAACTTGTCCCTTAAGAAAAGGGGTTGTTTAGGGTTTCACTTGGAAGACCGAGACAGTGAATATGTCTTATTACTTACATTCTGTTAATTTCAGTTTGATAAATTCAGAAATAGAAAAGATTGAGAGAGGCTTTTTTTAAATGAACATAAAATATTATGTCCTACAGAGTCAGCTGATAACCACAGGAAGCAGGTATGATTTTTCTACTTTGCCTGCTAAATTGAACAATTTAGTGGGTGGCTATTTGGTGGAAAGAGGAAATTCATTTTACTTTCAACCATGTTTGTTCCCTTGCTAGATGAATGGGTTGATTTGGAATGGCAAATTTCATATTCCTGTGCCATTGAAACATGTGTCACTACCACAAATCCTTCCAAGGATCTCTGATTCTCTAGCCACCATTTTGTGGTGGTGGTAGTGGTGGTGTGGTTAGACTCAGGTACCTTAGGTTGTGAGACTGGCTAATAAAGCTTCCATATATCTGCTTAGTGTCACTTAAAATCCACATTAGAAATAATTCTGAATAAATGTAGGTTTTTAAAATTATTCATTTAGCCAAGGATTAGAGAGATGAATTTTTATGCAATGTTTGGCAGAAATTCTGTAGTATAGAGAGCAAAGTATATTGTCTCCAAACTTTGAATCTTCCTGACTGAAAAGGAGAAGATATGATACAGTCTAATATTAAAACACATTAATATTTAGCATGTAATCCATGGTAGGCTAAATTTGACTGTGTATACTTTGGCTTGCCTTGCAAGTGATATTTAACCAACTACTTTCTCTTTCTCTGTGGTATACTTTTTCACCATCTGAAAAGTGATCTAAAATCTGTTTGTGATTTAGTTTTCTGGATTAGGAGCATCCTTTAAACATGTTGTATTAAGGATTATAATTAGTTTGCAGAGGGAATTTAATTTGAACATCACAAACAACATGAGATATTGTTGTTATTGTGGTGTTTCTGGGCTTTCCCTCCAAGACCCCCACCCCAAAAGAAAATTAATGTTGTGAATAATATTGCTGGGTAACAAGGATATTCTACACCCAGTTGATTCTTTCAAAGACACTAAATAAATAATGAAGATTTTAAAAAGGTTTATAGGATTCAAAGGGTATGCTGAATCAACAGCATTAAATTAGTACTTGCGGAGGATGTATATAAACTGTTCTTTCATAATCTGTTGTGTAGTCAATTTACATTATTTTTTAAATTTTTCTCTGATCTTTTGGGAATGTGAAGAGGATGAAGGATAGTTGTATACTTCAGGATTGCATTTATTTTATGCTCTTCTGTGACATAAATTAAATAAAATTTAATTTGTTGTTGAGCATCTGTATTATATACATTCTCATTTGCTGAATTTTATTTTAATGAAAAATTCATTTCAAAGAGTTAAGTCCTTCACTAACCCAGTACTCTATACTTGAATAAAATGTGGATATATATTATAACTTAGAGAAGAGGAAATGAAAGACCATTGAATAATGTCCTTTCAGTAGAAATGTGAAACAGTAAGCAAGATTTTGCTAATTGCAGAATCCAGTATACAGTAAAACTCCAATTGTCCGCCATCCAGTGGTCCGGCACTCCTGATAGTCCGGCACCAACTGGAACCAGGAAGTGCTCTGGCCAGCCAGACAATTGGAGCTGCTGTGAGCCCCATGCGTGCTCGTGGCTGGGAAAGGGAAGTGGAGAAGAGGGGAAGGGGATTATACCCCTGTGACGGGTCTGCCGGGACCCGCACTGCGTCCGGGAGGTGGGCGGAGAACGGCCCGGCGAGGGGCAAACCTTCCGCCGTTTTGCAGGAAGGCGGGGGAAGCCCCGTGCAGCCGCCGGCGACAGGCCAGCTGGGAAAACCCAGCCGCCGGCCTGCAAGCGGCAGCGGAGGAGAGGGAGCGAGAGCTAAGTCCCCGAACTTGCCCCGTTCCGGCTGCGCTCAGCCCCGCGCCGCCGCTGAGAGTTTCCGGGAGGGGAGCGGGCTCCCCACCCGCCAGACTGCAGTAGTTATCGCCGAGCAGGGGGTGAGGGGCGGCGCTGCGGGACCAACTCGGCAGCACCCCAGCTGCTCTGCTCTGCTGCTTCCCCAAGTCCACTGCTGAAACTGACGAGCGGCGGACTTGGGGAAGCGGCGGAGTAGAGCAGCTGGGGTGCTGCCGGGTTGGTCCCGCAGCGCCGCCCCTCACCCCCTGCTCGGCGATAACTACTGCAGTCTGGGCGGTGGGGAGCCCGCTCCCCTCCCGGAAACTCTCAGCGGCGGCGCGGGGCTGAGCGCAGCCGGAACGGGGCAAGTTTGGGGACTTAGATCTCGCCTCTCTCGCTGCCGCTGCAGGCCGGGCGGCTGGGTTTCCCAGCTGGCCTGTCGCCGGCGGCTGCGCGGGGCTTCCCCCGCCTTCCTGCAAAACGGCGGAGGGTTTGCCCCTCGCCGCGCCATTCCCCGCCCACCTCCCGGATGCAGTGCGGGTCCTGGCAGACCCGTGACAGTCCCCCGCTGGAGTACCTCCCGATACTCTGGCATATCTGATAATCCGGCACCACCTAGGTCCCAAAGGTGCCGGATAATCGGAAGTCTATTGTATTGAACAGAGTTGAAGAAAATGATGCTGAATACTTTGAAGTGGCATAGGAGAACCTCATGGTAGCAAAATTTGTCATGTTGATTAGTTTTCAGTTGAGAGAATGAAACCAGTATACCACACATCTGTCATTTGCAGACCAATTCAGAGTCAGAGACAGACTGCTCTTTCAGGGATAAATAAGATGCAATATGTTGCTAGTAAAAAAAGCGGTGAGCACAGTTTAACTTTTACAAAATCACTACAAATTCAAGGTTTGTTATTTTGCCCAGTTTTATCACATATGTGCAGATGTAATGCTGACTTTAAACTGTTAAACATTTATGAGTGTGTTGGCTTCACAATTCATTTTAGTCACCCAACAAGCAGACTTTTGTCTAATTCTCTTTGTTGCGTTACTTTTTGACCCCTTCTTCAGTTCATTTTTTCTCCTAGTGGGACAATGGGATGGATGGCATATAGTATGATAGGCCAATGGAAGCTGGAATTTTCACAGAGAATCTACTGTAGATGCTTGCTTGCCCAAGCCTTAATGGGGTATCTGGACCTGTTTGGAGCTCAAAACTTCCAGGATATTTTTAGCTCCCCTATTCCCCATTTTAATTTTATTTGCCTAACTCATTAGCTCAAGTTATTACCTTCCTTAAAGCAGTTGTAGAGCTCTCATAATCATCCCATCTTGGCTGACATAGGCATTTTCCCAAACACCACTCATCTTCATGCTCTCCTTGTTTCCCATACACAGTACAGATTCATGGCAGTATATGATCCTGAGTCTGATTTGTGGACTTTATTAGTTGCATAATTTTCATTCGTGTTGCCACCCATTTAACTATAGATACTGTAATGCACTGCAAATTTACTCATAGGATCTTAAAATTGACAGAAGCCTAAATATAACTTAGTTAGAGGCTCAACGATAGATTTTATTATTGTCTTGCAATAATTATATTTAGATGTTTATTTAGCAATACTAAAAAGCAGCATTTAAAAAATGTCAGGAGAGATTTTCACGTTATCTAATTTCCCTCTTTCAGCATTCACTCTTTAGGACATTGAGTATCTATTAAAAGTAAATGTTAATTTTGACTCTCTTCAGATTGTTAGGGCTGCTTCCACTATTTTGACTTTTATACCTGGGATGTCATTGAATGAGCCACCCTTCTCTTTCACATGGTCTTCAGTCCTTTCGCATGTGTCTGAAGTTAAGCACTGGGTTGCTCTTATTGGTGATTTATTTTTATATGTGTTATATGTTAGTAGAACTTAAGTTAGCAGACCCTGGGTTTGTTAGGAGTATTAGGGAGCCAGGTGGGCAGGCAATCTGGCTCAGTTCTGGCTCAAGCTGGGTCCGGGAGCTCAGACCCTCCCAGGACAGGGGCTGCTGCCATACCGTGCTGCTGCCTCTGATACAGGCAGCCGGTCCGCAAGGGGAGCCGGTTTTTAAACTGGCTCCCCTCATGGACCAGCTCTTGCCTGGCACCCCGTGCTGCTGCCTCTGTTACAGAGGCAGCAGTGCAGAGTGGCAGGAGGCTCCTCGTGAGTGAGGCCGGAGTGCACTGGCTGCCAGCCCCACCCCTGGGGACTATAGACTAGTCGAGTAACTGATAAGAATTCATGAGGTTAATCGACTGTTCAATTAACCGATATTTAACATCCCTATCCTGGTTATGGGTGTTTGGCTCATTCAAACCCTGTTGTCACTGGGAATTGTGGAGGCACAGCATTGCAAAACTTCAGGCCAAGTTTTTTTTCCTGTTGTGTGAAGAATAATTATTTGCAGTAAAATGGATGCTGGAATACTATTAATTCAGATATGACTTACTATTGCTGAATATCTTTTGTCAGTGTTTTCCCACCAATATGCAGTCAGCTCTAGGACAGTGAAGAGCCCCCATTTACTGCGGAGTTTCTTCATAGTGCTGTAGCTACCATTTATCTACCAAATATTGAGGGTGAAATGTTGGCTATATTATACTCAGTAAGAGTTCTACCATTGTCTTCACCTTAAATCTTTTGTTTACTTTTGTTCAGTTGCCAAAATTACAAATATTGGAAAAGGTGTTCAGGGACCAAATATTAAATTGCCTTGTTCAATGACACTCTTGTTTCTTTAAGTAATTTCTGGGGGGGGGGGGGGGTTACAGTAATTAGTACATTATATACGCTGTTCCCTCTTTTTAGGTAATAGCATCATTTCTTTACCATATTAGACTGTCAATAGCATAATGTAAAGTTTTTATACAAAACTAAACTTGATGGGCTATATACTCACTCAGTTTGCATCAATCTGGTTACTCCATTGGCTTCAATAGACCTGCACCAATTTAAACCAGCTGAAGATCTGTTGCAATAAATTGTTAGAAACATTTCTGTGGTTGTTGACTATAGTGATATAGTCATAGAATGCAAATACTGTTTGGTCTTTACAGAAATCCTTTCATTTTAGTGTTGTGTTTCACTTTGTTTTTTTTGGAGAGCCCTGGCAAGCATCAGACAGTTTATCCTCTCACTTAAATAGAGTTAATTCTTGGTGCAGAGGTGCTTTCTGGGAGGCATTAGTATTCAGGCAGAAATCACTATTTGTGATCACCTCTGTCCAAGGACTGGTATATATTGTGTGAGCAAAGTGGTACTGAGAGTACCTAGACTAAGCTTGATTGAGTTCTCTGCCCACATTAAGCTGATTTGCAAGGCCTTGATAGATTATCTTTTTTTTGGCAACAGTGGGATGACAGTAACTACAGCATCATCACATATAGAAGAACAATTTCTTCAAGGAATCTGTCTCTCTCCTTGTGTTGCACTTAGAAGGGAACAGAAATGGGAGTGGCAATGAAAAAGTGCAGAGATAAGGGAATGTTTAAATGGTCAGGGGAAAAAAGAGATGTATAGTAATAAGTGGTGGGGAGGAAATGATTAATGTAAAATACAAGTTGTGGAAAAGAGAAGTAGAAAAGAAACTACAAACAAATTATATACAATCTTTCTCCTATAATTTAGTTTCTCCCCCTACAGTGTGGCTACGTCTACACTGGCATGTTCTCACGCAAAAACTCTTTTGCGGAAGAGTTCTTCTGCAAAATTTTTTCCAGAAGAGAGCATCTACACTGGCATGTGCTTTTGCGCAAGAGATGTGCTTTTGCGCAAGAGCATCCATGCCAGTGTAGACGCTCTCTTGTGCAAGAAAGTTCTGATGGCCATTTTAACCATAGGGCTTTCTTGCGCAATAAATTCATGTTGCCTGTCTACACTGGCCTCTTGCGCAAGAACAGTTGCGCAAAAGGACTTATTCCTGAGCGGGAGCGTCAGAGTTCTGGCGCAAGAAGCCCTGATTTCATACATTAGAATGTCAGTTTACTTGCGCAAGAACACGCGGCCAGTGTAGACAGGCAGCAAGTTTTTGCGCAAGAGCGGCTGCTTTTGCGCGAGATCGTGCCAGTGTAGACACAGCCTGTATGTACTTATGTCACTGTGGTTTCCTTGCTTTCAGTGTAGTGTACTTTTGCATTTCTAAGAGCTGTACCCATTGGCAGAAACAACAGACACCTTGTTCTCAAAGAAGAAACACACTTCTGTCTTTCTCTTTTGTTCCTTCTTTGTGTTGTTTTTATTAATTTGAATTGAGTCATTCCTAATTAAAATACACAATTTCTTGCAGGGTATGTATAACCCATTGGTCGTTGTATGTTACCTGCTCCCCTTAGGGCCAATCCACAAACCCATTAACTGCCTCCACTTGTATCATGACTGCCATGTTGGCCAACCCTGTGGATTGAGCAAAGGACCTCCAAAGCTAAAAGCATCAGGCTCTAAAGCATTGGACACAAGAAGCTAAAGAACAAGCTGAAGGCTTCAACAGACACATCCTTTGTGGAACAGCCATGCAGAGGGCTACATAATACAAACTGACCAGAATGGTACCAGTGGGATAATATTACATCCCTCTCATCACTGTGTCACCAAGAGGTCTCCAAAGAGAAGGGAAAAAATGAAAACTCCTGAATGCAAGAGAACTCTCCATTATGAAACCCTGTGAACATGCACTTTGGTGAAAATTGACCACAGGGGAAATCAAAGGAATGTCAAGGCTCTTTCACTGTTTGAAAGCTCTCAGGAAACAGAAATACAATTTATAATTATGATAAGTTCATAAATTAAAAAGCCAGAAGGGAGCATTGTGATAATCTAATCTGACCCCATGCATAAAACAGGGCCAAGGGCTTCATTACATTTGTCCCTATTTGAACTAGAACACCTTTTTTAGAAAAAAAATCCATTCTTAATTTAAAAAAAATATTGATAGTGAGTCCTCCACAGTCCTTGGTAAATCATTTCAATGGATAACCCCCTCATTGTTAACATTTCTAGAGCACATTTGTCTAGTTTCAACTTCCAGCTATTGGATCTTGTTATACCTGTGTCTGCTAGACTGAAGAGAACCCTCTATCATCATATTTCTGTTTGCTATGTAGGTACTTATAAACTGATCAAGAAATCCCATAACCTTATATTTGTTAAATGGATTGAGCTCCTTATCTTTCATTGTAAGGGATGTTTTATTTCTCCTGGTTTTTCTCTGAACCCTCTCTAGGGTTGCCAAATGGTTTCAACAAAAATACCGGACACACTTGACATTACATCACAATCTACATTATCTTATTTAGAAAATACTGGACATTTATATTTTCTCATTTATATTTTCTCAATTTGTTTCCTGAACAGAAAGCTCAAATACTGGACTGTCTGGTTCAAAACCGGACACCTGGCAACCCTACACATAATTTATCAACATTTTCTTGAATTATGGATTGCGGAACTAGAAACATCATTCCAGCAATGGTTGCACCAGTGTGAACCATAGAAGTAATGTGACTTCTCTATTCCTACTTGTTGGGAGATGCAAGGATCACGTAAGCCCTTTTGGCCAGTGTTGCATTAGGAGCTTGTGTTCAGCAGTTTATCCACCATAACCCAAGGTCCTTTTTAAAGTTACTGTTTCTCAGGATAGAGTCCCCTATCCTGTAAGTATGGCTTAGATTCTTTGTTCCTAGCTGTATGACTTACACTTGGCTGTATTAAAAAAGATGTTTGCTTTCACTCAGCCTACAATATTAGTGAAGCACTTAACATTTTTTGGTAGAGACCGCATTAACTTCAGCATTACTAACTGTATGAACTTTTAAAGCTTACAGCAATGTGCTTAAATTCAACATTAAAGTTTTCAACAAAATGAACTGGGGGGGAGGAAACCCCAGAGAATCAGATCTCCATATGATAGCTCTATTGAATTCATGTGGACCTTTGCCAATTTATACCACCTGAGGATCTGGTTCAGTAAAAATAAAACTTTTGAAAAGGTCTTTTGCTTTGGAAAACTTATGAGGTATATAACATGGTACCAATTTGGATGTGCACTCTGGAGTGTAAAGGTTTAGGTTTTGACACATATGGCCTTAATTTAATTTGTCAACTGAAGTGGCTATACTTTTTATGATCCAGTTGTAAACATGCCAGCATTTAATTGGTGGTAATCTGGAAACACATCTGGTCAAAATTCAAGATTTTAAGTTGTGGTAATAGTCTGGAAATACATTAATGCTGGTATTTTATATCAAAGGAGCCATATAAATCTAAGGTATTACTAAAATAATTATTATAATATAATTATAATTATTTTAGTGAGCATATTCCCCAGTAGTGTTATATTTATTCCTGAAAGGAGAAGGTTTTTAAAAATATCAATTTTTAAGATTATACTAGTGGGCTGTGCCCTGTGCTTGCTATACTCACCAAACCCTCTCCCCTGTCTGCTTTTGCTTTCACAGCCAGAGAGTGTGAGCATGATGACATCATACTGTTGCCCAGCAGGAAAAACTTTTTTATATCTAGAGAGAGATATTAAAGTGCCCAGTGCCATGAGTAGCAGAAGGAATCTGCAACAAAGTGAAAATTCCTAAATGGGATAGTTATTCAGAGCAAGGCTGTCCTTGATTCCTTTTATATATAGTAATATAAATATATGTTGGTAATACATTGTGACATGTAAATTAGACTGTTTTCTTTACTGCATATAATCCCTTCTTGCTGAAAGTAACAGGTGAACAGGATAAGGAGAAACAAATGATTAATATTTTCAAGTTCAGGAAGAGAATTGTAAGAGACAAAAATAGAAGGAAAGGTAGCAAAGCAATAAGGGGATAAGGAAGAACATATCCATGTGCATAAAGTAAAATGCAAACCTTAACATTACTGAAAACAATAAGAAAAGCCCTCCCCCCCCTTATTCATTCTTATGCCAATTATGTGCCATACTTCTTCCCTTTATCCACACTTTCACAATATTATGTGCTAGATTCTCAGCTTTTGTAAATTGGTGTAGTTCATTGATTTCAGTGGCATTATGTTGATTTACATCAGGCAAAGATTTGGTCTACAATGTCTCTACAATTAATATGGACATTTTAGCATTTTCTCTGGCATGATGTTTATGACTGGTTTTGCATCTGGGGATATTTCTCTTGTTTGAGTCCTCTCTAGCAGTAGTTCTTGAAAAGTGGCACATGTACCCCTGGGGATACGAGAGGTCGCTTGAGGTCACATCAATGCCCAGAAACTGACTTCTAATTTTTTTTGGTGGATGTTGTACTCCTGCTCTGCCCTTGCTCTACCTCTTCCCACCCCTATATTGCCCTTTCCCCCAAATGCCTGCCACCAGCTGTCAAACCCCACTGAACCAGCTGTAGCTTGTGGGTGCAGAGCACCCAGGAGAGTTGGTGCCTATGCATAAACATATTTAGATATTTGCCTAGTTTTACAATGGGCTATATAAAAACACTAGCAAAGTCTGTACTAACTGAAATTTCATACAGACTAAATTAGAAATTCGGCCATTTTTCAGTAATAGTGTGTTGTAACACTTTGTATTTGTCTGATTTTTGTAAGCAAGAACTTTGTGAGCTGAAACTTGTGGTGTATGCAAGACAAATCCGACTCCTGAAAGAGATATAGTAGTCTGGAAAGGTTGACATCCACTTCCCTATAGTGTCATTACTCCTACTACTTTACCTCTTTCCAAGATGCTGCTTTAGAAATCCAGGACTGAAGTCCTTGATCCCATCATAGCTTGTTTCTTGAGGTACAGATAACAAATAGTTACCCAATTAGATCTTCTCCTTAGTTTCTTTCCTCACCAGTGTCCCCACCCCACCATCTAACTTTTATTAATTACCTTTTCATGAGACAAAACATCTCTTCTCAGGCTTTTGCTTGAGTGTGTAACATGAGGGAGATTGCTAGGTTCGGTGGGATTTACTTGTTTATTTAGAGTCATGTTTCCTTTTCCCTTGTTGTATTAACTAATGTGCATATGCCCTGGAGTGTGTATTTAGGCATATTTTAGAAATTTTAAATAAACAGCACTGAAAGTTGCTGCCTACAGCATTGTCCCACAGGGATGAAATTTTCTTCATTCCGTCACTAAATGGCAGTATTTCTGGTGTTACTGTGCCAAAAATGTTTAAATACATGAAATGTTGATATAAGATCTTCATGAAAACATGTTTATCATCTAGACATTATTATATAAAATTTTACTTACATTTCATTAACTCCTGTTTTTACCATTTTAGTTTGTATAGTATTTTGCAATCTTCTTGAACCCGAATGACCTTTTTCATAACTTTTCCAAGATGCAAGCTGAACCTCTCTGGTCTAGCACCCTTGGGACCTGACCAGTGCCGAACCAGAGAATTTGCCAAACCATGGAAGGTCAATATTGTGTAGCAGCATTACCAACACTTGAAGAGCTTTACTGAGCTCTTACAATGCATTTAGGGATAAATTAGAGCTAAATAACAGCACAGAACACTGAGATCCAATACTGGTAATCAGACTTTATGGCACCACAGGAAACTAGGCCACACCCATTCTAAGTGGACATCTAACTATCTAAAATCATGCAAGAGCACAGATGTTGTTGGACCAGAGAGTAACAGTCTAGAAAGGTTCAACCTGAACTTGCTACATGGTATAATGTACCGAGCAACTCTGTAATAGGCTTCTGGGTTCCCTTCTCAGTTATTTTAGTAGAATTAAAAAAAAAAACCCTTTGCTTTCTGTGGTTCTCTATATGGGGATATTTACCACGGTGATATGATTGAAGTGTTTTTGTACAAAGTATGCCTTGTGAAGTAATCCTCTTGAACTCTTGAATTTTAATATTCTCTTGGATTGTATGTGCTATCATTGTATGTGAAGTTATGAAGCATTATTATGTGCATCACTGAATTATGTTGTGAGGTTGGGAAACACAGCCGGCCTTTCATTGACAACAAAAGACCTAGTAAGACAGATTTCCATCAGAACCAATCAGATGTGACAGGTACAAACAAATCACACATAAGAACGGCCATAATGGGTCAGACCAAAGGTCCGTCTAGCCCAGTATCCTCCATGGTGGCCAATACCAAATGCCCCAGAGGGAAGAAACACAACAGGTAATCCTCATGTGATCCCTCTCTTGTCATCCATTTCCAGACAAACAGAGACGAGGGACACCATTCCTACCCATCCTAGCTAATAGCCATTGATGGACCTAATCTCCATGACTCTAGCTAGCTCTTTTTTGAACCCTGTTAAAATCCTGGTCTTCACCACATCCTCAGGCAAGGAGTTCCACAGGTTGACTGTGCGCGGAGTGAAGAAAAACTTCCTTTTGTTTGTTTTAAACCTGCTGCCTATTAATTTCATTTGGTGGGAATAAGTAAATAACTTTTCCTTATTCAGTTTTTCCACACCACTCATGATTTTAGAGATCTCTATCATATCCCCCTTAGTCTCCTCTTTTCTAAACTGACAAGTCCAAGTCTTTTTAATCTCTTTTCATATGGGACCCGTTCCAAACCCCTAATCTTTTTTGTTGCCCTTTCCTGAACCTTTTCCAATGCCAATATATCTTTTTGAGATGAGGCAACCACATCTGTACGTAGTATTCAAGATGTGGCAGTACCATGGTTTTATATAGAGGCAATAAGATATTCTCTGTCTTATTCTCTATGCCTTTTTTAATGGTTCCTAACATTCTATTTGCTTTTTTGACTGCCGCTGCACACTAAGTGGATGTTTTCAGAGAACTATCCACAATGACTCCAAGAGCTCTCTCTTGAGTAGTTCTAGCTAAATTAGTCTCCATCATACTGTATGTATAGTTGGGATAATTTTTTTTCCAATGTGCATTACTTTACATTTATCAACATTAGATTTCATTTGCCATTTTGTTGCCCAATCACTTAGTTTGGTGAGATCTTTTTCAAGCTCTTCACAGTCTGCTTTGGTCTTAACTATCTTGAGCAGTTTGGTATCATCGGCAAATTTTGCCACCTCACTGTTTACCCCCTTTCTCTAGATCTTTTATAAATAAGTTGAATAGGATGGGTCCCTGGACAGACCCTTGGGGGACCCACTAGTTACCTCTCTCCACTCTGAAAACTTACCATTTATCTCTACCCTTTGTTTCCTGTCTTTAACCAGTTATCAATCCATGAGAGAATCTTCCCTCTTATCCTATGACAACTTACTTTACTTAAGAGCCTTTGGTGAGGGACCTTGTAAAAGGCTTTTTGGAAATCTAAGTACACTATATCCACTGGATCTCCCTTGTCCACATGTTTATTGACCCCCTCAAAGAACTCTAGTAGATTAGTAAGGCATGATTTCCCTTTACAGAAACCATGTTGACTTTCCCCCAACAAATTATGTTTATCTATGTGTCTGACAATTTTATTCCTTTATATAGTGTCAGCTAATTTGCCCGATACTGACATTAGACTTACCAGTCTGTAATGGCCAGGATCACCTCTAGAGCCTTTTTAAAATATTGGCATCACGTTAACTATTTTCCAATCATTAGGAACGGAAGCAAATTTAAAGGACAGGTTACACACCACAGTTAATAGTTCCGCAATTTCACATTTGGGTTTTCAGAACTCTTGGGTGAATGCCAAGTAATGGGGCGATGGCCCCAAGCCCACAATATTCTGGCACCCCTGCCTACATGCTATCACTATACAAATAATATTAATTGTCACTGAAAACAAAGTTCCAGGTGAAATTGGTAAAACTTCCATTGGCTTCAGTGTGGCCTAGATTTTATCCAAAGGCTTTGAAATCCTTTGTAGGGAATGTGCCATAGAAATAAATGCTGCCGTTAGCAGAGACGTATCAGGATGCCACCCTCTGACACTACTTAGATACCACCCATCACCCTGTACCTCGTGGTTTGATTAGATCATCTCTATCCATCAGGTTGTCATTTTAGACCCGTTCCTGAACCTGGGTTGTTATCTGTGAGGAGCGGGATCAAGGTCTTTTTTAATGAGCTGATGGTACCATGTGATTTCAACCTAGGCCCAGTGCCAATTAGTGTCTTGCACACTCAGCCCTGTTTGTGCCAAGTTCTGTGAGCTCTTGCTCACAGCTTAGCGTTGCTTTATGTTAGCCATGTTTTGTTAATTGTTAGCTAGGCCTCAGACTAGGCCTGTGCTGCATGGACTTATGTTTTAGGCCTTCCTCTTACTACATGAGACACTGCTTGATTCAAATATAGCTTGCTTTGTAGAATTAGGGCTGCAAATGTATTTTCGTTTCTTATGTAATCAACTTTGATCTCTGTGCCTGCTACTTATAATGACATAAAAGCTGTCTTTCTGTAGTTAATAAGTTTGTTTTATATTTTACATAAAATACTGGGATTATGGTTGAAGTGCTTGAGGAATCTCAGCTCAGATTACAAAGGCTGGTGCATATGTAACACCGACAGGTGGAACCAAACCTGGGACCTCAGGAGCTTAGTGCATGGGCCTTTATAGCTTGAGCTAAAAGCTCACTGACTGTCATCCAAGGGTGTAGTGCAAACTCATTGTCTAAGTGCCACTACAGGTGATTGGCTGTCTGCTGCCCTGCTCTATATGATTCATGAGTGGCTTAGTGAGCCTTAATGCAATTTAGCTGTCTGTGGGGCTCCACATACTGGTGGCTAAGCAAGGAGAGGAGTGTTTGTCACTGCCATAGCACTGTGAGAGACAGCCCAGGTAGGCGTGTTAAGGTGGCCCATTAGTACCACAGTCCAGATTGTGCCCTGAGGATCCTTTCACAATCTCTCATAATACTTTTTGTGTGTAGATCAACATGGTACTTTCCAAATAAAGACGAGTATAATAATCCCCGTTGCGGTGTTGGGGAGAGTGAGGCACACTGTTGAAGTGATTTGTCCAAGGCCAGTAGTAGAACTGGGGATGGAACTGGATGTCTTGTCATCTGCCTCGGGCTACCTGCTTCACCACCCTTTCTACCTGTGGTGCACATGCTTGCCAGTCACTGCTCCTTTACGGAATTGGTTGTGCCCTCACTTGAGTCATGGCCCATTACCCCTTACTTCTGCATGACTGCTGGGGAAAGCACTGCCAGGCAGCCAGAGAGCACAGCTGCTGGCCAGGGTGTTCATATTGTACATGGTACAGAAGGACTGTTATTTTTAACATGATCCCATCCTGTCCTACAGTACTCATTTCCACTGCCATCCCCACCTATTTTTGGTTGAATTTGTATCCCATTTCTGCTAGTATGACCATGCCCTGCAGCACCTGTGGGATCCCAGTCCTGCTGATTGCTTCTACCTCTGTGAGAAGTGGTATTTGCATGCTTTTTTTTTAAAAAAGGATAAAAGGACAAAGTTTCTTCATGCTACCCCTCCCCAGATAAACACTTGTGCCCACCCTCCCAGCTTGCATAGTACTGTTTTATAATATCCTAATTGCTAGCACAGGGGTGGGCAATTCCCAGCCTGTGGCCTGGATCCGGTCCACCAAGGATATCTTCTGGCAGGCCCCACTGCTATATTTACCTACACGACCACAGGTATCAGTGATCGCAGATCCCGTTGGCTGTGGATTGCCATTACCAGCCAATGGGAGTGGTGGGAAGTGGTATCCCGGTTTGCGCTGCTTTCACCCCCCCACTTCCATTGACTGGGAACAGTGATCCTCAGCTAAAGGGAACTACAAACCCCAGTACCTGTGGCCATGCAGGTTAATATAGTGGCAGCAGCTTGCCGAGGCTAATCCCAGCAAACTGCCGCCATGTCATTGCCCACCCTTGTGCTAGCATATGGTCTATTTATTTCATCATAATCATCATCATCCAGTTCATTTGTTACTGAAGTCTTTACTGGGTCCTGATACCAGAGTTGGATGTTTTTGTCTTGCTTCATTCTCTACAGCAGTGTTTCCCAAATGGTATTCCGTGGAACCCCAGGGTTCCGCGAAGTGAAAATAAGGGTCCTGAGAGAAAATTCCATTACAACCTGAATTATTGTAATGGAATGGAATTTTCATTCATTTATGAATTTTATTGAAAACAATTTTCATTTGTGTTTGCCACAATGTGTCCCTGTGTAATGCCAGCTCAGCCAGAGAGTGGGGACGATGATGTCACTACTCAGCGCTGTGCACGCAGTCAGTCAGGGGTTCCTTGCGGTCAGTCAGGGGTTCTGCAAAATTCTTTCAAGTTCTAAAGAGTTCCGTGGGAAACACTGCTCTACAGGTAACATCATTGTCTTATGTTCACTTGTATTTATAGGCCATCTGATTTTATCTTTTTCTCTTATCCAGACTTCTTAAAATCAAAGCTTCTTCTCTTCACTTATATTTTGTTGTGACTTCTTGTTATTCCCAGTTCCTATTGTGATATCGTACAGGCTTTGGCACACTGGAGGAACAGTCCTTAAAGGGACTTCAGAGAAAGCAGATTTCTCCTACATCATTTCAGTAGCAGAAAAGATCACTCATACTCACTTACACATTCTCTTACTTTTCATTGTATGGAGAAGATGAATTAGATGAAAAGCTAACCTGATTTCCTTCCTTGAGAGAACAATTTTTTTTGATAGGGGAAAGGCAGTGGATCTAATATATTTGGACATCAGTAGAGCATTTGACACAGTACTGCATGACAAATTATTAGTTTCATTAGAGAAGTTGAGGAACAATATAACCATTATAAGATGGATGAAGAACTAACTGAAAGGAAGAAAAAGTGGGTTGTGCTGAAAGGTGAATTATCGGAATGGAAAGAGGTTACTAGCGGAGTTCCTCTAAGACTGGTCTTTGGATCAATCTTATTCAACTAATGATCTTGGCATAAAAAAATAGGAGAATGCTAATGAAATTTACTGATGATAGAAAGTTGGGAGACATTGCCAATACAGAGGAGGATCAAAATATTATACAGGAAGATCTGAATGATACTGAAGTGACAGAAATGGGATGCAGTTCAGTAGTACACAATGCAAGGTGCTGTACTTCGGGTCTAAGAGTTATAATGTCTGCTACAAGCAGGAATATACAGAGGAGGAGAGAGATATGGGTGTGTGGATAAATCACAGAATAATTGAGACACCAATGTGATGTGACTGAACAAGGCAAATGTGATGCTAGGATGTATTAGAAGAGGCATTTCCAGTAGATACAGAGAAGTATTAAAGCCATTGTACATGGGATTGGTAAAATCTCACTTGCAATATTGTGTATAATTCCGGATACCCATCTTCAAGAGAGATGAACTCAAACTGTAACAGGTACAGAGAAAAGCTAATACAGGTTGGATCTCCCTGGTCCAGCACTCTTGGGACCTGAGTGGTCCCAGATGAGGAAAACTGCTCGACCATGGAAGGTCCCCAGACACCAGTCCACTCAGTCTGACGCGTCTCCCTGCCACCAGCTCCTTCGGCCCCGTTCCCAGCTGGGTGACATGGCTGCCCTGGCCTGCTGCCAGAATGGCAGCACACAGCCCTGGTCCTGCTGCTGTGGCACCAGCCCCACTGCTGGGTGGCACGTGGCTCTGGCCGAGCTGCCCTTCTTCCAGCTGGGATTGCCGTGGTAGTGGCAGCACCAGCCCTGCTGCCACTGGCACGCAGCTGGGTTACTGTGGCCCAGCCTTACTGTATCTCATTGCAACAGTCCCTGGTTTGCGTCTTACTCTGATTTCCATGTCAAGGCAATCTCCTGGCCTCAGCTGTCTCGTCTTCATCTGGGTCAGCAGTCAGGTGTATGTCCACTGAGGTCTCAGGATGGCTAGCCTCTGTGACCTGGGGCTCTGGCACTTTCCTGTTTGGAACCTGCCACACATGTCTAGTCTGTTCCGTGATCAGCCGAGATTGAGTTAAACTGCTTCCTTTTATACTCTGCTTCCATTGTGAGCATACCTAGCATGAGTGAAGAAGCATGGCCTCTTAAGCTCAAAATTGTGTTTAATCCCTGCAGAATGTAAAACTAGTGCAGGATAGGTACATGCTAATACCAGGAAGACTGAAGAGCTACTTAAGCTAAAGGGTAATGTTGGCACAAGAACAATTGGATATAAATGAACTGAGAACAAATTCAGGCTGGAAATTAAAAGAGTTTCTAATCATCAGTGAGGTGAGGTTCAGGAACAGCCTCCCAATAGGAGTTGTGGGGAAAAGCAATTTAATTCATTTTAAAGAGATAGCTGTACAAATTTATGAGTGCTGATTTATGCCTGGACTGCTTTTGAGGGTGATGGGTAGGACACAGCAGCCCTGAGGTTTGCCATGCCAACTGCAGAGGTCAGGAAGGGATTTTAAATTCTCAGTGTATTCTGGGAAGTGTTTTTTTTATCTCCTTCCTCTAAAGCATCAATATTGGCCACAACTTAAAATAGAACAGTGGGAAAGGTGGACACCAGCCTCTGAGATGGCACCAAGCATTTTTTCTATCAGGTGTTTGGCTGGCTTGTTCCTGTTCACATGCTCATGGTCTAACTGATCCAATATGTGGGACTGGAAAGGAATACTCCTGCACTTCAGATTGACAGTGACCTATTTTTTGTTTGCCTTCATCTGCAGTGTATAGTTAGAAGTCACTTTTAAGAATTATCTGAGAATTTAACCATTTCCCTGTCACTGCTGTGTTGGAAAAGGTCTTGTCAGGAATCTCACTTGTGTTCTAGATAAGCCCTTGTTCAGTTCCAGGAGAATACTTCATTGAGTTCTTTAGGGACCAAAAAACTCACTTTAACTCCTGATTTCATCACACAGGTTATTTTATTTGGCATCTAGCAATGCTTTGCTGAGTTGATCAGAATCAAGCATAGGGAATGGGTATAAGGTGCACCACCCATCTAAAGTTGCACAGAATACCTTTTCCTTTATATACAATGAATGGGTACATGTATTTCTACATGTTGCATCATACATTTGAGGTTTGGCTTGGTTTCTTTGTAAGAGCCAATCCCTATGCAGCATGTCTCTTCATGCACTATCCGTGCTCAATGTGGTCTGTACCTCATCTCTACATTCTGCACTTATCTTATCCATTGTTACTAGATGGTTCTCTTGGTGTTCTTCCTTTTAGCTGGCTCAGACATTCTGGGTATGTCTAGCCTACATGGCTCCGTCGATGGAGCCATGTAGATGAGTTTACTAGACATAGGAAAATGAAGCGGGCGATTTAAATAATTGCCGCTCATTTACATCAAAATGGCCACCGCGCTGTGCCAGCCAGCTGTTTGGCAGTACAGTGGGGCAGTCGGGATGCGCCGCGGTCGACAAGGGAAGCCTTTGTCGACTGCTCCGGTATGCCTCGTGAAATGAGGTCTAGACATACCCTCTGTCTGTCTTTTTAGCCTACTAATCTATTTACTTATTTAGCATAAATGTTCTGTATTCAGGCTAGTGATAAGTTTACCTCTAATTCTGTTTTCCAAAAAAATGAAGCCTCCTTCCATGTATTAATTAGTCAGGCCAGGTTAGGTCTCTGCCATATACAGGAACTTTGAGGATTGGTGTATCTTGGTCTCACCTAGTCTTTACCTACGTCACATAAAAATCTAGCCTCCCGTGGTCTCATTTACTTTGGTCTCATTTCCATTGCTGGGCTTAGTGTGTGATTTCTTGATGGTATGAGGGGCTTGTTAGTGGCTTGTAATATATAGATCAGACTAGATGATCTAATGACTCCTCCTGGCCTTAAATTCTATGAGCTGAGGCAGAGGGAGGCCTTTCCAACTTTAGGATGAATCATGAAAAAGACACTCAAGGGTTGGAAGGTGACAGAAGATTCAGCAGAGTGAAATTTGCTAGAGTGCAGGACCAGGAAGTGAACGTAGTTGACATGTAGATAGGAGTAGACCTGTTTAGTACTTTTTACAGGCATGGATGATGAGCTAGAACGTGATGTGCATAAGGGGGATTAAGTCAGTGAGGTGATGTGACAGAACAAAAAAGTTAAAGAAAATGCCCCCATTGACAGTGAAATAGTTCAGTACAGCATATGTTTTAAGACAATCTTGGTGTCTTTGAGAAATGCCTCCCCTCTGTTGAGGAACAATAGAATGCATCAGAAAATGTCTTACTGAGGTCCACCTCACAGAAATTGTTGAATGTTAGGTGTAATTACAGGAGAGTACAGGGAAGAGTTGGTCTGTTAGTGGGGGGCTCAGATCAGGCTTTTGTTTGATAGCTGACAGTTGGGAAGGGGTTAATGGAAGTGCTTCACTGCTGGCAGGGGAGTGGTGATACATGTTAGGTTTTGGTGGATATGTTCATTTTAATGAGTTATCATTAGACTGAAAATATATGCCCCAGACTGCAGTGTGATCTTTTAAAAAATATTATACATTCTATAAACAGCTGACATCCAGGGAGAGAGGCTGCCAAACTTGCTGGTCTATTTTCAGTGCTGTCTGAAGGATATGTGGAGATGAAACACTAAGGGTAGCTTCATGTGATAATATGGGGAACTGGCAACATTTTTCAGACTGCTAGCTATAACTAAGCTACCGTTTATTATTATCAGTAGAAAGGGAGTGTAGAGAGAAACACTATAGGGAGATGTGGAAATTAATTGGGTCAAAAAGTGAGAATATTGTGTGTAAAGTGGCTTCATTATAATGTTGCATTTATTATATATGCTCCAACACAGGCTGCAAACCACATAGACACTTTGAGAGAGCCTGAAATGGAGCTTGAATTGTCCTTTGCTCCCTCACTTATCATTGCTGTAGTGTTCACAGATTCCAGCGGGAGCCATGTCCAGCTCTTCTAAAGAAAATGGATTATTCTGTGAAGTAAATCCCTTGGAGGTGGTGATGAACAGAAGGATCATAGTCCCTCTTATGTGCCTCCATTCTCACAAACAAAACTTAATTTTTTAAAAATTAAAGCTGTGTGATTTTGCTCTGCTATTGCCCAGAAATTGAATGTGTGTGTGTAAGCATGATTTGTGTGCTGTAGATGACTCTCAACTGTATGTCACTCTTTCATTTAAGTAGTAGAGTTATTAGAAGAGTTATTTGGCTACAATCTGGGTTTGAATGAGAGTGAACTGGCTTTATATCAATTCAGAGAGAGACTAAGATTATGCTGGAAAGTTCTAATCAGTTAGGGTGTGTCTACACAATATCGTTATTTCTGAATAAAGGTCATTATTCTCAAATAACAATGCGAGTGTCTACACAGCAATAAATTCAAAATAACAGACGGTCTATTCCGACTTCTGTAAACATCATTCCATGAAGAATAATGCCTATTCCGAAATAGCTATTCCCGAATAGCAGTAGTGTGGACTACCGGTACTGTGGATTTTGAATCCCCCAGGCCATTCAAAATAATTACTCCCCATGCCTACTGGGGGTGTAAATCGAGGTAGCATGTCCACTTTAGGGAAGTCTGCCTTGGACTAATTTTGAGGCTTCTCTGTAGTGTAGACATGCTATTTCAAAATAAGCTATTTTGGAGTATTTCTTCTGGAATAGCTTATTTCAAAATAAGTGTGCAGTGTAGACATACCCTTAGAGAAAATGTCTGAATTTATATCCGCTCTCACTGAGCTGGGCATTTGTCTACATTCTTAATTACTTTGATTTATAAACTAGGTATCCTTTGGGATTGCATCTTTTCAGATACCAGCATAGCATTCTGTCATTTACTCTTGATCAGAAAGTTAGTCTTCTCTCTCTAACGAAGGCCATTCCTTAGAGGTCCATTGTGAATATCCCAGGTCTTGAACTCAGGTCTGGGAGCTCCCAGACCAGTTGCCGCATCTTGGCCTTGATCCAATGTTTGCTAAAACGTGGCAGGCTCTAACTAGTAGGACTACAATCGCATCCAAGATATCACCTTTGGGATCCTTGAGTGGAAGATTGTCCAGGCTCTACCACATTAAGTCAGCAGGAGGCGCAGAAAGTTGTCTGGGAAACAGGGTGATATCCATAAAAGGAAAGCATTGTGCCTGCTTTTTGAACCAATCCTCTCATGACCACGGGATGCTATTCCAATAAGGACTGCTAAGCAGGGATGAGTTTCACCTTTCAAGGAAGGGTAAGACCGTATTAGGATGCAGACTGGGTAACTTAGTGAGGAGGGCTTTAAACTAGGTTCGATGGGGGCAGGTGACCAAAGCCCACAAGTAAGTGAAGAACATGGAGACCTGGGAGATGGGTTGGAAATGGGAGGGAGCCTGGGCTATAATAGCAGAGAAAAAGGAGGGACAAGGCAGAACTGGGAGGCAAGATCAAATCAGTATCTTAGATGCCTATATACAAATGCAAGAAGCATGGGTAATAGCAGGAAGAACTTGAAGTGCTAAGAAATAAACACAACTATGACATTGTAGGTATCACAGAGACTTGGTGGGATAATACACATAATTGGAATATCGGTACAGAAGGGTACAGCTTACTCAAGAAGGATAGGCGGGGACAAAAGGGAAGAGGTTTTGCCTTATATATTAAAAATGTACATACTTGGACTGAGGTGGAGATGGATGTAGGAACCAGATGTGTTGTGAGTCTCTGAAATAGGTTAAAAGGGGTAAAAAACAAGAGTGATGTCATGCTAGGGGTCTACTACAGACCACCTACCCAGGTAGAAGAGGTGAATGAGGCTTTTTTAAACAACTAACACAATCATCCAAAGCGCAGGATTGGGTGGTGATGGGGGACTTCAACTATCCAGACATCTGTTGGGAAACTAACACAGTGGGGCACAGACTATCCAATAAGTTCTTGGACTGCATTGGAGACAACTTTTTATTTCAGAAGATTGAAAAAGCTACTGGGTGGTAGCTCCCGATCATCGTAAACCCAGCTATCTACATTTCTAATGATCTAATCTCCCATTACTAACACCTTCCTTTTCCTAATGACTGGAGTTCCCTTCCTCGGAGAGGTAACCTCAGTGCGAGAGGATACCCCAACATCTGGAAAGAGGGTCCCAACTATGGGAAGGTTTCCCTCTGCTCCTGTTGACTGCTCTCCTTCCCTGAGCCTTTCATCCTCCTTAACAGCTCAGGGGCTGTCTGACTGGAGGTGGGACAATTCTACAGTGTCCTGGAAGTCCTCATCAACATACCTCTCTGCCTCCCTCAGCTCCTCCAGTTCAGCCACCCTGGCCTCCAAAGCCTGTACGCAGTCTCTGAGGGCCAGGAGCTCCTTGCACCAAATGCACACAAGCACCACCTGCCCACAGAGCAGGTAATCATACATGCTACACTGAGTGCAATAAACAGGATAGCCCCCACTCTGCTGCTGGGCTTCTGCCTGCATTCTCTCCTACAGCTACCTAGGTTATTGATAGGGTTTTTATTTAAATCAGGAAGTTTTGATTATAGTTTAGTTTAAAAGTTTTAAAGAATGTCAGGTGTACCTCGGCCCCTTCCCACTCTCCTTCCAAACTCCCTGTTTGCTACCCCTGTTCACAAAGCTCCCTGGTCGCTGACTCACTGCTTTATAAAGCCCTGGCCTTCCTGATAGCCCCGCCTCCTGACTAAGGCTCAGCCAATGAACAGAGGCTTCTGGATATCAAACCATTAGAAGCTCACAGCTTTCAACTGTCATCCACAGCACACACTCCTTCAAACAAACAAATACAAGCAAACAGACTAACACAAGCTCAGCACACAGCAAGTAACCCCCAAACACAAATAGCCACTTACCTCAAGGGTCCCGTATTTGCTCCTCCTTTACCTGGAGAACGCTCTCTCAAAACTCCCTGTTTGCTGCCCCTGTTCGCAAAGCTCCCTGGTCAACTTCACATCAAGCTTCAGCTCCCTAGTTCCAACCAATCAGTTTTCTTCGACGAAAGAAAGCAGAAAGAAATGAGTGCCTCATGATTCTGAATGTTCCACAATGACATAGATGGGCTTTGTGTTCCAGGTGCCTTTCACAAGCTATCCCATGGTCTCAGAATTTGCCTACCAGAAAGAAAGGGTGTCCTACACATCATCTTCCTTCTCCCCTCAATATTGTGAACTCTTTTCTTTCAAAGCCTGAAATGTGCAACCATTTCCTTGTTGTTAACCTACCTTCATGAAAGAAGTGTACTTGCTCTGCTCATTGTAGGGCATGGTCTGTCTTTTTCTTTGATTCCATAGGATGTCAGCCAAGATCTTTACAATCCCCTCTGTCAGAGCTTTCACTTGCAGCTATGTCAATTGCATAGCTTATTTTGAAATAGAGCCCTCTTCCTCCGACTTCCTTACTCCTCGTACAATGAGGGTTACAGGAGTCGGAGTAAGAAGTCCTCCAGCTTGACAGTATTTTGACATTATTTCAAAATAACTGCCTACTGTGTAGACAGAGTAAATTATTTCGAAATAATGCTAGTTATTTTGAAATAATGTTGCTGTGTAGACGTACCCTTAGGGTACGTCTACACTACAGAGAACGATCGAAGCTGCCGCTGTCTATCTTCCAGGGCTTGAATTAGCAGATCTAGTGAAGACATGCTAATTTGAACTGAGGTTCACTCCGGACAATGCCGGTAGTCCTGCTTCCATGAGGAGTAAGGGAAGTAGAAGGGAGACTGTTGTCCCTTAGACTTCCTGCTGTGTGGACAGTGCCAAGTCGAGTTAAGCTACTTTGACTTCAGCTATACAATTAATGTAGCTAACGTTGCGTATCTTAATTCGACCTTGTCCCGTAGTGTAGACATACTCCTAGATTCCATAAGAGGCTTCCCAGTGGGTTTCACCCCTTCTCCTCCATAGGTGGGCTCCTTAGGGCAGTCTTTTTGTCTAGGACTCTTTGTTTTAGTATGTGTCAATCCCTTTTAGTAAAATATAGTTCTCACTTGCTCTCAGTTCAGACTTATTTGGCCCTATCTTCACTAGTCTGTGCTCTGCTATTTTAGAAAGTAATTTTTTTAGTGGTCACCGACTCATCCCAGAGTCTGAACTCAGATCCCTGTCTTGTGATATTTCATTTGCTGCTTAGAGAAGTTTTGTTCTGTGGACTTGCTCCCAGTTTGCTCTTGGCCATTCACTTTACTGAGAAGGTCTCAGAGTTCAACTTCCCAGAGGGAACACCTGAGGTCCGATACCATTCTCTGTATTTCTGATGAGTTCTTAGGGTTTACCTTTGTAAAACCAAACACTTCCACAAGTTAGTTTTCTTTGTGTTTTGCGAAGGGCCCCACAAAGGATAGAAACAATCCGGATACTCTTCTGCTACTGGCTAAGAGCCTGCATCTGTTCCCCCTACTTCCTTATGTGTTTTTCTTGCTCAGAGAAGCTTCAAACTCAGTTTCTCCAAGAGATGGCCATCTGCTGGATAGAGCACAAAGAGACCTCGATGGGTTAGTTGCCCTGTGATGTGTGCTGAGACCTTCTGGAGACTCCACTGGCAGGACATGCACAAATCAGTTGATGTTGCTTTTGGTAATGGTGTTCTCAGTGAAGGCTTGGTGCAGTAACTAGGATGCTTCTATCTTTGAGAGGAGATACTCTCCCCAGTTGGGCTCTGATTGGTATTTTCACCTCACATGTCTTATGATAGTAGTTCAAGTCTCAGAGAGATAGCTGTGTTAGTCTGTATCTGTAAAAAACAACAAGGAGTCCTGTGGCACTTTGTATGCCTTGTTTTGACATGTTAGTTCAGTTCCTCTGAGGTATAACACTCTCCTGATTTAATAATGGGAGTTAGGGAAGAGTGTTCTCTATAAGAAATGATTATCTGGGCCATCATAGCCTGATGCAATTGAACAAAAACCTAAATTTGTGGATCTGTAGGTCATGTTGCAAGCTCATTTGCTTTCCCACGCTTTTCTGGATGAGGTAAGCTCCTTGCATACTATGATGTTGGAGCCATCCTAGATAGATGTGCATCCAAGTGATGATGTTGGGAGCTTTTGGTTTGAAAAATATCTGGGGAGCCTGGAAAGACTGAATCTGTTGGAAATTGGTCCTTACTTATTCCATATTAGAGGTGTACCTGCAACCAAAGCACCAGATAGGTACATTTTAAAATCAGAACTGCCAGGTAGTCTATCTAAATGCATAAGTTATGCATGAAATTTTTTTGATGTGACTTATGCAACAAAAAAGTATACAAATATTTAGAAAACTTGAAAACAATTTTAAACTTAGATCGAGTTGGTGACAGGGTCCTTTTAGAAAATGTAATAAATGTCACATTAAAAACAGTTTTGCTTCTGTGTTAATATACATTTTCAGCCTTCAAAATTTTTATTTGTGATGAGAATTAGTCAAGTTTTTCCAGAAGGATAGAGAAAGGGGAACATGAAAGTTTTAAAACCGCACAGATTGTGTGGTTTCTTGTTGCACTTCTAGGAAGTACAGTATTCAGATTCCTAAGATGACAATCAACAGGCCAAGGTACAAAAATGTTAATTTATTGATAGACTGCAGTGTACAATTTGCATTTCAAATTAGACTGCACAGCTCCCCAAAGGAGTAAGTGCTCCCCACAATGTACTGAACCTGCAAGCCATGACAAACATTGTTTAGTGTGTGGGTGTTTGTGTGTGTTTTGGGGTCCTTGTGTTTTTGTTTTAGGCTTCACCATCTTGAAAAGCTTCCATCTTTTAATAAGGTAATACAGCCTACAGGTAATATTGCATGCTATATAACAGAAAAAAAATTATAGAAGGTTTATTTAAAACATCTCATGGTCTTCTCTTAAATTCATATGAGAATTACATGGTAGTGGTGAGAAATAATTTACCTTAATGAGAGGATTTGGTGGGCAGACAATCATATTCTTTGTTACGTTTTTTTTGTTTTTTTTGTTTATATTCTGTACTTGGAAAAAAAGCCACCTTGAACTACAAAGATGTATTCTTCTTTTAAACAAACCCTCTTGCTGCCTGTCAGAATGCACTGTGGAATATGTGTAATAGTACATATTTCTAGTACTAATTATATCCAAATAATATAGGTATATGACCGAGGAAAAAATGAAGGAGAATATTAGTAATGTGACCGAGAGTGAGATAACTACTGCACCATAAAGAACCCACGGGCATCTGGGCTTTCCCACTTTGGTGTCAGATAGGGGGAATTATGGGTTGGTGGTCTGTTTCATGTTAGGAGGACACCCCTCCATCTGTTCTCAGTGCAGCCTGTTTCCAATTTAAAACACAGATTTCAATACAAACCTCAATTTCTTTTCCCCATTTTATATGCAAAGCGAGGCTTATGCATTACAGTTGTCACTGCCTTGGACCGAGACCAAATTTCCCCCCAAAATTCACTGGCTATTCATTTGAATACCTGTTTACAGTGATATACAATGGGCAGCTTTGAGAAGAAAAATTGATAATCTTCACGGAAGAGTAATTTGAATGAAATTACACTTGACAGCCTGTCTCCAAGCAAACAAGGAGAGTGAGAGAGCCTTAGCTAAGCTCGGAGGACTTGCCTAAGCCTCTGCTGTTGGAGCTTCCCAGGAAAAAAACACCCCACACTTTTTCCAACGTCTAATTGAAGCTTTTGATTAATTCTGTGTAGCAGTTTGTAGTGAAGAAAGGTAGCCATGGAAGAGAATATGGAAGAGGGACAGACACAAAAAGGTATTGTGATAAATAGTTTTCCATTTACAAATTGGTATTATTTCACAGTTTCCTGATTTGCTTTAGATGCATGCCTATAAGGCTAGTGAATATCCTCATGTAGCAGATGGGAAAGATTTTTCTTTCCATTTGGCCTCTTGAAGTAATGTCTGGAATTAATATTGTGATTGTGAATATTTAAATCTTACGGAATACAAATGCAGAGTCCTATATGCATAATAGTAACACTGCAAGCATTTAATGTGAACTGTTTCCCAGACCAGTCCTTTGTTAACCTTCATTTATTTCATGTTTTCACGCTTGTCTAGCTGGGTCAAGGGAACCCAGTGTGAACTATGAGAGAGCCACTCACACAATATTTGGAGCTAGTTGGAGTTAGAAATCTAACAATGTAACCATTATTTACACCTTTGAATGGCTGTCCAGAGTGAACAAAGACCTGGATTATATTTTGTATTTATTTGAGAAGTGTCTATATTTTTTTTCACTCTTCCCCCCCATTTCTCTTTAGGTATCTGTGGAAGCAGTCTTGCTATAGTATCTATCAAGGGATTGGTTGTAAATTTTGCAGTGTATATATTCAGTTGGCTTTTTGTTTTGTTTTTTGCAAGTGCAGTTCAGTTTGCTTAGAAAGTATATATACACAGCATAGTCATGGTATTTCTATTTTAAAATCTCTGGCCAGTGTTGTATGTAGCTTATTGTTGCTGGGTGTTTTACTGTTTTTTAAAGGTACAACTCTAGATGATTGTTGCTTGTACAGTATAATTAGTTATAGTTCAGGAAAATATACAGTTCATAAACTCTTTTTCTCTATGGGCAGAGTGTATGATTATTGCAAGCATGTTTTCTTTCTGTCCTATCCATGCTGGATTTTATCTAGATGTATTGAAATGAGGACATTTTTTGTATTACAAATGCAAAGGTAATGCTGGCAAAGATTTTTTACATCTAAATCACAGGTTCTGTTTGTTCTAAATTGATCTGGAGATAGATACCTGTACCTTAGAGGGGTGTTTTAGAGGTAATAAAATTGGAAAAAAATCTAAGCTCAATGTATATGCATATTTCCTGAGTTGATGCCATATTCTATTTTTCAACACTGATCAATCTGTTTCTTACATGTAAATGTCATGCTTGCTCATTAGAACTGACCCATTTAGACTAAATGCAACCTTGGAGGTTTATTATCTTCCGTTTATCTAGGTGTACACTAGATTTGTCACTCAGCAAAGCAGAATAGATGTATCCAATGTAAAACAGATTCATTTTTACACAATATGGAGAACTAACAGGATATCTGATAACTGAATCCAAATACCTAATCTCAAATGAAACACTGATCTGGAGAAATAATATATAAATCAGGACCCCCAAATTCCTCATTTAAAAATCCACTTGGAAAACTAAATATTACCAAAGAAAAAATGTGAATCTGTTATTGGATGGGATATACAAGTTGCGATTGATAACTCTGCATCCTTGTTGTTCAAATAAGAAGTTGGAACAAAAACCAATGATTAATAGAGTGATTACAACAATAGCTAATGCAACATTTTTTCCCAGTTACAATGCCATGTATTAGTCTTTTTTTCTTTAGTGGTGCCCAACTTTTAACACACAGGCACTGGCAAAAATGTGGTGAGATTCCAATAAATTACATTTATTTTCCCTTAGGCGTTAATAGAGGTGTTGGTTAATTGCTATAACTGCATTTGTGGATCTGGGGAAAGATGAGTGTCGTTACCCGCATAGAAAGCTGGTATTCAAGATCTGGGAATAAAATGAGGACTCACGAAGAGAGGGCATGTTGGGACCTGTTTGTAAGGGGCTGCTAAGGAAAGTGCTTGTGATCCATGGTTACTACTTTAGATGCTTTAAAGGCTGCATTTTGCCATGGAGGGAGAATATTGTCTCCAGTTACAGACTTTGGTACTTCTGTCCTAAGATGTTTTCACATAATACTTCTATTTCTATTATGTTGCACATTGCTAACACTGAAGAGTATATAGTTATATTTTAACTGGACCATCTCTTGTTGTTTTTCTTTAATGGAATATCCGAACAACTTTCATTTAAGACACGTTCGTTCTAATTTTCTTTATGCTTCCATCTTGAGTGAAGCTGCTTATTTCCACCTCTTACCACCTCTCTTCCAGCTATAAAATCAATGGGAGTATAAATTGTCAGTGCTCACCAACTCCTACACTCTTAGAAGCAGATGCTTTGAACCACCCACTGCACAGCATTACATGTTGCTAGCAGCCATGATGGAAGTGAATAGTTTCATGTTGGTGAATTTCACAAATACAATGCAAATAGCTCTAATATGGTACTTGCTGCTTCAACAACCATTTTATTCCTACAGAGTCAAATAAAATAAGATACCAGTTAGTACAAACAGTATGTTTTCTATAGTGATACACAGGATGTCACTGTTTAAGCAAGGGATTTTGCTTGTCTATTGTCTATAAATTCCAATTTTTGAGTTAAAAGTTCTTTTAAGACTGTAATTTGGGAAACAAACTACCAGCAAAGAGACTGCTGGACAGACACCTTAGCCTCAGAAATCAGACAAATAATGCATAATGTATATTAATTGTCTGGTTTCTGATGCTGATTCACTCTGAAGCTGCATCGTGATTGGGGATCAGATGCTCTAGTGTTCTTATGCTTTCTCCGGTATTGTCTTGCTATGTGGAAATAGCTTCTCCTTTCATCTTCAGTTTCTGCATTTAGAAAATAAAGCTCATGCTAACCTATTTTGCTAATGTTTGTTCAGCATTTTAAATATGTAAAAGGATGTATAAGTGCTCTGTAATTATTATCGATTCATTTTTGCACTAAAATTATTGGAAGGCCCTTTTTTTCCCTTGTTCATTCCTGGCCCATCTGGTTGCCTCCCAGGTAGCAGAGGTTGGTGAGACAAGTCTAATGACATCCACTAGCTTATTCATGTCCAAGAATTAGACCTGTGCATGGAATTGGACTCTTCCTATCAGTGCATCTTTTTAGTGCACATTAAAGATAATAAAAAGTAGTCCTGTGGCACCTTAGACTAACAAATATATAGGATCAAGAGCTTTCGTGAGTAAAATCCACTTCATTAGAAGAGTTGGAATGGAAATAACAGAATACAAGGTATACATATCAGCAAAAGCAGTTACCTGTCAATTTAAGACCCATGTTAATGAAGCTAATTAAGTAGGCTGGATGTGTCCCTTTCAAAGCTTTTGATCAAAACTTGTGCCTTAATTATTTGTTAGTCTCTAAGGGCACATCTACACTAGGAAATTATTTCAGAATAACTTATTTCAAAATAAAAACTCCCAAAATAATAATTTTGAAATAGCATGTTCACACTACAGGGAAGCCTCAAAATTATTCTGAGGCAGGCTTCCTTAATGTGGACACATTGCCACGACTTTGAGCCCTAGGAAGCACTTGGGTGTAATTAGTGCAAATTACTCTGGGGAGTAGTTATTTTGAAATAGCAGAACTTGAAGCCCACTACTGCTGTTTCGAAATAAATATTTCAAAATTAACGTTATTCCTTGTGGAAAGCAGGAGTTATTTCAAAATAACTAGCCTGTTATATTGAAATAATGGGCTTGGTAGTGTGGATACTTCATTTGTTGCTTCGAAATTAGTGTAAACCAGGAATTAGTGTAAGATGCCACAGGATTACTCATTGTTTTTAAAGTTACAGACTAATACAGCTACCCCTCTGAGACTTATAATAGATAATTAATTAAATTAAAAGATAATAGTTTTAATAAATATCAGTAGTATAATATCTTGGGAGACCCTTCAGCCATTAGTTTCTGTGAAAAAAATATAAAGAGCCCTTTGATATGGTACTGTGCAAATAGGAAACCCAAAGCCTGAGAAATGTCAGCAAGAGCTTTGTCTTCCTACTGCTGATGAACACAAAGTTGGTGAAGAAGATAGTGAAAATTTCAGAAGTGTCTTAGTGAGTAAAGAGGTTCCTGACTTTTGATGGGACACTTGCTTTTAGTTACCTAGATGTTTTTCAATATCACACCCATGTCATGTCAATGGGTAATATCCCAGGTTACTAGTAGGGATGTTAAATTGTGAGTAATTGACTAATCAAATAGTTGATGCATTTTGCATTGACTATTTGATTAGTCAATAGGGCGCCTCCACTTTTGAAGTGTAAAAATAGCCTAGGGCTATTGCTACACTTTAAAGGTGAAAGGGCTGCGTGGAGCCCGGGGTCAGCTGGGGACACCCTAGCTGACCCCGGGCTCCATGCAGCGCTGCCGCTTTGAAATGCTGTAGGGACCCTGGGACACCCAGCTGGGCCCGGGCTGCACATGGCATTTCAAAGTGGCAGCGCCACATGGAGCCCGGGGTCTGGTCCCAGGCTCCACGCGGCGCTGCCACTTGGAAGTGCCACCTCCTCTCACCTCTCCTGGAAATGACTAGTCAACAAGCCTGCTGACTGTTTGATAAGCATTTGTTCACATCCCTAGTAATTAATAGTGGGAAAACTGTTAAATTTGCTTGCTGTTAAATTTGCTACATGGAAAAGATCTGATGGTTTCAGTCCAGTTTCTGCAGATTAAATAATCACAAAATGAAAGTATCATCAACATTCACAACATAGTTCATTGTCTTAGCAGAAAGGTTTTTTGGGGAAGAAACGATGGGATTTTTATTACACATTTTGTGCAGAACTTAAAACTCCGTCCCAGTGCTACTTTGCTACAAATAGTAAGACTGTATCAATGTGGAATTTAAACTACCTTAGTTTTGCCATGTTTCCTAAGGCACACTAGCAGAACAGAGTGGGAAAATTTGTATTTCAATGCTCCTCATTTATCTGTTTTAAGCATAGTTATGTATAATAAGTGCCCATATTTGGAGAGGCAGCATGGTCCAGTGTGTAGGACACTGCACTGTGACACATGAGAATGGATTTCTATTCTCTCAGGGTATGTCTACACTACAGTAGTTAATTCGAAATAAGATATTTTGAAATAATGCGTCTACACACAAAATGCATTTTGAAATAGCGTTTTGCCATTTTGAAATAGCGTGTCCACACTGATTGGACGCTGAATTGCATTTAAGGCCAGCTGAAACCAGTTCCATCAGGGCATCAGGTCAGTAATTACTTTGTGTGGCTGCTGCCTGAGGCTATCTGAGGCTTGTGCTTAAAGGGACCACCCCCCCTCCTGGACAGCCGGTTCTCAGCTTTCCCTGCTTGCTTGCCTACCTTGCTGAGGGACAGCAAAGCATTTTTGTCTCTGCCTGCTTTGGTTGCCCTGACTCGGGACACCACAGCACTCGGCGCCATGGAGCTAGAGCTGTCCCTGGGCACTCGGTTGCTCATTTTGGATGTCTTGCTGAAAGCCTGGCAGCAATTGCTGGAGTCTGCCTAGCAGCATCTGCTGTAGCCCAACCCCCAGGCCCTCTTCCGGACCCTCTTGGGGGACGAGGAGGAGCAGCAGCAGCGCCCGGACGCCAGCGTGCCCCATCACATCTGGACACCAACAGCAACTGGTGGGACCACATTGTCCTGGAGCGCTGGGGAGACCAACAATGGACCCAGAACTTCAGGATGAAGAAGGACACCTTCCGTGAGCTCTGCGAGTGGCTCGCCACTGCTCTGCAGCGACAGGACACGCACATGAGCGTGTGGCCATTGCCCTCTGGAAGCTCTCCACGCCGGATAGCTACTGATCTGTGGGGAACAAGTTTGACGTGGGGAGATCCACCGCCGGAGCAGTGGTCATGCAGGTATGGCAGTCTCCGCCACTGTACCTGGGGACGGGTGGGGAAGGAGGGGATGGGCTGCCCCAGGGAAAAGGGGGGGGAGGTGGTGCAAGTCCCCTTCCCAGGAGGGTTTGTTCTGTCCCAGTCGCACTACGGACTGTCTGCGGTGGCCAGGATTGCAGGGGGGGTTGCTCCTGGGGAGGGGGTGCAGAGCAGTGGTGGTGAAGGAGCACTGTCAGCCACCCTGGTACCCCAGTGACTCTCGGTTTTGTGTGTCCCTCTGCAGGTGGTCAAGGCCATCAATAGAGTGCTGCTCCGCGGAGTCATCCTCCTCACTGATGTGGACGCGGTCATCGAGGGCTTTGGCGCCCTGGGCTTCCCCAACTGCGGGGGGGGCAATCGATGGGACACACATCCCCATTCATGCCCTGGAACACCAGTCCTCCCTCTACATTAACCGGAAGGGGTACTTCTTGGTCATCCTGCAGGCTGTGTCTGACCACCGGGGCCGCTTCCTGGACATTAACGTGGGTTGGTCCGGCAAAGCACACGACGCGTGGGTGTACCACAACTCCTCCGTGTGCCAGAGGCTGCACGCCAGGACTTTCTTCCCCGACCGCCACATCAGGGTCAGGGACGTGGACATGCCTGTGTGCCTGGTGGGGGATGCGGCCTACCACTACAGCCCTGGCTCAGGAAGCCCTACACGGGACACCTCAACCCCTCTTGGCAGGCCTTTAATGCCAGGCTCAGCAGGACCCGCATCATGGTGGAGGGGGCCTTTGGCCGGCCGAAGGCCCGATTTAGATGCCTCTTCACCCGCCTGGACCTCTCCGAGAGGAATATTCCGCACGTGGTGGCGGCGTGCTGTGTGCTGCACAATTGGTGCAAAAGGAAGGGGGAGGCTTTCCTGCCAACCTGGATGGCAGAGGCTGACCACAAGTTGGGAGGCCCAGTGGGGGGCTGTCGGTATCCGGGAGGCCCTGCAGGAGAGCTTCCAGATGGAGGAGTGAAGTCTCCCTGGCATGCCCCACTGGGGCCTTGTGCCTTATTCCACCCTCACGTCCTTCCACTTTCCCCTCCCTAACCCCCCTTCCTGATGTAAAATTAACACACGTGTGTTGCCAAAAACAAACTCTATTTATTGAACATAACTGGGGTGGGAGGGAATGAGGGTGGGAGAGGGGAGACGAGAGGGTGGGAGAGGGGAGGGGGTAAACCTGAGAGGAGGGAGCTGGAAGGGAGAGGCAAGGGGAGGGAGGGGGAGGAGAAGCTCAGGGTTGGGGGTCTTGCTGGTCCACCTGTCTCCCAGCACTGCGGGTGCGGGGGACTCGGCGTCCCCGTGGGGGGAGCAGGTATGGAGGGTGGGGTTGGTGGGGGGGGGGGGAAGGAAGAGACAAGAGGGGGCGCAGGAGTGGGAGGAGGAGCGATAGATGGGGCGGCAGCAGGGGCTGGAGCGGCAGGAGGCACCAATCTCTGCACCAGGGTCTGCAGGTGGTTGCAGATGGCACGGCCCTGGGCAAGCAGCTCCTGCCAGCTCTCCCGCCACAGCTGCAGGACTTCATGCACCCAGTGCTCCAGATGCGGACCTGCCTTCCTGGTTCCGCTGCTGCTGGTACTCCTGCTGGTACTCCTCCTGGTGCTGCTGCTGGTGCTGCTGCTGGTACTCCTCCTGGTTCCGGGTCAGCCTGCTGAATGCCCGGGTGCAGGAGGCTGTCTCGGGTGGGGTGGTGCGCCCTGCACTCGCAGCTGCTGCGGCTGTGGAGAAACAAGAGAAGTGGTCAGTTATCCCTGGGGACACAGTGGGTGAAGCCCAGCCCCCCTCTGCAAGGTGAGGACGGCAGGTCTCTGCACCATCAAAGCCGATGTGCTTGCATCCCCGGGAAAGTGAGCTGGCCCGGGACTGCACCCATGCCCCTGTGCTGTATATAGTGTGGGGATGGGGGGGAGGGGAGATGTGCCTTGCCTCTGTGTAGAGGAGGGTTGTGCAGGGAGGGCATCGTGACCTTCCCGGGGTCAGGAGCATGTCATGTGCCTTCATACATACATGCGTGTGGGTAACAAGCCAGGGCCCCTGTGTGGCAGCCAGCCGGGGCCACATGCCCAGAGTGGCACGGCACATGCACAGGTTGCTGAGTGCTCCGTGGTCAGCAAGGCCCACTCGCGCGGTCCCTGGTCTCCTCTCCCGCCCCCCTCCCCCCGCCCCACATAAGGAGACAGTGATGGCACTCACATGTTGAGGCCTCACCGGCCTTGTATGACACCGGGGACATGGCCGCTGTGACGCCTCGGGGGGTCCTGGGTGAGTGCCACACTCCCTCGGGGCTCCTGCAACTCCTGGCCGTCGTCGTCCTCCTCCTCCATGTGCTGCTCAGGGCCCTCTTCCCCAGGGTCGATGACCACCTGGGGGGCATGAACCGTCTGATCCCCCAGGATGTGGTCCAGGGCATCATAATAGGGGCAGGGGTCTGGGTCACCCCCTGGTTGGGAGCTGCTCCCTGTGTCCCTGGCATGGGCCTGCCGCAGCTCTTTGATTTTCATGTGCACCTGCTCCTGGATGCACATGTGGCCTTTGGTGGCCAGGCTGTCAGCCATCCGCCTGTAGACGGCCACGTTCCTGCATCTAGTGCGGAGATCATGGACATTGAAGGCCTCCCCATAAACCTCAATCAGGTTCATGATCTCCGCACTAGACCAGGAAGGCACCCGCCTTTTGCGGCCCCTGGGTGCCAGTGGGTTGCTGGCTCATGCTGGGCCAGGTGCAGGGACTGCTGGCTCTGTGCTAGCAGGCTTGGAGCTGGTACAGGCACTGTGGCCAGAGTCTACCCGTTTAAGGGCTCCGGGGCTGCGGGGGAGCAGAAGAGTTTTCCTGGTTTGGCCCAGAGTGGCCACTATGGCACCCTGGGAAGGGCTAGAGGCCCCCTATTTCGAAATAAGCGTCTACACAGCGCTTGTTTCGATTTAGCTATTTCGAATTTGGCGTTATTTCTCGTGGAATGAGGTTTACCAAATTCGAAATAAGCGCGCCGCTATTTTGATTTAATTTCAAAATAGTGGTTTGGCTGTGTAGACGCTAGTAAAGTTATTTCGAAATAACAGCTGTTATTTTGAAATAACTTTGCTGTGTAGACATACCTTCATATGTCAATAACTTGTTGTATAATCTCAGAAAAATAACTTCTTTGGTGTCTATTGTCTTGTATATTTGGACTATAAACTCTTTGGGGGCAGGGATTATTTCTTACTATGTATGTGTAGAGCACAAAGCACAGTGGGGAAACTGATCTTGTTTGGGATTTCTAGGCTCTACTGTAATATAAACCAAGCACTATTACAAAGTTTAGAATTCTCTATAAGATTATTTAATACAAAGTTATACTATAATATAATAGACAGCTCATAGCACCCTGAATATTACCAAGGAATAGTTATCGTAGTAGATGAGTTCCAGTTCAGGTTTGGCTTTTTTTGCTGGCATGAGATCATTTTAAAATATTCATAAAAAGTTAAATATAAAGGAGACAATCACTTAATCTTTAACCCATTGTAGTGATACTATGCATACAGCATTAAGAACAGAAGAATGGCCGTACTTAGGGTTGCCAGGTGTCCGGTTTTGAACTGGAGAGTCCGGTATTTGAGCTTTCTGTTCGGGAAACAATTTGAGAAAATATAAATGAGAAAATATAAATGTCTGATATTTTCTAAATAAGATGTAATGTAGATTGTGATGTAATGTCAAGTGTGTCCGGTATTTTTGTTGAAACCATCTGGCAACCCGACTGGGTCAGACCAATAGTCCATCTAGGCTAGTATCTTGTCTTCTGACAGTGGCTGGTGCCAAATGCTTCAGAGGGAATGACCAGAACAGCACAATTATCAAATAATGCATTTCCTGTCATCCAGTCCCAGCTTTCAGCAGTCAGAGGTTCAGGGACACCAGAGCACACAGATGTGCCCTTGGCTGTCCTGGCTAATAGCCTCTGGTGGATCTATCCTCTGTGAACTTGCCAAATTCGTTTTTTAACCCAGTTCTACTTTTGTCCTTCACAACATCCCCAGCAATGTTTTCTACAGGTTGACTGTGCATTGTCTGAATAAACACTTATTTATGAGTTCAACATAGTGCCTTTAATTTCATTGGGTGACTTCTGGTGAAGTAGTAAATAACACTTCTTTATACTCTTCCCCCTCACCAATCATGATTTTATAGGCCTCTGTCATACCCTCCCTCAATTGTCTCTTTTTTTAAGATGAAGAGTCCCAGTCTCTTTGATTTCACCTCATTTAGAAGGTTTTCCATACGTTTAATCACTTTTATGTCCTTATCTGTCCTTTTTCCAATAAATATATACGTTTTTGATATGGGGTGATGAGAACTGAATGCAGTATTCAGAGGGTGGGTATACCACAGATTTATATACAGGTTGGACCTCCCTGGTTCAGCTTCCTCGGGACCTGACTGGTCCCAGATAAGGGATTGTGCTGGACCAAGGGAGGTCATATTTGGCCCACCTGCTACCACTGCCCTGCCCCAGCCTTGGATTGGCCACTAGCCTCCTTGGCCACCCCATCACCAGCCCCACTGCCCTGCCAGTTCTCCTCCCTTCCCTGGTAATCCAGGCAGCCCAGCTCCCGCTGCATTGGGCTCCTGGGCCCGGTGGGCAGGCTCCTGGACACACCAAGCAGCCCTGCTGTGATGAGCCAGGCTCCTGGACATGCTGGGCAGTGCTGCTGCAGTGCGCTGGGCTTCTGGCCTCGCCTGGCAGCCTCACTGGGTTGTACTAGCAGCCCAGCTGCGGCGTGCCAGGCAGCCCAACACCCAGGAGCCCAGCTGACAGCCTTCCACCAGGACACTCTGGCCCTAGAACATCTGTGGTTTGCTGCACCAGGGAATACTGCTTTATAGAGGTTCAACCTGTAGTTGCATTAAGATTTATATGCAGGTTGGATCTCCCTGGTCCAGCACCCTCGGGACCTGACTGGTCCGGATGGAGGATTGTGTTGGACCAGGGGAGGTCATATCTGGTTCTCCTGCTGGCCTCCTGGCCACCCCCCCACCAGCCCCACTGCCCTGCCAGTCCCCCCTCCCTTCCCTGCTAAACCAGGCAGCCCAGCTTCCTTATTACCACTCCCTTTCCTAGTGGCTTCTAATGTTCTTTTAGCTTTTCTGACTACTTATGCACACCAAGCAGATGTTTTCAGAGAACTAACCTCAGTGACACCAGGATCTCTTTCTTGAATGATAACGTCTAATTTAGACCCTAACATTTTGCACGTATAGTTGGAATTGTTTTACAATATGTATTGAGTTGCATTTACAAACATTGAATTTAATCTCTCATTTTGTTGCCCAATCACCCATTTTTGTGGGATCTCCTTCTGCTTAAGACTTTTGGTGATGGACATTGTTAAAGGCTTTCTGAAAGTGAAAGTATACTATATCTACTTGATCATGCCTGTCTTCATCTTTGTTTACAGCTTCAAAAAATTCTAACGACGAGGCAGGATTTCTCTTTACGAAAGTCATGATGACTGTTCCCTCAGCATATTGTGTTCATCTATGTGTCTGCTACTTCTCTTTTTTACTATAGTTTCTACCATTCTGTCTGGTGTTGAAATTAGTCTTGCCAACCTCTAACTATCTCTGGAGCCTTTTAAAAAAATTGGTGTCACGTTAACTATCCTCCAGTTCTCCGCTACATAACAAAGTTACTAGTTCTGTGTTTTCATATTTAAGTTGCTTCAAAACTGTTGGGTGAATGCTATCCAGTCTTGGTGACTTATTATTGTTAATTTATTCCAGAACCTACTCTATCAACACCTAAGGTTGCCAGGTGTCCAGTTTTGAACTGGACAGTCCAGTATTTGAGCTTTCTGTTCAGGAAACAAATTGAGAAAATATAAATGAGAAAATATAAATATCCGGTATTTTCTAATAAGATGTAATGTTGATTGTGATGTAATGTCAAGTGTGTCCGGTATTTTTGTTGAAACCATCTGGCAACCCTATCAACACCTCAAACTGGGGCAGTTCCTCTGATTTGTCACCTAAAAGATCTGAACCTGGGGCTTCTGGAGTTTAGTGTGGGAGTCCCTACTGCTTGAGCTAAAAGCCAGCTAGCTCCCAGGTTAGGCCGTGGAGCTCACTTGTTCTTATCTCTTGGTGTAAGTGCTCTTAAGTGCACTACATGGGACAGTGACCCACACTAGGTGTGTGGGTTACACATACGGACCCTTATAAAATGTGTCAGTATTCAGTTATCAGTCCCCATTGATATAATTGAATGGGACTCTCATTTTTCTTTTTCTTCAGTTCCTATCTGTACATCAGCAAATTTGGTCCTCTCCTCTTTTCTGGAATATAGAGTATTCCCTTTAATAAAGCCTCCCCTTTGGGATGTGTCTCTGCAAACCATGTGCTCAACAACACTTGTTTGCTTTTCCCCAACCCTTAAAAGCCCACAACAGAGGTTTTTTTAATGTTATTTGCCAGCAATCTGGTTCTGCTTTGGTTTAGGTGGAGTCCATCTTTCCTGTACAGGCTTCTGTGTTAAGCCTCAAAAAAAGTTAAAGGAATAGATTATCTATTCCATCTGAGATCTGCTTGGATATGGGTGGGGGAGGGAGGGTGGCTGCAGGGATCCTATGATGGTAGCACCTGGCCCTGGTAACCTTATGCCAGTGAAGGAGTGAGTGGGGCAGAGCAGAATTTTCCTAAGCCACAGCTTTCCCCACCTCCAGTCAGATTTATTGCTGGAGTGCCCTGTTCCTCTCTTTTTATGCTGGGAGTTGGGAGGAGGCTGGTACTGAAGGTGCTATGCTAACTCTGCCTACTCTCCATCAGTTGAGAGTTCCCCTGTGCAGGGGGACATTTGTCCATTACTGACCTGTTCATGTCTTTTGAGCACTGCACAGTTGACCTAATGAAGCAGACATTTCAGCCAGCAGACTATATAGAACTATAAGTTTAGGAAAGAATTGTAGTGGCATTGTTAACTCAGAATTTCTTTGCTTTGGTATTTTCAGGCCAACATTTAATGCTGTTCAAATATATGTGTGCATTTTGTAGTCTTATATGGTCCTTTCAAAGTTGCAGTGTTAGGTGATATCAATAGATGAAAAAAGCCTACCAACTAATATAGTGAGTTTATGCTATTTCTCCTCGCCTTCCCATGGTGGACTCTGCAGTATATTATCCAAGGCTCTTTTAATTCTTATCTTAAATAATTTAGTTGATGGATTTCCCACTGATCATTCCAGAGAAGAAAAAGTCTTTCAGGAAGTTTTTCTTATATTCAATCTTTAATTTTTCGTGGTATTTTCATTTTATCACTCCTTCAGTAATTTTATCCTCTTTAACCATGCCTATTGTAGTGTATGATGTAACATTTGTATTTTCCTATTTATAATCTATATACATATTATAGATATGTAGTGATAGTTGCTTTATACTCTGTAACAGTGTTCCATGTAAGCTGAACCCTTGGGCAGCCACCCAGGAGAGACTTAAATCCCACCCATCTGATTAGAAGAGCGCCTACAGCTGGCAGCATGTGTTTCTATTGGTGGTGCACATCTGCACATGCCTCAGTGCACACCACAAAATTTATTCCACATATGAATGGAAAAAGTTAGAGGGAACATTGCACTATAATGATTTTTTTGTATCTAATATTACATCTGTTTGCAGGGAACTCATCTGTAAGCACTCTCCTTCCTTCCTTCCTTCACCTCATTGAATATTGGTTTAATTAGACAGAACATATTTGATAGCTAATGAGGAGAATAGTTACAAGGGTAATTGAAAACTCCCTGACCTAATAGATGTTTTAATTGACCCATAAAACCACAGGGTTAGAATGGATCACAAGGATCATCTAATCTAACCTCCTGCTAAGCTGCAGGATTTGTTGTGTCTAAACTATCCAAGACAGATGGCTGTCCAGCTTCTTTCTGAAAACGTGCAGTAAAGGGGCTTCCATGACTACCCTAAGCAGTTTGTTCCAACAGTTAGGAAGTTTTTCCTGCAATTTAATCTAAACCTGCTATACTGTAAGTTGAACCCATTGCCTCTTGACCTGCCCTCTGTAGCAAGGCAACAACTTTTCTTCATCTTTTTTATAGAAACCTTTCAAGTATTTGAAGACCTCCAGCAAATACCACCCCTTAAATCTCCTCTTTTCCAAACTAAACATACCCAGTTCCTTCAACATTTGCTCATAGGCATGGATTCCATCCCTTTGATCATCTTTGTCACTCATATTTGCATCCTTATCAGTTTCTCTACATTCTTTATACACAGTGGTGTTTGAAATTGGACACAGCACTCCAGATGAGGCCTAACCAGCAATGAGATGAGTGGTATTATTATCTGCCGACTTGAATGCTATGCCTTTGTTCATGCAACCCAAAATTCTATTGGATTTTAAACATCACATTGTTGGCTCATGTTGAGGGTTATTCACCACAGCTCCTAGATTCTCTTTAGCAGGGCTGTTTCCAAGCAAATTATCCCCCATTCAGTATTTCTTCCATAAGTGTAGTACCTTACATTTGTCTTTGCTGAATTTCAGTCTAAAATCCTGTTTTCCAATTTATTGAGATCCCTTTGAATTTTAGTTCTATTCTCCATCATGTTTAAGTCCCCCATAACTTTGTGTCATCTGCAAATTCAGTATGTTTTCAATTGCTACATCCCGGTCATTAATAAAAGTGTTAAATAACACTAAACTCAGAGCTGATCTCTATGGAACCCCTCTAGAGGCCTCCTTCCCATCTGACATAATTATGTTAATAGTTAGTCTTTGTTCACAATTGCATAACCATTTATGTATCCACTTAATGGTAGTTCTACCAAGCCTGCGTTTCTTCAGCTTACTTATGAGACTCTAAGGCCGTGTCTACTCAAAATATGAGGCGTGCAAGATCTTTCAAAAAATTGCCCATTGTCGAAAAAAACGCGTCTAAACTGCGGTTTCACTTTCGACAAGGTGCTTGTTCGAAACAGTGCCATGACGTGATTATGCAAATTAAGTGTGGGGTATTTAAATCCCTGCTTCATTTGCACTTTCGAAGTGCTTCATTTATATCCCTCTGCCAACGGAGGGGTGTAGTGTAGACATAGCCTGATATGGGACTAGGTCAAAAGCCTTTTTAACTTCACATATATTATGTTCATCACATTCCCCATATTCACCAAACCTGATACCTTATTAAAGAAGGAAATAAGATGGTTTGGCATGGTTTATTCTAAGTAAATCTATGTTGGCAGCTACTGATCACCCTCTTCATTTGTGCTCTTCATAGCACAAATTAAAGCTTATTTTAACGCAGGATATTTCCTTGTATACTTTCACATCCCCATTTGATTCTCAATGAAAACTTAGCATGCATGTTGTGTATATTAAAGGGCGTAAACTGAATCTTACAGTATTGTTATATATGATAGGCACATAACAGTATGCATTTCTTTGTGAATATAACCATCCTCTTCTATGAAGTCTTAATCAGAATGACCAGCAAATGCCACTTTTACAAGTATTTGCAAATGAAAAGTTTTATACATTACTCTATTACCCTCTCAGGTATCAATGTCAGTTCCCTGTCTCCTCCTTCCTCCACCCTTGAAAAGCTGGGCACTATGTTAGTCCTTCTCTAGTCTTCCTTTTCTGTCATTTTTGAGTTGGCAAATATTGCCAGTGGCTCCGAGATTTCTTCCGCTAATTTCTTCCATGCCCAGGGGTAAATAGCAAAAAGCCCTGCTGACTCGAATTCATTCAAATTAGTCGGAAGATCTCTGACATGTTCTTTACTACTTCTGATTTGCATCCCTTCCCCTATATTGTCTATGATAACTGCCTTATACCTAAAGTTGAGAGATCATGTTTCTGGATTTCATCTGAGAGCACATTCTAGAGTTGAAGTCACTCTTATTATTTGTGTTATTGTGGTGCATAGAAGTTCCAGTCATGGACTAGAACCCCTTTGCAGCATCATATATTTATAACAGAAAGACAGTTCTTGGCCAAAGAACTTACGGTCTAACTACAAGACAAAAGACAATAGGCAGATACAGACATAGGGAGCACCGCGGGGGAGGAGGTGCGGCGGGATGGTATGGGTCTATATGGCAGACAGTGGTCTGAACATACTAGCTGCCAAGCCACTGTCAAGATTTTTTGTAGATGTTGCAGCTAATAGACCTTTTTAAGAAGGGATTTGTATGAGGACAAAGAGGTGGTTAGATGCTGTTGGGAGCAACCTATGACTAGATCTCGAAATTCAATCCCAGGGATTAACTACTGAGTTGCTCTTCTCAATCACAGTTGCTGTGTTAGGTCTTACAAGAAGAGACAGTTTCTGAGAGAGCTTGAGTCATGACAACGTTGTTGAGTATAACTTGAGTATAGATTATTGTCTGTGCTCAAAGACAATAATCAAGACTTTGAATTGCACCTAGAAGTTAAATAGCAGCCAAAGTAAAATACCAGACACTGATGTGATTCCTTATCTAAATAAATCAAAGAGAATAAACCTTTGAAAGAGAATAACCATCCAAATTCTCTTTTGACTGTGATTAGAAAATTAGTTGTGTTCTACATTAAAAAGTAGATCATAATGTTCTGCCCCTTTAATTTTGTCATGCTCACTATAGTTGTAAATGAAGCCTGCGAGCCAAATTCTTTTCTTATATATGAGATTGCAAATGAGAGCCATATTTGGTAATGGTAAATGTGTTGGTGTCTACCAAATCTTCAGGGACCCCTGAAGCACAATAAGTTTTATGCATAATTAAGATAATACAGAAGCTGCTTTTAAATTTGGCTTTGTGAAAAATTTATAAGGGAGGGGAATGCTCTTGTCTGATACTTCTATGTGAAACAAGTATGTACAGTGTTTGTTTTTTTTAGTGAATTTAATGTGGACTTCCACTTTTACTTCCCACGTGTGTTCAGGTTTGTTTTATTTTGCCAATTCCTCCACAATAAATCAACAATAAACATAGCATGAAAGCCTGCTGTTTTTAAATACATGTATATATTCCTCAGAGATGGTAAGATTCACTGACAGATCAATTAGCTATTCCCCCTTAATAAACATTAAATAAACCATCACGTTTTACCAGTGGGTGAAGTACCATGGCTTACTTCCCTTCTAAATACTCCAAAATAGTTAATCAACACTTTTATTAAAGGAAAATGCAATAATAGCATTCAATTATGAAACTGAACTCAATTGGTTTTATTCCACCGCATGATCCTCCTCTCTCTCCAGGATGTTGGTGATAGCACAAATTAAAGCTCATTTTAACCCAGGATGTTTCCTTATATACTTTCACATCCCCATTTGATTCTCTATGAAAACTTAGCATGCATGTTGTGTATATTAAAGGGCGTATACTGAATCTTACAGTATTGCTATATGATAGGCACATAACAGTATGCATTTCTTTGTGAATATAACCATCCTCTTTTATGAAGTCTTAATCAGAATGACCAGCAATGCAAAATTTAAATTAGTACTAAGCAAATGCCACTTTTACAAAAACCCTTAATAAAAAGTCATTCAGGCAGCAAGATACTCTAATGCTGATATGACTGAATATATGCCAGAATGTATGCTTTCATTGTATCAGTTCTTGAGGAGCGAAAATGGCCTTTATATGGTGGCCTTTATATGGTGGTGATGATGATTTTAATAATTATTTGGATAGTGCAGAGATAACTGTGGTGTAAACATTTACAAATACGTTTTTTAAGTAAACGATTATAAAGGGGGCAGCATTCTGCTTTAAGCCTCCATTGAAAATTCTGATTTCAATTCTTATTGATTTCAATGAAAGGATTTCATGCAGACTGTATATAGAATATGTATCTTAAGAATTACCAACAATTCTACATCACATCGCACACTATGGTATTGATATTTCTGAAAATTACAGAAATTTTACTTTAAAAGTTGCAACAAGGCAAAGTGTTATTTTGGGGAAAATTTTTAGTATTGTAGGTAGGGTTTAAGTTTATTCTGACAAAATAGGGAGACATGGCAAAATAATACAAGAGAGATAACAACATTTGCAGTCTTTTAAACAGGCTGTGAATACACTTTTGTGAGTTTAACTTCCGAATGCTTTTCTTATATTTCCATTTTAGTATCATACTAACTGAAGCATAATATAAACTCTCTAATAAAGAAGTATTGAAGGACAATTTCAGCACCAGGATTTTAACATTATACAGATTGATGCATTTGAAACTGTACTCCCCACATCCTTGATATTTCTAAAAAGCAATTTTTAGAAATCTCTTTTTAGTAATCATTCAAGAGGAGATGGGAAAGGTGTGTACCGTGACTGTTAGAAGTGAAAATACTGCTGTTTTATTTCCCAATTATATTCCTTTTCACCTAAGGCACTCTTAAAGAACATAGCTAAGTCTTAATTATATTAACTAACTAAATGTGAAAAAAGATAATTTACAAAGTTAGGTTGTGAAATATATGCAAAAACTTGCTTATTTTGAAAATGAGGTATAAGAACATGGCTAAAGTAAAAATTGTATTTGAGCTTTTGCAGGATACCAAAGATCTGACTTCATGTAAAGAAAAAGTGAAATTTATAATTTTAAATTGTATAGAAATGTAGGTCTGGAAAGGACCCGGAGAGGTCACCTAGTCCAGCCTTTCATGATGAAACAGGACCATATATACCTACAGCATTTCTGACAGGTTTTTAAGAATAGGTTAGACATAAGAACTGCCATACTGGATCAGCCTAAAGGTCCATCTAGCTCAGTATGCTGTCTTCCCACAGTGGCCAATGCCAGGTGCTGTCAGAGAATGAACAGAACAGGTAATCATCAACTGATCCCACCCCTGTTGCCCATTCCCAGCTTCTGACAAACAGAGAGTAGGGACACAATTGCTACCCATCCTGGCTAATAGCCATTAATGGACCTATCCTCCATGAATTTATCTAGCTCTCTTTGAACCCTGTTGAAGTCCTGCCCTTCATAACATCTTCTGTCAAGGAGTTCCACAGAAGACGTAGTAGTACTTCCTTTTGTTTGTTTTAAACCTGCTATTAAAAGAAGTCAAACCAAGCTCATCAACATGCCAGTGCAGGGCTGTAACCACTGCCCTATAGAGGGATTCCCACAAAGCCGGAGACGAAAGCTTTCATAAATCCCTTTGGAAGCCTATTCCTATACTGAAATATCCTTCTTATAAGGAAGTTTTTCCTAAATATTTAATCTAAATCTTCCTTGCTTCCTTTAAGCTGATTACTTCTTGTCCTACCTTGAGTGGATATGGAGAACAATTGGTCACCACCCTTTTTGTAACAGCCCTTAGCATGTCCTGTCTGTCTTCCTTTCTCAATACTTAATATACTTAGAGTTTTTCAATTTGTGCTCAGAGGTCATACTTTCTAAACCTTAGGTAATATTTATTGCCGTTCTCAGAACTCTCTCCAATATGTCCCCAGCCTTCTTAAAATGTGGCTCCCTGAATTATACTGCAGCTGGGATCCTCACCAGTGCCAAGTAGAGCAGAAAAATGCCTCCTGTTGTCTTACATATTGCATTTCTGTTAATATACCCCAGAATGATATTAGCCTTTTTTGCAACTGTACCACATTGTTGGCTCACGGTCAACTTGTGATCCAGCTCAGATTCTTCTCAGCAGTACTGTCACATAGCCAGTTTTTGCCCATTATGTAGTTGTTCATTTGACTTTTTTCCTTCTTGAGGGTAGTACTTTGCATTTGTCTTTTATTGAAATTAATTTGTTGATTTCATACCAATCTCCAACTTATCATGGCCATTTTGAATTCTAATCCTGTCCTGCAAAGTGCTAGCTGCCCCTCTAGTTTGGTACCCTCCACAAATATTATAAGCCTTTTTTTCACTCCATTATCCAAGTAATTCATGGAAATATTAGATAGTAGCATACCAAAAACAGATCCCTGCAGGACCTCACTAAATAATGTTCTTAGAAAACATGAGAAGATATGTATTAACTTTATGTAATGTTCTCTTCCTAATTGTGCAAATTAGTAGTTTAAGCCAAATCCTGCCCATTTAATTCATGCCTGTTGAGTTTAATAAGTCAAATGAACAAAGTATAGACCCTATGTGTGTAAGAGTGAAACATATTTAGAACTTTTTACTACCCCCCAAAAAAGTAAAATAAAGTTACTGGCCTAAAGCCAATAACCAACTTGTCTTTTAAGTTGTTTCTCAGGAGAAACAGACTTACAGTGGCAACTAACATCATATAATCACAGTACAGGTTGGACCTCTCTGATCTGGCACCTTTGGGACCTGACTGGTCCTGGTTGAGGGATTTTTCCAGCCCAGGAAGGTCATTTCTGGCCCCCCCTGCCATCGGCCCCCACAGCCGTGGCCTTGCTGCCAGTCTCCCCACTGGCTTTCCCTGCTGCCGGCCCCTCAGCATACGGCTCCGAGCTCTACTGTGGCACCCTGCTACCACAAGCACAGGATCCCGGCACCAAGGGGCAGCCCCCCTGCGGGGGTCCAATTGCACCACTTCCTCGCTGAGCAGTCCTGCTGCCTTCCAGCCTCACCAGGCAGCTCTGCCAGGCGGCAGCGAAGCTTCCAGGCTCTTTGTTGCACCACTGGGCAGCCCCACTCCCAGGTACTTGGCCCTGCCGCCAAGCAGCCTCACGGTTGGGCTCCTGGCCCCATGGGGCAGCCCCACTGCCTCCTAGTACTGCTGTGCAGCTGCAGGACAGCTGGGTTCCTGGTCGTGCTGCCAAGTGGCCCTATTGCCCGGTTCCTGACCCCCCCGCCAGGCAACCCCACTGCTTCCCAATCTCACCAGGCAGTTTTGCCAGTGGGCAGCAGCCCTGCTGCTGGGCTCTAGCCCTGCTGCCTCCTGCTCTCCCTGCTCCCATTCAGTGTTGCCACTGGGAGGTAGCCCTGCTGCAAGGCTCCCAGCCACCAGCCCTCCATGGGACTGGTCCTGGAGCATCCCTGGTATTTCTGGATCCTGGTCTTTCTTAACCAGAGAGTCCTGGTTAAGACTCACGCTCACTCAACAAAACTGCATTCTTTGCTGTGAATAGGATTGTTCTATCATGATGACTGTTAATTAGAAGTATAGCATATTCTGGTTCATATTAGTTCTGTCTTAGATTGTGGATTTAGGGTAAATTTTTCAGGGATTTAGGCTTAGTGATACAACCTCACATTGACAGCGAACCACTGATAACTATTCTTTGAGTTCAGTCTTTCAAATAGTTTTGTACCCATTGGCTAATAATTTTATCTAGACCACAGTTTCCTAGTTTGCTTTTGAGGCTGTCACATGGGACTGTGTCAAAAGACGTTCTGAAATCAAGGTACATGTCTACAACATTCTCTCCACTAAGCTTGGTAACTTTGTTAAAAAAGAAAAAGGAAGTTAGGCTGAGTTGGTGTGATTTATTCTTGGAAATCCATGTTGGCTATTACTTATCACCCTATTATTTTCTCAGTGCTTATAGATTCTTTCTAGGAATTAAACTTAGGAGGAATGGCTTATTTCCCATGTCCTCTTCCCTTGTCCCCTTTTTAAGATAGGCGCCCCTTCAGATATTCCCCAGGGGAAAGAGGGCATGGCTTTGAGTTTCCCTAAATCCAGCTGGTCCTCTGCTACCATAAAGCCTATATCTTTTCAACTTGGGAGGGAAAATATTTCATCAGCTACCATTGAACATCTGAAGGCATCACAGAAGTGCTTCCACTGGAGGAAATGTATAAATAAGGGAATTGGGGTATTAAACCTTTTACCTCTTAACTTACTGATTGGAATCCAGGTCTTATGTGTAGTGACTAAAAGTCGATACTGTAACAAGGACCATCTAAAGGTATGTGGCCAATGTATAATCAGTGTATGACTTTTAGTCCAGATCTCAGTTTTAACAGTGTGAACATACCTGACACTATTGGGATTTGTGCTGATAATATCAGTAAAGAAGTCAAAGATGCCAATTTAAGGCCTCCTTTTAGTTGTAGAATGCTCCAGGTTTGTATTGGGCAAAGTTGGTGAAGCAGTGTGATGAACCATGTACCACTACTGTTTCTGTAAATCTTTTTCTGTGCCAGAAGTTGGGAATGGGCAACACAAGATGGATTACTTGATGATTACTTATTCTGTTCATTCCCTCTGGGGCACCTGGCACTGGCCACTGTTGGAAGACAGCATACTAGTCTAGAAGGGCCATTGTTCTGACTCAGTATGGCCATTCTTGTGTTAAATAAAGGCCTTTGGTCCACTGGACTGTTATTCTGGTACATTGCATAGTGATTCAACTTGCATAGGTTTGGGGTATTTTTTTGGTTTCTCTTACAGTTAGTTGCAAAAAGAATATTGTCATGCCTCATTTTATAATCTAATGCAATTGTAATAAAGATGTTGTACTTCTCCCTTACGCAGTAAGTAATGCTGAATGGAATCTCAATTTGTGGATGTTCTTTTAAGTGATAACATTCAAGATTTTGGTTCAGATTTTCAAAGTTAGGTGTGGGCAGTTACAGTAAAACTCCAATTGTCCAGCATCCAGTGGTCCGGCGCTCCCGATAGTCCGGCACCAACTGGAACCTGGAAGTGCTCCGGCAGCTGTTTCAAGAAGTTGTTAGTTGAAGCAGCTACCTCTCGCCCCCTCTCCGCTGCCGCCGCTTGCAGGCTTTGCCTCCCCTACAAAACAGCAGAGGGTTCACCCCTCGCTGCACCATTCCCCGCCGAGCCCCCGCCTCCCTGGACACAGTGCGGGTCCCAGCAGACCCGTCACAGCCCCCCGCCAGAGTACCTCCTGTTAGTCCGGCATATCCGATAATCCGGCACCGCCTGGGTCCCAAAGGTGCCCGGATTATCGGAAGTCTACTATATTACTATTTATCATTGTATTCTTATACAGTGCAAGTTGTGCTTCATGTGACCCATACCTAAAAGCAAATTCAGTAACAGGCCAAAGGTGTTTACAATCTTAGAAGACAAATGGCATATATAGTGTAAGAGAGAGCAATAAAATGTGAAAGTGCTGTTTTTTTGGAAGTACTGAATAGTACCACTGACTTCAGAGTTGTATGTGCTAAGCACATATAAAAATCAGATAGGTGTATATGTAAATCATGTGTTCATATGCATTCATACCTGAGGCTATGTCTACACTACAGAGTTTTGTCAGAAAAACAGCCATTTTTCCGACAAAACTTGAGGAACGTCCACACTGCAATTGTGTTCTTTCGCAAGTAAATTGAAAGAACAGAGGGGTTTTTGCGGTATTGGTAATCCTCATTCTACGAGGGAGAATGCCTTTTTGCAAAAGAGCTCTGTGTGGATGGGAAAGATGGAGTTTTTTTGGAAGAAGAGGGAAGATGAAAAAGCACAGGTGCTCCGGTGGCCATTCTGTCCATAGCAGTCATTGCTTACATGCGAGATAGCGTCCAGGCAGTCTGGACGCTATCTTTCAAAAAAGCACATTGCTTTTTCAATGCGCTTTTGCAATGTGGACGCTCTCTTTTGCAAGAAGTTTTTTCGGAAGATCTCTTCTGAAGAAAGCTTCTTGTGCAAGAAGCCTGTAGTCTAGACATAGCCTGTCTGTTTGCACATGCAAATACTTATTTGGCATGTACATACTGGAAATGTATCAATTTTAGAAAATCTTGCCCTTCGTATATAAAATAGAAGCATGAACATGACCCATCTGAAACCCAAAGGGAGAAAAAGCATACAAAGGTTCACTTAAGATGGAAAATAACATTGAAAACCAATGAAAGCCATTTGTGTAGCAATTACAATTGAACAATTCATACGGTGAATGGGAGACATTTATTCAGGCACAGGAGGCAGGTTGAGTTAAAGATGTCATCTTAGATTATCATTCTCTGACCCATGTCACAAAGTGCTTAGACACCAGAGAGCAAAAAGCAAATGTTCTTTTTAAATCTGAATGTTGTTGCATTAAAGTGACAGGTGGCATAATGTGCAGTATCTTCATAATTTTCCTAGCCAGATTATGTATGTAGGGGAGACTTCATCTGCTCCTATTTGTCCAATTTTTCCACACGAATGTCAGTGGAAATTTTCAACCCTGGATTTATCCAGTATATAAGAGAGTCCATAAAGTAGGTTTTTGGTTTGAGTTAGTTTACGTACAGAGCTGATGGGATTATACTACTGCCATGGATCTCTTTTTTTCTCTTTGAAATGTTGATCTATTTGTTTTTTTCCACTCCTACCATCTCAAAACAGTTTTCTAGTAAAAAAAGGTGTCATTTTCAAAATATATAGAACTGGCCAAATTTTGCTCTTAGTTACAGCTGTATAGACTAAAACTATGGACTTTGGTAGAATTACTCCAGATTTACTTTTCAGTGTAACTGAGATCAGAATTTGGCCCAAATGTCTGCTCTGAATGTAATATATTTCAATTTGTTCAATATATTTTGCTGGAGCATCAGCAATTATAACTTCCTTCCTGTGCACTGAAATGGTACAGAATGGTACACATGTATTTTATTTTAGGCAAGGGGATTGATGTCCATTATGTCCTTAACTCAGTGGTCTCCAAATGATGAGATGCCCCCACCTAGGAGGCCAAGAAGGAATGTTTGGGGTTCGTAGAGGGGCCTTGGGCCATCCCCCCTGGGGCATATGGAAGGAGCAACATCTGTCTGCTCTGACCCCTGTTCCGCTCTGGCTTCATCCCCATCCTCTGACAAGGCCTCAGCTTTGCTCCTGGCCCTGGCTTCAGCCTCTGACTCACCTGGTTCCTGGCCCAGCTGCTGCTCCTGCTTCTGCTTGTGGCCTCATTACTGCTCTCACAGCGACAGGTCATACTCCTGACTGTGGCTCCTCATCCCACTTCCAGACCTGACTCTACTCAGTTACAACTCTGGCCTCAGCCTTGGGCCTCAGCCTCAGCCCTTACCTCTGTGAGATCAGGGGAGGGCAGACTGACTACATTAGGTATAGCTGGGGCATGACAAACATTTGAGGACCACTGCCTTATTGGGCACACATGCCCCTCATTTTGTAATGCCCCCCCTTTGCATAGTACAGTGTACACAAAAGGACAGAGTAACAATTGTTGTATGGCTATCATAAAATGATTTGATTCTTGTTCTTCCAAATGCTCCCCAAAGTTTGGGTGTGATAAATTCTGTGCTCATTGTTTTTGTCCTTAACTGAGTGGTGAGGAACGCACACAGGGCACATCTACACTACATGGAAAATTGATGCTGCTGTGGTCGATTTTCCGAGGTTCAATTTAGTAGGTGTAGTATTGTCCTGCTAAAGTGAACTCAAAGGTCTCCCCCATTGGCACCAGTACTCCTACTCCTCACAAGGAGTAAGGGAAGCTGACACAAGCATTTGCTCCTGTTGGCTTCCCACTGGGTGGATGGAGCAGAAACATGATGTAAGAACTTTGATGCTACCTACATAATTTACATAGCTGGAGTTGCATTTCTTAATTCAACCTTTCCATGTAGTGTAGACCAGACCACCTGGATACTGGCACATTTGATGTTAGTTATTTGAGCAAAAATTAAACATTTCAGAAGCACTTAAATTATTTAGTGCCAGGATTACAAAGGTATTTAGGCACTTAAAAATGCAGATAGATGCTAACTGGGATTTATTAAAGTGAATAAGCTAGTTAGATGTCTAACTTCCATTAAAGCCATTTAGAAACTGATGGTGGCATAGAATGTAGTGGCCCCCTTAATAGGCAAGGCATCGCACTGGGAACATACGATACCAGTACCGTGGGATCGGCTAATCTAGTGGTCTATAACTGGAGTTTGTGTTGGTTAGGACCTATAAAACCAGGAATGCACACTGGGACCAGCCTACCACATGTACAGTTTTTCTCACTGTACCATGCTGCCACAGATACAATCAGCAAAGACACTTGAGATGGATCACCCTTTTCATAAGAGATGGTTTGATGCTCTTTGTGTGAGCTCCAGGACTCTGAAATGTACTTTCTTCAAAACAGCCTGAATTCAGTGACTTTCTGGACATACTGTTCAAAATATCTGGGAGCTGAGAGTCTGCTCCCAGAATGATGGACATTTTTGTAGTTGGTTGGCTGGCAGACTTCCTGTTGGAATGATTGCTTTCATGCTGCTGTGGTTTTTTGCAGTTCTCATCATGTTTAGGGGACTTAGAGATTTGTATAGGTGTCTCTTCTATTATTATGTAAATAAAAATAAAAACAGAGTACAGATAGCATAAAACCACTCTAAGAGCCCTAATAGCTAACTACCATCAAAGATAGAAATTTAAGGACAATAGAGCATTCCACCATCTGAGGGTGTGTCTACTGCACCCCGTAGCTCAAAATAAGCTGTACAATTTGAGCTATGCAAATTGCGTAGCTTATTTTGAGGTAATTTTGAAACAGCTTATTTCAAAACGTCCCTTACACCTCATGGAATGAGGTTTACAGGGCCATCAGAATAGTGAGCCCGTTACATTTTGAAATAACTTGCTGTTAAGATGCAGGATAGATATTTTGGGATACCTATGGTATCTCGAAATAGCACTGCAGTGTAGATGTAGCTTACCAATGGAGAATTCCACTTAGAGAGAAGAGCTTTCCCTCATCCGGCAAATGGTGCATCATGCTTTTATTTTATACCTATAAAGTGATTACATTTAATAATGTTTCATTCCACACTAGATTCTTGTACTTTCTGACTAGTGTTGTAGTGGTGATCATTTTTACAGCTACATTCATGAAAATGAATAGAATAATTGATTGATTGTTCCACAACCTGCAGATTTTTAGTCTTGGCAATGCTAGTAAATAAGTGAAACTATTTTTTAAATCCATGGAATTCTATTCATGGCTTACAAGGATTGGAAGGCTATTGATGTTTTTTTTTAATATGCCAAGTCCATTAGTTTGCCTATATTTGTGGGAGTAGGATTCTGCACCCAATAATTGGAGTACGAATAGCTGCAGAATAAAGTAACAACTTGAAATTGTCCAGGAGAAAAAAAGACACTAGCTAATGTGTTTGTAAAATTATCTTTTTTAAAAATGAAGCTCATTTATAAACTGGCAATATAGTGTTCTTCTTAGTTGTACTGTGTCCTTTCACTCAACATGTAGTTCATAACTGCATGTAATATATCAGAATGTGAATATAGACACATTGGAGGCTGGTTCACTAATATTTGATGTTATCTTTTCCTCCTTATTTTCTCTCATCTCTGGAAAAAATCTGCTTCCCTTTCTCCATTTTGGTGGCTAAAACATTTTGTGTGTTGGGCATGTTTCAGATCTCCTCTTCCAATTACTGACTTCCCTCTGCCAGATTGTCCAAAATGTCTCTCATTTTCCTCTTTTACTACTATGACCATGTATCTCTACTTCTTCATTCCCTTCAGTAGCTATCACACTTCTTCCATGGTGAATTCAAGTTTCTCACCCCCATTTTAAGGTTCTATGCATCTCTGTGCCCTCTAGTCTCCCTACACCTCCCATCTGCTCTTTGTGCTATGCTCCAACTTTTCTTGGTTGCATTCTATGATTCTCCTCCAGTGTCTGAACCTTTTCCATGCTCCTTATTCCACTTCACACAAGGGATAGTCTCTTGCTCTCCCTTTCTTCCTTAAAAGGCTGTTTGAAATCCACCAATATTATCTACAGTTCTACACTAACTTTATCTTGTTTAGCATTATTAGAATAACACTAAATCAGTTTCATACCTGGGTAAAATGAGGAACATAATGATTAAGTGACATGCCTATCACTACAGTACACATCAATAGCAGAACTGGGAACAGCACTAAGGGGCCCTGTCTCAGTCTTAGGCTTTAACCAGTACACATTCCTTTGTTTTTGCTGGCAATGGTTATAAATAATTAGGGATTAAAGTCCATATAGTGAGTGCCCTTTATCTACATCCCACTCCCTTTTGATGTCAGTGGAATTTACTTAAATAGCAAGGACAGAATATGACCATCACATGTTTCACAGTATGTCATTTGGAGACTAACATACTTATGAAGCATTTGAAATTAGTGATTGAGGCCCTAATCCTACAAAGAAATACCTTAATTTTGCTCAGTTTTACGAAAAGATTAAATAGTCCCATTGTCTTCAGTGTGACTGCTTACACAGAATGTATAGTTAAGCATGAGTATGTCTGTTTCTAGGGTATGGGCCAAATATGGCTATGTAATGTAGCTTTCAAGAAGGTAAATGGGCATTTGTTATTTTGACATTTGCCATCTGAACTGCACCATTTTCATGCAATAAACCCTTAAAAAGAGAGACTAATATTTTGACATAGGTTTTGGGATGAAAATGACTTCCAATTTATAATACGAGTCTAACACACATATATAAAAACAATCAAGAAAGGATGCATATCATTATTGTGAATAGAAATTTTGCTAGAGTCAGAAATGCTGAACAGAGCCATTCACATGTGGTAAAAAGTCAGCAAAATGAAGCACTGTAAATACTATCTGCTTTCTTTCCAGTATTTTTAGCAGCATTTGAACACTGTCACTGAGCAAAGCTATTAACTTTCAAAACCTGTCTGAAATTTATGAAATTGTTCACTATTAAAGGCACTGGAATGATTATAGCTTAGTGGTGAGCAGGCCTTTTAGGTCAGCTATGTTTTGTGAATGGGCCACTCTAGATTTCCCCTCCCCCCGGATCTGGCACAGTCATTAAAAATTGAAGACAAAGGAGAAGCTTTAGTGGGCATTTGGACTATTTTGTTGGCTTTGTGTTTATGTATTTGGATTTTTTTTACTATGAACTGCTGTGCACTGTCTCTGCCATCTGTATTGTCTCTGTATCCAGCATATCGTCTTCCATTTATTGCTGTACATACCCTCTTCAACAACATGAAAGTTCATATTGTATTAAATCTGTTGACTGTCTCATTACATTTAGAGTCCTTCTCAGGAATCTCTGCCTTTCTTGTGCAGAATTTGAAGGTACAAATCTGTAGAATGTGTTTACAACACCACAGAGCTAGCTGTCAATTGGCATTATCACTATTATGCACGTATAAAGAGAGAAACATACCATCCTTGCCTGGCAGCAGGAGATTAGAATCATATGTCCATGCCTGGGGTGTTATCGTCTCATGTGCAATCTTTCCCAGTTGTCTTTTCAGATTTCTTATCTATCCACACATTCCAATTGATTTATTTTTGCAATTGGTTTTTAATGAAGGCTCAGCTAGATTTGATATAGCAACATCACTGTTTCTAGCAACTAACTTTTCTAAACTACTTTCTGGGATTTCATTATTCTATGTATATGAATTCATATTCTATGAATTTCTCTTCTCTTATAATTCCAGATCTTGCCTGAATAACTACAAGCGTCTTACTTCTTAACTGAGAGGATGTAATATCTCTTTCCTTTAGCAATCTAAGAGCATTGCCCCTCAGGAATCTCCCATCTTTAGTCATTCCTGTATTCTAGTACCCAGTCATAGGCATTGGTGGTAGAGAATGCGATTGCGCTGTTTTATTTAGAAAGGAATAATTTTACTAGGCTGTTTGTAGACTTTCAGGGACAATGAATTACACTATGGCTCAGATGTACCAAGCAATACAAGTGTCCCAGTCATTAAACTGAATTATTGTAGTCATTTTATTGCCTTTTAAGATCTATTGTTCAAAAAATAGTAACCTCCAATATGATAAACTGTATTATCTACAATCTTCCTTACAGAAATGTGATGAGCAATAATTTGGCTATTTGTTATATGGATAATAGGGCAGCAGAGCTTATTGAAATGGGAGTTAGTTATAAAGCCTATAATAAATTAATTCAGCAAATAGAAAATAGTACATTTGCAAGCAACTAATGTAATGGAACATACCTTCTCTTCACAAATATAGAGTCAATATGTTGTTGGTCTTTGAAGTCTTACTGAATTTGTGCAATATGTCAGCATATTAATGCACTTTATATATTTTGCAGTTTGAAGTTATCACACGGGAACATGCAATATATTTTCCTCATTCTGTACTGCACTGATTTGTAGTGTCCCTAACCCATAAACAATGTTTCTTGGAAACTTGTGGTGTTTGCTTCCAAAGAATGGTCTCTCTCTGCAAAGAAAAACTTAGAAGGTGAGTCTCTTTTCTAAGTGTGTGAATGTTGTGTTTTGTTAGGGTGGAAACAAGTATTCTGTCAATATCTCAGCATTCATTTTATTTCTGAATTAATGAACATAGGTTGCTAGGCAGTTTTTACTTCTAATAAAACTATAGGAGGTGACAAACTCAGATTGAATTTAGTTCTGAATCCTCAATATTTGCTTTATCCTCAGCATAGTTACGTGGTAAAGTCCTGCACGATTTGATGCTTGGAATAAAAACTGATGTTAATGAGCAATTTTATGGCTATATTCAGAATACCTTAGTACCCTGGGCCTGATCCTGCATTCCTTGTGCATCTGAAACGTCTATTGAATTCAGTAGGATTTGTAGGATTTGTGGACTCTCTACTCAGACCCTACGCCACCAGCACTCCCAGCTATCTCCGGGACACCACTGATTTCCTGAGAAAACTACAATACATTGGTGATCTGCCAGAAAACATCCTAGCCACCATGGATGTAGAGGCTCTCTACACAAACATACCACACACAGATGGAATACAGGCTATCAGGAACAGTACCCCTGATGATGCCACAGCACAACTGGTGGCTGAGCTCTGTGACTTTATCCTCACACACAATTATTTCAAATTTGGTGACAATATATACCTCCAGACCAGTGGCACCGCTATGGGCACCCGCATGGTCCCACAATATGCCAACGTTTTTATGGCTGACCTGGAACAACGCTTCCTCAGCGCTCGTCCACTCGTGCCCCTTCTCTACCTACGCTACATTGATGACATCTTCATCATCTGGACCCATGGGAAGGAAACTCTGGAAGAATTCCACCATGATTTCAACAGCTTCCACCCCACCATCAACCTCAGCCTGGACCAGTCTACACGGGAGGTCCACTTCCTGGACACCACGGTACAAATAAGTGATGGTCACATAAATACCACCCTATACCGAAAACCTACCGAGCGCTATGCCTACCTTCATGCCTCCAACTTCCATCCCGGACACACCACACGATCCATTGTCTACAGCCAAGCACTGAGGTACAACCGCATTTGCTCCAACCCGTCAGACAGAGACCAACACCTACAAGATCTTCAACAAGCATTCCTGAAACTACGATACACGAGGAAGTAAGGAAACAGATCAACAGAGCCAGACGTGTACCCAGAAGCCTCCTGCTGTGGGACAAGCCCAAAAAAGAAACCAACAGAACACCACTGGCCATCACCTACAGTCCTCAGCTAAATCCTCTCCAACGCATCATCAGTGATATACAACCCATCTTGGACAACGATCCCTCATTTTCACAGGCCTTGGGAGGCAGACCAGTCCTCGCCCACAGACAACCCGCCAACCTGAAGCATATTCTCACCAGCAACTATACACTGCACCACAGTAACTCTAACTCAGGAACCAATCCCTGCAACAAACCTCGGGTGCCAACTCTGCCCACATATCTACACCAGCAACACCATCACAGGACCTAACCAGATCAGCCACACCATCACTGGCTCATTCACCTGCACATCTACCAATGTAATATATGCCATCATGTGCCAGCAATGCCCCTCTGCTATATACATTGGCCAAACTGGACAGTCCCTACACAAAAGAATAAATGGACACAAATCAGATATTAGGAATGGCAATATACAAAAACCTGTAGGAGAACACTTCAATCTCCCTGGACACACAATAGCAGATTTAAAGGTAGCCATCCTGCAGCAAAAAAACTTCAGGACCAGACTTCAGAGAGAAACTGCTGAGCTGCAGTTCATCTGCAAATTTGACACAATCAGCTCAGGATTAAACAAAGACTGTGAATGGCTAGCCAATTACAAAAGCAGTTTCTCCTCTCTTGGTGTTCACACCTCCAGATCAGCTGCTAGAAGTGGGCCTCATCCTCCCCTGATTGAATGTACCTCGTTATCTCTAGCCTGATTCGTGCCTGCATATTTATACCTGCCTCTAGAAATTTCCACTACATGCATCTGACGAAGTGGGTCTTTGCCCACGAAAGTTTATGCTCCAATACATCTGTTAGTCTATAAGGTGCTGCAGTACTCCTTGTCGCTTCTGCAGATCCAGACTAACACGGCTACCCCTCTGATAGTAGAAATTTAAGGTATTCAAGAAATGCAATGTTGTTGAACATTATCTCCTGTTATGGCTGTAGTATTTTGGAATTACAAGCCTTCCGCTGCAACTCTGAGAGCCAGTGTGTATTCTGAGTCAATATTAACCTGCCTCTCTGAGTCCACAGTGACAATGACTGAGTTACTAATACAGCCCAGTTATTCAACCTGTAAATTTAGTCAGTTGATTTGTCTTCTCTCAGGAAGACACTAAAGTCATTAAGTACATATGCATACAAATTAGTGGCAAGTTCCTAATCATACAAACCCAGACATCCTTGTCCCATCCCTGCCCTGCTTCCCAAAGGCCTCACCCCTATCCCACCCTTTCTGTGAGCCCCCCCCCACCCCCGTCACTTGCTTTCCCCCATCTTCACTCACTTTCAGGGGATTGGGGTGTTGGAGGGAGTAAGGGTTTCAGCTTGGGGGTCAGACTCTGAGGTGGAGTCAGGAATAAGGGAGGGAATGGGCTAGGGCCAAGGGGTTTGAGCACAAAAAGGGACTTAGGACTGGGGGTGTGGGAGTGAAGGCTCCAGCTGACAGAGTGGAGATTTAGGGACTAAGACAGGCTCCTTACCTGCCTGGCTCTGTGTGACTCCTGAAAGTGGCTGCATGTCTGGCTCCTAGGGTCAGTCGGTGTGGGGCGGGAGGGGGGGGACTCCTGGCCAGTCTGGGAGGGCTAGCAACCCTAGTGGCAGACTTAAAAACCAAAAATAACCCCCCCTGCACAGCCCTACACTAATGGTCCAAAATGCTGTATTAACATACTATTGAATTCTAGCATATAGTTATAAGGTAAAAGAGAACAATTTTTGGGACAGTCTGATGAAACAGCATTATTTTCAGTTCTTTTCAATTCTACTCTTTACTAAGGAACAAAGACAGATTGGTAAGCAAATGGAGTGCTTGAATAGAAGCTAGGAAACTCCTGAAAATCAGGGACAGTGAAGAGTTATGGTATTTGGTTCTGGTTTATTCAGAGCCCCATACCTGTAAATTCATTTCTGACTTCTCACCTCCCCTAAATACAGTGTCCTCCGAGGAGTACAGGATCTTTCGAAACGGGGCATTTCTGTTAAAAATGCCCCGTCTAAACTGCCTTTTTTTTTCCTTCAAAAAAAGCCCCATTTCGAAAAAAAGGGGCAGCTGCCATTATGCAAATGAAGCACGGGATATTTAAATCCTGGCTTCATTTGCAGTATCAACATGCCTAATCTACATCCCTTTATCGAAAAAGGGATGTAGTTTAGACACAGCCCAACTTTTGAACTCTGTGAACACAACTAGCCTCTGGCAAAGCTTTTCATCTGCTGTCTTGAAGCTTTAATTTGAGCTGCAGTTGTTGTTAATCAGACAATAATGGGATTTTATTTTAGAGCCTTCTGATGGGAGTCAGGTGAAATGCAATGTCAAAAACATAAGTGTATTTTTCCAACACCCTTATAGGAGTGCTGCAGAGGAAGCAATAGGTCAGTTGACTATATTTTCCCATTCTAAAATTCAGAAGTGTTGCATTTGTTTGGCAGGTGCACTGCTCAGCAGCTAAATGAGGGATATAAAACAATGTTAATATTTACTGCTAGTGATGCATGGGTATTCTGAAAATTAAGAACAAAAAATAAAAAAATTAATTTCATACTAAATCTTTGGGAGTTCATCTGATCTCATGTTGTGTGCAAAAAGGACATATGCCACCAGCATTCTTAATATTGTATTTATGTTATCAAGGGAATAGATCATCTTCATACCATTATCTTTCACTAAGTCATATCTGTTTTCCTGCTTACTCATGGCATACAGTGATGGTTGCTGTGATGGTGGTTTTTCAACAATTGGGAAATAAACTAAACAAAACCAGTTCAGCACCCAACTATTTTTCACGACTATACATTGTCAGTGAGCAGCACTATATAAATTCTGACCCTTTCCCTAACCCATGGATTCTCCTGTTACAGAAAATAAAAAGGATAGAAAATATTTCACATTAAGTAATAAGAAGCACAGTTATAAGATTAAGGTATCACAAAATAAGTTTAATTTTAAAACTGTAGGCTTCTGCTCAGGATTTAAAACAAAACCAAAATTATTTCCAGCTAGAGACATACTGTATACTCAAACTATTAATTCTATGAAGCTAGCATGGTTAAAATGCTGGACTGAGACTTTAAAAAATCTACATCTACTTCTCAGCTCTGCCATACACTTCCCTTTTTGATCTTGTGCAAGTAATTTATGGTACTGGTGCTTCGAAGTCACTTAAGTGCATTTGATAATCCTACCTTTAATCTATCTGTGCCTCAATTCCCCATCTGTCATATATTAGAATAAATCTTCCTTTCTTCTACTCCTTGTGGATCTTGTATATTGTCTGTTTAGGGCAGGGACTTAGTATATTGTTCTCTTTTCTTTAGGACGGGGACTGTCTAGTATGTTTTGTGCATACTTTGCATAGTGCATTTTTTATTGTAGTTGGGTCTCTAGGTGCTACTGTAATTCAGAACTGTCAGTTATGATCTGTGTGAGGGAGGTTTCAGTGGCCAGCAAAGCTTGCAGCCAAGTATGCTCCTCATTGACAGATAATAGGGTGAAATGTTAGGGGAGTGCCATGGGTACATGACATTACACCCTGATCTGGAAATTCCCTTTTAATGGGTGCCCACTTTAAAAAAAAACATGGGAAATGTGATTTGCAACATTTTGTGCATGTCATTAAAATTTGTGTCATAGCACTACACTGCTTGGTGCTCTCCCCTCTCCCCCATTGTAGGCCACAAAATGACAGAAACACCTGGCTAAGTTTCCCCTTTCAGAATCCCCTGTAACTCCATCCAGGTTTATCCTCTTCTCCATCAACATGGTTGATTTCCAAAACCTATTTCAAATAGTCCCCCTGCCCAAGTCGCATACCCAATGTACATAGTCCTTCCAACCCTGCTCTTTCCATCGGGCACCTCCCATCAGTTTCTCTACGAATCCTTTGTTCTACTACACCTAGGCTTCTTCTCAGCTTCTTCTGTTACTCTGCCAGGGACAGCCATCCTAGCCCAACCAGCTGGAGTGCATCCCCACTTTCCTAGTGGGAGCCCCCACAGCCTCATATTAATCTTGAGAACATCCCTCACTTGCCTTGGCTCTCTCACTGCTCCTCTGGGTCCATCTGTTCAGTGTGGAGACATCAGTGGATAAGCCCCTCCACAGCTTCCCCTCCTTCAGCCCTTGGCTCTGGTACTGCTAGCAAGAACCCTACCTCTGCTGCGGCTTCTCCAACTTTCAGCCTTCTCCAGCCACTTCTCTGGCTAGTGCAAGTCAGCCAGCAAATATGTCTTGTTGCTCTCTTTTGCCTTCAGCCTCCCCAGGAAACACCTTCTGCATCCTTCCACAGTCTCTCAGCTGCCTCGTTCCTAACTCCTCCAGTCTGTGCTCCCAGGCAATCCTGACTCATTAGATCCCCCTCTCACTGTTTTCCTCCCTGATCTTTTATAGCCTCCAGTTGCTGCTACATCCCCTTAATTGACCAAATGGGGGCACGTAATCTGGCATAAAGGCACTGGACCCACTTCATTTTCTAGGGCCAGTTCATTTACTAGTTTGATTTGTTCCAGACAAAGCACTGACTCTTCATAGCCATTGGATGGAGTGTTAGAAGAGGTAAAGAGCAATAGAAAAATCTCATGACAACTCTTGCTTATCTGACTTCAGTCCACATTAAACCATTAGGCAATCTTCACTCTCAAATGTCCATCGACTTCAGTGGAAGCTCTGCTACAGTTTGAGGTTAGAATCGGAGCTCAGTTGTTACCCAGCTTGGTTTTGTGGATGGGAGGATTTCCAGAGATCTTGGAATATAGTAAAAATGTTGAAATTATGCAGACCTTGTTCATTCCCACACTTCCTCATAAATACCGTTAACCACAAATCGCCAGCATATAAAAAAGAGCACAGAATATTAAGAAAGATAAATAATTCTTCTCATTCTCAATAAACAGAAAATATAGACTCAGTAACCATCATTTCAGATGATAAATACATGCATGTGGACCATATGGGCTTGCTATACCAGGTACAGAAAGAAGTCACTGATCAATAGCTAAACCCTCCAAATGCTGGGAAGAGCTACAGTTGTGAGGAGGAGAAAGAAATATTTCTTTGGCAGGCTGATTTAATCAAGGACAAAAGTCACCTGTCTGAAAGGGTCCCAGGGACACGCATTAGAGTGGAGAGAGCAAATGAGTCAGTCAAAGGTGTGAGAAAAATGCATATATCATAAAGGGCTGCAATTTATCAGATGGATACTTCCTCCACCTATGAGCCAGAGGGTTTAATCTTTATTTTAGAGTAACCTTTAGTGCAATCCTCCTTCCTTCCCATCCCCCTGCATGCATTTTTATTAAACAAACACATCTTTTTGGGTGTAACACAAGGGTTCTTAAACTTCATTGCACCGCAATCCCTTTGTGATAACAAAGTTACTACATGACCACCTCGGGTAGGGAAGGAGCTCAGGCTTGAGCTTCAGCCCTGGGTCCCAGCAAGTTTAAAGCTGGCCCTGGCAACCCCATTAAAATGGGGTCATGACCCACTTTGGGGGTCCCCACCTGCAGTTTGAGAACAGCTGGTTGTAACAATAGCTACTGCAGAACAACCTCCAGAGTTTACACTAAGATCCCATCATACTACAAAATTAACCAGGTGTGAACATGGTTGTGGTCCAGCTGTGTTCTAAAATTCTTTTTTGTATTCCTATTGGACAGAAAAAAACATAACAATGACTCAGGCACCCAAAGTGTGTAGGGACCAACTGGTTAAGGTTGAGACATACGGGGCACGCTCGCTGGGATAGATAGTAATAGACTGGTTGAGAACATAAGAACATAAGAACGGCCGTAGCGGGTCAGACCAAAGGTCCATCTAGCCCAGTATCCTGTCTGCCGACAGTGGCCAGCACCAGGTGCCCCAGAGGGGGTGGACCAAAGACAATGATCAAGCGATTTGTCTCCTGCCATCCCTCTCCAGCCTCTGTCAAACAGAGGCCAAGGACACCATTTTATCCCCTGGCTAATAGCCTTTTATGGACCTAACCTCCATGAAATTATCTAGCTTCTCTTTAAACTCTGTTATAGTCCTAGCCTTCACAGCCTCCTCTGGCAAGGAGTTCCACATGCTGACTACACGCTGTATGAAGAAGAACTTTCTTTTATTAGTTTTAAACCTGCTACCCATTAATTTCATTTGGTGTCCTCTAGTTCTTCTATTTAGGGAACTAATAAATAACTTTTCTTTATCGGCCCTCTCCACACCACTCATGATTTTATACACCTCTATCATATCCCCCCTCAGTCTCCTCTTTTCTAAACTGAAAAGTCCCAGTCGCTTTAACCTCTCCTCATATGGGACCCGTTCCAAACCCCTAATCATTTTAGTTGCCCTTTTCTGAACCCTTTCCAAGGCCAAAATATCTTTTTGAGGTGGGAGACCACATCTGTACACAGTATTCAAGATGTGGGCGTACCATAGTTTTATACAGGGGCAGTAAGATATTCTGGGTCTTATTTTCTATCCCTTTCTTAATAATTCCTAGCATCCTATTTGCCTTTTTGACCGCCGCTGCACACTGTGTGGAAGTTTTCAGAGAACTGTCCACGATAACTCCAAGATCTCTTTCCTCATTTGTTGTAGCCAAATTAGCCCCCATCATACTGTACGTATAGTTGGGGTTATTTTTCCCGATGTGCATTACTTTACACTTATCCACATGAAATTTCATTTGCCATTTTGTTGCCCAATCACTCAGTTTGGTGAGATCTTCTTGGAGTCCCTTACAGTCTGCTTCTGTCTTGACTATCCTAAACAGTTTGGTATCATCCGCAAACTTTACCACCTCACTGCTTACCCCTTTCTCCAGATCATTTATGAATAAGTTGAACAGGATTGGTCCTAGGACTGACCCTTGGGGACACCACTAGTTACCCCTCTCCATTCTGAAAATTTACCATTTATTCCTACCCTTTGTTTCCTGTCTTTTAACCAGTTCTCAATCCAAGAAAGGACCTTCCCTCTTATCCCATGGCCATGTAATTTACACAAGAGCCTTTGGTGAGGGACCTTGTCAAAGGCTTTCTGGAAATCTAAGTATACTATATCTACTGGATCCCCTTGTCCGCGTGTTTGTTAACCCCTTCAAAGAACTCTAATAGATTAGTAAGACAGGATTTCTTTACAGAACCCATGTTGACTTTTGTCCAACAAATTATGTTCTTCTACATGCTTCACAATTTTATTCTTTACTATTGTTTCGACTAATTTGCCCGGTACCGGTTAGACTTACCGGTCTGTAATTGCCCGGATCGCCTCTAGAGCCCTTTTTAAATATTGGTGTCACGTTGGCTACCTTCCAGTCGTTAGGTACGGAAGCCGATTTAAGGGATAGGTTACAAACCACAGATAATAGTTCAGCAATTTCCCATTTGAGTTTTTAGAACCCTTGGATGAATGCCATCCGGTCCCGGAGATTTGTTAACATTAAGTTTTTCTATTTGTTCCAAAACCTCCTCTAATGACACTTCAATCCGGGACAGTTCCTCAGATTCATCACCCACAAAGGACGGTGCAGATTTGGGAATCTCCCAACGTCCTCAGCCGTGAAGACTGAAGCAAAGAAATCATTTAGTTTCTCCGCAATGGCTTTATCGTCCTTGATTGCGCCTTTTATAGTTCAATCGTCTAGGGACCCACAGGTTTTTAGCAGGCTTCCTGCTTCTAATGTACTTAAAAACATTTTGTTATTTCTTTTGAGTTTTGGCTAGCTGTTCCTCAAAATCTTTTTTGCTTTTCTTATTACATTTTACACTTGATTTGACAGTGTTTATGTTCCTTTCTATTTATCTCACTAGGATTGGACTTCCACTTCTTAAAAGATGCCTTTTGTCCCTCACTGCTTCTTTTACATGGTGGTTAAGCCACGTGACTCTTTTTAGGTCTCTTGCTATGTTTTTAATTTGGGGTATACATTTAAGTTGGGCCTCTATTATGGTGTCTTTAAAAGTTTCCATGCAGCTTGCAGGGATTTGGCTCTAGTCACTGTGCCTTTTAATTTCTGTTTAACTAACCTCCTCATTTTTGTGTAATTCTTTGAAATTAAATGCCAGGGTGCTGGTCTGCTGAGGTGTTCTTCCCACCACAGGAATGTTGAATGTTATTATATTATGGTCACTATTCCCAAGCGGTCCTGTAACGGTTATTTCCTGGACCTGATCCTGCGCTCCACTCAGGACTAAATCGAGAATTGCCTCTCCTTGTGGGTTCCTGTACCAGCTGCTCCAAGAAGCAGTCATTTAAGCCATTGAGAAATTTTATCTCCACTTCTCTTCCTGAGGTGACATGTATCCAGTCGATATGGGGGTAATTAAAATCCCCCATTATTATAGAGTTCTTTGTTTTGGTAGCCTCTCTAATCTCCTCAGCATTTCAATGTCAGTATCCCTGTCCTGGTCAGGTGGTCGGTAATATATCCCTACTGCTAATTTCTTATTTTTGGAGCATGGAATTACTATCCATAGCGATTCTATTGAACATGTTGATTCATTTAATATTTTTATTTCATTTGATTCTACATTATCTTTCACATACAGTGCCACTCCGCCACCCACCCGGCCTGCTCTATCCTTTCAATATATTTTATATCCCGGTATGATTGTGTCCTACAGATTTTCCTCATTCCACCAGGTTTCAGTGATGCCTATTATGTCAATCTCCTTTTTAATACTAGGTACTCTAGTTCACCCATCTTATTAGTCAGACTCCTAGCATTTGTGTAGAAGCACTTTAAAAATTTGCCACTGCTTATTTGTCTGCCCTTCCTGATGCATTGGATTCCTTTGTATGCGGTTGTTTGTCTGCTCTGGCCCATGGTTTGCCCTCTCCCTCCTCTCTTTCTGACTACAGCTTAGAGAATCTCTATCAATGGATTCTCCTCTAAGAGAAGTCTCCCTCCGATTTACGTGCATCTCCACACCAATCGGCTTTCCCCATCTCTCAGTTTAAAAACTGCTCACGGCCTTTTAATGTTTAGTGCCAGCAGTCTGGTTCCACCCTGGTTTAGGTGGAGCCCATCCTTCCTGTATAGGCTCCCCCTCTCCCAAAAGTGTCCCCAGTTCCTAATAAATCCAAACCCCTCTTCCCTACACCATTGTCTCATCCATGCATTGAGATTCTGAATCTCTGCCTGCCTACCTGGCCCTGCGCGTGGAACTGGAAGCATTTCCGAGAATGCCACCATAGAGGTCCTGGATTTCAGTCTCTTTCCTAGCAGCCTAAATTTGGCCTCCAGGACTTCTCTCCTACCCTTCCCTACGTCATTGGTACCTACATGTACCACGACCACCGGCTCCTCCCCAGCACTACACATAAGTCTATCTAGATGCCTCGAGAGATCCGCAACCTTCGCACCAGGCAGGCAAGTGACCATACGGTTCTCCCGGTCATCACAAACCCAACTATCTATGTTTCTAACGATCGAATCACCCACTACTAACCCCTGCCTCTTCCGAACTGGCATTCCTCCCCTCAGAGGTATCCTCAGTGCGAGAGGATACCACAACATCCTCTGGGAGGAGGGTCCCAACTATGGGATGGTTTCCCTCTGCTCCCATTGAATGCTCTGTTCCCTTGAGACTTTCATCCTCCTTAAGAGCACTGGGGCTCTCAGACTGGAGGTCTGAAGAAGGGGGAGAAAGGAACAGGGGGTTCTGAAAGTAACGAAGTGGGGACAGAAACAGGCTGGCTATGTGAGCACAGGGACAGCCTGATGGGGAAGAGGAGAAGAGGGAGCATTAGGCAGCTTTAAGTGCCTGGGATGGAACCCTTAAAGGATCCTTACTTTGACCTTGCGGGATTGTCTTTGGTTTGGTGATTGAGAAAATTCGCAACTGAAAGAACAGTTGCCAGGGGCCTTGGTGGAATGGAGAGGAAGTTTCTGGTTAAGGGACAGCAGAGGCAGCTGTTGAGTGGAGTTGGGTTGAGGGGCATTTTAGAAGACTCCATTGAGAGGTACTAGGATTACCTGCTTGATATAGGGAGGTGTGGGACTGAGGAGGAAGTCTTTAGTTTGGGGCAGCCGAAATAGCCTTTTTGGTCAGGGTAAGAAAAAAATCTTGCTTGTTGGATAGCAACAAGAGTAGACAGAGGCAGAAGAAACCCATGGTAGGGAGCACCAACAGGTTTTTTGAAGAGAAAGAAGGGACAGAAAATGTTGCCAAAAGAGGGAAGGAGCGGGAAGAGCAGGTTGTATTTGAAGACTCACTCTAGTGAGGTATGGGAGACTCAACACTTGACCAGACCTAAACCTCTTCAGCTCTCTGGGTCTATTACGGCATGTCTACACAGCAGGGATAAACTCAGAATAGGCTATGCAACTTCAGCTAAGCTAATTGCGTAGTTTAAATCAAAATAGATTATTTTGACTTTTGGCACTGTCTACAAAACACTTTATTTTGAAATAGAGCTCTCTTCCCCCGACTTCCCTTACTCTTCATACAATGAGGTTTACCAAAGTTGGAGTAAGAAGTCCGTTATTTCAAAATAAATTTGAAATAACAGTCTTGCTGTGTAGATACGCACTATGTTATTTTGGAAAAACATTAGTCGGAAATAATAACTAATGTTATTCTGAAATAATGCTGCTGTGTGGACATGCCCAGAGAGACTAAGGTTCCATGGACTCAGATAACTCCCAGTGAGGTGTTTCAAGGATTAAAAAGCTGTAAATACACACAAGTCTCCTGTCTTTATGGATGATCTTCCTTCCCCATGGGCTCCTGTGATGACAGGTTCTTCAGCTTGTTGAAAACAGTCTGTGTGAGTTTCATATAATGTTATTCATTTCTCTAGACTTTCCATCCATTGAGTCCCATCTCCACCATGTCTGTTGGCTCTGTGGCAGGGTCTGCACTAATTGTTATGATGTGCAGTGCTGATCATGCTGTCATTCTTTATTTAATAAATTATGTATTTATTTTGTGTGTTGGTCTTAAGTGCATTGTTTTACTTTGCATTATTTTTTAAAGAAACACTGTTTTTACAGTATGGCATTGGTAATGCATTGATTTCCATGTGTGTTAATTTCAGTACCATTACCAGAGCATTGTATTGTACAAATGACACAATATCTGCCCTATTGTTTTCTTTTTAATGGCAGCTGCCAGATACTGTGTTTGTGGAAATTACATGAGTTTTGCAGCGCAGATTGTATTCTATGGGTACTTAATAGCAATCTAACAATCTAAACTCCCGCAGCATGGCTGGGAATGTAGCTGGGACAGCTGAGCTACATGCTTCATACTTGCTTTGAAGTGAGGTGGGGTAAAAAGAAGCATGGATGGGCTCTGCGCACCCCAGTGCACTGTCCAGCAGGAGTGAGATGGCATGACGGGTGAAGTAACCTGACCCAATAAAAGGCAGAAGTAAGTAATCTCCACTTGCAGACAACAGGAAAAAAAGGAAAGAACAGAGACACTACATAGTTTGCACCCTTCCAAAGACTTTGAGTAAAGGTTAAGGACCGTGATGCCAACTCTAATAATTTTACAGTGAATCATGTAGTGTTTGGTGCATTTCCTCAAGTTCCAGTTGCTTGCATGAGAATTTCAGCTTTCATTTTTTTTTAAAAGAGTGAATTTCTTATCCTTGTCATTTTGTGTGAACGTTTGAAATAATGAAGATCAGGAATCAAAAGGGAAAGAACAATCCCCCCCCCCCCCCCCCCCCCCCAATTTATTATTTGGTTTAAAAATAATTTTTGAGTATGTGATTTGTGTCGAATGCTTGAGTTGGTAATAGTGGATTTGATACTGTATGCAGTGGCTAAGGTAAGACATATGAGGAGGGTGTGCTTACCTGCTTTGTCTGCTGCTTGGGCCAGGATGCTATCTCCTTCAGCCACTGCTACTGAGGCTTGCTCCTTAGAAGCGGGTGGTGGAGTAGCTTCTCCACATACACGTATTCAGAGCCCCATCTCTCTAGGAGTCAGGGAAAGCAGCTACATGGGTGGATCCTAAGTGATCAGGGGCCTTGAGGATGCTGGGTACTCTGGGTGTAGGAATTAGCACTTGGGACTGCTGGATAGTGAAGTGCCTGGTCTGTCTGCAGTGGGTGCTGGGGCTGGAAAGTAGTGAATGGGATAGATGAGGTGCTGGGTGCTTGCTGGGTTTATGGTAGGTCGAGTGTTTGGAGCAGTTGGGTAGGGAATGATGCTATGGTCCGTGAATGAAGATGGGTGCTAATGTTGTTGTCACCACCTCCTTCCCATTAGTAGAGGAGGTTTTGTGCTCACCTGGTGTTTGAACCTTTGGTCCTTCATGACCAACAATGGGAGATTTTCCACCACTTATCTTACAAAGCTATGTGGGTGCGTGCATCTCAAATTATACTCATACTACCTGGCTTTGAGTACGGTGACTATTAAATATTGCCTACAGGTAAAACTACATTCTGATATTATATTTTGTCCAAGGCTTAGAGTAGTGTGTGCAATCAAATAAAGTTCCTCAAGATATAGTAAAACAACGAGAAGTCCTGTGGCACATTATAGACTAACAGATATATTGGAGCATAAGCTTTCGTGGGCAAAGACCCATTGTAAGACGAAGGTGCCACAGGACTTCTCATTGTTCTTGCAGATTCAGACTAACACGACTACCCCTCTGATACTAAGATATAGTAGTGAATTCAGTTGTTCATACCACCCTCTACCATTGGCTTTGGGAAATACAAAATTTTTTTAGGAAATGTGTTATCTTTTGGACAGTACTGTAGTGCACAGGCGTTTGTTTACATTCAGGAATTCCTTCAAAGCTCTCACTAACAAGTTTGGCTAGGCTTCAGGAACTTTCCCATCTCTCTCCACCACAGGAAAAGCAGGCTATGGAATCTGATGTTCCCTACCAAAAACAATTTGGGAGAGGGAGAGGATTTTTTCTTCTTTCTTTACAAATATTCCTAGAGAAGTCATATTGGGACAAGCACTAGTCCCAATGAGTGGAATGACAGGACAAACGTTTTGATGGTTTCCCTGCTGCCTTTCATGTGTGTGTTCACACATTACATGCAAAAAAGCCCCATGTTAAAAACATTATTAAGATTTCAAGGTGAATCACTCCAAAGTTAAGAAATGCCAGAATTAAGGTGCCCATGCACTCTTTACTTAGGCCTCTTCTGTGTATGCTAGATATGATTTTTAATTATGTGGCTGAACACTGTTGTTTCCACAGGACCTCTGTCTAAGTGCACATAACAAACTGTACTCAATTAATTAGCAGCTACTTATTTTTTTTCTCTTTGTTCAGTGGTTGGTCCAGTGTCTTATTTATTGCACATTACTCAAACCATGATCTAAATACAGAATTACTAATTCTTTTTTGAATATTTGACAAAGTTTTATAAGCAGATGAAAAGAGAATCTTATAATATAGGTGTCAACCAACATTAAATATAATATGTATCAGATGACCTATTTTGCATATATTTTTTTTTCTAACCAACTACAGCTACGGATATACACACTAGAACTGAGGTAAAAAAAAAAAAACACCTTAGTGGTTGTGATTAAAAAACAGCAATTTCTCACATATACCATAGAGAGACCACAATTAATTCTTGCACTGCATGTGGGGAAATCACTGTGTGGCAACTGTGGAAAATGGTTTTTTTTTTTAATTTGGGGTTTTTGTTTTTAATGGTAACTAATATTTACAAGAGATCCTGATAGTATCAGTATAAACCACGAGAGTAATAGGTGATATATATTATGTATATATTCAGGGCTTCTGGAATAATTTGCATAGTGGGGGCAGTGTTCCCTCTAAGCTGGGGAGCAGCACAGTTTCATAGGTGATTAATCAGCAGCACCAAGTCAATCAGCTCCTGCACTCAGCCCTGAGCCTCTGACTGGGTGGGGCTGATTAGTCACCTGTGAAGTTGTGGTGCTGGGCAGTTTAGAGTGAACACTGAGTGGGGGTGCTGAAAGCCATTGAATCAAAGTGTAAACAATAATGGAAATCACTTTAAGCCACCAGGTGCAGCAGTACCTCTCCTTCCAGCATCTGTGTATATATTTATATATTTGGTAATATGACAATACCTATACCTACTTCTATTGATTATATGGAGTCATTCAGCTGAATTATTTAATTCAGAATTATCTGCCTGCGGATATCAACGATAGCCTATGACTGAATATGGAAAAATAAAAGACTGGAAAATGAAGAAGCAGGGTGTTTACAGCTTGAAAATCTTTCTGCTGCTATATTTGTGAAAAAGTAGAACAATACAGAAAACCATTGCTAAAATTAATCTCTTCATAGTACTCAAGCTAGTTTCTTTTCTTTTAAATATGAATTCTCTGTTATGAGGAAAAATACATGCCCAATTTATGCAAATCAGTGTTTTTTGTGATTTATATCTGATACCCATCTAGACAGCTAGATTGTACCAAACTGACAATTAACCCCCTCTTTTCTAATCTTGTATCTATGGATGAACAATTCAAATGTTTTTAATATTCTCCAGTTCAAAGACTGTAATGTACAAAATACATTGTAGTCCCACTTGTATTTCATTTGCTTTAATGTGTTGACATAGTGAAAAAATTAAATATAATGAATGTTGGAGCCATATGATTATGATAGCAATTGCTCTTTTAATGCAGTTGTTGATTTTTAAGATTAAAAGGCATTACAGCTAACTCTGTTTATAGTATCCTGCCCTTTTTAACTGATGAAGATTTTGTTCCAGACATTTTTGTAGTTCAGTCTCAGGGATTTAATCTCAGTAATGTGTTATACTTGCTATTGTCCCAGTGAATTTGTTGACAGACAGTAATTGGGTCACTGCATTGAAATGCCCAGGGTAAGCTCAGAATTCTCTTTGCTGGTTGGCATGACAACCATAGAGGTCGATTAAACATGCGCAGAGAGTTATCAGCAGCCTGTGGTTCCTAAATGCTGTGAAATAGAGGAAAGGAAGGAAAAGTGTAGCTTTAATGGCAAAATAGGCAGAATACAATGGCTTCTCGCCTTTTATTTCTTTTCTATGTTAAATCACAGATTTTATAAAAGATAAATGCTGACTTCCACAGGTAAGATTTCATCCTGCTGCATGTATTAAAGGCAGTCCCCCCCCAAAATGTTCTTGTTTTTAAATTATTTTTAGTGAGAGACTGAAAAACGTTAAAAAAGAAAATTAAAATACTTTAGCTGAGTCTAGTTTTGCAGACATATCAGGTAACTAGAAGGCCACGTATATTTCGGCAACTGCTGTAGCTCTCTCTCTCCCATCTGCCATTTCCTCTCCTCACTCCCAGACTCACCCTAGAACAAGCAAACGGCAATGTGCTGTGTTCTGAAGATGGATTAGTGAAATTACACATGCAGTGAGTTATTTTTAGCTCACACCAGTGCATGCTATGTATACAGTACTAGTTACATAGTAGTCTATCTTTAGATAGGGGCTATTGAGGTGAGAAGGGGAATCACATTCAGTGGTTGCACAAAAAGCAGAAGAAAATTTGTCTACTGATACTCCTCCTCTATGAAAAGTTCTTTGATGTGATTCCAACATCTACTCTTACTTTCCTCTATTCTTAGAGTTCCCCATAACAACACAGGATGAGATAATTTTGTCTGGAGCTATATGGTCATAGATGATACAAGGGCACCCTGTGCTTCCAGATTTAGGATCTTCTGCCAATTTTTTTGTGTTATCTGGATTAGTTTGGGGTTTTATGACAAAGCTTTCAATTATCCTTGATAGGTGAGGAGAAAGAAGGAATAGTTCATCATTGTTGCGCAATAACTAAGTTTCATGGCATGTAGTTGTCTCCTTTTTTGTTCTTCAAGAAGTCTTCTTTTGATGGGTAGTATACTTGCTAATCAAGACTTCAGAAGCAGTGGAGTGGCCTTAATACCTTTTTTGATTCATAGATCAGAAGACAAACTTGTAAATGAGACCAATGAAATTGTCTCCAGCCACATTTCAATTCAGCAATTTTGCATTTATTATTAGTATGTCTGTCCTTTTGAGATTGAACATGAGATAAAACACTAATATAGTGTAGTTGGCAGGGGGACAAGAAAAATAATGTATTAGTAATTTAGACATTGAAAAATATGGTCTTATTTATCCTTTCTGACATGGTTTGAGGCAGGCTGCAGTTGTGCACTCATGTTGTACCTTGAAAAATTCACGTATATTAATGCATGCTTGTGTGGTTCATTATATTTCAAGATAGGCTCCAAAGGCTACATCTACACTGCAGTGCTATTTCGGGCTACCAGAGGTATCCTAAAATAGGTATTCCACACCTTTTGAGTGCACCATTATTTCAAAATGTGACGGGCTCAGTATTCTGATGTCCCTATAAACCTCATTCCATGAGGAGTAAGGGACATTTCGGAACAGCGATTTATTTCAAAATTGGGGCTGTGTAGACAGTGCCAAATTTCAAAATAAGTTACAGCCTCTCCCCGACTTACGAACTGGTTACAGACCAAGCAATTGGTCGTAATTTGGTTTCTTCGTAAGTTGGACCCCATAGAGTTACACGTGACCACGCTGTTCGTAAGCATGGATCGCGTTCGTAACTCGGGGTCCTCCATTTACGACAGCTTCAGTCGTAAATGCAAACGGTCGTAAGTCGACCGTTCGCAACTCGGGGACTGGCTGTATTTCAAAATAAGATTGAAATAAGATACACAATTTGCGTATCTCAAATTGCGCATCTTATTTCAAGCTAATGGAGCTGTGTAGATGCACCCAAAGTGAGCAATGCTTCTGAGACTATAATCTCAAGTTTTTTGTATTTAAAGTGAAGTTTTGTTGCAGAGACTTTAAATTGTGATATTGCAGTGGAATTAAAATCAAATTTTAATGCTAGCTTTATTATAGGACCACCAGGATGGGCTCTACATGATTGCCTAATTAACAACTTTGGAATTTGATGTCACTGCATCTGGATGTGATTTTTTTTTTAAGTGAAACAAAATTGAAATCTGTGCCTAAACAGAAGTTTCAGACAAGAAGAAAGAGTTCTTCTTTGCCTTATTATACAGGATAATCAACTGTAATTAGTCAAAACCTTCAAATATCATAATTGATAAAATAGTTACCTTTTATATCTTCCATTTTTTAGAGTACCTGTCATCTTTTAGACTCTTGAGCCACATTCTGAAATAATTCATACTGTTGTAAATCCTGCGTAATTCCAGAGATTTCAATGGAATTCCCCAAGATGTACAGCGGCATAAAGCAGAATATAGTCTGCCCCACAGGGCCTGTTACAATTCATATTGTGCTGATGTTCTTTTCATTGGGCAACTATTTCCAAACTCAAACAAAATGCCAAAAAAATTCTTGATTTTTATGTAATTTTTTTTGCTATTCATGATTTCAGTATGTCATTATAGGGCTTCTGATTTTCAGTTTTAACTGATAAAACATTGCCAGTTGGGGAAAGAGCAGGGAAGGGAAAAAAGAAAGGGGGAGATCAGTGTTTCCCCAGTAAATACCAGAAAAACAACAATGGAGATGATTACTTGCATCTAAGGGCTTGTCTATATGCAGCAGTAATGAGGTATACAGGGTGTTATAGTGCACTAATGTGTTGCTCAGTAATTGGTCCATGTTAACCATGCTGGTGCACATTAAAGGTTCCTTATCATGCTTTAACATAGCGGTGTTTGATCATTAGGGAACATTACAAAGAGACTACTCCTGACAGTATTATGTCATGAATAATGTATGTAATATCCATTAATCAGTATACTTATATAGAAACAGAGAGGTCCAAACTTTTCCAATTTTTTACTTCTACATAAAACTCAAAATATACTCAAAATAAATCCTGAACAAATAATAAACCTTGAAAAGTGGAAGCTGTAAGCATTTGTAATTACTCCACAAGTAAACATTCCAATTTAGGCAGCAGAGGGAGCACAAGAGTCCAAAACATTTCTTGATTAGAGCTAAAAAGATTTACTGATATTTGTCTTTTCTTTTGTAAAAAAAAGGTCAAAATTTAATAAATCCAGACAATCTTCAATCTTGCCATCAGATATAATTCTTAAAGGAATACCCTCAAAATAAAATTTAATGTTTAATTTTGGTTCATGTTATTAGTACCAGATGAGATCACTATAAATAAACATGTTTTAAACAATGAATGTATTTTTCACCGGTCACTGAATCTTTTCTTTTGTGTGTCATTCCTCTTGGGTAATTAAATTGGACTGCTCAGTAGACACTATACTTTGTTTTGTTAGATGCTCCCCTTTGTTGCATATGTCACAGGGGAGAAAGATACGAGAAAAATCATTCAAAAGGACAGAAATTCATAGGAAGCATGGTGAATATGTAGAAAACAGGATGGCAACTCACTCACAATCCAGTTGACTACCATATTGCAGTTTAAATATGATCAATGCTGGTTGAACTTTGCTGCCCAGTGTGCAGGAATACAGTAAGAAAGTCTGAAATCCATTGGGTTGTGACCTGATTTTTCTCCATTAAATCTTGGTTCCTGTGGGATTCGAAGGCCTCCCACAACCCTTCTTGAAGAGGAAGAACATTCAAATATTTGAAGCATAGCATTGTGAGTTAGGGAGATCATGGCTTAATTTCTGGTGTTGCCACAGGCTCTTTGCGTCATATTGTGCAGGTCCCTTGACATCTGGCTGTTTCTCCACCAGTGAAATGGGGATGATATTATCAGTAGCATAGTGGCTGTGAAATCACCTTTAGATCCTTGGATGGAAAGTGCAATTAAAGGTGTGAAGTATTAATAATTATAGTTCTATGGCCTGGCAAATGTTTTCCACCAAAGACAAAATTTTCCATTCTCCTCATGTTGTATTGTAAGCCCTTTTCTCTCTCTTGATGATTCTTCTGCCCTTATTCTTAGACAAAAGGACATTCTCACAGCATTTTCAATTGTTTATACTGTAGGAAATGATTAAATTAAAACTGTTCATATTGCTATTTTAAATGCTCAACATTGTCCTTTTAAGTTGCTTCTAGTAAGGAAAGTCACATTTAAAAGGACCCTCGATACTGTGGTTCCATGACTATGGGAAATGTCATAGTCAGCTCTAACTGTAGAATTCCCTATTCCTTTTCTTTTCTTTTCCCCCATTCCTTTTATGAATCCCTTTGCTTATCCCAATCAGAGAGGAGATTGTTTTCAGGAGACATGGCCTTTCATTTTTCTCCTTCTTTTCTATAACTAAAATGAGACTCTTTAATCTAATTAAATGGATGAAAAGTGTAAATCTAGGGCATATATCAAATCATTTATTGAAATACAATAAGATGGGTATGAGCCATTGGGCAAATCACATCTTGTGTTTGGGGGGAGAGGCCCATTTAAAAACCAACATAAATAATTGATTTTACAATAGATTAGGGGATCAGCATATATTTTAAAATCAATAATTAAATGGATGAGTAGATGCTGTGCAAATGGAGGAGAAGGCAGAGTTTGGTGAGTGTACAGGGACAGAATGGCTGGGAAGTGAGGATGGGCAATGGAAAGCAACAAATGAAAAAAAGGGGAAGCAGGGTACCTGATCGTGGTTGAGTGGAGAGTGGCTGTATATGCTTGGAGGGGGGAAAAAAAATGCTACTAGCAAGTCCTCGTGAAACGAGGTTTACCGGAGCGGTCGACAAAGGCTTCCCTTGTCGACCGTGCCGCGTATAGACTGCCGCTCTGTGCCGGATCAGCTGATTGTTGGCACAGCGCGGTGGCCATTTTTATTTTAATGAAGTGGGGATTATTTAAATTGACTATGTCAAGTAAACTACTTTACATTGCTCCGTCGATGGAGCCATGTAGTCTAGACACACCCTAGGACTTAAGTCCATACACCAATATTTGAAAATATTTGCCTTAAGCTTTCTGTTTATCACTTTTCACATTGTCAGTAGGGATAATAATTACGTAACTTCCACTGGGCTCATAAATATGAAAGTTAATGTTTATATGGTCATATCAGAATACATGTGCAAGCCTACAGCAGCAGGGTAAATGCTGAGCCCCCAGACTTTCAGCTTATTGTAGCAAATGGTACAGTACTTGCAAACCATCACAAGCAGTTGATTTCCCCTTCTTCTACATTTAGGTTTGGGAATGGAACCATAGAACCCTAATATACATATTTACACATTTTAGTATTATATTAGACTGTGTCTAAATGTATAAGAAAATATACCCCTTGCCTGGAATAATTCTCAATCTAACAAGACAAACAGGGTGGAGGAGAGAGGAAAAATATACAATCGCCTTTTTTCCCCCTCTTTCCACCTCTATTAAGTAATTTCTTATAGTAGTGGAAGGGAGTTCAGGGTCATCTAGTCCAGTTTCCTGTACCTATGACAAGACTAATTGTTATCTAGACCATCCCTGACAGGTGTTTGTCTAACCTGTTCATTGAATATTTTTAAGAACAGGTTAGACAAACACCTGTCAGGGATGGTCTCAGTAACGTTGTCCTGCTATGAGTGCAGGGGACTGAACTAGATGGCCTCTTGAGCTTCCTTCCACTCCTGTGATTCTGTGACATTTTTAATATAGATGGTTTAGAAAGCAAAACAAAGTTATAGAAGTTTAAAGTCCGTTCCATTTTCAAGCCATCCCATCACTTTGTGGTCAATTTTCCACTGTGTGGCAGGTCTGAGAGTTCCCTTAAGGGATTTGGAAAGGGTGCCTGTCTTTTTCTGTTGCAGACTCTGATCTGACAGATCTTTTCTAGTTCTAACAGCTCTGCTTTTATGAAATTACTGGGGCACCCAGCAATAAACTGAGTGGCAGATCTGGTTTGCCTGTGTTCACTGGGAAAAATGAAACTGAATTATGATTCATAAAGAAATGTATAACTTTAGTGTTCATTATTTAAAATTATTTCCTTTTCTTCTTGCCTTCAGTCTTCTGTGCATGGGCAATGCTTTATTGCTTCACTCAGAATGCTGCCTTTGAGGCAGCCGCATGACTCATCTGAGGATAGGAGGTAATCAGCATCTGCAACATTGTCCCCTTTCCTTTCCACCCTCCCTCCTTTCGATTTATTTAATCTCCACTGCTTCAGGGCACTGAAGTCCCAAAGTTGCTCCTGAACCCTGTCAGTTATTCATTAGTTTGTTCAATAAAATTACTCACTACATTGCATGTTTAAGTGATCTTGCATTCCATTTTATAGAACAGCTGTGGTACTACCCCTTCGAGTTTGAACCAAACTAACTGAAACTTTATGGGTAACTAAAGTTTGCTTATATTCCCTGTGTGGGGACACAGCTGACTTCTGGATGTAGGGGCCAGCTGCCAATGTGTGTCCTGCATTATGTGCTTAGAAAGAGATGCCCACTGAAGTCAGTGGCAGTTCTGCAGTTGATTTCAACTACAGTATGAGTTCAGCAAAACTGGATGTCAGATATGCTGCATATGACCCTTCAATGAAGGTGAACTGTCCAAAGTTGTCCTGTTGGCTCTCCAGTTTTAATCAAACCCCATTTTATCTGAAGGGTTCAGCTACCTGTGGAGTAAAGATGGCTTATGCTGTAATTGTCTTAAAAAATAGTAAGATGGTCATAGATGAAAGCGCAAGCTCTAGAACAGTGGTCACCAACCAGTAGATCGGGGTCTGCTGGTAGATCTTAGAGCCTCTGACAGGTGATCTTGACTGGTTTGGCCAAGAGGCTATCAAGTGCCAGCGCTTCAGCTGCCCCTCCTCCTACTGTTGCACACCTCCTGTCCTTTGCCTTGGAGCTGCCTCCCCCAAGCCCTAGGAGCCTCCTGTTTGCTGTGCAGGGCAGGGGAAGGAGAAGAGGGGTGCTGATGTCAAGGTGCCCCGTCTCTGACCCTGTATTCTATCTCCACAGAGCAGAGTGAGGGGCAGAACAGGACTTGGGATGGAGTTTGTTGGCTGCTTTTGGGAGTGGTGCAGGGCCAGGGCAGGGATGAGCCTGCCTTAGCCCCCTGCAGCACCACCCAGGAGCCACCTGAGATAAACAGTGCCCAGTCGCAGCCCATATCCTGAAACCCTACCCCAGTCATGAACCCCCTCCTGCACCCCAAGCCTCTGCTCTAGCCCTGAGCACCCCTGCATCCAAACAGCTTCTCAGAGCCTGCACCTAGACCCCCTCAGGTAGCCCAACTGCCTTCCCCAAGCTCAGCTCAGAGCTCACACTCCAAATCCTTTAATCCAGGACCAGAGCCTACACCCCAACCTACTGCCCCTACCTGGTGAAAGTGAGGGAGGATGGGGGAGGGAGGATGGAGTGAGTAGGGGTGGGGCCTTGGCTATGGGGCACAAAGAAGGCAGGGAAGGTTATTTGGTTTGAGGTATTCTTGGATTGCACTTAAATTCAAAAAGTGATCTCATGCTTAAAAAGGTTGGAGATAACTGCTCTAGAAAATTATCCTCTCAGTTACCCACATGGAGTCCAGTTAAAGTTAGTGACATGTGAATGTGAGAGCAAAATCTGGACCTTTTACTTCATTTTCGTTACTGTAGTAGTTGAAAATAAGGATGTAAGATCCCATTTAATTAAACGGTTAAATGTTATATTTAACTGGTTAACCAATTAAATGGGGGTGGGGGGGAGCTAGTGTGGAGAGGCATCTCCCTCCCCTCCCACTTCCTGGATGGGGGCTACTCTGACTGGGATGGAGCACCCCTGCCAGCGGCATGCCCAGACCGGGCCTGCTATGGACTGTGGCTGTTCCGGCTGGCTGGAGCACCCCTGCCTGCTGCGGACTTCATGGGGCTGGAGTAGCCCCCTACCCACAGTGGGCAGGGGGCTGCTCCAGCCTCCCACTGGTTAACCAGTTAAACATTCGCATCCCTAGTTGAAAACACTACAAACAATTCTTCAAGTTTGCCTGACCTCTGTTTTCTTGACCTGGGGGCCTTCCTAACCCAGGCATTTATTTTGTTACTGTATTGATTATTATTGTAATTTCTATTCAGTGCTTCCCATACATATTTTTTATCTAAGTTAACTTGCTATAAATGTGTTCATGATACATGGTCAGTGCTTCCAGCACAATTCTGTAATGCCTAGATTGACTTGGATACATGTCGATTAGCTGTTAAATGCCATATTGACAAGGTTTTGATTTTTATCTGCTAAAACTTTCAATAACACTTGTGACAATAGGCTTGTTTCTCCCTTCACTCAGACCAGTATAACCAGGTCCAGTATATTTTACCCTTTTTATATAGTCTGCTACCATCTTTCTCTTTGTTTTTTCTAAGATACTGTGTATGCTCGTAGGCAGGGTCTGCTTTGTGTAGCTGTTGTGACCATTAGTCATTCCTTCCAGGAACAATACAATTGTTATAGGACTAAGCTCAAATCTCTTTATTTTACATGTCTTTCAAAGTAGTAAATCTTTCCTCAGTGTAGTTTTTTGAGTTAAGATCATCATGAAAGAACCAATATAACTTGGGCAAGGGACCTATATTTTGTTTACTAATAGTAAAAGTTATGTTTTTACTGAAGTCTTGAGAACTACAAGAGGGGTAGTTTTTTTGAGGAGTACAGGATCTTTCTAAATGGGGCATTTCTGTTTCGAAAAAAACCGTTTCGAAAAAAAGTGGCGGCCGCCATTATTCTAATGAAGCACGGGATATTTAAATCCCCACTTCATTTGCACTTTCGATACATCTAATTTACATCCCTCTGCTGACAGTAAACTGTCAAACAGTTTTTATTGTGAAAGTGAAAAATAGAATGAATTACTGACTTCGAAATTATAAGTGAATTAAAATGGCATGAATCATAAGTTGCTGTGACATTCTGGTTACCTTTTCCATATTCACAGAAGAGCTCTGTGAAACTCAAAAGCTAGTCTTTTATGCCAACAGAAGTTGGTCCACTAAAAGATACAACCACATTCACCTTGTGTATCTCATGAATCACAATTTGATAGTTATTCAAAATGTAAAAGCTCAACCAACTTTTAAATAAATAATTGTACCAAATAAATATTTGCTAAAAAGGTAAGTTAGAAAACCTTGAAGCAAACTTAAGATGTAGACAAGGCTTACTTTATACCTTCATTGAGCTCATAAATCTAACAATGATGGATCAGAAGTGTGTAGTGTTTGACCCAGATGTTTCATAGCCTTAAGCACATGTATAATTTTACTCACGTGAATAGTCCTATTGATAAAGTTGTGAATGTTCTTAAATCTTTGCGTGATTGGGACCTTCGTTTGACTTTAGTGCATTTGAGACATTTTTTTATCATAGTGTGTGTAATACATTTTATAAAATAAGATGTAGATATATTAGGGTTGCCAGATGGTGTCAACAAAAATACCGGACACACTTGACATTACATCACAATCTACATTACATCTTATTTAGAAAATACCAGACATTTATATTTTCTCATTTATATTTTCTCAGTTTGTTTCCCAAACAGAAAGCTCAAATACCGGATTGACCGGTTCAAAACCGGACACCTGGCAACCCTAGATATAATAGGAAACAGAGGGACTATATTAGTCCTAAAGGAATGAAACATTCCGGAGCTGCAGTTCTACAAGTTTCCAGATTTTGGACAATTTTTTTTAATGATTTACATTATTATATTAGGGTATGTCTACACATCAAAGTTAATTTGAAAGAACAGCTGTTGTTCTGAATTAACTTTAATAGCGTCTATTCAGGCAAACTGCTATTTCGAAATAAAATCGAAATAGCAGAGCGCTTAATTCGAATTAGTTAAACCTCATTCTACGAGGAATAACGCCAAATTCGAAAAAAAAATAGCTAATTCGAAAAAAGCGCTGTGTAGACGCTTATTTCGAAATAGGGGGCCTCCAGCCCTTCCCAGGGAGCCCTGGTGGCCACTCTGGGCCAAACCAGGAAAACTCCTCTCCTCTCCCCCAGCCCCGGAGCCCTTAAAGGGATAGACTCTGGCCACAGTGCATGTGCCAGAGCCAGGCCTGCCAGCAGTCACTGCCCCTGACCCAGTGGCCACACAATGAGCTGGGCAGCCAGAGCCAGCCAGCGGTCCCTCGCCCAGTCCCCCAGCTCCCAGGAGCCAGCCAGAGGCCGGAGATGGCGGGCACCCTCCTGGACTAGTGCGGAGATCATGGACCTCATTGAGGTTTGGGGGGAGGCCTCCAATGTCCATGATCTCCGCACTAGACGGAGGAATGCCACCGTGTACGGCCGCATAGCTGCCACCATGGCCACCAAAGGCCACATGTACCCAAGAGCAGGTGTGCATGAAAATTAAAGAGCTGCGGCAGGCATACGCCAGGGCCACTTGGGGCAGCTCCTCAGCAGGGGCAGACACCTGCCCCTATTTTGACACCCTGGACCACATCATGGGGGGCGGGGCGGTCTGTGCCATATCGGGGGGCAGCAAGCCGGGAGCGGAGGGACCTGACCAGGGCATGGAGGAGGAGCCGCAGGAGCCACCATGGAGGGTGCCACGCCGACAGGACTCCCGAGCTGTCCCAGCAGCAGAGTTACCAGGGTCGTCCGGGGAGGCCACACCAGGTGAGTGCCATCACTGTCCCATTCCCGGGGGGGGAGGGGAGGGAGACCAGGTACCGCGCGTGTGGGCCTTGCTTACCACGGATCACACAGCAACCTGTGCACGTGCGAGCACGTGCCGTGCCACCCCTGGGCAGGTGGCTCCCGCTGGTTGCCACACAGGGGCCATGGCGTGACGGCCACACACGTGTGTGAAGAGACCTGACATGCTCCTGACCCCGGAGTGGGACACAGCAGGATGCCCTCCCTTCACAAGCCCCTTCTACACAGAGGCAGGGGACATCTCCCCCCCACCTCGGCCACACTATGCACAGCACAGGGGCATGGGTGCGGTCTCAGAGCAGCTCCCACTCCCGGGGATAGCAGGACATTCCGACCATGGCCTCTGTGCAAGCACAGCGGCTCTGATGGTGCAGGGCACGGTCATCCTCACCTCACAGAGGGGGGCTGGGCTTCACCCACTGCGTCCCCAGGGAGAACTGACCACTTCTCTTCTTTCACCACAGCTGCACCAGCTGCGCATGCAGGGCGCACCACCCTGCCCGGGATATCCTCCTGCACCTGGGGGCTCAGCAGGTCCACCGCAACACTGCAGGGGTACCGAGACCAGCAGCTGGGGGCCCTGCGAGCCCTGCACCGCACCATGGAGCAGAGGGTGCAGGATGACCGGGAGTTCCGGCGGGAGCTGCTTGCCCAGGGTCGTGCCATCTGTGCCCATCTGCAGACCCTGGTGCAGAGCGTGTTGCCTCGTACCGCTCCAGCGCCTGCTGCCTCCCCAGCTACCGCTCCTCCTCCCACTCCTTCTCCGCCTCCCGCCTCTCCCTCCTCAATCTCCTCACCCTCCACCTCAACCTCCATACCCTCTTCCCCATCCCCCTGGGGACGCCGAGGTGCCCGCACCCACCGTGCTGGGAGACAGTTGGCCTGGTGAGACCCTGAGCTCTGAGCTTCCCCTCCCCCTTCTTCCCCTTGCTTCCCCCTTCCAACTCCCTCCTCCCAGGTTTCCCCCTCCCCTCTCCCACCCTCTCTTCTCCCCTCTCCTGCCTCCTTTCCCCAGTCTCCCCAGAGTTTCATCCTCCCCCCCCCTGTTTTGTTAAATAAAGAGAGTTTATATTTTTGAAAATACGTGTATTTTATTTGACATCGGGAAGGGGGATTGGGAAGGGTAAGTGGAAGGCAGACAAGCAAGCAGGGACACCTGAGAACAAGCTGCCCGGGGAGGGGGAGTGTCCCTTTAAGCACAGGCCTCAGATCGCCTCAGGCAAAAGCCACACAAAGACGCTCCTTATCTGATGCCCTAACCCTGACCTGGTTCCAGCCGGCCTTAACTCCGAATCAGTGTCCACTCAGTGTGGATGCAGTATTTCGAAATAGCAAAATGCTATTTCGAAATGCATTTTGTGTGTAGACGCGTTATTTCGAAATAACTTATTTCAAATTAACTATTTCGAAATAAGATATTTCAAAATAATGCTGTAGTGTAGACATACCCTTGGAGTGTGCTTGTTAAGCCCTGGGGATATACTAGAAATACTGATCTATGTTGGTTAGAAAGTTAATTAACTGCTGCTGCTAAATGTACCTGGAATGCCATTATGCGCCATTAAGTTCACTGTAAACTTTGTTTAAAACAGTGTAAGTATGAAAGAGGGCTTCAGCAGTAAAGAGGTTAAATGGTATGGAGACACTGGTAGCTGCTCCACTGTTAAAACGCACAAAAAAATTATTTTCAGTGAGAATTCCCACCTTGACCCCTTCCCCTCTTATTTGAACTGATCTCTAGAAGTTGTCCCTCCAGGTCACAGTTGAAGCACACTGGTTGGGCAACTAAGGAAACCTGACTATTCTGTTCAATATAGTTTTCTTTAAATGTGATTCATTTTATTGATTTTTTTTTTTTAAAAGTACATAACCATAAAGGACTTGCAGGTTACAGATGTTTCTGAATAACACATGGATTTCTAGCAGACGTATGCTATTATCCAGTCTTACCACTCATCAAAACTACAAGGCCAGACCATACAAAATTGAACAGTATAAATATAACACATTGGGGGGGATTACAGTAGTAAGAAAACATGTATATAAATACAAAAAGTAGGGGATGGGGAAGGGAATGAAAAGGAGGAAGGAAAGTTGAATGCAAGTCTGACTTTCTTAGCTGTCTCAAAATGTTTCTAGAAACAGGATCTATTTAAAAAAAAATCAGAATACGGTAGACTTCCGATAATCCGGCACCTTTGGGACCCAGGGGGTGCCGGATTATCAGATATGCCGGAGTATCAGGAGGTAATCCAGCGGGGGGCTGTGACGGGTCTGCTGGGACCCGCACTGCGTCCGGCGGGGGAGAGGGGGTCGGCGGGGAACGGCGCGGTGAGGGGAGAACCTTCCGCTGTTTTGCAGGGAGGCGAGGGAAGCCCCGCGCAGCCGCCGGCGACAGGCCAGCTGGAGCTGCAAGTGGCGACGGAGGAGAGGAGGCGAGGCGTCCAGGGAGCGTGCACCCCGCTGCCTGCCTGCAAGTGGCGGCGGCGGACTTGGGGAAGCGGCGGGGCAGAGCAGCTGGGGTGCTGCTGGGTTGGTCCTGCAGCGCTGCTCAGGTGAGGGGCGGCGCTGCGGGACTAACCCGGCAGCACCCCATCTGTTCTGCTGCTTCCCCAAGTCCAACGCCGCTGTTTTCAGGCAGGCGGTGGGTGCACGCTGCGCAGACGCTTCACCCCCCTCTTCTCTGCCGTCGCTTGCAGCCCCAGCTGGCCTGTAGCAGGCGGCTGCACGGGGCTTCCCCCGCCTTCCTGCAAAACGGGGGAGGGTTCGCCCCTCGCCACGCCGTTCCCCACCGACACCCCTCCCCCCCGCCCACCTTAAACAGCTGCCTGCCTCTTGTCCCCTGTCCGCCGCCACCTCTGGGCAGCTCCAATTGTCCGGCTGGCCGGAGCACTTCCGGGGTTCCAGTTGGTGCCGGACTATCAGGAGTGCCAGACCACTGGATGCCGGACAATTGGAGTTTTACTGTATTGATACCTATGGCAATAGACTATTTTTGCTTTCACCACTAATTACTGTGATGGGGTGCAATCAGAGAAGTCCCCTTGGGATTGTTCCCCATTCCACTGATCATGCCATTGATGCCTGCCTTGCTCCCTGAGGCTCCCCACCACTCTGCCTTGCTGGACTAGATCCTCTGGTCTCTCTAGGCATGTCTACACAGCAGGGCTAAACACGAAATAAGCTGCGCAACTGGAGCTATGCTAATTGAGTAGCTGAAGTCAAAATAGCTTATTTTGACTTTTAGCGCTGTCTACACAGTTATTTCAAAATAGAGCACTCTTCCTCCAACTTCCCTTACTCCTCATACAATGAGGTGTTACCTCCAAAGGCGCACTAGTAAGCTAAATTTAATTGGCCTCACCTTAAACGATGTTAAATGCCTTTGTCCCAGAAGATGGTCCGACCTGGAAGCCACCGTATCTGTCACTGGTGGATTTCTAGGCTCAAGTCCGAATAAACGCAGACATGTATGTCAAATTTAGGAATATATTGTAAATACAACAGATAACACAACACAGAACTATAAAACATAGGATAACACTATGTAAACCAGCACCACACCCCAGATGTAAAAGGAGATAGAACAGCAAAGTAAAACAGGGGAGTATAATACTCAGTCTGTCTGAGGCAGCTTGAAGCTCAGGACCTTCAACCCCTTAGCTGGTGGTAGTTTTCAGGAGAGGAACACCTGATGCTCCGGTGTTAGCGGTGGTATGGCAAACAGTTCTTGGTCCTTGCCTTCACAACGGACCAGCGTACAGTTTATAGGTTTCAGGCAGAGCAGTTCTGGGTGCTTTGAAGGGCCTTCGCCACAGCAGGTGCAGAATGATGGAAAACGCTCTGTGGTTACACTTCCGATGGTGTGGGAAGAAGCAGGTAGCTAAGGCTCACTGAGCTGAGCTATTGCCACAGCTGTGGGCCAAAGCACCCTGTGGGCAGCAGTGGAGTCGGGTCTAGTCTGTCACTGGACTGGGCCTTCACCACGGTCTCTGGCGACAGAACGACTCTCCTCCGGGATGGTAGGGAAAACTGCCAACTCGATCTCCTCAGGAATCCGGCTTCTAAAGAGCTCAAGGCGGGAAACTTAGCTGGAGTGCTGGGTGCATCATGTAGAGTGACGTGTGCAACTGATCTGCGTCCAGTGCAGATTTTCGTGCCGTGTGCATGGCCATGGTGCTATGTGCACAGCCATGTGCTGTGTGCAAACGATGGATTTTGGTGGCAAAAGTCTCAAGTCAGTCATGGACTCTATTTTAAAAATCCCATCATGCACCACAACTCCATTTTGAATTGTCTCTCAGTCCACAGGCTCCATTTTGATTTTACACTGTCCATAGCTAACAGAGGAGTATTAGAATACTTCATATTTTAACAATTTTCTGTTTTATTGGTTTTATATATTTTAATTTGACTATATAGCACCATCTATATTTACAGTATTATAGAAATTATTAAAATAGCTCTATTCTTCCTTTTTCTTACTCTATTACCTTAATTTTACAAAATCATCTTGAGGGCTGATACTTTATCATGTGTTCTCTTTTCCTGTTAGGAACTTACTTGAGAAGGCTAGAGTCTGGCTGGGTTCCTTGTGAAGGATATTTGTTTTAATCATATCATAGTGTTAAAGGGAACAACACAGTACATATGGTGCTATGTTATATGAAATGTATTTCTTGACTTTAGGTTTCTTTTTAAGACTAGATTTATGTTGCTAAACTTAAATAAATCCGTTGGACAACATCCTAAATGCAGTAAGCATTTACTGAACTATGTCTTCTCATTTCTACTACAGTTGTATTGGCATTGGATAAAAATGAACATCTATCTCTAGTCTTTACAGTATTGGAACACTTCAAAATCTTGAATACCTTTATCCTTACAACACTCTGTGAGATAATGAATTGATATTATCCCCATTTTACAGATGGGAAACGTGCACAGTGAGGCTAAATGACTTGCTGAGGATCACACAGGATGTCTGCAACAGAGCATGGCAAGAACGTGCATCTCCTAAATCCCACATCAATCTCAAACCTTCCCCCTTCCATCATGTCTCACTTCAACAATGGTCAAAGTGTAAAATTCCATCATAAACACACCAAAAAACCCAAAACCAAAACAAAACACCAAGCAGAAGAGCAGCTGGCCTTGGCCATTTTTTAATCCTCATGCTCGTCTTAAAATACTTTTTAAAAACAATCTGTGCATACAGTGGTAGAATAAAGCAGTGTCTTTAAATTGTGGGGTTCTAGCTGTGATGAGGTTCAGACCTAGCAGTGCCAGTGAATTAGGACAGAGCAGCAGGTGACTGTGGTATACATTGTTGAATGGAGGCAGCTATCTCCTTGTTCAGACAGTATGAGCTGCTTTGTCTGGCATAGACATCAAGGATTCAGGAGCAAGCGAAAGACAATTGTCCTTGTAAATGAATCTGTCTAAAAAGGCTGGAAAGAAGAATCTGGTGAGGGAGGACATCTGAAAGTGCTTAGAACTTCTGGTAAAGTGCTTTGAACTCCTTGGCTGAAAACTGCTATAAAACTGCAGAGTAATGTTTGTTAATTCCTCGCTGAGTCCATTTAACTCATTATATTAGGAAATTATTATCATTGGTTCATTCACCTTTCTCTTCCTGTACATCTTCCACAGAGTTAGATGCTGCAAACCATTAACTGAGGTGTCTAGCAGCATTTAAGCTCCTCTGTTCTATGACAAGGTGCATAGCCAGTCTTTTGGTTGGAAAATACAAAAGCCCTTTAATCTATTGGTCAAGTTTTGGCATTTGTATGGAATTTGGCTGACCTCATTATTGAGACGAATTTAAAATATGGGTTGTTCTTTCTTTAGTTTTCTAGGACACCATGAGTGGGAATTGTTTTAGTTCTTTGATTGACAACTTTTAAAATACCTGTTGTTACATTATTGGATTATAATGTGAGCAGGCAGATCATTGATGCACCCACCCCCTGTTGTGTGTTTGCCCCATATTCTGTGCAAAGTGGGCCAAGTGAGGTGTCTAATGAAAGCTATGCTTTGCTGATTCTGTGTACGCTACTCATATACTTGAATGATGTGCATATGTAAAGTTATGAATATGGGCTCTGTACTTTTATTTTAAGTGTTCTCTGTCTGGGAGACAGCAATAGGCATCAGCCACCTATTGTGAGGAACGGTTATTGAGTGAATAGCGATGATGCATGGACAATGGCTCTCAAGGTTGCCAATAAACACCTGAAGAATGCAGCTGGGAACCGGCAGAGCAGCAGGCACTTGCCTAAGGGGATATGGACAGGTCACTTGATCATGTGATCAGCTCCAGTTTGGGTGGTACTATCACTCAGGAGAACAATGGATTTCCCGCCACATGGGCAAGATTATAAAAGAATCCTGCGGGTGCCTTCATCTTTGTCTTCAATCCTGAGGGTGCCGCGGTCTTTATCTTCAAGCCTTGATTTCAGAAGCATCCTTGCTATGAACAAAGGGTTGGGAAATTTTTGTTGACCCATCCTAACAAAGGATATAGTCCAAAGACTTTTAAGATGGCAGTTTGTTACATGTCTGCTAAGAGCCTACCTCAAGAATTTGGTGATTGTTGTATGTTGTGTGCTTTCTTTAACAATCCTACTCTCAGCCTTTTCTTTCTTTTTTTATTAATAAACCTTTAGATTGTGCCAATGCTTTAGAGTCTACAATCTTTGGGTAAGATCTGAGGTATACTTTGACCTGGGACTGGGACTGGTCCTTTGGGACTGGGAGAACCTGTTCGGAGTTGAGATTGGTTTTATAACCTCATCTGTGTAAGGTGTGGTGCTGGTTGTGGCACAGGTAAAGATGGAGGTGTCTAAGGGGATTGCTTCTGTAACTTTTTTGCTACCCAGATTGGCAGCTGAAGTCTACGTTGTGACTGGTTTGGTGTCTTACAGAGGGGGAACCCCAGTCTTGGACTGTATGTAGCCCTGGTTCTAAGCCATTTGCCCTGATTTGATCCTCTCAGTGGTGCCCCAAGACAACCTGGTATATTACACCTGTATATTGAATTTTTTGCTTAGCCGGCCAATGTTCTTCTGCCTGAAAGTGGCTAAAATGCTAGCATAGAGCAAAGTGATAATTTTACACTGATTTCAGCAACATGAAAACAGCCTGTGGCAATGCATAAAAGGAAGCAGGTCGGGTTGATTGCATACTATATGAGAACTGCCTCCTCACATTCTGTTCATGTTAATGGTCCTGGTGCTTCTGATACCCAAAAGATCTCTGCCTCCGCATATGGTGCTGTTGTTGCTATATGGCTATGGATCTAGCATTACAGGTTTGTCGTTGTTAGGAATAACATAATTAAAACGGTTCTAAATACAGTTTTCAGGATAAGGCCCTGTAATTACTAGAGCACTCTCTTCTTGAACAATTTATAAAAATATTAACAATGTTAAGTTCTTTTCACACATGGCTGCCCAACTGTATAAACTGAAATGATAATAACCAAAGCATTTGTAAACATTGTCCTGTCTTGGTGAAAATGTAGGTAAGGGCAAAATGTGCTTAGACAAATACCATAGTAACAAATGGGATCTTAATATGTCATGACAAGAAATATGTATTGCCATCTCCAGAAGATAGAACTACAGGTTTCAGAAAGTCATTCGTTAAATGGTAATCTTTGTATGAGATGAAGATCTCTGAGTGAGATCGTTTGCATAAAAGCAGTAGTAGCACAAGATTAAAATTAACAACTTGGGAGGGAAACATAAAATTCGAACACACTGAAACTGAACAGCAGGAGTTATCCTTGCCTTGGCTACCATCACTGTTTGCTTGGGGCTAGGGGAGAATGGTTGGAAGAGAAAATTTACTCATAATCAGTGTTGAAAGAAAGTATGTTTACACATAGCACAGAGAAGAAATTATTTATGAATAGTTCTTCCTATGGAAATATTATCTTTGTAAAGTTTCCAGGGTCAGCAGCTGAATAAATTATATAGTGACTAAATAGATGCAGCAAAGAAATAGCTTATTCACCTGCCATTTTTGGAATCTGTCCTAGTTTTGTCCTTTGGCACTGACATTACTCTTTCAAAATAAGATCCACTCCCTTTCTGTCCTATTTGGATTCACCTTCCTTTATGTTGACATAGCTTAGTCACTGTTTATGAGCCAAAGGCTATGATACATTTTCATTTCCTTACATTAAAAAGCCACATTACATGATTTTCCCAGTTATTTCACATATGAATTGACCTATTACAGAGTGTAATAATTGCACACCACACAACAAAGCTTTTTCTGGCTTATGCTACATGGATTTGTATATTTAATTTTAGTCAAGGAATATTTCACATATGACATTTTATCATTTAAAAGTACCTAATTTAAAATGCCTTATTTTTTAAATCTTTTTATTTTCCTTTTAAATCTTGGATTTACTAAATGTTTTCTTCCAGGCTTTACCCAAACTTTGAATGAGTAAGCTCTTGATTGAGTAGCCTGGTTCATTTGTATATCTCATAAATATATAGGCTAGACTGTGCCTGAAATGGGCAGCCTGAATAGTGGGCAGTATAGAGCTTCACTATTCTAGGGCAGACCTTGGGGAGGGACTGTTGGCTTGATCTTGCCAGTTTTCCCAGTGATTTCAGTGGAAGAAAAATCAGACCATTAGTCTCGAGCTGGAGCTGTCTGTTGCACATAGTATTGTGGAGTGGATACAGGGTTATACATCCCTGCCCTAAAGAGGTGGTTAGTTCCCATAAGGGCACAAAGAGAAAACAGCACCTGTGCTTCAACTGGGATGTTGCTCAAGCAGTGTAAAGAACAGAATTGCTCCTTGCTCTTGCCCTTCCTTTGGCAGTGACCAAAGAAAATCTTCTCCATGCTGCTTACATTTTGAAAGGGTGGCAATCTAGCTGCTAAGCAAATTACTTTTATTGTTTGTTTTTTAATAATAACAGTTACTGAGTGAAACTCTACCTGCATCTTGTTTGTGTCAGTATTGTTGCACATGCATCTCCCACAGCTAAAAACTTGGCCTTTCGTGTGCAAATTGTATGTATGTGCAGATAAGGCAGGGGTGGGCAAAAGGGCCTCCGCAGGCTGGATCTGACTCACCAAGCAGGTTGATCTAGCCCGCAGAGACCCTGCCGCTCCCTCCCACCTCCAGGCCAATTAAGGCCTGGGTGGGGGAAGCACGCGAAGCCTCCTCTGCCCTGCAAGGAGCATGCGGCACTTCTAAGTGCCGCGTGCTCGTCGCAGGGCGGGGGTAGGGCAGAGGAAACTTTGCGTGCTCCCCCACCCTCAGGCCCTGATTGGCCTGAGGGTGAGGGAGCACGGGAAGTCTCCTCCCACTGCCATGCGTGCTTAGTGTGAAGGGGAGAGTGCTTAGTGTGAAGGGAAAGCAAAAGGGCTCCCCCAACCCCAAAGCATCCTGGCCTCAACACTTCTGTTTGAGTCCCCATCCCTTCCGGTGCGGTTGGACAAAAATTTATTGGCCACCCCTGAGATAAGGCAACTTTGCTATCTCGGAACAATTTGCATGGACAAACATAGTTTATTCATGCACATTCAAATTTCTGATGGTACAACAATTTCTGAGTACAAAATTGCGAAATTCTGAGCACAAATTTAGAAAGTACATTTGAAAATCTGCCCAATCTGTTGGGTTTTCAGACATTGTGTGATACAACTCTTGTTTCTTTTGGTAGCTTTTAATGCATTTCAGCCTGTTTGCTCATGTTGAAAAGGTCTTCACTTAGGACCAATATTCCCTTTAATCTTTTCCATCTGTTTACAGATTTTTCCGTCGATGTGTGGAATAATTGTTATGTACACCAAGGCATGTATGTGCCTATATGCACCCCCAGTAAAAACAAAAAACCTAGTTGTGGGAGCTTTGCTGGGCAGCATTTGAAACTGTTGTGAGTGTCTGCACAAGCACACAGCTTACAGGTAACACTGAGGTGCACCCCCAGTAGAAATAAAAAACGTAGCTGTTGGTGCTCTGCTAATCAGCTGGACGGCATCCGAATCTTTCCTGAGCAGCTACACAAGTGCGCTGCTTATAGAGAATACTGCTTAGGACTCTTCCATGTATGACCATTCCAGAGTTTGGGTTTGTTAATGTACATCACCTGAGCTTTCTTTTAAGCTGCAGGATATTGTTCTGAGGAAGCAGAGAAGCACTGGTGATTGTATCATATGTCTAACTGTTTTGAGATGGGTTTTACCTAGCTTATGAAAATGTGATGAAGGGCTGTCAACTCACAAATTTTACATCATTCAAAATGACCCGCATCTCCTAGAGAGACAAGCTGGGTGAGGTAATACCTTTTTATTGGACCAACTTCAGTTGGTGAGAGAGATAAGCTTTTGAGCTACACAGAGCTCTTCAGCATCTCTTATTATTATCAGTGGGGCTGAAGCCAGCAAGATGCCCCCCCATAGTCTACCTGTAGTCAGATCTACATGCATACCTTAAACTACTCTTTTCAGTGAGAAAAGACTGAAGCCACATTCACGGGCATATTGGCTGTCACTGTATGGTTCAGTGGCTGCAGCAAAAATATTGTCAAAGTGAATGGGAAGAATGTGGGGGAGCAGAGGGGGAGCAGGTCATAGAGTTAGGAGTGACAGGGAATGGGTGGAAGGGTCTATGGAGGCTGACGGGCAAGTCGAAAATAGCGATGGGGGTAGGAGATGTTTAGAATGGCACTTGCCTCAGCCTAGGGGGTAGTGATGGGTAAGAGACATAATTTCAGAAGAGATCTGGTGTCAAAGTAGTGTTAACATATAGAGCATTCTCTGTTGCAAACAGTATCACACAAAGGGAAAAAACGAAACAATGATTGCTTTCCTAGTGACCACATCCAAAGTTTGGGGAATCCACAAACCAGATTGCTTCATTGCAAATGATGACCTTGCCTATGAGTGTCCAGAGGAAGACAGTATTTCCGACTTTTGTGAACTGATCACTAGTCATGAGATTTTTGAGCCTGGAGGAGGAGCTATGGCGATGGTGATAGAAACTCCTCTATTCTTGTGATTTTTTTTTTTCAGGGTTGGGTGGAGCAGTATGTGAGAACCTTGGTAGTAAGGGCATAGACCTCTCCTGTTTCCGAACACCTTCCTTCAGTGTATGCTCCCATTGCTGTGAGAAACTGTGGACAGGGAGTGAGGGAAAAGCTGCTGTTTGGTCAGGGGACTAGACAGGAACATTTCCCTAGTTCCTGGGCCTTGACTTCTCCTCCACTTAAGATCTAGGCAGAGCGGAAATCCTGGGGCAGGGCTGAGGGCAGAGGAAGTGAGGGAAGAGGTACTGCTGGGTCTAGGAGAGGAGAAAACAATGGGGACAGCAGGAAGCAGGGGAAGAGAGGAGATGGAGCTGTTAAGTCTGGGGAAGGGGCTGTCTGTAGTGTGTGTTTGTAGGTGGGGGGGGGGATATTTGCTGTGTGCTGAGCTTGTGTTTGTCTGTTTGGTTTGTTTGTTTGAAGGAGCGTGTGCTGTGGCCGGCAGCTGGAAGCTGTGAGCTTCTAAAGGTTTGAAATCTAGAAGCCTCTGTTAATTGGCTGAGCCTTAGTCAGGGAGCAGGGCTACCAGGGCTTTATAAAGCTGTGAGTCAGTGACCAGGGAGCTTGCGAACAGGAGCAGTAAACAGGGAGTTTTGAGAGGGAGTTGGGATGGGGAGTGGGAAGGGGCCACGGTACTCTTGCCAGTCTTTATAGTTTAGTTTAAAGGTTTTAATAAAAACTTCCTGTTTTAACTAGAAACCTTATCAATCAAACTCATTCATAGGAAAGAATGCAGACAGAAGCCCAGCAGCAGACTGGGGGCTATCCTGTTTATTGCGTTGAGTGTAACATGTATGATTACCTGCTTTGTGGGTGGGTGGCGTATGTGTGCACCCGTTGCAAGGAGCTCCTGACCCTCAGAGACCGAGTTTGGGCTTTGGAGGCCAGGGTGGCTGAACTGGAGGAGCTAAGGAAGGCAGAGAGCTATGTTGATAAGACTTTCCGGGACACTGTAGTACTGTCCCACCTCCAGTCTGAGAGCCCGAGTGCTCATAAGCAGGATGAAAGTCTCAGGGGAACAGAGCATTCAATGGGAGCAGAGGGAAACCATCCCATAGTTGGGAGGAGTCCTGTGGCACCTTATAGACTAACCGAAGTGTTGGAGCATAAGCTTTCGTGGGCAAAGACCCACTTCGTCAGGTGCATGTAGTGGAAATTTCCAGAGGCAGGTATAAATATGCAGGCCAGAATCAGGCTAGAGATGACGAGGTGGACCCAATCAGGGAGGATGAGGCCCACTTCTAGTAGCTGATCTGGAGGTGTGAATAGCAAGAGAGGAGAAGCTGCTTTTGTAGTTAGCTAGCCATTCACAGGCTAGCTAACTACAAAAGCAGCTTCTCCTCTCTCTTGCTATTCACACCTCCAGATCAGCTACTAGAAGTGGGCCTCATCCTCCCTGATTGGGTCCACCTCGTCATCTCTAGCCTGATTCTGGCCTGCATATTTATACCTGCCTCTGGAAATTTCCACTACATGCACCTGACGAAAAGTGGGTCTTTGCCCACGAAAGCTTATGCTCCAACACTTCGGTTAGTCTATAAGGTGCCACAGGACTCCTCGCTGCTTCTGCAGATTCAGACTAACACGGCTACCCCTCTGATACTCATCCCATAGTTGGGGCCCTCCTTCCAAAGGATGTTGCGGTATCCTCTCTCACTGAGGATACCTCTGAGGGGGAGAGAACGCCAGTTGTTAGGAAGAGGCAGGTGTTAGTAGTTGGTGATTCGATCGTTAGAAACACAGATAGTTGGGTTTGTGATGACTGGGAGAACCGTATGGTCACTTGCCTGCCTGGTGCGAAGGTTGCAGATCTCTCGAGGCATCTAGATAGACTTATGTGTAGTGCTGGGGAGGAGCCGGTGGTGGTGGTACATGTAGGTACAAATGACGTAGGGAAGGGTAGGAGAGATGTCCTGGAGGCCAAATTTAGGTTGCTAGGAAAGAGACTGAAATCCAGGACCTCTATGGTGGCATTCTCGGAAATGCTTCCGGTCCCACGCGCAGGACCAGGTAGGCAGGCAGAGCTTCAGAGTCTCAATGCGTGGATGAGACGATGGTGTAGGGAGAGGGATTTAGATTTATTAGGAACTGGGGACACTTTTGGGAGAGGGGGAGCCTATACAGGAAGGATGGGCTCCACCTAAACCAGGTTGAAACCAGACTGCTGGCACTAAACATTAAAAAGGCCGTAGAGCAGTTTTTAAACTAAGAGATGGGGGAAAGCCAATTGGTGCAGAGAAGCACGTAAATCGGATAGAGACTTCTCTTAGAGGAGAATCCATTGATAGAGATTCTCTAAGCTGTAGTCAGAAAGAGAGGAGGGGAGAGGACAAACAACTGCATATAAAGGAATCCAATGCATCAGGAAAGGGCAGACAAATAAACAGTGGCAATTTTTTAAAGTGCTTCTATACAAATGCTAGGAGTCTGACTAATAAGATGGGTGAACTAGAGTACCTCGTATTAAAGAAGGAGATTGACATAATAGGCATCACTGAAACCTGGTGGAATGAGGAAAATCTGGGGGACACAATCATACTGGGATATAAAATATATCGGAAGGATAGAGCAGGCCGTGTGGGTGGCGGAGTGGCACTGTATGCGAAAGATAACGTAGAATCAAATGAAATAAAAATCTTAAATGAATCAACATGTTCAATAGAATCACTATGGATAGTAATTCCATGCTCCAATAATAAGAATTTAGCAGTAGGGATATATTATCGACCACCTGACCAGGACAGTGATACTGACATTGAAATGCTGAGGGAGATTAGAGAGGCTACCAAAATAAAAACTCTATAATAATGGGGGATTTTAATTATCCCCATATTGACTGGGTACATGTCACCTCAGGAAGAGAAGCAGAGAGAAAATTTCTCAATGGCTTAAATGACTGCTTCTTGGAGCAGCTGGTACAGGAACCCACAAGGGGAGAGGCAATTCTCGATTTAGTCCTGAGTGGAGTGCAGGATCAGGTCCAGGAGATAACTATTACCAGACCGCTTGGAAATAGTGACCATAATATAATAACATTTTACATTCCTGTGGTGGGAAGAACACCTCAGCAGTTCAGCACTCTGGCATTTAATTTCAAAAAGGGGAATTACACAAAAATGAGGAGGTTAGTTAAACAGAAATTAAAAGACACAGTGACCAGAGCCAAATTCCTGCAAGCTGCATGGATACTTTTTAAAGACACCATAATAGAGGCCCAACTTAAATGTATACCCCAAATTAAAAAACATAGTAAGAAACCTAAAAAAGAGTCATCGTGGCTTAATAACCATGTAAAAGAAGCAGTGAGGGACAAAAAGGCATCTTTCAAGAAGTGGAAGTCCAATCCTAGTGAGATAAATAGAAAGGAACATAAACACTGTCAAATCAAGTGTAAAAATGTAATAAGAAAAGCAAAAAAAGGTTTTGGAGAACAGCTAGCCAAAAACTCAAAAAGCAATAGCAAAATGTTTTTTTAAGTACATTAGAAGCAGGAAGCCTGCTAAAAAACCAGTGGGTCCCCTAGACGATCGAGATACAAAAGGAGCAATCAAGGACGATAAAGCCATTGCGGAGAAACTAAATGATTTCTTTGCTTTAGTCTTCATGGCTGAGGATATTAGGGAGATTCCTAAATCTGCACCGTCCTTTGTGGGTGATGAATCTGAAGAACTGTCCTGGATTGAAGTGTCATTAGAGGAGGTTTTGGAACAAATAATTTGTTGGACAAAAGTCAACATGATTTCTGTAAAGGGAAATAATGTCTTACTAATCTATTAGAGTTCTTTGAAGGGGTTAACAAACATGCAGACAAGGGGGATCCAGTAGATATAGTATACTTAGATTTTTAGAAAGCCTTTGACAAGGTCCCTCATCAAAGGCTCTTGTGTAAATTACATGGTCATGGGATAAGAGGGAAGGTCCTTTCATGGATTGAGAACTGGTTAAAAGAGAGGAAACAAAGGGTAGGAATAAACGGTAAATTTTCAGAATGGAGAGTGGTAACTAGTGGTGTCCCCCAAGGGTCAGTCCTGGGACCAATCCTTTTCAACTTATTCATAAATGATCTGGAGAAAGGGGTAAGCAGTGAGGTGGTAAATTTTGTGGATGATACTGAACTGTTTAAGATAGTCAAGACAGAAGCAGAATGTGAAGAACTTCAAAAAGATCTCACCAAACTGAGTGATTGGGCAACAAAATGGCAAATGAAATTTAATGTGGATAAGTGTAAAGTAATGCACATTGGAAAAAATAACCCCAACTATACATATAATATGATGGGGGCTAATTTAGCTACAACTAATCAGGAAAGAGATCTTGGAGCACAGGCAGCAGCAGCGGCGAGGGCTCCGGGTGCGGCGGCGGTGCCAGCGGCGGCTCCGGGACCTGGGCATAAGGTTAGTGGGGGAGGGGAATTGGGTTAGACTGGGGGAGATGCCTGGCTCTGGAGAAGAAGAGGGGAGAGAAGGGGGATTGTATGTGGGGAGGTGTGCATGGTGTCCCAGATACGTGTGGCAGTAGCAGTGGCTCTGGCTCCGGGATCCGAGAGTAAGGTTGGGGGGGAGGAGGATTGGGTTAGAGTGGGGAGGGGAAGTGTCTGGCTCTGGGGAAGGGAAGGGGAGGGAGATTGGATGTGGGAGGGGGCGCATGGCGTGCCAGCCGCTCAGTGCACGTGCCCCAGCGCTTGGAGGGAGATGTGAGTGTCTGTAGCAGCGGTGGCAACGGCTCTGCCTCCGGGACCCGAGAATTAGTTTGGGGGCGGTGCCTGGCTCTGGGGAAGGGATTGGGTTAGGGGTGTGTGCCTGGCTCTGGGGAAAGGGAGGGATTGGGGTGGGGTGCCTGGCTCTGGGGAAGGGGAGGGGATTGGGTTAGAGCAGGGGGGGAGGTGCCGAGGGGAGGGGAGGGAAGGGGAAGAGCAGCCTGAGACCCAGGATTCCCAGGTACTGGCCCCAGCTGTCTCTGTCCCCTCCCCCTGGCCATACTTCCCCCCCCACACGAGTACCCTGCCCCAGGACCCTATCCCCTGCCCCCACCAGCACAGTTGGGGCCACATTAGTGAGGCTTGGGGCGGGTTTGGAGGGGTTTTTTTGCATCTCACATGTGTGGCCCTGATTGACTTTTCTGTGGGTCAGTGACCCCTGACTCAAAACAGGTTCCCTGCATCTCTCCTAAATAAAGACAACGCTAAAACATTTTGTATTTGACATAATATTTTATTTAAAAATAAAGCCTGGCCAATAAGCCCCCAGTTGGGGCCAAGCCCCCATCTGGCCGCAGCATCATAACACTCCTGCACCCCCCCCCCCCCCCCAGAATCCAAACCTGAGCCTATCATACACTGGAACCCCCTGTCCTGAGCCTCTCACATCCCCAAATTCCTGTACCCCCACATCCCCAGTCCTCTGCCACAACACTCCTGCACCATCCAAACACTGTAAATCTGTCCTGAGCCCATCATACTCCCAGCCTCCCTGCCCTGAGCCCCTCATGCATCCCAGCCCAAACTCCTGCACCCTCACAGCCACAAGCCTGTGGCTTGCTCAGCACCCCAACCCTCCACCTGACCCCAACACTCTCCAGCCTGGGACCCCCTTCCTGAGCCAGCATCCTCTTCTCTACTTCCTCCTGCACCCAAATTCCCTCCCTGAGCTTCCACCTCTCACCCCTTCCCAGTGCTTTTTTTGTGATGGTATTCCCTGGGATGGTGTACTGGCACCTATTTTCTCCAGTGCTGTGTTTTTGTTTTTGTTTGTTTGTTTTGCTTAACGACTCTCCTCCCCTTCCCCGCCCGCCGCCTTCGTACATGGCTCTTTGCACTCTATCTGCCTCTATTTTGGCTCTTCATCTCTAATGCGTTGGCCACCCCTGATATAGTTGATCTCATGGCGATGTTACTTCCATGATTTCTTTCTAAGAGAGATCGTGAGTTACCATCCTGCCCTCTCTTCACCTTGTCCCAAATACTGTTTTTGAAATTAAAGGCCTGGTTTTGTTCTGAAAATGGGAATACTACCATTGACTTCAGTGAGAGCTGGGTTTTCAATAAAAGCATGACCACAATGTAAAGGGAGGGAAAAAAAACCAGGAGATGCAATTACCTATGTGTGTGTCTACTTAAGAATGTCTGGCTCATCACTATTCTTTTAATGACTAAATAATTACCTTAATATAATATAGGAGCTACTTTAACTAACTGAAATATGAAAGCAACCTTTTCAATAAGAAATTAATGCTAATTCTCCTATCCATGCTATGTAAATCTCACCATAGTTTCTTTCATCTGGAACTTGTCTTTCATTACTTCTGAAGTCTACCACCACAAAGATATTAAAACCTTTCTTTCTTATCTCTTGAGTTAGGACAGCTGGGTCTTCAAAACATCTGTTCAGCTAATCAGATCTTTACCCACAAGCTTAAGCTTTTGACCCCCTGCCAAAACAGCATCAGACCTCCACAGACCCATCAGACTCAGGGATGATAAGTGGGGTAACAAACTTGTGTATCTGATATTTTATTTTATATTGAATAATGTGCTTCAGGATTAAAGATTAATTTATATTAAAATAGTATTTTGAACCCCAAGTTTACGCCCTGTTTACTTAAATATTTTAAAAATTTGCTTTCTCAGATTTTTGATTTTCCAGTATTTTCCCAATACTGACCATTTATTAGTCACTAGCAAATAACAATCCATCATATCCTTCTTCAGAAAGCATCATTTTAAGGATCCATCTTTACGGGCTTTTAATTTTTTATTTCAACTGAAATGTAGAGAAGAAAAGAAACTATTAAAATTAAATCATTTTGGCCAACTGCTATATGCTTTACTACAGCTCTTTCCTTCCCTACGTGTAGGGGAAATGTGTGGTTATCTTAGTTGTCAAATGCTTAGATTTTAATGGTGACTATTACATTTCATTTCAGGAATCATTTTTTTAGCTTGAAAAAAGTGCAAAACTATTTATTTTGGGGAAAAATGGTTCAAGAACATAGACTCTTTTCATACTCATTACTCAGAAATGGTGTTGAAATCGTTTTTGTTAGATACAGCTGAAATCAATGTTCTGCAGTGTTTGTGTATTCCAGTTTATAACACTGCTCTGCATTGTCAGCCAAGAACTGTGGCATTTGCAATATAAGCTCTCGCTGTAGTCCTGTTGCTATAGCAACTGGTGCTTTTTTTCTTTCTGTACGGAGCAGCATCCCAAGTTAAAAATGTAGGATTAGCCAAGCAAATCATTTTATGCCTGTTATGATTACCATTAATTCTAATTCTGTCCATTCACTCTTTGCCCATTCAACAATTCATTGTGGACGGTTTCTTCCCAACCTTTATATAACTGCATAAGACAAGAGGAGGAGGGAATTGTATTCCCTCAGTGCTCAAGGGAATGAAGAGACTGCTCTGTCCCGACCATTTTTACACCACATATAGGGCATAACAGAGAATTCCTTTAATTAAAAGTAGCCATTAATACATTATAGCACATCAATAGCATTTTTTTAAAAAGATGTTACTAATATAGTTAGCTCATATTTTTAAGATGGTTTAGCTGTGTCAGTCCCAACATATTAGAAAAGAAAAGGTGGTCAGATAATATCTTTTACTGGACCAATTCCTGTTGGTGAGACAGAAAAAATTGAGCCATACCGGGCTTTCCCTCCACTAATTTGTGGGGTTTTTTTTGAACAACCCTTTAATTTTTGAATCTCAACTTGTACTGCCATTAAATAATTTTCTGACCCCTTATTTCCCTCAACTGAAAATGTTAATTGATTAAAATCTAAAATACGCTTTAAAATAGAAATTGATACTATCAATCCAAATGATAAAGAAATAAAAGATGAATTCTGCCAAACCCCAACATAACAAATTAACAAAATATAAGTGTGGTAGAGATACGATAAATATCTCATCCTCACTAAACATCAGTCCTCAAATATCACTTCCACAAATGCACCTTAAAAGGCACAAACTTTCTAGCATGGCATGATGGTAAAATGGATCTGAACTATTTCAGATTTTCAGTGAGAATTCCACAGGCTAAAGGAAAAAAACCCCCAAATTAGGATACTTTGTATGTAAACTGTAGATGAGATTTTTGCCCCTAGCATACAGTTAATACAATATTAAGGTGAGGGGTACAACCTGATTTCCATTGGGGTCTTAACTTTTTGCCATCATCATGGAGAAACTAGGGATGTGAGCATGCACTCATTTACACAGTTAACCAATGATCTTGGGTTCATTGTTTAACCCTCATGGTTACATGCATTCCCACACTCCCTGAACTGCAGCCTCTGATAGGGTGTGTCTAGACTACATCCCTCTGTCGGCAGAGGGATGTAGTCTAGATGTAGCCATATAGAGGCAGCAGCGTGGGGGGATGGGAGGTAGTGGGAGCCAGTGTGTGTGTGGAGCTGGCATTTAAGTTGGCTCCCCGTGCATGCCAGCTCCTGATGGGGCCACCTGCCCCCTCCACGCTGCTGCCTCCCCAGAAGCAGAACCTCCGGGGGTGGGGCAGGCAGGAGCTGGCTCCCTGGGAGCACTGGCTCCGGTGGAGCTGCCTCTCCCTGGACTTCTGCCTCTGTATCAGAAACAGCAGTGCAGAGGGGCAAGTGAGAGTCAATATGCACGAGGGGAGACAGCAGAGTAGAGGGGCAGGCCAGGAGCAGTGGTTACATGTTTACAAATATAAACACATTTTAACAACCCTAGGAGAAACTCTACCAATGGATTCTCGTTTAGTTAGTTCTATTCTACACAATTTTTCAATTGGTACAGCCTCTTCCTGGAACAAAGCTGTCACCCTGGGAAAAGCTTGTTATTTTAAAGTAATCATCTTTTTAAAATTCTCAGCAATTTGGCTAAGTATCAGACAGTTCTTTGAAAGTGTAGGGGATATGTTCATTGGAGTTGGAAATGTGGTGATGTCCTAACACAAACTCAGTCTTCAACCTAATGTAGGTTGCAAGTTTTAGGACCAGAAGAAACTGTCTTTGATGGTTTATGATGTTTCATTCACATTCATGCATGTTTAGTTGTACTCATGAAACTTTACTAAACACTGTGGACTGCAGTGTCCAAGTGGTTGAGCAGCATAACTGTTCAGTATTCCCTATTGCTCTGGTGTCCCTTTGGTATCAGTCTCTCTAGAGAATCCTTGCTCTCTGAGTCCAGTTCTACTGATTGTGGCACATCTTACTATTTTACAGGCATTTTAAGATAAACAATAAAAACAAATATTTAATGCACAGAGCCCCCACTGCTTGTCCCTTTGATCCACGGTTGCTGGCACATAGCCAAGTTGGCATCTTGTCTTTACACATAAAAGATTACAGTTACATAGCCTTTAGGATAGTTTCAGGTTCTCAATAGGTGACCATTCTGGGAGTGACTTACCTTTGTCTCCTTGTCACTTGTTTCCAAATCTAGCAAACTGTGTCTTTCTGGAGACTCCTTTGTCCCTGTGGGATTGACCACCAGATGGTTTTCTGTCTCTCCATTCAGTGATGATCTCTGTAAGCTCTCTCTGGGTGTTAAGTCTGTTGGTTTGTAGATTTCTCATGTTCCTTTTAAATTGCTTGTCCCTTGTCCAGTGACAGGCTGCTCCTGCAAAAGAGCTTGACCCAATCCTTTTTCTGATTCATCTAATTAGAGTGTTAGTGACTTTCCCCAATGGTATTACTTGAGGACAGGGACATCCATTAGCATGTATTTCAGTGTTTCAAATGCTTGCTGTTAGGGACCTAACCAGTCCCATTCAGCATCCTGCCCTGTGAGCTGAAGAAGTATGAGTTACACTACTACATCCAGGTATGGACAGAACGTGAACTGGAGGGGGCATGATTTGGATTGCCTTCATCTTGTTGGGATCACTTTTATTCCCTCTTCTGTGAGCAGATGCTCAATGCTCACTATTTGAGTTGATTTTTTTCTGGGTAGAGTTTTATGTTCTTGTCCCTGCATCACCATAGAAAAGGTGCAGTTTTCTGTTATAAGCTCATTCAGCTTTTCTGTCAGTGCCTCCTTCATCTATAATGAGGCTATAGCCTGCAGTTATGTTCACCCACAGGCAGTCCTTCCAGTGCAGGGGCGAGTGTCCTCTGGAACACCTCTGTACTTGGCTTATGTCCATTGGCATGCTCAGCCATGTGTAGTCACTGATTGGTGGTGCAAATGTTGTCAGCATGCTGCATTGTTTATTCAAACTTATGTGCCAAAAGTGATTCATCACATCTTATACTGTAAGGATTCTGGGATTGTCCACATAGACATTTAATTTGTGAAAAGCTAGGGGGTAGATCTGCCTTACCCTAGCCTACTGTGGTGTAGTGTCCATATGCATGCTTCTGATGCACAACGATATCTTGTTAGTGCACTTGATCTAATCCTATTTCAGAGTGGACTAGATCACGGTACATTAACAAACTGTTAAGGTTCATCCGTAGGGTCCATGTGGAAAGTAAGAGTTCAGCAAGCTAGGGTAGAGTAGATTCACAACCCAGTTTGCCATAACCTAAATATTCATGTAGACAGGCCCTCTGGCTGTGGATAATTCTAGCAAAATGTTATCAGTTGTAGGCAGTAGATTCAAGTAGATTGAATCCCTGTTCGAGTGTCTCTAGATCTATGCTGGTGTGACATTTGTCTGATGGCATGTTTACCTTCATCATGCTGCTCACCCAGGCTCAACTGGCCTGTTTAGGTGGTATGATACTCCCCTACTCTGTTGACTTTCAAGCTCCTTGCATACTGGATGATATAGTACCAATGGAATTTCCTTTGTGGTAAGGACAAAGAAAGACCACTGTAGGGTCGACTTCAAATTCCTGGTCTTACCTCTGTCTCTCACCACAAATTACCTGGAGATCCTTTTGTTGGTTCAATACCCTGTGCATTTACAGTTGCAGACTACCACCTTCACAGCATACTTGAGACCTTTCCCAAGCAGAGAAGAGCACATTCTCTCTCCCTTTTACTGCCTTCTCCCCCTGCCCTTTCTTCCTGTACCTAATTGTGGGCTCTTGGCTAATGGCTTAATTGACTCTTCTGCCGTGCCCTGTCCACAAATTAGGCACAATCTGCTTTGTGTGATTGGGGCTGCTGTAAAAAGTTCTTGCTCAGTCCTTTGTACCTATCACTCTGTCACAATGCTTAATGTACCAATATGTTCTTTCCTTGACACGAAAACATCAGTGAGTAGGAAAAACCTTTACCTGGGCTTCTAAGGTTTTGGATTGTCATTCACTGATACCTATTAGGGATCTAAAATCATGTTTAATTGGTTAACCAGTTAAACATATTGGGTTAAGGGTGAGTCTTGCTGGTTAATCAGTTAAACATTCTCATCCTTAATCCCTGTGTTTCAGAGATAATTACATTCACAATTAGCAGTATGGGTGAATTACATATAGTTCTTTAAAATGTGCTGTCTTGCTTCCATGGATGTGGGGTCGCAGACACATTCAGTGGAAATGTATGGCCCTAAGATAAAAAAAGAAAATTCAAAACAACAATTTAAATAAGATTGTAGGATTTGTGCTTTTCAAAATCTGAAGCTTGTGCAAAACAATGTGTAGCACATTCAAGAATATGTGAATTAAATAAAATGTGACTATATATAGTAACTTATGTATGTGAGAATCAAAGGGCTTTGCAAAGTGAATTATGTAATAATGGAAGTTCATTGTCAGATCTGACAAGTGGAGGTGTCACTCAGAAATTAACCATAGACAGTAGTGACTGCACATTCGGTCAAGTGAATTTCCTCTTATCTTTCCCTTTTCTTAAATAATGTAAATTATTTACAACACAAATGTTGATTTGGACGGAACTATTATTTATGCCAAAATATTCCTTTCCTTGAAACATTTCCTGTACTTCTATGTTTTATTCAAGTTGAGCTCTTTAATCTGAACTGTGCCTCGAGAAATGGAAGTTTATCAGGTGCTATGGGAACTTTATCAGCCACTTGGACAGAAAGAAGCAACTTCATTATTTACTCTCTCATTGGATATATCTCTGATTTGGAGACATTAGTCGCTTTAGTCCCAAATTACCTACATTTCACATAATTTTTGTATCCCTCAGTGTGATGGGGTAGACCAGACCCCAAAGCCTCCTGCTGGAGGCTTGTGCTCTTGTTGCACCCAGCCCCAGCAGAGAACCTATAGAGAAGTCCTCCAAAAGAGCTAGAGCAACTACAGGAGGAACCAGCCAATCCGGGGCCAGGAAGGCTTACAAAAGGCCCTGCAGGACCAAAGCAGAAGTGAGTGACCCTGGAACCTTGAAGATTTGGATATGGGGAACTGGCTGGTTGAGAGAGCGGCAGCACCATGGGCAGCTAAATGTGGAGAGCTATTGAAGCCCGACTGTATTGGGCCCTGCGAGATATATAAAGCCCTGAGATAAAGCCAAGGGCATTGCCTCCAGGAGGAGGAGCCCTCGGGGACCACTCTTTCTCAGAATGGGGAAACAGACAAAGAGAGACGCTAGCAGATGGCACTGAGATGGGCCCCTGTTAGTCAGGTATCCGAGAAGGGGTTTGTGATTTTCACAGGGTGTGACTCGGCTGGAGGGCTGAGTTGCTGAAAAGGCTTTTAAAAGTGAGAGAGTACAAGCACGTGCACTCTGTCAAGAAGAGGCGGGCTTGTGAGAGGTGAGCGCTTCCCCAATACACGTAGATTCTATTGTTGAAAATTATTTTCCTCGGCAACAAAGATTCATGAAAGGTAGATCATACAAACAGTTGTTTACAGTGAAGGAATGCCACATAATTTTAAATTTCCTTTATAAGTAATTTTTTAATATGCGTCATTTTGGGTTGATGTCACATGCTCTGCCCCAGATTGGGACTATGAAAGCTCAACAGATTTGCATTTGTGGGACAGTATGTCTAGCCCTACATCTCTTATAATATACCTCTTCACTGCAGGTATACATGAGGTCTGAGTCCAAGTCCAGAAACAGACTATGCCTGATTCAGAAATGCAGTATGAAAGTCCAACCAGCTAACAATTTTGTTTAGCAAAGTAGGATTCTATAAATCACATAGATTTTAGGTTTATATTGAGAATGAATGCCTAGGATGAAGTGTTCTTGTTTTTTCTCCTCTTTATAACCCTCACATTCCCAATGTAGTAGTAGCCAGTAGTTTTTAAAAAATTTCTTAACTCCTTTTAGAAAGACACACCTGAGAGGCTGATTTCAAAATTAGAGAAGAAATGGGAGAGGGGAGAGAGTCAGAAAGAAATGGCATATTTAATAATAGATCAAAAGTGCTAAATTTACTATATATCAGCATGCTGTTCATTATACAGAACACCTCATATACTTTACTGAGTGACCTGTTGTGAATGAGACGATGTGTTTCTGATCAATGTTAATTCAGAGAAGAGCAACAAAAACGATTAAAGGTCTAGAGAACATGACCTGTGAGGGATAATTGAAAAACCCGAGTGTTAATTTTGGAGATGACTGAGAGGGGACATAAGTTTTCACATACATAAAAGGTTATTATAAGGAGGAGGGAGAAAATATTCTTAACTTCTGAGGATAGAACAAGAAGCAATGGGCTTAAAATGCAAAGGGGGATTCTTTAGTTTGAACGTTAGGAAAAAATTCCTGTCAGGGTGGTTAAGCACTGGAATAAATTGCCTAGGGAGGTTGTGGAATCTCCATCACTTGAGATTTTTAAGATCAGGTTAGACAAACACCTGTCAGGGATAGTCTAGAATAGATAACACTTAGTCCTGCCATGAGTGTGGAGGATTGGACTAGATGATCTCTTGAGGTCCCTTCCAGTTTTATGATTCTGTGGTTCTACATTCTGAAAATGTTTTGTTCAGAGTCTGATTTTTAACCTTTAATTTTCATGTGTTGTATTATAATCTTTAAATTATTTTATCTTCTCTTTTTATGATAATGTATCATGCCAAACTATCATACTTAGTTGTGAAGTGACCAATAACAATTCTATTGGCAGTACCCACCTTTTTTTTTTTCTATGAGGCTTTTTTTCTTTTACATTAATTGCACGAAGGCTTTTCTTTCCAGTCTGTGTCTGTCTCCTGTGGTTTTAGCATTCATGTGAATTACTATGTATTTAAGTTTAAGTATTAACCGTTATTAGTATATTAGTTGGAATTTGGAGATTTGAGCCCAATGTTTTCTTAGCAGACAAGTGCCACAAAGGCTGTTTTTGCTGTATACTTACCAATGAAGAGGGTAAAGTGATTTGAAAAAGATAAGGTTGTAGCCCAGTGATCCTTGTCCCCTATTCGATACTCTGTTATTTGTGCATCAGTTGCTTCTAGCTGGGAAGGAATGGAATGATCTTCGTTTGGACCCTGTTGCTGCAACTCCTGAATATGCTAGAGTGGCCACTGATGAGCAGTAAGGGCCATTACCTCAACTCTTGCTGTGTACTGGACACCTGTCATTGCCCACTGATTTTTTTTTTCTCCATATCCTTCAGGATCAAGCTTTAAATGGAGAGCAAAAACACTAAAACCAGAGATTGAATTCAAGTGTTCCCACACAGTTACTGCTCAGCCAGCAGACAGGCCCTGCTTTGAAGTCCTTTTTATAAAATGACCATTGTTTTAGGATTCAGACTTGAAGCGGTGAAACAGGAACTGGCCAGTAAAAGTCTACAGAGGTAGTGGAAAAAACAAAGACCAACCATCAAAAAATTGCAAGAAAAAAAATAGAGGACAACTGAAGAAGTTTAATTATATTAAATGTATTTTTGACTGATATTAAAAACTGAGTAAATTTTCATAAACTTTGCACTTTGTGAATAGTTCTACAGTCAACAGCTAGAAGATTAAAAATAGCTTAAAGAATTAAGTGGCCAACTTAGGATGCTCTATATTCTCTTTTTTTACTACGAGATACAGTATTCATTATAGGTATTCCTAATTTCCTAGGAGCATGATAGGTATCTTTAGATTTCAAAATAAATTGTATATTAAAGGCCTCCAAAACAGCTCGAGGAGTGTTGTTACATTATCATCATTCATGTTTGTCCTCTGGCACAAACCATTGAAACCATAAAAGTGGCACCTTAATGGACAGTATGACCAGTATGTAGATGGTACTGTTCAGACTAAAATTTGGTTTTCTAATTAATGGGCTTGATTAAGGTTGCCAGGTGTCCGGTATTCAACTGGACAGTCTGGTTTTTGGGCCCTCTGTCCTGTAAAAAAATTCAGAAAATACCAGACATGTGCAATGTCTGGTATTTTCTGGTTTTCCGGCTGGGCGCCTGACAGAAGCCTGGTGGGGGCGGAGGGAGTGGCTGGGAGGCGGGGCGCAATCGGTGCTGGGAGCCTCTGGTTGCGTCTGACATAGGAGTAATGCCTTGGGGAGGAGGAGTAGCCCTGTCCGTGCTCCTGAGCGCTGTTCAAGAGCGTTGTGGAGCGGTAGCCGGACTCGCTTTTGCTTCGCCGGGACCATGCATGGGACAGGCAGCGCCCTGGGATCTGCATGTGCCCGGGTCAGTCCCACTCCCTGCCGGCTGATTCTCTTTCCCCCTCTCCCCCCCCCGCTCCACCCCCGGCCAGCCCCACTCCCCCGACCCCTCCCGACCAGCCCTGCTTCCCACTGGCCGGTTCTCCTCCTCCCGATCTCCCCGGCCAGCCCTGCCCCCCAACCACCCCCGATCTCCCTGCAGCCAGCCCTGCTCCCCTCCCGGCCGATCCCTCCCCCCAATCAAGTCTGTCCAGTATTTTTTCTGAAGCTACCTGGTAACTCTAAGCTTGATTCTTGATGCAGGCAAAATTACCTCGGATATAAATGAAATTTTCTTCTGAGAAAGGTCTTCATGACAGAGACTATCCTGTATAAATATTTCTAACAGTGTTACAGGCAGCTACTTACAAATAAAAAGGCACCAAAGCTGTCTTTAAGCAGCTTTAACAATTGAACATGCTGTACATTTTGTAGAAGTTGTATATCTTTATTAGCAATTACGAATGTGAAAATGTAACTGTGTAGTCGGCTGGCGTATTGTTTAATGTGCATGGTTACATGCACACTCCTCCCCACGCTGCTGCTTCTGTATCAGAGGCAGACACATTGGGAGGTGAGGGGCTGGTGTGTGCAGGGAGCTGACTTTTTAAGGTGACTCCCCATGCATACTGGCTCCCCATGGAGCTGCCTGCCCCTGTGCTGCTGCCTCTGTAGCTGAAATTTTCAGTAGTTATATGTTTACTTGAATAAACACATTTTAACTTCTCTATTAGCAATGTGATCCTTATTCTGATTTAGTGGTATATTTTTAGAATTAAATATACCTTGTTGAACCATTCCACATTAATAAAACACTTCTAGTATTTATTGCAGGTCTTCTGTAACTAAGCAAAAACACATGCTATGTGCATGGAAGTACATGTGTAATTCTGCTTTTAAAAATAACTCAGCGCTGGAAGGATACATTTTAAAAAATAAATAAATAAAGTGGAATTAGGACTGCTTTCCCTGCAAAGATGTACAACTTTAATAGCATATTTAATCTCTGCGGTAAAGAGCTTAGTGTTCTTTAAGAATTCTTTCAGCTCTTGAACTGTAAAAGGCTATTGTCAGGTGTTTAATTTTGACAAATACTTTTTTACAAAGTCCAGACATACTCTTCTTGGATGAACTACACAAGGTGCATGTGCACTGAGATCAACTTCCTGTCCCTCCACAGGAGAGTAACCTCCACATAACGTGCATCTTTCACCTCTCTTTTGAATCGAGCCTTTAAAAACTGCTCTCTCTCTCGCTCTTGATCTTTCCCATAAATTTTGTTGAAATAAATTGCAGATCCCTTCAAGAGGAACTATGGCATATTTTAAAACAAGATTAATTCTTTGAATGTTATGAATTAAGAAGCCCAAATGTGGTATTTTAAATCTTTACAAACATATGTGCGTGCACGCAGAAATAAATAGCAAAGCCTCATGTGTTCATTTTAACATAATACTTCAATTACTGAAGAAATACTTTGTGACATGAACGAAGAATGTATGTGTTCTCTCTGTATGGCATGTTTCATCCAATGGTTTAAATACTAGCTTTGGGACCTTGGATTCTATATTCGTTTCTGTACGGCTGACCATGGCTCATGATATATATCTTAATGGTTTTCTGCATGGTTTTGGGTTTCTTATTTACTTTGCTTTTATTTATTTAAAAATAGGTTTATTTAGTTAAAAACAAAGTAGTAATGTTAAAGGCTAAATTGTGAAATCATCCTTCAGGCAAAATTCTCATTGAAGTCAGTACTAGTTTTGCCTGAGCATGGACAGCCCAATTTGAACCAAAATGCACAAGTATTTTTTCCCCCATGTTCAGTTTCTTATCAGTGACTTGGCTGATAATAGGAACATGAATGGCTAGCCAGTAAGCATCACCCTTTCCAGGTGTGCTTAACTGTTATGGTTAACCAGTGGCCTAGCCTGTGCTCAGCACCCCCTGCCAGGAGGGAGGGGGGAGGAAAGGGAAAGCTGCACCAGTGCCCTGCCTCCTCCCATTTAAGCAGTTAACCGGTGGCTTGATGGAAGCCCAGAGAGGCAGCTCTGAAAAACAGCAGGGGCCCTGGCTAATCAGGGGCAGCTGAGACAGGGCTGCTATAAATCAATTAAGGACCAGGTGAGCTGACATCAGGCTGCTAGGGGCCCTGTTTAAAAACCTTCCCTGTGAAGGTGGGCAGGAGTGAGTGGAAGAGAGAGCGGATAAGGAAAAGACTAGAGAAGCTGAGAAACAGAAAGGTCAGCACTGCCAGTATAGACAAGAAAGGTAAGGGGCCCTGACAAGAAGTGTTTGGGTTTCCTTCCCCAAGTGGCCTGAGAGCCCAGCTGGTGGTGACTGAGAGGCCTGGTTACTCAGCCCAGGCTGACCAGGGCATCTGCCCTAGTGTCCCTGTAGCCAAAGGTCAGAAGCCCAAATGCTGAAAAGGGCAAGTGAGACTGTGGGATTGTGGATAGAACAGAGGTCTGGGGCCCAGGAATGTGTCATAAGAATGGCCGTACTGGGTCAGACCAAAGATCCATCTAGCCCAGTATCCTGTCTGCCGACAGTGGCCAGCACCAGGTGCCCCAGAGAGAGTGGACCGAAGACAGTGATCAAGCGATTTGTCTCCTGCCATCCCTCTCCAGCCTCTGACAAATAAAGGCCAAGGACACCATTTTATCCCCTGGCTAATAGCCTTTTATGGACCTAACCTCCATGAAATTATCTAGCTTCTCTTTAAACTCTGTTATAGTCCTAGCCTTCACAGCCTCCTCTGGCAAGGAGTTCCATAGGTTGACTACACGCTGTGTGAAGAAGAACTTTCTTTTATTAGTTTTAAACCTGCTACCCATTAATTTCATTTGGTGTCCTCTAGTTCTTCTATTTAGGAACTAATAAATAACTTTTCTTTATCCGCCTCTCCACACCACTCATGATTTTATATACCTCTATCATATCCCCTCAGTCTCCTCTTTTCTAAACTGAAAAGTCCCAGTCGCTTAACCTCTCCTCGTATGGGACCCGCTCCAAACCGCTAATCATTTTAGTTGCCCTTTTCTGAACCCTTTCCAAGGCCAAAATATCTTTTTGAGGTGAGGAGACCACATCTGTACACAGTATTCAAGATGTGGGCGTACCATAGTTTTATACAGGAGCAGTAAGATATTCTGGGTCTTATTTTCTATCCCTTTCTTAATAATTCCTAGCATCCTATTTGCCTTTTTGACCGCCGCTGCACACTGTGTGGAAGTTTTCAGAGAACTGTCCACGATAACTCCAAGATCTCTTTCCTGATTTGTCGTAGCCAAATTAGCCCCATCATACTGTACGTATAGTTGGGGTTATTTTTCCCAATGTGCATTACTTTACACTTATCCACATTAAATTTCATTTGCCATTTTGTTGCCCAATCACTCAGTTTGGTGAGATCTTCTTGGAGTCCTCAGTCTGCTTCTGTCTTGACTATCCTAAACAGTTTGGTATCATCTACAAACTTTACCACCTCACTGCTTACCCTTTCTCCAGATCATTTATGAATAAGTTGAAAAGGATTGGTCCCAGGACTGACCCTTGGGGGACACCACTAGTTACCCCTCTCCATTCTGAAAATGTACCATTTATTCCTACCCTCTGTTTCCTGTCTTTTAACCAGTTCTCAATCCAAGAAAGGACCTTCCCTCTTATCCCATGGCCATGTAATTTACACAAGAGCCTTTGGTGAGGGACCTCATCAAAGGCTTTCTGAAAATCTAAGTATACTATATCTACTGGATCCCCTTGTCCGCATGTTTGTTAACCCTTCAAAGAACTCTAATAGATTAGTAAGACAGGATTTCCTTTACAGAAACCATGTTGACTTTTGTCCAACAAATTATGTTCTTCTACATGCTTCACAATTTTATTCTTCACTATTGTTTCGAATAATTTGCCCAGTACTGAAGTTAGACTTACCGGTCTGTAATTGCCCGGATCGCCTCTAGAGCCCTTTTTAAATATTGGTGTCATGTTGGCTACCTTCCAGTCATTAGGTACGGAAGCCGATTTAAAGGATAGGTTACAAACCACAGATAATAGTTCATCAATTTCCCATTTGAGTTCTTTTAGAACCCTTGGATGAATGCCATCTGGTCCAGGAGATTTGTTAATATTAAGTTTTTCTATTTGTTCCAAAACCTCCTCTAATGACACTTCAATCCGGGACAATTCCTCAGATTCATCACCCACAAAGGACGGTGCAGATTTGGGAATCTCCCCAACGTCCTCAGCCGTGAAGACTGAAGCAAAGAAATCATTTAGTTTCTCTGCAATGGCTTTATCGTCCTCGATTGCTCCTTTTATAGCTCGATCGTCTATGGGACCCACAGGTTTTTTAGCAGGCTTCCTGCTTCTAATGTACTTAAAAAACATTTTGTTATTTCTTGTTGAGTTTTTGGCTAGCTATTCCTCAAAATCTTTTTTTGCTTTTCTTATTACATTTTTACACTTGATTTGACAGTGTTTATGTTCCTTTCTATTTATCTCACTAGGATTGGACTTCCACTTCTTAAAAGATGCCTTTTGTCCTCACTGCTTCTTTTACATGGTGGTTAAGCCACGTGACTCTTTTTAGGTCTCTTGCTATGTTTTTTAATTTGGGGTATACATTTAAGTTGGGCCTCTATTATGGTGTCTTTAAAAGTTTCCATGCAGCTTTCAGGGATTTGGCTCTAGTCACTGTGCCTTTTAATTTCTGTTTAACTAACCTCCTCATTTTTGTGTAATTCCCCTTTTTGAAATTAAATGCCAGGGTGCTGGACTGCTGTGTTGTTCTTCCCACCACAGGAATGTTGAATGTTATTATATTATGGTCACTATTCCCAAGCGGTCCTGTAACGGTTATCTCCTGAACCTGATCCTGCGCTCCACTCAGGACTAAATCGCCTCTTCCCTTGTGGGTTCCTGAACCAGCTACTCCAAGAAGCAGTCATTTAAGCCATTGAGAAATTTTATCTCTGCTTCTCTTCCTGAGGTGACATGTATCCAGTCAATATCGGGATAATTAAAATCCCCCATTATTATAGAGTTCTTTATTTTGGTAGCCTCTCTAATCTCCCTCAGCTTTTCAATGTCAGTATCGCTGTCCTGGTCAGGTGGTCGGTAATATATCCCTACTGCTAATTTCTTATTATTGAAGCATGGAATTACTATCCATAGCGATTCTATTGAACATGTTGATTCATTTAATATTTTTATTTCATTTGATTCTACGTTATCTTTCACATACAGTGCCACTCCGCCACCCACACGGCCTGCTCTATCCTTTCGATATATTTTATATCCCGGTATGATTGTGTCCCACAGATTTTCCTCATTCCACCAGGTTTCAGTGATGCCTATTATGTCAACCTCCTCCTTTAATACGAGGTACTCTAGTTCACCCATCTTCTTAGTCAGACTCCTAGCATTTGTGTAGAAGCACATTAAAAATTTGCCACTGCTTATTTGTCTGCCCTTCCCTGATGCATTGGATTCCTTTGTATGCAGTTGTTTGTCTGCTCTGACCCAGGAATGTGTCTGATCCTGCCATACCAGTTCAACATAACATTTAACCAGTGAACTGATTAAACAGGATGCTACATCCCTTGCTGTTAATACTGTTAGGAGGAAGGTCTAAGTTAGGTTAGAACTAAAAGGCAGATTTCTGGTACCTGACCAATCAGTATTTGGGAAATATCACAAAGGTGAAGCAGTTGATAAGGACATTTTAGTATGTGCTACTCTTAGCACATCAATTAATTCCTAACATTCATTGTAATGAGAAATGGAAACTGAAAAAGTGGTGATGGTAGATGAGTAGTATGAAAGGGAGGGACATGGGTGGAATAGTGACAGAGTAAATTTAAATTGTAAACTTTGTCTGTCTGAGACCATTCTCTCTGGATTATGTACAGTGGGCACAAGGCGGATTGAATAAAGAAGGGAAAAGTGATGTTATGCGTGCTAAATATGGAATCATTCTGTCCCAGCCCTTCTGTTACTGAGTGTTTAGCCTTTTTCTGCTCTGTGATGGGTAATGTGTTCAAGAAGTCCCCATTCGATGCCCAACACCACCAATTGGGTATATAGAAGAATTATGCAAGAATTGAATTGAGGGAACTGTGTGAACATTATGGAGCTTCACTTAGGTTTTGGGCTGTATATTCTAGAAGGTGATCTATCAAGCACAATTTGCTTTGAAAAGACACCTGTGGGGTGTGAAAAGTGGCTAACATAAGCTGAATGGGTACAAATTGGAATAGCTGCAATTGAAATTGCAAGGATAATTTAGATTTAGATAATATGAACTAGATTTGTTTCAGTAAGAGAATTGTCATATAGAGCACATTTTCCTTAGCAAATTGTCATTCTGCGCTTCAGAAATGGTTGTCTTGGTAACACACTCATTTTGCTTACATCTATAAAAAGGCAAGGTAGAAAACATCAGTTTGGCTAGCACAGTTTCTTAAATCTTAGTTTCTCATTACATGCCTGTTGTATTTTGGTGTCAAATTACATATTAACAATAGCTGCCAAATATAGACTTGTAATATGTATTGATGTATAACATCTCTTATGCAGCTCACTGGTGGATGCACTATCCTCACTTATTAAGCATACAATTCACATGGGTTTTAATTACAGTTCTTCAGCACAACAGCTGCATTTTCCCAGACATCTGCATAGTGGCATGGACATTGATTACTAATACTCGCATAGCACCATTACTTGAAATTATTAAAATGTGAAATTGAAAAGAAAAACAGCATGCCACCCCTTTAGGTTTGCCAATTTTCTCATTCGCTCTCCTCAACCCTTGCTCAGTCACTCGTTTTTACAGAAGGGGGTGATGGCTCCAGCTAGCCTTCAGGCTCCAGATGTAGCCAGAAATAAGAGGTTCAGAGTATGGGAGTAGGCTTCAGGCTCTGGGGTGAGGCCAGGGATGAGGGATTTAGGATGTAGGAGGGGGGCTCTGGGCTACTGGTGGAGTTGAGGAGTTTGGAGTGGAAGATAGGGCTCCAGGATTTGGCAGAGGGTTTGGGGTGTGGGAGAGGGTAAAAGCTCTGGGCTGAAGGGTTCAGCGATTGGCCCAGAAATAAGTGATTCAGTTGAGGTGGGAGGCTTCAGGCTGGGACAAGGGTGTGGGGTGAGAGTGCTGGCTCTGGGGGAGAGTATGAGTGTGGGAGGGGGCTCCAGGTTGGGGTGCAAGTTCTGGCAAGTGTTTACCTTGGAAGCTCCCCAAAAGCTGCGACATGACTTTTGGTTCCTAGGCATAGGGGTGACCAGGTGACTCTTCCTGGTTGCATGTTGCCTCTGTGCATAGGTGCCGCTCCTGCAGCTCCCATTGACTATGCTTACCAATTATTGATGAAGATACCAAATAGAACCCAGAATTGATACCTGCAAGACCCCACTCATTATACTATTCCAGTAAGACATGGAATCATGGATAACTGCTTCCTGGGAATGGTTTTCTAAGTATTCACGCACCTTATATGTAGCTCCATCTAGGACCTAGATGGGTTAAGGTCATGCAAGACTACATAAAAGAAGCCTTACTAACAACGAGATAAACAACATCTGTGCTCCCCCCATCCACAAGCTCGTTAAGCTGTCATTTTGGTCTGACACCATTTGTTCTTGATGATCACATGATGACTGTTACTTATTACCTTTCTAAACTGAGACTCTGTGATCTGGTAGGACCATGGATGTTCCAGAACCAGAGAGTCCCCATTGAAGGCTGGGAGCTGGCAAGGCAGCCCCACAGAGGCATGCCTCTTGGTACTGGGAAGCCTAGTGGAGCTATCAGGGAGGGGAGTATTGGTGAGGGGAAGGAGCTGGCTGGTGGCTGGGCCAGGGCTGGGGAGGCCAGTGGCAGGGGGAGGGCAGAAATGACTTCCCCTGGTCCGGCAAAATCCCTCATCCAGGACCAGTCAGGTCCTGAGGGTGCTGGGCCAGGAAGGTTCAACCTGCACTTAATTATGAGCTCCATTATCTTTCTAAGTATGGAAATTAAGATGACTGGTCTGTAATTCCCTGGGTTGTCCTTATTTCCATTTGTATTGATTGGCATTATACTTGCCCTCTTCCAGTCTTCTGGAATCTCTCATATTCTGTGACTTTTCAAAGATAATTACTAATGGCTGAGAGCTTCTCATTGATCAGGTGACCAGGAAAACAGACCTTGTGTCTGTTTTTCTGATGGGGCAGAAGTGATTTAGAGTATATGAAATTAGAAATTTAAAATTGTGACTACAAGCTTAATTCAACATAGTAAGAAATGCTGTAATAAAATGCAACACTACGGGAGTTTTGGAATTAATAAAAGCAAATCCAAGGGAAATTAAGAAATTTAATCAGTAAAGTGAAAGGGAGGAATAACAAAAATCCCCCAGTGCAGTAAGAAATCAACTAATCCTAAGAGACAGTACACTTATGCTAAAACAGGACACATTTCCATTTAAAAAAAATGCGAAAACAGTCTAAGGTGGCTTCATGAGGGACTATTAAACATTGGAGGTAAGGAAAAACCACCTCTAAAAGAAAAGGGAAATGGGAGTCAACCAAACAAGAATTCTCAGAGTTGACTAAACTAACAGGGGAAAGCAATAAAGGCAGAACAAAAAACCAAAATGAATTAATTCTAGCAAAGGAGTTAAGGGAAAAATGAGAAGGGGTTTTATAAATGTATCAAGGGAAAAAGAGAACGTAGGTCCATTAATAAACATGGAAGATGAGATTAATGATGACTAAAAAATGGCTGAGAGCCAGATCCTAAGGTTCTTAAATGAGCAAACTCCTACAGATTTCATGTTAAAGACCAAATAAAATCTGAGGGTCTTGCTTTCTCTCTTTTCACTGGTGTGTGATGTGAATGGCAGAATTGTCTGTGAAATGTTTTTGTCATGTGGAGATGGAGGGCCTGGTGTGCTGGAGGCTGGCTGTCAGCCTGTGGATCATCTGAGGTGCATGGCTTTGTAGTGGAAGCTGACATAGCCCCATTTGCTCTTGCAGTGGAGGAGGCAAAACAATCTTGCAGCCTCTGTCCCTTGTTAGTTCAGTGTTCACCCCATAGGTGCAGAGAGCTTGAACCCACAAGAGCTCTTGAGGGATTTCCGTGGAGGTCAGAGTGAAGAGGGAATATGCTGCAGAGCCAAAGTTCTTTGACAAATCTGGTTTATTTTGGGTAATTAACACTGTGTGAAACATGAGTTAGTTGCATGTTTTTTCTTCCTTTGAGCTGAACTTACAGAGAGGAATTTGTCCCTCTGCAGTAGAGCCTGGTGGAGAAACTGAAAAGGGGAGGTGTTGTATCTTTCCTGAGGTGCAGACTTATTTGACCCCAGTTCAGGCTACAATAGTCTGTAGCCTGCCCTGACTTGTGCCTCTTTCCACCATAGACCCTGTGGACACTGTGGCAGCAGGGAATCTCCAGGGCACAGAAATTAGCCCCAGCCATGCTTCCATGACCCTGACATGCCTCCTTCTTTTAGCTTGCCCCAGCACACCCCGTAATGCCCTATGTGCTGGGATCTTCTGTGGCAATTTCATGTAGCCAATGCTACGCAACAGGAAGATAGAGATGCCTGAGTCTGTTATACTAGGGAAATTCACATGCGGCTGTGAAGGAGCTTCTGCAGCTGTGCATGGATGAGACGTGATTTTACAAGTGGAAGGACAAGATAAAAAGGTCCCACTTCCTATTTAACGTGCCAAAAAAATCTCTAAAATGTATAGCACGTACAGAATGTGCTAGAGTGCTACAGTGTAACCATTTATTGGTTTTCATTTGGGATGGCTGGCACTGGTGCATGCCCTGACAACACCTGGTAGGGCTGCCTCAGAAATTTGTGGATTTGCATGATTAAGCCAGATCCTGGAATTTCACTTCAATGATGTTTGGTGTGATGTCAACAACTGTGGTCACTCTGGCTGCTATGGCCCTCAAAGGATTATGCTTGTTTGATGATGATTAAAATATAGCTTATGTGTGGCTATCCTCTTTGCCAATTAATTCTTCGTACTGCAGTATCATTCAATATGCTCTCTTGCTCTCTGCTTTTTAATGTGTCACATTTTACATTTATTTACACCCCTTTTATCATGTATATAGACCTGCATGTTAACAGCTGACCCTGGTCTCTGGTGACTTAGTCCATAGTACAGTAGGCTTCCGATAATCCAGAACCTATGGGATTTAGGTGGTGCCGGATTATCAGATATGCCGGACTATCAGGAGGTACTATAAGCAGGTTATATATATACTGTATACGTTATATACTGTATATAAAGTGTTCTTAACCCTTTTTATTGTACATACTGTATACAGTATACTGTAATGTTTTAGTTTTTTAAGCCTTTTTACCCTTTTGCTCAGTTCAGCTGCTGCCGCTGTTCCCTTGTGACTCATTTTTTGCCGAAGCTCACTCACTAGGCTCTTGCCATTTTCATGCCGGACTATCAGGAGTGCCGGACTATTGGATGCCGGACTGTTGGAGTTTTACTGTACATATTAAGTTTCAATTTAATTTTGATGCAGCAGGTCTCTGATGTTTGTAGGTAGTGCTTTCATAATAGTGATATAGCTTAATCCAGGGGTGGGGAACTTCCAGCCCGTGGGCCACATGTGATTCATCAGGATTAACCACTGGTGGGCTGCCAGGTGGTTTTACCTGAGTGTCCATGGGTACGGCTGCTTGCGGTTCCCATTAGCTGCAGTTTGCCATTCCTGGCCAGTGGTGGTGGCCTGGAGTGTGCCACTTCCTGTAGCTCCCATTAGTTGGGAACAGTGAACTGTGGCCACTGAGAGCTATGGGGCTTTGTGCCTACAGACACTCGGGTAAATAAACCATCTTGTGGCCCACCATTGACTAACCCTGACAAATCATGTGAGTACAGAACATGGGAGGTTTCCTGCCCCGATGTAAACTGAACTGATTTTGCTCACTGTGGGTATGTCTACACTACAGAGTTTTGTGAGAAAAACGGTGTTTTTCCAACAAAACCTGAGTTACAGTGCAATCACGTTCTTCCGAAAGTAAATCAAAAGAATAGAGGGTTTTTACCGACATTGGTAATCCTCTTTCTATGATGAAGAAGCCTTTTTCTGAAAGAGCTCTTTCGGAAAAAAGGCGTGTGTGGACGGGGAAGAGGGAGTTCTCTTGAAAAGAGGAAAAAGCACAAGTGCCCTAGTGGCCACTCCATCCACAGGAATCACAGCTTAAATGCGAGAGAGCGTCCATTCAGTGTGGACGCTATCTTTTGAAAAAGCAGATAGCTTTTTCAATGCTCTCTTGCTGTGTGGACGCTGTCTTTTGGAAGAATTTTTTTCAGAAGATCTCTTCTGAAAAAAGGTTCTTCTGAAAGAAGTCTGCGGTCTAGACCTAGCCTGTGAATCTCGTTAATAGCCCATCAGAAATAGTACTACTTCTGGATGCATTTTGTTTGTGTGATAAGCTGCTGCCTTTGTTACTGCTGCTGACATGCCTCATCTTTTGGCTGGTGTTGGGAAACAGCAGTTATAAATAGTACCTCTCTTTGACTTGCTGTGAGGAAAAACGTCATAGGTCTCTACTTTTTGTGTGTGTATTTGCATTTGTGTCGCAACAGTCATGTAAATCTGAAAACTGCAAAACTAAAATAGTGTTCACTCGAGGATGGAGGTTTTTGACACAAGCACCAAGCACAACTTAGCAACAACATATCTTCCTTGATCCCTACCCTACCTACATAAAGATTATTTATTCTGTGTACAAAGACACAAATATTTGTTGTAGTGGTTTGGTTTTTTGTAAATTCAGTTTATACAGTTTAGCAAACAAGAGCTGGATGAGATTAAGCTCTCTGCAGAGAGCTCTGACACTGCTTATGCCCTGTTGATGAACTACATGCAGTATACTGCACCACCTGAGTGATGTACAGTTGAGCTTTATACTGACTCTGAAGCTGCTCTGGGGATAGACCAAGACTTCAATACTAAAGCTATTGTCCTATAGGAAACATTCAATAGGTATATTTGTGACGCTGTGCCCATTAGCGCAAAACTGCCACATAGAGATTTTATGAATTGATCGCATTGCAGCTTATCCGTGAATTGTAGTGATTTTTCTTGCCCCCAACACAATTTCCCTGCAAAAACTTTTTATGTAGGCTTTGTGTGAGGAAGTTGAACATCACCCTCTGAGTCCAACTTTAAGTTGCACTATTGGTGGTCCTCTTGACCATGTGAGTCTTTTGAGCATTTTGTTTCTGTTTTAGGTGACTTCAGTTACTGTGGCAGTTGGGATTGGGTGTCTGGGAGTGGTTGATCCTTTGTTCCCTTGGTTACCCTTGATCAGCCTCACTCAGCCTTGTGATCAGCCTCCCCCCCAATGTAGCTAATGAGGGGGTAGGCCTGATCTACATGAGCAGGCTTTAAAAGCCAGAAGCAGAGCAACCAGGGGAGCGAAGTGGGCAGAGGGCTGCAGACAGCGGAGTTGAGGGAGTCCTAATATGGTTAGGAACACCCACAGCCCCTGTAGCCAGACTGACCATGGATGCCTCTACTCAGATCCTCATGTGGCTTTGCAGGGACTGTGGCTTGCAATTCCCAGTTACAGAAATCCAGGCTGGGGAGACCATCCAATGTGAAAGGTGCCTGCTGGTGGAATCTCTCAAGAAGCAGGTGGGAGAGCTACAGGAGGAGGTGATTAGGCTGAGCCTATGAGGAATTCCTGGAGAGTATTCATGTGGAGATCACTGAGGCTGAGGAAGCTATCCAGTTACAAAAGACTGCTGACACACTACTAGTGGAGGAGGAGATGGCTCTGTCTCAGGCAGCTAGTCCCTTCTTGCAGCAGGCAGTGCTTCACCCCCTGCTCCCAACCCTCCCATCGTGGATCTGGAGAACTGTTTTGCCGTTCTGGATGCAGGTGTGACGTAGTGGGGGTATCTGGCTAGTTCCTATGCTGGCTCTGTGGTAATCCCCAATGGCTGCCATCGGTACCACAGCCCAGAAGGATGAGTCATTATGCAAAGAGGGTCTCTCAACCTGTCTGACCAGCTACCCCCAGGGAGAGAGACAAAGGAAGGGGAATGCTGCCTGGCTGGGGCAGGGCTGGAAGAGTTAGTTTAGAGTCTGTCTGGGATCATGGAGGAACCAGCCTAAGCCAGGGGCTGGGATTTAGGGGCCCAGTCTCCCCCATCTCAAGGGGGGCTGAGGCATCCTAGACCTGCCCTGTAACCAGATTACATCGGTGCTGTGCTGTGCTGTGCTGTATCCTGGAGAAGGAATAAACTCCCTCCATTCTACGGGCTGGTGGAGTCTGTTCGTGCCATTACGGGGGTGCAGGAGTCAGGGGACCCCAACGCGTCGTCACAGCAGGCAATAAGGAATCACTCCTAAAGCGGAAGAGAAGCCTTGCACCCTCAAGGCTGGGAGGTCTGAAGCCAGCACTGTGAGGAGGAAATGTAGGGTAGTGATGGTTGGAGACTCTCTTTTGAGGGGGATGGAGGCACCCTCTGTCGCCCTGACCTGTCATCTCGGGTGGTATGCTGCCTGCCACTGGCCCCTATCTGAGATGCTACGGAGGGATTGTTGAGGATTATATGGCCCTCTGACTATTACCCCATACTACTCATCCATGTAGGCACAAATGTTACTTCAAGGTGTGACCTTGAGCTGATCAAGAGTGACTCCAGGGCTTTGGGAATACGGGTGAAGTAGTTTGGAGTGCAGGTGGTATTCTCTTCTGTCCTTCCTGTCAAAGGTGGGGGACCAGGAAGAGACAGGTGAATGCCTGGCTGCAAATGTGGTGTTGACAGGAGGGCTTTGGCTTCCTCTACCACAGGATGTTGTTCCAAGAAGGACTACTAAGCAGGAATAGGGTTCTCCTTTAGAGGAAGGGGGAGACCGTATTTGGATGCAGACTGCCCAACCTAGTGAGGAGGACTTTAAACTAGGTTTCATGGGGCAGGTGACCAAAGCTCACAGGTAGGTGAAAAACATGGAAACTGGGAGATGGGTCAGAAATGGGAAGGAGAATGGGCTATAATAGCATAGGTAAAGGACAGACAAGGCAGAACTAAGAGGCAAAGTCAAATCAGTATCTTAGATGCCTATATACAAATGTAAGAAATATGGGGAATAAACAGGAAGAACTTGAAGTGCTAATAAATAAACACAGCTATGAGGTAGTTGGAATCACAAAGACTTGGTGGGATAATACACATGATTGAAATATTGTTATAGAAGGGTACAGATTGCTCAGGAAAGATAGGGAGGTGGTATTGCTTTATATATTAAAGTGTACACACTTGGACTGAGGTTGAGATGGACATAGAACAGAGACTTGTTGAGTCTCTGGCTTAGGTTAAAAGGGGTAAAAGACATAGGTGTTGTCATGCTCAGGGTCTACTACAGACCACCTACCCAACCAGAAGAGATGGATGAGGCTTTCTTAAACAACTAACAAAATGATCAAAGTACAGGATTTGGTGGTGATGGGGGAATCTCAACTGTCCAGATATGTTGGGGAAACTTAACACACCAGGGCATAGATTATCCAATAAATTCTTGGACTGCATTGGAGACAATTTTTTTTATTTCAGGTTGAGGCAGCTATGGTGGTGGGGGGGGGGAATCTGTTCTAGATTTGATTTTTAACAATAGGAAGGAACTAGTTGAAAATTTGAAAGTGGAAGGCAGCTTGGGTGAAAGTGATCATGAAATTATACAGTTCATGATTCTAAAGAATGGTAGAAGGGAGAACAGCAAAATAAAGACAATGGATTTCAGGAAGGCAGATTTTTAGTAAACTGAGAGCTAGTAGGAAAGGTCCCATGGGAAGCAAAACTAAGAGTTGGCAGTTTTTTAAAGGGACGTTATTAAGGGCCCAAAAGCAAACTGTTCCACTGCATAGGAAAAATAGAAAGTATGACGAGACCTTGGCATAACTAGGAGATCTTTTTTGATATAAAAGTCAAAAAGAAGTCTTATAAAAAAGTGTAAACTAGGTCAAATTACAAAGGATAAATTAAAGCAAATAACACAAGTATGCAGGGGCAAGATTAGATACACTGAGCTCGTTTTGTGCCTTTGCCTTTCTAGACACATAAAGGGTAACAAGAAGATATTCTACAAATATATTAGAAGCAAGAGGAAGATCAAAGACAGGGTAGGCACATTGCTCAGTAAAAGGGAGAAACAATAACAGGAAACTTGGACATGGCAGAGGTGCTTAATGACATCTTTGTTTTGGTTTTCACCAAGAGGATTTATTGGTGACGGGATTCCTAAAATAGTGCATGCTCATGGAAAATTTAGGAGTTAAAATAAAGAACAAGTTAAAAATTACTTAGAAAAGTTAGATCTCTTCAAGTCACCTGGGCCTGATGGATTGCATCTTAGAATACTCAAGGAGCTGATAGAGGAGGTATCTGAGCCTTTAGCGATCATATTTGAAAAGACATTTAAGTCAGGAGTGATTCCAGAAGACTGGAAAAGGGCAAATATAGTGCCCATCTATAAAAAGGAAGTAAGAACAACCAAGGAAACTACAGACCAGTCAGTTTAACTCTTGTCAGGGAAGATAATGGAGCAAATAATTAGGGCATTATAGATGTTTGCAGATGAAGATAAGATGATAGGTAACAACCAGCATGGATTTGTAAAGAATAAATCATGTCAAACTAATCTGATAGCTTTCTTTGATAGGATAACAAGCCTTGTGGATGAGGGAGAAGTGGTAGATATGGTATACCTAGACTTCAGTAAAGCATTTGATGGTCTTGCATGACCCTCCCTTATCAATAATCTGGGGAAATACAATCTAGATGGGGCTACTATAAGGTGGGTGTGTAACTGGCTGGATAACCATGCTCAGAGAGTACTTATTAATGGTTCACAGTCATGCTGGAAGGGCATAAGTGAGGTTCCACAAGGGTCTATTTTGGGACCAGTTCTGTTCAATATCTTCATCAATGATTCAGATATTGACAGAGTACGCTTATTAAGCTTGCAGATGGTACAAAGCTGGGAGGGGTTGCAACTGCTTTAGAGGATAGGATCATAATTCAAAGTGGTCTAAGGTAAACAGGATGAAGTTTAATAAGGACAAATGCAAAGAACTCTATGTAGGAAAGAACAATCAGTTTCACACATACTATCTAGAAAGGAGTACTGCAGAAAGGGACCTAGGGGTCATAGGGACCACAAGTTAAACATGAACCAACAGTGTGACACTGTTTCAAAAAAAGCAAACCTGATTCTGGGGTGCATTAACAGGAGTGTTGTGAGCAACACACGAGAAGTCATTCTTCTGCTCTACTCTGCACTGATCAGGTCCCAATTGGAGTATTGTGTCCCATTCTGGGCACCATATTTCAAGAAAGGTGTGGAGAAATTGATTAAAGGTCTAGAGAACTTGACCTATGGACAAAGACTGAAAGAATTGGGCTTTTTTATTTTAGAAAAAAGACTGAGGGGACATGATAGCTGTTTTCAAGTATGCAAAAGGGCGTTACAAGGAGGAAGGAGAAAAATTCTTCTCCTTGGCCTGTGATGATAGGACAAAAAGCAATGGGCTTAAATTGCAGCAGGGGAGGTTTACGTTGGACATTAGGAAAAATTTCCTAATTATCAGGGTGGTTAAACACTGCAATAAATTGCCTAGGGAGGTTGTGGCATCTCCATCTGTGGAGATATTTAAGAGCACGTTGGATGGACATCTGTCAGGTGCTTGGTCCTGCCATGAGGGCAGGGGACTAGAGTTGATGGTCTCTCGGTCCCTTCCAGTTCTAGTATTCTGTGTACTCCTTGTCTGATCAAGAATTGGAAAAACCTACCATGTGATGTACAACATGTGACTTTATTCAGTGAATGTAGCTAAACATTTTTTTAAACCAGACTGAGCAAAAGGATTCACTTCCAGATTTTGCTGAGAATTTCCCAGGCAGAAAATATTGAACATAAAAAAAGCCATTTGTGTTTTTTATTTGAACCCCCAAAGAAAGTGAGTTATAAATTTCCAATCTTCAGACTATTCCTGGATCTTTTTATTTGTGCATTTATTAATATGAATAGTAGGACTTGATAAAACTTTTGTTGAAATTCAATTATAGAATTAACTTCTATAGAATTTTTTTCATTGAGATATCATTGTGCTAATCAAATTACCATTGCACGCGGTCAATATCCCCTATATTACTAAACCTGGTCATCAGTGGTAATAACATGAGCATCAACAACAGTAGGTATGGGTATAGTAAAACTGGTACAAGCAACCACAATTATTAGGTAAAATTCCGAATTAAAAGACCACCAGAATATCCCCGGATATGCTAAAGTCTCAGAAGGATAGCTGTGTGTGTTTGTTTTTAAAGTTAGACTAGTAGTCTTGCGGCACTTTAGAAACTAACAAATATGTATAGTATCATGAGTTTTCATGAGCAAAACTCACTTCTTTAGATGAGTTTGAGTGGAGAAATAAAATGATTATAATTCTGTTCCACTTTTAAAAGACTGCCACCTCTGTTTAATAGCTAATTGTTTATGGCTGTTTAGGTAGTCAGTGGACGCTATAAAATGGAACTCTAGCTATATAAAATGAACTCCCAGTAAAATATTTATTATCCCTTTGGACTGTTTCACAGATTCAACTCTTTAATACTGGCATGTGTTGCTCACAATCATATAATAGCACAGACATGCAAGGAAATATTTTATTGAACACCATCTCCTCAGTTTCAGCAGGATAGAGCTAGCAGTGGATATTAATATTCTGTGGTATTTTCTGAGGATTATCTCTAATGCTCTGGTTCTACAAGAGACTGACCACGTAATTGGCAGATATGAGAAGTGGCTAGTGCTGTGGCAGTGAAACTGCGAAGGGTATCAACGGAGGAAAATATTCCAACTGTGGACTTGTTAGTCCCTTTAGAGATCCCTCCATATTTGTAATGAAGTTGGGCTCATTTTATTGTCCTAGGAAAGGCCCCTGGAATGTTCTTCTTCCCTCCCTTTCACAAACTGTATTTGGGGGTAGAAATGTTGCCGTTTAGGGTGTTGTGGGTGTGAGGAAGATCCTGGTTTCTTTTCCTCTACCACTTCTTTCTGTTAGCTGGATGGAGCATGTCAATATTTTTCTAGAGTTGCTGCTAGCATAGAAAGGTGAGAAAAGGCAAAAGTGGCCTGTAGAACCTCTCCCAAAACATGAATTGAGCTTAGGGATGAAGAGGATATTTGGGACAAAACAACAACATAATGGGTTTAATGCTCATTTGCATATTTTCTGCCGATCCGTTTTTCGTGGTAGGGGTTTTTGTGCAAAAACAAGCAATGTTGTGGTTTTCTTTTTGTGCAAAACCCCTTTTTCCGCAAGATCAGCATACCTCCTTTTTTGGGACATAGGGATCTTGCAGAGAAAGGGATTTTTGCGCAAAAAGAAAACATCCACGCTGCTTGTTTTTGCGCAAAAATCACTATTAGCATATTTTCTGCTGAGAACTCATAGTGTGGACGTAGCCTAATTGTTGAACTTCTGCAATGTTTTTATCAGTCTTTTATTGGGGGGAAATTTAAAATATTTCAGGCTGTTGCTGATTCTCTCTAGAAAGTGACTTAAATCTCACAGTGCATTCTCTAAAGCTGTTTCAACGTGGGAGTCATGATTAATTTTATAATTCTATAGTAAGAATGAAACTAAGGAAGTTTTTTAGTGTGCTGTGACATTTTTGTCTGACTTTGTAAGCTAGTAATTTGAGGTGAAATTTAGGGTACTCAAGATAAATTGGTGTCCTAAAAGGGGAACAGTCTGGAAAGGTTGTTCTAAAGAGCTGGTAGACAGTCTGGCTTCACCCAACTTTGTTTAATGCTTGTTTTAAAAATACATAAAGCAAAGTTGCAAATTAAGAGATACAAAGATTGTCTAAACTTTCTTTTTAGTGTCTTCCTGCAGCTGGACATCTGTTGTAGGATTTCCCTTTCAAAGGTATAAATTATATCAATATACTACAGTCATGTTTTTAGAATATTGTCCCCTTTAACTCATGGCCTGCAGGCCATCTATGGTCTGAGCAGTTCCACAGTCTGACCCATACACAGCTGCTGGCATATGAGTCCCTGCAGCCTGGACATGTGTGTCCATAACTTTCCTCCAAGTCTAGCCTCTGTTCTGCCCCTGCCCCACATTGCACCTCTTCCCTTAAGCCCCTTCCCTTGAGGGACAAGTCTGGGAGATGGCACTGAAGCAGAGCAGGCTGCTAAATTGCTCTGCTTCCTTGCGGCTGTCGCTTCCCCGTGGTGAGTGCGAGGGGGCTTGACCTCTACCGGCCCCAGCCCACCCAGGGCTCCATGGGCTCACCTGCATTCTTGGTTTATCCCACTTAAAAAAAAAAAAAAACCAAAAAACCACCTTCTCTCCCTTTCAGTCAAGTTTAAGGATCATGTTTCTGCCTGTCATTTGTTTTCATCCGTGTCCTCCTCTTGTATTAAAACAACTTGTGCTCTAACCTCTCCCCCTTTTTAGACATTAAGGGTGTGTCTAGACTACAGGATTTTGTCAACAAAAGTGGACTTTTGTCTACAAAACTATATGTGCGTCTACACTGCCGCTGAGTTCTGTCGACATAACGTCGACAGTACTCAGCAGTTTTGTCGACAGCTGTAAACCTCATTCTGTGAGGAATAATGCCTTTTGTCGACAGAGTTCTGGTGACAAAAGGTGTTATTGCATCTACACTGTCCTTTGCGTCTACACTGTCATGTCGACAAAGCGGCTTGCTTTGTCAACAGAACTGGATGTAATCTAGACGCTCTGTCGACAGTATTTGTCGACAAACTTCTGTCGACAAAAGCCTGTAGTCTAGATACCCCAAATTTCCATGGTTAAAGTAAGAGTTCAATGCAGCATTTCAGCCCATGCTTTCAAAATGCGATCAGAAGGTTTTTTTTTTGGACAAAATTAGAGTTATAATTAGGGTAGAAGTCTCTCATCTCCAACCCTTTCTAAGTTGGCTTCAGAGACAAATTTTAATAAAATAAATCTAAAGCACTCCATGGAACCATTTGCTCTTAATGTACTGAAGGTATTTATTGTACCCAATGACATTCTGAAAATTCTGTTAGCAAAGGCAGCTAGACCCCATTAGCAGCCTTTAGCTATCTATTTAAGCTTTGTTTTATGTAAATATGCAGCAGCTTTCAAGTACCATGTCTTTCTGTACAGAGTCATGCTGTAGGGGATATTCTCCACTGCAGTACACTTTCACAGAGGAAATAAAAAACCTGAGGCTCTAGAATAATCCATGGCCACATTTTTGAGCTTCAGAAGTAATTCTGAAAATTCTCACTACTTGGCTAGTTAAGTTCTGAATTACTCATGGAGAGTTGCCTTTCACAATTAGCAATTACTACCTTGACTGGGAGGATCAGCAAACTTTAAGTGTCATTATTAATACACTGGAACCAAATTCTGCCCTTGCTCATATTTGGAGGACTGCACAAACATAATGAAATAACACAGGTACTAATGACAGTAGAAATTGGCTCAGTGTTTGGGACCAGATAGTACATTTTCTCCCCAGGGTTTTGTCTAGCATTGGCATTTTAAAATAAAACCCGAAATCCCTTACCTTGTGTGAACTGCCATATAGTTTTCATCACATCAGCAAGAAGGGTGTCAGGGCTATTTATGATTAAACACTTCAGTTATGGGAATCAGATCTGTTTTTTCTCTAAGATTGTCCAAGACGCAATCTGGCCTGTGACTTTTTCTATTGCAAATGTAGAGAAATGTCACATCTCTGATACCATTCTATGGTATCAGACCTTCTATGGCATGAGCCAGCAAGATACAGTCCAGGGGCCGGAACCAGCCCACCAAGCCTTTTAATCTGGCCCGCCCACCCATGTGTCACAACAGTGCCACAAAGTGGCTAGCTGCTCCCTGTGGCTCTGAGTTGTAGGGTTAGGAGACGCTTTGTGCGCTGCCCTCCACTCCCCTGCAAAATCACTTAGTTCTGACAGGCTGGAATCCTCTTCTGCACGTATATCCCCTCTTGGATTCTGCATCCCAATCCCCCGTCCTAGGTTCCAACCCTCCCCTTTACCCAAACACCCTCTCTGATCCAAAACTTTTTCCTGCACCCCAGTCTCCTACCCCAAGCTCCTTTCTGTACCTAACCTCTGTCCCAGACCCCGCACCCCCTCCATAGGAAAGTGCGGCCCTTGACCACTTACCAAAATCTTAGTGTCGTCGTCCCCCAAAAAAATTATTGCCCACCACTGTTCTAGTTCTATGGCAATCTGTTACTCCCCTTTCTGCAGCCATCCTCAAAAATCTCACAAAGATAATGACATTACCATTATCCAGGGACCTCATGGGCTCATTTCTTGTGCTGAGGATAGGTCTGTGGTTCTGATCTGGCATTTTAAAACTCAGAAAAATATATTGCTGTTGCTTTTAGCCATCAAGTGGCATCAGTTGTAAAAACTATTCTGCTTACTGTGCCAGCAGAACCTTCTTCATTTCGGCAGGGTAGCCGACAGCCTCTGTGGGCCCCTGCGTGCGCGCGCGCTGTGTGTGTGTGTGGGGGGGGAGTGAGTAAGGGGGAGTGAGTAAGGGGAGTAAGGGGTAGGGCAAGCTTGGTGCTCCCAGAAGGGGCAGGGCCTCAGGCAGAAGAGGCAGGACTGGGCAGCCAGCCACCCATGCCACCTGGAGAGGTACAACCCCCCTCAGCCTTCAGAGCCACAATGCTCTGACAGTGGTTTAAAGGGCCTGAGATTCCTTCCATTGCCACAGTCACAGCAGTGGCACCTGGGAGCCCAAGGCCCTAGGCAACTGCACCCATTATCCCCCCCAGTCAGTGGGCATGCTTCTTCCATTACTCTCCATTGTGTTGATCTCTATTACTTTGAGATACTTGTAAATGATTTATTATCCAATCCCTTATTGTCTTTTCAGTGCAACACAGATAACTTTGTTCTTTAACTGTGTGTGCAGCATAAGAGTTTGAATTGTACATGTAAGTTGATTGGATGAGACTACGCTTTAAAGTTATAGGTTAATTTTTTGGTCAGTTTTCAGACACCACCCCTGTGGTCTGAATGAAGTTTTCAACTCAAAAATCTCCATCTAGGGATGCAAATGAGAAAAATGATTATCTAATCCGTGCACTCAGATGTGTGTTTAGATGGCCTTGCTGATTAGCGTTCTTGCTACAGACTGGGGTTCATTAGATGTAGGACTGATTTGTGGCTCTGCCATAAACTTTCCATATGGTTATTTTCAAATCACTTGTGGCATGTCTACACTAAGAAATTATTTCAAAATAAACTAAATTTGAAATAACTCCCAAAATAACTATTTAAAAATAAGCTTATTCCCAAGGAAAGCGGGAGTACAGATTTCAAAATAATCGGCCTGTTATTTCAGTAATGTGAACCGGCTTGGTAGTGTGAATGCTCCACTGATTAATTCTGAAATGGGGGGGGGAGGTTATTAAGTGTAGACCAGGGCTTAGAAAGAGTTTTCAAGAGTGATCAGCATTGGCCTAACTGTCCATTTATTAAAACTGATAATAAAATTCCCATGGTCTCCAATAAGAGCAGTACTATTAGAACAAAGCTGACTGCTTTGGGAAATCTAACCCTTAAGCTCTTTGTGCCTTAGGGTAGGTCTACACTGCAATTAAAAATCTGCATCTGATTTGGGCTTGCGCGGAGCACAGGCTAAAAAGCTGTTTAACTGCAGTGTGGACATTGTGGGTTCATCTAGACGACATTAAAGTGTCAATATACTGGAATTAGCATATTTTATGATCTCCCTTTCAAAAGCAGAGCTTGTGAAAGTAATCCAGACCTTTTTTTTGGCAACCTCCCTTTTTGAAAAAGCCGCGTAAACCTCATTTTTTTGAGGAAAAGTGGCTTTTCGAAAAGGGGGGGGGGTCTGCCGAAAAAAAATGCGCCTTGATTACTTTCACTTTTGAAGCTCCACTTTCAAAAGTGAGAGCGGAAGAAAATATGCAAATTTCCGTAGAATTTGCATATCCTCTCTTGAATCTTCTGTGTAGTCTAGATAAACCCTCAGTCTCTATCTGCAACTCAGATTCTGGGAGCCTCCCATGTTTAGGATCCTAGAGGAGGAGGAGGAGTTGTGCACCTAACTGGGCCATATTTCAGGTTGATATAACTTCCTGAGGGAATCTCATTGGTGATCTTTGACAGAGCAGTGGAAGGTGTATGGTTGGGGAGAGGGTAAAGGACTGCCTGGGAACTTCAGGATGTGGCAAGTCCCATCCTGTTCCACTTTCTCCTTGCAGAGAATAACTGGCATTCCTTGAGATGGATTTCTGAGTGAGGTCCTGTCTCTGCCCTTAGTCCAGGAAGCAACAAAGAGATAGCATGTGGCTGAGTTTTACTGTGATAAAATCTTGCTGTACTATCACAGAAATTTCAGCTCTGTGCAAAGAAATTTGGAAAGAAATAAGTTTGGTGCAAATCCTCACTAAAAATATTTTACAAAAGGGAGAGTAGCTGACTGAGAGAAGCTAAAAAAGAGATATTTGAATTCTGGCCTGAAGCGTAACCCCAGGATAAATTGAGATTTGCACTTAGAAGGGCTAAAATCCTTCTTTAATTTAAATTACCGTCTGTATTTGTCAGATAAATACTTCAGAAGCATAAATTATCTATGTACATGTTTTAGAAAGATGCTTACTAACATGTAGATAATTTTAAAATATTCCCCTCTAGAAATTTTGTCTGCATTTTTCTCACTTTTCTTTGTGTTCATCTAATTAAACACCCACAGTCCACACAAACATCACACCACACACTGTGTTGGAATCTTGGACATAAGGCATGTTAGGGGTTAAACACACGAAATTATTGCCCTTATTCCACATAATCTACAATTTTACCGTAATTAGCTCATATGGTTCTATTAACATCACTGTAAATCCCCCTAGTCTTGTCCCCTATATTTCCAGTTTTTTGTTAGTCCTCTAACATCCCTTCCCACTCCAATATATGGATGCACCATGCATCTCCTACATATGTAGATGAGGGGATGATCAGCAGGGATGTAGTAGTGTGCATGCATGGTTGAGTGGAGATGTCAGGGGTGCTGAGAGAATAGGGAGGAGGAAACAACAGTGAGAACAACAGTCCTCTAATTATTTGTGTGTAATCAGAGAGGTTTTACCACCCGTGGCTTTTTTACATGGGGAATTCAGCTAAAGTTAAAGCTACTCTGCTGGTGTGCGGAGACCACTGCCTATCATGGTAACAAATGTTGTCTCTTTCTGTATCGCATCTGTCTAAGTCCATCTGTTTGTATCTTATCTTAGACTGCAAGCTCTTCAGAATAGGGACAGTCTTTCTCTACTGTGTTGGCATAATTCCTGGCATAATGAAACCCCCATCTATGACTGGAGCGTCTAGGTGCTATAGTAATACAAGTAATAATAATAGGGGAAGTCATATATGGTTCTTGGCCTGTATCAAGAGGACTTATCAGCTTTTTTTAATACTGTAGGAAGATAACATGGCTGCATTTTTTCCTAAGTCTCTTTATGAATTTTAAAGCAATCCTACATAAACTCATTTGTCTGCAAATGGATGACAGGAGAAGGATCGCATGATTACCATACTGTTCACTACCTCTGGGGCATCTGGCATTGGCCACTGTCAGCAAATAGGATACTGGGCTAGATGGGCATTTGGTCTGACCCAGTATGGCCGTTCTTTTATTCTTATGTTCATTTATGTTCCTAGAACTGCTTTGAATTTTAGCAGCCTGAGAGTAAATCAGAACACTATTGGATTTTTACTAATAAATCTTTTAGATTGTGCAGGTCTAAGACTTTGGAAAGTACATACTTTCTCTTTCCTTTCTATACTATTGTCAACCAAACGCCCACGGCAAGTATCACCGTGGAGTGAAAAATGAGATCAAAGGCTAGGGAATGAAGACTGCAGGAAGGCTCTAGTGTCTTAACTGTTTTTGACAAGCTACAAAAATTTGCATTTGGTACAAAATGTCATAGGTTTATTTTGCATTTACCGAGACAATCATGCTGCATGATTAGAAGAGAGAGGTTCTTAGAAATTTTTACAAAGTTATACAGTATTTAAATAGAAGATCTGCAAAGGACCTTTAAGATTTGGAAACCTCCCATAATGGAACTAAATCTAACATAATAAAATGATTTCAATAATGAACAGTTTATATACTGTAGCTGCTCCTCTAAAAATACATAAAATCAGCATTTGTGTTAATTTATCCTAGTTTATGGCCATATCTGGCCATCCATGGGTGGAGCTGTATATTGCTTCCTGACCAGAGTATGAGTCCATTTTCCCAAGGCCTTCATCTGGTGTCGTCATTCCAATGATTTTATTCTTCTCTTCTTCCAATTTATTCTTACTTTTTTTTAGTTAGTACTTGTCTCTGGGACCTTAATTGATGACAATGGAAGTCTGCTAATCTTATCCATAGGCCAGGGCAGCTGCAGTGCATAACTCTTCGTATGCCTTTCCAGAGACTTGAATCTTTGCCTATCTGAAGGAACCATCCACCCTTTAGTAAGTTACTTTTCTCTTCAGTACCATAAAGGTCAGTCCTAGAGTTTTTTTGAACAGAGAATACAAGTTGCACAGTACCTGTAGCTCAAAATAAGCTGTGCAATTTGAGCTACGCAAATTGTGTAGCTTATTTCGAGTCAATTTTGAAATGGCTTATTTTATAATTTGGTGCTATCTACACCGTGCCAAATTTCAAAATAGGGCACTGTTCCAAAACGTCCCTTACTCCTTATGGAATGAGGTTTAAAGGGACATCAGAATAGTGAATTTTGAAATAATGGGCTTGCTCAAAAGATGCAGAATAGCTGTTTTGAGATACCAGAAGTATCCCGAAATAGCACCGCAGTGTACATTTACCCCAAAAGAGTGGATCACTTGTTTGGTTTAATGGGCTTGGTTGAAGATGGAACACAGTTGTTTTACATATCTGGGCTAGGATGGCAAAATTTACCCCACTGCATTTATACTTAAAATCTTTCATAACATTTATTGGTTAAAATGTTGATGCAGATAGACATATGGTGCATGGTTATGTGAAGAAAAAGAGGACAAATTAGTTCATAAGTCTTTAATTTCATTTATTAATCTTATAATTGTCATTATGTCTCTTGATTATTCAACTATCTAGACTGTTCCTTTTGATTAACTCATGAGCTGAAGAGCCTATTAGTGCTGTTAGTGATTGTATGTTTGTGTAGTCGTCTGTCAGTGATGACCATTAACTCCAAGTGGAACTGTCCCAGGGGTTTGCCACAATATGTGGTCATAGTGTGGCTGTGACCTCTCCTTTTCATGCCCTTTTAAACTGCAGAGAAGCTTCCACTTAGCAGCAGCAATTTTACCTGCCTTGATGCTACTATGCTCCTCTCTCCAACAGTTTCAAAGACATTGGAGTGATACCCTTTTTTGACACTCAACACGGGAGGGTAGTGTTTTTTAAAAAGTTATACGTAGTCCATAAAAACAGTGTTCACAGGCTTTCTCTGTGCTAGATATAGTAATTTACAGCAACTACAATTTTTTTTTTTGTTCCTTGTGTCAATTGCCATATCTGTCCAAGGAAATCTTTTCTGGGAAAAGAAAATATAAATGTCTCTAACTTCTTTTAATGGCTCCTTTAAAATACTGACATTCACTCATGCTTGGTTGACTCCCCATTTTTCAGAACAAATAAAATGGGAACACCCACAAATGGAATTTATAGGATGTTACTAGTCCAAATATCCTGTTGACATTTGTGTCTTGTAATGGACTCATCTACTGACTGCCGTTTCTGCCTTTGGTATTCTATTCTGTATATTGATTACACTTTGGATCAGTTTCTCAATTGGAGTACATTGTCATCGCTCCTTTGATTAATCTGCCCCAATGTCTGTTCCAGTTTTGATCTAAATTAATGTAGGATTATACATATAGGGTATGTCTACACTGCAGAGGTTGTTTTTTTTTTTTTTTTCTGAAAAACAGCCGTTTTTCTGGAAAAAAAAAAAAAAAAAAATTCACTTCCACATTGTAATCCCATTCTTTCAAAAAAAAAAAAAAATCGTAAGAACAGAGGGGTTTTTCCAACATTGGTAAACCTCTTTCTTCAGAAAAAAATACTGAGATGACCTAGAAAAGTTACACACAATAAAAGCCTTTTTCTGAAAGAGCTCTTTCGGAAAAAGGCATGTTTGGACAGGGAAGAGGGGAAAAGCTTCCTCCGAAAGAAGCCAGCAGTCTAGACATGTTAGTTGGATGTATATCCCATATTCTACTGAACATACACTGAAGTTGTTCTGTAGTGCCACATGACCCTCTGGAGGATAGGGTCATAATTCAAAATGATTAGACAAATTGGAGAAATGGTCTGAGGTAAACAGGATGAAGTTTAATAAGGACAAATGCAAAGTGCTCCACTTAGGAAGGAACAATCAGTTTCACACATACAGAATGGGAAGCGACTGTCTAGGAAGGAGTACGGCAGAAAGGGATCTACGGGTTATAGTGGACCACAAGCTGAATGAGTCAGCAGTGTGATGCTGTTGCAAAAAAAGCAAACATGATTCTGGGATGCATTAACAGGTGTGCTGTGAGCAAGACACGAGAAGTCATTCTTCCACACTACTCTGTGCTGGTTAGACCTCAGTTGGAGTATTGTGTCCAGTTCTGGGCACCGCATTTCAAGAAAGATGTGGAGAAATTGGAGAGGGTCCAGAGAAGAGCAACAAGAATGATTAAAGGTCTAGAGAACATGACCGATGAAGGAAGGCTGAAAGAATTGGGTTTGCTTAGTTTAGAAAAGAGAAGATTGAGGGGGGACATGATAGCAGTTTTCAGGTATCTAAAAGGGTGTCATGAGGAGGGAGAAAACTTGTTCATCTTGGCCTCTGAAGATAGAATAAGAAGCAATGGGCTTAAACTGCAGCAAGGGAGGTTTAGGTTGGACATTAGGAAAAAGTTCCTAACTGTCAGGGTAGTCAGACACTGGGATAAATTGCCCAGGGAGGTTGTGGAATCTCCATCTCTGGAGATATTTAAGAGTAGGTTAGATAAATGTCTATCAGGGATGGTCTAGACAGTATTTGGTCCTGCCATGAGGGCAGGGGACTGGACTCGATGACCTCTTGAGGTCCCTTCCAGTCCTAGTATTCTATGATTCTATGTTTATAATAATTTCATTGTGTGTAACTTTTCTAGGTCATCTCAGTATTTTTTTTTCCGAAGATAAAAACTCTGTCTTTCCCAACATTTCTGTGTAAATCCTTCAACTCATGTAATTGTTCAGATTACATTCTTTAATATATCCAGCTGTGTGCGTGAGTGATTCTGAGCATCTTCTTAGTGCCTAATGTTTTCAGTAAGAATCAAGTCTTCACAGACTTGGATCCTGTTCTACAGAAGAGGTGAAAATACAATTCAATTTCCCCAAAATGACATTATCATGATTCCCTTTTAGTCAGGCAATCACTCTGGTCAACCTTGCTTAGAGTCCATACGTCGTGGTGGTGTTCCTTTTTTTAATAGAATCAGTATCTTAACATCCATTTTAAGAATCTGCTTACTAATTTTTTATCACAGTTGAGCATTTTGAAATATTGGCATTTCATCTCAGTTTTTGCCCCATTTCCATAACTGTGAAGTTAGCATGGTTTGGTGCATACAAAATCAAGGCTGAAGAGTTCTAATAAATGAAATATTGATATTGCAAATAACAATACAAGCATGAATAAGGGCCCACGAGGCAGGGGCGAGAAGTATATCATGGCCTCACTTTTCATGTGAGACACCAACAGCTCTTTTAAATGTGAGAAATGTTCAATACATTATATTTTTCAACAATTATAATGTAACCGATACTTAATTTCACAATCCTCATCAAATTATTACTGGTGTTCTTTCTCAATTAACTATGGTTGAGTCTCCTAGTATCAGAAACACAGATCACTGCGAGCCATCATTATATTCAACTGCAAGGGACAGCACTGATTTTCAGGTCATTGCAATAAAACACACTTTCTTGTCATGAACAGAATAAAGTATGTAGCAGTTTGGTGCCTTTAAATGCATCTTTCATAGATTTAGAAGGTGCATCATTCTTACAAAAGCACTTGATTAACTTCAAAATATATGGAACAGTAAGCATGGCATTACTTTGTATGGTGCTTGGGAAGCACAGACTTTGGGTATTCACCTATACTGCAGTGGATCAAGTAATGGTGTATCTAGATCAAAGCACTACTGTGCACACACATTTGTTTTTTCTATAAATCTGCAGTTACTAGTGATAAGGAGCTAAGCTTTGGTGTCAATATGATACTTTGCCAATGTTAGCTGCCTGTGATTTGTTATGCTTCTTGGTGGTGGCACCATTTGATTGTCAGTAGAATGCCACCATGAATTTTGTTGGGTGACATTAAGCATTGATGCAGTGATGTCATCCAGCAGAGAAAAGGGAGTATCTAGCCCACCAAATATTCAGCACAGCGACTTGGGCTGAGGCCAAAATAAGAAGATGCTGTGTCATAGCCTGAGAGTTTATGGCCAACTAATGGTCCATGTACAGTGTTCCAGTGTTGTTCTGCAGTAGCACGGGGTTATTACAGCTCTATCCTGGACTAGGGGTTTCATACTCAAGATGTCGGGCTGTGTTCAAGATAGCAGTGCAAGAGTGGGGCAAATACATCAGTGTCGTCTGATGATAATGGTATTCCCACCAGTGTGTCTTTTGCAACAAATACCATTTGTGGTACAAGGAGGTTGCTAGCTTCTTCAAGAAAGGTGGTCATATCTTCTGTTGATCACCACACCTCCCTGGTTTATTTCAAATAGGGTGTTGTCTCTGCCTGCGTTGAGTAGCTTGTGTGTTGTACTGGTGAAATGCCTTATCTTGAATGAGTTCTGTACAAATGGGGTCAATCAATTGTTTTTCTTTTAGTAACTGTCAACTTTCTGGCAAAGTAGGTGAGGACTTGTAATCAATTGATGCACTCTGCTTCTGAAGCTCTGCTAAATCTTGTGACCTGCTTTGTGTTGAAGTCTTTGTACCTCTCCAGGACACAGTGTGTATTGCTTTTCGTTAGCTTGATTTAAATGTAAACTGTAAAATTGGTTACAAAGTCCTTAAGGATACTATTTGCTGGTCAGTGTACTACCCAAAGAACTGCAGAATCATCAGTGACTTCTGAAGTATAGCTAGCTGCTACCTCTGTCTCCAGTCGTTTCTTTAAGTTAGACGTTAGCTTTGACAGTCCATGTCAGCAGAGTCAGTGAACACTGATGTTGGTACAGGGAAATGTTACAAAATATTCTGGATGTCAGGCTCTCATGAACTTTCTTGTACACCTGATGCTCTTGAATAGATAACGCTAATGTCAAATTCCTTTGTTTGTTCAACATGTACATGCTGCTTTCTTTCTGTCAGTGTCTTTACTATCTTTGGTATTGTATCATAGAGCCCTGTGGGTCAGTTACATTCAAATTCTTGCATTTACTGAATTCCAATGGTGGGCCAGCTATGTTCAAATTCTTGCATTTGGTGAATTGCAATTGACAGTGTCATCTATATTTGCTGGGTTTGTGACCAGAGGAAAGGGGTTAGGAGGGGCTTGTGAACTTCAAAAGGTGTGTAGGAGAGGGTGCAGTAGGGGGTGCACTGGTTTGGGGGTAATGGTCTGGGAGGGTGTAGGGGTACAGGAATGGGGCAGAGGGCTGGGGTGCCATAGGCAAGCTCTGGTGGGAGACACCTAGGTGGTCCAGCAGGTTTCTCAGCCCAGGTCCCTGCCTTCCACACCCCTACAGCAGCTGCAGGGGCCATGTGCACCTTTGAACACTCTGAGCCCAAAGCGGAGGGGTACTATACATGCTGCCTGTCCTGTAAACCGGTCAGTGGGAGCTGCGATTGTGCTGGGAGTGGAGGCAGTGCACAAAGCCTCTATCCCCTTCCCCAGGCTCGCAGCATTCAGAGAGCTGAGGCTTCCTTGGGCCAGATCCGGTGACTTGGCCGGCTGGATGTAGCCTGCAGGCTGTATTTTGCCTGCCCTTGTGCTAGCGGATGCTTCTTAATACTTGCTTTGTACTTGTGTCCAGACGCCACACCTGTGCGGAAACTCGATATACACAAAATGGAGTCTACCACTAATATGATTATCATTTATTGTGCATTTTGTTTTGGGTCACAAAGGCTGGTTGTTTTTTTAAATTCAGCATTGGATTCGTTGTTCTGATTTGATAAGAGTTGTAAACAGTCTCTTGACATACATCCTACAGCAAAAAATTTTGTGAAATGTTGGAATCCTTTAAAGGGAAATAGAGTAAAGATGATTCTGAATTATTTTTTTTTTCAGCAGTAGATCACATCAAATTTAGGTACTTAAGTCAGTATTTAGCCATCTTAGTCTGTTGCAGACATTTGGGAAACCATTTAAAAAGTAAAATAACCTTGGGTTCTGTCTCTAGCCTATAGCATTTGAGATAATAGATGCTTAAGCTGAGATTTAATATACTGTATGTGGGAAAAGATTATCATGGGTTCAAAACTAAATCTTGCCTGTTCTCAGTCTTATATGGCTATACATTTTGTAGGGGATTTAGAGGAACGAGTATTAGAGATGTTAAAAAATGGTGGTTATTGTAACACTGTTGCTGCTAAAAATTGTAGTAGTTACACACTAGCTCCCCAGGAGTGGGGCCAGCAGTCTGTGCGCTCCTGGCTGCCAGTCCCACTCCCAGGGAGCTGGCTGCCAGCCCCGAACTGCAGACTGAGTCAACAGCGCAGGGTGGCAGCTGGCTCCCTGGGACCTGGTGCATGCAGGGAGCTGGCTTTTGGCTCCCCATGCCTGGCTCCCCACCCTTCCTCGGCTGCTGCCCTCTGCTGCTGCCTCTGATACAAAGGCAGCCATGTGGGGTAGCAATCTGCTCCCCAGGAGCCAGTGCATGCTGGAAGCAGTACATACAGGCTCCCATCTGTCACCCTGCTCCCAGGGAACCGGCAGCAGTGTGGGGCATCAGCCAGCTCCCCAGGAACCCAAGGGGGAGTCAGAGTGTAATTGTTCAGGTAACTGATAAGCTCATGCTTATCAGTTAGCTGTGTAAGCAAATTACACTCTCTCTCATCCCTAATGAGAATGTATAAAAATGTTCACTACTAGATGCTTCTAATGGGGCTGCAGTACTGGACTAAATGCTAGGAGAAGAGATTAGTGGGCAGGTGGCATGTGAACAATTAAAGGTGAATGATAAATGCGTAGACATCCTTCGATCCCGAGGAATCATGGGTTTGCGCCCCTGTTGGACTGATTTGAGCAGCGTCTTCTGTGGCTGTGCAATACAATCCGGGAATGGCAGTCCTTTCCGCACTGAGCAGCAGTAGGCAGATATCACTCTGGTATCACGGGCACGGATCTTCCTGAGGGCTCTCTTGTCTTCCGCTTCCTTCACCAAGGTAGTTTCATACATAGCAAGAGCTTCCTTCACTCCCTGTTTCCAGGCATACTTGTCTAAGGCGAATTGCCAGGTGTTCGCACTGATAGAGAGCGCTGAGGTCACGCTTGCACATGTCCTTATAGCGCAATTTAGGTCACCCTTTCGGCCTCTTTCCAGACGCCAGTTCGCCAAAGAGAAGGTCCTTCGGTATTCGGCCATCCAACATGCGTGAGACATGGCCAAGCCAGCGCATACGCCTCTGTTTGAGAAGGGTGAACATGGAGATGGTGCCCGCCGTCTCAAGCACTGCGCTATTGGGGATCTTGACCTGCCATGAGATACCGAGTATATGCCTAAGGCAGCGCATATGGAATGTGTTGAGCCGCTGCTCTTGTTTTGAGCACAAAGTCCATGTTTCACTGGCGTACAACAGTGTGCTCAAAACACAGGCTGTGTAGACCTGCACCTTGGTGTGGACAGTGAGCTTATTATTAGCCCATACTCTCTTTGTCATCCTGGAGAACGTTGTGGCGGCTTTTCCAATGCGTTTGTTAATCTCGCTATCAAATGACAAGTTATCCGAGATCGTAGAGCCTAGGTACACGAACTCATGGACGACTTCCAGTTCGTAGTCTAACACACTGATAGATGGCTCATTACCCACGCTTTGGCCCATGACTGGGGTCTTCTTTAAGCTGATTGTGAGGCCGAATTCCATACATGTGTCCGCAAAGCGAGTTATGAGTGACTGCAGTTCCTGCTGAGTGTGAGCAGCAATAGCTGCATCGGCAGCAAAAAGGAACTCCCTTAGACGCTTCGTAAGCACCCTGGTCTTTGCTCTAAGCCTCGACAGTTTGAAGAGGTTGCCGTCCATTCTCGTGCGGAGAAAGATGCCCTCTGTAGCAGTTCCAAAGGCATATTTGAGCAAAACTGCAAAGAAGATGCCGAACAGTGTTTTAGCCAGCACGCACCCCTGCTTCACTCTGCTGAAAATCTCGAAGGGTTCGGATGTGGATCCGTCGTATACGATGGTCCCCCTCATGCCATCATGGAAGGCCCTAATAATGCTGAGCAGAGTTGGAGGACAGCTGATCTTAGCCAGAATCGCAAACAGACCTTTTCTACTGACAAGGTTGAATGCCTTGGTCAGATCGATGAAAGCAATATACAGAGGTTTGTTCTGCTCCCTGCACTTTTCTTGTAGTTGCCTAACAGAGAAAACCATGTCTATGGTGGACCATTCAGCTCTGAACCCACACTGAGACTCAGGGTAGACTCTCTCTGCAAGAACATGGAGCCTCTTCAGGGCAACACGTGCAAATAGCTTCCCCACGGTGCTGAGAAGGGAGATGCCGCGATAGTTGTTGCAATCACTTTTGTCACCCTTGTTCTTATAGACAGTAACGATGTTAGCATCCCTCATATCTTGCGGTACGCTGCCTTCTCTCCAGCATTGGCAGAGTATTCCATACAGCTCTGAGACTAGGGTACCGTTAGCACATTTAAGGATTTCCGAGGGAATACCATCTTTCCCTGGGGCTTTTCCAGAAGAGAGTGCTTTTAGCGTGTCTCTAAGTTCTTCCATGGTGGGCTCAGCATTAAGCTCAGTCATGGTGGGCAGAGGTCAATGGCATTCAGGGCTCTCTTTGTAACTACGGTCTCTCTGGCGTACAGCTGTGAATAGTATTCCACCCAGCGTTCCATCTGCTTGGTTCTGTCCTTCAAAACCTCGCCTGTGGCCGACTTAAGTGGGGCAGTCTTCCTTTGTGATGGACCAATGACTTGCTTGATCCCATCGTACATTCCTCACGTTACCAGTGTCCGCGGCCTGCTGAATCTTGGAGCAGAGTTGGAGCCAGTAATTGTTGGCACACCGCTGAGCAACCTGCTGTACTTGACTCCGAGCAAACCGGAGCGCCTGCAGGTTCTCCTCACTGGGAGAGGACCTGTATGCAGCCAGTGCCTGTCTCTTCTTCTCAATCAGGGGCATCAGCATTTCAGTGTGGGCTTCAAACCAATCAGCAGACTTGACAGTCTTCTTCCCAAAAATAGATATCTCAGTATCATAGATAGCGTCCCGTAGTTGTTCCCATCTCTTGCTGATATCAGTGTCATCCCGGCGGGGCAAGGCCTCTTCAAGTGCTTGGACAAACTCGCATACTTTTGAAGGGTCACGAGTCTTACAAGTGTCAATGCGTGGCCTCCCTTCCTTTCTGGAGCGAAAAAATCTTCGCGGCTGGATGTACACCTTACTACACATGAGCAAGTGCTCAGTGTCACAGTCTGCGCTGTGGTAGCTGCGTGTCACCCTGACACTACCTAAATGGCTGCATTTGGTGAGGACGAGGTCAAGCTGGTGCCAATGTTAGAAAACACTGGCACCAGCTTGAATGATAAATTATAGATCCATATAATACACTTATCAGGTGAATCACCCGCACATTTTTGGCATATACGTGCATGCCTGTGTGTACATGATGCAAAAGGCATGCATGGCAAAGATGGAAATTAGACTATTGTCTTCAACTGTTTCTGTTGGGCCATTCTTTTTCTGGACTCGAAGCCTTGTTGTTCTTGTGCAAACATTTTATTATTAGTTTGTATTAGCCCAGCATTATGCTTCCTTTGTAACAGGGTTCACCACAGCCATGTTGCCTTTGACTTGCCTCTGCCTGTAGAGATACAGAAATGTAATTTAGGGCTATATTTCCTTTGCCTGCTGAGTTGAGGGTTGAGGGATGAGGGTTGATTTATCTTCTAATGTACCTGCCTTCTCTCAGCACTACACACTCTGTCTTGGTTTCTGCTCCCTGCATTGACCAGGCTGCATCACAAGACTTCTACTGTAGCAATGGTGCAACTCCATGTGAAGATCAAGGTGGGGGACACAAACTGACCTAATGGAATTAATCCAGGATTTAAATACCAGAATAGGGTTACCAGAATCCCAATTTTACAGAGACAATCTCAGTATTCATGGCTTTGTCTTCTATAGGTGCATACTATCCCCATCCTACCTCCTGTCCCAATTTTTTACACTTGCTAACTGGTCACCCTGAAATACAATCAGAGAAAACCACGCAGAATTGGGCTGTAACAAGCTGATACTATTTCTAAATGAAAAGGGGGACAGATCTCAGTTTTCATGTCAGAATTATTTGAAAACAACTTCAGAAATATCCCTCGATGTCTAGCACCATAGTGCAAAAATAGACACAATTGTTATGTTAGCACCTAGTGGCAGCACCCAAGAGCAGAGCTCCATTATGTAAGGTGATATACAAACACCTAGGAAGAGAAAGTCTTTGCCCCAATGTGTTTACTTACAATTTAAATAGACAAAGCAAACCGAGTGAGAGGCAAAACAGAATTGAAATGGACTTTTATGGTCACATCAGGTCAGTGGCAGAGTCAGGGAGAGAACCTAGTTCTGTTTTATCCCTGTCCAATGCCCTCTCCACTATATCGTGCCACCTCCTAGCGGTTAGAGGTCTGAGTGATATTAGAAGCCTCGAATGGTTTGCAATGTCTTCTTTCAAGTGTGAGGGGGTGTAACAGATGCCCTTGGCACCTCCTGCTGGTCTCCTTGGGAATCAGCTAGTCAGCCTTGAAGAGCGTTTTGCTAGTAGACTTGCCAGATAACTTCACAAAAAATCCCGAACACAGCGGGGAAGGGAATTGGTTGAGCGGAGAGGGGAAAGGGGGAGGGGACCAAATTTGTTGAGCAACAAAAAAAAAAATGCTGTGCCTTTAAATTCTTTGCCTTTAAAATGGCTCTGCTGGCCTTCCATCCAAGAGAAACAGAAAATACTGGACACTTTACATACTCGGTATTTTCTGGGTTTTTTAAGAAGCAATTTCTGGACTAAAACCGGACACCTGGCAACCCTATTTGCTAACTGGTGTCTCCTCTCAGTTACCTGTTTTCTGCACTGGTTCAGGCCCCATGTCCACTCCTTCTCAGTGTGCCCTTTCTTCACAGTACTGCCTTTTGACAGTGCCCCACACTCTGGGGTCCTCCCCGCCCAGGAAACCCCAACCCTCTACACCCACCTTGCCTAGGGTTGCCAGATGTTTTCAACAAAAATACCGGACATCAAAATCTACATTACATCTTATTTAGAAAATACCAGACATTTATATTTTCTCAATTTGTTTCCCGAACAGAAAACTCAAATACTGGACTGTCCAGTTCAAAACCGGACATCTGGCAACCCTAACCTTGCCTCAGTGACCCACAGCCAGTTGTCATCTAGCCCCTGCCTCAGAGGAAGACTGCAGTTTGAAATGGGCCACTTACCATTGGCAAGTGGGTGGGCCTGCTGCCTTGGCTTCCTCCCTGCACCCTTAGGGTACGTCTAGACTACAGGCTTTTGTTGACAGAAGTTTTGTCGATAGATACTGTCGACAAAGAGCGTCTAGACTACATCCAGTTCTGTCGACAAAGCAAGCCGCTTTGTTGACATGACAGTGTAGACGCAAAGGACAGTGTAGATGCAATAACGTCTTCTGTCTACAGAACTCTGTCGACAAAAGGCATTATTCCTCGTAGAATGAGGTTTACAGCCGTCGACATAACTGCTGAGTTCTGTCTACGTTATGTCAACAGAACTCAGCGGCAGTATAGACGCAGGTATAGTTTTGTAGACAAAAGTCCCCTTTTGTCGACAAAACCCTGTAGTCTAGACACACCCTTAGTATCCTGAGACCTTGAGAACAAGGCCTCAGCCTGGGAGTTTACCTGGGTAGAGCTCCCCAGCTCTGCTTGCCTTTCCCCGGCTCTGGCTTGTGTCACACACCCTGTCTAACCTACCAGTAGCCAGGCCCCTCCTGCTCCACAGCTAGAGCAAGATTCTCCTTTCTTCCGCTCTAGGAGCTTCTCGTTTTACAGCCCCAGCTGGGCACTTTTTGACCGCTATATGCCACAGCTGCTTGCTCCCTCTCCCAGGGCTGGATTTAAACCTTGGTAGGGCTAGTGCAGGGCAGAGCAGAGGCTCCATCACCAGAAGACAATAGGCATCTATTCTAGAACAGATATATCTATTGTGAAATGCTTCACTGTTCATGCCAGTGAAGAAAATATCTTCAATGAGTTGCTACAGTGGAAATACACAATGGGATATGTGCAGTGTACACACTGATGTTAAAGCAAACTCAGATTTATTTAGGCCCTGAGCTACATTTTTCTTGTTATACATATTATATGTTCATTAAATAACCATAACATTTAATGGATGAGAGTTCTCATTATGGAAAACTCATTGCCATCATAATTCAGTTTTACATGTATTTTTCATGGGAACTAGGGACATCACTAGTGAAACAACTACACTAAGTTGTCTTGGGTATTTTACATTGCTTAGTTTTCATTTGTTTTCAGTGATAGCTAAAGATGTTAATGTCCTTTTTGCCACTAATTGTACTCCCATTGCCTTTCAATATATTGTTATAAAAGGTCTGTCTCTGCATTAATATGATGTAAATGTTATACAGTTGTCTGTCTTTAGTGTCATCTTACTTTGGTAATTTAATTATCTGCTCCTGTGACATCCTGAAAACATGTATAGCAGAATTTATAACTAATTATGTATTTTTCCAGTTTTGGTTTTTGACTGAAGAGAAACATAAGGTCTTATTCTTCAGACATATTTCTAAAGATTTATATTATTTATAAAAGTTTTGAGTAGTACAATTTCTTTTGTGTGAGGTTATGGATTATCATAAAACAATAGAAAGCAAAATAAGCAATATTTTATTTTTTACTCTAATGGCTTTTATGAAGGCCAGTTTGTCCCTAAGAGAAAGAAGAAAGCACTTATCTTAGCTGCACTACTTTCATAGCCTTCCCCTAAAGTGAGTGGGCTAAATTAAACCAAAGAATAGCATTGATGCCTTCTAGTAAGGCTGAGGTTGATTGTTTCCACAAGGAACTTTCCTGGATCCTTCAGAATTCAAATGCTGTTCAGTTTTTTAGTTGCATATTTTTGTATTTATTATTTCTTAGTATTGTTGCACCTTGGAGTTCTAATCATAGACTTGGACCCATTGTACTAGGCACTGTATAGGGAAAAAAAATCTGTCCCTGCCCCAGTAAGCTTATAATCAAAGTATAAGACAAGAAACAACAGATGGATAAAGACAGATGGAAGAGGTTGCAGAAGGAAACAAGGAGGTAATAAGGTTGGCAGTGTGCTGAGACACTCCCTAACCAAACTGCAAGAGAAAACCAAGACTACTTATTTGATAAATAATCCACTCGGGAAAAATTAATTATAATTTGCAATACAATAGGCAAATTCATATCAGTTAGTCCTGGGGAATTTTTTTATTGTAACTTGCTTTTTGTGTAATATTTTATCCAAAAGCTGTTATCCAAATACTACAGCAGCAGTCCTTCAAAAAAAAAAATCCCTAAAAGAGTGTCTTGTCTAACTGGATTGTATCCTACTAGACAATAGTGGATGCAGTGTAACCTGGTCCCTTGTTGAATTGAGAGTTATTGTTTTACACGATGCTTGAAAAATTGAATAAAAAATTGTCTCAATTTCTATCATGTATTATCACACCAACTACAACTTTTCCATCCCAATGTAAGTGTGGTTAACTTGTTATCTTATACATATGTACCTGAAAGAAGAAAGTAGAGAAGACCTGGTTGGAAGCCAAACATACAGACCAACAAATAATCATAAGTGAAAGGTCCAATATCTCTTCAGATCTCCAGATTGAAGCATTAAAACGGAGTCACATGTAAAGATTTCCTTAATGTGGATAATTCAGTTTCTCTGAGAAACCATAAATCAGGGGAAAGGCAACAATGGCTAATTGTACCATCTTTAGCTTTTAATGTATGCACACTGTGCCAAAATCTGCCCTTCCTCCTGCTCTTCCTCCTGTACTAAGGTCTTGAGAAGCAGGAATCCTCTTACCAAACTGTGTGCCTTGGTAGGATGTGTGTTTATAGTTGAATCTGTGTGACATTTGTGGCCAGGTTTTCAAAAGTGTTCTGCACTCAATGTGCTGAGATCTTTCTGGATTCTGGCCACTAACTGTGACCAGCATGTGAGAGTTCAGCTTCCACTCAGGCACCAAAAAGTCAGCAGCAGAATATCAGATATTGAGCTCTTTTGAAAATGTAGCCATAAATATCACAATGGGAGCTGTTGGGTGTAGAGCACTTTTGTAAATTTGGCCCTCAGGGCTATCCATGCCCATAGGAGCAGACAACATTTGACCCATTGTGATAGACCATGAAAATCATAAAATCTGGGCAGTGAATCTCTGCATTCCAGGGTAATATCTGTGGAGGAGACTATTTCTATTGTGCATCTTCACTGACTGACTGCTGGTGCAATTAACAAGGTCTTTTTTTAAAAAATGAGTACATTTGTTTAATCTCCACAGCCAGCAGTGAACTGGGGGGCAAAGTTCTTCAGTGACAATATACACCACTGAAATCAGTGAGGTTGAATTCGTGTTATGGCCTTTGACCTTTGGATTTCAGACGCATCACATGAAAGGTACCATGATGGAAGAGGAGAGTGATTGCAGCTCTTTAAACATTGTAATGAAAACTGTATACTCATAGGCTGTGTCTACACTGGCATGATTTTCCGGAAATGCTTAAAACGGAACAGTTTTCCGTTTTAAGTATTTCCGGAAAAGGAGTGTCTACATTGGTTCCGGAGTTACCGTTATAACAATGCACTTTTCCGGAAAAGCGCGTCTACATTGGCGCGCTTTTCCGGAAAAGCAGAAGCCCGAGCCATTTTGAAGAGGGCAAAGGCCACCAGACCTTTCCGGGGGCGGGGCCAGAGCGCCGTTCAGACACGTGCTTAAAGGGGTCTCCCCGGACAGCCGTTGGTCTCCTGCTCCCTTGGGACCTCTGCCTTGGGACCTCTGCCAGGGACTGGCACCCTTAGCAGGTTCGGTGGTTGCCCTCTGAGTTTTGGGGACACCACCCTTTGGCTCGGTGGGTCGGATGATGGGGGGGCGCTGGCACGTGTCCACAGGGACACCCGGGGCTTGCGGGGCTGGCTGGCCCAGAAAGGCGTTCATCCGCTCGTAGTACGGGCAGGCGTCTGGTCCTGCCCCTGCCCTCGCTGGCCCAGGCGTACCCCAGCCGCAGCTCCTTGACCTTGGAGCGGACCTGCTCACAGTGCAGGCGGGTGTCCCTGCTGCGCCAGGTTGTCGGCCAGCCGCGTGTATATATCCACGTTCGGCGCCTGGAGTGCAGGTCGTGGAGACCCTTCTCCTCCTCCCAGAGGTCCAGGAGGGTCTCCAGCTCCCTTGGGGTCCAGGAGGGAGCCCGCCTTTTGCGGCCCCTGGGGGCCTCCTCCGCTGGCGGTGCAGGGGGCTCACCGGCTGGAGCTGCCATGGTGTGGTGAGATGGGTGGCTGGGCAGCATAGGGGCACGTGGCAGAGCTCAGGCAGCAGGGTCTGCGGCACGGTCCTGCCACGTGCACCCAGCAGCCTCCCTACCAGGAAGTCCAGGGCTCCTACGGGGTCTCGCGCCGTCCAAAGCGCTTTTTTCCGTTTCTTCTGCTTTTCCGGAAAAGCTGTCTACACTGGCCCTTTTCCGGAAAAGCTTTTCTGGAAAAAGGACTTTTGCCCGAGCGGAAACAGAATAGTTTTTCCGGAAAAGCAGCTGATTTCTTACAGTAGATCGTCAGTGCTTTTCCGGAAATTCAAGGGGCCAGTGTAGACAGCTCAGAGCTTATTCCAGAAAAGCGGCTGCTATACACTGAAATAAGTGGCCCAGTGTAGACACAGCCATAGACTTTAAGGTCCGAAGGGACTATCATGATCATCTAGTCTGATGACCTGCACGTTGCAGGCCACAGAACTTCACTCACCCATTCCTCCAGTGGGACTCTTAAACAAGGTTAATGTGCAACCATCTACCCTAGGGCTGACAGCCATGCTGCCCCTGCAGATCTGGGCAGGCTGGCTCATAGCTTTGGCCCTCTCCGCTTGCTACCTCATTTGTTAATGTGGCTGCATAATTCATCCTCTTTGAAGCTGTTAGATCTTTTTGCTTGTTTTTTGTGTTTCACATGAATTAGAGGACAGAAAATGTTAGCTGCAGAAAAGGTTGGAAAAATTAAATGGGTGGGGGGGAAGGAGGTGTCAAATGATAACACTGTGCTGTACATAACTAAAAATCTCTCTAGATATGGTAAATAATGTCTTCTGATTGCTGCTTCAATACTGGAAAAACAATTTCATTTTATATTTCAGACTGGCCTGGGACATTTTGAGAACAATAATTTGGCAGTGCATGATGTAGGGGCAGTACAGTAACAGAGACATACTTCTGACATATACACCTGAAATCAGAGTTATCACGCAGAACGTGCAAGTACTGTACATAGTAACATCAACATCAAATGAGTTACATAAATGGAAACCTTACTTACAACTAGCCTATAACATCTGTTTGAGTCTGAGAAATAGAAACTGCAGTTTAATTTTTATACTAATCTTTCATGAGATACAAGACTTTAATGTGGTTAAGATTAGCATACTTTTTATTCCAAAATTACCACAAGCGTAAAAGGAACAATGAAACAAATTTGCTGTGAAGCTGTCTAAAAATATCCATTCTAACCACAATGAGGTAACAAATTATTAGCATTAGGCAGGCATTGTTTCAAATGCACGTAATGTCTGCTTTGCAACAATACAAACAGATACTTCATTCTTAGAGTAAACCATCCTGTCAATCTGTGCAGCCTGTGACTTTTAGTATTTCCAAATGTAGAATGTTAGTACAGTATTTCAGAGACTGTACAATAGCACAGTAGAAAGCCATGGTTTCCTCACACGGTGAACCTTTTAAGATACTAAAGGGCTTACTGCTTAAGCTAATTTTTGCTATCATGATTCAATTAAAATGTAAATGCTTCAGTGAATTTTGCTATCTCCATATTTCTTTAAAAATGTTTTATAACTATCATGACTGACTTTTACCATGTATTATGACAGATTTTCCAGCTCTCCTCAAAAAAGTGAATGTAAACACATCTTACCTTCTGAACAAAAATCCTATATCTTTGTGGAATTTGATAAGGCCAAAGAAGGTGGGTGGGTGTGTTTTGGGGGGGATGTTTGCTTTTTTTTTTTTAAGCAGTCATGTAGTAGACAATTATTTTGCCTCTTCAATTTATTAGTAAACAAGCAGACAGACTAATAAAATAAAGATGATACAAGGAAAACAACTTTAATGCTCTCAAATAGTTTGACCATTGTCATCGTGGGAAATCTAATGCAGTACTAGGTAAAATCACTGTTTTGAAAAGACCAGATGGCTAGGATGTGAAGGAATAATAAAAATGTGTTCTTATGACAGCTGTTTAAGGTTAATAAGCATATGTTAATGTTACCTATTCAGAGCTAAATAGGTCTGCTGAATTTTATGGACTAAACTCTATGGTTAGGTGGCCATCTGTAACATAAGGTATGTAAATGAGTAGAATAAAGGTTTCATGCATATCCATTGATCAGACTTAAAACTATCAACATACTTTGTGTTTATTTTAGGGGTTTTAGCCCATCTTTTTGAGATCCTCTTGATAAACAAAAACAACAATTGTGTGTGTCAAAGACAAGAGAGCACAGAGGCTGGAAGATTTTGTTGCTTTCCTTATGCTAAATCGCCATATGAAGGTTTCATCATTTTTAATGGATTTGAAAGTCTTCTTTTACTTATCATGATCAAAGCTTTGTGTGCTATTGGTATCCTAAACAGAAAATACTTACAAAAACAACTTGATTCAATGTAACCTTTTGAACCTGTACCATTGTACTTTTATATGGCACATGGTCTCTGGGTTTTTTTTTTTTTTTTTTTTTTTTAGTTTGACATCTGGAACAACACTAATAACCCACAGAAAGGGAAGAGTTGTCTGGAGAAGCTGTGAGATGTAATACCCTTGGATCTGCAGGCATGTGTGTGTGTGTGTGTTTATTTATGGAGGTCATCTTCAAAATCTCTCAGTGCTCCTAGCTAATTCATAGAAATCTACAGCAAACCAGCAGGTCAGGGTACAGAGGAGAAGTGATTGCTAGTGCACCTTCTCAGGAAGTCCATATTGGATTGTGGTCTCCTGGCAATGCCTGCTCATTAACACACTTTGATGTAAATTAGGGAAGACAATGGAGCTCTTTTGCCAGGATGGTATTGCCGTATACAACTGCTGCCATCAGGTCACGCTTCCCCTCCTGCTCGCTCACTTCCAGAGAGTGAGTGAATTGGGAGGGGGAACGGAGTGAGTGGGGCCAGGGCCATAGGGAAAGGGGTGCGATTAGGGTTGGTGTGATTCAAACCGTCATAGTCCAAACCGTGAGTTAGGGTAGACATACCATCAATCTAATCTGCGTGTGTGAAAATACACATACATCTGTACTCTAAAGTAGATAATTGGTTGTTATAAGGAATTTATTGGCATGATGAGTAATAGTCATTCTAACATCATGAGTGACAATTGCTGAGTTATTGAGGTCATTTTAAATGAATGTCACTGAAACATAATACTAACATGTACTCTGTGCTACATGATGGGCAGTGTTGTCAGACACACCTACAATTAATTGCCAGACATGTTCTATTATAAGACCTTGGGTTTTTTTGGCTGAAATTTCCCATGCTGGATGAGTGCTTCCGGCTTAACACGAAGCAGAAACACATACAAACCCTCTTCATGTGTTTGCTAAAAGGGTTCTTACAGTCCTTTAATTGAGAAACTCTTCTTCTGAGCTGAGGAGCAGGCACTTGACATTTAACATGGGGAGGCTGCCTTAATATCAGGTACCTTTTGCTGTCCCCATGAAAAGCTACCCAAATTTGCCCCAGATATAATCCTCTAAAAAGCATTGGTTTCCATAGTCTCAATACAAGTTTTCAGAGCGTTATTCTCTGAAGATTCCTTTTGCATTGAGCCATCTCCACACGGCCTCTGCACACTGGCTGGACTGAGCCTATGCCAACGTAACTGAGCATGTTCCATCCCAAGGTACAGGGCCTGAATAAAATTTTCCTGCAGCTGTTCCTCAGACTAAGGAGAGGAGGGCTTCCTTGGACTGCTCCAAAGCATAGTTTTTAACCGAACTCTTGATTAATTTATCGGAACAAAGCATATAACTCATGGTTGCTCATAATAGGCTAACAATTTCCCTAGCAATAGCCAGTAATAATTCATTATCCTTCTTGTCTGCAAGCATTTCTAGTCATAACTTCAATAAAACTTATGTCAGAGGCACCTAAAACTAAGGCTTCTATTTTTGTGGCACCTGAACTCTGTGATTCAACCTCTCATTCTGATAGTAAAACTAGAAACATGAAACTGCATGGCCTTGCGTCTCAGGGTCTTAATCTACTTCTAACTTTATGATGATTAGGTTTGATATGACAGTGGTTTAACACACAAAATGGCTGATGATACTATTGTCAAATTCCTGGGTATATGCAGGAATGTCAAATTCAGAGGCTGCATCAGTGTTCCAAATAATCTCTTAATGTATGCCTAATTAATCACAAAATATTTAACTGCTGCGGCCCTGTATTTACACACAACGATGTATAATATACCCGTTTAGGGTTCTTACTATTCTATAGATGGTTCAAGTGAATTCTCCATAATTGTCACTCAATTTCTTAATTTATGCACCTGTACCACTCCAGATTATTTGGGTATTCTTCTCTTAGCAGGAAAGTTAGATGAAAATCTGTAATTTTTAACCTCTTTAGAAATTGAGAGAGTCACGATTATACACCATAAAATAATTGGCATGGTAATAGCCCTTTTTTTTTTTTAACTCAACTGTCATTTTAAATTCACATTGTCTTTCATGCCTTTTTTGTAAATACTACTGACAGTAGAAAATACAGTTTGTTTTTTATTTTGGTTTGTTTAAAAGTCAGTGCATCTGTAAGGTGCAGAATGATCAGTCCTGCACACTTAGCTTCTGTATTAAATTCATATATGTGGGAGTAGCAAATGATTTGTCATATATGGTAGCCATTTTTAATTTCAGAATGTCTCTGTAGTATGTGATAACCAAGGTCTAGATTCTTTCTCAGAGTTTGTTTTCCTTTTAACTAAAACTAGAGATGAAAATACATTGGAACACTAAATCCCAAACAAATTTGAATTTTTGTTGGGGGTAACAACATTGGGAGCTTAATTGCATCTCAGGGTTTTTTTTCTATAAGGGCATGTCTACATAGCGGGGCTAAAGCCGAAATAAGCTATGCAATTTGAGCTATGTCAATTGCGTGGCTTAAGTCGAAATAGGTTATTTCAGCTTTTGGTGCTATCTACACAGCAGGAAGTCAGAGTTAGAGCACTCTTCCTCTGATTTATCTTACTCCTCCTAAAATGAGGGTTACAGGAGTAGGAGTAAGAAGTCCTCCAGCTCAACATTATTTCACCATTATGGTGAAAAAACTGTTTGTAGTGTAATAACATTAGTTATTTCGAAATAACACTGCTGTGTAGACGTAGCTTTCCAGAATAAAGCAGAACCCCAAATTCTTAAAGGGATTTATTCTGCCTCCAAAGGTAGTGAAAAGTGTATATACCCATATAATAATCAAAACCATTGCATTGTAATTGCAGGTTATAATCCATTAATGGAGGACATATTACATTATGTATTATGGTATAAAATCTTCCACTGTTTCTCTTATCTTCCACTAGTAGAATGTATCCAAGCATCTCCAGGATATGTCCTTCGGCTTCTCTCTTTAATTCCCAAACTAACTACTCAAAAAGGTGAAAACCACTTCCCTTCAGGATTTTAAAGATGTCTACAATGTTCCATCTCTTTTTTCCACATCTGCATTTTAATGATTTCACCCACACATTGCTTCATTAATATTTAAAGATTGTCTTGCTATTTTCATCTTCTTTGTATTGCATTTGTTCCATTGGTCGTCTTGTTTGACCTCTTATTCTTGCTAGTTGGGCTCAGGAAGACTTCATATTTTAATGTGTGGTGGGGTTTTTTTTCATTCATCTTATCTACATAGCACGGAGGGAATAGAAAGGTTAACTTTCTAGATACTATTGAGAACATTTGTACATGTTATTACATTTAAAAATATACTCTTTCCCAAAATATTTTGGAGTAAAATTATAATATATTCTATATCAAAGCCCAGTGCGTCTCAGGCTCTTTGTGAACAAAAGAGCCACTACATGCTACACTGTTTTTTAGTAAGAAATAAGGATTTACTCCTATAAGGTGCTGAGTGCGCTGAAGTTCTGTTGAGTGAGGAACTGAGCATCACTTGCCCATCCTTTTCCACTCTAGTATTGAGTTTTACAGTTTGAAGGGTCACACTCTGTATTAGGGATATTAGATAGTGGTTAATTGAAAAATGCTAAAACAAATTTTAGCAGTTACATGATTATTCGATAGTTCCTAGGGGCAAGGTTGGCTCCCTGCCCAGACCAGCTCCTGCCTGTGGCCCCATGCTGCTGCCTCTGATAGGAGCTGCACTGGCAATGTATGGAGAAGCCTCTGTCCATGGTGGGCCCAGGCTTGCTGCAGACAGTCTGCTCCACAGCAGCCTCACCACCTCTCCCTCCATGCTGTTGCCACCTCTGATGGGCACTCTTGCCTGCCCACTCTCTCTGCCTCTGAGGGAGATAGCAAGGTGGGGGCAAGAAGTTTGTGTGAGCAGATATGGGCTTGAAAACTGGCTTCCTGTGTATACCGGCTCCTGCCTGCCCCCCTCACCCTCCACACTGCTGCCTCTCTATCAGAGGCAGCAGCATGGGGTGAGGAGGGCAGGTGGCTCCACGGAACCGGTGCTTCTGGGGAGCTGGCTTAAGTCAGCTCCCCACCAGCATTGGCTCCCACTCTTCCCTCTCCACACCCCACTGAATCTAATGCAGAGGCAGCAAAGGGGGGGAGTGCATGTAGTCGATAAGAGTAACCGACAAGCCCGGGCTTATCAGTTAATCATGTAGTCGACCGCATGTTGACATCCCGTCTTTGTATTGAAGATATGATTATAAAAAGTTAATACATATTTAATGTTTAATAAATGGTTATAAATTGTTAGAGAATCCAACAAGTCAATAGGTTGCTTATAGTGATCTAAAACACATTGTACCTATTCCTGTAAAATGTTTATAACACTTATTAACTATTTATGAATTCTACATACATAAATTATGAATGTAGTCTATCAAGTGTGAGCATTTGAATTAATTTATATTTTGCTAGAGTGGAGACAATGGGACAAATGTTGCTATAAGTTGCAACTGTAGACTTCATTGCCGTCATCCCCATATTTGTATTTTCTAATGACTTGGAAGTTGGCAAACAGAGAGGGAGGGTTAGGGGTTTCCAAAGGAAACAATATTAAATATGCAATTGTCAAATATTCTGATGCAATAGGAAAAATAGTAAGAGGCCAGTGAAAGTGAGCATAATTATGTAATTATATAGTAATTATATGAACATTTGAAAGTAACCCTACAAAAAGTGGAAACAATTACAAAATGCTAAGGATAAGTACAGAAGAATAGTAGAAGCATTGCAGACAAAATCAAAAAGTTAAAATTGGCAGGGGGCATAAAAGTTAATAAGAGAAAAATAAAGGTAAGTGCAGGTCTCTTATTTAGTGGGAAAAGAGAAATAATAACATCAAGAAGGTGAGATGTTTAATACCGAATTGGCTTCAGTCTTCACTTAAAAGGTTAATGGGAATTAGGTACTCAACACAATTAAAATTAACAAGAAATATGGAGAGCAAGTTGGAACAGAACAGGCTAAAGTATATTTAGATAAGTTAGAATGAATTTGATCAGAACCTTCCATCGTGCATAACAAACTCTGAAACACTCTCAGAACAATTAGAAATTATATTTGAGAACTCCTGCAGGATGGGTGTGACCCTAGAGAACTGGAATAGGTACCTAGCCTTAAAAATGAGAGCAAAGAGGATCTAGGAATTTATAGAACTGTCAGCTTAACTTTGACACTGGGAAAGATACTTGTGCAAATTATTAAACCGTTTGTAAGCACCTGAAGGATAATAGGGTTAAAAGTAATAACCCACATTGATTTGTGAAGAACAAATTATGCCAACCAACCTGATTTCCTTCTTTGTCAGGGTTTCCTTCTTTGGCCTGAGGAAGTGGAAGATCATCTTAATTTTTAGTGAGGGTTTTGACACAGTCCTGTGTGACACTGTCATAAACAAGCTAATGTGGTCTAGATGAAATTACTGTAAATGGGGTGCACAGTTGGTTGAAAGACCATAGTCAAAGAGGTGTTATTAGTGGTTTGCTGTCAAATGGAAGGGTACATCTAGGGGTGTCCTGCAAGGGTCAGTTTTTAGTCCTCTACTAATTGATATTTTCATTAATTACTTGGATAATAGAGTGGAGAGTATGTTTATAAAAATTGCAAAGTAGGAAGGGGGAACACTTTAGAGGACAGAATTGGAATTCAAAATGACCTAGACAAAATAGAATTGGTCAGAATTCAACACAATGAAATCAACAGAGAAGTGCAAAGTACTTCACTTGGGAAGGAGAATCAAATGTATAACTACAAAATTGGGAATAAATGGGAAGGTGGCAGTATAGTGGATCACCCATGAATATAAGTGAATGCAAAATAGTAGTGAGAAGGACAATAATGTCTTTTTGGCATGTGTTAACAAGAATGTCATATATAAGACAGGAAGGTAATTGTTCTGCTTTACTAAGCACTGGTGAGGCCTCAGCTGGAATACTGTATCCAGTTCAGGGTGTCACACTTTAGGAGAGATGTAGACAAATGGGAGAGAGTCCAGATGAGAGCAACAAAAATTATTTAGAAAATCTGACCTATGAGGAAAAGGTAGAAAAACTGAGCATGTTTAGTCATAAGAAAAGAATGCTACCAGCTCCCCTTTCAGTCGTCTTAAAATATGTTAATGGTTGTTATAAAGAGGATTTTGATCACTTGGATTTTGCTCACTTGTTCTCCAAGTCCACTAAAGGTGGGACAAAAAGTAATAAAATCTGAAGCAAGGGAGATTTATGTTAGATATTAGGGAAAGGTTTCTAACTAGAAGGGTAGTTAAGATGTGGTATAATCTAGGAAAGATTGTGGAATCCCATCACTGTTTTTAAGAACAGGCTGGACAAACATTTGTCAGTGATGCTCTGGATATACCAGGTCCTACCTCACTATAGGAGGCTGAACTTGATGACCTCTTGAGGTCCTTCTGGGCATGCGTACACTGGGGAGTTATTTCGAAATAACTCCCCTTATTTTGAAAAAACAAGGTGAGCATCCACACTACTAATCTATTACTTAGAAATAATGGGCTTGTTATTTCAAAATAATAAGTCCTGCTTGTGAAGAGGAATAAGCTTATTTCAAAATAGTTATTTTGGGAGTTATTATTTTGAAATAACTTGGTAATGTAGATATAGCCTCCCAGGCCTACATTTCTGTGATTCTGTAATTTGTATGTATATTAAGTGTTGGATCAAGACCTCTCATTTAATCTGCTATAAACCTAATATACTGAAGAGCACATAAAAGCTAGGCACAACATTATTTTCTTTGCATTTTCACAATCATTAATGTCCCATAAATGACACTGTTCTGTTTAATGAGATTTGTGCCACACAATTGATTGCAAATCTATATTTAAATATTTAATTTTTAATTCTCATGTACTCTGAGACAGTAACATTAGTTTACAACACAGACTTTAAATGGAGGTATAAAAAAAGAGAGGGAATGCACATCACTCCCGTTTGCACTTCCTAATGAATCCCTTCAGTACTAGAAATAATCTTGGACAAGGATAAATGAAGACAGCTTGGGCAAAAAAATAAATACTTAAATATAAAATAACAGTGCTGTATTTACCTCTTTTTGCTGGTGATTTGTCATCATTATTGCTATGTTGCATTTGATTTTATAAAAAGGTAGGATTTGTATGTAGCCAGTGATATCAACAAATTCTAACATCATAAAAATGGTCAGAGGTATAATCCATACGGAGAAGAATCTATTTTGATAACAGCAACTCCACAGCTCCTATACTAACGCGTTACTGCACAGCAGCTTAACTGCACAGCAGCTCACACCCAATTCCAAGTTCAGACAAGTGCAATTTGTCACTATAAATAAATATCAAATATATAACACTCAGTATGGAGTTGGCCTACATAAAACATTTTCCCTCAAATAATAGCAACCCCAGAGCAGCACAACTCAGAGCTGTACTCTTCTGTGCATATGGGGAAACAAAGGCTACGTTTACACTACAAGTTTTTTCAGCAGAAAATATGCTAATGAGGGACTCATTAGCATAAGTCGTGACATCATTAGCAGCTTTTCCACCGTTTCTTTTTGAGCAAGGGTTTTTTTGTGAAAAATGAAGCCGTGTAACCGCTTCCATTTAGTGCAAAAGGCCCGTTTTGCGCAAGATCCTTATGCCTGTCCCAGAAGGCATAAGGATCTTGCGCAAAACGGGTGTTTGCGCCAAAAGGAAACCCCTATGCTGCTTCTATTTGCGCAAAACCCCTTGTGCAAAAAGAAACAATTCTCTCATTAGCATATTTTCTGCTAAAAAAAAAAAAAAAAAAAACAACCCTCGTAGTGTAGACATAGCCAAAAGTATTACCATTCTGGTGGACTTAGGTTTGCTCACCTTACTTTGCTTACGGTATGTCTAGGAGGAAGCATATAGAAGCAGGGTCCTTGGTGATGCCTTTAATGTATTTTGGAAAGTGAGAATCATAATGCATTCATGAACATTGCTCCCATCACCACAGTCAACTTGATGGGAGTATAAGGTCACACATTTTATCATGCAGGTAAAGCTTGCATTCTTCTCTGTGTGAGGTAACTTGCCACCTTGTTTGTTTGCTTTCTGGTCTAAACTAAAATAGCCCATAAAGATTTTGGACTGCTCTGCAATGAGAAAATGCTCTATAGATATGAATTATGAAATGTACAATATTAACAATGCAGAATACAGCAATGAGTGACATCTTAGAGCAAATAGATAGAAGTTGCTGTGAGAGTAGAGCAGCTGTGGGCTCACCAATACAGAGGCTAACGTTTGAGGTTTTCTCTTTGCCTCATGTCTGTGGAAGTTGAGCTCCATGCTCCTGTAATATCTGCATTTTAGTGAGCAAATAGAATTTTGCACCTCCATATCCTCTTCCTCCATGATGCTGATTTATATATGGTACAGGTTAAACCACTAAAACCTGGGGATCTCTGGTCCAGAAATATTGTGGTCTTGCAGGGCCATCAATATTGCTGGACCAGAGAGCCTTGGTTGGCCAGGTTCAGGAGCTAGGCTGGTAGTGGGGAGTGCAGCCCGGTGGCAGTATGGCCAGCACAGAAGGGACCACAGCCCCGGCTGGGGCTGGCAGTTAGGAGAAAAGGCCTGGCTAGGAGCACATCCCCATCTGGGCCGGAGGCAGTGGGGCTGGTGCCTGGGTGCACAGCCCCAGCTATGGCCAGAGGCAGCGGGGCCGGCAGCTGGGAGAGTAGCCCAGACTGGCACTCCCAGCATGGTGGGGAAACACAACCCCAGCTCTGGCAGGGCTGGGGGCAGCAGGGCTTGACCTCCCCTTGTCTGGAAAACTCCATGGTTTGGGACAGCTCAGGTGCTGAGGGTGCTGGACCAGGGAGGTGTCCCCTGTGGCTGGCTTACACTGACTGAACTGAACATGCATCAAGAGAGGTCGAGCAAAGTAGGACAAGGGAGGTCAGCAAATGAGACAAGCTCTCTCGAACTGATTGGAAATACATATACAACCAAGCCCCTTCAATATAACATAGATCATTATTTTTCTTACACCTGCCATGACTTGCACTCATGTCATTTAATTCTATCTTTATGGGTAAGTGTTCATACCACATACTGTGTATTTTCCCAAAAGAATATCTATTCCACCTTTGCAGACACTGTCAAGAGTGATTCCCCATACAGAGCTAATTTAAGCAAAACCACTTTTGCACATCTCATGCTTTGTCAGTTGGTTGCTGACTCTTGACTGTTTCTATGGAGGTGCCAATGTGGGCCTCCCTTCTGCAAGGTGATTTGTCTCATTGCTTTAGAGAAAATCTAAAGAACATGAATTAAATGGTTACAAAAACAACCATTCACTGTCTTTTTCTGCTGGCACATATGTGTGTGCCAAAAGGGAGAATTTGCACCTTCCACATTGGAGATGTTGTTAGAGTTTTGTAAATAAGTTGCTTTTTAGGTTTGTATGGTTACAGGTTGAACCTCCCAAATCTGAGATACTGGTCTGGGAACGTCTATGGTCTAGCAGTGCCACAGATGTTGCTGGACCATAGAGCCCTGGAGGTGGTAGCAGGAGCTAACTGATGGAACGTGGGCCTGGGGAGCCCTGGCTGGGCCAGCAGCGACTGGACCAAGCGGCGGCTGGGGGGGTCTCCCTCCCACAGCAAAGGTGGTGTCAGCTGGGCCAGGCTGCCAGGGAATCCTGGCCCCAGCTTGGGAATCCCAGCTGCAGCAGGGTTTCCATTAGCAGGCGGCTTGCCCCTCCTCCCCCACCCCAGAAGCAGGGACCGTGGCAGCTGGGCAACCCTGGCTTGGAACCCAGGGTACTCCGATGGCAGTGGGGCTGGATTGGGCAGTCCTGGTTGCGGAACCCCCTGGTTGAAGCAGGGCTGGGCAGAGGTGGGCAGCCTGGGCTGGGGAATCCTAGGGAGTTCCTCATGGCAGTGGGGGCTGGCCCTAGCAGCAGCATGGTGTGGCGGGGCGATCCCATCTGTGGAACCCCCAGTGGCAGTGGGGCTGACGGCAGCTGGGTTGTTCTAGCCTGAAAACCCTGGGGAACACTGTGTGGAAGGTTGGTCGGCAGTGGCCAGGCTGTCCTGTCTGGGAAATCCAGGAGACCTTGGGGCAGTGTGTGGGCAGCAGGATGGGGAACCTGTGCCAAGCCAGCATTAGCAGGGCCAACAACAGGGCAGGGAGCCTGGGAGCGGAGAGCCTGGGAACAGAGCAGCCAATAGGGGAGCATTGACCTCCCCTGGTCGGGGACAGCTTCGGTCCCAAGGGTGCTGGACTAGAGAGGTCCAACCTATATCAATGTTCTAGCTTCAGAAAATGTGACATATGGAGAAATGACTAGATGTTATATGGCAGATAGGAGGCATCCCCTATCTGCAGTACAGCGCACATGTGGAGTGGCAGTTTTCCTAACAATGATGCGTATACAGATGTTTCTTCAGGTTCTACATGCATCTCTTATGTTAACCATTGTGACATCTTCCAAATGCAAGTGTCTTATATAGATTATCAGAGAAGGGAACAAGATGAATGTGCTTTTTCCTGAAATTATGATGGCTGGCCTTGGCAGTCATGGGATGGGTCAGTGCATATGTATAACAATCCACTTGTAGAAAAATGGAAGACCATCCTTTTGGTGTATGGGTAGATTGGGTACTATAGCTTTGGCGGAAAGGTTAACTGGATTGTATGTAGTCAAGCCTTTAAGTTCAGCTGAAGGTTGCTCTTGGTAGGTTTTTTTTAACTTCACTTGGGCCTTATCTATACATCAGAAGCTATTTTTGCACTGCTACATGGGCATAGCTATGCCAACGTAATCCAAAAGGACATATGAATCCTGATTCCATGGAGGAGGTTTTTCCATTTTTTAGGAACACTGCCTTTGAATGATATTAGCTCTATGGGATGCATTCTTCTGTCAGCATAGCTGCATTGACACTGTTGGCTAGGTTAGCGTAGCTACATTGGTCAGAGGTGTTATTTTTTTCCTGCCATTTTATGTCATAGTTGTATTGACCTAATTTATGTGTATGCTAAGCCTTAGATCAGTTTGTCCTGATATACATTTCTAACAAGGATTTGAAATGGTTTGTACATCAAATCACAGTGAAAGAAATCAGCTCTCTGTGCCAGGTGGTTTTGCTAAATATAGTTGTTTAGCAAATTGCTCACTGAATTGCTCACTGTTTTTCTCCTGCAAGTTTTCTGGAACAATAATTTTCCTTTTAGAATAAGAAACATATTCCACATCATCTCTGCTGAGCATCAAATTACAGATTAATTAGAAGCCAGTCAAGCAATCTATTTTGGAATTAATTACCTAGAATATAACAGAACTAACACTTTAATGGCAGGTAAGGCAAGTGCTAATATAATTCATTTGAGGTAACATTATTTCTGGCGTGGAAGGTGCCGGAATGGATTTTTGTGATCTTGTTGAATTGTATTAAAGTTTCTTATAGTCAATGCATTATTTTTCAGACCACAATACATTTAATGACTACTATGCACTTGGCATCATAAGGGAGTTTTGGATGAAAATATAGGGTAATTAATCGAGCAAGTTAATCACTGTGGAATTTAATTGGGCTTTCAATCAGTATTAAATTCAAATTCTGCTACCATCTTTAGTGTCAAGATTTGAATTTTACTTACCAATCCTGCAAAAGAAGGGAGAGAATTACTCCTCATTGAGGAGGATTTGTTTGAATACACTTGTAGCCAGAAGCACTAAGAACCCCCGCCTCCCCCCCCCCAAAAAAAAGGGAGAGTGAAGTCTGTTCCATAGCCTTAACTGAGAGCTACTTGATTTTTGGCTCACATGGTGGAGGCACATGGCTTTAGCTCATGAGGTCCGAGGTTCAATCCCACCTGTTGATAACCCTGGGTCCATCAGCTTTATGCACTGTATAAATGTGATATTAAAACACAATTTAAAAAATACTAGCCCACTCTCCTCAGCAGATATGCCATTGTTTTGAGTAAATGGTTTGGATAGTACAGTTTTAATAAATAAGGTGACACAAATTGGATGTTTTCAAATTTGGTCTGCAAAGCACTTGTAGGTGATCTGTGCAGAGCTGACTGGTCCCAGGGTTCTGGCTCTTCTACTTTGCAGCTGCTAAATTGCATTTGAATAAACAGTCAAACTATATTACACTTTTTTCCTAGTATAATTTTTTTTCATGTAATTATTTGTTTTTACCACAAAAATGTTCTGCAAATGTAATTCAAGTACTTTTTCAAGGGGACTTGGCAATTTCCCCCCAAAAGATGCATTTTTCTTCAAGTTCCAGGTGTAATTCAGAATCTCTTGTGCTAACCACTGTAGCCTCTCCTAACTGCTAGTGTTTTGCACAGGATAATAATAAATGCAATTACAATAAGGCTGAGAGTGGATGTGGTCCACAAGACAATCCTTGTATTGAGAAGTGGTCCATGCTATGAAAAAATTTGAGAATCTCCTCACCTAAATCTATATGCCAATACCTTGTCTTTAATAGAAAAATGGCCCAGTTTAACTAAATTGATTTAAGAATTTATTCAATTTAAACTCCTGCAAACCCCTACTAATCTAAGCTAATTCAAAATGAGCAAGGCTTAATATGTCTATATTTGGAGATTGGATTAGTTTAGCTAAATGGATTTTTAAACTGATTTTGTTAAATCCTTTTACTTTTCTAGTTTGGAGAAGGCCTGAAATAACATGGAAGTGATTTTGATTGCCCTCAATTTACTACCAATAACTTTGATGTAGTTACTACTGGTTTCACATCAGTGTAAGTGAGATCAGAATTAGTGTAGGGATTTTGCAAATAGAAAGCCCCATTGTAACAATAAGTTGAAAATGAACTACTGGAAGAATTACAGAATTTACCAAAGGGGACAGTCCTTCAATGGAAGGGGATGAACCAGAGCTGTTCCAAAAGGTCTCTTTTAATTTGATTTTTTTATGGTCCTATTTAAAAGAATGGGGGAAAGATGCCAATTATTTGCAAACTTTTACTGCATATGTTTAGGAAGCATAGTCTAAAAAGAAGATGGATTTGTGATAGAAGTAAATACCTTTTACTTTATACATTTAATTCCTTTTTTAGCTAGCTGTAGACAATTTTCCAAATATATGCTAGAGTTCAAAGTAAAATTCTTAAAAGCAATATTTCTTCCTTGCTGTCATTGCTGCTTCAAATTTCAGACACTAATAAAACCTGTGAGTTTTTGTGTGTCACCAGTTACCAAACAATGATTTCCTGCATACATACTTTGGTTATGCAGCTCTGTCCTGAAGTACTCAAGGAGGATTGGACATTGTTTGTTTCATTTTCCTGACCTTTTTCCTTTCCATATCCTATTTTATGGCAATATTGTTCTTATTTCTCCATTTTAAATTGGATTCACTTAACATTACAGCATTTTACATATAAACATACCTCAGTATAGAGTATTCTCTTGCTGATTTTGTCGTCCTACAATACATTATAAATCAACCTAAAACAAATTAGGGCCTGATTCTGATCCCATTTGTAGATGCATTGGGGTAGATCAGGAGGGTTTCCATTGAAGAGTGTTGCTAATCTGGTGTAGATTCAGTGTCAAGGGGATCAGAAGCAGCCCTATATCTTTGAGTTCATTTATCTTTTCCATTCAGATTCTCTTATCTTGTGATGTGGTGATCAAGTTCTGGGAGATACTGAAAGCTAACAACAGTCACGATCCCCATTAATTTTCAGCATTTAGCTTACCAGGGAACACAGTGAATACCTGACAGAATAAAACCCCCATAACCTCTCTCTGTTTTAGCTGATTTGATTTTGATCTGATTTCATTTAATTAACAGAATAAAACTACCTCTTGGCCATTAGAATAAAGAAATCACATCTCTGAGCAGATTAATCCATATCAAATGGAAATTTGGCAAACCATTACCTAGTCCAGCTGCATTGGTCTTTTTTCATTTCTAAGGGGGATGTTAAATAGAAATAGCTACAATTGACTGTCATCTTATAGACCTAGAGTAACAAAGATGTTTGGTTTCACATGCTCCTTTATTTGGCACTGGACAGGCCTTTGGAAAGTAAACAAAATTATTTTCAGTTATGCTACTTAGTCCTCAGTCTGCTACTTTTTGTTACAAATTTTTGGAGGGATCCAAGACATTAACTTCTGAAATTTGGCTTCTTTTTGTGTTCAGGCAGTGTGAAATATATATATACCAAGAATTATAAATACTAACAGACATGTTTTCTTTGTTACAAATACTGTGCATTGAACAGTTTCCTAGGTCCTGTGATCTATTCATTTTATGTTTAAAACATGGCAGAATATGGTAATGAATAGGCAAACTTTTGGCTTTGCATCCTGTGTGATTGTTTAGTGTCCAGCACCATCTGGTTTAAATTGAGATTTTCACAATTTCACAGAAGGAGGGGGAAAAAATCATACTCCTGCTGCCAGTGCTTTTATCAAGTAGCTAGAAACCAGAATATAATCAGTTTTGATGGTCTGTGCAAAAACAAGCATTGTGTTGGTTTTACTAAAGTTGGCAACTTTATGCTTAATCATACTTCCCTAGGGAGAGAGAGAATTCCAGCTGTGTGGGCCTATTACTAAGCAAGCACTGCTGTCAATATATCAGTCAGATCCTAGCCCATCATGAAACAAAGCTTCCCTGATCAATCAGACAGGTATTCCCATCTTCAGAGAATTCTTCAGGTGGCAGAGAGTCATCTGTACTTACATAGGAGATAATTAGGGAAGGGTGTGCGAGAAGAGAGGTTTTAACTCCACCACAGCCATCTACAGCTGGCATTATGGCTAGCCAGTGTTTTAGTAAAAGTAGTTGAGAGTGCTCTGGCTTTTTGGGGGGAGGCAGGAGGGTTGAATCAGTCACTAGCAAGTCCAGGAATCTGAAGAAGTGGGCTGTGCCCACGAAAGCTCATGATACCATCTACATGTTTCATTAGTCTATAAAGTGCTACCAGACAAGTTTTTGTGTTTTAAGTTTATCCTGTACAGACTAACTCGGCTCCCCCCTGAAGCTAGGTTACATAGTCACCTATGATTCTTCCTCCACCTTCTGAGCCCTATGCCAAGTGCAGGTATTTACTGAATTTGCAGTTGTTTGATGTAAAGGCAGCACTTGAAAGACTTCAGAAGTTTTCTTAAGTGTTTTTTTTTCTTAACACCCTTGTTATAAAGGTCATCTTACATTCAGACATACTCAGAGGAAACACAGCTAAGAGTAGAACCAGTGTTGTTTGATACCTAATGTGCAAAGGAGAGAAGTCATGCATAATTATTTTGATACCATTAGCTGGCTTTGCTAGGGGAACAAGTACTGACATTTGATGTTGCTAGGCAGCAGCAATACAAGCATTTGTATGTTGCTCTCCCACAACTTTAGAATTAGGGGACTTTGTCTGGGTCTGAAGGGGAAAGAAAACTCTTCAAGGAGTGCACTCCTTTTTGCCTCCTTGTGGCTCTGTAAGCTGATTGTTTGGACACAAGGATATATCAGATGTCTGCTAGTGAGGGTGGGTACCATTCTGTCTGGCAAGAAAAGCCTCCCTCCTGTGTCCTCCATCACTTGGTATTAGAGTAGGACCAGGTTTGGGGGGGTCTTGCTGAGCACTTTATGCTAGTTGCCTTTTGGAATCTGGGAAGAAATTTTTTCTTAGTGCTCAATTGGTCATGACAGCTGGAGTCCAGGGACCCAGTGGATAGGGGTAGATTATAAAATGTATATTGATGCACTATGGCAGATACCACAGATACTCAGTCATCCTATATGGGGTTTGGCTCTCTCATGAACCAGAATTGGAAGAAAATTAGGCAGAGTCATCCCCTGAAGAAGATTGGGAGCCCCAATGTCTTTCCCCATGTTCTGTACAGAGAGGAGTCAACCTCCTTCTTCCTTACTCTTTAAACCTGTACTGGGAGAGGGAAATGGGGTGCCAGTGGTGATGCTAGGATCAGGGTAATGGGGTGGAGGATGGTGTGGCTGATAGCAGCCCATCCCCACGTGGCATAGATTACAAAGGATGATCTTCAGTGAACCTGTTATTGCCTGATCGTTCCCAGATGAATTACTTAATAAAGTTGTGGCCTAATGAAACCTGGTGTCTTGCCTGCCTTCTTGTGGTGTACAGGACAATCCCTGGAGTGCTTATTTCACTGGCTTCCGTGCACCACCATTGCCTGTTGCATGCAATGTTACTCATCCTTGGGTGGATGAGTAAGTTTTGTTAGACAGAGGCAGGTCAGGAAATAATGTAGTTGCCAGCTGGCTCGTTAGTAGCCATGTAGAAAGTATTTGTGGTAAACTTTTTTTTCCTTTTTATGACTTCTCAAGTTTAGAGATGAGACTCATTGGTTGAGTGCATCTTGAGTCTGGAATTCTAGTTTGGTACACCATGGAGACAGGGACCAGTCAAAAATATGATCTAGGTTTAGATTACAACTCTGTCTCAACCATCCCTAGAGCAGTTGGGGCATATGTTCTCAAATGAAATTTCTTTTCAATCCAGTAGTAGTTCTTGTCCAGGGAGCTGGATAGCTCACTGGTTTTCATGACTCAGACCCCATCCAAATCCAGACATTTTAAAAATAGCATATCTTGGTATTTTGTAAATTGACTTCAAGAAATCAAGGTGGAACAGTTACAGTGCAATACATCAGTGTGAACTGCAATTCACACCTCCATAATCTATAGTTTGGCGCTGTGTAGACACTCATCATTTCCTTTGACAAGTGATTTCTTGATGACTTTCCAGAATTATTCCTGTGCAAAATGTCACTTTTGATTCACCAGCTTTGGGCTGAGTTTTCCATTAGTTTTGTTTCATGTGCGCCACAACTTCCAGAGCTTCATTTTACAATTCAGATTCCCATGGTTAAACTCACCAGAATAGCATGTTTTGTTATGTACTGTGAGTTCTGTATAAATTAATTTAATCCAACAGCTCTGTTCTACCATGTAACCAACTTGTTAACATTTTGCTACAAAACTGGAAACCTCATTCTGAAAAAGCCAGCGGCAACAAGGAAGATTTTTCTTTATTTCTGACTTCATTGCAACGTCTTTCCTTCATTTCAGATTATCTGTTGTCCACATTGTGTCCTAATATCAGATGGAGAAGTAACTAAAAATCTCTTTCAAAATGTCATAAAAATTTTCTATTTTTTTTTATTTGCATCATGCAGGTAGATTTCCATGGTTATTTAAATAGTTGGATTATCTCAAAAGTTCCAGATGCCTACAGAGATGTTTTCAGAAAGGGAACAAAATACAAATAAAAATACGAACGAATTCAATATTTTGTGTATTCTTCTTTTCCTCCTTTTTGTTCTGGACTTGATAGGCATTCTGAATACTAAATATTACAACCAGTACCATAATCACAATACTGAATGCATGATTCTGCTGTTACACTCATTTGACAGGAGAGTTAAGTCTGTTGATTTCAGTACAATTCTCATGGGGTTTAAGTAACAAGACAATCACGCTCTGAACTGGTATTCTTTCTGTGTACTGTGCAGAAACTGTTCATTTCATATGTCACTTGCAGAACATCAGCTGCAGTGCTGGCAAAGAGGTCACATAATACTAACACTTTGTAAACAAGGATAATGATTGTGGTGTTGGTAGTATTTTTATGCCCGATTTGTGTATAAACCCCAACTGCTGTTTAAATAGTTGTACGGAGATCCAAGTCATTTATCTCCATAATGTAAAGTAAAGAGAAAATTATATACACACTCAGTACCAAATCATGGTTGGTTGATGTATGAAAAGGTGCATTAGAAAACTTTGCAACCACTAAAAGCAGCACAGACTGGACGAGCAAATTCTGGCTCCTCCACAACCGGTGCAGAAGCTGTTTTCAAACTTTCTACAGCAGGAGCTATGAAGGGTATTCCTAATGTGGGCAAGAAATGTCTACACAGAGATGAGGCAATTGTTTGTGGGACCGTTTGTTTTGGATGCACATTAACATAGCCTTACTGTGCCCCTGTTTTGGTAGATAAGAACATTTTTGGAAGCTGGAAATACTCATGCATAATACAGCTCCATGGCCTGTCACCTCTGATGCATTTAGATATAATAGTTTCTCTGTGCATTGATGATGAATGAAATGGCCAGTACTGCTTTTATGACTTGCAGCGCCTAGGACGAGGGGGAAAAAAGTAATACTGGAGAAGTGGGACATTTCTTACAGCTTATGTCAAAAGTATGTAGTCCCAGCAGTTCTTTATAATAAGCTTTAAATTGAAAAAAAATCTAGATGAATAGGTGAAGTAAGTACAGACACTTTTTGCACAGAATTGTGCCTGTTAAATAGTTTGGCGCTCTTCTACCAGGCAGTATGACAATCTCATGCCAGACTGGCATATACTCCAGACAAGTAGGGTTGCCAGGTGTCCAGTTTTGAACCGGACAGTCCAGTATTTGAGCTTTCTGTTCGGGAAACAAATTATGTCCAGTATTTTCTAAATACAGCTGGTCCCCGAGTTGCAAACTGTCGACTTATGACTGTACGACCAAAGCTGTCGTAAATGGTGGACCCTGAGTTATGAACGCGATCCGCACTTACGAACAGCGCGGTCGCGTGTAACTCTATGGGGTCCGACTTATGAACGAACCGAGTTACGACCAATTGCTTGGTCCATAACCAGTTGGTAAGTCGGGAAGAGGCTGTAAGATGTGATGTAGATTGTGATGTAATATCAAGTGTGTCTGGTATTTTTGTTGAAACCATCTGGCACCCTTAAAGACAGGTGGTAAGGTTGCCAATACTCCCAGAATTGTTATCAATCTCTTGGTGAATGTTGAAAGTAATATTGGAGATTTAATAGGCTATTTTAAGAAAATGACATTACGTTACGTTGGAGAAAATAAAATCTCCCAGAATGGTGTCGGTCTGAGTTTATACCACCAGTTATGGTTGCCATCTATCATAAGATTTCACCCCCTTGGTTAAAAATGTGTGCTTCCAAAGTACTAATTATTATTAAGCTACAGGCAGTCTCCTTCATGTACTACCCAGGCAAACTAGGCTTTTGTGATAAATTAATATTTAAAACCAGAAATCACATATGAGGGTTTTCCAGCTCTAAAGAACCAGAAACTCACCCCGATCAATATGTACTTCTGGATTTCACCCCAAGACAACACTGGTAGTTAATCCTTTTGTAAACTAAAAGTTTTGTAACATAATAAGAGTTATTAAATGGTTAAAATGAATCATATACTGTACATTACAGTTGTTTTCAAAAGCTGTAGATAAGCATAAGAGCAGTGATGATAAATCGTCTAGTTTCTTTGGATCACCCAAAAGTCGGAGTTGTCAGTTGATTGTTCAAAGCTGCCTTTTGTTAGAAATCATAATTCAGAGATGTGGAATAGAGTTGCCAACTCTCCTGGGTTAGCCAGGAGTCTCCTGGAATTGGAATTGATCTCTAGTGGCTACTGAAACCAAGCTGGGAGACTTTAAAAGGCCACGAAACATCCAGTTGGTTGTGCAGCAGTGCTCTGCTCTGGCTCCATGCAGCTTCCAGAAGCAACTGGCTTGTTCCCCTAGCTCCTAGGTGAAGGACAAACAAGGAGCCTCTGTGTGCTACCCACACCCTAAGCACTGACTCCATTACTCCCATTGATAGGGAATCACAGCCAGGGGAATGTATGGGGGATGTTGCCTTCAGGCAGAGGCAGCATTCAGAGCTGCCTGGCCACCCTTGAGCTTTGGCATTGGACATGCCAATTGCTTCCAGGAGCTGACTGAGGTAAGTTCTGTCTGGCTAGAGCCTTCATCCCGTACACCTCCTGCACTCCAACCTTCTGCTCCATCCCTGGCCCCACCCCTGCACCCAAACTCCCTCCCAGAGCCCACACTCCTCACCCCCTCCCACAGCCCAACCAGTGTTCCCTGCAAGTTGAGCACTTGCATGACCACTTGGGGAGATTCAAATGCTGCCCATCTGATTAGCAGAGTGCCCACAGCCGACAACATGTGTTTCTACTGGTGCTGCACATCAACACGTGCCTTGGTGCATATAACAAAAATTATTCTGCACACGAATGGAAAAAATTAGAGGGAACACTGACCCCAACCTTCTGCACCTGACTCAGCCCAGAGCCCTGATCCACACTCCAAACCCCTTGGTCCCAGCCCAGAACCTGCACCCCCTCCCACGTCCCAATCTCCTAACCCAGCCTGGTGGGTGTGAGTAAGTGAGGGTGGGGGAGATGGTCTCAGAAAAGGGGTAGGGCATGGTCATGGCCATAAGGGAAGTGGCAGGGCAAGGGTGTTTGATTTTGTGCAATTAGATAGGAGGCTACCCTCCACAGGAAAGAGGCAAGGGGATGATCACACAGTCTCCATTTATATCCTCAGTCTATGTGCATGGAAAGTTACTGTCATAAACATGGAGTCAGGGATTGAATGTTTGTGACACTCTGTATCTCTGGGGAGCGTCTTGCCACCCCCATATGTTTCATTAATATATCATTGTGAGCTTACATATGAAGCATACCTTGTAAAGTATCAGGGGAAAGGTAATGGTATGCTGAAAGTCTTTTCTCTACCTATTTATGTAAATCATCAATGCACCTTAAATTATGTGAATATGTTGTATGGCGGTCACTGAAAAATGCTGTAAGCCAGGGAATCAGCCAGATGTTAGCTTCCCAGAAACAACTTTAAGGGAAGTAACTAACACCCTGGTAGGGTGTCAATGGCCATTTTCCAGCAAGGGAGTTACTGTGCAGTGACTCACTGCATGAGGCCACAGCAGGGGAATTGCTGCACATAAACTGAGAGTATAAAAACCAAACAGAGGAGCCCATGTTTGGTCTTTCTCTTGACCTACCATGCTGCAAGCAAAAGCACACTTTGAAATCCCCAAGGCCTGGTCTACACTAAAGGGAAAGGTCGACTTAAGGTACGCAACTCCAGCTGCGTTAATTACATAGATGGAGTTGATGTATCTTAAATCACTGTCCACATAGCAGGAGGTTAATGGGAGCAAATGCTCCCATCGGCTTTCTTTATTCCTTGTGAGGATCAGGAGTATCAGCACTGATGTGGGGAGAGGAGTGTCCTATCAAATTGAATTATCGGGTCTTCACTAGACCCGCTAAATCAAATCCTGGAAGATCGACTGTGGCAGCGTTGATCTTTCGCGTAGTGTAGACTTGGCCTAATAGAGGGGACTGGCTCAGATATCAAGGATGAATTCTGTGTACTATGGACTGCAATATCCAGTGGGGGTGAGAAACTGTTTGATCTAGTTGTTGCCCAGTCTGATAGGGTTATGATTTTAGATTGTGTATTTATATTTTCTTTTCTTTTGTTAGGCAAAAAGTCAGAGTAGCTATCACTTAATATCACCTAAAATCCATTTTTGTAGTCAATAAGCTTTTTACTGTTTATCTTTATCAATGAGTTTGTATGAAATGTGTGGCAGATCTGCTTAGATTTTACAAAGCTGGTAGATGCATACTTTCCATTGTTGAAGTGGTGAACCAATTAATAAATTAGTTTGTTCCTGTGCTGGGAGGATATGGGTGGTGCCTGTATCTGTGATTCATGAGTGGCTCTGGGAGCTTTCATGCAATCTGGGTGTGGGGTCTACACATACGATTGTGCAGAGTAATAGCAGTGCCTAGAGGGTTGCTGTTGGTCACTAACAATGCATTGTGAGAGACAACCCGGGCTGGAGAGAGTTAAGGGAGCACAATAGTCTCATGGTCCCAGGCTGTATCCTGGGGAGATCCTGCCACAATGTTGTCCATGCCTTGCTGAGTCAGTGGGCCTCCATTGTCCATGTGCTTTCTGAAGCATGCTTGGGAAGGGCCAGTTGGAAAAGGTGGTTCTTAATAGTCCATATACCATGTCTGACTGGTCTTGGTGTAAATCTGTTCTGAGTGTTACCCAGGAACACAACATATTTGGGATATAAACACACGGTAAAGATTCATTCAATTATCTCGCTCTCGCTCTCGCACACGCACACGCACGAACGATAACATTGTGAAACAGATTACAACTTTTTCAGTGATACCTTTGGAAATACTTTCCCAAAATAGTATGCATCATCCTGAGAGGAGTTTGCATAGTAACTACATAGGTAACTAATACATGCTGTAGGTGGGTAAATTATATAGTAGGTAAAATATATTGTAATATTTTTAGCAAGTTTACAAGTATAGACAATTACACATTTTTAGATGGAAGGATGAGAATTATACTAGTAGGTTTAATTATGTGTATGTCTTATGTGCTATGTTGATGCCATAATTTGTTCTCATAGTATAACCGCATTGCTGCTTTTCTCTTTTTTTTTAAACATCATCTGAACAAATCAATGAGAATTAGTCCTAATTTGTGGAGTCCATTTATGCATGAGTAGTCACTTTGGATTGGGGTGTCTCTTAGCATTTTCTGTTTGCTCTTGCCAGTTTTTTACTTAAGAATGTCAAATTCTCCTCTTTGATGAATGTTGTGATGTTTTGAGACTTATGAAATTAGTAAATTGGAAGTTTCGATGCTTGCTACATGTAACTATTTTTAATATACAATGAATTCATTGAAGCTGATTATCCAGTTTCCTTTATATAGTTAAGTGGTAGGTAACTCCAGAAATATGTGACTAGCAGGTGGTAGGTGTGTTTGTTGCAGTTGTTCAAATGATATTGGTATTTTACCACATTAGCCAGAGATTCAGTCCTTTTCCCAACTCTCATGTTCTCCTATATATCTCCACTGTTTATTTAAACACTGATTTCCAAGTGTATTACCGGGATAGGTTTCTTCTAAATCAATACATGATTAGAAGTCTGTGGCCAGATGTGTTGAATAGTTTATTTCTGTCAATGTCTTCTGTGAACCTGATTCTCTTTTTACACTGGTTTCACATCTGAGTAATTCTGCTAACTTCCATTATTATCTATTATGGGAATCCCCAGTGTCACTTTCCATGCAGATTCTGGAAGAAACAGGGTTAAATCCATGCCCCAGGGATGTCAACAGCAATATCCCCATTGGGTACAGGATTCACTCACAGTCCCTGCACCAAAGAGCACATGATCTAATGGAGTTAATCCTGATTTACAATGGTCTCTCAGTTCAAAGTTGTCTTAAAGCTTGCAGACATGGCCAAAATGGAAGATTTTCCCCACGTATAGGGCGGTCATTGAATGCTATAGAGGTGCCAACATCCCTCCAGAGTTCTGTGGGAAAGGAATATGTCTGGGGAAAAGGAAGCATTGCCCTGGATATGCCTCCAATCTCAAAGTGATACTTGGGTTCTGGAATGTTCCCTGAGGTCAGTTGGAAGTGGGCATAGTGTGTAGCAGTCTTCAGGTTGGTCCTGCTTGTCCTGATCAGCCCAGGGCTGTTAGTCAAGGATAATGAGACCGCAAACACCACTTATGCACAATTTCTATCCCTTTCTGATCTTTGGTCAAGCACAGCTTGAGCAGAATATCTGACCTCAAATATTTTTTTTAATTTTCTGTGTTTAGTGATAAGTTCTTACAGAATTAAAATTTACATAATTAAAACCTTCCAACCCCCAAGCCTATCATGTGCTTTCTTAAATAGGATGTTTGTTTATTATTTTGCAGTGCTCTTAGCTTGGATGGTTAAACTAATCTGATCATTTCTTAGTCAGTTTCACTCCCGTTCTCATGGATTGGGACTACCTTAATGATGCAATGGTTAAGGTTTTAAAAGTTTGATATAAGCCATGACAATATTTCTAGAAAAAGGGCACTTTTATGTAGTCTAGTCCCCTAAAATTGCCTTTTTCATTCATCTGTATAAAATTCATGAACAAAAGTTTTCATGAATTTAAAAAAAAAAAAAAACCAGGATGGGTTGGGGTTTTTGTGTGTGTGTGTTTTGTTGTTGTTTTTTTCCAGGGAGGAGAGGTTAAATACCCCACTGCAGAGAATGATGAATAATGTCTTTGTAATGTAAATAATTCTGTAATCTTTCTCCAAAGGAAGATAAATGAGATTAATAAAAGTGTGCAGTGGAATTGTGCTAATACCTGAAAAGCAGGAAATGTAACGGGCTATTACTGAAAGAAAAAAAAGCCTACTTTTATTGCCCTGGTTGACTGAAGTGCAAAAATGGAAAAAGGAAATATAAAATTTATGATTTTTCCATTTCAGTTATCTAAGGTGTAAGATGAGTAAAGAAATCTGTATGGCGCAGAATGGCATAGGTCTATTGAAGTCAATTGAAATATACCGATTTACATCAGCTGAGGCCCTCAATTTTTAACATATTGTGTCTCTAAAATAAAAAAGGTCTATAATCTTCAGCTGCCTCCCCCTCTTCTCCAAGGGTGTGTTTACACAGCACCGTAAACTCGAAATAAGATACTCAATTTGTGCTATGCAAATTGCGTATCTTATTTTGAATCTATTTTGAAATTGGCATATCTACACAGCACCAAATTTCAAAATAATGCGCTATTTCCAGCCATCCCTTAACCTTTGTGCAATGAGGTTTAGTGGGATGCCAAAATAGTGTGCCCGTTATTTCAAAAAATATTTTGAAATAATGGGCAACTTTTGTAGATGCAGGGTGGCTATTTCGGGATACTGGAGGTATCCCGAAATAGTTATTGAGTGTAAATGTACCCCATATCCTAAAGTTTGGGCCTATATTGGTACTGTGCTTGGAGGACAAATTTTGTGGCCACTGGACAATTGTATTTCATCAACATTTTTACCCATTTAATCTTACCCCATAAAAGAAACTACCAATCTTCCCTCTGCTACTTGGTCTTGTGTGTTCTCTCCTCGGAGCTAACAGGAGGTGTGTATTAGAACTTTGGGAAGGAGACTGAAGATGTTGCATGTAGACAGGCAGCCTGGGAGTTGAATATATATGGGCAGAGATCACATGTCTCTCTAACCTGGGAGGCAAGTGCCACCTTCTGCTTTTTGCTGTAGATGAAAGTATAGGGGAGCAGGGAAGGAGCAAGCATGGAGAGAGACATGTAAATGCTATAGGAGAAGAAAAAAGACATGGGATCTGAGGAAACGTATCTTACAAATGAGACTGAATATACTCAACCGTAAGGCTATAAAGCAGTGGTCTCCAATCTTTTTAACCACAAGATCACTTTTTGCAATGTAAGATCCACCTCAAACCCAAATAACCTGGCCCCACTTCCTTCCCACCCCTTCTTTGATTCCTGCCCCTGTTCCACCCCTTCTCTGATGCCTCACCCTGTTCACTCCATCTCCCTTCCTCCCCCATCCTAACTCACTTTCACCAGGCTGGGGTAATGCATTGTGGTTCAGGCTCTGGTCTTGGTCCAAGGAATTTGCAGTGTAGAAGGTGTTCTGGGCTTAGCCCAGGGTGGAGGATTGCGGTCCAGGAGGAGTTTCAGGGTGCAAGCTCTGGGAAGGAGTTCAGGTGCCAGGGGACTCTTATCATCTGGGGCAGGAGGTTGGGTGTAGGAGGAGGTTCAGGGCTGGGACAGGGATTAGGAAGCAGGCTCTGGCTGGTCACCGTTTAACTGAGACTGCTTCCAGCTGGTAGAGCAGTGGGGTTAAGGCAGGCTTACTCCTGCCCTGGCCCTGCATCACTCCTGAAAGTAGCTGGCATGTGCAGCAATGGCTCCATGGTGCCACGTGCTGCCCCTCATCTACAGGCACTGAGCCCACCACTGCTACTGGTCACAGTTCCCCCTTACTGATCAATGGGAGCTGCAGGAGTGGTGTCTGCAGACAAGGACAGCAAGTGGAGACCCTGCTCTGCCTTTCTCAGGGACTGCAGGGACATGCCAGACACTTCCAGGAGCAGCAATTACCATAGGGATAATTAGTCCAGCCATGACAGGTTAGGCATTTTAGAATTTACTACTCAAAGAATTACATTTAAGCGTAAGAGAGAAATGAAAATGATGAAATTCACAGACCAGTCAAAAAATAAAATAACACCCTTTGCAAGCAGTAACAGAAGTAACAACAACCCCCCGGCTGTGCCTACACTGGCGCGATCTTGTGCCAAAGCAGCCGCTCTTGCGCAAAAACTTGCTGCCTGTCTACACTGGCCGTGTGTTCTTGCGCAAGTAAACTGACGTTCTACTGTATAAAATCAGGGCTTCTTGCGCAAGAACTATGATGCTCCCGCTCAGGAATAAGCCCTCTTGCGCAACTGTTCTTGCACAAGAGGCCAGTGTAGACAGGCAACATGAATTTCTTGCAAGAAAGCCCTGTGGTTAAAATGGCCATCAGAGCTTTCTTGCGCAAGAGAGCGTCTACACTGGCATGGATGCTCTTGCGCAAAAGCACATCTCTTGCACAAAAGCACATGTCAGGGTAGATGCTCTCTTCTGGAAGAGTTTTTGCACAAGAACTCTTCCGCAAAAGAGTTCTTGCGCAAGAAACTGCCAGTGTAGACGTAGCCCCCATGTATGTGTTGGGTCTGGAACTGAGAATGAAGGATATTGTGTGTTTGTGAGAATGACAGACACACACAGTGTGTGAGTAACTGAGATTTGCATTGCCGACCTCCCTCCATCCCCTTCCCTCTGTGTGGAGATAGGGTACAGCAGTGGGGGAGGAGGGACACCCTGACATCAGTGCCCTACTTCTTATCCCTTCCCCAGCCTGCACAGCAAGCAGGAAGCTCCCCAGGGCGGCAGCTCCACGGCAGAGGGCAGGAGCATCATGACAGTGGGTGGAGGGGCAACTGAAGTGCCAGCGCTTGATAGCTCCCTGGCCAAACCAGTCAGGATCACCTGTCAGAGGTCGAAGATCTACCAGAAGATCCCAATCTACTGGCTGGTGACTACTGGTCTAAAGGTTAAGCCACTGTACTGTTTATAACTTTTTGGTTCACCTATAATATTTAAACTATGCTCATTTTCTAGGTCCTTTTCTGATTTCACTTAGACTGGTGTAAATCAGTAGTAACAGCGCTAACCTAAGTGGAGTTATACTGATTTAAAAGGCAAATCAGGCTATAAGAGTATAGAAGGGATTTTTACAGGCACTTTTGTCACTCCCTGAGAGTCAAACAATGTGTTTGTCCTCACCCCAAGATACCAATGAGGAATTATCACTCTTTCACAGAAGGAAACTGAGGGAGAGAGGGACTAAATTATTTGCCCAATTTCTCTCTCAGTCTGTGGTGGAGCCAGGGAATTGAATGTAGTTCTACTGAACCTTATGCCACTGTTTTGATTACTGTACCATCCTTCCTCTCTGGTTTTGTTTAAGTCCTCTTCTATAATCCATTAACTGAACAACTAGAGTAATGATTATAGGTTTAGCCTAGTTTCAGCATGGTAATCTGCTCTGAATAGAAACACGAGAAACACGTAAAATAAAGGGGATTCACACTGCTTAATAGTTTCCTTTTATTCAGGATTGTTGTTTAATGGGTCAAATAACAGAGAGTAAGAGCTGAATGAACCACCTTCCCTTTCAAAAAAGTTTTTCCTTATGTGGAGGTCAATGTCTGGGTAAGGAAGATTGTATTGTTGATGCCCAACGTGATCTCTTCTTGGCCTGCAGTCTTCAATTTCCAGAGTGCAATATCCATGAACGCAAATATTGCCTTACTTCAAAAATGTGCCACCGCTTTTAGGATAAAAATAAAATAAAGTGTGTGTTAATACTGTTTTCTTTCCCACGCAGGGTGCTTTGAGTGCTGCATCAAGTGCTTGGGGGGTATTCCCTATGCCTCTTTGATTGCCACCATCTTGCTGTATGCTGGGGTCGCACTGTTCTGTGGCTGTGGACATGAAGCACTCTCGGGAACTGTCAACATTCTGCAAACCTACTTTGAGATGGCAAGAGCTGCTGGGGACGTTATTGATGTTTTTACTATGTAAGACTTTTAGACTTTTTAACATTTTGTAACTGATTTTAAAGAGGCTGAAAATTAAGAATAGGGAGAAAAATGATATTTATAAAAGTACCCCGAAATAGAGGCACAGATAGTATAACCCAAGTACATGCAGTAGTATAATACAGTAACTATCATTTTAATTTTTCCTTCCTACAAGTAATTTATAGTAAAATTTAGAATCTGGTAGTAATTAAATACTAAGAATTGCATCACTTATTGAGTAATTGATGTATTTTTGTTATCTTTATAGATGTCCCCCATACTTATAATTTTATTAAATGGATTAAGTAATTAAAATGTATTATGTAATATATAAAATATTCTTTCGTTGTAATTCACTGTATACCCCAGTCATAGTTTTGCTTTGCGTTAGTAATTAACTTTGATACCTACTGAACACATTTCCATGTGGTTACCGATAATTTAGAAAAAACTTAATCATTACCAAAGGTGAAATGTTCTAGCAAAGGTGAAAGACGAATCAGAAAGCCATGGTCCTGCCAAAGCTGGGGAAATAAAGACCCTCTGCACAACCCCACACGGCAAACATTAGTGAGGACTCCACATTTGCCAACCATTCAAAAACTCAGGAATTCATGCCCTAATCATATAAATAACCTTAAAAATTACTAGATTTTGTTTATTAAATAATGGTGTTGGATTGTTTTTAGTTGCTTTGTTATTGATTCTTTAGAGTTCACATTTTCAAGTTTTCTCTGCAACTAAGAAGGCAAGACTCTTACTTTATTATTTGAAAACTGAGATGCTCATATAATGACCAAACCCCAGGTGTTTAAGAAAATATCCAGATGATATCATTATCCGGGCTCTACAAATACGCCTATCTGCTCGCCCGTGGCGAGTAGATTTTAGCCGGTCACCCCGTTCACCGGCGGTCCGTGCATGCTCAGTGCAGGTCTCGCACATGCGCGGTGCGGGGCTGGCGAGTGGCTTTCGCCGTGGTCGTCGAGCCCTGATCATTATGTATGCTGGGTGTGGTGCACTGTCCCGTCTAGTGACGCTTAGACCACTTACAGAGAGAATAATGAGTCTGCTATACAGCCTTAGCTGAGAGCCAGCTGGCTCTTCAGTTCAAGTGGCAGAGGCTTATGCATTAAGCTACAGAGGTTTCAGGTTCTATTCCAGATGGTTGATGTTACAATAAGACTTGCAATAAAATGTCAGGAGTTGACAACAGCTGGGACTTCATGGGTCTGGATGATGGAGACTGAGCAGAGCTCAGAAGCAGCGGCTTAACAAGGCATGCTCCTTTCTCCCTACAAATAGCATTGTATATCTTCCCACTTAGGCTGCAGCGGGCTCTGAAACCTAGCAAAGGAGTATGTCTCAGAGCACAAGCTCCAGCCTGAGTAGAAACATCTACACAACTATTTTTAGCCTTGTAGTGCAAGTCTGAGTCAGTTGACCAATCATCTGAAGCTTCCTACTGTTGAGGTTTTCTCTGTGTATATGTATCCTAGTACAATATCTTAATCACATCTGAAATAAAATGACATATCTTTATAGCATCCTTTGTTCCTTCCTCGTAAAAAACATCCTCTTCCCGGGAATTTGAAAGGAAGTTCTGATCCATATGGGTACAACCCAGTGTTTCTCAATGTGGTCCGTGGACCCACTGTAAGAAACCTGCTACCTGGCGGCTCCCATTTGTTTGTTTGTTTATTTGAGGCTCCCATTGGCTGTGGTTCACCATTTACAGCCAAGGGAAGCCGCGAGAAGTAGCAGCCCGGTCCATGCCATTTCCCACAGCTCCCCTTGGCTGCAAACGATAAACCGCAGCCAATGGGAGCCTCGAGGCTCCATGGCTGCGGAGCCAGTAAATAAACAAACCGGAGTGGCCAGTTAAGTTTCTCAGATCAGTGTTTCTCAAATGGGTCCGCGGACCATTTTGAGAAACACTGGTCTTAACCTAAGCTGAAGAACCTTCCTTTTCACTCTGGGGGGCAACATTGTTCCTCCCTGAGTCCTCACCGAGAAGTGAAGTGATTTCCCCCTCCTCGGGTTACAGTGAAAAACAGTGACAAAGCTGGAAATAGCCATGGGGATCTGTATTCTATCTCAGTCCTGTACCATCACCACCATGCATCATTATACATGAATTTTCTTCATAACTACTGGCAATGAGGCTTGTTGGATTGGTCACCAAGAGACAGCCATGCAAATCAAGTAAATCACCACTTTTCCATATCGAAATTTCATCACCCTAGATTTGAGAGAGGGGTCGGAGCTTGTTATCTGATCTCACTGCTCAACTGTGTAGTTTATAGTGCACCTGGGAAACATGTAGGTTCTGCCATTTTTTTTATCCCAGCATTTAGAATAATGTGTATAACTTGACTTCACAGCTAAGGTTCAGTGTTACCACTGAATGAAAGATCAATCATTTTATTAGACTGTAAGTTATTTTATTAGTCTCCAGGAACCCATTAGTGCAGAACTGCTGCAAATCAATGCTTTCAGTTCATAGTGAGTTTTCCAGGTTCCCATGTTGAATTCTTAAGTAAAAGTATCAGTCAAGGGCCACAGTTCCAATGCAGATAATTCACTGGAAATGATAAAGGAGCTATAAAGCCAAATTTAATTTTTTCTTGAAATCTAATTATTTGACTTCATCCAGGGAATTTTTTTCAGTCTTACTTAAAAGCACTTGCTTCCTTGGCAGCCCTTTCATTGATCTGACTCCAGCTAATTTTTCAGTATGTTAGATCTAAAATAAAATCTTGAGAGAGAATAAACTTCTTCAGTGACAGCAATGAAGTGTCACCTGTAACTAGACACAATGTACCATTCTGTTTTCTGCCTTTCTTATTGATTTTAATAAATATTAGTTTCTCCTTAAAGGTAATTTTCTAGGGACAGTCTGTGATTGGTGTTTTGCCACAACATAGTTCAGCAAGTGGCAGTCCAAAAAGCCCTTTGAAAATCATGTCGTGAAAGTCAAAAAAGCAGCAAAATTCTGTAAATAATTAAAAATAAATCATTTAATCATTTCTCCCTTTTATGATTAATTGCCTCTCCATCTGTGAACTGTCTCACAATAGACAGCCATTCTGATCTTATTTAAAAGAGAGAAATTGAGAGAGCATCCTAAGTGATCAGTTTTTCTGTTTTTAAGAAGCTTTTTTCTTTAATGCTGCCAGTGATGTGAATACTGCTGTGTGACTGTGTGACAAATGTACAAAGCGGATTGTGCAATGGAACTCATTGTGTTGAAATGTATTTAATCATGCTTATGGTTTATTGACATGGTTTCAGTACGTCATGTGACTAAAAAAATCAATCCACATCTGAGAGCTGTTCTGCCAGGTTGGCAGATAAAGGTCTTTTTACTGCTGCCATAGGTACATTTGTGCAAAATCCTTACAGCACAGCTTGTAGGCCAGCCTTTATTTATTATGACCTTTCATTCTTCTCAACACATTTACAATCTTAGATTATTTGCTTATATTCTGTTTTATTGCTTATAATCATGCAATGTAATTTATGTGGATAAGCACTCACTGCTATTTAGAAGCAGGAGCAGGCACACGTAGAGAAAAGCACACCCTGTGGATAGTACACACTTGCTCTTACTAAGTCAGAAACAAAAAGGCTGAAGTCTAATAACATCTCTACTTAACTCCAGGGCTTCTCGTGCAGATCAATGCTTCATCAACCTCATTAGCTGATACAGTTGCTGTTTGTTGCAGCCTTTGAATAGCGGTCCAGATCCAGGTTTTAAATTAACAACTTTCCATAAGAAAATTAATAATCCCATCTCCACTTCTAGAATTTTTTAATGTAAAAAAGGAAGCTGAAAAAAAGAGCACAATAGTGCAGTACAATGGTGGTTTCAAATTAGTTAGGCTGTAAACAAAAACAGAGAAATGACCAGAATTCAAATGCCATGTTAGAAGCAGTGTTAATACTTGTAAAAAGAATGGGGCTGCTATTAATATGTATTCTGATAGTGCCCACAATGTGTGTCTAAAACATTAGTGAAATTGTACGTAATTTCTATCTCTTCCTATTTAAAAACAAAAACATAGTGTTAGATCCTCAGCAGGTGCAAATTGGTATCATTTTAATAAAGCTGGTTGAGAGTTATACTGATGTACTCTAATGTAGGAGTCAGGCAAAAACTTCATTAGTGAGACAAGCTATTAAATAAAAGAATCCAGCATGAGATGAGGTTTGTTGGGGGAACGAGCAGGGATGACTGGGATGATATGAGACAGTCACATGTGGAAGGGTTGCTGCATTGCACAAGGGAACATGAGGAAGCCCCGTTTGAAAACTTATCCTAGGCCCTAGAAACCTTGACTGTTGTATTTGGAACTAGGGATGTAAGCGACTAATCGACTATCCAATAAGCAAAAGCTTACACTAGTTGACTAGTTGCTTCCCCCCTTGCTGCCTCTATCAGAAAGAGGCAGCAAGGGGGGTTGGGGTGGAAGAAAGGAGTGTTGGGGGAGCCAGCTTAAAAGTCCATTCCCTCCAGCTCCGTGGGAGGAGGCCGGGGTGCAGTGATAGCGTTCCACCTTTGAAATGTACAGCGGGGACTCTTGTATATTTCAAAGTAGAAGAGCAACATGGAGCCTGGGACCAGTGGATGACTCAGAGTGCCCCGCTGGCCTCTGGCTCCACACAGCATTTCAATCTTTGAAATGAGGTTCTTCTACATTTCAAAAGTCGAATGCCATGTGGCATTTCCGCCTTCGAAATGCAGCAACAGCAAGGCAGGCTCTTGCTACATTTCAAAATGGAAGTGCCCTTATTGACAAATGGAATAGTTGATAGAAATTCTATTGCTTATTTGATTAGTTGATTGATCTAATTTTAACATCCTTATTTAGATCACGATAAAGACAAATCCTATTGTAAAACTCTTGTGTAGGATCTTTAGTCAGAAAAAACTGTCTGTATTGGGGTTCCATCTGAATGCAGAGACAGTCATTTTAAACTTTCACAAACTAAAATAGTCCAAATGGATCAAAACAACCTATTGAAAGGAGCTTTAGAAGGTGCAGATAGAAAAAGTTGAGTAGGCACCTTCTTAAAAGGTTGAGTAGGCACCTTCTTCATGATTCAACCCCCTTTTCTCAATCATTATTAGTGCACAAATTGTTAATAAATCGGACAGTTGCAACACATTTCAATAAATCTTGAAAACACACGTGTGTGTTTGTTCTTACCAGGACCAACCATGTACTGTGTGGTTCCCTGGGTGACTTCTCTGATACTCCAGGTGGTCTAAATTTCTTCAATATCATCTCTATCCTGGGGCTTTTTCCAAACAGCTATTTTCTGGCATGCCAACTTATGTTGGAAGGAGGAGTGGTAGGAAAGTAGGAGATGGCATCCACAAGGGATGACTGGAAAGAAATAATCAGCTGTGTTTGGTATTTTAACCACAAATCTGGATTCAGTCTATTGATATGTAAAGAGATTACTTCCCTTGAGATTTAAAGGGATTTCATCAAAATAAAAATGCTTGTTTAAATCTTCTGGGAACCGAACTTAAAACACTTTATGTTTGAGAAGTCAGTGGCCTCTGTTGCCTAATCTATTAGTCTGCAGCTCTGTAGTGTTAGTTGAAATTCAGCAATCAAAATCATTCTAAGTGGAATTAGAATTGCCTAAATTCTTTGATCCAGATTTCTTTCATTTCCATGGTGGTCAGGCAGGTTTAATTATATGAATTTTAATAACTGAAATCAGCAGTGCTGAGTACAGTTATTGTACTTGTCCAGGACTGGGCAGCATCTTTCAGCAGCTAATTTTTGTTTAGTATCCAAAGCAGAATCAGGATCATTTGTCACATATTCATGAGATCTAGACTTTTTTTAGCTTCTTGCAATGAACTGAAGAAAAAACGGAGGCTCTTGCAGTTTGTAAAATGAAAAATCGGGAATTCTTTCAGTTAAGATTAACCTACTGCAGTCCAGGATAGTTTCAGGTGTTGTAAATTCACCTGTTCTATAAAGTGTGATACTAGTTACTAAACTAAACCAACTTGGTTTGGTTTGATATTGTCATCGAGTTGTCTTGTAGTAACTTCAGTGGCTTTTTTATGCAGTTCATTTTTTCCCCTTCAGTTTAAGTGGTATAAACTTATACTTCTGATTCTGAATTTCCTAGGTTTGATCCCTGCTGATGACCATCATGTCAGTATGTACAAAACTTAAAAGTACATGGCTTAATAACATATACATGTAACTCTTTTTCCTTTAAAGATGAAAAAGATCATCATCTGTCAATAAATAGCCTCTCTTAGACATTAGTCTAGAGGACTGGAAAGCTGAGAGCCTTTACCTTGCCATGAACACCTATAGACTGGGGCTTTGTTGATTCTGATGGGGGAGTAATATCCACAGGTCTCTTCTCTACTATATGGTTTGTTTTGTTTTATGGTGCTCGTGCCCATAGTTTCAGAGCATCCACAATGAGAATGTCTTACTGCATGTTATGTTTTCCATATAGCAGCTTTGCCCTGTGTAGGTTTTGCCTTGGCTCTGGTGTCTCACGCTTTCTTTCCCTTACACGGAATGAAAAAATCACATCTCTGTAAGGTTTCCCTCAGTCAATGATGGCAGTCCTCCATGTTTAATGTATGCTTCTGGTCGTCTTGTCTGTTTTCGTTGTGTTAAAAGAGCTATTAATAATATTGCCTTAGGGACAAAACCAATAAAATTAACGGGAATCCTGACTGATTAATAGTCCCAGCAAGATTAGCTGTCTAGTGAAGAAGAGCATATATGTATAGATGTAAAGTCTGTAATCTTAGCCTGTGTAATATTTTATACTTTGCTCTTCAACATAGTATTGGATAGAGGAAATATAAATCTGACTTGTTTGCTTCAGAAATGCTTGAGCTTGAATTATCTCCTACCCATCATACTTATGGCTGAAAGGAAAGTTCCTGCAGTATCACATCAACACAAACAATTGCTAGTTAATGGCAGACAATGTCATTGGCCTTTCAGAGACATCATCTTTACTATGAAAAGCGCCAGTTATTAAGGAAGTTAAGTAGTCCAACATAAATCAAGTGGTCCTATTGCTATCTACAATAACAATGGAAAAGCTCCTATAATGAATGTAACTGTATTTTTATCATAACTGATACGAACCAGCTAGCAAAGATTCTAGCAAGATAAAAAATGGATCAAATGAAACTTGTGTGGATTCAAAAAGTTATGAAAACTTGTTCTGTTTTTTATTGTTATAAATACTAGGGGACTGTGCCCTGAGCTCACTATGTTCGCCAACCCCCTGTCTTCGGTCACTGTCGCAGCCAGAGAACCTGTTAATCTTGCATTGATTATATAGAAAAGTGAACAAAGAAAACTGTATAGAAAAAAACCTGTTAATTGGTCTGTTGCTCACATAATACATGTTACAGATGGATCTACAGACAGATCTCAATTTTGTAGTTGGTTTTGGTTGAAGCCCAAGTAAGAGAGACACTGAGATTCCATTTTCAAGTAGGCTGATGATGTCATTCTGTCACGCAGCAAGAAAAACTTTTTTATAGATAGAGATTTTGCTCTTACAAAATAGGCATTGGATTGGCTCGGTGTGGTTTGATTTGAGACTTGCAATGCTTAATGTATTTATCTGAAGAAACACTATTTTCCCCGTGGGTGCTCCACTCAAGTCTTGGTGCATCCTCATGCCGCTGATCTGTGTGTCCTCATGCCTACCAGTGCCCCATGAGCCCTACCTGTGCACTCTGTGTCTCGCGCTGTTGTTGTCGGGTGCGCGCGTGGTGTGATCTTCCTCAGTTACTTTTCTATCATCCTCGGCTAAAGATGGAGTCATAGCACTGCTCTCCTTTTCTGACAGGAAACAAACAAATAGTATAGTTAGTTTAGAAATAGTTCATAAGTTTAGTCAGTTCATAATGGTTTTCAACGATTCCTTCAGCTTTAAAAAAAAAAAACCGTCTGGGAGAAACTCACACAGCACACAAGTGCCCACATTGTCTAAATATGACAGCGAGAGCCAGAAAAGACTATCCAAATGTGGCTCAAAAACCTCCTATGGGAGAAATCTCTCTAGCCATCAGGGTTAAGTCCCAAGAAACACGGGGGCAACAGAAGCCCAATGACAGGGCTGGCTCACTGCCCCATAGAGGCTCACAAGTGTCGCTTCCCATTCCCCAGTGCCATCAGTCTCTACCACCATGGAGAAACGCAAGAGTACATCAGCTAGGAGAGCTGAGTCGGAGCCTAAGCACTTGGCATCCGCCTGTGCCGCTAATTCAATGGTGCTGACAAAGCCTCTCACATGCCACCACCGCTGGCTCCCACAGGTGCCATAGCACCCCCTGAACAAGCTGCCCCTAGGCAGTTGGAACCCAAACACGCTTCAGCACCGGAGCACAAGAAAACGTATAGAAAGATGTACCATTTGCAAAAATCTCCACAGCTGGGTACACCGCTGATACAAGGAGCCTGTTCACCACGCTCCCCAGTTTCGCTTCATGCTAACCTGTACAGGCAAATGGCAGAAAGGGCTCCCCACTCTCCTACACCGCTGTCATCACGAACTGACCAGGATAGTGAGCTTCGGAGTAGATTCTCATCTTGCCATTCATCCCCATCGGGATCAGTGGCTTCCTGGCATTCGTTTCGAGATCATTCTCTTCAACCACCACAACTTCCGTTGCTTAACTAGCTGTGGCTGTAGCCTCCACAACACTTTGAGCCTCAATAGCCTCTTTGGGAACCATGGCATGGGTATCAGCTGTGTTCCTTCCATACTTACCACTCAAGAGAAACACCACCTGCTATGCCGCAACACCTGTCTACATGCTTCCTGGCTATATCGGTGCATTCTTCACCATCTCACCCGCCCTCAGTAATAACACAAGCTGATTCAGTAAATGACGGTAACAACTTACCTCACTCCGACTCAGAAAGATCTTCACAAACTCCTGGGTTGCCTAAATTAGATGAGGCAGTTTCCCAGGTATCGCCCTCATCACCAGCAGGTGACCTAAAACAATTCTAAGAATTATTTGAACGAGTGGCTCAATCACAGGACATTACACTCCAAGAGGTGCAAAAAACAATACAAATTACTCACGATACTGCTACCGACAGTATCCTCAAGGATAGTGTTAGCCTCATTGATGGGTATCTTGGAACCATCAGATGTGCTTTGGCAAACAGTAGGGCAGATAGAAAATATTTTGTCCCAGCAATAGGCATGGACTTTCTCTTTTTACGTTCCCACCCAAATTCACTAGTCGTAGACTTTAACTATAAATCCAAACACCCTCAATTCAAATCTACACCTCAAGACAAAGAACATAAATGGTTGGATATCTTCAGCCGCAAGGTATATTCTTCTTCCAGCCTCCAGATTAGAATATTGAATTATACAGCTCCTAGCTAACTACGATCATGCCAACTATGCTAGACTACAGGATCTTCCTGAGAATAAGAGATCACACTTCCAGTCCATTATCAAGGAGGGCCAATCCATAGCAAAAATTGCTCTCCAGGCTTTAATGGATGTGGCAGATAGAGCAGCTAGGGCTACAGCTACAGCAATAGTAATGCACTGAGCATCATGGCTACAATCATCAGGAGTCCCCAAAAAATTATAATCTAAGGTGGAGGACCTCCCCTTTGATAAAAACCAACTGTTTGCCACAAAGACAGATCAGGTGCTACACTCGATGAAGGACGCTCATACCATACTCCAAACTTTGGGGATGTACACCCCACCTAACAAAAGACACAAATACATCCCCTACCCAAGACCAAGGTACTCGAACTACTACAGACAACAGCAGAGGCCCTATGATAACAGGCCCAAGCAAAGCTCCAACAGAAGGACTCAGTATAACCAATCCTCGAACACTCAATCGGCTTCACACACAGCAGATTTGAAATTTTGGTCAGGGGTCTGAGCAACCACCCCATAGATCCAGTGCATCCAAATGTCACCTTCCATCACCAACTGAGATCCTTCTAGCAAGAATGGGCCCTCATTACTATGGACAAGTGGGTCCTTGAGATCACAATCCCTTTTACGTCTATTACCCCTACCCCGTCCCTCTTCAGGGACCCCTCTCACGAGCTCTGTTACAAGCAGAAGTACAAAAGCTACTCACCTTGGGGGCAATAGATTCCCACAAAACATCAGGGATCAGGGTTCTATTCCAACTATTTCCTAACGGCCAAGAAAACAGGAGGCTGGAGGCCAATTTTAGATCTCAGGAAACTCAACAAGTTTCTCCTCCGCATGAAATTCAGAATGGTGACTCTTACAACTATTATACAAAGGGGACTGGTTCTCAACCCTTAACCTTCAGGATGCATACTTTCATATAACCATTCATCCTGCCCAAAGGAGATTTCTCAGATTCGTGGTAGTTCAAGATCACTGACAGTACCGAGTCCTCCCTTTTGGTCTCTCCATGGCCCCTTGAGTGTATTCCAAAACACTAGCTATGGTCATGGCCTTTCTCAGAAGACAAAACGTCACTATTTTTTTCCCTACCTCGATGATTGTCTAATCAAAGGACCTACATGTCAACAAACTATAGCCATGACAGACACTACCAGAGAATGCTTCTCTTGACTTGGCCTCCTCATAAATATCCACAAGTCCGCCTTGCAGTCCACCTGAAAGATAACATTTATCAGGGCACTTCTAGACACAGTGACAGCAAAAGACTACCTGCCACTGCAAAGATTCAAAATGCTATGCAACCTTATTTGGGGGGGGGGTCAAGAATACGCCCTTCACCACTGTCCGTGGCGTGTCTCCAGATACTGCAGCTACAACCTTTGTTGTCCTATTCGCGAGACTTCATATGAGCTGTCTACAGTATTGGCCCGCGACTGTCTATATCCCAAACCACCACAGCCTCACAAAGCATCTCACACTTCCACTGCCAGTTCTATAGTCTCTCAACTGGTGGACTTCTCCAACCAATCTGCTGGCCAAGATACCCTTTCATCATCCAGATCCATCAGTAGTGATCACAACGGATCACTTCTGGGCTGGGTCACCCATTGTGGCACACTGATGGTCTCAGTGAGAGATGCACCTTCATAGCAACATCCTGGAACTCAGGGCCCATGCACTCACTTCCTCCCCCTGATAAGGGGCAGAACCATTCGCATCCTCATTGACAATACACCCTCTATGTTTTACATTAGTCTACGGGGGCGATCATGCTCACTATGTATAGAAGCAACCAGATTTTGGAACTGGTGTATCAAGAATTACATAACTCCAACCGCCACTTACATACCAGGACAGCAGAATATCAGGGCCGACAAACTGAGCAGACACTTCTCAGAGCAACACAAGTGGGAGATCAACACCAAAGTTATCCTTCCAGTTTTTCACAAATGGGGATTCCCAGTTATAGATCTCTTTGCAACAGTAGCCAACTGCAAATGCCATAGATTCTGCTCCCAAGCAGGTGAGGACAAGAGATCGGAGGGCAATGCCTTCACCATTCGCTGGACAGCTCCCCTACTTTACGCCTTCCCACTAATCCCACTACTCATCCACTCAGTGTGCAGCAGCTGTCAAAAAAGCAAATAGAATGTTAGGATTTGTTTAAAAAGGGATAGAGAATAAGACAGAAAATATCTTATTGCCGCTGTATAAAACCATGGTACAGCCACATCTTGAATATTGCGTACAGATGTGGTCGCCTCATCTCAAAAAAGATATATTGGCATTGGAAAAGGTTCAGAGAAGGGCAACAAAAATAATTAGGGGTTTGGAACGGGTCCCATGTGAAGAAAAATTAAAACGACTTGGACTTTTCAGCTTAGAAAAGAGGAGAGACTAAGGGGGGTATATGAGAGAGGTCTATAAAATCATGACTGGTGTGGTAAAAGTGAATAAGGAAAAGTTATTTACTTATTTCCACAATATAAGAACTAGGGATCCCCAAATGAAATTTATAGGCAGCTGGTTTAAAACAAACAAAAGGAAGGTTTTTCTTCACTTAGCGCACAGTCAACCTCTGGAACTCCTTGCCAGAGGATGTGGTGAAGGCTAGGACTTTAACAGGGTTCAAAAAAGAGCTAGATAGATTCATGGAGGTTAGGTCCATCAATGGCTATTAGCCAGGATGGGTAGGAATGGTTTCTCTGAAGGTGGGTGTCAGGGAAGGGATCATGTGATGATTACCTGTTGTGTTCCCTCCCTCTGGGGCGTCTGGTATTGGCCACTGTCAGCAAGACAGGATACTGGGCTAGATGGACTGTTGGTCTGACCCCAGTATGGCCGTTCTTATTTTCTCCAGGATAATCAACAAAATAAGCTCCGACCAGGCCACAGTAATTCTTATCAGACAGTCGACTAGTCTTTAACATCCTTAACACAAACCCACATACTTCATTCCGAATGGGCACTGTTGCTTATGGTAAAAGATTTTCAGTAGTCCATTATAAATCCTAATATCCAGAAATGTGTATACTAGCTATAAGAAAAAAATCAATTGAAGCTGAAATTCAGCACTTAGAAAGAAAATTCAGCACTTTGCCACAGGAAAGATAATTTATAAATACTGTCATATAGATAAATGTTCTATACGAGAGCTGAATGGAAGAACACACATTTGTATAAATAGGTTGGGGAAATGGTTTGACTATTTTACTACCTATAAAGGTCTTTGTACCTTCTTCAGTGCTACAAAAATTTCCAATAAATTTTCTCCCTGAACTGATCCAAAAGATTACCTTTTCCTCCTTCAAATCCCTCCTCAAGACCTCCTTGTAATGTAACTCCTTATAAAGCCTATATGGAAAAAACTGGTACTTATATTGGAAATATATATTGTCATTTTAAAAAATCAAATTATGTTTTCCCACACATTTTGTACATCACTTCTCTTTTTTGCATCCTCCTATTGGATCTGCAAAAGCATCCTCTTCCCAGTGCTAAACCCCATTTACTTCAGTTAGCATGTCACAGAAGCTCTATCTGCAGGGACACAATTGCAGGACCCAGGGTCTTGGCTTATAAGACCTTTCTTGCCAGAGAAGATGCCTTTTATATTCTTTGTACAGTGCCTAGCATGGTGGAGCACTGACCCTGACTGTGGCTTCTGGGAGTTGAGTTAAACTGTTAAAAACTGTTTGTCATTCCATGTGTTTGTGTTGTGAACAGCTTTAATTGCTTTAAAAGATAATTCTACAATATCATCTGCTCACTTTTGATAATTTGAAAGAAAAATGTAGAATTATTAACCATAGAATCATCTAAAGAGATGTACCAACTTTTTATGGGGGAAATAAAGACAGCCTAGGGAATTAAAGACCAAACGCAGTGGCGGGGGGGAGGGGAGGGGAGAGCTGGCACCCGTGAGGAGCTGGCTTTAAAAGACAGCTCCCCATGAGCACCAGATCCGCCTGCCCCCTTCCCCTGCGCTGCCGTCTCTGATAGAGGCAGCAGCATGTAGAGTGATGGTGACAGGCAGCTTTCAAGCAGGCTCCACTTGTGTGCCAGCTCCACGGGGGCACCTGTCACCCCGGCCCTGCCTCCTACAAAGGCACAGGGCACAGGGAGGGCAGACAGGAGCCGGTGCTGGGGGGAGCTGGCTTAAAAGCTGGTTCGCACCAGCTATCAGAGGCAGTAACGTGGGCGGTGAGGAGGCCGGGAGGCGGCAGCAGAGCAGCCTCTGTCCATAGGGAGCTCGGATCCCCTGCAGACAGTGGCTACTGCCACCCCATGCTGCTGTCTCTGGTACAGCAGCAGTAGTGCGGGGTTGCAGAGGGCTCACCAGTAGTGGGGCCAGGAGTGAAATGGCTGCCGGCCCCACCCCCGGGGACTATTGAATAGTCAAGTAACCACTAGGATTTCATGTGGTTACATGACAACTCAGTTACACAATATCTAACTCCTCTATACTAGGAAAGATAAAGGAGCAAATTAAGGAATCTATTTAGAAATATCTAGAAGATAATAGTTATAAGTAATAGCATGGATTTCTCAAGAACAAATTGTGTCCAACCAATTAATAATCATCATGTATATTTGCATGTAACCCATTTTTTCCTGAGAGCATACATTGTAACAAGTGTGGAATTTGTATGTATACTTGTTTGACTTATTGACTGCAGATTGTTTTGGAACAAAACCAAGGAAAACAATATTTTAAAAAGTTTTGTGTTATTCAGGTTTATCAGTGACAGGAACACGTTTTGAAATTACAGGCCGGACATCTCTTATTCAGAACCGTTGGGACCTGACTGGTTCTGAACCAGGGAATTTGCTGGACTAGAGATGGTTCCCTGCCATAGCCCCCAGCCACTGACTCTGCCTCTTCCTCCCACACCCCGCCCCAGTTGGCAGAGGGACTCTCTCCAGCCCCTGCCGGACTGCCTGCTGGATCACTGACCCTGCTGCTGCTGCCCCAACCGGACTGCCTGCCAGGCCCCAGCAGCCTGCACTGTCATAAGCTCCAGACCCGCGCTACCACAAGCTGCCGGGGGCTGGCTGTGGCCCTGATCAGGCTGCCAGGGGCTCGGGCTCCAGTCTCCGCCCCATGGCAGCCTGCGGGCTCTGGCCCTGCTTCCACAGGCTGTTCAAAACTCTGGCCCCACAATGCCGTGGGCTGCTGGGGCTTTCTCCAGCCCCAGACCCAGTCCCTCTGCCACAGGCCAAGAGTGCAGGCTCCTGTTCCATGGCAGCCCACAGGGTCTGGCCCCACTTCTGTGGGCTGGCCGGGGCTCTAGCCCCACGCTGCTTGGGGCTGCTGCCAGCATCAGCTTTGGTCCTGCTTCCACGAGCTGCCCAGGGCTATGGCCCCAGCCCTGCACTGCCATGGGTTGTCACCAGCTTGATCCTGCTCTGCCAGGGGTTACCCCAACCCGTTCCCAGTGTCGCAGGCTGTCGGGCTACCACCAGCTCCTGCCCCATCCCGCTGCTTCAACCCAGCCCTTCCTGGATTGCTCTCCTGTCACTAGGCTACCATGGTTCTCTGGTCAAGAAACATCGATGGTCTATTGCCAGACTAGAGAATTCCGGTTTTGCGAGATGCATCTTGTATTTTATTTCACTTAACAATTGTACAAATACAAGGCTACATCCATATCAGGCTACTGAATAGCATATACCCCAGTACGGGGCTCATTCAGACGGCTTTGTTTGTCAGCTAGACCATGCTGCTGTTCACTGCTGAGAAATGTACCATTTTTGCTTTATGAGAGACAGCACAAGTATAGTAGTGCAAGCTGGGAATCTACAGCTCCAACTGTAGACACATCCTCAGATTGGTAGGTGATGCTACTCTTTTTGCTGTGCATGCTTCCATGTATTGATAACAAATTTCCATTTATACAGCACTATTATCCAGTTAGAACCCATACTGCATTATAAAGCTTACAAAATGGGACAAATTTTGCCAGAAAACCAGAGGACTACATGGGGATGGAATTTGCTTGCTTCAACCCAGGCTCCAAAATTATACAGAGGCCACTCCATAGGTTTTTTTGGGAGCAAGAACTGTGGAGATATATTCCAGGGTGGGGCCTGGCGTTATAGTGCATATTATCTTGGCGTAATGGTGCTTCATTTCCATTATGATCTGCTCAAATTATTTTGCTTCTGGCAAGTAGGTTGTTAAGAGTCAGAATATGGCTGCACAATGATGATGCTTTGTTTGGTATTCATTCAGTTGACTTAGAATTTGTACTAGTAGGATGAAATTCACTCCTGTGCTAAGTGTTGGCCCATGGCCTATGCATGAGTAAACTCCCAACTACTTTTCTTTTTATTAATGTGTTAGAGGATAATAGAAACTCATTTAAAGAGCAAGTATGATACAGAGGAAAATAATATTAATGAATACATTTCAGTTTCAATTAAAGCACTATTTAAGTAAGAGACATTTGCTCTCGCATTGGAATGATTTTGTTGTATGTACAAAATAAAGCTTAACAAAAATAACATCAGAAAGTTTTTATGACAAAAACAGTGGGTCCAGTCCTTAGCTGATATAAATTGGTGCAACTCCATTAAAGTCGGTGGAGCATGCCAGCATTTGGCCAAACACATTTGCAGTCTTAGGCAGTGAGAAAAATTCCACCTTCTAACAAAAAGAACTATGTTGTATAGCAATCTGACACTCCATATGCTAATAAAAGCAAAGGCAATAAATATTCTTATCTAAATAAAACAACATTTAGGAGGTATTATCACAAATCTAGTCATACCTTCATAGACATAGATGTAGCAACATTTCAATGAGCAAAGAGCAAACAAAAGCGATTTTAATCAATGCATAACAAGAAATCTAATGAATAACAGACGATGTCCTTAAATAGGGCGCTCTCCAAATCATAACACAGGAGGAAAGAACTACTTAAGACCAAATCAGCACATTGTCAGATCTAAATTTCCTTCAGAGAAATCAGTCTTTTTTAAAAAAAAAACACATACATGAAGGTGCTTGTTGAATTTACCAAACTGAGAATTCTGGAGACTGATGTCCTCTATTTAACTAGATGATTTAACAAGCAAGACCAGAGGTGAGGGGTTTTTTTTTCTAATTCTAGCCTGTCAATGTCACAATGCAGTAAGAATGAAGTCGGTCTGAGCGGTGATAGTATATCCAATTGCAATAGAAGGCTTTGTTCTAGCCTATGCTTGCATTGACTTCAGTGGGCAAATCTCATGGATAATGTTGTATACACAGGCAAACATTTGCAAAATCAAGGTGTCATCTGGTAAAAAAACAAAATACTTCCTTGCACACTTCAATAGTTCAGTGATATTCAGCATAATTAAGTGGCACTGAGTTTGATAAATTCAGTAGCCTAGGGACTAGATTCTACCTGCAATTATTTAGTGGACATCCAGTCACAGACCTCAGAAGCCCACTAATGAAGAATGAAGCATGGGCAGCAAGTGCCTGCAAAGTAAGTGCCTTCCAGTGTGTGGCTGACTGGGCAAGAGTAGGGATTTTGATACGGAAACTACTAAATGCAAAGTGCATCTTCTCAGCATTCTCCATGGCCAGGGCTTCTCTGGATTCCCACCGCAAAAAATTAATTGGTAAATCTGCTCCTACAAACTATAAGTTCTGAGGCAGGGCAGATGGCAATGCCATTCTTTGCCTTCCCTCAGGATGAATTCCCAAGAGTTGTGAGGGGATCAGCTGGTACAGAGAGAAGTAAATTACACCTCTCTCTGCCAACATCAGTGAATTTGATTCCTAGCCTCTGAGTATTAACCATTCTTGCATTCTGGCATGTAATATTAAAAGAAATGAACTTAGTTTCATAACCTTTGTGCAAGTCTTGTATTCTGTTTTCTATTAATTAGTGGGCATTAATATCCCAGAACAAAAATTATTCAAATTTATCAAGACCTGAACCACCCTACCCCCCCCCAAAAAAATCTTATGGATCATGCTCTGTATTTATTTTTGAGTAGTATCTGTCAAACTTGAGAAATAAATCTAAAATATGAACTGAGGTGTGCTAATCTAATCAGCATTTTCATTTATCTGTGAGGTTTGTTTATTTGGAAATAGAAATGTGTTAAAATGCTAAATATCTGGAAGGAATTTTATATTGTGTCCAATTTATCACCATTGAGTTTATTTGTAATTATAGATTGAACCACTCTAATCTGTCACCCTTGGGACCTAACCAGTGTCAAATGAAATTTGCCAAACCCCTGGAGGTCAATATTGTCTAGCATCATTACCAATGCTCACTGTGCTCTCAAAAGACATTTGGGGTACATTTTAGAACTAAATAATAGCACAGGACAATGAGAACCAGGACTGGTGGCTGTAAACAAACGTTATTGGATGGTGAGAAGGGTGGTCACAGCCATGATATATGGACATCTGGCTAACTAAAATCATGCTGGACTAAGATGTTGCCGGACCAGAGAGTGCCGCACTAGAGAGGTTTAAACTGTACAATCTTTTAACACCTGTGTTCTTCTTATTCCATTATCTCTATTTGGAGAAGTTACCTTACACATTAATTATATGCAGTGTTGTGGTCATCATGTTGGTCCTCAGATATTAGAGGCAAGATAGCTGAAGTAATATCTTTCATTGGAGCAAATTCTGTTGGTGAGAGGCAAGCTTTTGATCTTATGTAGACCATTTCTCCAGACCTGAAGAAGAACTGTGTGCAAGTGTGAAAGCTTGTCTCTCTCACAAACAAAAGTTGGTCCAGTAAAAAATATTACCTCATCTAACCTGTGTCATTATACATTCATACAGATACGAAATGGAGATTTATACAATGCTGCCAAATCCTGGGGAATTAGTTTCATGGTAATACTAAATGAGGTTGCTCAATGGACAACTAAACTGCAGTAACAGTAGGACTTTATCTCTTATTCAAATAGAAGTATATACACACAGAAAGACATGTTATTAACTGTGCAGAAGCACTGTTAATATGAGAGTCAAGTGGCACAAGGCAAATCCAAAGAGAGTATTGTTCCTGTTAATCATCATTTAAGTGTTTGCAATATATATGTATATTAATTTAAGAATATCCCCTGCCTTGGTTAGAATTTTGAGCATTCCAAGGCAGTATAAAGCAGCTCAGATGGAGGGGGAAAAACCCCTCTCATTTTCTGCTGACCAATTACTGATTTTTTTTTTTTAGCATTCAGAATGGAAAGTGCACAGTGCTTAGGCTGCACAATGTAACTGTTTCAGAATGCCTACAGTATTAATCCATTTTAGGACACACAGTAAAAAAAGAGGAAAGGCTCATAGCTGACAGGTTTAAAAAAAAAAGATGAGATCCTCAGTTAATCAGTGTAGGTTCATTTATTTTAATGGAGCTATGCCAGTTAACACCAGCCAAGGATAAGAACATAAGAACGGCCGTACCGGGTCAGACCAAAGGTCCATCTAGCCCAGTATCCTGTCTGCCGACAGTGGCCAGCACCAGGTGCCCCAGAGGGGGTGGACCGAAGACAATGATCAAGTGATTTGTCTCCTGCCATCCCTCTCCAGCCTCTGTCAAACAGAGGCCAAGGACACCATTTTATCCCCTGGCTAATAGCCTTTATGGACCTAACCTCCATGAAATTATCTAGCTTCTCTTTAAACTCTGTTATATTCCTAGCCTCCACAGCCTCCTCTGGCAAGGAGTTCCACATGCTGACTACACGCTGTGTGAAGAAGAACTTTCTTTTATTAGTTTTAAACCTGCTACCCATTAATTTCATTTGGTGTCCTCTAGTTCTTCTATTTAGGAACTAATAAATAACTTTTCTTTATCGGCCCTCCACACCACTCATGATTTTATACACCTCTATCATATCCCCTCAGTCTCCTCTTTTCTAAACTGAAAAGTCCCAGTCGCTTTAACCTCTCCTCATATGGGACCCGTTCCAAACCCCTAATCATTTTAGTTGCCCTTTTCTGAACCCTTTCCAAGGCCAAAATATCTTTTTGAGGTGAGGAGACCACATCTGTACACAGTATTCAAGATGTGGGCGTACCATAGTTTTATACAGGGGCAGTAAGATATTCTGGGTCTTATTTTCTATCCCTTTCTTAATAATACCTAGCATCCTATTTGCCTTTTTGACCGCTGCACACTGTGTGGAAGTTTTCAGAGAACTGTCCACGATAACTCCAAGATCTCTTTCCTGATTTGTCGTAGCTAAATTAGCCCCCATCATACTGTAATTATAGTTGGGGTTATTTTTCCCGATGTGCATTACTTTACACTTATCCACATGAAATTTCATTTGCCATTTTGTTGCCCAATCACTCAGTTTGGTGAGATCTTCTTGGAGTCCCTTACAGTCTGCTTCTGTCTTGACTATCCTAAACAGTTTGGTATCATCCGCAAACTTTACCACCTCACTGCTTACCCCTTTCTCCAGATCATTTCATGAATAAGTTGAACAGGATTGGTCCTAGGACTGACCCTTGGGGGACACCACTAGTTACCCCTCTCCATTCTGAAAATTTACCATTTATTCCTACCCTTTGTTTCCTGTCTTTTAACCAGTTCTCAATCCAAGAAAGGACCTTCCCTCTTATCCCATGGCCATGTAATTTACACAAGAGCCTTTGGTGAGGGACCTTGTCAAAGGCTTTCTGGAAATCTAAGTATACTATATCTACTGGATCCCCCTTGTCCGCATGTTTGTTAACCCCTTCAAAGAACTCTAATAGATTAGTAAGACAGGATTTCCTTTACAGAACCCATGTTGACTTTTGTCCAACAAATTATGTTCTTCTACATGCTTCACAATTTTATTCTTTACTATTGTTTCGACTAATTTGCCCGGTACGAAGTTAGACTTACCGGTCTGTAATTGCCCGGATCGCCTCTAGAGCCCTTTTTAAATATTGGTGTCACGTTGGCTACCTTCCAGTCATTAGCGGAAGCCGATTTAAGGGATAGGTTACAAACCACAGATAATAGTTCAGCAATTTCCCATTTGAGTTCTTTTAGAACCCTTGGATGAATGCCATCCGGTCCCGGAGACTTTGTTAACATTAAGTTTTTCTATTTGTTCCAAAACCTCCTCTAATGACACTTCAATCCGGGACAGTTCCTCAGATTCATTACCCACAAAGGACGGTGCAGATTTGGGAATCTCCCCAACGTCCTCAGCTGAAGACTGAAGCAAAGAAATCATTTAGTTTCTCCGCAATGGCTTTATCGTCCTTGATTGCGCCTTTTATAGTTCGATCGTCTAGGGACCCACAGGTTTTTAGCAGGCTTCCTGCTTCTAATGTACTTAAAAACATTTTGTTATTTCTTTTTGAGTTTTTGGCTAGCTGTTCCTCAAAATCTTTTTGCTTTTCTTATTACATTTTTACACTTGATTTGACAGTGTTTATGTTCCTTTCTATTTATCTCACTAGGATCGGACTTCCACTTCTTAAAAGATACCTTTTGTCCCTCACTGCTTCTTTTACATGGTGGTTAAGCCACGGTGACTCTTTTAGGTCTCTTGCTATGTTTTTTAATTTGGGGTATACATTTAAGTTGGGCCTCTATTATGGTGTCTTTAAAAGTTTCCATGCAGCTTGCAGGATTTGGCTCTAGTCACTGTGCCTTTTAATTTCTGTTTAACTAACCTCCTCATTTTTGTGTAATTCCCCTTTTTGAAATTAAATGCCAGGGTGCTGGTCTGCTGAGGTGTTCTTCCCACCACAGGAATGTTGAATGTTGTTATATTATGGTCACTATTTCCAAGCGGTCCTGTAACGGTTATTTCCTGGACCTGATCCTGCGCTCCACTCAGGATTAAATCGAGAATTGCCTCTCCCCTTGTGGGTTCCTGCACCAGCTGCTCCAAGAAGCAGTCATTTAAGCCATTGAGAAATTTTATCTCCGCTTCTCTTCCTGAGGTGACATGTATCCAGTCAATATGGGGGTAATTAAAATCCCCATTATTATAGAGTTCTTTGTTTTGGTAGCCTCTCTAATCTCCTCAGCATTTCAATGTCAGTATCCCTGTCCTGGTCAGGTGGTCGGTAATATATCCCTACTGCTAATTTCTTATTTTTGGAGCATGGAATTACTATCCATAGCGATTCTATTGAACATGTTGATTCATTTAATATTTTTATTTCATTTGATTCTACATTATCTTTCACATACAGTGCTACTCCGCCACCCACCCGGCCTGCTCTATCCTTTCGATATATTTTATATCCCGGTATGATTGTGTCCCACAGATTTTCCTCATTCCACCAGGTTTCAGTGATGCCTATTATGTCAATCTCTCATTTAATACTAGGTACTCTAGTTCACCCATCTTATTAGTCAGACTCCTAGCATTTGTGTAGAAGCACTTTAAAAATTTGCCACTGCTTATTTGTCTGCCCTTCCTGATGCATTGGATTCCTTTGTATGCGGTTTTTTGTCTGCTCTGGCCCATGGTTTGCCCTCTCCCCTCCTCTCTTTCTGACTACAGCTTAGAGAACCTCTATCAATGGATTCTCCTCTAAGAGAAGTCTCCCTCTGATTTACGTGCATCTCCACACCAATCGGCTTTCCCCCATCTCTCAGTTTAAAAACTGCTCTACGGCCTTTTTAATGTTTAGTGCCAGCAGTCTGGTTCCACCCTGATCTAGCTCCTGGTTCTCTCAATTGGAGCCAATGTATAGTATTGGGAGAGGCAATACTGATATACAAATATGAATCACAAAAGCCTCCTAATCACAGCTCTTTGCACTCTCTCCTTCCACACAGCCACCTTACTCAACAAAACAAAGAATAATAAATGGCCATATTCAGCCAGTTAGTTCATAGGGGAGTTCTGTGCACAGACTGATGGCAGAACATGCTAGTTACCTCCTTCAAAAACAGGATAATCCCTCCCCATCTTCCCTCTTTTTTTGTTCCTGCTATTTATATTCTGGACCCCTTAACTCCATTCATCTGAAGAAGTGGGTTGTGCCCACGAAAGCTCATGATACCATCTACCTTCTTCGTTAGTCTCTAAAGTGCTGCAGGACCATTCGTCGTTTAAATTGTTTCAGTTACAGAGTAACACGGCTACCCCTTTGAGACAGGACAATCCCTGTTACACGAATACCTCAAGAAAAACAAGGAACCTTCTGATAATCAGGGTGCCAGCCCAGCACATTTTCAATCTGCTCTTTAGGAACACCCCAGTCAGAGAGCCTTTTCCCCAAATGCAGACTGCCCCACAGCCAAATTCCTGAAGAATTGAAATGTTCACAGGTCTGGGATGTGAAAGAGCTCTAGCTTGCTGGAATACAAGCCCCACATGTCCTGATACTCTGTCAGTCTTTGAAGGTATTCTTTTGTGGGGTGGAGGTGTTTAGTTAGCAGGTATCTAATGTAACATTAGATACCAATGAACACTGCTAGTCTTGGGTCAATACAAGATACATTTTAATGTAGAAATTACTGTCTCAGGGCTTATGGCCTGAGTTATGTGGGAAGTCAAATTAGATGAAAATAATGCTCTAAGAACATCTTCAGTTCTGTGAGCATGTGCTTGAACTGCTTACTTTTCCTATATCAACTGGCTAGCAATCCAATATGAAGGAGAGCCTTGGTTACACCCCTTTTTCTCCTGGGAACCACCTGAATATTCTAGGAGGTGGTGCCCTTCTCATTTTTGCAAATAATATCTATGAAATAATTATTTGAAAATATGTTTTCATTTTTTGATCAGCTTGGTGAATGATTGAATAATATTTTGCAAATAATAGATTGCAAATGTTATCACAATTGTGAATTTACCTTTTAAACAGCAGAATCTGTATCATTTGTCACAACAATCTCTTCTCCAAACTTCATAGCTTTTGAATGTTCATAAAGCACTTAGGGTTATCTTATTAACCATTATTGTTTTTTTTTTAAATTGAAACTGGATTTTCTAAAGAACTAAAGAAATACTGAGGAGAACTGATGTGGGAAAGAACAAGATGACCTATTTTTTTTTAATCTGTCACTTGATTGTGCTGGAACAGGCCTCTCTGCACTTAATAGCACCCTATTTGTTCTTTGAAGATGACAGCACACTTGGGTGGCAAAGTACAGTGGCTGCTACTGTTAGGGAAAAAGAATATTTTCTCTAAAGCTATTCTCATCTCTCAGGTTGGACTGAATCCAAACTCAGATTAATTATTTATAAAGTATGCTTAATATGGGTTGATTAATAATCAGCTGTAGAAAAAAATGAGAGAAAGCTGTATAGTCAGACTGATTTAATTTAGGTCAGTGGAAGCACAGCTTGAACTATAGGTTGGAAAAATCTTATGAACATGTTGATCTCTTCCTGAACAGGTCTATAACACACAGATTTTTTGACCAAATTTTTGACAATATACAAAACAATTCTTTCTTTACTCTCTAAAATTGATTATACTATCATCAACACAGTGGTTCACAAGAACTTCATTCAAAAGTGTTTCTTCTTTGTCAGCACTGTGTATGTACATATACAACCTATGTTTATACAATATCGAGTTTGCAAAATCAAGCACTCAAGTTAGAAATGCCTGTAAGTAAGCTTGTCTTTGTAACCGTAACTCAGCCATTCTAACATAATCTGCAGTGTGATTACATTAATTACATGATCATACATTATTTTTCTGACAGGGTCCCTGAATGGGTAGTTATTCTATATTTCTTTTCATGCTCCTTATTTAGTATATGGTCCAGGACGTTTAATGTACAGCATCCGGAGACTGCACTGAATGCAAAGTTTCTAATTTTGGCTTCAGTCATCTTTCCACTCTGCTCCTATTAAGCCCCGCAGACTACTTTTTTCCTCTGACGCTATATACTATTCAACCCCCTTTTTTTCCTCTCCTGCACCTATTCACCACATCCCACTCACTGGCTTCTGTGTCCTCCTATGCTCTTTCCTTACACCTTTTTGGGGGGTCTTATTGCAGCACAAACAATACCACCATTAATAATAAATATTTTAAGTCATGTTATTCCCATCCGCTTTAGTCAAATTCAAATCTAATGTTTAAATAATGGGAATTTCTGAATATTTCACTAGTCCTTCCTTTTAAAATTTCTTCTTGCCTGAGTCTGTCAAATTTTACCTTTGTTTCACTTTGTGATATGATTTCCCTTGGCAGACTTAAGGCATACATAAGCCTTAAACATTACAAAAGGTTTTAGTCTGAGCTGTTTTAATTTCGTTTTTTTAATTGCAATGTGTACTTAATCAACATTTCCCAAAAGCATTTTAGCTGATAGTGGGATTTATTCTGAATGTTTGTAAGCATGGCACTAAAGTACATAGGAATCAAATTCAGCCTTATGTATGGACTATAGTTTCAGTCATTACTATGGAGAGGTTGGTTCTCTCCATAACTAAGCAGAACAAGACTTAGAATCCTGGCTTTTTGACTCTAGAAATAGACCTCTAACTACCTTGTGAACTAAAAGATGATTTCTTTAAGGTGTCAGCCTACTGTTAGATTGCAATACTAAACATCCTTTCTAAAGTGATATCAGCCATCAGAGAGCAACATATTTTCTCACTTTCAGACATGCATGCGCACAGATGTCCAAAAAGGTTGCATTTATACTAGAGAAGTGTTTTTTCAAAGGGACCTAAAGTCTTGACTACATGATAACACTCAAGGAAAGTGAATCATAATTAAAGTGTGAATTAAATATAGATTAGTTAAACTGCATTAAACATCTATATGACCACTCTCTTCAGAATCAAAATGGCCTTAATTTATGTATTTTAATTCACTTCCATTTGATGAAACTGTACCTGGGGATTATAGATCTGAAAAAAATCCTAGTTTAGACAAAACCAAATGCCAGATCCTGCTTCAGCAGAAGACAGTAGGGGGTATGTCTTATTTCTATTAATGGGTGTTATGGACCTATTCTCATTCCCTCTGATGACAATTGGAGTCTTCTAGGGTATGCTTACACTGCTATTAAACACCAGTGGCTGGGCCATGGCAGCTTAGGCTACAGTTACGCTGCTGTTTTTTTGTGGAAGAGGATATGCAAATCGTGCTCACAGTTGCATATCTTCTTCCGATTCTTTTTGTGGAAGAGGTTTTTCTGATAAAAAGCCCCGTGTAGACGGGGCCATTTGTTGGAAAAAAAACCTTTCGCAAGACCCTGTAAACCTCGATTTATGAGGAATAAGGTGTCTTGCGAAAGAGGGTTTTTTCCCAACAAATGGCCCGGTCTACACAGGGCTTTTTATCAGAAAACCCTCTTCTGCAAAAAAGAATGAGAAGAAGATATGCAAATGCGAGCATGATTTGCATATCCTCTTCCGCAAAAAACGGCAGGGTAGCTGTAGCCTGATTCAGGCTCACGTGGCTCGGGCTATGGGGCTATTCAATTGGGGGCTTGGTCTCAGTTCTGTGGCATACCTTTTCAGAGGAGATTCAGCACTTGGGAAGACATAACAAAGGTGACTTAAAGCCACCTTTTCCCCACACAGATTCTAGGCTGTTGTAGGGATTGAAATAACTCTTAACTTTGGTTACCAGTGGCATGCACTGTATCTCACAATCCTGACCCCATTGTAGCTCTGAATTTCTGTAGCACTGATCAATATGGGTATGTTTCCTATGCTGAGGCCGTTGAGGATTTATTGACAGCCCTGTGATGTTCCAACATTGCCACTGTGGAAGTGTATATTGGCTAGTATGGGAGCTAGAATTGGACCTAAAATCAAGTTATGTTTTAACTATTGTTGTCTATTTCCTTTATTATCAGGATATATCTTTATAATAATAGCAAGATGTGCTCCAAAACCAGTCATTTAAAGTGTTTTTGTAAAATGAATTTCATTCTTGCTGAATTAGCATAAAACAACTGAAAGGGGTTTTGACAATTATTTAAACATATAAGAACAAACATGAGAAACTACACAACACTCTGAACAATTATGGGATTTCTAACAATGCAGATGACTGAGACTTTATTCTTCCATCTGAGAATCTACTTCCTTAGCTCAGATATCCAGTTTCTAAATACAGTTATCAAATGTGACTCCTCAGAGCCATCTGACTGTGAGCCTAGGAAAGAGAGCAGAAAAATATCTTGAGATTCTTTATTAGGATACAGCATCTTGTGCTAAGCTTTTACCTTTAACATCTTTTTCCCAACTCTTCAGTTCATTACCAATTACAGACGTTACTCTTAAGTTATTTTCTAGGTGCTGACTCAGTATGATACATATCCTGTCTTTAGCCAGGTACTAGATTATCATTTAGCAATTTAAAAAGTTTGTGTCAAGGTTTCAAATGTTCTCAAATGCTGAAGACATCTACAGAGGCGTTTATGCTGAGACACTGACATACAAAGCACACATTTATGTCTGTTTGGATAACGTGCAGTTACACAAGCTTTTTAAGTTCAAAGATATGTTACTTGAGTTTTGAGGCTTCTTGTCTTAAAATCTACATTTACAGTTATTCTTCTTAGATGAGCTTGATTTTTTTTTTGTTGAAACTGTTTTTCAGCACAATATGCAATTTCAGTTAAACTGATTTTTTTTTTACATTTCCCACAGAAAGAAAATGAACCAAAATATTTTGTTCCATTTTTAAATTTAGTTTATTTCAATGTTATTGTATTTTACATGATTTTCTTATGTGTCCATAATTACAGTGCATGAGATAACATATCAAGTCAGGTCATGATGACATGACAAATCCATTATACAGTACTCTACTGCAGACATTTCAAAATATGACACTATAACAGTTGGAATATTGTGCAGTACTTCACCTCACCCAATAGATGGCTGGAATACGGTGGTGATTTGAAAGATTTCTTCTAAAGCAAAAATCTGTGCATTTTGATACCCCCTCTCCGCCCCCCGGAGAACTTCAAACAGATATCAATAAAACATCAGGCCCTGACCATGTTACTAAATAGGAGGTTCTTTCTCTTTCCATATAGTAGGAGATTGTTGAGAAGAGTCTTGGTATGGAAAATAGTTGAAAATTTCTCATCTAAATCAAATTGTAAAATCCTCAACTCTCCACCCATAGGAGGTAAATGTGCTGCAGCAGCATAAATGGACTATAAAACCCATGACCTTGCTCAGGGGGAATTCCTCTGGCTCCAGCACTGCAGAGGCTGTTTTTTGATGACCTTCTCACAAGCCCTGGTACTGGGCATCAAAATGGGGGAGGGGGGAAAAAGGGTCACAATGTGACACATTTTTCAGAATCCAGGCAATGCTGGGACCCATAGCACAGCTTGGGGAAAATTACCATTACTTAAACTTTCCAGGAGTGTTCATTCCATCCACTAGAGTATCCCAGGATTAGAAAAGTGAAAATGTGACTTAGTCTCCTCTCAGAGACATAGCAGAGAATCTCACATTTTAGAACTAGATTTAGGTATCCATTCTTGTTAAACTTGTATGTATTCCCCTTGAGGTGCTCGCTATGCCTTCTCTTAAATTAGCCTATAAGCTCTTCAGGGCAGGGACTGTGTCTTACTATGAGTATTTACAGTGCTTTCACCATGGGCTCATGTTCTGAGCAGAACCTTTAGAGTTTAGACACTATCATAATCATGCTCATACACAGTGAATAGGTGATCAGGTGGTTTGAGATCCATTGAAATGGAAGACATTACATGAAGCCATACCCCTTTTGCCATGTATGGCTAACAGTAACAATGACCAGGCTCAATATGGTGTCTGGAGAATCGTATTTAAATACGGTCTCCCAAAATGCATTTGTCCATTGGTGATTAGTGGGTGAAAAATAACGAGGAGAGAGGTGCTAGCAGAAATAAACATTGCCACGTGAGAACTAAATTTAACTAATTGTACAGTGATGAGAAATCAGCTGAAGATTGTGACTGAGAGTTGTTTTTATGACACATTATATTTCAATAGCAGTAACTGCCCAGGAGCAGGATTATATTTTAGGTAGTGCAATATTTCAGAATCCTGTTTTCTATTCATTTGTGCTAATTAAATATGGTGAAATATGTTAATCCAATTTCACTGCTTAAGAATAAAATTAAGTGAGGCTAAATTGACTTTAGAATTATTTGGACTTAAATAATGCTCTCTTACTGATCCAGGACACTTTTTCAGTACCAATAAGTGTAACCACTCTTCAGAAGCATTGGCTACATGATATATAAGGCAACATTTACATAAGTCTGTAAATGTACTTATCATTATAGAACATCAGCACTGAAGAGTTTCCACTCTGAAAAAGCTTGTGCTAGAGGAGATCTTTCATACAACCCTGACATTTCAGTCACCACTGAACTGTTGCTGAGATAAATAACTTTCACACTTATTGTACAGGATTGACATCTTCAAGTATGTGATCTACGGCATAGCAGCTGCATTCTTTGTCTATGGTATTTTGCTGATGGTGGAAGGATTCTTTACGACTGGTGCCATCAAGGATCTCTATGGAGATTTCAAAATCACCACCTGCGGAAGATGTGTCAGTGCCTGGGTATGTTAATATGACAACCTTCATTGCTTATGTTAATTTCAATAGCATCTTTGGAATAGGTTATGATTTGTCTACTGAGGAAATATGTCTCTAGGGAGGGGGTTGATAGCAATTAAAATTGCAACAAGAAAAGAATGGGATAATATGAATGGTCTCCATATTAGTTATACAATAGCCACTGATGAAAAGTGGTATATAAAGCTATATAACAATAATGATACACATGTTTGTAGAAATAATCACTCTACTAATTAAATGGACAGGCTTTTTACCCAAGCTAAATGTGAAAACTCATTGCTTTTTAAGTGGGTTGTGCCCAGGAAAGCTGATGATACTATTTGTATTTTTTTGTTAGTGTCTGAGGTGACCATTTGTTGTTTTTCATATTACCTGTGTGGTTTTATGCTGCCTTATCCTGACCGTGTCTTCAGGAACTACTACTTACTTATAAATAGGTGATAACATTTCATCATAGTGAGAACTGATTAATAGATCAGTTCCCTCCTTGTTTAATCGTGTGCCGCTGGATTTTGAACCCTTAGCTTATGTTGGTGAACAGCTATTTGAAAGTCTTATTCACTTCAAACTAAACCACAAATTGTCTCATGGATTAGCTATGTGTATGTTTTGTGCCCTAGGATTCCTTGGATCCAGTCACACACAGTCTCAGGTTACCACTGAAACAATTAAATAATTATACTTTGAGGACGGTGCTGAAGAAATTCAAGGTAGTCTTTATTAGCAGAACCTCTCTGGGTTAGGGAGAGGCTACCCTAAATCTCAGACTGTTAAAGATGGGCAGATCCGGTAGTAAATTTCTTGGCTTCCCAGATCCTCATTCCTTTTACCTGAGTATTTGATCTATTCTTTATTCTGTTCTGAGGGTTAGGTATTGTCTCATCAATTTATCAAAATATTTTTTTTGTTTCAGTGGCAGTAGATGATGATGTACTTTTGGAAGCCTGTAGAACATCAGTGGTTGGTCGTTTTATATCTTGATGATAATAGGCATTATTGCAAATAGCATGATCATAAAATGTTATTCAAAGGAGGGCTATTCACTATACCAGTGGTCACCAACCAGTAGACTGGAATTTTCTGGTAGATCTTGGAGCCTCTGAGAGGTGATCCTGACTGGTTTGGCCAGAAAGCTGTTAAGCGCTGGCACTTCAGTTGCCCCTCCACCCACTCTCATGCTGCTCCTGCCCTCTGTCTTGGAGCTGCCCCCCTGGGAGACTCCTGCTTGCTGTGCAGAGTGTGGGAGGGAGAAGAAGGGGGGTGCTGATGTCAGGGTTTCCCTCCTCCCCCCCACTCCTGTACCCCAACTCTACACAGCGAGAAGGGGATGGAGGGAGCTTGGCAATGCAAATGTCTGTCCCTCTTTCACACTGTGTGTGTCTGTCATTCTCACAAACACACGCTATTCTTCTCTCTCATCTCCGGACCCAACACATACATGGGGGGTTGTTGTTACTACTTTTACAGCTTTCAAAGTGGGTTATTTTTGGTTTTACTGATCTGTGTATTTCATAATTTTCATTTCTCTCTTACGTTTACATTTAATTCTTTGAGTAGTGAGTTCTAAAATGCCTAACCTGTCATGTCTGGGGACATTATCCCTATATTGTTGCTCCTGGAGGTGGCAGGCATGTACCTGCAGCCCCTGAGAAAGGCAGAGCAGGGGGTCTGCACATGCTGTCCTTGCCTGCAGACACCAGTCCCGCAGCTCCCATTAATCAATAACAGGAAACTGTGACCAGTAGGCTCAGTACCTGTAGATGAGGGGCAGCACATGGCTCCATGGATCCACTGCTGTATATGCCAGCTGCTTTCAGGAGTGGTGTAGGGCCAGGGCAGGAGTAAGCCTGCATTAACCCCACTGCTCCACCACCCAGAAGCTGTCTCAGTTAAATGGTGCCCAGCCAGCTCCTGCATCCTGAACCCTTGTCCCAGCCCTGAAACTCCTCCTGCACCCAACCGCCTGCCCCACACGTGAGTCCTGTGGCACCCTAACTCCTTCCCAGAGCTTCCACCCTGAAAGCCCTCCTGGATCTCAATCCCCCCCAACCTAAGCTAAGCTCAGAGCCCCTCCCACATGCCGAACCCCTTGGCCCAAGACCAGAGCCTGCAACCCAATCGCCTGCCCCAGCCTGGTGAAAGTGAGTGAGGATGGAGTAGAAAGGGGGGTGGAGTGAGCAGGGTGAGGCCTCAGAGAAGGGGTGGGCCTCAAAGAAGGGGTGGGAAGGAAGTGGGGCAAGGGTATTTGGGTTTGAGGTAGATCTTACATTGCACTTACATCGAAAAAGTGATCTTGTGGTTAAAAAGGTTGGAGACCACTGCGCTACACCATATTCTCAGATGATATTGATTGATAATCTGAAGTAAGGCTGAAAGTATGTTCTGGTGACAAAGGGTAAAAACCTTCCAGCTTAATAGTTATCAAAATGTCAACTATTAGAAACCCAGGCAATCTATTAAAAGGAAATCTACATATTTGAAGTTGTGAAAATGCACCACTAAGGCCATCCTAACAATTGTAACACCTGCTATAGCATTACTCTTTCATCTTCTTGTCTTTGTTCCTTCTATAAGTACTGTCTGAGATGGTAATACTTTGACTGAGGACATGTTAAGACCTTTCAAGATGTCTATAGTCAAAGGCTGGGAACATTATAAATTGAGCAAAGACACTGTATTGAGACCACCACTGAATTCTTTGCTTGTGCTTTTATCATCTAATGGGCTTTGCAAAGTCTTCAGTCCATGGCTGCAGACATTTTAAAAGTACAGGAGGTACTGTAATAATAAAACTTGTGGATGAAATATAGAAGTGTGAAGCCCAGATAATTGATTTTTATAAGTTTATCATAAACACATTTCCAATACAAAGAGTTAGGCTCAATCCACACGTTAATACAGCATTTATTGCTATGAAATGAATGATCTTATCATTTGTGCCTAGCCAGAGTCTATGTGTACGCTAGCCTATGGTTCGATACCATGTGTGTACTTGCTGGCACGTGAAATTATTGCTTTCAGTGTACTACTTGTCTAATCGGGAATGTGTGACATGTGGGCTTCTTTACAGAAAAAGACATATCTCATAGTGCCACTGTACAATTAAGGCAGTCTGGTTTTCATGCCCAATAATAAGATGAACCGATTTGCTATGGGTGTAGGAAGTTGACACATGGTGAAATCCTGGCCCAATTTAAGTGAATGGGAGTTTTGTAGTTGACTTCAGTGGAGTCAGGATCCACAGGGACTTGCTGTGGAATCTCTAATTCTGTAAATTTCTGTATTTTCAAATGTTTGGGTTTCTTTTAAGCTAAATTACAATTCTGAATTTTCTGATCCTTTGTTCATAGCTATTTGATAACAAACCTCTCTGTAAGGGTTAAAAAACAACCACTCCCAACCTTAATTCCAGCTTAATGAAGATGGGAAATTGATTTACATTTGTTTAGAAATGCATGACATGCATTGGCAGCTGAAGGAGGTAGGGAACATGGAACAATTAAAAACGTTACAGCACTTGCAGAGGGAGCTTTGCAGGTTCTGCTAGTCACAGGGCAGTACTTTGTATTCCCCCTAGCACTTCAACTGACTGCCTTGAGGTAAGTCTTCTCTAGCTCCTGGCCTCTGCATTCTTCTCATACTTTGACTCCTGTTCTGTGTTTTTTTTTATGACCACCTTAATATCAGCAGGCTGCTTAAAGATAAAGATCAATCAAATTTTTATTGGTCTTTTCATTTTAACCTATCCTACAAATCTACATTCTTAAACAGATTTATATTGATTAAAAATTGAAGAAGTCTTTTTAAGACATGGGTTTTTTTAGTTCACGCTCATATCCCAGCTTCAAGAAGACACATCTTGTTTAGCCAACTGATCAGACAATAAGTTTGGTTCCAAGTTTCAAGAGATCATGCTGCCTGTTTTTTGTTTATAACATCACCTGAAAGCGAGAACAGGTATTCTCATGGCACAGCTGTAGCCAGCCTCAAGATATGTACCTGCCAGATGTGTTAAAGATTCATATGTCACTATGTTTTAACCACCTTTCTAGAAAAGTGCATATCCCTGCCAATGACCAGTTCTACTTGATAATGACCCAATGCAGTGCTCATAAGTTACCTCGTTAGATTAAAATGATTCCAGGACTGAATGACTATTGTGCCAAAATGCAGACATACATTTATTTTCTTTAAAATTATTACATGAACCCTTCATGCTTTCTATGTGTATCTGCAATTAAAAATAGATTTACTGTAAAATAAAAGTGATACAATGTCAACTAAAAAGATTTATCAACCTCCCCAAAAACAAGTCCTTCCCATATACTACCTACTGAAAATAAAAAGGCCTCTGAGTGCCATGAAGATCCAATAAATCCTATTTTTGTCTGACCTGCTAAGAAAGAACAGAACCAGAATAAGACAACTTTTAAAACGTATTTAGGTGACTAAAGATACAGATAGGTTCATAGTGGAATTTTCAAAAGCACCTAAATGAAATCTGTCTCTACATGTGGTAGTAGTAAAAAGGGGTCATTGGGCTCAGCCTGCCCATCTACCCACCCAAACCAAATACATTCCACATTCGTCGTCTTGCAGTCACCCAATCTCTCTGTGGGGCGGAGTGGGGCCCTGTTGCTGTCCAACTGCTTCCAGTGGGAGAAAGGGACCTCTGGTGCTACTTGTGTGTATGTGTACTCTCACATCACTGCTCCTTCCTTTTCAGGAAGAGGGTCTCCCCTCTACTGCTCTAAATGGGAGATGGGAGTAGATGTGCCTAAAAGCCTCAATTGCTGTAATCCAGCTCCAGATGAGAATATTGCATAGGAAAAGACTGTCTGAAGAAGCTCTGCCTCCAACCCCCTATATTTAAATATTGAATGCCTGCACTAATCTCAAGTACAGAATGGGACATGAGGAAAGAGGTAGCTTCCGAGATAGCCAGACCTATACAATATAGGTGAAAACCAGCATTCAGAATTGCAAACAGTTGAACCAGAAGCCAGGGAAGACAAAGGAAAGCAGACAACATACACTCCATGTGTACAATATGTCTAAAGATATTTTATAGTCTCTGGAGCACCTCAAGTTTTTCAGGTTTGCAGAATAAAATCTATTAATTTGTATATGTTGTTCTGGGAGTCACTTTAGCTATAATCTTAGTACCTCACTGTTAGGAGTAGGAGTCCTGCATGTGTGTGTGTTCTTGAAATAGCACGGACAAGAACTGGCTGTGTTCCAACACTAGACTGGTGAATATTACACACTTGCAATATGTTTATTTCCAGTCCATATGGCATGTTTCTTGCAGTTCCATTTTTAACAACAGTGCTAGAAATAAAGGAAAACAGAATGTTAGTTTTTCTCCTAATTTTTTCTAGGTACTGCTGTGCCACACAGCCTTTTATATAGACCACCCTAGTGATTTTTGTTAGACTTGGAAATGATACATTTTTGTACCTCCTATTCAGAAATACCTGTCTCATTTGCAGCGTTTAGGTAACAAGAGGCTCTCCACTGCATTCTATCTTGTACTTCTGGATTACCCTCATCACAGATATCATAGTTGTAAAACCATACTTTTCCTGACCCCCCTCTCTTCTTGCAGAGCTTGCCATGTGTTATACACAGTCTTTTCATTAGCTGGGTTATGGTTCAGTATTATATTGTTTGCCTCAATACAGTAGCCTGCCAGGCACTATCACATACACTGTCTTTTGTCTATGACTCTGCTTTTCTCTTGTACTATTATTTGACAAAAATTTGGCAATAAATTGGAGTTTCATTTTGTCTTCAAATTAATTGTTCGTGAGTGACTTTCTCACAGTATTTGGCATTTTTTCTTGTTTGTTTCATCAATAGATAATTTCTTGATCAAAACATTTTCTGAAAATGTGATCGTGTTATATATTTCTAAAGCTTGTCTGACTGTGGGCGCTACTACACTTTCTCTGTGAGTTGTGCCTTCCTATTATGGACATAAACTTAACTCCATCTTCCCTAGGTTTCAGAGAGATTCTCCTCTAAATATACAAATGTACAGTTGTAGCTGTCTGCATAATAGCGTCATCGTTCATTGGATGAATGTGAATTTTGCCAACCCTACCCTTTGCTTACATCTGGCACGCCTATTTTTATACTGGTAGTTAGCTATCATATTCCATCTTTTTTGTCAGATTATTATTTAATTCCACAAATGTAGACAGCAATATTATAGACTCAGTTGCTACATAGTAGTCACACATTTAATTCCATTCTGTGTGTCTGTGAATTCTTGTCCTTCCAGTTAACTTCTCCAAAGTCTGCAAGGCCAATAAACTATGTTTATCCTCTCTAATTCGTCCTTACCATGAACCGGATCCTGCCACTGACTCCTTGATATGGCAGATTCCTTATTCCCCTTGTGGCTATTCTAGTATTTACCTATTAGTCACAAGTAGTACTTTTCCGTAGTTGTGTATTGTTTCCTATGATTGTGTGATAGTGTAAAAGGGCAAAGTTGAATTATATTCTCCAGGAGAAATTGCAGAGACTTAAATAGTGAACAAAGTTATTGAATCAAACCATAGAAGAAACACAGTATAGGTGACCAAAAGTGGTACAATTGGACCTCCCTGGTCCGGCACCCTTGGGACCAGAGCCATCCCAGACCAGGTAATTTGCCAGAACAGGGAAGATCAGGGCTCCCCTACTTGGCTACTCCACTGATGGCTCCCAAGGCTGGGGCTCCCCACCCTGCGAAAGCTGGCCTGGCCAAGGCTCCCTGCTCTGCTGCCCCTTGGATGCACTGGGGATTCCCAGGGGTTCCCCAGCCAGGGTCACCTGGCTGCCACCAGCCCTGCTACCTCCAGTGGTTCATTGGGGTTTCCCAGCCCCGGGCTGCCTGGCCGCCACTGCTGCCGAGGGTTTCCTGGCCATCGCTTCCAGGGACTATTTGGCCACCTGATCCCACTGACATTGGGGGGTTCCCCAGGTGGAGCGGAGGCTCCCTGGTGCTGCTTGGCTCCACTGATGCTGGGGTTCCCCTGCTGGGGCTGAGACTCCCTGGCCCAGCTGCCAGGTTTCCCCAGCCAGAGCTCCTGAGTCACTGCCTGGTCCCACTGCCGGTGGGGGTTTCCTGGTAAGGGCTGCCCAGCCATCCCAGCCCCACTGCTGCCTGGGGGTTCCCGGGGTTCACTGGCTATCACTGGCCCCGCTACCAGGGGCTCTCCAGCCGCCTGACCCCACTGAGATCGGAGTTACCCAGTAGGGAGAGGCTCCCCTATGCCACCTGGCCCCGCTTATGCTGAGATTCCCCTGCCTAGCCGCTGCTGGCCCAGCCAGGACTCCACAAACCCTATGTTCTCTCAGCTGGCTCACACTCCTGGGGCTCTTTGGTACAGCAACATACGTACTGGACCACAGATGTTGCTGGAACAGAATGTCCCGAATTTGTGAGGTTCAACCTGTACCACCAAGACCAGAACTGGAATAGACAGAGGTGGATATGAAAACTGAAGATTTTGGCAGCAGAAAAGGGAATATGGGGGCAGTGTGAGGGGAAGATTTTGGCAGACAGAAACAGAAGAAGGGAATATTAGAGATCTTTGAAAAGTAGAAAAAGGAATGTGAATAACAAAACTTACTGGACAGGTGACTTGCAGAATTGTATATACTACATTTATTTCCACTGTCTGTCCTCCTAGTAATGTGTAATGAAGAGGGCTCAAATTTTGCTGAGTTGGTGTGGGTTAGAAACCAAGTACATTCTTTCAGCATCCCCTCTTGTTCTCAAGAATATCAGATTTCATGTATGTGAAAAAAAAATCTGTGGACTTTATAGTTGTGCAGAAAATCTTGATAATATGATCTTTCCATAGATGATGCAGCCATGTCTGCCTGAGTTTGTGGGGGCACTGAAACAATTCATATATCTAAGGCTACTCATTTGACTGCCATCATTGTTAATTTGCATGGTTTATTGAAGCATGTAAGAAAAGAGAGGATCATATTGTGAATATCTGCATAATTTATTGTGAGTATTCTGAGAGGGTATTGATGAGGAGAACATTTTTAATATTTTCAATCCCTCAACCCCCAGTTTGACTGTTGGAGTCAAATGGCTAGAAGAGAAGAGCATAGATTAACGGGGCATTTGAGCCCTGAGTAAAGGGGAACTAATCCCACTGAAGCCCCATTAAGGGGAATTCAAGCTGTGTGTAGCCCAGCAGAGCACATGGGATAACAACTGCACAATCTACTTTGAATCGCGTCTTACATGGACAAAGCCTAAAAGAGTACTTCCACTTATTTCTCATTGGTGGGCTTCCTTGTTGAAGTGCTGCAGCTTTCCAGCATGGCCACTTTTCAGTGCAGGTGTAAATAACCTTTCTGAATCCTCTTTCAGAGGTGGAGGCATGGTCTTGTTGTCTGTGTGTGAAAAACTTTCTGATATTAGAAGATAGTGTGTGGAGCTGACTGCCCAGGAAAGTGATGTTTACTTCACAACTTGGAGGTCATTAGTTGCTCTCTAAAGAAGAGACTTGATCACATCTTAATGGACACCAAGGTTAGAAAATGTCAACCCAAAGGAAACATTAAAAAAAACTGTACCAAAAAAAAAAGTCAGAATGGAAGTTGATTTAACCATAACAAAAACAGTTGCTTCCACACTAAAAAAGAATAATGTTTATTTAGTTAATATTTAATAGCACAGACCAGAAGACTAGAAACCCCAGACTTGTATAAGGAACTATTCCACATTTGCAGGCTAATGCTGTTGGCAGCTAACCATTTGTCATATTACACAGTGCTGAACAATTCTTAACCTTTGAAGTTTCACATTTCTTTTCACCATTTGTAATTAACGTTTATAGTTTTGTTTTGTTTTTTAGATATGAATATAGATTATAGTATGTGGATTAATTAGGATTGTTACAGAAACATGAGAGATTGATCTAGGTTATTACAGACTAGCCCATTATTAATTGAATATACAGCCCAGTAGTCTAATTTCCTTATTCTTACAATAACTGCTGGTGAGAGAGCAAGCTAAGAAGAATCAAATGACAGCAGTAATGTAGTATGAAATATTTTAGAGGACTAATCTAGGAATTCAGCCTAAGCATTTAACATAGAATGAGAAGGAGTGGATAAATATATCCTCACAGAAGTCAGTAATTAAAGACAAATAAGAAGGTGTGTATATATGCTTGCATTAGAGAGTTGTAGTGATGGTGGTAAACCAGGCAAAAATGTGGAAGGATATCTTTGCTGTGATTTATAGATCTTTTAGTATGGTATCAATAGTTTTATATAAGTGTTTTCAATCATCCAGCACTACTGTGTTTTGACATGCATATATTTAACTGCTCATATTTCACTTTTTTTTGTATACAAGAGTGAAAGGAGAGAAATGAGCTCTGGGGATGCTGGAAGCTAGAGGGGAAAGAACTGGGATTGTCTTATTTAGATAGCTGTGGGGAGAGATTTGGAGGTGGGAAACTAGATATTGTGGCCTACTTAATCAAATCTTTCTTGAATCTTGGTTTACATTTTTACAGTGCTTTTTTTTTTTTTTTTTTAAGGGCATGCTATCTGGATATGCCAAAAGGGGAAAAAACTCCTCTGTATAGCTTTTCTCTTGGTTTTGGAACATTATTTGATATTTTTAAGTTGTAAAAGCATCCTGGTCCATTCAATATTTAGAAGTGGGAAAGGATACTTGACTTGTTTGGAATTAATAATTTTATGACATCATATTGATTTACATGGGCTTTATTGGTTTTCTGTTGTACATCTGAACGTTAGAAGATATGATGCAGGAAGTGATTGCCTTCCTTATTCTGAAGTACTCCCCAAAGGACTCTTCCAGTATTTAGATTCTTATTGATGGAGTTAACATTTGTGTTTGTCAACACTGTGGTTATTCTACATTTATATTATGGTAGCAACTAAAAGCCAATTAATTCCACTGTGTTCAGAGACTAGACAACTGAAGGTTTCTATCCAGACAATTGCTTTTAAGTGTTTGCCGGTATTTAAGCAGCAAATGTAAGAGGAACTTAACACTTGGGAACAGTGCAATATATGTGATAAGCCTCTGAATCTTTATTGATGTATAACTGAATTTAAGGGAGTCTTAGCTTACGCATTTGTATACTTTCTAGCTGCTTGAGGTTATAGGTTAATTTATTTTTATTTACTAACAAGATGGTTTAATAGGTGATGAGCTTTCGTGGGCCAGACCCACTTCCTCAGATCATATCCTGGAAGAGAATTGGCATGACCATATATACCAAAGGAATACAGTGAAAAAAGTGAACACATTATTAAACTGACAAATCAGATTTAGTACAGAAGGTGGGGTGAGTCAGTTTAATAATGTGTTCACTTTTTTCATTGTATTCCTTTGGTATATATGGTCATCCCAATTCTCTTCTAGGATATGATCTGAGGAAGTGGGTCTGGCCCACGAAAGCTCATCACCTATTAAACCATCTTGTTGGTCTTTAAAGTGCTACATAGGCTGATCTTGCTAAAACAAAAGGAAAAACTAACACGGCTACCTCTCTATTATTTTTATTTAGTTATCAATCTAGTTTTAAAATGATAAAAACTTCTATTCAAGGCTTGAGATACCTGACAACAATTAATCACACAAGGAATATAATTAAAAGAAATCAAAATCTCAGCACTAGAATAAAATCAATCCCATGGGAAATCTACTATCCAGCCACCTGCCCCCTTCATCTTGGAAGCATACCCCCAGCCTTCTCCATCAAACAGATGTTTTTTGTAGCATTCCCTGGAAGTCACCAGACTTGTGCTATTTCAGACCAGTATGGAGTAAACTCCAGAGTCCTGCAGTCTGCACAAATAATGCCCTGCCAGCCTCTTTTATAATGAGGGGGTGATTAAAGGATTAGAAAACTGCCGTCCAGGATTAGATTCAAAAGCTTAACAAAGGTAAGTTCAAGAGTGACCTAATAATAGTACATAAGTATTTGCATGGGGAAAAAATATTTAATATGGGCTCCCGAATCTAGTAGAGAAAGCTACAACACAATCCAAATGCTGGAAGCTGAAGCTAGACAAATTCAGATGGAAAATAAGGTAACAGTAGAGTAATAAACCACTGGAACAGTTTATCAAGGGTGTGCAGGAATTGCCATCTCTGACCATTTTTAAATAAAGATTGGATATTTTTCTAAAAGATATATGCTTTATGAATCCAGTTAGGAGGAATGAATCACAACTGTGGCACATCACGAGGAGAGAAGCAATTCTTCAGATAGGCTGATCAAAGACCATTTTAGGCTTTATAGCTCCTCATCTATGTCTTAAACATAGAGATCATGAGCAGCAAGTGTAGAGTTCCTGACACTTTGGGTTCATATACTCCCAAAGAGATACCCTGCTCAAGAAATAAGCCCTTCAGTTATGTATTAGCTTCAGCCTCTGAAGAATTGTAATGGCTGTAGCCCCATGTAGACCGCGTCTTCAGGTAACAAAAGTAATAACAGTTGTAAGGTTCACATGGGAACTTCTTAGACACAGAATGTAAAAAGTGGATTGGCTCACTGCTGAAATATGATTGTGAAGAAACAGCTGGGAGTCTAAAATTACCCCTAAGCTGTGAACACTATTAACTAATGGAGGTTGTACTCTCTTTATTAAAAGGGTGGATGTTACTTCCGCCATCTCCTCCAGCTGCTTCTCCTAACCTACCATAATCTCCTGTGTTGAGCATCAGTCAACTGATTCCTATTAATGCCCCCATCTTGATTAGACTCTGGCTGAGGTGCTGAACTGAATCAGATGACATAGAGATACATCTGAGTTTCATCTACATATTGAAAGTACCAAACCCCATGCTTCATTGCTTCCCTTCCACCAGCCCCATGTACATACTGAACAGAAGTATGGACAAAATGGTATCCTAGGGCACCCTACACTTGAGAGCTCTTGAGGAAAAGGGACAGTTTGCCCACAACTATTCATTGAGATGTCTGGAAACAAACAAACAAAAAAACAAAGCCACTGAACACTAGCTTCATCCATTCCTACCAGGGTGCAGAGGCGAGTCAGCAACATCCTAAGATCAACAGTATCAAAGGCAACTGATAGATTTAAAACAGGTTGTACCTCCCTGGTCTGGCACCCTGGGGACCTGACTGGTCCTGAACCATTTGATGGGCCAGGGGAGGTCAATGCAGTGGGGGGAGGAGTCCACTTTCCCTTAAACCCCCCAAGGGTTCCCCTTTTCCCTAGGCAGCTCCACTGCCATCCAGGACTTTGCTTTTTCCACAGCGCTGAGCAAAGGGTGCTCTACTTTCCCTCCATGGCTTATCTGCCTTTTGGGGCTCCACTCCCCTGCCAGGACTCCACTCTCCCTGCAGTAGCTGGGGACTTAAGTGCCATCTGGAGCTCCACTCTCTCCCCAGTGACTTTGCTGACACCTGGGTCTCTGTGGTCCCACCAGTGGCTGGGGGTTTCTTTTTGACCCTCAGTGGCTCTGTTGTCTCCTGAGGGCTCCGCTGCTGTCCGGGAGCTCCACGTTCCCCCCAGCAGCTCTGAGGGGTTCTGTGCTCCCCTCAGCGTTTCTACACTTCCCTCTCCCCACATACCTCTATGGCCCAGCACCATCACAGGGAGCTACAGTCCTCCACAACTCCTCTCAGGAACTGGGAGCTCTACGTTCCTTCCAGCAGTTCTGCTGCCCTCAAGGCTCCACATTGGCTCCCTAGTTTGGCAACGCTCCTAGCCCAAGCCCAATGGCTATCCCCATGAGTGCTCTCACGGGAGTCACTCAATGATGCCAGACCAGGGGTGTTGCCGGACAAGGGAACTCCAGATTATGGAGTTTCAACCTGTAATAATAGCATGTACAGCTAATCATCCATTGTCAGGAAGAGATCTCTGATGAGTCTAGTCTTTTGTTTAATAAATGTGAAATTCTAAATATAGACAATTAGTCTGAGGCAGATAAGAAAGGTGGCACCTTCAAGAAGATTCCAGGGATATCACCATAATAGAAATACCAGCAGCTGGAAGTGACTGTAGGTACTGGGATGTCATCAGAAGTTTGGTCCTGAATCCTGGAACAGGGGATCACTATGCTTATTTTGTGTGGCCATCTATTAGTAGCTTTAGTTCTCTGGTTAGTAATTGGCTGGTAGTTTTTTCTAAGACCTAATCATGAAAGTAGAATTTAGGACAACACTACATCATGGTGTTTCACATCTTTCTTCTGAACATAAAATGGAATGAAAGGTTTAAGGAAACTTTTATATTATTTTTGGCTTCTTGTAATGATAAATGTGATAGCTGTTTTCACCACTAACAAAATACATAGTGTGCTAAAGGAGCAAATGTGGTGGGGTTTTTTTTAAGATTAAGTACCTGCTATTTCATAAGTAATTTCTTTCTTTAACTTGTCCTATAGCCAAACTCTGTTTAAAAGGGGTACCATCCCTTCAAATCTGAACAGATTGCATTTTGAATTTAATTCTGGCCCTGAACAGGCGCTCAAGAAGTATTTCTGGAAAGATCACTAGAGGAAAGAGAGAAGACTTTGTAACAAAAAATTCACCAATAAATATCTTGTTTACTTTTTTGCGGTCTTCACACAAGTATATCCTGTAATTTCTAAATTCCACTCCATTTTAGAAAAAAAATATAAAAAATATCATTTTATATGTTCTCTCATTATCATTTTAAGCTCTTTTTAGATCAGTGTTTCTTAAACTGTGTTACACGGCACACCAGTGTGCCACGAGGCAGTCAGAGGTGTGCTGCGGAGAACAACAGAATTCAAAATGGCCACCCTTAAAGGGGCAGACTACCTTTTATTGAGCCCAAAAAAAACCTAACAAAACTTTCCCCCGCCCCTTTTTTCCTCAATAACTTTCCCCCGACTCGTTTCCCCCGCCCCCAACCTTTTTTTCCCCTCAACAAAAAATCCCTGGTGTTTCTCATTTAAAAAAAAAATTGTTTGGTGTTCCTCAGTCTTAAAAAGTTTACAAAACACTGGTTTAGACATAGTTGGATTTGTATTACCCGGGCCAAATGCAATTTGATTCTATAGTTACCGTTCTCTAAAGGACAATTGCCCATTAATGGTTTTAACAGGGCTGCAGATCTGTTGTATGTCCAAGACCTTCATAGACTGGCACTGTGAAAACAATGAGGAATCCTATGGCGCCTTAAGGACCAACAGATTTTTTTAGGATATAAGCTTTCATGAGTAAAACCCACTTCATCAGATGAACGCCCACGAAACTTTGTCCTAACAAATCTGTTAGTCTCTAATGCAGTGGTCTCCAACATTTTTACATCCAAGATCACTTTTTAAATGACAGAACAAGCCAAGATCTACTGCTCCGCCCCTTCCTTGAAGTCCCGCTCCTTCCTTGAAGCCCCACCCTCTCTATTCTCCTCCTCCTCCATCACTTGCTATCCCCAACCCTTATACTGCTGCTTTTTTCCCCCCAATTCTTCTGTAGGAAGAGGTTTTTCCAACATTTGGCCTGTCTAGACTGGACCAAATGTCAGAAAAACCCCTTCTTTTGGAAGCTCCCCTTATTCCTCGTGGAAAGAGGAATATAGGGGTGACTGAAAGATCATGTTTGCTCTTCCACTAAAAGAAGCAGAAGAACAAACACATCCCTGGATGCAGAAGAGTTTTTCTGGGATATCTCTGGAATCCTGAAAAACTCCTGCAGTCTAGCCGTACCCTCGCTGGGTTGAGACAGGATGTGTAGGCTCTGGGGTGGGAATGAGGGATTTGGGTGTGGGAAGGGGTGAGAGGTGCAAGCTCTGGGAGGAAATCTGGATGCAGGAGGAGGTGAATAAGGGGACTCTGGCTCAGGGAGGAGGCTCCAGGCCAGGCAGTGTTGGGGTCAGATGTAGGGTTAGGGTACTAAGCAAGCCACAGACTTCTGCATGTGAGAGTTTAGGAATTTGGGTTGGGGTATGTGAGGGGCTCAGGGCAGGGGGTTCCAGTGTATGATAGGCTCAGATGTAGCATCTGGGGGGAAAAGGGAGTGCAGGAGTGTTATAATGCTGTGGCCAGATGGGGGCTTGGCCCCAATTGGGGGTTTGTTGGCTAGGCTTCATTTTTAAATAAAAGACTATGTCAAACACAAAAAGTTTCTGCATTGTCTTTATTTCTGAGAAGGGCAGGGAACCTGTTTTGAGTCAGGGGTCACTGACCCACAGAAAAGTCAGTTGGGGCCACACAAGTGAGATGCAAAAAAAACCCCTCTTCCAACCCCCCGCCCCCCAGCTTCACTAATGTGGCCCCAACTGTGTTGGTGAGAACAGGGGATATAGTACTGGGGAAGGGCGCCAGTGGGTGCTTCAGCAGGGGACAGGGTGCCAGTGGAGACAGAGTTCTGTGGCTGGGGGCAGGGGAGAGGGAACAGGGTGCTGGGAGTGCAGGGGACAGGGTGACAGTGGGGACAGGGTTCTGCAGCAGGGGACAGGGGTGTGGGGACAGAGTTCTGTGGCTGGGGAGTGGGAAGAGGGGGCAGGGAACAGGGGGTGCAGGGGCCGGGGTGCCAGTGGGGGCAGGGAGTCTCCTGCACCCACCTCCTCCCAGGATTCTGCCCTCCCGAGGGAAGCCGGTGCGCCTCCTCCGGGCGTGACTCCCCCCTCCTGCAGCATGGGGAAACCCCTGCGCGCACCTGTCCCGGGGCCAACCCCCCCTCCCGCAGCGTGGGGAAAGCCCCACGTGTCTCCCCGGGGCCAACTCACCCTTCCTGTGGCGCAGAGAAGCCGCCGCGTTCCTCCTCCGGGGCCAACGCCCCCTCCTGCAGCACACCTGGCACACCACAGACCTGTGGGAGGGGAGCAACCAGCACACTTCCGGAACCCCCGGGAGTGGCGCGAAGCTGCAGGACTTCTGTCCACCCCGTGGGAAGCCGGCACTACCCCCATTGTTGCTCGAGGTAGGTAGTGGGGCTTCTCAGGGAGGGGAGGGGGTCAAAAGCCTCGCGATCGACCGGTCGATGACCACGGCTCTAATGTGATTCCTTGCTGTTTTTGCAGATGCATACTAACATGGCTACCCCTCCAAGACTTTGGCATTGTGAACATTATTGCATGTAATCTGAAAAATGTCTTTTCCCATGATTTCCTGATTCTGCAGTGTTACTTAGATCACGTGATGGGACAGCGATCTTTCAGTTGAAAGCACTTAGGCAACAAAAAAGAAAAATCAAACAGAAGTTGTTAGAATAAACACAGTTCTAAAGACTTAGCCTTGTCTTCACATGTGCCTGTGTTAACACCTGCACACGTAGCAGAAAGATTCCTAAACCTCCATGTGCAGAAAGACCACAGGAATGCACGCCAGTTTAGCAAATATTGGGCAGATTAATACTAAAATATTATTAATGTAAAAGATATGGTCTTACCCATAGGGTTGCCAGATGGTTTAACCAAAAATACCGAACATCCCCCCCCCCCCCCCCAAAAAAAAAATTCTGTTGAGGGGGAAAAAAAGGGGAGAGACCAAAGTTGTTGAGGGGGGAAAAAAAGGCCCCAAGAGTTAAGCAAAAAAATAAAACAGCATGGCCCCTTTAAGAAAAGCCTTTGAGCCTTTTTTCTGGCGGCCATCTTGTTTTCCTGATCTAAGCCAGAAGACAGTTCCCCTGTGGAACCAGATAAGTGGGGGGTCCGGGGCAGGTCTGGGGGGGCCTGGAGGCTGCGCCCGGTTGCTGAGTGGGTGTAGCGTTGCCAGGTGTCTGGTATTTTCAGCTCCTGTCGGGGGAAAAAGAAACAGAAAATACCGGACATTTTAGGTGTCCGGTGTTTTCTGAATTTTTTTTTACCGGACAGGAGGCAAAAAATACCAGATTGCCTGGGTCAATACCGGATACCTGGCAACCCTGCTTACCCATTAAATTACAGTTCATTTAACTGGACATACTGAGATATTAACATACAAATAATTTTTAAGAACACTTTTTTCTCATTTGTGAGGCCTCAGAAAGGGACTCTTAAACAGGACCAAAACACACATTTCTATTTCTTGCAAGAAAAAGAAACTTCTACAGGGGAGATGTTTTTTACTGCTAAAGTGAAATTTTAAAATGAGAGTTAAATTGCAAAGCTATTCTAAAAAGGGAACAGAGACCACTCTTTGTCATTTAGTTTAAACATAGCAAAACTCTTTAGCCTGATAATAAATTAAAAACATCTTTTACTTTTTAGCCTGCAATCCAAAGCTCTTAAGTGCCACTATGCTGCCAAGTAATTACTTGTAAATGAATTCCTAGGGTTAGACCAGACATTCTCTCCTCATGTGGTATAGTGTGGTGGGGAAAAATAGAACCCAGAGCAGAGGTAGAAACTAAATAATAGTATGGACCAAAAAAAAAAACAAAAAAAAACCCCACTTAATTGTGCCGGACATTTTCTTTAATAGATAACTTTCTCTCCGTTCACACTATGTAAAACAGTTAATGAAGGCCCATAGTCTTTGTTATCAGATGATGGGGGATACAGGCCACACTGTACTTATCGATCATCTGTGTGTTTTGATTTAGTTCCCTCTAGCATGCCAGTATTTGGTGAAGAGAGAGAGAGAATAGATCACTGACGGTAATAATCCATTTCACAACACCTCTGTGTTAAGTCAGAGCCACTATTCTCACTTTTCCATCTCAGCCTGCTGTCATTCTTGAATTCTCTGGGACAAATTCAGAGGTGATAAAGTACAAATTGGCACGTCTGCCTTACTGGATATTACTAAGTGTTCTTGTTATATATTGAAGAAGGTTTAAAAATCTCAGAGGGGTAGCCATGTTAGTCTGTCAAAACAACAAGTAGTCCTGAGGCACCTTAGAGACTAACAAAAATATTATATTTTATAATATTTTATATATGATTTTTATGTATGTAATCACAAGGTTTCATGGGCAAAACCCACTTCCTCAGATGAGATGATCTTGAGAAGGTTGTAGAAGGAAGATAACCAACCAGAGAGTGCAAAGAAGATGCAAGACAGAGAAAGCCCAGTGTACACTGTTTTATCTTCTTGATCTTGATGGTTGATAAGTGCAACCCCAGTTTTCCAACTCAGCATGCTATTTGCACTCACCATTTAAGCTGCCGTTTATATCACCCCTGAGTGGCTTTCTATTAGTTTTGCATAACTAGGAACTTGGATGTTGAGAGAGCCTTTGAAAAGATCTCTCACCAGAGGCTCTTATGCAAAGTAAGCAGTCATGGGATAAGAGGAAATTTCCTCTCATAGATCAGTAGCTGGTTAAAGTACAAGAAACAGAAGTAGGAATAAAATGTCAGCTTTCAGAATGGAAAGAAGTAAGTGGTGGTATCCCCTGGGATCTGCACTGGGACCAGTGTTGTTCAATATATTCATAAATGTTCTGGAAAAGGGGGCAAACAGTGAGCTGGTCAAATATGCAGACAATACAAAAATGCTCAAGATAATTAAATCCAAAGCTGACAGTTACAAAGTGAACTCATAAAACTGAGTGACTGGGCAACAAAATAGCAGATGGAAAAAAAAGTAACGCATATTGGAAGACATCCCAACTATATCTACAAAATGATGGCATCCAAATTAGCTGTTAGCTCTCAAGAAAGAGTTCTTGGAATCGTTGTGAAAAAAACCTAACACAGTGTAACAGCAGTCAAAAAGGTTAAAAAATGTTAGGAATCACTATAAAAGGAACAGATGACAGTAGAAAATGTCATAATGCTACTATATAAATCTGTGGCATGCTTACACCTGGAATACTGTGTGAAGTTCTGGTCACCCTATCTAAAAAAAAAAAGCATTTAAAATTTGAAGGATAACAGAAATGATTAAATGTATGGTACAGCTTTCATCGGAAGGGACATTAAAAGGAGTGGGACAAGTCAGCCTGGAAAAGAGATAACTAAGGGGGGGTGAGGGGATATGCTTGAAGTTTATAAAATCATGAATATAATATAAAGAAAATTTAGAGAAAGCGAATAAGAAAATATTATTTGTTCCTTCGCATAACACAAGAACCAGGGTTCACCCAATGAAATGCCTTGCCAGCAGGTTGAAAGCAAACAACTACCTCTTCACACAACACACAATCAGCCTGTGGAACTCATTACTAGGGCATGTCCTGAAGGTCAATATTATAATGGGATTCAAAAAGAATTAGGTAAGTTCCTAGAGTACAAGTTCATCAATGGCTACTTAATTCTATATCTAGCTATGTTTAGCTTTCTTTTATTGTAGTGACCTAGACCGAAGCATATCTACAGTTTTACAGTGATGTAAGGTCCACATACTGGGTATTTATATTTTTTTTAAATTATGAAAGAGAACTTTCTTTAAAGGAACCAGAAAATGTGTTGCTGTTTTTTCTCATTGTTTAAGATCTAGCTTTTTCAGTTTTTTGGGCAGATCATCCAGCATTACTTACATTAGTTCTTTAGTTGTGCATTTTGGCTCTAGGTGGTCACAGGATCTATCAGCCTCAACACCAGACTGGCACCTCCTCCTGTTCATGCTGGGGATTAGCTTGAGGCTGAGTAACCCTTTCACGGTCCATACACTAGCAATCTATCTCTGTTCCCACTGATAGCTTCTCTCTCGGCTCCCGGAACTGCAGCTTCCTCTTTGTGACATCTGTGTTTCCCCATTCTGAGAGGGGACTATCCCTGTCCAACAGTCCACCACTTCCCTAGCAGTGAGGATCTGGTCTACCCAATACTTCAGGCCTCAACCTAGGGTCCCTCTAATTAGCAGCCTCCTGCTGGTTCTCTGTAACCGTCACCAAAGCTGCTGTATTTTTCTAGATTGCTTCCCCATGGGCCCAGCACCTTCTTCATCCTCTCCTCAGGATACTGAACTGCTCAGTCCCATCAGCCAGCCAGGAGTTCCCACTTGCCTACCCAATGAAATGAATAGCCAACAGGTTTAAAGCAAACAAAAGGAAATACCTCTTCACACAACACACAATCAAACTGTTGGACTCATTGCTGCTCTGTCCAAGGCATTTAGTTCCCTCAGCCCTCCAGGGATACAGTCCTTAGTCTCTGGGCTCCCAGCAGCAGCTGATTTACTGTGCCCTGCATATTTTTCTTGTCTTTATACAATTTATTTGTTCAGTAGAAAAGAAGAAAAGGGCAATCGTTAGTGGCATTCTGTGCTAGTTGTCTCACATTGTCAGCACTGTAACACTAAGCATAGTCACTGCTTCTAAATATTACATGTGCCAACATGGGTTCTGGATCTGAAGTCAAATGGAGTTCAGTATTTGCTATAAATACACCACAATATTTTAAATTGCTCTAGCCTAGAAACTGGAGGTTAAACATTAGCTCTTGGAGAATACATAGTTGCAGCATAGTTTATAAAACATGATCCAATGCTTTACTTAGTGGAGGACTTTGTTTGTTTAGAATAGGAAAGCCATTGGCATTAGTTTCAGGCTTCCAGAGATGTGAGAGATGCCTTACTGTGTCTAATCCAATGCCCACTGAAATCAATGAGATGCTTTGCTTGCCATTGCAAGTGATTAATTTTAAGTATGGGCCAAATTGTGAATTGGGCTCGCAGGCACAGGAAACTCCTTACGTTCCTCCAGTTATTTGCACTGGAGGCACTACATCCTCTCCTCAGAGCAGGGGAGAGGAGGAACAGACCATCCCCTTGGTCCCCAGGGAGGTAGTTACATCAGTACATCATTAGATGTATGTCGGATCAGGTATAGACCTTGGAGTGCTGGGGAGCTCAGGAGGGAGACAATAATCTCACTCCTGGGATATTCCAGAGGCAGCACAATAGTGCTCTGCCCCTTACTGGGGACAGATCACAAACTGACTCATCAGTTAAAATTAAAGGAAGTAATGGGACTTTCAAACAGCAAAAAACAAAATTGAGAATGCTGCCTCCTGGTTGGGTATGGTTCTGTATTTTTGATAGACTATTGTTCTGGTTTCAGAAATTTGTAAATGTTCTATTGGTTTTGTTTGTCTCTCTCTCTCCTTTGTATTTCTTGTAGTTTATTATGCTGACATACATCTTCATGCTGGCCTGGCTAGGGGTCACAGCTTTCACCTCTTTGCCTGTTTACATGTACTTCAATCTGTGGACCATTTGCCGAAATACCACCTTAGTGGAAGGGGCTAATCTCTGCTTGGACCTTCGCCAGTTTGGTAGGTGAATGATGGAAGCTAAATATGAATTGAGACTCCACCCCAGTTAATAAAGCAGCTTCTTAGAAATATTTGTTTGGAATGTTATCTGCAAACCCTCGATACTTCCAAAATGTTGTCTAACATCTTACAGGTAGGTACAGAACATGTAATTAAATGAACCATCAAAAAAAAAAAGGAAAATATTTTTCCCTCTTAGGCTATGTCTAGACTGCTGGGAATGCATCCGCTTTTTCAGAACACTTTCCAAAAAAGCGGGCATGTTCTTTCGGCATCCCTGTATTCCTCTCAATGAGAGGAATAAGGGATGTTCCAAAAGAGGAGGTTTTTCCGAAATTTGGCCCCGTGTAGACGGGCCAAATTTCAGAAAAGCCTCTTCCGAAAAAAAGTGAAAAAGATATGCAATTTGCAGTTCACAATTTGCGTATCTTTTTCCGAAAAAAACCCTGCAGTCTAGACGTAGACTCTGTGTAGTCTGTTATTTTAGTGGTGTTCAGATTTAAGGCAAATCAGTTAAATTCATCGACATCACTAAAATTGGGGTTATTGAAAACACTACTGAAAATAGAGAAATCAAGCAAAAGGGTGAAAAACATTAGAAATATGAACAGGAAATAAGAATGACAGAGTCAACCAGGAAAAATGCAAATTACTACAAATAGAGGAAACAATCTGAAATTCGTGTATACAGTAAGAGGGTGGGGGTACTAGAAATAAGTAATTCTTGAAAAAAAGACTTACTGTAGAGGCAGCAGTAGACAAAGTTAGCAATGAGCGAAAACGTAGTTTTGATCTGTATACACAGTGGCATCACATATTAGCTGGAAACTTCTACTATCAAGAATGAAGGGTTTGAGGTGTGGACTCTTGGGGGTGCAAGTTCTGGGGTGGGGGTGCAAATGAGTGATTTAGGATGCAGGAGGAAGTTCCAGGCAGGGGATGGGGTAGATGGGTTCAGGGTGTAGGAGAGAGTTTTGGACGGGGGCAGAAGAGTGCAAGCTCTGTCTGAAACTGCAGGCTCTAGGATGGGACGAGGGATGAGGTTTTTTAGGTGCAGTAGGAGCCTCCAGGGCTGTGGAGGCGCAGGACTAGGGGAGGAGGTTGGTTCTTGGAATTTGGGGGTAGGCTTACCTCCAGCAGTTCCCAATCAGTGGCACAGTGGAGGTGCTAAGACAAGCTTCCTGCCTGTCCTGTACCTCAGACTACGTTGTGCCAAGGAAGCAGCCACCACCAAATCCAGCTCCTAGGTGGAGGTGTGCCAGCGGCCAATAGGAGTGCACCTTGGAACCAGACCCGATGCTGGCTCCTTCCAGAGTACAGCACAGTCTGCAGGGCAAGAACAAGCAGGAAGCCTGTATTAGCACTGCCACTGGTCACCCTATAGCAAGGCAACCCAGTACCTGATTCCATGAGTCAGTACTGGGTTGTGACCCATAGTTTGAAAACCACTGGTGTAGATGACAGAGGGACTGGCATAGCTTTAAACTGAGTGAATTCTTAAGTCATTCCCCTATCGCTCTCTGTATCCCCTCTCCAAGGCCTAACTGGCATTATTCCGAAATAACAAAGTCCATGTCGACACTACAAGCAGTTATTTTGACATAATGTTGAAATAATGTCCATCTGGAGGACTTCTTACTCCAACTCCTGTAACCCTCATTGTATGAGGAGTAAGGGAAGTAGGGGGAAGAGTGATGTCTCAGACTTCCTGCTGTGTAGACAGCACCAAAAGCCAAAATAAACTACTTCAACTTAAGCTACGCAACTGACGTAGCTCAAGTTGCATAGCTTATCTCGGCTTTAGCCTGGATGTGTAGACGTGGCCTCACTGGGAGTAGGCAGGGGGTATGGCTTGTGCTTTGCAAGGAGAACATATGTACTCTGCCTGCCTTAGTCTCTTAGTCAGTTCTAAGCCTGTTCCTGTAGCTCTTTTGTCTGTCTGTTAGTTTGGCAGTAGGGGTATAAAGAGTGCCTCAGTATCCACACAACAGGCCTCTGTCCTAATCTGGAAGAAGTGGATGTTTCTCTCCATTTCGGACTGCTATGATTCAATAACAACTGGTCTACTTACTTTGCTCCCCAAAAGATAAGTGAGCTGAGAAACATTTAAAGGTCAATATTTATCTCTGGAAATGTTGCTTTTGTTTTGTTGACATTCGCAACTGGGGTTTGTTTTTTTTAAACTTATGTAATTCTTACTATTTTCATCTGGTTTGCAAGTCTTGCAAAAATCCTACTGATCACCTACAGGGAAGGCAACATTACTATTTTCCACAATAACAGTGGTTTTCGACAGACTAGTCTGTGATTTAGTATCTTGTCATGTGCTAACGCAAACAGTATAGCAGCTTCTTGTTCCCCTTACTGTTAGCAGCTGCATTCATAATCTTGATGATTAAGCACACCTCTGGGTAACATTCTTTTATAGCCTCTAACAGATGCTTTGCACCAAGTAAGCAAATTTGGATCCTGACCTTAGCACATTCTTCAGCATAATAATAGAGAATGTTTCTGAATATGCCAATAGGCCTAATATGTGTACTGGTGAAAGTTATTTTCTAATATTTTAATAACCTGTTGGTGTGAATTAAATCCAAAATGAAAATATAAAGAACGGGTTAAGGAGTCATTCTATACAAAAAGGATAACGTCAGCATCATGACAGAGAAATAGAGCTATTCAAGACCTAAGAGTTTGTTTTTGTATTGTGTAAAATATGAGCCACAGTTTTTGGTCTACCTAACATCCCCTGCTCATTTGAACAAATCTACTGAATACTTTGAATATTAAATCTAGTGCATATTCTATGTGTTTCAGGAATTGTAACTATTGGAGAGGAAAAGAAGATTTGCACCATGTCTGAAAATTTCCTGAGGATGTGTGAATCTACTGAGGTGAATAAATGGGCTAATTTTTATTATTTATTATTATTTTGCTGAGTTCACATGTCATTTTGGTAAGAAGTAACTTGCATATATGGTTTCCTATGAAACTTAACTCTTTAATTGTAGAGAAAGTGATAGAATGAGGGCACAGGGGAAAAATACAGTCATTTTCTTTTTTCCTTAGAAAGCAAATTCCATCAGCATAGTTTCTGCAGCTATTATTTTTGTAATGCCATTTTGATACTTTTGGTTTAAAAAACCAATCTTTTCAACCTTCAACCTTTTCATTTGAGATTCTATTGAGGGTTAATACGTATCTTCCACATGGTGAGAAGAAATTATGAAAAACACTGTTTTGGGGACAAAAGAGAACAAAGAGTTGAAAGAAATTACAGTAATATTGTAACAGAGCAGTAATGTTTTTACTCCTTTTTTGTCCCACTTGCGTAGGAATCTCTAACTCTGGTGGAGCTATACAGTTTGTTGTATTTTTCCATAAGGAAAGACCATATTTTTTAGTCCCGATTATTATTTTTATTATTTTAAATAAAAAAACAACATTAACAAGAAAAAGTAATATCTCCAATAAATTAATATACTGGCTAAAATCCTGGGCCTTCTGAAATGAATGCAAGTTTTGCCATTGACTTTCATGGGCCATAAATCTTCTTAGTTGTGGGCTGCAGCAATTTTAAAAACGAAATGGCTGGAGTTTCTGTACGCAGAGAGCATTATTCGAATTTTTCAAGTGCAGTACACTGAAAATAAAAGCATTGCATTTTCATATCTACGTACACTTTGGTGTCCATGTAGAGTTATTACTATGAAATTTTTCTTTGTCACCTTTACAGCTAAACATGACATTCCATTTGTTCATTGTGGCCCTTGCGTGAGCTGGAGCAGCTGTCATTGCTATGGTAAGCTATTGGAAACACTGCACCTGAACATACAGCCACATCTAAATCACTGACATATCCTGTTTATATATTACTGTCAGCAGTAGAATTAGTAACTGGAAAATGCATTCTATTACTACAAGAAATAAGGCATAACAATTTAAAGGGATATTGTTAACTATTGTTTTAAAAATTGCTAATTTAAAATGTTATTTTATTTATATTGCAAGGGTGGGCAATAATACTGTTGTGATTCACCAAAGTTAGCTCTTGGAGGGCTGCTGCCACTACATTTGCCTGCACGGCCACAGGTGCTGGCGATCACAGCTTCCATTTGCACACGGATCGCCATTCCTGACCAATGGGAATGATGGGAAGCAACACAAACCAGGACACCACTTCCTGCAGCTCCCATTGTCTGGCAGTGGTGATTCACAGCCAATGGGAGCTGTGATCACCAGTTCCTGACGCTGTGCAGGTAAACATAGCAGTGGGGAATCTGCTACGGGCTGATATTTGCCCATCGCTGTATTAGATCCTGCTTTTCCAGAGCAATCCCACCAAAGTTTTTCTTCCCTATAGAGTCCTCTGTGTGCACATGCCTGCCTACTGTCGCTTCACTTAAAATGACTGACATTGCAGAAATTGAGGGAGAGCATGAGCACTCAGATTTTTATCCAGTGGAAATTTTGCTATTTCTTCCAATGAACATTGTTTATTGCTATGAACATAATTGCATTACCCCCACCCCTCTAAATTTTCTAAAATTACCTCTATAGCATGTTATTTTAGTCATGAAGTATATGTGTGTACCATATTCCTTGCCCTGCATCTGTCATGGCTATTTCAATTGTAAAGTCTTTGGGGGTGGGGACTGTTTGCTACCTTGTGTCTGAACAGTGCTAAGCACAGTGGGGCCCCATTCTTGTCTGACCCTTAGAGACCACTGAAATAAATTTTGAAATATGGGGGAGCAGACAGTGTTGAGGATATCAGACTAATTATTTAATGACGGTAGAAACTGATATTAAAGAAGGCAAAGCTTTATAGTATTCTTGAAACACAAACTGCCAGCATCATGTATTAAAATATATACAGTGAATTGCCTCAAATCAAACACCAGTGAATTTAAGATGCACTTCTCTTAATTAAAATTTACAGATAAGTAAATTATTATCAATGGAAATATTTTTGTCAGTTTGAGTGAGATCAATATTTACTGACAGTAGTGATTTTCTTTGCACACAGTCCCAATGCTATTAAATATTTCATCCTTGCTCCCCTATTGTAAAATCTGCTACACCTTTATTTTGGGTAAAGAAGGCGGGGGGACAAAGTGAACTGAACTAGTATCCCTCTCTCAAATTCAATATGGCTACATCTAGACTGCATCCCTTTTCCGTAAAAGGGATGCAAATTAGACATATCGCAATTGCAAATGAAGCGGGGATTTAAATCCCCCCACTTCATTTGCATAAACATGGCTGCCGCTTTTTTCCAGCTCAGAGCTTTGCCGTAAAAAAGCGCCAGTCTAGACGCGGATCTTTCGGAAAATAAAGCCTTTTCCAAAAGATCCTTATTCCTCTTAAAATAAGGAATAAGGGATCTTTCGGAAAAGGCTTTATTCGAAAGATCCGCGTTTGACTGGCGCTTTACGGCAAAGCTCCGAGCCGGAAAAAAGCGGTAGCCATGTTTATGCAAATGAAGCGGGGGGGATTTAAATCCCCGCTTCATTTGCAATTGCGATGAGTCTAATTTGCATCCCTTTTACGGAAAAGGGATGCAGTCTAGATGTAGCCTGAATGTGTCTTGTTTTCTGCATCTGCAATACAGTACATTTAGCTACCTCCGGTGCTGTGACATAGCATCACAATGATTAATTGTTTAAAATTATATTTAATTGCTTCAAGATAAGAAGTGCTGTGTAAGTAGATTGATTAGTACTTTATAGTACACTTGCTGATTAACTCTCAGCTCTTCCAAAAGCAAACTTTCCTATATCAAGAAGAATCACTAATGCCAAAATTATATTTCCATTGTATGGCTGATCCAAGCTATATTCTCTAGTTATGGGAAATTTGTGGAAAGATCATTAGTTTAGACAAGTATTTAAGACGTGAGGAGCAGCATTCATAAGTATTTAAAAGTTCAACTAGCAGTAAACACTTAGAACTTGCGTATAATTTAAATTTTTGAATCACTTTGTAAAAATTAACTAGTTCATCATTACAACTCTCTTGTGAAGTAGTATTCTGAGGCTGCGCAGTGATTTTGTGATTCCTAAGTTCAAATCCTTCTGTGTTTCGGTTCCTTAGAGGCAATGCTGCTTTATCCAAGTGACCAATTTTTCTGTATTGGTGATTCTCATTCAGACTCCCCCGCTTACATAAAACAAGCCTCAAATCTCCGTATTTGATTTCTCCCCACATTCTGTGTGACAGAAGCTGTAGTGTGGGAGCTGTCTTACCTTCTGCCCCATGGCACATCTCTTTCTCTAAAAATGAGCATTAAGCATGCAATATAGCCTGAGGACTACATAGGAAGGAAGATGCAGAACAACTCCAGACTTAGGAAGGTCAGGGACTGCAGAGAGACTGCTAGGCCCCACCATACCTAAATAATCTTAATGGGAGTTGGGGATGTATTTGACCCTGTAATAACATTCAGGCTATGTTTGGGGAGTAGATGATGTCTCACTCCTTCTCTTTTCATGCCTAAGCCAATGTAACTATCTCTCATAATAGCCCAACTATGCTCATGTGTCAGTCACACCCAGAATACATACGATTTCTGACTTAGTTACTCCCATCACATAACTTTCAAGTATGACCACTTCTAATCTTTCTTTAAAAACAGATGTTGGGGTAAGAGAGTTTAGGCAGGGTGCATTTTAAGTGGTGATCCCTAAACAATAGCCACTAGAGCTCATTTCACTTACAACGCCAAACTGAGACAGCATGCACAGATTTTATAGGGGAATGTGTTCTCCATTTTTCTTGTGTAGTTTGATCAGCAGCAAAATGGCAAGCTATGCATACATTAATAGTGCCATTGTTAGGCATCAGAGTCAATATCTAATTGAAATGTATATGGGAATCTCAGACTTCTCTTAAAGTTATTCTCAGGTTGTTGACAGATTCAAGTCCATATAATTACAATCAGTTTATACTTGGCGCTCACTTTGAAAGTTTTTTTCACAGACATAAAGGCTTTAAATAGTACTGATTTTTTCAAACATGAAAGATTGGATGCTGAAGCCCAAAAGCAATCACCATCACTGAACAGCTGCAGACAAACCCTGTTTGAACCCAAAGTGACAGCAGGTATTTCCAGAAAGATCTGATGCAACTTGGAGAAAAAATAATTAAGTGTTTTTCTCTTACCACTTTGCCAAAGAAATATTATTTTATATATGGCCAATAATTTCAAGTTAAGTTTGTGGACAGAACACTAAATAATAGGAGAAAGCTTTAATATATTCTATTAGAGAAGATCATATATTTTCTGACATTTCCCCAATTCATTAACTGAAGAGAGTAACTTTCTAAGTAGGTATCGAAGCAAGTGAATGCATTATTTGTGGTTGTCCTAGAATTTTTAATTTTCTGAAAGTAGGTATATTAACCAAAGTAGGCAATAATTTTTAAGAGCTAGATGATGTGGCAAAGAAGGTGAGGAGAAAGGAGCATTTCTAGTAAGAACACATTATTTTAAGGGAAAATAGTATTTAAACTGTTTATATATTTATGCAAAGACTAATACAGGTTTTCAGGCATCAGTGTAAAAGATTATAGGCTAAATTATTAGTAACCTTAAGTGGGTCCTCTAAATTGGGTGGAGAATAGGGGGCCGAGTCCCCCTTCCCTGTGATGCATTAGGCAGAAAAGAGCAATACAATGTTGTGAGTGGAGCAGATATGATAAGAATAAATTGTCCAGTGTTGACAATAGTACTTGAGGGCCCACTGAGGTATGTTGTGGTAGTGTGGGTGTATGGTTCTTTACCTACCCTTTGTGTACAGGCATGTGTTGCTACTGACACTTCTAAGCACCTACACTGCTCACCAATACTGGGATATTATCATGGCTTTTTTTATTCCAAACCCCCTGCTTAGCAGATTTTTCCTTTGCCACTCGTAGCATTGCTTGGCCAAGAGAGCCTATTTGTTTGTATTCTTTTCTGCCATTCCATGTTCACTCTCACTTTGTATTCAGTCAGCTAATTTGGATTTTTTAAATCAGTAAATTTTGCCATGATCCATTATTTCCATAGAAATCAGTGCATGCAATTGTGGCAGCAGTAGAGAGATTAGAGTTATACATGATGTCATTTTGGACCACTATTGCATGCAATTGGTCAAACAGAAAATTATTAAGATTATTGGAGGCTAAGGACACAGGGTAAAATTTTGCCTGTGGGGATTGTGTGCATGTAATCAGGACAGAATTTGGATTAACAACTGAAGGCAGCACAGCAGCCTTGAAGGGATACCAAGTGACAAATGCTGTTTCAGATACATTCATGCCACTACATTGTGTATTTTGTTCATGAAACATAAGTTTCCATTCTATTCTCTGATGTAAATGTGGGAATATGCTCTTTTTTTCTCTATCCATCAGGCAGGTCGTAATACTGGAAGTTTTGCATCTAACATCTAAGCTTTGTGCTTGCAGAGACCCTAGTAGTTTCCTGTCTCATACGCAAGTAGCAGATGCTCTCCTGTCAAATTTAAGGCACCATTCTGAATTCTTTTCAGCCTTCTTTAAGGCTTGTTTACACAGTGTTTTAATCTAAATCGAAGGAGTTTAAATGTTAGTGTGCACTAACATGTTGCACACTAACTACACATCCTGTTTTAGCCAGTACTGCGTTAACATGCACTAGGCAACTTTTTAGTGAATGCCAGTAGGGTCCACAATTAATATGCAACATGCTAGTGTGAATTAAAATGTACATTGCGTTAGTGTGGAGTTTGTAGACAAACCCTTAATTTTCCATGTGGAAAAGTAGGAAAAGAGCTCAGCCAGCATCAAAAAGCAATGAGTTGGACACAACTCATTATCCATCCCTCTGCATTATCCACTGTGGACCCTGGATGCACAATAGAAGGTGACTGGTGAGGAAATCCTTGCTATCTGATGGTATAAAGCTCTCAGTGCCTAGTTCTGATTGCTCATGCAGTGAATTGGAATTGGACATAGATTACGGGGAAGACATCCCATAAAGAAGCTGGGATTATGCTTGGAGCTCCGAATGAGCAGTACAGCAAGGAGACAACCCTTTTCCCCCAGGCCCTCACTCTCATATCTGACTTACGGGAGGAGTGAAGGGCTGCTTGCAGCCCTCTAAAAAGAAAGAAAGATGGCCTGCACAGTAAGCATTAGTGCTGGATAGTTCTCAAATGATTTAATAAAGGTTCAGTATAATTAAAATACATCTCTCTTGCTTTGGCAGTTTTCTTGCCTATTCGAAACAGTGATGAATCTTTCCTATTAATGAGTGCAGACTTTTTAACAAGATCATTGATATTTGAAGGCCAGTCCTTTTCAAAGCTACAGATTGATAAAACTATTTTAAAATTCAAATGTGTTTTGAGTTATTTCACTAGTCATTTAAGAATTACACTTCATGTTCTGTGATCGCAATGACTGAGTGACTTAGAAGTATTTTTAAGAACATATAGGCTGTGTCTACACTGGCACCCTTTTTCGGAAAAGGGATGCTAATGAGACACAGCGCAATTAAATCGCTGGGATTTAAATATCCCCGCGGTATTTGCATTTACATAACTGCCGCTTTTTCCGGCTCGGGGTTTTGCCGAGAAAGCACCAGTCTACGCGATCTTGCGGAAAATAAACCCTTTTCCGCAAGATCTCTTATTCCTACTTGAAAGTAGGAATTCTTGAAAGTAGGAATAAGAGATCTTGCGGAAAAGGGTTTATTTTCCGCAAGATCGCGTCTAGACTGGTGCTTTTCTCCGGCAAAACCCCGAGCCGGAAAAAAGCGGCAGCCATGTAAATGCAAATACCGCGGGGGATATTTAAATCCCCCGCGGATTTGCAATTGCGCTGTGTCTCATTAGCATCCCTTTTCCGAAAAAGGGTGCCAGTGTAGACACAGCCATATAGTACTGTGTGTACTATACTCTACTGTATTATTACCATTGAATACAGGGATATCTGCACGAGCCAAATTACTTCACATGTGCAGTAAAAAATGTTAAGTAACCGTTAATTTACTAGTCAAGTAGTCGATGGAATTTCCATTGACTACTTGAGTAGTCAATAGGCACTTCGGCATTCGGAATGCAGAACTCTGCAGGCAGCCTGGGGCCAGCAGGAAGTCCTGCTGACTCCGGGCTACACACGGCGTGCCGGCTTTGAAATGTACAAGAGTCCCCAGTGGGGACTCTTATGCATTTCAAAGTGGCAGTGCAGCATGGAGCCCGGGGTCAGTGGGGGACTCAGAGTCCCCTGCTGACACTGGGCTCTATGTAGCGCTGCCAATTTGAAATGCCACACGGAACCGGGGTCAGCTGGGGACTCCCCAGCTGATCCTGGGCTCCGCACAGCATTTCAGTTGGACCCAGGATCAGCTGGGGAGTCCCCAGCTGACAGTGGATTCTGTGTGGCATTTCCCCAGAACCCGGGGTCAGCTGGGGGCTCCCAGCTATTCCCAGGTTCTGCAGAAATGCTGCGCTGGAGCCTGGGCCCAGCTGACTCCGGGCTCTACGCATGGCAGCACCACCCAGCTGATCCTGGGCTCAGCTGTGCAGTGCTGCCTCTTTGAACACTGCCTCGGATAGTCAACTAGTCCTTAACATCCCTAATGTGCAGATTTGTTTCCACCTCCCTAGCCTGCCTGAAAAGGAATGTGACTTTTGTTTAATGTGTTTACATGGTTGCCAGAGTTAGACTTACTACAAAAGAAAAGAGTTGTTCATAAGTGCTAACTTCATCCATGTACAAGCTGCTTAAGTATAGGAGAACCTAAATTTCTGGCATGAAATAAGTTTGGGAAATACATGCTGCTGTAAATTTATTGTGTAAAGCAAAATCATTTGATCCTTTCTGCCCTCTAGCATCCTTACTTTTTAAGTTCAGAGATGTGCATTAAGGATACAATTGCTTTTGTTTATAAATCAATTACTTACTCACTCATCCATATGCAGTTCCATGTTCCAGCTTGAAAAATGAATGGGTCTGTTTGCAAGTTATTATAATTATATAGAAGTACCTGTTTACTTTTAATTGGTGTGTGATATAAAAATAACACTACAGCTCTTCTGGAAAGAGAAAAGTAATCTGTCCTCTTGCACAGTTCTCACTCTGGAGTGCAGTATTCAAGGACTGGACTGATAAGACTTCTCATGCTCTAAAAGCTTTTTGTCTTGTAAGGACAGTGATAACAGAGAGGAATAAGAAACAGCTATACTTATTTCTGGTTATGCACCATCCTGTATCTTTAACTTTCATTCTTAGAACTTTCCTGTCACTACCTGAATGAGTAGGAAGCAAAGGGATGCTAAAACAGTATAAAAATAAATATTAATTTAATTGAAGGAAGTATCCTACTAAAAAGAACATTAAAAGGTTCATACATAAATACCAACACAAACTGATATTTCTCCCATCTCTGAGGAATGATGGTTAAATAAGTTAGAATGTTGCAGTATATTATTTGCAGAGAAGCAGAATTACAAGACAAGGGGAATTACATGTCTTATGATGTCAGCTGAATAGGATTCTTCTTCCTGGAAAGGAAGTAGTTTTACATATTGTTGTAAGAAGGTCTGAACTGTAACACTAAAGCAAGACCACTATGCAAATTGAGTGATGAGTAGAGTAGTTCCCCCCCAAAACAGCTTTATACCATGAAAAGCTTATAGGATACATTTAGGGAGAAGATTTTCAAAATGTCGGGTAACTCAATTAAGGAACATCCAAAAATAAACACATTCTAGGGGGCAGAAGAGTCCGGACTCCCCTGAAACAGAGTATCTCCCTACATAATAAATGAAAACAATAAGTCTTCATTATGGAATGAGGACCATGTGCTACCTTACATATTTCTGAAGCTGAAATATCCTTGGGGCAGACTGTGGAAGTGGCCCTGCTTCTGAGTAGGGATGTGATCGACTAGTTAACAGGCTAGTTGACTAGTCGCCCCCCCCCCTTTGTTGCCTCTATCAGAAAGAGGCAGCAAGGGGAGGGGGGAAGAAACGGGGGTACTTGAAAGCAGCAGCGCCCACATGGAGCCTGAGGCCAGCACCTGGGCTCCATGCCGCACTGCCTCTTTGAAACACCGCATGCAACCCGGGGCCAGATGAGTTGTCCCCAGGCTGTACATGGCGTTTCAAAGCAGCAGTGCCCCATGGAGCCCAGGATCAGCTGGGTACTCCCCCACTGACCCCAGGCTCCATGTGGCGCTGCTGCTTTGAAACGCTGCATGGAACCCTGACGCTGGGCTCCCCATGGTGTTTCAAAGCAGCAGTGCCACACAGAGCCCAGGGTCATCGGGGGGAGTCCCCAACTGATCCCAGGTGCCACGGGGTGCTGGCTGCTTTGAAATGCCAGGGGGAGCCTGATGCCGGGCTCCCTATGGCTTTTCAAAGCAGCAGCACTGCAGGGAGCCCGGGGTCAGCAGGGGAGGGGAGTGCCCAGCTGACTCCAGGCCCCATGCATCACTTTCACCTTTGAAGTGTAGCAACAGCCCTAGGCTATTGCTACACTTCAAAGGCGGAGACACCCTATCGACTATTCGATTAGTCAATTACTCGAAATTTAACATCCCTACTTGAAACTGAATGATTCTTGACGTGGTCCTCTAGATTTAGACCAGCCAGATCATATAAATGGAAAATTCAATTAGATGGCTATTGAGACGTGGCCTCTTTAGTATCAGTGTAACCTAGGAAATAGGTGTCAAATGAAATAAAACTTCCTAATGGCTTTACTGTGCTCCAACTAGAACCTCTAGGAACTGTTCAAGGTAAGAACAGGGACAATGTGCTGAAAGGCATAGAAAATACAGGTTGGATCTGGTCCGGCACCCTCGGGATCTGACTGGTCCCAGATGAGGCATTTTGACAGACCAGGGGAGCCCTTTTTTTGGACCCCTGCCACCGGCCCCCCAGCCTGGCTGCTGGCCTCCCAGCTGGCTCCCCACCTCCTGCTTGCCCCACTGCCCTGCCAACCCGCTGTGCAGCCATTGCTGCCATGTCTCCGCAGGGCAGCCTGGTGCTGGGGCCCCTGGCAACCACATGCACAACGCGCTGGGGTTCTGGGTAGCTGCATGTGCCAGGGTTCCCTGGGAAGTTGCATGCACCGGGGCCAAAAATAAGAAATTCAGTAAGTACAAATGTAAAATACTCCACATAGGAAGAAAAATCAGTTGCACACATTAGAAAATGGGAAATGAATTCCAAGAAAAGAGTACTGCAGAAAGGGTTCTGGGAGTCCTAATGGATCTCAAGCTAAATGTGAGTCAAAAATATAACATTGTTGCAAAAAAAGCAAATATAATTATAGGGTGTGTTAGCAGGAATGTTGTACGCAAGACACACACAACAAAATTCTTCACTCTAATCTGTGCTGATTAGACCTATTCTGGGCACCATATTTCAGAAAATCTATGAATAGGAGACAGACCAGAGAAGAGGAACAAAAATTGTTGCAGAACTAGAAAATATGACTTATGAGGGAAGATTGAAAAATGTTAGTTTGTTTAGACTGGGAAAGACATGTAACAGTTTTCAAGTAGATAAAATTGTTACAAGGAGAAGGGAGAAAATCCTTTTTCTTAACCTCTGAGACTAGAACAAGTACTAGTGTCCTTGAATGGCAGCAAAGGTGATTTAGGTTGGACATTAAGACATCCTTCCTAATTGTCAGGGTGGTTAACCACTGGAATATATTGCCTACGGTGTTTGTGGAATCTCCATCCTAAGAGACCTTTAAGAACAGGGTAGTCAAACATCTGCCAGAGTTGGTATAGATATTTATTCCTGCTATGAATGCAGGGGACTTGAACAGATGACCTCTCATTTCCCTTGGAATTCTATGAGTTTGTGGACATTTAGGCATGGGAAGAATATTGGTAGTGATGTAGACTCATTTAAAATGAACTCCATCATCATATTGAAGCGTTAATCTAGTTGCATCTATATAAACCTCCACTTTATTACTGTATCTTGAGGCTCAGTCATTAGATCCAGAATTTTATTTAGTTGTACATGCTTAAGTTATTGTCATTAGGAAATGACCTTTTTAATAAATTTGTGCTCAAAATGAACTTTTCATTGGCTCTCTGAAGACTGTGATACTATGATTTTTAACAGGAGAGCTTCCAGAGTGTCAGACCTATGTTTTAGTTAACATGGGGCTTTAAAGACACTCATTCACTTTTGAATAATTCATAATAGGACAAATTGAAAGTGGAGGGGGGTTAGTCTTCAAATTAGTCTTGAATTTGCAAAGAAGCTCAACCATTTATGTGTCAATCACATAAAAATGTGCACGTGATTTGTTTTCACTACATTGCATACCTTTCCTAATTACAAGTCCTGTTAGATGAAAATGAAATGGCCAGGAGGACTTGAGCACCATTCCTCAGATACTCCATGCCAATGGTGTATTATGTTGTTTGGAGCCAAACTTTCAGGGATAGGTTTCCAGATTAGAGAAGAGCAATGTGCCTGGGTGCTGGGACAGACTCTTTTCTTTTGGTCAACTGCAGATCAATAAAGTTGCAAGCTAATATGCTGGGCTGTAATAGAGTGATTAGGTTTACCAAACCGTTGTCTCTCTTGAGTGTTGCCAGGAGTTTTACTAACAGAGGTGAATGAAGGCTACTTGTTTAGTTAAGTGGCAGAGATCCATCACTAGGATTCCTTATTTGATTCAGCACTCCCCTGATTCAGAAAGCATTCGTGAATATCTAGCATGAATTAACTCTGACTGCAAGCATGATCTCCCTCCATGCCAGTTAAATGATGATCAGAAATTGTGGCACAATGCCCACTCTCACATCTGCAAAATTTCTTAACACAGATGTTGTTGTCAATTGGAATCAACACCAACTTTTGGGATACAGAGCTCATGAATGTTCCTAGTACAGGATCATTGATTTATATTTGTGGCACTTGGGGAGACCAAGGTTTTCTGAATATGAAATCCTGTTTTGTGGTGCCCCTTCCAACCCAATCATGTCTCAACTAGGATTTGATATGGGTTTGTCTTGAAGTTGAGTCTAATTGGAGATTTTACTTTTGTTTAAACAAAAAAAATCCAGTTCTGTTTAGGCAGTCCAGAATTGCCATCGAAGAGGTTGTGGGAAAAAATGTGGTGCTGCTGCCACACCAAACAAGAAGTCATACATTTGAAAGTACCATACCCTGCTATGAATTTGAGGTACTTCCACATTGTTGGAAGTATCGCTATTCATCTGTAAGCATTTACGAGTCCCAGAGTGACCATCTTTAATTTGTATTTGACCAGATACTGATTCCAGTCCCTGCTACCTAGAATGCTTTGGCATCTTTTTGATTACAAGAAATAACTAAAGTCAACTCCATAATCTTGGAGAGATTAGATTTCCTGCAGCATATTGTCCTGATAAATGGTATTGAAAAGCATTTTCAGGGAGGCTGGGCAATCTGCAGAGTATTGTAGAAACCTTCTGGCTCAGTATTCTTCTGTGTTAGCCTCCGGTTAATCCAGCCATAATGCTAAGAGTGCAGGAAAAGGAAGTAATATCCTGAGGTCAGACTAAACCAGTCTTGGGGACCCAGAGGCTGCACTGAAACAGGGAGAAGCTGGTTGGAGGCATGTCAGGGCTGGGTCATGGGCTGCCAGCCTACTATTTACAGCCCACTCAGACGTCAGGAATCAGTCATGGGTCAGGAACTGAGTGTCAGAAACTGGGTATCAGGGCCAGGACTAAAGCCAGGATCAGGAATTATAGTTTACCAAGACCAATGAGGAGATGGGAATGTTCTGTCAGTAAAGCACTCTGTGGGTGGCTCATGCTAGCATGGGCGGTCCCTGGGGCTCATGATTTGCTGAATATGTCTGCTCCATAGGTGGTTACAGCAAATGCTGCAGACGTAGGCCCTTGACCTGTAGTGCGTGACACTAATGTTCAGCAGAACCAAGAAGATGATTAGACAATGATAATATGGATAATAGGATTCATTTCTGGCAGTGGGATCTATAGGCCAATGTGTGGGTTTGGTTTTTTTTTTCCTGGGACAGGTGTGGCTGGAGAGAATATTGCTGGCATCCACCTTCATATCTTGTACTGAACTGCCACATGGGGCTGGCATAGATACTGCTGTTTGGTTTGTGTACTGTAACCATCAACGTATTTGTGCCTAGGCTCTTCTGGCAGTCTAAACAGCAAGGTTTGGGGAAACTCATGGAGAGTTGGAAACAGTAGCCTAGTGCTTAGTGTGCCTATAGTACTTACCTTGGAGCTCATAGTACAGAGAAGACTGGTTTACCACAGGACACTCAGTGACACCCTGCAGTGGGCTAATTATAAAATTTTGAGACACTCATTTGTAACCCTACCAAACAGCGTTCAGCACCCATGTGACCCAGACAACCAAGATGTCAGCAGCAACCCTGGCATATATTACTCAGAGTGACTGCCTAGGCACCTTTCTTGTGCTTTTTCTGAGGGAACATGGATGAGTTAAAATTCTTTGGGTTTTTTTGTAGCTAGTGCAGGCAAGTGCACTGCATGGAGCTATGGAGAGCTACTGTTTGCTCTTGAAGCCAATAGTTAATATGAAAGTTTGCTTTACAGATGAGCCTCTCCTGTCGCTACTTTGTAGGTGAGGGTAAAGGATAAGCCGCAGGTATCAAGAAAATTCAGGATGGCTTTGTCTCATTGCCCTCTCTAAAGTTGTCTCTACTAGTTTCCCAAGTTCTGCCTCTTAGGGCAGTTCCTCAAGCATTTCTGGTCTTTTTAAAAAGCCTGCAGCCAAGCAGATATATGGGCAGCTACTTGAGTGTGCACAGTTTCTCCTTAATCAAAAACCACCTGTACCTTACGTTGACCTCATTGAACTAGTGATGTGGGGCCGAAGAAGGGGCTCTTTAGCTCTTCTTGCTGCTAGCAAAAAGGGGGAAAGAGGGCATGCCTGGGATACCCTTATGTCATGCTATTCCTCTGTAATGATTTTGGCCTTGTGGCCATTGTGGTGAAATGTAAATTAGAGCAGGCTAGGAGCTGCTAGCACACTGCAGAGGAAATAAGTCATGCGCAGAATAGTCTCTGAATCAGTGGAGTGCAAAGATGAGCTTTACAATGATTTTGCATGCTGCTCCCTGACTTGCTCTGCTTGATGCATTTTGATCCCCCTCAAAAATCTTGACCTTAGTTTTTCAATTAGTTTTTCAACTTTGAATATATTTGTTTATATGCAATTAGTTATTAACTCCCTATCTCCTCTCTTACAGGTTCATTATCTCATGGTTCTGTCTGCTAACTGGGCCTACGTGAAAGATGCTTGCAGAATGCAAAAGTATGAAGATATTAAGTCAAAGGAGGAGCAAGAGCTTCATGACATTCATTCTACCCGCTCTAAAGAGCGGCTCAATGCATACACATAAGAGAAATCTTGTCTTACTTTCTAACATTTGAATGCTTTGTTGTTTAACTAAAGGCCATCCAACCATTTTAAAAACAAAAAGAAAGTGCTTCTCACAAAAAATAGGGTGACTTGTAAATCACCCAGGTACAATTTTTGGTTGTCTAGCACTTGCTTTCCTAATTAGTTAATAGTTTGTGTGACCATTCTCTACTGCAAAGTTCCTAAACAGCCTTTCCTGAATCCTCTTAAACAAATTAGTTCTGTTCGATTGAGGATACTAACTATTGTCAAATACGGAGATGTGTTTGATTTTTTTAATCACTTTGTATGTGTTATGCATAATACCTTTTGCATTGTTTCTTATATGGTTTTGGAAAAATAGCTTTTTATACTTTTTAGTTTTAATTTCAGTAAATACTTTAACTACAGGTATATGTCAAAGGGACCATTGCACATTATGTACTATATTTAGAGAAAACACTCGGATGAGTTTCCTTCATATTTGGAAGTCTTGCCAGATGGACCAGTGGCCATCTTGATTGGGGGTCCTAAGAACATTTTAAACTATCAAAGGTGCAATTTCTAAATTTGTAATAGTAGGTAAAAAAAAGTGCTTCTTATCTTTGTTAACATTGTATTATTCTTGATGTTCTTAAAAAATATTCTCTTTCAAAAGTTGTATTGGTGAGTATTCCTGTTTATATTGTGAGCATGCAGACCGTGGTGCTAATAATGCATGGCCTCTTGCCTGTTTAAAGGATGTTATGCCACGGTTACCTTTAAAGAGTTACAGTATATAGACAAATGTTAACTAAGTGATATTAGCTAAACGTAGGTTTGTGCAGAATGATCTCTTTGTAATTCAACAATGGTTATGCTGAATTGGAGCTGTTCATGTGCTGATGTGAGCAATTACTGCTTAGCTACATTTATGAAAGTGCTATATCAAAAATACAGCAACCTTACAAGTCAGAAGTCTTTTTACCTGCTTTAAAAATTTTAATGGATTGCACCTGTCTGAACTACACAGATATTGAATGTGATATGTTCAAGAAGGCTTCCATAATGCAACTGCTTGGCTTGCAGTTTTCCTGCACATACCGATTTACCTGCATTATGTGAAAGTGAGAGAAAAGATCACTTCAGAGCATATTGTTTGGAAGCATAGAAATATATCTGAACCTTTATTTTGAATAAGCAAATATTAGCAGGAAGGTAAGTCATTAATTTGAAAGAAGTACCTGTATGAAAAAAAAAACCTAGAAAAATCAGTATTATTGGACCAAATTTGGTGTTTGTTTTTGCTTTTTTTTTTTTTTTTGCCTATTTCTAATGCTACAAGAATGCTGTAAATTGTCTTTTAAAGTGATGTATCCTGACAAGACATTTTTGTCAGTGTTAAAAAATCCTAGATAGTTTTGTGCACTTATTGGACCATTGTGAATTCTCTCAGTGTAAGTGCATTACTAATAAAAATTCTTGAGTAAAACTCTTCTTTGTACTATTCCTAGTCATGCATCATCAGTAATTTTTAACAATTCTTGTAGTAAATAGAAGGTAATACTATAGTTATTTGTGGCATGGTTATGCATTAAGTAGTATTAGATAATTGATTTGGGGTTTTTTCTTTTGTTTCTTTTAGTTGTTTTTTTACACTTAAGACTGTCTTACGAGGTCAACAGTTTTCTGGTATGTGCAGTACCGGTTCTGCAAAAAGTATTATGAACCTCTTTTGGATTCTATATTGTAGTGTTTCAGTTTTGTGTCCTAAACAGTTTGTGATGATTTTTAAAATTGTCTTTCAAACTCATGTAATGATGTTGATGCTTTCAGCTTTTCTCTGGTATTAGAGTTTGTATTTTCACAAAGAATGCTTTGTAGCAGGCATTACAATTAATCTGTTTTGTACATAAATGTGCCAACAGCTTGATGGTGGCGTTTTTGAAATGTAGAACAAAGTGCTTGCAAAAATGTAATAAACACACTTGTGTACTTTGTGTACTTATCAGTAGTCCTTGATGTGTTTTCTTTTGTATGTGCAGTATGAATCTAAACATGAAAGACTAGTTAGTAGAGCTGAGTGCAAAATAATTTGTTCATCCTGTGAATATTTTTAAAAGTTAAATATTTTTTCCTTGTCAAATTGAGATAAAATTGTTAAAATATTTTTCAGTTGAAAACTCCAGGGTTTCTTTTGTTGCAGGTCAGTCAGAATGTGGTGATAAATGTCAAATAATCTCATTACAACATCACATTTTTTTCTGTCTAATTAGCTAATGTTTCAAAAGGAAAGAACATTTAGAGCCAGAAAACAGAAATTTTTCATTTTTAAAAATGTCAAAATGAAATGTTTTGTCAATTTAATTTTTTTTCCACTAGGTTTTTGGAGCTCAGAAAATTTAACTCTCCCAACCCTGCTTTGCTAACTTTTTTTCAGTTTTGACAAATCAGTATTTTAATAAAAAAAATTCATCCAACATCAGCTCTAATTGTTAAGTAGTATAGTCCCATCTCCCTGCAATCACAGGATTATTCTCATTAGTCTATTTTCAGTTTTGTTTGTACAGTCTTCCTTTAAATGACCCAGGGAAATCATTATCTTAGCAGAAACTGTAAGAACAAATCCCATCTAACTGATTTTTTTTAAAAAATGCCACCGCTGTAACGCTACTACAATTCAAATGTAATATATATACAAGTCAACCTTATGATCAAAATGTCTCATTGTAAAACATTAAAAAATGAAGAGGGATAATCCTGCCTCCATGTGTGATGCAAAAGTGGAAGACCTAATGAAGCACCAGATCTATGAAAAGTGGGAGGGGTGTGTGTAAACAAACTCAGATTCTGGGGAAACAACTAACCCCCCTGCTTTAAATGGCACCCCTCTCCTGAATCACATGTAGGTAAAGGAACCAATTCAGTGTCATGCAAGACTAAGGTCTATCTTTCAGGCAGAATTGAGATAATAGAAATTTGAGAAATGCTACCCAAACTACAAATAATCAGTTCCCCAAATCAGAACAGCTGGGCATTTCAAGTATTGAACATCAGATACCACTCTCAAAATATTTGGGCAAGAGTTCATCTTTTAGAGAGGGGAAAAAAACCCAATACACTTTCTAAAAAGCTAGCGGAAGCCAAGTAGGGGTGTGTCTAGACCACAGAGTTTTTTTGGAAAAAGTGGCCTTTTTTCCAAAAAACTTCACCTGCGTCTAGACTGCTGCTGCATTCTTTCGAAATTAAATCAAAAGAACGCAGCAGTTTTTTCGACCGCGGAAAATCTCATTTTATGAGGAACGACGCCTTTTTTCGAAAGTGCTCTTTCGAAAAAAGGCATTATTGAATGCAAACAGTGCTTTTTCAAAAGAGAGCATCCAGACTGCCTGGGTGCTCTTTTGAAACAGCGGCTCTCTTTTTCAAAAATAGTGGTTGCTGTCTAGATAATCTCTTTCGAAAGAAACTTTTTTGAAAGATTCTTTAGAAAAAGCCTCTTTCAAAAGAGGCTTGTAGTCTAGACATAGCCTAGGTGTTTAAACAACATCTATGAATCAAAAGACCTAGAACAGTATCACTCCATAAATGCTAGTGGAAAGAACTATCACTTAAGACAAAGAAATGCCTACAACACAAGCCCCACATTAAATCCTATTTAATCATTGGTTAACAAAAGCCTGATTTTTCTTAAATTGTGAGAAGCAGTATTCACAATGTGGTACCCTTTTCAGAACTTTTCAGCCAGTCTAGTGTTCTATGCATTTCCTGGCAATTGCTCCTTGATGCAGTGGAGAAGCGTGTATATTCCAATGACCCCAAGAGTGATGCTGATTGGAGATTCAAATGGTAGGAAACAGGTGAAAAGCAATACACAGCCCTACAAGTTGGGGACTGAGTGATAAGTAAACAACCTACCCTTGTTAAAAAAAAAAAAAAAGAGTTAACGTATAAAAACACAGTAAGGTAGCCAATCTGGCAAACAGCATGAGAGACAGAGATGCCTGAACTTTATGGAAAGAACAAGCAAAGTCTGACAGCATGAGAAGGATTCAGATGAAAGGTTCTATGAATCTACCAAAAGATCTCTAAGAGATCTTTGTTTGTTTAAAAGTTTCAATATCAGAAACTTTTAAACAAAAAAGAGCAGCACAAACATTCCAGTTCTTCTATCTTAATATGTCCTGCATATGCATAACTATTGCGAACTCTTATTCACTCAGGTATTTGATGGTGATGAGGGCAATGGCATTACAATACTAACAGACATTACAATGACTGTCAGAGACTTTAATCCTTGTGTGTGTAGTAGCTATCTGTGAAGTAATTTAAATGAGAAAGATAAGTTTATAACTGGTTCAAATAATGCTAAATCAGTAATGACAACTGATTAAAACTATCCATTAATATTTGTGTTCATTACTTGCTTAATGTTGTTCACAATGTTTGTGCATAATTATTTCTGTAATAATGATTACCTTAGCTGACCTCACAGCAGTTGAGCATCAGTAACATAAGTCAGGGAGGAAAAAAGGTGTCCCACACACTGTCAGTCATAATTTATATAACTGTAGATCAGTGCTTATTGAATTATTCCTGACTTTTCTCCAATACACAGTTGAAAACCTAAGATAATATGTCCAAATATAGATTCCATGGTGGTTGCTTCTGCCTGGTCTTGAACTGTGACCGTCATGCCTCTCAAGCACTTGAGCGTCCATTTTTAAAGCTTTATAGGAAATAACCCAGTACATTAGTTGTCAGTTGAGAACCAAATCCAAGAAAAGCAGGCATTATGATGATTTTAGCAAACTGAGCTGTGCACTGAAACATTGTTTCCATCTGGTTAGTAACAAAACTTACCTAGCAAAACGTTACCAGCTTGCAAAAGAGGTAGCTCCACAGTTTAGAAGAGATTTTTTTTTTTTAAATAGTGACCTCTATTCATTTCACCACTAAACACCCTGAACTTGTATTTACAAGGTAAGTCTTCTAAGGTCAACAAATAGCAATGTTCAATGTTTTATGTTACAGGAATTGAAACTAAAAAAAAAAAAAAAAAAGATTTTAAGGCCTGGTTATAAAGATATCTGTAGTGCCTGCCCTACTATTTCAAATGTCTTCAGTTGTCAGTATATGGATTATGAACTGGTAACCTATGCAGACAAATTATTTTAACTTTTAAAAAAGCAACATTTCCAAAGATCTCAATTAAAAGGATTTCAAAGGGCCTGCTAGTACAGAGCTTCAACACCTATAATGCATTTGTATAGCAGCATTATGCTTTGAATACTGTATTTCATATGCTTAAAAAATGCTGATCCAGTGAGAGAGCCATCTGAAAATTTCAGAAAGTAATAAAATATATATTTAAGGGGCTGATGATGTTGCTTTGATGTTTCATGAAGGACTAGGAACATGCCTTTAACATAATGAGAAAAATCCATTGATTAAAAGAGAGACTGAATGTGACAGTTTAGATTGAGCTGGTATAAGGTCTTGAAGAAGGGGATTTCTGCACAGTACATACTAGAAGTCTTCAGCACTGCATTACAATATGTATTAACAGACTTGCTTTTCTGTTATAAATCTTTTTTAAAGACTTTGCCTTTTCAATTCACCTTATCTGACACAGGGAACCAGATTGCAATGCTCCTTTGTGAATAATTCATCCCCACGGTAGGCAGGTGCTGCTGGCACAGCCATTTTCACCAAAAACGGGGCAGCTTTTCATTTCAGCTAGAAATGTGCTAGTAGTTGCTGACTAGGCAATCTAATGATTCAGTGCATGTCTGGCCACACCCACTTTCCCAGGCAGCACTATCTATTTGTTGGGTTGTGCTGGTTGCTCTGGGAGAAAACAAGTTGGTTGCACTTTGCATTATTGCAACTACTTCTGCTCTGTGTGGCTTCTCAAGTATAGTCGTCATGTATACTGTTTTTCAGCCTTTCAGGAGGGTTGCTGCAGGTTGTTCCCACACCTAACAGTTGTTCCTCACAGCAGGTAATGTATGGTAACAGGTAAGCTGCCCTTCAGATTGCCTGTGAGGTAGCTGCTTGGAAATGGGTTGCCTTTGGTTTTTGACATGGTGGTGAGAGTCAGTCAATGACCATATCTCCCATGGTTGGTTGGTGGAAGGGTGGTTAGGCAGAGAAAAATGGGCCTTGCTTGTGCAAGGGCTACCCATCTCTTTGTTTGTGCCTCTTAAAGCTCTGGATTGAGGTTGGGGAGTTTGGTGCCAGCAGAGAGAGAGAGAGAGAGCTTTAATGGATTCAGTAATTCTGATCTGCCTCTTCTCATGAACTTCTGGAACTCTGTGGCTGGAGAAGATGATACAGGGCATAAGCATTCATGGAAGATACACACATAAGAGCCTGAGTGGATATGCCACAGGAAAAGTCAAAAGCTGCTAAGACTGTGGCAAAAACCTGAGTATTCAAGCTCACAGAAAATGAGTAGATGGCATCAAATCCAGATTTGGTAAGGGGCTCACATAGATTCCCTACAGTCAAAAGGGCCAAGCAAACTTTTCTTGCCATGTTTTCTAAATTGCCCCTCTAAATATTTACCTATCCTGCTGTGCAAAAGATTCTTTTGCAAGTGCAGACAGACATCACTGCATAGGAAATGCTATTTAGTGGATAAGAGGATGTTTAGTCTGTAATGGTGTCACCTTTCTTTATATTCAGTTAATTTTCTTAGAAACTAATTGCAATATAGGGCCATTCATCCCTGCTGTGATTAATTGGGACATATAAACTATGAGTCTATAATATATTCAGCCCAACTGATACAATTTCCCCCCTAAACTTAAGGCTGGATCCTCTGATGGGGGAGAAGGGGCACTGAGTAGGCAAATTGGAAAGCTGCATTGAGACAGCAAGCAGGGGATGCCCCTGTGTAGGGGAACCCGATTATGTAAAGTGTGTGAATGGCTCTATGCCAGATGCTTTTGGTCCTGTCCTCCCAGTACAGAAAATGTGTCAGAGCATAGCTTGATGTTTAAACAACACCTCGTTTAACTGAATGATTTGTTATTGCTTGTGTAATTTAAAATAGCAGAATCCAGTACTGGAGAAGAGAAAGCAGCAGAAAGGTGGCTTTGAGTCATTGCTGCTTGGGTGAAATCCTAACCCCATTGAAATCAATGTAAGTTTTGCTCTTGCCATCAATGAAATCAGAATTTCATTGTATCTTTGTCAAGTCCTGCACTTAGTACAATTTGTGTCCTAGGGCAGCCAATCAAATGAAATGCTCCATTTTTTTTTATAATTTAATTGTTGTTTTACTTTTCAAACAAACAAAATCATTATCATACATAGCTTGATGATACACTAGATGTTCCATTGACATATGCATATCAAAGATATAATGACAGCAGAAGTGTTTCATATTGTGTGCGTGTGTCGGTTCTATTGGCATGTCATTGTCTGAGGGAATCTCAGACCTCAGCCTGCACAGTAATCTAGTCAGTGGCTGACATTATTAAATTTTTTTTAAATGCACTTATTTAAAACCCAAGAAAAGTTAACAACAAAAACAGCAAATGAGAGATTTCTGTTCTCTATATAAGTGTGTAACTCCTACAGATAGAGAAAATGAAAACCTATAACAATTAAAGTTAAGGCTAACTTTTTATATTAAAAGTGAGGAAATTCAGTAATAAGGTAACTGTTGTACTTATGTCTAAAAATTATACCTATTTTTACTACACTTTACTATGCTCTTCAGGTATCTATGAAAACATGGGGTAAGCTGTGAATATAGTAACAGCTTCAGTTTTAAATTCAGAACCTGACAGTTGTAGTTGCTGCCGTTCACATTAATATAAACAAAGTGCGTCTGGTTTTTGAAGCAGGGTGTTTTTAAATCAACCACATGCTTGATAGAAATGTTAAGCATTATGGAATAACTGTATGAAGTAATTAATCATTAATTAATGTTTGCAAATGTATTGCTGAGTAGTTCTTCCTACAGCTCAAATTAGCATTCCAAATTCTGTTCTTTCCCTTTCCATATACACATTATAGCTTTTTTTTCTCTGTTTGAGCCTCTATTTTAAGGGTTTGAGCCTCCATTTTAAGGGGTTTTTTTTGATATCCCCTTACTCCTCCCTTGAAAGTCCCCGGCATCATTATGGCCTTTCTGTGGCAAAGCCATGTGATTGAACATGGCCTCCAGCTTCCTCAGGCCAATCAACTCTGATCTGTAATTCAGTGTGGCTGGCACAAGGAATAGTGTTGGCTTACTCTGACAAAGCTGGAAGCTATGCCCAGCAACGCTTTGATGCAGTTAGTGATCATATTTGACCAGATGTATTGCTAGCCTGATCACCCAAGCTGATACCTTGAACACTGATACCTACAAAGACTGTGGAGCAAATCACTAATAAATTAAAACAATCATACGATCTGTAACAGCCTATTTTATTGTGCTTGATTTTTTTTTTTAAATAAAAGCAGTTGGATAGAAATCGGCGTATAAAATGTGGGGAAAATCTAGAAAAGGCATTTTTTATACACATCATAAACAAGTTACATTAAAGTCTAGGTAGGTTCTATGCTTTATGAAGTTAATATAGGAATAGGCCCCTTTTCTACTGTACAAAACACTATCTTAATGTTGGATTCTCATTTCCTACCTCTTTAACATTTAAGATTAAGAAAAATCTTTCTTTGAGTCAGCTGATTGGACAAAAGCACATTTTCTTGAACCTGCAAGATTTTATCACCTATAAGAATTTTATTTACCCCTTCGCTTCAAATGGTCTAGAAGACAAGTTGGTGTAATTCTCAGTAAGTTGACATAAAAGGCACTACTTCACCTTTCAGTGCCCAGAAACCCTAAGTGGTAATGTAATATGTAGGCTGGCACCAGTTCAAATCTAAGTCAAACTGGTGGTGACTAATGATCACCATAGAGCAATTTTGTCAGACTAACTGAATTCCAAGAAATGCACCTGATCTAACATCACAAAATGCTCACTATATCCTTGATCAGGTCTTCCTATTTCTTCCTCCTCTTTGTAGGTTTGGGATAGGACATAGCCCTCTGCTCTTGTCTTTTCATACAAACGGCTCTTACACCACCACCAGTTATATATAAACCTCCCTGCAACAAAGGTGGGACGGTAACAGGAAAGCCCCTAAAGAGGGGTTATTACACTTCAGCTATGTAGCCAGTTTTAGACATGATCTGATTGGAATACATTTCACCAATAGAATTAAGTGCTGAACAATAACATTCATGCAAATATCCTAGTATTAGTAAATTAGAAATTTTTAAAAAGCATAGATGTTCTTCTGAATAAGAATCTGTGTTTAACTCTATATAAGACCAAAATTATATTGGCTGCCAATTCTAAGGATTTGGAGCATAAATTAAACATCTGACTGTGTTGGGACGTGCACTGTATTGGATGTTTCGATAAATTATATGGAGATTATTCTATTTTTCTATAGTGTCCAGAACTCTTCACTGCCAGAGACAGAATAACCGATTAGATCAGTGTTTCTTAAACTTTTTAAGACTGAGGAACACCAAACAATTTTTATAAGGCACACCAAGGATTTTTTTTGTTGAGCAAAAAAAAAATTGAGGAAAAAAAGTCACCTGCCCTTTTAAGGGCCACCATTTTGAATTCTGTTGTTCTCTGCAGCACACCGGTGTGCCAGGGAACACAGTTTAAGAAACACCTGCTTAGCTGGACCAGTGAGAGAAATTCTGGCCCCATTGAAGTAACTGTAAAAACACTAGTGCTTTCAGTGGGCTCAGGATTTTCCAGGAATTTTCCAATGTGGCAATTAATATTCATCGTGTGCACTGAGTTTTTGAGCAGCACTATGTTTTTGAAGGTAAAATATATCAGGGAGTTGATCTTGGTATAAAAGAATGGTGTTAGAAAAACCAGCTAAGATTTTTAAAGGCTAATCAGACAAGTTTACTGCAAATCTGTCTTAGTTTTGCTTGTGTGTTTGGGTAAATGAACTGAAAACCTGTGAAGAACATCTTGGTAAATCAGTATTTGAATAATTAACTACATCATTCAAGCCTTCATCTGGGAAGTGAATTTTTCTTTTCTGTTCATATCTCCTTCTGCTAAGTATAAGAGTGTAGAATTGATTGGTAATTATAATTGCTCGCAGGGCTCGACAAATAATGCAATCTACTCGCTCATGGCGAGTAGATTGCAACCCAGAAGAGCCGGGTTCAGGTGATCTGCGCATGCAGAAATAAATTGTTTTATTTTTAGATAACCATACTTCTGAATTAAAAGATTTATGCTTGAACTGGTGTTCCTAGGTTATCAGCTAGGATATCAGGATGATTTTGTCATTTACTGTTAAATTGTAGAATCGTGAGTTGTCAGAATGATAATGGAGGGTTAATATAAACACAATTATCTCATGAATATACCTTTCCTGTGTGTTTTCCGAATAGGTTACTGAGAATCAATAAAACTTATGAAACTTTGACGTTGTCTTGCATCTATTTCTTTCATCTAGTCCCTCTGAACTCATGAGAAATTTAGCTTGTTTAATTAAATGTAATTTTTATTGTTTTAAAACCCTTATAGTTCTCACATAGGTCTTTTTAGATTAAAGTGAATGTCTATATACAACCTAACTGTTTCAATGTGTACAAAACTGGATTCAATAGACGTATGGTACTGTAACACTACTAAATTCATGTCAAACCAATCTTTGTGGATAAGGGAGAAGCAGTGGATGTGATATACCTAGACTTTAGAAAGGCATTTGATACGGTCTTGCATGATATTCTTATCAATAAACTAGGCAAATACAACTTAGATGGGGCTACAACTAGCTGGATAACCATTCCCAGAGAGTAGTTATTAACGGTTCACAATCCTGCTGGAAAGGTATAACAAGTGGGGTTCCACAGGGGTCTGTTTTGGGACCAGTTCTGTTCAATATCTTCATCAACGATTTATATATCGGCATAGAGAGTACGCTTATTAAGTTTGCAGATAATACCAAGCTGGGAGGTGTTGCAACTGCTTTGGAGGATAGGGTCATAATTCAAAATGATCTGGACAAATTGGAAAATGGTCTGAGGTAAACAGGATGAAGTTTAATAAGGACAAATGCAAAGTGCTCCACTTAGGAAGGAACAATCAGTTTCACACATACAGAATGGGAAGCGACTGTCTAGGAAGGAGTACGGCAGAAAGGGATCTAGGGGTTATAATGACTCATATTTAGCTTGTGGTCCAACAGTGTAACGCTGTTGCAAAAAAAGCCAACATGATTCTAGGATGCATTAACAGGCGTGTTGTGAGCAAGAAACGAGAAGTCATTTTTCCGCTCTACTCTGTGCTGATTAGGCCTCAGTTGGAGTATTGTGTTCAGCTCTGGGCACCACATTTCAAGAAAGATGTGGAGAAATTGGAGAAGATCCAGAGAAGAGCAACAAGAATGATTAAAGGTCTAGAGAACATGACCTATGAAGGAAGACTGAAAGACTTGTTTAAGTTTGGAAAAGAGAGGATTGAGAGGGGACATGATAGCGGTTTTCAGGTATCTAAAAGGGTGTCACAAGTAGGAGGGAGAAAACTTGTTCTTCCTGGCCTCTGAGGATAGAACAAGAAGCAATGGGCTTAAACTGCAGCAAGGAAGGTTTAGGTTGGACATCAGGAAAAAGTTCCTAACTGTCAGGGTAGTCAGACACTGGAATAAATTGCCTAGGGAGGTTGTGGAATCTCCATCTCTGGAGATATTTAAGAGTAGGTTAGATAAATATCTATCAGGGATGGTCTAGACAGTACTGGGTCCTGCCATGAGGGCAGGGAACTGGACTCGATGACCTCTCTAGGTCCCTTCCAGTCCTAGGATTCTATGAAATTGAATTATTGGACCTGTTTTTCTTTCTTTAGTTATTTTAGTGCAAGGGTCCTTTCAAGTACACAGTGCTGTTCTAAAAATATCCTTGTAAGAGTGGAGCCGTCTAATCCCTGATGCTCAAGTCGTCAAGATTATTCTTCAGGAGATAAACAAACATTGGTGAAATAGTCTAAAAAAGGAGACAGCATTATGGACCCCACTTTTTTTTTCAGTCTCTACTCTATAGGACCCACCCCATCATTTCAACAATAGCATTAACATTTCCTACATAAAAGACAATAATGACAGGTGAAGTGAATGCTCTTACTCATTTTTGTAGTCATTCACAATTCTACTTGAACATACTCCTCCCCCCCCCTTCCATTAAAATAAATGGAATAAAAAGAATGTCTTCCTACTGTGTTTTCTATATGATTTTTAATGACAAGCTGAAAATGTGAACAGGAAGATGTCTACAAAGAAGTAATTACATAATTGTTCCCAGACTGAAACTTGTAAAATACTGACCTCTACAGGAAAAAACACAGAGCAGAAGTATGAATTTAGCTAACAAACATAAATGTCTATACTTAAACAACAAATAGTCTGGCAGCACTTTAAAGACTAACAAAACATGTAGATGGTATCATGAACTTTCATGGGCACAGCCCACCAGAACCTATTTCTTTGATCTTTGTGTATGTTTAGAAATATCCCTGGTATTATAGCATAAATTCTTCTAGGAACATCCAAATTTAGCTAAAAATTAATTCCTTAATCTTAGGCCAGGGGAGGGCAAGACATTGTCGGTGGGCTGGATCTGGCCCATGGCTGCCCTACCACTCCTCCGCCCCCAGGCCAATCGAGACCTGGGGGATCACGTGAAGTCTCCTCCTGCAGCAAGGGGCACACAGCACTAGAGAGAACCACATGCCCCTTGCAGGGCGGGACAGGGAGCAAGAGACTTTGGCTGTGTCTAGACTACATCCCTCTTTCGACAGAGGGATGTAAATTAGACACTTTGAAATTGCAAATGAAGCGTGGGGGATTTAAATATCCCGTGCTTCATTTGCATAATCACGTAATGGCGCTCTTTCGAAAAAGCGCCATTTTGAAAGTAAAACTGCGGTCTAGACGCGGTTCTGTCAAACGGCAGGCTTTTTCGAACGATCCTATACTCCTTTCGAAAGGGAGTACAGGATCTTTCAAAAAAGCCTGCCGTTTTTGACAGAACTGTGCTGTTCGTTCTTGGTTCGGTAAAATGGCAGGAGTCCCAGAGGCTTAAGGCCAAATACCCAGTGAAAATACCGAATGATGGCAAGACAACAAGTTTTATCAACGAAGGAATGATTTATTAAACTGAACAACTTAAACTGAGCAATTACCCAATATTTGCAGCAAACAATTGAACCACAACAATTTTTTAAAACTCTACCTAAGTTAAAGCTAAGTCAAATATGTACACATTTTAAAAACTGTTTCTTTAACACTGACAATAGTAAAGGTAAAAATTACAACTGAGCAATATATTTTCTAACCTTTCTCTTTTAAACCACTTAACAACAGTGAGGGTAAATTAAATACTTACAAACTCAGCAACAACAACACAAAGACACACAAGGAATCAGAGCATGCTCGAGATTCGTACACCCCTTTTAGATTCGGTGGGTGGGAGGCGGCCTTTGGGTGATCAGTCCTAAGCAAGACTCAGATTCTGTCTTCCAATATTCGGGAGTCCTCCCCGAGCTAAGGGCTCAGGGGTTTTTTATGTTATTGCCTATCACCATATTTGGTATTGTTTGTGCTCTGGGAGTGGCATGGGTGTGGTGTGATGCCCATATATGGTGTTGAGTGCTGGACTCTGACAAGCTCCATTTTATTGGTAGATAAGCCTTGTTGCTATCCATGTGACGTGGTGAGGTTGCTGAGGTAGATCTCGGCTATGCGCGGGAGGCCTGGCCAAGAGAACCCATACTTGACACGTGCTAGACCGTGGTTTTACTTTCAAAATGATTTAAATCCCCACTTCATTTGCAATTTGGAAGTGCCTAATTTACATCCCTCTGTCGAAAGAGGGATGTAGTCTAGACACAGCCTTTGTGTGCACGCTCCCCCCACCCCCAGGCCCTGATTGGCTTGGGGAAAGGGGGAGAGGGCGAAGTCACCTCCCCCGCTAGGGTTGCATGGCACCAGAGGGAACAGGGTGGGGAGTGAGAGGCTTTGTCCCTATGCCCTTCCTAACAGCTAGGAGGAGAGGTGAGATGCCTCACCTCCCAAACTAAGAGGAAAGCCTCCCTGTGTCCACCTCCCTACCCCCTTGATGCAGCTGCTGCAGCAGCCCTTTAGATAGGACTATGCACCTTGGGTCCCTGCTGGAGGGAGTTCGTCTGGGAGGAGAGGGGGGAAAAAGAGAATATTTCTCCTCCTTTCCCCCAACCAATCTGTCTCTTTCCTTTTCTTTTCTTTCTGGCAGAGCAGAGCAGGGGGCAAAGACTTCACATGCTCCCACGCTGCCAGACCAATCAAGGTCTGTTGGCGGGGAAGCACTCGAAGTCTCCTGGCCCCGCCCCTTCCAGGGTGGCCCACATCCACTTCCAAAATTCACAAAGTATCCCCCTTAGAAATTATTGCCCACCTCTGTCTTAGACAATAAGTCAAAGCAGGGAGTGAATACCTGTGCCATTGGTACACAATGCATGGTTTAAAGACATTTGTTTTCAGTCATCAGAGAAATGCTCCAGTGACCTACAGACAGACACCACCGGACATTACTTATTTTTTCTAATTTTTTGTCCTGACATTTTCTCTTTTTTTACAATTTTTCTTTTAAACTATTTTTAAAAATAAAGACATTAAGAAGGGGGGGGGGTAGGGGAGGGTGTACAGGAGGGTCTCCCCCTTCATTACAAGGAAGGGTTTGCCTAAGAGAAATTTGGTGGATCTGCATCTGTAATTCCAGGCACCTCACATGTGGCTCAGGTTTTAGTGGGAAACTGTAACTGTCTTCCCCAGAGGGGAGCAGCCACACAGCTGATCTCTTGGGCAAAGAGAGGGTATCCCCATCCAGGCCCCATCTTTGTAAAATGTGAACATGCTAATGAATCTCCAGCCTTACAGGTTTTTAAGGTGAGGCTTAACAAAGCCCCAGCTGAAATGACTTAGTTGGGGTTGGCCCTGCTTTGAGCAAGGGGTTGGACTAGATGTCCTCACTTCCAACCTTTATCTTCTATGAACCATCTGATGAAGGGGCAGTGACAGCCTCTTCCTGGACAGGTAAACAGCTCCTCAAAAGTGAGCATCAGACACTGAGTGTTGATTAACATCACAAAGGAATCTTAGAAGAGCGGTGGATTCTTCCTATGGGCTTTACCCTGAAGAGGAGTTAAGGGGATGGGCCAGTAACATACAAGGTCTCCTTATACCTTTTCCTTGCCAAAAGACTTGCCTAAAGCAAGAACTTTTACTGAGAGGACAAGAAATATAGTAAATGCCAACTGATCTGTTTAGCCAGAAGATGTGGTATGACGATTCTACTTGGACGTGTTTCCCTTTCATGGATTTGGCTGGTAATTTTATGTCTCTTATTACACATACTCTGGAGTAAAAGCTTGGCACAGCAAAGAAAGCATAACCAATCTAGACTGCTGTATGGAAAGGGGAAACTGAACCACATCACCTCATGGCATTGTTAGCTAAATGCCCAAATACCTACACTCTAAAAGATATTGTTGTCTGCATTATGTTTCCTGCATGTAACATTGCTATCTGGGAGCAGAAACCCAGAACTTCACAAAAGCATCTCTGGATGACATTACCGTATTTGACAACACATGGAAGTTGTATAATAAAAGCACACAAAGAGATTTTGGGCATACTGCCTGGGCATTGGTCAGTGACCATCCTTCTGTCAGTAAACTCTGAGGGGATGTGTGACATTATATTCCACATTATTTATGAAAATATGCTTATAATATGGATATGACATAACAGATATATTCTATACAAGATGGATCATGTCAGATATCATTGGAAAGGTTATGATTTACTGACCATGATTATCCTATCTGTATGCAGGTATCATTTTTATATCTCAAGATAGGAATATTGACCAATGAATCTGTACTTCATATATGCTACTTTGGACTACTCCTATGCTAACACTTCAGATACAACCATAGACAAGCCAGACAGGGCTGACGACTCACCGGTGGGGACAATGGACTGTGAAAATGCCTGGCCTTTCTGTGGATGCTACATACTATCTCTGTAATATCTCAGTGTCCATGAGTCAGAGTCAGGTGATCTCATCACCTGATACTAACCTGCCTCTTGGACTGCTGAACTGTTCCATGGGGGTGATGGGGAAATCAAACAAAGGTTTCCCACCTTATAGAAATTCTATAAAAGGTGGGGAGGAAAACAATCTTGTCCTTCAGTTGGTTTCTCTTCTGGTTCCCCACCCAAAGAGAAACTTGAAAATACCTGGAAACAAAAGGATTTGAAGTGGGGGGAGGGGACAGAACTTCTGGACCCAGGCTACAAAGACATCTGCCCTGGAAGGGACTCTACCTGAAACAATATCTAGGGTGAGGAATTATTTGTAACCAGTTTCTTCATTGAATCTAGCCTAGTTTTCATGCTTTGTATTTTCTTAGTAATCTGCTTTGCTCAATTTGCTATTAAAATACATATGTTTATAGTTGTAAATAAGGAATAAGCTTATTCATATAAACCAGTTTATGTAATTTCTTACAGGGATGGGGGGTGGTAAGAAGCTATGCCTATCTAATCTCCTCCCTCAGTTTGGAGGGAATTTCATATACACTGGGTTTGTACTCCAAGGGTGGTGGATACCTGGGGCTTAAGGGACAAATCCCTTAACCTGAGTCTTCCCAGAGCCAATCTGGGGCTACGTCTACACTGGCAGCTTCTTGCGGAAGAACAGTTGTTCTTCCGCAAAAACTTGCCGGCTGTCTACACTGCATGAGTGTTCTTCCAGAAGTAAATTTACACCATAGCGTTGTAAAACAGGGCTTCTTCCGGAAGAGTTATTCCTCTCCCCCCGAGGAATAAGCCCTCTTTTGCAGGAGTTCTTCCAGAAGAGGGCAGTGTAAACAGGCAACATGAATTTCTTGTGCAAGAAGCCCCTATGGTTAAAATGGCCATCAGAGCTTTCTTGCAGAAGAGAGCATCTACACTGCCATGGATGCTCTTGCGAAAAAGCACATGGCAGCGTACACGCTCTCCTGTGGAAGAGTTTTTGCACAAGAACTCTTCCGCAAAAGAGTTCTTGCTCAAGAAGCTGCCAGTGTAGACGTAGCCTCAGTGTCTATCTTCTGCAGTTGGGTGTGGCCCTGACTTGTATGTGCTAGAGGGGGCTTAAGAGCCTGACACAGCAAGACAGGGTTAACGGGGAGCCCAAGCTGGCAGAAAAAGATAGGCTCAGTTGTGTGTCAGATCCTCAGGTGCCATCCCAACCCATCAGTCTGATTAAGGCAGTCTGAGCCCTAACTGTTCCACAATATGTCCTCCCAAATTATTGTGGCTGTGCCACTGTGATATAGCGTTCACTCCACACAAGGCTTGAAGGGATTAAGGTGGGCCAATTAACTGCCTAGGATGCACCTGGAGAAGTCAGGGAGTAATGAGGGTTAATTAAAAAGGAAGCTCAGCTGGACAGGAACAGAAGAGACTTGTATAAAGCCCAGTAGCTGACACTAGAAAAGAACAGCACTCATGCTAAGGCGGCAAGTAGAATGTCCAGCCTGTCGCAATAAGGCATAGGACTATGCAGATCTTGGCTGTTTGTTTGTAGCGTTCTTGAGATGAACCTAGGTAGAGGGGGGGTGGCCTGGTTGACTTTACCAGCCACTGGGCAAGGCTCCTGTTAATGGACAATGACAGGAAAAACTGCTTGGGACACTGAGAAACATTGATACCTCAGAATGGGAGGGCTACAGTGACCTGGCTGGAGGGCCATGACACAAAGCAGGTGCAGCTGAGTCCCAGGAGAGCAATGAAAAGGAAGTGACAGAGTGCAACGGCAGGAAGGGGTGTTGGGCTTGCAGAGCTAATTGACTGAGGTGGCCAAAAGGAAGCACTCCAGTGGTGCGTAGAACACCCTATGAGAATTTAGTAGGGAGCACATGCATACTGGTCACCCATGATAAAAGGAATGGTGGGGGAAGAAGACATGATGGCTGTCCTGAAAAGGAGAGTGTAAGAGATCATGAAGGAGTGTAAGGTGATCGTTCCTGATATAAGGTGAGTATGAAGAGATGGCAGGGGGGAGAGAAAGCTAAAGCCACAATATGTGCAAGCCTGTTTTTGCAGAAGGCTCTTATACTATCCCAGGCTGGACCCCAGAATCACAGCTGTTTTTAGAAGGGGCTCAGAGACTGTTAATCTGTAATTTCTTTTTAAAGAGTATTCCTGTAGTACCTTAGTCTTGTAAGGCAGGGATGGGCAATAATTTTTGATGGGGGGGGGCACTCCAAGATTTTGGAAAGTGGTCGAGGACTACACTCTTCCATGATATTAATAGAGGAGGTGCAGGGTCTGGGATGGTGGTTGGGTGCAGAAGGGAGCTTGGGGTAAGGGATTGGGGTGCAGAAGGGAGAGTGGGGTCTGGGACAGAGTTTGAGTGAAGGAGGCAGTTGTGACAGGGCACAGGACTGGGGTGCGGAGTTTTCGAATGTGACCTAGGGAAGAGAACTGGGGTGTAGGAGTTTGGGTTGTGACCTGGGGTAGGAGGGGATTGTGATCTGGGGCAGAGAAGTGGGGTGCCAGATCTGGGATAGGGTATGGGTCCAGGAGGGGGGCAGAGGGTTTGGGTATGTTGAGTGGGGGGACAGAAGGTTGGGGAAGGGAGGGGCTGGGGTGCCTGCACAGGCTGTAGGGCCATGTGCTTGTGTGAATAACTGAGCTGGATGGGAGTGGGACACAGTGCTTCATGTGGCTAGAAACCGGCCAATTGGATTGTGCTAGGGGTTGGGGCAGTGCCTGAAGCCTCCCCACCTCTCTCCAGGATCACAGTTTTGAAAGAGAAATGGCCTGACAGCCGCTTTTCTGAGCAGTGTGTGGGGCTGCAGGGCAAGCAGGGGAGCCTACCTGGGGCTCCCCGCTGTGTCCGTGGGCTGGATCCGGCACATAGGCCGTGTTTTGCCCAGGCCTGCTCTAAGGCTATGTCTATGCTACCAGGCTATTTCAAAGTAAGTTATTTCAAAACAACTTCCAGAATAACTATTTTGAAATAAGCTTATTCCTCTTCACAAGCAGGAGTTATTTCGAAATAACAGGTTCGGTAGTGTGAACACTCATCCTGTTATTTTGAAATAAGCAGAGTTATTTCAAAATAACTACCCAGTGTAGACATTCCCTAAGCTGCTTTAGGACTGCTTCTTGTTTCTTTAGAAGAGGTCTGACACATACCATGGATGGATCCAGCCTCTACTAAGACATGTGCTGGAAAATCAGCAGAGACTATGGGAGGCATATTTATACTATTTGGCACAGCTGGCTGAACAGCAGCTGTATTTATTTAATCTCATGTATGAAGAAATTGGCAAAGGCTACAGAAATAGAATGGCAAGGAGGCTAGCAGCCTGGCCAAGGGAATGTTGCTATGGCAGGTGAAGGGACACCTGAAACAGGGTGACCCTATTTGTATGGGGATGAGAAGCTCTTCTTGAAAAGCAGGAAAACAAGAAAGCCCTAATGAGTACAACTTTTGGGGAGAACAGGGAAGGGTGGGGTATTTTTTGCCTATGCCCATAAGGGACATGTAAGGAGGAGATGCCCTTATGTGAACTGGTAGGAGAAGGCTTGCTCAGTGGACAGGGTGAGGAGGGTGAAGGTTGACAAGGCAAGTACAAGGGTTTGTTTTGCTTATTGTGAGACAGTAATGTAAAAAAGCACGGCCCTCAAGAAATTGTGGGGGTAGTAAAGGGAAATGCATGGACACTGGTGGGATGGGGAAGGGGGAATGGGAATATGCTGGAGGCTGACAATCACATACTTGTACTAGTTCTCATCGAGCCACCATGCTAAAAATAGCAGTAGCGCTGTGGTAGTGTGCCATGGCAGTGGCAAACAATGACACAAACTAGCTGCCCTAAATCCAAGCATGTCAGTACCCACAGGATGCATACTCAGGTTGACTAGCCTGTGCCTCCATGGCCACATGATTATTTTTGGCATGCTAACTCAGAGAGCTAGCATGTGTCTACATGAGCTGGGGATCATGTCCCCTAGCAGATATAACCTGAGGAATTTGTACACTTTCAGCTAGAGGAAACATACCTCTGATCAAGCTAGCATTCTAAAACTAAAGTTGTAGCTAGAGTGGTATGAGTGGCAAGAGAAGCTAGCCATCCTGACTGCATGCCTACTGTTGCAGTTGGGTATGTAATTGTGGCAGCTAGTCCCTCATGCCACTCAAGTGCAGAGGCTGAGCTCAAGCTAGCATGGATACATCTCCTTGAGCAGGGAATTTACAGCCGCTACTCAAAGTATGGACGTATCCCAAGAATTATCTGCCGGTGGGACGTAAGCAGAGGTAAATGGGGGTTAAGGTGTCTGTACACCACCTGTTTGCATCTTCTTGATCCTTTTAGAGCAATTTCCCATGGCATCTGCACCAAAGGAATTCTTCCACAACTATTAGAAACATTGCATACTGCTCCTAGATCTCTTTGACAGGGCACAGAGAGGTCATAGTGGGAGGTATACTCTCTTCCCTATATTCCTTTTCATGCACTAGGTAGACTTAACTTCTGCTGCTTTTATAAATAATAAGGTGGTGGCTGCTTATGTATAGTCTCCTCTTTTCTACCATGGCTTTTAGTATTGTGAATATGAATGGCACAAACTTCTGAGAAATAGCCTAAATCTGAGGTTGATGAAGTATAATGAAAACATGTATTTGTTGTTGTGACTAGGTTAGATTTTAGTCCATGTAAAGCATGTTTGATGAATGTTCTGGAAAGCACTGTGTTCTAATAATGTATTAGAATAATATCTTTTGGAAGTTCTGAAATCACTGAATAACTTTTGGTGATGGCTTCAACTTATGATTTAAAGGACTGTAATGCCAGTAATGACTCTGAGTTGTGTCTGCTTTGTGAGATCTCCAGCCCAGATCTGCAGACTCAAAGAGCTAGGAAAGTTTTGGAAATGCATCCACATTTTTGGACACCTAACTAAATTGAACCCAGATTCAGACCCTTAAAAGCTCTTATTGCTTAATATGATGTATAAACCTTCCTCAGTAACATTGAACAGGATATCTCTCCAGCAGTCTGCTCCATGTGTTCAGGTGCAATCTTTTCTTTCAGGTGGTCTTTTTCACCAGGAACTTGTATCTTTGCTATGAATTGTAAAAAGGGCTATGTCTTAGGACTACCAGAAAAGTACAGCTAGTATGGAAAGTAAGCTTATTTGCTTTGCAATGTTTTTTGTGGAGTGCATATAAAAGTTGACTTGTTTTCCCAATTGGTCTGCTGAAAACTGAATTCATTATTTTCCCTTCTTCTGCAGCATAAGTACAAATCACTGACCAAGATAAGTGGGCATATCTCACTCAAGCAATCCCCAGCCACTGGGGGCCTTGATATTGTTTTTCTGCCTCTGACAGCTGTTTGGTGTCTGTGTTGTAATACTTTCAACTAATGTTGATTGTTTGGTTAGTGTATGGGTGGTATTGGTGGTCTGCGATGTCATAAGAGCTGATCTGCTGGTCCCTTCTGCTCTTAAACTCTGACTCTACTACAAATCTCATTTTTTCCTCCCTTGAATCCCACTTAGAAAAGGGTCTTATGAGAAGACTTTAAATCTCAAGCTTGTATAGGTGAGTGAAATCCTGGCCACATTAAATTATATCTTGTTTCCTTTCTCCTGAAAGGAAAGTAACAATGAAGCAATACGGTGAAATGTTGGACCCATTAGGACTTCCATTGACTTTAGACTGAAAGTGCATGTACTGTGGGGAAACATGAGTCTAACATGAGCACATTTAAATAACAACACCTCAGAACAGCTTAGCTTCAGATTTGGATTTGGATTCGTTAATCTTTGTCACAAAAAGTTGAACTTGATGTTCAGTGCATCTCCACCAGCCCAGATACTTAGGTCCATTTATATTTGAATGAATGATTCAGTTAACTGGATTCAGCTCTGGCTCATCTAGACTCAGAGCTTCCCCATACTTTAGGAAATTCAAAATGGCAATGGATCAGCCAGAACAAAAAAAGTGTGTGTTGGGGAGAAAGGGGAGGGAAATCCAGTTGTTAATTTAATCTTGGGATAGCTGGGCTGAAATATGTATTTAGCTTTACTAAAACACTAGCATACACCAATGATTTCCACAAGGTGGGGCTATGATGTTTCATATCTGGAATTTATGAATATCAGGATTTGGTTATTATAGTGTACTTTAACTGAACTTTGTGGAATAGAAATTCAAAGATCCAAATGAATTGTGTGCATCAAAAAGCAGAATAGTCTTTTATAGAGTAGAGAAGCTCACATCTGGATGTCTGTATTAATTAAATTGAATAGCTTTACCAAGAAGATATGGTCTTGGATGTGTTCTTCTCAACTGTTGGCACCTCACTTAGTATTAATCATAAATGTTCTTGTACTTGATTAATCTGTCTCTCTTCAACATGGTATGTTTTCATAATTTTACAGACAAAAGTACTAAGAATTGTTGTGTGCACTAAAATGTTTCGGCGTTTGCTTTTGTAATCAGCATGATAATGACTGACAATGTACCAAGGAAGCCTAATATAAAAGAATATTGAATGTAAAAATCAATGGCTGTTGCAGCATTACAGTCAAAAAATCCAGCACACAAAGGCTAGACTAAGGGAGGACTTAGGCCCCACTGACATTCACAAAACAGTGACTCAATCTAACCCTGTAAGCACCTAAGTTTCCACTCTGAAGGTCCCTGTTGGGCCAAAATACCAGTGAATGGGCAGTATACAGCTGCCTAAGTCCTAACAATGCTGTAACTGGAATACAGTGTACAGGTCTGGTATCTAGACTTCAAAAAAGGATGTTGAAATTTACAAAGAGTTCAGAAAAGATTTAAAGAATGAGTTGAAGATCTGGTAAATCTGCCTTATAGGAAATGCTGAAGAAGTGCAATCTATTTAGTTCCACCATAAGGTAGTTTGGCTTGACTGGGGAAAAGACTTGAGACTAGATGATTCTTTAATCAACCACAATACAGTTTTGCTATAGTGCTTCTGCAAATATGGCTAACTGCATATGCTTAAATTTGAAATAGCAGCCTGGTATATTCAGTGTGGAAGAATTAATATTACTATGATAACTTTTAAACTTCTGCATTTCCTAACATCTGTGCAGTTAAATTACCAAGCACTGCATCCAAACCTGTAAGTGACAGTGTGTGCATAGATAGCAGAGCTCACACTGTCCCACTGAACTAATTCAGCTATTAAAATAGACATAGAACAATAGGACTTCACCAATTCTTACTCAGGGCCGGGAGGAACTCTGAAGATGACTGTATATTTGCACATTAGCATGGATGTAAAAAAACATATCTCCCTATTTACTTTATTTAATAATCCTGTATTGGCACTTACAAAGCACTTTGCATTTTAAAACTCTAAGCTCTTAAGCTATTTTTTCTCTTTTGAATCAATCATCTCTCCAGAGTTTCCTAAAATAACAGGATAAAGAGCAATGGACCAAGTGCTGCAAATTGTTTGTAGCAACATCTACTATGCCACTAATCATCTGCATCAATGGCAATTAACAAACATTCTTCATGTCCCTGATTTTGTACACCCTGGGATTCATCATGCTCCTATTTTGATGCAATGTTTTGATTTTAAAAACCAGTTAAATATTCAACAGCTACTTGCTAAATAAATATTGAAGGCTGATGAATTACATTAATATTTTAAAAGCCCAGTTTAAACATATTAGATGCTACCCAATTTCAATAAATATGCCAAATTCCAACAAACAGTGAGCTACAATGAGGGATTGGCATGGCACAGCTCTGCACGAGATGCTAGGAAGTCGCACAAGACACCTCAGGAACTCTAAGATGAAGGTCCACATTTAGGCTATGTCTACACTTCAGAGGTTTTTTTTGGAAAAACAGATGTTTTTCCAAAAAAACTTCACTTACATCCACACTGCAATCGCATTAATTTGACAAAAAAACCCGAAAGAACAAAGAGGTTTTTCCAACGCTGGTAAACCTCTTTCTACAAGGAAGAAACCTTTTTCCGAAAGAGCTCTTTTGGAAAAGGGCATGTGTGGACGAGGAAGAGGGAGTTCTTTTGAAAGAAGAGGAAAGAGGAAAAAGCCAGGTGCCCTGGTGGCCACTCCATCCATAGTAATCACAGCTTAAATGCAAGAGAGATTCCATTCAGTGTGGATGCTGTCTTTCGAAAAAGCAGATCGCTTTTTCAATGTGCTTTTGATGTGTGGATGCTCTCTTTTGGAAGAAGTTTTTTTGGAAGATCTCTTCCAAAAGAGCTTCTTCTGAAGAAAGCCTGCAGTCTGGATGTAGCCTCAGAGATACCGATGAGAGTGGCCATCTATAAGCTTTTAAGCACAGAGAATGCTATTTAAAAAAAAAAACAAAGCCACACCATGGGGGGGAAGCAATGTGCTTAAAACCCTTCAAATGCCATCACTGCCATCACCTCACTGTTTGGGCCTGGAAAAATGCCAAATGGGTCCTGGCATAATGATATCCATACACTTCAAGAGGGAATGAACACTGCACACATTTCAGGAGAGGCTTCATTGATGATATCCTAAGAGGACAGAAAGAACTAAGTTCAGATATTTCTAGGAATGGAATGAAATTTGAGCTTCATTGCAGTCAATGGGATTGGGATTTCACCACAGGATTTTAGGAATGGGGGTCTGCGAATGTAGAGCATTACTTGTCACTGAGGTATAGATGGCATAATGCATATAACTCTCTTGATAAACACTGTAATCACAATGGGGGCAGATTCTCAGCTGATGTAACTTGGCTCCATTGACTTCAATGTTTCAACTGAACTAAAATGACTAGAATACTCCTTTTAGGCACAAAGTTCACCTAGTTCTCAAGTTCTCAATGTTCAGATCCTGGCCTTTGTAGAGTCTCTCTGTATTTGGCTGCTTTTCACTTGTCTTAACAGTTTCTTTGAGTTGGAGAGTGGGCATTAGCCTCATGAAACATGTTTGAGACTCTTTTTTTCGGTAGGCAATGAGGATCTGAGTATCCTTTTAGGACCAGGTAATTGATCTGTTACTCTGCATTTCCTCTGGTGTAGCTCTGCTTTAGATGTGCTGCTTTGGACTTGCATCAATATAAAGGAGATTGGCATCCGGATTGTCTTCTCCAGATTTATTGTACTTTTTGCCAGGAGCGCTTATGTTTGTGTTCAATTAGGAGGATCTTTGTGCTACTGCTGGACACCTTACACAAGTGAATAGTGTTTAAATGGAAGAGCAGTGAAGTGGGACACACCAGAATTCTAAACACTTATAAACCCCTTCCCTCCCCTGCCTCCTGCTGAATTCCCAGAGCAGTTTGAGCTCCTGCCCCATCTCCCTGCTGACCTTTGGCACTGCTGAGCCCTCCTCCTGTCAAGAGTCCTCCCTTCATTGCTGTGCCCTAACAACCATGGAAATGTGGCATTACTTAAGGTTAGCAGTCGAACTAAGGCCCGATTCGCCACTGCCTTGCTACCTACATCTCATTTACACCTCCACAATAGGGACATGGAGTCCTAGAAATGTAAAGGTTGGAAAGGAGCTCAAGAAGTTATCGATTCCATCCCTGGTACAGAGGCAGGAAAAAGTAAACCTAGAACCATCCCTGATGGCTGGTTTGACAAACCTGTTTTTAAAATCCTCCTGCAATGGGGATTCCACAGCTTCCCTTACAAACCTATTCCAGAGCTTAACTACCCTTATGGCAAGAAAACTTCTTCCTTATATCTAACCTAGCTCCTCTTTGTTGGAGATGTTAAGCCCATTGCTTCTTGTCCTTCTTTCAGTGGGCATGGCAAACAATTGATCACAGTCCTCTGTATAATAACCCATAACATATTTAAAGATTGTTATCAGGTCCTCCCTCAGCCTCCTTTTGTCATGCTCAGTTTTTTTACCTTTCCTCAGAGGTCAGGTTTTTTTAAAACCTTTTTATCAATTGTTACTCCCCTGCAGCCTTTCTCCAATTTGTTCACATCTTGCATAATGACTGGTGCAAAAGATTTGGACTCACAATATTCCAGTGCTGAGTAAACTAGAACAATTACTTCCTACAATGCTTCCATTAACACCTTTAAAGAATATTAGCTATTTCATACTGATAACTGTATGATTTGTAATCCACTTTAACCTTCAGATCCTCTTCAGGAGTATTATCACACAGCCAATTATTTTTCCATTTTTGTAGAAGGGATGTTAAGGACTAGTCCACTTGTCGACCATCTATAAGCAAGTGCTTATTGGATAGTCAGTCGACTAGTCGATTTCCACCCCTTGCCCCTCCACCTTAGATAGTGGCAGCAAAGAGTGGGGAACAGGGGGTACTTCAAAGGGGTAGCACTGCACAGCTGAGCCCGGGATCTGAATGTCCCCAGCTCTACATGGCATTTCAAAGTGTCAGCACAGCATGGAGCCTCCTCTGGGGATTCTTGTACATTTCAAAGCTGGCATGCTGCATGCAGCCTGGAGTCAGCGGGATTTCCCTCTGGCCTCAGACTGCACTCGGAGTTCCTCATTCCTCCTTTGAAATGTACAAGAGCCCCAAAGGAGGAATGAGGAAGTGCCTGTCGAGTAGTTGATGGAAATTCCATTGACTACTGGACTAGTAAATTAACCGTTACTTAACATCCTTATTCTGTGCATTTGATTTTTGTCTTACTGTACTATTGTAGTACTTTGGACTTTATTGAATTTCATCTTGTAGAGTTTGGTCCACATTCAACAATTTGTCAAGGTAATTGTGAATGCTAATCTCATCCTTCCATGTGTTTGCAAACCACCTAGATTGTTCTCATCCAGAAACTTTATAATTTTATACTTCCTACTCCATTATCCAGTCATTAATGAAAATATTGACTAGTGACTGACCCCTTTTGGAGACCCACTAAATATACACTTCTGAACTGATGGATAACCACAGATGACTACACTTTGAGTAGAATCCTTCAATGAGTTTTGCACTCACCTTATAGTAATTTCATCTAGATCACATTATCTCATCTACATGTCCCTTGTTTGTCAACAATGTCATGTGGGACTATACCAGACACTAAACTGAAATCAAGATATATTATCTGCTGTTTCCACCCTCTTTCCCTCCTCCCTTCCCCACTTTCACTATGCTAGTAATGCTATCAAAGAAGGAAATTGGGTTGTTTGGTATGACTTGTTTTTAACAAATCAATTCCTCATAACCCTATCATCTTCTAGGTGCTTACAAATTGTTTGATAAAGATACTGCAATAAATTAACCAAAATTAGACTGCCTGGTCTATAATTCCTCTTGTTCTCTGTTCTCCTTCTTAAAAGATGTTTGTCTATCTCTAGTCCTCACCCATCCTCCAGAACAGGGGTCAGCAACCTTTTCAAACCAAAGAGCCAAACTACATAAAAATTCAGAACAAGTGGTCAACAAAGAGCTGTCTGTATACGAATGCTCATTTGTATGACTGAAAATGTATAACTTAATATTATTGATAATTGACATGATTAATAATAGCATAAATGAACTTAGACTTTATTTAATGGGGCTTCTGCTGCTGCATATTTTCCCACATTTCTTTGAAGTTTACATCATAACTGGTCAAATCCAGCTCCATGCATGCATTCAGACTGTCAGTCAATCTTATGGCAGGGGCTGGAGATGTGTGGGTGCAGGAGTTTGGATTGGAGTGTATGAAGGGCTAAGGGCAGGAGGCTCAGGTGTATGATGGGCTCAGGTCTGTGTGGGGTGCGGGAGTGTTATGATACTGCAGCCAGATGGGGGGCTGGGTCGCAATGGGGGGCTTGTTGGCCAGGCTTCATTTTTAAATAAAATAAAATATTATGTCCAACATTACAAGGTTTCAACATTGTCTTTATTTATAGCAGGGCTGGGAAACCTTTTTTGGACTAGGGGCCACTGCCCCATACAAAAATCAGTTGGGGGCCACAAGTGAGAAGCAAAAAACCTTCCAGAAACTCCCAGCCCCCACTGATGTGGCCCCCAACTGACACACCTCCCTCCCCTGGTACTCCAGTCTCATGGGAGTGGGAGAAGGGCAGGGAGGACTGAGGTTCAAGGTTTCAGGCCAAGTTAACTCTTCTGAGGTTTTAGGGTTATTAGATCTTATGAGCCCCTGCCTCTCTCTCCCCCCCCCCTCCCCACTCTGGGATGGGGCAAAAAAATGAGGGGTCCAGTGAGTGAGATAGGAAAGGGGGTGCAAAATCTGGGTGGGAGGTGGGGTGCACGAGCAAACTGGGAGTAGATGCCTGGCTAGGGGAGAGGGGGCTGGTGGGTGCCTGGTCGGGGGTTTAGAATGTGGTGCAGTATCTGTGAGGGGGTATGTGTTCGGGAGGGGGACAGAGTTTGGGTTATGTGTGTGTGTGGGGGGGAAAAGGGGGGCTGAAGACTGGAGGGGAGGGAGAGGCTGTGGTGCCAGAGGCAGGGTCTGGCAGAGACATTTACCAGTGAGAATTGCAACTCAGCAGGAGCTGCTTCTTGCTACAGGCGGCCAGGCCATGTGCTCGATGACTAAGAGCCTGAGGAGAGTGGTGATTGGTGGTTCCTGCACTGCCTGTTCTTGAAACAGACAGCTGCCATTGGCCAGCACCATCCAATGGGATTGTGCTGGGGGCAGGGGTAGCCATGAGGCACTGCTCCCCGCCTGCTCACAGCTTATAGAAAACAAAGGGTCCTGCAGCAGCTTTTGTGCTCGGCGTGCGGGGTGGAACAAGCTGGGGGAGGCTGCCTGGGGACTCCCTGCTGCCTCCGCGGGCCCGATCTGGCCAGCGGTGGGTGATATGCCCCAGCTGCTGTTGCACCATAGGGGGCTGCCTTCTGCGGGTGGGGAGCAGAGGGGCAGGCTGATCTCAAGCTTCAAAAGAGCCGTATCTGGCTGGCTTGCGAGCCATAGGTTGCCAACCCCTGGTCCAGAGTTTGAAGATAAGGAAATAGCTGACCTATTAGTAGTTATGTATTCTCAGATGAATTTCATGAGACCCTATTGATCTAAATACATGCAATATATTTGACTTGCTCTTTCTCTATTCTGGCTTGAGCTCCTTCCCTTTTGTTAATACCAATTTTTCAGAGTATCTCCTCTCCATTTATCTATTTAATGAAGATTGAAGCAAAATAAGCATTTAGCTGATGCTAGACATGTTTTTCATTCTCGCTTGTGCTCCTGATGTATTTAAATGTCGTCTTAGTATCTTTTATGTCCTATGCTAGATGTAACACATTTAGGGCATGTCTACACAGAAGGGCTAAAGCTGAAATAAGCTACACATCTTGAGCTACGTCAATTGTGTAGCTTAAGTCAAAATAGCTTACGTTTGGCTTTTGGCGCTGTCTGCACAGCAGTAAGTCCAAGTTAGAGCACTCTTCCTCCGACTTCCCTTACTCATAAAATGAGGGTTACATGAGTCCGAGTAAGAAGTCCTCCAGCTTGACATTATTTCAACATGTCGAAATAATCCATGTTTACACAGCAAGCAGTTATGTTATTTTGGAGTAACGTCAGTTATTCTGAAATAATGCAGCTGTGTAGACATAACCTTAGAACAGGGGTGGACAAAAGGGCTTCAGCGGGCCGCATCTGGCCCGCCAAACGGGTGGATCCAGCCCGCGGAGGCCCTGCTGCTCCCCTGCCCCTAAGCTCCATGTGTTGCTCGCAGGGCAGGAACAGAGCGGAGAAGGCTTTGCGTGCTCCCCCACCCACTGGCCTTAATTGGCTGGGGGCCGGGGAGCATGCGAAGCCTCCTCCAGGAGCATGTGGCGCTTTGAAGTGCCACGTGCTGCTCACAGGGCGAGAGGGAGAGCGGAGGAGGTTTCGCGCACTCCCCTGCCCCCAGTCCCTGATTGTCCTGGGGATGGGGGAGCGTGCCAAGCCTCTTCAAGGGTATGGGTGCCTACTGTGAAGGGGGGCCAAGGGGTTCCCCCCCAACCAATTATGGTCGGGGAGTGGGATAGCTCTGCCCCTTCCTGTTTAGGCCCTGCCCTTTCTGGGGTGGCCCGGGGCTACTTCAAAAAATGTTAAAGTGGCACCTGGGCAAAAATTATTGCCCACCCCTGCCTTAGAGACTTAGACTTCCTGATTTTGTCATTACATACTTGTGCTAATTTTTTTTTTTTTTTTGTACTCATACTTAGCAATTATCCATGTTTCCACTTTTTGTAGGATTCCTGTTTAAATTTCAGGTCTCAAACAGCACCTGCTTTGTACAGGTGTATATGAGTACCCCAACTGCCAAGTGATAATCAATCTAGGTTGTTCTTTATTAGATAAGTACTCAAGTCATAGGTTCTCAATATGGGGTTTGTGAAGGAGTATCCAGGCATCATATCATCCAAACCTTTCCATATTGTTAAATAAGAGTTAAGAATTGTTGACACAAGCAATTCATTAAAGAGTGGACATGGAGCTGGACAAGTGGGATATAGGAGTTAAAATATGCAAGAATTCAGTAAGATGGAAAAATTTCTTAATCTAAGTTTAGTAGAAGACCAGTAGACTTGCAGTTATTTTGGAGACACACAGGTATGGATGTCTGATCAAAACAACAAAAACCTAGAATCAGGCAGTGATTTTTGTTTTGTAATGTAACTGTCCTAGTAAATATGTATCTATTTGTGAACATATTAAAGTTCTACTTCCCAATAGTGCACATGTAAATGGTTACATTTTAGGAACCCTTGCTAATACGTACAGTCCACTACCAGCTTTTGGAAAAACTGAAGCCATAAACAAAGAGGTGGCAGCCTCCTTGAATTGACTTTCAAATTGATTTTTTTTTTTTAGTCATCATTTACTCAATATAGAGAAGATGGAATATATGGAAAATACTAGGCCCATGGAATCTTGATTTATATTTTCTTTGCTGAACAGCCACAAGATGTCATTGTTTGCCTGTTATGGAGCTGTTGTGTCTGCAAAAGTCAAAATAAAAGACTTTTGAGACCTCTAAACAAAATGAAAATAGAAAACACTTAAGCATGGATCTGTTTTGTGTATTTATATAAAATGAAAAATAAAGCAAATCTCTTACTGTAGATTCCAAAATAAAATGTCAGAAGACTATCAAAACTTTACCTAATCAGTTAGGTATATTGAAAATTTAAAGCCAGGGCTTCCTCATACAAATGTAGTATCATTGCCAACCATCTACAAAGCATCCATTATTGAACATTAGGTATTCGGAGCTAGTGTAAAGTAACTTTTAGGTAACCTGTGAAACATGATGCTTTTGGGTTCATAAGAAAAAATAGTCCTAATGAACAAATAACACACTCAAGAAAATAAAGTGGTCAATAAGAAAATGCTAGGCATATTTAGCAGCTGTAAAATGCACTTACCATCTAATTTGCCTGAAATGTCATGTCTTAAATATTCCTTCCAAAATTATTTTTATTCTTGGTTAGAAACATTGTTGCTTTACCTCTACCCCTTTATACGGTTCAGATTTTCAAAGCAGAGATTTGCATTCATCATAGCACTATAAAGATGACTGCATTAGGAACTGATTATCAAAAGTTATGGAGAGACATAATGGAGAGTACCAAAATTATTTGCTGGTAAATAAAGCCAATTTTTTAAAGCCTGAGTGTAGCCGGCCATGCACAAACTGCAACTGTAAGTCCTATTTGAAATAGCAGTATGTTAAAATGTATTAGGGAGCACAACAGCAGTATCCACACAGCTGTTTAGTGCGTAGTAAGCTGGAGTGCTATAGATTCACTCCCTGGCTTACTTTGACAGAATTTCCATATAGCCTTTAAGCACCTCAGATAACATTTCCAAAAGCACCTAAACTCACATAAAGGCCAAAATCCCAAATGACTTGCAGTTAAATGTAAGAATATACTATGGTGTCATTTGCCCCTTAAATTTCCCGTAGGGTTTGGTGAGGTTAAAGAAAAGTTCAAGCAATCTTATTTTTTTCATGAATATAGAAAAGCTGCCAAGAACTGGCAAGGTGTTTTAACATTCTGGCAAAGAAAAGCTTTGTCCTTACCCACTCCTCCCCTTCCCCGCAATAATGTGGTTTCATGGCTTTTTGAAAACATCTTTTGCAAGCGTAAATGATCCTTGTATATTGGCAGTCTCACTCTTCTTGCTTAGCCTACAGTAATCTGGAAAAGCGTGGCAAATAATGTTTTAGAATTTGGAACCCAGATATATCAGCTGGGAATTTCCTGGATTTATGATGATAGAATACAAAGATACATAAATATTTGTATCATGTTGTGCTGAATTGAAACTAACAATTAGGGTTTATTTTTAAATTAAATCTTTGCCTAGACATTTTAGTCCCAGTGAAGGGGAAATCAAAAGCCATGTGCTATTTTCTTTGATGGAATGGTTCCATGTAACTGTAAAAATAAAGAAGTTTAGAATCCAGAGGGAGCACATTTGGGAACTTATAGCTACAAGGACACAAACTTTTATGTAGTGTTTTTTTTTCAAACTAGCTGAAAAAAAAAACTATGCTGAATTTGATTAATACCTCATAATACAACAAAATCACTACAGAAGCAATTAAAATAATTGTTCATTTGAGTGTATGTGGTTCCACATGTCTATACATACACATTTGCTAATATTTTTGCTTAAACCCATGGCTCTTACCTCCTTCAGTACAGAACTGAATCATTTCAGAACCCCAAAAACCTTTTAAGAAAATAGGACTTTCAAGAAAGTGGCTTTTTTTGGGTTAGAGGATGTCCATCAATCCATTGTCCACGGGGAGCAAAGCTAAAGGCAATGTTATATGAAACAAAAGAAGAGAGGAGAATTCGATTGTGGAGAGGAAATCAGTGATAAGTCACAAAAAGTGAACGCCAACTAGAGGAAATGATCTTGTGAAGGGAAATGTCCCAGGGAAAAGGATGGAATACTGAGAAGAAAGTGCTAAGAAGGATGAGGGCAATCCAAACAAATCAGAAAAGTGGTAATGGGCACTACAAAACTGTCCTGTTACAGACTAGAATGAGTCATGATGATAATGGTTGGTATTCATAGATCTTGTGCAGTCACCAAATATTTTTCCTCAGTCTCAAGAACAAGATGTTTCTGAGCGTGTGCAATTTCAGGCACAAATTTGTGCAGGAATTAAATATTCTCTCATGTACCCATCTAAATGCCTAGCCAAGCATCTAATGTGTGTGAGCACATCGTGGTGGGAAGAACACCTCAGCAGCCCAACACTGTGGCATTTAATTTCAAAAAGGGGAACTATGCAAAAATGAGGAGGTTAGTTAAACAGAAATTAAAAGGTATAGTGACTAAAGTAAAATCCCTGCAAGCTGCATGGACACTTTTCAAAGACACCATAATAGAGGCCAAATTTAAATGTATACCCCAAATTAAAAAACATAGTAGAAGAACTAAAAAAGAGCCACCGTGGCTTAACAACCATGTAAAAGAAACAATGAGAGATAAAAAGACATCTTTTAAAAAGTGGAAGTCAAATCCTAGTGAGGTAAATAGAAAGGAGCATAAACACTGCCAAATTAAGTGTAAAAGTGTAATAAGAAAAGCCAAAAAGGAGTTTGAAGAACAGCTAGCCAAAAACTCAAAAGGTAATAACAAAACGTTTTTTAAGTACATCAGAAGCAGGAAGCCTGCTAAACATCCAGTGGGGCCCCTGGACGATCGAGATACAAAAGGAGCACTTAAAGACGATAAAGTCATTGCGGAGAAACTAAATGAATTCTTTGCTTTAGTCTTCACGGCTGAGAACGTTAGGGAGATTCCCAAACCTGACCCGTCCTTTGTAGGTGACAAATCTGAGGACTTGTCACAGATTGAAGTGTCATTAGAGGAGGTTTTGAAATTAATTGATAAACTTAACAGTAACAAGTCACCGGGACCAGATGGCATTCACCCAAGAGTTCTGAAAGAACTCAAATGTGAAATTGCGCGGAACTATTAACTATGGTTTGTAAGCTATCCTTTAAATTGGCTTCTGTACCCAATGACTGGAAGATAGCTAATGTAATGCCAATATTTAGAAAGGGCTCTAGAGGCGATCCCGGCAATTACAGCTGGTAAGTCTAACGTCAGTACCGGGCAAATTAGTTGAAACAATACTAAAGAATAAAATTGTCAGACACATAGAAGAACATAATTTGTTGGGCAAAAGTCAACATGGTTTCTGTAAAGGGAAATCATGTCTTACTAATCTATTAGAGTTCTTTGAAGGGGTCAACAAACATGTGGACAAGGGGGATCCAGTAGATATAGTGTACTTAGATTTCCAGAAAGCCTTTGACAAGGTCCCTCACCAAAGGCTCTTACGTAAATTAAGTTGTCATGGGATAAGAGGGAAGGTCCTTTCATGGACTGAGAACTGGTTAAAAGACAGGAAACAAAGGGTAGGAATAAATGGTAAACTTTCAGAATGGAGAGGGGTAACTAGTGGTGTTCCCCAAGGGTCAGTCCTAGGATCAATCCTATTCAACTTATTGATAAATGATCAATGACTTATTGATAAACAGTGAGGTGGAAAAATTTGCAGATGATACTAAACTGCTCAAGGTAGTTAAGACCAAAGCAGACTGTGCAGAACTTCAAAAAAGATCTCACCAAACTAAGTGACTGGGCAACAAAATGGCAAATGAAATTTAATGTGGAGAAATGTAAAGTAATGCACATTGGAAAAAATAACCCCAACTATACATATAATATGATGGGGGCTAATTTAGCTACAACTAATCAGGAAAGAGATCTTAGTCATTGTGGATAGTTCTCTGAAGACGTCCACACAGTGTGCAGCGGTAGTCAAAAAGCAAACAGGATGTTAGGAATCATTAAAAAAGGAATAGAGAATAAGACGGAGAATATCTTATTGCCCTTATATAAATCCATGGTACACCCACATCTTGAATACTGCGTACAGATGTGGTCTCCTCATCTCAAAAAAGATACACGGGCATTAGAAAAGGTTCAGAGAAGGGCAACTAAAATGATTAGGGGTTTGGAATGGGTCCCGTATGAGGAGAGATTAAAGAGAATAGGAAAAGAGGAGACTAAGGGGGATATGATGGAGGTATATAAAATCATGAGTGGTGTGGAGAAAGTGAATAAGGAAAAGTTATTTACTTGTTCCCATAATATAAGAACTAGGGGCCACCAAATGAAACTAATGGGCAGCAGGTTTAAAACAAATAAAAGGAAGTTCTTCTTCACACAGCACATAGTCAATCTCTGGAACTCCTTACCTGAGGAGGTTGTGAAGGCTGGGACTATAACAGGGTTTAAAAGAGAATAGATAAATTCATGGAGGTTAAGTCCATAAATGGCTATTAGCAGGTATGGGTAAGGAATGGTATCCCTAGTGTCTCTTTGTCAGTGGGTAGAGATGGATGGCAGGAGAGAGATCATTTGATCATTACCTGTTCGATTCACTCCCTCTGGGACACCTGGCATTGGCCACTGTCAGCAAACAGGATACTGGGCTAGATGGACCTTTGGTCTGATCCAGTATGGCCATTCTTATGTTCACATCAGAAAGAAAATGAAGGAACAAATGTAAGTGTGTGCACCAACTTTGAAATTCTGTCTCTTCCTCAAGGTTGGCTGGTTTCTATGTTATAGAAAGAATGGTCAATAGGATGTAGACGTGGAGTAAGACTTATTATTAACAATACAGCACAAGTCACATGCAGCGCATTTGATAGAATAAAATCACAGGTCTAGCCCTGAGTTATTCAGTATTAATTTTTTACAGTTGCGTCTAGAGGCGTCCACCAAGATTAAAGGAGCTATCAAATAAAGAGTGAGAGAGAAATCCTTCCCCAGGAGCATAATAAACAAGAAAAAGGGACAGGATTGAAGGTTTTGGGAAGTGACTTGCCTAAGACTACATTGCAGGTCAGTCCCAGAATCAAATATCGAACCTATCCCTGGTCCCATTAGCTCCCGACTTCCTAGTCTGAGGCTATGTCTAGACTACGGAGTTTTTTTCGAAAAAAGTAGCCTTTTTTCGAAAAAACTTCACCTGTGTCTAGAGTGCCATCGCATTCTTTTGAAATTAAATAGAAAGAACGCGGCATTTTTTCCGACAGCGGTAAACCTCACTTTATGAGGAAGAATGCCTTTTTTCGACAGAGCTCTTTTGAAAAAAGGCGTTCTTGAACGCAAACAGGGCTTTTTCAAAAGAGAGTGCCCGGATTGCCTAGATTCTCTTTTTCAAAAAAGCAGATCACTTTTTCAAAAGTCTTGTGGATGTCTAGACGATCTTTTTTGAAAGAGGCTTTTTCTCGAAAGAGGCTTGTAGTCTAGACGTACCCTAGGTGAGGAAGCGCAAGAGAAAGAAAGGAGCTTGAAAGAGCATTTAGCTAACACATGTCTTCTAATTTCCATGAGGCTTTGTTATTAAATTCTGTGATCACTTTCCTCAGTGGAGGAATAGGGTTTGTAGGCTTGTTTGAAGAGGTGTGTTTTTGAGGAGGGACTTAAGCTAAAAGGCTAAAAAGCTAAAGGGACTTAAGCTGACAGACCAACTGGTGAAGTTCTACTTGTGGGTGGCCACATGGAATAAGATATGAAAGGAGGATTAAAAAGGCTATGAATCAGAGGAGCTAAGTAGGTAAAGAAAATAATGGAAGGAGAATATTGAAAAGCGGTAGATGGGAGCATCCCCCCTCCCCTTAAGTATAGTAGTAGTGGAGCTAGTCATTTAATACGCTTGGTAAAGGCATTATTCTTAATTAAAGGCTGCCATGAGTTGCATTTCATCCAGTGGACTGATGGCTATTTGCCTGCATTATGTTGCTACAGACTGATTTGGTCTCATGAAATGAGTAGACAATTTCTTCAACGCTTAGCATTGTATATTGTACACAGTTTAAAAGCAGAGCATTACATATTGCTCTGAAACTTCTCAGGGTCTTGGAGGGACTAATGAGCATTTGAATGCACATGATATGTGATTTATACATCACAATATTTGATTGTGTCAAGTACTACCTAATTAAGTGTACACTTTCTGTCAGCATTTTGGCTAATCTTGTGCTATAACAGAATGAAATGTTAACATAGATTGTAAAGTCTATAGAAAGCAAATACTGCTCAGTTGCATAAAAATGCATGTGATTGTCCCACTTAGCTGATCACTGAAAAACATTTTTTTTCAAAACCTTCATCATTATGTCAATAGTGAGAGCATAGTTGCCTACATAATTCCACTGTTACTGGCAGGAGATGGGAAGAGAGCATGTTATTAAGAGAAACTCGAACTGTTTATATATTTGTACTGGATCCACAGTGAGGAGCCAGGGCCAGTGTTCTGCCCTTCCCCTGCACATGGGGAACAGCAGCAGCCCCGCCCAGAAACAATTGATAAAATTTGTATGCTAGGACTTTGGGTTTCCTAATAGTAGTTTTGCTATTGGTTATGATTCCCCTTCTTCTGTTGCTTTTTCCAACCTCTCACCTGCCCAACCTCCCTGTCTGTCCATTATGCTTCTCATTCTTTCTTCCTCCCTCTCTGTTTTATTCTACCTTATTTACTCCTTGCTTCTACCCACTTCAATCCTAAATATTTCCTCCCACCTGCACCCTTTGATGGGATCGTTTAGGCTGGAAGGCCCCTGCTGGAGGCCTCTGGGTTCTGCCACACCCATCCCAGGAAAGAAGCAATGGAGAGATATTCCAAGCAGGCTAGAGTGGATGCAGGGGAAGCAACCAATGAGGACCAAGGAGGGCCATTAAAAGAAGCTGCAGAACAGAGCAGCAGTCAGTTGCTGCTTGGAGCTGGAGACGAAAGGATTGCAGACCTGTACTAGACAAGGTTTTGGGGAGAGGCCTTTAAATGCAGTCGGGCTTGTGCTTGTCTGCCTCCCAGAATTCAAAAGGCCTCACTGAAGAGTCACAAGAGTTTCACTGAAATCAGTGAGACTAGTCACGTGAATAAGGCAAACAAAGTTTGATCCAAACCCACTTTAAATTTTGTCTGTACATTCTCTTTTTTCCTGTCATGCCTGCCTTTTACCCTGTATCATCAACCTACATACTCATCAATTATCCCGTGATCACACAATCCAGGATCAGTGATATCAAAATCTCTCTAGACAATGGAGCCATGATCTTTACTGGAGTCTCTGGACAAGACTCCAGTACAAATACTGATAATTTATAATACAATTACAAATAAAATTAGAGTATGGATGATCTGCAGGTCAAGAAACTTAGAGACCAAGGGCTCTGTTTTCTGATCAGGCAACTTGTGATTGGTGCAGGACTGAGGTAGGCAAAAGTGATAATAAATCACCTTTTATGTTCCCTTTTCCTGGATGCTGAGTCAGTGCCCACTTGCTATTGTCTACCAATGGTCCTCAGAGATCAGAAAGGGATGGGCATAGGCACACTCCCATTCCTCAATCTAACCCCTGGGGTGGCAGTCAGGGAATAGGTGGTTTTGGGTCACATATACATTGGAAAAATGAAATACCATGGCAGTCTCTTCCTTCTTTCTCTGTGCTGTAAAGCAACTGAGGAAAATCAAACTATTACAATCAGATTTCCAATTAAGGCCCTGTTCCTGTAAAGAGATCCAGCCACGTGCACAGACCCTTATAGCTACACACATTACTCTCTAGACCTGGAACCTATCACTGCAAAAAGAATTGCCATTCAACTTTTTTGTCGGAGTTGTTCATCAAAGGAACGTCTACATAGGTTTCCCTTCTGTAAGTACAAAAGGAGAATAAATTTATTCTGTAATGTCTTCAGTCCTGGATAAGAATATCTTGCTTTGAACCAAATCATTAAAATATAAACATAGCCTCAGTGTTCTTTTTTCCACAAGCTATTGATACTTTTATTAGAGACTCAGAATGGCTAGCAAATTAAGAAATAGAACATTAGTGAAGTAAAAATGGTACAATTTACTTTCACCTCTTACAAAATCTATGAGGTCCATTTGCCAGTTCTAAGAAGGGGGCTAAGAAACAAATGTAACACATTCTCACAACAAATGTTAAACTTGCTTTCTCTGGTGTTGTACTACAGGTTCTATAGGTTCTATATCAAGAAATATGACAGAACATAACTTGATGAATGGCCTTTTTATTTCCCCTGAAGATCAGAGGGATCCAAATAGAATGAAATTTACAGTGTGTACTAAAAATTTTCAGATATCATGCTTGATGATACCATACCTATGAGATTATGGGGGTATAAAATCCAAGAATACTGTCCATAAATGCAAAAGATTTAAATTTAGCATTATTGAATAACATATCTGATTTAGATAAAATTCTGGACGCTTTCTTGATGGGAACATATGCATAGCAAGAAATTAGGGCAGAAATTCAGTTAAATAGTTGACATTTGTGGCAATGCTATTATATCTCCTTGTAGTAAAGATTCAGAGTATTAAATGCTTAGCATGTTTTTAGTTACTTGGATACAGGCTTTCATCTCACAGTGCCTGAGATGAATGTGCAAGTGCAAGCCTGAATGTGGGTGTTTTAATTGCTATTCTGTTCATGAAATTTAAATGACCTTTTTCCTTGTTAATGGTGAATTTAGTGCATAGTGTTAGCCCTGGACTTATTAATGGAACAGCCATTGCCTGTACTTGTTCTAACTTCCCATCACTTATTGTGTACCAACTAAATAACAGAGTGTGTGTGAAACCTGATTCTGAAAGACTGGCCCAAGAGAGAACCCCCCACTGGGAAAATGATAGAGAGAAGTACTTTGGAGGAGGTGAGAGGGAAGAAGCAGCAGAGAGCAGAGCTGGAGCCAATTGAGTTCTCAAATACACAATTCTTTCCTGAGCTTCCCCACCACTCCCATTATAGGTCAGTAGTGGAATAGCACAATTTGGTCATAAAAGAGTTGAATTAAAAATAATGGGGAAAAAAAAAGAGACCCTGTTGAAGACAAAACAGGGAGAGATGGAGGACTGGAGTTAGATAACTACTTGTAACACGGGAGCAGTAGAGGGGCCCTTTTGTGTCAAGGGCCCTGTTATGCTTTAAATATTCTAAATGTACATAGCAAAAGGCAGGCCAAAACCATGATGCATTTATAATCTATACAGACAAGAGAGGTACAGAAATTCACTTGCAAGTCACTGGCATAGCCAGGAATAGACTCTACCTCTGAGTCCCAGGTTAGTGCCCTGTCCACTAGACCATACGATCTGGCTATTATTAAAGATTACAAGTTAAAAGGATTAGGAAATGTAAAAGGGGGAAGAGACTAAAATGAGGAGATGCATGAAATTATTGAAAAATATTTTATTAGTTCACAATCACTTTCAATATAGCTAATGAAATGCAGCATCATTTTATGCACATGAAAAGAACAATGGATGTTTTATTCATGTTGGCTGGCTAGGGTGTGTGAGAGAAATACACACAGTTCAAACACAAGTAGTTCCTTTTGGTACATATGCAATGGTTTTATGAACTACACCTGTAACAGTTGGAAGTCCTAAAAAAACCTGACATCTAGGAAGTTAGCAAGCAAGTGCGATTAGTATAAAGCATGCTGTTTCTTTTTGCCTTGTTTTGCACCTGAACATGCATAAACACCAGTGCAGAGAGGTGTGTACGCACATACACGTGCACACCATGAGCTGAAAACAGTTAATAAAGAAAAAACTGATATTCTCTTCACCTCTTGTAAGCTAAACCACATACTTTCTTCAGCGTTATAATATTTGAATTGGCCAGAGATATTACATTATACATGGAGATTAGACTGGAGTAGAAAGGGAGAAAGAAGCAACAGAATTTTAAGTAGTGCTGTGATATTGCACCTTCTGTGGTTGCTGTGAAGATTTGTCATCTGTAATGAATAATTCACATAGTATTCTTTCTTCTTCTCATAGAATAAAAGGTTGCCTAATGAAAATTTGAAAGGTTACAATTTACCTGCCAGAAGAGGAACTCCCAAAACTTATGTATGTATACACACACTGATCTCTGTATTTTTCTCAGTACACTCTACCTGTACAATTTAGCCTGATAACGAGCCAACTACCTTTTTTCTCTTGATCGCTTCCGGCAGTTAAACTGTAAACTCTTTCAAACTTTACATATAATCTTCATAGTACAGAAATCCAATTTGCATCTGAGTAGAGAAATCAAAATGTAGGTTTTTTTCTCATTTCCATACTGAAATATAAAGATGCAAGACAGATAAATATGCTACTTACAGATAGTTTCAGTATGCCACCTGTTAAGAAGGTAAGGCAGACGTGAAATACTGACTTGACTTGTCATTTTTTTCCCATCAACTTTCAAAGAGGAAAGACTTTGCATGTGTTTTGTGCAGTTACATATGGCATTGAGAAGGATATCATGTGTTTCAAGCAAAGCAACGGACTGCCAGTAAAGTTAAGAATCTGTCTGTGGAACTTCAGTGTAAATATTCACATACCTCTATGAAGAGAACATGGCTTTTCAGTAACTTCTAGCTGTAGAAAAGGGAATGTAGTCTTTACCAGTCATTCCATAACAGGATTGTGCTGAAACTGACGGGGCTAACTAGGCTAGAGGGCCTTCAGCTTATGTGGAAGTTAACGCAAATGTCAGAAGTTTCTGAGTCAACATGAATTAACTAAAATGGATATTCATATTCTCAGGCTAATATAAAGATTTTGAGTTGCCTCAAATATTCCAATTTAATTACTAGCACTCTTGGAAGCATAGATACAATGTTTATCAACTTCTTTATAGTTTCACACAGAAACTTACATTAACAGAATGTTAAAGCTGCACCATTAAACACTCTCAAGATATAAAGAACCAGAGTTAAGACTGCTGTTACATATTTAGCTTAGCTTTGCCCTTTTCTGTATATGCATTGCAGTTTAGAGGGCTTGATTCTGCTCTCATTTACCTCAGTTTACAGCAGGATCAACTTGACAGAAATAAATTGAGTTTCACTGGTTTTAAACCGTGTAAGATTAATATGTGGCTCAAAATTTAGATGGGGGAGGGGGAAAAGAAAAAAAAACAAAACAACGGAAGCTGCTTCATATTCCAAAAGTTTGTGATTGGTGCACATACATTTTATAATCCAATAACGTTGCTTGGGTTTCTGCATACTTTAAAAGCTTAGTTTATACTGCAGTTAAATTGAAGATGTTTAAGAGGTGCATATTTCACCTGTGTACACATCTGAGCCAGCCTTCCTGTGTCATTCCAGTGATTAAGCCAAAATGCACAGGAAAGAACCCTACCCCTGCACAGATTACTTCAGGCCTTTTACAGTTCAATCAACTATGTAGTGAATTGGCTAGTCATGTAGATTTTTGGAGTTGAGGCAAGGATACAGACTTTAAGTTGCATGGAGTAAATTTCAAGGGTTCCTGCAGAGCTCAGATGGTAGGAAACTTAGCACCTAGTATAACTTCCTCCTCAATCTGCATCTGTAGTGGTCAGTGAAAATGACCTGACAGTTGTGTTGGAAGGAAATGCTGCTTGTCATATCAGTAGGTGGGAAAGAGAAGAAAATCTGGCTCTAGGAAGGTAGGAAGAGTCTATCTCACCCAGAGATGAGGATTCCTTCTCCACTCAACACATTAATGGTTCAGAGCTACTGTAAAGGGAGCTCCAGCTAATCTGAAGTTTTGTGAGGACAACAGCATATGGGGGGAATAAATGAATTCTGCCCAGACATGTGCCTCCTGTGGAATTAAAAAGAATATGTATATGATATACATAGCAACTAAGCTATAATGTTTTAATGGCAACATTATATTTTATTGGCAAACCTTGTGTTGGTTTGAGTGTAGGAACATTATATTTTAATGGCAAACCATGTGTTGGTTTGAGTATAGGAAATATACTGTACTAATGCATGAAACTGGAAAGCATGAGAGGTGATAAAAGTTGCTCTGTTCAGGTGAGAAGGCTAATTTTGCCTAGGTTATCTGAGAAGTGGCCCCCTCAGGTTGGTTTTTTAAGGGAGGGAAAAAGGGGGAGAATGGGGGAGTTACATAGTGGGGGGGGGGGTTGTTTGTTTTTAAGTATCATATGCCCTTGAGATTACCTTGGTGATATTCTCCTGGCAGAATGCATACAGATAAATCAAAAGCACTGTTAGGAGATCCAAGAAGAGCAGACAAAACAATGACACAGGTATGTCCTTTAGGAAACAATATGGAAGTTGTTTACTGGAATATACCCCCTTACTTGGTTCTATACAGGCAAAGAATAGTTTACTCTTCCTAAGGCTAAATCTAGGATCAAAGAAGACTTTAAACCTGAAAGAAGGGATGGAGGAGTGTTGCCCAGATGGTATCAGTGAGAGCTGATAGAGATGGTATGGCGCAAGCAGGACACTCTCCTCTGCCAAACAGAGATGGAGTTAACTGGAGTAGATGAGTTACCAACAGTTCTAAGGGAAGATTAAAATTTAGTGTGGTAGTGTTCACCACACTCTAACCTGGAAAGGGTTAATGAGTCTCAGAGGGTCAATTAAATAGACCACACCTGAAAGGAATTAGTTTGGCCTACACAACCCCTGATTGATGATGGAGTCCAGCTGAGAAGGAAGTTTGTAGCCCCTCTCTCCGTGTTTAAAGGGGAATAGGAGAAAACCTAAGGTATGGGTTCCGAAGAAAGAATTTACCTGGAAGAGTGATGGTGCAGTGGGAAAAGGCCATGTGATGGGATGTTGTAGATCTTAACTACTATTTAGAGGTTTCCTGAGCTGGAACTTGGAGTAGAGGGCAGATCTTGGTTCCCCTACTGGGGAAGTGACATAATCAGGTCAGTGGATTGGAAAACTGCCTGGGATGGCCAATGCTGTGTGACTTTAATTCCCTAGAAGAGAGAAAACACATAGCCCTGGTTTACACTAGGGAGTTATTTTGAAATAACCCCCTTTATATGAAAATAATAAGTAGAGGGTCCACATTACCAAGCCTGCTATTTCAAAATAAAGGGCTGGTGTTTTTTTTTCAAAATCTGTACTCCAGCTTTCCTTGGAGAATAAGCTTATTTCAAAATAGTTATTTTTGGAGTTATTTTGAATTTAGTTATTTCAAAATAATTTCCTAGTGTAGACATGCCCATAGGGACCTAGCTAGAGGGCCAGGCTATGAAAAGGGAGTAGCATACTGTGGTGAGGACAAATAAAGGAAGGAGGCATCAGTCCTTGATGGAGCCAGTTCCCAGAGCAGCTAGCAGAAGGTGCCCTAATGGTGACTGGAGCCTGTAATAGTAATGCAAGAGAAATATATGAATAGGTCTTTATTGTTTTTACCTTTTGCTCCATGTGGTTGTACCATTGGGTGGGTGGGTGAATGAATGAATAATGCCTGCTTTGAAGATACTGTTTCAATGTCTCCTGAAGGGAAAATTCTGCAGGTGCCAGACTCATCTGGCCATGTCACATTAATTAGCTTAGAGATTAGTGGGTGCTGCTAGAGATGCAATGCCAAAATGTTCAACTGTGTGGTTGTGCCTGGACAGGGGTAAAAGATAACCAAGCATATCCACAAATGGGTGCAACTTGAGAGGAACTAAAATGAATCTAAAACAGTCTTCCCAGTGACTATCTTTATATCCATCTAAAATCTGGACTTATAAATTTTGTGAAAGGGTTATTAAACTGCATTACTTAGGGCTCAACACACTCTCTTAGTGATCAGAATGAGCCCGTGAGGAGGGGCAGGTTATCCAACATCTGCATACTATAGATGTTACACCTGAATTCATGATTTTCCTGCCTTCAACCCTTTGGATGTTTCTCTGGTTATGAAACTTTTGGCTGGTGCAGAGTGAGGGATAGGAGGAAAGAGTGGAAAGATAAAGATCTGTCAAATCCTGTGTCTGCCTGAATCATTTCAATGTTAGTCTGAACCAATGTAGGCTCAGTATACTGCAACTACTGACCCTCAGTCACTTTGGCAGTAGAGACTGATATAGTGTCCCAGGATAACTCTTATATGTATAAAAATCGCACTGCATAAAAACTAACCATATCTTTCTTCAGAATTGCAAAAACTAACACATTCACACCACCATGAACACTTCTGCAAGCAGTGTGAAAACAGGAGATAACAACAGTAATTGTTAGGCATCCTTTAGTAGAGCTGCATAACATTCTTGGGAACCCAACTAGTTAGAATTCTATGAGGGTGACTTTTTTAAACAATGAGAGCAATTAAAATGGCAAGGGAAGATGTTGGAAGCAGATTTGTTACTATACAATGTGTCCCATTCTTTGTGTACACTACCTTTGCTAGTAAAATGGAAATATGGGAAATTAATTAAGCCCAGCTCTTTACATTAGCTCTTTACATTTAAGCACTAGGTTTAATACACATACTGGAAACTATTCAGAAGCATACAATGGCAAGTAACCTGTTTAATTTTCAGCATGTAGATAATGAGCTCTTTCCATTGCAAATTCAGGCCCTGTTGGATGGCAAGTCAGTTAATATTCGGAGTGCAACTATAAAGATCTTCCTTCTGTGATGATAGACAACAAACAGCAGGATAAAACTTGTTTTCATTATATAGTTTAGCAAAAATCAAGCAAGGGCTTTTCCCTTTTTAAGTGCTTTCATCAGGAAAGCATTAACTGTTTATGGGAGAAGCCCCAGTTCATTGTTTTAATGTCTAATTTATGGAAATGCTGTGTATATGGTCAATAACTGCGTAAATTTCTGTCCTTATGTAAATTAATGCTAGTTGTAAAGATCTTTATAGAAAGTACAATTAAATGATGCATACAGATATCTTGAGATATCATTAGTTGATAATGTAGTTAGGTCTATAATCTTCATCCTTGATCTTCTAGCGTACTGAATAATGGACCATTCGCAAGACTGAAGTAGTGCACTAGGAGTGAGCTTAGGGATTGTCTAGACTTGCAGCATTACAGGTGCTCTGTTATAGTGCTTTGTGAAGATGCTCCACTCTCTGAAAGGTGGTAGCCATATGGTTGGGAGGGCTTCTCCCATCCACAGTGCTGTCCACACTCAGGTTAGATCGGTTGCTTGGGAGTGTCTACTTTCCACACCTCTGAGTGATGTAGTTATATCAACATAAATTTGTAGTGCACACCAGGACTTAGAAAAATATGCCTAAGATTGGCTTATATTAATGGATGGCTTATATTAATGGATGGATTGGCTTATATTAATGGATGGATTGTCTAACCTCTGGTTAGATTCTACATATATTTTAAAAGACAGTAATTTATTCCACAGATACTGCTGCTGGTGAAATAACATGATTACATGTATTAGTATAGGAAAAGTTGGGAAGCCCTAAGAGTGTACTCTTCCTTCTATCTATAACATTCTTGCTATTTTTTTTACCCAGGTTTTCTTGCACAACAGTCACATCAGCTAAGCTGAACATTAATCTTTCCTGTGTAGAGTTGTTAATGGTATCACCCAGAAGGGTAGATTGCACCAGTTACACGCTGTACAGCCAGCAAATCTTAGTTTTGTCCTTGGTGATCAGCACTTTATTGCAAACATTGTCCTATAGTATTTTTTCCTATTTGTACTTCATCATGGTTACTATTTGTCAAGTGAGTATACTGCTTACCTACTTCAAAGCTGTATACATGTAAAATTGTCACTGTCAGTGAATAAGTGCTATGTAAGGGCAACAATATATGTTAATAGTAATAGTAATATATTATTGTATTTACCACAATACTCAAAGGTAGCAGGGCCTGCCATGAACTGGAATTGAATCTTTTGTTTCTACATTGGAATAAATCAGAACATTTATGTCAGAATGGAATTGTGTTGCAATGTCAAGTTTTGTCTTTGTCCATATACACATTGCAGACACTGGTGCCTATGGCTCTGGCCAGGGAACATGGGATACTTTGGTTTAAGAAGTCCATGCTTTGCCTGATTCAGAGCAAAGTTTTCATCTGAGATCACTCTGAATCATGCAGAGCAGAGACTTCTTGAATCTGGATCTCCCATACCCTGGCCAAATAGTGATAGAGAATGTTTCTCTTGGAAACTTCCACAATCCCAAGAGAGAGTAAGACTGTTTATGTGCTGTGTTCAGTATGTGTTTACTTTGATTGCTAGCTTCTGAGGTAAGGTTGTTTAGCCTACCTCAGTTTTCCTCTGAGGCACTGTGTGTGCGAGTTCACCATGGGCTCCACTCTCAAAGGCTCAGTGCTGTAAGTCACAGATCTCAAGTTCAGTGTGCACCTGAGTCCTGCTCTGCAGGACTTATTGCTAAGCAAAAGTGAGGTCATTGGCTAATACTAAATATGCTAATATTAAAATCTGCCTCTTGAATTTGAAAAAAAAATCCATAATTTTCTTGCTCTTTGACTTTCATGGTTTGGGGAGGGAGGGACTTTGCGTCAAAGAGTTTTTGCTCCCCTGTTATTCCTCTTGTATCAAACTTCTGTCTCCAAATTTTTTGTTTTCTTTATTAACAAATCTGTGCAGTGCTCATACTCAGCATTCATATTGCTGTGTTCTACCTCCCAAAAGCCAGTTAGGGGGGAAAGGAGAGGCGGGAAGGATGGGCAGAAAGGAGATCTAGCCCCAGAGTCCTGACTACCTAGAAGACAAGGGAGGAATTTCCATTTCACCTCTGACTTCTTGATGCTAGGCCACCTCACATAAAGGGAAAGGAAAGCCACTCCAGAGCGGGAGCTGTCTTGATAAAGTGGAGTCAGGGGTTCGGCTGAAGGCCACTGGTGCTAGGCCAATCAGCAGGCATAGGGATGAGGCTGTAGAGAGAAGTAACATAGCTGAAGTGAGATCATGTGTGGAAGCTGCTACTGGGAGAAGACCCAAACTTCAGGTGATGGGGTCAGCCTGAGGTACAGCCCAGGCACGTTCACAACTACATTTGGAAGAATCCCAGATGGAGCAGAAGCACCCTGATCACCAAGTCAACAGACATCAAGCAATCCAACAGAGACTGTCTCAAGTCTAAAGTCACATCACAAGGGGCAGAGTGTTCTCCATTTTAGGATACAAGTCAGAACTGGGTTGAGTTACAGGGGGGCTGTTTAGACTGAACTTCTGTGATCTGAATAGTAATTTGTATATTGAGGCAATGGGGGCTCATTACATTGGACAGTCACTGGAAGGGAATTATGTGTGACTCTTTGTAGGCCTTCTGAACAGCTCCTTGTGGCAAGTGAAGTTTTTTCTCTGACCTGATCAGTGGTGGCAGCATTTATTTCTGGTAATTTTTTTCCCCAAAGGTTGTGGAAGGGATATAAGGGGTTTGGGCATTGTAGAAGGCAAACTGAATGATCTCGGGCATACGGTTTAAGATTTGGGATTTATTCATCCAGCATGGGATGACCCCAACACAGACTGAGTTGGATTTCTTATCTAGGACAATTAGACCTCTGCACAATATGACCAATGTCTTCCAAGTGACCATAAATAGTAGAGTTTCTCAAGTACCGGTTTGCTCTTTCTTGTTTTTAATCTCATTGATTCTTCATTTAAGGTACTGATTTCAATGAATTAAGGAGATCACTCATCCATTAGCAAGTGCAAGTGCTTAGCTGTGAAAAGGTACTTTATCATCTTACTTCTACTTACCCTTTCACCAAAAATTTGTGAGACTTATTTAACATGAGAATTTTATTTTTCTTACATTTTCTTACTCCTTTTTCTAAAGATTTTTCCCTCCCTTTTCTCTGCAAAGAAACATTTGGAAACAAGAACTTCAAATGTATACACACTTACAACACAACTTTGTCTCCAATTATACATGCTGTCCTCCCTGTCCATTCCCCCTCCCCGTCCTAGCTTTTTTAAAAAAAATCTGAAGCAACCATTAAGACCATAGTCTAGTGGTCAGTAACCTGTCGATCGCTTTTGACTGATAGATCCTGGAGTCTATGCCAGTTTGTTAAGTTCCTCAGGTAGACTGCCTCTGCCTTGCCCCATCTTGCTCCTTGAAGCAGCCAGCAGCACTCTCTGCAGCCCCTGGGAAGGGGGTGGGGGGGAGAGATTAGAGCCCTCCATGCTGCCTTGACCCCAGCTACTGTTCAAGCAGTTCAGTAGCTGTAATTTGCAGGCAACATTTGTGGGAGCTAGCAGCAGTGCAGCACATGGAGACCCTTCATCCCATATCCAGGAGCCATACACACACTCATCCAGCCAGCATTTCCAGGAGCAGGATGGGGCCAAGCAGAGACAGCTTGCAAGAGCACTGCTGATCCAGAGCTGTCTGTGGTAACTGGCACCTGGCCCCAGCCTGCTACCCTACCCTTTGTGCTGGTATCGAAACTCCTTCCCTGAGCTGACATGCCTCATTCCGTCCTGCACCCAGTGCTCTATACCCAAAGTTTGGGGTGCAGGAGAGAGTGAGGGCTTTGAGGGAGAGCCTGGGAGTAGGAGTCAAGCTCCCTTCCTGAGCCTGCACTGCTGCCCTAATCAGATGAAAGTGAGTGTGTGGGAGGATGAAGTGTGGTGGTGTAGATCCTGGGTTGTTAAATTCAAAAAGTGATCTTAGGAATATAAAGGTTGGCGATCACTGATCTATTCTAACTGCTTACGTAACAGAGACCACAGAGTTTCCTGCATGAAATCCTTTTAAAAGCATCATGATTCAACAAGCTGCTGTTCATGAGCCCAATCCTGTGAGACACCGGTGCCCTCAACTCTCAATAAGAGCAAGTGAACAGGATGCGGCAGGGAGTGGCTTTGTTCATCTGTTATCTTATGGCTGATCATACTCCCATTGAATTCAGCTGTGCTGCAGTCAGGTTTCTGATGCGATAAATCAGTAGAGTTGCTGGCTTAGATCTGAAGTTGCTGCTTTAGTGTATTTAAACAAGAGGCTAAAACTTTCAAACTTTAGTGTCCAATGTGCCTGTCTTTCTGCAACAAAGGTGAATTTCTGCACAAATAAAATCAATGATCTTCCTCAAAAGCAAAGTAATTGCTCCAGTAATTTCTGCTGACACCTTCTGTGTGACCTACAGAATTGAGCGCAGCTTTATTTTGCCTGCAGGTTTCCTTTGCTACATTATTCAGTACTTAAAGATTCATTTTCTGATCACACACTCTACAAAGGAATTTTTCAGAGTAATTAAATATCAATATGTAATCCTTTTTTTTTAGTTATATGGCAATAATGCATTAACTCTTCACATTTCTTTGTTGATATTGACTTTTATAAACATTTTAAAAGCTTTAATTTTACTATATCTCAATAATCCACCTGCATTCTAAACCAAGAGGTTAGTCTAATTAGAATTCCACAAGTTAGTGCTTGGAGAGCTTTCCACTTTGTGGAGAAGTGGAAGTTTCTCATAACAATACACAAAGTTAACAGGGAAATGTGTGTGCATTCACTTTCTCAAAAAACTGTATGCAAGCCTAATTCTTTTTCCCACTGATCATTTTCAGTAAGGTAAATTGTTTTCTCTTCTACAAAATTCTTAGGCTCTCTGATTTCAAAATATCAGGTAGATGGAGCAACACATTTTACCCTTTTCCCGGAGTAGGAAGAGGAGTTGACATTTTCATCACAGAAAACATTTCAATCCCTTTTCAGATAAGTATAGTTAGTTTAAATGTATATTAAATAATCATGTGCTACACACGTATTTATTCTTGGAACAAGTGAATGAATTTTGCCCATCTTTTTAACTTAAGCTCAAAATCAAGAGAACTAGATACTGTTAACAGCCTTATTCTGAAGCTGCTATTAGTATATGTGCACAGGACAGCCTTCCCTTTTCACAGTAAAAGGTAAAGGGATGAAATGGGAAAACTCTTTCGTTCTTGGTAGATAGAGTACTAAGAGATGCAATGTTAAAATACTTGGAATGGATACCTGTTTTTTTTCAGTGCTCCTGGAACTGCCCTTGAAGCATTTGGAGCATCTTACTTGCTGCAAGCCTCTCTATACTTTGAAATTGCAAAAAACCACAGATTTACTTTCCTTTTCACCTCTATCTGTTTGGACTGTTAGAACTTGTTTTTTGAGGGGAGGGAGTGGGGGCCTGGGTGGGATGACAGCACACTGTACGTTGTGAGACTCTCTTCCTGGTTCTTAGATTTTTCTCTTGCCTTACACACACACACACACACACACACAAAGACTCTCTAGATCAAGATCATTACCTTCATTCTGTTGCCTCTGTTCTTCCCCTCAGAAGTACATTTTATTTCTCTCAGGATCCTCAAGCCAATGATTTACTCCACTGGAATAAACAACTATTCCATACTGCATTCTTGTACACTAAAAGTAAAGAAATCATGCTAGGCAATAAAATAACTTATCTTTATAAGTACAATCAGTGAAACAGAAATCACTCAAATCACTCTCTCATATATGCTATAAAATATGGCAACTATTTAAAAGGTGAACAGAGGAACTTTCACAACACTTTGGGAGAGGAAGTCAGCAGACGTTGAGTGGTAGAAATGCAATTTCTGTATCTGTGGAGTTTTGGCCACATTCTAATACTATAAATATTTTTTTTCTATTAAAAAGTGTAGGCACTCTAACGAACACAATACATCCCACATGAAATACAGTGACTTCAGTGGTGCTTCTGCAGTTTATACCAACTGAGGATCTGGCTCTGATCCTCAAGCAACATGGGCTTGGGGTAGTGGTTACACACTAGCTCAGCAGGAAGCATGCCTACTCTTCATTTATGTTCATGGGAAACTTTGTAAGTTTCCCAATCAGCTCTGTGTAACTACCTGTTTCATGACATTTTGGGGATTTCAATTTTCCCTCCTATTTTTCATGGTAATGAAACCAAGACTATTTCAAAGTTTTTACTTGGAGAGCAAACCACACTAAGCTAATAGCCCCATGGTTAGAGAACCCAGTATGTGGGAGCCCCAAGTTCAAGTTTCTGTGCCTCATTCAGTTACTGTCTATGTAAACTCTTCTGGGCTGTAGTCAATGTGTGTGTGTCTGTCTGGTATAATTATTTATAGAAAGTAAAACTACTAAGATTCACAAGGGCAAGTCATGCCTGAACCAACCTGACTGCCTTGTATAAATGAGATAACTGTGTATATGGAGAAAGCAGTGGATGTGATATACTTTTGACTTTAGCAAAAGTTTTGATATGGTCTGCCACAGTATTTTTGCTGGCAAATTAAAGTAGTATGGCCTGGATGACTGGACTCAAAGGTGGATAGAAAGCTGGCTAGAGCATCAGGTTCAGAGTAGTGATCAATGGCTCAATGTCAAGTTGGCAGCTGGAATCAAGCAGAGTACCGCAGAGGTTGATCCTGAGACCAGTTGTGTTCAACATCTTCATTAATGATCTGGACAATAGGTTGGATTTCACCCTTAGAAGCTTCTGGGTGACACGTCACTGGGGAAAGGGTTCGATATGCTGTAGGGTAGAGATGGACCCTGAGTGACCTAGACACATTGAAGGATTGGGCCAAAAGAAACATGATGAGGCTCAACAAGGGCAAGTGCAGAGTCTCACGCTTAGGATGGCAGAATTCCATACATGGCTGCAGTCTTGGGACTGACTAGCTAGGCAGAAGTTCTGCAGAAAAGGACCTAAGAATTGCAGTAGATGAGAAGCTGGACATGGTTCAACAGTGTGCCCTTGTTGCCAGGAAGACTGACAGCATATTTGGCTGCATTAGTAGGAGCATTACCAGCAGATGAAGGGAATAATCATTTCCTTGTATTAGGTGCTGGTGAGGCCACATCTGGAGTATTGCATCCAGTCCCCCCTCCCACTACAGAAGGAATGTGGACAAATTGGAGAGAGTCTAGCAGAGGGCAATGAAATAATTAGGGGGCTTGGGCACATGACTTAGGAGCAGAGGCTGAAGGAACTGAATTTTAGTCTTCAGAAGAGAAGAGCCAGGAGGGATTTGATAGCAGTCTTCAACCTCCTGAAGGGTGGTTCTAAAAAGGGGGGAAACCAGGCTATTATCAGTGATGGCAGATGACAGAATAAGAAACAATAGTCTCAAGTTGTGGGGGAGGGGGAAGACCTAGGTTGGATAGTAGGAAAAACTATTTCTCTGAGAGGGTGGTGAAGCACTAAGAAGGATTGCCTAAGGTGGTGGTGGAATCTCTCTCCCTAAAAATTTAAGGCAAAGCCTGATAAAGGCCTAGCTGGGATGACTTATTTAGGGTTGGTCTTGCTTTGAGCTGGGTGCCAATAAAGCTATATGCCAATAAAGTAACTGTATTAGAAAAACAGAAACATTGGTCATTGTGCTAGAAGGGATGTCATTTGGATTTGATATGTGGCTCACCATCCTCAACCTTAGTCTCTAAACTATATGTGCAGCTCTTGAAACGTGATGGCTATTTACTTGTAGCATGTTCTGAACAATGCTTGTTTGGTTTAAGTGACTTCTCTGTTGAAGTCAGCACATTTTGAAAACAAGCTGGTATTGCATACACATTCATGGCTACTTTCACGTGCATTCCCAGGCTGAGGTAATCAATTCCTCTCTCCTCAGAAGCAGAAGAAGAAAAAAAATTGCTGAAGCTCCCATGTGACTTATTCAAATTCTCTTGTGTACTTGAACAGCTAATGTAAAACTAGGTGTGTAATTATCAGTGGACAATATCTATTGCTTGAGGTATATTGAAAATAATAAACCAAACTCTTCCTCAGCATGCCCCAACTGAGCATAGCAAGAGAGTCTGCACCTGCTCTTTCACATGTAGCCCAAAAAAACTTCTGTCAAAGCAAGTTTGCTAATCAAGTTTGGTAGGAGTTCAGCTTCACTTCCAAATGATGTCTGACCTTTTGTCTATCGCTGGCCAATTATTATTCATGATATTTGCTTACATGGAGAACATTCTGTCAGTATTAGAAGTACCATAGAGACACATGAAAACTCAAGAGGAAAGTTGCACAGGTAAAGATGGATTTATGCATGCCAAGTGGAGATGTTTAAACCCAATTATCTCTTTTTCTAACTCAATTTAAATAGGTCCATAAAGATATCTGTATGAAACTGGGAGAAACTGCAAAATTGATGACAAATAGCATAGAAATAGTAATCATCTATTTCTAATCATAGCAGCACATTCACTATCTGATGGCAGTGAAGAAATGCCAGTTTTCTTGCTTAGATTCTTATTACAATTCTTCTTAGCAATATGATACAAGAAGAGTATAGCAGAGACAGTTTAAAACACTACCATAGAAAGTTAGGCACTTGCTTTCCATCCTAACTAATTAGAATTCCTATCGACTCAATGGCAAGATTTCAGATTTATCTGAGATGCCTTCTAACTTGACAGACTGATTTTTCCTTCTGCTGCATGGAATAATTCACACCAAGTACTATGGGGAACAGTAACATTACAAGTCTGTTCCCTAGCCTCCCCACCTCTCTCCCATAGAACTTCAGTCAATGGTACTCATATCTTCTGGCTGCATCGTCAATCAGTGAAAAGTAAAATGATCAGAATTTTATGGTGTGTAAACTGCATAATTTCAATCCATTTGAAAAGTGAGATGCTACTCCAGATTAAGTCACAACAGCACAGTATCAGTCCCAGAGCAGGTGATGGAGTACTTTGAGTCCTGTCATGAACTGGATGTATTGATGGCACTTCTAACACTGTTTTTTTCCCCCTTGAGCTCTACAAGTAATACTTTATTACAGTCTTGCTTTGCAGTATGGGACCCCAAGAGAGGCGAACAAGGCAAAAACGAAGATATATATTTATGCTTGCTGATCTTCAACTAGCTGCTGCTATGTTGCAACCGAGGGATAAGTCTGCCCTGCTGCCACCCCCCAGCTAGATTGTTCTTTTCTCTGCAACCTCCATTCTCACCACTCATTTTAATCCCATCAGGCAGATACACAGTCCTGTCACAGAATGGTAAAGTTCGATATATAAACTTGTGTAGTTTTAGAAGGATTGACAGTCTCCAACAGGAATGGGATGGTCTTCCTATTTTAAATCTGAGGTAAGGTTAAAGTCCTCAGGCCTGGTATACATTAGGACCTTAGTCCGAAATAAGCCCTCCCAAGGTCGATTTTTTTTGTAAACCAATGCCTCCACACTACCAAGTCCATTATTCCGGAATAAGGGGCCACAGAATTCAAACTTCGTAATACTGCCTTACAAATTCAGGAATAGTATTATTCCTCATGAAAGTCCAAAATAACATTAGTGTGGATGCTCCGATGTCACTAATTTGAACTACAGAGTGCTTGTTTGGGGCTTTGATTCCAAGGTAGCATGTCCACATTAACAGTGCCTGCTTTGGGCTACATTCGATTCGTCCCCATAGAGAGGACACATAACTTTGAATTTGTAAAATCAGGTGCCCAGAAGTCAAATTTAGTAAATTAGAAATAATCTTCTAGCATAGACATAGCCACAGATTTGCTGCCTAGTGCTTATTCTTGATTTGTAGGGGAAAATCCTTTTATCATCCCCCGCACCATTCTCCCTTGTACAGCTAGAGAGCATCTAGTGCTATTGCTAAGTGAAAAGATAAGTATTTCATACAAAAAAGTGAAAGGAAATTTAACATTTTGAAAAATGTCAAACCATTTTTACCTTTCAATGAAGGTTAAACTGAATCTTTTCAAACAAAAGTCTGCAAAGTTTATCTTTGTAATGTGAAAACTCAAAATAGATGCTCCATGGAGATGTCAATTAAAGTATAAAACATGACAACGGATGGATAGATAGAAATTGGGATACAGGAAATCAATGAGACAATATTGGGACGATAGGCAGTGTTCTCATACTGTTTGTTCTCAGACTTCCTTTATATCATGCCACTCATCTAATGTTTGATCATAGTTTAGAACTCTCCCTTACTGTAATACCAGAATCGAAGAAACCAAAAGACGGTCATAATTGTACTGCTTTTCTTAGTCATCCTATTGTGACAGATATGGTGATTTCATGCAACTTCTTTGGGAGATCTTACTGTATTAATGTTATGTACCCTTGCAGATCAGGGACATCTTATAATTCCATGGGGAAGGGCAATAATACCCTCTTCAGGACTTAGGCAAATTCACACAAGTGGTAACACCTCCTGAGAGGTACCACATGTTGAGGCTCACATATGGATAGTAAGGGATGAGTTCAATCTAACTTGGGACCTATTTTCTGATCCAACAAACATATAAGATCTTATGTCCAAAGAAAGGCGTCTATCCTTTAGGGCAGGATTTGACCTGTAAGGCCCCCATAAAACTGATAGGTGACATTTGATATGATTTTTTTAAACCATGCATGTAAGTTACTTTTTTAACATGTTTCCCTGTAATGCATTCACCTGAAGAACAAATATGCTTGCTTAGAAGGAGCCATCTGATAACTTACAACAGCAGGAAATATATTGTTCACAGCTTTTGGCAAGAGAACAAAAAACAAGTGCTGGGCTGACATCTATGCTTCGTTCTCTTTCCACAGACTACGGACAACATATTGCCTGCAGTGATAGTCTGGCTTTCTGAGGATATCAGGTGTAGTCAGAGCCAGGAACTGTGCAGCCTTAATAAACCCCTGCTGGGAAGAAGTAAGTTTCTGCACAAGCGCGGTGATGTCTGGGAGGCAGAAAGATTTTAAGAGAGTACTCTCAAGAGACCAAGGAGGGGAATAAATCCATTACTCTGAGATTGACACCTATCAAACAATCCTAGTAAGAATATGGGTATTTCAATGTTGGATCAGATGAGCAATCTATTATTCTGTCTCTAACAATAACCAAGAACAGATGCTTCCGAGAAAGATGGGGAGCCCTGGTGGGCTGCGAGTGCTTTATTTACCTGCATATCCACAGGTACAGTTGCTCACAGCTCCCATTGGCCGCAGATCACTGTGCCTGGCCAATGGGAGCTGTGGGAAGAAGTTTCCAAGTTCAAGCCACTTTCCACAGATATCCCCAGCTAATGGGAACTGCCAACATCTGTACCTGCAAATGCACAAGTAAATAAAGTGTTGGTGGCTTGCTAGGGGCTAACCTGGGCAACCCACTTCCATCTTATTGCCCCCCTACCCTAAAGGATGAGTGTTTGTAATAACAAACATTTTTGTTACCCTTTCTAATATAAATGGATGTTTATATCAGTATAAAAGTCTGTTTGTTTTTAATCCCACTAAACACTTCTCCTCCTTGATATCCTGTGGCAATGAGTTCCACAAGTTAACACTTAAACTATCCACAATGAATAATGTATTTTTTTCCTCAAGTTTAACTCTATTGAATTTCAACAGACCTTATGAAAATCATAGTAAAGTCAGGTGCTTCAGTTTCTCCTCCTACTTAATTTGTCAGCTGTTACTGTAACCATACATTTGCTGGGTGTGGTATATTGTGCCATCTAGTCACACTGAGATCATTTACAGAGTGAATGATTCTGCTTAGACAACGCAGTTGGCTTTTTTGCTCATGTGGTAGAGGCTCAGCCACAAAGTCCCAGGTTCAATTCCAGCTGCTGGTGTTAAATTACGAAGCAGTCTACCTTAAGAATTGATCCTGCAAAGTGGTGAATGCTCTTAGCTGCCATTGACTTTAAAGAAAGGATGCTCAGAACTTCGTAAGAGGGGCCCAGCAACTTGCAGAGTTGGTCTCTGTAGCCACATGTTAATTCCAGAAACTGATATTGAGGTTTTTGGATCAGCTGTGTTAACTTTTTTTGTTTTCAACTTTATATGGGTTGTAGACATGGGATGGGCAATGCCAATGGCCACAAGAGGGACTGTCTGACAGGAAACAGTACAGAGATTCTTATAAGGAATTAATTTCCCCAATTTTTTGGCTTATCTAAATAACATGTCTCAGATCTGGAGAAAGAGCTGAACGTATGGATTGTTATCAACAAGCTATTCACTGAGGACCATTTTAAGTCCATATTTAAATAGCTTGGCAGAGCTGTCTGGGGTAATACATACTGGTCAACATTTTAAAGGGGTGACCTCTGATTTGGAGTGTCAGATTTCAGATAGTTTCAACGTCTCTCTAACTGGTAATCCACAAACTGAGACTTTTCAAATCAGCGACTGCTTTTGAAAATGTTACTCGTAGAACCTGCAATGTGCTTTGCTCAGTGCTAATGACACACAATTTCAGGCAAAACAAAAATGGCTTCTCCATTGTATAAGGTAATAAGATTTTTGTCTGTGTCCACATGATGTATATATTGATGAATATTGTAAGGAAATGAAGCTATTCACATCTTGTAACATGTTATTTGTATTTCATTTTCCTCTTTGAAAGCATTTGAATTTTTGATGTCTTGCCTTATTATGTATTCGGTGTTGTAAAGCAGTTAAAAGTTGTCATTATTTAAACAAATGACATTGTGATGTGAGTATCTCCTATTCTACCATTGGTAAGTGGGCAGCATCTTGAAAACAAGGAGAATGATTCGCATAGGAGCTTCCAAGCAATTCCTGTTGCTAGGAAACCATGCTTTCTTTTTTGTTTGTTTGGTGGTGGTGGGTTGGTTTTTTTTTTTTTTTTTTGAAATGACTAAATCACTTTGTCTGGCTTCAGAGACAAAAGCAGAGGCGGTAATTGCTAGTAAATAAAAGCTTTTATTTTTTTTCTATTGATTTGGAGAATGATGAGTAAACTTGATTCAGTAAGACTGTGGAATTTATCAGTAAATGGACCTATGGGAATAGCAAAGTATTTAGTGAACTTTTCTATCTTGATTTCTTATCAAGTGGTGGTATCACACTTAGTAGTTTCTGTAGGCAGAGTGCACTCACTAGGTATCCCTTGCATTCCTCCATTCTTCCCATTAATTCCCCTTGTTCTATCCTCCCATCCACCTCTATATCAGGGACTCCTTGCAATTCTCCTGCCGCCTTTCCTGTACCACAAAATGTCCTCCCATACTATTATCCCTGATTCTTCTTCCATGATGGAGCTCTGTATATTGCATTCTCCCTTCCACCCAAGATCTATTCCCTCTCATTTCTCCCAACCAACCCTCCATCATCAAGTACCATTTGCTTCCCTCACCTCCACTTGTCTGATTTCTGCTGCCCACTCCCCCCTTGTTGCCATTTGCCTCTACTCTGCCCTGTTCCTGCTTCCCCCACTCCTCACAAGCCTTTCTCTCTAAGGATTCTTTTGTCTGTAGCCTGAAATAAACTAAACAGAACTAGCTCTCCATTCAGCAAGTTAAACTGCTGCCTCTGATATGGGTGAACAGCAGAGAGATTCCCTCCGCCTTCAGCATATGGCAGTTAGGAGTCATCAGGATTTTCCAATGTTCTAATTTTCACCAACATTCATAGGCTTTTAACCACTGAAACGCCTGTGTGCTAATGTCTGACGGCAGTGACTGGAGAGAGGAGGAGAATGTGAGGTCTAACAAATCAGACTGGGGAAAGGAGCATTGATTACGAGGAGGATATGCTGCTTAAATAATTTATTTTTGAATAAAAGTGGCAGATGTGTAAACTCCAGGGACAGAAGAGCTTAGGGGTATGTCTACATCACATTCCTCTTTCGAGAGAGGAATGCAAATGCAGATGAATGAAATTGCAAACGAAGCACAGATTTGAATTTCCCGTGCTTCATTTGCATAATCGCGTCCGGGCGCTATTTCGAAATACCCTATTTTGAAAAAAGAAACGCTGTGTAGATGTGGATATTTCGAATGAAAACACTTCTTTTTAAATAACCCTTACTCCCTACCCTCTATAAGGGTTATTTCGAAAGAAGGGTTTTCTTTCGAAATAACCGCGTCTACACAGTGTTTCTTTTTTCAAAATAGGGTATTTCGAAATAGCGCCCGGACGCGATTATGCAAATGAAGCATGGGAAATTCAAATCCACGCTTCGTTTGCAATTTCGTTCATCTGCATTTGCATTCCTCACTCGAAAGAAGAATGCAATGTAGACATAGGTGAATGAATATCTCTGCTCCCTTTTAATTTCTCTGATTCAGCACCTGGCTCATGGTTCTAGATGAGGATGTCACACAGTGTTTTTTTTGTTTTTGTTTTGTTTTTGAATCCCTAAGTAGCCTGGATCTGGGCTTGGGGGTTTCACTGGCAGCAGGGTAGTACACACAAATGACAGGGCAAATGATTTTGGTTTTCTATTTCCTCTCCCAAGATGTACCATGAGATCAGAATATTTCTGAAAACTACTCACCTTTCACTGGAATCTGTAGGAGTTAAGTATTCTAGGAGAGACAGGCTCCAGTGGCTCCAGAGTTCTGCGCGTCTTGAGCTATGCTATTGTGCAGAATGTGAATGGAGACTGGTTTGTAAAATTGGGTAGTATCTCTTTAGTTTTGTGAACCCTCTAATGGAATTCACTGTTCTATATTTAGAAACTGGCTAGAGCAGCAATGTGTACTTAGATAAGCCTTACATGTAGTGTATAGTTAGTAAACATGGGTATTTGGACCCCACTGTGCCCATGTGGCTGATGGCAGCGCTCCTACAGTTAGGTTGCATCACTGCTTCTGCTTTAAAATTGATTTTAAACAGCTTCTCTTTAAAATCTTTAAAATTGATGTGCTTTGATAGATTCCTTTAAAACTTGATGTGCCTCAGTAGGATGCAGGTCTACTGTTGAGTCTAATCTGGGTCAGAAAACAGGCCCTACACAGAAAACAGGACACCACTTGTCATCCACTTCAGCCCCCAACTTAAACCCCTCCAAAGCATTGTCAACAATCTACAATCTAACCTGGAAAATGACCCCTCACTCTCACAAGCCTTGGGGGACAAGCCAATCCTTGCCTACAGACAACCCCCTAGCTTCAAACAAATTCTTTCCAGCAACCAAGCAACTTCCATCATACTCACCCAGGAACCCACCCCTGCAATCAACCCTGATGACAACTCTGTCCACACATCTATACAGGTGATATCATCACAGGACCTAACCACGTAATCCACTACATCAGAGGCTCGTACAGTTCCACATCCACTAATGTGTTCTATGCCATTAAGTGCCAGCAATGTCTTTCTGCCATGTGTATATTGGCCAAACTGGACAGTAGCTACAAGAAAGGATTAATGGACACACATCAGTTATCTGAAAAGGCAACGCACAGAAACCTGTGGGGAACATTTTAACTTGCCTGGGCACTCATTAATGGATCTCAAAGTCACCATATTATTTCAAACCAATTTCAAAAGCTAGCTTGACAGGGAAACAACAGAACTTAATTTCATTTACAAGTATGATTCCTACAACAGAAGTCTAAACACATATGTTGGCTGAACTGCCCACTACATTCCACATCCTAATGACATAAAAAACGAAACAAAGGGTATTTAAAGTGGGTACTAAGTACTCTTACCAGCTTCATTTAGTATGGACATGCTAACTGACAATTTCTTTCCCCCTTTTTTTTCCTTCCTTTTTCTCCTCTTTCCCTCCCCGCATCCTTCTGTGCTATTTATTTGAAAACTGAACCGATCCCTTAAACTCCATTCATCTGAAGAAGTGGGTTGTGCCCACAAAAGCTCATGATACCATCTACATTTTTGTTAATCTCTAAGTTACTGCAAGACTATTTGTTTTTTAAGTTTTTCCAGAAAACAGGCAGACACCCCAAACTCTGTGGTTTATTCTATAATTAGATTTCACCAAGGGTAACAAATGTGTACACCCAAATCACTATATTAGTCTTATGATAACGTTACAAAAAGTCCCTCTAAACTCTCCAGCCTAACTTGCCACCCAGACAAACGGGACTTTTTGGGTATGTCTACGCTGCATTCTTCTTTTGAGAGAGGAATGCAAATGCAGACGAGCAAAATTGCAAATAAAGTGCAGATTTGAATTTCCCTTGCTTCATTTGCATAATCACTTCCGGCCACTGTTTCGAAATACCCTATTTCGAGATAAAAAACGCCGTGTAGACACGGTTATTTTGAAAGAAACCCCTTCTTTCAGAATAACCCTTACTCTTTAAAAAATGAGGTTTAATGGTTATTTCGTAAGAAGGGGTTTCTTTCAAAATAACCGTGTCTACATAGCGTTTTTTATCTCGAAATAGGGTATTTCGAAATAGCGTCCAGATGCGATTATGCAAATGAAGCGAGGGAATTTCAAATCCGCGCTTCATTTGCAATGTCGCTCGGCTGCATTTGCATTCCTCTCTCGAAAGAGGAATGCAGTGTAGACATACCTTTTGATATTGGTCATGACACCAAATACTGCAACACATTAGGTTACTCCCAAAGCACTGGTTACTTACTCCAGATCAAATTGGTACTCTGTATCTCACCAAAGAAAATGCTGAAGACTCTTGTATTATCCTGCCCCAAAATCCCATTGTAGGTGCTGAACAAAATGATAGTCACTGTCTCGAGCTTAAAATCTAAGTAAAGAATCAGGCCTCAAGATGATTTGCATTCTATTCTATAAACAGAGTTTCTGGAACAATGATTCTGAAGGAGGTTTGGGAACCTAGTAGGAAAGGAAAACATGAGATTTCACCTTTGTATACTTTGAATATTTCATCTGTATTAAATGTGTCCCTGTTACACACGGAAAATGGCTTTAATAGTTATAAAACACTGTACCTAATATTAGAAGGACTCTGTCCTGGCTGGCTGGAGTACTTCACTTACCCAGGCAGCATGTTATTAATGTTACAAAGTACAAAATAAAACTCATACTTTTGATATCAAAAGGTTACAGTGGCTTGGTCATCCAAAAGGCCATATGTCATAAAATCAAAATACAATCACTCCCAGCATTTAAAGGACTAACACATACAACTTTTTGTGCAGATAACAGAATACATTTATTGCTGAATTTGAAAAGGTTCTTCTAATGAGAACAATAAACAAGAACAACATTTAGCTGCCTATCAGCCAGTAAAGAGCCTGTCAATCTTCTCTTAAGTGAGAAGCCATGAATTATATGAATCCTTTTATATACCGAGTAAAGTCTGGTCTTAGCAGACACATTCTGCATCATTGAGCTTTGTGGTTTGCAAGTTTTACTCCTGTTTAAACATCAAAATAGAATATTTATTTTGTAAAACAAATTCACTTTTATTCACTAATATCGGCTCCCTCTGTATTACATCCTACAGAATGGCTATTAGCCATTGGGAATAAAAATATTTTAATTTCTATAGCACTTCAATATCAGGATCTCAAACAGCTTTACAGACATTAATGAATGTAGGTAGGCAACACCTATGTGTTTGGTGCGCCAACATTTTTTTTAAATGACCTTCACGGATAAGGTCAGCTCCCAGACAAATGCACTAGGCAATGCAGTATGGGAAGGAGGTGGACAGCCCTTGGTGGGGAAAGAACAAGTTAGGAACTATTTAGAAAAGCTAAACATACACAAATCCATGGGCCTGGATTTAATGCATCCAAGGGTACTGAGGGAGTTGGCAAATGTGATTGGGGGGCTTTTGGCCATTATCTTTGAAAACTCATGGAGATCGGGAGAGATCCCGGATGATTGGAAAAAGGCAAATGTAGTGCCCATCTTTAAAAAAGGGAAGAAGGACAATCCAGGGAGCTACAGATCAGTCAGCCTTACCTCAGTCCCCAGAAAAATCATGGAGGGGATCATTTTGAAGCACTTGGAAGGGGGGAAAGTGATCAGGAATAGTCAACATGGATTCACAAAGGGCAAGTCATGCCTGACCAATCTGATTAGCTTCTATGATGAGGTAACTGGTTCTGTGGATATGAGAAGGTCAGTGCATGTGATATACCTTGACTTTAGCAAAGCTTTTGATACGGTCTCCCACAATATTCTTGCCAGCAAGTTAAGGAAGTATAGATTGGATAAATGGACTGTAAGATGGATAGAAAGCTGCCTAGACTGTCGGGCCCAACAGGTAGTGATCAATGGCTCGATGTCAGGTTGACGGTCAGTTTCTAGCAGAGTGCCCACAGGATCTGTTCTAGGACCGGTTTTGTTCAACATCTTTATTAATGACCTGGGTGAGGGGATGGATTGCACCCTCAACAAGTTCGCAGATGACACTAAGCTAGGGGGAGTGGTAGATACGCTGGAGGGCAGGGATAGGGTCCAGAGTGACCTGGACAGATTAGAGGATTGGGCCAAAAGAAATCTGATGAGGTTCAACAAGGACAAGTGTAGAGTCCTGCACTTGGGATGGAAGAATCCCAAGCATTGTTACAGGCTGGGGACCAACTGGCTAAGTAGCAGTTCTGCAGAAAAGGACCTGGGGATTACAGTGGATGAGAAGCTGGATATGAGTCAGTGTGCCCTTGTAGCCAAGAAGGCTAATGGCATATTAGGGTGCATTAGGAGAAGCATTGCCAGCAGATCTAGAGAAGTGATTATTCCCCTTTATTGGGCTCTAGTGAGGCCACATCTGGAGTGTTGTGTCCACTATAGAAAGGATGTGGACGCATTGGAGAGGGTCCAGCAGAGGGTGACCAAAATGATTAGGGGGCTGGAGCGCGTGACCTATGAGGAGAGACTGAGGGATTTGGGTTTGTTCAGTCTACAGAAGAGAAGACTGAGGGGGGATTTGATTGCAGCCTTCAACTTCCTGAAGGGAGGTTCCAAAGAGGATGGAGAAAGGCTGTTCTCAGTAGTGAAAGATGGCAGAACAAGGAGCAACGGTCTCAAGTTACAGTGGGAGAAGTCTAGGTTGGATATTAGGAAAAACTATTTCACTAGGAGGGTGGTGAAGCACTGGAATGGGTTACCTAGGGAGGCGGTAGAATCTCCATCCCTAGAGGTTTTTAAGTCTCGGCTTGACAAAGCCATGGCTGGGTTGATTTATTTGGGATTCGTCCTGCCTTGGGAAGGGGGCTGGACTTGATGACCTCCTGAGGTCTTTTCCAACTCTATGATTCTAAAGTGGGGGAAACAAACAGAGAATTAATGCAATGATTACATTTTGGCATTAAACCACAACACTGAATTGAGGACAGAGCAAAATAGCCTGAAGCTGCCAGGATGTGATTTTGGGTTTTTTTTGAAAGGCCTCTACATGTAAAAGAGTTCCAACATTATTGGCCTCATCTTACATGCAACTATACCCCCCTCATCCAGGGAAAAATGTTCCAATTTTTCTCACTTGCTATTTGGTTATCCCATCTCTATGACTGGCCAGCTTAGTCTGTTTCACAGCAGTGAATGGGTCTGTAGTTGTCATGCTCAAATTTGGACAAACAGATGTCAAATGAAAATCTTGGTAAGAGCAGTTTTGGTGGAGGATAGCAGTCAAACAAGTTGGGCTAACATATGGCATTTGAGAGAACGGTGTGTTTAAAGATTCTCCTCTTACAATTTGGGATCAAAGAGGTATCTTTTGTTTGGTGGGTCCTGCTCTTCCATCTCCCACTGGCTGGTGATATCAGAGGACTCCTCTCTGGCCCTCTCGTTCCTCCTTCTGTCTGAGCAATTGTATCCACTCATGGTTTCAACTAACATCCTGATATTTGACTCACTTAATTTACTCTATTCCTGATCTTCCTCCCTCCTTCCACTTCTGAATATCATCCTGTCTATATCAGTTGGCTGGCTTGCTGTCAGCTTAATCATAACATGGCCTAAGCTAAACTGATATTTTCCCCAAACCCTTCTTGCTATTTACCTTGTCACTCAGGCTTATAACCTGCATATCATAATCAAATTTCCTTCCACTTCACTGTTCAAATCCAGGCTGTACCCAATTCTAGACCCTTCTTTCTTCCTCAACACTTCTAAGAGCCATTCTTTTCTTTCTTTTCAGATGCCTAAATTTCCCATACAGTTTTTCAGAATCTCTTATCTTGAATAATGCAGTCTCACCAGGAAAACTTTTCAGTAAAATTTCATTTAAGCAACAAATGTGTATTCACTGAAACCAAATGCCTGATCAATTCATGCGACACTTGTTGAATTGTTCATGTAAAAACCCAAACAGTCAAATCTTTTCATTTTTAATTCAAAATGACTTCAAGATTTTTCCTTTAATTTTGTTAAGTATTCATTCTATTTTTTCCTTTTTTAGTATTGCCAATGATGGAAAATAATTTGCACAGAGATTTCCTATTACCACATTAGAGATGGGAACAAAATTCATTTCTTAATATAATCTGTTTTCTCTTTGTTCTAATCATGTCATCCCAACCCCTCCAATGACTTCCAGTCATTCACCAGAAACATTTTTGTCATCACTATCATGACCCTTCATAACTCTGTCTTGAACTATTTCCTTCAACTTATCTCTTATGCCACTCTCCGCTATCTCAGCTCTGGCAATAATGCTATTCTCGTTGCCCATTTGCCAGCTTCTCATACAGACATATGAATGCTTTATTACACATTGTTTCTTAGATGCCATAGAATTTGCTTCGAAAGAGGACAATCTAGGATACAAAACTAAGCACACTAAAACCCACCTACTGTAAACAAGGACACTCCAGAGGAGAAGAATCCAACAACAGACTTTTTAAAAACCTGTGTATGACTCCCGAATCATCACAACATGTGGTGTACTTTATCCAGTGCATCAAATGTCCCAACAACTGTGTGGCTAAAGCCAGACAATCCCTATGCTCTCAAATGAACTCACAAAGAAAAATGATAAGACATATTATCCATCAGCAATCACTCCATATCTGACCTCTCTGTACTCTTCTCAACGGAACACCTTCAAAAGGAGAGCCTGAGAACTTGGGTTTTGTCTCCACTGCACCTCTCTTTTAGCAGTGCATAGTCCCCCCTCTACACCCTCCCTGCAGCACTAGTTTAAATAGCAGTGTAGATGTTGAGGCCAGACTTAGCTAAGTAGACATGCTTGAAGGGAGTGTACTCTATTACATACCATTTACATCTCTCTACTTGCCCAGGCCTTGCCTTTCTGTCTAGGGTGCTATTTTTAGCATGGTAATGTTCCCTCACCTCCCCACTGCTACAGGGGAAGGCTCTGGTACTAGGAAGCAAAGGTGAAAGGCTACAGCTTTTCCCTTCTACTGCCTCTCTGCCAGAGCCTTTTACTGATCTGTTAACTACACAATTCATTGTGGATTCTGAGCTTTTTGCTATGATATGTACATAACACATACACTTCACTCTAGAGCAAGTCATACTTATTAACTGTCATTACATTGTAAATAATACTAAAATGAACTGGATATGGCTCAATGCAGTGAGAGCAAAGATGTCTCTGTAGACTTATTTCTGTAAGGCTGAAATCTCTTTTCACTTATGTGTACAATCTCCCCCCGCCATTTCAGTAATCTGGGCTGCTGGTTTGGGGAGAGCAGAAATTGGTGTAGAACTCTTATATGAATAATAGATATGTGGACTTCATCAGTATTCTGCTTTATTTTTTTACTTGTCCAGACAGCATTTTCAGTCTGTCTCAGGCTACAGGTGTTGCAATCTATTTCAAGATATTATCCACCTGACAGCAGAAGGCCTGCTTAAGACCCTGTGCACCATTAAAGTTTAGTTAAGCTCAGCAACTGGAATAATTTTTCAGGACCTTCATCTCCATGTGTGGTGGCTCTGTACCAGGGTCCAAAAGATCTGAACAGTCCAGTTCGTTTTGCCAAAACTTGTTTCCTTTAAAATTGTAGGGTTGAGAGATTGTGTGATACTTGGACACATTATCCATATCAAGAGATGATTTGTTTTGTTTTAAGGTGCAATGGCTTTTTTAAGTAGGGTTGCCAGGTGTCCGGTTTTGAACCGGACAGTCCAGTATTTGAGCTTTCTGTTTGGGAAACAAATTGAGAAATTATAAATGAGAAAATATAAATGTCTGGTATTTTCTAAATCAGATGTAATGTAGATTGTGATGTAATGTCAAGTGTGTCCTGTATTTTTGTTGAAACCATCTGACCCACCTATTTTTAAGGAAAATAAACATCATGTCCTCCCCAAGATGGCATTGATAAATCACCCCAGATAGTAGCAGTAGCATTTCCCCCTATTGTTTAACTCACAGGTTACAGCTTGTATCATCCTGTGTATGGTACAAAGCTACTAAGACAGACAATTTCAGCAAATTGCTTCTAAATTTATTTTAAAAGGAACAGAAAAATACAGATGCAAAATATCAGCTGCTAAGTACAAGAAAAATATGAACCTAGACAATGACTCCAGTTGTAAAACAAAACTGACAAACGTTTTGGTTTTCTACCCTACTTTTAGCTTCATATTTGATACTCATCTTAATTATTTTAAGTGGAGAGTCTGTTACAGTGCAAAACAAATTCAGTTCAGACCTTTTTTTCTGCAATGTGTAGAAATACAAAGGACTACACAACTGCCTTATGAAAACATGTCTAATGTAAATATAAAAATATCACAGGGAATTAGCTGTCAAAGTGAGTTTAGTTCTTAAACGGAATTGACTGCTGTAAGCTTCCAACCTATTTGCACTTCCATTTCAAGATTTCTTCTTATCCTAGATAAGGATGCAGTATGAATGTGATTTGTTTTTTCCGGTCTGTAAGTAAAAGTAAGACTCTCTTCAATGTGACAAACTTGGTTATGTTACATCAAAAACACCTCTGATTTTCAATTTAATGATGTTCCTAACACAGTGTTCCCATCTAATGCAATTTAGTTGACAGCTTTTGTTGTTTGTGTATATAAATGTGTAAACAATGAGCAGAGGATTTTGGAATAAAATAGGGCTGTCAATTAATTGCTGTTAGTGCAGCAATTAAAGCAAAACAAATTAACTAGATTAAAAAAGTTGTGATTTAATTGGTTTTAACTGCATTGCTAGACAATAGAATACCAATATCAATTATAAATATTTTGGATGTTTTTTCCACACTTTTAAATATATTGATTTCTATTAAAATACAAAATACAAAGTAGACAGTGCTCACTGTATATTATTTTTACCACAAATATTTACATTGTGAAAAGATAAGAGTATTTTTCAATTCACCTTATCCAAGTACTGTACTGAAATCTTTGTGAGAGTGCAATTTATGAACACACACTTTTTTAAACATAACTGAGCTTAAAATAATAAAAAAAATCCTTTAAAGCCTACAGATTGCTGCCTTGCATCTTGAGTTGACAGGGTATTTGGCTGGCCAGCCAAGAAGACAATGGTGCTTTATGGCTTGGGAGAAGAGGCGAGATCTAAAACTGTTGGAAAAGAGGTCTGCATGGTGGCTGACTCACCACCCAGGAAAGAAGGGTTTTAGATAAATCAGCCTGTAATTGGAACCTCCCCTTCACATGGAGCAGGCTAGGTAGCAGCCCCCCTTCCTCATTATTAAGGGGATGAACAGACCAGGTTATTGGCTATATCTGCTTTGGTCATTATGCTAACTATCCCATTGAGACTGACTGTGAAGGAATTTTTCCCTTGTGCTGTGTTGGCCAGTTTTTTTTCCTTCCTCACAAGAGGTTCAGATGGTTTCTGTTCACGTAGAACATGATTGGTGGTAGGCTGTATGTCACAACTCTTCAGGCAAGTGTATAGTGCATGTTCAGTGCAGGTACTCCATAAAAAAAGTCATTCAGTAATGGATATATGACTTGAGGAGAGACACTCAGTAACTGAGTGAGCTAGAGGCAATTGGGGACTCCTATGATTGGTATGGCAGGGGGCCAGCCCCCTTCATGATAGTCCACATTACCCCTCCTACAAGAAAGGCGTGTGGTTGGTAAGGTCCTAGCAATGGATCTGCTGGAGGAACATGAGTAGAAAAGAGGAGGAGGGAGTTGGTAAAAGCACCTCCCAGTGGAGAAAACAATGGGGGTTACCTTCACTGCATGTTTTGTCGGGTAGTCTCAGATAAAGTCGCGGACTGATTTAAACCCATATAAAATGTCTCCTGAAAAATACTCTCTTCTTACAGTACAAACATTTGGAATAAAAAATAATAGTGAGTGCTTTACACTTTGCATTGTGTGTTGTAATTGAAATATATTGGAAATGTAGAAAAACCATATGAAATATTTATAACACATTTAAATTGTTCTATTATTAGCAATATGATTAAAACTTTGATTAATAGCAACTATTTTTAATCTCATGATTAATTGGAATTAATTTAATAGTTTGATAGCCCTAGAATAAAATAAACATAATCAAAGAGGGGAAACATCATCCTAATGATCTTGATAAATGCAGGAGCATTCCCCTTTTAAATACAAGCATTAGCAGTTCACTCCATGCCAGAAAGGAAGATTATAGCTGAAACTCAATAGAGCTTTAACACACACAAAGGAACTGTATTAATCAATGGTAGGAGCTAAGTTTTCATAGAGAAATAATGTAGCGAATGGTTAAAGGCATTGCAATAGGATTGAAAAAGCATTAGAGTTTGGATTTCTAACAGATTATTTAATGCTTCATCAGACATAGTATATAGAGAAGCGAAGTGAACACATAACTCCTGATATTTGAGGATAAAGGAAGAGAGAAATTTTAATTTAAAGTTGGAGAACTTTTAGTGGAGGGCAAGAATAGTTACTGCTTGGTTTTAACCAATGGTATTGACAGCAGAATTTGGCCCTTAATTTTTAGAGATACTTTTGTTCTTAGAAACCATGTCTGTTTCAATAAATGTTTTGTCCATACAAAGCGATACAAGAAGTTATTTACAACAGTCTAGTAAAATCCATATTTCTGCCAAAATAGCTTTCTTTCTGAATCTCTATAGAAATGGATAGTCTGTTATTTACCTATGTGAAAGTGAATTGTATCTCCAAACCCACCATTTGTTCGTGGTACAGCTTAATTACCAGCTCGGTTCCTGTAAACAGAGCTATGCTGCCCTCCAGCACACTGCTGTAAGTTGTGCAGCATAGCACTGCCCACGCTCTACCTTGCATTCCAGAAAGAAAATGAACATGAATAATCAGCGATTGTGCTCATGCATAAATTGGTAACTTTTCAGACTGCTGAACTCCAGCCCATCAGTCTGCATCACTCTTCAGGATGAATAGTTCAGTATTCACTGGCTAGATCATATCCATACAGCACAGCCACAGTTATCGGTGGTGTTAACCTGTGGCACTTTGGGGAAGTACATGGAGGCATGCTGCCTCAAGGAACAAGGCAGACTCTCCCCCATAGCTACCCTGTATGTGAACTTCCCTCTAATATAGTAAACATCCATTTTTGAGTGAAGCTTTCTCCCCAAACTGCATTTGTGAGGCCAGGGCTGTGTCCTCTTTCTTTTTCCCTTGTGTGGTAGGGAGGGAGAAATCTTCTAGTCCACAGAATGTTTTTTTTTTTTATATATATATAGAAGTCATCTGTGTTAGGGGCAGACCCTGTTTGGCCCTATTTTACTAATGTGGGTTGTAAATTACATTCACAGTTTCAACAGCTGTGTTGCACTTTTCAGTTCAACTTTGGGCCTTTAAGCACTGTGTACTTATTAAAACAGATGTTGTCCAGTGACAGACACATGGGCATTCATTAAAAGAGAGAGAAAATAACCACCCAGTACCTTCACATGAAAATAAATGTGTATATGTAGTATGATGGCTTTAGTTAATAACAAGGGTCCAAGAAATGGTGTAATTTGTAATTTATGGTGTATAAGGACCTTCAGAGGAGAAAATACTGGGAACTAAGAGACGCTTTAATCTATTATAGAAAGGCAGAACAAGAAGGAAGCTGAAGCCAGAAAAATTGAAATTAGAAATAAGGCACATTTGTAACAGTGAGAATGAATAACTTTTAGAACAAATTTCCAAGGAATTTGGAGATTCTCCTTTTATTGAAGTTTTCAGAGCCATTCTGGAAGCAGTGCTTTAGCCCAACACAAGTTAGTGAGCTTAGTAAGAAGGATAACTAGGTTAAATATAATGAACTATGATACACAGGAGGTCAGACTAGATGATACAAGGGGCTCTTCTGGCCTTGAACTTTATAATAGTTCATAATGAAAGTTTCTAGTATAGAATCCTAAACTTATTAGGGTGGATGATTCTGAAAATGGATATTATCAGTCACAAGTAGTATTCCTTCAAAAAGTGTTAACAACCCAAATTCTGATGTAACTTAAGCAAGGGTTGAATATGGGTTTTTAATCTACTGATTTTTAATTAATTTAGAGTTTTATATCTGAAATTGGTTGGAGGATATTGGAGTAACTTAGTAACTCTGGTGATCACTGGAAAAATGGTTATAAAGTATAGGTGTGCATAAACAGTGGCATAGAGAGAGGCAGTGAGAGGGGGCAGTTGCTAGAGGGACTCCAATTTAGCTGTGGAGGGAAGGACGGCACTAGGAGTCCTAGGACCCCACGGGCGCTGGCTGGACAGGGGAGAGAAGGTTGGTGCTAGGACCCCGCAGGTGCTAGCCACTTCCACACCTGCAGGAAATTGAAACTGAGTGTGAAATGCCTGGCGAGGGCAGCACAGAGGGTGGGAGTTCAAGCTGAGCATATGCAGAATGCAGCTGGCGCACAGGCCCCATCTGCATCTACAACCCCCCACAATCTCCTTCACCACCAGTTGGTCTGAGGTTCCGCGCATTGGGCCGCAGCATCTGGGTCCTTGCCTGTGGCCCACGCCTCCAAGAAACCGCAGCTGCCGATTGGCCAGAGGGCACATCAGTCTGGCTGGAAGCGGAAAGACCCCGTGCGCCTGAGGGAGCCCTACGTGGTGGTGGGACAGGGAAGGGGGGGGGGGGTTCTGGCTGGGGGTTGGAGCACAAATTTTGCCTTTGCCCCAAGGTGCATAGTACCCTCGCTACGCCTCTGTACATAAAATACAGTGTTGGCAGTTTTGGTTAGTAAAAAACTTTCAAACACCACAGGCTCTTTTTTTTCACCCAACTCAAGTTGGTCCCATAAAAGATCATACAGGTTGAACCTCTCTAGTCCCACAACCTCGTGACCTGACTGTTTCTGAACCAGAGAATGTTCCAGGCCACAGGAGGTCAATATTGTCTAGCAGCATTATCAAGACTTTCACTGCTTACTGGGCTGTTTGAGGAAATTTAGGGCTTATCTAGACTACGCTAGAGTGTTGAAAGTGAAAGCCTTCGAAAAGCAGAGCTTTCAAAAGTGAAAGTAGTTTAGATGCGGCTTTTTCGGTGACCCCCCCCCCCCCCCGGTCGAAAAGCTGCATAAACCTCATTTTTTGAGGAAGAGCGGCTTTTCGACTGGGGGGTGCCAAAAAAGCTGCGTCTAAACTACTTTCGAAAGCTGTGCTTTTGAAAGTGAGATCGGAAGAAGATATGCAAATTCCTGTGGAATTTGCATATCCTCTTTCGACACTCTAGTGTAGTCTAGATAAGCCCTTAGGGGGGGTAAATTAGAGCTAAATAACAGCACAGAACAATGAAAGCTAGTAAACGAACTCTATGGGATCATAGGAAACTTGGCCACACCCATGAAAAGTGGACATCTGTCCAACTAAAATCATCCTTGACGACGCATGTTTCTAGACTAGAGAGTTCTGGACTAAAGAGGTTCAACCTGTACTTTACCTGTCTGTTTCCATAAAATATAGTGATCATCATAAATCTTGATGGCAGAGAGTTTAATGTTAAGAGATTCGACTAGGTCCAGATGGTGTCTTTCAGTGTGCAGCCCAAAGTCCTTTAAGGGTCTAGTCATACGCTGCCTATTAGTGTCACTGTTATTTGGAAGTTGGAAACGTATTAGTTGAGTTGAAAACAAACTTATTACAAGCAGTCCTTTCAGAGATGTTACATACCCATGCAGCCTCACATTGAGCAACAAGTATTATTAAATACAGAAGTAATTCAATGGTTCATTCTGCTATTGCTGAGAAATCCAATCACATCAATTCAAAATGTCGGTGAGAACCCACAATAAATAAATCAAATACAACAAACTAAATAAAAGTACAAACAGCCAACTGAACATATTTTCACTACAGTTCACCAAAAACATCCAGTGGCTTCACTGGGCCCAATCCTACATTGGTGTGCAAAGGAAAGAGAGGACTCAGAGCCTGCTGATGAGTACAAACAGCATTTCCTGCACTGCAGGTGCTAGTCTCCTGAAAGGAAAAAGGGTGTGGAGGCACGTGGACTCCTCTTCCCTATTTCACACACACCGGCACAGGAGAGATCATCCATTGGGCTGAAGGCATGCCTTAACAGTGGAGGAAGCAGGGACTGCAGCATGCACTCACAAAATCCCGAATCAATTATTCTGCTTCTCTCTGCCAAAATGTGTACTGGGATTCCTCCTCAAACCAACCCTTCTGAAGCTTTCTCTAGCATGGGCTATGGTTTAATATTCAGTTTGGCCGTTAGCTTATTGTACAAGAGAGCCACTTCCTACATTCAGTCAGAAAAAGCAGATTGCATATACTGAACTTCTTTGACCCTGAGGGTAGACACAATGAGATAACAAGCACGTTTACAATCACCCAACAAGAAGATTGAAATCTCTATTACTCTGCTGTATAATGAGGAGCAATGCCTAACTGCACAGTCACACTCTGCAGTCACTGTGGAGAAAATTAAATTTGTTATTAGCCTAATGAGAACGGATGGGGAGAAAGAGGGAGGCTCTCTGCCACAAATACATTTTTGTCACAGATGTAATGGGAGGAGAGAGACACACACACACAGCAGATACAGCTAGTAACCATTGAAATACAATAGAAACACAGCTATTTCACACTATTATTCTCTGTTTAGAGTCCATTGTGAGGAGATAGAAAAGAATCCTGTTTGGGAGTACAGTGAGCAGGGATAGCTCATTATAAATCAATCAGGCAAACCAGGTTTAAAACTGCTTTTCACCCAACTTTGAAACTCCTCCCACAGATCACCTCCAAGTCCCTGTCAGTCCATCAGAGGACAAGAAATCATACTCCCATGAAGCTAATCTTTAAAAATGTTTTTAATCAGGCTCTTTAAAAAGACACATGGGCATCAGAAACTCCAGAGAGCAGGGGGAAAGTGTAACTATCACAAAACTGCCTACAAGGCTGCATTTGAGTGACAATGCTACCACCAAAGCAAGAGGGCTACCCACTATTAAATGTACAACAGGGAATCATCTTGCATTGGCACAAAGAAGGATTCAATGATTTTAATAGGGTTTCTTCTAACTCCAGATTCTGTGACTGAGTGGAGAGAGGGAACACTGTCAGCATGAGCAGCGAGCAGTGGAAACTTCATATTTGAGATCTTTTCAGGTGCCAGGCACTGATGAGCAGTGTTTTAGAATGGCAATCTAACCCTTCCTGCTACGGTGCCACTCACCAATTTAAGACTGCAAACTGGATTGGATTTGTAAGGAGCTGGACAGCTTCAGCACAACTAGAGGAGTACATGCAGGGGTAGCCCTTTCCCTGAGCTGCTCTGCTGTCCATTAACCAGCTAGAGCAGGGTTTCCCAACCTATGGGTCAGGACTCAAATATGGGTCGCCATTACACTTCAAAAGGGTTGCCAGGTGTCTCCCCAGGTGGCTCTTAAGGAGCCATTCACAAACCAAACAAGCAAAACTAGTAATCTATAAGCACCTAAAAATTGGATAGTGAAAAGAGACAGATAAGGATCATATGATAGCAATTAGAGAGGAAGAGTACTAACACAAGAATCTACACAGACAAAGAGCTCTTGGTACCTTCATTGTTTGTTTGGTTGATAATGTCCCAGATAATGTTCAACCAAACAAACAATTAAGGTGCCAACAACTCTTTGTCTGTGTAGATTCTTGTGTTAATACTCTTCCTCTCTAATTGCTATCATATGATCCTTATCTGTCTCTTTTCACTATCCAATTTTTAGGTGCTTATAGATTACCAGTTTTGCTTGTTTGGTTTTCCCTTTGATATTTACATACCCTCTACTTCTTGTTTCCAGCCCCCTTCCATTTTCTTCCTCCCCCTCTATTTATTTTGGGTGTGGACATCCTAAGCTCAAAACTCCAGTCATCTGAGGAAGTGGGCTGTGCCCACGAAAGCTCATGACACCATCTACATGTTTTGTTAGTCTATAAAGTGCTACCAGACTATTTGTTGATTTTTAAGTTTCTACTGTACAGATTAACTCGGCTACCCCCTGAAGTTTCAAAGATAAAGTGGCAATTTCAGCCCACTAGAAATAGTCCAGGAAGTTGTTAATCATGCTCATTAGCTGTTTTTAAGATGGTGTTCGTTAAGTGAAGATGTTCCTGTGTGTACACACATACTCTGTTGGTTAGAAACTCATGACTAATCAGTAGTGAGTTCTGTCAAGAGTGCAAACCTGGCAGCCATCTTAAGCACCCCTCAGACCCAGCCCAGGTTTGCAGGGACAAGATACTGTCTGGGTTGAAACTCAGTACAGTTTTCTGTAACTTTATACAAATCAGTGTGCTTGAGGCTGGGAAATCACCATAAAGGAGGAATCAGTTTGGAGGTCAAATGTCTTCATGGGTTGTTATTGAACCAAGCAGTTTCAGTAATTGACAATTTTTCTTATTCAAATTGTGGATGTGGAACCAACTGGTTTTGTGGTACAACTAAATATGTTATCTAATTGTCAGTACTGAGGGTGAGACTATGTGAAAGCAGATTGTCAGAAGTCCCAACTGATCTGCTTATTTTGTGAGGTTTTAATATACCTCACAAATATCTGGTTAGTATCTTAGTCTAGCAAGGGTGTGTTATAACCCACAGCAGTTATAATGGTTTATCTTTAGAGTTCTCAGGAAAGAAATTTGAAACTGCTAATTGTGTGAGTATCTTATGGTAAAGATAGCCACTAGATTTCTAGAAGAAAAAGAAAATGAATCTTGGTATCATTTTCACTTTTAGTATTTAGAGCATTCCTATAGAAAATCCATCTGTAATCTCTATCAAGGATATGAATTCATGGCATGGACAAACACTTTAAATCAAATAGCATTTTGACTTACACAGAACTGGTAAGTAAATTGATATTGTGGTCTACGCAGGTTACATATGTTTTTGTTTTCATTGATTCTTCTTTGCTTTGTGGGCTTTATTCCTCTCAATATCAAAGCTAAATATTGGATTTAAAAGCACATCTGTGACTTGAAAGTGGTATCTCTATTCTGTCAGTGTACTGGCTAGGCAGGAATTTTTCATTTCATACATCATTTACAGTCTGCTGCTGCAATTCCAAAAATATTAGTAGACTTTAGAAACTGTTGATAAGAAAGAAAAATTGGAATTTGTGAAAGTTTGGAGTGTTTTATGCCTGGGTGAACTGGGAAATGACTCTGCTACTGTCGCCTTCAGTGCTGTTGACTGTAGAGTCAAAAAAAATAAATAACCCCACTCCCAAAATACTTCAGTTCAGAATGACAGGAGCAAAGCCTCTTGGGAACATGTGGGGATTTCCTGTTATAGATTTAACTTGCAGTGACATGACCTATTTATTTATTTATTTTTGCTACTATCAAGGCTTTGCTACCCCTCATAGTAAGTTGAGGGTCAGTAATGTGGAGTGAGCAGGCCTGAATAAAGGCCTGTAACATGAAAACAGCAACAGGCCTGGAATCTAGTGAGCAAGACTTTGGTTCAGTAACACAGGAGCCAAGAAAGAGGCCCTATTGATAATTGTGTGATTGTGTAAGTTAGGTTGAGCGTGGAAAGACATAGGGAGGCACTGGGTACAGATTGTAAGCCAGAGGGGAGTAGCAGAACATCTTAATAAGAAATGTTTTGGTACAAAAGACTCCCCAAAAACTAATGTACATACTGACCAAGGTTCAGGACTGGATCATAATTGACAGCATGAAGGATAGTAAGTAAGCCCCCCTTCCGTAAGGTGAGGGGTGGTAACTAGGCAACAGAGGGTGGCAACCTGGTACGTAAAGAAGTGATGTAAGTTGTTTGTACATGTCTATAAAAAGGGCACCACAAATGGTGAACACCAACCAACTTTTGGGGGGGGGGGGTGGTCTAGGCACCTGAAATGGCAGGTGTCATTGCCGAGACTTACAGAATGCACAGTGGCTTAACATTGGCTAACCACTGTTAATATTTGTCATTTGGCAATAGGCCTGCTATGTGTTGTTACATTGTCAACGCTTGCAGAATGCACAGTGGCTTGGCATTGAGACTTTCTGCTGACAACTGTTAATGCATAGCATTTGGCAATAAACCTGCTCAATTGGTTTCATACTTGCCTGAACTGTCGTTTCTGGGGGCTCTCAGAGATCCACTGTGTTGACCCAAGTGTACGGGGTCTGACACTTCAGATAAAGGGAGCATGCGCACGCACACACGCAGCCGAAAGTATATAATCACTGATGGGGTAGAGGACCCATCAGGAAGGCACCGGGACAACGCCGAAACCCTGACTAATGACACCCCTCTCTGAAACTAATAGTAAAGGCCTTTTGAGAAGCAGCCCCCAATTCATGCATCCTTTGTTCTCTTGCTTCTCTCTTTTAGTCATGCTGCAAAATGCTGAGTTCTTATGGTGGATGGAAAAAAAATAAAAAATAAGATGGGGTGTGAAAAAGTCATGGCCAAAAGTAAGCATATATTAGAGAGAGAGGAAATATATTTTTTAAAAGGAAGAGACAATCAAAGGTGTTTTTTTTTCTTTTCCCAAATACAGCCAACTACAGTAATCTAAATGTAATGTTGATAAAAATCAAGGAAGTAAAGTACTAAATCCAGGGGCTAGATAATGTTTAACTCATGGGGGAAAAAGTTGAAAATACACCAAATATATTTAGGGGAGAAAATCACCATTTTCTCATGAACCATCAGCAAGACAGCAAAAAATTGTTTTTCAGGAGAAAAACACAGAAGGAGAGGGCACAGAAAATAGAAACACAGCATTTCCAAATATGAGTAAAAGGATGGTGGCCAGGAAGATGTCAAAGAGGCCACACATCTTGTTAGAACACTGCTAGCATTCTAGACAACTAGCTGATCAATAGTGCAGAGGAAATACTTTAGCAATTTGGACAAAGATTGTTGGGGGTGGGGAGGAAGGCAGAGGAGAAAGCACTCAAGGAATAAAGTTCATTGAGGAAATGCCAGTTTTACAGTTCCCATGAAATCTTAATTTTATCCCCTCATTGTCACTTAATGAGTCTGGGGTCTTGTGGAAAAAAACAGCATGTGATTATGCAATTGAAACTGTATCAAAATGCATATGTTATTTACTTTCCTTGAGTCCTCCCCCATACTGTGCTATTGCTGGACAGCAATATAGGAAGCCCTTTGTACATCATATAAGCTCTTTCCTCAGATAACTGACTTCTAGAATGTCCCTCTGCTTTGTTCTTTCAGACATATTTTAAGGAACTTAATAGGTCTCTGATGGGAAAAATGAGTCTGGATGAAATAAAAGGCTGTGTATAATGAAGGCATACATTTTAGTGTCTCTTTAGTGAAAGACTTTTAAAAGGTGATGGTTGCTTGTCCTCTTCATTGTCTGCTCTGTACTAAACACTGCAACTAACTATAAGCCTTCAACTCTTACATTAGGTGGATGCCTTTACTTCTGTGCTGGTCCAGGACTATTGCAGAGTGCTGATGATGAAGGGTGAGATCTTAAATTTACTTCACCATTCTTCATTTTGTTTTCAGGAACTCTAGTTCCTTATGCTGTACTGTTTCCAAAATAGAGGGAAAATGGATTTTATTTTAGATTATGGTTTGGGAATGTCTAAGAATATAGCAGATAAATTGTAGGATTCTGAGGCATATTTGCACTCAACCTTGCACTTGCTTCATTTAAGGTGGATTCTACTGCATAACTATTAACCATGAAAATGGGTTGATGCTCCATTTTGCGTAGCTATCTATTCCATATTTCTGCTCTTTGGAAGGATCAGACACAAGGTTTCCTCTAAGCTGCACAGTAGCATGGCCCCACAGTTGCTTAATGAGGTGTGCCCAGTGCTCCAGCCACAGAATTGCCTGGCTGGGAAGGGGCACTTCTCCCTTAGCTACAGCAACAGCTCCCCACTGAGGACAGAGCAGTGAGTTTTTCCCAGCTGGTAGGGAGTCTCTGAGGTAATATGACTTTTTGGCAATTAACAGAGGCCGTGTTTAAGTGTACTCACCCTGTATGCAGATTTTTACACATCCAAAATAATGATGTTAAATACTGGTTAGTTGACTAGTTGAGTAGTTGATAGAATTTCCATTGACTACATGACTAGTTGATAGTCACTTCCGCATTCTTTCTTTGAAATGTACAAGAGCCCCCATAGGGGCTCTTGTACATTTCAAAGAGGAATGCAGAATTCCGTGTGCAGCCCAGGGCCAGAGGGAAGTCCCGCTGATTCCGGGCTGCATGCAGTGTGCCAGCTTTGAAATGTACAAGAGTCCCCAGTGGGGGCTCTTGTGCATTTCAAAGCCGCAGCGCAGCATGAAGCCCGGGGTCAGCGGTGGACTCAGAGTTCCCTCACTGACCCCAGGCTCCATGCAGTACTGTGGATTTGAAATGCCACACGGAGCCAGGGGCAGCTGGGGATTCCTCTCAGCTGACCCCAGGTTCCGCTGAAATGCCGTATGAGGCTATGTGGGGCTGCCCCTTTAAAGCATGGAAGCGGCATTCAAAGGGCAGTGCTACACAGCTGAGCCACCAGGGATTTTGGTTTGGGAATGTCACCTCCACGTTTCAAAAGGGCAACCCTGCACAGCTGAGCCTGGGCTCAGCTGTGCAGGACTGCTCCTCTGAAGTACCTCCTTCCCCCCCCGGCCTTTGCTGCCTCTATCTGATAGAGGCACCAGTGGGGTGGAGAGGGGACACAACTACTTTACTGACTAGCCAATAAGCTTTTGCTTATCTGATAGTCAATTAGTTGACTAGTCCTTAACTTCCTTAATCCAAAACTCAAAGTGATGCTGACCTGCTTAAGTGACATATACCCTACAGTACAGATGGAAAAACCCTCATTCCTTTCCAAAAGAACTACAGTGATGAGTAATTACCCCTCTGCTAGTTTATCATCCTTGCCTCTGTACCAGTACAGGGTGTTGTGACTATGATTGTTGCTTGATCCTCTGCCTCACTTAAGCTGATTTAATTCAAGATTTTACTAAGTTTTGTAAAGCACTATATTCCAGATTTTTAAAACTAATGGAGTGATGCTGTGCTCTAATTGCTTAAAAAGCTTAAATTTCATTTTCCAGAACAGACTTAAGCCTTAGGAGTCTAATGACAGTCTCCTATGTCTCTTATGACGTAAAGTAATGCACACTGGAAAAAAATAATCCCAACTATACACACGATATGATGGGGACTAATTTAGCTACAACTACTCAAGAGAGAGATCTTGGAGTCCTTGTGGATAGTTCTCTGAAAATATTCACGCAGTGTGCAGTGGCAGTCAAAAAAGCAAATAGAATGTTAGGAATAATTAAAAAAGGGATAGAGAATAAAACAGAGAATATCTTATTGCCTCCATATAAAATCATTGTACACCCACATCTTGAATACTGTGTACAGATGTGGTTGCTCATCTCAAAAAAGATATATTGGCATTGGAAAAGGTTCAGAAATGGGCAATAATATGATCAGGGGGTTGGAATGGGTCCCATATGAAGAGAGATTAAAAAGACTTGGACTTTTCAGGAAAGAGGAGAATAAGGACGGGATATAAAATCATGACTGGTGTAGAAAAAGTGAATAAGGAAAATCTATTTACTTGTTCCCATAATATAAGAACTAGGGGTCACCAAATGAAATTAATAGGTAGCAGGCTTACAACAAGCAAAAAGAAGTTTGTCTTCACTCAGTGCACAATCAACCTGTGGAACTCCTTGCCAGAGGATGTTGTGAAGATTAGGACTTTAACAGGGCTCAAAAAAGAGCTAGATAAATTCATGGTGGTTAGGTGCATCAATCACTATTAGCCAGGATGGGTATGAATGGTGTCCCTAGCCTCATTTGTCTGGAAATGGATGACAGGACAGGGATCACGTGGTGATTTCCTCTTCTGTTCATTCCCACTGGGACATCTGGCATTGGCCACTGTTGGAAGATAGGACACTGGGCTAGATGGACCTTTGATCTGATCCAGTATGGCCATTCTTATGTTCTATGAAATTGAAATGTAGACACCTAAATCAGTTGAGTGTTGTGCTGCTGAGCACAGCAATGCCTAAATAGCTTTAGAAATCTGGGCCTTTAATACTATATACCAAATAGATGCTCTTAACAATAACTACACTGTTCACATATTTGTGCATTAGCAATTGTGCAGATTCTGAAACACACAAAAGTTTAAGTTACTGATATGTGGATCGGGACCGACATGAATCAGAACACATTCCCCTATTGATGAACAATGAATATGCAAAACAATGGATAAGGGAGAGATGTATACTGGAGACCACCATTGAGAAACAGAAGCTGACTAGAAATAGTCAAATTATTCATTTTGAAAAAGTAACCTGACAAAAGAGGCGTTTTTACCTCTTGGAAAATAAGTCATGAACATACTGTGACTTTTGTGACTATTCTTCATAAAGTATTTGCAGAACAGTTTAAGGCACAAATATTAGCCTTTGTTCATGAAATACTCACTTTGACTAGTCACAGTATGTGACATGTTTTATATAAAAAACCAAAAAGTTTGAACAATAAATAGCAAATAAATTTGTTTACTTGTAGTCATATAAAGATCAGGTATTCCTTAAGTAAACATAAAAAACCCCTTGTTTTGTGTTAGCGTTTGCAGAAAAGGAATACTAGTAATATGGATCAACCATTCAGCCCTTGAAAATTTGAATGATTTCTCATGAATGCCATTTTTTGAACTCTTCACCAATCCTGCAAATTACTGGGAAGGTGATATTGTATGTACATGTTCCATATCACAAACATATGGAAAGCAGTCTCATTTCCTGTCCTTCATGCTGTTTTGGAAAGTAGTTTTAACATTTTATTGTCATGTATATCTCAGAAATACAATAGCTAATAGAAAAGAACCATCTCTCATACCCTTGTAGAATTTCATTTACATGCTAGATAGCAACTCCAAGTGGATAGATTTTATATTCTTCACATCTGGGAGCCTGAGAGTCTCTTCCTGTAGTTATCTCTGACACCAACATAAATCATTCTGCTTTTTGAGACTGAGTGTTCCACATTTTGAAATGAAATTGATGCCACTGTACAAGTTTTACTGATAATTACTTTTTTCAATGAGTAGATAACCATGCACAATAAAGTTCTCCCCAGGATTTCTCTGTAATATTAGGGTTTTAGTCAGTGCTTATTATTGGGATAGGAAAAAAACTATTCTATATAGAAGCCTAGAAATAGTGGCTATCTATGTCCTGGAAAGCTCAGAACAATGCCTATTAAAGCAGGGGTGGGGAACTTTTTTTTGTGTCAGAGGCCACTGATCCACAGAAAAATCAGTCAGGGGCTGTACACAAGTGAGAAACAAAATAAAACAAAAAACCCCACCCACACCTCTGTGGGCTTCCCAACGCTGAGGGGAGCCCCGATCCTCAAGGGCTAAATCCAGGCAAGCCATCCCCTGGGCCTTAGGTTCTCCACCCCTGTTTTAAAGGATCAAAGAGCTTTCTATCACTGAGCATAGAAATGTGCAAAATGATAGACAGAATGTAGTTTGTTGACCTTCTGGTTATAGTTCAGACTACAAATCAAGCTGTACTTGCATAAATGCATCAACGACCAATATATTTCCCCCCTACCCAATAGAACAATGCTCTTCTTCTTAGCCACCCCACAACTTCCCCATCAGGAATACCAGACAGACTCCTTTCACACCAGGCAAATCCATGTCTGCTTTTTTCTTGTCTTCCACTTTGGTTTGGCACTTGACCATCATTTTTTGCCTGATCTGGAATTATGCATTATCTTCCCAGAAATATGATTCCAGCCTACATGCTCATTTTTGTCTGTACAGGCAGTTGAGATTCAAGCTGGGATTTCAGGATGGAGATCAGTTAGGATTTGTGGCCCTTGGGAAGTAAGTGAAGAGGACAGTGTCAAGCTAAAGATCCTGCCATGTCCCAACTGCAGGAAAGCTGTGTGTGTGTCCTCCATTATTAACTTCCCATCTCTCTACTCCAAGCTCAAAAGAAGATAATCACAACGTTCTCCAGCTATTATTTGTCTGGGAACTAGTCAGACACTAAGGGTTACATTGTGCAAGAACAGTAAATAAATGGTCTTTGTTATTTTCTTTGCTGTGCTATTTATACATTATGTCTTGAGAGATAATTGTCATGTTTTGTTATCATTCCACCTTTTCTGGAAATAGAATAAGGGGAATACATATCTGTATTTTTGCTGAGTGCCAGCATTGTAGTTTATCCTTTATTTAAAATACATGCCACTTGCCACAAGTAACTTTCTGTTAAGTTCAGAGAGAGACACAAGCGTTACAGCAATGATTAATTTCTCACACGTTTCAACTGGTAACAATTCAAGCTTAGAGCAGTACAGATGTCTATGACAGATAATCACAAAGACTTCACAGAAGAAGCGAGTTTTAGGGGTGATTAGAAGGAACAAAAGTCAGGCATTGAGATGAGAGGGTCAGTATTTGATAGCTCCAGGAATAAAGAGCAGGAAGAAAAGATTGGGAGGAGGACAGTTTAGGAAGGATATGATAAAGCAAAGATGTAGCCCTGAGATTGTGTGGCATTTTAAAAGTTGGAATAAGAAGCCTAAAAATATTTCAAATCCTGAATGCCTTACTAGAAAATAGAACCAAAGCTTTCTTACCAATTACTGAAGATAGGGTTTCACATTTATCAACTGAATTTAAAATGACACTCAGAGGCAAAATTAAAGTACTCTGTTTCTTGTGTAGTGAAAAACACAAAGATGTTCAGAAGGAACAGGAACCCTTTGCTATTTCCATGTGCTATCTCATTAATCACGGTGCTATCTTCAGAGTTCAGAGGAATAATGAATTGTGTTTTGTCCATTCTCCTTGCTATTATAAAGTTGGCAGGGATGTGCACATCCAGGAGATGAATCCATGCCTGCACAGATATCAATGGGAGGCTTTCAGCTTCCTTCATCGTGGAATGCTGTTCCAGGAAGCAGCTCTGCTAGGAAGAGATGGGGTTCACCTGACCAAAAGGGGGAAGAGCATCTTCATGCACTGATTTATCAATCTAGTAAGGAGAGCCTTAAACTAAGTTCAAAATGGGGGAGAACTATGCTTCCTCTGGGACCTACATTAACTCAGTCAAACCTTGTTGTAATGTCATTACCAATTAGAATATCAGCAGGTAGTCAATTCATAATGCCTACCACAAATTTACCACTAAAATTCCCGTACTCCAGGTTGATCTTAGACAAAGGGACAGTTGCAAAAATTTAGCTAGGGCTAAATGGTTTATTCTCATGCCAGCCACCCTGGACATAATACTGAAACCAAAGTAAAATCAGATGCTGTATCACATCAACACTGACATTTCAAACCATTCACTTTTTGCATTCTCTATTAATTCCTTATTACTACCCCATACTTAGAAGATAAATAAATGTAATAATTAATAAAAGTAATCAGACCTTCTTCTGAGATTAGAGTAAGAACATTCTCACTCAGGGTGGCAGTGTTGCTGCTTACAGGATTAGCATCTACATCTACAATAGCATCATTAATATCCAATATTGAATTTGTGGTTACAGGTTGTATAATATTAAACATATTTAGATAGTTTTTCTTTATATAATCTGACATTCCACGATGATGACAGATAACTGGCTTCTATTTCGGGTAAGAGATTTTAAGCTCTGTGATTGTTTTTTTAAACAAAGTTGGGCTTAGGGGTACTCTAAAGCTTTCATCCTCTATAAATTGGGGTTTATATTTATCTATGGCTCCATTTTCAACATACTGATCAGCAATTTCTGCAGTTTGTAAAGCCGAATCAGAGTTTTAATCACATATGCTAGCTCTGACTTCATCTAGAATTAATATTAGTAATTGGTCACATGTAATCGTAACAGTTTATTAAAGTTCCGTGTGCTTTTTCCTCAGTATCCCACTTTTTAGAAACACCCAAAAGTTTGAGCACACTCTGCATAAGAATCTTCATTAGAAATTTGAAGATAACTAAATTTTAAACCAGTAAATTACAGAGGTAAATTTAAATATATTTAATGCAGTATCTTTATACTTTAAATAATTCAAAGCCTCATCCACCCCTCATGTCACTGAAAACCTTTTTAGCTTTCCTAGTCAATCTGTACAATAAGACAGGTATCTTCTGTATATCTGGAATATGGTGAACATTCAAAGACAAGGAGGAGTTCAGTGACACTTTTGCCTCCAAGGTTCCACAGGACTCCTAGTTGTTTTTACAGATACAGAATAACATGGCTACCCCTCTGAGCAAGGTCCCCTCTAAGTTGTGTGGCAGCCCTGCAGCTGCCTTAATAAGCCCCACCCAGCCAGGGGCTCAGGACTTGGGCACGGAGCTGCCTGGCTCCGGGAGGAGCACTCCTCATTCAGCAGCAGCAACAGCTCCCTGTTGAGGACAGAGCAGCAAGTCTCTCCTAGCCTGTGGCTTAAACTTTCCCTGTTCAAAGTTAAGTTGATTGGAGATGAAAGAAGCAGGATGGAGGTTTCTCTTTGATAGCTCTCTAGCAGGTTAACAAGTTTCCTCACAGAAACTGTCACAAAAGGACTTTCCTCTGAGGCAATGCAAATAACTTTAGAGCAAAGTTCCATAATATTCTGTTTCCTATCATACACATACTATAAGACAGGGTTTCTCAATCTGGGGATCGAGACCCAAAATTGGGTCACCAGAATGTTTCCAAGGGTCACATGGCAGGTCCCATTCCAAGGTGGTGGCTAGGCTTGTTTCCCTGCTCCAGGCACTGCAAACCTTTAGGGATCCAGTGCCACTCAGATGTGGCGCAGCCATCATGACAACAGGAGTCAGGAGAAGCCAAACCAAGCGAGTGGCTCACGGCCACCCGTGAGCCAGCTCACAGCTCTGCTCTCTCAAATTTGGTCCAGTCAGGGGCCCAGGGAGCACCTGAGCAGCGCCGCAACCCCAGAGTTTGCAATGCTCAGAGTGGAGAGCCAAGCTAGCCAGCCCCACAGCACAGAAGCTGCCACTGTGGGGTGAGTGTCAGGCTGAAACCACCCTGGGCCACTCCTCTCCCCCCAACCCCAGGACTATTTACTGGGGCATGACAGGCCATAAACATTTACAAATGGGTCCTGAGTCCAAAAAGGTTGAGAACCAGTGCTATAAGACAACGGCTGGTCATTCATCATAACAAAGATAGTTAAATTGAAGACAACGTAGATAATATTTAGTTTTTTGCAGCATTTCACATCTTTGATCTTAAAGCTAACTTACCATAGATATGTCAGATGTAAAAGGGAATTAGTATCTTAAATCTAATTAGGTTGAATTGATAAACTTCTAACAAGATACAGGTAAACATTGACAAATACACTTAACAGCTATTCTTTGATTCTTAGCAATCCAAAGTGAATGAGTTAGGAATTGCTATCTAAATTAACAGTTCTTTGATATCTATAGGTAAATGGATTGTCTTAATTACAATTGCAAAATCTCCTGTTAAGTTGTTAGGGATCAAACACAGGTTGGCTGGTCTGCAAGCATCACAAGAATATTTCAGTAAATTAGATGTATTCAGGGTGGCAGGGTCTGATGAAATTAATCCTAGGATACTTGAAGAAGTAGCTGAAGGAATCTTGGAACCATTAGCAATTATCTCTGAGGCTTCTGAAAGATGGATGAGTTCCCAGAGGATTAAAGAAGGGCAAACATATTGCCTATCTTTAATAAAAGGTAACAAAGAGGAAGCAGGTAATTATAGACCATTCTAGGTTTTGAAGTTAGGCTCATAGATCCTGGAACACATTATTAAATAATCAATTTGAAGTATATAGAGGATAATAAGGTTATAAAGAAAAGCCAGCAAGGTTTCATCAAAAAGAAATAACGTCAAACCAAGCTAATTCTCTTCTTTGACAGAGTTACTGGCCTTGTGGATAGGGATGCAGGGGAAAGCAGTAGATGTGATGTATCTAATTTTAGTAAGGCTTTTGACTCAGTTCTAGAGGACATTCTCCTAAGAAAATTAGGAAATGTGTTTTAGGTGAATGTACTGTCATGTGGATGTCCAGCTTATTTAAAGACTGTAGTTCTCAAGGACTCACTGAGATATATGGAGCACTTTGGAGGACAATATTAGAATCCAAAAGGATCTTGACAATTTGGAAAATTGCTCTGAAATCAACAAGAAAAAAAATTGGTCAAGATAAATATAAAATGCTTTACTTAGGAAGGAAAAATTAAAATGCAGATCTGCAAAATGAGGAATAACTGTCTAGCTGATGGTACTGTTGAAATGGATGGAGACATATAATGAACCTCAAATAGAATAGACTGTGAACCAGTGTGGGGGAAAAAAAAACTAGTACCATTAGTATATCAACAGGAATATCATATTTAAGTCTCGGGATGTAATTGTCCCCTTCTACTCAGAATTGGTGAGGCCTCAGCTATGTCCAATCTGGTGCCATGCTTCAGGAAACAAACTTTCATGAGCTATAACTCTCTTCCTCAGATGCTGAAGAGAAAATAAAAGACAAAAAGAGAAGAAGATACATAGATGGGACTGTGACATCAGTGCTAATTAAATCAGAATGGATGTGACTCAACTCCAACAGAGGTGAAACGGTGAGAATACTAGAAAGGGAAATTACCTATTGTAATTGAAGAACTACTCCATGTGTTCATTTAGACCTTGGATCAGGGTGTCAAATTTGCAAATGAATTCCAGCTCAGCAGTTTCTCTCTGCAGTCTATGTTTTGAAGTTTTTCTTTCTGAGAATGGCAACTTGCAAGCCAAAACTTTGTGAGCAGGGAGGTTAAGATGTTGCCATGCATAATGTCTGATTTGTGTCCATTTATTCTTTTGCATAGACAGTCCAATTTGTCAAATATACATGGCAAAGGGGTACTGGAGGCACCTGATGCCATATATTACATTAGTAGATGTGCACATGGATGAGTCTTTGATATAGCTGACATGGTTTAGTCCTATGATGGTGTCATTAGGGTAGATATGTAGACAGAGTTGGCAACAGAATTTGTTGCAGGGATAGGTTCCTGGATTAATGTTTCTTTTGTGGAGTGTAAAGGTGGTGGTGAATATTTGGCCTCAGGTTGGGGAGCTGTCTGTAAGCAAGTACTGGCCTGCCTTCTAATGTCCAAGAGCAAGGGATAATCATCTATGAGAAGTAGTAGATCCTTGATGTGCAGGAGAGGTTTTAGCTGGGGGGCTGTAGGTAGTGGCTAGTGGCATTCTGTTTCTTTCCTTTTGGGGTCTGTCCTGTAGTAGGTGACTTCTGGGTATCCACCTGCTCTATCAATCTGTTTTTTCTCTTCTTCAGGTGGGTATTATAGTTTTAAGAATGCTTGATAGAGATCCTGTAGGTGTTTGTCTCTGTCTGAGGGATTGGAGCAAATGCAGTTTTATCTTAGGGCGTGGCTGTAGACAATGGATTGTGTGATGTATTTCAGATGAAAGGTGGTGGTGTGTAAGTAGTGTAGTGGTCAGTAGGTTTCTGGTACTGAGTGGCCATCAGTTATTTGTACTGCAGTGTCCAGGGAGTAGATCTCCTGTCTAGGCTTACATTGATGGTGGGGTGGAAATTGTTGAAATCCCAGTGGAATTCTTCAAGGGCATCCTTCCCGTGGGTCCAGATGATGATCTCATCAGTATAATGTAAATAGAAGAAGGCCATTTGGGGATGGGAGCTGAGGAATCATTGATCTAAGTCAGCCATAAATATGTTGGCATATTGTGGGGCCATGTGGGTACACATGGCAGTGCCTCTGACTTGAAGGTATAAATCCTTCCAAAATTTGAAATAGTTGTGGGTAAGAACAAAAGCACAAAGTTCAGTAAACAGTTGTGCCATGGCATCATCAAGGATACAGTTCCTGATGGCTTTTAGTCCATCCTTGTGTGGAATATTTGTGTAGAGAGCTTCTACATCCATAGTGGCTAGGATTTTTTTTTTTTCCAGGAAGTTCACTAATAGACTGTAGTGTTCTCAGGAAGTTGATGGTGTCTTGAAGAGTGCTGGGAACATTGGTGATGTAGGTCCCAAAGAGGGAGTCAATATAGCCAGACAGTCCTACTGTAAGAATGCTAATGCCCGAGATTATGCATCGTAAATGCTGTTTTTTAAAATGAAATTGCTTTCTGTCACTCCCTTTCCTCTACCCTTTTGTTCCTGTGCAATTTATTGTTCAATGACAGTGGTACAGACAATACTAAATGCTAAATTAGAATCTGGAATTGGGGGAGATGTAAACAAAACTTTACCAGATATTGGAATTTCAAGTCATGAATATTAATGATTGTCATGGCCTTCAGCTCACAACACCAGTTCAGAATACTCAAACTAGTACTGTCTGGCAGAGTTTTGACAGAAACCAACCTTTTAAGTTTATTTCTAAAACATTACATTGTATTGATTCATCTATCAATAAAACAAGGTATAATATACATGTAAATTCATTCTTCGCTAATAAATTACAATATACTGATGTAGCTTTGCACAAAACAAATGAGGTAAACAAATTTGTAAGGAGATAAAAGTTCTTTCAGATAAATTATCACTGTCCTCAAGCAGATTATCATGGGACTGACCCAAACTCAGTGAAAACACTACATAAATCACATTTAGCATCCTTGGGCTAAATCTAGGCAAGCCATCAGAACTGTGATTAAGCCTTTTAATGCCTGCGGCAAGCAATCCTGTTTGTGCACCCTAGAATTGACACCGGGGGCACATGAGGGTCACACGTCCCCCATGTTAACCCATTTAGCACAGAGGTTTTCTTACCTTGTAGCATGCTTCCAAAGGGGGATGAGCCTCTCAGTTTGATAACTGTTGTCCCCTGCCAGGAGCTGGCAGATCCGAAGCTGGTAGGGAGCTGCTTGGCCTGCTCGGAAGCTTGGTTCTTTGTGCCGTGGGAGCTGGGGCACTAGCTGGCTACCCAGCAACTCTCCCTGCCCTGCTCCCTAAGCCAGCTGTCTCTGCAGAGCCAGGTGCTCCCCAAGCAGTTCAAGTGCCACAACTCCACTTTGTGCCCCAATACACTCTTGCCCCTGTCCCAAAGGAGCTTAGTGCTGGGTGATGACACCCCCTGATTCTGAGCTCTGCCTGTGGAGCCTGGCTGCCATAAGATGCTCCCTGAGGTACTCCCTGCAGTACTCATCCCCTTTGGGCTCTGCATCGCAGCAGCCCTATCACACCCCGCTTGCTGCCTGTGGACCTGTGATTTCAGCTGAGTCATTCTCCCCACACTCCTGCACAGAGCAGAGTTGCCCTTACTCCTCTTAGCCACCCTGCCCCAGTTCTATGGTTTCCAGGCTTGCAGTCACACAACCAAGCCCAGTGCCAAGCTGAGGTGCCCTTGGGGAGGTGCCTTTCTCGCCACACCCTAGTTATGGCTCTGCAAGATATTGCTGTTTAGAGCACTCACGTTTTTCATCTTTTTAAAGTTCTCATTCTCTAGTAAATGTAGCCTCAGGTTTTTATAACACTACCCTTTAATATTTACAGACATGTCCTGGAGACTGGCTACGTATTGTGAATGTTTTATGTGGAAAAAGTGGTTTAAAGAAACATTTAAATATTATTTCTCTGAAATAAATGCTAAAAGGTTTTAAAAACTGCACTGTGAAGGTTCCTGTTTTAAAAAGAGACCTTCTTCAGAAATGACATTTAGGAGAGATCTAATAAACCCCAGATAAACCCACATAAGGGCCTATATTAACTTGGGCTGTCTAATTTTAATTTATTTATTAAAAAACCTATTAAAATCAGCTTTTACAAATATTACATGTCGATATGCAGATGTATTCCTGTCCTATTTATTCCTTTTACATGTGAAATGTGTTAAATATTAATCTAATTCAGGCACAAATTATTAAATAATTGTTACAGGGGTGAGTGGGGAATATTGATTTATAATTTTAACCTTTTAAATAGTGTATTTTAGTTGGTGTGGCATTCTACTGTCTTATAAAATGCTTATTCTTGGGATGCTTTTGCATCATAAGGCAATCTAAGCAAGGCCTACTGCCTATGAGGTGTTTCTCTCTTTAACATGTTGGATTTGGTACCTATGTAAGGAGCCACATATTAACTTCTGAAGAACCACATGTGGCTCCTCAGCCACAGGTTGGCCAGCCCTGACCTAGGTGAATAATGTAATCTATTCACTGCCAACGAGGAATTGTACTTGATCAGTAAATTGTCCATTTTAGTTATAAAAGTGAAGTGTTGCATTCTAGTGCAAAGATTTACCCACACTGCCCTACTTAGAGAAATGAGAGGAGAGAATCAAAGTTATTTTACTTTCAGTCTAGTTCTGTGCTTGTTCATGCCTCTTTTTGTACCAGAATAGCTATTCTGGATGAAGGGTCAATGGGAAGTCAGTAGCTCAGGTGCTCTATTAGTGCACATCCCACTGTGGGCTCTGTAGTAGCACAAGCATAGGACATCATGAAAGCTACCTGCATAGCACAGACAGACTGGCAATCCCAGCAGAACACTGTGGTTTACTTCTAAAAGTACCCTTAGTTAATGAGTGCATATGGAAGTAAAGAGATTTAATGGTCACCCATCTAACAATTTAATCTGGAATATCCATAAGGGGCATTCACCACTTCTGCTGGGAATCTATTCCTCAATCCTCACTGTAAGCACATTTTGCTTGATATTCTGCTGTTCCTCAATAATTAGTTACACTTAGTTATAATATTTATTTAGCTGATACACAGTTGTGTATATTTGAAAAGGACTGTACACCGATTATTCTAGATTAGCAACATCAAATAGATAATTGTAGCTGTTGGACCACTGTATGGGGAGATTTCGGCAAATCCAGTAATGTGCCTGAACCACTATTGCTTACTGCTTAAACTTTAGCAACCAAGCTAACAGGCCCAAAATAGGCCTACACAGCATGACCAAGTCAGGGAGGGGCAAGAAGGGGGAGTTTGGGTGCCACAGAGAGGGCAGCTTGACCCCGCATCCTTCTTGAGGCCCAAATTTCTAGTGAAATTGCTGAGCTATACATTAAGAAAAACAGGAAGTTTGTCTAAATGCCCAAAGACATATATCTATCAGGGCCCCCGAGCATGAAGTCTCTGAAAAAGAAAAAAACGCATCTGAAGAAAGTGATGATCAGAAGAAAACCTCTTGCCTAACCTTTAAAAAGTGTTTGCCTAACAAGTTTTTGAGTGACATGTTATTGTAATACTAATGGATAAATAGAGAAGGAAAGTTTGAGTTGGGGGGACAATTTTGGGAACACTTGGAGGGACGCCTCGAAGACTCCTTAAGGACTCTTCACTTCTGGACACATCTTCGTCCCCACCGGCAGACGGAAGACCGGCCATCAGAAGCCTGCCCGGTGTCACTCGAGAGCCATACTCAACTTTGGTAATTATCGAGGGTGGGAGTGTTTCACTAGCCTGTTGTGGACCTCTGTAAGTGCTTGAGACTAAGTAAAATTTAGCTTTAAGTGAAAGCACTCTTGTGTTGTCCTGTTTGTACCATCCATCTATCGGTCAGATGACCTTGTCTTCCCTGAATTATTTCCTGACACCACCTCGCAGAGAGTAAAAGTTACTGAGAGGTTTGGGTTGAAAGAACCCCGGGTAACACCCCCACCTCCCTCAAACATGGTGATGGTCATATCCCTGAATTCAAGTGAATACAATCCCAAATGTTTTGTGCAATTCCAGCTTCGTTAGATCTGTAACCTGCTATATCAGTTTGATTAGAAACTCTGAACTGTGAGGTGTAGCTTGCTAGTTCCAATGAGTCCTTATTAGATCTCATTAGGACCAAGCATTCAGCTTTTATCTTACTGCTTAATACTCTGCTTGACCTGACACATACATATTTCATTATTTTAATCATCCTTCTTTCCTTGAATTATTTGGCCTCCCTAAGGCCCTGAGCCAAAGTCCATTGAAGTCAATCAAAATATTTCAATGGACTTTGAAACTGGCCTTTTCTTGCTTCTAAATTATTTATATATCTAAGATAGTGTAGTGCTCAGAAGTGTGTGAAGTATTCTAGACATAGTACGCTCTCTGTCTTACCCAAAGGGAACTTCAACTTTCTGATCTCTATTGTGATGCTAGTGCCTTTGCACCAACACTGAACTGCTTAAACTACAAGACCAGAAGGGCTTAAACTATCTATTTCAGTACCCTACAGAACCAAACACATTTCCCTTAGAATTTATTTGAGGAGATGGGGAAGGGTAGATTTATTTGAGATGGGGGAGGGAGGCTTACAGAGGCGTCACTGTAATAGCATTGTGTGGCTGCATTATGAGGACAAAGGAGCTCTTCTGTTCTGTTGACATAATAAAATATACTGAACAAGTGGTGACAGCTATGTTGGTGGCACAGTTTCTTCTGCTGACATAACACTCTGCACATGAGTGCTTTTTCTGGCAAAACGTGTCATTCTGGGGTGTGTTTTTTTCACACCTCTGAGCAACAAAAGTTTTGCGGACAAAAGTGCTAGGAGAAATAAGATTTAAAACAAGGAAAACTTTGTAAGTGGGAAAGTAAGTCTTTCAAAGTTGGTGCTCTGTTCTAATGTCTATGAAAGAAAAAATAAGACATTCCTCTGTGGTAACACTTCTAGTAGTCCAATAACTCCCCACCCATCAGGGTGAACATACAATAGATATATGTCCCTTTATCATTTCACCTCACCCTTCCTTGTCCCCTGACTCCCACTCATAGAATCACAGAACGTTAGAACTGGAAGGGCTTTCAAGAGGTCATCAAGTCCAGTCCCCTTCACAGACTCCTAATAGAGTAAGATACTCAGCAGAAGGGAATCTTTAGCATACCCCTAAGCAGAGTCCTTGACACAGAGATATAATCCTTCACACAGGGTAAGACTCCTTTTTCCTCTTTCAGTTCAGTGCCACGAGCAAACCATTTCTCATTTTGTGTACATTATGATGGATCCCAAAATGTTTCTAGAGGAATTTATATATAGAAAACCTATGCAAATTAAAGTATTTCTCTCTCTCTCTTTTTTAGCTGCACCTTTCCTCCTGTCCCCTTCACCAGTAGCTGGGGACACAAAGCTTCTTTCCCTCTGAAGCTTCAGACACCTGGGTAAATAGTTTATGCAGAAAAAACAGCTCTATGACTTTTCTTCCCCCACTCACTAACAGAGCAAAGCAGAAAGAGTGTATTACTCTATAGAGCTTCAGGCAACAGGCCTTACAAATTTATGTTAATCTTGTATTTGACCTGAATTATGTCTCTATGAAATATAAGGTGTGAAATTAATGGATCACATTTTTAATTTGGACAAACTTGGGTTAAAAGCCTTACTGTTGTGACAAGCAAGAGAAGCGAGGGGATCCACACTTAATTTTTCTTTGCAGAGCTAAGATTATGAGCTAATAAATGGCCCATTTCAGACATTTTGTTGCAGAGAACATCAAGAATACTAGTGTACTGTATTATAAATGGAACATTGAGTCTTTCAGCTTCGAGAAGAAATGTCACAAAAATAATAGAACTGTCCTTTTCTCTTGTTATGAACTGAATATGGAATGAGCTCTAGTCTTCCAGCCCTGCAGATCATAATTTTATAAAACATGGGCTGATTCTGTTCCCTCTCTCACAGATATAGTCCTTATGCACATGAGTAATCTCACTGAAGTCAAATTGAATGGTCCCCTACCTGAGTGGTCCCATTAAAGATAATGACACTACTCATGCAGAATTGAAAGATTACAACTAATGTGGCACTGTTGGAAGACAATACACACACTGTGACAAGATAGAATGTCTATGTGCTATCAAAGAATAAAGTGTCCATTTTAAATTCACAATGCATGCTGAAGTAGAAAGTTGGGGATTTTGGCTAGATTTAGACTGCAGGGTTTTTGTGCGAGAAGCTTTTGTTGGAAGAGATCTTCTGCAAAAACTTCTTGTGCAAGAGAGTGTCCATACTGCAAAAGCAATGTGCTTTTGTGAAAGAGAGTGTCCAGACTGCCTGGATGCTCTCTCACAAGTAAGCAGTGATTGCTATGGACAGAATGGCCACCAGGGGACCTGTGCTTTCTCCTCTTCCCTCTTCTTGCGCAAAAAACCCCTCTTCCCTGTCCACACATGCCTTTTTGGGCAAGAGCTCTTGCGCAAAAAGGCGTTCTTCCTCGTAGAACGAGGATTACCAATTGTGCAAAAACCCCTCTGATCTTTCAATTTACTTGCGCAAAAATGCGCTTGAGGTATGGACACTCTGTAGTGTAGACATAGCCTTAATCTCTTTTGTACACAGCTATAGAATGAATATTTCTAATACTCTTCATTGCCTTTGTAAATGTGAGAATATATGTGAAACAATTACAAGAAGCTTCCGGACTTCTCATGTTCCAAATGAGTAGAGTCTTCAGTGGAGCTTAATTAAAACAAATCAAACCAAAACATACAACAACAGAAAACTACCAAAGATACAGTTGTTGCCAAATACAGTAGGATCAGGATTATTTTTCATTACTAACTTTGTCTTGAATGAGAAATAGCAGAAACTGATCTTTATCCAGGCAGAATGTTGGATAAACAGAATTTGGCAGATCAGACTTCCTTTGGAGCCAGAAGTCATGAATATATTACTTAAATGGACAGAAAATTTATCAGCAGTGACCTCCAGTCTTTATTTTTTCATTCAAACTACCTTAAGGAAATGAAAGCTGGTCACAATGAGAATACTGATAATAATAAGAAAACAACTATATAAAAGTATAAGCCCTTATCTGCTTTTTGCCTATCCCAAATACAAATGTTGTGTTATATGACTAAAATACTTGTGAGGTACAGGACAATGAGGTGTTATTTGAAGGTTTCCAAATAAGCAGAGAGCTCAGTTATAAATTCTGGCATACTTAATAATGAATTTGCAATGCAAAGTGTATCAGCATGTATTTTGAATGTAAATAAATTGATGTTTGATTGAAAACATAAGATACATTAAATTTAAAAAATAGCTAGGCAAATTAATTTGGACACAGAAAATTGTAAATATGACAATTTATCTAGCTAATGAGTCACATTTCTATAAAACTGTCTGTAGTTTTGCCTTGCAAATATGTATTTGAAATGACTCATTGCCTGATTAAAACAAAACATAACAAAGACCCTACAAGTCTGAGCTATTACAACTGTCAAATAATGTAACACTACTAGTTTTTAAGGCATGACCGTAAAAGAAAGAGAAATAAGGTATTTGATAGAGTAACTAAAATTCACTATAGAATCAGATCTAAGGAAAAAGATTGTTTAGAAAAAGTATTTCCTATGTAAGATAATTCTTTTTAAATTCATTCGGTTTCTACAATGTTTGATTAAATAAAGGTGTTTATAGCTACATATATATGACCACCACCAAAAAACCTTTGTAATTTGTGGAGAGGTTGTGTTGCATTCCTATTAATTTAATCTGTAAAAATTCAGGAAGTAGACAGTTTAGCTAATCTGCACCAACTGAACTGTTTCAGATTATTCATCCCTTTCCACCTTGCATGTTGCTTTTCTTCTTAGATTGAGCTCTTAGCAAACTATGAACTCTTTTGAAATAAAAATAATAAATATTAATAATAAGACAAGATTTTTATCCTCACTTCTGCTTTTGCCATTCATGAGCCTTCTGAAACTGAGAGCCACCCTCTAACACAAGACAAAGATTAGGGAGGAGGGTAAAAAAGCTGTTAAAAGAAGCTCCTGCAAATCTCTCTCCCTACTGACTTTGTTTTTTTTCCTGTTTTTGTCTAACTGGAATAAAAAAAAATTCCCATAGCCCTCTCAACTTCCATTGACACGCCCTGGGGTCAGGTAAAGGTAATGTTGACCCTTTTGTCCTGATCAGCTAGCCAAAAATTCAGCCTAATCGGCTGTTCCAATTGGAAGTAGAAATTGATGGCATCTTTTCTTTTCTTTGTGCATTCTTTCTTGCAGTTTTATTCATTTGCAGAGTCCTTGGACTCTGAATACAGAAGGAAACATCTGCTTTGGCTTTTGGCACCAAGAGCACTCTTTTAGCTTGTACCCCACACCTCAAAACCTATTTCCAAGTTAATGAGTTCACGTCAGAAAAAAATCTTCCCAAATGTTTTAATTATTACTGGTTCTGGTGGCATGAAGAGGGCATAAGTTCAGTTGCTTCTAGTATGGTTTCCCATTACCACTTTTGCTATGCAAATTTATTTCCTGGGGAGGGGATGACATTAACTAGGTGCCGGAATGTAGGTGGTAATTTAATATTTAAACTCCAAATTAACTGTCTTGATTTTCAACAATGATTGATGCTAACAGAGAATACATCTGAAACTAACAAGATTAAATTCAAGTACAAAGTACTACACTTAGGAAGAAAAAATCACATGCACAACTATAAAAAGGGGAATAACTGGTTAGGGGAATAACTAATTCTACTGAAAAGATCACATGCACAACTATAAAAAGGGGAATAACTAATACTACTGAAAAGGATCTGGGTCTTGCTATATATTATACATTGAATATGTGCCAACAGTGTGATTCAGTACTGAAAAAGGTCAATGCCATTTTTGGATGTATTATTAGAAGTGTTGTTTGTAAGACATGGAAGGTAATTGTCCTGCTTTACTCGATACTGGTGAGACTTCAGCTGGAGTACTATGTTCAATTCTGGGCACCACACTTTAGGAAAGATGGGGATACATTGGGGAGATTCTGGAGGAGTGCAACAAAAATGATGAAGGGTTAAAAAAAATCAAACTTGGTCTGTGAAGAAAGGCTAAAGGAACTAGTCATGTTTAGCCTTGAGAAGGCTGAGGGAGCAATGGATAAAAGTCCTCAGATATGTTAATGGTTGCTATAAAGAGGACTGTGATCAACTGTTCTCCATGTCCACTGAAGATATAACAAGAATGAATGGGCTTGATCTGTAGCAATGGAAATTCACATTGGGTATTAGGAAAAATGTTAAGGTTTGTTGTCTTATGTAATAGGCTTCCAAGGATGTGGACTCCACACTATTGGAGGCTTTTAAGAACAGGTTGGACTAACACCTATCAGAGATGGTGTAGGATGACTGTCCTACCTTGCACAGAGGGCTGGAGTTGAGGCCTTCTTGAACCCCTTCCAGCCCTATACTTCTATGATATTAGGATCACCTACGTGCTCTCATTTACTTTAATAGACCTTCCTTCCAAAAACTGTCCATTCAGAACTGTGATGCAAACATAGACCAAGTTGTGACCTGTTTGAACATGTGTGCCTCAAATTCAGCACTAAAAGAGCAAATCACAATTGACGGGTTAGGCAAAACTTTGTTAAAATGCAATATGATTGAGACTTTGAAATGGAAGTGCCCTGTCCAGCCTGATTTCAGTTGAAGGCAATTTCAGTTAGGAACCTCATCCATCTTTAGTTTACAATGAATGCCTGAACAACTAACAATGAACTTCTCCTTCATCAGTCATTGCTGCCAAAGAAATACATCAATCAGTCACTTCTAAACCTGGCTTATACAAGCTGCCTCATCACCATGTATTCTCTCTGATCTCTGCAATCAACATTAACCGAGATACTGCAGCTCCTAACTAGGGAGCAGAACAGAACCCTACAGGATGATACGTCCTATCACTTTTGATCTTCTACTTTCATTGAAATTAGTCAACATAGGTCTCATAACATATGTAATGACTAGCACAGAGCCCTTACTTCCATCCCTGAGTCCATGACAATCTGTTAATTAGATGAAGGAGCTTTATTCACTAAGGTGACTAGCAAATTCCAGTTAATGGAATTTTTGCCTCCCCTATGGTCTTGTTAAATAACTGAGAAAACATAATCAACTCCATTCCCATGAAACCTACATTATTAGAATGTTAAGGTGTATACTTATGCGCTAAAAATCAGGATATTCTAAAATTAAGGCTGTATTCACAATCTGAACCATATACCTACTTGTACATTCAATATAATACTAACGATGAGAACACATTCTATTTCTCACATAGCAGGATAGCTACATGTTTTTTTCCACACACAAATGAGCACTAGATCATTAGGATGAATGCTTTTGAAATGATTGTCTATTTCTCAAAAAATGAACTTGTTTGATGATAAAAAAAATCAAGATATGTAACTTGCTATTGATGCTCTGTTGGGTCATTTGTTAGCTAGAGAGCAAAAATAATATCTTCTGTGAGTAATCACATGATTTTAATATTGACTGTATGAATGATCTGCATACTAAGAAATATGGGATGAATAAATGCAGGAATGTTTGGGCATTTTGTGAAACAAACAAACAGACAAACAAACAAAAAAGTAAAGTTTAGGCCATCTGTGAGGAATTTGAATTTCAATTTCCTTTTCATTCTGAATTATGTATATAGCTTTAGTCTCTAAGCCCTGAAAGAAATCTGGTAAGTCCAATGAAATGCTGAGGAGATTGCCTCAATGTTTTCTCTGGGAGTTCTGACTAAAGTGATAGTTATATTTTTGGAAGGTAGTGAAGAACTGGAATAGCTTACCTAGGGAGGTGGTAGAATCTCCATCCCTAGAAGTTTTTAAGTCCTGGCTTGAAAAAGCCCCATCTGGAATGATTTAGTTACAATTGGCCCTGCTTTGGTCATGAGGTTGGACTCGATGACCTCCTGAGGTCTCTTCCAACCCTATGATTCTATGATTTTTGTCTGTTAGGTTTTTTTTAATTTCACATTTGAAATCTACAGCATCTAACCTTCTGCAAGAACAAATAAAGTCCTCACTTCAAGACCTCAACTGTAACTCTTCTCACTTCCTATCTAGTAGAACTTTAGGAATCTTCTTTTATGTATGAAAATGTTGCACGGTAAGTATACTCCATCACAGGGCATCAGATTGTGGAAAGGTTATCCAAATGGGTATTTGACAGTCCAACCGGTCTTGAGTCTATGTTACAGCCCTGTGATTCAGGGAAGTATGGCCCACTGGCTAGAATCAGTAGAGCTGTCGTACTCAGGGCAACGTGGCCTACTGGCTGACGTCCCCAGAGCAGCCCTTCAGGTGTAGATGGTATTCATGGGTGGGGGGGTATAATAGACCAGGGGAGGCTCTGCTTCCCCTGATGCTGCCATGGCCATTGGACCTGACTGTGCGATTTTGGGGGAAGTTTTTGATGTATTATGCCACATGCTGCACTCCAGAGAGATTACTAAGGAATCCAAGAATTTGAATTGCAAATATGTGCTCAGCTGCTCCAGAACCTGCATAAAGCATATCAAAAGCTTTTTCTGGACCTGCTGAGAGAGATGATTTCCCCAGGTGGCTTTGAATCTGGGGAGGCCCAGGATACCTCTGAGCAGTTTGGGGAGAGGGGGGATTCAGGGCTTTGGCCAGCCAAGAGGGAGGCTCCTCTGGGTGGGAGATCTTGGGCTTCTGCTGTGTGGAGGCAGGAGCTCTTATGCTTAAGCCATAGGGGAGGGCAGAAGGGGAAAAGCCAGGACTAGCCTCCCCAAATGAGGGGGGAGGCTGTACCCACCACCCATAGCATTATGGCCCATAAGCCAGTCAGTAGGTCGGTCCTGTTAAGTGGCCCAGGTCCATATAATTGCCTTGCAGCACCGGGCAGTATTACCCAATGACCAATTAGTAGAGCTGTCCTCCTGCTCAGAACAGCACAGCCTAGTGGCCCAAGTCTGTGAGGCAGCCATGCAGTTCAGGTCATATGGTCCAATGGTCAGAGCCAGTAGACTTATCTTTCTGAAGCAAAGGGTACATCTAGACTAGAGAGCTTTTCCGGGATACCAGAGTTATCCCGGAAAACTCTGCCACATCCAAGGAATGCGTCCGCTTTTCCAAAAAAAATGTCGTGTAGACGGGCCAAATGTCGGAAAAGCCTCTTTCGGAAGAAAAGTGGAAAAAGATACACAAATTGTGGTTCACAATTTGCGTATCTTTTTCCCCACTTTTCTTTGTAGTGTAGACACAGCCGAAGTTCTCTGCTCCTAGCACCAGCTGCCCTAGGTAACTGGAGTGGGTGGACCCAGGCCCACCCTTCCCCACTGGGTCCTACCCCAGGGTCACCGGTTACCATAGTTCTGTTCCCTGGACTACTACCAACATTTCTTTCCAATGCTGGTAGTCTCACTGCCTCTGCTGTCTCTCTTCCATTGTTGGTCAGTTGAAGTCTCAGCCTGGCTGGCTTCTGTATCCTGGAGCACCAGCAATCTCCCAGCAGCAGCCTTCAACCCAGTTATACTCTGGTTCCAGTTGGTCTATGCCCAGCAGGGATGAGGGGGCATGGCTGCCTTGGCCCAGAGCACACAGTTAACCCCTGATGAACTGGTGTGGGGTAGATATACCTCATCAGAGTTACACAGATTCATTCAGTCTGTAAGGAATTTTCCCTTTTACCAGCCTTCTGTCATCAGGCTGGCACGTGAGCCATGGAGGAGTCTCTACAGTGGAATTTAAGAATCCTGTTTTGAAGAAAATAGTCAGGCCAATAGAATTTGTACAGCAAAATGATAATATGAGTTCTCGCCCGCCTTTGCTATGGCATCAAGAACTTTTCTTTTGCATACTTTCTTCTGTTTAGGATTTCAATAAGCGCATCATGTTCTTGATTAATATAAATCAGCTATTTGTTCTGATAGCAGGCCCTATTGCTGTGTCTGGTTTCATACAAGTCATTTTAGGATTAAGAGGAATGATGTTTTTCTCCTACATGGTATATTAAGCTTTACAATGCAGTATGTACCTGAGTGGACCTCATATTGATGTAGTCTTAGAACATTTTGAGAGTTTTACAGGAGGTGATGAAGAAGAAAGATTCTAATTTGTCAGCCAGACAACCTTTTACTCTGGTGCCAAAGCTGGTCTCTTAAATAGTCATTTGCTCTGGCATCTGAGAGAAAATGAGCTTATTAGAAGCCTAGAGAGCCATTCTCTTACTTCTCTTAATGTCAGCAGTAACTCATTTTCTTTCCTCTTTTAATACAGTAAAAGCCTCTTGCAAGGTCAAATTTAGAAATTCCAATTTTCTTATAACTTCTTTCCTCTCTCAGAAATATATTCCCCTAGGATTCCCACTTTGGAAATAAGTTCATTCTCCATTGTATGTTTTCTTTGGCTATACAGTAAGAGTGATTACCCATGAGACCCATTCAGACTAGGATAAACTAATAGAGTGATCTGACAGAAAGCCAGATTCTGGTGAATGATTGACCAGAAGTTCTTTCTTTATAAATTGCTATTTAATTTAGTACTCTCAAAGACTTTAAAAACAAAATTTAGAACCTCTATGGAGAATCATAAGTTATTAACATACGAGTGGATGACTATGCAAATGAGAGTTTAATGTTCATATGAGAATGATTGATCAGCACCTGCAGGAGACTGAAACACACATGTACCCCCAGTTGAATTTTAAAGCAGAAAGCTTTAACTTCATTACCCCAGAGGGCTTCCCATACAGGAAGGAAGAAAGCTGTTAGTGATAATCTTGCCTCTCACAACCCAGCCACTGTAAGTAAGGCAAGGTTGAGAAATCCCTTTCCATGCATTCTATGGAAATGGGAGACATTGGAGGAATGTCTTTACTCAGGATCTTAGCAGTTGTTTGTTCCCAAATTGGCCCAATCAAATGTTCGCCTCAGCTGAGATGGGGTGCTGGCGGCATTGTGATAATACATGTGCTAAACTTCTACACATGATCAATTGAGCTTCTATATGTTTCTAGAAACTTGACCATACTGAGACTTAGGTGGATTCTCAAGCAATTAATGACGATGGACATCTCTCTCATTAGCCATCATAACTCCTAAATGTTCACTAAATATTTAGAGCCCACTGCAAAATTGGAAATATCTTCTCATCCTTCTTTTAAATAATTCTAACAGAATTGTCTGCCATGACTAGATATAGTGGGTATACTAACCTATTCAGGAGATGAGAGAGATTTCACTTCACGCAAACTGGATTCTCTACTGTTAAAATACACATTCTGAACATAAAACAAACAGGTCGACTGCAATTTAAAATGATGATTTAGGTAAGTCTCCAAGAGTGACACAGGAGCTTAGAGCAGATGTCTATAATGGAAAAAAAAACCCATGATTTTTTTTTTTTTTTTTTTTGCAGTTTCTCATGGAAATGTGCTCCAATTAAATCTGTTCTCTTTTCAAGAAAGTTCCCTTCTAAACCAAAATGCTACATTTTAAATCAAAGCCTTTGTTTTATGTGATCTCAAAATTGTGTATGCATTCAAATTGAAGAGTTATAGGCACAATTGCCAAACAGCATACAAAATAAATCCCTATCAGATAACCATTTGGAAATTAATTGTCCATTGTACAATTTTTCACATAAAAATGTGGAGGCCAATTTTGAAAATATTGTCCTCATTTATAGTGTAAGGTTAAATACTCAAGGCAACTATAAAGAAATAGTTGCTTGTGAAAGTGACGAGGAGTCCAGTGGCACCTTATAGAAGACTAACAGATTTATTGGAGCGTAAGCTTTCGTGGGCAAAGACCCACTTCGTCAGATGCAAGTTGCTTGTGGTATCCAAGATCTCCCAGATTTAGCCAGATAGCACAGTGTGTATTAATTACACTTCTAAAAGTGGAACAAAGGTAGAACATTGATCTAGTATAAATTCCCCATATATTCCTATACTGGTCTCTTAGCTGGTTTGGATTTAAATGCACTAAGTCTTATGGTTTTCAGTTATATTACTATGGCACTACATAAGACTCTAAACCCTTTTCCTCTATAGATTTCACACTCTCATTGTAATCAATGGATACACTGCTCATCAGTTCCCAGAAAGCTGATTGTATTTTCCTCTGAATTAATTTTACCCCACTCCATTAATTATACTAGTTACCTGGTGTTCAGCAGCCTGAAAGCAGCAAACAAGGATTTTTTCCTGTAATTGTTCCTGGAGACGTACAAACAAGTATACATTCTGCAATTAGAACAGTGAGGGTTGTATTTTAAATGACATGTTACTTGCTGAAAGCAAAATTCTGGTTATAATCTATTTTTAGGTGTTTCAAATGTTAATGCAATTGGGAATTCAGCTTGAGGATTGAGAGAACATTGAGGGGGCTGAAAACACAAGAAGCAGAATCATGCAGGAAATGAACAGGATAAAGAGAGTCCCTGTAGGAACACATGAAGGTATGAACCTGGGGGACATAAGAACCTGAACATATAATTGGCTGTGATAATAGCTGGAGAAAAACTAGACACTAAAGCAAAACTTGCTTGTGGGACTTTGCCAAAAGAGGTACAATAGTGATAAGGAAGGGAGTGAAAGTGGCATTGATCAGAAAAGCAAAATATCAGACAAGATAATTCACAAAACTGGAATCTGCCTTGCATGAAGGGAATGCTTTCTTGTTTAAAAACAATTTAAACCAGTGTTAATGAATGGATTTCACTCTGCAAGGCAGAAAATCACTGCCGATCAGGAAGAAAAGGACTGTAACTTTAGTACAGTTGCTTTAGTCACAATCAGATGCAAAAACTAATGAAAACAGACTAAATTCACTGTCTAGCACATACAAAAATTCACCTCATCACATACAAAAAGGAGAAACTGCTGAGAAGGAAGAGATGAGAAATAACTTTGTCAGTGCATTATCCAGTATTTGGCTGCCCGAATCTTGGAAAGGGCAAAGGATTTGTGACTTCTCTGATAAAAGCAGACACGAAGAGCAATGGATTGACTGCTAGTCACCATATTTTTATATGATGAAATTTCAGACGTTTGCCATTTCATTTCATTGTTGTTAGACAATCACCAGTAACTCTATACATTTTCTTCATGAAAATGTGTAGAAAAGTAAGTTTCCACTAGAATTCATGCCTTTCAAAAGTAAAGTTTCTGCTATTGATACCAGACTTATTATTAAAAGCATATGCTGTAATTATATTCTCAAATAATTGTCATAGATTGGTGAGGCATCATTCCCCTTTATAAAAACTGGGTTGAATTTTATCCAACATATTGAGTTCATTGGGGTATCTCATAATTTTGCTCTTTACTACAGTTTGCCAGGTACAGAAGTTTAGGCTTACAGGATTGTAATTTCCAGGTTTGCTTCTAGAGCCTGTTTTTTTTAAAGTGTTAAATTAGGTATTCCAAGTCATCTGATGGAGGCTTATTTGAGGTATGAGCTACATATTGCAGTTAGGAATTCTACAATTTGAGTTCCTTCAGAACTCTTGGGTCAATACTGTATGGCCTGAGTGACTTATTACTGTTTAATTTATCAATTAGTTCCAGACCACCTCTACTGACACCTCTATCTGGGACAGCTCCTCAGATTTATTACTTAAAAAGATTGCCTCAGGTGTGGGGATTTCACTCATCCTCTGGGATGAAGATTGATGCAAAGAATTCATTTAGTTTTCCTGCAAAGGCCTTGTCTTTCTTGACTGTTCCTTTAGAGCCTCAGTTGCCCAGTGGCTCCTCTAAGTGCTTGGCAGGCTTGCTACTTCTGATGTACTATAAAAAAATTAGTATTCATTTTTGTACCTTTTGCTAGTTGCTCTTCTAATTCTTTTTTGGCCTGTGTAATTATACTTTTTCACTTGAATTGCCAGAAAAGTTCCTTTCTATTTTCCTTCACCTGCACAGCTCTCTCAGGCTATGTCTAGACTGCAGGCTTCTTTCGGAAGAAGCTTTTCTGGAAGACATCTTCCGAAAAAACTTCTTCCGAAAGAGAGCGTCCACACTGCCAAAGTGCATCAAAAAAGTGATCTGCTTTTTCAACAGATAGAATCCACACCGAATGGATGCTAGCTCACATATAAGCAGTGATTACTATGGGCAGTGTGGCCACCAGGGCACCTGTGCTTTTTCCTCTTCTATCAAAAGAGCTCCCTCTTCCCCGTCCACATGTGCCTTTTTCTGAAAGAGCTCTTTTGGAAAAGGAGTTCTTCCTTGTAGAAAGAGGTTTACTAATGATGGAAAAACCACTCTGTTTATTTGATTTTTTTCTGAAAGAACGCGATTGCAGTGTGGACATGAGGTTTTTTTTGGAAAAACGGCCGTTTTTCTGAAAAAACTCTGTAGTGTAGACAAACCCTCAGTAAAGTAATCAATGAAACACAACAGAGAAGAGTTATGGTTACTTAACTGTTGAAAGCTGATTAAGGTACATATACAGATACATAGTATCTTTTATTGAAGCAACTTCTCTTGGTGAAAGACACAAGCTTTTATGCTTCAGAGCTCTTCTTGACTTTCTCCAGATACTATGTTTTTGGCCTGAATTTACAATCATCTTATTGCTTTCCATCCGTATTATGTCAAATATTTTACCTCTTTTATTGTGCTTGCCAGCCTCTCTCTGAATTCCTCCATCTATCATTACAGAGTTCAGATGAACTAATTTGGCTGTGCAACTTGCTCACCTGTCCCAATGTTTAAGCAGACAGCGAATTTATTTCTGGAAGGTCTCTGACAAGCTAAAAGCTGGAGAAACCCACAAGTAAAACAGGCAAAACTTGTGTAATGAAGAGACATGGTATAATGAAGCAAGGAAAGAAACTGGTATATAGTGGGAACATGTTTGACGTATGAAGGGGAATTTGTAAATGTCCAGAAAAAATGAGTTTTTTATACAGTATAAAGGTGACCTGCAAAGATAATAAAAAAACAGGATCAGGAATGTGCTTTGAATGCTCCCATTCACCGTGATAAAAGAGCATTCAACTACTAATTCAAATATTTATTGCAATGTAAATTAAATAAACAAAGGAGAGGCATAAGAATCTTGTGCACAAAAGGGTTTTTTGCGCAAAAAGGAAATGTCCACACTGTTGGTGTGGACCCTTGTGCAAAAACGGAATGAAAGAGAGCATGCAAATGAAGTGTGAGAAAATGCTAATCTGTGCTTCATTTTCATTGCTTCTTTCAGCAAAGCATGTAGTGTAGCTGTAGCCCCATGGTAGGCAGCTGGGAAGGAAAGCGTTGTGAATGAGTCCACTCAGGATTCTCTGTGCTGGTGAAGGGAGCTGCAGGAAGACTCCAGTGAGGTCAGGGAATTTCCCTACTAGGTGAGTAGAGAAAACTCTCCTGAGGAGAATCAGATGGGTGGCAGAAAGTGCTAAGGAGGTCTGCAGCGAGTCTGCGGTAAAAGCTTAGAGAGAGAGGCACTTTTACACAGTGAGCCTGGGAAGAGGCTGTGGGAAAGGTTCAAGTCAGGAAATGACTAAAGATGGCAACAAGGATTCTCTGTAGGCAGGTCCTGACTGCATATTAAAGGGTCCCTGGACTAAAACACATTGGAGAGGGAGGGCTTGGGTTGCCCTACTATGGAAAGTGCAGTGGAAACCCCCCTGACACAGTGTAAGGACTATTGAAACCTTCTGATGACAGGGAAGGACTAGTGAGTCCTGATTTTGACCAAAGGTTCTCCTAAACCATTTGACCTGGCCAGAACGCCAAGTTTCAAGAAGAAGCAGATCACCCCAGGGCTGGAGTGGCTGTTAGCATGGGGGTGAGATGAGGACACCATGCTATGCAACACACAGTCACAAGATGGAGCACTGAGTTACACTTACACATATCCACCTGGTTAACTGAATAAAACTTAATGCAACCATCTTGGAAGAATGTGACAATAAGTCAGTTTTGCTAGGATATGGCTAAGTCTACGCTGCCACTTCAGTTCACAGCAACTTTCTGGATCGGGGTGTAAAACACCCTCCTCCCGTTCCCGAGCACAGCAAGTTACAGCTACTCCCCTCATTGAAGTGGTTTACACGTTCACCACCAAACTGAGTCTGTAGTTTTTCTTTATGAAAACACGAGGGCTGCGTCTAGACTGGCAAGTTTTTCCGCAAAAGCGATTGCTTTTGCGGAAAAACTTGCCAGCTGTCTACACTGGCCGCTTGAATTTGCACAAGAACACTGGCGATCTAATGTATGATCGTCAGTGTTCTTGCGCAAATACTATGCTGCTCCCATTCGGGAAAAAGCCCTTTTGAGCAAATGTATTTGCGCAAGAGGGCCAGTGTAGACAGCTCAGGACTGTTTTGCACAAAAAAGCCCCGATGGTGAAAATGGCGATCGGGGCTTTCTTGCGAAACGGCGTCTAGACTGGCACGAAGCTTTTCATAAAAGTGCTTTTGCGCAAAGCGTCTGTGCCAATCTAGACGCTCTTTTCATAAATGCTTTTAACGGAAAAACTTTTCCGTTAAAAGCATTTGCGGAAAATCATGCCAGTCTAGACGTAGCCACTGAGTTTTGCTGAATCAGCAAGCTGTAAGCTATCCTGATGCTAATAAAGGAGCTCTGAGAACAGCATCTCTAGCAGCAACACCAACATGCTGCAGCATTAACACCAGTGGACAGAAATAGTTGAGCTTAAGGTAGGTTCTTCATTAAAAATATCACTTACCAGGGGTACACAGGAGAATAAATCATTTGTAAAGCCAAAAAAATTATTAGATGGCTTCAACTAATAGCAACTGTTAGTTACTACATTTTGCCCACTGAGATCAATTTATCGCCTCTGCACTAATAAAAAACTTGGGGGAAAACTGTGAAATTATCCAGATGACATCTATAGTAACATGCAGAAAGAGCTCTTTACAAATGACCTCAGCAAATTCCGCTGCATTCTACTGTGAATTGGTGTTAACAGAGCTTATGGGGACCAAGTCTACATAATTGAAGTAAATGGCAAGAATCTATTGCGTAAAATCAGAGCCATTCAAAATTCACAAATAATGAAGTTCTGTGGGCATTAAGGTTGTGGCAGGACACTGCCCTCTCCCCTCCCAACCTTAAAATCATGGAAATAACTTAGGGGAAAAGACTCGTGCACTCCTTTTCACCATCATAGTATTTATTATTTCTATTACCATAGCAAAGATAGTCCCTGCCCAGAGAGCTTGCAATCTCCATATATTTATATTGCCTATAGCATCATTGGTGTCACTCTGAAAGGCTCTCTAAAGCTTTCACTTTCGTCTCCAATGGATGCTCACATGCAACATGTACCACAAATTCATCCAACTTGAACTCTGATACAAAACCTTAAAAGAAGGAACCCTGGGTAAGTAAATTATAACTCTAATTATATTTTTCATTTAAATATAATTCTATTTATGATTTTTCATCCTAGGATCCAAGTTGTCATGGAAAAAAAAACCACAGTAGCAATATTTGAAATAATTTTGCTATTTTAATTTTGAAACTGTACTGAGAAAATTGTTTATTTTCCCCTTTTAATATCTTTTCCGCCCCCTCTTTCTCCTATTCTGCATGGATGTAGCTGCATGCTAGTATTTCTATAAAAGAAGTTAGACGTTTGTGCCATTTGAGTTGCACAAATTACATGAGAAATGAATGTGTCATCCATTTCACTTGTCCTCCCAAGCCTCTGATGTGGTATACAAAGGAGAACAAAACTACTGCCAAAACACTGCAAAGATTTGTCATTAGGAAAAATCACTGATCTTGAGATTACTTTTCCTGATATGCCTGAGAGTCTTTAACATTAATATTTTAAATATTTGTCCTAAAACAATATTCTTCCCATTGAGGTCAGGTATAATAAAAAGATTTGACAAAAATGGTTTCTGCCAAGGAAGAATGGCAACTGAGTAAGCCTTTGCACTTAAGTCCTGAGTATTCCTATATCATAAAATTTCTTTAATGTTTGAGTGGAAATAAATATTTGTCTTTGATAGAAAACATAATTCCATGATTTTATTAAAGATTAGATGCAAGTAACCTTGGTGGTTGAGGGTTTTTTTGTTTGTTTGTTTCTTCCACATCATTATTTAAGGGGAAGGGACTGGTACTAGTATGAATTTATCTTGATACTAGTCTGATTCATTGGGCTATTGGAGAAGGAGGTTGCCACAATCTACACACTGTAACAAATTGCTGCTGCAGAAAACTGTTCATACAGGCATCTGAAAAAAAGGAACCTGAACGATTTCTGTGCGATAGTAGACTGTAAATGAGCATATGGGACTACTGTTTTCTTGCAGTAAGAGAGCCTGAAGTCTTGACTATATTTTCCTCAGAAGATAAATGCTGACTACCTATAGCTTTGAGAATTATATATTCATGAAGATTAAGAACAGCAAAGAAAAAAAATTACTGTCATATTTGCACAAGATTATCAATACAAAGCCACACTGTGGGAATGTAAGTAACTGTGCTCTCCACACCATATCTGAAATCCTCTAGAAATGCATTGATTTTAAGGGGCTTGCTGACCTCTCGAGCTGAGGAACACTCCATTGGATTTTTATATAAAAATGTATAGTCTCCACACATCTTCAGTTACTGCCACGCCTTCTGAATCCTATATATTTTCCAAAGGAGTGGGACGGGATTGAGGAATGTGGATCTACTTAAAGAACTCCAGTTAGAGGTTTGATCTTCAAGTATTGTCAGTACAGAATTCCAGTATTGGGATACAAACTAGCAATACTAAATCTGAGGAAGTGGGAATGAGGACTGTGGCATAAGTTTAGTAAGACCACCAATGTTAACTATTTAAAGCCCTATTCACTGTTTATGCAATCTGGCTACGTCTACACTGCAGGCTTCTTGCGCAAGAACTGTTTTGCGCAAGAGTTCTTGAGCAAAAGTACTTGCGCAAGAGCGCGTCCACACTGCCATGTGCTTTTGTGGAAGAGATGTGCAGTGTGGACGCTCTCTTGTGCAAGAAAGCTCTGATGGCCATTTTAGCCATAGGGGTTTCTTGTGCAAGAAACCACTGTTGCCCGTCCACACTGCCTTCTTGCGCAAGAGCTCTTGCACAAGAGGGCTTATTCCACGTGGGGAGACGAATAACTCTTACGCAAGAAGCCCTCTTTTTTGATGCTTTACTGTAAATTTACTTGTGGAAGAATGCACGTGTAGTGTAGACACTCCACAAGGTTTTGTGCAAGAACAGCTGTTCTTGCGCAAAAAGCCTGCAGTGTAGACGTAGCCTCTGTTTATTGAACTGGGTATCAAATTTCAAGGCCAATGGCAAATGGTGATACTCTGACAAATGAAAAAGGGAGAATGGGAACAGATGTTGGCAGTGGCCACCCCCTTGCGATAGCCTTCTTCACACTAAAAGTGACAAGTGTGTGTCCATCAAACAAGCAACATAGATATTATGACATTGACAAGCTAATGTCCCCTGAAATAGAGAAAGCCTCCATTCTGCAGTTAAACAACAGTTTTCAGGCACTTGCAGACCTTGATGAACAGATGAATGCAGCTGAGATCAACAAGTGAGACAAAGTAATAGCCAGGGCTTGACAAGCGGCGGTGAGCCCTGCTCACCAGCCGCAAGGTTTGGCACGCTGCACATACGCAGATCGCGCTGAGGTGCCGTGATGGGCTAAAATCTACTCGCCACAGGTGAGTAGATTGCCTTAATTGCTGAGCCCTGGTAATAGCAATTTATATACAGAGCAGTGAAGACTGTCTAGACTACATACAGAGGAGAAAGGAGTGGATTACACCCAGCATATGAAGGAAGGAATGGATTATACGTGGTTGTAGATTGTTGATAATGCATTGGAGGCAGGAGCGGCCCGAGGCTGGCTGCAGCAGCTGGCGCCCCAGGCGGAAGGTGTGATCGGCGCCCCCACCTGCACGGCCGTCAATGGCCGTGACGTCATCATTGGGCGCCCCGTGGTGTCATCATCGGTCGCCCGGGCCAGCGGCGCCCTAGCCGACTGCCTAGTCTGCCTAGGCTCACGGGCCGCCCCTGATTGGAGGGGTTTAAGTTGTGGGCTGTAGGTGATGACAAGTGGAATTCTGTTGTTTTCTCTTTTGGGCCTGTCTTGAAGTAGTTCATGTCTGGGTACTCTTCTGGCTCTGTCAATCCATTTTTTCACTTCTCCAGGTGGGTATTTCAGTTTTAAGAATGCTCTATATCAGCGGTTCTCAAACTTTTTGGGCTCTAGAGCCCTTTACATGCGTAAACATTTATGCGGAGCCCCAGCGGTGTGTGTTAATTGCGTCAGTTTGAGGCGATTCTCAATTATGCTTTTGAAGGCTTTCCAGTTTGTCAACCTCGCGGAGCCCCTGGAGATGTCTCGCGGAGCCACAGTTTGAGAAACACTGCTCTATATAGATCCTGTAGGTGTTTGTCTCTGTCTGTGGGACTGAAGTAAATCTGGTTGTATTTTAGGGTGAGGCTGTATACAATAGATTGAGAAATGTGTCTGGGATGGAAGCTAGAGGCATGAAGGTAAGTGTACCGCTCGGTAGGTATCCAGTATAGGGTGGTAGAAATGCGTCCATTGTGTAATTGTACTTTAGTGTCAAGGAAGTGGGTGTCTCATGTGGATTTATCCAGGCTGAAGTTGATGGTGGGATGGAAGTTGTTGAAACCCTGTGAAATTATTCAGGGGTCTCTTTCCCATGGGTCCATATGAGGAAGATGTCAACAATGTAGACTAAGTGGAGTAAGAGTGCTAGGGGGCTAGAGCTGAGGAAATGTTGTTCAAGGTCAACCATAAAAACGTTGGCATATTGTGGGGCCATGCGGGTGCCCATGGCTGTGCTGCTGACTTGAAAATACAAATTATCTCTGAATTGGAAGTAGTTGTGAGTGAGGACAAAGTCGCAGAGCTCTGTAACCAGGTGTGCAGTGGTGTCATTGGGGATGGTGTTCCTGATAGCCTGTAATCCATCTTTGTGCGGAATGTTGGTGTAAAGAGCTTCTACGTCCAGGGTGGCCAGGATGGCATTTTCAGGAAGATTACTGATGTTTTGTAGTTTCCTCAGGAAGTCGGTGGTGTCTCGAAGATAGTTAGGAGTGCTGGTAGCATAGGGTTTGAGGGGAGAGTCAATATAGCCAGATAATCTTGTTATAAGTGTGCCAATGCTTGAGATGATTGGTCGTCCGGGATTTCCAGGTGTGTGCATCTAGGGTAGCAGATAGAAAACACCTGGTCGGGGATTTGGGGGGGGGGGGGGGTGTTAATGTAAATTTGATCCTGAGTAGTATGAGGGAGCTTCATGAGCAGTTGTTTTAGGGTTTTTTGGTATTCTTTAGTGGGATCACAGGAGAGAAGCTTGTAGAATCTGGTGTTGATGAGTTGTCTGGTTGCCTCCTGTTCATAATCTGTTCTATTCTGTTCATGACTACAGCACCCCCTTTGTCAGCCTCTTTGATTATGATGTTAGAATTGTTTTTGAGGCTGTGTATAGCATTGCACTCTGCATGACTGAGGTTATATGATGATGTTTGCTGACTGTCAGCCCATGCACGTTTGAGGAAGCAATTATGTAGAAGTCAAGACTCTTATTACGACTGTTAGTAGGGGTCCACATAGAAGCCTTCCTCTTGTGGGATTGGTGGGGGTAGGGGAGCTGCAAGATCAGTGTGTTGTGCATTGATCTGTTGGAAATATTCCTTTAGGCAAAGGCGGTGAAAATAGGCTTATAGATCTCCACAGAACTGAATCATATTCATAGGGTGGGTAGGGTAGGAGAGTCCTTGAGATAGGACAGGTTCCTCTGCTGGGCTAAGAGTGTGGTTGGATAGGTTGACAATGTTGCTAGTTTAGTTGAAAGTATCGGGAATGAGAGATCCTGATGCGTGTAGGAGTTAGGATAGTTGATTGTCCTTTTTTTCTTCTGAAGGGAGATGAAGTGATCTTTGAAGGTGGTTGGTTGAGTTTTAGTAAAGTCTGGTGAAGAGGAAGTGTGTATGGAAGCTTGGTTTTTTATGAGAGTTTCTAATGTTGAGAGCTCCTCCTTGATTTTCTTCTGTTTGTTATATAGTATGCTGATAAGGTGGTTCCTGAGTTTCTTTATATATATAAATTTATGTTACTGACCCTCCCCCCATAAAAGAACAAAAAAAGGAAAGTAATGGAAAGCGAGGGAAAAGGAGAGCAAAATCCCAGTTTCCATCTGCTAGAATTAATCAAAGATTTCTATGTCAGAAAATCTTTTCAGATTTGTCTGAGGTCCCTCTTACCCAAATTGTTACCTGCTTTTTAGCTGTCAGGACATCCAAGTTGCTGTGCTATACTAGAAATATTTTACACTAATGTTAGAGTTAATATAAGAGAAGATCAAGCCACTAACTAAGAGCTCACAGTAGAGACAAAGTGCATAATTAAACCAAAAAATGCTTAGGGCTTGCTGGCTAGAGAATGAATCTAAGAGGAAGAATGATTCTAGAATACAGAGCAGATGTGTTATGCAAGAGATTTGTATGCAGGCTATTGGAATATCATGGAATTATATAGTTAATTACATTAGCATTTACTAGCAGCACCCGAAGTTGTGGCAGCAACAGAGATAAATGACTTCAAGATTCAACTAAGGTAAAATCTAATCAGCTATCTACATGATTGCATGTCATTGATGAGATTATCTGTTTTAACTACAATCACCAAAGTGGTGTTAGGCAAAATACCAGCTGAGAAGTCAGGATCAGAAATGACATAATAATGCCTTTAAATATTCTCAGAAGAACCAACTTCACTATCAATTCTCCATTCAAATACAACACAATGAGTTAACAACAATGATGCATTCCACATCTGCTGCTCTTGTATTCAGAGAAATTTGGAGGCTGCTTTTTAATTTACTCCTGAATTCTTCAGAGAGGCTTCTCAGCCCTCCTATTTTACTGCTGTCAAGATGTCCTAAGCTCACCATTTCACATTTACTTTATCACTCTCATATAGGCTGGGTGTGCCTAAATAGGTATATAGGTATATAAAACAAATAGCCTGCTGGGCTCATTGTCAGAATCATTGCTTCAGATTATGTACTGGATAAGGAGAAACTCCCTTTACCCTGAAACATGAACTGCATGTAGTAATTTCTCATAATGAGCCAAGATGAACCAAAAGGCAGCAGTTACTCCTTACTAGTGAATGGACAAGGAGTTATGTAATAATTTTTTTGGCCTCAAATGTGATGCCCTTTCAGCAAAGGCTAAACAGAACTAATGCAAATCACAGAATTTAAGCTTTATTACAAATACTATTCATACTGAAATATTTCATGCTTGGCATTTTGTTAAACTATTACCAGAAGAATATTAGAGGCTAGTGATTTAAAATATGCATGCTAGCACTAAGTCCAGAAAAATACAGGCTATTATCAGGCCTTTATCTTTTTATCCTTACTGAGGAGAAGATGCTAACCCACTGGCAACATGCTCCTTTGCCATGAGCAACATGAGGCAAATTCTCAGAGCAGGCAGGCTAAGAAAGGCACTTATCCTATCAGTAATTTTAAATGTATTGCTTGCCTTCCTCCATCTTCTTGGAACTGTAGGGGTAAACTGAGGCAGTCCATGGTATTCTGCTAAGAATCCCTACTAAAATCCTAAATTTGAGACAAGGCCTGAAAACACACAGAACAAGCAGCTAACATGACCCTGGTCACCCTGGCAACCACATTCCAAGAGGGCCTCACTCTGATAAGACCCTGGCTGGTACCAAAGCAAACTTCATGGAAGTTGTTCTCACTATCTCCTTTAATCCTATATAAGCCTGAGATGGAAGGACTATGCCAATGTGAGGTGGTATCATCTCGCAGTAGACACATCATAATTTCAACAGACAAAGTTGCCATTAAAATGCTTGTCTTGTTTATGTTGGTTTATTTAGCTTGTTAGGAAGAACTACCTATATTATTGATAAGATGTTTAATTGGCAATGGGCAGAGATGCTGTGTAACCTTCGTAATTTATTGGCTCCGCCCATCTGCTGCCTATATAATCTAGTGTAATGTTTTGATTAACTAGTGTTCACCAGGTTAACCCCTAAGGGACACTCCACCAGCTGTGTGCAATAAATCCTCTGCTTGTTTTCACCTGCATCCAGAGTGTCCAGAATTATTCCTTACAGGACATACCCTACATTTGGCCTCACTGATACCTGGAGCCTGCTGTGATGGAATACCAAAACATGAGCCAGTTATGTCACAGTTGCCAACTCCTACTGGATACAAGAACCATCACAAAACTTCACCATTTTCCAATCCAAGTGCACTTCTTGATCTTTGCTTTAATTAACATTCTTGCGTGTTGTATAATCTTGCTTGCATGTTGTATAGTCTGGCCTTAATTTTTGTTTTCATGCCTGTCAGTGTGAAAGAAGCTATTTGCATATATATGCAACCACACTTAAGTTGCCCTTGACATGCACTGTGAGTATGATTGTGGCCCCCAGGGCTTCCAAAGTTGAGTAGCCCTGATTTAGTATATGCTGGGACATCAGCTCTCAAAGCAAAAGCTAGAGAGCTAAATGGATTTCAAATGGTGATAATCATTGCTACCTATACAAACCCTAGGGCTCCCATCATGCAAACACTTGCTAATGTGCTCAATTTGAGCTTTTGTGATTGCCTAGCTTAAAGTTAGAAGCACAAGTAAGTCTTTGCAGGATCAAAAAAGTCTGTGATACCTACTGTGGAATAATTAGAACTTTTGGAAGTGGATTAACCTAAAACGAAAGAAGCTAATCATGTAGAATTAGAGTGCTTTTAAGGGCAGGGATGGGCAAAAAGGAGCCTGATGTGGTTCACCAGGGCTACCTCTGGAAGGCTGCTGATGCTTCATTTACCTTTGTGTCCAGTTGTACAGCAGCTCGCAGTCCCCATTGGCCGGGGATCACTGTTCCTGGCCAATGGTAGCTGTGAGCAGCCACACCTGTTGACGTGCAGGTAAATAGCGTGCCAGTGGCCTATTGGGGCTATCCCTGGTAAGCTGCCTCCAGCTTATTGCCCACCCTTGTTATAGGGAGTTAAGGTAGAATAGCTACCGAGCTTTAAATTCACACCCTAACAATCTTGCAGTAACAGTCCCAGGAATTCCGAGAAGCCCTGAGGTAATTAAAAGAGTACTGATTGAAAAATTCCCTGTAAAGTGCAGAGATGGTTAGAAAATGGAAAAATACTTCACTAAATAGTTCTTTATTTAATTGAAGTATTTTGACAAGCTTTAGGTAGAGAAGCCCCCACCCCTCAGCTAGCTCATCTATATATTGGACACATATTGATGAATTACATGGACAAACTAAATAATTTATTATCAGCAACTAGTTATTTTAAGTATCAGTATGAAAACTAACAAATTAAATATCAGCAAGTCACCAGGACCCAATGGCATTCATCCAAGCTTTGTGAAGGAATCAAAGAATGAAGTCAATGGAATGCTATAATGGGTTGTGAGATTCACTGACATGGCATCTCCTGCTAGTTACACTGGGAGTTAACTCTATCCTCAGCAGGGCAGCTCCTTCTAGCCCGTCTCTCACACCCCATCACTGCTCAGTGCACTCTCCATGTTCTCCCTCAGGACTACTTTGAGGATCACAGCGTCCTTTCCAGCAGTGTCCCCTTCTCAGTTTCTCATGCTCTTCTGGGCATGTCAGCAATCCTCAGCCTTGTATTGGTCACTATAGCCAACTGAAGCCTCAGTCTAGCCCCTCACTTCAGGGGCAAGCTAATTTGTACATGCCACTCTCTCTGGTGGCAAAGTGCGGTGTAAGGGTGGGGGAGCAGCTCAGTCCCACCTACTAGTCTGGGTGTCAGCCCAGTGACCCTCTGTGGGCAGCCTTGTCCTGCCTGCCTTCTCTTCCCTTCTACTGTCTCTTGTTCCCTGGCCATTTCCCCTATAACCTCTGTACCCTCTTGGTCTCTGTATCTAGGCCTGCAACCTGGCAGGTATCAGCCTGGAGTCTCTCTCCCACTCCCCTGAGTCTGCCCAGCACTGCTTACCTCTAATGTACTTCCTCATTGGAAACCACTCCTACATCCTCCCTGGTCAGGACCTAATTACCCACTGCTCTGCTGAGCATCTCCTTATAACCAGGGCTATCCCAGTAAGCTGCTCTCTCAGTCTATGTCTGCACTACAGAGTTTTTTTCAGAAAAATTGCCGTTTTTCTGAAAAAACTTCACTTACGTCCACGCTACAATCGCATTCTTTCAAAAAAATTTGAAAGAACAGAGGGGTTTTCCGACATTGGTAAACCTTTTCTGCGAGGAAGAAGCCTTTTTCCGAAAGAGCTCTTTAGGAAAAAGGCATGTGTGGACAGGGAAGAGGGAGTTCTTTCAAAAGACGACGAAAGAGGAAAAAGCACCTGGTGGCCACTCCGTCCATAGTAATCACAGCTTAAATGCGAGATAGCGTCCACACTGAATGGATGCTATCTTTCGAAAAAGCAGATTGAAGTGGAAGTGGATTAACTTTTTTGATGCCCTTCAGCAGTGTGGACGCTCTCTTTCAGAAGAAGTTTTTTTGGAAGATCTCTGCCGGAAAAGCTTCTTCCGAAAGAAGCCTGCAGTCTAGACGTAGCCTCACTGGCTCCCTCTAAGCCTCTTTCTGATTGGCCAGGGCTCTGTTTTAACCTCTTCTGGCTGGAGTGGGGCAGTTATCCCACTATAGATGCTAACAAAGATTCCATTAAAATCATATAGCAAATGTTTAAACTTTCTGGTTTTTTTAATTGCTAATGGTGATTCAGGGAATTACAGAACAGTCAGCTTTACTACAGTGCTAGGAAATATGATTAAAATAATAATAAAATATAGACAGAGAATATTTGATTAATATATATGATATGATATGATAGGAACAAACTAACAGCTTCTGTGAAATACTCTCTCATCTCTTAAATATCTGTGACAACACAATAAAATTGAAGAGGGAGGAAATATTTTGAGCTCTTTTTACAAAAGACCAATAAGGAACCTAAGGGTTTGTCTATACAACAAGCACCACACAGACAGAGACAGTTACAGTTACACTGCTGTAATACAGCTTGGACCTCCCTGGTCTGGCACCCTTGGGACCTGAGTGGTCCTGGATGAGGGAATTTGCTGGACAAGGGAAGGTCCCCGGACAACAACCTCCCCAGCCTGCCATCCCTCCCCACCTCCGATTCCTTTGGCCCTGCTGCCTAGGCTACACAGCTGTTCTGGCCCCACTGCCATATCTGCTGCTCCAGCTGGCACAGCAGCATGCAGCCCTGGCCCGGCTGCTGGGGCACCAGCCCTGCTGCCGGCTGGTATGTGACCTAATTGGGATGCTGACCTGTTGCTGCCCCAGCGGGGTTGCCACAGCTCTAGCTCTGCTGACTCAGCCCCCAAATGGGCTTCTCCTCTGGGGCTGCCATGGCTCTGTACCCACTGCTGGGCTGGCATGTAGCCCTCATTGGGTTGCCACAGCACAACCCCACTGCTGGGTCAGCACTCACGGGCTGCCCCAGCTCCATCTGGGCTGCTGGGATGTCCCTGCCCCACTACCATAGCCCCACTATTGCTGCTAGGCTGCTGATGCCTGGCCATGCTACCACCAGGCTTGCCTTGCTTGGGGCTTTCAGCTGCTGGCCCTGCTGTCCTGGGCCTCTCTTGCTCAGAAACATCTCGTTCAGCAACATCTGGTAGAACCATGGATGTTGCCGGACGAGAGAATCTTGGTTTAGGGAGGTGCAACCTGTATAAGCACTTGAGACAGCAAGGGAAGGGCTTTTCGTTTTCTGGCCTGAGGTAAATCTATTCTCTCAAGAGGTGGTAGCTAAGTTAATGGAAGAATTATTGCAGTGACCTAGCAGTATCTATACTGGAGCTTATGTCAGCTTAACTACGTCTGTCAAGAGTATGCCATATTCCTGAGTAATTTAGCTAGGTTGGCCTAAGTTTCAGGCATAAACCAGGCCTAAAAAGTCATGAAGTAAAACTAATGAGATAACCTCAAATGACCTCATTTTCATTCTTAAAATTCAGTTTGGATTGAGCCATGATTAGACTCCATAGGAACTCTTTCCTGACACTGGCAATCCTCACAACTCTTTTTAAAGTTGTTGTAAGTTCTTCATGCTGGCCTAATTTGAGCCATGATCCTTTCATTGTTCATTTCCATGTAGCCACCTGTACAGATGTGGGCTTGGGGGTGTGCAGCTGAACCACTGGGCCTGGCTTATGATTTTTAATTACTGAATTATTTTATCTACAGCCCAAAGGTGCCTTTTTGGAAATGGGGGCTCAGAAAATTAGGAAGATAAATTGAAGTCATTCAAACAGAATTGTTAAGAACTGAATGTTCCTTTCTAGTTCATACTTCATTAATGATGAAATATCAGAACTGACATTTAGTTTGTCACAGAACTGGGCAGCATGGGAACAGGATCCACCTTTATATTCCCTGGCTTAGCAGGGCATGATGCTGTTTGCAGCAGGAAGAGAAGGGGCTAACTTGCCTCTAGTCTCCATTGTGAGCAAGTGCTCAAGGAGCAGAGTGGGAGGAGCCTTGGCTATGTCCTTGCTAACTGGCTGCCAGAGAAGTTGTGTTTATGGGTGTACTGGGCCTTGCAAAAGGAGTGCAAATCACTTAGGCTGTGTCTACAGAGCAGTGTTATTTCAGAAATAACTGACATTATTCTGAAATAACAAAGAACATGTACACAGAGCAAGCCATTATTTAGAAATAATGGCGAGCTGAAGGACTTCTTACTCTGACTCCTGTAACCCTCATTTTACGAGGAGTAAGGGAAGTCGGAGGAAGAATGTTCTGTCTTCGACTTCCTTCTGTGTAGACAGCGCCAACAGCCAAATTAAGCTATTCTGACTTCAGCTACACAATCTACGTAGCTGAAGTTGCCTAGCTTAATTCGACTTTTGCCCTGCTTTGTAGACATGCCCTTAGGGTAAAGCTACACTGAAATAAAAGACCTGGTTTATGGCTGTGACTGGCCAATATCAGCTGGCTCAGGCAGTAGAGCTAAACACTGCTGTGTTGACATTCAGGCTTAGGCTTGGGCTGGAGCCTGGGACCACAAGCCTCCCCATTCATGGAATCCCAGGCTCGGGCTACAGTCTGGTCCTGAACATCTACACATCAATTTTACAGCCCTGCACCATTAGTGCCAAAATGGTGTGTATAGTGGGGTGCTGTGAACATTGAATAAAACTGTAAACCCTGTATATGATGGAAATTACTTCAGGTCAGTGGGTGCAGCAGCATACATACTTCCAGAACCTGTGCTCTGCAGCCTGAGCCCCACATGACCAAATGAGCTGACCCAGCCAGTTTAATTGCTTTGTAGAGAAATCCTTACTCCCCATGACAAAAGGATGCATGAGTGGAATTGTGACTCCAAATCATAATTCATTGTCTGATTTGTGCCTGATTTGGTGCAGCCATATGATTCACCTCTTACACATGGTAGATTCGGTTTGAAAGATTAGTAGATTTATTCTAAAGAAGAACTTGCTATTGTAACCCACAGACATAGTGGGTGCAGTTCACTGTCCCATGTAGTGGCACTTAGACCACTTACAGCAAGAGCTAAGAATGAGTGAGCTCTGCAGCTCAAGCTGTAGAGGCTTGAGCACTAAGTTCTAGGGATCTTAGGTTTGGTTCTGCCCATTGTGGGTTAAACTATAACAATGCAGACTTTCACTTCAGTAGGTCAATTGCCCTGTTAATGTATTCTACTTGTACTGTCTATTCATATAGAGAAATACTTTGCATTAGATTAAATTAATTTGCAGATTCCTGTAAAAGTGTACAAGATTAAAATAATTATTTTACAATAGGGCCTTTATACAAAAAAGGCTTTATTATATTTTTACTAGGTTGTTTCCTTGTCTGTATTTTTTTTTAAACCTTGGAGTTGCCAGGCTTTTCTTATGCATCATAAAGAGTGCCAAATGGGCATAAGTCCATTTTTTCTCATTTATTTTCAGGGAAGGTTATTTATTCTCCCTCTCCATTGAGTTTTTGAAATTGAGAGCAAAGGTGCTAATTAGTATCCAATGGAAGTTTGAGATGGAGAGTTGTTAAGCAAACATGAAAAGCAGCATCATAATTCATACAGGCCACTGATAAGCCTCACATGGTAACTATTTCAGGGTACATGTACAGTGCAAAACAAAAATCGAAGCTCATTAGAACTGAAGTATCAGATCTAGCCTTTCAAAAAATTAAATATTTCTGATTAAAGAAATTTTAATTGTCACTGATATAGCCCTCAAGATAACAACTTTATCAGAATGTAACAGACTTTTCAAGTGTGCAAGATAAAGGTGTAAAGCACTGCAGTCTTGATGTAACCTCAGAGTGTTAGCAGCCCACAAGACCTTCTTTTGTGACCTTCTAATCAAATCAAGCGATCACAAATTTCTCACCCCAACTGTATTGTATATAGTATTTTCCAGTTAACATAAACAATTATATATCCCTGAATTGCTCTAGAACAGAGGTGAGGAACCTTTTTTGGGTCGAGGGCCACTGGCCCACAGAAAAATCAGTCGGGGGTGCATATAAGTGAGAAGCAAAAAACCAAAACCAAACCCTCAATGACATGGTCCCTGCCTGAGAAGGAGAAATACACTCACCATATTCCCTTCACACACCAGAGTCTAGGGGACCCCTGCCTAGTAGATTGTGTGCGCTCCAGCCCTGTGGTGGTGTAGCGGGGGGAAGGGAGGACTGAAAAACCAATGTGGAATCCCCAATGCTGGGGGGGACGATGACCCCCAGGCCTCAGGTTCCCCACCCCTGCTCTAGGAGACCAATTTTTCCTGTGCCACCCACAAGCAGTCTACTGGCTAATTTGGCATGTAATTTTGGCATAATCAACAAGCATTTACAGCGTACACTATGCTGTTACTGAGGCCAGAATAAAATGTCTCTGATCCTTCTCTTAGATTTTTCAGTCCCTTAATAGAATCATAGAACTAGAAGGGACCTCGAAAGGTCATCAAGTCCAGTCCCCTGCCCTCACAGCAGGACCAAGCACTGTCTAGAACATCCCTGACAGGTGTCTGTCTAACCTGCTCTTAAATATCTCCAGTGATGGAGATTCCACAACCCCCCTAGACAATTTATTCCAGTGCTTAACCACCCTGACAATTAGGAAGTTTTTCCTAATGTCCAACCTAAATCTCCCTTGCTGCAGTTTAAGACCATTGGTTCTTGTCCTATCCTCAGAGGCCAAGGAGAACAATTTTTCTCCCTCCTTCTTGTGACACCCTTTTAGATACTTGAAAACTGCTAGCACTTCCCATTCTGTATGTGTGAAACTGACGGGTCCTTCCTAAGTGGAGTACTTTGTATTTTCCTTATTAAACTTCATCCTGTTTACCTTGTACCATTTCTCTAGTTTGTCCAGATTGTTTTGAATTTTGACCCTATCTGCCAAAGCACTTGCAACCACTCCCAGCTTGGTATCATCTGCAAACTTAATAATCATACTCTCTATACTATCTAGATCATTGATGAAGATATTGAATAGAACCGGTCCCAAAACAGACCCCTGCAGAACCCCACTTGTTATTCCCTTCCAGCATGATTGTGAACCATTAATAACTACTCTCTGGGAACAGTTGTCCAACCAGTTATGCACCCACCTTGTAGTAGCCCCATCTAGGTTGCATTTCCCTAGTTTATTGATAAAAAGATCATGCGAGACCATGTCAAATGCCTTACTAAAGTCTAGGTATACCACATCCACTGCTTCTTCCTTATCCACAAGGCTTGATATCCTATCAAAGAAAGCTATCAGATTGGTTTCACATGATTTGTTTTTTTATACAGCCATGCTGGCTGTTACCTATCACCTTATTACCTTCCAGATGGATTATTTAAGAACTTGCTCCATTATCTTCCCAGGCACAGAAGTTAAGCTGACTGGTCTGTAGTTTCCTGGGTTGTTCTTATTTCCCTTTTTATAGATGGGCACTATATTTGCCACTGTGCCCTTTTTAACATTGCAGAAATAGCCAGGTGTTTAAGTTATGGAGGTTATTTGATGGTGTTTTTCAGCTTAAATATTTTTGGTGAGAAACAGGATGGAGGGGATGGCGTTTACCCACTGGAGATGGAGTATATTCTTTGTTAACTTTAAACATTTTTGATAAGGGCCCACTTTCTACAATGATAGCTGCTCAAAAATAATAGACATTTATAAGATCTTCCTCAAGATCTGGTTCTTCTCCAGAAATTCCAATAGTAACCATATACAGACTTTAACAGATGTGATTGTTTCTCTTGGGATATGAGTGAGATAGTAGTAGAAACAGTCAACTTGATTTAGCTTTAGTTTGTTCAGGCTTTTTAATCTGTATTGGAAAGAGCTGCCCTGAGTATTATGCACTAGGAATAAATTTAAATGTGTTTAATAAATCCTTCTCCTTCCCTCCCCATCCCCTCTTTTCCCCTGCTATTTATTTGTACACCCTGGACCCCTTAATCCAGTCATCTGAAGAAGTGGATTGTGCCCATGAAAGCTCATGATACCATTTACATGTTTTGTTAGTTTCTAAGGTGCTCCAGAACTAGTTGTTGTATTTTAAGATTTTACTGACTAAAAATAGTTGTGCATTGCTATGTCTACAGGACCTTAGTTCAAAATTTGCTTTAAAAATTTAATTAGTTTGTTGCAGAAAATGATAAAAATCACATTTTAAAAAAAATCCTTGCATAGCTATTTAGATGTATAATCTGAGTATTCAGCTTTAGTCTTAAATGCTTGGACCTTCAGACATACAGTTTTCTTTATTTTAGAGATGGGTGATCTTTTGAACATATTAATTTTATAGTATAAAAACTTGCTTCCAAGCTCATCTTGTCTTTTCTATCTATCCCTTTTTCAGTCCCCCTGTTGAAGATAGCCCTTTTGGGCTAAATCTACATAGTGGAGCTAGCTATTCTGTACCTTAAGAGCAAGCCCTTTATATCAAAATGTAACAGGCTTGCTATTCCGTTGTTCCCCTGTAAACCTCATTGCATGAGGGTTAAGGGATGTTTCAGAGTAGCTCCCTATTTTGAAATTTGGCACTGTGTAGGCACCGCCAAATTTCAAAATAAACTATTTAAAAATAAATTGAAATAAGCTATGCAATTTGTGTAGCAAAAATTGCATAGCTTATTTCGAAGTAAGGGTGCTGTGTAGACGCACCCAAAGGGACAACATTCCCTTTCTTTCAGATAGCTGAGCAAATGAGTTTCCCTTTTACTTCTGACTATTTGATGAACTTGTTTAATGAGAACCCTCCACCAACATCAGTACCTTACTAAGATATAAAATCCTTTGTTATGCCTAAAATCTTTAGAAAAATGTGTTAAAGTTCATTGCTTTTAAAAAATGGAAAAACTTGTTAGGAAAATTACACAATAAATTAGACATGTTGTTATGAACACATTACACTGCTCTGACTGATTAATTTAGAATAATTTATTTGTTTCAGTGAGTTAAAATAATCATTCAGGATTACTGCATATTTAAGGACAATTTAAGAGTATATTTAAAATACAAATGTCTTTCATAATATTTAATGTTGTATTCAGCAGGACAATTGGCTTGTCCATACTTGCTATATTTGGTTTCAGTGATTTGTCTGAAAAGGGTGCACAGGGAAAAGAGGGAGACAATGCGGAGGTGGAGGGGCCTTAGCAGTGTAAGGGTAGAGTACATGTGGGGCCACAGGCTGGGGAACTTGCTGCCTTAAGTAGCAGCTTTACCCTCTATTCATTATTCTCTAGTCCAGCTGCTCGTCTGGGTTATAGAAGATCCTAGTTCAAGTCCCTCAGCTTCTGGTTTAGCAGGGATTTGGACAGGCATTTCCTGCTGGTCATACTTGTCCAAACCTCCTCTCTCTCAAGAGACAATTGATTCCCTTGGCACAGGGAAGGGATTCAGACAGAGATAACTCACTAGTGACTCTCTCCAAGAGGTGGGAGCCCCAAAAGAGCAGGGAAGTGAGTGCACTGGGGGTCTGCTGCAGCCTGGGCCCGTATTCTGATGAGGGAGAGGGGATGTTACTGTCCAGCAGCAATTCCTCTTTAATAAAAAGAGCAAAAGGTGCTGAAAATGGCTGCTTGATAAGCTACCCTCATGCAGCAGAGACCATTCTAACTTGGATTTGATCCAGGTGCATGCACGCACACACCAGGTGAGCACCCCAACCCCCATAGGAAATTTGTTGTGCCCTGATTAATATATAGTTATAAAGTGGAACACTTGACAATATCAGCTCACACTGCCCCTCATTCTTCAGTGGGGATTTGAACCAGCACCTCATTGCTTGTGGGGGAGGTACCCAAACCACAGGAACACAAAGGGAGCCACAAGGGTTAAGTGACCCAATTCTCATTTCATTTTTACTTAACATGGCCAGACATCAACAGAAAAGGCTGGAGGAACCCCCAACTCTGACCAGCTGCTAGTTCAGCACTTAGGCCTTTCATTTGCGAAGTAAGGCTACATTTACACTGCAAGGTTTTTGCGCAAAAATGGCCATTTTTGTGCAACAACCTGTGGAGTGTCCACACCTCAAATGCGTTTTTGCGCAAGTAAAAATCAGCAGTAATACAGCAGAAGAGAGGGCTTTTGCCAGTGCAGGTAAACCACATTCTACGAGGCATAACTCCCTTTTGCGCTACAGCTATTGCGCAAAAAGGCAAGTGTGGACGCTCCAGAGGGGTTTCTTGCGCAAGAAATCCCTATGGAAAAAAGCACAGGTGCTTTTTTTTCCTGTGAATGGCCATCAGAGCTTTCTTGTGCAAGAGAGTCCATGCAGTGTGGACACTCTCTTGTGCAAAAGCACATCACTTGTGTGATGCACTTTGAGGTGTGGACGTGCTCTTGCACAAGAAGTTTTTGCGTAAAAACTCTTGCGAAAAAGGCTTCTTGTGCAAGAAGCCTGCAGTGTAGATGTTGCCTAAGAGAACAACGTTCAAATCCCTTCTCTGGGAGCATAAATAGGAGTGGAACCAGCAATTGCATTGTTCAAAGGGGGCAAGCACAAAAACCCCTAGGCTACAGGGAAACTTGCTTGGTGCGTGTGACTCAATGACTATTTAATGACTGGCCCAGCCGCAAAAGGAAATACTGAGGGAGCCAGCACATTGGAATACCTCCTAGCCTAGCTCTTAGGCCAATCACTTGAGAAGTCAGAGATCAACAATAAAGTAGAAGATTTGAACTCTCAACCTCTCACCTATGGAACATACACTCAACTAGTAAGCTATACAAGCAGGCTGGGGAGACGGTATTGGTGGGCACTGGCTTTTAAGCCAGCTCCCCCAGCACAAGCTCCTGTTCCCGCCTTGCTGCCTCTCACACAGAGGCAACAAGTGGGAGGGAAAACAAGTAGTCGACTACTCGACTACATCCCTACTAGGGATTAGAGGTTGCCTAATTGCTACTTAATAACAATGGCACAGCCTTTGCCTATCCCTTACATCGCTGATTAGAGCTCACACGGTAGCAAATGCAGAACCCCATTCAAATATCTTCTCCACAGCCAGGGAAAAGGACACTGAACTGGTATCTAACACTCCCATCTCCCAACCGCAGCTTGTGATCCCTGGCCAGGAACCACTTAGGTGCCAAAATAATTTCTCATGATATACTTTTGAATGCCCCACCAAACAACTGAGGTGAGAGGGGGAAGGAGTCTGAGGCCTACCAAATAGCCTAGTGGTTAGGGGGAACCTCACTTGTGACAGTGAGGAAGGGGACCCAGCTCTCACTTCAGCATGGGAAAGCCATTACAAAGGTGGGATGTGTGAGAGTGCTATAAATTGTGTGGAGAAGCGCATAAGGCTGTTTTATTCACCCCTTCATATAACACAAGAGTCATTTTGACCTGAGGACATGAATAGGCAGCAGCAAAAGGTGGTATGTCTTCCTGCAGGGCACAGTCAGCATGTAGCCCTCCTTGCTAGTTGACATTGTGAAGGCCAACTTGTAAGTGGGTTCAAAAAAAAAAAAAAAAGTGAGCAATTACATGGAGAATGGCTCCACCCAGGGCTATTAGCCAGATGGTCAGGGACCAGTCCCATGCTCCAGGCATCCCTCACTATCAGACTGCCAGCTACTGGGAGTGGCCAACAGATAATTACCCTCTTCGGTCCATTGCCAGCTGCTTGAAAGGCATCGGCCGCTGTTGAAAGATGGGCGACTGGGCTAGCAGGATCATTGGTCTGCCCCAGTCTGGCTATTTGTACCATCTTAATTTGCCCCATGCCTCATGAGAAGGGAGTTGAAGAGGGCTCACCTGCCGCCTAGGTGAATGCCATAACATTGGGTCATGGGCTACAGTGATGAGAGCTCCCACAATGTTACCTATTGAAGTGGTTACACTTTAACTAGTACTGCAGTAAGGTGCTCACTTGTCTGTTGAAGCTGTTGTGCTTGAGTTAAATGTGCTTTGGGCCAAGCTCACAGCTACCCTCACTCTCTAGTCTGGTTGCTTACACAAGGCAGAAGGAGATGGGAAGTATTTCATATGCTTTGCGAACAGCGACTGATGAGCATTTTTGACAGTTTTATTTTTATCAGTAATAAGAATGTATTATTGAGAACTGACCTTGAGAGGACTGAAGTCTTCATTGGCCACAACCATCTCTAACTTTCTGGTCATATAGGGCTTATCTAGACTATGCGGAACAGTCGAAAGAGGATATCTTCTTCCGATCTCACTTTTGAAAGCAGACTTTTCAAAAGTGAAAGTAGTTTAGACGCAGCTTTTTCGGCGAACCCCCGTTTGCCGAAAAGCCGCGTAAACCTCAAAAAATGAAGGGGGTGCTTGCCGAAAAAGCTGTGTCTAAACTACTTTCACTTTTGAAAGCTCTGCTTTCGAAAGTGAGATCGGAAGAAGATATGCAAATTCCCGCAGAAATTGCATATCCTCTTTCAACACTTTAGTGTAGTCTAGATAAACCCCTAGCCTGCCTCAGAGATAAAGTCCCTACACACTGAGCCCTGAAGACTGGAGAAGATGTTCCCCAGCCATGGACAGATCATCCATGTTTAATTTGGATGTACCAGATCAGTAAGAACATTGTAGAACTTTTAAATGCCTGGAATAAAGCCATACAATGTGGCCATGGAAAAACTTAAAAAAACAACAAATAGTCTAGCAACACCTCAAAGACTAACAAAACATGTAGATGGTATCATGAGCTTTCGTGGGCACAACCCACTTCTTCAGATGAAACAGAGGTAAGTCTTTAAGGCCATGGACATTCAGCTCTATGGCCACACACTGCCAAGCATATTATTGTTATGAAGGAGTCTTCAGGTTCCCTGAAAGAATCATATAACTTTCAAGCTAGCCTCTGTTGTCTTAAGGCTTTCCATGAGAACCAAGTAAAATCCCCCATTTCTAGACAGTTTCAAACTTTTATCTGTTTTGCTTAGAATGAATCCACGATATCAAACATGAAACGTAAAGTAAAATATGTATGTAAGTGTGTGCACACATGCGTGCATACTTCGTTCCATGCTGAACAAGTATTGGCTCTAGTTCTGGCCTGTTTTGAAGGCTCCTAGACAATGAGATCATGGATTACAGAAACTCTGATAGTGCTCCTTTATGAATGCTTATGTGTGTTACCTTATTTATATAAGGTGAAAATCTTTCCTTAAGTAGATGCACATCACTTCTGACATATTAAGTTGCTACCCTCTGAAGTTACCTAGATACCACCCATTCCCTTGTGCATGGGGGTTCAATCACTATCTATAGCTATCATGCTGTCAGTTTAGACCCTGGCCTGAGGCCCAGGTTGGCATGTCTGTTATTTGTGGGGAGTATGTTGGTACTAAGATGTTTCTTCATGAGTTATTCTGATATGACCTCCAGCCTGTGTATCGTACCAGTTAGTGTTTCTAAATCATTGACCCCATTCATACCAGATTCTGTTAGCAAAGCCTGCTTCTTGCTCATTGCTTAATTTTGCTTTATATTAGCAAATCTTGACCATTGTACCATAGTATTCTTCTTTATAAAGAAGAGTTTTAAGTGGCTTATACATTTGATAAACTTTAAGCATTCATGCTGAAGTTTTCCATATGGGGCATCTGCCTCAGCTTGACTGTGAAGATTTTTTGTTTGTTCTTGTTTTAACTGTTTCTGAAATAGGGATGTTAAAATGGTTAACACAGGCGTGTGATCTATGGGCTTATGTTTCAGACCCTTAACTTACTACACCTACAATACAAAACACCACAAAATAGGGAATAAAACCCCCAAAGATAGAAATTTCAGCTTCTTGCAGTGTTGATGTTCACTTGCGGTTTCTCTGATGGAAAAACACAGGCACCGCACATGTCTTATATTTGTTAACCACACTGAGATATGGAAAAATGCACCAGTATTTAGGTATAAAGACACTGCTATTTCCTGCTTCTTTGGTCACAGTCTTAAAGCAACGTTGCAAAATATATAGTCTTATTTGGCTAAGTCAAACTCCTATTAGACAGAAAGAGACACACATACCCAATCCCACATGGGGGTTGGGAAACTTTCGGATTAGAACAATGACAGCTCACCAATATTATAGTGGATTCCATGAGACCACAGAGGTTGCAGCCAACATGGTGAAGCTTGCTTCTTCCTTTTATTTCAGTCCATAATTATGTTCGCATCCTCTGTTGCCAGTTTTCCTCCCACTTCCTCTTTTAAGGACTCAAAAAGGGAGGGATAGGTGGAATAGCCCATCTTCTTATTTTGTTCATTAGCTTTTGTCCAGTAATTGCTGGTTCCATGTCTTTCTTGTTTACCAGGAATGATTTTAACCCAGTCCTTGAGTTACAATAGTAGACTTATTTGAACTAATTATGTTTCTCTGTCTCCCTTTTGCATCTTTTCCCCATCAACATTTATTGTCATAGGCAGTTACAGCATTTTATAAATGTCTATTCACTTCCCCACAGTTAGTGAGGTAGGCTTACTCAACCCCAAATATCACTACAAAACTCATCACAATATTCAAAGTCTTCTATGACCTTTACTATTCCAAACTGTTAACACTGTGGGATTCAATTTTATGTTATTGTCAACTTCTTTAGTAAATTTTCCACTGGAGTGCTAGCACAAGATATTTTTGGTGTAAAGCTCCACCCTACTACTGATCAGAAAACTTCCTTCTTGCTTTTGTAAAGTAAAAGGAGATTGATTTTATATGATGTTATAGTACCATTTCACCTTTTAAAAAGTAAGACACACTAGAATATCTTCTGTCAGTTAGTTTATTATGAAGGGATGGTTCACATCCAAGATCATGAACCCTGAATGACTGTACATCTTGAAAACAGGCTGCAGGAGCAGCATATTGAGTCAATGGCATTGCAGAGAAAGTGCTATGATAGTAACACATCTGTCATTTACTGAGAATGTAATAGCAGGGCTTACTCAGGAGCTGTAAGAGAGTATATTGATCACCATAAAATGCCATCAGCTTTGATTGTGCTGGAGGCTCAATGGCTGTAATTATATTCCCATCAACTGAGACTCAAAGTCTGAGGATATAAAACTAACACTTGACATTTGCCTTGAAATATTTTATCTACAGGTTTTTCCTTCATCCTTGCTACAAGACATGGGCAAATAACTGACATTTCAACCTGCTAGAAGTTCAAAAAAATTCAGTTTGAAGGAAATATTTTGTTAAATCCAATTTAAAAAAAAAAGAGAGTCACTTTCAGGTTGACCCAATCTAAAATGAAATGTTTTCTTGCTGAGTATTTTAACATTTGACAAATCATTTGGAAAATAATTTATTTTTGCATATTTTTGTTAGCTTATGTGGTAACTTACATATGTATAATTGCCTAAGGAGGTTGTGGAATCTGCATCACTGGAGATACTTAAGAGCAGGTTAGACAGATATCTATCTGACAGATATCTATCATGGATGATCTAGAGGATGCTGTGAGGGCAGGAGACTGGATTTGATGACCTCTTGAGGTCCCTTCCAGTTCTAATGTTCTAGGATTCTATGAGGCATTTGATCAGCTAAATGTATATGTATATGGACTGAGCCATCGATTGATGGATCTCATCTTCTATGATGCCATCAATGAATGACTAAAATAATCCTCAATCCACAAATCTGATTAGAGATGTCACATAACAATCCACCATTTGTGGGTGTTGTACATTCTTTTTGGATCCTGAGCTTTTCTTGTACTCTTTGGATACGTGGACTCTCAAAGCTTTAAGAGCCCATACAATAGTTTGCTCCCAGATCAATCTGTCTTGAGCTATGATTTCCAGGTTACGGGGAGATATGCTACATGACTTCATCTTGGCCTTTAAGATATCTTTAACACACTTATACGGATTACCAATAAGGCACTTTCAGTGAACAAACTGGCCATCTTCAGTATCTGTGTATCATCCATCCTCACTACATGAAGTACATTACTACTCAATATGAACAAGAGTGGCAGACTCTGCCATATACACAAAGACGGAGGCTATGTCTACACTACGAACTTTTTGCGGAAGCGGCAATGCAAATGAAGCACTCATTAGTATTTTCTTGTGCTTTATTTGCATAATCTCTTCCAATCCAAAAAACAAGCAGTGTGGACATGTCCATTTTGCACAAAACCCCTTTTTTTGCACAAGATCCTTATGCCTGTGAGACATAAGGATCTTGCGCTTTGCATTTTGCGCAAAACCCCCTTTTTGCACAAAACAGACACATCCACACTGCTTGTTTTTGTGCAAAAACCTCTTGAGCAAAACGGATTGGAAGAGATTATGCAAATGAAGTGTGAGAAAATGCTAAAGAGTGCTTCATTTGCATTGCCTCTTCTGCAAAAAGTTCGTAGTGTAGACGTAGCCCGAGAGAAAGAATGCAAGATCAATTCTTAAACTTGGGATTTGGAAATCATATTTAATTGCAAAAGGAGGAGAATAGTCTCACAATTTCAGATTTAATTGGGAATAGAAGCCTTGTTCATCCAGGATCATTGTCAGGGCTCTGCTGACTAGGTGTAGATTTCCAAGCAAAGAAGAGTTTGCAGGCAGTTTACATTGTTCTTTGCCAGATATTCTGCTACTGAGAACTGTTTCCACAATCTATTCAGATAAAAGGAAATGCAGAACCTGGAGCCAGGGTTCACTGAAATATGTTTTCCTTCAAAGTGCATAATTAGTAACAACAACAACATAAGATAAATGCCTGTGGTTAAAAATCATTGTAGTATATCAAAAGAAATAAGTATTGCCTGAGCATTTCTATCATGCTAATACAATGGTATTAAAGAACCTAAAACATGAGCTAAAGTCATCACATTGGTTTATTTGATCCACTTTTATACTTTCCTTCCTTTTGTTAAGGGAATTCAGTGGTGTAGAAGAGTTGTGGGAATAAGAGGGTTTAAAAGTGCAAGGGAAATAGATTTCCCTGCTTTACTCTTCAAACTTTCTTAAATATGTTTACAACACAAAATGCTACCAAAGTATTTAGATAACCCTTTACAGATTTATTAATTCTCATTTACTACAGTCTAGGTTTGTATGCCAGAAAAAAGCATCGGAAGGGAAGTGTGACTGGAATGTTTATAATAGCTCAGAATTTGCAGAGGGAATAGGAAAGTGTTGTACTTCAGGTACAGTGGTTAGCTGCTTCTGACAGATGTGACTTCCTGGCTTTTCACCAGGACAAAATTGTTTCTAGCTGAAATGATCTACCACACATAACTTAATCCATCTTGAGAGCTGGCTCCAACAGCCAGTGATTCAGGTATAAGCTATAGGATTATACATTAGGAAAATCTCAGGTAGAAGAGATTTATAAGAAAAGAGACAAGACAAGTTATATGTCTTGAAGTCAACAGGGCCTACTGAAATATATCCTAGAATACTCAGAGCTGGTTTAGGAGATATTCTGAGTCATGATAGCTGTTATCATTGAAAAGTCATGGGAGATGGGAGCAATTCCAGAAGACTGGAAAAGGGCAAATAAAGTGCCCATGAATAAAAAAGGGAAATAAAGATAACCCAGGGAATTACAGAAAAGTCAGTTTAACTTCTGTATAAGGAAATCCTAATGTAGCAAATAATTAAGGAATCCATTTGTAAACATCTAAAAGAGAAGGTGAAGTAACAGCCAGCATGGATTTATAAAGAACAAATCACATCAATCCAATCTGATAGCTTTCTTTGATAGGCTAGCCAGCCTTGTGGATAAGCGAAAAGTGGCAGACATGAATATCTAGACTTCAGTATATTTTTGCATGAAATAGAGCTACTATAAAGTGGGTAACTGGTAAGTGGTATAACGGGTCAGATAACTGTTCCCAGAAGTAGTTATCAATGGTTCACAGTTATGCTGGAATAGTATAATGAGTGGCATTCCACACATATCAGTTTTGGGACTGGTTCTGTTCAATATCTTCATCAATGATTTTGATAATGGCATGGCCAGTACTCATAAAATTTGTTGATGATACTAAGATGGGAGGGGATCGCAAGTGCTTTGAAAGATAGGATTATAATTCAAAATGATCTGGACAAACTGGAAAAATGGTCTAAGGTAAATAGGATGTAATTCAATAAGGACCAATGCAAAGTATTCCCTTTAGGAATTTTCAAACATACAAAATGGGAAATGACTGCTTAGGAATGAGTACTGTGAAAAGTGGACCACAAGCTCATAGGCCTCATAGTGGACCACAAGCTAAATATGAGTCCACACTCTGACACTGACACTGTTGAGAAAAAAAAAAAAAAAGCAAACATCAATCTGGGATATAACAACAGGAGTGTTATAAGCAAGACATGTGAAGTAATTATTCCACTGCTTTGGGATCTGTGGATGAATGATGCTATATAAATGTCCAATACAATCATCATTTAACAACTCTGTACTCATGATCTAGAACTGTACAAAATTTAACTAGGCTTAGAGTAAACGGTGTGTAAAGTTAAATGTGTTTTGGTGGATGTTTGGGGCCTTAAATTAGGAGGTTTGGGGTGCAGCAGTCATTTACACAGAAAGTATACTACAAATCTCCAATATAAATGTTAAATAAACATTAAAGCAGAAGCCATATTTGAAACTCAGCTCAGTTTTGTCGAAAGTGTTTAAAGGGAAAGGCTAATGTGAACTTTTTTAGCAAACGTCTGACTTCTGGTGTGGTGTGGAATCTATGAAAAAGAATGTCTTAATGCAAGACAACGTGAAAGTTAGCATAGTCCTTTAAGAGATTCTCCAAGAGATCTAAGAAACTGGCAACAATGAAACAGAGCTGTGAAATACTATATCTAGTACTAAGTTGAATGCTTTATAGAATTCTCCCAGAGAAGCCAAAGTATGAAGACTGGGTTTTTTCAAAAGAACCTAAAGTAGTTGAGTGCCTAAGTCCATTAGGCTCCCTTGAAAGTTCCAGATGAAATGATGAATCTGAAATTTGTTCTGTGCAAGCAGCACTCTACACCGGAATGGAGCCCCATTAATTATAGGATGTGGGTGTGGCCAGATGGTCTATCCTTTTAGAGTCAGATGCATAACTATCACAAGAAATACTAAAGTGTCCTTTCAGCTATATAGGTGATCCATTAACATCTGGATTGGGACATGTGAGAAGCTTTGACTTAGAACTGCTGTATCTAAGGCTAAATTACTTTGAAAAAAAAAAAAAAACCCACCAGCAAGCAAATGGTCTGGTAGCACTTTATAGACTAACAAAACATGTAGATGTGGGCTGTGCCCACGAAAGCTCATACCACCATCTACATGATTTGTTAGTCTATAAAGTGCTACCAGGCCATTTTCTTGCTGTTTTTTTTTTTCTATAACAGACTAACTCGGCTATCCTCTGAAGCTCCTAAATTACTTTGGTCAGGATTGTCAATCTATTTCTCATGACCAGTAAATTGTCTTAAATGGAAAAAGCTGAGTAAAGGAATATTTAACCCCCTCTAAAATATAATTGCAATATCATTAGTACAAAAGATAAGTCTCAGAGGGGTAGCTGTGTTAGTCTATAACTAAAAAAGCTTTAAAAATCAATGGTCCTATACCACCTTAGAGACTAACCAAAATATATAAATAGTATCATGAGCTTTTGTGGGCACAATCCATTTGAAGAAGTAGGACAAGAAGCAATGGGTTTAAATTGCAGCAAGGGAGGTTTAGGTTGGACATTAGGAAAAACTTCCTCACTCTTAGGGTGGTTAAACACTGGAATAAATTGCCCAGGGAGGTTGTGGAATCTTCATCACTGGAGATATTTAAGAGCAGTTTGGATAGACATCTATCAGGGATGATCTAGACAGTGCTTGGTCCTGCTGTAAGGGCTGGAGATGGGACTTAATGATCTTGAGGCCCCTTCCAGTTCTAGTATTCTATGGTTCTATGATACTATTTATATATTTTGGTTAGTCTGTAAGGTGCTACAGTTCCATTGTTTTACAAAAGATAAGGTTGGTCTGCACTGGCCCATTCAATGAACAAACAATGATCTTTTCTATTACTTCCAAAATATGGACCACTTTTAATGGGGAATTAATTTTTTTATTCTTGATCCTTTAATTGAAACAATATAATGTGCATAAAATGAATTATATCATTTAACAGAGCAATGTTAAATTGTTAAATCTTTCACTTTAGATTATGTTACTAAGTTATAGAAAGGGTTGAAATGAAAAACTGTGGTAAAATGAAATTAGCATCTTAATTGCTCTGACTTTCTCAAAGTAGAATGTCATTTAAAAATGATTTGGTTTTTAAGTTTGTTTTCCTTCCTTTGACTTTTCTTTAGAACACTGTGCTGAATATTAATAAGAGTTGCAGACTGAATGCTGCACAAAATGATTACCTTACATGAGACTGAAGTTATTAAATTAAGAAAAAAAATGTATGCTCCATGCCTGAGAGAGAGGTAAGACTACTTTGACTGATTCTTTAATTCCCAACCTGCCCACCCACCCCAGAATCAATCATTCATCATTCCAAATTGATCTGAAATGGGCTTGTCATTAAATTGAATATATATTTTTGCTCACATTTTCTTAACCCTTGACACGAAATCTCATCTTAAGGTGTCAGCTACAATTAATACAAGTGAACAAATTGTTATTACTATGTGTTTAATTGGTGTTCTAAAAATTTAAGCTGGTTTGAATAACTAAATGAAAGAGCTTTTGTAAAACAATCTGATTTTAATTTTTCTGTTCAGGAGAAGACAATATTCAGGAATTCTATCTTTTTCCTTGTTATGTCTTTAAAAAGACATAACATATGTCATTGAAAAGACTTTTTGGGGAAAAAATAAGTAAATATTCTGCCAAATAGATCATAGTGGGTACTTTAAGCAAATTTAACAAATAAGCAGAGTAAATATAGTTTCATATCATGCATATTGTATGAGACCATGGGGCCTTACATCTTTACTCATAAATGTTTAAAGGCTTGCAATTTTCCACTCCAGTAATTTAAAATGAAAAATATTTTACCTTTATGGAAATTACTTTGAGTGCACAAATTCATTGATTGTCTGAATGGAGAAGCTTTATCTGAGACAAAGAATAGCAGGATTTTTTATGTAAAAAACTTCCTTGTCTCCAATGTGCTCCTACTTTAAATACTTTTGGAATGCCCTCCTTTGTGTAAGTTGGTCTGAAAATATTATGGCATCAATCCTGAAAATGCTTTAACTTTAAGCATGTGAATAATCAATTCAATGTGAAGTGTTTTTAGGATCTTGGTTTTCAGTGGCGAGCCCTGGCTGGGATGATTTAGTTGGAATTGGTCCTGCTTCAGGCAGGGGGCTGGACTTGATGACCTCCAGAGGTCTCTTCCAGCCCTATGATTCTATGATTCTACTATAAATTGGACAGAACTGCAAAGTTTCATTCCATTTCTATATCAAAGTACTAATCCTGCAGTTTGCAACGGGAATGCAAAAAGTTAATGATGTATCTAATTCTTTGGGGCTACGTCTACACTGCAGTGCTATTTCGGGATACTGGAAGTATCCCTAAATAGCTATCCCACATTTTAAAAGCAAGCCTGTTATTTTGAAATATAATATTCCAAGGTCCCTGTAAACCTCATTTCACGTGGAGTTAGGGACATTTTGGAATAGCAATTTATTTTGAAATAAGTGCTGTGTAGAGAGCGCCAAATTATGAAATCATTTATTTTGAAATTGACTCAAAATAAACTATGCAATTTGCGTAGCTCAAATTACATAGCTTATTTTGAGCTATGGGTGAAGTGTAGACACATGGAAGACTAGAACCCAAGGCACAAAGGTAGGGTATAGTGTGGGTGAAATAGTACAAATGGTAAAGTGTGGATATACCAAGCAGAAGTCCCTCTAAGCCAGTGTTTCTCAACCAGTGGTACACGTACCCTTAGGGGTACGTGAGAGAAGTCTGGGAGGGGTGGTGGTACATCAACACAAGTGATATTTGGCAAAAAATGTCAAGGATTTTGCCCTGAAAAGGGAATCAGGGAGGGGGCGGTGGCACGTGCCCGTGAAATTGATTGTTTGGAGCCGCACACCTGGATGTGAATGGCCGCTCTGAGCACTCGCCCCAGTGCGGTGGGAAAAGCACATGGCTATGGTGGTGGCAGAACCGGTGAGACCCAGGGCAGTTCGAAGTTGGGGGGCGGGTTTGGGCAGGGAGAAAATAAATCACTTCCACAGCTGCCTCTCCTAGTTTGTTCCCTCTCCGGTAGCCTCCCCGGGGTGCTCCAGTGGGGAGGGCTGCTGAACCTGGAGACACGCATTATCCCCACCCCTGCCAGCAGCTCAGTACAACGCATCCCCATCACCTGTTCCCCATGGTGCTGCGGAGAGGAGCTAACAAGTGGTGAAGCGGTGGTGAAGCGGCACAATAAGCTTTGCTCCAAAGGACCCCCTCCTGCATCAGTGGCATAGCAAAGGAGGGGGAGGGAGTTGCCCCAAGGTGCCACGTTAGGAGGAGGTACCGGGCTGTGGTGGGAGCACACAGCCCCATGCGGCGAGCCTGGCACAGGCAGGCCATTTGCTCCCTGCAGACAAGCCACCGAGGCTGGGCCGGGCAGTGGGAGTGGGCACTTCAAAGGTATGGTTACCATACGTCCTGTGCCTGGCTCTGGGGGGAGGAGAGGGGTATTAGGTTAGAGTGGAGAGGCTGGAGGTGCCTGGCTCTGCGGGACGGGGAGGGCATTGGGTTAGAGCAGGGAGACTAGGGGTGCCTGGCTCTGTGGGAGTGGGAGGGCATTAGGTTAGAGCGGGGAGGGAGCTGGGGGTGCCTGTTTCTGGGGGAGGGGTGGGTGCATTGCGTTAGAGAGGGGGCTGAGGGTGCCTGGCTCTGTGGGAGAGGGTGTGCATTGGGTTAGAGAGCAGGGAGGCTGAGGGGTACCTGGCTCTGGGAGAGGGGAGGTAGATTGGGTTAGAGGGCGGATGGGGGTAGTTCTTTAAAAAAAAAAAAAAAAAAGTTGAGGAACACTGCTCTAAGCTATCTACATGGCTCAGACAAAAAACAGCTAATAGGTGATGGGAAATTAAAATAGCATCCACCACACCACATTAGCTTTACTCACAATATATTAGACAACATCAAAGTTGCCACTAGCATATACATGGGCCCCTAATATAAAATGAAACTCTGAACTTCTGTTTGTGAAAGCAATTATAAAAATGATATAAATGAGACCTATATTTTCAAATATAGCTGTTTCATATCTTTTCCTTTTCTTGATAATATCCAATACAAGTATAATACATATTAATATTAATGTTACATTTCATTTTTTCATGGAAAATAGTTATCCCATAAACAACTTTTTTGTTCAAAAGAAATTAATATTCCATGGAGTTTCTATGTAAGCCTCTTGATGCCACTTTCCAGGGGCCCTAAATCTAGTAGATAATCTTTGCTGTAAATAAATTGTTATACTACCAAAAGATGGAAAGAATGCTATCACTGCACAGAAGTTGCCTAGCAGTTTAAGAAGGTTTTTTTTACATTAAATCCATTCTAGAGCCCCATTTTACAGACAGTATACAGTGTTTTTTTACTGTGCAGATTAAAACATCAGAGTCAAAGGCTCATTTACCAGCATATCCACTAATGTGATCTATGCCATCAAATGTCAGCAATGCCCCCACTGCCATGTGTATTGGCCAAACTGGACAGTCTCTACGGGAATGGACACAAATCAGATATCTGAAAAGGCAACACACAAAAACCTGTTGGAGAACACTTTAATCTTCCTGGACACTCATTAATGGATCTCCAAGTCACAGTTTTGTTTCAGACCAGTTCCACAAGCCAAATACACAGAGAAGGGTTGGAACTTCACAACCCTTATTCACAAGTTTAATTCTTATGCAAATGGTATGAACCAGAATATCGGCTGGCTCTCACTTTATCTTCCACATCTTAATGACTTAACCAACCAACCAATGAAGGTGCTAATGGTTCTTATCAGCCTCTAGTAACTTTTTAGTCTTTAAGGTGCTACTAGACTATTTGTTATTTAAGTTTTTCCTGTTACAGACTAACTCAGCCACCCCTCTGAAGCTTATCTACACACTGTCTCTCTTTTTTTTCTTCCTCCCCTCCTTTTTTCCCTTCTCCCCCCTCCCTTATTTATTCTTGGATCTGGACTTCTAACACTCCTGTCATCTGAAGAAGTGGGTTGTGCCCACGAAAGCTCATGATACCATTTACAATGTTTTGTTAGTCTTTAAGGTGCTACTAGACTATTTGTTGTTTTTTTAAATTTTTCCTGTTAGAGACTAACTCACCTACCCCTCTGAAGAGTCAATCCTGTTACCCAATGAAACCAGAATTGAATAGTAAAGAGGTCATTAATTTTAGTAGTCGGGAAAGATCAGATCACTAGAAATTACTACTGGGCAACAGGTTGTCCAAAAGAATCCACTGGTTTTATGGATGGCTTAAGATATACAGTATTGCCAAAACCCGTATACTTCCTTTTGCATAAGACGAAGAGAAAGCTGAATCATCAGTGCTACACTTGTACTATTTCTTAAGTGCACACGTAATGATCTGAAATGTGAATTTCTTCAGCTTTTCATCGTGATGAAACAAACTAAATGACTTGCTTTCTCTTGGAAGACCAGTTTTTGTGTCAAACAAAAGTGGTTTGTTTAAGGCACGATTAAAGTGAAAAATGTAGAAAAGAATCTTTACGTACACTGCAACAGAACCGAGTAAACATGGGCTCTGGTTAAAGCTTGAGAGCTGTACTTGAATTTCAAAAATACAAAATAACCAGGCTTTTTTTATACATGAAAAAGGGGTTTGACTGGTTCAGAAGCACAGTGTGATAGGTGCATGCAAGAGCAACTCCTCTGTTCTAAATGATCTACCAGAACTAATCTTTTATTAAGATTTTTCCCTTGGTGAATAAGGACATTGCAAGTCTTGAAGAGAGTATGCTTGTTTCTCTGTGGTGATGATTGGAGTTTTATTGCAAGTCTGTCCTATTACTTAAAATAATAATAAAAAAATCTTCCTATTGGGGAAGGAATCAAATAAGGAAAATGTGCATATTCTTCAGTCATGTTGAGGGGAACATCTACCAGACAGCAAAAAGTTGGTGCTAGCAGAAGGCATTTTCACATAAACATATTAAACAATTTTAGGGGCTAACACTGTGCAAGTTTCCTATGAAGTCACAGATTAGGAAAGCTGCCTAAGTTTGTGTCTTTTAGAACAATGAAATATAACACAGGGCCAATGCTACATAAAAAGTGAGCATTGTTTTAGAATGGATAATGAAAAGGCTTGCTCTAGACCTAGGATGGCAAAATACAGCCCATGGGCTGGATCTAGCCTGCCTAGCTGCTGGATCCAGTCAGTGTTTCAGCAGGAGCCTCAGCCAGACTCCCCTGCCTGCTCTACCCCTGCATGGCGCAAAGTACCCCTCTCCCTGGGTTTGCAGCATTCAGAGAAGCACACGTGGCCCCTGAAGCTGTCTGCTCTGAGCAGCATGCAGGGGCAGTGCAGGCAGGGGAGCCTGGCTGAGGAACCTGCTAGGGTGCTAGCTGGGAATCGCCCAGGTAAGCACCTCCCAGCCAGAGCCTGTTCCCTCTCCCCAACCCTCTGCCTCCTAACCCCATGTAACCCAAAATCTCTGAACCTCCACTCCTGCATCTATACGCCCCTCCAGACCCTACACCCCCTTCTACACCTCTCCTTCAGGTCACAACCCCTGGCCCTTCCATACTTTACATCCCAATCCCCTACCCCTGGTCACAACCCAAATCCCTGAACACCCTACTGCACTCCTGCCCCAGGTCACAACCACCCCCTTCAGGCCCTGCATCCCCTCCTATAGCCCTTCTCTAGGTCAGAATCCTCTTCTGCACCTATACTCCCTACTAATTCCTCCTACCCTCCGCACTCCAGTCCCCTGCCCCAGGTCACAACCCCCTCCTTCACCCAAACTCTCTCCCAGATCCTACACCCACTGCTGCACCCCAGTCCCTTATCCCAAGTTTCCTTCTGCACCCAATCTCCATCCCAGACCCGGCACCTCCTTCATCAATGTCATGGAAGAGTGTGGCCTTGACCACTTACCAAATTCTTGGCGTGGCTCCCCATCAAAAATTATTGCCCACCCCTACTCTGGACTTAGCTGCTGCTTGCTTTAAATATTTTAATTGTTTCACAAAGACAATAACATGTAATCTTGATGCTCTGCTACATACAATACAACTTGATGATAGAACACAACACGTCTCCCTTTCTCTCTAGCTGTGTTGGTTTCATTCACTTGTTTCCAAGAGGATTGTGTTATACCTGGTATTTTACAAAAACATTTTATGCAGGTCAATTGTCAGAGAAATAATAACTTAAGACATTTTATTTTAATTTCTACTTTTCCCTTGCACTATTGCAAGCTGAAAACTGTGGTGATTTTTTGAAAGCCCTAAACTCCTGCTATTCCAGATATATATCATCTGAAATTGTTTTTGCAAGACATGAAATTTCTTTTTTTCCTTTCATCTCAGAATAGAAACACCTAAAGGGGAAGATCATAGAACAGTGTTTCTCACATGGGACACAGGTCTGCTTTGGGAAAGCTGCTAGCAGGCCCTTACCACTTTATTCACCTAAAGGGACCACTTTATTCACGCAGACTCATGGCTCTGGTTCTCCGTTTCCAGCCATTTCCATGTTCGCTTTCACTGGAAACAGCAAACCTGAGCCAATGGCAGCCGCAAATCTCAGTGGCTACGTACCCTTTAGGTGAACAAAGCAGTATGGGCTCTCTAGAGGCTTTGCCAAAGTGGGCCGCAGTCCATTTTGAGAAACACTGTTATAGAAATCTATAAAATCATGAATGGTATGAAGAAAGTGAGTAGGGAAGTATTATTTACCTTTTCATATAACAGAAGAGCTAGGGCAAATCCCATTAAATTTATAGGCAGATTTTAAAAAGCAATGTACTTCACACAATACACAGTCAACCTGTGAAACTCATTACACTGGGATGTTATGAAAGGCAAATATTATAACTAGATTTAAAAGAGAATTAGTTCATGGAGGATAGATATTGGCTATTAGCCAAGTGGGTTAGGGCTATAAACTTATGTACCAGGTGTCCCTAATCCTCCAACTGAAACAACCTAAAACTGAATGACAAGTGTATAGACCACAGAGTTTTAAAATGTTTTATGTAATGTGCTTAATGGGTAGTGTGAGGATAAATATTAAACAACTATCACTCTACCGGCCACTCTTCTCTGGTTAGCAGGGAAGAACAGTCTTCTAGGCCCTTAATAAAGATGCATCAGGAAAACTGCTTGTGTCTGTATCTGATTTCAAGACAGAAAGAGATCAGCAGGATCCTTGTGATTCAGCATGATCACATGTTGTTCTTAGGAGTAATTAGAATATTGATTGTATTATAAAGAAAATATAATGAATTAAAAGTATGTATTAGCAGAAGTTTTGTATTAGGAAGTAGATTGATACCTTTTGTATCTCTTTTCCATGTGTAAACTAATTGTGTAGTTCCTGGGAGGGGGGAGTGAATGGAATGTGCATGTTTGGAGAGATAACTCGTAGACCCAACAGTTTCAGAGTTCGGACAGTGGAAGAGGGCTGGAAGACTCAGAGAAATCAAGGAACCATAAATTGGGTCCAATACAAAGCAGACCGATGGAAGACATATGGACGGCCTTGAGATAAATGCTGGGAAGGAGACACCAACTTTCAGATGCCAGAGTAAAGAATAACTCGCAGATAAACAGATGTTAAGCAGAACGGATGGTGACTGAGTAAGAGCTGATGAAGCCTAATGTATAGACCTGAATGGGAGAAAAGTCATATAAAAGATGGGGCATCTTGCATGAATCTTTGGAGTCTCATCTTGTCAACATGGGAGCATCGGTGCGAAGAAGTCCCTGCTCCTCCCCCTCACATTTAACTTACCTGGCCAGTGAGTTATTGTGAGCATCAGAATGGTAACTTTAAGCAATGACAAGACTAAATATGTGTGTTTGTGTGGGTATATGTGAATATGCATATAACCCAGTAATGTTACATTATCCATAAATGTGGTGTTTTGCCTTATCCTCCTAAAAAGATCCTGTGAAATTCTTTCAAGTATAACAAGTGCTGGGTCTCAAGAATTTGTCCTGTTTTGTTCATTCCCTCTGTGATGTAGCTAGTATTGGCCTCTGTCAGAGACAGGATACTAAGCCTATCTAATCCACTATAACCATTCTTATTTTATGGGAAAAAGCTTCTACAATAAAGTAACATTCATTCCATTTAGTAGGCCTTACATAACCTATTCTCTAAAAAACATGTAATACCAATGAATGTGTAATGTAATACCAATGAAAGTGTAATGGTAATGTAATACCAGTGAATTACATTGTAATACCAATGTAATTACCAATGTATTACAATACCAATGGTAATGTAATACATATGAAAGTGTAATACCAATGAACATGCTAAAGTAATGGCAATTGCTGGTACAGGTTGAACCTCCGAAATCTGGGATTCTCTGGTCCAGCAACATCCATGGTCTGGTAGGACCACGGATGTTGCTGGATCAGTGAGCCCTGTCACCTGGGAATGCGAACTCCGTCCCAGTGTGGGGCAGCACCAGGACCGGTGAGCCCCATTCTTGAGGACTCCCCAGCCAGGCTGGGCAGCCTGCAGTGAAAGCAGGCAGCCAGCAAGCCCCGTCCCCAGGGATTCCCAGTTGGGTGGTGGTGAAGCAGGTCCTCAGCAGCTGGGGAGCTGCCCAAGTTCAAACTCTGCAGGCTGGAGCCCAGTGGCAGTGGGGCCGTAGCGGAGCCGCAGGGTCCCTGTGGAGGGCTGGCAGGACAGCATGGGGTCAGAGGCTGAAGAACCCTGGCAGCATGCAGCAGCATGGATCTGGAGAAACCTGGCTGCCTATGGATTCACTAATGCACCTCCTAAGTAATCTGTTTTCTTAGCATTCAGTGATTTGAAGCAACATGACATGATTTTCCTTCAATAACTGTAGAAAGTACATAATTAAAAAGTCTTAAGCATTACTGTGAAATTTGACTTCAGACTTGCAGGAGAACAATTCAGAGAAATCAACCTGAAGCAGCAAAATGTCTTGCTTGCAAAGTAGAAACTAATTCAGGTGAAATAGTGTGTTGTAAGATACTGGAGGGAATTAAAATGAGCTGGCCCTGAGTGACATTAATTTTATTTTGCACTCAAATTTAAAACCTAGTCACAGCACAGTCCCAAAACTTCATTTTGTTAGTATTTCCAACATTTAAGATTGAGAATAAATGCATAACACTGTTTACCAAGGCCATGTCTACATTACAGATAAGATAGAAGCAGCTGCTGGGTTTGATTTAGCGGGTGTAGTGAAGACACCCTAATTCAGCCGGAGGGGATGCTCCCATTAATGACAGTAGTCCTGCTTCTACAAGGAGTTAAAGTCAAAGGGAGAGTGTGCTCCCTTTGACTTCCTGCCATGTGGATGGTGACAAAATTTGACTTAAGATACTTCAACTTAAGCTATACAATTAGGGTGTGTCTAGACTACAGGGTTTTGTCGACAAAACTATACTTGCGTCTATACTACCGACGAGTTCTGTCGACAGTAAGTCAACAGAACGCGGCACTAAACTTCATTCTACAAGGAATAACACCTTTTGTCGACAGAGTTCTGTCGACAAAAGGTGCTACTGCATCCACACTGTGCTTTTTCAAAAGAGAGCATCTAGACTCTCTGTCGACAAAGCAGCTTGCTTTGTCAACAGAACTGGCTGTAGTCTAGACAGTATCTGTTGACAAAGCCTCTGTCGACAAAAGCCTGTAGTCTAGACGTACCCTTAATGTAGTTGAAGTTGTGTATCTTAATTTGAATTTATCCCCTAGTGTAGGGCCAAGAGAACTTCCTGTATGATCATGTCATTCAAAGAAGTTCATGTATCTGGACCAAAATACACCTGGGATACTAATGATTAATTTTCTTTGGTAAAAATCAAAGATAATATGGTAAATAGCTTTGGAATCAATCACAACACAATTATGGAAGAGCAAAAGTCTCAAGTTATTATTTAATAAGATGTTCTAGGTTTGTATTCTCTGAGGAGTGTAGCTTGAGGAAGGGTCTGTAAAGAATTTATTTTATCTTCCATTTCACATCTCTTACTAAAAGCTTCAGCAAAGTTTGCTTGTTGATTACATGAGGTTTATAAATTGCCTAACTTCCTTGAAGGAGTATGAGCCATTCACTGCACTACACTACACAAAATCTTTTTCCACCAATAAATCTACAGAACGAATTACACTCAAAACTACATTAAAAGAATCACAATAACTGTGCAATCTTAATTCAACCCTCTTATGCATCTACATTATGATAGTCTTTTGTTACGTGGTCACACAGTGTTTTTTCCTCCCACAGGACTACATAGTATATCAGTCACCTTTGCAACACTGGCAGCAGGTGCCCAAAATAAGACCTCGACCTGCCACTCTCAATTAGATAAGAGCAGTCAGCAAATTATTTGTGGCAAGGGGAAGTCAGAATGAATTTCTGATCTCCCAGATAAAATCCAGAAAACTAAATAGTGTGGGGTCTATCCCCTTCCTCAACAAATACACACTCCTCTCAAACATTAGCTCTTCTGCGAATTTCCACTGTAGTTCACCAGCTTCTCCTGCAATGATCTAGCAGCTCTCCTTTGCTCAGTCTTCTTCCCCTCACTAGGTCACTGGTTCTTTCTCGCCACCTCCCCCCACCTCAACCTTTGTCTCATCTCATCAGTTCACAGGGCTCAACCTGCAACAAAAGTTTGGGGAGAGTCAAGATAAGCCTCCAAGACATATTAATTCACTTAAATTAACTGGTAATAAATGAATTTAAATTAAAAACTCTAATGTAGACAATCCTCCATAGCCACAAGGGGAAAAAGTGCAATTTGTTTTGAGTTGTCAAAAATGGCATCCGGTCTGGAGAGTTGGCAGCCCACGTTTTGAGCCCACCTGTGTAAATGAGCCCATGTTAAAGTCCTATGAAAGATAAGGCTGTTATGGTTTTAATCCATGTTAGCTGTTTGAGGTAAATGCTACAGGAAAAAGCATGCAATCATAATTTGAGTATCTATATTATCTACCATGAGAGGCCTCATTTTCAGAGCACACAGGGTGAAAGGCTATTTTATGAGTGGAGTTTGGCAGAGCTGCACTGCCTTTGTCCTCCCTGCCCCATCTGACACTTGGTTAGAAGAGAAGAAAATGACTTTGGCCTAAGAAGCACTATATTTAGAGGTCTTTCCAACCAATCTTTCAAGCCATGTGAAGATTTAAACAGGTCTAGTGACACAGGAGGGACCATGAAGTGTCGCTCAGTACTGAAGTCCCTCTGCAGGAAGTACAGAGTCCTGTACTTCTGGGCTGTGTCTAGACTGGCCAGTTTTTCCGGAAAATCAGCCGATTTTCCGGAAAAACTTGCCAGCTGTCTACACTGGCCGCTTGAATTTCCACAAGAACACTGATGATCTCATGTAAGATTGTCAGTGTTCTTGCGGAAATACTATGCTGCTCCCGTTTGGGCAAAAGCCCTCTTGCGCAAATGCTTTTGCGCAAGAGGGCCAGTGTAGACAACGCGGTATTGTTTTGTGCAAAAAAGCCCCGATCGCGAAAATGGCAATCGGGCTTTCTTGCACAAAACCCGCGTCTAGATTGGCACGGACGCTTTTCCGCAAAAAGTGCTTTTGCAGAAAAGCATCCGTGCCAATCTAGACGCTCTTTTCCGCAAATGCTTTTAATGGAAAACTTTTCCGTTAAAAGCATTTGCGGAAAATCATGCCAGTCTAGACATAGCCCTGGTGTTTTGAGCTACACCAGAAAAACAACTAGCTGGGAGTTCAAACTACCCTGGATGCCTCTGGCTGCTATTGTTTCAGTACCTGTGGCAGAAAGAAAATGCTCTTCCCTCAGCTGCAACAGAAGAGAAAGAATATCTGAGTTGGGGAATGTGCCCCAAAATCTGGATTACATGAAAGTCTTGTATGGTGTGCAATAAATAAGGCCTGGGGCCACACTTTCAGGTCAACTCAGTTTCTATCTGTGCTATGTGAAACAGGAAAGTAATATTGAACAGCTGTTTCATTTACTGACCATCCTCCATCATGTGTCCTATGGGGAAAATGCTGTTGTTATGACCAGCTGGAACCCTCCTGTGTCTCGGACACACTTCATCACAGGCACAATAAGGCTATGACGTCAGCAGTTTATGTCCAGTTGCTGGTTGGCAGTCCTAGAACATTTTTAGCACCAAGAGCAGCACAGGCAGGTAAAGCTGGTTAACATTCATTCAAGAACTGGATCGGGGTCATCAGACAAAGTGATGGGAAGAGAAAAAAGACCCAGAGGAACAGCAAAGAAAGCAGCATCAATGGAGTAAAGGTAATTGCTGCAGAGAATCATGTTGTAGAAAACGACAACACACTAAGTCAGGGGTGGGGAACCTCAGGCCTGGGGCTGAATGCAACCCCCAGCTTGCCTGGATTAGCCCCCAAGGCTCATGGCTCAACCCTAACACTGGGGAGCCTGTGCTGGCACTCCAGTCCCACCCGCTATCCGACCATGGAGCTGGAGAACACAATCTACTAGGCTGGGCCCCCTCCAAGATTCTGGTGCATGAAGGGAATGTGGGGAGCGTCTTTCTCTCTCAGTTGGGGGCCATGTCAGTGAAGGTTTGTTTTTATTTTTTTGCTTCTCACTTGTGTGCAGCCCCTGATTGTTTTTTCTGTGGGTCAGTGGCCTCTAACCCAAAAAGTTCTCCACCCCTGCACTAAGGGACCGTGTGCCAGATCAAGAGGAGTAGGGATTGTGATGGATCACTTGCCAGTGGAAGATGCAGAGGAGGAACTGGGGTGGGGGGGGAGAACATGACCAGAGGAAGAGGGAATCCAACAAAAGGAGGGAGGACTGCAGGAGCTCATGTGCCAGAAGAGAAGGGACCACGAAGAATCATGTGCCTGAGGAAGAGGCATTGGGCAGAGCCGCAGGGGACTGCGCATACTAGAGGAGGAGGAAGGAACACAAGGGCTCATATATCAGGACAGCAAGGAATGACTGTGTAGGCTCATGTGCCACAGGAGGAGGCCAGATCATATATTATAGAAGGAAGATGGTTTGCAGGTCAAGAAGAGGGACAGCTCTAGTTGAGGGAGGACATAATTTCCAGTGCTTGAAATATGGGACAGGGAGAGGAAATGGGATGCTAGTGAAAACTGGATCTCATAATGGGAAATCTTGGGCAAACTTAACTACAGGTGTCAATAACCGCTTTGCCAACAGTATATGGAATTAAGAACAGCTTCAATACTAAATGTCACATGTCCTTCAACCTATGATCAGTCACAGGCTCTTAGAGAGTGCTCTCTGGCCAAGAGAGGCTAAAGGATCTCTGAAGAGGAAGAGTATACCAATGGCTCTGCTTCTGTTTTTAAAATGTTAGCATTTCATTCTTTGGCTTAAGACAAACTTAAGAATCTATGGATGAATCCTATCATGATTTAAGTAGAACATTGAGATTTGGCACTATTGTATCCAATCAAATTGGAGGACATGCAAGAGCCATCTTTCAGCTAAGACACAAGTAATACAACTCTTTCTGATTTACCCACAGGAGGTCCCCCTTTATATTTTTTTTTGGCATGTCAACACTGACTGTAGCTTGAGATTCAGCTGTGGTTGCGTGCAGCATTTGCACACTGACATTGGTTGTTTGCTCTTACATTCGCTATCAGTGAGCAGACAGAACACAGAAGATCTAAAACATTTAGTTTAATTACCATTTCATTTGCATCATGTGAAGATCAATATATTTACTGGGGAAAGTATTTGATTGCTAATAAACAAATCTAGAGCTGTTAATCACTCAAGAATTGCAGACATTCAGGTTTTCTTTTAGTCCTAGAACCCCCTGAGGTACAATTAGTTCATAAAAACTTTATCCCTTATTACTTGATTAAACAAACCACTCCATTCTTATTGACCTGAGGGATTGCTACTTATGCCTTCCCAGAAGGACATACTGCATTTGCATGGTGAAGATAACCAAACCCTGTTGTTAGCGGATTTTTGGATTTACACTTATTATTAGCAATAGCCTTTCAAAGGAATTTGGAATTAGACAAATATATTTTAAACTATTTAATTATGTAACTTTTGGTGTGTATAATTTAATTATCTTAATTATTATTAATTAAGGTTCACCACTATGTTTTTGACACAGAATAATAGGTATACATTTTAACTACTAAAACATTATTAATGCCTACAAAAATTGTATTCATCAGGAGACAATGTTGAGGCTACGTTAGCAAGGCATGAGAATTAACTAGTATGATGCAATACTCTTCTGTATATTTCATAGCTGCTTAACCTAAACAAATATATATTTTAATAAATGCATCTAAAGCCTGTTTTGTTTGGTAACTTTAGTATTGACTTCAGTTGGAAAGGGATCAGGATTTAATCTAGGAACATATGGTCATTGTTTTATTAACTCAAGATGAAAGAGTTTGGCACTGGAATATTTTTTACAGTGAGGGTGCTGAAGCTAGTGGCCCCCACCCCAAACTTTTTCCCTCCCTCACCTTAGAACTGGGGTCAGGAGCGCGGCTGTGGATCTGGGTGGTGATGGGGCAATGCGGACAAGGTTAAGGGGATCACGGCTGGGGCCTCGTGTGTGGGGCCAGTGGCAGCCAAGACTCTGTATGGTATAGGGCTGTGAACAGAGCTCTGGGCATGGGCTGGCGGCAACTAGAAGATGAGCCCCAGGCATGGAGGTGGAGGCAGTCAGGGCCCTGCTTATCAGGCTGGAAACAAAGCCACAGGCATGAATCAAGTGGTAGCCAGGGCCCCAGAGCCTGCACGTGCGGTGGGAGCAGAGCCCCAGGCCTGGGTCCTGCAATCAAGACTGAAGGTTCAGGTGCAGGAATAGCAGTCCTGATGCTTGGCAGGCAGCACCGGGGCACCTGGGTGCAAAGCACAATAACTACAGCACACCCCCCCATCTTTATAAAGTGCTATTGGCTTTTGTTTTTAATCTTCAGTGGTTGGCTCAGCATAAAGAGATCTTTGACAAGCCTCTGAAGTTGCTATTCAATTTAACTCAATTGTACTGGATTACTGCACAGACCACCTGGAGTGACAGGTCAAGTATACATATTAATAGATGTGCATTGTTAATGGACTTTGTGGACAACTTTCAAGCTCCTAATAAAGTGAATGGGAATATTGCCTGAATAAGAATTGTGAAATGGGGCCCTCTATTTAAACTTCACACACCTCAGAAGGCACGTAAAAAGCACTGTATCCAACTTAATGGTGGCGTGAAGAGCTCAATGCTGTGACTGGGGAACTTTTTGAAGACAGGAGGCCATGATGACAGAATCTTGTGGAATGGCCTCAGGACTGAGTTCTAGATGTATGCTTAGGTGCCTGCATACAGGTGCTCTAGTCAGCGTTTTTGGCGGAGGTGAGGGTGCATTTTTATCCAGTGCATTCAAGCAGTATATATTGCCATTATTTCTCATGAAAATAAATCTTGCTAAGTGTGCACAATGTCTTTTGGAGTTAGAATAAAATTAATTGACCTTTGAAGTTAAAATTAGCTGAAGGAAGAAGTGCCTTAAGTAAGCCATCATTTTGAAACATATCACAAATATTTTTGATAGAAAAATGGTTAGTTCTGTCACTTATCTTTTCATTATGTAGGTTTTTTCCTCCCAAAGAAGTGTATTGAAATGTCTACCAAGTATCCTTTCACCAGTTTTTGTATCTTTAGGAAACTCAATGTATCTACTAATAATGCCGTTCCAAATACTGTACACTGTGTCTAATCCTGCAACTTTCCCACATGGAGACCTGTTGGTGGGTTGAGAATTAGGTATTGGGTATAGAACGTATTAGGAACTATGCTATTGGCCAGATCCTGCCAACCTCACTCATGTTGATTATTGCCTTACTTCACCAGTAGTCCCTTTGATTTAAATGATGTACTCATGGAGTAAGGCAATAGACACTATGGGCTCGTTTAGACTATGCGGAAGATTCGAAAGAGGATCCGATCTCACTTTCAAAAGCAGAGCTTTCGAAAGTGAAAGTAGTTGGGATGCGGCTTTTTCTGCAACCTCCCCCTTTTTCGAAAAGCCACTCTTCCTCAAAAAATGAAGTTTACGCGGCTTTTCAAAAAAGGGAAAGGGGTGTTGCTGAAAAAAGCCGCATCCTGACTACTTTCACTTTCAAAAGCTTTGCTTTCAAAAGTGAGATCGGAAGAAGATATGCAAATTCCCATTCCTCTTTCGAATTTTCCACGTAGTCTAGACATAGCCCATGAGTTGGCATGACAGAATCTAGCCCAAAGTAATTGACAACTGTTAAGATTCTGCATTGGCTGCTTTCAAACGTAAGTAGGTGGCAATCTGGGCAGCAGTGACCATGAGATGGCTGAGTTCAGGATCTTGACCAAAGAAAGAAAGGAGAGCAGGAGAATATGGATCCTGGACTTTAGAAAAGGAGACTTTGACACCCTTAGGGAACTGAAGGATGGGATCATCTGGAAGGCTGATATAAGGGTAAAAGGAGTCCAGGAGAGCTGGCTATATTTTAAAGAAACCTTAAAGGCACAAGAACAAATCATCCCAGTATGCAGAAAGAATAGCAAATAAGGCAGGTAACCAGCATGGCTTAATAGAAAGATCCAAAGTGAGCTTAAACACAAAAAGGAAGGTTACAAGTCATGGAAACTTGGACAGATTACTTAGGGAGGAGTATAAAAATATTGCTCGAACATACAACGGTGTAATCAGGAAGGCCAAATCACAACTGGAGATGCAGCTAGCAAGGGACATGAACGATAACAAGTAGTATGTTAGCAAGAAGATGGTCAGGGAAAGTGTGCAACCCTTACTGAATGGAGATGGCAAGCTAGTGACCAATGACATGGAAAAAGCAGGACTCAGTGCTTTTTTGGCTTCAAGCTTCACAGACAAGGTCAGCTCCTGGACTGCTGTACTGGGCATCACAGTTTGGGAAGGAGTGGAGCAGCCCTCAGGGGTGGAAGAACAGGTTAAGGACAGTGATGGAAGAACATGGGAACAGATCTAACGCACCCAAGGATGCTGAGAGAGTTGGCTGATGTGATTGCAGAACCACTGGCCATTATAACTGAAAACTCATGGTAATTGGATGATTGGAAAAAAGGCAAAATATTGTGCCCATCTTTAAAAAAAAGGAATCAGGAGAATCTTGGGAACTACAGACAGGTCAGCCTCACTTAAGTACCTGGAAAAGATCATAGAGCAGGTCTACAAGGAATCTATTTTGAAACAGTTGGAGAAGATGAAGTTGATCAAGAAAAGTCTATATGGAGTCACCTAGGGCGAATCATGTGTGACCAACCTAATTGCCTTCTGTGAGGAGATAACTGGCTCTGTGGATATGGGAAAACTGGTGGACACGATATACCTTGACTTTAGAAAAGCTTTTGATGTAATCTCCCAGGTTCCTTGCCAGCAAGTTAAAGAAAGATGGCTTGGATGAATGGACTATTCAGTGGATAGAAGGTTGGCAAGATCATTGGGCTCAACAGGTAAAGATCAATGGCTTGATATTAATTGACAGCTTGTATCAAGCAAAGTGACCCAGGTGTTTGTCTTGGGACTGTTTTTGTTCAACATTTTCATTAATGATGTGGAGGATGGGCTGGTTTCCAAGCTCAGCAAAACTGCAGATGACACTAACCTGGGGGGAGAGGTAGATATGCTGGAGAGTAGTGAAAGGGTGCAGAGTGACCTAGACAGATTGAAGAATTAGGCCAAAAGAAATCTGATGTGGTTCAATGATGACAAGTTTAGTGCTCTGCACTTAGGACAGTAGAATCCCATGCAGAAGAGTCCCATAGGGTGGGGACTGTCTGGGTAAGTGGCAGTTCTGCAAAAAAGGGACCTGGCGATTGCAGTGGACGAGAAGCTGGATATGAGTCAACAATGTGCCCTTGTTCCCAAGAAGGCTAATAGCATATTGAGTTGCACTAGTAGGAGCCCTGCCAGTATGTCGAAGGAAGTAATTATTCTCTTCTACTCTGCCTTGGTGAGGCCAAATCTGGAGTATTACATCCAGGTTTGGTTCCCCCATGCTCACTACACAAACGATGTGAACAAATTGGAGACAGCCCAGTGGAAGTCAATTAAAATGATTAGGGATGGAGCACATGATTTATGAGAAGATGCTGAGGGAACTCAGCTTATTTAGTCTGCTGAAGAGATGAGTGAAGGGGGATTTGATAGAAACCTTCAACTACCTGAAGGTGGATTCCAAAGAGGATGGAGCTAGGCTGTTCTCAGTGGTGGCAGATGACAGTACGAGGAGCAATGGTCTCAAGTTGAATCAAGGTGGTCTAGGTTGGCTATTAGGTAAATGTGTTTCACTAGGAAGGCAGTGAAGCACTGGAATGGGTTAACTAGAGGTGAAACCTCCATCCTTAGAGGTTTTTAAGAACAGGCTAGCAAAGCTCATGATGGGATGATTTTGTTGGGCTGGTCCTGCTGTGAGCTGGGGGTAAGATTACACTGGTCTACAATTTTTTAGAAGTCGTCTGCTTCAGAGATAAAATGTGCTATTTATTATGTATTTTGATGTGCTGAATTCAAATATGACAATTAAAACAACTGATTGGCTACTGTTTCCAAGATATTTAAGTTTTACATTTACGTCTATGTACATTGTGTAGATAGTAGAGTTTTAATCATAAATTGTAAACCTAGGTCTTTTCATGTGTTTATGGTTGCTTTACATGATAATATTTCACCTGTCCTGTTTATGTAACACTTTAAAAATCAGCAAAAGGGTTATATAAATAAAATTTATTATGAAACAAAAGGCAAAAAACTATTATGTACATAGTTTAGTCCTATTCAGTGTCTACTCGGCGCTTCTTGGCTTGTCTCTTGTATTCATTAAATGGAGCATCTCTTGTCACTGTCCAGCAATAGTCTGCAAGCATTGATGGGCTCCATTTGCCCTGATAGCGTTTCTCCATTGTTGCAATGTCCTGGTGAAATCGCTCGCCGTGCTCGTCGCTCACTGCTCCGCAGTTTGGTGGAAAAAAATCTAGATGAGAGTGCAAAAAATGTATCTTTAGTGACATGTTGCAACCAAGGCTTTTGTATGCCTTGAGGAGGTTTTCCACCAACAACCTGTAGTTGTCTGCCTTCTTGTTTCCGAGAAAATTTATTGCCACTAACTGGAAGGCTTTCCATGCCGTCTTTTCCTTGCCACGCGGTGTGGTCAAATGCATCATCTCGAAGAAGTTCACGAATCTGAGGACCAACAAAGACACCTTCCTTTATCTTAGCTTCACTTAACCTTGGAAATTTTCCACGGAGGTACTTGAAAGCTGCTTGTGTTTTGTCCATGGCCTTGACAAAGTTCTTCATCAGACCCAGCTTGATGTGTAAGGGTGGTAACAAAATCTTCCTTGATTCAACAAGTGGTGGATGCTGAACACTTTTCCTCCCAGGCTCCAATGACTGTCGGAGTGGCCAATCTATCTTGATGTAGTGGGAATCTCTTGCACGACTATCCCATTCGCAGAGAAAACAGCAGTACTTTGTGTATCCAGTCTGCAGACCAAGCAAGAGAGCAACAACCTTCAAATCACCACAAAGCTGCCACTGATGTTGGTCATAGTTTATGCACCTCAAAAGTTGTTTCATGTTGTCATAGGTTTCCTTCATACAGACTGCATGACCAACTGGAATTGATGGCAAAACATTGCCATTATGCAGCAAAACAGTTTTAAGACTCGTCTTCGATGAATCAATGAACAGTCTCCACTCATCTGGATTGTGAACGATGTTGAGGGCTGCCATCACACCATCGATGTTGTTGCAGGCTACAAGATCACCTTCCATGAAGAAGAATGGGACAAGATCCTTTTGACGGTCATGGAACATGACTTCTAGGAATAACATGATGCAATTCATATCATGTATGACGCAATACCAGCTTCAGATTGCATCATTCATTGTTTTGCCTAAAAAGCAAGTACTGTCCAAACTCAGTCATAGATTTATTCATAGATCCAGTCAAAGATGTATTTTAGTCATTTCTGGTTTAAATGGAGATCCCTTCCCTTTATAACTCACTTATCCTCCGCCATTCCCAAGTCAAGGGTCGTATATACTGACCCAATAGCATATCTTGAAAACTAGAGCAAATCAACAATTTTAAGCATCATTTTCGTTCTCAGTGACCCAGAATTAGTAAAGTTTGATTACATTTATTTCAGAAGCATTTTGGCTGTAGAGCAGTGTTATATGACCTCCTGAGGTCTCTTCCAACCGTAATCTATAAGTAGGGTAGGTGACAGTGGTAAATCTGATATTTTATTACATTTGCTTGTTACCTTGCATTGCATCTTGTTCCAGCTCTCTCAGGCAAAACATCCCCATTATCACTTCTGTCAAATGCTCTTATTTGGCATTAGGACAGTATATATCTGTGTTATTCTTCTAGAATGAGTTTACATTCATACCCAGTAGCTGTTGCTAAAATGCAAGCACTCATAAGAAGCAGCACTAGCAGTACCTTTGCCAGGGTCATATGTTGGATGGTGAACTTGAAAGCATCTAATTTAATATGTGTCCTGACAGCTTCTAGTTCAGATGTCATTCCTTGCACCAGTCCCTGAGCTTTCTCTCTTTACTGCATCCCAATCCTCCAATGATAGAGCAACCACTGACAAACACAGTAAAAGAACAAGAAATGTAAGAAATATCCATTCCAAAAGAAGCTGCCAGCTTGATTTGGGTGGGAGAAAAGAATCTGAAGTATAACATGCAGACAGTTTTTGTGCTGCTGTAGCACCAGATTTAGAGGTTGCCATAGTAACTGCACTGCTGTTACAGCAGCTGCTCTGATTCACTAGATTGAATATTGTCACAACTACACTGGGATATGGCAGGCAGGATTTTCTAAGCTACTGTGCCCAGTAAAATATTTTCTTTAAAACTGCGTAACAAACCAAAGCAGTTCTGTGTTAACTCATAGCCTAGACAAAGTGGTCTTATTTCCATAGTGCAGGCAAAGAGATTAATCTGTTTTGTAGCCAACAGCAAAGACTAGTTACTGTTGACTTTGTGTACTTATAGGCAGGCAGGCAAACAGTCTTCCCCATTTCCAACTACTCATTTAATCCTGTAAGCTACTTCTGGTTCTGGCACCAAATTAAACTAAAATTGCTATTTCTCCAAAGCGGTCAGAGAACTTTTAACCATAATCAAACCTACAACTGAGTCAAATCATTATGAAACTATAAATATATTTCCTCCATTCCTTGTCTACTTTTATTGCATACGTGAGAAAAGAACATGGATCCCTCACCTTAGCAGGTTGGGTTCTGAACTGTGATAGGTGTAAAAACTTCTTGAAGCTCATTTTTATGTAAGCAGATATGACTCAGACTATATACAAAGATCATAAATGTTGCCATCTTGTTAGTCTTTAAAGTGCTACATAGTCCTGTATTTTGCATGAGAGGGTGTTATTGTTAGCTGGCCATAAAACACAGATTAGATAGTTCAAGAAACAATTGTTTCATTACAAAATGTAAGCTAAAAATATCAAGAAGCATTTTTACTCAAACTCCTCTCTTTGTTCTTGTAGTACATTAAAACTTCAAAATATTATATTGAATATTAATGTGTGGAGAATACACAATTTTAGCTTCCCCCCCCCCCCCCCCATCTAAAGTATTAAGCAGCACAAATTACCCCCCTTATTCCATAAAAATCTTTAACCTGGAATATTTTATAGAACATGTAATGCTACTGAACATAGTAATTTTCAAAAGTACCTCAGGGATAGATTCACCAAGGAACTTAGGTGTACAGATGCTGACACTCAGGGCATATCTAGGGGCGTATCTAGACTATGCGAAACGGTCGAAAGAGGATATGCAAATTCCACAACTCTGGAGCTTAGATATCTAACACCTAGAATGAGGCTGCAGTGTGCATGAGCAAATACAGAAACAGACACCGAGGGACATTCTATGGTGAAAATGTAGCCCCTGAGCAAGTTGAGGAGCCTATTCAGTTCATCAGCAGCTAAGCAAGAGTTTTGTGAATCCGAGGGGGATAAATACAGAATTTAGGTGCCAAAAGGGGCAGTGAGTTGCCTAAGTCCTTTTGTGAGTCTAGTCATTAGGATTTTAGTATTATATAGGAAAGTTCACAAGAATCTCCAATGATAAACAGGGTTTTCCTTTATCTTCCAGTCATCTTCCCCGTCAACAGTATCACAATTTTCACAAGTATCATACAGCCACTGAAGGGAGTCTACCAGATACAAACCCCCTTCGTAAAGCATATCACAACTACAGATAGGGAAAGAGATGGCTACACAGTAGAAGTAAACATGATGTATAGCAACCAATCTGCCCTGCACAACTCCCTGATCCCAGTATCTCCTCTGAGGCACAAGGGCTGTGGATGGAATGTGTGTCATGCTGTTTCACAGGGCTATATTTAGACTGGTTGAAGATTTACTTTTATATTTCAAATATGGTCTTCTTTCTAAGCAAAAACATTTTTGTGTATTTTCCATTTCTGGGATTGTCAAGGCTGATTCCCCATTCTGGCACAATGAATGCAAAAGTGGGGGACCGCAAAAGCAACCCCAAAACCTTATCTTTCCAGGCTTTGGTATAAAACTTCCCCCCAAAAATCTTAAAAACCTAGATTTTGGGGATAAAATCTGTTGCCACCATCAAGTGCTTTTGAACCCACAAATAGGAGACAAAACTTGAAACCAACCCCAGGGTACCCCAAGCTCTTTTCCCCAAAGAGCTTGAAAAAGAAAGAGAAAATATAAGCTGCAGTCTGTGGCTGCTATCCTCTAGTCAGAGGCATGCAGATCCCACAGACAGATTTTTCAGGACACAGAACTGAACCAATACCAGGTTAATAAAAAAGAAAGAACTTTTATTATCAAAACAATACTCCTGTTGCAAGCATAATGACTAGATGGAAAAAGTCATCAATTAATATACTCATGGGGACTCCCATGGGCCAAATCTTAGTTACAAAAGAGAGGAAACCCCATTTCTAACAGCACAGACATCAGATCCAAAGTCGCACAACAGAAAACAATAAAACCTAATGGATTTATCTAAACTGTACCCTACTTTCATATTATGAAGAGTCTTTTTCTTGGAGAGAAACAGGTATTCTGTCTCCCTCGGTATCTAGAGCAAAATGGCTTAGAGACAAAGGAGGGAAAAACCAGAAATTCCTTTGTCCCAGTTTGAAATTCCTATCTGCATTTCTATTGGCTGAATTCTACCTGGCTAGGTACAGGGACATAGTTAACACCTTAGTCCCCAGGCTGCTAGCTAACCCTCATGGTCATGACAGGGATGAAATCAAAAATTAAAAAAATGGAGTGTATCTTCAGTTGTTTGTTTTCAGATTTTTTAGTAGTGATTTTTTCCCCCCCTGATTGGAAAAACAGAAAAAGTGGGTGTGATGGACCCCCCAATGCTTTATGAAATGGACTTATGGGCATACATATACATAAATGAAAGATGTTCAGGACAAATTGCCTCAGGTAACCTATCAATCTTAATGTCTTAATCCAGTGGGTCTGTATATCTTATTTTGATGTACGTATCATTCTTCTATGCAAAAATAGAGGCATGGAATGGTTTATGGTTTTTTAAATGTGTAAATGAAAGCCATTAAGGGGATTTCCAATGCTGGGATGCCTCAATGTCTGGGCAATCATATGTAATCAGCGCCTTTTATACTTTAAGACTTATCAGTGGTTGGTCCTAGGAAGTCATTGTGTCCTCCCTAACTGGTAGGGACTGGCCAGGTAACTTCCCGTGCAAAAGTGAAATCTTTAAAACAATAGGGAGCTAGCAGGTCTTTGACTTTGGCTGGCATGACAAACCCAAGTGAAGGATCCAAAGACCCCAGGGACTGGGAACTTCCCTGGTTGTGAAGGCTGGAACAAGAACAGTTTTAGGATGAGTTTGTAATAAGTTTGTACTGAAGTTTTAGTTTTAGAATTAGCTGAGTATTTTCTGTTATTTTAAACTTGCTCTGCCTGTTCTCACTTATAACCACTTAAACCCTACTGCTTGTACTTAATAAAATCACTTTTATTTACTGTCAAGCCCAGTGTAAATAATTGTTACCTGGGAGAGCACTCAGTGTGTACATTCTCCTTTCATTGTTAAAGGGGGCTTACCTAAATTATTCATTTGGGGTTATGATCCCATTTGGGGAGTAGTACTCCAGGAAGCTGGGCACCAAAACTGCATTTTTCTTGGACCTGAAGAGTTTCAGTGCCTGTACTGCTCTTTGGGGGGCCAGTGATCTTAGCTCTGTGCCTTGGCTCTGGGGGACCAGAGAGCTGGCCCAGCAGGGACAGGGTAGCAAGAAGCCCCAGAGAGCAGTAAGGAAAGTAAAGCAGCACCCTGGGAAGCACCCTGAAGGGGTCTTCTGTGACCACACCTGTCACAGGGGGAAAGAAGAAAATAAGAAATAAAAAGAGAGAAATACTGGTGGGGAAAAAACAAATGCAAAAAATGAGATTTTGAAAAAAAAATCAAATACAATTTGGAGGTGTATGTAAAGATCTCTCTCTGGAAAACCTGTAAAAGGGGCATAATGGACATTTTCATCGTTTCTCTTCATCCCCCTCCTCGTTGCCCCCTTTTTTGACCAACTCCAATCGTATCATTAACTGAAAATGTTACTCTGTGGGATAACATTTCATATTCCCAGGAACAATGAGACTTGTCATAAGCTGAAAATATTGTTCAGGCATATATTTGTAAAAAAAAAAAAAAGATAATTATAGCTTCATTCAGATACTATTGTGCTTTTCTAATAATAGGTATTGTAACACTTCACAGAAAGCACTGTGAAATGAAAATGCATGTATGCCATACAATGCAGACGTGATCAACATGTATCTTAATGCACGTCAAAAATGAGAATTTAAAAATAAAAAACTTAAAATTAAAAAATTTTGAGCCTTAAAAAAAAAAAAAAAAAAAGGTTTCTGGAGTGAAATCATATGGATAGGCATTTGAAAATAAGGCTATTGATTTACAAGTTCTGGGCACAGAACAGTTTCCATTGACTACTAAGAACTGCCAGGGACTCGGCACTTTTCAAAGTCAGGCCACTTAATTAGTTGCCTAAATAAGAAATTAGGAATTGAAGTTTAGACAAACATTTCTGAAAATGTTGGCTATCAGCTGAAGGCCATCCAAGTAGCTACAAGATATTTACATTTTTAATACCTTTCAAATAGCAATGCCAGCATGAATATTATAATGACTCCATGCTGTCAACTCACAGAGGCATAGCCAAACAGGATTATGGATTCACTTCAAGACAGAGACGATTAGGGATAGTTGCTTTTAATTAATCTCACTATGTAAACATCAATAAGCAAAGGCAGAGCAATGCATAAGAGAGCAACAGGAACTTAAAAATGCTTACACCCCTTCAGTCTGCGTGGAGTCCTGTTTCTGTCACCTTGCACCAGGCTGCAGTGGACATGGCTCCTGCTGGGGGAATCCAGGGCACCCTCCCAGGTCTAGGTCCCTGGTGAGACTCACCAGGCACAGGACTCCCTACACTAGTTATATTACAGTTGTTTACCAGGTGTGCGCATACTGGCTCAATGCCATTCTTATCACTCTTATGAACTGAGACCGAGGTCAAACTTGTTTACCGCTTCGTAGTTTCCCAGCTCAAGGCATGGGTTAAAGCTGATAAAGCCCAGCTGCTGTTTGCGCTTACAGGGTCCCAGGCTATGCTAAGCTGTATACTCCAGGGATGGAAACTTCCATCCTAGCCTGCTGAGCTGCAGGCCCCACATATGACTTTTTATGTGACACATGCCACAGACTGGTATAGCATCTCATAAAGTCTCTTTTCAGAGATGTTATTGTGTTAGACTGTCATGGTAGGTCCTTCTAAAATATAAAATAAACCGATGAAAGAATATTTAAGGAACATTAATATTTTGACCAACAGACACAAGTAAAAAAGTGTCATTTCTCTGAATTGGGATTTCCAACATTTCTGTTAAAGTTGTTTAGGTGTCTAACAATTCAGATAAGTATCTAGAGGGATCTTCAAAAGCTCCTACATGTCTCATTCCCACTGATTTCAATGGAAGATTTCACTCCCATAGGCTCCTATGAAAATCTTAGCCTATATTTCTAAGGGTATGTCTACAGAGTAGCACGTACCTCAAAATAAGCTATGCAATTTGAGCTACACAAATTGCATAGCTTATTTTGAAATTTGGCACTGACTACACAGCACTAATTTCAAAATAAATCACTATTCTGGTATCTTCCTTAATCCTTGTGCAACGAGGTTTACAGGAAGCCGGAATAAGAAGCCCTTTATTTTGAATGTATTTTGAAATAAATAAATAAATAATGGGCGTGCTGTTAAGACACCCAGAATGCTATTTTGGGATCAAAGATTTTGATCATACCCAAACTGAGACTCCTCTTCCAAGGAAGTGAGAAGTGTAGATGTGCCTATACAAAGGTCTTTAGTAAGTACTTAGATGCTGCAGGGATGGGCAGTACAGAAAATTGTTAGCTAAATAGAGAGACTAACAGATTCATGAAAAAAGATTTCCTGACTTGCAAATAATAAACATGCTGATAAAATAAATGATTATGCTAGCTAACTCAAACATAATCCATTATTATATTTAGTCTGACAGTTATTGTTATAGCCTAAGGTGAAACATACCTGCAGACATTCTTTTTACATGGTTTTAAAAAAATTGCCTCTAGCAAGTCACAAAGAAAACAATGGACCAAATTCATTCCTGTTTCCATTCTACTAATGTCAATAGAGTTGGAACAGGAATGAATTTGGCTCAATGTCACAAATAATTGTAAGCTGTTTTCTCTTGCTTTATGCTATTAGTAGTTAAATATTATCACACTTATTCCAATTTGACCTTTGTATTGGCTGTGAGGAATATGTCACTTGTAAAAGGAACAGAGATTATTTGCAAATACACTTTTCTGAAAATGCCATGGAAATGAATGCACACAGAACCACATTGGTAGGAAATTGTACCCCTAAATGGATTAGATTATGATCCAGTGGGTTAATGAAATAATATTATCTGACCATTTATTTTAAACTACTGCTAGTGTTGCCGGACCAGAGAGTGCCACATCTGTGGTCCAGCATGATTTTAGTTAGACAGATGTTCATTTTTCATGGGTGTGGCCAAGTTTCTTGCAGTCCCATAAAGTTTGTTTACAGCCATCAGTCCTGAATCTCAGAGTTCTGTGATGTTATTTAGCTCTAGTTTACCCCTAAATGTCCCTTAATGGCCCAATATTCATTGAAGTATTGGTAATGCTGCTAGACAATATTGACCTCCCATGGTCCGGAAAATTCTCTTGTTCAGAACTGGTCAGGTCCTGAGGATTCCAGACTAGAGAGGTTCAACCTGTACATATTTTTGTTAGCCTCTAAGGTGCCACAGAACTACTTATTGTTTTTAAATTACAGACTGACATGGCTACATCTCTGAGACTTAAGAGGAAATGTAACTTCATTTGTATCAGCATTAACAGTCAGGTAGGTGATACTTGTAGAAGAATGACCATACCCTAGGACAGGTGGCTGTAAATACACTTTATTGGACTACAGGAAACTTGGCCACAACCATGATAAATGGACATCTAGCTAATAAACATCATTCCAGAGAATGGATATTTCTGGACCAGAGAGGTTCAATCTGTAGTATCGAAATGGATTTTACTCATGAAAGCTCATGATACTATATATTTTGTTAGACTCTCAAGTGCCACAGGACTACTCATTGTTTCCTCTTAATGTCTGTTCTCCTACTCACTGCCATCCCTCTCCATTGTTGTTTCCACTTTTACTTAGTTTTTCCCTCTCTCCATGTTAAAATCAGGCATGGAGATTACATGAGCATCTCTCAACCATCTCCCCTAAGTTTCTAGTTTAAAACTATTTTAATAAGATGTGACAGCCTCTATCCCACATGTCTATTTCACTCCCTGCTCAGGCAGAGTCTATCCTATGAGAACTGTTCTCTGTGCATGAATGTCTCCCAGTGGTCAAACATCTAAAATCCCTCCTTATAGCACCATTGCCTGAACCATCTGTTGATCATCATAATCTTGTCTTGCCTTCATTCTTCTCCTCTAGGGATAGGTGGAATCCTGCCAAAGATCACCTGAGCTTCCATTTCCTTGAGCATCTTACCCAGTCTGGTATAGTTTCCATTGATATGGAGATTCTAGCTGCACAATTTGTTCTCACACTAAAGGACAACTGGTGAATTCTTTTCTCATATTATTAGGACATTCTTCAGCCTCAGGTTAATATTCTGCATCTTCACTTGCAGCAGACTGCACATCCTTTTGTTCTCTGGATCAACACTTGTGACAGCCCGGTCTGTTCTTTTCAGCAGGGAGTCTCTAATCGTATAGACTTGCCTTTTTCACAGGGCTGGTGTGGTTCTCCATCCTTCCTCCTGTTCTTGCTATCTGCAAGTTATCATGTCTTTTATTCTCTCTAAACAGCCAAGACTGATTTAGAATTCACCCTACTATACAAGTTTAATATAAAAATGCTCTCAAGGCTCAATCCTCTTTTTCTACAATTACCACTAGGTGTCTCCCAAAATAAAATAACGTGGAAATGCCATCTTTCGAAATCCTTGCTTCTAAAGTTCCACCTCTCCACCTACATCACAGGGACTATAGATGTTGTCACTCTTTTTTGCATTTCCATAATGAAGGTGCTCAAATACCAGAATGACGGATGGGCTACAAGAAACTGAACAGAATATGTTTAGATTATGGTCACATTTCTATTTCATTGCATACTACTAAGGAAGGCATCAATTAGTATAACTTACAGAAGAAAAGTATATCTTAAAGACTTTATAAAAGACCCAAAAGAGTATTTATACATGGTGGCACTGTGGATGACCCCATTTTGTGCATTCCAAAATGATACTGCATCTGTCAAGCGTGAAGGGTGGCCTCTTATGAATGCCAATGTCAGGGCTGCAATGTGTCTGTGTTGGAAGATAGATGAGAGTTATTCAGACAAGTAGTGCTAAATTCTTCTCTTTCTCTTCAGGTTTTATCCAATCTAAACTATGTCCGATTTTTTTACACAGAAGTTGAAGGACAATGTTTGCACAGGGATAAGGTTTTTTTCCCCCCTTAACAATGAGTGCATTTTTCCTACTAACAACAGACAATATTGCTGTTCTTTCACATTTAAATGACCACATTAGGCAGGATTAATTGCTGGTATGTACCATATGAGGATTTTCTAAAGAACAATACTTCTGACATTTATGCACAGTGACACAGACACAGGTTTATGGGAGGGCTTTGTGCTGTTCTATACAAGATGACTGAATCATAAATAAATTCCAGATCAAGTGTTGAGAAAATTAAATCTATTAAAAATGGTATTTAGCATTATATAGCCAATTTTCAGGAAGGCACATAAAAGGTCCAAACAAGCAAACAAAACTTTAAAGTGCCTGCAAAACCCTCAATGCCCATCTATATGCCAGAATTGCCCACAGCAAAAAGTACAGTAATGCTCTGACTGCTATATATTTTAGCCCAAATTCAGATCTTAGAGTTGCTTTCTTTAAAAAAACAAAACAAACAAAAACAACCCTGGAAGAAAGATAGATGCATTTGGAAAAAATGTGTGGATTAAACACTTATATAATCTAATCTTTATATCTCTAGAGACTAATAATTAAATAGATACCATTTTATAGAATTTACATACAACATGTTCCTTGCCTCGATTATCAAATATACACTATCTCTGTGGCTTTCCAGTTTCTTCTGCTCCTCAAAGAATGAAGTTTAGCTGTGTGAGTATGGCTGGATACATGCTGATACCCTTGAACAAAAATAGCTATCTTTCTTTTAGTCTGTGTTTTGTATAGAACTCAAATGAAAATCACTTCTCATCAAAAGGAGAATGTCAAGAATCAGTAGGGGAGAGAATATTTTCAAGCACCTTATAAAAATCAAATGAAGAAAAATGGAGTAACCTGTCAGAACATGTTTGGAGAAGGATGAAAAAGCAAGTCACAAATATGCAACCACAGTATTTTCTGCAGGTACTTAGAAGTAACACAATAAAGCAGATGTTGATTTTTATGACGAAATGAAAATTATTACACTAGAAAATCATTTCAGCTGAAGGCTTTAATAAGCTAAAATTATTTGGGCTCAATCCTACTTCCGTGGTCCATAATTTCCCATTGGCAAGCTAATAATTTTTACACAATGGTATATTGCACTTTGCTAAATAGAGAAGGACCATAGGATTGTTATGGTGATGGCATACATCTAATTAAAATCATAACAGTTCTTATTTTTGTGTGTGCACGCAACAGTAATGGAAGCATAGTAACCCTTTTATAGTAAAAGTACATTTATAAATAGTGAAGCATGCATTCAGCCTTACATAAGTGATTAATTATTTTACTAAAACATCTATAATTGTAGATTGTTATCCACACTTGTTATCTTGTTTTATAACTGTAGCCCAAGGTCCAGTGTGTTTAAGCAGTAGCCCTGGGAACTACAAGTTGTGGACTACGAACTGCAGCATGTTGGGAGAACTTCCTGGTTCCTGCCAGGATGTGCCCTCTGCCTGCAGCAGGGTCTCAGCAGGGACTGTGCTAGAAGCAGCACACAGGCTGCATGCTGAGAGGAGGGGTTGCTGACCTGCGATCTTTTTTATGTTTTTTTACAAGTAGGACCAGAAAGGGCTATAGAGCACCTTGAGAGGAATTTAAGTGACACAAAGGGAGAACCTGGACTTAGTTACTGTGGGAGTTGGAACTAGGGTTGCCAGGTGTCCAGTATCCTACCAGACAGTCCGGTATTTGCGCCCTTTCCCCGGTAAAAAAAATCAGACAATACCCGACACGTGCAGTATCCGGTATTCTCTGATTTTTCTGGCTGGGCACTGGACAGAAGCCTGATGTGGGCGGGAGGAGTGGCTGGGACGCCTAGCCACTCCCCCCACCCCCGCCAGGCTTCTGACGTGACCAGAGGCTCCCAGCAGCGATTGCTGCCCCGCCTCCCAGCTGGACTCCTAGGCTTGGAGGCGGGGCTACGATCGCCGCTGGGAGCCTCTGGTCGCGTCAGAAGCCTGGCGGGGTTGGGGGAGTAGCTGGGAGGCGGGGCGTGATTGGGGGCTGGGAGCCTGTGATTGAGCAGAAGCCTGGCAGGGGGTGGGTGGAGTAGCTGGGAGGCAGGGCACGATCGGGGGCTGGGAGCCTTCAGCTGGTTGCTTCTAGCCTAGGAGTGATGCCTTGGGGAGGAGAAGGAGAAGCCCTGTCCCTGAGTGCTGTTCAAGCAGGGTATGGAGCCGTAGTCCAGGACAGAAGCCCACAGATGCTTTGTGGTTGTTTAGGCACTTTCCATGGGCTCTCAGACAAAACTGAGTGGGGTGGAATTCCCGCTTCTTTCCACTGTGACACCCAAAGACTTGGCTATGGGGAAGTCACCTTCCTACCCATGGTCGCCCCACCCTCCGCCCTGCCATTGCGTTGCCCTAGGGTCTGCCTCTCTGCTTTGGGTAGCAGGCAGCTGCTTTGCAGAGCAGGCTTTGCTGCTAGGGTTGCCAGGTGTCCGATATTCACCCGGACAGTCTGGTACTTTCGGCTCCTGTCCGGTAAAAAAATTCAGAGGATACCGGACACCTAAAATGTCCGGTATTTTCTCAATTTTTCCCTGTGCTGGAGGCGAAAATGCTGGGCACCTGGCAACCCTACAAACACTCAGCGCCCAGCCTCCCCCCAGGCACCCAACACCCCCAGCCCCCAGCCCCTATGCTTACCTGGTTCCCCAAGGCTGCCAGCACAGAATGGCTGCCGGCCAAAAGACCTAGGGGAAGCAATGCTTTCGCGCCTGGGTCTTAGTGCTCAACCGCTTCCCTGTTCCTATCCCTGCACTCACTCTTAAAGGGGACATGCTGTTTTAATGCTGTTTTATTTTAATTTTTTTTTGTGGCTTAAGTCCTTGGAGTCCTTTTTTTTCCCCTCAACAACTTTGGTCTCCCCCCCCCCCTTATTTTCCCCCTTCAACAGAATTTTTTCCCGGTTTTTTGGGGGTGGGGTGGGGGAGGGTGTTCGGGGTATTTTTGTTTCAACCATCTGGCAACCCTAGTTGGAACATGTTGTAAGGGGTTGTATGCTGTAACATCTGCACCCAGGCAGGGTCTCAGCAGGGACTGTGCTAGAAGCAGCACACAGGCTGCATGCTGAGAGGAGGGGCTGCTGAACTGTGATCCTGTTTTATGTTTTTTTACAGAATAAAGCCTGTTCCTGGTGGTTTGTCTGAGTGGGTCTGATCTGAGGTGCATACACACACAACGCAGAGCACACCAAGCAGCCTCAGGCCTAGCCTCCCACAAGGCTTCCCCTATGCTGACAACCTCACACTGGGCTAGCAAACAGGAGAGGTTACATAACCGTCTAGAATTTGGCTAATAAGCAACATGGTAATTTGCTGAAAGCTATAACAATGTGAGAGTGCCAAGCTTGAGCAGTGCCAGAAAGGAAGTACTGGAGGTGGCAGAAGATACCATTCTGGCTCCTAAACAAAAAAAACAGAAAGGCATCCTGGAGTATTCCAGTGGGAATCAAGCACCAGTGCTTATAACCATTAATTGCACATACTACTGACATCTTTATAAAATCCATTAATCATTAATCCTTCACAAACCATTTACAAATAATCTTAATGTAAAAGGTGATTAAAATATGCAGAGGAAAGATTTTCTTCACAGAATAGTTGGAATAGGATGGAATTCAATAGAGCATATATTATATCTTTCTTAGTTTCCCATACACAAACAGATATTATTCTCTCGTAATGACGTTTATTTTAGATGAAGAAAACAAGATAAGTAAATTCTCCATGAGAGAGCTCAAAAGTACTTGTTTTAAGTCTGACATCACTAAATTAAAAATAGATGCTTCTCTCTACAATCAAGACAATCTTTAGAGATTAGATTAAAAAGATCAGTGTGAAGAAAACAAAGGCATAACAGTTATACAGCTAAATATACTGTAAGTGTCTTAATGAGGCAAAATCCAAGAGAATATGACACCCTCTCCCCTGACTCTGGAGTACCCTTTATCCCAGCAGATCTACAATAAGAATACAGGTTGAACTGCTTTAGTCCAACACCCTTGGAACCTGACCAGTGCTGAACCAGAGAATTTGCTGAACCACAGGAAGTCAATATTGTCTAGCAGCATTGTCAACACTTCCACTGCTTAACTGGGCTCTTAGATGACGTTCAGGAGTAATTTAGAGCTAAATAATAGCACAGAACACTGAGAGCGAGGACTGGTGGTTTTAAACCAACTTTGGGACCATCGGAAACTTGGCTACACCCATGATAAATGGACATCCAATAAATAAAATCATGCCAGGCCACTGATGTTGCCAGACTAGAGGGGTTCAACCTGTATTTCATTTTCTCAAAAGAAGGTTTAAAAAAAAGGTTTATTTTTAGGCAAATAATATGTATGTTCTGGGCAGTATTGGTTCACCACTGTAGTTTGAAGCATTACAACTGGATAAATGTGCTCAGCTGATGGAGTTTTTGAAACCCTGAAATAGCAACCCCCCCCCCACACACAAAAAAGTCCCAAAAAAGCCATTGTACTAATTTATTATTAATTTGCATTGTGGTAATACTTAGGATCTTCAGTCACAGCCCATGAACCAATTCTTCCAGGCACTGTTCAGACACAGAAGAAAAAAGACAATCCTATCTCATCATCCAAATCAAAAGGATAATGATTCATAAATATTTCTGTTAAATGTTACCATATATGTGAACTTCTAAAATATAATACGTTTGCATATTCTTAGAATGCTGAAATGTTTCTCCCTTTTGAGCTAGGATTATTTTAACAATATTTATACAAAATGGCAGCAGTTGGAGAGCTGAAGAATTTTACTCTATATTACAATAAAATTAAAGAGAAAATCAATATATTTTTGAAATTTAACAATAGCTTCTAAAAGTAAATGTGATGCATTTATATGCACAAAAATCCAGCATAACCTATTCCCTTTATTTTCTGTATTTTTCATAGATATTTATTTGATGCTGCAAACAGACATGAATATGAGTAACTTATCTAATGTATATGGTCTCATTGAACTAAAGGAACTACTAGCATGAGTGAGTTAGTGGATACAATTTACAATGGAATTTTGCATGTCTGCTTTGGTGATGAGGTCCCAAGTGCTCGCTATTAGGAATTAGTTCTCAGGTATGTAATCAGCAAGGACAAGGCCCAATAAACCAACCACAATATGGCTTTGAACAAATCAGAAATTAAAGATGGAAAAGATACTTAAGATTTCTAATTTCTCCAATTATTTCTTGCCCTGTAAATCATTGGAAATATGATTATTAAAAGTAAATGTATAATTTTCATTTAATAGTGTAACTTGTGTCCTTCACTTAGACAATTTAGGTTACATACAGTCAATTTACACAATTTGCAAAGCATTTATTTCAAATATGAATTGATATTCAAGGATTTTTCACTGTTATTCACCTAGCTCTAAGAGTATTTTAATTCTGTCAATGAGGCAAAAGGCAGTTAACTGAAGAAAAATTTCTGTATTTAGTACAGTTCTTCCTGCAGAGTATAAATTGAAGTCTTACCAGGTGACAGACGGAACTTAAACAACTCAAGAGCCCTCTCATGATTGCCAGTCCTGGAAAGGCATCATGAGAGTCTCTCTGTTGGACTCAGGAGACTCTTAGGAAGGCCTACGCAGCACCTTAGAGATATGTTTTCAGGCTCCAACAGACAATCAGGACTATAGCATGGCAGCACTAATATATATGTCACAGTAAAACAATTAGTGTGTAAGGACATTTCTTTTGTTCGTTTTACTTTGAATTATAAAGAAAGATGAGAATTTTTAGGTCAGTGGGGGCCACATGCTTAATAGGACAGTCCCATCTAGTCTTAATATTTTGACAGCAGCCTTTAACTACCTGAAGGGGGTTCCAAAGAGAATAGAGAGAGGCTGTTCTTAGTAGTGACAGGTGACAGAATGCAGAGCAATGGTCTCAAGTTACAGTGGGGGAGGTCTAGGTTGGGTATTAGGAAGAATTATTTTACTATGAGGGTGGTGCAGCACTGGAATGGGTTATCTAGGCAGGCAGGGGCGGCCTGTGGCTATAGGTGGACTTGGCTGCCGCCTAGGGCGCTGCCGCCCAGGGCGCCCGATGAGGACGTCAGTCCATTGACGGCCCTGCAGGTGGGGGCGCCGATTGCGCGTTCCGCCTGGGGCGCCAGCTGCCGCAGCCAGCCTCGGGCCGCTCCTGTAGGCAGGTAGTATAATCTCCATCACTAGAGGTTTTAACGTCCTAGCTTGACAAAGCCCTGGCTGGGATGATTTAGTTAGGGCTGGTCCTGCTTTGGGCAGGGGACTGCACTTGATGACCTCCTGAGGTCTCTTCCAACCCTATGATTCTATGAATCTGAAGGTGCCAAAGTAGTTATTTTTAATAATCTAGGAGACTACTGTAGCTAACAATGACTGACCTGTCAATGTCTTATTTCTGGATCTTAATTACTCCCTTTTGTAATCCCATTTTACAAAATGGTATCTTCTATTGCACTGATCGTGTTAGTGTATTCAGGTCTTGGCAAACAACTTTCCCATGTGCTGCAAGTCTATGGCAAAGAATTCCAATTAAGAATTATCCTTTTAGAATAGGGTGCAGCTTCCATGGCTGCACAGAGGTTATTTTTTGCTAAACAGAGCCCTGGGTCTAAAAGATAGGTTTTCTGTTTACCATATAGACGATCATTTAGAACATCTACTTTGTCTGAAAGTTTCCATTAGCACAATTGTAATCACTAATGTTAGTGCTCAGTCGTGTATGCAAAAGAAATAAGCAAAACAGTCATTGTAGTAATATCCATGAACAGACTGAGAATTGGATCCCATGGTATAAACACAGACTTCATAATCATAAAATTTTAAAAAGGTAAGGCTGGAAGGGACCTTGGAAGATATTGTAGTTCATCCCCCAGACACTGAGGCAGGACTAAGTAAACCTGAACTATCCCTGATTGTTTATCATCTAACCTGTTCTTTAAAATCTCCAGTGACAGGGATTTCAAAACCTTCTTTAGTAAGCTCTTCCAGTATTTAACTATTCTTACAGTTAGAAAGTTTTTCCGAATGATCTAGTGATCTTTTCTGCTGCAGATTAAGTCAATTACTTTGTGTTCTACCTTCCCTACATATAGAAAAGAATTGATCATTGTTCTCTTTATAACAGCATATTTGAATGCTGTTATCTGATCTCTCCTTCTCTTTCTTCCTCAGGACTAAACATGTCCAGGTTTTTTTAAAACTTTTCTTCATCTGTCAATTTTGCTGTACCTGCTATAATTTTTGTTTCTCTCTGTAGCTGGTTAGGCTTCCTGGAGGGGCTCCTCTGCCTCCAGATCAGTGGGCAGCCGCTCTACCCCACTACAGCAAGAACTAAAACAAACCCCCAGTTCAATAGTCCAGGCCCAGTTCTTGGGCAGCGACAAAAAAGAGAGGCCAATTGGTAGTCCAGTAGCCCTGGCCTTGGTTCAGGGTGGGGTGAGAGGCAAATTGTTCAGAGCCCAGCCTTGCTTCAGGGAGGGCAACAGGCAAACAGTTCAGAAGCCCTGGCCTTGTTACAGGGCGGGCTGCAAACAGTTCAGAAGGTCCTGGTGCAGGGCAGGGCAGCAAGCAAAAACAGTTAGTTCATAGAGAGCCCTGGCCCTAGGTCAGGGTGGGGCAGCAAAACAACACAGTTAGTCCAGAATTTCCGGCCTTGGTTCAGGGCCGGGCGGCAACCAAACAGTCATTTCAGGGAGCCCGGGCCCTAGGGCAGGGCAGGGCAACAGACAAACTTTCAGTTTAGCCTAGGAGCCTAGGCGCCTAGGCCTTGGTTCAGGCTGGGCAGCAAACACACACAGTCAGTTCAGACTCCCGGCCATTTCAGGGCTGGGCCGCAACCAAATCCAGTTCAGAATCCCCGGCCTTGGTTCTGGGTGGGGCAGCAAATCAACACAGTTAGTTCAGTGGCCCAGGCCTGGTTCCAGGCGGGGCAGCAAACAAACACAGGTAACCAGTAGCCAATAGTTTGTCTTCTTGCTCAGGAGAGGTGCAGGCAGTTCGCGGTGGCGGAGAGGGGCAGACTGCCACACGGTAGGTGGTGGCAGGGGGGATGCAGGTCCACCCACTCCACGGTGTCCCAGCCCAGGGCTAGCAGCAGCAGCAGTCTGCTGGGGGTCAGCGGGGCTCCAGCCCAAAACACACTGATTCTGGGCATATAACTGTCATCAATATTCCCTGTGCCACTTCCCTTCTTCCCCTCAGTGCATACCTGGGCATCAGGCTGGTCTCTCGGGGGTTCAAGGTCAGGTTCAGCTGGGGTCCAGGTGGTCCAGGCCAGTCCTTGGTTGCTTGCAGGTCCGGCGGTCCCAGCCAGGCCTCAGGCGTAGGCTGGGGCAGGCATTTGGGCCGGTCCTCTGGGTCAGCTGGTGGTCTCGGCCAAACGTCAGCCTCCCAATCGGGGAGCGCTGGGCAGACCTCTGGTTCCTCTGGAGGCTGGGCTCTGACTGAGCTCTCGGGCTGGGCTTTTATACTCCTAGGCTTCCAGTCAGGTAAGTGGGAGGGGTTAGGCTCTGCCCAAAATGGCTCCTGGAGGGGCTCCTTCACCTCCAGGTCAGTGTTCAAAATAGTGCCCCACTAGACTCTCCCTTAAAAATCCTCTTCAGTTTGTCAACATCTTCCTTCCTTCCTGGCCAGTTGTAAATGTGATATTTTTCTTCCCAAGTGAAGTATTTTGCTCTTCTCTTTATTGAATTTCAACTTGTTTATTTCAGAGAAATTCCTTGGTTTATCAAGGACATTTTGAATTCTAATTCTGTCCTCCAAAGTGCTTGCAGTCCCTCCCAGCTCAGTGTCATTTTCAAATTTTATAAGCTTATTCTCTACTCCATTAGCAAAGTCATTAGTAAAGATATTTAATAGCATAGGATCTAATACTGAACCCTGTCAGACACTCTGAGACACACCATTCGAGTTTGAGAGCAAGCCGCTAATGTATTATTACCATTCTGATTATTTGCATTACCATAGTGAGTAGGACACCATTGTGCTAGGCACTATACAGACACAGAGTAAAGGAAGTCTCTGCCCTAAATAGTTTACAATTTAAACAGACAAAACAAGGTAAGGTAAGGTAAAGGTCTAAGAAAAAACAAAGAGTACAAAATGATGGTGTGAAAATATACAAGCATGCCAGACATTTTCTTTGCTACTAGGTTTAGATTGTTAAATGAATCTAGCACCAAAGCAATCCTTTACTTGAGGGGTGAGAATCCCTTTTTTGACACTTCAAACTACATTTTCCTAGATTAGCCAATGTGAACTTCAAATATGTCCATCCTTAAGAGCCTTTGTTCATTATAAAAGCATATAAAATTAATCTGAATTCTCACTGCACTTTCAATGTGAAGCTATCGTCTTCTTCACTTCCTGGCCTAAACTGGTGTGTAGCATTTAGTCATGACCAAATTATGTGTAGCAAAACATTTATGCCATAAACTTAGCCCCTTTTTCTGAATGTGAATCAGCTGTGAACAATTATCAGCTTTTATAAGTATAGAATTCTAAATTGATAATTTGTACCTGTGTATCAGACTACAGGTTGCTCCCACACTAAGGGCTCATCTAGATTACAGGGGACAGTCGAAAGAAGATATGCAAATTCCCGCTAGACTACGCGGGAACGGTCGGAAGAGGATATGCAAATTCCATAGGAATTCCACAAGAATTTGCATATCTTCTTCCAATCACACTTTCAAAAGCAGAGCTTTTGAAAGTGAAAGTAATTAAGACATGGCTTTTTCGGCGAACTCCCCCCCCCCACTGTGTCGAAAAGCCATGTAAACCTCCTTTATTGAGGAAAAGCGGCTTTTCAACGAAGGGGGGCGGTTCACCGAAAAAGCTGCATCTTAATTACCTTCACTTTCTAAAGCGTGATCAGAAGGAGATATGCAAATTCCCGTGGAATTTGCATATCCTCTTTCGACCGTTCCGTGTAGTCTAGATATGCCCTAAGTTGTAACTATTGATTTGACTAGTCTCTTGTTTGTAATTCTTTATTCAATTTTTCTCCTAAATTACATACTATTGTTTCAGTCCCCTCACTGGCTGACTACCAAGTTGACAAAGATTTTTGGATAGCACACTAACACTTCTGTAAATAAACATTTGCATGAGTATCCATGTGGAAATAGTTACACAAATAGTTTTTCTTTCCAAAAATATTCTGGCAAACAATGTTCATGGAAAGCAGATGTGCTCTATATTTGAAGCAATATCTGAATACTTTGTAGTAGTCACCTTGCTCTAGTTAGTAACTGGCATTCCAACCTAGTGGCAACTACATCCTCAAGTCCCTGTGATTGGGGAGACCAAGGTTCATTTCTCTTCTTTCTTTGGATAAATTCTTAAAAACAGATGATCAGAGCATGAAGAATGACTCTATAGCCTCTCCCCTTTACTATTCAATAATCCTGTCTAGAGTATTTATCAATTTGTAAAACCCAAACTGTTCTCTGATATTATATGACTAATTCTTTTTTAATTGACTGGCACCCTGAGCTACACAGGATTATGATTTGTGTACTTTACTAAATTTAATTTGTTTGTCCCCATCTCTTGCTTTCCACCAGTACTCTTAAGCAGGAAGAGCCTTTTCTCTTTTCACTTAACTTACATATATAGTATATCATTTCATGCATTAAGTACATAAGACCATTAGAGTGCCATAAGGCATTGTGCTTTACAGCCACTTATGGAGGCAGCTCATGCATTTGCTGCCACTTTTCTATGCATTTCTGATCATGTTCCAACTTGAGAAAGAAACTCAAACTACTGATGTAGGACTGAAGTGGTATTGCTTTTAAGAGGACCTAAGCCTCATTCTCTTTCACAGCAGAATCAGTTTTCTGATCACACACTTCTTATTATGAACTATTCTCACTTGCAGTGTTGTCGTCTATTCCAGATGGCAACTTTATGAGGATCCTAAGAGATATATTTCTTAGCAGCATGTGCTTCTTTTTACAGTCACACATTTTTGCTAGTGTACTATGCTGCTGGACTTTCCCTATGTGTGTTAACCTCCCTTGCTCTCTCTCTCTCTAACTTGTACCACATACAGAATGTAGATTAACATAGCTGGGGAGATGTCAATACAAACCTGCTACAGTAGACTACCATAGTAGATTTCATTCTCGTTGTACACAAACCAAAATGGTCAACCTGATTTTCCTGTTTGACACAGAATATTTAGCTGTACTTTTCTCCACCCATTTGTTTGCTGCTTTGTTTTTTCCTCACTTGGTTTCCATATGTGATCATATTCTCAGAGCCAGAGACAATACTAGACTGTGTAAGAACTAAGTGGAAATTTCCCTCACTCCCAAGATCCCAAATCCCTTTAATTTATGTTAAGCACTCTGAAAGCATGTTTGTGAATACAGAGGACTGCAGGGATGCTCAAATTCTTACTAAAATCAGAGTTGATAAAATGGATATAATGTATAATAAACTGGAAGTAGAGTAGTATAATTGTGAATTAGCTGATTTAAAGAGCAAATTGTGAAATTAATATAATGTATATACATTTGTATAGTACTCTAATAAAATGTAATCAAATCTAAATCACTGATATAATACAATGAAGATGTGACATTCAAGACACTGTTTATTTCTTGGCTACCTTCACTGAAGCTACCTTAGTTTAAAAAAAAAAGAGCGCTCCAGGAAGCCTGTCATGTTCTAGTGTTGGACAATATTTCTCAATTGTCAACTGCCTCTCAATTTGCTAAACATAGCTACAAGCTTCTTTTAATCTTCATTATTTGTAATGTTATTTCCAAAATCACACTGTCTCTCAGGATTGCTGTTAAGACCTCATTGTCAATTCTATCTTTATAACCCATGTAGGTCCATCATGCAGGATGTGATCATTAGTCTAATGAGTCAAATATTATACCCTCAGTAATGGATATTAGCAGATGTTATAGAAGAAGGCTCAAGTAACCACATCAATAGAAAATTATATATCCTATTCCATTTGTCTGTAGGATCCAGCTGCTAAAGTCTTATGCAATCTAGCACTGAAATTAAAGGCCATGTGTACACAACACAGTTTTGTCAGAAAAAGCTACCTTTCATCAACAAAGCAGTGGAAGTGTACACATTGCAATGCTACTCCTTTGGTTTTAACTCTCCTGCCATGTCAACACAATAGAACCACTTGTATGAGGGGCATAGAGCTTTTGGTGACATTGACAATAGTTTAGCTATGTCCCTGTGACGGGGCTGGCCTGCCCCGCACTGAACAGAGGGGAGGAGAGCCCGTCTATTGGGTAGAATATGCCCCTCCCCCACAGCCCTGCTGGGCATGCTCGCAGTGCAGCCTCAGTATAAAAGGCTGCCGGACTGCTCAGTTGCGGCTGACCACTGGGGAGGAAGGAGCTCCGGCCCAAACCCCAGAGCCGCTGCCGGACCTACGGCTGGAACCAGAGCCATCGGGATCGCCGCTGTTGCTGCTACCATCCCTGGGCCGAGCACACCCATAACGTCGACTCCGGGGGGGTCGCCCACCCGCTGCAGGGGCCAACCCCATCGCTGCTGCCCCAGACACGGGACCTGCTGACATTGCCGCCGCCGCTGCCGGCCCAGCTTCTCCAGGTGGGGTCTCCGTCGGCCACAGGGCGGGGGTAGGAAGCAACCCAGGGCAAGGGGCAGGGAACCCCTCAGTGGGCTCGGCGCGTTTCGGGGAAGACTCCCGCCGAGCCAGTGGTGGGAACCACCCACCACTAATAGGGCCCTGGGTTGGGGTCCGGTGGAGAGGAGGGCCCGGACCCTACCCCATCCCCTCAGGACCCAGATTAGGCCTCAGGGCCTGCGAGTTGTGCGGGACTTGGCCTCAGGGCCTGCTTTAACCACAGACTCGGCCTCAGGGCCTGCGATTGTACTGGACTAGGCCTCAGGGCCTGCTTTGACCTTGGGGAAAAGAGGGCGGGGCTGGGGGACCCCACCACAGCCCCCACCACACATGCACATTTAACTTGTATAGGAGCTCCAAAGAAAGAAATAGGGCATAGTCTGTAATATGTGTTTTAAAAATTTCCTTTTGATTATCTTTATTTTTACATGCAAAGATTTTCAACTCTCTGAAAAATATCTGATGAACTTTTGTAATGAGATTTATTGTATTTTCTCTTTTCACATAGGGTATGTCTATACTACAGCATTACTTCAAAATATCTTATTTCAAAATAGTTAATTCAAAATAAGTTATTTCGAAATAACGCGTCTACACACAAAATGCATTTCGAAATAGCATTTTGCTATTTTGAAATTGCGCGTCCACACTGAGTGGATGCTGAATCACATTTAAGGCCGGACCGAACCAGGTCCAGCAGGGCACCAGGTCAGGACTTACTGTGTGGGGCTGCTGCCTGAGGCTATCTGAGGCCTGTGCTTAAAGGGACCCTTCCCGGACAGCCAGTTCTCAGCTTTCCCTGCTTGCTTGCATACCTCGATGAGGGATAGCAAAGAATTATGTCTCTGCGTGCTCTGGTTGCCCTCACTCGGGACATCACAGCACTCTGCAGCATGGAGCCAGAGCTGCCCCTGGGCACTCTGGTGCTTCTCGTGGACGCATTGCTGTGAGCCTGGCTGCACTTTCTGCAGGCCGCCATCCAGGAGGTCCATTGGGGGGCTGTCAGTATCCAAGAGGCCCTGCGGGAGAGCGTCCACCCTGAGGAGCACTAAGAGCCTCCCTAGTCTGCCCCACTGGGGGCTTGTGCCTCATTCCTCCCTCACGTCCTTCCACTTACCCCTCTCTAACCCCCCTTCCTGATATCAAATAAAATAGATGTATTTTCATGAACACAAACTCTCTTTATTTAACAAAACTGGGGGGGAAGGGGAGAATGAAACTCTGGTGAGACTGGGGAAAAGAGGTGGGAGAGGGGAGAAGAGAGGGTGGGAGAGGGGAAGGGGAAACCTGGGAGGAGGGAGCTGGAAGGGGGAAGGGAAGCTCAAGGCTCAGGGTTGGGGGTCTCGCTGAACCAACTTCATTGTCATGCAAACCTGCTCCTGGGTTCGCATGTGGCCTTTGGTGGCCAGGCTGGCAGCTATCCTGCCGTAGATGGCCGCGTTCCTCCATCTAGTGAGGAGATCATGGACATTGGGGGCATCCCCCCCATACCTGAATAAGGTCCATGATCTCCACCTTGGACCAGGAAGGTGCCCACCTTCTCCGGGCCCTGGCAGGCTCCTGGGAGCTGGCAGAGTGCTCCTGGGGAGTGGTGGAGGGCTGGCTGCCAGTGGCTTGCTGGCTCATGTTTTGGGGGCCACTGGGTCAGGGGCAGTGACTGCTGGCTCTGGGCTGGCAGTCTTGGAGCTGGCACAGGCACTGTGGGCAGAGTCAACCCCTTTAAGGACTCTGGGGAGCAGGGAGGGAGAGGAGTGCTCTTGGTTGAGGCTGCAGTGGCCACCAGGGCACCCTGGGAAGGCTGGAGGCCCCCTATTTCGATATAAGTGTCCACACAGCACTTATTTCGAAATAGCTATTTTGAATTTGGCGTTATTCCTCGTGAAATGAGATTTACCAAATTCGAAATAAGCGCTCCGCTATTTCAAATTAATTTCGAAATAGCCATTTGGCTGTGTAGACGCTAGTAAAGTTATTTCAAAATAACTTTGCTGTGTAGACATACCCTCAGTCTCTTACATGATTTTTAGCTTTGAAAACGGCAAGTAAACAGTACAATTATAATTCTTTTTGGACTATTCATAGTCATACTTACTCATCAGGCACCAGAAAGGGCAAAAACCAACAAAATGCCCCCCAATCCCCTTAAAAACAAACAAACCAAAAAGCCCCAAACCCTAACTGTCTCTAAGACTGACCTTGATAAATGTATGCAGGGGATGGTATGATAAGACTGCATACAATGATATGTAGCTAATCTCCAACCCCAGGGCCGGTGCAAGACATTGATGGAGAGAGTTCTGAGTTACTACAAAAAATTATTTTTGTGTGTCTGGGTGCTGTGTCTCGCACACATACTCAAAGGTCTAAATAATTGCCATATTTGGGGTCAGGAAGAATTTTCCATGAATCAGATTAGCACAGACCCTGGGTTTTTTCCATTTTCCTCTGCAGCATGAGGCATGGGGCATTTGCAGGTTTAAATTATTGTAAATGGTGGATTCGCTGTAACGTGAAGTCTTTAAACCATGATTTGATGACCTCAGTAACTTTGCCAAAGGTTAGGGGCCTATAACTGGAGTGGGTGGTTGAGGTTCTGTGGTTGCAATGTACAGGAGGTCAGACTAGATGATCACAATGGTCCCTTCTGGCTTTAAGCAATACGTGTTTGAGCAATATCATATTTACCTGCTCACAGCATCTTTCAGAGGCATATTAACTGAATTCAAATTAGCCCATTATAGATATGTTTGGCTGTTACATCAATGGGTATGTAATTTCAAATCCAATCAGGGAGATGATACCACCTCATTGAAAAACTGACTGTATCAGAGAGTTTTAGGTTGTTACAGATGGATGAGCGTTGAAAAGACTCTGTATCAAGGAGAACTCTGTATTAGATAAGGCATTCTAAATATTTTTTTAAATCACTCCTATGGCAGTGCCAACCTCTCTCTCTCTCCTCTGAAAATTCCTGTATAGCCACCATTTCAATGAGAGAGAAACACAAACGTCTGACCACTCAATGGGGTGTGCTGATTATAAACAGATGGCACAATATGGTCCATCATGTGAGTACCTTTCTCTGGCTCTGCTGCAGTAAATAACCAACAAATGGTATAAAATGCCATGCCAGAGCTATTCACAAAAAACAAAATGAAGGCCAAACAAAACTAAAACAAATTCCTGCGCTGCTTTGTTAAATTTCAACTACACACATGAATTCCACACTTGCCAAAATGAAAGTGATAATCTTGATAGGAGAAAGTTATAATATGTTGCAATGAAGTCATATTAAGTAAGTGACTTAAACCCTGATTCAGTGAAGCAGGATTAAACATATTTCAGCCTTGACAAAGTCTTTTGGAAGATTTTGATCATCTTAGGTTGCTAGTGCATTCAACTGACCATTCAGATTGTTCCATATTTTTGAGCCTCTGTCTGCTTAAAGTTAAGGTCACAGACATGCTCTTCTGTTTGGTTATTGAGTAAGTTTCAGAAGTCTTTTGAGCTCCCTCAGGAGTCCATAGAAAAATCCATATTGCTCAAACACAACTTTAAAGAGATATCAAAATTGAGTTATAAGCAGTTTTACTACATGTATCCCTAAGCCCCTTACCAGTTGCTGGGAGTTTACAATCACAGCTACTTTTTAAAGTACAAAACACAATTACGCAATTTTAAAGTACAAAACACAATTAATGTTGAGACAGATTAAATAAGGAATCAAGAGTCACGAAGAGAAAGAATCTTTATTGCCGCTGCACTAATGGACTCTGCCGTATTTGAGTTGGGCATTTATTAGCATTATTTTGATCTGGTTGATATCACTGAAATGTGGTGAGATACTTTGTGCATTTGGAATGTTAAAACCAATGGTCATAACTTATTTTGGAAGACTAATAGGATAAATCCACTTTATTAATCTAGCCTTTATTATCCAGTGATCCCAGACAGGATTGTGGAGTGCCAGGACCCTGGATCCCATGACCCTACACAGGGCATGGCAGGGCAGACAGAGCGCCAGACCTCACTGCACCAGTAGTGGGGCAACCTACACCCCAGACACTGTGGGCCATGCAGCCTTTAGCATGCAACTTGTCAGCAGCTGTGTGCTAATTGGGCTGCATGCAGCCCACAGGCTGAGTCCCACTGCTCTATAAGTACCTACATAGGTAATAACGGGATTTTCAGGAGAAGGTATAACACAATATGATGACTGGACATTGAAGCTAAACAAATTCAGACTAAAAATAAGCTATACATTTTTAACAGTTAGCACAATTAACAATTGGAACAACTTGCCGAGGGGCATGGTGCATTCTGTCACTGACAATTTTAAAATTAAGATTGGACTTTCTGTAAGAGATCTGTTCTAGGAATTATTCTGGGGAAGTTTTATGGCCTGTGTTATACAGGTTGAGATTAGAAGATCTCAATGGCTCCTTCTCTGGCTTTGTAATCTCTGACTCTGTGACTCTATGTATCTATTAATTAAAACATCTGGGCTCAGAACCAATGAAATACAATCTCTACATTGAAATGAATCAATGCTGATTTTTGTAGCTTATTCCAAATGGGATAGAGGATGAGAAATGGATGTTACATCTTTGTGTAGTTCTCAGATAAGATTCTTCTATTCTTTATCATATAAGCCTTGACAAACTACCAAGAGAGTGACCTCACCATTCCTTAAGCAGGTGTTAATTGTCTAGGCTTGCTGGGGGAAGAAAGAAGTGCTTTATGGGAGGAGGGGAGGAAAGGAGGGAGGTCAGAGGCTGCTACAAAAAGGTAGGTAGGGATCAGCATGGCAATGCTGACTCATCCCCTGGAAACTAACAGGCAGAATGTTTTAAAAGGGGCACACCTGGGTATTATATGCCCTTTCTCCATGCAAAAGCGACACATACCATTCCTCTCCCCAAGGTGGAGGATACCAGGTTTGATTAGAACCTGCTATAAGCATTGTGCTAATTGCTCCCTTTAGGGGCCCTGGAAAGGAATATTTCCCTGTTCATCAAATTGGCCTAGGTGGAGTGGGGCTTTCCCACCTTCTCCACAACAGGTTTCAGGGAGGACTTATTACAGTGAGTAGGAAAGGAGGCTAGGCTCTAGTTTGCAACTTATTTTGTAAGTGTGGGGGCAGATGCCCAGTGCAGGTATTCCATAGGGAAGATATACAGTGACGATAAATGACTTGGTAAAAGAACTTAAAAAGAAGGTGATAGTTAAAGAAACAGAATGTGCAGAGAGCTTGGGGCAACAGTCCTACATTGGTGCAGCAGGGAGCCAACCCCCATTTTTTATAGGACACACTTTAAACCTCCTACAAGTGCAGATGGATGGTAAAGTCACAGCCATAGGATGGCTGGAGGACTTGTCTGGAAAGTGAAGGAGAGTGGTGGAAGCCACCATATAGTTTTTGAATGAACATGGAGTTGCCTGCACTGTACACATTTATTTGCAAGGCAGTCCCAGATATCTAATAATAAAGCTGTGGCCTGATACGGATTTTATCAAGTGTCTCCTATCTTTCTTCCCAAATAACAAGAAAATGTCTTGTGTGTGTCGCCCATGTAAGGATTAATAGCCTTTGTCATTGCTTGCTAATTTTTGTTTTATATCAGAAAAAAGTAATTTAAAATTACATACTATCACCAGAGAAACCTTGAGGAACCCATGTATATGATGGCATAAGCAGCATCCTGTGGGACACAGTCATGAAATAAGATTAATGATTTAACTACAATAATGTGTCACAAAGGAAAGGGAGCTTTGTCGATATAAACATATTTTGATGAGGTTTCATGAACATTACATAAATTAATGAACATTCAATATACACATTGTATCTTTCTTTTTTTACTACTGATAATCTATAGCATTTGAATCATGTAGTTTGTCAATTAGTCAGCTGAATTGTCAGGCACACTTTGGGTGAGAAAATTATGGTCTATGTTCTCCACCATTTATAGACTGAAACATCAACCACAGAGGATGTAATTATACTTTATAATAATTCTTGCCAAGGCAATTTTGACATGCCCTTATCTTGTAAGTCATAAATAATTATTCAGCTAGCAACAGTAGTTACCAGTACAGATAACAGTGCTGGCATATAAAAGCCTAAGCATTTATCACAACTATCCTAAAGAATTCCCAGAAAGCTTTGCAAAGAGTAACATTAAATGGGTGATCTAGAAATATTAGAAAATAAGAGCTAAACTACTTATTAAGAGGAAATATGTCTAAGAGCACAGCCTTTTGTTATGGCTGCATATGATATCAATCTTAATCGCATATGTGCTTTGCAGGTAGAATATTATTAGCTAAAAAAAGCGCTATTTCAAAAGTAAAACCACAGTCTAGGTTTTTTTGAGGTTTACAGGATCGTTCGAAAAAGTCTTCCCTTTTTGAAAGAACCCCATCTAGACCGCGGTTTTACTTTCAAAATAGCACTTTTTCGAAAGAACGCCATAACGTGATTATGCAAATGAAGCATGGGAAATTCAAATCCCAGCTTCATTTGCAATTTTGAAGTGCGTAATTTACATCTAGAATAGTGATAGAAATGTAGCCGTGTTAGTCTGGTGTAGCTGAAACAAAAAACAGGACTATGTAGCACTTTAAAGACTAACAAGATGGTTTATTAGGTGATGAGCTTTTGTGGGCCAGACCCACTTCCTCAGATCAAATAGTGGAAGAAAATTGTCACAACCATATATACCAAAGGATACAATTAAAAAAAATGAACACATATGAAAAGGACAAATCAAATTTCAGAACAGAAGGAGGATGGGGGGGAGTAAATGTCTGTGAGCTAATGATATTAGAGGTGATAATTGGGGAAGCTATCTTTGTAATGGGTAAGATAATTAGAATCTTTATTCAAATTTGAGTGTAAAGTGTCGAATTTAAGCATGAATGATAGTTCAGAGGATTCCCTTTCAAGTGTAGTCTTAAAAGGCCTTTGAAGCAGGATGCAGGTAATCAAGTCGTTGAGACAATGTCCTTGCTGGTTGAAATGGCAAGAAACTGTTTTTTCTTTGTGATCCTGTCTAATATCTGTTTTGTGGGCATTGATCCTTTGGCGAAGTGTCGGAGACGTTTGCCCAATGTACATAGCAGACGGACACTTTCAGCACATGATAGCATAAATTATATTTCTGGATGCGCAGGAATATGTGTTCTTGATCTTATAACTCACTTGGTTAGGTCCAATAATGGTATCAGCAGAGTGAATATGTGGACAAAGCTGGCAACGGGGTTTGTTGCAAGGGAAGGTACCAGGGTTGGTATTAGTGTGGTATGTCCTGTGGTTGTTGGTAAGAATCATCTTGAGGTTAGGTGGTTGTCTATAGGAGACTATGGGTCTGTCTCCCAGAGCCTCTCGGAGTTTAGTATCCTGTTCCAGTATAGGCTGTAGTTTATTGATAATGTGTTGGACAGGTTTAAGTTGGGGGCTGTAGGTGATGACAAGTGGTGTTCTATTGTTGGTTTTCTTGGGTGTGTCTTGAAGTAGTTGGTTTCTAGGTATTCGTCTGGCTCTTTCAATTTGCTTTTTTATTTCTCTGGGTGGGTAGTTGAGGTTTATAAATACTTGGTAGAGATCCTGAAGTTTCTGGTCTCTGTCAGTGGGATCATCTGCTCTGCCCTGCGGAGCAGGGAAGCCCATGCACGCGCCCCCTCTGGGGCCAACTCCCGCCCTCCTGCAGAGAAGGGAAGTCCCAGCGTGCGCCTCTGGGGACTCCCCCAGTAAGCTCCCGGCACGCCACAGACCTGGAGCAAGGAAGCAGCCAGCACATATCCAGAACCCCCGGAAGTGACATGCAGCTCAGGACTTCCGTCCACCCAGCAGGAAGCCGCCACTACCTCCATTGTCGCTGGAGGTAGGTAGTGGGGCTTCTTGGGAGTGGGAGGAAATGGGGGGCCTGGAACACCTCGTGATCAACTGGTTGAGGCCTCATGATCAACTAGTCGATCGCGATCGGCGTGTTGGTGACCACGGCCTTAGAGTCAGAGTTTAAAGCCAGAAGGGATCACCTAGTCTGACCTCCTGCATATCACAGGCCACCACCACCACCCAGTTCTCCCCGCCATCCTAAGTTGAACAATGAAATTAGATGAAGTACAACAACCCACAGGAGAGTAAATTATTATGTGCCACTGACAGAGAATATGAAGGGCCTGATGCTTCCTTGTCCAGCACCCCTGCAATGGCAGGGAAATGATTAAATGAGACATACTTAGAGTACCCACCTGCTGCAAAGCAAAGCAGTAATCCTCCCAATATGACATGGGGAAAATTCCTTCTCAACCCCACATATGGTGGTCAGTTAGACCCTGAGTATGTGAGTAAGAACCAGCTAAGCACCTGAGAGGGAAAAGTTATTGCTACCATCTCAGAGCCCTGGCTATACATTGTAATGGAAACCTCAAGAAAAGATGAATAGATAAAACTATTATAAAAAGGAAAACAACAATGATAAAGCCTACTTAAAGGAATAAGTAGCCTACTTAAATCAGATAAAAAGCTGTGACTTTTCCTATGCTGGAATTGTGGAGTGTATTATGGCATAATGAAAATGTAACTGCCTAGACCATAAGCTGCAAGGTAGACCAATCACTATTACATTATCTAACTGCAAAGACTGTAATATAGGTTTGTGTCAATTCTTGGGTACCCAGGACTGTGAGAATTACCTTGCTCCCCCAATCCTACCATCAGCAAGAGAAAGACTTGCTTGTACTCATTTGAGCTAGCACATTAAATATATTAGTGTAGCCTGTGCAGCAGCGGCCATGGCACTGGCTAGTCTCTCTACCATACCCATGGGATTCAGGAAGGCATGCTGAAACAATTTTAATAGTGGGTTGCTGAGAGACATGAACCAAACTGTAAGCCCTCTATAAAATGGAAACCACTTTAAGCCAGCAATGTGATAGCACCTCGAGCACACTTAGTTCCAGCATCTATGGGTTCAGACAAGTTTGGGGTGGCTAGCTTGTGCTGCCTCTGCCTGTGATACCACAGCTACACTACTGTTTTCATTGTGTGAGTTCACATGAAAGCTAGTGTGAATGTGTTCATGAGCTGGGATTTCCATCCCCAGCTCAAAGTGTAGACATAACGAAAGGGTCATCAACATTCTTGAAAGAGGAGAAACAACTGGTGCCGAGGCAATGATTGTCAAAGATCTGCTTAGATATACAGGTGAAATCCTGGGGAAAAAAAGCGTTCGATGGTATTCTAAAATTCAGAAAACACATGAAAGGCAGTCACTTCAAAGGCATCAATACACAGAATCTGAACTCATATGCCATAAATATTGATAACTTTAAAGACTCAGCCAACAACAAATCTGAATAGGGAGTAATCACCAATATAGATTATAAATACTTTGAGAAAGACATGAACAAAAATTCATTAAAAAAAGATAAGGAGTCATGGTAAATCTTCAGTGGGAATATGCATGTTCTTATGTGACATCTATTCATGACCTTGCTCATCACAGATCATACTATAAAGGCACAACAGAACGCATGAGATGCTGGGACATCATCATCAGATAAGATGGACAGCCATAGAATATCAAGGTCTTTCCTTTATTATTAGGTCTGCATATTTTCCATAGATTTTTTATTAAAAAAATGCATGGAGCATGGCACTGAGCTCCAGCCTGCAGTGCTTGGACTTGGGCTCAGACCCACTGGGGGTCCCTGGGGATGGAGCTCCCCAGCTGCCATGGCCACGCTTCTTGCCTGCCTGATTGGGAATTCCAAGAAACAGGGCTTGCCGGCTGCCCCACTTTTGCTGCTGGCTGCCCCGCCTGGCCAGGGCTCCCCAGGGATGGGTTTTTCCAGAACCTCTACTGTCCTACCCAGTAGGGGCTCCCTGGGGATCGGGCTCACCAGTCCCACTAGCCGGGCTCCCAGGAAATGGGGCTCCCAGCCAGTTCACACTCCCAGGAGCTGGGGCTCTCTGATCCAGCATCCAGACTGGAGAGTTCCGGATTTCAGAGGTTCAACCTGTACTCATGTTAAGCACACAAAGTTGAGTAGTTTTTTTGCATTGGAACAATGATTAAGGATAAGGTCTTATCACAGAGCTCACCGAAGTCATGGATTCTGTGATATTCAGTGAACGCCATACCATTTTCAGCTTCAACCTTGTCTTCTCCAAGATAAACATAGCAATGAGTACATTTAACCCTCCACCATCCCTCAAAAACCCTACACTGCACTTCTAGGAATAGGATGAGAAATAACAAGCTTATAACATGTTTTGTGATTACTGGAAGGCATTAACATTTTGCAGTGTTGATGGCAATACAAAAAACCTCACTAAAACCACTCTGTGAAAATCAGGCCTCGCTTTCAGATGTCTCAAGTGGAGCACCCAAAAATCAGTCACTTCTGAGAATCTTGGCTACGACAATTACATGTTTTAAACAGTTTATTAAAAGAACTGGATAGTCCCTGATTCATGGAGCTCTCAATTCAAAGATAGACAGAGATTAGGGAGAAGAATATACAGTGCATGTAAAGGTCTATTGTGGCGTAGTGGGGATTGTGCTCACTGTTTGCTTTCTTGCGTTGTATGTGATTCTACTGCCCTATGCTGTTCTGTAGTGACCCTGTGTGGGTGTGCAGTGCCCAGCAGGGGATGGGAACTTTTTGGGTGAGGACTCCTGAGGGAAAGCACGTAGGGAATGGCCCAGGCCTCTGGTCACCTGATCATAGGGGAAAATGCAACCAGTGATAGAGATAACACCTAGGGCCCAGGAATCTGATCAAAGAATGAAGCATGGCTGCCTAGAGGGCTGAGACTAGTAGCTGGGTATGTGAGTTTAATTTTCGGCTGGCTTTGGGAGAACGGAGCCTTGCTGGCTTGGGGGACCGAGCAGGGGCTCAGAGCCCTGGCTCTGGGTCCCCTTGCCCCAAGATGGATTGTTCTGAATGTTCTTGGAGCCCATAACAACAAGCCTGTGCTACGCTGTGTCCCTGTCAATGAATAAACCTTCTGTTCTTCTTGTTGGCTGAGTGTCACATCTGACTGCAGATGGGGGTGCAGGGCCCGGTGACTCCCCCACAATCTATTCAGTAGTAAAAACAAACTAGTTTTGCTTTATCACTGTATTGTTATGCAACATTAAGATTTTATTTGATAGAGCTTACAGTGCTGGCGATTTTGTTTAATTCAGTCACGGCTAGACACTATTTCCTTGCTGACAGAACAAATAGTGACATCCGTAATACGAGCTAAAGCCATATGTAATAGTTTTGTGCAAGCTTTCCTATGTTAATTTGCCAACATTGCTTAATCCTTGCATTCATTTATCTAATAATTTTTAATGCCTCTAAAGATGGGAGGCATCTAACATATGGTCTGCTAGTTCGGAATGCTCTAACTTTTTAATTAACATGCGATGGTATGATAGTCTGACACAGAAAGCCAAGAAATGGGCTCCAATACATGAGATTAAAGAACACGTGAAGAGCAGAGATCAGATCTGAATTTCCGATTTGAACTAAACATGCACTGAACTGAGAAAAAAGTTCATAAATGACTCTGCAGCTCTGGTCCACCATTACCAAAGAGTCATTCTGAGGGGATAAAAATAGAGGAACCATAAGAAGTTTACTAAAGCCCCTCTCCTGTGTCTCCTTCACTTGGGGAATGGCATTGTCCTTCTACTGGGCTGAGGCGGCACCAGACAGGATCAATAGATGTGGGAAAGGCAGGAGGAGCTGGTGCTTGTTTCTAGAATGGAGCAGCAGCACCAAGTGAGAGGAGAAGTGCACCAGCTGAGCGTCCCCTACACATCTCCTCTCTGCTAAATGAAGGTCTGGCCCCCTATTCCCCCTCGTTCATTGGAGAAGGAGACGTGCTGCTGGGGGGAGGAAATGGAAGAAATCGAAGGAAAATAAAAAATATATGAAATACTAACAGACTGATTTTATATACAACATATTTTGAAACATCCTACAGGTTGTACCTCCCTTAACCCCGACTCTGTGGTCCAGCAGGACCACGGATGTTCCTGGACCACAGAGCCTAGGTATAAGGAGGTTGGCACTGCAGGGCAGGAGGGGAAGGAGGGATGTGACTCAGCTAGGAGCCCCTTGCTGAGGAAGAGGCATGCAGCAGGGAGTTCTGGCCCCTGCTGCTGGGTGATAGCAGGGTGCTGGCAGTTCCAAAAGCAGCGGCAGCCACAGAGCCCCAGCAGCCATGGATCTCCAACCTGGGGAGTAATGGCCGGCCAGGCAGTGGGGGGGCTTGGCTGGAGTCCTGACTGGGGGCAGCATGGGTCATGTTGGGAGGGACTTTCCTTTGTTTAGCAAATCCCCTTCTTTGGGACCAGTCAGGTCCCAGGGTGCCGGATGAGAGAGGTAATCTGTAATCCTATAATTTCATTTTTCCAGGATTGAGTCCCCTTGAGTCTCTTATTTTTATGTATTTTACATTACTTCAGATTTTTGTCAAGACACGTGTTAAATGCCATCAAACTGGCAAGCTGACCCCTCTCTTCTGAAACTCTTTCAATTCTGTATGTGCTGTACATTGAAAAGGAACTCCACTAACAGTGTATGCTGAGTTGAATGAGATACAAAACATTGTAATGCTTCCTAGGGCTCACTGGTTTTGTTATTTAGAAGGTAAATTATTTGTGATGTTTTCATGGAAAAAATAAGGACTAGAAAACACTAGAACTTATCAACTGGTGAGTTTTGTTCTTGAATTTAGGAGCAGGTGATCCTTCATTAAATGATTTGAGCAAACAGATGCTATCTTTTAGGTCATAAATATAACCAGGCAGAAAGATAATCCTGTATATAATGCCTATATTCTCACACATAACAGGAGATATCTTCCCTATTTCAAACCACACTGACTTCTCATGCATTTAACAATTTAGCTTAATGTTAACGTCACTGTTACTAAAAGTTTCATAGAGCTGCACTAGAAAACTTCATAGTCCATGTCTCTCTCTCTTCCTGCTGCACGTTTGGCTAGAACTAGCTTCTTCTCCTTTGGTTCACAGTCTCAACCTGTTGGTGAGGAGGCCTTATCCACCTATTCCTGACATCTGGAAAAGCCCTCCCCACTCTTTTTTCTAATCAGCTCTGTCTATACTTTCATATCTAAACAGGAAGCAGAGAGGATCTATTCTCCCTTGCCTACAACTAATACAGGGCTTGATTTCTCCTGCTTTCTGCTATTTTTAATATCCACACTAAATGTATAATTTAATTCCATGGCATTAATTCCCCAATTGTATGAAGAATGTTATACAAAATTCTGTTGGGAAACAGCTTGGATGCTTCCCTAATGTGATTCTTTGATTCATCTCTCGATCGATGATCACTGGATGACCTGTTTCTAGTACATCTTAGCCTTCTTCCTTTTCATAAAAACACCCACATGGCCACTGATTCTCCCTCTGCAAACACTGAGGTATTGTAACATCAGTCCAATTTCTTCCTTTAAGGATCAGAAAAGCTCAGTGCGCTTAAGAGCTTCACTTCCGTGTCCCAATCCGCCACTGTGACACACACAGATTTCAAACTTCAAAAATGAGAATGGATGTGAAGCTATCATAGAATGGATGAGATAAGGATTTGTGGGAATTGGTTGCCTAAAGCCATTAGGATAGCACCAGATAATTGTAGCTTTTTATGTAATTTGTATGTAAAATATTTTGTACATAGACAGATCTACCAATTCTGTATCTACCCCCTTCCTTTTTCTTTTTAAAAAGATAGATCTATCTTTTTAAACAACAAAATAGAAAGAAAACACTAAAAAAAGCCCCACTTACTCTCCTGCATTCCAAATGGTCAACATATCATTCAGAACCGCACAAAAGGCATCCTACATAGAGTAGTAGATTGAAAGTCAAGATTCAGTTTTTGTTTTGCACATCTATTTCGTTTGTCATGGAGTATAGAATAACATCTCAAGAAGACAAGGGTGTAGACCCCAACTACAAACTTTTCACCGGAGATGAAAATTTATTAAGACCTTAGTAATGTAGAGGAGCATTCTGAGAATTATGGGTATGGAGAAAAACACAAGTGATTAACATTCACAGTCCATAGTAAATATCTCCGAAAGGTCTTGTGCCCCATATTTGCTGGGACAGCTAGAGCTGTGGTTCCCTGATTCTGGGGATGGTTCTAAGTGACCATACACTGAGAGAAGCACAAACATTGTCTCAAAAGGGATGCACATGAGCGATTAAGTACCACCTCTCTGTGTGAAAGCTTATAGATCTGTCTCTGTTAAAAACAAAAATAAACTGTGCCTGTGTAACACCAACAGGTGGAAACAAACCTAGGACCTCTGGAGCTTAGTGCACGAGCCTCTACTCCAGGGCTACTCAACATGCTGCCAGTGGGTCACATGCGACCCGCAGCCTGTTTGTTTGCAGCTTACAGTGCGGTTTGGGCTTACATGGGGCTCAACACGCAGCCCGTGGGTAGGATCCTTTGAACATGGCCTCCACTGGGAGCACGCTCCACAAAGGCAAGGCGTCTCCCAGGTGGGGCAAGCATTGAAAGGCGCAAGCGGACAGGCGGGCTGGAACAGGCGGGTACAGGGTGTTGGTGTTTCTAGCCCTCAGGGAGGAGGTGCCAGGAGCACCGGGTCATTGTGGGAAGTGCTTTGTATTCATGCCTGTCAGTGTGAAAGAAGCTATTTGCATATATTTGCATATATATTTGCATGTATATGCAACCATACTTAAATTGTGGCCCTCGGCATGTGCTGAGAGTATCATTGTGGCTCCTGGGGCTTCCACAGTTGAGTAGCCCGCTTTACTCCATCAGCTAAGCTGCCTCTCATCTAAGGCTATAGAACAGACTCAGTATTCTCACTGTAAGTGGTCCCAGTGCCACTAAGTGGGACAGTTCACCACACCCAGAAAGTGTGTGGGTTGTACATGTACTCTGCATACTAACCCTTGCACAGCATCTCTCCATCCTGTCAACTGAATTAGGGAAAGGAGTCAAGTAACTGTACGTCAAGTTTGACTACACTATGAGATTCACTATTGGGATACCTGCTTTTCCTATAGTAGAGGAAAATATTTCCTCCCAGATGGTCAAATAGATGTAGATATAGAGTTCATCAGAACTAAAATGATGATTCCAAATACACAGAGGGAGCTGTTCCTTTGATTAACAAGGTATCATTTTTCTAGACAATAGCCACTGTTTAAAAACATGCAGATAAAAGTGCAGCCCTCAAATTAAACATACCCAGAAAAATTTGAATAACTGAGCACCTGATTGTGCTATTATGCAACTGTGTACAATTCCAAAATTTAGCCTGAAGCTTAGTGATTTTATGTATACATACACACACTTGCCCATAAGCATAAGTCCAACCACCACAAATACAGTAAGTAAAGATTATTGCATAACATGAAAGTGACTAAAATACCTGAAAAAGAAAGTGTTTTAATAGTGGTCCACCTATTCAGAAAACAAAATGTGGAGGTACACCTATCACATTACTAAATTGTAGGAGAACTGTATACAATCCAGATTTGCATCTCTCCAGGTTTTCCCAATCATTATTATATTATTTTATTGTAGGCTCCCACACAGTGTTCTCTGAGAACCGGATGTTTACCATGATGATTTTCTTCTCGTCTTCATTGGTGAGGGCTATATCTGGTTACAGCTAGCTGTCTGTTCTGGGAATGGTGAAGTTCACAGCAACCTTCCCCATGGCCGGTGGGATGGCTCTGACCAGGCGATCTTGGAGGGCATTGTGTCACCGCTGCAAGCTCCACTCCAGAGCCTGGCAGCTGTAGAAGCTATCTGGTAGTGTCTTGTTGGCATAGTTGCATTTCCTGCATTGTTTGTTCTCATCCCTTTGGCAGATAGCTCCATTCAGCAGGAAGCAGTTGAGCCAGATCAGCAAATCAGGTGACACTGCCACCAGGAGGGAAGTGGCTGCTAGTGTCCCACTTGCATGTCAACTTGAAGGTCTTGCTTTGATCTGGCCTCTGCTTCAGGTCTTCTACATACGGACAGCAGATGGCATCCTTCTGGGTCCTCTCCAGCATGGTTCTGGCTCTTGGAATAATGATTATATGCTCTATGTTCTTCACCTGTGGCATCAGGGCTCCCAGCTCCTGGTGTTCCTTGCAGTACATCCAGTGGCAGCTGATATGCTTCTCCAGTCATCGTGTAGAGATGTGGGCTTGAGTCCAAAGTGAAGCAAAGTCTCTCTCCTCTCTTCCAAATTTGCCTTCCAGTGAGTTGCTCAGATAGGTGGCAACTTCTTGGCTAGAAGGGGGACCTGACAATTTTCTTCTTAATGGTAACCTGCAGAGCACTCACCAGGATAGTCCTTATCAGATATTCCTTCTGACATCCAGGCATGTCAGAAAGTGTGAGTTCATTAATGGTCCCCTTGGGAAGAAACATCACTAGCTGCCTGATGGTATTTTCTACCTTGTTGAGCTGTATTTTCATCATGGCAGATCCCCTTAGGACAAATGAAATACAGGGGATTCAGGGACATGTACAAGGCATTGATCTGCTATCATACCAGTAGGGAAGAGTCGATCTTAGCCACATCTCATAGGATATATTTGGGTCTGCTCAGTGCAGAAACCCATAGGTATGTGAAGATGTTGGTATGCTTGCTCATCTGAAAGGAAGATAATGGATTCATCCTGAATCTGAAATCACATTGCCTGGATCAAGTCCCTACTACTCCCATCAATACGCAGGGATGCACTCTTCCTAACATTGAAGCGGAGTCCAATCCAGTTGTCAGCTTGGCTGGGTGATATCAAGCATTTACTGGAGACTCTCAGGGTTGTCTGTGATCAGGGCAAGATTATCACCATAGAGCGAATATTCTGTCCTGTTGTGTACAGGTGAAAACCACCTCGACTGCTGGAGATTACTCATTTATATAATGTCTGTTTATATAATCTTTGAACATTTTTTTTTTCATAAAATGGCAGTCCAAAATTTTCAAGATTGAATCACGATGTCTGAATGAACTGGCATACACACAGAAAGTTGCATAAAAACAAACTCTATGCTGGATGATTGCAACATAACACTAATTTATTTCTCAGCAGTCAGAACAATAACCCACAGGAACATAAACATAGAGATAGAACAAGCAGGCTTCTCCCTTATCCAACTTTGCTCTAGGAAGGCTGCCTGCCAACTACTGCAGTGCTATGTCCAGACTGCACACTTACCAACGGAGCCTCCTAGACTGCAAGAAGGAACAGAACGTTTCTCTGAAATTGAATGCGAAAACTTACAATTTTAACAGAGGTTTTTACTACATCACAGAGAGCTGTCTTTGAATCACTAAATATTAGAACCAGAGATGTTTTTGTGAAACATTTCAGGCTCTCTGCATTGGCATTTTAAATGTCTGACTAGCTCTATTGTACAGTAGGTGGTAGGACAACTAGCTTCAAGACCTGAGTGTCTTGGAATCCAGTTGGCCCATATCCTTTGAGAGGAACTGCATGGATACTGAGTCCTTAGTATACCCCATTTTACTACGCTTGAACTTCTTTAATCCAGCAACCCTAGGAAACTGGGTTTGCTGGATTAAAGATGTAGCTGGGTTAGGGAAGAAGCGAGGCAGATGGGTGCTTACCTCGGCATACTCTGCCACTTTGAGGCACCCCACACACACACACTCTGCTATGGGAGCTGCAAGGGAAAGTCTTCAGCAAAGCGCATTGCTGCCCTACTGTTCCCACAGCTAGGGGCAAAGGGATACGGCAACAAGCTGAGCCACTTCCACCTCTGCCTGCCAGGCTTCATACCATGAGTGTTCCCGAATTAGGGCCACCTGGAGTACAGAGGTTACAGTGTATTAGCCAGCAGAGGAAGTGTACTGCAGCTATGATAGTGTATTCTTTTCTATGTTCTAATCTTTTAAATACCTTAGGTCTGTGCACATAAGCAGAGGTATCAGTCTTAATACAGGAGATACACACAATGATCCCTCTTGTGGAGACTTTGCTTTTGTTCTTTGTATTTTTAAATACAAAATAAAATCTCTATACAACTATCATGTTTACAGTATGTGGAGAGAATGACCTAGGGCTGTGATGGGAATGACACTAGGACCTCAAGAATCCCAACCACTGCAACAGTCTAGGGACCAACTGATTAAGCAGCAATTACACAGAAAAGGACCTGGTTATAGTAGATAAGAAGTTGGAGATACAGTCAACAGTGCAACCTTGTTTCCAGGAAGTCTAATTGTATTTTGGGCTGCATTAGTCTGATTAGTAGGAGCATTGCCAGCAGATTGAGAAACGTGATTATTCCCCTCTACCTGGCACTTGTGAAGTCATATCTGGAGTACTGCATCCAGTTTTCCCCTCTCTTCCATGGACAAATTGGAGAGTCCTGCAGAGGTCAATGAAAATGATTAAGGGGCTGGGGACTTATGAGCAGAAGCTGAGGGAACTGCTCTCATTTAGTTTTCAGAAGAGAACAGGGAGGATTTAAATCACTGGTCAGGAAGACTAGATTTAATCATGGTTTGCCGCATAAAAGTGCATTCTTATTGGGTGCCATAACCTTAATGATGCCAAGCTGGGAGGGGTTGCTTTGGAGGATAGGGTCAAAATTCAAAATGATCTGGACAAACTAGAGAAATGGTCTGAGGTAAATAGGATGAAGTTTAATAAGGACAAATGCAAAGTAGGAAGGAACAATCAGTTTCACACATAGAATGGGAAGTGATTTTCTAGGAAGGAGTCTTACTGAAAGGGATTTAGGGGTCATAGTGGATGATGAGTCAACAGTGTGAAGCTGTTGTAAAAAAAGCTAACATGATTCTGGAAGATCTCTTCTGGAAAAGCTTCTTCCGAAAGAAGCTTGCAGTCTAGACATAGCCATACAGAATGGGAAGCGACTGTCTAGGAAAGAGTTTTGTAGAAAGAGATCTAGGGGTCATAGTGGACCACAAGCTAAATATGAGTCAACAGTGTGACGCTGTTGGGGAAAAAAAAGCAAATATGATTCTGCGACGCCTTAACAGGATTGTTGTGTTCAAGAAGTCATTCTTCCGCTCTACTCTATGCTGATTAGGTCTCAATTAGAGTATTGTGCCCAGTTCTGGGCACCATTTCAAGAAAGATGTGGAGAAATTGGAGAAGGTTCAGAGAAGAGCAACAAAAATAATTAAAGGTGTAGAAAACATGACCTATAAGGGAAGACTGAAAGAATTGAACTTGTTTAGTTTAGAAAACAGAAGACTGAGAGGGGACATGATAGCTATATCAGAAAGTGACTGATTGGTTATTTCATTTATCAAAGATAATTGCGGTAGGTATTAATGAAGTCATTGGGAAGTGAACTATCTCCAATTCAATCAGTTAATCATTAATATTTGGAGGATTTTCTTGCCATGTTGTATTTGGAGGAGAACTCAACCAGAGACATTTAAATTGTTTTGTTTAACTAAAAACAACAACATCATTATGGTTTTTAAACAGCAAAACATATAATGTTTTAACAAAACAAGCATATGATTTTTTAAATTTAATTTTAAAAACTTGAATGTTTAACCAAGTTTGTTTTTGTTAAAATTGTTTTAAAACTAACTTAGTTAAATGAAATATTTTTAAACAAAAATTAAATTGACTGTTAGCCAAGTCAACATGAGAGACTTGAAATATTGGCTTCTATTCATTGAACTTTTTAAAACTTAGCACTTTTAGAAAGAGGTAAGGGATTGACTATAGAAATTTGCAGAGGGACAGTAGGGTTGAGGTCTGTTATTTCTTACTGCTATATATTTATTTAAAACTTTGTTTGTGGTTAACATGCAAATCCACAGTTTGAGAACTGAAAAACTAAGCATCTCTGATGGTATCTTCTAGACTGAGCACTGAGTCTAGATAGAGAAGATAGATAGAAATATTACTTAGGTTAATCTATACAGAAGCCTTTGGAACCCTATAAGATTGGGAGCCTAATCCTTAGACTATTTGGAACTCATTTACAAAACTTTTCTTAAATATTACATGAATTAGCATTTATAATCCCTATGCCATGATGAAATATCTTTGAGCTATGATGTATTTTAATTAAAACTATTGCTACATTGATTTAATTAAAATTTTAAAAAAATCTGATTTAAATTAGAAAAAAATCTGAAAGGAAGGGAAGAATAAGAATATTTGATAGTGGATTTGAAGTGGGTTCCAAAGTGGATGGAGCCAATCTATTCTCAATGGTGGCACATGACATAAAACAAAGCAATGGTCTCAAGTTGCAGTAGGGGAGGTCTAGGTTGGATATTAGGAAAAACTATTTCACTAGGAGGGTGGTGAAACACTGGAATGGGTTACCTTGGAATCTCCATATTTGGACAAGGCTTGACAAAGTCCTGGCTGGAATGATTTAGTTGGGATTGGCCCTGATGACCTTCTGAGGTCTCTTCCAACCCCAATCTTCTATGATTCTATGCCCTCAGAGAGTTGACTGATATGATTGCAAAGCCATTGGCCATTATCTCTGAAAACTTGTGATGGTTGGGGGAGGTCCTGGACAACTGGAAAAAGGCAAATGTAGGGAAGAAAAACAATTCGGAGAACTACACACTGGCCACCCTCACCTTAGTTCCCAGAAAAATCATGGAGGGGATCCTCATGGAATGCATTTGAAGCACTTGGAAGAGAGGAAAGTGGTCAGGAACAGCCAACAAGGATTCACCAAGGGCAAGTCATGCCTGAGCAACCTGACTGTCTTCTAAGACAAGGTAACTGTCTCTATGGACATGGGGAAGGTGGTGGATGGTGATATACCTTGACTTTAGCAAAACATTTGATACCGTCTCCCACAGTATTCTTGCCAGAAAGTTAAGGAAGTATGGATTGGATAAATGCACTGTAAGCTGGATAGATTGTTGGGCCCAATGGGTAGTGATCAATCGCTCAAAGTCAGTTGTTTGTCAGTATGAAACGGAGTGCCCCAAGGATTGGTTCTAGGGCTGATTTTGTTCAACATCTTTATTAATGATGTGGATGAGGGGATAGATTGCACCCTCAGCAAGTTTGCAGTTGATACTAAGCTAGGGGGAGAGGAATGCTTGAGGGTAGGGATAGGGTTCAGAGTGATCTAGACAAATTGGAGGATTGGGCCAAAAGAAATCTGAGGAGGTTCAACAAGGACAAGTGCAGAGTCCTGTGCTTGGGATAGAAGAATCCCAAGCATTGCTACAGGCTGGGGACTGATTGGCTAAGCAGCAGTTCAGCTGAAAAAATCCTGGGGATTATAGTGGATGAGAAGTTGGATATGAGCCAACAATGTGCCCTTGTAGCCAAGAAGGCTAATGGCATATTAGGGTGCATTAGGAGAATTATTGCTAGCAGATCTAGAGACGTGATTATTCCCCTTTATTCGGCACTCATGAGGCCACATCTGGATTAGTGTGTCCAATTCTGGACCCCCCTTTACAGAAAGGCTGTGGACACATTGGAGAAAGTCCAGCAGAGGGCAACAAAATGATTGGGGGATGCAGCAGATTACTTACGAGGAGAGGCTGTGGGAATTGGGCTTATTTAGTCTACAGGAGAAAAGAGTGAGGAGGGATTTGATAGTAGCCTTTAACTACCTGAAACATGTTCCAAAACAGGATGGAGAGGGGCAGTTCTCTGTGGTGACAGATGGCAGAACTAGTAGCAATGGACTCAAGTTGAAGTGGGGGAGTTCTAGGTAGGATATTAGGAAAAAGTAGAAGGGTGGTGAAGCACTAACATGGGTTATCCAAAGAGGCTGTGAAATATCCATCCCTTCAGGTTTTTAAGTCCCTGCTTGATGAAACCCTGGCTGGGATGATGTAGTTGGGGTTGCTCCTGCTTTGGGCAGGGGGTTGGACTCGATGACCTCATGAGGTCTCTTCCAACCCTATGATTCTATGATATTATTTTTGGTTGTGAAATGCTGGTTGTAATTGAACAGATTTTATGTCTGTGCCTTATTCCTTATAATAAAATAAACAATAAACACACAGCTGAGTCATGAATCCCTTTTATGAGCTCAAATACAATTTTGTCATGAAAGTATAGTTCCTGATTTTAGGTTGTTTATTACATCTTCAGCTTTTGGTTAAACAGATGATACTGTCATATTGAGGCAGATGTTTGCTTCAGCCTTGGGAAAAATCAGAATAGCTTTTCATGCCTTGGTTCAGAACATCTCTTGCTATAGTAAGTTTTTATGGCTCCTATTTTTCTTTTATTTATTTTAACTAAAGCAATGATCAACATTAAAAGACCTGACACCTCAGAGAAGTTATCTTGAAGTATTAAGGGACTGATTTAGCAAGGTCAGCAGAAGCAGGACTAACAAAATGTGCATATTTGTATGTCTTATCTATAGACACCCAATTCAACACCAAAAGGTGACCAACATTATGCTGGCTGTCCAATGCCCTCAGGGGCCATTCCAGTGGGTGAGAATTTTTGGAGCATAATGCTACCCTAGACGCATCCCTGTTCCCCTACCCCTGTGTCCTGCAGCAGTGCTAGGGATGATATGTAGCAGCACTACATTGGCTCTGTTGTATTTTAAATTGAATAGACAGTGTTAAAAAAAGTCTGAAATTTGGCATCCAGAGATGCCAACCTGCTTAGTACTATGGGAAACATAATTAAAATGCTCCTAATTTGTTATTAAATGTAAAGCTGAGAAAGAAAAACAATGAAAACATTTGAAATGTAAAAGTATTAAATAAGACTTTCATTTTAACAACATTTCTTGTTCCCTTTTCCTGGAAAAAGTTTTTAGAAGGAAATCTCTAATACCGTATCAAAGTTCGCTATAACTGTATTTTGGGTGAAAGAGAAGGTGTTAGTTGAAATAGGCTGGAGCTTTTTTCTCCTAAACTTCAATTTCATTTTGGGTATGTCTAGACTACATGGCTCCGTCGACGGAGCCATGTAGATGAGTTTACTAGACATAGGAAAATGAAGCGGCGATTTAAATAATCACCGCTTCATTTACATCAAAACGGCCGCCGCGCTGTGCCAATCAGCTATTTGGTGGCACAGCGGGGCAGTCTGGATGCGCCACGGTCAACAAGGGAAGCCTTTGTCGACCGCTCCATTATGCCTCGTGAAATGAGGTTTACCGGAGCGGTCGACAAAGGTTTCCCTTGTCGACCGCGGCGTGTCCAGACTGCCCCCGCTGTGCTGCCAAGCAGCTGATCGGCACAGCACAGCAGCCATTTTGATGTAAATGAAGCGGCGATTATTTAAATCGCCACTTCATTTTCCTGTGTCTAGTAAACTCATCTCCATGGCTCCGTCGACGGAGCCATGTAGTCTAGACATACCCTTTATCTCCAGTGGTATTTGTGATTCAGCAGGATATGGATCACAATGGCATCTGGTTAAGAAATCTCAGGGTCAGGATGACAAAAACTCAGCATCCCAAGATATGGCAGAGGTGGCAGCCATGATGGTGAAGTTTGGTTCAGATGCCCATCTGTTCTTTATTTTTTCCCAAAAAAATCTCTATTTACAGACCCCAAAAGTTCACCTCTTTTTTTGGACCACCAATTAAGCATAAAATCATACACACCAATTTTGTTTATTAAGTGTCTGGTTCCACATACTCTGTTTTTCCAAGCGTAAATTTCAATATAGTCCTTAAATCATGCTGAAGTGGCCTTTTTTTGTTTGGAGTAATTTAGTCTGTCTGTTTCTCTTGTTTATACCATTCATTATTGAAAAGGACTTGACCTATTTTCTATCAACAATTGATAGAAAGTTTTGCATATCTTATGAACATATACTTTGTACAATTCAGTTCATAAGGAGAGTAAATTTGTAAGATTGGGAGCAATGGTTGGTTCACAAACAAAAAGCTACATTTACAAAGAATATTAATCACAAGGACACAGTTTGGCCTGAACTACAGCTCATTTATACTTTTACCAACACCTGCAGAGGACAATTAAACAAAGGAATGTTCTATTTTAAAAGCAAAATAAAGGAACAGTTTGCCAACAGATGAGAAAGAGAGATCGCTTATGCGTCATGGGATGCAACACTCACCACTGGACTGGCTTCTCCTCCTAGTACTCTGGGGATTAGTTTGAGGCTGACGACCTCACCCCTTGCAGTTTGCACACCATCATTTTGTCTATGCTGTTCACTCCCACCCTCTCTTGTGGCCTCAGGAACCATAGTGTTCTGTTTGTGGCTCAGCCCTGCAACTGTGTCAATGTCCATGTTCCCTCATACTGGATGAAGTTTAGCCCTCAGTAGTCCTATTCAAACTTTCTTCTCACTGTCTCTGCCAACTTGCCCAATGGCTGGCAGGAGAACCCAGGCCCATCCTATTTTCCAGGTTCTAGCCCTGGATCCTTAGGATCAGAAGACTGAGCCGTCTCTCTCTAGACTCACTGCTCTATGCTTGGGCTTTTTCTTAATGGTTTCCCTTTTCTTCCTAGTCATACCAGTTCCCATAAGCTTCCTCCCTCTTCCCAGAAAATGATTGCAGTCTTCACTCACACCTCCCTTTTTCTGGAGAGTGTCTGCCTTTTTCCAGCAGCCTTTTCTGCTTTCAGCAATTGGGCTTTATAGGCTTTACATATTTCTGCCTAGTTGAGTCTCTAGTCAGCTGCCTAGTGGGTTAATTGACCCATCTGGCCCACATTAAACCCTGCTGGGTGAGTGTGGGGTAGTTACCCCATCCCAGTATGTGAACCATTGTTTTTAGGAATACAAGAAATGCCATATTGCATCAAAAATGGTGTTCCATCTATTTTGGAATCCTGTCTCTGACGAAGTTTAGTACAATGTGCTGAAAAGTGCAGGAAATTCTGTGAAATAACCAGCTTTTAGCAGAAATTGTAGTCAGTCTGTCAGTATAGAAAACCTGCTCTCAAAAAGTATTCCAATAGAAGCCTTTTTCTCAAATCATAGAATTGTAGAAAATTAGAGTTAGAAGAGATCTAAGGAGGTCATCTAGTCCAACCTTCTGCTTGATGCAGAACCAACCCAAATAAATAATCCCAGCCAGGGCTTTGTCAAGTTTGGCTTTAAACACATCTAAAGATGGAGATTCCAACCTAGACTTAGGACTAAATTAATTGATGTAATTGTATATTATATGAGGAGATAAATGACTTAATTTTTGCAAAGTTCACTTCTGACAGGAAAGTAAAAAAAAAAAAAAAAATTATATAGCTTCAAAAACCTTTGCTTATTACACCTTCTTGCAAAGATTTCCTATTGAAATTGTTCATTTCACAGAAATTGAATGAGATCCTTTATAATTTTTAGAAGGTCATTTATTGCATAGGTTTAAAAAAAACCCAAAACAAACAACCAAAGCCATATTTAGAGTTTATTTACCACCAATGTAGCCCTTTTTGGGGGTAATATTTGTACTCAGAGCTTTTTTTTCCATACTTTGGTATTCCCAAAGATATTTATCAGAAGAGAAACTTTTAATGAAAAGTACTTATTGTATTTCGGCTATTTATGTACTGGCTCATAAATAAGGATTTTATCTTATTCAGAATTGGACCTATTTAATAAATAAGTGCTGTTTAAAGAGATTTTGCTCCTGGAGATCAAGATGTGAGATTATCAATATAGTTTCTAAATTATAAAATAAAAAAAAGGAGGCCTTAAGTCAGCAAGCAAAAAACAAAAATAAAAACAACATTTAAGCATATGATGAACTTTAAACATTTCACTGATAGTTAAACTTAATGGAAAGGTCCCCATTGAATTAAATCATTTCACTGAGGTCAGCCTGTACACAAAGTTAAATCACAAGCTTATGTGTTTTCTGGGTCATAGCCCAAGCCTGTATTGTTTTCTTGGAGTCTCTAATCACAATGACCCAACCTTTAACTGCAAAGATTTAGGACAAAGTGACAGAAGCCAGCATAGTGACAGAAAACACCTTATTAAGTTTGCAGATGATACCAAGCTGGGAGGGGTTGCAACTGCTTTGGAGGATGGTCATAATTCAAAATGATCTGGACAAATTGGAGAAATGGTCTGAGGTAAATAGGATGAAGGTTCATAAGAACAAATGCAAAGTACTCCATTTAGAAAGGAACAATCAGTTTCACACATATATAATGGGAAACAACTGTCTAGGAAGGAGTACTGCTGAAAGGGATTTAGGGGTCACAGTGGACCACAAGTTAAATATGAGTCAACAGTGTGACCCTGTTGCAAAAAAAGCAAACGTGATTCTGGGATGCATTAACAGGAGTGTTGTGAGCAAGACACGAGAAGTCATTCTTCCACTCTACTCTGCCTTGATTAGGCCTCAGCTGGAGTACTGTGTCCTGTTCTGGGGACCACATTTCAAGAAAGATGTGGAGAAATTGGAGAAGGTCCAGAAAAGAGCAACAAGAATGATTAAAGGTCTAGAGAACATGAGCTATAAGGGAAAACTGAAAGAACTGGGCTTGTTTAGTTTGGAAAGAAGACAGAGGGGACATGATAGCAGTTTTCAAGTATCTAAAAGGGTGTCGCAAGGAGGAGGGAGAAAAATTGTTCTCCGTGGCCTCTCATGATAGGACAAGAAGCAATGGGCTTAAACTGCGGTAAGTGAGGTTTAGGTTGGACATTAGGAAAAACTTCCTGCTTGTCAGGGTGGTTAAACTCTGGAACAAATTTCCTAGGGAGGTTGTGGAATCTCCATCTCTGGAGATATTTAAGAGTAAGTTAGATAGACATCTATCAGGGATGGTCTAGATGGTGCTCGGGGGACTGGACTTGATGACCTCGCAAGGTACCTTCCAGTTCTAATGTTCTATGATTCTATAGTTCCTTGTACCTCTGTTGTTCAAATGCTCCCTTCGTTTATGAGGCTCCAGAAGTGTGATATGGTATGAACATCTGAAGGAAAAAAATAAGTAGAATCACCGAAGAGACTATTCCCCATACATATAATCTCCTGAGTTGAACCGGTCAGGATTTTTTTGACAAATCAGTTTTTCCATCAGAAAATGTTATTTAAAAAAAAAACCCAGCTTTTTTGGGAATGGATCAATTTTCACTAAGCCTTTGTTAATAAAGGTACAAGATGGACTTTCAGGGGCAGAGAGGAAGAATTCAGTGGTTAAAGTACTTATCTGGGATGTGTCAGATCTAGCTTTAAGTCCCTGCTCTGCCTAAATCAGAGAATATGGTGAATATCTTAACCATCAAGATATTGGTTATTTTAGGGCAGATCTCTCTCAGGGACGTCTACACTGTGGGACAAAGTTGAATTAAGATATGCAACTTCAGCTACATTAATTGCGTAGCTGAATTGGAAGTAGCTTAACTTGGCTTTTGAAGCTGTCTACATAGCAGGAAGTTGAAGGAAGAGCACTCTCCCTTCGACTTCCCTTTCTCTTCCTGAAATGAGGGTTACCAGCATCAATTGGACTCCCATCTCAGTTTGAATTAGCTGTCTTAACTCGATCGCTAATTTGAACCCTGGAAGATCAATAACAGCAGCTTCAATCTTCCTTTGTAGTGTAGATGTACCTCAGATTCCTGTTGGAGCTGTTCCACTTGGCATAAATAATTAAATGTATTGGGGCAAAGAGAATGACTCTATAGCTTGGTACTGAGGCCTCCCCTGAGATGGAGGAGACTCCAATTTGGCCCTCTGCTCAGAATTTGGCAGAGTTGGGCTTCAATGTGAAGCTCTCGCCTCACAGGGGTTATCGTAAGGTGGGGGATGGCTATTTCATTTGTGTGAAAATTTTTAAAAGATCTCTACTTTGTCCAAATAGGAAATACTATGAAATCTTAAATTTTCACAGGATGGGTACACAGTTTCTCACTCAGCTCAATCGCTGACAACTTGGTAGGTTCTGAGGTGAAATCCAGATGGGTATGCTGAAATGAACAACACTAATTAACTCCCCCACAGTGGCATTGTTCCCTATCATAGAAGAATGCACTGTCCAAGGGGAGGGGAAACCAGAAGCGATGTAACATCTAATGCTGCCTTTGACCCCGTAACATAATATATTCAGGTCAATTCTTATATTTTCCTATAGATGCATGAAGAAACAGCTCGAGCATCATGTGCAAGCTTTTTGCAAGATTATACCTCAAACCTTCAGAAAAAAATCATTGTTGTTCTCTATTTCATAACAATGAGTCATTTCTTTTGCTTGTGAAAGGCTTTGTTTTCAGCTTTCTAGCTCTCTCAACACTGAGTTCTCTAGTGTATTTCAGAAGGCTATTAAACACAGCTCCTGCTTTCTTAAAGTGCTATATTACACTTGGGGGTATCGGCATCTTGATAGACTAGCATCATTAGACATGCCAAATGGATTTTTTTTTCTTCCAAAATAATTGCAGCGTATAAAACTTTCCAGCAAAAAATACCAAAAAATAGAGTTATGAAAAGGGAATGTTTTATTTTGTTAAGTGATTGCAATTAGATTGAGTAAAATGAAGTTTTGTCTTCAGATTTCACACAATATAAGCTATAAAACATTTTAATGTCACAAATAGGCAACTCAAGATATGTTTGGATAGCTGCTAAAATGTTTGACTGTTTAACTCCATGTGTAACTCTCTCAGCTCAAGCAATGCATGTATAAAAATATGCAGCCAACTGTTCTGTATATGTAACCCACATGTTTATGCTGCAGAATTTGGTGATGTAACTAAAGGAAAAAACAGTGGGGAGAATACATAGTTTCTATAGTAGTTTTTATAGTATACCTATAGATTGGCCAGAACCAGATGGGGTGACTGCTGAATGGGCTAGGACCAGCCAGGAATTGCATATGGCGGGCACTGGGAATACTCATTAGTCTTTCACTATAGACAAGCAGCCTGGCAGGAAACATCAAATGTCTAGTCTGCACCCATTTTGTGCAAAAAATATGCAAATGAGGCAAAGCATGGAATATCGCCGCTCCTCATTTGCATAATTAATGAGGCTCTGTTTTTGTGAAAGAGGCTTTCGAGCAAGAGCTGTTATTCCTGAAAAAAAATGTGGAAGAACAGCTCTTGTGCAACACAGGGGTTTTGCGCAAAAATGAGCTGTGTAGATGGCTCCTTTTTTCGCAAGAGCCTCTTGTGCAAAAATGGAGCCTCATTAATTATGCAAATGAGGTGTGGCGCTATTCCACGCTTTGCCTCATTTGCATATGTTTTTGCGCAAGAGGCTATAGTGTAGACATAGCCTGAGAGAGGAACCAATGGGAACTCAAGGCAGTTTTCATAAGCAGAACCAGTGGAAGCCACTCGGAAGGACTTAGTAGTGGAATAGCACAATGACCAGCAGGGTGTGCTGTAAAGATTCTTTTCAGGGACTTCACCAGTTTTGCTGGATACAGACTACAGGCTCTCTCACCCCAAGGGGAAATAGAGGAAGTCCAGAATTTGCTACAGGCTGTTGTGGCAAAGATTGAAGTGGAGTTGCAATGAAATTATGGAACTTTCTCTTGTTTCTCAATTCTAAGGACCTAAAATGTCCTACAGAGTTTGAACACCATTCCACAGAGACTAAGAAGAAGGAGGAGAAACTTAAGGAAGTGTACGTAAGAATATGTGTAACCCACATCTGGTAGGTGTAGTGTTCTATCTCCTCTCTAGACCAAGACCACCTAGATATGAATGAGTCTGTTGCAGCCTTAGCTAAGAACCCTGTGACTTTTAGTTCTTGCACTAACCTTCAGAGGTCCTAGGTTTAATCCTGCCTGCCAAAAGCAGGGTTTGTCGACATTACACATGCACATAATTATATTTCACATTTGAACTTGAGATAAGTACCAAAAATTGGGGATACTCCCTGGAAATTTTGTTTGTAAACCAGAGAAGTTATTGATACTATTCACAATTGTTTTAAGTAGTATAAATAAATTATTATATGGTTAGGCACATAGAGAGGTTGAACAAATGTTTTGCCTTTAGATATTGTGTCATTCCTTCCATCAGAGATTTGTCTCTGTATCTGTATAATGATAAATATCAAAGCCCTGAAGAAACTACAATCTGGTCTGTGCCAGCAGAGAGATAAGCCAAGGTACAGGAAAGAGGAAAGGAACAGAATACATAACATAAGCATAATGCTTTCCCTAAGCCACCAACAAGTACGCTAATATCAGCGGCAAAATCCTGGCTCCATTGAAGTAAGTGACAAATCTCCCTTTACTTTGCATGAGACCAAGATTTCAATGCAGGTTCTAACATATGAACATAAGAATGTCCATACTGGGTCAGACCAAAGGTCCATCCAGCCTATTATCCTGTCTGCTGACAGTGGACAATGCCAGGTGCCCCAGAGGGAGTGAACTGAACAGGTAATTATCAAGCGATCTCTCTCCTGCCATCCATCTCCACCCTCTGACACACAAAGGCTAGGGACACCATTCCTTACTCATCCTGGCTAATAGCCATTAGTGGACTTAACCTTCATGAATTTATCTTGCTCTCTTTTAAATCTTGTTATAGTCCTAACCTTCAAAACTGCCTCAGGCAAGGAGTTCCACAGGTTGAGTGTGCGCTGTGTGAAGAACAACTTCCTTTTATTTGTTTTAAACCTGCTGCCCATTAATTTCATTTGGTGGCCCCTAGTTCTTATATTATGGGAACAAGTAAATAACTTTTCTTTATTCACTTTCTCCACACCGCTCATGATTTTATATACCTCTATCATATCCCCTCTTAGGGTATGTCTAGACTACATGGTTCCGTCGACGGAGCCATGTAAACTAGTTTACCTGACATAGTCAATGAAGCGGGGATTTAAATAATCCCCGCTTCATTAAAATAAAAATGGCCACCGGCTGTGTCGACAATCAGCTGATCCGGCACAGTGTGTCAGTCTAGACATGGATCGGTCGACAAGGGAAGCCTTTGTCGACCGCTCCCTTATGCCTTGTGAAACGAGGTTTACAGGAGCGGTTGACAAAGGCTTCCCTTGTCGACCGAGCCATGTCTAGACTGTCGCGCTGAGCCGGATCAGCCGATTGTCGGCACAGCGCGGTGGCCATTTTTATTTTAATGAAGCGGGGATTATTTAAATCCCCACTTCATTGACTAAGTCGGGTAAACTAGTTTACATGGCTCCGTCGACGGAACCATGTAGTCTAGACATACCGAAAGTCTCCTCTTTTCCAAGCTGAAAAGTCCTAGTCTCTTTAATCTCTCCTCATATGGGACCCGTTCCAAACCCCTAATCATTTTAGCTGCCCTTCTCTGAACTTTTTCTAATGCCAGTATATCTTTTTTGAGATGAGGAGACCACATCTGTACACAGTATTCAAGATGTGGGCTTACCATGGATTTATATAAGGGCAATAAGATATTCTCCGTCTTATTCTCTGTTCCTTTTTTAATGATTCCTAACACCCTGTTTGCTTTTTTGACTGCTGCTGCACACTGCATAGATGTCTTCAGAGAACTATCCATGATGACTCCAAGATCTCTTTCCCGATTAGTTGTTGCTAAATTAGCCCCCATCATATTGTATGTATAGTTGGGGTTATTTTTTCCAATGTGCATTACTTGACATTTCTCCACATGAAATTTCATTTGCCATTTTGTTGCCCAGTCACTTAGTTTGGTGAGATCTTTTTGAAGTTCTTCACAGTCTGCTTTGATCTTCACTACCTCGAGCAGTTTAGTATCATCTGCAAACTTTGCCACCTCACTGTTTACCCCTTTCTCCAGATCATTTATGAAAAATTGAATAGGATTGGTCCTAGGACTGACCCTTGGGAAACTCCACTCGTTACCCCCTCTCCATTCTGAAAATTTACCATTTATTCCTACGCTTTGTTTCCTCTCTTTTAACCAGTTCTCAATCCATGAAAGGATCTTCCCTCTTATCCCATGACAACTTAATTTATGTAAGAGCCTTTGATGAGGGACCTTGTCAAAGGCTTTCTGGAAATCTAAGTACAGTACACTGTATATCTACTGGATCTCCCTTGTCCACATGTTTGACCCCTTCAAAGAACCTGGTATTCACAAATTATAATGCATATGTTTTAGGACTTGATCCAATTAAGTTTATTAAACAAATTGCTCAGAGTTTTGCTTCAGTAGGAACTATAGAACTGACCCCTATTTTTAGACTTCAGGAGCTTGTGCATAGTGAATCTGTCATAATTGAAGATATATTGGAGCCATAATCTCAGTGCTTGAGAGTTGAATTTGAAGGTGGTATAGCAGGAAGAAATTCAAGACAAAAATCTCAATAATTAGTACTGAGAAATTAACACAGCACTGAGAATTTTTTCCCTTTACTATGTAGAACAAAATAGCAAAAACTGTGACCTAACACAGGGAAATTTTCTTCCAGTATTTCATCTGAAGATCATAAAGAATACCGTGCAATTCATAAGCGCGCCAGCAAAAACTGAATAAGGCACATGTGAACATTTTCTGAGACATCTTCTAAAAGGAACTGTTTGTTCTGATGGGAGTTCTTTAATGAGCAGCAATAATGGGGGTCTTTTCAATGGCAGACAGTGTAATGTAAACTGAGATTTTTTTTTTTTATGGAGACATTTGTCCCTATAGCTAAAGAGAAAGAAATAATCCTAAAGATAATAGGTTGTAAAGTTAGAAGAAAAAGAGCACAGGAAAGTATTGAAATATGTAGGGACATATAATTTTCTAAATTAGTTCACACCATTGTTCTATGAAGATCTTTCTCAGCGGTCAACAGATGATGCTTCAGAAGAACTTTGAAAAACCCATAATGCACTTAGCCAATTGTATAATGCCCTACCTCATGCAATAACTGTATTGCAGACAGCCAGAGATGGATTTTCTATTCCTCTATGCTGCATTAGAGTGTAAGCGGCCCCTGTCTGAGAGACCCAGGAAACATGGAAACTGTGCTATTACAGAGATCTCCTGCATAGCTTGCTTTTGCCTTTGTCTGTTTCAGGGGGTTGGGGAAGGGGAGGTGAGATGTGGCAGATGGCATATCTTTTAGATATTACATTGCATGAGACAGCTCTCCTGGAAAAAGCTGAACATTCATGACTTTTATTTCAAATTTGGACTTCAGATTATACTGACAAGAATCAGATTTTTTCTGTTTTTATTATAAAGCAGAGTTAAGCACCTGTGCAAAAAATACTCATGGGAGAGCCCTGGCATTGCACTTAGCTGCCACAGCAGCTGAAGCACTTGGAAACAGCAGATACCTTAGAATTTAGGGAATTATTTTCTGAAATTTTATAGGGATGCAATACTATATAAGGTGTTAAAACATTAACCCAATTCTAGAACATATTGTAATTCCAAGCGGACACTTCCTTCTCCATTTGATAATTAGAAAAAAAGTACTGTCTTGCAAGATTTTTTTCCTATAAGCTACATCCTTGGGAACTACAATACATATTGATTTAGTACACAGCTCTGTTTCACTTGGAGTAATACATTTCTTTCTTTGACTTTTGGAATCCTGGTGATATTTTGCTACAAGAATACACAGGGACTGAATTTTTGTAATCATATACAGTAATATGTAGCCTTTGCATAATGCTTTTCATTCATAATACCTCAAAGCAAGGTAAATATCACAATTCCGACTTCAGAAAGGGAGAGAGTAAGGCTGGGGAATAAACTAATTTGCCCTGTGTCAAACATCTACTCAGCAGTAGATATGGAAATAGAATCCAGCAGCCAGACACTGTGCTGTACATCTCAGGCCCAGGGGGTGGACATGACAGACAAGATATAGGTTTTTTTCCCCCCTGCTAAAACCAAAAAGAGGAATGGATATTCAGGTTTGTGCTGAGTAGGTTTCTTGCCATTAAGTACACAGAGTATGGACATTTTTAGAACAGAGAACAAATACATTGTGTATACACTGATGCATATTAAAAGCTGTTCTTGTAGTTATTTGTAGGCCCTGATTAAGTAAAGCTAAAAAGCCAACACCACGCCAATTAGAAATTTAGGTGTGATGCTACATTAATATGAATCCCAGTGAGGAGCCAATGTTATTCTTAGATATGACTTTCAACCTTTCCATTGCTCATCGTTTCATCTGGGAAGACTTATTGATGTACTCAATACGTACACAGCAGGATGAAACAGCCTTGGTACATGAAGTTTTAGATTCAAAGCCAACCAATATTATTTGCAGTAAGACAACTGCCATTAAAATAGGATCTTCAAATATCAAACTAAATGGCAATTCTTTTCACAGACAATAACATAGTAGTATAATAAAATAAATAAAAAGGGATAGAAGTAGAGCTATACCAAATAAAATGGCAGTAATTTGTGTGCATGTAACAGATTGCAGGCAAGACGGAGATTGTACTTCCTTATAATCATATATATAGTAGCCCAGTATCTGAGAGTTTGTAAAGTCGAAATGCTGGCTGTTCCCTCTGGGGGGCGCTGTTGCCTGAAATGCTGACTGTTCCCTCTGGGGGGCGCTGTTGCCTGAAATGCTGGCTGTTCCCTCTGGGCGGCCCGTGCTGCATGGGGAGTGCGGGGCCCAAACGGCTGCTTGCGCCGCTTGCTCCCCTGCGGCGGCCCGGCTGAGCGGCACAGAAGTCAGCTGAGTACCACTGCAGGAGGCGAAGGGGGGCGGGGCGGTGACGTGCAGCGTGACAGCGGCTCCAGGCCCCGCCCCCTGGCTGTGAACATTACCGCCCCGGCCCCCTTCGCCTCCCGCTGTGGCACTCGGCTGACTTCTGCGCTGCTCAGCCAGGCTGCCATGTGGGAGCAAGCGGCGCAAGCAACCATTTGGGCTCTGTGCCCCCCATGCAGCACGAGGAGTGTGGAGCCCAAATGGCCATTTGGGCTCCGCGGTCCCCCGAGTGAGAGGCAGGAGGCGGAGGAGAGCTGGGGGGGGGGAGGAGGAGGAGGAGAGAGAGAGATGGAACAAGAGACCGGAGGCTCAGGAGAGAAGACCGACGTGGAGGAGAGACCTGAAAATCCTGTTTTATGACAGGCTAATTGGCTAGTTATATATAAGCATCGTCTTCCCTTTTAGTTTTGAACACAAATACTTTTGAAAGTCATGAAATGAGTTTAACTGTTCATTTTATAAGCTACTTTTTTAAGTATTTGGAAAATGATAAACATGTTTCTGAACAGCTGAGCTATATTTGATTTTTTTACTTGGTCATATTTATATTTCCCAATTCTTTTTATTAAGGGATCTATACACTTTTAATTAAAACTTTAAACTAAAAATGAAAATTAGAAGCAACTACCAATGCCTCCATCCACTACATATTCTCTTTTTCCAGAAGAATGTTAGAGAACAGTTAGGTCTTGCAGCATAACCTAAAGGTTAACAAAACAAACTGTGGCAAACTCATTTCAGAGTCTAAGACCTCCACTGAAAATGTCCTGCTTCCAGCCCCCTTCTGATTAAACTAGGGATATTAGGTCAAATGCCATAGCTGATCTGAACAGCTATAATTCACACAAGAAAACAGGACATCTTCGCAGTAACCATGGTGTGCGCCTCGGTCCAGGAAGCAGCAACTTCTGCGTTTTAATATCAATTCTGACATCAAAAGCTTATGTGACCTAGAGCAAGTCACTTAACATTTCTTTCAGTTTTGACTTCTGTAAAAGAAACATCTTATCAACCCTAGTTGAGCATTATATTCATTAATGTTCAGTAAAACATTGCTCATTCTTCTTCTTTAAGGTTCTCCCTTGCTTGTAGAAAGGGATTATCTTTTGTAAGAACTCAATAGAATTCAATAAATTTCACCCTACCAGGAAGGCAAAATGGAGACAAGAACCGTACGAAAGAGTACTCTTCCCTCCTGTTGTAGCTTTGCTTTAAACACGGTACCTCTCAAATGTTCAAGCTCTCCCAGTTTTCCCCCATTATGTACTCCAGAAATTCTCAGGACTCACCACAAAGTATTAAATCAAATCCTTAGAGGGGGAATTTAATTGATTCAGCAAAAAAATTAAAACGACACAGTTCACTTGGCTCAGACATTTCACACTCCATTCCTGCCTTAGTTATCAGGGTTTCATAAATCAATCCACCTGCCCTTTGATCAGAGTTCTGTTTATTGGAGAAACAGCTAACAGCACAGGCAGCAGCATCATAGGCTTCCTCATACAATCCAATCAATGTTCCTCAACATTAGCACTGAATGAATAATTGATTGTTTGGTTCAAAGGCCAAACTAGAAAATCAGCTATCAATCTCAAGCCACAAGAGATTCTTTTCAGCTTATTATCAAAGTGAAAAAACAAAACCCAGCAAAACAGGACATTTTTTGACTGAAAAGCATGCAAAGTGAAACAAAGAACGAGCAATGAATTTTTTTAAAATTCAATTTGTTTTGTATTCTCGATTCAGTCATGTGAATGAGATGCCCAGACGAATGAGCTGAGTCTTGGTGGTTCCCCTATCTAGCATGCTTTGAATACCAGACATCTTACAAAAATTGAGGGATTTGGATACTGAGAATTTTATCCCAGGGAACTGATCAGCTGTCCTAATGGGACAGTGATATTTTGCCCCTATCTCACAACAATATAGAAGCCTGCCTGATAGACATTTGGGTTAGTTCTTATTTTGACACCTCTATCATTCCATAGGTGGTTGTTGAAAGCATTGCAAATGCAGAGCTGGCTTTGGCTATGCAATAGATATTCTCAATGAATTATGGTATTCTGAGACAGCATACTCCCCAAGCAGCAAAATTGCTCTGTAGACCTGAGAGGAGCTTTGCTGATCTTAATAACTGTATAGACACACATCCCAGGCACAGATTGATACAGTACTTCACTGTTCATTAGAATGATTGTGAAACCAAAGTGAATGACTGCATGAGCAAAATGATCAGTTATAAATTGAATGTCATCAATTGACTGAGCAACCAGTGTACCGTCATCAGCAAATCAAAATTCCTTATGAGTTAATTTAGCACTTTCATTAGAACAGAAGTATTGCAAATTAAACAACTTCTTGCAGTGCAGAATTCCTCTAACAAAGAAATGCATCCATAATCGTAGCCAGGAAAAAAAAAAAAAAAAAAAAAAAAGGACAAGTGTGTGGGAACCCGCACACAATGGATTGGTTCAATATCACCATTTTCCACCATCATAGGAGGACTAAATAACAAATCAACTTTGCTAGGCATCCAAAAATGAACACAAGTTTCTAGTGCTTTTGCTGAAGCTAGTGAGCTGTGCAGATCTCACTTATAGTACCACATGCAGACCAAAATCCACATTGAGGCTAGGAGACAATGATGACCACACGATAGGTGTTAACCCTATTCATTATGGCCTGTGCAAGGATTTCCCCAGCAACATAGAAAGGAAATACCAGGCTAATTATCACAGTTTGCACTATCTCTTTTTTGTTTATAAAGGTGCATGGAGTTGTCATCCTTGGAATCTTGCTCCCAGATAATACGTTAGAGCCATGAGGTCATTTCAAATGTGGTAGCCATCCTGTTCATAGGGCTTATAGCTGACTAATTGTGGGATACAGAGGATCTTACAGAGCCACATGGGCATGCTATATATTCCCCTCTTGTTCCTACTATATCAAAACTTCCTCCCTCTCCTGAGTCCAGTGCTTCACACTGTGCTCACCCCTTTACAACACCTCATGGAGACTTTTCTTGGTGGTTCCCCTATCTAGCAGCGCTTCCTCATAACAGGTTACAGAGAATGGGACAGAAATGGGGCTGAGGAGGGGATCACAGAGGGCAAAAGAAAATGGTATGCCCCAGAAAATGAAAACAAGTACAGGTTGCATCTCCCAAAAACAGCACTCTATGGTCCAGCAACATCAGTGATCTGACAGAACCATGGATATTCCTGGATCAGGAGCCTAGTGGCAAGAGTGATGAACCTGTAATTGAATATTTACTGATTTGGATCACTTCCACTGATTACGTTTCAGAACTGTGAGGGCCTAGTAACATGAGACAATGGAGCTTAACCTTCCTGTGGATGTGTGGGTCATCCCATGAAAAATATGGAGAAAGAGGCCTTGCAGAGACATGTGATCATATCAGCTAATACTGGAATCCATCAAACTCTGACCTTTTCTCTAAGAAGCTGGGAGAAGGTCAAACTAAGACAAAGGACTCCCACCTCATGTAAATCCTATTTATTAGTGGGAGTGAGGTAATCCTGGTCATCAGTTCTCCCTGGCTTCCTCTCCCAAGATTACTCCTGAAGCCAACTCAGAGTGAATTGGGGGAAGGAACTGGGTCCAGGGTGGAAGGATGTCTGGTGTGAAGATGTTTATAAGAACAACATTTAGAGATACGTAACTAGGAGTACAGTGGCACATTAAAGACTAACACATTTATTAGGGTATTAAAGCATAAACTTTTGTGAACTATAACTCACTTCCTCAGATGATGAAGAGAAAAAGAAAGACAGAAAAAGGATACAGAGCTGGGACTGTGATATCAGTGCTAATTAAATCAGACTGGATGTGCATCTCCAGCGGTAGTGAGAAAGTGAGAATACTCTGAATGGGAAATTAGCTATTGTAATGCAAGAACCACTCCATGTGTTTATTTAGACCTTGGTTCAGGGTGTCAAATGTGCACATGAATTCCAGCTCAGGAATTTCTCTCTGCAGTCAGTTTTTGAAGTTTTTCTGTCTGAGAATGGCAATTTCTCATTCAGGTATTCTTACCTTTTCACCACTGTTGGAGATATTAGCACTGATATCATAGTCTCATCTCTGTATCCCTTTTTCTTTCTGTCTTTTTCTCTTCAGCTTCTGAGGAAGGGAGTTGTATCTCACAAAAGTTTATGCTCTAATACCCTAATAAATGTGTCAGTCTTTAAAGTGTCACCGGACAAACAGACTAACGTGACTACCTTTCTATATCCTGTATACACGTAACTAGCTTTTTTCGTGTATTACGCTTAGTAGTCTACTTTGTGTGGCATGCTCTCTCGTAACTTTTATATTTAATAAAATCACTTCTGTTTATTAATAAATCCCATATAAGTAATTGTTCCTGGGAGGAGGAAAGAGCCTATGCATCTCTCTCTTTACATTGGGAAATCAGGTGAATTTCATGAGCTTCAGTGCTAGGAAAACGTTTTACGCTGGGCTGCTTGAAGTGCATGTCTGCAGCCTTGGGGGTGTGACTGTTCCCGTGTTTCAGTTGAAGCAGGCTGGAAACCTGGCCTCAAAGAGACAGGGTTACAGGTTGCTTGGGCTGTCAGTGAAAGCAGGCTCAGTGGGGTCTTAACACAACAGGACTCCAAAGGGGTCCTGACCCATCACAAATTTAATTTAGAATGCAACAGGAATCCAGTGGTGGGTGGGTGCGTGCTGTGGATGTGGAGAGGGAGACACACACAAGAGAGCGAGTAATGGGAATAACGTTGGGAAAATCAGCAAAGAGTCTGTTTAGCTACAACTTAATGAATGCATTGGGGAGAGAGGAAAAAAATGAAATGCAGGGAGAGGATAGAGCAATATTTATGTTGGAGGTGTCTCAGAGTCATCCTTCATTTTGCCATGGCCTCCATTCCTACCTTCACTTCTGTGCTGCAAGATAATGTGAACACTGAACTCTCATGTTTAAAATCTGCCTTTGGTTTATATGCCTGATTCCCTGAACTCAAATCCCAAATAGAAAACACTCCCAGATTTCAGGAATTTTAAAATCGAGATTAAAATTCAAATTTGAGCTTTGCAGGTCAGACCCATTCTAGACATAAGTGGCAAATTATACAGATTGGGATCCATTAACAACTTTGCAATTTTGCCTTCACAGGTAGCTAAAACTGATATGGCATTGGTTTTCTTCCTGCACAGGGAAAACTGTAAAGATTTAAAATGGTGACAACTAGAAGGGACCATATTTTGGGGTCTGATCTGACAAGTGCCTCCTGCGATTACATGTACCTTTAAGTCTGAGAGTCCGCAAAGCCAATGACCCTCTGTGAATGTTTCCAAACCAACAGATATAGGGAAATCTTAGTTGGGGATTAAAAAACATGCTATGTTTCCCGAAACCTTTGCAAGAACTTGCATGATTCATTTCAGAATCCAGAATGATTTTTTTTCTAAATTCTGTCAATTTGACAATATCACTAAGTAACTGAGATTATTGAATTAAGAATGAAATGAAACTGCAAACTCTTGAACTTTCAACTATGCTGTCTTTACAGATTACTCTGCTTCCACGGCTGAAATGTATATTTTATTGCCACTGGCTTTCAGATACGGAGCAACAGGTGGGCTAAAAATATCTACATTGCAAATAAGCCCTATCATAGCCTCTCTCCTCTAGCAATGCAGAATGCACACAGTGGAAAGCAAAGCTTGGTATTTGTCTCTAGTCATGTGTCATAGAGACCACCACTGTTAGAATTTTCTGACTTTAAAACTCTCAGTTACTGCATGAAAGCGTCTCTCTCGTTCAGTCTTGTTAGTTTCCTCCCAGCTCATGTCCAACATTTTTATATATGTATTTTAAGGCATCCAACCTTTGCCCGTGGACCTGTCATGGGGACTAGCTTTCAACAGGATAAAAGAAAAGAAAAGGCTGGAAAGTATTATAGTGTTTTTGACACCCCACGACATATTGCTTTCATGTGAGCAGCTTTAATAATTCAAAGTCTCTTTCTTGTGGAACAAAGTAACTATTTGCTCTTGTCTGGTAACCTGAGGAGTGCTAATCTCTTCCAAGACTGATGGGAAAGGAATCCCCAAATATTATGTATTTTGTGTGTATTAGAGAGAACTGTTTTTCAGTCAGATCCCATTGAAACCCCACAAATAAGGTTTGGTTCACACAAATTCACTGGATTATCAGAATTCACAAATGGGACCAAGCTTCAGATAAAAGCAGTCTTATCAGACTGACATACGGACATGTTCCCAAAATTCAGTACATAACTGGGGTGTCATTTCCATTTTTAGGTCTGATCCATAGGAAGTGATGTAAGCTTATGATCCCATCCTCCCCTAAATCTATAAGAGAACAAACCCACTGATATCAGTTCTCATTTACAAAAAAGAACAAAGACCTCTAAATAGTAATTTAGGGTAATATTTTCTTATTTAGGGTAATAACATAGGTACAAATACCTATAAGTGTATTTGTAATACTCTGAAACATATAAAAAGATGCACACTTGAAAAATAAATTATTGATTTTTCCTAGGTGGTCTGTCGTAAATACAGATCTAATTTGAAATGCACAATGAAAAGCAAGCTCAAAAAGTTCATGGATATCTCCCCTAAATTAGATCTCTCCCAAAAAACTCTGCATAGTTCATAAAAATGTAAGTTGTAACAAAATATTGCTGCTGCTAATACAGCTGGAACGCAATAACTAATTTTACAGTTCAAGTCAAACATTTTATACAGCCATTTTAGTAACATGCAAAATGCAGCATCTTTGTTGCGAAGTATTATACATACAACGTATATTTTTCTAATTTTTTACTGAAGAGCACATCCTCTGGACTTCTCATATAATTGATTTCTTTTTATAAGCTAAGTAAATTTAAGTTATCCTGTAATTTATTCTTTGCAGTATAACGAGATTCTCAAAGATATGCACAGTGCTATTACAAAGTTTTACAAAAATAATATATCAGAACACTTGCTTGATTCTCTATAAATTATGACAAAGAAGAAAGCAATATTAATGCCTTACTCGATAAAGCCTGCTCTCATAATGCCATCTTACTCAAACTCAAATTGATATTGCTAGTTTCACCTGAGTACTGCCTCTATCTCTTTAGTGGATTGGATTTTCACAAACACTCAACATTGCCTTTACTCTGCTACCACTAATGTCAATAGGAGTTTTGACAAATGTATTTTATTACTAGCATTATCTTCCCTGCTATGATAGTAGACGTACATGTGGCCTCATCCCTCCCTACTGTTCCCAGGCGCAGGAAAGGCTTGGGCCATGCGGCCTCCTCTCTCCCCGCTGCTCCTGGGGCCAGAGAGGATTGGGCCAGCTTGGGCCGCAGGGATTCCTCCCCTCTCATTGCACCCTAGGGTGAAGAGGCTTGGGCTATGCAGCCTTTTTCCTCCCCGCCACTCCTGAGGCTGAGGGGCAGTTGGGGTCAGGCGTCCTCTTCCCTCCCCACTGCTCCGGGGATGCTGGGATGCGCATGCACTCTTCCCTTCCCCGAGTGGGGGTGGGGCCTCAGCAGAAGGGACAGGGCTATAGGTGGGGCTGGGGGCCTGTCTTCCCCCTAGAAATGTCTCAAGTCTTCTCAAATGTTCTCTGTGATGGACGTTGTAATGGATACCTCTCCTATTATAATAGTATAGATTTGTGTTATGGTAGCAGCTCAAGGCCTTATATATTGGAAGCCATGGTTCTGAACGTTCTTTTAAAAAAAAAAAAAAAACCACACACCATATGTAGTAAATGGGGAACTATGTTAGGTCAACAGCAAACACGTCTGAAAATCCCACTCAGTAATTGATCTCCTCTCATTTATGTTTTGATCTCTGATCTTGTTACATGCCCTCCAACTTTTCTCAAGAAACAACAGAACCAAGCACCATCTAGACCATCTGTGACGGACCCACGGGGGGGTCTGCACTGCCGAGGAGGTGGCCCCACCCCCCGCTCAGAGGGGAAGGTGAGCCAGCATCACGGCTGGTCGGGGTAGTCCCGGCCTCCAGTTCAACGAGACCGGGGCCGGGCGGAGGAGCGGCGCGGCCCCGCCGTGCAGGAGGCGGGGCCAAGCCACGCCGACGCTCCCTGGCGGGACGCCGGGGGAGCGCACAGGCAGGCGAGCGCAGGGAGGCTCAGTGGGTGAGACTCCCGACGCTCCACCCGACATCCTGGAGCGGGACAGCGCAGGGCGCCGACGCTTGGCGTCCATCCCCGGGGGCCGTTTGAAAAGCGGCCAGGCCAGAGGCAGCAGGGGTGCACGCAGAGGAGGCAGCCCCATCCTGGCCGAAGGAGGGAAGACCTGCCCCCACACTGGAGGAACCGGAGTGGGACCCGTGGGCCACTGGAGCACCAAGGAAGACCGGAGGCAGATCAAGCAGGGGTAAGGCCCCCCGGCGGTTTCCCAGGCCAGACCACCCCAGAGGGGGATAAGAAGCAGCCCGGGGCGGCGCGCCTCTGGTGCCCGTGGACAGACAAGTTTCGGGATTAACCCCTGTCCGTCGTGCAAGGGGAGCATCGCGCCCTGCACTTAGGGCCCCGGGCTGGGACCCGGTGGAGAGGGCGGGCCCGGGTCCCTCTTCCCCCACCTGCTCTTATCCCAAGGGTTTACGGCCATGCCAGTAAGCCGGAAACCCAACCCAGCTACTACACACTTTTTCTGGACCCCGCCCAGGGTACGGGCTAGACTTCAGGGTGGTGGACCCTACTCAACCCTTTCATAGGGGGACTCACGGGTTCGCTGAACCCCTCCTCCTGATCTGGGAGGGGGAGATCGCACCCGAGGACCTGTCCTGAGGGCAGGGGACCCAAGAACCAGACCTAAGTCAGGCGGCGGGTCCGCTGAACCCCCCTTCTGGATGGGAGGGGGAGATCGCACCCTTAATACCCGTCACACCATCCCTGACTGATGTCTGTCTAACCTGCTCTTAAATAACATTTCCAATGGTGGAGATTCCACAACCTCTGTAGGCAATTTATTTCAGTGTTTAACCACCCTTACAATGAGGAAGTTTTCCCTAATGTCTAATCTAAGCCTCATTTGCTAAAATTTAAGCCCATTGCTTCTTGTCCTACAAACAGAGTGAATATTTTTTCTTCTTCTTCCTTGTAACAACCATTTTCAAGTATCTAAAAGTTTGTCCTCACTCAATGTTCTCTTTTCTAGATTAAACCAACCTAATTCTTTCAGTCTTCCCCGATAGTGCAGAGAAGAACAACAAAATAATTAAAGGTCTAGAAAACATGACCTCTCTCCAATTTGTTCACATCTTTTCTGAAATGTGGCCCCCAGAAATGGATACAATACTTCAGTTGAAGCCTAATCAGCAGAAAGTAGAGCAGAATAATTTCTTCTCATGTCTTGCTTTCAACACTCCAGTAATACATACCAGAATGATGTTTGCTTTTTTTGGAACAGTGTTACACAGTTGCCTCATACTTATCTTGTGGTCCACTAAAATCCACAGATCCCTTTACACAGTACCCCATCCCAGGTCATTATTTTCATTTTCTATGTATGCTACTGATTGTTCCTTCCTAAGTGGAGTACTTTGCATTTGTTCTTATTAAAGTTCATCCTATTTCCCTTAGACCATTTCTCTATTTGTTCAGGTTATTTTTAATTATGACCTTATCCTCAAAAGCATTTGCAACCGTTCCTAGGATGGTGCCATCTGCAAACTTTACAAGTGTTCTTTCTGTGTCATTATCTACATCACTGAAGATGATATTCAACATAACCAGTCCCAAAACCGATCCCTGTGGAACCCCACTCATTATGCCCTCCCAACATAACTGTGAATCATTCATAACTGGGAATGAGTATCCAACCAGAGCTACTACAAGGGGAGGTTTATTTCTATCTAAGAGGTATTTCCCTAGTTTATTAATGAGAAGGTTATGTGAGATTATATCAAATGTCTTACTGAAGTCTAGATGTACCACATCTGCACTCCCCCCATTTTCTACAACTCTGTTATCTAGTCAAAGAAAGTTACCAGGTTGGGTTGACATGATTTGTTTTTTACAAATCCATGCCATCTCTTACCTAGAAACTCAAGCTAACGTGAAGGTCCCAGAAGCTTTTATTTTAATGTGCCAAGATGATAGATCATAAATAGCAAATCCCAGATGAAATCACTTTATTTTAATTTTGTTGCATTTTTAAAGGAATTTCCAGATGTCCATAAATTAAACAGAAATGCTGGGGAAGGAAGTGTGATTTGTAAATATTGTCTTGGATGAATCTTAACCCATTGCTGCCTGTACATTGCTTGAAGACAGACTTTGGAAACATAAATGTGTAATAGTTTTTCAGCATATGGGTTGTTTGCAGAATGTTCATCGTATACATCTGGCACAGTAGAACCTCAGAGTTATGAACACTAGAGTTACAAACTGACAGGGCAACCACACACCTCATCTGGAACCTGAAGCACTCAATGAGGCAGCAGAGATAAACAAAAAGGCAGCAGCAAATGCTGTACAGTAGAATACCGTGTTAAGCATTAAAGTGAATGTTTAAAAAAGGATTTGACGAGGTCAGGGAACTATTTATATGCTTGTTTCATTTAAATTAAGCTGTATTAAGTCAAAATTCAGTTGTAAATGTTTGAAAGAAAAACCATAACATTCTGTTCAGAGTTACAAACACTTCAAAGTTACAAAGAGATCCCATTGCATTTGGACTTCATTATATTAGTTGTTTTAGGTACATGATTGAATAAATATTAGATTACATAATGGGGTCATGATCACTAACTTGTATCATTTGATTCTCACACTGTGAATGTAGGAGGACTTTCTGAGCTGGGAGGGGGCAGTCTATGCCAGTGAAATTTGAGAATATTTAGGACATAAGCCTTTTACTTTCTGTGCCATTGAGGTCATACCTTTTTTTGACACATTATTATTAGGAAAATTAGAGTAGTATGTTGTAGGTTGAGGTCAAATTTCAACTCCATGTGATCTACCAATCTTCACAAAGTAATTTCATGTGGTATGAGCAGTCCCATCTTAAAAGGATATGCCCAAATCTTTGTTTAATTAATTACTTCTGAGTCAGGACTTATACCTAGTCCTACCTGTGAAGAGGATACAGACAACAGCCAAGAAGGTTATTTTAAAGTATGTCTACACTGGAAAACACACCTCTCAGCTGGTACATGGCAACTGACTTTGCTTTTCATTGCTAAGGCAGCAGGGTTATAGGATTACATTGTAGACATTCAGGCTCCGGTCTCCTGGGGCCCCAGAGACCAGTCTCCAGCCTGAGTGGCTACATTACAATTTCATAGCCCCACAGCCCAAACCTAGGAGCCCAGGTCTACTGACATGGGCCAACCACAGGTGTTTTATTGCAATGTAGACATACCCTTAAGGATATTGCTAGAGTTCCATCCCCATGGTGCTTGATCTGCAAGGATGCTATATCCCTTTGGGATTTCCCATGATAACAACGCTGATGAGTTGTGAAGGGTGCAGTCATCTAACTTTATCTCTCTTGTTTAAATAAATTAGTGCTCTGGCCTAGATCTTTGGAAACACACCCCATTTTATTAAGTTAAGTGCTTGTCCTACTCTGTACACAGCAATATTTCTTATATATAACAAGCTGTCATGGTAGAGGTAGAGGTGGGCATTTGGAGAAGAAGATGACAAGTACTAGGATATTTGGGAAAAATGAATTATTTAGAGATATCTACAGAGCAAAATATGAGTGTTTGGCATATGACAGACAAGATGATGAGAGGAACTAGACTGAGTGAAGCTGAAGGGAATAGGATTGATACTAGGCACAGATCAGAGAAAAATCTGTATTTGCAGTAGGTGACAAGAAGAGATTAAATATTAGAAACAGGAGTGGAAGACTACATCTACACTACATGCTTCTTGCACAAGAAGCCTTTTGCTCAAGAGTTTTTTGTGCAAAAACTTCTTGAGCAAAAGCACATCCACACCTCAAAGCACATCGCAAAAGCAATGTGCTTTTGCGGAAGAGAGCGTCCAAACTACATGGACGCTCTTGCGCAAGAAAGCTCTGAAGGCCATTCACAGAATGGCCATCAGAACACCTGTGCTTTTTCCCTCTGGAGTGTCCACACTTACCTTTTTGCGCAAGAGCTCTTGTGCAAAAGGGGAGTTATGCCTCGTAAAAGGAGGTTTACCTACAGCAGAAAAAGCCCTCTGTTCTGCAGTTTTACTCTTGATTTCCTTGCACAAAAGCTCATTTGAGGTGTGGATGCTCCACGGGTTTTTGCGCAAAAACCTTGCAATGTAGACGTAGCCATATTGGAAATGTTAAAAGTTCCTGAGTGGTTTTGAGAGCAAATTGTTCAGACTTCAGGTAAAGAGTCTTTTTATGCGGATGTTTTGTGAATTTAAACAAGATCTTGATTTTCAGTTATCTAGCGTTAGAGTATTTTTCAAATGAACACGGATTAATCTGAACCTCTCATTAAAGTACAATAACTGCTGTATTGTAATAAGGGTCAACAAGCAGGTTTATTCAGATGTATCATTTTTGTGAAAGTCATTATTGTGGTAGACAGTCAGAATTGGTTCTGTATTCAAGTCAGCATTCAATGTACTCAGTTATGTATTTGATCTGAATATAAAACTTGTTAGCAAACCCAGTCTAAACTGTGTACAGCCTACAACTTATATAAAAACACTGGTAGAAATGGCCTGTTCCGTTTTTTATTGGAATACTGTGAAATTGATCTGTTGCAGCTTAATGAAAATCTCTGAAACTAAGGGTACATCTAGACTGCAATGTCCAAGGAACACATCCACTTTTCCGAAAAAGAAAAAAAAAAAAAAAGCCTCTTTCAGAAGTAAATCGGAAAAAGATATGCAATTTGCGTACCACAAATTGCATTTCGTTTTCTGATTTATCTTTGTAGTCTAGGTATAGCCTAAAATACCTTAAATATTTACTTGGAGCATGGATCTGCATGTAATCTTACCAGTGTCCACACATTTATGTCAGTGTATTAAATGTTGGCTGCTTTGTTTTAAAATACTGTGGTATGTATGTTGTGAATATAACAGGGTGAAAAACAGTTGTGAAAAATAAAAACACCCATTTGCTCATATATCTGCATTTGAAGTATAGTTTAAATGGAAAATAAACATGAACTAAAAAGCTCACAGGGTAAATAGAGGCACCTGATTAGAACATCTGAACCTTGCCATTTGGAAGTCATTGAACATAAAAACATAACTTCCAGTTTTACAAGCCTTAATATAGATTTAAAGCCTCAAATGAAGAATTTTACCAACCTAATCAGATGTACACATTTGAAAATTGAACCATGAATACATTCATTCTCAATATGGAAATTCTTAGAGCTGCAATCTTGTGCAGAATTGAGAAGGTAAAATCCCTTTTGTTTGCTTCAAAATTCCTTTATAGCTTATTCAGAATTTTAGAATAAAAAAAAAAAACATTTACTTTTGTTTCATTACTTAAATCTGGGGCAAAGAGATATGCTGAAGTTTTCTGGGTGGTTCAGTTGCTAAGACAACACGGTCAATATTGTCAAAGTTGAGTGACTAAAGGAAGGCAATTAAATAAGAGGAAGTTGATGGATTTTCAGAGGTGGTGAGCAAATGTAGACAATAGATTCATTAATTCATTTAGTAAGTGATCTTTCAACCTTAACCCCTATGGCAGCAGATGAAAAAGAAAGGTTGGTATTTCCACATGTATTTTGGACATTACAGCAGACACATTTCTTTAAAATTCAAAGTTAAACGAGGTATATATCAATAGAAAAGTACCAGCTTTTTTTTTTTTTTTTTTTTTTTTAAAGTTTGATGCATAAAGTTACCTGTGTTATTGATTCCTGCTCTATTTGGGAATAATGCTCTTTTATATATTTGGCTTTTTAGTAATTTTCTCCTAAGCTTCTGAGAGGATTTAAAGCACTGGAAGTCTACATTGGTGCGACTCTCACAAGAAAAGAAGGCAAGAGACATAGTAGTAGGAAAAAAATAATTAACAGGCAGATGCAAGAAACTGAATTAAAGTAATACTTCCACCCTAACACTAGAGTTGTGTGTGTGAATCACACCAAGTTAGACTCTGATGCTCTCATTTACTTTCTGTAATTTATACCACTGCATATATCACATGTAAGAATGGTCTTAACAATTTTGAGAAAGTGTTACTATTATTTGTATCTCCTCTATACTTCTTTTCACTTGTAATTTGCAATTAAATGAGCAATGTATACTATATTTTAACATATATTCTTGGCAAAATTGCTTATTTTAACTCATGCAAGCACATAAGTTGTTAACTTTCCAGAGGACTGAAGTTTAAATCATGATGTGTGCGCTGAGCCTTTTCAATATAATTGTGTTATGCTCAACCATAACACAATTAAAATAAAAAAATAGAATTGAAACAGTTTTTAGTGATCTGCATCTTGGAAATAATACTAGTATTAAATAAAAATATCTGAAGAGATACTTTCTCATGCTTTCCTGTTCCTTTTTGTGAGGCCCCTTCTCTCTCAATTGATTTCTGGTTTATTGATTTGTGTTTTCCATTTAATTTAACTTAATTCTTTGGGTGCCTGGCAATAGGTGTGGTTATTTACACTTGCGCAAAATAAATATGGCACTCTACTAAATTACCATGGTAGCATTTTGCATGTAAAAGACTGCACAAGATGCAAGGTAATGAGGAATCAGGCTCTAAGTTCTTTGCATTAGTACTGGTCTTCTTACATATTTTTAAGTGCCAAGCATAGCTATGATGTGATATAGCTAAAAAAAACCCTGTAATTACACTTTCCAAAGGGGTGAAAAACATAGCTGCTACCTCTATTTGAAATAGCAGAGTGCTTATCAAGTAGAGGCTGCAAAATCCTACAGTAACACACACAGGCTCTCAGGAGACTTGTGTTTGATCAATTTCCATTAATTTAAGACTCTGTGGTCACTGTATTTTCATTATTTTGACAAAGTCATGATACATGAATTAAATTTAGATACTATATTTGTGAATATCATCATCACTTTTAGAATTCAATCATAACCATGATATTACAAGTCTATGTGTTGAAGTCACAATATAGAAGGTGTCAGTTTTCAAGCCCAAAGTCTGCCACATAATACTGTTTCAATAATGTCATGAATTGGCTTTCATTTGAGAAAATCCTTCAGAAAACAATTACTTCATTTGCATTTCCTAATTGAATTGTTATAAAATTTCCCAAAGGACTTGAAGAAACAAGTTTGAGCAGCATAATATTCTAACCTCAGTATGCAATAAAGTTTGAGCAAACACTTTCTAATAGACTGATCCTTTCTCTCTATTATGTATCTGTGAAGTGCTCTTGAAGATGAAGAGATCAGTAAAATAAAAAAAAATGCATTTATGTTTATAAACATATATAGGAATCAAAAGTTTCCTTAAAAAGTAATGTAAGCAAATTGATGGAAAATGTCTTGACTTTTTCCTTAAAGGTCATGTGCAAATTACAGCAGAGAAATCTCTATCTTCAGAATTATATGCAGAATACCCCAAATGATGGCAATTTAGAGCAAAGTGTAGAGTGAAACCTATTTATGGCGAGTTGGTTAGAAAGTCATATAACACAATTCTAGTAATAGTTAACCACTTACCAAGACAAGTTATACTCTTATTTAATTTTGCAACAGAGACAGGAATGCAGCAAATGTAGCTCCATATTCTGTTCTAACTGCATTTCCACACAGAACCCCCTCTGCAAATAACTGCTGCTAAAATTGGTAGCAGCAGCACTCATCCTATTATTGGGGTTCATGGGGGATATTAGGGTGGAGTAGTACAGGTTAAACCTCCCAAATACAGGACTCTCTTGTCCAGCAACATTCGTGGTCTGGCAGGGCCACAGATGTTGCTGGACCAAAGAGCCCCAGAGGTGGTAGCGGGCGCCAGCTGAGAGAACACGGGGCTGGGGAGCCCCAGCTGGGCCAGCAATGACTAAACCAAGTGGCGGCCAGGGGAGCTACTCCTCGGCCAAGGAACTCCTGGCTTCAGATGGGCCAGGCAGCCGGGGAACCCCCAGATGCAGTGGGACTTCCAGAGGCAGGTGGTCTGGCAGCACCCCCGCCATGGTAGGGTGGCTCCACCTTGGAACCCCAGGATACATCTGATGGTAGCAGAGCAAGACTGGCCAGCCTGGCTATGGAACCCATGGCTGAAGTGGGGCTGGCAGAGGTGGGTGGCGTGGGCAGGGGAATCCCATGGAGGAGTTCCTAATGGCAGCAAGGCCTGCTTTAGCAGCAGCACAGTGTGGCCAGGCAACCCTGGCTGTGGAAGCTCTGGCAGCAGTAGGGCTGACAGCAGCTGGGTGGTGCCAGCCCGGGAACCCTGGGGAACACCATGTAGCAGCTCAGCCTGCAGCGGCCATGCTGTCCTATCCGTGAACTCCAGGAGACCTTGGGTCAGTGTGTGAGCAGCAGGATGGGGAGCCTGTGCCACCATTAACAGGGCCTACAGCAGGGTAGGGATCCCAAGAGATACGAGCCCAGGAGCAGAGCAGTCAGAGGGGCACTGACCTCCCCTAGTCCAGCAAATTTCCTGATTTGGGACAGCTCAGGCCCTGAAGGAGCTGGATCAGAGATGTCCAATGTGTACAACTGTTGGGTAAACGTGCTCCTTAGGGAATAATTCATCTGCTTTGTTCCCCATCTATACTCAGCTCTAACCTGTGGTTCTATATAGCTATTTGCCTGTATTAGCACCCATGCCCCAGTAAACCTCTTAGACAAATGGACTACACCAGGAAAGGGCAGTGGATGAGTCTTTTCCTCTTGGAGAGATAGGGAAACTGCCTTTTTCTAGCATGCAAAGATTGTTTCAGGCACTGGGCAGAGGAAATCAATTTGTGATTTAGTGGGCATGGAGAGCAACACAAAACACTGAAGATGATCTGGTCATATACTGCAGTTAAGAGAGTCCCCAGCCATGATTCTTCGTGCCAGTGGAATCTGGCTTCCACAGCTGAGAGAGTGAGACTACCCCTGTGTAATGGCATTCTTGCTCAGTAATTTCCCATGCAGGTTTTATTGCAACTCTCATCTCATTAACAGTATTATTATCATCAGCAGCAGCAATGAACTACCAACAATGTACATCACAGAAATACCTAACCAAATGGCTAGGAGTTGATGTTCCAAATGTGGAAGATGACCTATCTGTGTCCAGAAAGAATACACAGTTTAAAGACAAAGGCATATGCAGGGTGGGAGGAAAAGGATAAAAGCACAGCGATCAGGAGTCATGCATGCAGTTCTCACTACTTGCATAGTTTTCTAGTTGTTTGTTTTTTTAAGATGAACACATAAAATTCCTCTCCTCTCTAACCTTCCTCCATAGTTCACTTCAGTTCAGTAAAGCTGTATTAATATGATAAGACAATATAGTAAGTTTTTCATCCTAGAGACCAATATATAGTTTCAAGGCTAATTTATCAACAAGCCTGTGGAATGGGGACTAGAAACTTATTTTTCTTTGTAAAATAAAAGATAAAATCAGCAAGCTATGCATTATTTGTGGGGATATGAGCTGAAAGCAATGTCACAATGCTAAAGAGACTCAAACTTTGGTAGACCAGAAGTTGTAGCATTGGAATGGAATTTTGTAACTAATAAGTCAGTTATAATAAAGGTATGTTATAGCAAAAGGATTTGATTAAACTTAAATACAAGATGTAGGCCTCACATAGGGCCAGGTAGCTTTGTTAATTTAGCTCCAGCTCTGCTTTGATGTTAGTGATAGATAAGGCCTTGTGGTAGATAGAAATAAGTTTAATGTTGAAAGATTTTGTAACTTTGTTAAAGTTATAGAAGTACCACTTTGTTCCATGCTGCAATTCTGAAAATGTATTGTTTGTGTGAATGAGAGAATGTTTTAGGAGAGATAGGTGTGAAAGCCACTGCATGCTCAAATGATCAGAGGAGGAGCTGAAGACTCAGAAGCACCAAATAATAATCAAAGCACACTGAAGACGCAGACTACCTGGGCAGATTGACGAACCCTGAAGCTAGAGGCAAGCACCCCTTCATAGGGAACCAATCACAATTTTCACCGGAAAGACAACACCCAGAGGGGTGGTCAGCATACTGATATCAGATGACTGTGAGAACTTCTTCCCAATAAGCACGTCATAGGAGGATTGATTGTGATGCTGAATGACTGACGAAGGCCTAATGAGGCAAAATGCTGAAGTGTATGCTCTGTCTCTGTAGGCTGTTCAGGCCTGCCAACAGGGGAGTCAAAGGAGGCAACTGCTTCAGGGTCCGGCTGCTCCCCCTGGGCCCTTTAAATTGCTGCTGCAGCCCCACACACCAGCTCCAGGCAGCACTGAGGGCTGTTTGGTGGAGGCACACTGGACTCTGAGCAGCACTGAGGCTGCCTGGAGGAGGCTAGATCGAGCTCTGCCTCTTTCACTTGAGGCCAAGACCAGATTAAGGGGGGGGGGGGGCTAGCCAGGCAGCTGCCCCGGGCGCCAACCTATGGGGGGCGCCTAATTGAAGTGGTAAGGGGCACCACGCGCCCGGGCCGAGCATACGCCGCGCGCCCAGGCACGTGGTGCCCCTTACCACTTCAATCAGGCGCCCCCCATAGGTTGGCACCTGGGGGCAGGGCCGCGCATGTGCCACACGCCCGGGGGCATGGCCACTCATGTGCTGCTTGCCCGGGGGCGCGGCGCCCCTTACCATGTCAATCAGGCGCCGCACGCCCGGGGCGGGGCGCAAGTATGGCTCTGTCCGGCACTGCTTGAGGCCCTACCTCTTCCAGAGGTGTGAAGCCAGCCCCTTCCACCTTGCCTAGGAGCCTGGTGAGTCTGTTGGCCCCATTGATACTGTTGGCTGTAATTCAGAAGAAGGAAGAAAGAAGAGAGGTTTTGGAAGAGGTCATATCATCCTAACCAAAAATTATAAGAAGTGAATTATCATATCTTGTGGTATCTACCACAAAAGTCTTCTCAATGTCCCGAGCTTTTTCTCTTTTCCCATTACTGGTTCACTGCTATAATCAAGTCTCAACTCACTTGCCCTTGCTTAGAACTGATTCACTGGCAACACTTCATAAGCTTTTCCACACAGTGATAACTTCAAAGAGTGAAGAGTAATGATGGAGAGGATTGATGAAACTATGCAGTAGCCCTTTCTGGTGGGTTCACATTTTATTTTTACTCTTTGTCCAAGCTGTTTTCTCACTGATGTTGCCTTATTCAATACTGCTGCACTGACAAGCATTGTTGTAAGCAAAATTTTCCCTTATGATGAAAGGGACCATTTTGGTGGATAAAGGTGTACATTTTGATTTAGTTACCTATAGTGGTGATGGAGCACATGACATTTTATGCTGCAATAGCAAATAGTAGGAATTTAATTTTTACCAAATGGATGTTGAAATGCTGTAATATTATTGTGAATTAATGGGATCATTATGTAACTTTCTCTACTTTTTATTACTGTATCAATAGCTAAATTAGGTCTCTTCTTCTGATATTATCAAAGCACTTGTATGTTCCCCTGCTACTCCATGCTACAAAGCCTTTATCATTTAGATATTTATTATGCTAGTCCTATACTCAAATAGCACAGCAATTTTAATCTAGAGAATAGATATCTGGTTATGGTCTCCACTTATCCATTCAGCTGATCTCTGGAGGGCACTAAAGAACAGCTAACCCTAAGTTAAACATGTTTATATCAGGAGGTCCAGACAAGAGTTGCATCCAAGAGTTTTAAAAGAGCTAGCTATAGTGCTAAGTGGACAATTAATATGGATTGAAAATAAGTCTTGGAACACTGGAGAAGTTGCAGAAGAATGGGAGAATGCTGGTACCATACCCATATTTATAAAGGCTAAATGTGATGACCTGGGCATTTGTAGGAGTATCAGTTGGTCATCGATCTTGGACAAGACAATGTGCAATAAAGAATTAAATGAGGGTAATATAATTAATACCAGTCAATATTTGTGTACATGGAAAATAGCCTGTCAAACAAACTTGGTACTTTGTTTTGAGATTACAAGTCTGGTTGATAATGGTAACAGCATTCTACAAGAGATTCAACATGGTACCTCACAGTATTTTGATTAATAAACTAGAAAGATATGAAATTAACATGAAACACATTCACTGAATTAAAATATAAAAATATAATTTCACATTGAGAGGATATGTCTCAGAGGAAATGGTTATTAAGCCTATGTTATTTGACACTTTTGTCAATGATCTAGAAGAAAAAGTCATCACTGATAATATTTGCAGATGAAACAAAAAAAGTGGGGCACTGGTAAATAGAGAAAAGGACAGATCACTGATACAGAGTGATCTGGACCGCTTGGTAAACTGTGTGTAAGGCAACAATAAACATTAATAGAGCTAAATATAAATGTAAATATTTAGGAAAATAGAATGCAGGTGATATTTATAGGATGGAAGATTCTACCCTGGGAAGCTGACACTCTGAAAAAAGTTTTGGAGTTATGGTTGATAATCCAAAATCAGGTGAACATGAGCTATCCCAGTGCAGTGCTGTAGCAAGAAAGGACTAGTACAGTGCCTAGGTTCATAAACAGGGGACTCTTCAAAAAGGAAGAGAGGAATTATTTTATTTCTACTTCGAATTCCTTCCGGAATGCTCTGTTATTTCTCATGTCCAAAATTCAGAAATGATGTTACAAATTGAAGATAGTTCAGAGAAGAGTCATGAGAATGATCAAAGGGTTAGAAAACCTGACTTCTTGCGATAGACCTCAGTCTATTTAATTTAACATTCTATTTAGTTTAACAAAGAAGAGATTAAGAGGTAACTTAGTCACAATCTATATGTACCTACATGGGGAATAAATATTTAAAAATGGCTTTTCAGTGTTAATAGCAAGAGTAATTAACCATTGGAACAATTTATCAAGGGTCATGGTGGATATTCATCATTGGTAATGTATAAATCAAGAGGTTATACCCACAAAAGTTCATGATACCATCCACATGTTTTGTTAATTTTTAAGGTGCTGCTAGACTATTTAATGTTTTTTAAGTTTTTCCAGTTACAGATTAACTCGGCTACCCCTCTGAAGCTATTGAGGAACCTGTTCTCCATGAACGTAACTAGTTTTTTTTTTACCCAATTATATTTTGGCCACCACAACTTCCCATGGCAATGAGTTCCTTGGGCTAATTGTGTGTTGTATGACAAATTACTTCCTCTTGTTTGTAATAATCCTGATATTATTTTCATAAATTTACCCCTATTATATGTAGTATGTGAAAGGGTAAGTAACACATCTGTATTCACTTTGCCCACACTTCGCGAGGATCTCTGGAGGACATTAAAGAAGAGCCACTGAAATTAAAACAGTAGGGTATTGCTGCCCTTAATTCTGTGCAGCGGCTGACAGCAGCACTGGCTTCAGAGCTGGGCAGCTGGAGAGTGAAAGTTGCTGGCCAGGAATCCAAAGGCAGGGCTACTGCCAGCAGCAGTTCTGAAGTAAGGATGGCATGGTATGAGCACCCTTAGTTCTGCACTGCTGCCTGCAGAGCCAGGTCCTTAGTCAGCAGCTGTCAGTCTTGGGACACCCAGCTCTGAAAATTGCAGTACAGAAGTAAGGGTGACATAGGTATGGTATTGCCACCATTACTTCTTCACCGCTCCTGTTGGGTGCTGCCTTCAGATCTGGGCACTAGGCATGTAAAATCCCATTTAATTGGTTAACTATTTAACCAATTAAAGCAGGGGTAGCTTCAGGCCAGGTAGGCCCGAGTGGTCCCCCCCCCAGCCATAGACAGGTGCTGCTCTGGCTAGGCTAGAGTGTCCCTGCCTGCTCCAGGCCTTGCAGGGCTGGAGCAGCCCCCTCCCTTTGGCAGGCAGAGACCTGCTCCAGCCTCTATTGATTAACTGGAGGCAGTAAATCTCACCCGTTAAGTGAGGTTTACTAGTTCACGGGTTCACTATTCACACCCCTACTAGGCTCCAGGGCAAAATGGCAACCTTCACTCTCCAGTTTCCGAACTCTGAAAGCAGCACAGAAGTAAAGGTAGCATCACGTAGGCTACGTCTACATTTCAGGCTTCTTGCACAAAAACTTGCAGAGCGTCTACACTGCACACGTGTTCTTGCACAAGTAAATTTATAGTATAGAGGGCTTCTTGCACAAGAGTTATTCCTCTCCCCACGAGGAATAAGCCCTCTTGCGCAAGAGCTCCTGCGCAAGAAGATGGTGTGAATGGGCAACAGGGATTTCTTGCGCAAGAAACCCCTATGGCTAAAATGGCCATCAGAGCTTTCTTGTGTAAGAAAGTGTCCACACTGCCATGGACATTCTTGTGCGAAAGCACATGGCAGTGTGGATGCGCTCTTGCGCAAGACCTTTTGCGCAAGAACTCTTGCGCAAAACAGTTCTTGAGCAAGAAGCCTGCAGTGTAGACGTAGCCATACTCTCCTAAACCAACTTTGTGATCCCTCTGCAACTCCCTTTTGGGTCAGGACCCCCAGTTTAAGAAAAGCTGGTCTCCCTGTGAAATAGATATACTATAGGATAAAAGCCCACAAATGCCAGATTTCATGGGAGGGCATCAGATGTCAAGTTCTCTGAAACATTTTGCATGGCTGTGAGCTTGGTAGGGCCTTAGCTATGGTGTGCAGCATGTTGACAATACTCAGCTGTATGCCTATAAATTGACTGAACTAGCAAGATAGGGATGAGTTTTTTATACATTGTTTGGTAGTGATTGGGGCCTGGCTGAGAGGAAACTAAAGCTCAATCCAAGTAAAGTAAAAGCGATAATGGTAGACTAGAGACAACTGGAAAATATAGATATGCTCCCTTGCTTTAGGTTGTGTATCTACTATTTGTTATATACCTTCAATAAATTGTGAGCAAGCCTGTTCATCCAATATCATCTGTGGCTAGGATAGCTTTAAAAAAAAAATAAATCTGATTTCAACAGGAGGATCTTCCAGATGACAAATTTTTTTCTCCTATCGAATGCTCCTCTTTGCTTTTGGACAGCCATATCTTAGCCTCTTCAAAAGTAAGCTTTTGTAATGCATGCTACATGGAACTACATCTCCAATTTATTCCAAAGCTGAAATGGGGTCTGAATGTAATTGCCCACCTGGTGAGCGAAGTACTTTGATTGAAGCACTTGACAGTAGTGCTTCATGAGCCACCCTAGTTACTAGTGGCTGCCATATAGAGTTTAAAAGGTCATGATTTGACTTACAAAGCTCTACTAGGTACGAGATTTGCCTATTCGGATGACATCTTTTCTCCTGCAGCCACAGTTGAGCTCAACAAAGCAGCTGGAGCTGGAGTCCTTTGGGATAGACACACAGGAGGGAGCTGGCAACAGAATATTTTCCAGGAGGGAAATTCACATCCAAACTCTTAAGGCAGGAAGTGAAAGGCATTGAGATGTAAAAAAACAACAGTCTCAATAGTGTTGCCATTGTTACAGAAGCTCTATCTTTTTTTTATAATCTTACATGTTATGTTCTGGTTCAGCAGAGGGAAAGAGGATAATCATGTTCTAAATAGATCTTTTTACAGACATTACAAGGGAACAGTAAATGGATGCTGTTACAGCAAGGAGGATTAGCTTTTATATGCAAATTAGAGATGCTGGAGGAGAACCGATTTGCAACCTTATGAGAAAATCTGTTGTCAAAGAACAAATATTTCACATCGAGAGTTGTTAACTCCACTAAGTTTAGTTGTATATTTATCAAGGGGCCTCCGTTGCCTAGTTTGCAAAATGTATGCTTCACTTTTTTGATATACAAGACTCAATTCATTAGCTATGTGAAGAGCAATGCTGTCAAAATAGTCTTTTGGTGTCAAAAGACTAGAGATTAAAAGGATACATCTGTTACATGCAACACCTAAGACTACTAATACTGAAAGACAAGGCACTAATGGTCACTTCTCATTTTTTTCAGCCTTTGTGCACTTGACAGTAGTTTGAATAGGTAGGTAATCATAATAATGAAAATAATAATGAAAGCCTATCCCCTATATAACAATTGTCATCAATAGATAGAGTGCTCTCCAATTTTAATGGATTTATTCTCATACACCTCTGTGAGGAAGGGATGCATAATTATCCTAATTTTACAGTTGGAAAACTGAGGCTCAGAGGTATGGCTATACCACGGCTGGGAAGATTGAGCCCCAATGCAGGCAGACAGACTGACGCTAGCCCAGCCTAAGCTAGCATGCTAACTATAGCAGCATAGACATTGTGATACAAACTCAGGCTAACCAGTCTGAATCCAAAGTATTTGGATGCAAGCTAGCTTACCTAGTGAGGAGGGCTTTAAAATTAGGTTTGACGTGGGGGCAAGTGACCAAAGTCCACTAGTAAGTGAACAACATGGGGACCTGGGAGATGGGTCAAAAATGGGAGGGAGCGTGGGTTATAGTAGAGATAAAGAAGGGACAAGGCAGAAATGGGGGCAAAAATCAAATCAGTATCTTAGATGTCTATATACAAATGGAAGTAGTATGGGAAAGAAGCAGGAAGAACTTGAAGTGCTAATAAACACATACAACTATGACATAGTTGGTATCACAGAGACCTGGCACACATGATTGGAATATTAGTATAGAAGGGTACAGCTTGCTTAGAAAGGGTAGGCAGGGAAAAAGGGAGGAGATGCTGTCTTATATATTAAAAATGAATACACTTAGACTGAGGTTGAGATGGACATAGGAGCCAGACTTGTTGAGAGTCTCTGGGTTCGGTTAAAAGGGGTAAAAGCAAGGGTGAAGTCATGCTAGGCGTCTACTACAGACCACCTACCCAGGAAGAACAGGTGGATGATGCTTTTTTTAAACAACTAACAAAATCATCCAAAGCACAGGATTTGGTGGTGATGGGGGACTTAACTATTCAGACATACATTGGGAAACTAACATAGCAGGGCGCAGATTACCGAATAAGTTCTTAGACTGCATGGGGGACAGTTTTTTAGAATCATAGAATCCTAGGGCTGGAAGAGACCTCAGGAGGACATCGAGTCCAGCCCCCTGCCCAAAGCAGGACCAACCCCAGTTAAATCATCCCAGCCAGAACAGTTTCAAGCCGGAATTTAAAAACCTGTAGGGATGGAGATCCCCTAAGTAACCCATTCCAGTACTTCACCACCCTCCTAGTGAAATAGTTTTTCCTAATATCCAACCTAGACCTCCCCCACTGTAACTTGAGACCATTGCTCCTTGTTCTGCCATCTGTCACTACTGAGAACATCCTCTCTCCATCTTCTCTGGAGCCTCCCTTCAGGAAGTCGAAGGCTGCTATCAAATCCCCCCTCACTATTCTCTTCTGCAGCCCAAATTCCTCAGCCTTTCCTTGTTGGTCATGTGCTCCAGTCCCCTAATCGTTTTGGTTGCTCTCCGCTGGACCCTCTCCAGTGAGTCCACATCCTCTCTCTAGCGGGGGCCCAGAACTCGACACAATGCTCCAGATGTGGCATCACCTATGCCGAATAAAGGGGAATAATAACTTCTCTAGACCTGCTGGAAATGATCCTCCCAATGCACCCTAATATTCCATTAGCCTTCTTGGCTACAAGGGCACACTTTATTTCAGAAGGTTGAGAAAGCTACAAAGGGGGAAGCTGTTCTAGATTTGATTTTAACAAATAGGGAGGAGGTGGTTGAAAATTTGAAGGTGGAAGGCAGCTTGCATGAAAGTGATCATGAAATCATAGGATTCATGATTCTAAGGAATGGTAGAAAGGAGAACAGCAAAAAAAATGGATTTTAAGGCATTTTCATAAGCAGATTTTCATAAACTCAGAGAGCTGGTAGGTAAGGTCCCATGGAAAGCAAGACTAAAAGGAAAAAACTGAAGCTGGTTGGCAGTTTTTTTTTTTTTTTTAAAAGGACATTAAGGGCCCAAAAGCAAACTATACCACTGCGTAGGAAAGATACACAGTATGTCTAGAGACCATCTTGGCTTAACCAGGAGATCTTACATGATCTAAAAATAAAAGAGGATTCGTATAAAAAGTGGAAACTAGGTCAAATGACAAGGAATTAATATAGGCAAGCAACGCAAGTATGCAGGGGCAAGATTAGAAAGGCAAAGGAACTAAACAAGCTCAAATCAGCTAGAGATATAAAGGATTACAAGACGACATTCTATAAAGATATTAGAAGTAAGAGGAAAAGCAAAGCCAGGGTAGGCCCATTGATCAGTGAAGAGTGAAAAACAATAACAGGAAACTTGGAAATGCAGAGGTGCTTAATTAATTCATTTCGGTTTTCATCAAAAAGATTGATGGTGACAGGATGCCTAACATAGTGAGAGGTCATGGAAATGGGGTAGGCTTAGAAGTTAAAATAAAAAAAAAAAGTTAAAATAATTTAGAAAAGGTAGATGTCTGCAAGTCACCAAGGCCTGATGAAATGCATCCTAGAATACTAAAGGAGCTATCATCTTTAAAAAATCATGGAAGTTTGGGGAAGATTCCAGAAGACTGGAAAAGGGGCAAATATAGTGCCCGTCTATAAAAAGGGAAATAAGAATAACTGAGGAATCTATAGACCAGTTAGTTTAAGTTCTGTGTTAGGGAAGATACTGGAGCAAGTAATTAAGGAATTCATCTGCAAACATGGAAAATAAGGTGATAGGTAACGGCTAACATAGATTTGTAAAGAACAAATCATGTCAAACCAATCTGATCATTTTCTTTGATAAGAGAACAAATCTTGTGGATAAGGGAGAAGCAGTGGATGTGATATACCTAGACTTTAGTAAGGCATTTGATACAGTCTCACACGACAATATGTCGGTAAACTAGGGAAATACAGTCTAGATGGGGCTACTGTGAGTGCATAACTGGCTGGATAACTGTTCTCAGAGAGTAGTTATTAATGGTTCATAGTTATGCTGGACGGGCATAACAAGTGGCATTCCGCAACGGTCTGTTTTGGGACCGGTTCTCTTCAATATTTTCATCAATAACGTGTATATTGGCATAGCGAGTATGATTATTAAATTTGCAGATGATACCAAGCTGGGAGGGGTTGCAAGTGCTTTGGAGTATAGGGTCAAAATTCAAAATGTTCTGGGCAAACTGGAGAAATGGTCTGAGATAAATAGGATGACATTTAATAAGGACAAATGCAAAGTAGTCCACTTAGGAAAGAACAATCAGTTTCACACCCAATGTATGTCTACACTGCAGCATTTTTCCAGAAAAACCACACTTACGTCCACACTGCTATTGTGTTCTTTTGACAGAAAGTCGAAAGAACACAGGGGTTTTTCCGACAGCGGTAAACCTCTTTCTACCAGGAAGAAGCCTTTTTCTGAAAAAGCTTTTTCAGAAAAAGGCACATGTGGATGCAGAAGAGGGAGTTCTTTTGAAAGAGGAGGCCTCTAGGAAATAACACAAGTGCCCTAGTGGCCACTCCGTCCATACTAATCACAACTTAAATGCAAGCTAACATCCAATCAAATGTGTATGCTATCTTTCAAAAAAGCACATCGCTTTTTCCTTGCGCTTTTGCTGTGTGGACGCTCTCTTTCGAAATAAGCTTTTCTGGAAGACCCCTTCTGGAAAAGCTTCTTCCGAAAGAAGCCTACAGTCTAGACATACAGAATGGGAAGCAACTGTCTAGGAAGGAGTTCTGCAGAAAGGGATCTAGGGGTCATAGTGGACCACAAGCTAAATATGAATCAACAGTTTGACACAAAAAAAAAGCAAACATGATTCTGCGATGCCTTAACAGGATTGTTGTGATAAAGACATGAGAAGTCATTATTCCACTTTACTCTGCGCTGATTAGGTCTCAGTTGGAGTATTGTGTCCAGTTCTGGGCACCACATTTCAAGAAAGATGTGGAGAAACTGGAGAAGTTCCAGAGAAGAGTAACAAAAATAATTAAAGGTTTAGAAAACATGACCTATGAGGGAAGACTGAAAAAATTGAGCTTGTTTAGTTTAGAAAAGAGAAGACTGAGAGGGGACCAGATAGCAGTTTTCAAATATCTAAAAGGGTGTTACAAGGAGGAGGGAGAAAAATTGTCCTATCCTCAGAGACTAAGGAGAACTAAAAGGAATGGGCTTAAATTACAGCAAGGGAAGTTTAGGTTGGACATTAGGAAAAACTTCCTAACTGTCAGGGTGGTTCAACACTGGAATAAAATTACCTTGGGAGGTTGTGGAATCTCCATCATTGGAAATATTTAAGAGCAGGTTAGATAGGCATCTGTCAGGGATGATCTAGTAGGCATTTGGTCCTGCTGTGAGGACAGGGACTGACTTGATCTTTTGAGGTCCATTCCAGTTCTAGTGTTCTGTGAGTTTATGTTTCCAGCTGCTGGTGTCAAAGGCCACCTGACTTCTTGGGTCTGAATATAGGTGTCAAACCTGAGCTGCTGACAGTCCTGCAGCATCCACACTTCTATTGTTAGTGCTCAAGTCGGCCTATCAATGCTGGGAGTCACACCTCCTAGCTGTAGTCTAAACATACCCAGAGAAACTAAGGGACACACCTAAGGTCACACAAACTCCATGGCAAAGCAGATAAATGAACCCTGGTGTCCCACATGCTACATCAGTATCACTCTTTCCCCTGCAATAGTCAGTCAGCCTTATTTGTGTGCAGTCTTTCATACAGGAGAGAAAATATCTGAAAATACAGGAAAATGTGATTATAGAAGAGCGATACTTGGCAATTGGCCCCACAATCAAGTGGAGTACCTGGGATAATTTAAATCTTTTTTTTTTAAAGTGTAGAATTCAGTTGACTATCTCCCTTTAGTATGCATGACAATTACATTTTGTATCGTAACTCCCTTTCTTTGTTAGGGAGTAGGGAAAGAAGGCTGGCAGAGTGCAGACAGGTAGAAGTGTGTACTTCATGAAAATTAAAGGCCAGGGAACCTGTCAAAAAAGGAACAATGGCTGATTTGTTCTGGATAAATCTATGATAGCTATTATTTATAAACTTATCATCCAGGCACTTAAAATATATTGGAACAAATTAGTAATTAGTTTGTGAGGTACTGAAGTTAGGATGATGAGTTTATTATATCTAGGGTCCTCCTGTTCCCCTTTTTAAAAGATAGCTATTATATTTGGCCTTCTCCAGTGCTCTGGGACTCTACCCATACTCAAAAGCCCTCAAAGATAATTGCTAATGGTTCTAAGATTGCTTCTGCTAATTCCTTAAGTGCCCTTGGTTAATTTCTTCAAGCCCTGCTCATTTGAATACAGCTAGTTTATCCAAATATTTTTTAAGCTGGTCTTCCCCTATTTAGGCTTGGGTTACTTCTTTCTTGTTGTTCATATTATTTGTATTATATAGCTGGTCACAAGTCTGCAAGTCACCAAGGCTGTTTTACCGTTTTAGCAAAGACTGAAGCAATATAGGCATTAACCACCTCAGCTTTCTTGATGTTGTCTATTATTAACTCTCCTTCCCTACTAAGTAGTGAATCTACATTTTCCTGGGTCTTTCTCTTGCTCTCAGTATATTTATAGAACCTCTTCTTTTTGTCTTGTGTGTTCCTTGTTCAGTGTAATTCATTTTGTGCTTTAGCATGTGTGTCCCTGCATGCTTGTGCCCTTCTATTGTTTTCATCCCTAGCACTTTTTGATTCCTTTAAAGAGCTTCTGATGGAGCCATATGAACTCTTGCTGTCTTTCCTAGCATTCTTTCACACAGGGATGAGTTTGCTGATTCACCAGTAATGTCTCTTTCACTTGCTGTTTCACTGTCAAGTCTCCTGAACTACTTTTTTCATACATTTTCTTTCCATGGGACCTTAGCTACCATTTTCTGAGTGTGTTACATTCTGCATTTTTTGGAAGTCCATTACCCTTATTCATCTACCACTTCTGTCTTTCCTTAGAATCATAAATCATGATCACTTTCGCCTAAACTGCCGTCAACCTTCAGCTTTGCAACCAAATCCTATCTGTTAATCAAAATGAAGCCTTAAATATCCCCTCCCCGATTACTTCCTCCACCTTCTGAAACAAACAAAAAAATATCCCCAATACATTCCAAGAACTTACTGGAGATATTTTTATTTTACTCCATTGCTTTTTCAACAAATGTCTGGATGGTTGAAGTCCCCATTATCACCAGGTCTTGCATTTTGGATATTTATTGTTTGTTCTAGAAATGCCTCATCCACCTTCTTCTGATTTGGTGGCCTATAGTGGGCCCCCACCATGACAGGATTCCTATTTTCCTTCTTTTTCTTGCCTTACAGACTTACAACTGATCTCCCTCTTATCTCCTTCTTATATCAGAATAAGCATTTATTTGTAATGTGTAATGAACCAACTCTTCCCTTTTCCCCCTGCCTGCCATACCCAAACAAGCCAGAATACATGATCCCTAGTCATAGAAAACCATTAGATACACAAGGGAAGAAAGAATGTTTTAGAATTATTTTGTAGACTATTCAAGTACCCTATGTATATTCATTTTGTAACAATATAAAATGTCATATCCATGAACAATGTCAATACTTGCAAAGTTAGCTTTTCTAGACACACTCTACCTCCATACTTTTGCATTCTAATCCAGTTTGTTAATTAAGTACTACAGTTGTTTTCTAAGCCTTCCCCTCTGAACATCCTAGGACTGGAAATAGGAGACTGCAAGGTTTAAAAAAAAAAAAAAAAAAAAATCACTGTCTTCACTAAGAACTATCACAAAGCCATTCTGTGTAATCTCTGATCTAGTTATAATTCAGTTTATAGGTAATCATAAAATACAGGTTTGCAGTAAACTTGAAAAAAACCCACTTTATCTCCCTTAAAGCTCAACAGATTATGAAAGAAATTGATTAACTAGACACTTTTCCTCTAACAAAAAAAGATAAAAGTAAATTACATGTGGAATTGGTTTTTAATCTAATATTAAACTTGAGGATAGTACACTTAAAGTGATACCAGTTTAGGCACTGGCAGGAACCACTAATTTTGAGAGGTTGAGTGAACAGAAAAAAGAAAGGAGAATTTTTAGTGATTTACTACTATGTCTTTGTTGTTTCTATATGTGAACTGCTCCCTACATTTAAGTAAGGAACTAGGAATAAGAGCATTTGCTCTCTCTCATGAAGGTGTGGCTTTGCCTGATATAAATATGCTACAATCACATCATTAGTTATCAAAACATCTCTAATAACGTACACCCAAACTGACCTCACTTTATCATTTAATTGTTTGTCCTCTGCTGGATGGATCTTCAGCAAAAGATAAGAAAATATGGTGGCATTACGAATAAACTATGGATATTTAAAACAGTATTATTCAGCAGCAGTACAGTGCATTTTACTGTTGAAAAGTATTTCAAATCTAAGTTACAGCAATATTAGTGTTAAATAAAGAATCTTACGTCCTGTGGATCAAAAGTTTAAGTAGCATAGCATATAGGAAAACATTTTGGAATACATATTCCTAATGTGAAAGACTTTTCAATGTTTGTGGTTTTTTTTTTTAAATGTGTTAATGCCACACCACCACCAAAATATATTTTCATCTTTCACATGTAAACTTTTCATACTTTCAAGAAAATATTTTCTCCAGAACCAATATTTTCTCATTGTGTTTACTACTGATGTGCCTGGAAAAATATGAAAGCAATCAAGAAAACGTACTTTGAAGGGACGGTTCAATATAAATGTGCTTGAACTGCATGAATGAAGTAGACCAGAAATAAAGCCAAATTTGTTGGATCTGTGTATTTTAACGTAATCAAGAAAAATTTTGGAGCAGAGAATATAACTTCTCAGAGTTCACTTTGTACATTATGAATTTATGCACTTGCAATGCAGTTTAATCATTTTATAGATAAATTATAGGCAACATTATATTAAAAACAACAGCTGTCTCAAAGGAACAAAAGCCAAAAACAAACAGGAAACAAGTATTAAATTCTGAAACTTGTCAATCTGTCTTTTATTGCTAGGGTCTCTGAAGAGTGAATTTACTTAGCCAGTTTGCCACAGTTCATGGGTACAGAAGATAAAAGGTCAACTTTATTTCTATGTATAAATGCTTTGAAGATTGTAGGAGAAGATCATGCAAAAATCTTGATAATGGGCAATTATAGTTTGGCTTGTGATCTGAAGCAGGTTATCCCTTCTAATTTGTTTTTAATTCTCTAGTGTAACTGTGGATGTTATGATTATCCAGATAAATATCAAATCCATTTTTCACACCACCGTGCTCTTGGGCTCAGCACATCCTGTGAACCTTCTTGCCAACAGGTTATTTATGCATAGTGTATAATGGTATTTCCCTTTATCAATATTAAAATTTGCTTACTAAAGCAAGCCAGGAAACAGTTTCAATTCTATAAATAGTTTTGAGATTTGGAAAAAAAATGTTCATCCTGAACCTGGATAAAATTCCCAAACTTTGCCATTTTTCATGGAATTGAAATTCCACAATATTTTGGTAATCCAAAGTAATCAGAGACCATTGTTTCCATACAAGTGATAGAAATTTTTGCATTATCATGGGAAAAATATGAAAGGAAAGGAATCTATATTACTTGAGTACAACATAGAAGACCATATAGACACAGAGCTTCAAGTTATTGGAAGGATATCAGGGAAAAATTAAGCAGTTGTTAAACCCTACATTTTCTGACACTAAATTCTTCACTGGTTTTCAGTAGGCCATTGATTTACTTCTGCTTGGCTTTAGTGTCTTTGTAGTTTTTTCCTTCGGACTCTGTCCAGTCAAATCTGGTTTTTTTTGTGTACGCGCGCACATCATTCTGTGGTCGATAGCCTTGATTTCTGATTCATAGATTGACTTTCATTTGTCTTTGAAGGTGTCAGATTTTCTTTAGAACAACACTATTTCTAACTACCAAAAAATTCAGAAAGTGATTTACAATCTGACATCACACGTTCTTGGAATATCAGAGTACAGTATTAACATTTCTAGATTTAGTGATTGTTAAAACTCTCAGGTTCAGAGTTCAGGCTTTTGTTCATATATATTTGGATGTTTAGCTAAAGATGATCATTTCCCTCACTAGCAACTCACCACCTAATGGCATGCCAGTTCAGGGTTGAACTGAGTACTTTTACTACTTCTGACATCTGGTCTCATTTTCAAGGGTAACCACATGACAATTCCTTCATTGGATTTTATTAAAGAGGGTGGCACTGATAGCTGCAGTTCAGGACATACTATATTGCAGCAAGCTTGTAAAATTTAGGCCAAAGTGGTAAGATTACCAGAGGAATTTCTGAACCCAACAGCATTAGAACAGGATAAGAAGTAGACCAATCACCTCTAGAAGATAGCAACATAAGGAATTGGGAAGTGGATTCTGTTTTTCACTGAAAAAGCTGTAGGTAAGAGCAGATCAGGGCAGCTTTTCCTAGAACATGAAATGGGCTTATCAGCATAGAAGAGGGATTGGAGGAGGATGGATGTGCCAATTAATTCCTAAAGGCACAGGATAAAGGCAATATAGTAGGCCTACCTCCATTCCCCAGACCACCTGCCATAGCAGATAACATTGTGTAGGGAGCAAGGTTCCTTATTGAAAAAGGTTCCTTATTGAAGGAAAAGTTGAGATTCCTTCTCCAGGTATTTTCAAACTTAAAGATGTGATTGAGTGTCTCAAGAGAAAAAACCCACAACCAACGTGGATAGAAATGAAATTGCTCAATTTTGGCAGTGTTGAAGAGCTGAACAGGAAGATAAAGAGGAGAAATTTGAAGGCAAGCATGAGAACTGACAATAGTGCAGGAGAAGGGAGACAGATGACAGCACTCAGAAGTAGATAAGCTTAATTTTCCAAAGAGTGAGTTTGGGATGGCAAAAGGACATGCAAGAGGTGCACTGTTAGACTGCACAAAGAATAAGAGTTTGAGAGAGGTTATGGGAATAATGCTTACAATTTCTAGTTGAAGCCATGAGAGATAGATGAGAAGGAGAATGTTATGAGGGCAGGGACCAAGGGCAGCACCTTGAATGAGAGCAACAGAGAAGGGATTATGAAGACCCACCAAAGGAGACAATAGGAAAACAATGGAGATTGTTGGGGATAACTTCTTGGTACAAGTGCTGCAGGATCCAACCAGAGGCCATGCGCAGCTTGACCTGCTGCTCACAAACAGGGAGGAGCTAATAGGGGAAGTAGAGGTGGGTGACAACCTGGGAAGCAGTGATCATGAGATGGCAGATGTCAGGATCCTGACCAAAGGAAGAAAAGAGAGTAGTAAAATACACACCTTGAACTTCAGAAAAGCAGACTTCGAGTCCCTCAGAGACCTGATGGGCAGAATCCCCTGGAATGCTAACATGAAGGGGAAAGGAGCCCAGGAGAGCTGGCAGTATTTTAAAGAAGCCTTATTGAAGGCACAGAAAGAAACCATTCCAATGCATAGCAAGAGAAGCAAATATGGTAGGAGACCAGATTGGCTCACCGGGGAAATCCTTGGTGAACTTAAGCACAAAGAGAGAGCTTACAAAAAGTGGAAACTTGGACAGATGACTAGGGAGGGGTATAAATGTATAGCTCAAGAATACAGGGGAGTATCAGGAAAGCGAAAGCGCAATTGGAATTGCAACTCGCAAGGGATGTGAAGGCATGTTAGTAAGAAGAAGGTGATCAGAGAGGGTGTGGGGCCCCTACTGGATGAGGACGGTAACCTAGTGACAGATGATATGGGGAAAGCTGGAGTACTTAATGCTTTCTTTGCCTCTGTCTTCACGGACAAGGTCAGCTCCAGACTAATGCGCCAAGTGACACAATATGGGACGAAGGTGGACAGCCCTTGGTGGGGAAAGAACAGGTTAGGAACTATTTAGAAAAGCTAAACGTACATAAATCCATGGGTCTGGACTTAATACATCCGAGGGTATTGAGGGAGTTAGCAAATGTCATTGAGGAGCCTTTGGCCATTATCTTTGAAAAGTCGTGGCAATCAGGAGAGATCCCGGATGATTGGAAAAAGGCAAATGTAGTGCCCATCTTTAAGAAAGGGAAAAAGGACGATCCAGGGAACTATAGGCCGGTCAGTCTTACCTCAGTCCCTGGAAAAATCATGGAGGTGATCCTCAAGGAATCCATTTTTAAGCACTTAGAAGAAGGGAAGGTGATCAAGAATAGTCAGCATGGATTCATGAAGGGCAAATCGTGCCTGACCAATCTGATTAGCTTCTCTGATGAGGTAACTGGCTCAGTGGATATGGGGAAATCAGTGGATGTGATATACCTTGACTTTAACAATGCTTTTGATACAGTCTCCCACAATATTCTTGCCAGCAAGTTAAGGGAATGTGGATTGGATAAATGTAAGGGAATGTAAGATGGATAGAAAGCTGGCTGGAAGGTCGGGCCCAGCGGGTAGTGATCAACGGCTCGATGTCAGGATGGCGGTCAGCTTCTAGCGGAGTGCCCCAAGGTTCGGTTCTGGGACCGGTTTTGTTCAACATCTTTGTTAATGACCTGGATGAGGGGATGGATTGCACCCTCAGCAAGTTTGCGGATGACACTAAGCTAGGGGGAGAGGTAGATACGCAGGAGAGCAGCGATAGAGTCCAGAGTGACTTAGACAAATTCTGGGCCAAAATAAATCTGATGAGTTTCAACAAGGACAAGTGTAGAGTCCTGCACTTAGGACAGAAGAATCCCAAGCATTGTTACAGGCTGGGGACCAACTGGCTAAGTAGCAGTTCTGTAGAAAAGGACCTGGGGATTACAGTGGACGAGAAGCTGGATATGAGTCAACAGTGTGCCTTTGTAGCCAAGAAGGCTAATGGCATATTAGGTTGCATTAAGAGGAGCATTGCCAGTCGATCCAGAGATGTGATTATTCCTCTTCACTCGGCTCTGCTGAGGCCACATCTGGAATATTGTGTCCAGTTCTGGGCCCCCAATTACAGGAAGTACGTGGATGCATTGGAGAGGGTCCAGCAGAGGGCAACCAAAATGATTAGGGGGCTGGAGCATATGACCTATGAGGAGAGGCTGATGGAGTTGGGTTTATTTAGTCTGCAGAAGAGAAGAGTGAGGGGGGATTTGATAGCAGCCTTCAACTTCCTAAAGGGAGGTTCCAAAGAGGCTGGAGAAAGGCTGTTCACAGTAGTGACAGATGGCAGAACAAGGAACAATGGTCTCAAGTAGCGGTGGGAGAGGTCTAGGTTGAATATTAGGAAAAACTATTTCACTAGGAGGGTGGTAAAGCACTGGCATGGGTTACCTAGGGAAGTAGTGGAGTCTCCATCCTTAGACGTGTTTAAGTCTCAGCTTGACAAAGCCCTGGCTGGGTTGATTTAATTGGAATTGATCCTGCCTTGGGCAAGGGGCTGGACTTGATGGCCTTCTAAGGTCTCTTCCAGCTCTATAGTTCTATGATTCTAAGAATGAAAAACCAGGGAGTACAGTCACATAAGCCAAGAGTTGAGAAAAATTCAAGGAAAATTCAAGGAAAGATGAACTCTGACAGAGTGCAAAGAGGCAAAAAATAGAATCAGTGAAGTTTAAAGAGGTCTCTATCTGAAATTGAGAGAACAAAAATGCAAATTTTGATTCTAATGATAAAACAATTGAAAAAAAGAACCTTTGAGATTGTTTGGTATACATTCCAACATAGAAACTGAGCTGATATAGGAGTTACTTACATTTGAAAAACAAATCCGTAGCCCTTTTAATTTACAGTACCCACTGCCCTTCCTCCCACTTACAAAAAAGTTTTCTTTGAAAAGCTGGTGTATGACATATTTTCTGTGCCAAAAGATCATAATCAAGGACAGAATGGCCATATGGTAGATTATGTGAGCAGTCAAATTAAAACCTATCCAAGTTGCATACAACTTCACATGACATTAGCTCCCAGCATAAGACATCTGTAAAGCTCTCAAGGCTAAATTACAAATATTCAACTCTGCCCTATTTCGTCTTTATATTGATAATGTCAACTCCAAAAATTGAACAGTGAACAAATACAACATGTTTTTGACTCTCAGAAACATTATACAAAATGTGGACCAAATTCTGGCTCTCATTTACTCGCATGGAGAATCACTGAAGTCACTTTTACATCAATAGGACTGTACTGGAGTTTCGTGGTGTGACAGAAGGCATAATTTGTCATTATCTACATAGGCATCATATTGTTCACAAATGAAGAGCGGCCATCCCCTGGGGTGTAACATCTGGTGTTTTGAACAGCATGCTGCCTCATTACACAACAGGTTAGGAATCAAACCAAACAACATATGTGGAATTGAGAGGGGCTTCAGCTAAACAAGATGTAATCACCCCCCCCCCCAAAAAAAAACCCCCAAAAAACAAAAAACCCCACCACTTCTAATTATTTGCTGACCTCTAACAAAGCTATATCATAGCTACCATTGAAAAAAAAGAGCATTTACTGACAGTTACCTGACAGCAGCATTTGAAATAATGCAAGTCTCCTGGTTTAAGCACAAAGAAAATGCTATGTTATCACAGATAACACTATAGTAACTTTTGATAGTAACCCATGAAAATGTAATGGCTACTGCTGGATAGCATTTTGAATAAGGTTTGTCATAGGACTCCACAACTTTTATTGAGTCCAGTATTACTTTTAATGTATCCAAGAATAACATTCTAGGAAGACTTTAAAACAGGGAATTAATTGTAATCTCAGACACTGTTCATTGTATCCACTTCTATTTATTTTAATGGATGGGGATTGTTTATGTATGGAGGCTAGAATTTGGCTCTGAAGTAAGATAATCAAATTAAGAAAAAGAAAAGAAAAAAAAACAAAACACAGCAAGCAGTGACAGCGCTGGCTTTTTTTTTTTTTTTTTGCGCTTATAGATAGTTTTAACTGTCAATGTATCACATGCTACATTTCTCTCCATTGCAGATCATATGCTTTAACAGAGATCACAGTTTTCTTTGGTAGCAATGAAGTTTTCTATACCTCTCTTTTAGCTCCCTTGAACTGATGAGCAACATCAATTCCCACTGAACATAATATGGATGGTTGCAGTCAGCATCTCAGAGGATCAAGCCCGCAGGGTGCTCACCACTGAAACATATATAAAGATGCACATTGCCAACGACTGCATTCTTTATAGTTTTTCCAGAGCATAGCATTGACCTAATTCCAAAAGCGTCCTTCTGTAACCTCTTCCCAGCCACTATCATTCTCCAATAAAATGGCTACCTTCCTGGTTTCACATTAACGTTTAAACTGTAGTAACAGATAATTTAGAGAAAATTTAATTTACAGTAATCTTTTAAAATCCTTCTCATTCTTCCTACTGCTTTTCAACTGCACAGCTGTTCTCTATAGCAGAGATCCTTGATGATGGGTCTTAAGAGAAGCACAGCTAATGTATGATTTTCTTGCATATACATGTTGTCATGCAACACTGTTCACATGGATATGTAACTCTTGATAAAAAAATAAATACTTGATCCTGCAAGATGCTGAGCGCCCTTAACGTCCATTGAAACCAAACGGGAACTGGGGGCACTCAATCCCTGCCAAGAGATGTTCAGCACTGGATTTGCTACAGTGGCTATTGATTTTATGTGGATGTGCTGAGATAGCGTGGTGACGGGTGTTCATATAGCATACTAAGAGAGCTTAGATAGGTACAGTGTAAAAGTCTAACAAACCCCTCAAAAGAAAAAAGCTGAAATACCATTCTTGAGGCGCCCAGCCAAAGAGATTACAAAGGAATGATTTATCTCTTATAGCATGGGTGGGGAACCTTTTTCCAATCATGGGAAAAAAAAAAAAAAAAAGTCAGTCGTGGACTCCAACTGGGGGTGTGGGCTCTGGGCCTGGACAAAGAGTTTTGGCATGCAGGAGTGGACTCAGAGCAGGGGTGTGGGGAGCATGGGGGTGCAGGGTCTGGGCTGGAATTTGGGTGCTAGAGACGGGGTTGGGGTGTAGGCTCTGGGACTGAGTCTGGATCCAGGAAGGGGCTCAAGGCTGGGGCTGTGGATTTGGGTGTGGGAAGGGCTGGTGGTCTGGAGTGGGGCAGGGGATAATTGGTTGGGGATCAGGAGGGGGGCTTTGGCCTACAGGTACTGTATATGGGCTCTGGAAGGGAGTTAAGTTGCAGAGGAAGCTCAGGGCCCGAGGAAATCAGGAAGGAGTGTGGGGCACTTACCACAGGTGTCTCCTGATTGGTGGCACCTGAGTGGTGGCTCCCTTCCTGCCCTGGACCCACATAGCTCCTGGAAATGGTTGGCATGTCCCGGGGGGGGGGAGGGGAAGACAGGTGGCTCCACGTGCTACCCCTTCTTGCAGGCACTACCCTGCAGCTCCTATTGGCTGCTGTTCCATGCTCAGTGTCTGCAGGCAAGGACAGCATGCAGCGCTTCCCTGATCACCCCAAGGCAGACCTCAGAGCTCCAGCCTGTGGGGGCAACCTGGACTCTCAGCTTCTGGCCCATGATATGGAGACTGGGCACAGGCTGGATCTGGCCCATGGGCTGGATGTTTCCTACCCCCTTAAGTGATGCAGGAATTATAATTCTGAATTTGTTCCTGCAAGAACCTAACCATCCTTATTTCCCACTGAAGCATCCAGGAGGTGCTCAGTATTAGCTCTGGATGAATACAGGGATTGCAGTTTCTCAGCGGTTACGTGGGCTTTTAATTTGCTTTTGTTCCAATTCAAAACAAAAACTAATTGACTGCAATGTACCAGCAAAACAGTGGTACAAAATTTCATTTCAGAAGCGCCAACATGTGGCGTTTGTGAAATAAACCACGAAACTGACATTCTTGTCAATTTCATGGCTGCTGTTCCAGCTGGAATTTGGGTACAGGGATATTAGCGAGTGTCCATTCACAGAGCAGAGTCACCCAATTCCCAGGGTCTACCAGTCTCCATCTGAACTTTTTTGCGGCCAGTTTATTTTACATGATACTTAGATTTTCAGATTTACATTTTTGCAAAATTGAGGGCACATTTTAAAGGGACAAATCAATTTGTGAAGTTCACTCCCAGTTTGAAATCGCATGCTTTGCAAGCTGTGAATACTGATCCTTTCACGCAGAAATACTGTGACAGCTACATATGGCCTGATGAGAACTGTCTCAGTAGTGGAAAATTGTGAGTGGGCACTGGATGCTCAGGAGCTGAGACGTCGAGGGAGACACAGGCTTAAACCAGCCGTGTACACCCAAAGGTTGCCAGCCTCCAACTGGTGATGCAGGTTGCTGGGAAGCCCCTTTTACAATGGTAACAAAGCTTCAAATGTAAAAGTGGTCATGTATGTTAGTGGAGATTAACATGTCATTGAATTTTACAGATCAATCTCATGTCTGAAAGAAATAAAAAATAAACTTTTGTCATGACAAATGTTTTTGAGTAGGAAGTGCTTTTGATCATGATCACTTTTTGCTGCACTATACGGATATAAGGCCTACAACCTCAAGGTAATCTTTAATGTAGCCAATGGAATTTGCTGTTTCCTGGTTCTCCAGATTAGCCTAACATTAAAGCACCACACTCAACTATTACCCTTTTCTTGATTACATTTAGGGCTTTAATGTTATGTTTAGAAATATGATGTTTCCATGCATGAATAAATCAGAATGCTGGTTGGACCCAAAAGTATAAATATAAATGTCCTGGTTTGCCCACAGTCTATGCCTACATGGAGCACATTAAGATGAGCACGTCATCCTTTTGTCTAAGTTTCCTAAAAATGTAGGGTTTCATGTTCATTCAGATTCAATGTTTTGTTTTACAGCTACTAAAAAAAAAAAAATCTTTAAAAAACCTAAACACTTTGAGATAGCAACATAACTGGAAGGGGAAAAAAATAAAAATAAAATAAAATAAAAAAAATCTTCCATTAGCAGGAAATAGGTTACTTTCAACACAACAGAATCTTGCTGCAAATGCATGGATCCATTGCAAGGAGGTTTCTGTTAGCATAACAGGAGTTTTCTTTGGCTCAAAAGAGTCTACACAACATTCATGACTTGCTTATCTTACACTAGCATAAATCATGATTAACTTTAGTGAAGGTGAGGGAGTCACTGTCACATAAAACTGGCAAACTGAGAACAGAATTGGGCCTGAAGTCTCACATGCTAACACAGTTGTTTTTAATAGGTGGACATGGCTTTTAATAATGGATAATGTTTCAGATTAGAGATGATTCCATGCATTAAAAATTATGTAATATACATAGAGCTAAGGGAGAGGAAGATTTGAAGTTGCATATCCTGAGTTCTTAAAAAGTGCAATGGTAATGTATTCTTAACCTAGATATTTTGATGGAGCAATACTGCCAAAAACATTGCATGCAAAGATGGGCTTGTATGAAGCTTGTGGCTGTGATGAACAGCTCAGAAGTATTGAGGCTGGGGAATGTGAGATCAGAGTTCAATTTCTGATATTTGTTTAGCTCTATAAACTTTATTAAATTCTAATCCTAAAAACCCAATATTGAGCATTTCTAGCTCCAGCTTTAAATTGTGGGGTCATCTTTATTTGCATGTATTGTCATTCTTCTGACACCTTCACATTCCCTTTTCTTCCAGAATACATCTTTATAACAGCTAATATATACGGTTTTTATTCATTCAGTGGGGATGCAGTTCACACTATTGGCATGCTCATTTTGAGGGGGGAAAGCTTTCTTCCAGTGGAAAGTAATTTGCTTCTGAGAAAAGCTTCCTGAGTTTTCAACCTGCACATGTTTTGTTTATATTGATTGGTTATACTTGAACCACATTAGCAAGTGCATCACTATCAGATAGGTAACTTAACTCTACAACCACCTAGTGCAACGTTGTAGATGATAAATGTTGATTAAAAAAAGACAAAGTAGACCAAAGTTGCAGTTGTAACTACAGTAATTAGTGAGGTTTGATTTTATCATAGAAAGCCTGAAGCTTAATTTGTAAACACTTGTTTTAAAAAAAAAAAAACCCAACCTCTGATATGCATTGCATTTTTAGGGGCAGGTGTTTTTGTAAATCTTCTTTGGAAGCAGATTCTGTTATAAGATCTTAAGAAGAGCAGTTGTCAGCTCCACCTCTGTCCTCGCACGCACTACTCCAGCAGTGCAAAAGGGACAGAGCAGCAGAAGATTCATCTGAGAAAGCCAGTGCCACCCACCACAATATTCAGACGCTGGAGATTGACCAGAGGTGAGAGGGGGCTGAACTGGGTACAGTGAACTCCAGTGAATATTGGCTGGCACATGGATAGCTAGGATATTGGTATAGTTACTATAATTTAGAACAGCATTAGACTGCTTTAAGTATGACATAGAATAGGCTGAACACTAGTGCAGCCAAGGGTCAAGAGAGCAGGAAAGTGGTTCAGGGCCAGCACGGTTGCTACACTAAATGCTGCACATCTAGACTCAAACCAGATCAGAATCTGGCCTTATAGATACTACTTTAATACTGTAATTTTATTAGCAAAAGATCCTGTCAGTAGAGGTGAACAACCCCTGAAGATTTAGGTACTTGTTTTACAAATATGATCTTGTAAGCCGCACTAGAAAGGGTAGCACCTTTATATCACAAATCTCCAAAATCTTCTGAGACCAATCCACGATATTGCCATCTGGATGTCTGAAGAGTTAACAAGTGGGCCTTCCTGGAGCTAAATGCACTCCACTGTGATGAGTAGTCCCCTGTTGAAGTTTTAGTAGTTAGAGTACAGGTTGTACATTACAAGTTATCACTCCTTCATTCAACTGTTCTTTGGGGAAAGACAAATGCTAAGAGAACCCTTCTCTAGCACATAGTAGAAAAAAAGAGGGGAAAAAGATTCTCCAACTACAGCTGGCAGCTTGGAGCAGGTAGCAGATAGCTTCCAATCAGAGTGAAATCGTTTAAGCACTCTGATTTCCTGGGGATCTGCTGGTGGAGTGAAATCCCATAACTGTCATTGCATAATTGCTGTGGATGTTACAGTGGCCCTTATCTGCCTTCCCACTCCCCCATATAGAAAAACTCAGAGGTGTAGGGAAGGTATTGGTCTGGGGTCTTTCTGAAGACAGATTGTTGCTAGTTGTGCCCTACGAGGGTAGGGGTGGCCTACGTGATGGCTTGTAAATAGTGTCGTTTTGTGGCACTGCTAATGCCAGAGATACAAAGCTACCCTGATTTCAGGAGAGTTAAGAGTTCTTTACCCTACTTCTGGATGGCCCTAACAACAGATATCATTAGTATTAGTTGGCATGCCATTTTCTTCTTATTTAGGCCATCTAAAAAAAAAAAAAAAACCAATGAAAATAAAACCAGTAGTACCCTGTTAGCAGCCTAGCAAAGGATGCTACTGCCATAGCAACACTTCTCACTCTTGGCCTCAGACAAAGCCCTCCTGGAACTGTGGGGTCATACTTGCTCTCTTCTCCAGAGACTGGAATTCTGGGGGCCCTCTCCACACATGGGACCCTGTACTCTGGTTTTCAGCAGGGGAACTGAGAAGTCTCAGTGATTGACTGCAAGTGCTCTTTGGCCATGGTCCACCAGTAGTTGGGGGCCACTACCTTAAACAATGTAGGGCTCACACTGATGTTTCCAGATAATCCCAGAGTTTGGGGGCTTGTCTACATCTATCTGAGGCACTCAGGATTTCACAGGAGTGGGTTTTTGTTAAGGTTACACTTTTGGGGGGCAGGGTGTGTGCTTGGTACCATGTCATAAGTGGGGTAAGGGAATGGAGATTTTAAACAATACAAACTATACTGTCCATATAATTGATGACACACTAATACATCATTTACCTATTATCACAAAGTACAGCAAACCATGATCTCCTCCATTAGAAACAGGGGCCATTTGTGACTTACCTTATGCTACCACAAACATTTTATCTTAAATTACTTGATTGATAGGTCCCAAGCTACCATGCTAACTATATGAAGTACTAAAAGGTTTTTTAAAAAAGCTTTTTGAAAAGCCTCACATTACACCCAGCAGCATTGATAGTTTACTATAACTGTGGGTGAATAAAAACCCGAGGATGAAAGCTTTCATAAGATTTGAAATTTCGACACTAAAGCTATTGTTGCAGTAGAATATTTGTTCTACCCACCACAGAATAGAAAAATAAAGCTAAAAGGCAGCTTCAGTTAAAAGGACAGTGAAATTTATTCGAGAACTAAAACAGTATAAACCCGAAAACAATTTGAAAACACCCTTAATCTCTCTACTTCAGAGGAAAATGAAGGGAGGATTTACTGGAGAAATATTCAAGTGTCAGGGGAGTATACACACACGAGTTACTATCAACCCAAGAAGCTGCTTTCGGCTAACTATGCTTTCCCTTGACTAAAGGAATACAACTTGCTTTTTAAACAATATCATTCTGCATATTAATGAAGATAGCCTCTCTGTGTGGAGAAACTGGAGATGTTTGAGTTCTGACTTAGATTCTGCTATTTAGAGGAAAAAAAATATATATATAAAAAAATCTTTAGAAAGTTAGGAGAAATCAAATTGTTCAGAGCACTAAAAATAATGGGGAATGATCAAATGTAGTGGAGAAGGGGTTACAGTTCAAATATCTGTCATGGCAGATGGTACTCGCAGCATAATGGTTTACATTTCATTCCATAGAACTGCATCTTTTTTAGACATGCAAATATTTGTATTATAGTATTTGTCCAATCCTACAGTACTAGTAAGAATTACAGAGACACTTTACACCCAGCAGCATTGACAACTCTAAAATGCTTCACAGGGACCTCTTGGAACCATCCTATAGCCGACTCCTTCCTCATATTGCCAACTATCTACTCCTACCTGTGCTTTACATAGGAAGATGCCCCTTTTAGCAGCCATTCCTGCAATTGTCCCTCACTTCCCATTTGTACAACATCCAGTTCTCTCATCGTGACTAACTGAATGAATGAGACTGAACAGCTCTATGGAATTGCCTCATGCTGTGGAGGGAGAGCATACTTGGCACTTAAGGGGAGAAAGTGGCAAGGTGTTTGATATCAAGGCAAACTAGTTACATTACAGATGGCTCCAGGATTAAGGGTGGTGGTATTCCATCCAGCAGGGATGGTGAGACTAGTTTTGTTGCAGTGTGTTCTTGCTTTTCACTGGAAGGGAGCTGGTTAATTGCCATTTGAGAGCAGAGGCTCTTGGGAATAAGGTGAGGAGGAAAGTTTTGGAGAGTCACCCAGGTGAGGAACAAGAATATTTTCTGGCATAGCTACTACCTTATGCAGCCAGCCTTCAATAGCATATCAGGATGCCACTTTTCAAGAAGCTTGAACTATTATCATCACCACAAGAGACTGTCATTAGGCAAATCACAATAAATAAATAGCACCCTTAAGCACTAAAAGCTCTGTTATACTGTTAAACAGCAGAACCAAGAGGAACATTTTACACTCGTTATCTGCTTGAGACAATTTCTCAAGTGTTTGTTTTGGCAGTAGGTGCTTTCAAAACCCTCCAAGTGCTATGTTTGTCTCAAAGCTACATTATGCAACTGCTTGAGAAAACGGCTTGATTTTTCTTTCATATTCACAGTACATACCTGACATTTAGACACATCATACAATGTCAAACTTTGCACTATGAAAGTCACTTTGTATTACACAACTGTGGGCCTAAGAATGTGTTTCCTCAGCACTTAACATCTTTATTGCTTCATAAATAATGGTTTGGTACTTCAGAAAGCTATTCAAGGTATAGAAACTGCATAACACATTGTGGCATACTGAAATCTTACAAATGCATAGGTTTAGACTTGCTAGAGCAGGTGTCAGCATTGAGGGATATTTCAAGAGGGCTCAGTTTTCTAAAAACATGTACCTTGGTTGTCTATGTAAAGAATGAGTTTGCATTCTCAGAATAGACCATTGGTGCTATGCCTTTCATATTCTGGGCCAGATTCTAAGGTGGTGTAAATCAGTATAGCTTCTTGGACTTCACTGTTTGTTTACTCCAGCTGAAGATCTGACCCTCTGCATTTTCTCATTTAATTTGTCCTTGTGTAGAGAGGGGAATTAGCTGTCTTTAGGACAGCACTTTTAACCTCTCACTTACAACAAATCCAACCAGGTTGGTAGTGACTAAAAATAGTTACAACTTGATCAGTGTATGGTGATATCAGATTACTGCCCATGGACAGACCACCACACCTCACAGCTTCTGAGTTAATTCAGAACTGATATGAAGCATGGAATAAATTGTCTCCACTCCCTAAAATTGGTTTCTCCAGGACAGAATATAGTCAGGCTGGCTGAGCAGGATGTGGAAGCTTGCACTGCCATTTGCCATACTGTTCCTTTTTGGTGAATAGGCTTCAGGAATGTCAGTTTGCCTCCCCTCCTCAGTTTACAGTCACCTGAAACAACTAAAATATTTATTATGGCATCTACAGCTATGTTTTGCAGTGAACAGAGATAGGAGGAAAAATCTCAACAGCAGTCTTATAAACCGCTATGTCCTCTATTTAAAGAGCTTGGGCTATCCACTTTCAACAACTTTATATGCCTGTGAATTTAGAAACCATGATTGAAAACCTGGCTCTGTTGACATAAATGGCAAAACTCCTATTGATTTCAATAGGGCCAAGAGTTCATTCCATGTTTGTTTCCTTCTAATACAGATTAAAAAAAATAATAATAAAAAACCTCAGAATTTTGGTTTCAAGATGACTTTGAAAATTATTAAAGATTATTTTAACTAAAGAAGAGTTTGGCATCCAAAAGGCATAATTTGACAGCTAAAAATGACTGCCTCTTCTTCCAGCTGGCCTATCCTTGGTTACTTTTCAGATTTTTGAATTTCCTACTGGAATTACAATGTCTAAGTCTTCCCTTATCTATACACAGATGGCAATACTCCATGCTGAATATTACAGCTATTGCAATTACAATATTATTGAAAACTGAGGTTTAAAAGATCCTGGTTAATGTATTATGCATGTAGGCCCTGTCTTCCAATGCATGTTACATATCTGATATAGAATTTTCCTCTGATTCTTGTACTTATTTGCTAAATACAATTACACAGTAAAATACACCAATCACAACAATAACTAAAGCACTATACTGGGAATAAGAGTAGTAGATATTCTAGGAATTTATTCACTCTAAGAGCAAATGTGAGTTGCAATTAAATCTTCTATCAGTGGATAGCCTTCCAATCCCTTGCAAGATTAAAATGAAAATTTAAAATGAAAATTTCCACACGATACCCAGTCTGGGTAATAAAACATCTCTTTGGGAACCATTCAGGGGTGAATGTCTCCTGCTTATTATAAATATTGCTTACTAATAAGCCTTAAAGAGTTCTCATCAGATGGTTAACAAATATTTTTGTATTTATCTACAGTCGCAATATGTTCTTACGAGGCCTGTCAACTAGAAGACTGGAACTCATTGAAAATCTATACTGGAAACACACTGGACACTGTAGGATTTTAAAATTATCCCTCTTTACATTATAGAATGCAAACAGAATTATGGAGAAAGGAGAAGAAAGTATTGTAATATGAACACACTTATTTTTTAACTCTGGTAAGGTGCATAAAGCAATCTGTTATGACAATTAAGCAGACAGAACTGTGTCATTATCTTACTTTGGCATTAGAAGCAGTACACCACACTGAATTGAGATGGTCTGATAGACACAGCAATTAATATGCCCAAACATTAAAAATTAAATCTTTTTGTAAAAAGGGTAATAAGTAATTTTAGTTGCAGGGTCACATTCTGCTTCCATCTTCAGTTTACTCTAACCTGTTAACTAGTGTCTGGATCAAATTCCAATTCTGTTCACAGCCAAGCTAAATTTGTTTCAGTTATTTTTTTTCTTTGCCTTCTGAAGTAAACTTTTTTAAAGGTTGCTGTGCAGTGATAAACAGTACAGCAATAATATTCCTCTACAGAGGTAGCTACAAGTATGGACTAGCTTCTATAGCACTGGATTTGAAACACAGGTGTAGTGAGTCCTCTCTCAGCTCGGTTTATAGACAATCTACTTCACTACCTCAGTTCCCCTATCTGTAAAATGGGGATAATGATTTTTTCCTTCTCCTTTGTAAAGCATTTTGAGATTTACTGAAGAACAGCACTAACAGTCTAGGTATGGTTCTTTCAATTGTAGACAAAATTTCTTGCATGTTAGACTTCACAGTGATTTTTTGCCTTCACATTTGGAAAATGTTTAGAGATTCAGAGATGAAGGACAATAAAATGAGAAAAATCTCAGTTACACCGAAGTGACTTGTGAGATCAATGCGGCTGCAAAAGTGCAGGTCAGCATTAGGACATGCAGGTGTGATGGGGTGAGGTCACAGAAGACTTCTTGGGGGTGCCTCCCAGATGGCTGACCAAGTCACTGACATTTGCCTTCCTGTTCTCTGAGGCTTCTCACCACTCTGTCCTGCTGGGCCAGTTCTCCAGTTCCTCCCAGCCAAGGCACAGAGCGGAGACTCATGCACCCCTACCCAAGAAGGAGTTTAGCAACTGAAGCTCTTCAGGTCCAAGGACAATGTAGTTTGGGACCCAGCCTCCTGGGATACCACTCCCCAAATGAATTATTTATGCCCCTTTAACAATGAAAGTTATTTTTTATTACAGTGTTAGATGCTGAATATTTTTCTCTTCAGTGATTGCTACAGCATTTTATGTCAGGTGGTATGAGGACGATGAGGATGATAATACACACTTAGAATAAAACATTGGCAGCCAGGAAAAAAGATAAGATTAACCTAACAAATGAAAAGTGTGTACTACTTGAAATGAAATTAAAAATTATAATAAAGCAGTTAAGAAATTCAGCAAGAGTCTTGTCTTCTATCTAGGAAATAAGCGATAGTTTTGTCTTCTATAATTAATTCAGTTGCTCTACAGTATTAGACTAAACATCTGATTTAATCTGCTCCTATAATTATTCTAAGTGATTTTAATTAGTACCATCTGTAAAGCAATTTGCAAACAAGTTAGTTCTGTAAATATGCACATATGTTATCCACAACTTAATATCTAAGTAGTTCTGATTTTTTTTAATGTTACTAACTTAGATTTGTTGATAGCTGTAAATACCAGGATTTTTTCTTCTCTCTCTAAATTGTACTAATCAAACTAAATGTATGAAAAATGGAAAGAATAGATTTTTCCAATAATTAGACTTCATATTTATCATGGTTTCTCAAATAACTTCCTTTTAGAGAAATAAAGGATGCTGACAACTTTTGAAATGAAATAAAGTAGCATTATATTAAGAGAATGGATGTCTACTCGTTGAGCACAGGCCAAAGAAACAAGATTTCTTGAGAGCTAATCCTGTTTCTGACTAGGGATGTAAAGGTGTAACTGTTTAAATGATTAACTGATAAGCATCAGTTTATCGGTTTCCATTATCGTTACATTCTTCACAGGTGCATGCCAGCTCCATGCTGCCAGCCCTACTCCTAGGGATTCAGCTGCCACCCTGTACCGCAGGCTCTGCAGTAAAAAGCTTACATGGCTGCATTGAGACCTCTACAGTATAAGTGTTATACTCAGAGCCCACAACATGTGTAACTGTGTATCCACTAGTGTTTTTAACGTTTTACAGTTAGTTTTAAACCATTTTTTACATACCTAGTTCTGTTAAGTCTTTTATGGCTCTGGGCAAGTTATATAATGTCTCAACCTACATTTTCCCGTGCGCAAAACCAATGCCCATGATGGCAAATGTGAGCAGACCACACAAATATCACAAGTATTATCACCACATGACACCATTGTTCTGTGTTTTGGGCCCTGCCATTGGTGGCTGAAATTTTCATTAAACCCCTCCTTCCCCACATCTTCTCTGCATAATATATATTTATTTTTTTGCAAGTGTCTCTCTTTTTTTTTTTTAACCACACTTCTCACTGGAAACCATAAATGAAAAATGTGTAGCCTTGTTGACTAGTTGTTTTTGATCAGTCATCTTTGTGGTTAGTGGGGTGGGAGAGTGCTTGCTTATGTTGGCAATTTTGATTAAATACTCAATGCTAATTATACTTTTTTTAGACTGTCCAAATCAGCTGTAGGTCACACCACTTTCACAACATTTATTCATTCAGTGAATGAAGCAAGGGCCCCGGGGAGTTTTACCACCTTTTAGAACGCACATGTAATACACTGGAGAGTACATGTCAGGCCTCTCTGCTTAGCCCAATTCAAATTGGATGTGAATCTTTTTTATAGGTCACAATTATGGAGCCTGGCTCCCAAGCACAAGGTATAGGGACTCATGCATTTATCTTTGGGGGCCCTTGGTTCAGTCTGCTAACTGTCATCTTGGCTGACATCATATAATTAGGGAATTGTTCAAGATTTGAGCTGTAGCATGCCTCAGTAGGTATAGGGTGAGATTTTCAGTGGAGAGGGAGTAATCCAGTCACCAGGTTGGTGTGTGCTATGTCCTTCTCTGTGTACAATCCATAGCTACAGAGCCTGGCAGTATAACTTAAGCTGTTGAGATTTCTACTTTGAGTCCAGAATACCCAGTTTAATATCTGATCTGGTTATCAAAATGGATGCCATTGTGACCAGAGTTAAACACAGCTAACACCTTATTTTCTTATTCCCATTTTAAAGAGTAAAAATGGGAAGTCCCCTTCCCCCTGCCATGTGAAAAATAAAGGAAAAAAGCTAGAAAAAAATATTCCAAAAGTTACAAATGCTTACCAGTCAGGTGATTGGAAAATAAACTACAAAATACCTAAAATTAAGTTAACAGCAAGTTTCTGTTGAATTTAGTAGAACTAGCTTCCTCCCATGAAAGGCATACAGGGAAATAAATGCATTAAGAACAAGGCTGCATTGAGAAAGAGCTAGTGAGGACCCCTGAGGAAAATGGTTCTATAGATGAAGGTGCTTCTATGCACTGTATTACACCACTGTATCTAATTATCTTAAATATAATTTGTTTTTATTATTTTCAGCTCAAACTTTTTCCAATAGTACCTGAAAACATCAATGCTCAAGATAAACAGTTGTTTTTAAGGAAAATGTGTTCTGACATTTTTGTTTCTCTTCAGTTTCTCAGGTTGAGTGTCTTAGCAAACAAAGATGTTTAAGTCTCTCAATGGTATAGGGATACCCCTAAGTTAAAAAAAAAAAAAAAAGAAGGAGTGGCCAAAATTTTCCCTAAAGCCTCAGCTCAATACTAGATAACTGGAATTAGATTGAAAGACATAGATCGCATATCGGATTTGTTCCTGTTTGAATTTCTTTAAAATTTTCCCAATTACAAAAATTAAACACTCATAAAACATGCCAATGAACCTTAGAAACTGCTCAGTCTTGGGGGGAGGAATGAGAATTACATTCACCTTAAAAATTATGAGACTTGCAACTGAACTACTTTTAAAAAACAACCACACACCACCATGCAGCTCAAGATACATTTCCCCCCTTCTAGCAGGCCTAGGAAAGCTATAAGAAAGGGAAACAACTCAGCAGAAATATGGGTACAGCCAGCAAGGGACAGTGCAAAGAAAAATTAACGTAAGGAAATGAGTAACAGAGCTCACCAGGCTGGAGCTCAGTTTCCTTGTATGTTGTTGGATGTTTAGACACGACTCTCCTCCAGCACCCACGCAGACAATGTTGAGTATTTCCTAGAGCACCTGTGTAAGGAAAAAGGTAGATGAGTTGAAAAAGTTAATTTCTTGTTCACCAGAGACCAAGTAATAACCTGCCTCCCAGTCATAAAAACATTAAGAATGAAGTGTCTACCAGCTCTGGATTTTTTTTTTTTTTTTGGGGGGGGGGGGGGGGGGGGGAAGAGATCTGTGATTATAGATCTGACTGCAGCTATCCAAACAAAAGAAAAAAAAATAGAAAAATCTGTCAATGTCTGTAGATAATTTTGTTTTCCCCTTGAAAAAACGCACATAAAAAAAATCTGTCACATATTCCTAACTTTATGTTTTGGGCCCAGCTTGAAAGAGGATGGAGATGGGATGTAATTGTGGCATGTATGATGATGATGATGATGATCATCCTGAGATGATGTAATCCTGAGATGTTGTAAAAAGTTTGAGAACCAAGTGCAAAGGCAGCTTTGTTTCAGCTCATCTCATCCTCTCTCCCTTTAATGGGGGTGTGTGCGTGTGTGTGTGCGCGCGCGAGGGGGGGAAATGGCAGTGAGGAGTAAGGAAAACTGGTAGAAGTCTCTGGGTTAATATAATCTTATTAGGATGAAAGCTAGAAGCACCAATTCAAGAAAGCATCTCTGTTCAGAGAAGCATTTAAGCCCTTGCTTAACTTTAAGCATCTGATTGAATTGGAGTCTGCAGAATTTAAGTATGTTCTTAAGCATAATGCTTAAATGCTCTCTAGAATCAGAGCAACTAAAAGCCCTCCTCATAGATCCAATTAATTCAGGAAAGCCCTCAGGTCTGTACTTAATCTTCAAGACATAAATAGGTCTGCTCAGTAAAGGCTTCAGTTAAAGATGTGCACATGCTTACAGACCTTGCTTAAGTATGAGTAGTCATGCGCTTGATTTTACAAGCATATTTAAATATTTCGCTGAAAACAAGCTTCACTTAATGTATCTCAGAGTTAAATATCAGTGTAAGCGATTTATTGGGTCAAGGCCTTAGTGAAGAACAGGAAGAGACACTATGGGTCTGAATCTGATGTCCTTATTCAGGCAAATCATCTGCTGACAAGGAGAACTAAATGTACTTTTTAAAATGAGTACATCAACCCCCCCACTTCTAAATTTACTGAGTTAATTAACATTCCTGCAATAAGAATTGTGTTCTTATTTCTGCCATGATACATTTTTGTTATTACCCAAACACCCTTTGGGTTTGAAACAATTATGTCAAATAAGTTTTTGTTCCAATCTTCTCTGAGTTTAGTTGGCGGTGCAGTTACACTGGCTCTATTGGGAACCAGGAAACTGTTTTATTATGTAAGGAAAGCTTACAGAAAGAACAATACTTGACTAAACCTACAGGATACAACTACACATGGTACATGCAAAAGAAACTTTAGATTTCCCATGATGAGTTTTAGGGGATGGGGTAGGAAAAACATCTAGGACTAGGAGCTTCAGGGGGGTAGCCGAGTTAGTCTGTTATAGAAAGGAAAAAAAAAAAAAAAAAAAAAAACCCACACCACAAACCACCACCACAACACCACACAAAACAGCAAGCAAATAGTCTGGTAGCACTTTATAGACTAACAAAACATGTAGATGGTACCATGAGCTTTCATGGGCACAGCCCACTTCTTCAGATGACTGGAGCTATGAGACTAGGTTATGCAAAAACAAAACTTCTGTGAACTCTTTATGGAATAAATTTAGCCCTGGTGAAGACAGGTTGAGCTCCACTAAAGGAAGTGGATTTGCATCTTCTTACATCAGAACAGAACTTTGCCTATGCTATGTCTCTTAGTATATATACACACACTAGTAATTTTTAATCTTCCTACAGGTTGAACCTCTCTAGTCTGGTACTCCCCAGACCTGACTGGTGCCAAACCAGAGATTCTGCTGGACCACAGAAGTTCAATATTGTCTAGTAGCATTACCAACACTTCCACTGCTTACTGGGTTTAGAAGACATTTAGGGGTAAATCAGAGCTAAACAACAGCACAGAACAGAGAGCCAGGACTGGTGGCTGTAACAAACTAGACTGCATTGCTATCCCGAAAGAGAAACGCCACATCTTTAAAAGTGCCTGCTATTTCCTGAAATAGCAGGCATGCTATTCTGACATCTCTGTAACCCTTGTTCCACTAGGGTTAAGGGATTTGTCAGAATAGTGCCTTATTTTGAAATTTGGCACTGTGTAGACAGTGCCAAATAAGTGCTTATTCCGACATAAGCGTGCTGTCTAGATGCTCCCTCAGGTGCCACAGGATGCCTTCTGTTCTTATCCCAAAAAGTTTGCAGTTTTTCAATCTAACAAGACAAATATTTGGATTTGTCTGAGCAATTCTAGAGGAAAGACCCAAGACAGGACAACACAGATTAATCATCACAATCACGGATTACCTTATATGCTAGAAATGGAATTCAAATGGATAAAGTTTCCTTCTAATGTATTTAGTTCACTAGTAACCACATCTGGTAAAATTTGTTTGTTAGATTTAGTGACAGTTAAGATTTTTATTAAAATCAACTACCATATACACGAAGGGGCAAATTATGGTTCCAGTAAGGCTCACCTATACTGCTGTGTCTGTCAGTTTCATGACCAGAGCTTCTCAATGCATAGTGCCTTCTGAGCATTAGAGAGAGTATGGTAGCATTCCCTGCCACATCTCTAAGAGGTGAAACCACCATGTCATCTCATTACTCTCCTGCACATGAGGGTGTTAGGAAACAAATTATATGGTCCCTACTCCATTGTACTAGAGAGAAGAGACAAGGCTCCTTAGATTCCCAAAGCATGGCAGGCTGCTGAGAGAAATTTAGGTCCTGGTACCTCATGATCACTCCCATTTCACTTTTATTTACACAGACATTACAGATACTTTGCTCCCCCCGCAGGAGCTTGTGCCTGGAGTACAGTTGCCCCCTCCCATCAGCTCTGATTCTCTGACCATTGTTAAGGTACTTTAGTACTACTGCAGCAGCACAAGTTGGGCTTAAAGCAGCTGCAGACTTCTCTGTGGGGTGCACCAGGAAATGTATGTAGGGAGGTGAGGCAAAGCTCGAAAAAAAATAATTTAGATCATCCCTGTGGTCACTTTAAATTACTGTTCCTAGCTGCCCTCAGGACCACATGATTTCAAGAGAGATTAAAGTCATCTTTATTTCCTCTCTCCCTTGTTGAAATCCTCCTGTCCCTATGGGTGGATTCTCCCCTTCTCCCAGCAGCTTTGAGGAACAGGGAACTCTTAGTCCTTCAGTTATTTTTCCAGACCTCACTCCTCTTGCTAGTCTCATCCATTACATTGTCTATTCCGTATCAATTCAGTCACAACTATTAATTTCCCTTGAGTGGTTTCGGGCCTCTCAGTCTCCAAACCTTTCTCCAGGTGCTCATGGTAGACAACTCTCCTCTAGCATCTCAACAAAATGCCTGTTTTGTGTTAAATTCTTCACTCCTGAAAGAGTGATATTCTCTACAACCCTTTCTGTGGGTGGCACTCAAAGCTTTCCCTTACCTCTCCCATTTCATTACCCTTCATAGCAACAGAAGGATACACTGGAGTCTGAAGGGAAAAGGTGAACGAATGCCAATATTTGAAATTATAAAAGAAAGTAGAGTAATTTAGCAAAATATGCCACAGTATGTGTCAGTCACTTAAAGCTTTCCATAAAGCATACCACATGTAGTAAGTTGAGGGTCAGTAACATGGAGTCAGCAGGCCTAAGGCCTGTAACATGAAAACAGCAACAGGCCTGCAATCTAGTGAGCAAGACTTTGGTTCAGTAACTCAGATACTCATAACTGTGTAAGTTAGGACACAGAGAGGCATGGAGAACAGACTGTAAGCCAAAAGGGAGTAACGGAACATCTTAAGGAATGTCCTGGTACAAAGACTCCCTAAAAACTAATGCACATACCGACCTAGGTTCAGGACCAGGTTGGAATTGACAGCATGAAGGATAGTAAGGAAGCCCCCCTTCCGTAAGGTGAGGGATGGTAACTAGGCAACAGAGGGTGGTAACCCGGTACGTAAAGAAATGATGTAAGTTGTTTGTATCTGTCTTTAAAAGGACACCACAAAAGGTGCTCTCTGGCCAACCTTGGGGAAAGGGGGGGGGGGACACGCGCACTAGGCGCCTGAACGGCAGGTGTCATTGCCTGAACTTACAGAATGCCCAGTAGCTTAACTCTGACTAACTGCTGTTAATATCTGTTATATGGCAATAGGCCTGCCCGGTGTTGGTACCTTGTCAACACGGGCCATAGTGCCCAGTGGTGTAACATTGTACTGATCTCTGTTACCAACTGGTAGAGCTTCGCATTTGACAATAAACCTGCTCGATTGATTTCAAACCTTGCCTGCATCTGTCGTTTCCAGGGCCTCTCAGAGATCTCATGTTGACCCAAGTGCACAGGGTCAAACGCTCTAGATAAAGGGAGTACCGATTGTTACGCACGCAGCCGAAAGTTTATCACTGACGGAGTAGAGGTCCTGTCAGGAGCGCGCCAGGACGACCCTGACCAGATGATGCTGACACTGACAGTCCAGACAACTGAAGGTACCGGGGGTACGAAAACACCAAGGTACACCACACACACTAAATTTCACCTGTCTCTAATCTAAAGAGGGAGTATCAGATGGACTGTATCTGTTGCTAGAATCTTGTTATAACATTTACTTTCCCATTAAAAATGGTGAATCAAATAGATATCCTATCTTGCTGTTCAAGTTTAAATTTACAGAATTATTCATAATCTCATCTTAAAACCACTTCCCTCCCCTTAAAAAAAAAGCCTACTAAATGTAATTGGATTGTAATGCCCACTGTAGTTGTAGCCATTAGCCAGTTCATAGTAGTTTTTATATTTCCCAGCTTGCAAATAATTATCCATTAAGGCTGAGATTTAGGTGCTCTGTACAAAAATCAGTCACCATATTAAGGCTCTGTCCATACTCTGGATTATAATTTATGCAGTTTGTTCTTGTAACATAGCATGTGGCCATTTTTAGCATGAATGCAGATTGTACTCCAGCTGTGTTAAGAACAAATTCTAGACCCTTGCTTTGAGGCTACTGCAGAGTTATGATTTTATATACATCTCCATCCTTTCTTCCCCCACACTGGTACAACACAATCCTCATGTAAACAAATACTTTATTCCTATAAATCTCCACACTGAGGAAAAACAAAACAAAACAAAAAAAACCCAACCACCACTGAATATCCCCGTCCCCCCATTTTCCCTTTTGATTTACTGAATTTGTGTACATAGGTTAGGGAAAACCTGTGATTATTTTGGCTAGAATGATACTGGTCATGGAGTACAGGTCCAGCTCACTAGTTAACTAGGGGAGGTTCAAAATCCAGAAAGCTTACAAAGGTGGACTGCCACATTCACTGAAGGAAGAGCCAAGAATCTCTGTTACAACCCGATATCTTAAAATCCCATACTTTGTTGTAATGGGAGCATGTGAGATTCAGTGTCTGGATCCTAATCACTCTTATATTTAGTAATGACTAGTTCTTGTTCCTAATAGTCAGGGTGGTTAACCACTAGAATAAATTGTCTATGGAGGTTGTGGGATCTCCATCATTGCAGATGGAGAGCAGGTTAGACAAGCACCGGTCAGGGTTGGTCAGATGGTGCATGGTCTAGCCGTAAATACAGGGCACTGGATTTGATAGAACTGGATGGAATTTTGAGAGGCTATGATTTTATAGCTTACTCATGACCTTAAGTTCCTGCTACAAAATGGATATGTTTATTTCACATCGTATATCACACTTGTGCTTGTAAAACCAAACAGTACTCAGAACTTGACACAGACATTCTACAAAGTGCTACCACCTCTCTGCAAGCAGAACCAAAATTTCAGCAATACTTTAGCTTATGAAATCTCATACTACATATGGTCATGGTCAAAGAAAACAAAACCTCCTTTATAAAAGACAAAACAAAAATAAAGTCTATGTATTAGGTGAGACACACCATAGTAACATAGGAAGTATGGCCCAAATCTACAAAGGATTTAGGGCAGCTAAAGCCACATTTAGGCTCCACAGGCACCTATGTGGGCATGAGCACTGCTGGTTTTAGACTGTCTACAATAGGGGTTGGAAAATACTGGCTTGTGGGCCAGATCCAGTTCACCAGGGTTAGCGCCTCTGGGGCCACCACTGGATTTGCCTACCATGGTCCTGGCCAATGGGAGCTATGGGAAGCAGTGTGGACTGGGACACCGCTTCTCGCAGCTCCCATTGGCAGAGAATAACCCTCCGTGGCCAACCTGAGCTGCAATCACCCATAACTACAGAGATACAGGTAAATATAGCTACAGCAGCCCACTAGGGGCTAACCCAGGCACACTGCCTTTTTATTGCTTTCCCCAATCTACACTATGCATTTAAAAAAAAAAACCAAAAAAAAAAAAACGCTATTCCGAATCCTCTTCACCAGTGACATGAGATCATCATATCACTAAGTTTTTTGTACATATTTTAAAAATATCCATGAATCAAATAAATTGAAGTAGATTATATGTATTGTTATAGCTTTGTCTTGATGTTCTTTTCAATGTGCCAGAGTAAGAACACATTTCATGCTGCTCCTATCAGCTGCACTAATTTGATTACTGTAAAATACTAACATGATTTCTTAGCAGTCAGGAAGATTTGGATTTAAGTTTTATTGTCTTGGTGGAAGTAAATAAATGCATGGACTAAGGATTTCCCCACCCCCAATTTATTTACAATATGTGCACTGGGCAGGCAATTCATAGAGTCTAGTTGCCATCAGTTGATCTCAACTATGTGGTGTGTTATTTTTATTCCAGTGGCACTTGCTCCGTTCCAGGAAGCAAAACCAACCTGTATGCTTAAGAAATACAATTTAAAATAAAATGTGTGTCTTCCCTGATGTCTAATAGTTCTGATAACTGTCAGGTTGATTGTTCTTTGCCTAAACCTTGCTGCCAGAATGGTTACAAATTTCTATATGTTTAAGATTAAAAGTGACAAACTATTAATTGTGCACAGTGCTTGATGAATGCAAATGACTGTTTATTTTTGCAATACTAGAGGTACGTAAGTTCACAAGACCACGTGCTACACTAAACAGATTCCAGGATTCATATTCATTTTGCTCAATTAAATATATGACTTTAATCAAAGCATATGAACTGCAACATTAGACAGTTTCAGTAGTATAGCTCCACTGGAGTCATGATACCAAGAATCCAGGGGGAACTGTAACAAAGGACAGAGCCAGTGGGAATAGAAAGGGTGGCATATGGAGCAAATAGACATGAGATCATTAGAGCTTCTTCAGGTTTGGAAGTGGTCCCTGCAGTCTTCAGAGTCAGGCAGGTAAATCCTGACCCACCCAACAGGATAACATAGGTCACCTACACCTCTAAGATCCCACAGAATTCACTCTATGGGTTTTCCCATGTGTGAGGGAGGATGATCTGGACAGACGTAAAGAAGGATTAGAGTCCAAGTCAAAATATTTTAGGTCATCCTTGTGTCTCAATAAAATTTAAGCAAGCGCTTCAATGCTTTGCTGATGAGAGTGCAGAACGAAACACCAGACCAATACAGAAAAAGGATTAGAGACAAGAAGTTTACGAATGGATGTTTTAGTGGAATATGTACCCATAACAATCTTTAAACATACCCAAGGTCCATAAATACACAGAGGGTCTCCATATCAGAAAAATAATTGCGTCAGATGGTTTTATTTGTATTGACACTGAAGTGAAGGAGAGGCACTCCTAAGGCATCTTTAGTTCTCTGATTTCTTAAGAGCTGGAGATACAAACAATAAATTACTTCTCCCATATTTCTGGCAATCATGTTTCATGAGTGAGGAGCTGTATAACAGATTATAACATGAGATATAATGAAACTGATGGATGACAGCAGATGTATACCAGTTTTAAATGGTTTTATAATAAATGGTAAATATAGCAGTTTAGTGAACTTTGTACGATAAGCTCAAGGCATATTTAAGAAGTACTGTATTTCTATAATGTAACCAATCATGGCAAACAAGGTGAATTCCTTTAATTGATCCTATAAAATGGTATTGGATAAATCCCTTGCCTCTGCTTCCATCCCTGTCCTTTCAACAGAAAGCTGTTAAAAAAAAGGTATAATTTTCTACTGAGTTATGTGATTTCTCCATATATTTGTTGCTCTAATCTCCTTGCCTTCTTTTTTCCTGTTGCAAGTTATCAGTAAGCCAAAATAATTTAGAAGGAAGAGACTTTTAGAAGCTATAATATTCATGGTTGTAGATAGAAGGTTGTCATGCAATCCGATCATAACTCTGGGGAAGAAAAAAAAAAAAAAAGTCTGGTGGCACTTTAAAGATTAACAAATTTATTAGGATATTAGAGCATAAACTTTTGCGAGCTACAATTCACTTCCTCAGATGAAGGGAGTGGGAGAGAGAGAGAGAGAAAGGAAGGAATACAGAGACAGGAGTATAACATCAGTGCTAATTAAATAAGAGTGGATGTGGCTCATGTCCAACAATGCTGAGATGAAGAAAGTATCTTAATTAAGGATGAAAAAGTATAACCTTTTAAACAATGACCAATAAGCCTGAGCATAATCGGTTACTGTTAATAGTTATATACAGGCTCCATCCCCACCCCTGGGGAGCCAGCTCTGTTTCAGAGTCAGCAGCGTGGTGGCTGCAACCAGCTCCCTGGGTGCGGGGGTTACAAGCGGGACCTGGAGCACACCAGGTACCAGATTAAAAGCTGGCTCCTAGTGAGCCAGCTCCTGCTGTGCGCTGTTGCCTCTGATGCAGAGGCAGGAACATGGAGTGGCAGCCCACTCTGGGAGCTGGCTGTCACCTCACACTATGGGTGCGTGTAACCAAGTAACTGCTCAGATTACACAATTACCTGCATTTTAACATTACAATAGGTAATTCCCATTCATATTACAAATGTGAAAACAATTCCATGTGTCTAATCCTTGTTGAGGGTATTTGAATAAGAATTCCAGTTCAGCAGTTTCTCCTTGTAGTCTGTTTGAAGGTTTTTTTTGAAAGCAGGAGCTTGAGAGATGGGGGTGGGTTGGACAATTTTAAATAGGCCAATGATATTAATTTTAGATGTCATAAGAACATGTGTACGGTCTTTCCTAGAGGAAGCATTCTCTCTGCAGTATCTGCAAGCAGGATGCATAACCCACATGTGCATATATTTAGAAGAAATATTGCTTCCATGATAGATACATACATACATACAGATAATTTAGGACACTTTTGTCCTAATTTAGTATCATGTCTTGTTCTTTACCAGCTCCTGTGATCACTTACTTTATCTGGGAATTTTTTTGGGGGTGAACAGAAATTACTCATTTGAAGATTTGTGTATATGGATACAAATTTTATATCTAGAAACCTGCACATTTGCAAATATCTGTAGGTATCTGCATCCGTGGATGTGGATATTCACTAACCATTTTTGTGGATGAAGATGTTGATACATATTTTGTATTAGTACAGGGATCTAGTTATTAGTAAGTGAATGTGTGCAGATGGTATTTTATATATCACCACTATTGTATACATTGCCATGTCTATGGGCCAAACTTTGCTGAGATTTTTCAATTCTACTCCCACAAGTCAATTATAAAATAGATGATTCACTGTCATTTCTCCAGGCTAGCATTCTGAACTTTGATATTTGCTTAGTGATCTGAGTTGCTCCAATAGCAGTTACGGATGTTCAATTACATTTGTAATTCTAATGTATCACTAATACAGAGGTTGGAATGTATTCACCCACACTAGAAAAGATTACTTTTCAAAATGGTGACAAAACAGTTTTCATCAGATCTGCTAGGCAGTTTTAGACATTTATGTTTAGCCATTTATGTTTAGCTTAGCCATTATGTGGTGAGTAAACAGAACAGCGCACTGATTTCACTTCAGCATTTACAGCATGAGTTTCCCATCTTCTGGACATTTACCTGGTATTGCTCGGGTCCTTAACTCAATTAATGTTTGTTTATTGGAAAAAAGATGAAGATGTACATGCATCATTTAAATCATTGCTTTGGGGATGAGGGGTTCAGTATGCAGGCTGCCCTAGGGAGAGAGGACAACCCCAGCCCTCCTTCACCACAGCAACTGGCATCAAGTGAGAAGTGTGTCTCCATAGTTGCTGAAGCTTCAGCAAGCACAGCCAGCAGAGGGATGAATGTTTCGTGGCTGGGGCAGGTCCAAGTCCATCTGCCCTCCCCAACCAGGAATGTAGGAAACTGTGCACTTTCCCCTCACTCCCGGACAAATGGCAACAGCCAACAATGTTCCCATATGAATTGGAGTGTGAGTGTGAGAGCTTCAGCCCCCTCCTCACTACCTAAAGGGTGCCTGGGAGGAGGGAGGCTCTAGGCTAGGGCAGTCCTAAATGGAGGGTGTGGGAGAAGGCGACCCCCAGCCAGCCTCTTTCCTGCCTGGTAGTTCTGTCTGTCTTCTCTGTTTGGCTTTGAGAAGACAATCATATTCCAGGCACATCCCATTTTCCTGGCACAACCAAATCTTTACTTTGCTTTACATTATGATATAGACTGAATGTGGTGGTCCTCACTCTGTTTAGGAGTTCTTGAACAGACACATACAGATGGACACAAACTCACTCAAATATATAGTAGATGAAGCTGCATAATGTCCCATTTTATTTCCCTTTTTTGTTTTATCATAGGGAACAACTATTTTCTATTTCAGTTTAATAGTTTGGTTTCAGCCAAAGAAACAAAACAAAACTGTGAGGCTATGTCTAGACTGCAGTTTCTTTTGGAAGAAACTTTTCTGGAAGAGACCTTCTGAAAAACAAACAAAAAAACAAACAAACAAACAAAAACCGAACCCCACACACAATACCCTTCTCCCAAAAGACAGCAGCCTCCCTGCCAAAGTGCATAGAAAAAAAAAAAAAGTGATCTGCTTTTTCCTCTTCTTGAGAAAGAACTTCCTTTTCCCCATCCCCACACACCTTTTTCCAAAACAAAAACAAGGAGGTTCAAGAAATAAGGCATGGGACACTCAAGTGTAGTAGCAGAGATTTTTCTTCATAAAGTTCCAATAGTTTCAGTAAGTGTATCATGTATCAGCTGACTTCATGTGTCAGCTCCACCAATCTTTCAAAGGCTGTTAAGATCTCACCTAACTAATAGCCTCCCCTCCCCCCCCACACACTCTTCCAAGGGAACTTAGGAGTCAAATGATTGACTTTAGCCCTTTGCTAAAAGCCCTTGAGGTGACATTCAGATAGACTACAAGCAGCACCTGCCAGTTGCACAGACCTGTATCTATTGCACGTACAGGGTTACAGAAAAGAAAAGATGCCTCACCCCCAAAAAAAGCAGATTTATTTTTGCCAGCAGTTCTACCCCCATTCTTGTGTGGGCCTTCTCCACTGGCACATAAAGGATGTTTTGCATTAGGCAAAGTAGCCCTGTATCCAGTTTGGCTAGCCTTTAAGAATCCCCTTTCACCTTGTTATTTCTAAACCATCATCTGGCAGCAAGTATAGAGTAATGGGCAAGTTGTCATTGTGAGTGATGGATCACCAGCTCCCACAATGGCTTTGGCAGCTGACGACAGCTAATGTACATTAGAACAATGTTCAGCAAAATCTATTATATAGTTTTTTGGCATATTAGCCTACTTTACTGATCTAAAGCTTGAAAAAAACTTAGCTTCATATTAATTAAGTCTCCACCACCATAGGAGAGAGAAGTTGTAAGCACACAGAAATGTCAGCTATTTAAGTTTTAATAGTAAATATTCAAACTGCTAAAAGTGGTAGAAGTTTAAAAATAAACTCCTTAAAATGTAAATAACACTCAGATTAGTTTAATGAGAATCATGATGATCACTGAGATAAGAGACGCAAAATGGAGCATCTTTCCAATTTTGTGTATGGAAAAAAAGATACACCCAGCTAGTTATTCTGTGATTTTTATTTCCACTGATTGTCTGTAGAACACGATGGCCAAAAGCAGGTCACTTTATGGCACAGGTATAAATTAGATTTGATTCAGATTTAATTTTCTGGAATCAAAGTCATTAAAGTGGTTAAAGTTATAGTTGGTTGAATAAAGAGAAGACGGATTTGGAAATATATTCAATTAACTGTGCTAACCACTCTGTTACTATTTGTAGAGGGCCATTGTATTAGTCATATGACCACTGTGTGTTGGTGAAGATGAGTAAACAGAGGTTCACATATTTGCTCTTGAATGGTAATTCATCCAAAAATCTACCTTTTTTCTCTGACATCTTATTTAATATGTTTAATCGTCTAGTCAGGATGAAACTAACCATGTGAATTAGATTACACTAAAAATAGCAATCCATGAATAAGGAATAGTCACAGTGAGAAACCCATAAGCTTGAAGTGGTTTTTCCAATTCCCAGGAACTTCTTATAACAAAAGAGACAACCCCTGAACCCAGGGCTGGTTTCTGAATGAATGATTACAAAAAACAAAAAAAAAAAATTAGGGTTATATTTGCAATTGAAAAAATATTTCCAAACCTGTCAGAAAGGCATATTAGGTCAATTTCTTTGTTTCCCTGTGTAAGACTTGCTTAATGAAACCTCATGATCATTCAGTCAGTCTCCTCAGCAATGATTTATCGGTTTTAAAAAAAAGATACTAAAGACATCTATAGATGGATCCATGTTTTTTTCTTTACGCTGCTGGCCATTCTATATAACAAATCCAGAACTTGAGCACTCTCCTCGAAGCAAAGAGCTCAGGAGAATGGAGGCATCAGGCCCAGAGGAGATCTCAAAGGGACAAGATTATACTGTCTCTTGCAATTATGTGCGTCACAAAACTTTTCCTATGCTAAAAAGTTTCATTTTCAAGACACTAACACTCTAGAATGCAAAAATGCATTGCTCTGAAGTTAGCCTGGATTGAATTTGGGCACTATTTCTCTTGCTTATGCTTTCTTTCATAAGAAGAGCTCATTGAACAACTGATTTTTCAATTCACTGGCACATCCAAGAAAAAAAAAAAAAAATGAGTTGGCTCAGGTTAAAACACAACAAACATTTTCTAACATTCATTATATCAAAGAAGTTGGAAAAAAAATGAATTCCTGGACTTTCAGCTCGGGGTGTGGAAAACTTAGGTTCAGCTCCTGTTCTAGAGCTGAAGCTTGAACCTGGTCTCTATTGCTGGTCTCCTTTGTATGAAATACCTGGATAGTTACGGAGTGACAGAGAAAATATATACGTATATGAGAGAGCCTTGCTATCTGATAGAACCCAACTATAAGTTCAGGTAAGCTTGGGTCAGATTAGGTCAGGTCTTCTGACCAGCTCCTGCTGCCCATGAGGGTCAAAGTGGCAGCCACTGCATAAACTGCCGCCATCTAATTGCACCGTGCACTGCAGAATGAATGTGATGACCAAGGGCTACCCTGTTTCCCCCATTTGAGAGGCCTCAATCCAAGTGTCATTTCATTGCAACCTTGCACACAGTGTCATGAAAACATGCAGCTACACCTCTGCTCAGGAAGGGGCAAATAGACCAAACCTGAGTGGTGCTGTGACCCTATTTGCTAGAGTGCAGAACCTGAACAAGGGGGAGACAAGCTCATCTCATAGAAAGGAGCTGCTATGACAGGGGGAGCTCACGCTACAATCCATCACCTCTAAGGCCTCCCCTCAGAGCCAATGAATCACCATGCTTCTGTTTCTAGAGCACACATGGCACAGCTGCCAGCAGGACCAGACCATGTAGCTGCTACAACACTAACAAGAGACAATCTGAGCCCCAAGGAAGAGGTGTGGAGGAAGCAGGTTACAGGATTCTCATGGGTGTGGTTTGTACACTCAGATTCAAATAGTGTCATGTGAGATCTATTATGAATATAAATATTAAAAAACAGACTAACAACATATCAAGATATGGAGTAGCATGGACCAACAAATTTAAATTTGTTAATAGCCTGAAACTGAAGTCCTCCTGGCTAACCTCCTTCTCATATCTTTTTGATAACTCCCAGCAGAGCAAGATCTTGTTCACAATAAATTTCAACTCATAATTATAAAGGACTAGAGACATGTTGGCTGCCACAACACTCCGCTTGAAGTATATCTTTGAAAAGTATGCCAGCAAAACAACCCCCTCCCCCCAAAAAAACCCAAAACACAAAAAACCTGTGGTAACACAAGTAAATGAACTCCTGGACTTACCCTATTGACTTTACCATAAAATAAATATGGGAGGAGGAGCAACATCATTTCAGTTTTCTCAGACAGAATAGCATCTTGCAGAATATCCAGTTCTCCATTTTTGCATTTCTTTCAGAAAAAAGTTATTGAACTCCCAAACAACTGCATAAAGCTGTGCTTTCCTCAGATTACATGTTGGACATATAAAAGCTCCAATGCAACCTGTCTTATATAGTCTTTGACCATCAAAGTACAGATAGCCCCCGACTTACAAATGAGTTACGTACAAAACACTTGGTCATAACTCGATCTGTTCATAAGTCGGACCCCATTCATTTACATGTGACCATGCTGTTTGTAAGCGCGGATCGCACGTTCGTAACTCAGGGATGTGCTTAATGGGAGGTTGGTCATAAGTCGATGAGTTCGTAACTCGGGGACCACCTCTATATCAACGTTTTGGAAGGAAGTGTGTGGTGCTGGAAGGCTTTTTTGTAATGAAAACCCCAAAAGCCTCTGTGTTTTGAGCATTCTAGAAGATCTTCCCTGTTTGAGTAGTGTGAAGAAATGGAGTGCTGAAGCACTTAGTGGCCAAGCATTTTATAAAAATGAAAAGTCTCCCCACCCCTGTACATACACTATCTTTGGTTTGACTAATGGAGCTAGCCAATGACATCTTCATGGAAAAAATGCACATTGATCTATAGAGTAACAAGATTAATTTATGAAGACTTTCACGAGAGCATTGCAAACTAAATCGAGGTAGACCAGGCTTCTGATGTTTCTGTTTCCTCAGTGGGTGTCTGTGTGTTCTGAACATTATAATAAATTCCTAATGATTAGCTATGAGTATTTCAGACTGTGAAATTATTAAATCCATACTCCTCTGTTTGGCTATTTACAAATTGTTATATGAAGGTTAATTTGTTGCAGGAGTTAAAATTGATATTGCTCTGGCCTTGTGAAAGGTTTAATTTGTCCTGGACTGCACAAACTTGGAATGTCAATCCAGGTACCCATTTTTTAAAAGAGACACCAGCTTCTCCTTTTGGCAAATGTGCCTTTAAAATTAATTTTTTTTCATTGGTTGGGTCTTACTGAAAAGCTTATTTGGCAGTCTTACAGAGAAGTCCAGGAACAAGGCCTCAGTTCAACAAAGCACTTAATGTGCTTAAATGTACATTAATATTCATATTAATTGGTCATAACCCTCTGCCCTCTTGCCATGTGTCTCAAATCAGGACCTTGGCTTCATGTTTGAACAGAGTAATAATGGATTATTTTGTTTGCTGGCCTTCTCTGTCTCCCCTCCCCTCCGCTCCGCTCCGCCCCTTTCTACATCAGGACTTGGTATCAATAACATGAATTGCTTCTCTTTAAAACTACTCATCTTGTAGCAGTACAGCATGTGCATGAGGATTTGCAGGATCTGGAACCTAATGAACATATTTTATGCACAACTTCAGTAATGAACATGTTTCTTTCTGATTCTCATCACATACCACAGTCTGCCTAATTCAAAGCCAGTGCTATATATTAGCAGTTTTGATAAAAATTTAGGTAAGGAGATGCTTGAAATTGTGAATATGTAGAATGTTAAGGGTATTAACCAAATTAGTATACAACTGACTATTTTTGGGGAAAACCCCACAAAATCTAGAGACTCAGGGAATTAAATTGTAAAGCAAATAATATCAAACTTGTTCTATATGCGCTTGATCCCAAACACATGAAATAAATTGGAACCTTTTTGTTGGTCCAAGAGCCTTTGAATCAGACCTCTAATGGCTCTCCAAATCACTTGACCATCTTTTCTTGAATAGATTATATACACTATACATATACACTGCATTTTGCAAAAACACTCTTCCATGGAGAAGGTGCTTTATATGACTATTCCTACATATTTGTCTACATCTGAAAATATATGCACTATGTTCAGAAATTACTACCTATGCCTGGTTAAGTGAAGACATATGTACATTTTGATCTTATAATTGCTACTGGCAAGTTGTTAAATGTTGTTATTATAATCTTACAAATTACTTGGTACTTTTCCATTCAGCACTCCAAGTTCTTAATAAAAATGCATAAACAATAACTGTTCAGTGACACTCCAACATGCAATGACCTTTGCAAATTGTCCTTTTCAGGAAAGCTTAGAAAAATTAGGTTGCATATTATACATACCAGTGACCTTGTCTCATAAATATTCTATAAGGATGGCATTTTTTAGTACTATCAAAATACATTTAACATTTACAAATTAGGACCTGATTTTGTACCTATACTTTTCTGTATGAATTGAGTATATGCACACAATGTAAACATTATTCAAACATATGCAGAGTATAGTACATGCAGAAATGTACAAGCTAAACTATTACTCCATTCTGCAGACTCCCCTCAGTAATTTTACTTCAGTTCAGTAGAATTTCATTTAAGAGCTTCCAACAAGCCTCTCATCCCCTTCCCCAAATGAAATATGGTAACAATCAGGTTGAAAAGCCAGTCAAGAAGAGCCCAAAGGCTCTACTTTACAGCAGAGTACTTCCCCTTAATTAAGCCTTCTAAATAGAGCACTTGTATAGCAGTTTAAATTTTTTTACCTTAAAAAGGTCTCAAAACAAGCTCCTTTCAGTTCCAGCAACAGAACCCTCTGCTAAAAATACTCAGGCTTTTCTGCTGTCTTGAGAGCTCAGCAGTCTTTTCTCCTGTTCACTCACAATAGCCCAGGTCTTCACACCTGGAAACTATTTACACTTTAGGCTCCTTTCCTCTGAATCATGCTTTCTTTTCAGGGGCATTTCTACTTGAGCGCTCCTAAATCTTTTATTAGCCCCAGGTGTTCCTTATTTAGTTCCCTGCCTTCTTACCTATAGGTGTGACTTTGCAAGTATGTTTCCCAGAGCTGAAAGAGAGCTCTGTATGGCTGGAAAGCTTAACTTCCTCACTGGGAGAACTTGGTCCAGTAAAAGATATGCCCTTCATTGGAGCCTGTGGTAGGTGGCTGGGCATCTACAATTTCCCACAGGTCCACCTCCATTGTTGGTGACAGCAACACTGGGATTGTTAGGCTGGATAGCTGCAAGTGGCCATTATACTTTAACCACTGGCTTATCTAGAACTGCTTTGATCCTGGTGTCAATATTATCAAGCTTCTGAAACAGGCTACTTTAGCATTCCTACTACTGCTACCAATGCTGGTATGAAATCATGGAAACAGGAGATGGAAATTATAGGGAATAAATTGTGTGTCTACAGCATAAAGATGCAGGTGTTTTTAAAAGTGTGATCTCTGATATCAGTTGCAGGCACTGACAACTGTTGCCTTGTGTAAAACTGACATTTCTACATGCAGAGGCTGCTGCTGAAAGTGAAACACACACAACAGAGCTATATGTACGCTTGAGAGAGATTAGAGATATTCAGGCTCTTTGTCAGCACCTTGGAATGTCCCCAGGTTGCCATTAGTTAGAGCATCTGATTATCTTCAGCACACAGATGAGTGTTGGGATGTCTGGGACTGATGCTTCATTCTTCATTATGTACAGTTCACTTTTAGTCCCTTAAAAGCCTGGTGTATGAATGCACTTTTCTCTATAATACCAATAGTTTATTATACCTGTCATAAAGTGACAAATCAGTTGCATGCTGCAGATGGGCATAGCTAGTGTTCTACTGTGCTAACCTCATCCGTGCTTTTTTTGAGAAAAAGAAAGCATTGTTCCATGAAGGCTGACAAAACATGAATGGTAAATTTCCTGAAATAATTTCCTTTCACTTATTCATTTGCAACTAATTGCTTGTTATCCTGTTAATATCTGTAACCCCCTGAGACCATTATCCCAGTGATCGTGTCAATGAGTCATGGGCAGGGGGGGATTTCCAGTATGACAACTGAGAACAGTACATTTTCCTATGCAGTTGCTTTCTATACAGTCTTATGAATGAAGCTAATAATAGCCACTCGTTCTTAGGGGAGCGGTAGTAAATGTGGCCTGGAAAATCATATCTATAACACTAAAAAGGGGAGAAAAAGGGTAAAAAATAAAATATTGATTCCATTGGATTTGAAAAGAATAAAGAAAACTCATTTTGAAATCAAGGATGGCTTGGCTGTGAGGTTCATAAATAAAAGGGATTCATGTTGCCTTTGTAGATATTATAGAGGTTCATTCATTTCTGTTTTGCCTGTTCAAATATCTAGACTTTCTCTCCTCCCTCCCAAAAATGAAGTCTTAACATTCATATTGTTCAGTCATTTGCTAATTAAGAACTCATCAGTGCCAACTTGTGAGACGAACTCACTGTAACTGGTACACCTTTTTCATGATGTTTATCCGTAACATGCAAAAATCTTAAAGCCAAGATAACACTGATCACTAATATCATTGTAAAATATATCTTACACTTTTTACTTCTGCACCAGAAGTTAAAAATTCTGCACACAATATTTTTAGAATGTGTAAATTTGTCAAAAATATAATCACACCAGTTTCAGTTGTTTTGGTAATGTATTTTAAAATACTTATCAGAAACATGTCATCAAAAAAGATTCACCAGAATAAAGAGTTAAAAGAAACCTCTTCTACAGCAATCCAGTTCAGGTTGGAGAGTACTGAAGAGGGCTGTGTGGGCTCCCCCACCCATGGCCCAGAAACCTGTCTCCTCCCTCCCAGAGTTCTGCTAGGGCTTCCTGAGATAGATGCATGCTCCTCTTCTCCTTAGAGCCCAGACACCTGCTCCCTCTGAGCCCAGCTGCAGGTTTCCCCTCAGCCCAGACACATGCTCCCTCTCCCCACAGAATCTGGACATCCAATCCAAACACATCTGCCATCCCTAGAATCTAGCTGCAGGCTCTATTTTGTGTAGCTTTGCCAGTGGGATATGATGTAGCCCCTGTTGACTCCGCCTTTCACCAGATGCGGGCCTCCCAAGCCTATGCCATTCCCATGTGGATGAGAATCAAGACCTGCAGTCAGAGTGTGCTGAACCTCGGTCCCCACTGATCCAGGCGCCTGACTAACTGCAAGCTGGAGAACCAGGCTCTGCAGAGTCCAACAGCTGCTATGCTGGATAGCAGCTCTGCTGCCCCAGTTCTGAGGGGAAAACATGATATTCTAAACAGCACATTAATTCTGTGCAAATTGTGCACAGCTACTTATATGTGTTAGCACAGTGGTGCAGAATTCCCGTAGGAGTTATAATATATATGGACACTGTAAAAAGTGATATACAATGTAAATACATTTTTAAAATCTGAATCAAGGTACGATTGACAGTCAGGATTCTATCTGACAAAGGATGTATGTATATTCACCTGTCTGACGCAGATTCACTTCACATGTAAATTAAGCATTTTAAGCCAGCAAAATGGAAGCCCAGTTTGCATAGAAGGTAAACATGGATGTGAAGTCAACATGAAGTCAGCACATCTGAGATAAGGCCCAGGTGGCAGTGTTCCCTCTAAACTGAGAGGTAGCACAGCTTCACAGGTGATTAATCAGCCCCACCCAGTCAGAGGCTCAGGGCTCTCTGCTTGGAGCTCACTGACTGGGCAGAGCTAATTACTCTCTCCCCGCCCTCCCTCCCACAGCTTAGAGGGAACACTGCCAGGTGGGCATTCTGTCTCTCAGGACAACAATGAGTTTAGGGGACATTTTTTGATCCCGAACCTGAGGATCTAATTGGGTAGGTCAATTATACTCATGAAAATGGGATCCTAGACTACCATGATTAGAAACATGGTAAAGGTCACTTAGCTGAATAAAAACTGCTCTTAGACGAACAGGTAGTTTGTTACAATTATTTGTTCTCTAGAAAGTATGTATGGATTTTGTTTCATATGTAACATTTCAGTTTCCATTTTTATCCTTACTCACTACCTCTGGTAAGAAACTTATGATTGTTTTTAGTACAGATTGAACCTCCCTTGTCTGGCACTCTTGGGACCTGAGTGGTCCTGAACCACAGAGTTTGCTGGACAAGGGGAGGTCAAGGTTCCCTACCCAGCTGTAGGCTCCCAGCTGAGGCTGTGCTTCCTGCCGCCTCTAGCCCTGCACAGTGCCAGCCATGACTGGGGCTGAATCCCTCACCCTGCCAACCCTGCCCAGCTGCTTCCAACCCCAGCTGAGGCACCGGTCTGGGCTGCACATCCAGCTGTTGGACCCACTGACTCCAGCCCTGATTGGGGCTGTGCTCCACACTGCAAGCCCTGACTGGGACTGCACTCCCCACCTGTGCTCCTGGCTGCTGCCTCTAACCCCATCTGGGGTTGCACTCCTTGCTGTAAGCTCTGGCCAGGGCTGTGCTCCCCATCATGCCAGCCCCACTAGGGATTTGCTCCCACACCACCAGCCCAGGGTACGCTGGTGAACCTGGCCAGCCAGGACTCTCTGGTTCAGCAATATCTGTGATCCTGCTGGACCACAGAGGTTGCCAGATCAGAGCGTCCCAGATTTTAGAGGCTTAACCTGTATCAACTTCCTGCCTTTACACTATGGGCATGTCTACACAGGGGAGCTAAACTTGAAATAATACAGCAGTTTTTTGAGAGAGCACTCTTTCCCCAACTTCCCTTATTCCTCGTACAATGAGGGTTACAGGAATTGGAGTAAGCAGCCTTCCAGCTCGACATTATTTAGACATTATGTTGAAATAACTGCTTGTGTGTAGACGCGGAATATGTGATTTTGGAATAACGTCTGATATAAATTAAACCAGAAAAATGCAAAACTTTAATGGCTGAGTTGAAAGTAGAACTGTTTGAAGTTATTGTAAATACTGTAGATGAGCGTAGACATAGGGTAATTGACTCAAAGAGTTCAATCTATTTAAACAAAGAGTAGAGTAATGGGATGACTTGATTACAATCTATAAATACCTACATGGGCAGCAAATATTTAAAAATGAGCTCTTCAGTCTAACAGTGTAAGGTATAACACTATCCAGTGCCTAGAAGTTGAAGCTAGACAAATTCAAACTGGAAAGAATGTTTGAAAGTTTGACATATTTTTAACAGAGCAATTAACCACTGGAACCATTTATCAAGGGTCATGATGGATTTGCCATCACTAAACAAATTTTACTTTAAGTTTGAATGTTTTTCTACTGCACCATATTGTAGATCAGACTAGATGACAGCACTAGTCCCTTCTGGTCTTGAAATCTATGAATCTATGACATGCCAATGGTCTGAAAGAAGTACTTCAGCAGTTCAAGTGGATTCTCCTTACCCTAACAGCTCTCTACCCAAATTTGTGCTCTTTAAAGTGAGCCTAGGACTTTGTGACAAGTACTATATAAGCATATAGGAAAATCATTCCTGCCTAGAAGAATTTACATTCTGAATAGACATAACAGACAAAGTTCTGTTATTCCCATTTTACAGATAGTGGTTTGAGATTAAATGATTTGTTTAAGACTGTACAGTAAGTCAGTGGTAGGTACAGGAACTGAAGCCATATCTCTGAGTTTCAGCTGACAGCCTTAACCACAAGATCATTCTTTCTGTTAGTTAACAAAAACAAATTCGTTTCAAGATCCCAAAAAAGTCACTTTGAAAGGAAATCTATTTTTCTCTCCCTTTCTCACTCCTTACATACCCAAGCATATTGTTTAAAACAGAAACAAAACACTTATAATTTATAGACATCTTCATAACATTATTCTAGTACTTCCTAATATGAATTAGAATTAAGGTGAATTATAGTATTCCCTTGTAGTAAATATAAAAAGCCTGCCAAGTCTCAGACTATAAGAAGTGGAAGTGTTTATTGTTCCCTTCACAATGATATGTACATCACTTTGCTTTGAGTTACACATACATAGCCTCACATAATCTCTTAGACTAGATTTTTTTCACACATTGGAAACGGCTACGTATAGTGTTCTTGAATACTTGCCAATACTCCGCTACTGTCACATCGCTAATGCAAGGACTATCCATTACAGAACACAGATTAAGTGGAAGAATGCATAATTGACTTAACAGCAGACCAAGACCATTAACACAATCAACACTTGACTGGCAATTTTGAGAAGGCTTCCTTCCTTGGTTTACTGATAAGGTGCCAATGCTATCAGTAAAATGTTAAAACAAGAAGAAAATATTTTTAAATGACAAAACAATTATCCTCTTTAAACAATTAACTCTTCATAATTTTAAATGGATACAGCTCAGTATCTGCCATGTCATGAAATACACAGATGAGCTGCTATGTGTGCTCAAGAAAATAGCAAATGGCTTGACTACAGGTACTACAATGCCACATATCTTCAAAATATGCATGCAGTGTTTAAATATACAGCAAAATTATGCTGGCCCTGTGATAATGCATCTTTGCTCACCATCAAGCCTCACCCACATTACTCCCCCATAAGGGGTTCTGGCACAGATATGCTCCTTGTGCTCCAGAAATGCACAGGCTGCATGTGGATAGCAGCCCTAGCTTCAAAAGTAATCTAGAAAGAAACAGACACATAGTCATGCTCTGCCTGTAACTCTCTGTACCAGCTACAAATGCTGAATCCCTGTATAAGGACGGCAAAACAGCTATGCTATGTACCTCAGAGCTCTCGATTTCACGGTGCCTCTCTTAGGCACAATGATGCTTAGAACTCTGCCTGAGATGGTGTCATATACTCCTCCTCCAAGTGGTGTGGTGGCTGACACATAATTGTACTTTTGAGCAAGCCCCTTTTCAGTTAAACCTTTCTAGAATAAGAATGATGCACATAACATTTATCCACTGACAGAATTCCACTAACCTGCTCATACAGGCTGAGTCAAATATCATTATTGCTCATGCATGTAGGAGATTTTTGCATTTTATTTCTTTGCATTTTGTAAAGAGAAAAACAATTAGACAAGGTTAAAAAAGTCAAAATAATTTAAATTCATAATATCGGGGGGAGGGAGCGGTGTTAAAAGCATTTAAGCCAGATAGAATTGGGCACCCATTTCTCATAGGCTTCTTGAAAAATCTTCAAATTATTAATAATTAAGGCTAACATTTAAATGATCCCAGAGAAACTGAAATTCAGATTTAGTGAGTGGGAAAAGAAGTGTGGGAATGGCAAGTTCCCACTTTTCCTAATACCGGTATTCCAGATGCTGTTTGGCGGGATATGTGTTTTTGTTTAAACAGTGATGGAAATAAAATTTCAAGGGACAAATATAGAAACATAACATATATTTTAAAAGCAAATTTAGAAATTACAAGAATATTTTTAAAAACCTGGAGACATACTTAAATTGCAGGCTATTTGACTTATGCCCCACTTTATCTACCTCTTCTTATCATTACTTTAAAATTTGAATTTTGTTTGTGTGAAACATTTAGTAATGCTGTCATGGAAATTGTCCTGAAACTAGTGTTTGATCCCCCCCAAAAAGTGGAGGCACTGATAAAAAAATCTTAGAATATGATAGGGGATATTTAGTGTTTAGAGTCAATGGTCAGTTGCCTGTGTGATAAGGCAACATCACCAATTGATCACCAATTTTTCATCCACATGAAAACCACCTACAAGCCCCCAAATTTCAGCTATTAATTGGCTAGCCATTCGGTAAAATGCTCCCTATATGAACAATCTATTCAAGCAATTTAAAATGAGATTACCATATATTATGATACAAGTTAACAAAAATATCAAAACTAAAAGCAAAGAAATCCACCAACCATTATCACACCATCAGGGTTGGGGTTTCCTTGATTGGATTCCATGCTTCCATTTATTCAATATCTGTTGTTGTTTTCTTTGTATCTGACTAAAGTAGTCTAAACACACAGTATGATCACCCTGTATTTTAACTATTTAATATAACAGTTATATTTTGTTAGGTAGATTGGAGGCCTCTTTTATGGTTACATTGCTATTGAAGTGAGTTTTATTAAATATGCAGACAGCTCTATTACATATTCTAGTTTCAAAAGTATACTCAATAATGGTGCAAGTTCTTATCAAACCAGCAGAGGTGTCAAAATATACCAGCAACTAGTATTTTTCAGAATATGCATGTGAGGTAAACTCTTTAGCTTTGATTCTTTGATTAAATAAGCAGCGAAGTTAAATGATTGATCCCATTTCAAAGCATCGTAAGAGTACTCATTAAAGTTTCATTAAGATTCTCTGTATGAGCTGAGATGAAAAGTAAACCTCGGTTAAGTTTCAAAATCAAGACCTTGTGAAGGATTCTTCTGATCAAAATTTCATATTGGAATGATATTTTCATCATGCTGTTTGGTTTTAGTTTTTATGTATTTATTTTGCACTTACCATGCTTATTCAAAATGACAATTTAAGCTAATGGTAGTCCGAGAAATACTGAACTGCAGTATAACTAATGGGAACAAAATGAAATTATGCTTGTAAAATTCAGAATGAATACTGTGTGAACCCATGGAAATATACTGGAAGGGTTACAGTAGACCACAAGCTAAAAAGGAGTCAACAGTGTGATACTGTTGCAAAAAAGCAAACATGAATCTGGGATGCATTAACAGAAGTGTTGTAAGCAAGATATGGGAATGAATTCTTCTGCTCTACTATGCACTGATTAGACTTCAACTGGAGTATTGTATCTTCTTCTGGGCCTCACATTTAAGGAAAGATGTGGAGAAATTGGAGAAGGTCCAGAGAAGAACAAAAATGATTAAAGCCTAGAAAACATGACCTATGAGGGAAAACTGACAGAATTGGGTTTGTTTAGTCTGGAAAAAAGAATACCAAGAGGAGACATGACAACTGCTATAAAGAATCTGAAAGGGTGTTACAAAGAGAAGGGAGAAAAACTATTCTCCTTAATCTCTGATTATAGGACAATAAGCAATGGTCTTAAATTGCAGCAGGGGAGGTTTAGGTTGGACATTAGGAAAAACTCCTTAACTGTCAGAGTGATTAAGCAGTAGAATAAATTGCCTAGAGAGGTTGTGGAATCTCCATCCATTGCAGATATTTAAGAGCAGGTTAGATAAACACCTGTTGGGGATGATCTAGATGGTGATTGGTCCTACTGTAAAGGCTGGAGACTGGATTTGATCTCTGAAGGTCCCTTCTAGTTTCAAGTGGGCTATGATTCTGTGATTTGAGCACCTAGTAAGAAATCTTCTAGTACTGTATATTCCAGTCAGTGCATCTATATCAATCCCATTATAGTTAACAGGAGTAACATATTCACAGATACACATTCATTTTTAGCTTTTACATATTCCCAGTTCTGAGGGAAATACATTTTTGCATGAATTTGTGAGTAAAGAACAAGACATTATAAAGATATTGATAATTTTATACTTCTGATAGAATCTAGATTTATAGTGTTGTCAGGAGATCTGAAATCACATTTGTGGAATATAAACATCAACAGTATTATTAATCCTATATTGCCCCCAACTGTATTACACCCAATAATAATTAGGTAAGCCTGGTACACTAGATCAGGCAGACTGCAGACATGTTGATTTAAGATATGCAACTCCTGCTATGCAAAATGTGTAGTTGGAGTTGACTTACCTTAAACCGAGCTGTCCACACAGCGGGAGGCCAATGGCAGCACATGCTCCCATCAGCTTCCCTTACTTCTCTCAGCATCAGGAGTACTGGATGCTGGCAGGGGCTGCCCTCTCCGTTTGATTTATGGTTCTACATTAGACCCGCTAAATGGAATGCTAGAAGATTGGCCTCCAGAGTGTAGATCTTCTCCCTATTGTAGACATGCCCTTATAAACTAATTGTTTATCTGCTGAGAGAAGAAACGCAAAGATTTATGAAATCAATTTCTCTCAGTCAAACCTGTGTCTTCTTTTGTCTATCTAGGTTCTAAGAAAAAAACACAGACTTTTTTTTTATTCAGAAGTCCCTTCCACAATATTTTATCCTTTCTTCTTTAATGTAATAATATAATCTCACAGTACCAATATTAATTGAAGTTTAGATGTTAATGGGCTATATTTTCTATATTATGAACTTACTAGCATTACAGAGCAAAATGTTACATTAAGAGTAAAAACCTGTACTCAACGGTATTATGCATTCATTTTTAGCTTTTAACATTAAAATACAGGTTGGACCTCCTTGATTCAGTACCATCAGAACCTGATTGGTCCCGGCCAACAGAATATGCCAGATCTGGGAGGTCTCCTGCCACCTGCTCTCAAGGTGCTCCAGCAGGTACCCTGCCTCGCCTTCCCGCCACCCAGCCTGGTGGGCTGCTGGCTCCCTGGACAGCAAAGGCTCTGACTCCTGTGCAGTGCTCCAGCCCCCTTCCCCACCCATCCCACATTGGTGGGGGGCAGCCGTGGGGCTCCAGCCCCAGCTCTGTGCTCCAATGGGCTGTTCCTGAGATCTGACCCTGGGGCTGCTACAGGGCTCGACTCCAGCCTCACGCTCCTGGGGGCTGCCGCGGTGGTATGGCCCCATGCTCAGGGATCTAGTGCGGGGTTCCAGCCCTGCTCTCTAAGAAGCTGCTGGAGGACTCTGGTCCCATGCTGCTGAGGGGCTCTGACCTCAGCCTTGAGCTCCTCGGAGGTGCTACAGTGCTCCAGGGCTCCCACCTAGCACTGATCTGTGCTGCCAGGGGACTCTGTCCCAGCTCTGTGCTGCTGTGGGCTGTTGGAGGCTGGTGCAGACCTTGGGCCCAGTCTTGCGCTGTTGCCCCAGCCAGCTGGCCCTCCTGCCCTTAGGCTCCCAGGCTCTCTGATCCAGGAGCATCCATGGTCATGCCAGATGATGGATGTTGCCTGTTGTATCCCTTGGGCCAGCCAAGGAATAAACTTGGACAAAGGGTGAACTTGAGCACAACCGAGCTTTGTTTGTTAGTACAGATTCTTAATGGGAAGACTGTACTCACACACACTGCATTTATGCAGGTCAGTTAGAGGCAGGCTGCAAGCACAGCATAGTTTACTTTTGATCTAGCAGGTGGCAGGAACACTGGCCAGGCAACAGCTCCCCGGAGGCCGGCCATGAAGGTGACGAGGGTCCCCAGAGGTCCCTTCAGCTCTGCAGGAGGGCTTTACTTCTTCCAGGCTGCCCCCAGGCTTTGCATGCTGTTACATCTTGTCCAAGAGAGAGAGACTTCCATCTGGTCGCTTGTCATGTTAATTTATACACTTTTCAGGGTCCTTTCTTGCCTTAAAAGGTTACAAATGTGGGACTGCCTTATGATTGTGTGTTTCTCATTCATACTTTCTCACTTATTTCATTAATTACATACATATTCATAAGGGTGGGTATAATTAATTCTATTTAAGCAATGCAGCTTCTACGCAAGTGTCTGGAACGTTTTGACATAATAGGAAACTACTTAAGCCACATTTGCTAAACTGCATTTGCTTAACGGAAACTAACCAAGCTCTAGCCGGGAGAGCTAGAAATACAAGAAAAGGGAAAAGAAACAAGAATTTGTGTCCAGCCAGCCACACTCCAATGGGGGGAGAGGGAAGGGAGCATCTGGTTACATTGATGGACCAGAGAGTACCGGTTTTTGGAGATACAACCTGTAATTGGCATATGAGGCTAATACCACATAATTTTGGTTAAGGTGAACATATACCAAATTTAGATGGTCTTCAAAATACATTTGAGAAAGTGAACAATACCATATACAGTATATGTAAAATATGTATATTTGAAAAAGAAGAGAATAAGATAAGCATGCAATAGGTTTTAATGATTGTAAAACTTCTTAAATATAAACTGATTATTTAGGACACTGAAAATGGACTAGGAAATGTGGAAAACAATAATAATAGTCCAAGGTCATGTTTGCTTTGTGAAGATAATTCTACTCACACTTTTTCTTGTACTGGACAGCGTGCTCCTAACTAGTTTAGAATGTGGAAAATTCTAAACCATGTTAATGTTTAAAAAGTGTCACAATGCATGAATTCTAATTTAATTTACATTTTGCTGCCAGTACAAAATAATCAATGAAATTTGTATATTAAGTCAGAGGCACTGTACTCAAAAAGGTTGCATAATTCTCTGTTGGTTAGATTTGATAAGAGCTGAAGAGAAATGTGTCTTTACATGCTACATAAGTGGTGTCAAATTCATTTACATCAAATGCTCATTTCTGCCTCTCTTACAGTAACAATTTGGCAAATGAAAGGGAGATGAACTCTAGCTCTATTAAACAATCAAGTTTTGAGAAGGCCTCCTCTGCCTTAAGTGGCTAAATCAAAAGTCCAAGCAGAGGTTCTTTCTCTCAGTTAAAGATAAGAAATACTGTTCCACTACTTGACAGGAACCTGACAGTCAGTAATAGCTAACTATCTGAACAGATGCTGATGAGAATTTAAAATGTAAGGATCTGCATTTTTTATATCCCCATGGAGTATCTGTTCATGTCATATAGCAATGTATAGTAGTTAGGCACAATGAGTACTTGTATCGTTGCTCACCAGAAGACTCCTGATTCTAGGTTTGTCAACATAGCATCTTCCATGAACAACCTAAGACTTGATCAGACTCACAGTGAAATCAGTTAGAAGTTTTTGGAATTACATCTATGGGAGTTGGATCAGGGCCTAAATTCGCATAGTTTCATTTCTATTTGTTAAGTTCAGTTTTCTAGATTTTTAGTTCTCACTTACCTATGCCTTTTACATTAATCCACTGGAAAAACTGGCTGGCATCCGATTGTAATTCTTATTTCATTTGAATGTCCCTTATGGATATTTAGTAGATAAAATAGCTGATATTCATCCTTTAAAATTACAAAAAAAGTAATGCTTATACTATTTGGGACTTTATATGTCAGGTCATGAATATAAAGATATTTGCAAAAATCTATTTCCTAACTTATTTCTTGTTTAATACATGTCTCTCCAGATTTAACAATACTAAAACCAAACTGACAGGAAGAAAATCCTAACATTAACAGTCCTAATGGATTAAAATAATCCCAGTAATGATAGTTTGAAAAGTTCACAGCACATTTGGGCTGTGTCTACACTGGCACCCTTTTTCGGAAAAGGGATGCTAATGAGACACAGCGCAATTGCAAATCATGAGGATTTAAATATCCCCGGTATTTCATGAACATAACTGCCGCTTTTTCGGCTCGAGGTTTTGCGGAGAAAGCGCCAGTCTGAAACGCGATCTTGAGGAAAATAAGCCCTTTTCCGCAAGATCTCTTATTCCTACTTTCAGGAATAAGAGATCTTGCGGAAAAGGGTTTATTTCCACAAGATCGCGTCTAGACTGGCGCTTTCTCGGCAAAACCCCGAGCCAGCGGCAGTTATGTTCATACAAATATCGCTGGGGATATTTAAATCCCAGCAATTTGTGCGCTTGTGTCTCGATAGCATCCTTTTCGAAAAATGTGTTACAACCATGGTGTATATTAAATTGTTTCCTGTAATGCTGTATGGGAAATTTCTAGGCAGCAAGGATAAAAATGATAAATCACAAAAAAGACTTTGTCTTTGGTCAGTCCACTGTGAAAACTTGATAGGACACCATCAATTTGCTGAGTACACTTCTATCTAAACCAGGGCAAAGGGGCCTCCGTGGGCTGGATTCGGCTTGCCAAGTGAGTTGAACACCTGGCAGTTCCCTCTGGTAGGGACAAAGACTTTGTGCTCTCCCCAATTCAAGACCAGTCAGGGTCTGTGGATAGGAAAGCACGGAAATATCCTAGCCCTACCCCTTCCGCCTTCTGGGGTGGCCCACGGCTACTTCAAAAATTTCTGAAGTGGTTCCAGGTCAAAAATTATTGCCCACCCCAGTCTAAACATTTCATACTTGCCATTGTTAAGTATATCACCTAGGGAACTAGAGAGAAAAAAATACATGTATTATAAATAAAGTTTATTTTCTTTGTGTATTTGACAAGGCTTTGCATGAACAATCAATTTCCCCATTTTGTATGGCTCTTTCAAAGTGGCACATCAAAGAGAAAAATAGTAGAAAATAATATTTTAAGTGTAACAAAAATGGAAAGGGAAATCAGGAGCAGGAGTAATACTTGAAACTATTTGAATCTTTTTAAAAAATGAGTCAAATTTCTACATTTCAGTCTAATGATGTCCTTTTCATAATGGCATTATTTCTTCAATAGGAATTAGGGGGTAATATGTTGCCCCCTACTTGCATAATGTATACTTATCCAAAATTACACAGTAGAATTGTCTGCAATGGGCCAGAACCTCATTTGACATATGCTTTAAAGTCAGTGTACCTATACTGATTTATACTAGCTGAAGATCCGCTATTGGAAACATGTTTATTTATCATTATCAAATAAACCCACAAATATATTTAACAAAGCATTAAAGCTTATTTTCCTGTCAGCCATATCTATGAAATGTTGCACTGTAAGCTAATATGATTCCTAGAGATCCAAAGATGGTTCAAAATTCTTTTGTTGACTGAAGATCCATGCTAGAATTTTGTACTGCTGGAGCTATGAAAAACAAAATTGGAGTGGGGGAAGAATATATGGCACTGCTCTCTTCTCATGTGATGCATGACACAAAGTGTTAACATTATTTTCAATGCGGTTGTCTACTAAAGGAAAATATTATTTCTAATATGGTATATGGCTTTATATAAGTGGCCCCCAAAGTGTGCAGATTACCAGCCTTGTACATGAATGTCTTATATCTTCATAGAACAGTTACAAAATGGCCAACACATCTGTAAACTTCCTCATATCTTTCTGCTTATTTCCCATACTCCTTGCATTTGTATATAGGCTTCTAAGATACTGATTTGATTTTGCTCCCAGTTGTGCCTTGTCCCTCCTTTATCTCTGCTATTATAGTCCATGCTCCCTCCCATTTCTGACCCATCTTCCAGGTCTCATGTTTTTCACTTACCTGTGGGCTTTGGTCACCTGCCCCCATTGAACCTAGTTTAAAGCTCTCCTCACTAGGTTAGCCAGTGTGCCTCCAAATACTCTCTTTCCTTTCCTTGAATGTTGAACCCCATCCCTGCTTAGCAGTCCTTCTTCTTGGAACAACATCCCGTAGTCAAGGAAGCCAAAGCCCTCCTGGCGACACCATCTTCACAACAAGGCATTCACCTCCAGGATACACCTGTCTCTACCTGGGTCCCCTACCTGAAAAGTGACTCCATCTCTATGCCCATTCAAAGCTTGGTCTCTGATGATCATTGTCAGAATGCAAATTGTTCTGATTGGTTTTGTGATGTTGTGACTGGGTGTAAATACCCTGCACGAGCAACAAAGGGGTTAAAAAGCAGTTCTGGGCAAGGCTGTGTCCACCCCTCCAGTTCGGTCAACCATGTTGGGGCGGGGGGGGAATAAGTGTTTACAAGCAGAAATTTCCAGACAGTTGGTGTGCAGCTCTAGGAAAGAGCAACTCTAGAGGTCCCAAAAGAAACTGCCTTCAGGAAGTTCATTAATCTGTTCCCCATGGCTACAAGCAGACAACAGGCTGGACAGAATATGTCTGGCAAAACCCATATGTCAACAATTAAATGTTCTGTCCATCAGTCTCAGGGGTAGTGAAATGGGGACTCTATACTGAAAGAGAGTGGGTAGCTAGAAAAGCCCAATCCTTCAAATTCAGACAATTTGACTTAATTTAGTTTATCGGAGTTGTGGCATTCTGCAGATTTAGTAATGGCTAGACATCAGTAGCTGCTTGTCAGTGACCTGAGAACTGTGAGAGATATATACTCTTTTTTATTAGAAATTGGATGACAATCACCATCTGATTTTTCTTTAATTCACTGATAAACCTGATTATGGAAATGATCCTTCATCCCTGCCATTTGAGCTGATGAAAAGCATTAGGAATTGAAAGAATAGAAAGGGAAAAAATGAAAATAGTGTATTAGCATTATAACAAAAAAACTTAAGTACAGGAGAAGACAAATTATGGTTCAGATATCAGAAAGAATCTTGTAAAATGAATATTAAGATGAAATGTGGCAAAAGAAAGTAGAGAGTCTACTAAAAGCACTGAAATAAGTGTACACATAGAAATACAGTTGATTAGAAAGTCATACATTTGATTAATCTAAATGTTTCTTCTGCTTAGCTTTTATCCACTAATAGTTTTATTTGGTTTCTCTTTTTATAAAACCATCTGTACTACTCATGAGGATTCCTATGGTGAGAATTATGTTCAAGTTTTTTTACTAGCATATACTGCTTTTTATTTGCTTCATTACACATCAGAGTTATAATTTTTTGCAATCATCATGCCATATGGTGATCTTAGCTCTACACTCAAATGAAACGATTTCATTTTCATGTAACAGCTCTTACTCAATATTCCATCATATTCTGAGGGTGCAATCAAGACCTTTCAGGGACTGTGTCACTGCCTGTCCCACAATTGTGGGCACCTTGCTAAACTTTGCTTTTGGAGCTCCCAGCCTGGGTTGCTCATAAAAAGCATGCAAGCTGCACCCTGAGTAGCTCTGGTCCAATCGCTGGGACCCCAGCAGCATGTCAGCAACACTACAGTCACTTCCATCTGCCTTAGTTATCACTTGCAGAGTGACCCCAACATGCCCCTAGTCCTGAATTTTCCCCAAAGCTGTGTTCTGCACTGACCAGACCTCTCCTGTACAGTTTGGGTATTAAAGGTCAGTTTGTATTCATTAGTTTGATACTTTAACTGGAATTACCAAGCAGTTCAGTTTAACTTGGCACTGGACCAGTTTGGATTAAATTAAAACAAAATATATGTTTTAACACGTAAGATAGGAATTTAAGTATAAGCTATTAAAGTCAGAAAAGGCTACAAGAGAACAAAATAAAATGCTGTCTAATAATTAAAATTCAACAAGATAGATTTGGTTCAAAGTAAAATCCTTCCTACATGTTCCCAACAACATGGCTGACCAATTTCTCAGGCAGGTTCTCCATACAAAGTCAAAAGGCCAGTTCCTATTTCTTCTTAGGTTGAAGAGATTATTTGGGGTGTCTTTGCCCTTCATTTTTATAGCCCAGACACCGTTTGGAAGTGGATTCTTTGTAAGAGTAACTCTCAAAACAAAATTAATTTAAACAGTAAAAAAGGCAACATGGAGTCAGGAGGTGTTGGCGGTTTCATGGTCAATCTCCTCACCTGTGTATGCTTAAATGCAGATGTGCCTCATCTCCTGCCATTTCCCCCTGACCCACCTTGCTGTCATGAAGTCAGGGTTTACAACTTATATGTAAACTGAAGTAAACACATTCTTTGTTCAGGGTGAGCCTGTTTAACAACTTTTGTTTAGTCAGGGCTGGATGGCTTTGAACATTTGATATCACCATGCAGGAGGACTTCATAATTCTACATATAATATTGCTACAAACATTTCACCACACACGCTATTAGTTTTCAAATTATACTTCACAAGGTGTGTTTTGTACAAAGATTATTATAACTGTATGTAGGGTGTGCATACTGGGATGCTTTCAGTCACATATTTTGCCAATGAATTTGTTTTGTGCAGTACTCTGCTTCTCTAGGGTTAAGGCAAATGCTGAGCACAAAAAGCATTTCCCGAATAAAAATAGCAAGTGTGCTAACAGTTGTTTGCCACAGATGAACTTCAGTGAATATTTGCCTATGGTTTAGAACAGAGGTACCCAAATGGCGGTGCACATGGTGGTACATTTGCAGGGGAGGTAATGGCAAGCCTGGGCCAGCCCGTAGAGGGGGCAGAGAGGCAGTGCTACCCATCCCCGCCCAGTCGAGACCCCATTTCCAGCCCCAGCCTCAGTCCCTGACCCTATGTCTAGCCCCAACCCCTAACTTGGCATGATTCCACTTCCAGCCCCTTTCCACCCTCAACTTCAACTTCTGGCTCCAGCTCCATTCTCAACCCAGATCAAGTCTGGGTGTAGGGCTGGGAGTGGAGCTGCCCCCTGCCATAGCTCCAGGTGGTGGCCTCAATTGTGATCTAGCTGAAGCTCCACTCTTTCCCGCATCCCTTGTCTCCTGATTGCAGCTCCATTCCCAGCGCTAGCCATGCTCCTGGCCCCAGAGGCACCCCTAGCTACGGCCCCAGTCTTAGCTACCTTACCTCTGTCCATGTGCCCTCCCCAGCCGCAGCCCAGCTCCTGGCCTTGGCTGGGAAGGTAGTAAGGATATATAACCCTCAAAAGTGTGGGGACCACTGCTTCAGAAGATAAATGAAGTGTATACAAGTAAAACTACGGTAACATCAGGACAATTTGTAATTCCACAATCCACAATGTAAGCTACAATATGGCATGTTTCTGGAGGTGATTATATTAGCACTATCAGAGAACATAATTTTCCTCACTAAGAATTGTCCAGAAAGCAGCCTGCCACTAGAAGTTACAAGCAAGTTCAATGGCTTAGTGTGACAAATTTAAAAACATGGATGTCCCTACTGCTCCATATCATCAGCACATAATACCCCCTCACAAATTGATAAGCCATACCAGTCTCACCCCTGGGGTGTGTCTAGACTACATGGCTCCATCGATGGAGCCATGTAGATGAGGCAGGACAACAAAGGGAAATGAAGCGGTGATTTAAATAATCACCACTTCATTTAAATCAAAATGGCCGTCGCGCTGCACCGATCAGCTGTTTGTCAGCACAGCGCGGCAGTCTAGATGGGGATCTGCCGACCCCAGAACCCTTCATCGGCAGATCCTGTCGAAGGGTTCTGGGTTTGGCAGATCCCCGTCTAGACTGCCGCGCTGTGCCGACAAACAGCTGATCGGCGCAGCGTGGCGGCCATTTTTATTTAAATGAAGCAGCAATTATTTAAATCGCCACTTCATTTCCCTTTTTCAAGTAAGTTAATCTACATGGCTCCATCAACGGAGCCATTTAGTTTAGATATACCCCTGATGTCCAGGTCCTGCCTTCCTCCCCACACTTCTCAAAAGGAACAGCACTTTCTTTTACTTTACCTCACACTATGGATCATTTCATGAGATAATTGCATATACAAGTAATATAATCTTCCAGATGTTCTATCATTTTGTTATATGATCATAGGATTTATCAAAAACAAATCATGCCAAAGAAAGTTTCCTTCTGCGACATGGGTTAGTGGTATGATGGGTGGGGGAAGGAGTAGACTTGCCATATCTCAATTTTTAATAAGTCTTTTGACACTGCATTCTCATAAACTAGGGAAATGTGGTCTAGATTAAATTACTATAAGGTGGGTGCAAAACTGCTGAAAGATTGTTCTTAAAGAGCATTAATGGTTCACTGTCAACTGGGCATTATCTAGTGGTGTACCATAAAGGATAGTCTGGAGCCAGTAGTAGTCAATATTTCCAATAATATTTTGGATAATGTAAGCGGGTATATACTTATACAATTTACAGATGATGGTTATTTGGGTGAAGGTCACAAGCGTTTGGGGGGCAGGATTAGAATTCAGAATAACCTTGACAAATTGCCGAATTGGTCTGAACTCAAGAAATGAAATTCAATAAAGACCAGAAGGAAGGAACAAATCAAATGCACAGCTAAAAAATGAAGAATAATAGGCTAAAAAGCTTTGGTGGATTATAATGGATCACAAATTGAATGAGTCATCAGTGTGATGTAGTTGCAAAAAAAGGTTCATAATCTGGGGTTTATAAACATCCAAGTGTAAGATATAGGAGATAACTATTACTGCTGTACTCATGCTGTATACTGTTGGAATAGTGTGTCCAGTTCTAGGCAACACACTTTAGGAATGTCGTAGACAAACTACAGAGTCCAAAAATGTTAAAAAAATGATAAAAGGCTTATAAAGCCTGAGCTATGAGGAAAAGTTTTTTGTTTTTTTTTTAAACTGGGAATGTTTAGCCTTGAGAAAGAAGATGGTGGGAGATGGGATAACATACATGATGACTGCTGTGGGCTATTATAAAAAAGATGGTGACCAATTGCAACATTTACAATAAAATCATGGGTGAAGGAATGGCCCTTGGCTCGGGAAGTCATTCTTAAATTAGGTCAGAACCATACTTTTTCTATGTCTATTTCAGAAAGTGGGAATATATCAGCAAAACTAGCACATGAGCAACCTGTATCTCTAGAATTAAGGAAATGTGTTTAAATAGCAGTTGCAAACCCCCAAACGGTAGATTGCATAATTACTGGATAGCTAATAGGTTTAGATCATTTAATACGCTCTTAAAGAATAACTAAATCCATATAACCATTAAAGAACAATTTATGTTTAGCAAGGATATAACATCCTCTTCAGAGCAAAGAGAAAATACCCAGCATTTCTATTCTTCATGAAATAAAAAAGCAATTGTAAAGACTGAATTGCATTATATTAAAATGCAGTGTGGTTATAGTTATATGGGTTGATACATCTTAAATAAATTAGTTGAATTCCTGCACTGTATTTATCAGAGGTAAACAGATTTCTTCTTTGTTGCCTAACTCCACAATAGTACAGTGTTTACTCCAAACTCTGTTCCAAAATTGGCTCCCCATAATTCATTTGTGCTTGGTCCTTAAAGGTTTAGCCTTTTGTGTTTTGCTAAAGATTAGATCTAACGATTGTAACAGTTTATTTATAATGCTCAGTGTTTCTTAAACCATATAAACCATGTGACAAACAATAACAATAATTTAAAGTAATCTAATCTGCATAATTGCAACACCATCTAATTTGCCCTCTAGGGTGCTCTTTACCAAAATGAGCAAACAAAATCCACCTTTGTTGAGTCATTAGTTCCTTGTTTATTACAGATATAACTCAAGATAAAAACTCTATCATTGTTCATTACACCTTTTTTTATACACATGTACATATTAGGCTCTGGATCCAATCCAGCACTGCCTTGTGTGTAGCGCAATGAGGCTGAGCATAGAGTGACAATGTGGTGAAGACTATTCTTTCTTCACTAGCAGAAATCTCAATGAAATATAGCCATTCCCTCATTAGTCCCCTTCCTCCAAAAAACTCCAACCATCAGCAGGACAAGCTATTTGGACCTAGACCTGCCTATTGCCCACCCCCAGATCCCTTCCTGATTCCCAAGCTGTGCTGTGGGGTGCTCGTGTCCCTGTGACCTAGACACCAGGGTGGGGCTGAGTCTCAGACTAATAGGGACTGGCCTGAACTCTGTGGCCGGTGGGAGGGTACACTGACCACTCACACACCTGGTGCTCTAGGAGAGGGGGCATGTGCCATCCACTCACCCGTCGGTGCACTGGGACTGGAGGAGGGCCGCTCTGTACTGCCTGGTCACGCTCCTAGTGGAGGTGGGTCATACTATGCTATCTGCTTACCTGCCTGGTGTTCTGGGGCTGGGGCACTGGCTGGCTTACAAATGGGGGTGCCCTCTGGTCTCTGACAGTGGGGCCAGGTCTCAGGGAGAAGAGGCAGGCCAGGCTAGGAGCTAATCCCCTCATGTCCAAGGTTCACCTATATTATTCCAGATCATAGGCGTGCGCAGCACATTTCATTACAGTGTGCACCCAGGGAATTTTTTTTAAATGCGAACATTTATTGACTACTCAATCATAAAGGACATTATTTTTATTCATCAAGCAACTAAAGAAACTAAAACTTAACTCAACTTATTTTTTTTTAAATTAACAACTAAACTTTACTTAAAAAATACAAACTTAAGTATGGGACATTGTACTTAGTTTGTTTTTTACATGTGCAATTCAGCGCTTATTGCATAATACAGCAATCCATACTTTAAAACTAAAAGAGCGTATCATGCGATTAAAACGCAAAGCCACTTTTTTTTTGGAGACATTATAGGGTTACCAGGTAGTCTTAAAAAAAATACCGGACACACTTCATGGGGGGTACGGACCGGAAGGAAGGGGGCCGGGAAGCAGAGCTGGCAGGGGAGGGTCGGGGCTGGCCGGGGCGATCGGGGGGAAGGGGAACGCCAACGGGAAACAGAACCGGTCGGTGGAGGGCTGGCGGCGGGTGCAGTGTGGCTGGCCGGGGAAGATCGGGAGGAGAAGTGCGGGGGGGGGGGGGGAAAACTGGCCGGCCAGAAGAGGATGGGGGGGGTGGAGAGGAGCGTATCAGCCGGTGGAGAGCAGGGGAGCAGGACTGACCCGGGCAATGCTGATCCCAGGGCGCTCCCACCCCCCGCACAGTCCAGGCGAAGCTGCGAGTCAGACCAGCGCACAGGAGCACAGGCTGGGCTGCCCCTCCTCCTCACATGCAACCAGGGCTACCAGCGCCGATCGCGCCCTGCCTCCCAGCCACTCCCCCTGCCAGGCTTCCGGGCACCCAGTCGGAAAACCAGAAAATACCGGACATTGCACATGTCCGGTATTTTCTGGATTTTTTTTACCGGACAGAGCCCAAAAAAACCCCAGACTGTCTGGTAGAAAACCGGACACCGGGCAACCCTAAGACATTAGGGTGTGCCTGCACACCCTGTAGGCACGCCAGTGTTCCAGATAAGGACTTTGTATAATGATATTAATACTTCTTGTTTACTGATAATGCCTCATCTAAAGCATCCTAGAATCTCATTTCTCTTTTTCACAGCTGAATCACATTGGTGACTTATAGTCCACTTGTGATTGACTAACATGTTCAATTCTCTTTCCTCCTCTGTTGTATTCAACTGATGACCACCCACAGCTTACAGCAGAAAGAAGTATTAGATCCTAGTTGCATGAGTTTTAAACTTCTTCCTATTTCTGGTTTGTCATTGAGAAAATCCTGCAATCCTTCTCTGAACTGATAATGCCTTCCAACTTTGTATTGTCAGCAGACTTCAGAAGAAGTATACTCACTTCCTGTGCCTATAAATAAAAATATTAAAGATGATCTGTCCCAAGACTGAACTTGAGAAACTCCAACGTAACCTCCCTCCAGTTCAACAGTTCATCTTTCTGTACAATAGGAAGCACAGTGAACTTTAAGCAAACGGAGAGAGCAAATGAGTCAGACAGCAGATTAACTTGCTAAGAAGTATCTCTGATGTCATTTAATAGGTCATGTTCCACTACTGAGGAATACTAGATACCTATTACCGAATGTGTACCATGGAATTCATCAGTAATTAAATTATACAGGTGTAATTACTTGTTGATGACTGAGATTGGTGTTAGGTTTATGATGATAAAAGTTACAGTTTAAACATGTTCATGGTCATTAGTCCAGTTGCCACATCTCTTTTCAACAGGCTTGCAAATATTTCAATATGTGCTTGAAAATATTTTCCAGAGTAATAGAAACAGACCCACAGACCCATATATTCTTCTCCTCAGCACCTGTTCTTCCTCCAGAAACGTATACAATTTGGCCCTTCCACAGTGAATCCCCCTGCTGTCCCAGAACCGTGGGCCAATTCTGAAACCCTTACTTACAGTGAGTCGTACTTTCCTTAGCAAATGGAGACTCTTTGTGGAACTAGATTGTATGTAAGGTAAAGACACTGAGATTCTCATCTCTATGCATACTCTGCCACTCCATGTTAAAGTCACACTGTATGGCAATAAATGTGATTTATGGAATCGGGATGCATGTATGGCACATATTAAAATGTATTCATTCATCTAATATGTATATCACATGGATGACATCTAACATAGGCACAATTTGGGAACATACTAGATAATGTACCAACAGCAAATCCAATTTTGATAATGTTGATTTAATGTCTATAGTTGGGTCTATACCAGTTCTGAACACCCACAAACCCTGGGAAACATTTGCTTTGTCTCTGGACTGTGCAAATGGCTTTAATTTTATAATAAACTGAACCGAACACCAGATTAAAAAAACCCTTGAATTTTAGAGGAGTTAACATATAGATCTCAAATTTTCATCTTGGATCTATTACTAAATCCATCTCACACCAATACAGATGTAGAAAATTAACGCCTGTCTATTTGTCAAATAAAAGCAGTGTGCTATATATGCATGGAGTATTGTTGCTTACATTGGAAATAAATCCTTAGAGACTGGCACATCTTAACAAACCAAAATACCCAGATCATTGTGTGTTCCCACTACAAACAGTTTGGTTTTTCAACTGTAGTTTTACAGGCTTAATCTTTGATTTTATTGAGGTCCCCAAGGGACAATTTATTCTAAAGTGGAAACTAAAAACACAGGTATGTTGTGAAGAAAATGTTTAAAAATGCAAAAGGTTAGAAATGGGGGTAGATAACAATGAATAATTTATTAATCAAAACTGGTTAAGCAAGCTATATAATGAAATGCACTTAAAATGGTTGTTGGAGGCCAAGTTAAAATTAAATGAACTGGTGCAAGGTACCCATTACTTATTAATTGAATATAAAAGGGAAAGACAGAAGAGAAACAAATTTAAGTGCATCCTTTCAAATAAATGCAGGCTTCAGATCCATCTTCAATCTGCAGTAAGTACTTCCCTGCTTTAACTATGTGATGATTAAAGAAACATTTGCAAATTGTTCTTACAATTTGCAAAAATAACCACCAAAATTGATGCAGTATAATCCCTTGTGATCAACCACATAAGAAGTTGGTTTATGAATAACCTCCAATATTGCACACCTAAACAAAGTAGTCTGCTGCTTCTGTTTCAAGTAGGCCAACTTAATTGCAGTAACATGAAACTAACCGAGAATCAGCAATAACTTTTTTTTTTTTTTAGTTCTAAGAGGGTCATACAGTTTAAATATTTGATCATCTGGATGCTGAAAGCATTCTTTATTTTAATTTGCTCGCTACTAAACTTTGATATAAGCAAAAAGTATAACGCAGTAGCATAACCCACATTTTTTATTCAGCTTGATGGCTTGCTTTGATAAACAGTTATGTGAACTTTTAGGAGTGCAGAGAACTTTAAATTTGAAAGTCTTCACTATTTCCATCTGTTGGTTAAAACTGTATAATTCAAATGTGCCAAGAATATTATGCATAAACAACTGAACTACAGAATGAAGATGCTAGCTATCCATAATTTGCAACCCTTTTAGTGGTTTTTATTTATGTTTAATATGTACACAGTAACACCTGTAGATGCAGAAACACTGGTCGGTGTGGAGACAAGACCTCTTCCGGAAATAATTTATAATCTTCCCCAAATAATCTATAGTCTAAATAGTGGAAGTGATACCACTAGCAGCTCCTGAGTTTTAATAGAACACATGCATTATGATATTATATAGAGCAGATTCCATTAAAAATTTGGATGCAGTTATACTAATTGAGAATGGATTTTTTTTGTTCACACGTCTATTGTCCAACCATGATATTTTTTAAGTTGGTTGTGATGATATACCCCAATTTTTATGTTTCAAAGTTCAGTTGATTTGTGCAGTGTGTGTGTGTGTGTGTGTGTGTGTGTGTGTGTTTATGAGAAACAAACATTGACAAATGTTTTTCTAATGGGGAAAATGTATTTTTCTTTAACTTCATAAAACCCAGAAGGCTTGAATGGACTTTCCTCAAACTTTACAGAATGATTTCACAATGAGAGGGAATATCACATACAGGACTGCTGATGGGGGGAGCCAAAGGAATGTGTCCCCCCAGGTCCACTGACTTTAAAAGGTCTGGTTCTGGGTGGCACAGGCTGGGCAATGCTGAAGGGCTGGCAGAAGCAGGCTAGACCCCAACCCTGTCCAAGTCCCCACCCCTTCCAGAGGCTCAGAGTCACCCCCTCCCAACTTGTCCAAGGGCCCGACAATGCTGTTGGCAGCCTTGGTCACATAGAACATTTAAGTAGAAGAGGAAAAAAGATGGCAAGGAAGGAAAGAAAACAGGGTGTTATTACTTAGTAATCTTAGCTATTTTCTTAGTATTCATTATTCATATTGTAATAATGCCTAGAAAATCTAGCTGATGTCCTGACACTATTGTGCAAAGTGCTGTAAATAGTGAGACAATAGTGAGGGAACTCACAGTTTATGGACACAACCTTGGAACTGATTTCACATTGGCTGTCTCCTGCTCCCACGTGAAGCCCCATTCATGTCAATCTGAGTCCATCCACTGAAAGTCAACTGTAGAATCACAGCCTAAGCAGTTTTTGAAAAAAGATTTATCACTATTTTACAAAACAGTGAACCGAGGCATAGTGAAATTAAGGCCCCATGCCTGCAATGATAGTGTAAATGGAGAAACAATATGGAAAATTGTGAAGAAATATGGAATTCCAACAAAATTAATTAATATTATGAAGACGTATGTCAACTCAAAATGCTGTATTAAAATGGAAAATAGATTGAGTAAACAATTCCGTATAAAGTTAGGAGTAAAGGACAAGAGCATCCTGTCTCTTTTTCTATTCATGCTAGTCATCAACTATGGATTAAAGCAATACTACAACAATACATACGGCCTAAAATGAAACAATTTAAAGCTATTTGATCTAGACTCTGCTGACTAAGATGAAAATACCAACAGACTACAAAAATACACAAACCAAGCTAAAGAAATAATAGAAAAATAGGTTTGGGAAATAATGCGAAGAAATGTAAAGTCATGCTAATATGGGCTACATGACAGAAATCAAAATTCAAGAAGAGAGACCGGAGAAGGTAGACAATTTTAAATATCTTGAAAATACCATCAGCCAAGATCTCTCCCTGAAGACAAAATTGAATTTGTACAAACCAATAGTTATCATCATCACAACATACAGCGGTAACACCAGAATATGCAAGAAGAGAGGAAGACCATCAATGACATGGAAATGAACAGTTTGCAATGACATCAAACAAGCACCTCAATGTAAAATGAGATGTGGAGAGAAGGGCAGTTGACAGACAATGATAAGAAATATGGTAGCTCAATGTGTTGCAAAACATGAGATGAATTAAGGTCTAAGGTCCCGCAACTTGTTGCGTGTTGATAGGGTACTGAGCCCTCACACTATACTAACTGAAGGGAGCCTCCATCAGATGGAGTCAATTGCAGAATCAGGACCTAAGTATTTCCGTAAAGGAAGAATGATGAACAGCCCTTGAATCTAGGTCATGTGAGTTCTAGTCTGCTGCCTTGTCTATAAGACCATGCCTCCTTTTTCACATAGCTTTTGACGCCAAGAAAATTCTATAATAGAGATTTTCTGATTTTAAATGTTCTCTTTCTGATCGTGAGTTATTCATGACCAGAGTACAATTTTCCTTACTGTATACCTTATTTAAATTTTTATACTAAAATTTTCAATGACTAGTTCTTAATCAGTAACTCAGTGGCAAGCAATTCATTGCTAGTATATGATATTCAGAATTTGAGCCATAAGGATTGAATTGAGATGTCACATTGTACAGTTCTATCCCCTGACTGAATAAATATAATTCTTATAATCAGAGTTAGTCTTGCCATTCTGTTGTATAGGAATATATATCCTGTACTGATAAAAATTCAATTGTATGACTGTAGGATCTTAGAAGAGAATTTTGCATTGTATTTAAAATTTTACTATTGTATTTAAAATACAATAATCATAAAGGCAAAAATATGCAAAAATATGCAAAAATAGGCAAAAATATGCAAAAATATGCAAAAACTTTCAGACAGCAACATGAACAAAACTATTGTATTCTGTCTATGTTGAAACCAGGACATGTGCATAAGCATTTTAAGTCATATCTTGATTTGGTTAATTAAGCATAATGCATATTTAATTAAAATATGCCCTAACATTGAACTTTTGACAATTAATAGCATCACTAGTGAATATAAACATGAAAAAGAAATAATTCTAAGGGAACTGTTCATAAATTGGAATGATATTGTCTTGTATTAAGTACTGCACACTAATTTAATTGATAACATTGTTTTTCCCTTTTAACGACATCCAAGAGCAATTACAAATTTAGAAATGATTTGATACGTGTTATTTTATGCTGAGAATGTTTTAAATCATATACAAAAATTCCACAGATCATTGTATTTAATGTAAGGGTACATCCTCGATAGTATAAAGTGGCATAGTTCAAGGAAACCTATAGAACAATGCTAATTTACACCTGCTAAATATCTGGTCCATAGTATTTATTAACAATTAGATATTTCAGAGAGGAAATTGTTCAGTGTTGTTGTGACAAGTAGTCTGACCCTTACAACTGTTATGCCTAGTGGATAGACCACCCCATCATGTGGCATGGCTCGTTAAGATTTTGAGAGAGAGAGATACTAGGACTTAAGAAAAATCGATAGAAAAAGTGATCCTGGGGATAGGTGCTGCTTGGGAAGAAATCCCATCAGTGCCTTAAAGGTTATATAAACACTGCAACTAGCCACTTTTATGCTGGTCCCCTTTTCCCATCTCACTCCCAGCTCGCTGGGTGAGAGTGAAACCATGCCCTCACCTTCTTTGCAAGGGTTCTGGCCATGGGCCCTTTAGGGTTCTGTCTATATACATAGGCTCACAGTACTTGGATTAAGGGTCTGTTTGATTGTGGTGAAGGCATTCAGGCTCAGGCTGAAAGATGGACTCTAGGACTCTTTGAGGTAGGAGGATCCCAGAGCTCGGACTGCAGCCTAACCCCAAAACATCTACAGGGCAATTAAACAGGCCCTTAGCCCATGCCCCTTGCCCTGAGTCAGCTGGCAATGAGCCAGTAGTGGGTATATAATTTCAGTGTACTTCCAAGAGCAGTAGTAGGGGCAAAACCCGTAACTTGTTTCAAGACTGAGCTTAATAAGTATACAAAGGGGCTGTTGTAAGGAGGTTGCATGTGGCCCCATCCACTATTAGCAAATATTTCCAATCGCCAGATGTGAGACACTAGTAGGAAAAGAATTTCTATCTAAACATCTAGCTGGTGAGTCTCACCCATATCCTTAGGGTGCCAGGAAGGAATTTTCCCCAGGTCAGATTGGTAGTGACCCTGGTGTTTCTTTTTGCTTATTTTTTGCCTTCCTCAGCTGCATGACACAAGAAAGTTCTGTGTATTATGATATGCAGGAAATCAAACCAGATGATCATGATGAGCCCTTCTGGTCTTAAGGTTTGAGTCTATTAGATAACTGAGTAGGGAGTTAGATTATGAATTGGGACTGGTGGCACCTTCCTGAAACTTCATGAATACAGTAACATCAGTGTACATGCTCCATAACCAATCAATGGATGACATGATACATTGGGACTGTGTGGCCTCAGCAACAGCTCCTCAGGTGGCTGGCATCAGCCCAGGACCATATGGCCGTGGCAGTGGCTCCTCTGGCAGCTGGGGCGGTCTCAGGACCACATGGCCATGGCAGTGGCTCCTCCAATGGCCAGAGCCAGGGCCAGGGCTGCATGGTGGCTGTGGTGCCAGCTGCTCCTCGGGTGGCCCAGGCCACCACTCAAAACAGCTGAGAAGTCACCACACAGCTGTGGCCCCAGCTTCAGCATTGGGAAGGGCTGGAGCTGGGCTAGGCCATGTGATAGCTGCTCCTGGGGATGGCTGTGGGGCAGCTGCTAGGGCTGGACGTGGGATTGCTGGGCTAATACTGTGGCGGGGATCAGGCTGCCGATCATCTGCCTTCATCACCAGCAGAGTGATACTGGAGACTGAGGCTTGTGTGCTGCTTAAAGTATCAAACTACAAGCCCAAGATCAGAGAACTCAATAAGGGAAAGCAAGGCCAAGGATCACACTAACTGGTAAAATCTGCATTTAATTTATTTATTTATGAAGCTGCTGAAATGTAAGAAGAACTATTATTGACTTTAAAAAGTATCAATGGCACGCAGAGCCATAAATAGAATGAATGAGTTAAATCTCAGTATGCCACTTCTGAAAGGTTGACGACCCCTGATCCAATATATAGTGCTGCTAACGAACGATACTATCTAATATCTTGCACTGGAAATCAATGCAGAAAATACTGTATAGGAATCATAGAATCATAGAATACTAGGACTGGAAGGGACCTCGAGAGGTCATCGAGTCCAGTCCCCTGCCCTCATGGCAGGACCAAATACTGTCTAGACCATCCCTGATAGACATTTATCTAACCTACTCTGAAATATCTCCAGAGATGGAGATTCCACAACCTCCCTGGGCAATTTATTCCAGTGTCTGACTACCCTGACAGTTAGGAACTTTTTCCTAATGTCCAACCTAAACCTCCCTTGCTGCAGTTTAAGCCCATTGCTTCTTGTTCTATCCTCAGAGGCCAAGATGAACAAGTTTTCTCCCTCCTCCTTATGACACCCTTTTAGATATCTAAAAACTGCTATCATGTCCCCTCCTTCTCTTTTCTAAACTAAACAAACCCAATTCCTTCAGCCTTCCTCATAGGTCATGTTCTCTAGACCTTTCATCGTTCTCGTTGCTCTTCTCTGACCCTCTCCAATTTCTCCACATCTTTCTTGAAATGCGTGCCCAGAACTGGACACAATACTCCAACTGAGGCCTAACCAGCGCAGAGTAGAGCGGAAGAATGACTTCTCGTGTCTTGCTCACAACACACCTGTTAATGCATCCCAGAATCATGTTTGCTTTCTTTGCAACAGCATCACACTGCTGACTCATATTCAACTTGTGGTCCACTATAACCCCTAGATCCCTTTCTGCCGACTCCTTCCTAGACAGTCGATCCCATTCTGTATGTATGAAACTGATTGTTCCTTCCTAACTGGAGCACTTTGCATTTGTCTTTATTAAACTTCATCCTATTTACCTCAGACCATTTCTCCAATTTGTCCAGGTCATTTTGAATTATTACCCTATCCTCCAGATTAGTCGCAACCCTCCCAGCTTGGTATCATCTGCAAACTTAATAAGCGTACTTTCTACACCAATATCTAAATCGTTGATGAAGATATTGAACAGAGCCGGTCCCAAAACAGACCCCTGCGGAACCCCACTTGTTATGCCTTTCCAGCAGGATTGTGAACCATTAATAACTACTCTCTGAGTACGGTTATCCAGCCAGTTATGCACCCACCTTATAGTAGCCCCATCTAAGTTGTATTTACCTAGTTTATTGATAAGAATATCATGCGAGACCATATCAAACGACTTACCAAAGTCTAGGTATACCACATCCACCGCTTCTCCCTTATCCACAAGACTCGTTATCCTATTAAAGAAAGCTATCAGATTGGTTTGACACGATTTGTTCTTTACAAATCCATGCTGGCTGTTCCCTATCACCTTGCCACATTCCAAGTGTTTACAGATGATTTCCTTAATTACTTGCTCCATTATCTTCCCTGGCACAGAAGTTAAACTAACTGGTCTATAGTTTCCTGGGTTGTTCTTATTTCCTTTTATAAATGGGCACTATATTTGCTCTTTCCAGTCTTCTGGAATCTCTCCTGTCTCCCACGATTTTCCAAAGATGATAGCTAGAGGCTCAGCTACCTCCTCTATCAGCTCCTTGAGTATTCTAGGATGCATTTCATCAGGCCCTGGGTGACTTGCAGGCATCTAACTTTTCTAGGTGATTTTTGACTTGTTCTTTTTTATTTTACCTTCTAAAACTACCCCCTTCCCACTAGCATTTACTATGTTAGGCATTCCTACAGACTTCTCGGTGAAGACCAAACAAAGAAGTCATTGAGCATCTCTGCCATTTCCAAGTTTCCTGTTACTGTTTCTCCCTCCTCACTGACCAGTGGGCCTACCTCTCCTTGGTCTTCCTCTTGCTTCTAATGTATTTATAAAAAGTCTTCTTGTTTCCCTTTATTCCCGTAGCTAGTTTGAGCTCATTCTGTGCCTTTGCCTTTCTCATCTTGCCCTGCATTCCTGTGCTGTTTGCCTATATTCATCCTTTGTAATTTGTCCTACTTTCCATTTTTATATGACTCCTTTTTATTTTTAGATCACGCAAGATCTCGTGGTTAAGCCAAGGCGGTCTTTTGCCGTATTTTCTATCTTTCCAACACATCGGAATAGCTTGCTTTGGGCCCTTAACAATGTCCCTTTGAAAACTGCCAACTCTCCTCGGTTGTTTTTCCTCAGTCTCGATTCCCATGGGACCTTACCTATCAGCTCTCTGAGCTTACCAAAATCCACCTTCCCGAAATCCATTGTCTCTATTTTGCTGTTCTCCCTTCTACCCTTCCTTAGAATTGTGAACTCTATGATTTCATGATCACTTTCACTCAAGCTGCCTTCCACTTTCAAATTCTCAACCAGTTCCTCCCTATTTGTTAGGATCAAATCTAGAACAGCTTCTCCCCGGTAGCTTTTTCAACCTTCTGAAATAAAAAGTTGTCTCCAATGCAGTCCAAGAACTTATTGGATAGTCTGTGCCCCACAGTGTTATTTTCCCAACATATATCTGGATAGTTGAGTCCCCATCACCACCAAATCTTGGGCTTTGGATGATTTTGTTAGTTGTTTGAAAAAGCCTTATCCACTTCTTCCACCTGGGTAGGTGGCCTGTAGTAGACTCCTAGCATGACATCACCTTTGTTTTTAATCCCTTTAGCCTAACCCAGAGACTCTCAACACTTCCGCCTCCTATGTCCATCTCCACCTCATTCCAAGTGTGTTCATTTTTAATGTATAAGGCAACACCTCCTCCCTTTTTCCCTGTCTATCTTTCCTGAGTAAGCTGTACCCTTCCATACAAACATTCCAATCATGTGTATTATCCCACCAAGTTTCTGTGATGCCAACAATGTCATAATTGTACTTATTTATTAGCACTTCCAGTTCTTCCTGCTTATTTCCCATACTTCTCGCATTTGTATATAGGCATCTAAGATCCTGATTTGACCTTGCCTCCCAGTTTTGCCCTGACCCTCCTTTCTCTCTGCCATTGTAGCCCACGCTCCCTCCCATTTCCGACCCATCGGAATAATGAAGATTTTTTGTTCAAAGGAGAGATAAAATATTAGTGCTTTGGAATTTGCACAGGTAGGCTCATGATGGGATCTTTTGAAATCAAAGTATTGTGGAAATAGTGCCATCTCTTCCACAAAAAGCTTCTTGCACAAGAAGCCTGTAGTGCAGACATAGCCTCATGCAAGCAAAGAATATGCATAGGTAGAAGTTTGATTAAACACTATGGATTAATCCTTCGCTATGTCTCAGCCTTCTGAATTAGCTTCAGAATCAGTAAATTTAAGAGGCATGTGGGAGACCACATTTATCAATCAGCTGAACTCAAAGACACCCATTGACATCAGTGAACTTTGGATAAGACTCCAAAAGAGGATTCAAGCCTAAACACTGCATACATTTGACAACTGTTAAACAAGTGGGCAAGACGAGTGCTTGTAAATTTCATTTCACTGCCTCTGTCAAGAAGAAAATTTTCCAGGCCAGTTGAGTATTTTGTTACTTTGCCTGACAAAAACCAGGAGGAGAAAGTTATATTTTGACATTTACAACTGGTAGCTACATATTGTTTGGAATTTTAAGTTGTTACATGGGTCACTCAGGGAAAGGGTAAGGTGTCTTCCTCTCCCCTCAGCTCTGAAAACTAGAAAAACAGCTAGAACCTACTGTACAGGATTCTGTACCTATGATCTTTGCAATTTGACAGTTTCAGAGATAAGCTGTCTGGAGACATACTTTACTAATGAACTAGTAGCTGTATACTCACTTCCCAGCCTCTGATATACTTGAAAATCATTGACTTTATGCCAGAATGACAGCGTTTTTTAAAAATGATTCTTCTACTTTTAAAGTCAGCCTCGTCACATTCATTTTAATGAGTTATAACGCATTTGACAGTAGAATAGAAACTATAGGCACTTATGTGACCATATTCTGCCCTATGTAAATTGTCCTGTATAGGGGACAAGAAACAGTTTTTACACTCATACATTCGGATACTAAGGACCTCCCAACTTCTATGGAATGAGCAGGGATCATACTCTGTAGTTTCTACTTAAGAAAATCACAGTGATAATCAGAGCATTTGCAAGATCAGGCTGTTAGAAAGCATCATCATACCAAGGACATATAATAAATATATCCATAAAAATGATGTAAGAATACTATACAATTGATTTAAAAGCATAGATAATTTTATATTTGGTCATATGCTAAGAAAGTTTCCATAGATTATATATCATTTTATGCTTGTGTATCTCACAAATGGGTTTTTTGGGTAAACTATGGAATCCCAAGCCAAAAACTTCTAACACACGTTCCGCAAAAACAACAAAGACATATTTATTTTTCAGAAGAGGCCAATTCTGAATTGATACAGACGAATGATATTAATGCAATTACTGATGCCACTTTGTCCACAGGCATCACACAAGTTCTTTGCAAACATCTTTATTTTAGCTGGACTAGGTAATGTAGTCACATGTTTTAGATAAAAGTTGATAATGCCACTTATGATTAAAATGGTCCTACTTTCCATTATAAGATCTCATTTTCCATTGCTTATAACTTGACTAATTTTTAACTGTTTGGGCTCAAATGTGACATATAGAACATCTGACTTAGGTTGAATTGGTTTTTTCAAAATTGTTAGTTACCATGTTTCAGCTCTTTCTGAAAACAAGTCTAGAGAATGCTATACTTTTTTGCCTACGTTACAAAATTCTGGGGGCCATTATTTGAACAGCTCTATTGTCCCCTCACTTTGAAGTAGGGACTTGAACTTTGGCTGAGGGTGGCCATTTTGTCAAGGATATTCTGCCATCTCTGTGAAAATGCACTCGAATTGTAAGCCTTTGGGGAAAAAATCACACTTCTCAAGTGCTCAGTAGGAACTTCGTTGCTTTAACAGCTAAGATGTCCAAGGGTTACATCTTCACTGAGTCTCAGAGGGGTAGCCATGTTAGTCTGTAACTTTAAAAACAATGAGCAGGCCTGTGGCACCTTAGGGTATGTCTACACTACAGAGGTTTTTTTTGGAAAATGGATGTTTTTCTGAAAAAACTTCAATTACGTCCACACTGCAATCATGTTCTTCTGAAAGAAAATCAAAAGAGCAGAGGGGTTTTTCCGACATTGGTAATCCTCATTCTATAAGCAAGAAGCTACTCTTTCAGAAAAAGGTGTGTATGGATGGGGAAGAGGGAGTTCTTTCAAAAGAAGAGGAAAGAGGAAAAAGCACAGGTGCCCTGGTGGCTACTCCGTCCATAGTAATCACAGCTGAAATGTGAGATAGCGTCCATTCAGTGTGGACGCTATCTTTCGCAAAAACAGATCGCTTTTTCAATGTGCTTTTGCAGTGTGGACACTGTCTTTCAGAAGACATTTTTCTGGAAGAACTCTTCTGGAAAAGCTTCTTCCGAAAGAAGCCTGCAGTCTAGACATAGCCTTGGAGACTAATATATATGAGGTCATGAGCTTTTGTGGATAAAACCTACTTCAGATGAGCTGGAGTAAAAATTACAGAATCCAGGGCATATATATCAGTAAAAGCAGTTACCTGTCACTTATAGGACCAATACATTTCATTTGCAAGTTTGACACAATATATTTATTCAAGCCCAAATTGATAAACTGGTTAACGCATTACAAGGCAATTTCTCCTGCCTTTGATATTTGCATTTCCATATCAAATGTTATGTATGGGGCATATCCAGCCTGACTTAACTAACTTCATTAACACTGGTCCTACAATTGACAGGTAACTGCTTTTGCTGTTATATATAACCCGGATTCTGTAATTTCCACTCCAATTCATTTGATGAAGTGGTTTTTACCCACAAAAGCTCATGATCTAATATATTTGATAGTCTCTAAGGTGCCACAGGACTGCTTATCTTCATTGTGTGCAAACTCCTCACATCCTCTAGTACTGACCAAACTACACACATACTCAGACTGACCGGGTATGCACCTTCACATCAGGATTACAGGGGCCAAACCAGACTTTCCTTATTATGATTGTTACCAGTTGCTCTGGGCTCAGGTGTGTCTGGACATTGTATCTGAGAGCAGGAAACTTGTCCCTCCTGTGCTCCCAAAGACACCCCTGTAATGGCAATAGGAGGATGAAACCGCCTATTTGAGCACTAAGGGATAAGAGACAGATCAGGGAGGAGGGAAAAGAGTGGATTGGGACAAAGAGACTGGGATGGGGTGGTGTGACAGACTGGGATTGATTAGACAAGGAAAGTGGGAATAGAAGCTGGGCCATAATCGGGAAATGAGATAGGGTTGTGTAGTAAAGGAAACTGTTGTCAGTAGATACCTGTTTCATTTGTTGCAGAAGCTAGCAGGTGTGCAGTAAATGAGACAAGAAATTACAAGAGAAAATATGATGTCACAGTTAGGGCAGCTGAAGTGAGTTCTATATAATGTTAAGAAAACATCTTAAACAAAACTCTTCACAGGTTGTCACTAACTGTGTTTTCCTCAATTTCTGGGCATCCAAAATGATACCACTGGGTCTGATTTTCAGAAGTGCTGAATCATTCAGAGCTGCAATTAATGTCATTGGGAGCTATGCTTTGAACATAGAGTGCTAAGTATTCCCCCCAAAATCAGATACTATAGCAATGTTCACCATAGAACATCTTAGAAATTAATATTTCTGTCTTCAGAGCAGGGTTTGAATAATGCACCATAAATAAGGTACGGAGCCGCACATGGAACAATCACAAAATGTAAATACCTGCTCATTAAGTTAGCACTGTGTATTCTGTGTACTGACTGAGGCTGTGGCCCTGTGGAAAACATAGTATGTGATGATGTGAATATTGCATATGCACAAAGGGAAAATTAAGGTTGCAAAGGTAGTGTTAATTCTAGCAGTTTCTAACTGTTTTTACTCTGCAGCTTAAATACTTTTCATTTAATGCAGTAATTAGTGTCTAATAGTACAACTGGAGCTGTTTATATAGAGTTCTGATAATGTCACTTGAGAAGTGAATAGAGGGAAAAAAACTAAACTTGTTTCAGTTATAAAGGATCACTGCATAAAGAATAGAGGAATTGCAAAACAAGATCAATCTACTGGTTCCAAGTCTTGTGGAAAATTGATGAGATGTGAGTTCCTAAGTATCTAAGTCACTTTTGTATATGACATTAGACACTTAAGGCTAGATTTCTCAAGTTATTGAGATTCCTAAAAAATGCAAATAGGTACCAGGTAGGATAACTGAAAGCACCTAGGACTTTAACTCCCATAAAGACTATATACATACAAAAATCTGGTCTTAGGCACTTTTAAAGATTTTACCCAGTCTAATCCTATTAATCACTTTGCTTCACTAAAATGTTGTGGCTGTGAGTTAAATGGCCTAAGCGTGCAGTATTTCCTTTTATTAGTTTAGAATTTTTAACCATTTGGTTTCACAGGAATCATAGAATCATAGAATACTGGAACTGCAAGGGACCTTGAGAGGTCAAGTCCAGTCAGTCCCCTGCCCTCACGGCAGGAACAAGCACCTACTAGATCATCCCTGACAGATGCCTATATAACTTGCTCTTAAATATCCCCAGTGATGGAGATCCCACAACCTCACTACGGAACTTATTCCAGTGTTTAACCACCCGGACAGTTAGGAAGTTTTTACCAATGTCCAACCTAAACCTCCCTTGCAGTTTAAGCCTATTGCTTCTTGTTCTATCCTCAGAGGCCAGGAAGAACAATTTTTCTCCTTCCTCCTTGTGACACCCTTTTAGATCCTTGAAAACTGCTACAGGTTACACATCCCTAAACTAAGACTCTTGATGTTCCTGGGCCAGAGAGCCCCTGTGGTGGCTGGGAGTCAGGCAGCAGGAGGGCTGGCTGCTGGGAGCCCTTGGGAGCCCAGCAGGGCTAGCAGACACTCAGCAGAGGGGCCAGCAGGGAAGCTGGGGCTGGGGCTGGGGTTGAGTGCAGCTCAGCAGAAGAGATAGGGCCACATGGCATCCTGGCAGGGGGCTGGAGCTGCACATGCCTGTGAGCTGGAGCCAAAGCTGGATCCATGAGGCAGCTCAGTATGGGAGCCGGATCCAGGGCCATGACAGTGAGGCAGGGGGACTGGGCTGTGGTGGGCTGATGTGGAGAGGCAGGAATGGCAGCCTGGCAGAGGAGCTGGGCTGGAGCTGCATAGCAGCTCACCAAGCTGGGACCATCAGCAGGCAGCCCTGCTGGGGCCCTTAGCAGGGTGACTAGTCAGAGCCGAAAGCGGAGACAGAGGCAGATGAGGAAGCCGGCAGAAGGGTACCTCTCCTAGTCCAGCAAATTCCCTCATTCAAGACCAGTCAGGTCCCAAAGGTCCAACCTGTATCATGTCCCCTACTCAATGTTCTCTTTTCTAAACTAAACAAACCCAGTTCTGTCAGTCTTCCCTCATAGTTCATGTTTTCTAGACCTTTAATCATTTTTGTTGCTCTTCTCTGGACCTTCACCACATCTTTCTTGAAATGTGGTGCTCAGAACTGGACACAATACTCCAACTTAGACCTAATCAGTGCAGAGTAGAGTGGAAGAATGACTTCTCGTGTCTTGCTCACAACACTCCTCTTAATGCATCCTAGAATCATGTTTGCTTTTTTTTGCAAGGGCCACACTGTTGACTCATATTTAGCTTATGCAGTAGTTCTTCCTAGACAGTCACACTTTCCATTCTGTATGAAACTGATTGTTCCATCCTAAGTGGTGTACTTTGCATTTGTCCTTATTAAACTTTCTATTTACCTCAGACCATTTCTCCAGTTTGTCCAGATCATTCTGAATTATGACCCTATCCTCCAAAGCACTTACAACCCCTCCCACCTTGGTATCATCTGCAAACTTAATGAGCTTATTCTGTATGCCAATATCTAAATAAGTTGCCTTATTTTTGTGTTAGGGAAACATAGTAATAGGAAGTCTCAGAGGGAGTTTTTTTTTAAACATTTTAAAAAAAGGTCCTGGAGGCCCTTAGAAACTAACAAAAATATATAAATAGTATTACAAGCTTCTGAGGGCACAACCCACTTCTTCAGATGACAAACATTTGTCATCTGAAGAAGTGGGTTGTGCCCACAAAAGCTCATGATATTAATAGGAACTCACTCTCCAATGACCTTCTCCCTTTTCCCTCTTCCTTTTATACACTTTTATTGTGTCAAATCTTATTCAATTCCTATATAAACTAAGTAGTCCCACTCATTGTACTCTCTCCTTACATGGAAGTTTTTCATGCTTTTAATTTTTCATTGCTCTTCTGTGGGCTTTTCTTGTTTCTTTGAGACACGATATCCAAAGAGGAACACAGTATCTAAAGTGAGGGCACACAGTCAATTTATAGAAGTGTATTATAAAATGGAGGCTAACATCATTTTTGCTCTTTTGACCAGCACAGTGATTTGAGCATATGTTTTCATTGAGCTGTTGACTATGATGCCCAGGTCTTTCTCCTGAATGGTTACAATTAATTTGGAATCATCAATGTGTATGTTTAGTCTAAACTGTTCCTTCCAGAGAATGCCATTTGTCAAAACCCGCTTTAAAAAGCACTTATCAGAGCCAAAAGCCAGGAGAGAAGCATAATTGTGCCACTTATTGTAGCCTGCAGTTAAGTGTAATCTTTTGAGTATAATCTAAAGCTATGATGTAAAAGACCAGATTGTGATCAACATTATATTGCATGTTGCCAGCTAGTTGTGGCTTCTTTTTTCTTGGTTCCAGCCCCAATTCCAGGGACTGAAAGAAGTAATGTGTTGTAGACACCTGCTTGGGCTCTAAACTTGCGGACCCAGGGTTGTTTCTGCTCTTGGCAATTTGTGATGTGACAAAATGTTAAAACAGTATTTTTTTTTTTATTTTGGAGAGGGGATTTTATGTGAGATAGAGGAGGAAATAACTCCCCTCCTCCATCATTTCCAGGGAAGTTTTATAATTAAGCATAAGCTAATGCTTTTTTGCTAAGAAAAGTAAAAAAAAAAATCCCTACTATAGCATCAATGTGAAATTTGCAAATAAAGACAAATTCGTTTCCACTACCAAATTTCACAGTGCACCCCCCACACATAATTCACTATATTTGAAAATTCCTTTTAGTCACTGACCTTCCAAAGGACAGCATATATTGAGAAAACTGTGAATTAAAACAAAACAAAAGCAAAATAAAACCAACGCGCAGCCAGCCGCTTGATCAGCAAACAACTTGTGCAAACACTTATGTAGAGAAGTCTTGTTGGCGTCCATATGATTATTCATGGGAGTGAAGTGATACACATGCCTACATGTTTAAGAACAAACCCTAAAAAGGTAACTTTAAAAACAGATGTTTCAGATAATCAGATCTTCATTGTTCTGAAGATATCATGCTAATCAAAAATGAAAAATGCTGTTAAAAATACCATAAAGTTGAAAGTGCTAGATTCCCTTCTGTGCCAGAGCACTGCCAAGCCCTCCCACCTAAAACACACATCTTACAACAAGGGGGCAGCTCCCAGATCCCACACAGAGTTGCCTTCTGACAGGGGAATTCTCTTCCGGGCATTAGCAGCCCATGTACTGAGTGTGGCCTGTGCACTGCCTAAGTGGCCCAAATGTTGGAGCATCTGGCTATAAAATAAAACATTTCTAATTGTTCTGTGAGGAGAGTAAGTGCTTCACATACATTGTCCTTATATGCTGCTAGCTGTATACTTTATTCAGTTTTCAATGTCTGCTTTGAAACATGATTTCCCTTGTTTATGCTGTATGTATTTTAACAGTTTGTTATATGCATAGAATTCATTGCTTCTAAAGTCACTGGACGCTCATACCACTGAAGTCAATGAGACAATTTTTAGCAACAAGATTTGTTTCTGTATAAAAAAGGGTTAACATCAAACATACTATTAAAATACAGTCACCTACACAGTAGAATACGGCAGCTACCAGTGCTATTGATTTTTTGAGAGACAAAGTAAATAATAGTTTATCCATTTTTAACTATAATAGAATTTAGACTGACAAAATGCAATTATCCAAATTGGAACTTAGCCAAGTTGGCCAAGACACTGCAATTAATACCTGTAGAACTGCAAAAGTGCCACAAGATTTTTAAAAGATGAAAGTAATCAATTTTTTATCTAATCCAAAAGATGGTTTCTGTAAAAGCACAATCCTGGTAATACCATGTTGTGTCATTTGTTTAGTACAGTTTTCAAGTAAATTCCCCATCAGATTTATACATTGTTTTTCTAGATTCTTAATTCTACTCCTTTGCTCCCTTTTTAGAACAAATCACATCTCTAATAGTTTCATGACCTTTTGTATGACCATGCAACTATCATTTGAAATAGGTTTTTAAACAAGCCAAACCCTTAGCTCAATAAATCAAAACACAGAACCAACATCATTCCATGAAAAAAATATGGATTATACCTACATGTGCAATATCCAAAGGATGGAAATTGAGTAGCTAGAAGTATTTTAAAAAAGATATTCCATTCCACATCTTAATACAAAAAAGTGTCAAGTCATTTTTCATCCTAGGGGTTGCTTCAGGACAGAATTTCCCTATGCTGCAATGGTATAATACCTCATTGCTCTAAAGGAAGACTTAATTGAATTTCCCACTTATAGAATATTGCATCACAGTTGCCATCTTCTTTCACAGGCAAATCTAATTATTTATATATGTACAAATGGCACTTATTCAATGCTCTACACTTTTACCATATACATATGGCAAAGGAGCAGCAAACAGAGGTATACATGGGAGTTTGAGTGGGAGCAAGTCCTTAAGGGCAGTACGATTTTTTTATGAATATTGCATGTTTTTTTCTGTCTTCTGTGTTTTTCTTTCTTCAGTTTGCAGAGGGCTGTGAGAGAAGCAGAGCACTGATTAGCAGCTAGGGCTGCTCTGATTAGAGGGCCATAAAAGCAGCCACACAGTCAGCCAATAGCACAGGTACAGCAAACAAAGCTAGAAACAGGCGTTTGGGGGAGGTATATGTGTGGTGTTCTGATTTTATTTTGGTGTTTCTTTGGGTCTTTGGTTATTTTATTTGTTGTTTTTATTGAACAAGACACTGGCATTAATATCTGTAGAACTGCAAAAGTGCCACAAGCCATTTAAATATCCAAAGAACAGAAGGGTGAGTTGTTTGCTGGAAGCTAAGTAACAGGCTGGTTATTTCGAAATCTGTACTCTCGCTTTCCTTGGGGAATAAGCTTACTTCAAAATAGTTATTTTGGGAGTTATTATTTAGAATTCAGTTATTTCAAAATAATTTCCTAGTGTAGACATGCCCTGAGTGACTAATGGCAATAATGATATGAAAGTAGGAATTACCACATCTGAGGTGGAAGTCAAATGGAAACTTAATGAGACTAAATCAGGAGTCCAAGATAATCCCTATCCAAGAATATTAAAGGAACCAACACACAAAGTTGCAACCCCAATAGCAAGGATATTTAATGATGCTGTAAACTTGGGGTTGTGTGTATGAATTTCTAATATGGTTCCTATTTTTAAGGAGAGGATGGGGAAGTGACCCAGAAAACTGCAAGCCTGCTAGTTTGACCACAATTGTATGAAAGGTCATGGAACAGATTTTGAAAGAGAAAGTGGTGAAAGGCACAGAGGTGAACACTAATTGGGATAAAATATAACATGGTTTTCTAAAAGATAGATCATGCCTGAGCAACCTGATCTCCTTCCTTTGAAAAGATATCTGATTTTTCAGACAAAGGAAATGCAGTAGATCTAATCTACCTTGATTTCAGCAAGATAATTAATACAAAATTATTAGTTAAACTGGAGAATATGAGAATTGGAAGGTGGATAAGAAACTGACTAAACAGGAGACTACAATGGGTCATAATAAAAAGTGAACTATCAGGCTAGAAGGTGGTTACTAGTGGTTCCTCTGAGATTTATCTTGAGACTAATGTTATTTAACATTTTTAATACTGACAAAATTTATTTATATATTACTAACACAATTTGTGGATAATACAATGTTGGGAGGTATGAGAGAGCCATAATATCCTACAAGGAGATCTGGATGACCTTGTAAACTGGAGCAGAATCATAGAATCATAGAATTGGAAGGGACTTTGAGAGTCCCCTGCACTCAGAGCAGGAACAAGCATCATTCTAGACTACAGAGCATTACAAATAGAGTGAATTTAATAGTGGAAAGTCTGAGGCAACACATTTAGGAATTAACAATAACAATTTTTTATATAGATTAGGGTCCTTATCTGTTGGAAGTGACAGAAGAGGAGAAAGACATGGGTTTACTGGTTGATCACAGGGTGACTAAGAGCCACCAATGTGATGTGACTGTGAAAAAGGCTAGGTCAGTTCCAGGATGCAACATGTAAGGTATTTCCAGTAGAAACAGGGAAATGTTAGCGTCACTATACAAGACACTGGTGAGACCTAATCTGGAATAGCACGTGCAATTCTGGTCTCCTATGTTCATGAAGGATGAATTCAAATGGGAACAGCCAAAGAGAAGTGATGCTAGGATGATCCCAAGGAAAACCTACCATAAAAGAGGAGACTCAAAGAGCTTAGCTTGTTTAGCCTAATCGAAAGAATGCTGAGGGGAGATATATTTGCCCTGTATAAATGCATCATATGGAAACACATCAGGGAAAGAGAGGTTATTTAAGTTAAGTGTCAATGTGGACACAAGAACAAATGTATATAAATTGTCCATCAATAAGTTTAGGCTTGAAAATAGATGAAGATTTCTAACCATCAGAAGAGTGATGTTCTGGAACAGCCTTCCAAGGGGAGCAAAAGAGGCAAAAAACCCAGCTGTCTTCAAGAATGACCTTGATATGTTTATGGAGTGGATGGCATAATGGGTCTGTGTGTGATGGCATGTTGTCCATCAGTGACAACCAGTAGCAAAAATCCCCAACATCCGATTCTGAGTAACTATCAGAATTGTTTCCCAGGTATATCTGTCTCGTGGGTCTTGCCCACATGGTCAGGGTCTAACTGATCGCTGTATTAGAGATCAGGAAGGAATTTTCCCCTGGGTCAGATTGGCAGAGACTCTGGGATTCTTTCCCTTTCTCTTCAGCATGGGGCACAGGTCATTTGTAGGTTTAAATAAGTATAAACAGTAATTTCTCTGTAAATTTGCAGTCTTTAAACCCTGATCTGAGGACTCCACTAATTCAGTCAGAGTTTAGGGGTACATTTCAGGAGGGAGTTCATAAAGTCCTATGGCCTGTAATATGCAGGAGGTCAGACGAGATGGTCACAAGGACCCCTTCTGACCTGCAAGTCTATGAATTTACATATATAAAAAGAAAGAAACATACATTTCCCCCCCAAAAACTGGAAAAGAAATCACAGTCCAACCATACATCTGACATTAGAGAACATAGCCCAGCCCTAAGCACATTTCTCCTTCCCTTCCCAAAACCCTCCCCCTAAATCACTGCATTTTCCTATTGTTATTCCATTGTAAAACGTGTCTAACAAGCAACAGTCAGCAGACTTGCATGTAAATTATGCACAAAAGACAAGTAATCTCTTCTCCAAGTGTACTATGATTTTTCAGGGAATCAAGAATCATAGAGATTAGAGCCTGGATATTTTCTAATAGATCACCTGTTCATTAGTTATGAAATCTGATCCATAACATTTTATCCACTTCCACGTACTTTCTTCCACTTTTATTGACGCTATTACTTTAGATGCATCCACATTTTAACAATGGAAGAATCCTTTGTTATTCACAGATATTTGATGTTGCTGATGGGAATTTGCAGCCGATACCTATCCATGTAGTTATGAGATTTCCAATTGTCTTAACAGAGGGTTTAGTGGGAATACTGGGAATGCAGTCAACAGGATAACTTCTGAAACCTTTATTTAACCCTAACCCTCCCCATTAGCCACCCCATCTGTGCCACAACACATAACGAAAAAGGAAAACACCACACACAACCCTTCCTTGACCTACAGTATGGGCAGGTAGGGGGAACTTCCTCTCACCAAGAACCCTTACCTCCCTTCCCCTCTCTGCTTTCATCAGGAACTGAATAGGCCACCACACAAATAACAATTGTGCTGCTCTCACCAGCACACACAAACACACACTAAAAAATTATACAATATCACACAAACCACCACCACAACACACGCCCTCACCGTGCCCCGGAGGGCTCTACCAAAAGGGCAGCCCCCTTTGGCTCATCCCTTTGCCCTGGCCTGCTGCCAGCGGCCGTCTTCTGGCTTTATGCTCACCCCGGTAATGGCTGCAGGCCACACCTGAAGTTGAAAGTTCTTAGTCCTAATAGGGTAGGCCTCTTACCCAGAAGATGGTGCAACAAAAGCAGGGCAAAGGTCTTTCCTTCAAGGGAGGTGCTGGGGGAGATGTTAGTCCTTGTTCTCAGCCTTTACCCCACCCTCCTCCTTAGTGCTGAGTCGCATGCTGGAGTAAGGTGGTGGTCAGCATCAGTACAAGTACTGAAATATGGCTGAATGATGGTAGCATTTGCAAACAATGCCTTTCAGTGAAAGGTTTTTAGTGCTTCTCCTCTGCCTCTCCTTTCTTCCTGTTCCTCATAATTTATGTGGATTCTAAATTTTTATGTCAGTGGTTGTCCAGCTGCATCTTTAATGTTAAAAAGTTTATACATTGAGGAAAATGTCAAAAATTCAAAAGGAAAAATTGAGCTGCTCATCATGATATTTTGTAGATTTTTTTTTAGATAATCACTCATTAAAATACCTTGACTTTTCTGACATTAGCTGTCTCCTTTCTATACAGTCACAAAACCGCCCAAAAACAAAAAAAAAAAACCCCAACATTGCTACTTCTATACTTGAAGCAGAGGCCATGATTTATTTGTGTAGAGGAAGAGGTCTTTAACTTCCCTTCTTGGCATGAGCAAGCATGAGCATATCTGTTATATCAAAGATTCATGCTCCTGCAGTTATCAAGGTTCATGAAATGAAAGTCATATTTCAAGTACCTGCCCATGCAGTTCCCTGCATTTGTTCCTGATACACATTGATATGGTGTTTGGGACACACACTTCTGGGCCTAGTAATTTTAGAAGCAGCATGATTAGTTGAAAATCCCTATGTTCAATGTTTTTCTTTAATGACTTTAGAAAATGCCACATAATTTTAATACTGACAGGTTTAAAATGCTACAAAATGGAGAAAGCATGAAAGGAAATGCTATGAAATGTCATATTGCACACATTGAATGTTTGACCTCATCTATATTCCTCTTGCCCTCTAGCGCAGATAAAGCACATCTGGCATTTGATATTTTGTGTGAGAAAATCTCACCGAGCCTTGTCACAACAAAGTGTGTCCAATTTTTTCTCACTGCGCTAAGCACGTAGACGGTCCGTGAATCAAAAAGTATCAATATTTCTTCAGATCATAAAATCCTTCCCTTCTTTGAACCACTGCTGCCTATAAAAGATAAAAGATAAATTCAACAGCTCAGGTAGTGTGCTATAAATTCTAAATAAGTGAGAGCCTTTGCTGGGAAACAGTACATTTTCTGCCTTTATCACCATTTATCAAGTCCCCTTTGCCCCTCAAAGCTACTGAAAGCCCCTCGAGCCAGGACTCCTCCCCCAGCAGCCTCTGTAATAGCTTTTCAGCAGCACCATGAGTTAGCTGGAAAATTTCCCTTTTATCTTCTTCAGGAGCTGGACTGGCTTAGAGACCTGGCCATGGCATGCCCCTTCCCCCAGATCATGTGGGCACAGAGGGAGGTAAAATCCCCAGAGACAGAACAAGTCCCAGCAACCAGAGGAGCTCCTCCAGTAGTAGCCAGAGTAAGAAGTGCAGCATTAGGGGGAAGAGCAGCCCTCTTCCACCCATCAGAATGTAGACCAGATCCATGGGGAAGAACACTTTCCTTATCCCAGCTTCTCAGCCCCCTTCATATTGGTGATGCTATCACATATAGACTGGGCCATTGTTTTATGTGGCTATTTGGCTGCTTTTACCTCTTCCTGTCCGTCTCGTGACTTTTCCCCCCAACTTCACTCTTTCCTCTTCTGTCTTATCCTTAATTTTATGGTCTCTCTTTTCTCTCTCCCTGCCTTTGCTCCTTTTAACTCCGCTTTCCTTCTTTGTAAATCAGGTATTCTAATGTTTCCTTTCTTCCCAGCCTATGTCTTGGCTATTTAATAAGCTTTTCAGGCCAGGAAATGACTGCTGCTATATGTTTGTATGGTGCCTAGCACACTGATGCACAAGGCTTGGCTTGGGACTTTCAGTGCTAATGTAATTAAATAAATGCATTAATTATATAAATAATCAACCACTTCCTGCCTTTCCTTCTCTTACATTTAAAAGAATATTACAGACAAAATAAAACAAACAAGAATCATGGAAGAGGGGTAGTGCATAGAGCTAGGTGAATAACTGTTTTTTTGGTTCTCTAGCAGGTCTAATATTGGAGCAGAAGATAGATTTTAGTGTAGAGTGTACAGTCTCTCTGAGCAGTAACTCAGCATGGGGGATCCAGAAATTTCCAGAATGAAGTGTGGCAGTTTCCAGATATGCTGAGCAGTTGTTTCTGAAACTGTTCCATTATGGGCAAGGAATATTGTGAACTTCCCATATAATCACCATTTAATAGCTAAGCCAATAGAAATTCAGATGGAAAAGATTATAAATACAGAAGTTAAATAGGCAGATCTATGGAGTCAGTGTCTGATGAATTAACATCAAGAGATATGTCAGCTATGAGGTCTGTGTCCCAATGTTTTTACCAATTTATATACAAGCTATAGATTTCTGTTTCACCACTCAGAACTATAATCACTTAATCAGAGGTGTTATATACAGTAGCCCTCAGGATTAACTGTGTGTGATGTTTCTTCTTACTGTATGAGCAACATGCCTCAGATGGCACTGTGACTAGCACTCATCATCAGATTTGGTCTACTACTCAGATCATTAACTTCCCCGGCCCGGGCTGGGTATTGATAAGGTGTGTAACATGAACACTGATTCATGCTTTCTGAAAAGACAGATCTCTGGCTTATACTTCAGCAAGGAGTTAAGCTGGGGTGCAGGAAGAAAGCAGAATGTAATAATCATATATATAGTAGCCCAGTGTCTGAGTGTCTGTAACGCCGAAATGCAGGCTGTTCCCTCTGGGGGGTGCTGTTGCCTGAAATGCTGGCTGTTCCCTCTGGGGGGCACTGTTGCCTGAAATGCTGGCTGTTCCCTCTGGGCAGCGCTGTTGCCTGAAATGCTGGCTGTTCCCTCAGGGGGGCGCTGTTGCCTGAAATGCTGGCTTTTCCCTCTGGGCGGCCCATGCTGCATGGGGAGTGCGGGGCCCAAACGGCCGCTTGCGCCGCTTGTTCCCCTGCGGTGGCCCGGATGAGCGGCGCAGAAGTCAGCCGAGTGCCACGGTGGGAGGCGAAGAGGGGCAGGGCGGTGACGTGTGGTGTGACAGTGGCTCCAGGCTCTGCCCCCTGGCCGTGAACATCATCGCCCCGCCCCCCTTCACCTCCCACCGTGGAGCTCGGCTGACTTCTGCGCTGCTCAACCAGGCCGCCGCGTGGGAGCAGGCGGTGCAAGCGACCGTTTGGGCTCCACGCCCCCCAAGCAGCACGGGGAGTGCGGAGCCCAAACGGTCCCCCGAGTGAGAGGCAGGAGGGGGAGGAGAAGTGAAAGAGAGAGACAGAGAGAGAGGCAGGAGGCGGAGGAGAGCTGAGAGAGAGGGGGGGGGGAGGAAGTAGGAAGAGGAGAGAGAGAGAGAGAGACACGGAGCGAGAGACCGGAGGCTCAGGAGAGAAGACTGACATGGAGGAGAGACCTGAAAATCCTGTTTTATGATGGGCTAATTGGCTAGTGTTATAAATATTATTGCTTCAGCATCCACCTATCCCATTACAAATGCAATGGATCAAATTCAGAGGCAACCTAAATGGTGATCTTTGTCATGGTTGTGAGAATATAACCTACATTTTGAGGAACACTAAGAATGAGGAAGAAAACACAAAACAGGAAGGTAGGAAGGTGTAAAATATGCTTGAAGAGCCTTCTAGTTTGTCTTACAACTTCCTACATACTCCTGTTTGCATTTACCTACTAAAACCTTGCCTTTCTGCCTCACTAGCAACCCTTTTTTTTTTACCTTTTCCCTTTTGTCATACTAACATGAAATTAAAAACAAGAATAGTAACTACCACAAACATCAAAGAAAAGGGATGGGTAGAACATTTTAAATCTACTTTATGAAGGGCTTCATTAAATTACAATTATTGATACTAACCCATTTTTACATTATAACATTATACAAAATATTGTCCACATTTATGTTACATAAATTTCAGTGAGGGTGATCCTTTTAGTTTTTTACATGTTCAGAGCTATAAGAGTTGTGCAAAATGTCCTTTTAATACTGAAAGCCACATACAAATAAAAATTGGGTTCAGGTTTCATTTCAAACTCGAAACTCATTCAACAGCGTTATTCCAAAATAACTATGCGAGAGTCTACACAGCTAGCCCGTTAATTCAAAATAATTTCTAAATAGTGAGTGGCTTATTTCGGCATTTGTAAACCTCATTCTATGAGGAATAATGCCTATTCCAAAATAGCTATTTCAGAATAGAAGTAGTGTGGATGCTCCACTGCTGCTATTTTGAAATAGCTCCTCCCCCAGGCCATTCAAAATAATTACTGCCCAGTGCTTCCTAGGACTCTAAATCAAGGTAGCACATCCACATTAGGGGAGCCTGCCTCAGACTAATTTATAGGCTTCCCTGTAGTGTAGATGTGCTATTTTGAAATAAGCTATTTCGGAATATTTCTTCCAGAATAGCCAATTCTGAAATAATCGTGCAGTGTAGACATAGCCTCGGTGTTCATCTAAAGCTTCATTATCAAGGACTTTCTCATTTTCTCTTATATATTCCTATTATTGCCCATTCCTCCTTATTTCCTTCTCCCTGTATCATCTGAATCTTCTGCTTCCTTGACAATTAAGATATGCCCAATTACAGACAATACCATACCCACTGATGTAACCTTTGCCCCAATATAATTTCAGAAGTAGTGCATTTTCAGATTTTCCAGCTGGCACACTAAAGTGCCTTGTATTATGGAGGTTGAGTTAGCAACAATATTTTGTAAAGCTTAATGAGAAATGACTAATATAATCAAACATTACAATATTCACATGCATTAGAAAATAATATATATTCACAATACCCCAGTTTCCTCACTGTTAAGAATTATTTCCTTCATTTCACAACCAAAGGATTTCTTCTTTTTTTTTTAATCCAAGCTTATGGCTAGAAGTAGTTTAGGGCAGTATTCCATTTTACTTGATGAATAAAAGGGTTTGTTATATATACCCAATATACTCTAAGGTTTGACTGTATTTACCAATTTCCAGTATTCTATTCAAATTGTTTTCAGTATAGTCAGGGTTAGACATGGTTTCATGGTCAGACTACAGCTATTTTCTGTAATGTCAATTTATTCCTTTATTTACTGGGGCCCAATCCTGCAACAATGATATAACTGGAAATTCTGTCACGGATTAAATAAGAGTAGGATTGAGCACTTAGAAGGTTAGGTATTAGTACTCTGATATAGGATTTTATAACATCCAGAGGTGAAGACAAAGTCCTGATCTCTCCCCTCAAATGCCATCCAAATTTCAGTGGTAAAATATAGAACCGGACAACTAGCCTTCACTCTCATTGTTTCCCTACCCTTGCCCATTAGGGTGGGAGGGGAGCTAATTCAAAAAAGTCCATCTTGTCCGAGGATATTTTTAGTCTCATTTCCATTGAGGAAAAAAAGATGGCAGCCATTTTTAAAGAGGGCAATTTTTCGTGGAATTCATTATTCCACGAAAAATTACTTATTACATAGAAAACGGGTAATGACTGCCTAGGAAGGAATATTGTGGAAAGGGATCAGAGTGGACCACATGCTAAATATGAGTCAATAGTATAACATCATTGCCAACAAAGCAAACATCATTCTGGGATGCATTAGAAGGAGAGTTGTAAATATGACACAAGAAGTAATTCTTCAGCTCTACTCCATGCTAATTGGTCCTCCCCTGGAGTAGTGTGTGCAATTCTGAGTGCCAAATTTCAGGAAAGATGTGGACAAATTGAAAAAAAATAGTCCAAAGAAGAGCAATAAAAAATTATGTAAGGCCTAGAAAGCATGACATATGACGGAAGATTGAACAAAATTAGGTTTGTTTAGTCTGGAAAGAAGAAAACAGAGGTGACACATTAACAGTTTTCCAGTTCCTAAAAGGTTGTTACAGAGAGGAGGGAAAAAATTATTCTCCTTAACCTCTGAGAATAGGGCAAGATACAGTGGGTTTAAATTGCCTCAAGGGAGGTTTACATTGGATGTTAGGAAAACGTCCTGTCAGGGTGGCTAAGAACTGGAATAAATTGCCTAGGGAGGTTGTGGAATCTCCACCATTGGAGATTTTAAGAGCAGGATAAACAAACAACTATAAGAGATGGTCTAGATCACGGGTGAACAATCAGAAACCCGCAGGCTAGATGCAATTTGCAGGGTACCAGATGCTTTTTTTACCTGCATATCCACAGGAACGGCCTCTCACAACCCCCGTTGTCTGGGAACAGCAAACTGTGCCCAGTGGGAACTACAAGTGGCTGTACCTGTGGATGTGCAGGTAAATAAAGTGTCTGGCAGCCCTACAGGGACTAACCTCAGTGAAGTACATCCAGCTCACAGGCTGTTTATTGCCCACCCTGATTTAGATGATGCTTGGTCCTGTCATAAGTGCAGGGGACGGACTTGATGACAAGGTTCCTATGTTTTTATTCATTAACTTCTGGTGAAGAAAAAAATGTGGAGTTATGGAGAATAATGGGGCCGGGGGGGGGGGGGAGGGGGGAAAATGACCATTGATTCTTTAAAAAAAAATCTTTACCATATGAACAATTCATAATATTCAATGAGTTTTAAATAAATGGGAAGTATGACAAGTAATTCTATATTTGCAAAAGAAGAGATCTGACACTGGGCAATACATTTTGAATGCCCCATATTTACTTAATTTTAATTCCTCTTTCAATTTAAATGTAAATTCTCATAAAATTAATTATGTATTTAAAATACTATACTTTTGAAGAGGATATACTTGTTCATATGCAACAAAGTGGCTGAATTCCTGTTTTAATAATATAAGTGTACCCTGTTCTTTCATAATAAGGAGAAGAGCAAACATGGGGAAATACATGTTATAATTCAAAATGAGAATGAATAAATTACATCACCAGGGCTGTTGAGACAATCACTGGAGGTATAGATTTTTGTGAGAACCTCTCTGAGCTTAAACATTTTGTGTTCTCTGTGCACCATAAAATCACTGGGGATTGGTGCAGAATAACTAACATAGACTTGTAACCTATCACTTAAATCAGCACTGTATCAGAAGACTAGAGGTTATGTAATGTAACTCTGATTTTTTAAAAAGGACCCAGAGGTGCTCCTGGCAATTACAGGCTGGTGAGTTTCACTTCCGTAACAGGCCAATAGGTTGAATCTATTGTATAGTAAATATCAGACAAACAAACATATGATGGGGAAGAGCCAATATGGCTTTGGAGGCGATTGAAATCTATTAAAATTCTTTGATTAACTCAACAAGCATGTAAACAAGGGTCATCCTATTGATATATTGAATTTGGACTTTACATAAGAACATAAGAATGGCCATACTGGGTCAGACCAAAGGTCCATCTAGCCCAGTATCCTGTCTGCCGACAGTGGCCAATACTAGACACCACAGAGGGAGGAAACAGAATAGGTAATTCTCACACGATCCCTCTCCTGTCATCCATTTCCAGACAAACAGAAGCTAGGGACACCATTCCTACCCATCCTGGCTAATAGTCATTGATGGACCTACCTCCATTAATCTATCTAGCTCTTTTTTTGAACCCTGTTAAAAGTCCTAGTCTTCACAACATCCTCTGGTAAGGAGTTCCACAGGCTGACTGTGCACTGAGTGAAGAAAATTTTTCTTTTGTTTGTTTTAAACCTGCTGCCTATTAATTTCATTTGGTGACCCCCTACTTTTTATATTGTAGGAATAAGTAAATAACTTTTCCCTATTCACTTTTTCCATACCAGTCATAATTTTATAGACCTCTATCATATCCCCCCTGAATCTTCTCTTTTCTAAGATGAAATGTCCAAGTCTTTCAGGAAATCTTTGACACAGTCCCTCTCCAAAGCCTCTTAAGCAAACTAATCAGTCATGGGGTAAGTAGGAAAACCATTAATCAGTAACTGGCTAAAAGATAGGAATAAATGGCTTTCCTAATGGAGAGGGGCTACTAGTAGAGCCTCCCAAGAATCTGTACTGGGACCTGTACTGTTCAACATATTCATACATAAGCTGGAAAAAGGAGAGGACAGAAAGCAGCACAGGAAGGATTAATGGAATGGAGGATGAAGCCATGAAAGTTAGGAAGAAAAACAACTAGAAAAAGCAACAAGTGAAGTGGAACTGGAGAAGGAAGAGATTTTTGGAGAAAAAGGGAGAATGGAGAAAGAGTAAACACAAAAATATAAAAGCAAAAAGAAATCTAGAAAATAAAGGCATATAAAAATGCTAAAAATAGAAATCAAAGACACAGGAAAAAAGAGTAGTAAGGAATGAATGAAAAGGGAATTAGAGTAAACTACAATTCAGGTTATAAATAGTATGGAGCAAAAGAGCGTAATAATTCATTGTACATATCTATAAACACAATGGCTCCTTAACATACTCCTTCCCCTGCATCATCCTCACATGCATCTGACGAAGTGGGTCTTTGTCCACGAATGCTTATGCTCCAACACTTCGGTTAGTCTATAAGGTGCCACAGGACTCCTCGTCGCTTTTGCAGATTCAGACTAACACGGCTACCTCTCTGATACTTGCCACTTTGGTATCTTGGTATCCTTGGTCAGATGAAGTGGGAGGGAAGATGACTAGAGCACAAGAGTCATAGGCTGGCTGCCTGCGGCACAGAGACTTTCTGAAGTCATAAACCACAGTTTTGCTGGAGGCAAAGAGAGATTTCTTTACTTTCACCATGCCATCTGCAGTATCCCAATCAACGTAAGTATTCCAGATGATGCATAGCCTGGTTAATTCATGCACTCTCCATCTGCAAACACAATCAAGAATGTTACACTAGGTGGAGTTTGCAGGCTTCTTTGCAGATAACATCAGTAGGGTTTACTGGAAGTATCTGCCTGTACAACATCAGGGCTTTGTCTGGGAATACAAGTATAAAGGAATACAAGTTTCTGCAATAGTTGCTCACTTTTGTTCTGAAGATGCTAGGATAGGAAATTCAAGCCATTAGCTGTAGAATCATCCTATATTTTTTCAGCTGGTAAAATCCAACCAGTTGGTACATGGAATGTTAGTGGAAGGGACTATAATGATCTTCCTTTGGTTAGCAGTAGACATTCACAAATTGGTAATAGCAATGTGGTAGGTTCCTCTTGACCTGCTATCCACATTATGTAGTTATTGCTTGGAAATTTGAAACGAGATCATCTGAAACATTTAAAATAGTGCATATTGTTATTATGTGAAAATCAATACACAGTGTGATGTGGGCATTTAAGAAAGGTCACAACATCAAAACTATCAAAAGTTTATAGTGTTCTGTATTTCATTGAGAAGACAAAGTATTTTGAAAGGTACATTGCTTTATCAACTAAATGCTGAAGCTTATTTCCAGTACTGGTTGTTCTGTCTGGCAAATTGTCTTTTTGTATGACTAATCTTGCTATATATTGCATGTGAAGTGTTTGAAAACTGTCTGGAGCTGTCAAACTTACAGTTTTCCTTTCCACTCAAATGTTAAAACATAACTATGTAGGGAAACCACTTAGCAGTAGAATCACATTTTCTAATTAAGTTGCTCCAACATATTTCAAATGACTATAGCAACTTCAATAACTCTTGTAAATGTTTAAATTAAACTTAATCTGTGTAGAGTTTATGGACTTCATATCACTAAGTTCTGCTAATGTTCTTCCTGATACAAAAATACTGAACTCTATGGCACTTTTAATTACTGCAAGAGAATTGGAATAGACAGGGAGAGAGCCTGCTGTTCTGTCATATTGATGTAGAGCTCAGTTGTGGGCCCTCTTGAACACCTGTGAAGGCTGTTGGAGAATGAACAAGCAGGAATGGCAGTGAAGCTCTGGGCAGTGAAACTTCATTGTGTTCCTTCATTAGACTAGATTGTAGGGTTATAATTAAATCATATATACATATAACACTAACAATAAATTCGTTATTAACATTTGCTAATCCCATACATTGTATATATTTAATATTACAGGGGTACACAATTTATGGTCTTGTATATGAATATTTATGTCTCACTTCAACTTGATTTTCTTGTAAAGTGCAGATGCATAAAATACTTCAACAAAGATCAGAAAATGGAGAGACAAAGGTGCAAAGAAGCAAAGGTACTATATCAGAAATTATGGTTTACATCAGCATTAGTCATCATTTTTGTACTATACAAACATCACTGTATATGCAAAGAAAGTGCCAGTCATTTCCCCTTGTGCATGATCTCTATATTTAATTTGCAGCGTTCCAGGTTTCTGATGCAGTATCTCATTTTATTTCAAAACCTGGGATCCAAACAATAAGTCTAAGTGAGCCTATGCATCAATTTAACCTTCTAAGAGGTCCCTCAGGGTAAAGGCTAAACCCAATTTAGATTCCATGAAGATTCTCATCAAGTTACAGTTGTGTAACTCTCATTTAACCTCACATACTGCTTCAGAATTAACTCTGAGTCTGTGTGGGAGGCAGGCTAAAATGGTTTAAGTTATTTGGAAGGGACAAGCAGAAAGACGTTCAGCAAAAAAACCCAAACAATTAACAGTGGGTAACGCCCACTGGTGAGGGGACACACAGGGAGTCAATGGCCATGTGATACCCTCCAGCCTAGGGAAGTGCCAGGATAACCCTCCAGACACTCCAGGGTCTGCCTCTCTCCAGCCCCTCCCTGCCCTTGCACTGCCCCCCTCTATCTCTTCCCGCATCCGAATAAGCTCAGAAAACTAGCAGGGATGGGGTTTGGTGTCAGCAACAAGGTTCACCCACCCTGCACTAACTGGTGGCAGCAGTGGAAGCAGAGCAAAGTGATCCCAGTTCTCTTAGCTTCCCAGGCTGCATCACTTTGTTTCCCACTGGTGAGTGCTGGGGCACTCCCGCCTCTCCTCCAAGTGCTGCACCAGGAGAGCAGAGCGAACTGGGGCCATGTTGCTCTTCCCCTCCAGGTGCTAGGCCCTCCACTAACCCCACAGCTGCACAAAGGTTTGGCTGCTGGTCAGCCCTTTGCCCATCCCACCTACACTGTTTGGCTATGGCTACACTGCAAGGTTTTTGTGCAAAAACAACTGTTTTTGCGCAAAAACCCGTGGTGCGTCCACACCTCAAATGTGCTTGTGCGCAAGGAAATCAAGAGTAAAATGGCAGAACAGAGGGCTTTTTCCACCGTAGGTAAACCTCCTTTTACGAGGCATAACTCTCTTTTGCGCAGGAGTTCTTGCGCAAGAAGGAAGGTGTGACACTCCAGTGGGGTTTCTTGCACAAGAAACCCCTATGGGAAAAAGCACAGGTGCTCTGATGGCCATTCTGTGAATGGCCATAAGAGCTTTCTTGCACAAGAGCATCCATGCAGGTGTGGACATGCTCTTGCGCAAGAAGATTTTGTGCAAAAACTCTTGTGCAAAAGGCTTCTTTTGTAGTGTAGATGTAGCCTTTGGAGGCACATGCTCCCTTGTGCCTCCCACATGTTGTCCCTGGCACTAGGGTATAAGAAACTGTGTGGCATTATCTATTGTAGATTTTCACTTTCTGTGCCATCTTTTGGCAATTTGGTGTGTAAATTATGTCAGCTCAAGAGTCTCTTTGATTTTAAGGAAGGATATATAATTTACACAGCCTTGCACTTCCCCTCTGAATTTGGCCCTGGGTTGTTTTTGCATTGCTCAGAATTACAGCTTTGTGAAATGGTCTAAACAAAATTTAGAGGTTACAAACCACTGAAGCATAGAAGTGTTGAACTAAAAGGGACCTCCAGAAGTTTCATGTAATCTCAAAAGTGCAACTACGGTTACTGAACGTTTCACTAAATGTCATGAACCTTAACAAAACTGTCAGCAAACTTAATAGTGATGCATCAAAATCAAGTGAAAAAAGATGAAATTCATCGAGTTTGACTGAATTTCAGTTTGAGTTAAACTCAAAAATATGACCCTATTATGGCTTTAAACAAAACACATGAAAACAAATAAAGCAAAACTGCCTAAATTGTTACATTTCTACTCAAGACTCAATAACTGCTCAAGACTCATTTTTTCAGGAAGAATGGCTCTTGCGCAAGAGGGGGGTTTTGCGCAAAAAGGAGCTGTCTACACAGCTCCTAATTAATTATGCAAATGATGTGCGGCGATATTCCACTCCGCGCTTCATTTGCATAAGCTTTTCTGGAAGAAGGCTACAGTGTAGACATAGCCCTCGGGAAAGATGGTAACAGGATAAGAGCTGCTCCATGAGCACTATGCCTCATAAGGGCCCCCCTTATGTAGGGGTGCTCTTCTTCTGACCATTTAACATTAGAGATGCTTTGAAAAAGGGGAATGGTACAAAACAACTTTAAGGCAAGAGAAAATGTGGCCTTCCTGTCTTTCAGGATAAACCAAACAAACATTTTTTCAGTCTGTTTTAGTGCATGAATACTGAAAGTAGGTCTCCATTTACTATTGCCTGAGAGCAAACAGTAACACCAAAAGTTATCTTTTGAGAATTAGCAGTCTCTGCACCATTTTTGATGAGTATAAACCAAGGATATTTATAAGAAATACAAACAGCCTTACTGGATTGGACCAAAGATCCATCTAGCCCATTATCCTGTCTTCTGACAGTGACCAATGCCAGATGTCCCAGAGGGAGTGAACAGATACAGGTAATCATCAAGTGATCCTTCTCCCATCATCCATTTCCTGCCCCTGACAAACAGAGGCTATGGACATTTACTATGCTTGCAACAGTAGTTTTGTTTTGATGATAAAAGTATTTTCCTTTTTGTTTTGATTAACCAGTATTGGTTGATTGTTGTGTCCTTAAGCTTGCAGTTACCCAGGGAAGAAGAGCCCCATTGTTCTCTGTGGATTTCCTCTGTTTGTTGTCCTAACTCCAAGTAAAATGGAGGTTGGGGAATGGGGGAAGAGCTTTGCCTTAGGGACGGGGATTCCCAAGAGATCTCTTCTCTGGAAAAGGGTTTATTTTATGCCTTTTTAAGTACACTTGGGTACAGCAATTTTTTTTCTTGGATTTCAGGGAAACAGACTGGACAATTTTGTCTCTGAGAGTTACAGAGACAGGTTTTACAGAGTTTATTCTACTAGCTGTCTCCCCATCTCTGTATTTAGAGTGTCAGGTTGAGGAACTAAGACGTGACAAAGGTCCTTCAAGCTGTGTGTCCCTGTGAGAGCCCACTTCAGGTGGTGGTGCATCCCACCACAGTTCAGAGATTAATGGTAGCTGTGTCTAAGGGGGCTGTGCATGCACAGTAGGTGTCTCTTGGTGCTATTGGTGCTACATGTAGCATGCATACAATCGGAGCTCTCCAGTTCCTTCTCTACTGCAGTCTTCACTGTGAATTCTGAAATAGAGGGGAGAAGGGTTGATAGTGGAGCACCCATAGTAACACACATCTCAAAGAGCCTCACAAAATGAGTAACATTTTCTTCTTTGAGTGATGTCTTTTTGAGTGCTCCTCTTCAGGTGACTGTAGAGCAATGCCCCTCAGAGAAATGGGGGAAAATCAAGTTCTTTTGAGTCATTGAGGTATGTACTGTAAGGCCCACTATGACATCAGCTCTGGAGTCCTGTGTGAATACATGGTGCTTTGTGAATGTCTGGACAGATGCCCAAGGGGCTACCTCCCACAGATCTCTAGTATAGGAATGTTATTGACAAATACTACTGAGGTTGAAATGGACCTAATAGAATGTGCTCTAAATGCTCTGGTGCCATATTCTGGATATAACAAAGGTGATACTGTCAGTCATAATTCAAATGGATTTGTTCCATATATGAGGTTGGAAATGTCTTCCGGAGTTGTGAACTGCACATAGCTCTAGCAAATTGATGTGTAGTTGAGTCTCTCCCTGAGACCATTTGCTCTGTATCATGTGTTGACACCTGTGAACACCCACCTATCAATAAAGCATCTGTAATGATCTCTGTTGTTGGGGATTCCTCTTGGAGAGGGATACCTACAGACATGTTGTGGCCTTGTCCACCACTGTAATCAGTTCAGGGCATTTGACGGAACTGTGAACCATTTGTGTAGGTTGTGTTTGCTTACTATGTGTACATGGTAGGGATGTGAAGGAGTAGTTGAGTAGTCAACTACCCGATAAGTAGAAGCTTATCAGGCAGTACTATCGACTACTCAATCACCTCCTCCTCCCCCCGCCACTCTGAACTCTTAAAGGGACAGAGAGGAGCCAGCGTGCAAAGACGCTGGCTCATTCTCTGGTCCCCTGCTGGGTCTCAGGACAACCCTCAGCTGCACTCTATATTTTTAAAAGGGACACAGCAGCAGAAGCCCCCCCCAACCTCCCTCATGCTGCCCCTCTGCATTTTTTAAAGTAGTAGCCTGTCTGCTTGTCTGTCTCAGCACAAGCCAGCTGCCACTGCTGCATTCCATTTAAAAGTGCAGAGGGCAGCATGCGGGGAATGGGGGGACTGCAGCTTCTACATTCCTTTTAAAAATGCAGAGTGGCAATGTGAGAGTTGTCCCGAGACCTGGCAGGGGACCGGACAATGAGCTGGCGTCTTTGCACGCCAGCTCCTCTCTCTCCCTTTAAGAGTGCAGAATGGCAGCCAGGAGTTGTGCTCAGATGCAGCCCTTAACAACTAGTCGATGGAAATTCTATCAACTACTCAACTAGTAAATTAATTGATACTTAACATCCTTAGTACATGGTGCCAAATTCCTTGTAGGTACTGCGTATATAGTCTTGCATATCATACCATAAACTTCATAGCTGGCATGTGTCCTAGTAAGTGTACAACAATGTGAGCCCAAACCTGGGGACTGATTTGTATCTCTGTGATAAGGTTCGTGAAATTTGTGAATCTGATAAGGGGTAAAGACACCTTGGCTTCTATGGTATTGAGGTGTGCCCTGATAACTTCTCGTTGTTGGACTGGCTTTATGGCTGATTTCCATTATATTTTTAGTAGACCAACTCCTAGAATAGTGTGACAGTGGACTGGACTGGACTGCACCACTGTGTCTTATAGAGTCGAGCCTTTAAGACAATCATCCAAGTGGGGGAAGATCATTATTCTCTGCTGCTAGCACAGTTGTTGTTTTGGAAAAGATTCTTGATGTCGTGGATAGGCCAAATCCAAGTACTTGATATTGGAAGTGTTTTCATCCTACCGTGAATCTTAGAAACTTCCTATGAACACAGGGCAGGGTGATTTGGAAATAAGCTGGAGGTCAAGGGCTGAAAACCAGTCCCCCTGTTGCAACACCAGGAGTGTCATACTTAATGTGACGATCTTGAACTTTTGGGATCTGACAAACTTGTTGAGCTTCCACAGATCCAAGAGGGGACTCCACCCCTTAATCTTCTTCTGGGTCAGGAATTGGAGTAGAATCCCTTCCATCTGAATTATAGTGCTACTTCTTCCTAGGCACTCAGCTATTGAAGATAGCTGTCACAGTAGGCGCTCATGAAAAGGGTCACAGTAGGCGCTCATGAAAAGGGTCACTGAAGAGGGAAGGGGAAGGAGGTAGGGTAGATGGTTGGGAGGTAAGAGAGTGTATTCCAACTTGATAACTTCCAGTGACCATTTGTCTGATGTTATGGTGGCCCAGATATGGTAGAAGAGTTGGAGTTGATGGCCAAAAATTTGGGATGGGCCAAGTGTGAGTGTTGTTTCATGAGGGAAGTCATTCAAACTCTCAACCAACTTTTCAAAACTGAGGTTTTTGAGACAGAGGTGTTGCTTATCATATGGTCACTGTTGCTAATGCCTGTTTGAGGATTCTCTAGGTCTCTAACATGGCTAATATCTCCCTCTCTTTGCAGGGGGAGTGTAAACCACCAAAGTGCAGAACATGGCCCAAGAGTCCCTCATTGAATGGAGCACCTTGTCTGCCTTCTCAGAGAAGAGTTGGTTCCAGATGAAAGGTAAGTCCTCTACTTTTGTCTGGAGTTCTTGTGGTATCCCTGAGGCCTGAAGCCATGAGGCTTAGCACATTGTTATGGCTGCGGCGATCATTCTGGCTGCCATGTCCAATGTCGCCTTAAGGGCTGTTTTGGATATGACCTAGTCCTCAGTGGCAATGACCTGGAATTATTCATTTTGTGAGTGGGAGACGTGTCATAGTCTGTGCCAATCTCTGGGTCCTCTCCCCCATACTGTGCCTCAGAGCTGTGTTGTGGGAGACAGAGGGTTAGAACACAGTTCACATCTGTGAACTGTAGATGGTTTAGAATACTGACTCCTAAACAAGCCCTACGGTTCCCAATGAACCCACTACATTGGGAAGGCCATTGGGAGGTACCTCCATGATGTTCCATTCAGTGGATGGTTCAGTTGGTGTCTTGGACCCATGTGGCAAAATGATGGCCAGTGGGCTTTAGGTGAGGAGTGATTGTGCCCCTGCATTTCCTCCTCACCATCTCTAGAAAACTGAACTATTTAATTGGCGCTGTGATCTTCTCTGAACTCTGTTGGGGAGCCCTCATGTACTGAGTATCAGTGAATGTGATACCAATGATATCTCTAGGGAGTGTGTTGGTCTCTGCAGGTCTAGATTGTCAGTGCTGTGGGGTCCATTCACTGCATTGATGGAGCTGGTGCTGACCAATGTTATAGCTGTTTAATTGGAGTGGTCGGTGCTGACTTGGTAGTATCCATTGTTGCCGACTGAGTCGTCAGTGCTGATGATGGAAGCAGGATGCCAAATTCCATATCAGTGAGCTCAGTGCCATGAACGAGTCATGTTTTTGTCATTGCCTCAACTCTGTCTCCTTTGTTCTGGCCTCAGCAATGAGTAACAGGGTGGCATCAGGAGTAGCGACCATGCAGGAGCTTACCTTTGATTTTGCAGTGCTCTCTGCAGGGTTGTTTGTGCCCTCTTTATTGAGAGGATAAGTCATTTTCCATTTCTAAGAATGTTCCTAGAGGCATGTCTGCCTCTTCTGGAGGGGCATCTTCATCAAAATACTTTTCAGCCATAGATCCTTGTCATGTTGGGCTCCAGCTTTTAAATGGCTCCAGTGGGATTACTTTGGGGGAGGGGAGAATATGCCCCTCACCCAGGCAGCATACACATAGAGTGTACCCATCTGAAACAGGCATGGCATCACCTCAGGAGTTGCAGCATTTGAAGCTTGGGGACCCTGGCATCATAACAAATAGCCATTCCTTCAGGGAGAGTTACTAAAGGACTAACAACGACAATTTATTTATTTAATTTATTTGTTTAGTGACTGATGCTAACTCTAACTATGACTATCTATACCACTATTTATCTAAACAACTGTCTAATTAACTATTTTCTGACGGCTTTTGGGAAGAATACTGACATTGCCCCTGAGTTCCATCTTCAGCTAAGGACAGTTGAGAAGGAACTGGAGGGTTTGGGTTGTGAGTGTGCTACATGTGGCACCAATGGCACCAGGAGATGCCTACGGGGCATGCGTGACCCATGCACAAACTGTTACCATAAATGTCCTATTGAGAGAGCCTACACAAACTGACACCTGAAATGAAGTACCCACTTCAACAGCACTCAAAGAACTAAAGCCACCTCCATGAAATCCTATTACCACTTGTATCTCTGAGAAGTAGGACAGCAAGATTCCTTGGTGAGCTATATGAAATACTATGGAGAAGTCTAGCAGTTACTATGGACAATAACTCTTTTCCACGGTGAAGAGGAAATCATCAATCAGTACTGTATATAGTCCATGTCTTGAACTGAAGGATGATTCGGAGAGTGGGCTAGGATAAAGAATCATATAAATATAGAGAACTCAAGTGGTTATATAGTTCAGCCCCTTGTGCAGAGGTTGGATTAAGCATATCTAATCCATCCCTGACATCTGTGTGGCTATTTGTTCTGAAAAGCCTCCACTAGCAGGATTTTTTAACAGATGTTTTAATGGAAAATAGCAATTAACATGAACATTACAGAGACTAGGCAATTTCCAATTCTCAAAAGAAGGAGCAAGATTGTATCCCCATCATGCAAGCAGGAGTGAATCAGGGTCTGTAAGTGCATGTTTTACCTATATTACTACCTAGGTAACAATCAGAGCATCATACAAAAACCTGATTTAGCTGGGTTAGCTCCCTGGTGACTGAAGCAGAGGGACATTTACATTTTATAGAATAGTTAAAGTGAAAAATGCAAAAAAGTTTATGATCCTTCCAGTGCTTGCTGCCAATTACTGTAGTTTCTGAAATCCCGCTGAGATTTCATCGCATACCTAGTATTTAATATTTATAGAATTAGGAGAGCTATGTGAGTATTGCTGAGGAATTGAAACATCTTTAATAAAAGCTCGTTGCATAATAACCAGACTATGTACTGTAGCCAAGTTCCTGAAAGTAGCAAGGAATGATATGTAAATACATAGCATTACCGCTGCCTAATGCTAGATTATTGATTTTTTTAGAAACTTTAGGTGCTTATTCTTACATTAAAAAAACACTTATAAGCCCCAGAGATGTGAAACAACATTTAGCCTCTAAGAAGAGACAGTGAAAGGTCTCTTGAGCTTACCCCATGCAGGAATCTTGCTCAAAATGTCTTAGATTAAGGAGTATTCTTCTGAACAGTGTAATTCTTGCATGACTGCAATCCAATTGACTCATGGGATTTTCTTAATCACCACAGATGAGAACAAAAAGTTTAAATAAGTGTAAGTTGATAGCTGACTATTTGTAACTATTTCAAATTACGTCTTTGCATTATCTTTGATGACTGTAGACCCATGGGTAGCAGGTATAATAGGACAGGGATGGATTGAGCTGGTCTGGGGTCTAGCCAGGCTCAGACCAGTGCTCAGACTAGTCAGAAGGGCAGATGGGCAGGCAGTGACCAGGGGGTGCTTGTGGTGGTTCATCTGGAGCTCCTCTGGCTTCCATGGGCAAGGGGAGGACTGAAGTCTCTGTTGGTCAAGGAAGGGATGGGGAATAAGGTCAGAGCTTCAAGCAGAAAGACATGGCTGGGGCCTTGACTTGGTTGTAATTACAGTGTAGGTGAGGCATAAATGCTACCTTCTTCTCCGTTAAAGTAACTATTTTTCCAAAGCATCTGAGAAACATGTTTGGCATTTGCACTGCTACAGGGAGAAAATGTTTTAAAAGATAAAGTCTCATTGATTTGCATCTTCCAAAACATTTCACTCACTTTTTATGTAATTGTCCAGGCCCTCTGCCCACAGAGCATCAATTTAATTTTTAGACTTTATAAGACTCTGCCTAAAGTTTGAATATGGTTTTAAAAATCAATAGAAAAGATATGGGGGTTAAATCCAGCCTCATTTACATTGAAGTGCCTGGGGTAGCCAATGAAGTGAACGGTAGAGTGTACCCCGAGGTCTATAAAAATGGACTATATTTTGTGCTAACAGATTAGTAGTAAACAACTTGAACAACTACAAAAAATTCTTGGTTTTGGTGTGGCTAGAATATTTTCTACTTAGACTCAAGACTTTTGTAACCTGCTTCCACCACCTTAAAATGCCACTTCTACAGCAGTAATACTTGCATTGGGGCTGTATGTAAGAGGAAAGATTTGGTGAGGACAGATATTTCTTACCTAGATGTGGTTCAACTATCTATGGGAAATAATTGTTGGACTTAGTCTCTTTTTGACCATGAATTATGCACAAAAAGATTCATAAAAGCATTTGGTTTTGTTATTGTTCAAAGAATAGATTACATAAATGTTCTGTAGTGACTTTTCAGAATATTCAGCCCTTGCAATATGCTATTCATTCTGTCCAGTTTTGAATAGGTCTATATGTGAGAATAAGGCTTTTTGCTATACACCAGCACTACTCATCCTAGGTTAGAGGCCTTGTCGCCTCCTAGTTATTATCAGGCCCAGCCTTAGGGCAAGTTGAGCAAGGCAAATGCCTTGGGCCCTGTGCTTTCTGGGCCCCATGCTGCTGAGTATTCACCATCCACCGCTCCCAGCGTGGGGCCCCAGTCCCAGTGTCCTCACTTGAGCTCCGCAAACCCTTTGTCTGGGCCTGGTTAGAATGCAAAAATCACAATATTAGTCCACCACCACACTACAATTTACAGAAAAAAAGTTCAAAATTATGGTATATGTGACTTCCATGAGAGGGTTAATCAATAGTTGCTACTAGTCAGTAAATATCCTGTATTCAGGATATATTCAGTCAGGGTATGTCTACACTTGCCCCCTAGTTCGGACTAGGGAGGCAAATGAAGCATACTGAAGTTGCTAATGAAGCGCGGGATTTAAATATCCTGCTCTTGATTAGCATATTCGAGGCCGGTCGCCATTTTAAAATGCCGGTCACCCGATTTAACTTGCCGCGTGTAGACATGGTAGTCCGATCCAAAAGCCTTCCCTCGAATTAACTGTTATGAGGAGTGACAGTTAATTTGAGGGAAGGGTTTTGGATCGGACTACTGCGTCTACACGGCAAGTTAAATCGGGCGACCGGCATTTTTAAATTGTGGGAAATTATTTATGTAATAAATTCATAGTTAAATATAAAGCTTTCTAACCATTAAAACACAAATTGTCAAAATATACCAAATAAATATCCTTAAATCAAACTCCAAGATCCGAAGCAGCAATTTTCTCATTGACTATCTGTAGATTTCAATTATTAACAATGGAAACAGTTGTTTGGTTTGTGTGTATAGGGTGAAATCAATATGTACCAGTAAATATATAATTTTCCCAACCTTGCCTACAACACAGTGAGAAGTTGCTCTGATTTGTTAAAACTCCTATCTTGTGTTTCACTGGCTGCAAGCTGCTATTCTATAGTCTGCTGTGAGGCCTGATTCCCAATCAAGCAAATAGTCTCCTTTATCTTGCTTTTGCAGGTTAACTAATCTTATTGAAGCAGCTATTTTTCTAATCAGCTTCTAGATTCTTAGGCCCAAGTTTTCAGAGGGGCACACAATATGTACACATTTGCATGTGCATCCATTTAAAAATGTGATCCTTAAATACTGTTCTAGCAAAATTATTTTATGGTCAATACCAGATGTCATTTGTGCTCTTGTTTTATTGAAAAGAGTTCATTCTGTAGAATTATTTTTTTAAAGCTTATAGCAGCTTTCTCTGGGGAAAATCTCCAGCTATAATAAAAGAAGCTAACATTGACAAACTGGCCCAAAATACATAGTAATTTATATGAAAATTCCTCAGGACATTTCATTGGTCAGAGTTGGAAGGAATATGAGCAAATTAGCCTTATACTGTTATTCACCTGACGCTGTTATTTTCTTGATCAAATGACTGCAGAGTCTATAATAGTTAGGGCTAGTTTCTATATAACAGTGGCAAATAATCAGTCTTTATCTGAAGAACTACAAACATTAAAAATGATATTATCCTACGTTAATCTTGCCTGTAGTTAAGGCAAGATTTTCAGAAGTGCTCAGCATCCACCCACTCTTCATGGAGATGTTCTTGGGGGGGAACCATTGAGTGCTGAGCACTTTGAAAATTAGATCCAATTCATATTGGAGCTTCCATGGAACTTAAGCGTAGTTGAAAGTCTGGGCAAGAAATCCAGATGCTGAGCCATTTTGAGCTATAGTTAGAGAGATACATATGCAAAAATAAGTGTGCAAATATTCTCTTGCACATAGGTACAAACAGTTGGTGCAAAATGTGCTTTGGGGTGCACTAAAGCATGCAAACTACTGCATAATTGTTGTGCATAAATACTACATGCCTTGCAGGCCTAATTTAGGTACCTGTTATTTTCAATATTGCCTTTTATGAAGGTACTGTCTTGTATCATGATGTAAATCTTATTTTTGCAATACCTTTGAATTGAAATATAACATTCCAATGCCATTTCATTGATCAAAGGGTCTTAGTATAGGTTACTAAAATGCTATGTCATAAAAAATGCATTAATAGTCCTGTTGTACTGATATTGTTCTCAAAGGCCTGATAATATAAATGTGTATATAAACTCTTTCACTGCCCAACATTAAACATAAATTCAGGATTATGTCTCTGCAGAGACTTTGGTTTTAATCGGTTATCATGGCAAACACCCAAATGCATTCATTTAGATGGAAAGTTTATTGACTAAACACTAGAAAGAATAAGAAATTTAAAAAACATTCATATGGAAATGGGTTGAGTGATTATACAAAAGTGAACTAATCAAAGCCTTTTAAATCCCTGTTCTTTTGTGGTCCTTTCTTTTCAGAATAACATTTGTTTGATAAAAAGGAAAAAAAAGTTAATTTATTTACATGCTGATATCAGAAAGGCATGCCCATAGACACAAGGTGAAGGAGAGACAGGATAGAAAAGATGAGTGAAATATAACATTTATTGATCTTTTTGGAACACTGGACTGCTGGTCAGTTACAAATGAGATTTTGGCTGCAACTCTACCATGACACCAGCTGCGTGGACCGTGGTTCATACTCTGATCTGGGATGCCATTGGTGTGGATTCTTTCCCCTTAGGGAAGGCAGGTTTGGATGAAAGGGGTATAGTTGATTTTAGGATATGATGAAAATATGAGAACAAGAGAGGAGGGAAAAAAATATAGGATCTCACATGTCTCTGTGGTGTGGGCAATTTACATATCTCCAGTGGTGGGCTGGGGACTGGATGTCATGATTACATGACAACTTTCAGCACTCGCAGGTGAAAACAAAGTTCTTTACATGAGAACATGACCAGCCAGCACTCCTCTTGGCATGAAAGTACTCATTCTTTCTGGAGGCCAAGGAAGCTGAGATGAGGCAAGAAGATATTTTTAACCCCCCTTCCAAAAGTAGTAAAAGCGGGTGATATACTTTACCCTCCATATTTTGTTCACCAATTAACTCCATTTTTATAAGGTAAAATATTGGATTGGTAATTTTGTTCCCACATTTTTTTCTTTGCTAAGTATAATCCCCTTAATTTCTATCAGTCCTTAACTTTTATCTATTAATTTCTATCAGTCTCCTTAACTTATATGAGAAGGTCATTTGGATTTGGACTAATTCATTTTTTCTGTTTAGTTCATGCATCTGTACATAATCATTTATTGACCTTTTTCCTTGGTTAATTTTCAAGCAGCCAATCAGTTATAGATTGTGGTGACATTTTATGAACTTTCACATACTTTTCAGTTATGTTCACGGTAAATTTTTAGGTCCAATAATCACAACAGACCCTAGTAGAGTTATTTCTAATTATAGCATATTTGCACATTTGTGATGTAGGAGTTACAAGTTCCCATGGGATTGCTGCTGTTTTAAGAAAACTGAATTTTACTGGCAATAACAAAGTGACTATCATACAATCTTGTATGCTAACTAATTTAATTAGTGTTACTACCATAAAATTAGTGTATACTTTTGTGCAGAAGCTGACAAACTAATAAAAATATCAAGACAAGACCTTTGAAGGAGACTGAGAAATTTCTGACAACACTTTCATGAGGTCACTGTGTCCTTTCATAATCTCTCATATTTTCTTTTGCTTACTTCTACTGTCAACCTCAATCACAAAGTAAGACAGCATAAGCATTTATTCATGAACATTGTAAGAAGCTGCTTGACATTCCAACTTCAAATAGGAATTATTGTGCCACAAGAAAACTATGCTTTGACAACCAATGGAAAAATATATTGCTTATGAAATATGTATGGTCCTTGCACTCCAAACGCTCATGTAAATGCATGTATTTCCTGGGATGACTTCTAGCCATAATGGCATTCCGAATACAATTTTTAAAATCATGTAAACAAAAAACGTTATTATTAAATCCTGCAAGCATGGCTGATGAAAATAATAGAGATGATTGGAAAGTATAAATTTCACCCCTGCAAGTGCAGGAAATTAATCATGTGGAATATTTCAGCATTACAATAATAGAGGTTTGTCTTCATTTAATAAATAGTCAATGTGCATGCAACCAAGTAGTTGCCTTTTCTGTGTATATGACCAGTCATGTTTCAGAGGTGCATGAGCCTTTTCCTCACATGATGAACCCATTTCTAAACATTACATTTTTCAGAAGACTCTAAAATTGTAACAATAGCATAATATGCCATCATTCAAATTTCCTCCAGGAAAAGACTTCTTCTATTGGTGGTTCATAATGATCAGGATATACTACACTTGAACCACAATTCCTTTGTGATTATGATAACTTACAATGTGAGCTTTAGATCAAATATTCTTCCCACAGTTCAACACAAAAATCCCAGTTAAAATAATAAAAAATACCTTCACTTCTGCGTCATTCTTGTATACTAAAAAAATGGAATTCACCCACATTCTGAGCCTCGTTAAATTTGTAGGGGTTTATTCCAATGTATTGATGGAGCCTGTTTGTGAAATTGGATCTAATCTTTGACATTTACATCCTGAATGGTGTTTGGAAACATTTACAGTGTTCCAGTCCATGTTTTCAGTTGAGACCCAAATCTAAAAGGTATAAAACTGGCCTTGAACATTGTAATCTGTCATACAACATGAATAAGTTATTTGTCAATTCTGTATCTCACACAAAGTGCAATATCACTTTTGTTTTCTAGGTCTATATTACATATTTCAGAGTTAAAAACTCTGTATGATCAAGTGCATACCAGACTACATATTATTCAGTTTTGCTAGCAGCTTAAAAATACAGAAGAGGATTCACATCAGAAAATGAAACAAAATGGTTTCTAGGGAAGTGGGAGGCAGCAGAATTTCAGATTGTAATATTTCTCAAAGTTCCTCGTTATTTATTTGGCCTATTTTTCTTTTATTTGCATTTTAACTGCAAACACATTGGAGATGAAGGAGGATAGGAATAAAACTGAAGCCAAGATAGAGCAAGTTACTCAAAGCCTGTGTTTATCAATAAGGACCACTCAATACCTTATGTGAAAGTTAGCTTGGAGGTGGTGGCTTGCATTGCCAGCCAACAAGTGAATGAAGAAAGGACTAGGGGGAAAATGGAATAGGACTATTAATGTCAAATCTTGTACATTAACCTTATAATAGTCTTGAAAAATTAAGTGTACAATCCCAGGCACTTGTAATTTTGACAGTTTATCTGAAACACTTGAAATTTTTCCCATTTATGGGGTAATATTTTGAAGGCTTAAATATTCTTGAACAGTTTTTATACATACCTTTTCCCATAATAAACAATTAATATTGATTTAAATTAACTTAAATATTGTTATGCATATGGCTGGGATAACTCCACTGAAGATACAGAAAGAATAAATGAGACAAATGAATATTATCTCAGCCAATGCAAAAACCAGTTTAGTCAACATTTAGGCTACGTCTACACTGGCATGATTTTCCGGAAATGCTTAAAACGGAACAGTTTTCCGTTATAAGTATTTCGGAAAAAAGCGTCTACATTGGTCCCGGAGTTACCGTTATAACGATGCGCTTTTCGGAAAAGCGCGTCTACGTGGCGGCGCTTTTCCGGAAAAGCAGAAGCCGGAGCCATTTTGAAGAGGCAAAGGCCACCAGACCTTTCCGGGGCGGGGCGGAGTGCCATTCAGACACGTGCTTAAAGGGGTCTCGCCGGACAGCCAGTTGGTCTCCTGCTCCCGTGCCTTGGGACCTCTGCCAGGGACTGGCACCCTTAGCAGGTTCAGTGGTTGCCCTCTGGGTTTTGGGGACACCACCCTTTGGCCCCCAACTGCTTTTCCCTGAGTTTAGTTTTTCTGCCCTGCTCTGTCTGCCATGGAGCCGTGGGTGGCCATTTGCCTGCTCGGGCCCCTGTTGGAGCTGTCACGAGTGCCTGCTGCTCGTGCTGCAGGCCGGTGCCATGGTGTACATGAACCAGGAGGCAGGGATCGCATTGGACTCCCTCACCAGGAGGCCCTGGCAACCGTGTGGCATCAGCACCCCACCGTAGAGAGGCCCGTCTGGAGTTTCGAGAGCAGCACCGACTGGTGGGGCGGCTGGTCCTCGGGGTCTGGGGACGACCATCAATGGATCAGGAATTTCCGCATGAGAAAGCGGACCTTCCTGCAGCTGTGCACCTGGCTCACCCGCGCTGCAGAGAGCCACCACCCGGCTGCGGGCACCCATCCCCATCAAGAAGAGGGTCGCCATCGCTCTGGAAGCTGGCCACACCGGACAGCTACCGCTCGATGGCACAGCAGTTCGGGTGGGACGATCAACCGTCGGAGTGATCGTCGTGGAGGTAAGTCCCAGGGGAGTGGGATGGGGGAGGTGCTGCACTCCAGGCCCAGGGACAGCCAAGACTCCAGGCTGGGTCGCCCAGGGGTTTGGGCCGTCCCTCCCTTGCACAGGCCCGGTGGTGGTGGTGGGGGTCCGTAGGGGGGGACCCTGGTGTGTGTGTGTGTGTGTGTGTGTGTGTGCGTGTGTGAGGACAGAGGGAATCAAGGGGGCCCAAGCGAGCGCACACTCACCCCTGCCGTATGTGATATGTTCCCTTGTGTTTCTCTGCACCCTTCTGCAGGTCGTCCACGCCATCAACAACGTCCTGCTCCCGAGAGTCATCCGCCTGCGCGGCGTGGATGATACCATGGCCGGCGCTGCCCTCGGGTTCCCCAACTGCGGGAGCCCTGGGCGCCACCCACATCCCCATCCGGGCCCCGGAGCATCGAGCGGCCCATTTCATGAACTGCAAGGGGTACTGCTCCATTGTTCTGCAGGCCCTCGTGGACCACCGGGGCCGCTTCCTGGACATTTACGGGGGCTGGTCGGCCGGGCACACGACGCCCGCATCCTCCGAACTCTGGACTGTTTCGCAGGATGGAGGCGGAAACCTACTTCCCCCGGCGGGACTTGACTGTCGGGGATGTGCCTATGCCCATCTGCGTGGTCGGGGACGCGGCCTACCCCCTGATGCCCTGGCTAATGCGGCCTTACACGGGGCAGCCGGACCAGAACCGGGCCCGGTTCAACGACCGCCTCAACCGGGCCCGAAACCCAGTGGAGCTGGCCTTTGGACGTTTAAAAGCCCGATTCCGTTGTTTGCTCACCCGTCTCGACATGGGTGAGCAGAATGCAATGGAGGTACTGGCGCGTGCTGCGTGCTCCACAACATTGTGGAGCGCAGCGGGAGGCCTTCCTCCCTGCATGGATGGCAGCCGAGGCACAGACCTTGGAACAGCCCGACACAGCTGCCGTCCGCCAGGCGCGCCAGGATGCGGTGCGCATCAGAGAGGCCCTGGTGGACATGTTTGCCCAAGCCCGTAGCAGGGTCGCCTGGGTCTCCCAGACTACTCCTGCCCGTCCCCTACCCCTCCTTACCCCCTCCCCTTACCTCCCCCCCCAATTGTAAAGCGTCGGGTCAAAGCACATCGGCCGTCATCGTGACTGTTCGTCGGGTGCGTCGGGCTTAGTCAGGGTTTTTCTTTTTAGTTTAGGCTAGGGTTTAGGCCACCATCGCCTGTCCCGAAGAACAGCCACGAGGATTCGGGGTCGTGCGGAAGGCTCAAGTCAGCGTACCTGATTCCAGTCGTCTTCCGTCGAGGATCTCCTGGCTGTTCCTCTCCTGAGGCCCGGAAGGACCAAAGGATTGAGGTGGCCAGCCGCCATCATCTTCCGTCGAGGATCTCCTGGCTGTTCCTCTCCTGAGGCCCGGAAGGACCAAAGGATTGAGGTGGCCAGCCGCCATCATCTTCCGTCGAGGATCTCCTGGCTGTTCCTCTCCTGAGGCCCGGAAGGACCAAAGGATTGAGGTGGCCAGCCGCCATCATCTTCCGTCGAGGATCTCCTGGCTGTTCCTCTCCTGAGGCCCGGAAGGACCAAAGGATTGAGGTGGCCAGCAACACTACCCAATTGTCCTCCCTGCGCCTAGACTATGTTTAATTATCTGTAGTGTGCATCTTTTAACCGTTCTTGCTTGTTTGTGAGCTATGTAAATATAGTTTGTGGTTTACATTTTACTGAAAAGTCTCAGTATTTATTTATGCGCCACAAACCAATGAGCACTTAAAAAGGGCCCCGCCAGTGATAGAGTACAGATTTTGTTGTCTGCAGTTTGTAACCCTGTTAAATTTAAGTGGCTAATTGGCATCTCACATCATTTCCTACAGTTACTAGAGTAACACGATAACCAACACAGGAATGAACAGAAAAATAGAAAACTGTTTATTTACAAGGGGAGGGACCTTCAACTGGGACGGGGACCTTCAACTGGGACTGGGACGGGGACCTTCAGCTGGGACTGGGACGGGGACCTTCAACTGGGACGGGGGGGCAGTTACTGGGATGGATGGCCCCTGCGACTGCTCCTCCGGGGGGGGGCCTGCACACGCTGGGCAGACCGCGTAGGGGCAGGCTGCACGGGGAGGTGGGCACGACCACGGGCAGGGGCAGGAGCAGGAGCAGGGGCAGGAGCAGGGGCAGGGGCAGGGGCAGGAGCAGGAGCAGGGGCAGGAGCAGGGGCAGGGGCAGGGGCAGGAGCAGGAGCAGGGGCAGGAGCAGGGGCAGGGGCAGGGGCAGGAGCAGGAGCAGGGCAGGAGCAGGAGCAGGAGCAGGAGCTGGGATAGGAGGGGGCATGGGCTGTGCTCCGGGAGGAATGGCGGGGGCATGGGGTCCGGCCATGCCATAATGGATGGCATGGACCAAATGTGCCGTGAGCACGTCCATGTTTGTGCGCATCCTCGGCACTCATTTAGGAAGGCAGCCCAGCCCTCCTGCCGCCACTGCAGGTCCCCCGCACCCGCTCGGCGATGGAGGCCTGGATTGCCTCCACGGCGCGCACGTGGCGGCGCAGAAGCTGGTCTCTCTGCCGCCGCCTGTGCCTCCGGGGTTGGCCAGCTGGGGGTGCCGCTGCTGCCGCAGTGTCGGGTCTGGTGCTGGGTCCCGCTGCAGGAAGAGAAGAAAGGATGGGTCAGTCGGGCAGGCCGTCCACTGTCCCCACATCTCATGCCCTCCACCCCTGAGCCCAGGTGACCCCACAGTTGTGTGGCTTGGGCCCACTCGGTTTCCCTCCTGCCCCCGTGTTGTATGTTGGCAAGGAGGACCGCCCCTGCTGGAGTAGGGTCCCCTCTCCAGTATTATGGCACCGGTCTGTGTCCTGGCCCGTGGAGGCGGGAGGGTGCTTGTGCTGCGTTCACCTGTGGAACTCCCTGCCGGTGGAGACTGTGAAAAGCTTTGGGCTAATCGCTGGTGTTTGACAGGGGCGAGATGCATCCCACAGTGCCTGGGAGCACATCTGGCAGAGGCGGTCTGGGCTCTCAGATCCTCGCGTGGGATATCTCCTGGGCGTAACCAGAAGCGTGAGTGGGTGGGGGTGTCCCATCCTTGCAGCAAAACTCAGGGGCCCTTGTCCCTCCCACTATCCCTCCCGCAAGGCCGGTAGCCCAGGGACATGTGCGGCCACTGTGGGGACTTCCTCGGGGAACCAGCCAAGGCACCGGGAGCAGGCGAGGACTGTGGCGCTGCGGTTTTCCCAGGAGCAGCTGGCTGTGCCTCACAGCCAGGCATGGGACAGTGTGCTGTTCTCCGTGCTGCACCCTTGGCGGAGGTGAGGGCTCTGGGCTGAGTCCTGGGGCCCTGGCCGGTTCCAGCCGGCATCCACCCTTCCCCTGGTCCCGCCGCATGTGTGAGCAGCACGGTCCCAGGCGTGCCCTGCAGCTGCCTGCCGCGGCCACGTGCCGCTCGGTCGCCAGGCTGCACGAGGTTGCACGTGCTGCTTGCTGCCTCATGCGACGCAGCGTGCAGCTCACGTGGCCTGAGTGACATGCTCTCCCCTCCTCCTCTGGGCACCTGGCTCCCCACCCCGCCCTCCGCCCCCGCCCTTTGGGAGTGCAAACTGCAAAGACTCACCAGTGGGTTCCTCCCGGCCTCGGCCTCGGCCTCGGAGGAGCTGCTGGAGGGGCCTGCTGGGTGGTGGCCTCCTCCCGCGCGGACGCGCTGCTGCTGTCCTCTCCCTCCCCTGCTCGGTGGGTCGTCTGATGGGGCGCTGGCAGGTGTCCACAGGGCGTCCGGGCTTGCGGGGCTGGCTGGCCCAGGAAGGCGTTCAGCCGGTCGTAGTAGGGGCAGGCGTCTGGTCCTGCCCCCCTGCCCTCGCTGGCCCGGACGTACCCCAGCCGCAGCTCCTTCACTTTCGAGCGGACCTGCTCGGCATTCCGGGTGGGGTGTCCCTGCTGTGCCAGGTTGTCAGCCAGCCGTGTGTAGCTCCACATTGCGGCGCCTGGAGTGCAGGTCGTGGAGACCCTCCTCCTCCTGCCACAAGTCCAGGAGGGTCTCCAGCTCCTGGGGTCCAGGATGGGGCCCGGCGTTTGCGGCCCCTGGGGGCCTCCTGTGCTGGGGTGCAGGGGCTCACCAGCTGGAGCTGCCATGGCGCGGTCCGATGGGTGGCTGGGCAGCACAGCAGCACGTGGCAGAGCTCAGGCTGCAGGGTCTGCGAAGTGCTCCTGCCACGTCGCCCAGCAGCCTCCCTACCAGGAAGTCCAGGGCTCCTCACGGGTCTCGTGGCGACCAAACCGCTTTCCGTTTCTTCTGCTTTTCCGGAAAAGCTGTCTACACTGGCCCTTTTCGGAAAAGCTTTTCCGGAAAAAGGACTTTTGCCAGCGGGGCGGCATAGCTTTCGGAAAAGCGGCTGATTTCATACAGTAGATCGTCATTGCTTTTCCGGAAAAGCAAGCGGCCAGTGTAGACAGCTCGCACCTTATTCCGGAAAAGCGGCTGATTTTCCGGAATAAGTGGCCCAGTGTAGACACAGCCTTCAAGTTTCAACTTCTATCTTCCCCTCTAACTGGGTTTCAGGATAATGATATAGCACAAGTTTTAATATACAGTGATGTAAAAGAGGGAAGCCTTAACAAGCATAATATAGTGAACAGTCAGAAGGCCCACAGAGAATCATATTAATCTAGAATGGATATTTTCATATAATTTGGCCAAAACCAGAGCAGATGAAGTTCAGTTATCCTAATAAAATTGACAATAAGCACACACAAGCCACCTCTAATAGCAAACTGAAGAGGAAAGTAATTTATCACAATAAGAGAGCAGAGTAAATCAACCTATCAGAGCACCAATTTTAGGAAATAGAGATTCCAGATTGCTTGTCCAGAAAGCAAGTTATGCAAAATGATCAATCTCAGAACTCCTCAGTAAATACAACCTTAATAACAAGCTGGAATGATTTGAGTGGGGGAGATGTAGCATGCATATGTGAATTAATGATTTGCATACTTGTATATATTCCAACAGTCTCTATACCATTCCATGATCTAATACTGAAAATAACTGAAATGCTTATGCTAATGAGTTCATTCACTGAGACTAGCTGGGGTGGCATAAATAATGAAGTGTGGCTTAGTGCAACTTTGAAAGGTCACAGCTTTGCAGCAGAAATAAAGACTTTATAGAAGTCTTTTGACGTCTTTAGATAAGTCGAGATTTAGATAACAGTTGAGATAATAGTTAGATTTTTCTGGTCTATTTGTTCTTTCACTTTGATTTGAAAGCTAATTTGCTAATCTTCGCCTCACTCAGAAATCTTGTACAATGTAATCATCTCATCAGACCCTACACTTTATCTCAGATATCCTGCATGGGGAATTCCTCTATCACTAAAATGTAGGTACTGTATAATAAATTCAGTGGGAACAACTGAACAAAAACAAGCCCATCTCATATGCTGTTGGTTTTACTAAATAGTAATTAATCACAAGTCATGATATTTTTTTCTCTTGCTGATGATTTGGCATGGGGGAGGCAGAGACATCATATTGTGCCATCAGATGGAAAACTTGAGTTCCAGGCTAACCTTGGGCTTTCACATGACAGCTGTTGCATCTAGCAGGGAGTGGCACCCCTTTAGAAGATTGAGTTTTATAATAAGTTAATGGGAGGAGAAAGAGTTTCATCATGATTCATAATAATTTCTTCCCTATTCTCATTACCAATGAGCTTCTGGAAGATAAGAATCTAAACAATCAGATGTACCGACATGAGCTGTGTGGCCAGGGCTGGATTACCCAATAGGCAGACTAAGCACGTGCTTAGGGCACCAGCAAAGCAGGGGCACCAAAAAAAAAAGAGATTTTTTTTTGAAAAAATTTGATATTTGATATTTCAAAAAAAGCATCAAAGTAGTCATCGTGGGAAAAATCAGAACTCCTCAGAACGCTCTTTTTCTCAGCTGAAAAGGATAAAAAACAACCCTCAAAGAACACAACAATGTGTCAGGACAGACTTGATTCACTTTCCCTGTTGTGTATGGAAGCGGACATGCTTCGTCGAGTCAGCTTCGATGAATTTATACAGAATTTTGCATTCAGAAAATCTAGAAAGAAGCTATTTTAATTTCAGCATACATGTAAGTTTTGTGTCATTTCGAAAAATAAAATTTTATTTTACGGTATAGTATTGTTTTTATTTTGAATTACATATGAGGGGGCACCATAATCTTTTCAGTGCTTAGGGCCTTTAAAGGTCTTAATCTGGCCCTGTGTGTGGCTCAAGATTACCCCAGCAGGAGTGGCCCTAGACGAGCTGCCGACAACTGGTGCCCTAGGTGAAATGTGCGATCGGCACGCGATCGGCGCCCCCGCCTCCAAAGCCCTCAACGGCCGTTTATCTTGGTGCCCTAGGCAACTGCCTAGTTCACCTGTATTGACGGGCTGCCACTGTACCCCAGAAATAGATTTGATAGGGATAGATACAGGTTGATTAATTTGAGCTCATCCTTGGTTGACTGCATCTGACTCTTGATTATTATTTCAGTTGTGGCCATGAGAGCTTCTTCCATTTTCAGCCAGGCAGGACATGGACCTTACTGCTATGAGACGTGCCTTTCTCACCTTCAAACTGAATTACTACAACTTGTTACACTAAATAGAAAAACATTTTAAGAAAAGCTACACTACCACAATATTTGCATACATCACTTTTCAACTTATTATAATTACTTTATCCTCAACCATCAACTGTACAGGTCTCTCCTTGAATAATAAATGCTGCCAGCACATTTTCTATTCAGAGTAAGAAAGCACAAGTTTATTTGATCAGCAGATAATGAGTAAATATTTGCTTATTAAATAATTTCATTATATCTTCTATCAGTCCATTAATTCCTTGCTAACTTAGTATGTTTTGTGTATATAAAACTATTCAGTTGATATTTTATAATCCTAGGAAATCAGATTTGCTCAGTTGTTACCTGTTGGGTACCGTTGTATGATTTGACTACAAAAATTTGTTGCTATTGTGGACTTCATGTGATTTCAAAAAACCAAAACAAAACAAAACAACAATAACAAAGTTCAGTCTTTAATTTTCTTTTCTAGTCACTGTCATTACAAAAGTTTGTAAAGAACCTTCTCATACTGGTAGGCAGATGAGCTAACATTTTTATCATTAATTCTTAAGAACGTATCTTCTTATTGTGTACTTGCTCATGAATATAATAAGATGATAGGTCAAAGTGAAAAATATAATATTTAGAGCTGTACTGAGAAAATTGTAGCTGAGCTTGAAGAAATTTTATACACCCTACAGGTATATGAAAAAACTTAAAAAACAACAAATAGTTCTGAAGCACCTTACTTACTCCATTCATCTGAAGAAGTGGGTTGTGCCCATGAAAGCTCATGATACCATCTACATTTCTGGTTAGTCTCTAAGGGTATGTCTACACTACAAAGTTAATTCGAACTAACAGCCGTTAGTTCGAATTAACTTTCATAGGCGCTACACATGCAAACCGCTAGTTCGAACTTAATTCGAACTAGTGGAGCGCTTAATTCGAACTAGGTAAACCTCATTCTACGAGGACTAACGCCTAGTTCGAATTAAGTAGTTCAAATTAAGGGCTGTGTAGCCACTTAATTCGAACTAGTGGGAGGCTAGCCCTTCCCAGGTTCCCCCTGGTGGCCACTCTGGGCCAAACCAGGAAAACTCTCCTCTCCCCCAGCCCTGGGGCCCTTAAAGGGGTAGACTCTGGCCAGACGGCACTTTCCAGAGACAGCCCTGCCAGCAGTCTCTGCCCCGACCCAGTGGCCGCAGGATGAGCCAGACAGCCAGTGCCAGCGAGATGTCCCCCGCCCAGTCCCCCAGCACCCAGGGGCCAGCCAGGGGCCGTAGACGGTGCGCGGCCTCCTGGACTGGTGCGGAGGTAATGGACCTCATTGAGGTTTGGGGGCATGCCCACAATCTCCATGATCTCCACACTAGGAGGAGGAACGCGGCTGTCTACGGCCGCATAGCGGCCGCCATGGCCCGCAAGGGACACAGGCGCACCCAGGAGCAGGTGCGCCTGAAAATAAAACAGCTGTGGCAGACGTACACCAGGGCCACCAGGGGTGGCGCCGCAGCAGGGGCTGCCACCTGCCCCTACTTCCCCGGCCTCAACTGACTCTTGGGGGCCGGGCGGTCTGCGCCAGCCCGCGAGGCAGCGAGCCGGGACCGGAGGGCCCTGACCCGGGCGCAGCGGAGGTGCAACTGCAAGGAGTTCCACCACCGGATTCGGCAGGGTCGTCCAGGGAGGCCATACCGGGTAAGTGTCCCCTGCCTGGGGGGGAGGTAGGGAGCAAGACCAGGGACCGCACGCATGGGCCATGCCTCCCACAGATCATACAGCCACCTGTGCACGTGTGAGCACGTGCCATGCCACCCTTGGGCAGGTGGCTCCAGCTGCGTGACACCCAGGGGCCGTGGCCCAATAGGCACATGTGTGTGTGAAGAGACCTGACATGCTCCCGACCCCGGGGCAAGACCCAGCAGGATGCTCTCCCTTCACACGCCCCCTCTACACAGAGGCAGGGGACACCTCCCCCCCGCCCCAGCCACACTATACACGGCATAGGGACATGGGTGCGGTCTTGGGGCAGCTCCCAGTCCTGGGGAGAGCCAGACATCCTGACCACGGCCTCTTTACAAACACAATGGCTCTGACGGTGCAGGGCACGGTTGCCCTCACGTTGCCAGGGGCTGGGCATCATCCACTGTGTCCCCAGGGAGAACTGACCACTTCTCTCCTTTCTCTACAGCTGCACCAGCTGCTCGTGCAGGGCGCACCACCCCGCCCGGGACATGCTCCCGCACCCGCAGCCTGCTCCGGACCACCACCACGGAGCAGGATTACTGGGACCAGCACCTGGGGTCCCTGTGAGCCCTGAACCGCACTGTGGAGGCCTGGATGCGGGCAGACCTGCAGCTCCGCCAGGAGCACTTGGCTGAGGAGCGAGCCAGAAACGCTACCCTGCAGGCCCTGCTGCAGAGCATGGTGCCCCGTGCCCGTCCTGCACCTGCTGCCCCCAACAACTGCCCCCACCTCTTCCTCCTCAACCTCCACACCCCACCTCCTCAATGTCCACACCCCCACCTCAACCTCCGCACCCTCCACCCCATCCTCCGGGACGCCGAGGCCCTCCTCGCCGTGCTGGGAGGCGGTTGGCCCGGCGAGACCCCCACCCCTGATCCCTGAGTTTCCTCCCCTTCCTTCCCTTGCTTCCCCTTCCAGCTCCCCTCCCAGTTTTCCCTCCCCTCTCCCACCCTCTCTCCTGCCCTCTCCCGCCTCCTTTCCCCGCCTCCCCACAGTTTCATTCCTCCTCCCCAGTTGTGTTGAATAAACAGAGTTTCTATTTTTGAAAATACGTGTCTTTATTTGACATCAGGAAGGGGGCTAGGGAAGTGGAAGGAGGAGAGGGAGGAATGGGGCACGAGCTCGTGGGGCAGACCGGGAGACTGTTAGCGCCTCAGGGTGGAAGCTTTCCCGCAGGGCCCCTGGATCCTGACATCCCCTCGATGGTCCTCCCGGATGGCAGCCTGCAGAGAGTGCAGCCAGGCTGCCGGCAACATGTCCACAAGACGCAGCAGAGTCCCCGGGGGCAGGTCTGGTTCCATGTTGCAGAGTGCCATGGTACCCCGAGTGAGGGCAAGCAGAGCACTCCGAGACACAAATGCTTTGCTGTCCCTCATCGGGGTAGACCAGCAAGCGGGAACCCTGAGAACTGTCTGTCCGGGTGGGGGTCCCCTTTAAGCACAGCCTCGGCTAGCCTGAGGCAGCAGCTCCACACTCTAAGTCTTGGTTCCGGCCAGCCTTAACTTCGGTTCAGGGTCCACTCAATGTGGACATGCTAGTTCAAATTAGCAAAACGCTAATTCGAATTAGTTTTTAGGTCTAGATGCACTAATTCGAACTAAGTTAGTTCGAATTAGTGCTGTAGTGTAGACATACCCTAAGGTGCTGCAGAACTCTTTGTTGTTTTAAGTTTTTTCAGTTACAGACCAACAGGTCTGAGACCTTTATATGCTACAGGTATATGAGCCCCAGTAATACCTTCAATATCCCTAGAATGAGTTATACTAACAATTCAAGGGAAAAAATAGTGATTAAAAGACAAAGACAAATCTCTTTAACGGTCCTATTTCTGCTCCTACTGAAATCAATGCAAAATTCCAAAAATAAAATATTCACTACAAATGACTTCAGTATTTCAGGGGCAGGCTCCATTCAGTTTTTTTGTTGAGTTTTTATAGCAAAAAAGTTTGTATAGATAAGAAAACAAAGGAAATTATTTCAAAATGTGACAAAATACTTACTGGAATATCCATACAATTGACAAACCTGCAGTTTCATACAGGAACACTTCTCCCCACCCCCCACCTCTTTACAATGGTAGAAACACATACATCATTATCCTAAAGGCTAATCTTGAAAGTTTTTATAACTTCTTTTCCCAGCTCAGCTTTTCCTTTTATTACAGAGCAATAGGTATGGCTCCATATATTCACAACTAAAGACCCATTTGGTCCAAGCATTGTTTTAATCTTTTCCTAACTTTGCTCTTGGATTTCCCTGATTATTCCCAGAGCAGAACAAAATTTGTTTTTAAAATCTGAAGCAAATCAGCAATGCTCTTCTTCAGGTACTGATAAGTGAAAAATGGATCCTCTTGCTGACTCTTTCCAAAAAGATGTGCATTAAAAAGTCCCTAAGGCCTGTTTTTGAACCTCACATTTCTAATGCTTTTCTTCCTTCCCAAGAATCAGTAATTAATCCAAATGGTTTACAAATAAAAAGGATTTTAAAACTTTTTGGGGTGAGCTGATTGGATATGTCCTCATGGTTTAGTGACAAATGGAATGTGTCTCTTCCACTTTACAAAGATGTGGAGATGAGCCAGTGACCACAGCAGGAAAGTAAATGTGTGTCAGCACGACTAAGGAGAATCAGTTCTGTTAACTAATTATTCACCTGACAACTAGTTATGCTTCAGAGCACTGTGAATACATCAGAGAGTCTGTGGAGGAGATCTGGCAATGCATTGACAATTCTGATTATTAAGTTAAATAAGACAGTGAGCTTGTGAAGAAGAAAATGGGATGCATAATTGAATCTGCTAAGGAGAGCTTGATGGGCATGAGAGTGCTTGAGTGACTGGATAAAAGAGAGTTTGTGATCTGCAAGCTGGTCAAACTCATTGCAAGAAGCAATACAGTGTTTTTAACCATTTTAACCATTTTTAACCATGTTTTTGTTATTTGCAATTATTTAGACATCTTATACAAACATATTTCAGCCAAATGGATTGTTTGACTGCTGATTTGTATGATCGTAACTTTCATAGTTTCTAGTAAAAATACATACATACACATTGATACAAATTAAATGTGGAAAACCTTACCTGGCCAAACTTTCTTACAATAGGAACACAAGGGACTTAGATACATCAAATTGATTGGTTTTACTAACACTGACTCTTTAGCAGTATTTACTCAGCTCTACTCTTCAACAGCATTACATCTTATCAGCAAACTTGACACAAGAGAAGGCACAAAAATCCTTAACATATAGACTATGCCTATAGTACATGGTCTGAAATGTTTTATAATTTATAAAATGTGAAGTAAAGTTAAAACCAAAGGAGGAGAAAATGCAGCCACACTCAAGAACAATAAGCAGTAGCAGCAGTTTTAAACATCTTCTTTAAATTGGCTGGCATGGTCCTGGGCCCGAGCCCGGGCCCCTGTGCTCAGGCCTGTAAGTAAACATCTAGTGGATCCACAGGGCCTGAGGGCAGGGCAGGCAGCAATGCAAATGCAGTCCCTCAGCCAGTAGGGCCTCAGGCCCTAGTTCAGGGCAGGGCAGCAAAGCAAACATAGTCCTAAAGTCAGTATGGCCCGGGTCCTAGTCCTGGTTCAGGGCAGGTCAGCAAACAAATGCAGATCCAGTTATTAAGGCCCAGGCCCTGGTTCAGGGAGGGGCAGGCAAACAAACGCAGTCCCCAAGTCAGTATGGCCTGGGTCCTGGTTCAGATAGGGCAGCAAACAAACACAGCTCCACAGGCACAAGGAGACTGCCACCACTATGTGAGGTGGCAGGGGGAACGCAGGCCATCCCTACTCCACTGCTTCCCAGCCTAGGGCCCTGGCTGCCACTGGGGTCAGTGGCGATCCAGCCCGGAACACGCTGACACACTCTAGAATGTTATGAGATCAGCCTGACAGTCGTTGGCTTCCCCTGGGCCACTTCCTAACTTCCCCTCCGCATCTACCTGGCTCCACTGCTGCTGGTCCTTAGGGTCATGGCAGTCTGAACCCTTGGGCAGGGTGTAGAAAGTCTCCTATTCGGAGCAAGGGCCCAGCAGTCCAGGCCAGTCCTCAGCCTCTGCAAGGTCCTCTGGGCCCTCCGAGCTTGGGAGCTGAGGGCAGGCTTCTGCTTGCTCTAGCGGCTGAGACCTTACTGAGCTCCTGGGCTCGGCTTTTATGCTCCCAACCCCACTCCTTGTCCTCCGTGGAGTTTTAGGGGCAGGACCCAGATTGGCTCAGAGAGAGGTTCTTCCCACTTGGGGTCAGTAAGTAGTCACCCCTGCTCACTTCACCTTCATATTCCAGAATAAGTCAAATATTTGAAAGAGAATATGTTCACAATATGCCACAGAGAAAGAGTGAATACTTCACTGCCCTTCTTTCTAGAAGATGATGTTCTAAAAGAAAGTGCCAGAGGTCATTACTGATATTCTCCTATCTTTCCTTTATAAGCCCCCCAAATAGATTTTAAGAAGCCGAATTTTCTGGCATTACAAAAGAAAGAGACAAAAAGAAAAAGAGAGAAAACAGAATACATTTAAGAAGAGGCCTCATTATTTTCTATTTACTTTCTTTTCTTGTATAATTATATTTTGTTCTCCATCATGCTGTAGCAGATAAGCTGAATGATAAAAGAAAAGAAAGCAGTGCAATTCAAAGTAATTTTGATAAGAACTCTGAGGACCTGAATAAGTACAGAATGGATTTCAGGTGAATTGTATATTTTTGAAATCTGAGTTCTCATGGATTTGAAATCTGAGTTCTCAGTCCATGGTTTGGACTCAAGTCCTCATATGAGAAAATGATAATATATTTATCTTTGACAATATGTCTGGGTTATGTTTCAATACATTTTTATTGTATGTGCTTTCTACAATGGATTATTAAAAGTCTACTTTCAGAGAAATTATTACAGAAACACATGACAGAACTTGAATAAAGAAGCTTGTCAATCTTCTTTGTGTGTCCTTGAAAGTTCAGCTTTGAAATAATGGCCAGTGATGACTGGTGGATGATAATTAAACTTACTCATAAAAAATGTAGTAAAACATCTATGTCTCAAAAGCTTTTAGGAACAAGAGTCTCACTATTATTTTGCCCATAATGCAAAAATGATCATAATCCTATTTTTTTAAAAGTTAACATTAAGTCTGAATGCTTTGATAAATATACCTTAGTATGAACTAAGTGCATGACATGGAACATTATTATTTTTATTATTAAATATTTCTTACAGTAGCACTAAGAGTCACTAATCAGGAACCTCTTGTGCTAGGTATTGTGCAAATGTCTAATACAACATCTAGTGGCATTTAAGGCCTACTCTAGACTGCAAGCCTCTTTTGAAAGAGGCTTTTTCTAAAGATACTTTTGAAAAAAAGGCGTTCTTCGTAAAACAAGGTTTTCGGTGGTTGAAAAAACTGCTGCATTCTTTCCATTTACTTTCAAAAGAACGCAGCAGCAGTCTAGACGCAGGGGAAGTTTTTTTGAAAAAAGGCCACTTTTTTCGAAAAAAACCCTGTAGTCTAGACACACCCAGAGATTGCAGAAGAACACTCACTGTCCACCCAAAACCTTAAAACGTATATTTGGGTTGTGCCACCTGCCTGGTCAGGTTTCAATCTAGTTGCTCAGTTGCTTTTCACTCACATTGGATCTGCAATCTTTCAAACTAGTCTGATTGCAGTGACTTGGCCCTTTGGTCAAATCATTGAAGAAAAATTCCACCCTGACATATTCAAATCATCAGCTTTGCACTCTAACACAAAATCTTAATAGTGACGTCAGACATTTTTATATCAATTATATGAACACATTGGCACATTTGACCGTCACACAAGTTTTAACTTGCTTTAAGTTATGAAAAGAGGAAGCTGTATACTGAATTTTGTGGTCCTAGCTCCTCGCTTACCATTTAAGAGGAGTTCTTGAACATACAGACTGACAGACACACACACTCAAATACATAGTAGATAACAAAACATAAAAATACAATAATAAAAATATTAAATAAAAAAGCCAGTTGTAAATAAAAACATGAAAACATTGTTCCAATAAGGTTGTAATATTATTGAAATGATTCAATTAAAAAAGATCTGAATTTTGTGAAAATCTACATGTTTTCACAGAATATTTTGGTTTTCATGAATTAGCATTCTTATATAAAAAAATGTCATTATAAAATTCTTAACATAAGAACGGCCATACTAGGTCAGACCAAAGGTCCATCCAGCCCAGTACCCTGTCTGTCGACAGTGGCCAATGCCAGGTGTCCCAGAAGGAGTGAACTGAACAGGTACTGATCAAGCAATCTCTCTCCTGCCATCCATCGCCACCCTCTGACAAACAGAAGCTAGGGACACCATTCCTTACCCATACTGGCTAATAGCCATTAATGGACTTAACCTCCATGAATTTATCTAGTTCTCTTTTACACCCTGTTATATTCCTAGCCTTCACAACCTCCTCAGGCAAGGAGTTCCACAGATTGATTATGTGCTGTGTGAAGAAGAACTTCCTTTTATTTGTTTTAAACCTGCTGCCCATTAGTTTCATTTGGTAGCCCCTAGTTCTTATATTATGGGAACAAGTAAATAACTTTTCCTTATTCACTTTCTTCACACCAATCATGATTTTATATACCTCTATCATATTCCCCCCCCCCCCTTGGTCTCCTCTTTTCCAAGCTGAAAAGTCCTAGTCACTTTAATCTCTCCTCATATGGGACCCATTCCAAACCCCTAATCATTTTAGTTGCCCTTCTCTGAACCTTTTCTAAAACCAATTCTATTTAGCAGTGATGACATCAGCTGAAGGGATGCTCTGTGAAAGAGTTGGTGTCATCCCACAATTTCCAAAACATTATCTAGTCTCTCATCGATTTCTGGAAATTTCATACACTGAGGAGCACCTGCAGCAGTAGAGTGCTCATGCCTGCATTACATCAGGAGATCTGCCTTCTGCATTTCCTCTTCCCATGAGGTCCTAAGCAATCTTTCAACCATCAAACATGACAATGTGGGACACCAGAAAATGTGATGGCTATCATATTTGTAAATACCAACGACTGAATGGATGACCTCCAGATTTATAAGCATGTGTCCTCTCCAGCATGTGCTGAGGAGGTATGCTCTCTTACAGTTGTCATAGATTTCCATTTTCTGTGGATTGGGCATGGAGGAGGAGCACAGCACACCACCATTTAGTGGTTTTCACAAACAAAATATCTGACAAATGAGTGAAATGTAAAAAATATATTTTGGTGAGTCACATAATGATTTACAGATTACTAGATTCTGTCTTCTCAACAGATATGCAACCTAATACATATGTAAAATATTAATCATTCCTATAAAGCATACCAAACTTCTCCTCCACTCATGAGACTGTCTTTCCCACCTGCCCACCTCCAAGAGCGTGGTACCAAATTCAAGGACCTTGGGGCACATCTTCAACTGATATAAATAGCTCCCCTAACTTCAATGGAAGATAATTTCCACCAGCTAAGGTTCTGCACCTTTGTACTTATCAGTGATCTGGACCCAGGAAACCAAATCAATAACCAAAAGTTCCAGCATGAGGAACATAGCAGACATCTGTGCTGTTCTGGCACAGTAGAAATATTTACCAAGATGTTAAAGTTAGTTTGTGCAGAAGATAAAACTTTCTCAGGGGCTCATCCAAAACAGTAGAATGAACTCAAGCAAGATTTCAGGGGCACCCTGAATCTCACACCTTGCATTCTGAATACAACACACACTTGATTAAATAAAACTAAAAATAATTGTCAATTTTTCCTCTGGGGGAAAAAGAAACATATGTAAGAGATATTAATCAGTCAGCTTAAATCTTTCTTAATGGTGCCCGAGTACCAGAATTAAATGTGCTATATAAAAACCTTATCAGAATAGAACTGCATAATGTAGCAACAAGATGTTGAACTTATCACTTGATAAGTCTTTTTTTTTATTAAGAAGTCTAAGGCAGATATTTTTCCAGTATGTCATTTTACATAAATGATCCAAGAAGTTCAGAGAAAGAAGAAAAAGGAAATGAAAAATGTGTGAATTTAAATACATATGTTGCTAGGGAACAATACAAGGCTTTTCCTTTGTATAATATTTGTGTTTTTAATGTTTTTCTTCTTTGATGATTACATTTTCAGCAGAAGCTGACCTCCTCTTAGTGAGTTTTCAGGGAAATTAATATATCCCTGTTACATTTTCTATCCTTGCTAAACAAAAAATATTCTGGCTGTATATTCTAGAATTTTAATTAGCTAATTATAAATATTACCTGAAACGGCACAAACTGAGAAGTATCTAAGCTTTTTCAACTAACTGATTGCCTGGGAGACAGTGCCAGGATAGTACTGGGTTAAGTTTCATTTCAGCTTGTTTTTTTGTTTTACAGTTCTTTTTTCAATTTATATGTAATATTGCGTGATTTAATCCTTCACTGATAGTTTTCATATCCACCACTATGCTTCAGATAGAGCTTAGCCCTGAATTTGGTGTTTTGCAAATATGATGCATAAAATTATATGTAACTGAATCTATAATATCAAAATGTTACAATGTCACAGAATCTTGCAGATGACACATAGTCTTGAAGACAAGGTAGCATGTGGGGGCAATTCAGAAAGTACCTCTTATACCTCAGATCCACCTGCATTCAAAAACTAGGAATTTAGAATAGTGACAATAGTAAAATCTCATCTGTTTCAGATGTTAGCTCAGATCCTTCTCTCCTGCCTGCAGATACTGTGCAACATTAGAGAAAGTATATGTTCTCAAAAAATGACCTGTCTGAGCACCTGGATAGTAACACAGTGTAGGGGAATCCTACAGTGAAATAGGGGCACTGTGATCTGCCTTTCTGTCCCTCACTGCTCTTGGGTAGAGGGCTTTTAGGGGGAAGGAAGAGAGAAAGAGCTGGTGTACTGCGGCACTCTCATTCCCAGCAGCCCTTTGGGGCTACGTCTACATTGGCAAGATTTTGCCCAAATACTTTTAACGCATGAGTTTTTGCGTTAAAGTATTTGCGCAAGAGAGCGTCTACACTGGCATGTGCTTTTGCACAAGAGATGTACTTTGCGCAAAAGCATCCGTGCCAGTGTAGGCTCTCTTGCAAGAAGAAAGCTCCGATGGCCATTTTAGCCATCGGGCTTTCTTGGCGCAAGAAATTCATGTTGCCTGTCTACACTGGCCTCTTGCGCAAGAACAGTTGCGCAAGAGGGCTTTTTCTGAGCAGGAGCATCATAGTTCTTGCGCAAGAAGCACTGATTTCACACATTAGAACGTCAGTGTTCTTGCGCAAGAACTCCCTGCCAGTGAAGACAGGCAGTATGTTTTTGCGCAAAAGCACCTGCTTTTGCGCAAAATCATGCCAATGTAGACACAGCCTGGGAGTTTTTTGCAGTAACACACAATTTAGGAAAGCCTGAAGAATAAGCCAACTCCATGATTGGGAGGCTGGGGTATAAAATTGGTACAAAGTTATTGTCATGCAATTTGGAATGGCTCACAATCGCAAGTGCCAAACTTAGGCCAGACTATTAGAAAAACAGGGCAGACACCCTAAATAGGTGGTATATTCTATAATTACATTTCACCCAGCCAATTAAAGATGTGAATTCCTGGATAACTATATTAGCCTTACCACTGAGTCACCTCAGGCTTTCAAGACCACCTTGCCACCCAGAAATACTGGACTTTGACACACAGATCAATATGCCAAATATTACATCACATTATGCTACTCCCAACCAGAAAGGGTCAGTTGCTTATCCTGGGTCAATAGATACTCTTGTTTTCATGCTAATGGCAACAGTAGCAACCAATTTCTCTAATAAACTGACTAAAAATGTATTATCTAAGAAAAAGAAATGAGTTATTGAGAGGCTAAAGCAAGTAAAAAATATTAACAGTGAGTCTAAGTTTGTAAGTTCAAAATTATAGCAGAGATGTAGTAATCACCTAGTTTTCCATAAATCTCTCAGGGTTATTCAAAATAACTTAGGGGGTCTCTGTCTAGCATGTGGAATACTTCTCTGTGAGTATCCAAATAGTTTAGAGATAAAGGATATTTCCTTGAATATGTATTTTGTTTTTCTTTACTTAGAAACCAGCCAATTGATTATGTACCCATGCAAGTCTTCCTTTGTTGGCTGTGTGTGAAGAATGCAGATTGAGTTTGTAAATTCCCATTGTGAACTCAATGGCCCTTCCTTTGAAGTTAGTACCCTTTTTTGCTGAGTGATTTAACTATGAAGATAAACATAATATAAATGTCTGTCATTACACAGGAATAAATAAAAGAGAACAATAAAAGTGTGATGGGGTGGACTAGGCCCTGAAGCTCCCTGCAGGATGCCTTGTGGTCCTGTGCCACCCCCCCTTGCCCCAGAAAAGAGCACTAGAGAGGTCCTCTAAGATACCTGGCTGCTCTAATCAGGAGCTAGCAGGTCAGAATAAGGAAGAGCTGCAGGGTCAGAGCAGGAGCAGTTCCTTGCTAGAGCAGGAGGAGAGCAAATGGTGCTCCAGGCTGGCTACTGGGACTCCACTAGGATAAAGCCCTGAGGTAAGGGTGAAGAATATGCTGAAACCATGGAAAAGAATCCCAGGGAATTATAGCAGCAAATTATTTAAAAGGACATTGCAAGCAGTTGCTATCTACAGGTTCCTTGGGCTGGGACTCTTTGCCATTGGCCAGGGGTGCTCCACCCATTGAAACAAGTAACATGCCATTAGTTTTCATGAAGCACACACGGGGCAATTTAATTGCAGGATATTCATAATGTAAAAGTAATGTGACAGAGAACTGCAGAATGCAGACAGACGAAAACAATACATTCCACACCTCCTTTGATCTCTATTAGCATATAAAAGAATTATTTTGAATGGATACTAACAATTGACTCTTCTATGACATTCAAATACAAGTGAACTGTCCTATAGCTTTACTGAAGCTGGTTTGTCAAAAGCATATCACCTTTGTCCACCTAGCATGACGACTCTTAGTTTTTTATGAGAAATAGGATGAAAAAATCTCATTTATTTCCAAAGCACAATAAACTGGGCCATTTTCATCCTCGAAGTCAGCAATGTTACAGCTGGGTTAAACTTGGCTCACTGTGTTTCAATATGTCTATTTTTTAGAGCAACTCTCTGCCTTGAGAAACATGCATGCTGATCCCATTGAGGTCAATGTGAATTGTACACACTGTACTATGTGGCAGCTTTTGGCCCAAGAGATCTTCATTTAATTAATACAGAATGTATGAGTGTTATAGTGCTCATTAATCTAAGGGATAAGAGTTGGTCAATATTTAAGCTAGCATACAATAGATATTGTATTCACATCAGTATTGTGCTTTTGAAACCTGAGGGAAGAGTTGTCATAGCCTGCTTCTCCAGCTGCAAATGCTGGTCTCCTGAAGCTCTGTTTTGAATAACTGTCATGGCACAGCTAAAGCTTCCTCTTTAAGGCCTCAAGGCTCCAGACTGCTTAGTCTATCATAATGGTAAAAATTCTCTGTGAAGAAATACTTAGTATTTTAAAGAGGTCACATTTTTAAAGTTATGTTAATATGGTTTTGCAGAAATAAAAATTCCACTCTTCCCTCTGTGTCTGCAAAGTCTATTGCTGAATTTTATCTTGGAAACATGGCTCCATCTATCTGAGGAGGAAATTGCTGAGATTTTACCTGCTTGAAAGCAATTAAACTCTTTGCTTAAAATTTGAGTTTAAAAGCATTTGATACTTTTATATATTTAATGTTTTATTTAACAGAATAATTTAATTTTAAATATAATCCAGTTTTAGTTTAATTTTGGCAATTAAAATCAATTCTTTCATATCAGGCTATCACTGAAAGAGACTCTTATTTTTAATTAGAGAAGAAAATTGGAAAGAGTATACTGATAATTAGCCCATAAGATTCGTTCTAATATTTGTTGCAAAGAGCAGCTATGGTCCATTGGGTAAATTAATGAGAATATTTTTTTCAAATGATTAGATGAGTGCAAAATGTGTTAGGGGTAAAATTTACTCCTCCTTATGCAAAGCTCAAGTAACCAAGCTTTACTTAGGGCTTTAAGTGGGATGCAGGGGAGGGAGGCCATAGGCAGGTTATGTAACTACAGCTCAACCCTTCAGTGGTTGTTCTTATAGCCTATGGTTTGGCACACCAGTGCTGCCTTCCCTCTGCCCAACTTATGCAGAACTTTGGATTGTTGAGTCTTATTAGCATGGATGCAATAGCTCCTCTTCCAGCCCAGCCCAGCCCAGCATTCATTTATGAGATGACAGTTATGTCAAAAATACTAGGACAACTATACAATTTCTGAGTGAATATTCCTTTTTATATCAGCTAGCATTGCAGGTCATACTTTTAATTTGGCAATTGAACATTAGAAAGCAGAGAATTAAACAATGATTAGATTACTAGAATATGTATTACTTTTACTTTTTCTTGAAAAGGGATTTAATTCCCTCTCTTTTCTAGGCTTCTGTCACTAGAAATGAGTGTTTCTGCGGTCATTTTCTAAATATGAATAATGAGAGGACTAATTTGCAGTCCAGAGAGGAGCCTTGACCTCCCTTGGTCTGACAAACTCCCTGGTTTGGGATGCTCAGGTCCCGAGGGTGCTGGACAAGAGAGGTCCAACCTGTATTAGAGATTAGGATGAGATGCTCACACTCATGATTTTTGGGACTGGTTCTGTTCAATATCTTCATCAACGATTTAGATATTGGCATAGAGAGTATGCTTATTAAGTTTGCAGATGATACCAAGCTGGGAAGGGCTGCAACTGCTTTGGAGGATAGGGTCATAATTCAAAATGATCTGGACAAACTGGAGAAATGATCTGAGGTAAATAGAATGAAGTTTAATAAGGACAAATGCAAAGTACTCCACTTAGGAAGGAACAAACCGTGTCACACATAGGGAATGGGAAGCAGCTGTCTAGGAAGAAGTACTACAGAAAGGGATCTAGGGGTCATAGTGGACCACAAGCTAAATATGAGTCTACAGTTTGACACTGTTGAAAAAAAAAAGCAAACATGATTCTGGGATGAATTAACAGGAGTGTTGTGAGCAAGACACCAACAGACATTCTTCTGCTCTACTCCGCACTACTTAGGCCTCAATTGGAGTATTGTGTCCAGTTCTGGGCACCACATTTCAAGAAAGATGTGGAGAAATTGGAGGTCCAGAGAAGAGCAACAAGAATGATTAAAGGTCTAGAGACTATGACCTACGAAGGAACACTGAAAAAATTGGGCTCATTTAGTTTGGAAAAGAGAAGACTAGGAAGGCACATGATAGCGGTTTTCAGGTATCTAAAAGGGGGGAGGGAGAAAAATTTTTCTCCTTAGCCTCTGAGCATAGGACAAGAAGCAATGGATTGCAGCAAGGAAGGTTTAGCTTGGACATTTGGAAAAGCTTCCTAACTGTCAGGGTAGTTAAAAACTGGAATAAGTTGCCTAGGGAGGTTGTGGAATCTCCATCTCTGGAGATATTTAAGAGCAGGTTAGATAGACATCTATCTGGGATGGTCTAGACAGCAGTGTCCTGCCATGAGGGCAGGGGACTGGCCTCAATGACCACTCAAGGTCCCTTCCAGTTCTAGTGTTCTATGGTTCTATGATACTCTCTGGCTCTTTCACTTTTCTTTGAAGCATCTAGTATTGGCCACTATCAGATAGGGGAATCAGACTAGATGGACTCTGGGTTTGATCCAGTACAGCAATTCTTGTGTTTTTACAATGGAGTGACAAAGGTTATTCGATGGGTAAAGATGCCCTTGACAAGGTTTAACCACATTGACTAAAATGGTGCTAAATGTGGATTATGCCTACCACCATTTGCAGCTAAATGGCACAGCTACTTCTGTATAGAAAGCTGTTGTTAGCAAAGGATACTTTTTCTATTGGTAGACAAGGCCTTAACAACTGCTCCACATATTTGCAACATATTTAAAGATGGATGAATGAAGTTTATATTTCTTATAGGGCACACACAGATTCACAAACTTTACACATGAAGAAATGAAGAACCCAGATTGGATAAAATAAGAACTGTGTTAAAATCCCATCTCCAAACTCAATCCCAAACTAAACAAATTTGTTAATCTGACTGGTTTTTTTTTTATTTAATTGTGCCTCTTCACTGGTTTGGTCTGGAGGCAGAAGAAATGAAATATGTGATTAAAATGGAAGACCAGTCTCATAGCATTTCCAAATTCTCCACAATCAGAAGGAAAAGGAAATCTGAAACAGCTATCCTCAGGAGATTTGCAAACTGATTACTACTCCAGAACTGTTCAGATAACTTCGCATGTACTATAAGCTCTAGATGTGTATCCCATTTTTGGATGGTTACCTGATCCAAACCTCTGCAAACCTTTGAAGTTTGCTAATTGTTATTATGCAGTGAAAAATAATTGGTTTAGGACTGTGTATGAAATTATTTATTGAGCACTTTCAATTTGTGCATTTGCCATACAATATGTAGATGAAAAAATGGTCCCAATTCCAAGAATCTTGCAATCTAAATTAGACAGTATACTCAGACACATAATTTACTAGTTGTTTGGAGGCATATGAAATAAAGAATAGAGATTCATTTGGTGGCTTATCTTTAAAATGCTTCCTAGACAGATGTACATCCTGCAGAGTATAAAACTCTGAAAACCCGTATTTGCTAAGCTTTGAAGTTTGCCTTCCTTTTTTCTCTTGTTGACATGGTTAGAATATTCTCCAGGGATGTCTGGGACATGCTGTTTGCAAAGAAAACTGAAGGGGAACACATGCCAATATCAGTCAATGCACAGTTGGCCTAATGGACACTTATCTGGGCAAACATTAAAAACAAAAGGGATGTTTTTGTTTTTAAATCAAAATTAATCTTAAATCAATAAGAACATAGGGATGTCCCTCCCAAAACCTTCACTTCTGACATTCCACAGGGGACATCTTAGGTTTCTGGTTAACAGCAGTGACAATAATAATTGCTGTGTAAGACCCAAATAAAACTTTAACATGGGAACTGCCCAGTCCCAAACCTTTATAGACATATGGAACACACAACCAAACCCTATAGACAACTCCCTTCTGCAAAATTCTCTCCCAATCCCCTCCAGTTAGATCACAAAATTCAGCCCTCTCCTTCATTTTAATAAGATACCTGAACACTTCTCCCATACCTCTGCTTTGGGGGGGCAGGTCTATACTTAGAATGTTGCAGTGACAGCTGCACTGATGCAGCGACAACACTGTAGCACGTCACCAAAAATGCTGTATACATGGAAGGGACAGCATCTCCCATTAGTACAGGTATCCCCCTCCCCAAGTCCTCCCACTAACATAGCGCTGTCTACACAGGAGGAGTCAATGTAACTACATACACCCCTTAGCAACATAGCTATACTGATACAAGATCCTAGTGTAGACTAAACATCAGACAAAAACCTATTCCTTTCATTATATCTAGTATCTCCTTTGGTGCAAGGTTTTTAAGCTTCACTTTTGTTTTGGGCTGTGAAAGTGATTATAGGTTCCACCAGAGCAGGTGTCTTTAAGCTTTAAAGGTCAGGCCGTTCAAGAAAGGGAAAAATGGAGCCTCCTCAGAAAATACAGCACATTCCATATTTACACATTTCCCTTCTAAAAGTTTTTCTGCCTGATTAAAAGTGCCTGTCAGTTCATCTTTTTCATTCACATTGCTTCTAAATGTGCTTGTAAAATGTTGCTCTGTTCACACTCTTCAGTTTTCTTAATCAAAGCTTCAGAACTGAAAGTGCACTGAGATACAGCTCAGTGACTTTTTTATCTTTCAGTTCCTGCATACCAACATCATGCCTGACTTAGGCTTGAGCCTTATATTCTGTGCATTGTCGTTTCAATGCTTCACTGTTTCATCAAAGCCTCGACTGTGACGGTTAACCATGAACTACCCTTCTTTAACCCTTTTCTTACCACCTTTTTTGTTGATAGAAAAGTTTCATTCAAGAAGTTTAGCCACAACTTCAGGTGGAATTGTGAGGATATCCACTTCCTAAAGGGGTCTGCTCCCATGTCCTACCAAATATTTATCTACATGTCTCCACAGCAACTCTATTGTCCCATACTGATTAAATCCCTTAATAACGCTAAGTCACAGTCCCTGGGGAACTTGATGTTAGTCCAATCAGCAAATTGACTGGCTGGCCAGAATGCTGGCTTGAGATTCACCCCTTAGCTGCTAGATCTAACAGCTCTTTATTTAGACAAAACACTAGTAAGCTACTTCAGTTGCTTAGAAGTGGGAAGCACATCAGGATCCTCCAGAACTGGACTACACACAATTCCAACTTCCATTGTTAGGCTATTTATAACTGTTATTTTGTGACCAAATTGCAAAGTCCACAAATGCTGATTCCAATAAAACAAGTTTAAGTTTTTTTTGTCAAACACCTTAGTCATATTCATCTTTTTGCTGCTGTTAATGACTTGGGTGAAGAGTTACACCCCAAAAAACAGTGCTAGTGCTGGCTGGAGACCATAGCTCCCCTTTCACTGCAAACATTCCTCAGCATCCCCTAGATCGGATTATTTACGTATATATTTTAGAGACCTTTCTTCATAAATTTAATCTTTGCAGAGGGGGGTTACATTCATTTATCTCAGATTAAACATTAAGCTGTTTTGTATCATAGGAAGGCAAGACTATGTGTGTTGTATAAATTGAAGCCTGCTATAAATAGAAATACATTATATCTTTGTGATTGATCACAGCAAGCAGTTCTTCCTTTTTTCCCAAGGACATAAATGAAATTTGTTGTCTGTGTAAAGTTAATATCCAATCAAAGTTCAAAAGCTGGGATGCCATAACAAAGGGCTTTGACTGTGTCTTGTATATTTCCATATAATCCACATAGAAGTATATTCCTTCATTACAAAGCTCAAGAGCACAAACAAAAGTAGTGGTAATTGCACTTTAGAAACTGATCAGATCAAATCAAATCAGATAATTGACAAAAAAAAGGACTTTTATAAAGGAGCCAGAGCAGTCAGTAGGTAAAGTACAGTGTTCACTGAAATTCAGGGTAAAAATGAAATGATTTCTATACTGCCACAGTAAACGCTATTCAATACCAGGATAAAGCTAGAATGAAAGCTTGAATTTGAATTCAGTCTGTAGCTCTCACTGAGGCCAGAAGGGTCTCCAGCTTTCTCAGTGTAAAGTTGCCAGTTCAAAAGGTGTTGCGAGTGTCAGGCTGAACTATTTAACAGTGACATGAAAAGCAAAGACTTCAGTTCAGACCATCAAAATAATCCAAAATAATAGAAAGAAAGGTCTATTCACCCTATGCATTTACAGACTGCATCACATTTTAATTAACACATCTATTAGTCAAAAAATCCTTTCTTTAGACAAAAGTTTAATGCTTTAAGAACCACAGCTATCTTCTTCCCGGCAATGACATTGTATTGTTTGGATGAGTAATAGAGACGTAGCCATGTTAGTCTGACACGGCTACATCTCTACTACTATTCTATCTTTAAAGTGCTGCATAGTCCTGTCTTTTGTTTGGATGAGGCACTGAAACTAAGTTATGTTATATTGAGACTTGAAGATAGTCAGGACCATTGTCTAAAAAGCATATATGCTATAATGTATAACATTGGGAAATTATCAAGGTGCAGTTTTAATCAGTGTAACTTAGTTGACTTAACTGGAATTATTTCAGTTTCAGACCAGCATAAATGAGATCAAATCAGATCTCAAAGTCCCAGCTTCCTATTTAGTATCCTGGCAGATGTAATCCTGAAATGTTTTCTACACTAAGGAATACTATAGTATTACTTTTGTCCTGTATAGTATAAAATATTGCAGTATATATAGCAATACAGAAATGTAGCATTTATAACATTGTAACATTGTAAATAATACTAAGGGACACTTGCACTCCATGGGAGCAATTGACATAAAGACAATCTTACATGGAATCTGTAAAGGGAATAGAGGCCTCTTTAATTTAGTAGAATTTTTTAAATGTGCTGTCAAAATAGCAGATAAAGTTTATTGGAATTTTCAAAAAGCCTTCGACAGGTCTATTAATCAAAGAACAGGCTGAACCTCTCTAGTCCTGCACAGTTGAGATGACTGGTGTCAAACCAGAGTTTGCCGAACCACAAGAAGTCAATATTGTCTAGCAGCATTATCAACACTTGCACTGCTTTCCAGCTCTTACAAGACATTTAGGGGGTAAATAGAGCTAAATAACAGGAAAGCACACTGAGAGCCAGGACTAGTGGCTGTAAACAAATTTTAATGGGACTATGGGAACTTGGCCACATCCATGATAAGTGGACATTTGGCTAACTAAAACCATGCCAGACCATGGATGCTGACAGACCATAGAGTGTGGGACTAGAGAGGTTCAACCCGTAGGTAGTCATGGGCTAAGATCAGCATGGTACTATTAGGCTATGTCTACACTACATTTTTTTTGAGGAAGAAGCAATGCAAATGAAGCGCTCATTAGCATTTTCTTGCACTTCATTTGCATAATCTCTTCCGATCCATTTTGTGGAAGAGATTTTCGTGCAAAAAATAAAAGTAGTATAGACGGTCCGTTTTGCACAAAACCCCTCTTTTGCGCAAGATAATGTATACCTCCTTTTTTGAAGCATAAGGGATCTTGCGCAAAAGGTTTTTTTTTGTTCAAAGTGGACCTATCTACACTGCTTTTTTTTGCTCAAAAACCTCTTCCACAAAATGGATCAGAAGAGATTATGCAAATGAAGCATGAGAAAATGCTAATGAGCGCTTCATTTGCATTGTCTCATCCACAAAAAAAACGTAGTGTAGACATAGCCTTAAGGATTAGACACAGGTTAAGGGAGAGAGAACAAATATATAAACACAGTCAATTTCCAATATGTAAAATGGTTTAAAATGGGCAGTACAAATCACTGAGGGAAGTTTGAATTTTCTCTTAATGAGAAGGAGAGCTATAGGGAGCCAGATGGAAATACCTGGAAAATGTTAGTATCATTAAGTTTTTTCCTCATCCCCCTCCCCCCAGAAAAGGGAAATTGCATTTGGGTGTATATTTATGAACGTATTTTTATTCATTTTTTTTTTCAAATATCCATTTCAATCTAATTTATACCATTTCACAAGTTTGTTGCTGACAGAATATTCTTATTTTGCTCTGAAAGAGGAAATTCCACATAAAATGTTTATCTAAGAGACTCTCAGAATAAGAGTTTTCTATTAAGTAACAGCTTTGCAATAGAAGCAAGAAGCAGAAGAGCCTAGTAGGCAACATTTAATTTCATCAGTCAATTATAGATACCCAATGAAGGAGTGACAACTCAAATATTTTATCTGTGCAACTTGAAAGTGACAAAAATAATATGAATAATAAAAAAGGGTCAGTTTATGGTTACAGTCAAATTCCCAAAGTTAACAGGTCTCTAATTAGAAGAGCCCATTTTGTTTCAGTTTACAATTTTTAATGGTCTCTGTGTTCATAATATTTTTACAATAACAAGCAGCTATTTCTTTTGAGGAAAGTTAGTAGCAGGAAATAATGGGCTACAGACAATTTGAGACCCATTGGGTAGATATGTAAGCAGCAGGAATACCAAATACAAGTAGCATTATCGCCTAACGAACCTATTAAACATTTTGATAATATACTATAGCAATACAAATATACAGTTTGATCTTGTGCTAAAATATGTATTCATTTCTCTTTGTCTACAGAATTCACATAGAACACTACTCTCCCAACCCTAAAAATCACACACACACACACACACAAACACACACACTAAACATTTCATTCTGGACTTGAAAAGAAGGGACATGAAAATAGTAGGCTCAGAAGCTGATCTGTCTTTCTTATGCCTATTTACAAAAATCCAAAGTCCATTCTTTGTATAGGTTTAAACAAACAAATAAATAAAAACAAAGTCAAATGCTTAAACACTCTCTTCTTTTAATTATATGAAGAAAAAAATGACAACACATCCTATGTTAACAAATTAGTGTTTATATGAAGCAAATGAAAATGGCAGTAAAGGCAAAGATTTCAGTTTCGAGATTCCAATGATTTGAGAGAGTAAAAAATAGTTTCAACAATTCTTTAATAAATTCTTCAGGCATTTTAGAACACTGAAATAAGTCTGACAACTATATTGTTATATAACAATTATGTATTGTTATTTTATTATGGTTAAAGAAATCAGGATGTATTATTTATATCGCTAAGTAGACATATTAGGAAATTGATATTAGGTCTTGTCAAATTCTCATTATAACTATTTTTCAACTTAAAAATTTAAAATGGCCCTGCAGCACCTTTGAGACGAACAAAAAATGTAGATAATATCATGAGCTTTCGTGGGCACAACTCACTTCTTTAGGTGAATGGAGCAAGAGGTCCAGATATACAAATAAATAGCAGAAAAAGAAGGAATGGGGAGGGCATGAGAAGGAAAAAAAATCTTGTCAGTTAAAGCGTCCATGCTAAATGATGCTAATAGAGTGGGCTGTAAGTGCTCAATACTTAGCATTTGTTGTCATTAGTTTGTTGAATGTAGTGGCCCATCTAGTTCATGCCTTTCTTCAAACCTTGATTAAAGGCATCAAATTTGCAAACGAAGGAAAGTTCTGCAACTTCTCTCTCCCGCTGTTTTTTGAAATTGCTTTGTAATAGTATAGTCATTTTTCAATTGGAAATTGTTTTTTGCTAAAACTATTTTTTGAGAAATTGTTGGCCCTCCGTGAAAAATTTTAATATTTCATTAAAAAAACTAATAAACACAGTTTTTGGACAAACATTTTTGCCAAAGAGTAGTAATTGTTCATGGAAAAATATCCCATTCTGTGACCAGCTCTAACTGATGTGCTTGACATAGTGTGAAAATAGAGATTCAACATACATTTTAGCTGCAGATTATTTACATTAGTATGATGTTATACGAGTTTGTTTTTATTTTAAATTATATTAAACCTTGTGCTTGAGAGATTAATCCCTTCTCTCAATGTAACTATTCATGATGAGGTAGAGGTGTGTGTGTGGGGGCGGGGGGGGTGAGGGATTATCCAATATCTGCCTACCATGGAGTTCTTCTGTCTTCTGCTATCTCCTATTAAAGACAAAATACTGGACTAATTGATATTGCTTCTCATCAGTATGATAATCCTTGTCTTTCTATTTTTGGATATGTAACCCCTCCTGTTCACTATCCCAGTGTGAGGTTATTCAGCATAGGGGAAGCTTTGTGATTTCTTACACAACTGTGGGAGGCTAGGTCTGAGGCTCCTTAATGTGCTCTGCATTGTGTATTGTGTGTGCGCACCTCAGACCAGACCCACTCAGACAAACCACCAGGAACAGGCTTTATTCTGTATAAAACAGAATCACAGTTCAGCAGCCCTCCTCCCTGCATGTTGCCTGCACACTGCTTCTAGCACAATCTCTCCTGAGACCCTGCTGGGGGCAGAGGGTACATCCTGGCAGGAAGCAGGAAGTTCTCCCAACATGCCGCAGTTTGTAGTCCACAACTTGTAGTTCGCAGGGCTGCTGTTGAAGCACACTGGACCTTGGGCTACAGATAGTTATGGCAGTCACACTCACGTACAGTGTAACTTTCTGTATACAGAGAAAATCCTTTTCCAGAATTAACATGCTGACCATTATTTTAAGTCTCTCCTTGCAGTCATTCATATCTGCATAGAAAGAGTACACTGTTTCCCATTTTTCAGATACTTTTCTTCTTCTAGACTTTTCTTTAACATATTGTGGATCCCAATTCTGACTTCCTTATGCAGATAAAGCTGTTTCAACTAAGAAACAGATTCTGATATCCTGACTCATGTTCAGTAACGTCTCACTGTATGAATAGTTCTACTGAGGTCACCAGGAGTACTCAGGAACTAAGTTGCTACTAAACTGGAGTGAGCATATCAGAATCCAGCTCCAAATGAGAGTACTCCCAGGACAAAGCATGCAAGCACAGGCCCAGTCTATATTTTGTTGATATTAATAGTAAGAACCATTGTGGGTGTTACGGTAGTGCCTAGGACCACCAGGGTATTTAGCCCTGAAGAAACACAGAGTGATAGAGTTCCTGACTTGAAGACCTTACATTCTAAATGGTGAAGACAGATCCATAGTGAACAGAGTGAATAATGTGATGGTGACCTGCAATTATCATAGAAAAGAGACAATTTAAAAAATTGGGGATAAGCTAGGTGAGGAAGTATTTAGGCAAATAGAAAAACAAGGGTAGGAAGATGGGGCACTGAAGGGAGGAAGGTGAGTGGAAAAATAGGGCCATGGGGAGAAAAGAAAGAAGGAGGAGAAGACAGATGTATGTGGAGTGAGGCTAATATGAGGAGAGGGGACATGATTGGTTAGAGTAAACAACCAATCTGCACATGGAAAAGAAAGTCCAGTTAAAAGTAATACCCGCCATTAGTGAGGGAAGAAACGACTAATTACATTAAATGGTTTGGTCATAAAGAGCCCTGAAAACAGAAATAAAGGTAAATAGTAATAAAGTTGATTGGACAAAATAGAAGAAAAGCAGATTAAGAAAAAAAGTGGTGCTGTTACCTCATTCAGTTAAGAATGCACTAACAGCTCTTCAAATCTCTGTGGGAATGCAATTTCCCAAATAATTTTGTGGTCCATGTCTAACCTTTTTGTCTATCCACTTATTTATATGGCTCTCATCACCATAGTAACTAAACATACATGATTTGCCAGATCAAGTTCCAAAGAAGCTGCAAAGAATCTGTAAAAGATTATCAGCTGAACTACATGGCTGAAAAACTCAGTCTCCAGAATATTAACTAATTAAGATCATTATAATTATGACAGGATGTTTAGAATGGGAAAGAATAATCACAACTGTTCATCTTTTGATAAGGGTGCTTGTCACTAGAATTATGAGTTTACATTAAAAAAGTGTGAGAAATAATTCTGGTTTCTATTATACCAGTACAATACCATTATTTGGATTTCGATGCTGTTTCAGTGCTGAGTACCTTAGCTCAGAAACTGAGCTGTTAAGACATGATTAGGTTTTACGTTGATCCGAATTCAAAGGCAGCATTTAAAGAGAGATCATATTTAAAAATTAAGGACTCCATCCTTCTGGCTAATGTGTAGTTCAACAGTAGTATAATAATACTTTGTTAGGTGTATCCTTGTATTCACCCTTCCAAATTTGTTATTGATCACTTCTTCCTTTTCAACACAATTCATTTTTCACTCTTTATGAGCACACTTACAGAATAAAAATCCTACTGGGTGCACTAAAAAAAGCACAACCTTCACCAACAGGTGCCCATGATTAAAATATGCAATCTGTGACATTACAATCTTGCACACATTCTGTGGCCATCCACATAGCAATAAGTTTAACATGGAAAGAGAAATAAATGTCACAACAATGCTACATTTATATACTGTCCCCTGTATAAAAAGTCAGCAGGGCCTGATGAAATTCAACTTATGATACTTGAGAAACATATTTAAAGCAATCTTGCAATGGCTAACGATGACCTTTTTAGAACTTGTGAGGTCCCAGAGGACTAGAAAAAGAATACCCATGTAGATACAGATCAGTCAGTCTAACTTCACTATTGGAACAAATTATTAAACTTTCAATTTGTAAGCACCTTGAGGATAATAAAGTTATAAAGAAGAGCCCAAATAGGTTTGTTAGGCCAAACTATCCTAATTTCCTTCTTTTGTCCAGTACTGACCATTTGAAAAATGCCTTCTGAATGACTGCCCACAAGCATAGATATTTTATAGACTGTATATCATGTCCTAAGAAAGTACACGTTTAAATTATTTGCATATGTTTCGTGCCACATGTATTAGTCAGAATGGCAATAAAAAGTGAGCCCATTTCATGGACCTGCTTTCCATCCTTTAATTAAATGTCTTTTTCCAGGGCACCTACACTGACTGTCTGGGTGATCAATAGGCTACTACAACACAGCATTCTAAAAGCACAACTGTAAGTAGAAAGTTTTCTGTAAAGGCAAATAAATATTCAGTAACTAACTTTTTGTGCAGTGTTTTAACTAGGTTTTTCATTGAAAGTTGCTTTAGAATGTGGTTTAAAAATAGACACTAATGAAGCAAACACAAATCTGTTTACCAGGCTCAGCTCAGTGTGTTAATGTTCCATAAAAGTTCCACTGATCACAGAACCAGTAGCAAGTTCAACTATCAGCACATAAAAATGTGAAGCAAAAATATGCCTTCAACAGTGCATCAGTAATAATTGGAATTCCAGATAATTATTTATAATTGCAAATTGTACAATAAGGAAAGACTATTCTTCATAGAACATGCAACTTAAATTAGGATTTTTGGTTTTGTTTTGAGAACTTCAGTTGAGTTTTAGTTTTGCAATCCGTACCCTAATCTGGAGATGCCACTAAAATAGGGGGAGAGGTAGATATGCTGGAGGGCAGGGATAGGCTCCAGAGTGACCTAGACAGATTATAGGATTAGGTCAAAAGAAATCTGATGATGTTCAACAAGGACAAGTGTAGAGTCCTGCACTTGGGATGGAAGAATCCCAAGGATTGTTACAGGTTGGGGACCAACTGGCTAAGTAGCAGTTCTGCAGAAAAGGACCTGGGGATTACAGTGGATGAAAAGCTGGATATGAGTCAACAGTGTGCCCCAGTAGCCAAGAAGGCTAATGGCATATTAGGTTGCATTAGGAGGAACATTGCCAGCAGATCTAGAGAAGTGGTTATTCTCCTTTATTCGGCTCTGGTGAGGCCACATCTGGAGTATTGTGTCCAGTTCTGGGTCCCCCCACTATAGAAAGGATGTGGATGCATTGGAGAGGGTCCAGCAGAGGGCAACCAAAAAGATTAGGGGGCTGAAGCACATGACCTATGAAGAGAAACAGAGATTTGGGTTTGTTTAGTCTGCAGAAGAGAAGAGTGAGAGGGGATTTGATAGCAGCCTTCAACTTCCTGAAAGGAGGTTTCAAAGAGGATGGAGAAAGGCTGTTCACAGTAGTGACGGATGGCAGAACAAGGAGCAATGGTCTCAAGTTACAGTGGGGCAGATCTAGGTTGGATATTAGGAAAAACTATTTCACTAGAAGGGTGGTGAAATACTGGAATGGGTTACCTAGGAAGGTGGTGGAATCTCCATCCTTAGAGGTTTTTAAGTCTCGGCTTGACAAAGCCCTGGCTGGGTTGATTTAATTGGCATTGGTCCTGCCTTGGGCAGGTGGCTGGACTTGATGACCTCCTGAGGTCTCTTCCAGCTCTATGACTCTATGAATGTTTTGGTTAGAATCCCACATGTCAGGGTTTCAGGAGGTGATTTGCTGATATTTTTGTGACTAAAAACAGCCACATTCACTGTACCATGGTTCATGGGGTCCATATTATTTATTTGCAAGAATTCATTACTGTCAGGTATTCATGAAATTGCAAGTCCTGAAAGTTTCACAAAATTTCAGCACAGATGTGAATGCCTTAAAATTCCTACTGGAAGAATAATTATTCTCCCATTATTCTCCAATTTAAATATTTCTGTCTTCTAATCAAGAAGCAGGACAAATACAGTGTGGCTTATGTGCAGGGATTTCCCTACACCCCCCAATGGGGGTGTATACCCCCCTGAGTTTCCCCAACACCCCCCTAGTTTTGTGAACTATGGTGCCATACAGCCCACCTTCACCCTCACGATGTCACCCCTCATCAGCCCTGACCCCCTTGTAAATTCTAACACCCCATTTCAATTCCTGGGGAGGCTACTGTTTACGTGACCAAACAATCAAGGTAAACAGTACGTAAACAGCTCGGACAGAAAAATGAAAAACAAAGTTGCAAATAATCAAGTTTAGCTTTCAAAGGATTTGATACTAAAAACATGCTAAGATGTAATTAATATTATTTTTAATAAATAGTTCAAACATTTTCTTCAACTAGTTCTACAAGTAATTTTTCAGTAAGATACTGAAAACACTATCATTGAAACGCTGAGTAAATTCTGTGTCATATCTGCAATTGTTTAACTGAAAAATCATCCAAGCTTGTGGTAAGCACTTTTAAAGTCACTTAATATCATAGAGGCCATATAATCCCTCATCATACAGCAAAAGCAAAAATGGACTGTTGCAACTCACAAGAGTATCTGAAAAGATCACTCTGAGAAAAACATAGTTATGTCATATCACATCACTCAAAGTCATAGCACAGATGAAAGTGTTGCAATGTCAGATTGGACTAGTGGGTACGTTTTGGTAATACCCTATGTCTGAAAGTGATTAATAGTAGATGTCTCAAAAAATGGTGCAAAACAATCCCACCATGGAAAATTGTAAAAAGGCTGCCAATAGGGAAACTACCTATCTAATCCCTGTCAGCGAGTGGCTAGTTTATGCAACAAAGCATGAGAGTTTAAATCGCTTACACTAAATAAAAAATTGCAACTGTGAAGATTCTTGTCATATGTTCCATAAATCATTATTTCCTTTTTTCTGTTTTTAAATTGTTTTAAATAAACTATTTTGCTTAAATTTCCTACCCAAGTTAATGAGAACCAAGTCAACAGAGTAATCTATGAAACTAAAATCATGTAGTGTATACTGATTCCAATAGTTCCAGACACTGACAAGATACAACTATCTTCTTCACCAGGAGGCTAAATGACAATATAAGCAGGCAATACAAGCAGCAGTGTGCACCAGACCTGTTCCCTATCTGCAGGTATACATATGACACCTGCCTCTACTGCTTACTTGCAAGGCATCTACTATATTCCAATTTTTCTACTGCTTTTTCTAGCCAAGCCCTTTACCCTAATCATGTAAGAGTCAAGTGTGCCTGGCAGTAGGTTATACTAGCTGGCTTCTTGTAGACTTTCTGCTCTGTTTCTGACAGAGATATATGGAGATATACCTATACCTATCTCACAGAGCTGGAAGGCACCTTGAGAGGTCATTGAGTCCCATCCCCTGCCCTCATGGCAGGACCAAGTACCATCCCTGACAGATTTGCCCCAGATCCCTAAATGGTCCCCTCAAGGATTGAACTCACAACCCTAGGTTTAACAGGCCAATGCTCAAACAATGTGAGCAATAGATTTGTGAAAAAATAGAGGCACTATCTGAAGAGGTGTTAGTTACACTTCAGTAAGTAGATCTATGAGGGCATACTACTTTAATCCATACATCTACTGACTGCCACAATTCACACTAGGTCAGGAGTGGGCAAAAGGGCCTCTTCAGGCTGGATCCGGCCTGTCAAGTGAGTTGATCCAGCCCATGGAGGCCCTGCTGTTTCCCCCAACCCCTCGGCCAATCAGGGCCTGGAGGAAAGTACATGAAGTCTCCTCCAGCCCTGCCTCTAGCTTGCAAGGAGTGTGTGGCACTTAGAAGCACTGTGTGCTCCTGGAAGAGCAGGAGGAGACTTTGCATGCTCTCCTCACCCCCAAGACCTGATTAGCCTGGGGACAGGGCGGAGGGAGCATACGAAGTCTCCTCCCACCCTGCCAGGAGCGTGCAGTGCTTCTAAGTGCCGCGCACTCCTTGCAGAGCGGGGGCATGGTGGGAGAAGACGCCACACTCTCCTCCCATCCCCAGGCCAATCAGGATTTGGGGGCAGGAGGAGTGGAGTCTCCTCTCACCCTGCTCAGCTGGTGGCTGACTCTAAGCATGGCTTGCAGGATGGGAGCAGGGAGCAAGAGACTTCACATGCTCCCTCTCCCCAGGTCCTGATTGACCTGGGGGAAGCAAGGGGAAATCACATGAAGTCTCTTCCCACTGCCAGGGGTGCTGGTACCTAGAGGGAACTGCCAGCTGTTCAGAACAGCTGGCGGTTCTCTTGGGGGGCAAAGACTTTGCGCGCTCCTCCAACCCCAGGCCAATCAGGGTCTGTGTGGGGAAAAGAATGAAAGTGTCCTGGCCCCGCCCTTTCTGGGGCAGCCTGGGGCCCCTTCAAAAATTTCTGAAGTGGCCCCCGGTGCTTCATTGAATGATTATTTATGCTACTGTTGTCAAGTTCCAGTACCTTTCCAGCTATCAAAATTAGGTTGAACAGCCTATAATTCCTTAGGTCATCTTCATTCTTCTTTAAAGAGAGGTGCTATATTTGCCCTTCTCCAGTCCTCTGGGATCTTGCCAGTTCTTAAAGATAATTAGTTCTCAGAGATAATTGCTAATGGTTCCATAATTGCTTCAGCTAGTTCCTTGCAAAGGATTTGATACCAAAAACATACAGTGCTTCTTCCTAGGCAGTCATTTCCCATTTTCTATGCATGCAACTGATAGTTCCTTCCTAAGTGGAATACTTTGCATTTGTCCTTGGTGTATTTCATCCTGTTTACTTCAGCCCATTTCTCCAGTTTGACTGGATAATTTTGAATGATAATCCTATCCTCCAAAGCACTTGCAATCACTCCCAGTTTGGTATCATCTGAAAATTGTGTCTTCTCTATGACATTATCTAAATCATTGATGAAGATATTGAACAGAACTGGATCCAGAACTGATCTCTGCAGGACCCCTGTGGATATGTTCTTCCAGCATGACTGTGACCCATTGATAACTACTCTCTGGGAATGGTTTTCCAAACAGTTATGCACCCACCTTACATTAGCTCCTTTGAGATTATATTTTCTTACTTAGTTTATTAGATGGTCAGGCAAGATGGTATTAAAAGCCTTACTAAAGATACAACAGTATCTTGTAAAAATCTTTAAAATCTAAGAGAATTCAGTTGTCAATCCTTAATCATTGTGCAGGTCCAGCAGTCATGCCGTTATCCCTGTAAACTGATGAGTGAGCAATGAAGAGCCCACAGTAGCCACAAGTCTGCAACTGCAGCAGACTTGCCTGCAATAGAAACTCAGAAGCAGAGAGAAGAACCATCTCCTACACTCCCAGGTAGTAAACAGTAATCAAGGCCTTTAATCACTACTGGTGGGGGAAATGTAGAAAAACAAGATTGTAGGAACTGATGAAGAGACACTTGCCAATCCCAGCAGCACAGTGTGTCTCTCGGGTGGGCTCATTTGCTAATTAATTAACTTCTACATCTTCCCAAGACATTAGCAGCATGTTACACTGAGGACATTTGCTGCTGGATTTGGCCTTACAATCTTTGGACTGTCTTTTGACATCAGATCCAACAGACAAGCTAAGGTTGCTGAATGTAGGGAAATGCACATAAACCATTTTTCATTGAAATCTTGTACAGTGTATTATACAACCTATATAATTTACTCAAATTAGGCCTTTTGTGCACATACTGTATCCAAGCAGACAGTTTTATCAGTAGACCGTTTTGAAAGATAAGAACTCTTATTCTAATTATAAAAGCATTCTGACATACACTTATCCAATCATAAAAGAACAAAACTGCTGTGCAGTATCAGAGGTCTTCTCTAACAAAAATATCAATGCTGGAAATAATTGCAGCCATCAGAATACACTTTTAATGACAGATTAGCATGGAGGGAATTTTTTGCTCATCTTATATTAATTCTTATAGCAAATGTGCATGGGATATGAATACAAGTTGACACATTTGGAGTCAACGCTTGCCATTAGAATGACAAGATTTCCAGACACTGCCTTGCCACCCCAGTTGTTTCCTGTGCCAAGTGTTGAACAACAACAGTATTTCAGATGCCACTGATTTATAAACATATGAGTCACTTTAAATTTTCTCTGGGCCATCTGATGTAAGTGTAACCCTTCTGCCAGGCCAAGTTAATCGCAGCAAGGGCCGGGTTCAGTACCTAGGGGTCCCCTCCCAACAACGTAATGCAACACCGGCTTGAGCCCCCACCCAGTGACCTGGGAAATCTTACACACACCTCTGGGCACCTCAAAGAGGTAATTCTTCCCCTCTCACAAGCACAGAGCCTCGGTATAGCAGCAAATCTTTAATAACATGAGGTAACTGACATCAGCATTAAATTGGGAAAACACCACAACTAGGATTCATAGACCAAACCTTGAGCAAAGACCCACCCCAGCCCAGAAACATCCGAAGTCCCCAAAAGTCCAACACCCCAAAAGTCTCTTGGTAGAGAGTCCAACACCCCAAAAGTCACCTGGGTGGAACTGGGGAGGTGGAGGATTGATAAGGGGCACCTTCTGTGGTCTGAGGCTGACAGCCCCGCTTCTCCGTAGGGTTCTGCTGCAGCCTTTTACGTGAGCCACTCCACAACACTCCACCAGCTGTCCCACCGGTCGTTCCTGCCAGCCACTCCGCTAGCTGCCTGCTGCCACTCCTACCAACCGCCCGCCGGTCGTTCCCACCAGCCGCTCTGCTGGCCGCCTGCCACCTTCCTACCGGCCGCCCGCCGGTCGTTCCCACCAGCCACTCCACTGGCTGCCTGTCGCCGCTCCTACCGGCCGCCCGCCGGTCATTCCCCAAACTGCTCTGCCAGCTGTCCCGCAAACTGCTCTGCCAGCAGCTCAGTAATATAGCTTCAGGATCCTCCGCAGCACTCAGTGAGTTCAGCTCTTAGTAAATTTTAGCTCTTTAGTGATTTCAGCTCATAGTAGGGGAGCCTCAGTGCTGGTGCACCATTGGCCCAAAATGAATTCAGTTCATCAGCCTGTAACTAGACTCTTGGGCTATGTCTACACTGGCAGCTTCTTGCGCAAGAACATCTTGCGCAAGGGTTCTTGTGCAAGAAGTCTTGCACAAGAACACGTCCACACTGCCATGTGCGAGCTGTGCTTTTGCGCAAGAGCATCCATGGCAGTGTGGAAGAGCATCCATGGCAGTGTGGATGCTCTCTTGGGCAAGAAAGCTCTGATAGCCATTTTAGCCATAGGGCTTTCTTGTGCAAGAAACCCCTGCAGCGCGTCCACACTGCCCTCTTGCGCAAGAGCTCTAGCGCAAGAGAGCTTACACCTGTTACAAAAGAGCGTAGCTCTTGCGCAAGAAGCCCTCTTTTACCATGCCGTACTGTAAATCTGCTTGCGCAAGAGTCAGCAGGCAGTGTGGATGATCTGCAGATTCTTGCGCAAGAACTTCCTTTCTTGCACAAGAACCCGCCAGTGTAGACATAGCCCTAATGGAGTCAAAATTAGCTCTGATATTCCACAGTGGAGAGAGGAAGGGATGCAGTTGGTGTTTCAGGCCTTCAGAGAGGGGCTCCACCACCAGGTACAAATACCTGTCCCCAGCCTCTCTCACTTCACTGGGTTTGGAACCCATGCCCCTTGTCTAGCGAGTGCTACTTAGTTGATGGCGAATCCCTCTGTCTTAAAACAGTTCCACTGTCCTTGATTCTCATAATCAGGGTAGCAACACTTTATTCCCCTTGCCTCAATAACAAAGAGACTGGGGATCCCACAGCGGCTGAAGTGACCATTTGGGCTGCTGTGAGCTCATACTAGGCAGGGTGGGTGTGCCTGTGCAAACAAGATCAGCCCCTGAAGTCTTTTTGCACCACTTGCCACAATTCACCACCAGATGTCAGGGTAGAGCTTATCCTGACCCTGCTTACATAAGAGCTACAGGCACCACTAGACAGTATCTACCGGTCTGAGTTCAACATGATACTGTACAAGTGTCTCCATAGTCTTCTGGATTCCTTGAATAACATCATCTGCAGTTCTGAGCCTTATCCATCAAGGCAGCAAACACAGGGCTACATAATCAATTAGTACAAGCATTATCAATACCTCATTCATTAAGAGAAAGTTGACCATTTTTAAATAGGTAGAGATTCACCTCTCTTCTCTCCCAAAGCAGTTCTTTTTTCACAGTATAATGTTTGTCAATTACTTCACATCACCAACCTTCCTTTTAAGGAAAGGCAACTTACAGCAGGTGTATTTGAACATTATCACCACCCCAGCAAGGTTTGTGTGTGTGTCTTCTGTGTTGCTTGTGTGTCTGGAAGAGCATTCTAGTTCAAACTTTCCTGGGAAGTAGAAGCCATTGTAATGCACAAATACACTTCAGCACCAAAGGATTAGAATTGTAGCATATCCTATTATTCCGCTTCTCCTACAGATAATTTGAGTATCATCAGAATATTGAATCTGTAGACTTTACATTTCTGCCCTACTGGGTAGAGTGCTTAAATTATTAGCTGGATATATTGGAGCTAAGTCGTCCTCATCAAGGATATTAATAAACTCTCTTTTGTCCCTAACGAGGGTAGGGATTTGTCTGGAGGTATAGGTCATGTTACATTTATATCCTCTCCATTTGTCAGATGTGGTATGGAAGTGTTCTTTTTTTCATTGTGCAATTGGTACATACATCACCCTTATTTGCTTTATGATAAATTGGCAACTGAAGAATGCACCCTCATGACCACAAAGCTCAGCTTCCACTTCACAAGGATTATAGCTCAGCAGCTGAGCTACTTGAGGCTTGTTTAGAATATCATAACATACTTCGCTAATGGATTAACTAATCATGATCCTGTTAGGTCCTAGCTTCGCTTTTTATATAAAGCGCCCCAAACATGGTGCTCTATAATAGGAAGATCACAGTAATTGTTTGCAAAGAGAGAGGATGCTTGTGTGGTTATAAAAGTCATAAACAGCACAGATTTTGAGTATTTTTTACACCAGTTTCTCAGAATCTTGTCCCATTACCACTTGCTTCTATGTGGCCCAGTGTTTTAAAATGGTGTGTGGTTATGCCTTTCACAGAATGATAGAAGGGACTGCATGGGTTTTCTAGGCTAACCCCCAGACAAGATGTCAGGTTTATTGTGTATAAACCATCCAAGAGAGATGGCTATTCAGTCTCCTTTGCTGTTATGGCCCTGTGGTGAAAATTGTACATTTCCCCATCTCTAGAGAACACCGGAAGGCTTTCATAAATTTCAAATATATAACTGTGATTAATGTGGGCCTTATGACTTTCTACCATTACTATGAGTTTTTATGGCGTTCCCCATTATCAAGGTTTGCAGAGCAATAAGGGTGCTATATAAACCAAATTATTAATGACTAGTATTGTTATTAATGAAGACAAGAATAAAATGCCTTTCGAAGTCTTTTGTTCCTTCAAATACAATAATAATGTAAATGGGTAACTTATTTTCTTTCAAGCAGATACTTACTCACAGCTTTCTGCAGCGGTGTTGAAATATTCAGATTAATTGTGGGGGAAAGGCACAAAATAACAGATTGTGTTTGTTTTACTTTTGAGGTTGATTGATAGCTCTGATTGCAGCAATTACTCACAAATTGTTATGAAGTAAACTATATTCATGAGTGTACATTGTTATAACATTCATCTTTTCTTGTAATGTAACTGCCAGATTATGGATTATTTACACTGATGATGAATCACTTCCCATCACGCTGATGATTACTATCTCATTTTAACTTGTATTCTTGTCTATATACATCTGTTTCTTCTTCTCTTGCATTTTAAAGCTGTATGGGGCAGGACATTTTTATTCTTCATTTGTACAGCGCCTAGCACAATGAGGTCCTGGTCAATGACTCCTTTCCTAAGCAGAACAGAAAAGCAGCTGCTAAATAATAATGAAGTGATAAATACAGTACATACTATTTGTAGGATGGCTACTGCATGGATATATGTCAATGTCACGTACAATGTCAACTCTATGGCTGAAATCTAGAGGGAAAATGGTAAGAGTTCGCAGAGCCCAAGGGACCCCTAAGATACCAGCTGTTGTAGGAGATTGTTTCTCAAAATGAACTACAACATTTCCAGAAGCCATATCCTATTATTTCATACAAACTCTCCTGAAGTCAGTGGGAGACTTATGTAAAAAATACTAATGCCTGGATATGGATCTTGAAAGCTTTTAGAACTGTAAAACATTAGAAATGTGCTGTTTCTTAAGAAGAAAGAGAAAATACATATTTTTCTTGCCATTTAAAGAAGAACCCAAAATCAGAACTATTTTCCAAGCCTCCCAGCTTGATTTTCCAAATTTATTTATAGGAGTGGGATGGATGGATGTAGGTGAAGGCTTTTCATATCTAGTGGGATCTATAATTTAATTGGTCTGGTTGTTTTAGTTTATTTCCAGAACTTTTGTCTCTTCCCCATCACTTCCTTATTTCCCTGATCCTAATTTCCCTAATAATGTGTTCTAGAATTTACTTTCCTCTCCCTCCTGATAACTTCAGAAGTGCTAGGCAGCTGTTTGCTCTACTTGTCTCTTTAGGAAGATCTGCTTATGGACCTGCTTCTTGGATCTGCTTCTTGGAGCAGCTGGTGCAGGAACCCACAAGGGGAGAGGCAATTCTCGATTTAGTCCTGAGTGGAGCACAGGATCAGGTCCAGGAAATAACCGTTACAGGACCGCTTGGGAATAGTGACCATAATATAACAACATTCAACATTCCTGTGGTGGGAAGAACACCTCAGCAGACCAGCACCCTGGCATTTAATTTCAAAGAATTACACAAAAATGAGGAGGTTAGTTAAACAGAAATTAAAAGGCACAGTGACTAGAGCCAAATCCCTGCAAGCTGCATGGAAACTTTTAAAGACACCATAATAGAGGCCCAACTTAAATGTATACCCCAAATTAAAAAACATAGCAAGAGACCTAAAAAGAGTCACGTGGCTTAACCACCATGTAAAAGAAGCAGTGAGGACAAAAGGCATCTTTTAAGAAGTGGAAGTCCAATCCTAGTGAGATAAATAGAAAGGAACATAAACACTGTCAAATCAAGTGTAAAAATGTAATAAGAAAAGCAAAAAAGATTTTGAGGAACAGCTAGCCAAAAACTCAAAAGAAATAACAAAATGTTTTTAAGTACATTAGAAGCAGGAAGCCTGCTAAAAAACCTGTGGGTCCCCTAGACGATCGCACTATAAAAGGCACAATCAAGGACAATAAAGCCATTGCGGAGAAACTAAATGATTTCTTTGCTTCAGTCTTCACGGCTGAGGACGTTGGGGAGATTCCCAAATCTGCACCATCCTTTGTGGGTGATGAATCTGAGGAACTGTCCCGGATTGAAGTGTCATTAGAGGAGGTTTTGGAACAAATAGAAAAACTTAATGTTAACAAATCTCCAGGACCGGATGGCATTCATCCAAGGGTTCTAAAAGAACTCAAATGGGAAATTGCTGAACTATTATCTGTGGTTTGTAACCTATCCCTTAAATCGGCTTCCGTACCTAATGACTGGAAGGTAGCCAACGTGACACCAATATTTAAAAAGGGCTCCAGAAGGCGATCCGGGCAATTACAGACCGGTAAGTCTAACTTCTACCTGGCAAATTAGTCGAAACAATAGTAAAGAATAAAATTGTGAAGCATGTAGAAGAACATAATTTGTTGGACAAAAGTCAACATGGTTTCTGTAAAGGGAAATCCTGTCTTACTAATCTATTAGAGTTCTTTGAAGGGGTTAACAAACATGCGGACAAGGGGGATCCAGTAGATATAGTATACTTAGATTTCCAGAAAACCTTTGACAAGGTCCCTCACCAAAGGCTCTTGTGTAAATTACATGGCCATGGGATAAGAGGGAAGGTCCTTTCTTGGATTGAGAACTGGTTAAAAGACAGGAAACAAAGGGTAGGAATAAATGGTACATTTTCAGAATGGAGAGGGGTAACTAGTGGTGTCCCCCAAGGGTTAGTCCTAGGACCAATCCTGTTCAACTTATTCATAAATGATCTGGAGAAAGGGGTAAGCAGTGAGGTGGTAAAGTTTGCGGATGATACCAAACTGTTTAGGATAGTCAAGACAGAAGCAGACTGTAAGGGACTCCAAGAAGATCTCACCAAACTGAGTGATTGGGCAACAAAATGGCAAATGAAATTTAATGTGGATAAGTGTAAAGTAATGCACATCGGGAAAAATAACCCCAAAATATACGTACAGTATGATGGGGGCTAATTTGGCTACGACAAATCAGGAAAGAGATCTTGGAGTTATCGTGGACAGTTCTCTGAAAACTTCCACACAGTGTGCAGCAGCGGTCAAAAAGGCAAATAGGATGCTAGGTATTATTAAGAAAGGGATAGAAAATAAGACCCAGAATATCTTACTGCCCCTGTATAAAACTATGGTACGCCCACATCTTGAATACTGTGTACAGATGTGGTCTCCTCACCTCAAAAGATATTTTGGCCTTGGAAAGTGTTCAGAAAAGGGCAACTAAAATGATTAGGGGTTTGGAACGGGTCCCATATGAGGAGAGGTTAAGCGACTGGGACTTTTCAGTTTAGAAAAGAGGAGACTGAGGGGATATGATAGAGGTGTATAAAATCATGAGTGGTGTGGAGGGCCGATAAAGAAAAGTTATTTATTAGTTCCTAAATAGAAGAACTAGAGGACACCAAATGAAAGTAATGGGTAGCAGGTTTAAAACTAATAAAAGAAAGTTCTTCTTCACACAGCGTGTAGTCAGCATGTGGAACTCCTTGCCAGAGGAGGCTGTGAAGGCTAGGAATATAACAGAGTTTAAAGAGAAGCTAGATAATTTCATGGAGGTTAGGTCCATAAAAGGCTATTAGCCAGGGGATAAAATGGTGTCCTTGGCCTCTGTTTGACAGAGGCTGGAGAGGGATGGCAGGAGACAAATCACTTGATCATTGTCTTCGGTCCACCCCCTCTGGGGCACCAGGTGTTGGCCACTGTCAGCAGACAGGATACTGGCCCTGACATAAGAACATAAGAACATAAGAACGGCCGTACTACCGGGTCAGACCAAAGGTCCATCTTATGTATGTATGTATGACCACTGCCCTTCTCCTTCATCCCAAAAATGTGTCCTTGCCCAATGTGGGCCAGATGTCAGGGTCCAGTTCTTATGTATGTCCTTGCCCAACTTAAATTTCTTACCTTTAGGGGTTCAAGGGGTTGCAACACAATAGTACCCATAAGAAATTTAAATGTGGAATGGAGTGTGGGGGTGCTCAGAGCAGGGGGTTTGGAGATGTGGAGGCTCAGGGCAGCTAATTGACCAAGCACTCTGTTAAAACACACACAAACTCCACCTCTACCTGCGGCTGGCCCAGTGTCTGGGTCTCTGTTTCTGCCCCTTGCTGCCCTCATGTGGGCATTCTGCAATTTAACTGTCTCTCCTGTCAGACCCTTCCCTTTCCATTTTATGAGAAACAATTAAATTCCAGGCACAGCTCATTGTCCTGGTACAACCAAACCCTTACCTTGGTTTAGGACAAGAGGAAGCTGCATACCAAATCTGGTGGTTCTAGCATTTACTGTTTAGGATGAATTCTTGAACAAATGGATTCACAGATCATCAGAGAGATAGACACACATTTCTAAAATATATAGTAAGCTTTATAGATAGCTATTGTTTAATAGCGGAGTATAAACAAAAGCTGAATTTAAGTTAACTAAATCCTAAGTTTTGGACATGCCTTATAAAATGGTGATACAAGACAAAACTTTCACCTTCACATCTCTGAACTCAAAGTAACCACATTGGTCACAATGGAAAATTATTACCTAAAGGGCTATGTAGTATCTAATATGCACATATTTTATAGTCCATTCCTAGTGGACATGTATCTATCCACATCATAACACCTACATCGCAACTTGCATCCTTGTTTGGAGTATGAATGGGAAAGGGTTGAATGGTTAAAGAATGTGAATGTAGAGGAGGTACAGCCAGCTGAGTTATGTTGTAGACTTAATTATGGTAGCCTATTTTGTGCTGTTGACACCCATGAGATTTAAATTAAACATTCAGCTCATTTCACAAATCCATACAACCACCACAAAATATTATATAGATTACTAGGACATTTTACAGCAGATTTGATCCTCTGCTGCACCAACGACATATTCTCAATGTATAACCAGTGGAATTTTCAGACACTTGTTTAGGGAATCTCTTTCCAATGTTTTTGTGAAGGTTGGTCCCTTTGAAGAGGAATATTTTCTTTGAAACATTTCAGAGCAATCTCCCATAGCACAGTTGTGTTCTTTTCTTTCAAGTTCAACAAATATTAAAAAGAAAAAAAAATCAAACATATCTTGTTTTTTATTTTGCTTTTATATGCAAAAGGCAGAATGAAAGAGTAAACATTTCATCCCCCAAAGGGATTTTTTAATGTACTGTTTGAAGGTTTGTATGCTAAGTGAAAACATATACAGCAGTTTTTACCACTGGAAAAAAAATGAAAATAGAAGTACTTCTCAGAAGGCTAATCAAATCTCTGTTTTACTCTAAGAAAGCAAAGTATAACAAGTATTTCTTAGTATCCATTCCCCTCCCCAGAATTTTTAAATCTATTTCATTACAGTGTTATTTCTTTTAGATATGTATTTGCTTCTCACACACTAACCTTGCATGAACATACTTCACAGCTTATTACCAGTGTCTCAATAACCTAGTGCAAAACAGTATGAACTCACAGTAGAGAAATAAAACTGATACAGAGAGTGCTATTGTAATGTTGCTTTGCAGACAAGGCTGGTAACAATTTTTTCCATCATCACCTGTCCCTAACACAAAATTATAATGTATTTTGGATAATATAGCTATTATGCTAAAAAATGACTGCACATGTTTAAAATAGTATTTTGCTAGGAACTGATCACAGGGAGTTGAGCAAAGTTGGGGATTAAGAATTGTGAAGCCCTTTCAACTTTTCTTCTCCATACAAATGCTCCCAGTTTTCATATGAATCTTGAAGGCAATCAAGTGACATCAACTCACAATGTCAATGAGCTGATGGAGTAAAAACACAGGGATTCCACGCACGAACTCAACTCTCCATAACTTCTCTTTTGCCTAGAAATATCAGACATTTGTTAAGGATCATTGTTATTACCTAGAAACTAAAATTTGTTTGGTTTACAGTTGATTGCTTCAGGAATATGGAGATGATCCCATCTCATTATGTTCATAGCCAACTTACATTTTTCTTCAAGATAATACTGCACATGAAAAGTTATTTCCTTTGAAAGAGTCACTGTTTACATTTGTAGCCTGTAAAAGTTCATTCTTGTAGATCTACGAGAAAGGACCAAATTCTGTTCTTGGAAACTCCAGCGTAAGTTGAGAGTTACTCCATGAAGATATTCCAGATTTACAAGCATGTAACTTGAAGCAGAATTAGTCCCTTGGTTTCCTTATATTGAAGCTGGAATCCCATGATAGCTCATGATACCATCTACATGTTTTGTTAGTCTTTAAGGTGCTGCTAGACTATTCATTTTTTTTTAAAGATTTTCCATTATTTCAGTGGTGAATGAGAGATCAGAATATCTACAGAAGGCTGACATTTCAGAAAAATAATCGGAAAGATTCAATAAACACTATATGCAGCACCCTTCTATAAAACAAGATCGTGTTGCAACCTATCTACAGTGAGCTTTCTGTGTAGACTGACATTGCAGTTCACACCCAGATAAAGCAGGATAATTAGAGGATTTTCCTTAAAAAAACACACCAAAAAACCCCAAAACAGTCTGCACACTCATCTCAATACTATTGGAGGAGGAGGAGGGGGCATGAGGTCTGATTGCAGAGGAGGCACTGACAATCAAGAAAAGAACATTTAAAACATGCGAGCATGACTTGTAGCCCTGAACATCGTTATACCAGTCCAATTAATACAGTTTACTGTGTACAGCAGAATTTCCAAACTGATGTGTGAGGCTGAGCCCAGCTTCGGCTGTTCCTTAAATCTATAAAATACAACTCACTAGAAATGATAAAAGTCCAGAGCCATCCATTATACATCTTGAAAACTAAACCTCCATGGAGAACAGCAATGAAACAGTGTTACTATAAGTGCAGTCTCACACTTTACATATGTTTTTTGTTGATAAAGAGTTTCTTCAGAGAGGTATAGCCTCTGATTTGGCAGGTGGTGTGGAGTAGAGTGTTGGGTTATTATGGTCAAGTCCATGACCTTCTGCCTCCAAGAGAACTTGTGTAACTCCAGTCATGCATGGGTCAATGTGAATCGTTGACCCAATTATTTTCCTGGTGCCAGAAATTCTAACCCTGGGTACTCCTGCCTTGTATCAAATTTTGATTCACACCGCTCTAGATTCCCACCCCCTGCATTTCTAAGGTACTTTGAGTTTTAGGTAGAAAGGATACTGACATTTTTATAAAAAGAACAAAGAACAAAAACAACATACATCCAGGAATGATGATGCACACACTCGAAAAATGTTTAAGTGAAGTGACATTTAAAATGCACTAGACTAATGTGTGAGAGGGAGGTAGAGTTAAATGTAAACAGCTTTAATTTGGGCTTACAAGGATCTAAGAAACAGGAAAAAAATCAAAGCCCAATAGAGGTATATTGTATCTATCATAAGAAATGTCATATTGGTCTATAGCTCAGGATCCTGTCTCTGATAGTGACCAGTGGCCCTTGTATAGCTATGGAAATGGAGAAGAGAACAAGGAATTTCCTTTATCCCTTCATTCCTTCAATCACAGTAAGGCAGGGCAAACTAACTAAACTTGGAATGCATCTGATGAGGGTAGTTGAAAATTTTGTATAGACTTTTACATTTCCTAGGGCTCTTAGGGAAGGTATACTAGGTATACTCTTAATTAGAAAAAAATGTCTCAGTTCTCAAAAGCATGTATACAAAATGAATGCAACAAATCAGAATGTCGCACCTTATATGCAGCAGATAATTAACACTAATTTATCATTTAACCTTTCATATTTTCATCTTTTGTGGAGAAGAGGCACATGCATTTGATTACTATTATGTTAAATATACTATTTTTTAATAATCACATCCCACACAATTAGACTAAAACAATAGCTTTTATCAAAGCAGAATTTATAATTGGTATAATTAGGTGCCCAGAACCAGTATAAAGAACCTTCCATAACATACATTTTTCTTCAATTTTCATTTGGAAAAAATATTTCACTTAACACAGACCTCAGGACATCAGAGGGAGCTTCTTTTAAGACAGTCACTAATGTTAGGCTGTGAAAGAAACACCACAGGGATGCCGAGTGAAATCGCCACTTTTGCAGCCCTCAGAGCACAGAGTGTGTGTGGGGGAGGCCAATACTCTTATTGCCACACTTCTTAGCCAAACTCCATGAGCTTTCTTCATGTTAGAAACTTTATTGCTTGGCTTTAAACAAAAAAGCTGTAGTTGAAGGACTACAAGGTGTCATTGCAGGATACCAGGAGACATGACTAAATCCCTTATGCTCCAAGGTAGCCTGAGAAATCCTGAACAATTACAGAGGATGCAATGGGGGGAAAAAAAACATCTTCTGCATTTCTATTCCAAGCATAAAAGGTGCAGCACAGTTTAATTTATAGTCTTACTAGATTCCTCGGTAGAACTCCCTTGAAGAAGTCTAGAAAATAAGAGCTCATGATGAAATACAAGGAATATTCATGTAAGCAGGGGCTGAACTGCTGCTTGCTATCAGCCAGCTAAAGGGAGAGAGCTGCCCTGGGGTGGGTGTGCCCCCTACAATTGTTTAGCTGTGCAAGATAATTAACTGTTAACTGTTGATATGTAAATACAGCTCATGCCAGGATGGGGAGGGAGTACGAGCTGTGGCTATGTAAATCCAATTCAGCCAGGGCTGATCGAGGATCAGTGTTGGAATGGAATGTGGTGTATTGTAAATAATTTGGGGCTGTTGTGGGGGGTCACAAATCATGATACCCCTAAATGTGGGAACTGTAAAACATGCCACCAGTGCTTGCAGGAGAGACACCACCATCATTGTAAGAAGTCTCCGAGGAACAACCCCTTCAAGAGTTGAGTGAACTGAGCTGGGGGGAAGGGTTAAAGGGCTTGAGTCAGCCTGCTTCACACCTGCCAGGTGTGAGCTGTAAGACTGGCCCAACCTGCCCCTTTCCCCCTTTGTTTTAAGGACAGACCTAAAGCAGACTCCATGAGGAGTCTTTTTGCTAGTCCAGTGGAAGCTGGAATCCTTTGCCAGTCCAGGTGATGGCTAAAGAGTTGAAATCACTAAGAGCTGAAATCACTGGTTTGGCTGGGAGCCAGACCCATTGCAGCCAGCGAGGAGCAGCGACCAGCGGCGTGGCATGGAGCAGCAGCAGTCGAGGAGCAGCGGCAGGCGACCAGCGGTGCGGCGCGGCTGGTAGGAGCGGCAGCAGGTGACCAGCGGAGCGTCCAGTGGCATGGAATGAGACAGCTGGTGGAGCATGGCGGAGTGACTCGTAAGGTGCCCCCTATCTATCCCGCCACCCCCATTTCTACCCAGGTTGGGAAGTGAAACCCTGCGGGTGAACTTTTGGACTCTGGGTGGCACTGACCAGGGACAGAGACTTTTGGGGTGTCGGACTTTGGGACTTTGGGTGATTCTTGGCTGGGGGCGGGGGGCTTAGCTCAAGTTTGGGTTATGAACTCTGTTTGTGGTATTTTCCCAAGTTAATGCCGTATGACTTCTCTCTCTGTTTCATTAAATGTTTCTTTCCTACACTCAGACTCTGTGCTTGCGAGTGGGGAAGCATTGCCTCTCAGAGGCACCCAGGGGTGTGTGAATTTCCCAGGGTACTAGGTGGGGGCTTTAGCCGGTTCTGTGTGAGATGGACCCCAAGATATTGAACCCGGCCCTGGTTGCTGCCAGGCCTACCCGGCAGAAGGGTTACATTCATTTTGTCAGGCTGATAAACAGCGGATTCTCTCATTTTATAAAAAGTGCATTTAAGGGCTTGTCTCCATGACCCTTGAAGTTTAGACAACGGAGGTGCAAATTACAGCATGCACTAGCTTGCTGTGCTGTAACTGCCCCATGCAGAACCTGTGAGCACATGCCAAAAGGTACCAACTTAATATTTTCAGACAGGATTATGTTAATATGAATTAGGTATCTTTTATTTCATTCTCTCAGGGCTTACCAGGGACTTTTACAACACAACATGCTTGTCTGTGCTGCAATTCACACCTCCCTCTCCTGAGCTGCAGGGTCATAAAGACAAGCTCTTTGTGGCTGGCAGATGGAGACTTCTAGCAAGTGCTGCATCAGAACCATACACAGAAGATTTATCAGAGGTAATTTTTAAGTTATCACATTTTATATTCTTGCATATGGATGAATTTCCTACAAAACTGCCATACTAGTTCATTTGTCACTTGACAACTCCATCAACACGTTTTGTGCAAAAGGTGGCTTTTGGAATTTCAGATAGTAAATGCTGCTTGTTTAAAACATCGTGTTGTTGAGATTCATGTACAAAAGCAAGGTAACCCCCATTTGGAGTTTATTAGCTTCTGGAATTCTGCACTGAGCCTCTTGGGTTTCTTACCCTATGGGCAACAGCAGTCATTCTCTGACACCATTTCCCAGTCTGGCTGGTGTAAGGACAGAATGGACTAGAAACTGCTTCTGAAGTTGGGCTTAATGATAAGCGAGGTCTGCTCAACCCCTCAGTGGTGAGGGGCAGCTGGACTGAGCAAACGCCACAGGATTCAGATCTGTGAGCCCATACAGAACCCTATCCCTCCTAGGTGTGAAGACCCCATAAGAGGATCACTCCTTTTTTGTTTCAGCCAGCCAACATTCACACTGCTGCAGCACTTGAGAAGATGGCAGGGAGGGAATGGGGGTAAGAGAGCATCAGGAGGTGAAAAATGTGATGTGTTAGTACTTGTCTGTTAACTTTAAACTTCTCTTTCACCAGATGCTATTTTCTGGTTGAGGATTGGGTTTTGCACTCCTTGCCAGCACGGTAACATTATTAATTTTCACAAGGGTTAGAATATTTGTGTTTCAGACACAATGAGGAAACATCTTGGGTGGAGACAGCAGGCTTCACAAAAAAAAAAGAAAAATCAAGACCCCCAACCCACGGTATAAGACAATAGTGGGCACCTGTGGCCTAAGGGCCACATGCAGCCCATCAGGGTTGTGTGTGTGACCCATCACCCAGATGCAGAGTTGCCAGATTCTGCTGGTTTCCCTGCGCATAGATTTTTTTCATACCAATATTAATAAAGTTATACACACACTAAATGAGGTGCATGCTGATTGCACAGAACATCATGAGAGCCTAGCGCTTCTTCTGCGTCAAATCAAAACATTGCTATGGTTTATTCAACACCCTCTTCCCCAATTCCAGGTATGCAAGCAGAGTTAGCAAAAATAACTACCCTATCCTCAGAGATTGTCTTCATTATGACAATCTTGATGCCCATGGAGATGAAGGAGGTCCACTCATGTGGCCCACTCACTACCCTAAGCTGCCCATTGCTGGTCTCAGAGGACAGAAGACATTTCAAGTAGCAATTACACCTCAGAAGTTACAAAATCATTTGTAGACTTGTGAGAAATAGTGTATACTGCCTGAGGGCATGGAAAAAGTTGTTTAAATCACTGAAAATGAATTTACCAAAGTTTAGGGGTGCAATTTATATTGCTATTTTAGACAAGTTTCACACAATGATAGCTAATACGATCACTCTTTGCCTTTTTAAAATTAGTCTGTATCATTTCCATTTTAAACATGCAAATTTCAGTTGCTTTCTTCCTTTTGTAACTGTATGGCAAAGTCTTGTGATATGACTCCTTACAGTCCCTGAATCCACATAATTCAGACTGACTGGGAACAGAAGAATCAGGAGCATGATATTCAAATACAAATACATTCACACAAGCAGTAGTATAAGGCCGATTAAATTCAGGTTTTCATTCCTTGTCCTTTATTTCTCCAATAGGATTATACATGATAAAAATTAATAGCCAGAAAACCCCTCTCATAAATCTGTGCACGGATCATTAAATTTAAATCTCAACTATTTATACTTAGCATTTTAATTTAAATTACAAGAAGTGTCGGTTTCTATATTTTGTAAGTATATTTAGTACTTGAGAGAGGGGCTGGGATTGACAATCCTGGAGAACAAAATCCTTTTAGTCATAGAAAAGTACAATCTAGGCAGCAGCAGCTGTATGAACTTCTTCACATCACCCACAATGTCATTTGCCTCTGAACTGCCAAGGCCACCTTTATTACTCAGTGGACAGCATTGTTTCCATACCAATTCAGTCCTTGCTGTCTCTGCTGAGATAGTCAATGTCAATCAATTTCCATTTTGGAGTTGAAGGTCACATCTACATGGATGATTAGAAAATAGAGACCCCTAAATTCCTTTCATATAAATACATGAGGCGGAAAGGCTTTGTAGTAGCATTTGATAAAATAACCCAGGGACACTGGAAAGCGCCGAAGAAGGGATGATCATAAGACATAGTTAATAAAAACAAATACATGGTTGCAGGGTAAAATCCATCATTGCAGGGGACTAGAGGAAGGCCAGATGTTCTAAGTTACAAAACACACAAATTCTGCTGCCACTAAAGTCAAATGTAAAAAAAAAGGCCCATTATTACCAATATCATTAAGAGCATGAGTGAGCCCCAAACTATCCACCATAAGAAATGCTCATTGCATTGCAATTGTAGGCATGCTAGAGGCAATTTGACTGACTATGTGGAGAGTCACAAGCTCCTTCTGAGCAAAAGGGAAATAAAGTGTTAGATAGTACTCAACACAAAAATTTGAATTGAGTATTATTTAAATAATCAATGACAAAAAACAATATAACCAAAACTTTGCAGAGTGATACTTGTAATTTTCAGGCCAAAAATTTTTCTAAGCAAAACTCACCAGAATAAGACTCAAGAGTGCCCACCACATATGCCTGGACTTGTGCTCTCCAAGCACATGGACTGAGAGCATAAAACCAAACACAGTGAACCCATGCTTCACCTTTCTCCTGCCTCCACCTCTGCTGCAAGCAACAAGGAAACGGAAGAGAAAATTGAAGACTCCAACAGAATTGGTGCAGGTTTCAAGGGTGAAACCCATATAATACAAACTGCTTAATCTAGTTGTTGCCTCATCTAATAGGGTGAGAGTTTAGCCTGAGGGCTAATATTTTATTTATTTTGGTAACTAACAAACTTTTTGCCTACCATCTGTCTTTTGTAATCTATAAATTTGTTCAACCCCCTAACCTGAAACAAATCCTTTCCGGTAACCACGCTACACAGCTACATCATAAGCATCCAGGAACCAACCCCTGCAAACAACCCCGGTGCCAACTCTGCCCACACATCTATACAAGCGATTTCATCACTGGACCCAACCACATCAGCCACCAAATCAGAGTCTCATTTAACTGCACATCCACTAATGTGATCTACGCCATCAAATGCCAGCAATGCCCCACTGTGATATATACTGGACAAACTGGACAGTCCCTACAGGAAAGAATTAATAGACACAAATCAGACATCCAAAAAGGCAACACACAAAAACCTGTTGGGGAACACTTTAACCTCCCTGGACACTCATTAAGGGATCTACAAGTTGCTGTTTTGTTTCATACCAATTCCACAAGCCAAATACACAGAGAAAGACTGGAACTCCACTTCATTCTCAAGTTTAACTTTCATGCAAATAGTCTAAATTGCGATATTGGATGGCTCGCACATTATCAACCAACCAACTGACCAATGAAGGTGCCAATGGTTCTTGATGTCTGTGTAGAATCTGGTGTTCGTACTCTTCCTTTCCTAGTGCAAGCTAATGGTTCTTATCAGCCTCTTAATTATTTAGTCTTTGAAATGCTAATGAACTATTTGTTGTTTTTTAAGTTTTTCCTGTTACAGACTGGCTCGGCTTTCCCTTTGAAACTTATCTACCCCAATGTCCTCTTCCTCCCCGCCTACAATTTTTTGGCCCTCTCCCTTTCCTTATTTATTCTTGGTTCTGGACTTCCAACACTCTGGTCATCTGAAGAAGTGGGCTGTGCCCACAAAAGCTCATGATACCATCTACATGTTTTGTTAGTTTTTAAAGTGCTACCAGACTATTTGTTGTTTTTTAAGATTTACTAATGAATTTGCCTGAAGTGTTTATTAAACTTGCTCAGTGGTTTTACAAAAGCTTGTGTAGAATAAGTTACAGAAAGATAGCATTTAAGTGATTATAAGTTGTAGGCATTAATGTCAGAGAAAGTAAGCATGTATTCTAAACCTTAAACTTTCAGACCAAGCAAAATTTGAATCAAAGTTCTTTTCATCTTCCTGGATGTAGCAGATAGATTACAGGTCTTGATACACAGATTGAATTTTCTTCTCAGCCTGGGACCAGTCACCTCTGTTAAAAGTATTTGTCATCTATACTCTTAATTCATGTCCCAGGAAGGATACCAGCCCAGGCATGACCTGGTGGGTCTTGCTGAGTCTCAGAGTTGAGCAATCCCCAGCATGTGGTGCTTACACAACTGTCTTTTATAGCACTGTAAATCCCTTTTTTTACAATTCCCCTTATGGTCAATGGCTCATGATAGTCACTTAGGCCTGGTCTATACTAGAACAGGCAGGTTGGCTTAGGGTACAGAACTCCAACTACGCAAAATGCATAGCTGGAGTTGATTCACTTTAAGGCGAGCTGTGGCAGTGTCTACACAGTGAGAGGCTGATGGGAGCATGTGCTCCTATTGGCTTTCCTTAATCCTTACAGAAGAAATACTGGATGCTGACAGGGGCTGCCCTCAGCATTCAATTTAGGGGTCAATATTTGATGCGCTAAAACAAATGCTAGAAGATCAACCTCCAGAGCATCGATCTTCTCTTAAGTGTAGCTATGCCTTAATGCCCACTGGAGTGTGGGTCACCACCTTGGTTTTCACTGGAGATCTGACAGCGGGAGTCTCCCAAATTCTCAATATATTTCAACAACAAACATATAGCAAAACTTCATCATTTCATACACAATGACAATATACATATTTTGTCAAAATAATCATAGAATCATAGAATACTAGGACTGGAAGGGACCTCAAGAGGTCATCGAGTCCAGTCCCGTGCCCTCACGGCAGGACCAAGTACTGTCTAGACCATCCCTGATAGACATTTATCTAACCTACTCTTAAATATCTCCAGAGATGGAGATTTCACAACGGGACTCCCTGGGCAATTTATTCCAGTGTTTAACCACCCTGACAGTTAGGAACTTTTTCTTAAAGTCCAACCTAACCCTCCCTTGCTGCAGTTTAAGCCCATTGCTTCTTGTTCTATCCTCAGAGGCCAAGATGAACAAGTTTTCTCCCTCCTCCTTATGACACCCTTTTAGATACCTGCTATCATGTTCCCCCTCAATATTCTCTTTTCCAAACTAAACAAACCCAATTCTTTCAGCCTTCCTTCATAGGTCATGTTCTCTAGACCTTTAATCATTCTTGTTGCTCTTCTCTGGACCCTCTCCAATTTCTCCACATCTTTCTTGAAATGCGGTGCCCAGAACTGGAAACAATACTCCAACTGAGGCCTAACCAGAGCAGAGTTTCAGAAGATTGTGACCTTTCAAATGGTATTTTACAAGTCATGATTTGTGTGAAATACCACATACCAATATTGAATATGGGGATTACAAGGTGCTACTTTGAGCTACAGTGTGCCATAGTCTATTAGAAAGAAAAGAGACATTTGAGACTGTGTGAAGTTTCACACTAACATTAACAAAGGAATGGTCAAAACTCTAGCTGATATAGAAGCCAAAACATAGCGAGACACATAATACAATTCTAGAAGGACTTAAACCAGTGAAACTTAGACAAATTAATCTGGCACTGTTAATGTCTATCATTGATTTAGGTATAATATTTTTGAAATAATGCAGACAAAGGCAATGAGAAAATTTCTGTGCTGAAAAGAAGCAAATGTATTATGTAAATATGAGAAAAATAAAAAGAGGGACCCCAGCTGGCATAAGCTGTGTCTCTTGGGTGTGCCTGACACCATAAAAATAACCTTGTCAAAAATGGACCATTGTCTACAAGTGCCTTGAAATTCTGTAAACTGAAGCTTTATTAGAGGGAAGGAGAAAATAACATTATATTCAAGAAAGACTTTGACAGGATAACGTGCTCAAAGAGCAAAATTTTGGAAGACCTTGATACCATGCAAGTAGCATAAAAAAGCAATTTCCTGATGTCCTGATTTTCACACTAGATTTGTGGGTGAATAGCTTGCACATGTAAAAACATATAAAAAGTTGGATTTAATTAACTTGATAATGTTGAATACAGATCCCTGCAGTCCTATACATGGTTGAAACTCCTTTGGACTTCCTTTAAAGTCCCCTCCCACTTCTTATCTTAAAGCAGAAGTGAGCTCCTATTGAGAAAGGATAATCATGTCATGAAATATACTTGAATGGAACTCAGGAAACAAGGATTCAGTTCCTGGTTCAGCTATGGACTGTGTGTGAGACTGTAAGTAAGTCACTTCAGCTTATTGTGCTTAGTTCAGCTGTAAAATGGGGATGATACTACTTTTCTATATCACAGATGCTTTAGGATTATTCCAGTAATTTAGGATGTGCTATTACTATTAAAAAGACCTGATGAATAATGGCCTACAATTGTGGGAGGACGGGGAAATCAGGTTGATACAAAGAAATACTGTAAAAAAATCAAAATTATTTCCATCCATGCCATTTGTGATCTTACAGGCAGTGAGGGTTGCATGAATCCAGGCCTATGTAAGCCATGTTACCTCCTTTCATTCTCACATGGCATGCCACTTAAATGTCAGTAAGGATAAGGATTTGAATATAGGTTATTAAAGATCTTTATCTTTTTTTCTGGACTTAGTCAAGAAAAGTTCTTCAATATGTTTCAAGAGTAAAACCAAAGGAACATGCATGCAAACAGTTCATAAACAGTGTAGTGAGTAGCAAAACATGGAAGCTTATCACAGTGCAGAAATATGAAGACACAACTAGACAGTAAATGCAATAGAAAGCAGAGAAAGCTTGGGGCAGTAAGTTGTGGGAAAAAAAGGAAAGGAACATATTTAAACCAATATGAATGTATGCTGCCATTTTACAGCATGTGCAAGACACTCCTAAACTGCTACAAGTGACCCAAAACAAATTAACCAGCTGTAGCCAGTATGAGACTGTAGGATTTTCATGAAGCCAGACATTCACAATATTGTACTGAGGAACATCTCATGCTGTCTTGTGCATAAAAAGTTTGAATTTGGCCAACAGAATATAGCTGCAGAATCTACTATGAAACTGAAATATTTAACCATAACATATACAAAGTCCATTCCTCAAAAGATTTTTATTTGTTTATATTTTAGTTGCCAGAAATTACAGAAATATATGATCGAGTCTGATACAAGCTTACAGTATTATAGAAATGCTTTCCTCTTACTGTTTGTCTCTCAAATGTGAATAGGGCATTTATAAATTCAGTATGGGTATGTCTACACAGCAAAGTTAATTCAAAATAACATCTGTTATTTTGAATTAACTTTACTAGCATCTACACAGCCAAACCGCTATTTCAAAATTAATTCGAAATAGTGGAGCACTTATTTTGAATTTGGTAAACCTCATTCTACAAGGAATAACGCCAAATTCGAAATAGCTAATTTCCTCATTCGGGACCAGTCAGTTCCCAAGAGTGCTGGACTGAAGAGATCCAACTTATATTATTTTAAAATGAAAAGTCATTTTGAACCAAATGCTGATTATTTTTGTTTTAAGCGTCAAACTGGGATGTTACGACAATTTGAAGCTATTGTTCAATTATTTTTTAAACAGGAAATGAGTTGAAACCTATCCTTCCTCTTCAGTTTTGGTTTTGATAAAATGCAGATTTGTCTAAGATGCTGATGCTATCACTTTTCTTGGCCATGCTTACACATATAGCAGCAGTAGGGAGCTGTTTCCCCACTGCTGAAGCCTCTCCGTGTAGTAGAGAAAGGCTCCTGTAGCAAGAAGCCGGTGGGACACTAAGCAGCTAAAATAGTGTAGTAAGCATACCTGGGGATTCGGGCATGTTGGGCACTCTACTTGTGTAATATATGTTTTACTAACTATTCATGCTAGCTGAGCATGCAATGTCTTCACTCTGCCTACTGCCTATTGCCATTAAGTATGGATGTAGTCATACAGAAAGAGTTGCTAGATTAGGTACCTGTGACGGGGCAGCCCCGCCCCACACTCAAGCCCAGGGAAATCACCTGGCGCCGGGGGCAGAGAGGGCCCCACCCACACAGCCCTACTGGGCATGCTCCCAGGGGATCCAAGGTACAAAAGGCTGCAGGCCTGCTCAGAAGAGGCAGACCGTGGACAGAGCTGGAGCTAGCACCCAACCGCCAGAGAGGGAGTCGCCAGGCCCAAGCCGGGCTCGACCCCAACGGCGGAGCCACCGGCCAGCCCCCTGTGACCCAGGCACCGGACTGGCCACTGCAAACCCCGACTCTGACTTGGGAAGTGCCGCGCCAGCCACCCGACCCGCGCCAACAGGTGGGACCGCTCCGGGCCGGGGAAAGGGGGTAGGAAGCGACCCAGGGCAGGGAGCTGGAAAAGCCCGAGGGCTCAGCGTGTTGCGGGGAGGAACCCCCGCCGAGCCAGTGGTGGGAGCCACCTGCTGCTGATAGGGCCCTGGGTCGGGGCCCGGTGGAGAGGGAGGGCCTGGGCCCCCCTACCCCTCTGGCCCTGAACCCCAGCGAGTGGGGGTCCGGCTAAAGGACTAGGCCGCAGAGCCTGCATACTAAGGACTAGGCCGGGAGGCCGTATTTCCCCTACTACCGGGGCAGTGTACTTTGAGACTAGGCCAGTGGGCCATATTTCCCCTAAAAAAGGGGCACTGTACTTTGGGACTAGGCTTCAGGGCCTGCGGACTGAGGACTAGGCTGGGAGGCCGTATTTCCCCTACTACAGCGGCAGGGTACTTTGAGACTAGGCCAGTGGGCTGTATTTCCTCTAATAAAGGGGCATTGCACTTTGGGACTAGGCCCGAGTGGGCTGAATTATGCCCCGGATGGGGGTGGCAACCCCAAACGAGAGGGGAGCCCCCCGACAGTACCCATACACAGTATTCAAGAAAATGTAGCATAGGACCTGGTTTTCATAGGGACAATAAAGCTAGTTTGTTGATATGCACTTCAATTGGTTTCCTCTGTGCTGCTGCTCATGTCAGCTCTTAACAGTATGCACAGAGCAAGTTTGGGTTACTTGAGATTAATTCAACTGGCTTTGGATGGCCCGTTTCAGACCTTAAGTATACAGCTTATACACTAGTTGAAGCTATTTATCTTTTAATGGAATCTGAAAGGCTGGCTTCCTTCCATTGTTAATTCTACAGATTTTTAATTTTTAAAATCAGATGTGTAAACTTATTTTTTCATTTAATCTTTCTGGTTAATGTTGATTTAACTCAGCTATTTATAAGCACGTGCAGAATGGATTTTCACATGAAGCATGAAAGTTGCATTTCTAGATAAGCTCACCACATATAGCACAAAAGTATTTTCAGAAGTATCTCTAAATCCTCAGATTATGAGAATAAAATAAATATTACGATTAGGCACTCAATTTAATTTCCCTTCTAGTCTAGTTCTCTAACATTTTTGAGGCATTCAACACTTATCTCTGCCACTCAAAATAACAACATGAGCAAATGAAGGCAGCACTATTAAGAATTTTGGCGATGATGCTAGGACACAAAGGATGAAGATACAAACTAGCAAAGTTAGAATATCAGTACAAAATAACTCATTCTATAACTGAATATTAGGCCTTGTCTATACTACCACTAGCCAGCTAAGTTATGCAACTTCAGCTATGTGAACAACATAGCTAAAGTTGTCATCCATACCACAGTATCTTCAGTGGTAAATCAACAGCTAATGCTGTCCTGTCAAATCTGCTTACTCTTCTCATTTTGATGGAATACCAGAGTCGACAGGAGAGAACTTGATTTATCATGTCTATACTAGATGTGATAAATCAACCCTCACTGGATTGATCTCTGCCCGTCAATCCAGCCTGTAGTGAAGACATGCCCACAGCGAGTACAAAACCCTCAGAATGTGAGACTAGAATAAATATCATGACTTACTGACACCACATTGTACAGTAACTCCTCACTTACAGTCGTCCAGTTAACATTGTTTCATTGTGATGTCGGCGTTCTATGAGAAAACACGTTCGTTTAAAATTGCACAATGTTTAGTTATAACATCTCCCCTGCTTCCCCCCCTTCTCTCCCCACCTTGGATTTATCCATCCCTGGCCATAGCCAAGCTATGTGCTGCCAGGGAGTGCTCAGATACATTGCTAGTCCCAGAAATACCCTGCACCATGCTGCCACACTTGAAATGGCAGCAGCAGAGCAAACCCCCACCTCCAAAAAGAAAATGGTGAGGGGAGGAATTCCTGGTGCAGGGGCACTGATCCTGTCTCACCAACCTGCTCCAAGGGCACAGAGTAGAGACTCCTGGCTTGATCACCCACCCTCAGTCTTCCTTGCTCTTACAGGGTGGCAGCAGTGCTGTGTCTTACCCTAATGCCTGGCTGTGGGCTCCTGGGCACCATCTCAACCCTGCAGCTTCATATCATTCATGTGGGTCTCCCCTTGGCCATTACCATGAGTAAAAGAAGGGTTGTCTGTGGCCGTCAGGATAAGGGGGGAAAGGCAGTGATAGTGGGACTGACTACCAATCCCCCTGCCAGTGGGAATACCCCAAAACTTCCCCTCCACACTCCAGAAAGGGGAAGGGGCAGACCCGTGTTTGTGGACAAGAGGCAGTTGTGAGTCAAGTCCTGGTGTGATGGGCAAGCTAGCTGTGACTCGGGGGGATGGGGCATGAAGCATGGCATAAAGGTGGGGGTTGGATGTGGGGAAAGGGTATGGGTTGAAGGTGGAGGTTGGTTGAGGAGGGAGGGGAGAATCTGAGTTGAAGGTGGGAATTGGCTGGGGAAGGGAGGGATGTGACAGCCCTGGGGTGTAAGTGTAGATGGGCAATAGCAGGGTAACTGAGATTAGCCTTAGCCCTTGTGTGAAGATGCAGGTTAATTGTGGTGTGGAAGACAGCAGGAATGACCAGGAAAGAGCCCAGGTATGCAGAATGAGGTAGGGTCTGGAGGATGGATGATAATGGTAAAGTGTATGTGTGTCTCCCTCTCTCAATAGCCCTTTCTCCCTGGTAAAGATCAGCATCAGCTATTTTCCTTCCCACACTCCACCCCAGTAACTACTTTTTCACTTGAAGTTAGGAAGGATAGTGAGGCAAAGGGAGAAATAGAATAAAGAAACTAAATATGTTAAAGTTTTGAAAACATTATACCAAAGTAGAAAATCCAACTTTAAAAAAAATTATTTCTGAAACATAACTGTGGATGGAAGAGATGATGGAGGGGAGGAGAGAGGCAGATGAAACTCCACTGACCGCTACATTCTGGCTTAATATGCTCATAGCTGTGTGCAAGACCCCAAGCAGATCCCGAGGGTATTTTTTTAAAACAAAGACAACCCCCTCCAATGCAAATTGAAAAGTATTCTGGGTATATTGATGCTTGCTCAGTTTTCTATGGACTGAGTGGAACTCTCAATCAAGTGTGGCTTTAAATAAAATATTTTATTTTGAATAAGTATTTTCATCCCCATCCAAACAGTGCTGGGTTTACTGTGGCACCAATGCTGCTGTCAACATTAGGCCCATACTTGGAAGGGGCCCAGGGCAACTCCATGGGAACCCACAAATACGCTTGGCCCTGGGACCACAGAAAGTTAATCTGGCCCTGTATATTATTTGTGCTGAGTGTACCATGCAACCTGGAAAATTGGTTCCCTTAGGAGATGACTGGCCTACCTAGCACCCCAGAGATTTTTGGTATTCAGTGACTAATTGGAACAGGCATTTGCGTGATATGCTGCCCAGAAGTCAGCAGAGACTTCCCCATCAGGTCCTGGGAAAGGATGCAGCAGTGTCTCTTCCTATCTGCTGCTGTTTGCCTATTCTTCCTGGATCCCATGTCAAGCCTAAATATGCACCGCTTGAACAGGGAGGACTCTTTAGGCTACATGTGTAGATGTTGTTGGACCATAACCGCACTAGCGCTCTAAGGCCAGAGGATATTCACTTACCTAGTCACAGCTAAGAGTTAAAATGCACCAAATTGGCATAAAGAAATTTACCTGGGAGAAGAAAAACAACAAATCTCTGGCTGTGTTTTTTCAAGTTGGGAAAGTTCAGCAAGACCTACTCTTACACCTGTTGTCTGCCCTCTCTGCAAAAGTCCTATGCAGACTCATCCCTTATTGCCCCTGCTGCACCCAGGGTCCCTCCATTCTGCCCCACACTAAAGCCCTACAACCCATATGCTATTTTCCAACCCTCATGCTACTGCACTCCCAAGACTGGAGAAGCTCTGTCACTCCACCATGGCCCTAGGCCGCAGCATGGAGTGAGAGGTCCCCCGATGTGAGGCCATGTTAGATACCAAAATCTTCTCCAGTCCTGGGACCCCAGCAGCTTGTGCTGGGGATGGAGTCAGAGCGAGCCCTGCAGCCCTCTGTTTTTTTTTTTTCTAGTAACCCATTCTGACCTTAGACTGAGCAGGCATACTGACGTATGTGACTCACACTGGGTACATGAGTAACCCAATGAAGTCAACCTGGTTACACAAGTATGTTAAGTTACTTACATCTATCAGCATTGGCAGGATGAAGACCTTTGTGTTTTTTAAACTAAAATTTCTTAAAGCATCTGGGCATGTGGTTTTCTGGCACTTAGCATAGTTTAAGTACAGCATCCTAGAATTTTAATAGAATACGCTTTGAATGTTTAATCACTGCCTGAAACATTTATTTTTTACAATGATTACAATAAAAATGCATGAGCATGTGCCAGTTGCAAAGTTTCAAAATAATTAGCAAATAAATATTTTCTATTAAATTATTTAAACACTGGGATATTCTAAAACTAAAAAGTATAAATATTGATACTATAAAATGAGGTAAATTGTAACAAATTATTTAGGAAGTAGCCAAATAAAACTCTTGTTCCCATTAAAGTCACCTAGAAACTTTCTTGGGAGTAGGATAAAAGTTAAGTCTTATTTATGATTATGTGAATGTTTTTTGGTATCTGTTAGCTCCTGAAAAAAGGGAACATAGTTGAGAAAAAAAACTTGCAGAAAAAGGCAGTACAGGTTGGACCTCTCTGGTCCAGCACCCTTGGGACCTGAGCTGTCCCAAACCAGGGAATTTGCCAGACCAGGAGAGGTCAGTGCTCCTCTGTTGGTTGCTCCACTCCCAGACTCCTCTCCCTTGGAGTTCCTGCCCTGTCGTTGGCCCCGTTAATGTTGGCCTGGCATGGGCTCTGCATCTTGCTGCCTGCCCCAAGGGTTCCTGGTCTGGAGCCATCCAGCTGCCACCAGCCCCGCTGTTGCCAGGGGTTCCATGGCCAGGATCACCCAGCTGCACCGCACTGCTGCCACTGGGAACTCCCTGGGGTTCCCCAGGCCACCCACCTCTGCCAGCCCCACTTCAGCTGAGGGTTCCACGGCTGGGGCTGCCCAATCCGGTCCCGCTGCCATCAGTGGTATCCTGGGGCCCTGTTGCTGTGGGGGAGGGAGGGGAGGAGGAAGCAGCCAGGCCTTCTGCCACCAGAAGCCCTGCTGCAGCTGGGCTTCCCCAGCTGGGACTGGGATTCCCCGGCCACCTGGCTCAGATGATGACAGGGGTTCCTTGGCTAGGGGAGGGGAGTTTCCCCAGCCACGGTGTGGTTCCCCCCCCTCCTCCTCCCCAGGCTCTCCAGCCCTGCATTCTCTTAGCTGGCTCCTGCTATCACCTCCAGGGCTCTTTGTTCCAGCAACATCTGTGGTCCTGCCAGACCATGGATGTGGCTGGACCACAGAGTCTCAAGTTCGGGAGAGTCAAACTGTGCAAGATTTGTACCTGTCTACAGTTAAAAGTTAGGTCAAATTCATACCCCGGAGAAATGTAGGTAAGCTGACCTATGACCTGGCATGGACATCACTATGTCAACAGTTCTTTCTTTGACTTAGCTACCATCTCTCAAGGGTGTGGATTTACTACAATGATGGAAAAAACCCTTCAGTCACTCTAGCAGGTATCTCCACTACAGTGCTACAGCAATGTATCTGTACTGTACCCTTAGTTTGAGATCTATAGTTTGCTATGAATCAGCGATGATCTTTCTCTTACAGTCAGAAAACATTATTCGACCAGGCAGATCCCAAAGCATTTTAGGAGAGTGTATGTGTGCGCCTATAATCATAGAAATCATGTTCTCCACTAAATAGTCAGCACTAGCAGACAATGTAAAACTTCTTACTGCAACACTGCTCAGCAGTTCAGGACTGGAACTGAAGAAAAGTATCATGCCCAACAAACTAAAGGGAAAATGTAAGATAGGCAAAATGAAGCTACAGTGAAATTTGGTCACTAAATGCAATATCATATTTAATGGCAACAAATATTAGGATTTCAGAGTTACATGCTATTTACAGAACACCAAAAGAAAAGAGCCCAACTAACATTTGATGAGATGCCAGATACTGGTTTTGTATAAACTCTGAAGTGCCACTTACAAGAATTACCACAACACTTCCTTGAGCATTTTCCCACATTGGTTTCACATATTGGTCCATCACTCTTAAATTTTTAAATCGCACTCAAGGGTGTGTTGAGGATGATGCAGGATATTTTTGTATAGATTGCATTTCACATAGAGATTTTTAGTATTCTGTGGTGGCAGGCCCATAAGAATGGCCATACTGGGTCAGAACAAAGGTCCATCTAACCCAGTATCCTGACTGTCGACAGTGGCCAATACCAGATGCCCCAGAGGGAGGATCACAACAGGTAATCCTCATGTGATCCCTCCCCCGTCACCCACCTCCAGAGAAACAGAGGCTAGGGACACCCTTACCCATCCTGGCTAATAGCCATTGATGGACCTAACCTCCATGAATCTATCTAGCTCTTTTTTGAACCCTGTTAAAGTTCTAGCCTTCACCACATCCTCTGGCAAAGAGTTCTACAGGTTGACTGTGTGTTGAGTGAAGAAAAACTTCCTTTTTTTAGGAAGTTTTTAATCTGCTGCCTATTAATTTCATTTTGTGACCCCTGGTTCTTTTATTGTGGGAATAAGTAAATAACTTTTCCTTATTCACTTTTTCCAAACCAGTCATGATTTTATAAACCTCTATCGTATTCCCCCTTAATCTCCTTTTTTCTAAGATGAAAAGTCCAAGTCTTTTTAATCTCTTTTCATATGGGACCCGTTCCAAACCCCTAATCATTTTTGTTGCCCTTCTCTGAACCTTTTCTAATGCCAATATATCTTGTTTGAGATGAGGCAACCACATCCTACTCAGTATTCAGGATGTGAGTGTTCCATGGTTTTATATAGAGGCAATAAGATATTTTCTGTCTTATTCTCTATCCCTTTTTTTTTTCTAATGACTCCTAACATTCTATTTGCTTTTTTGACTGCGACTGCACACTGAGTGATGTTTTCAGAGAACTATCCACAATGACTCCAAGATCTTTCTTTTGAGTAGTTGTAGCCAAATTAATCCCCATTATATTGTATATATAGTTGGGATTATTTTTTCCAATGTGCATTACTTTACATTTATGAACATTAACTTTCATTTGCCATTTTGTTGCCAAATCACTTAGTTTGCTGAGATCTTTTTGAAGCTCTTCAGAGTCTGTTCAGAGTCTTAACTATCTTGAGCAGTTTGGTATCATCTGCAAATTTTGCCACCTCACTGTTTACCCCTGTCTTTAGATCATTTATAAATAAGTTAAATAGGATGGGTCCCAGCACAGACCCTTGATCAAACTTACATTTTAATGGGCCTTGTGAAGGAGCTAAGTCCTGCTCCCTCATCTCTCGCAGCGCCACTGGGCCACACTACTTCCCAGTTGTCCTTTTACAGAGTTTTTCCTTTCACTTTAAGACTCTCTGACCTACCGAGGTTCAATTCAGTCTCAGTGCTATGGGCTTTATTCCCACCAATAGCAGTCAGGGTAGGGGGACCTGGACCCGCCCTCTCTCACAGGTCCCAGCCCAGGGCCCTAAGGACAGGTTCAGTTAAGCTCCTGTCCAACTGGTGGGGCTTCCGGCCATAACACACCAGCCCACGGGCCCTTAGAAAGAAAGCTACTTCCTACCCCCGTGTAGTTACACGACAGAGTGGGGATCGTTATTCCCACACAGCCGCTATATTTGACTTGACCGTCAACGGGCTGCCCGTACCCAGCTTCTTCCTTTTCGCTATCTCGCTCCCCCTCCTTCCTTCACCTTTCTGTCCCCTCTTCTCCTGCTCCCAGCACCAGCTACCTCTGCTCCCCCTGTTCTCCTCCCTTTTTCCCTTCTTACCATCTGCTTTTGTATTTCCTGCTGGCCTTCTGATGCTGGCCCCTCCCTGCCATGCACGCTGAGCACGTCCCCCAAGGCCCCACCTCCCTAAGCCACGCTTGGCATGCCGTTGCTGCGGCCACGGCACGCGCACCCCTGCAGAGGTGCTGTTCAGCCCTCCCGTGGCGTGGGAACATGCCGCACAGGTGGCGGTCTGCATACTGCGGTTCCCCTGAAATACGGGGATCGGGGTGTGCTGGGTGCAGGGGAAGTCCGTCCCATCCTTGCAGGATGAATCTGTCCCATCACACCCAGGGTGTGTAGGGTGCGGGGAAAGTCCGTCCCGCACTGGCAAGGTGGGTCAACACCATCACAGGCCTAAACTCTGAAGAGCTGCACGCACTGCTTGCCACTGTGACTTGCTGGGTGAGCAGAAGCAAGACACTCATTACCAGCCTCCTTCAGCTTTGCACCAAAGAATGCATTGGAGAACTTGGAGTGCAGAGTGCTTCCCATGTGACAAATGTGTGACAGATGTTGTCCAATTTAATATAAAGGCTTTATCATTGACATTAGAACATTTCCCATGCATCAGCATCCAGTGAAGCGTCCATACAATTATTCAAGAGTGTTTTCTTGTCCAGTGGCAGCTTACAACGGTCTAATAAATCCCCTAGGTCTTTTTGTGATGCTTCATTCGTCCAAACCATTCTTCGATAGATACTCACGCAGTGTCAATAAGTGAGCAAGGAAACTCCCTCTAGAATTTTTCTTCCAAGCTTCCCATCCCTTGATATCTGCCCTTGTAACCAGACTGTTTCTTCTTCTGATGAATATGAGTTTCTCTAAAGACAGGCTCATTTGCTAAATTTTCTATCATTTCTTTGGCATCAGTGATGGCATCTCATTGTTCATGTCTTGACTGTAGCAGTCCTGAATCTTTATTTTATTCTCATTCAGAACATTCATAAACAGCTCTGTTAAGTATTTTCCAGTGCAGCCATGAAGAACATTCTATTAGGTTAGTGAAAAATGAATTCACATACGTGACACATCTTACTTTAAACAGTGGATTTTCCCTTTTTGTTTCCAACAACAAAAGCAGCACTCAAAGCCAGGTACCCCCTAAGTCTGGCATGGCAGGGCCTGTGTCACCTGCCCCTAAATCCAGACCTTTCTGGTGTCACCAGTACAGTAAATAATCTAAAATGGTATTTACAACCTCAGAATTTGGAAGCTGCCTTATTTTCTAGCCAGTTTAGAGATACAAATATGGATACTCCCTTTCCATGATGCAAGCTACACAAGGAGGCAGAGACTGACTTTTTCTTGTCATATTTGTGTTAGTGTTGTATTTTGCACTCAATTTGTGGTGCCATTGTACATCAGAACAGTATACTTAAGAGACTTGTTTAAAAAAGCAAGGAATAAACTACAGCCCACCAATGGTTTGGTGCTGCTTGATTTGTAGAACATTCTAGTTTGGTAATGCATTTTTGAGTAATCAAGAATGGTGTATTTTACTGAAGGTTTTTGTTTGCTTTTTTTTTAAGGGGGCAAAGCAGTGATATAGAAGAGAAAATGGTATACCTAATGTAGTTTTCATCTGATTTACTGGGAAAGGCAGAGAACCAGCTGTGATTCCTTAAGTCCTTATATTTTACTCCACTAAGAAAGTGTCCGTAAAACTGAAGAACTGGTATGTGAGGTTGAAAAAATTATTTATTGACCATATTTCTCTATAATTTAATAATGCAACCTCTCTGGTAATACTACACATCTTTCTTACCTCTCTGCTGTACAAACCAACTCAAAATAAAAATGTCAAAAGAAACCTTTAAAAGCTATTCAGTTCAGAAACAGATCTTGTTATAGTTACTTTTTCTGTACAGTGTTCTTCTCTCATTCCTATACTATGGTTATTAAAGGAAAATCCAAAGTAAATAAAATTTATCAAAAATGACAGCACTAGAAACTGAAATCCTCTAATGACATAGCCACAAATCAGGTACAGGCAGAACAGCAGCCAGGCAAACTTCCCCATTATTTCCTGTCATTTCATAGGAAGTCTCAGGTACAAATCTATTTGTATTAACTGGTCAGAAGAAATGGTCAACAAGATGTCCTTTATTAGGGCATTCATCATGATATGAATGGCTGTCCTATAAGAATTCAATTTTTAAAAGTACTTAAGTAATTTTGGCTCCTACCCCTTCCCCAATTTTGGAAGTTGCTTAGGAAGCTAAGATCCTAAATTTCATTGAAAGACTTCCGTGTGATCATCCTTGGAATTTTAAAATATTATAGATGACAATTTCTCAACAGAGGTGTTGTATCCATAATAAGGGACTTCTATATCAGACCTCCACTTGACACAGAGGAACTGAACACAGAACAAAAATCAGAGGGGTAGCCGTGTTAGTCTGAATCTGCAAAAGCGGTGAAGAGTCCTGTGGCACCTTATAGACTAACCGAAGTGTTGGAGCATAAGCTTTCGTGGGCAAAAACCCACTTCGTCAGATGCATGTAGTGGAAATTTCCAGAGGCAGGTATAAATATGCAGGCCAGAATCAGGCTGGAGATGACAAGGTGGATCCAATCAGGGAGGATGAGGCCCACTTCTAGTAGCTGATCTGGAGGTGTGAATTGCAAGAGAGGAGAAGCTGCTTTTGTAGTTAGCTAGCCATTCGCAGTCTTTGTTTAATCCTGAGTTGATTGTGTCAAACTTGAAGATGAACTGTAGCTCAGCAGTTTCTCTTTGAAGTCTGGTCCTGAAGTATTTTTGCTGCAGGATGGCTACCTTTAGATCTGCAATTGTGTGTCCAGGGGAGATTGAAGTGTTCCCCTGCAGGTTTTTGTATGTTGCCATTCCTAATACAGTAGACTTCCGATAATCCGGAACCTATGGGACTTAGGTGGTGCCGGATTATCAGATATGCCGGACTATCAGGAGGTACTATAAGCAGGTTATATATATACTGTATACATTATATACTATAAAAGTGTTCTTAACCCTTTTTATTGTACATACTGTATACAGTATACTGTAATGTTTTAGTTTTTTTAAGCCTTTTTTACCCTTTTTGCTCAGTTCAGCTGCTGCCGCTGTTACCTTGTGACTCATTTTTTTGCCGAAGCTCACTCACTAGGCTCTTGCCATTTTGATGCCGGACTATCAGGAGTGCCGGACTATTGGATGCCGGACTATTGGAGTTTAACTGTATCTGATTTGTGTCCATTGATTCTTTTACGTAGGGACTGTCCAGTTTGGCCGATGTATATAGCAGTGGGGCATTCCTCAGCTAAAACCTCTCCAACGCATCATTAGTGATCTACAACCCATCCTGGACAATGATCCCTCGCTTTCACAGGCCTTGGGAGGCAGGCCAGTCCCCTGCCCACAGACAACCCGCCAACCTGAAGCATATTCTCACCAGCAACTACACACTGCACCATAATAACTCTAACTCAGGAACCAATCCATGCAACAAACCTCGGTGCCAACTCTGCCCACATATATACACCAGCAACACCATCACAGGACCTAACAAGATCAGCCATACTGTCACTGGTTCATTCTCCTGCACATCTACTAACATAATATATGCCATCATGTGCCAGCAATGCTCCACTGCTATATACATTGGATCCACCTCGTCATCTCCAGCCTGATTCTGGCCTGCATATTTATACCTGCCTCTGGAAATTTCCACTACATGCATCTGACGAAGTGGGTTTTTGCCCACGAAAGCTTATGCTCCAACACTTCGGTTAGTCTATAAGGTGCCACAGGACTCCTCGCCGCTTTTACAGAACAAAAAATTAATGATATTTAGGCACGAGTGATCATGACTTAATCACATTTACAATATTCAAAGAGACCAGACCAGCTATTTTATTTAGTTTATATACAATGCTTGAAAACAATTATTAGCCAAATCAGCTAGAAGCAATGATTTAATCAGAAAAATATGAATTATAATTGGTAATTTAAGAACACTTTTTAGATGCCCAAAAAAGCCACACTCAATGAAGGCCATGTTGCTTAAAAACTGATCTGCTTTAGAAAAGACAACTATTTTATATGTAAAATTTGTGTGCATGTGTGTACACACACACAAATGGAATATATAAATATATATATAAAATGGAAGAAAGTGAAAATAATCTTAATGGTAGTATTGATCATCACTAGGTGGAAGAGCACAGAATTGCCTATAATAAATGAAGAAAAGGCAAAAGTGTTCAATACATATTTCTGTTCTGTATTTGGGGAAAAACAGATTATGTAGTGTGCTGGAGCTCAGGATAAGTCCCCGGGTTCTGCACTTCCTGGTGGGTTTGTGTGTGCCTCAGAGGCTCACTGTGTCTCTAACGCTGCCTCAGAGGAGAGGGAACCCCACTTTGTGAGCCATTCTCATCATCGGCCGGTCACTAGTTTGTATGACAACCCCTCCGACAATCAAAAGTCTTCTCCCCCCGCCTTGTTGGCGGCCCTCTGGCCAGGGAGAGGGTTGGGGGGAAACCTGGTCCCACCCACTTGCTCCGGGTTCCGGCCCAGGGTCCTATGTGGTAGCCACTAGTGGGCTCTTTCCCTTAACCCCACTCTATAGCGGCCCCTCCCTGGGCCACTTTCCCAACCGCTCCCTTGGTACCTCCTCCCTGGCATTTGGACAAAAGCCCCTTCGGCTCGCAGCCTGCAGTGGTTGCCTTCACTCAGTCAGTCCCTGTCCTCCAGTCCGTCCCTCTTCTCCTCCCCTGTCTTGCCTGGGGGGAAGGTTTTTATAGCGCACCACAGGCCTTAACTGTGCCCATCCATTTTGGGGAGAGGTCTGTGTGTTGCAAGAGCTCAGGTCTGACTGTATTCCATTTTCTGCAGTGTAATTGTACCAGAGATTAATTTGATCCAATGAAGTTGAAAGGAAAACTAGAATTCACAGGATCACATGAGGTGTTAAATTAAGATCCCATTTTGAGAAAAAAACACAGTAAAAGAAATATAAAAAATGTGATAAAAGGTCCACTCTGTTCTAAAGAATGACTTTTCATATTTCTGATGTTGAAAAGTGCCAAGTAATTCAGTATAAGCTATATTTTTAAATAATTAAACTACTGTACACAAAGAGGAAAGTAACATTACAGATGGCCCTGAGGCCCATAGAGTAAGAGCTGCTTTTGTCAAAAGTCAAACATTTATAATGTCCAACATGAGGTAAGAGAATGGAGAGTTTTCAATACATTGTTCCCCTAACCAAATGGAAAGCTTTAAAATTTCACTTCCCTTCTGACAAAAACATCACTAAAAGGATGTCCTCTTATCATAGGACTGAGGCAGAGAAGTTATTAATAATGTTGACATGTAAGCATGGGAAGACCAGCAGACAGAGGTTGCTTTAAATTTAATGGGACAAGCGTAAGTAGTGGCTTTTATGAGAGACACAGATAAGCCTGAAGCATAATTGCACCTCTGAGTGTCACTTCGATAATGGTATCCCAGGTGGAATGTTTCAAACCACCATTAAAGCTCATCCTGGGTACCGGAGAGAACTGATTTTTATAGCCTATAAACTCCAATGGAAATGCTGCAAAGCTCCTGTTATCAATCCTATTTCAGGTATTCATACCTTTTATCAGATTAACTTCTTGTGCCTCTCACCTTGTGTATAACGATAATAAAATGAAGACAATACTTTGTTAGCACGTTTGTACATACTTAGCAAACTCCTTTTTTACAAATACACTCTACTACTCTGGTTTCAAAAACACAGAACGTGGTGAGCATCACTGAAGGTCTCAATTGTTAGATATAAGGAAACAACTATACCATGCATACTCCTCACCTCCTAATGTAAATGACAAAAATGTCACATTCACTAGTCAAAACTTCCACTATATAAACACACACCAATATGCTACAATTACATGTCAAAGTTAATTTATGACTCCTTTGGGAAATTATTTGTATTATTATAGTGCCTGGGAGCCCAAAGGTACATCTAGACTACGCTCTTTTTTTCAAAAGGAGATATGCAAATTTGGTGCTAATTTGCATATCTTCTTCCAATTGCTTTTTTGAAATTTGTTTTTTTTTTTTTTTTTAAAGAAAGCAGTTTAGATGCGGTTCTTTCAAAAAAAAAAAAAAATTTTTTTGAAAGAACCCTTCTTCCTCAAAATGAGGTGTGCAGGGTTCTTTCGAAAAAGGTGGTGTTTTTTTTTCTAAAGAACTGCATCTAAACTGCTTTCTTTTTTGAAAAACCGCTTTCGAAAAAGTGATCAGAAGATGATATGCAAATTAGCACCACATTTGCATCTCTCCTTTCAAAAAAAGAACGTAGTTTAGATGTACGCCCAGACATGGACCAGAACTCCACTGTGTTAGTCACTATATAAACAAAGAACAAAAAAGGCAGTCCCCTACTAAAAGAGATCATGGATAATTGACTCAAAGGAATCACAACAGTATCAAGCGCAGTTTCTGTACTTCTTGGTGTTGCCAGATCAGCAACTTCATCCTGACATTGCAGAACAGGAAATCCTGGAGTAGAAACATGGACGAGGCCCACTAATACTATCTCACAATTCACTTCTTACAGATGAATTGTAGGCTCAGTATTTTCAGTAGACATATCTGGAATGGAATATCCTACAGAACCCATCTTATAGCCACATGAACATTTGGGGCTACTTCTATCTCTTATAAGAAGGGCTAAATTATTTCTGCAGTCCCTTATTAAGTCTGTTCCCACATAAAAAAAATGCACAACCAGGAATGACTGTCTCCATTTGCTCACACTTTTTTTAAACAACATCTCTTTCCATTAGACTTAAATCCAGGAAAGATATGAAATTACATCCCATAAACAACATTGTGGACATCTGTTTGTAGTAAATTATATTGCAATTCTCTAGGCCAATAGAAAATCTGCAGTGTTGTGTTGTAAGGTGCTTTTTCTACAGCCATAGAAAAAAAATCACGTGTTTGAATCTGTGAATACATATATTTATACTCTGTAACACAATGGTAAGGAATTGATGTAACAACTCTGATGCCAATTATTTTAATAAGTTTGATTAGGCCTCAGCTTGAGTATTGTCCAGTTTGGGTACCGTATTTCAGAAAAGATGTGGACAAATTGAAAAAATTTCAGAGAAGATCAATAAAAAAAGATTAAAGGTCTAGAAAAAAGGAGCCACAATACCTCACCAAGAAGCTTTAACCTTCTAGTTTAGCACTTTCTGAAACACACTTTCCTGAGATGAAGTTTGTAAGATAATTAGATTTAACTTTTTATTCCTCAAATTGTGAGCATTAAATATGCTTTAAAGGAACCAATCCTACACTGAGCAATGGGGATACAAGATATTTACCTCCTTGTTTCAATGCACATGTGGTTATCATTTTCTTCTACATTTTTTTCCTCCTGAGAAATAATATCCTCTCATCACCACCTACCCCTATTATACTTATCTCTCACCAAGTTACTGACTCCTGCTTCTAGTCAGACTCTGTCATTCATTACAATTTCAGACAAGCACTTTTTTTTTTTTTTTTTTTTTGCTTTCCTTTTATGCTGCCCTCATTCTTGGAAGAAGTGTCCAATAAACCTCCTTGGAATGAAAATTAATTCGTTATCCTCCTTGGAATGCTACTTTGTTCTCAGACTCACAAAAAAACTTGGCAGTGGTTAGGCTGGTTTCTGAGCGTCTACCACACTGACAAATATTGTCTTTTTCTTGCCTGTCACTATCTGTCCGTATCCATCTATTGGATCTTGACACATACTTAGACCCCAGGTAGTGGCAGGGGTGACAGTTGGGACCACTGGCAGCAGGGCCATGGACCCAATGGCCAGGACCTAAGGCTCAAATCGTGGGAGTGCTACACCCCCCTACCCACATCCATTCTTCCTGCACCTATGTCTCAGGGTCCTGTGGACAATATGCCAGTCAAGTAACAATGAATACCATTGTTTTATGCTAAAATTTGAAACGTTGTGAATGGGCCTTAATATAGATGATAATTACCTTACACATTACAAAGACAGCCTTCCCACTTTTTGATATTTGTAGTAACTCCAGATTAACCACTTAATTGACTGTTACAATAAGCAATTTCCTCCTTCCTTGTTCCTTCGCCCCCACCTTCTGTTCTATGTAGCTGATTCATTAGTTTGTAATTTGTTTACTTTTTTCATTGTATCCCTCTGTTATATAATGGTCATGCCAATTCACTTTCAGAATATGATCTAAAGAAATGGGTCTGCCCCATGAAAGCGCATCACCTAATAAAACAAAAGCAGTCATATAGCACTTTAAAGACTAACAAGATAGTTTAATGAATACCAGGAATCCTTTATAATACTAGAGCCATGGTTTGCTAGTTAGTGTGGTTGCTGTGTGTGTAAGCAGTGCAGAAAATGGTTAGAGCATTGGATAGGCACTTTTAGGTGAGTATTCAAGGGGGGGGGGTTATCTTTAAAAAAAACCTCTTTATTCTTCAATCCACAGGAAGTCATGAAAGGTAATTAAAAAGTAGGTAGGTCAGTGACAACAAGTCTTCTTAAGGATTCTTTGTCAGTGGTACTGGCAAACCTTTTCTCAAATCCAACCCTTTGGCAAAGACAATGGGTAGATGTTGCTCTCATACCCTCACCACAAAATGTAAAGACATTCCTGAAAATCTTTCAGTAAGATAGAAGATGGAAAACTAAGACTTTGACAAAAGTAGCTGATTTTTAATTCATATTGCTGGTCATATCTGTGCTACTGTATGTTGTCTTCACCTGAACCAGTAATTCCTACCTTTACTTGTCTTCTCTGCTTGCTTTCCTTCATATCTTCTCCTCAACTTGTCCTTCATCACACCCTCGACATTTTCTGCCTCTAGCACTGACAAGATTTCATCATAAAATTCTCATGTGTTTTCATCTCCCTAGATGCCTACCTTTTCATATCTATCACTGTCAGCACAATATACACTGCATTCAAACATTCAACAGATGCAAAAATCAACTCTTTGGAGAGTGCCCTGATCCAAAGAGTCTGTGCTTGAAAACTACTGATTTTTTCATTCCTATTTCAGGCATTAGTCTATGTAATAGAAAAAAAACAACAACAAAAAAGGAGAAAAGGAGAAATATTTGGTTGACTCTGAATAAATGAATTTTAGAGAGAGTGATGCCTGAAATCTTCAAGCCCTCCCTATTTAGAGTTTTAAAATATGTTCCTCTACAAACACCTGCTCATCTTAGACCACACTGACACTTACAAGCTTACGGCAACATACTGTAGTTGTACCAATAGAGCTGAGCTGTTGTAAAGGCTCTCTCCTTGATATGACAAAACCAACTCAATGACCAGCAGGACCTATGTGAGTGGGAGACTGTCTCTTGCCACCTCAGTGCTAAGCACACAAGTGCTTATGCCAGCAAAACTTATGTTCAATGTAAGTACAGATATGGCCTTAGCCTGCAAGACAGTAGCATAGTGTTCAGATATTTGCAGTTGAGTGCAAAATCTTTTTTCCTATGTTATTTCACACCAATATGTGGATGGAGTCTTTTTATCAACAACTACATTCTTGGGTCAATTCTTATATTCTCTCTCCAATATGCTGTTTATTCAGGGAAATAAGTTTGAGACTTTGATTTTCTCACTTACAGTGGGATCCAGACAGTCTGGTATTTCTTATAACCTGCATAATTGAAATATTGTCAGCTAGTTCTTTTCTACTCGGTACCAGCATGGCATTCCCAGATACAAAACAAAAGCAACACGATTAAAATGGAGAGGTACACGACTTATTTAAGGACATATTCCCCACAGTGACACCACATGTTTTACCCTCACTCAAACTCTTCAGACATTTTCAAATATTGAAATTTGAAAAAAGTGCATAAGTGAGTCTTCATTTAGTAGCAGTAAAATATCACAATATATCAAAGCTTTCTTTTTCTTTTCACTTTCTACTACTCTCAACAGCCTGTCACTAATGTAATGACAGAGAAGACACACACAGATGTAAAAAGCAAAACAATAACTTAGCAGGTATTGCAAAATGTGAATAAAAGGTATGTAAAGGATAGGAAAAGCAATAAAAGTTTTATACATTGTTTTAAATTAAATTGTGCAATCAGCAGGAATGAAACAAAAATGCAGCTGAAAAAGAATGCTATGAAGAATTTGATATAACAATTTTTCTGCTGAGAATACAAAGGAAAGAATGGAAGAGGAGATGCAAAAAATATTTTCCTTTTGCCATTTATCTTGCAGACTGACATTTAACATTAGATTTGCTCTATTTTTGTAAATGACAGCTACAGAAAGTCAAGTCAATGGAAGGATGAAGAATAGATATCAAATTTTAATCACTATTTTCATGTTGATATTGCTATGAGCTCAAATAGATGTTTTTAAAACATGTTTAAAAATTCAGAACATCAAGATTTGTAAAAACTAATCTAATCCAAAGGCCAACATGAATCTTTCTGTCATATCATACAGGATAAATAAAATGTGATTGTCATATTGGCTTCTAAAACACAACAGGATCTGTTAGAGAGAGAACACAAATTTGTGTTGCAATCAGTAGCTTTTCTTCATTAACATTCCAGTCTGTCTGATTTTCATCCCTAGTTTACAGACACATGCACATGGGATTTAACAAAAGCCTAATAAATTGTGCCTCATGCAACTCCGCCTTGTAGAACTGAATGGCTGATCCAAAGTCAAAGGAATCAGTGGACAGACTCCCCTTTTCTCAACGTTCATTGAATCAGACCCGTAGAGACCACCTATTTGTAATGTGTTTGTTTTATAGATATTGGGTATGCCTTTATAAGGCTGGGCTCTTACTTTTTATAAGTTTATTTTGAAGCTTTGTTTTACATCTGATTATTTCCCCATTTGACAAAATAAATTAATCGATCTAAAATAGCAGATGGGAAAAATAAAACAAAGTACATCTCACCTGGGTCAGAGCCTCAGCTGGTTCAAACTGGCATAGTTCCCCTGATGTCACTGGAATCAGACCAGTCTATATCTTCTGAGGATCTGCCTGACACTCTTAGGCTATGTCTACACTGCTGGGTTTTTTTCAGAAAAAGAAACGCAAATTGTGAACTGCAATTTGTGTGTCTTTTTCCACTTGCTTTTTTTGGAAGAGGCTTTTCTGACATTTGGCCCATTTACATGGGGCCGAATGTCAGAAAAACTTCCTCTTTCGGAACCTCCCTTATTCCTCCATAAAATGAGGAATACAGGGATGCTGAAAGAACACACCTGCTTTTTCTGAAACTGTTCCGAAAAACCAGACACAGTCCCTGGACGTGGTAGAGTATTAACTCTGCAGTCTAGGCATAGCCTTAAAAATATTTGTTTCACAGCCATGAGTACTTAGAAGAGGTCAATTAGCTACTGGAGAAAACTAATTATTCAATTTTCCTTACTGTAGGGAACTAGAAAAGTTGATTCAATGTAAATTGTGTTTAGTTTTGACTGCTGTGTGTTGCTCCTATCTTATTGTGACTTACTTTCTGTGCCTTGCACCTCTAAACGGAAAGCTGCAGAGATTGCTGTTGTATGCTCAAATGCAGCCTATTAGGCACTCTGCTTTACTTTTATTCTTTAATGTTTAGTTATTCTCCCCCTGTAAAAAAAGAGATAATTCTGGATGAAAGTAAATGTGTGCTCTTTGTATATAAAAAACACAACTCTGTTAAGGAAACCTCTTTCACTTAAATTGTAGCATGAATAAACTTGCTAGTATATACATATTTGTGGTGTTTGGAATGTGTGTACTTCATATAAAAGACTGGAGTACACATTTTAAAAGTCTCAGGGGTTAGTTAATCTGTAACTTAAAAAACTTAAAAAAACAACGAATGGTCCTGCAGCATCTTAGAGACCAACAAAAAATGTGGATGGTATCATGAGCTTTCATGTGTACAACCCACTTCAGATGAAAAGCTCATGATACCATCTACATGACCATTCATTGTTTAAGTTTTAACATGTTTTAAAACAGGAAAAATCACTACACACAAGTTATTCTTGCATCATTTTACATTCATTTTGGCACATTTTAGTAAGGTAATTACTGAGTTCTCTTCTATACCTGACATGTTTAGCTGCTATGTAAGAGGTTGGATTTTTCAGACACACACTTATTCTCAGGCCTTGGGCTATGAAGGTGGAGTGCATTCAATTGTTTTGAAAATGGAACAGATAATTTGGCACTAATAGCAACCCCTACAGCTGAATATATTGATGCTGGTTGGTGGCAATAACTCTAAAAGGAGCTGTCAAGTTAGATACACTGGCCAGAGGTTAGGCATTTCAGAGACAAAGCTGGAGCAGTGTTATGGGGTAAGAGTATTGAAGAGCAATAAACTTATAGTGAAAATCCAGAGAAAATTGGAAAAAATATTTTTTTTAAAAATTTTTCAGACTGAACCCTTGAACAGATTCAATAAATGTAGTCTTTTATTGGCCACGAAATATGAATCAAACACAAATTTATGATGGGGTGGACATTTATCAAAAATAGTTGCTACTGGTTTTAATCACATTAGAACACTAATATTTAGCAGGGTACAATCCTTAGAAAATTGTTTAAATTAACTTCACAGTAATTTAACAGACTAATAGCCTTAAGGACTAATCTTACGGTCCTTATTCAGGCAAAAACCCCATGGACTCCAGTGGACATTTATATAATTAGAGACTGCTACATCAAACCCTTGCAGAATAAATGGATGGTGGGTTCTGAGTTGTTACAGAAGCTACTAAGATTGTCCTCAAGGAAAACTAACTAGAAATATTAATGCCGCCAATCTACACAGCTATTCTCCAGCATAATTAACAACCATCAATTACTATGGGAACATATTTTAGCCAGAAATCATATGATTAACTGATATCAACACCCTAGAACAAGGATATGCCTTCAATCTGTGCCATGCGGTACTTTAAGCAGTATGTAATTTTCTATTTCATGGAGAAAATTGTAGCAGCTGGAAAACAGAGGCCAGAAATGTTTGTTTAAACATTTTCTAAATATCATGCCGTTTTCCTTTGCTGATTAAATTACTCATGATTTGAAGGCATGGGGAACATATTTGTGTAGGAAATTCTGTTATGATTGTTTCTTTCAAGTGGATCTACACAGAACTCGCTTATTTACGTAAACATTAAAATCAAACTAGTCGCTTTGGAGATGCATGTGCTCACTTTAAAAACTTCAAAAGAAATGAGATCCAGAATCAGTGATTCAATGTTGTTCTTAGATTCCAAGGCCAGAAGGGATCATTTGATCTTCTAATCTGACCGGTTGTAAAACTCAGGCCATAGAACCTCCCCCAAGTAATTCTTAGAGAATATATTTTTAGAAAATCATTTAATCTTGTTTTAAAAATGGTTAGAGATGGAAAATCCACTACATCTCTTCATAAATTGTTCCAATGGTTAATTATCCTCACTGTTAAAAATCTAAGCCTTATTCCCAATCTGAATTGGTCTAGCTTCAACTTTTAGACATTGGTTCATGTTGTACCTTTCTCTGCTAGACTGAAGAGCCCATTATCAAACACTTATTGTCCACATAGATATTTATAGGCTGTAATCAAGTCATCGCTGACTTTCCCTTGTTTAATTTAGATAGACTCAAAAAGCTCCATCTAATACTGAAGGACAGGATTTCTAATCCTTTCTTGTGGCTCTTCTTCAGTTTAATCAGCTTCCTTCTTGAATTGTGGCCACCACAAAGACACAGGATTACAGCTACAGTCACACCAATGCCAAATACAGAGGTAAAATAACCTCTCTGCTTCTATTCAAGATTTCCATATTTATAAATCCCAGGTTCGCAAAAACTCTTTTAGCCACATCTCATCACTGGGAGCTGATACTCACATTCCCTCTCCCTCCTCCACCCCCTACAAAAAGCTTTTTCGGAAGTATGACCTACATTCTTTGTTCTTAGATGTCTGTTATATTTAGCGGTGCTAAAACACATTGTTTCCTGGTGTGCAGTTTATCAATTGCTAGAGATCCCCCAGTTTCAGTGAACTTTCCTCTTCACTACTTTCCCCAATATCCGTGTCATCTGCAAACTTTCAGTAATGATTTTATATTTTCTTACTGATCACTGACCAAAATATTCAATAGTGCAGGGCCCCTCTAAAAGACACTTTTTCAATGCCAAATCCCTATTTCCAAACACATTTTGAGAGCTTTCCCATAGCCAGCTTTTATATTTTATGTAAAATATAAATCTTCCTTTATTTTGAACCACAATATTGTTTGGTTCCAAGTCAAATATTCAGTATATTTCATCAATGTTATTACTTTTATCAACCAAACTTGTAATCACATCAAGTTAGTTTGACAGAATCTATTTTCCATAAACCTTGGTTGATTTGCATTATTTATATTGCTTTCCTTTAATTTGTCAGTGATCAATTTATGTATTGAATTGTGCTCTACTCTATTTCCTGGAATTGATGGGAAGCTGACAGGTCTAAGGTTCTCTGGGAGATTCTATTTACCCTTTCTAAAAACTGACACGGTGGCTCCTTTCTTCCAGTCTTCTGAAACTTTCTAGTGTTCTAAAACTTATTGAAAATCAACATTAACATGATAGTGGAATGGAGTGTTGTCATCAAATGATAACATAATATCTGATTTATTTCCAAACACAAATATGTATTCAACACTTTTGCCTTTCTGCATTATTGATAATTCTACTATTTCCAACTAGTAATGGACCAATACCATTATCATAATTCTTTGTTCAGATGCCAGAACAAAGTGTATATCCATATACACTCCCCCCTGGGATGGATGGTATGCATTGCTGGCATGGTTGGTGGCTTTCCCATTTTACATTCCTGCAAAACAAGCAGCAAAGGTTTGTTTGTTTTCTGTACAAGAGTTCCAGGGATGGAAGAAACCCAAGCACAGATGTAACTTGTCTATAGCATGCATGTATTTATTACAAAGGGAGAAAATAGTTGTGTGTGATATTCAGATTTGTGATATTCAGATTTCTAACATATCTATTATGATAGTAACATATAAAAAGTAAACATTTGTCCAATCAAGTATGCCTTATGCATTACCCACATGATGCTTATTATTCAAGTATCATTTTTCATTTTAAAACACTCTAACTTGTAACTTAGATGGAACAAGAGGTTGCACAGCAGTGGCATTAAGAGACAATCCCTATTTTGCACTTCTGTAATGAAGCTGAAATCATCACAGGAACACTCTACATCATGTGTATGTCATATTATTGTAACATTTGCAGATATCATTAGAAAACGATAGAAGAGACATGAAAGTGGATCAGAAATATATTATTGCCAGAAATTAATTTTTATAAATAAACCTGCCTGTTTCATTGCTGGTTCATAAAATATACTGAAAATACATTAAAATCAGACAATGAAAGCCAATAAACTCTGTGAGCAACAGTAAATGCCTGTAGGGTTTTCATTGTGCTGCTTTCCTTAATTACTCTGTATTTGAAGCATGCTTGTCGTAACAAATCTGCACGAATGTAGGTTTAAATATACCTTGAACTTGAATGTCCTTTGTATTTTCCTTAGAACACAAGTTACATCCATGTTGCATCAGGTCAGAAGCTAAATCTAATCTTAAGTCACTGAGACAAGAGGCTTATCTCAAGTACTGGGACACAAAATTCTATAAACAAAGAGAAATGAAATATAAAATTCACTACTGGTGGAAGTGCAAGTTGCTATGGAATATGACAGGCATGAAAGTACTTAGTGCTTGCAAACAAAATGTTCAAAATATTAAAAAATGTATTTGTAATTTAGTCTTAATGGAAAGTTGATTGCTAAACCAGTTATTACAGACGGTTTTGCCTAATTTCAAATGTATTTTAATATAGTTAATCTTGCAGTTAGAGGCAGAACTTCAACCTTTCCATTTCAGGCACATAGCAGTTCTTTTCTGTTGCTGATGTCAGTAGCAACCTGCAGCTTGCTCTGCATGTGCTGCTTTTCAAGTAGAGTGAAAGCTGAAGATGAAAGAAGTCTTTGAGTGTAGTTTCCCTCCTAGGGACCCCATCTCTTACTGGTTCCATTACCTTAGATCCTTGGGCAAGAGGGAGAATATAATGCCCAACCTAACCTCCTTCTGACTCCAAGACACTGGAGAAAAAAAATTCTCTCAAACTGATTTCCCTCTGTTGGGTATTGTAAGTCAGGGACAAGGAGAAATGAAAGTCTTGTCTTATTTTTTCTTGATGAAGTGAAGATTCCTGTACTCTTAATTTTCAAAACACACTTCCTCCAAAACACTTTCCCAACAACTCCCTGGCTCCTGTTCCTCTAAACTAATTCTGATGTTTGAGACTGCTAACTAGTGACTTACTCTAACCCTTTCTGTCTTTTTTTCAGAGGCCAAGGCAGAAGGCTGAGTTTCAGGATATAAACATTCTGTACTTTTTTGGCGGACTGTTTTGCATTTTCAATTACCTTCAAAGCCAAAACACATAGGCAACTATCCTGCATACCCTCTGTGTAAATGGAAGCCATGAAAGCCAGTTCCAGAAACCCCTGTGACAATTCTTCACTGCTGAAGAAAAAAAATCTACACTTAGCCATATCAAAATGCACAAACAAGGTTTAGCATGGTAAAAAATGGATACCTGAATCTGACCTAAAAAAACAACACAAGATGACTGATGATCCGGAAAGTGCTGACTCTAATTCAAAGAAAAGCTAAACTAAGATCCAGGTACTCAGGAGATCATTTATGTGTCCAAGTGCACATGGAATTGCAAAGTCCCTGTCTTCTAAGCTATCTTCTCCAAGAAACAAGCACTTGATAATTAATTGTATTTGTCAAGCATTTGCCCATTTAAAGCCTTCCTCACATCCAAAGTTCATAGGCTAGCTCATATCTTTTTCATTCCTCATTTCAGATAGAAATCCCATCAAAGTTTGGAGTACATATAGCATAATATATTTTTATTAAAAAGGGCAAAAGAAAATGAATTAACTTTCACTTTAAACAAGGTGCATAGTTAAGCAAAACACTGATAATGCCTTTCCAATAAAGACATCACAGTCATAACACTTGTTTTAAACAGTGAAAAGTTAGACCCATAACTGATAAGGCTCTGTGAACTGTCTAATATAGAAACATTCATCAGAAACTTGGCCAGAGTAGTCAAGAAGAACAAGCATTTATAATAAATTCTGGAGAAACTACTTGCTGCCAATCCATTTTAGCCAAAACCCAACATTAGAATTTGTTGCACTTCTTTAAGTTATCCTTTAGCAAGTCCTTATACTACTTAAGTTGTCTTCCAACGGTATGGTATACTTCTTTCAGCTGTTTAGGGAGGTGACAGTCTGGCATCTGAACAATGTGACCAGTCCAGTGAAGTTGCTGACAGATGGTCATTGTCTCAATAGTTACTTGTTGGTTTTTGGTGAGCTTCAGAGTGTCATAAGTTGCTCATTGATGCCTACTGGCAGCTCAAGAAGGCACTTTATGAGCTTGTTCTTAATAGCAAAGCCTACTCCATACAATTGAGGTTAATCTAAAGATTTTCCCTTCCAGAAGTAGGTGTATCCTCCTTTCTCCTCTTTCACCTGTCTTTCATCAGCTCTTCTAGTTTCAGACAAGGCAGCATTATTGATGTTAAACCAATTCAATTCATGAGCAATGATAGCTGTACATCACTCTGGTTGGTCACTGTCTGAGTTGTCCATCAGGATACGTACGATCCAGGTTCCATGACCACTGGGGTGGTGATCCTGCTGGATGTGGCTATCCAGCCAGGAGGAAAAGTGGCAAGACTATTTTTAGGGCACTTTTTCTAGCCCCCTTCTCATGTGGGTCATAAAGAGGACTGCTCAGTCATGGGAGCAGCAGCTGAGATGCTCAGCCTGTCTCAGTACTTGAGCAAGATGACTGAATCACATGCCCACCACCTGTGTGTTGGTCTGTGATTAGGAACTTCTGGATCTCACTGTCCTGTTCCTGTTGCCACTTGCCGATTACCACCAGACTTTTGACTTGTGCAGATGTTATTTCCCCAAAAACTGGAAGATGCCTGTGCGGGACTTCTTTTCCAATGGGGAGATTAGTGCACAACAGTCCCTACACTGTCCTTCAGAGAGGGCTCAAACAATGTTATGGACACCACGATTGAAGATCCTCCATCTGCTGTAGCCCCACCTTTACAGCCTCTGTAATGTTACACAACAGTTTCAACTCCATTGTGCAGTTATCCTCCATCTGCTCTGCCATTAAGAACTTCTTGGATCACACTTTATCTGAAACCTTGCCCTTAACTGTTCTGCCACGGGCAACCCTAAGGGAGTATATGACTCCAAGCAGCATTGCTTTCAGGGGTCACTGGAACACACAAGTCTCTCCACCACTACAAGGTGATGATCCATGGAGAGAGGCTTCCTAGGTACATCCTTGGGCTACAAATTCTCATTCTAGCACCTGCTTCTGAGAGCTGAGTTACCATAGTCCAATTTCCCAAGCCCTGAGACTAGGGAGAGACCCTTTACTACATAGTTGCCTAAACAATTGTTTCCCAGAGCTCCAACCATGTAGGCACTCTGGTTTACGCTTATTTGTTCAGGGTAGGGTTGCCAACTCTCCTGACTTCATAGAACAGATGCCATTCTCAACAATGGAGTCTAGTCTAGTCTTGGACATCTGGCACCTTACTTCAGGAACATGTAATAGCTGAAGCAAATTGTAATGGGCCCACCCACTGGTGAGCACCCTACTGCGGACAAGTGGCACCATGCAGGGTCCTTGCCTGGTTGTCCGGTTGCCCTCAAAGTCCTGGAACCAGGGACTGACTAGCGCTGTCCATGGTGCTAGTGAGTCTCTGCTTGTGGCTGGTCTTTGGCCACTGGGTCTGGGTCTTACCCAGCTCTAGGTTTAGCTCACACTGGGATCTAGCCGTAGTGTTGATCTCCCAATAGGGTATAGACCTGGCTGGGTCAAGCTCCTGCCAGGCCCCAGCCCTGCAACTTCTTTTATACCCCTCTGCTGGGTTCTGATTGGCTGCTGCAGAGAACAGGGCACTCTATAGTTCCTGGAGGTTCTCTTCTCCACTCCTCCTGCTGGGATGGGTTATGGCAAAGCTGCCAGCCTCCTGTAGGGAGTGTTGGGGCATAGTCCAGCCCATCACACAAATAGACACAAATCCTTCTTAAAAGCTTATAGTCCAAACACATACTTTATTCAGCACAAGAGATACTGATAATTTAGAAAACAATTGTCTGAATGCCATGCATCTCACTCAGACCCCCAAAGAAAGGGTGAGCTAATCTGTGTTCAGTTAGGCAGGGTCCTCTCCTGTCTAATCAGGGCTCTACAGCAAGCTCCTCAGAGAGAGCGCTAGAGTCATGCAAGAGACTAGAGTCATGCCTGCCCTTTTAGTCATGTGACCCTTGCTCAGCTTCATCAGGTAATCCATTGCTAAGGCCACTGGCAAAACTAACTCTTTAACCACCTACTTACTTTGTCCAAGGGGACTTCCATTTGAATGGAAGACTATCCCAGTTTAATGACTCTGTGTTAGCCCTGTGTCACCACTTCTTGGAATCACAGTCCAAGATAGAAAACTGCAGCAAATATAATCTGCACTTTGTCAGGTTAGTGTAATTTGATAAATACAGGAAATCCACAGTATCAGACTGAATTAATAAACTGTACATAGAGTCCCCAAATTATCACCATAATTAAAACAAATAAAAAATAATAATCGCTCTTGGTATGTGACAGATTTCAAAGTGCTTCAGCAACAATGATTCCAGGAAAAGTAAATTCAACTTCCTTACATGCCTGATCTTGCATTTCTTGGGCATCATTAGCTCAAGGAATTTTGTTTGTGAAAAGAATGCAGAGCAGACCACTTAGTTATATACTGGCAATGCTCTTTTCTGTTGACCATTTTTAAACAAATAATGAAACATACAAAATGTTCATGGAATATAACATTCAGTCACAAACTCTGGAGTGAAGTGACTCGTGAGTTACTCTAACTCAAAATAAAGTGTGTTTTACACCATGAGGAGAAATAATTTTTACCTGCTTTTCTCTCTTTTTTTCCTCTCTCCCTCCTCCCCCACATACACAGACAAATTCGGAGGAATGACATTTTCTATTTAACATAAATAATTCTTTATTTATAAACTTAACTCTTGGAAAGAAGAAAGCAAAGTATGTGATTTTCTGAGGTGTCCCAAAGTGACATCAGCAGGTCATGAGAACAGGTAGTTATCTATCACCCTTTCAATAATCCTGCATAAATCTAAAATATTGCTATTTAGTGCTGTGTGGGAAAAGATTGAGTCTCAAGCTGTGCAAATTATCTTCCTTTTTATTTGAGAGACAATTGATAAAGCTCTCTACTGTTATCTGAAGTAAGGATTCATCTTTTAACAACAGGGTACATTTTATAAAGTGTGTGCTGATGAAGAACCCAATAAAAAATACAGTGCAATTTAATTAAATTCATGGATTTTAGAGAGTGATTAGGGGTCCTTTTCCTGCTTAGCCATGTAGAGGTTTGGTGACTTCTAGATGTGTGTAATAATTCAGTTCACTCCTGAAATGCAGGAGTACTATAGTTAAAGTACGTAGCAAAATAGCACAGCATCCACAAACAATAAGAATCATGCCTTCTAAAATAAATCTCTCTTTATAAACACTGAGTAGAGAGTTTTCTGGAGATGAGGCTGGTGGTACTACCACTATGGAGATTAATTTATTTCACAGCATTTTATTGTTCTCTGTAATACATCAAACCCTATTATGTGCTTTCGCTAGGAAGCCTTAAACATTTAGAAAATGCCAGTCTCCTCCAATACTATTGTGAAACAAAATTTCTCATTTTAGCAAATAAATTTTGTAAGGTTCCATTTTACATGATTATGTCACAAATTTTATCATGAGAATAAACTTCCAAAGTTATTTTAGCTACAAAGATTAAATTAAAGAATAATTCTATACTTTGGGAATCACAATCAATTCTGAGCCAAAGGACTACCTCTGCTACATCAAACGAAGAACACAATTCATCTGGGCATCCTTTATGCTAGTGAGACCACATGTTTTTACCTCAGTCCTAGAAGTGCTGGCTGTAAATGCTGATGTCCAATTGTGAGATTATACCTGTGTAACAATATGGTTTTTCTGCAGCCATACTGGAAGGCCTAAATTAAAGCCTGCCTCTGCAGCCAGACTGAAAAGCAGCAGCCATTAGCTGTAAAGCCTGGGGTCACATACTCACATTCCATCTAAATTGCATTAAAATAGTGTCACACTAGGCTGTGAGAAGGATCCTGTCCTAATAGCACCCACTGTCACCAGATAAAGAAACAGATATCAAGATGGGTAGAGAAAACTTAGTTAACAATGTTTTGTCTGGCAAGAAACTGTTTACCAATAGTTGTGGTTGTGGAATCCCCATTCTATGATTACTGACCTCACTTTCCTATTGTTTGGCTGTGTGATCTCTGTCTGGGTTTTAACTGTTCCTTTCTGCTGGATAATTGATTTTGCTAGGTGTAAATCAACTAAGGTGGTGGGGTATGAATGGTTAGGTAATTGTTACAGTATGTTATGACTGGTTAGTAAAATTATACTAAAATAATTGGTTAAGGCATAGCTAAGCAGGACTCAAGTTTCCCTATGTAAATTGGGGTCCAAGAAAGCAGGAAGAAGGAGGAAAAGTGGGGAAGAGAAAAGAAGAGAAGAAGGAAAAGGGAAAGGAATACCAAGAAGAAGGAGGGAAAACCAGGAAGAAAAACTCACCTCCAAGACACAGCCTAAGACTAGAGCTGCCAGAACTCCTCTGCACAACCATGATGTGCAGCAGCTAAGATCCAGAGAGACTGACCTTGTCTGGTCAACAGGAGAAGTCTGCCCGCCTTTACCAGGATTGGTGAGTATGACACTGTATGCTCAGCATGTGTATTCTGCTTGCTTAGGAATTGCCAATAAATAGAGAATAAGAATATCACTGTGTAAGGCTCTTTCAGTAGCAAAAGATCCTGTAAACTCGCAGAAAGTTACGCCCTGAGCCCTAGGAATTGGGTAAGGGTTGGTATCCCGAAAGTGTGGAAGGGATAGAGAAATTTGTGCGGGTAACACCTGGATGTCCCACTTTGGCCTCATTATTTCTTTGAAAGATACTCTTTAAGAGGGGAATAGCCAGTACATTGAGCATAAGTGAAGAACAAATGGACGGTCAATCTTCGGAAATGAAAACCTAGCTTTGTTCACATATGCCCCATATTGAGGCAGGTCATACCAGGCCTGTCCATCACTAAAATCCTAATTTTAGAACATTTAAATCCATAGACCTTGTATTAGTCCTCTGCTTAAGAGAACTTGAGCATGAGAGTATGTTTATATATAAGCTATATCAGGTCCCTGCAATTACTATAGTTTAACCCACTATTTTTATTAAAAATCTAAATTGCAAACATAACCTGCTCCCACATCTCTCCCTCACATACTTATTCAGACAAGTAGTTCATTTGGTTATGAGTAATCTATAAATGTTAGTGATAGTGCTCTATCTAATAAGGGTTGAAAGATCAAATCATAATTTTTATCTGAGCATCTCAGCTTTTGAGTTCAATGACCTAATAAGTCAGTTTCAGGAGAACATGGCCAATCTAAGTCAGTTTACTAGCATTGGCAGGTCCAAAAGTTCAGAATGCTTCAATCAGACCTAAAACCATGACAACTTTTTTTTAAATGATTACGTGCTTTTTCAGTCTACCCTTTGATTTTCAAATTTCCCCTGTTGACTCCCACTGTATGACAGTTAAAGTCTCCCAAAAGGATTCATTAAGGAGATTCCAGCCCTCACTGAAGGAGCCCTGATTCCCTGCCTGATGGTGCAGAGCTTCTCTTCAAACCCTAAAACACAATGTCTATGTCCCCCAGCCTTATATTTTCCCATCCCTCAACCATCAGTTAATTATGCATCCCCAAACACACATCAACCTTGTCCTTGACATCTACCTGACCCTCAGCACAGCATTTAGTTATGCCTCTGATAGCCTCTAGGGTCACCTCTATTCCTCCATTTCCCCTGCACCTCCAAGTGTTCTTCACCTGCCCCCATGCCTGGGGCACAATTGCAGTAGTTTCTTTACCATTCTCTGTCCCTTCACAAGCCTTTCATTGCCCAGATGGAATAGGGGTGGAGAAGCTGATTCCTTGTTCACAGTAGGGGGAAGAGGAAGAGGTGCTGGGCTCTCTGCTTTTCCTTCTGTCCTGTGCAAAGTTGGCTGCTCCCTTTACTCCTTATCAAATCTGAAAAATCCTTTCTGCTCCTCAAGGCTAAAGTAACAAAGGAGGAGGAGAGATCCACTTTCTTCCAGTAGCAGCTCTAACTGGATGTTCTTCCCTCCCCCCAGAGGGAGGTTATTCAGGGAGGACTGAAATTCATAAAAGGGCTAAGGCTTCTTTTTTCATCCTAAGACTGGCTGTAGCACCAGTCAAAATGAAGTTTGTGATAAAATTTTACCTCATATAAATGAATGACTGAGGCTACTACCTGTGTGATAGTAATGAAGACTTATGCAAGTAGTTTTCTTTTAACATTCATTGAGAACGATCTGCATTTTTGTTTCAGATGAAATAATTATTGTAGAAGTGGACTACCTTTACAACAATTTTGTGTTTCTTTAATTTTTTATCAGAAAACTGGTTGCTCATTTCATGTTGCACAGCTCTCATTAATATGACACATTAATTGTCAACATGACAATATAGCACAGAAAAAGAAAAACATTCCTTCCTTATGCCTTATATTTTAAAAACATTTATTCTTATGTTTAGATTGATTCTGCATTCATATACATGCTGCCAACTAAAAGGAAGATGCAATTTACAGGATCTCTACAAATAACATTTCCTGGTTTGCTAACATGCTAACTGTGTTTGTTTCAATTAGTTTCTAGTGTGTGTGTGTGTGTGTGTGTGTGTATACACACACACACACACACACACACACAACACCATAGCTGTATAATTTTCCAATAAATTGATTCCGAAATCCACAGAGACCAGAAGAAATATGGAAGAGAAGTAAACAGAGAAGGAAAGAAAGCTAAAGGGTAAAACAAAATCTAAATGCTTATGTATATTCACTGGACTTTTATCATTCATCTAGAAACTTGCAGTATGAAAGAAAGTAACAATTTGTACTAATTGACTTCATGTGGTTAAAAGAATTAATACAAATGAGAAAAAGGGGTTGCAGCAACACAACCTGATATTTCTTGTTCTGAGTAATATTTATCATGTCAGCCAACCAGTGCTATCCTCTGCAGAAAAAAAAAAATATAAAGGACTTCCAAGAGCAAAAAGAGTTGGCCTGGAAGCCACCTTTGTCTCCCAAGTTAAGGTTTCACTAGAGAAATCAGTCTGGAGAGAAGAAATTTCATGGACTGAAAAATCTAAATGATAATTTTCTTTGAAAAAATAATCGACATGGTTTACTGTTACAAAATTCATCTGAGACCCATAGGAGAATGTATGGCAAAGGTAATATATCTAAAGTACAATCTATGTACATCACTCTAGTATCTGTGCATATAGTGACAATCCATATTTTCACTGCTTTCATAAAGTAAGGTTACTTGCCTAAGGCACCTGTACAGGTATTCTAGCAAGTCATAGCCCAGAGGAAAGCACTTCCTCTGTAGAGCTGCTATTACTGGTTGAATTTCTCTAATCTAGCATGCTTGGGACCTGACAGGTGCTGAACCAGAAAGTTTGCCAAACCACAGGAAATCAATACTGTCTAGCAGCATTATCTACATTTCCACTGCTTACTGGGCTCTTAGAGGACATTGAGGAGTAATTTAGAGCCAAACAGCAGCATAGAACTGGTGGCTGTAAATAAACTTTATGGGTCTGCAGGAAACTTGGCCATACCCAAAGGTGAAAGTAAGCTGATGTGTCCTGGTGCGGTGCTCTGGCAAGAAACTGGCCAGCTGGAGCATTCGGCTACAGAAAGAGGGGCAGGGCTCTCCCACCCTGACTCCTGGCTTCTGGTAGGCTGCCACACAAGAAGCAGGCAGCCAAGGCAGGTTAGAGTGGCTGGTTGGGGGTACCCACCAACATAAGTTAGAGGGGCAGGAGCCCCCTCACCCATCTGGGACTGCCTGAGCCCTGATCCTCCCCTTCTCTGTCACCATTTTGGGAGATCAAGGGGCTGCAGCTGCACTTACTGGTTGCTCTGTGTGTGTAGGTTTTTTCCTGTTTGCTGTGAGTGGCAAGCAAGGGCAAAGTGCTGCAGTGTCTACTACATTCCTTTCCTCCTCCCCTAGGCAACCAGGAGTGAGAGGAATGCAGTTGGCTTTGTAGCACTTTGACCTCACTCCCTGGTCACAGTAAACAGTAAAAAACAGTGACAGGATGAATGTAGCTGCAGTTCTCTCCCCCTTCCCTGGAATGGTGCCCTGCACCCCCACACTCATCCCTGCATCCCCAGTTCCCTGCCCTGACTCCACCGAACCACAGCCCCTCCTCATACTCCTTGCCCTGAGCCCTCATACACTCCTACCCTGACTCCTGCATCCCTGTCCCAAGACCCCTGCCCTAACTCCCGCACCCCCACACCTGAATCCTCCACTGAGCACTCCTCCCTCCCGCACTTACATTTCTTACATGTACTGTTGTATCGCCAAACCTCCCCCCACAAGCCCTTCCCCAAGTGGGAAGGCAGTTGTAATAGGACAGTATCTTTAAGAAATATAAGTTAACTTTCACCCCTGGTCATACCCATGAGTCAGAATTTATTCCTAAGCCAGTTCTTGAGGCAGCACAACTATACATTACACCATACTCAGAATTTGTGGTAACTCCACAGTCAAGCCCATAGTGAGATGAAATGTCTTCCATTTCTGATTTCTGTCATATTTCTTCACCATAAATTGTGAGATGCAATCATTTTATTCTTTTAATGTACTCCATTTATTTAATTTTTCCTTATCCACATATACAACAGAGAACAAAACATATTCTAATATTAGTTCTGTTACTCTCCATAAGTACTTAGTTGAGAGTGCTCTTAATTAGAGATGGTTCAGACAGATGTGGATTTGATTTGTGAGAACTTCGTACAAGCATCTCTTTTACATGGACAAAACCAAAGTGACCCTGACTTTAGTTTTGGATACACAAACAGGAAAAACAATGAAAGACCATACATCTTCTAACAGTGAACTACAACTGGTAGTATCTAACTTAGAGAGCTCTCCATATAGAAATGGAGATCCCAAACTATGAATTGGCTGTGGACAAACAAAATCATCTGGATAAAATGTAGTTAGACCCCCTCCAGTTCTAACATTCCATTATTCCTTGTAAAGCATTTGAAAGTGGTTGACAAGTGCATAGAAGGAGATAGAAATATTAGCCTATCACAACCAAACCAGAAGTAGGATTTACAAGCCCATTGCTTAAAAAAAAAAATCTGTAGAAATCAGTTAGCAAATTACAGATGTTGCAGAATAGTCTTGTTGGTATCAAGTTGCTAGGGAGTACATCCTCGTTACAGGGTTCAGTACTCATGAAGGAAAAAAAATTGTGGTACTCCCCAGTTCTGTTTCACCTTTCTTTTCTGACATTTGTTTGCTATTCCTTTTGTGCCAGAATTGACATCTTCTCAAATGAAAATCACCACCTGAAAACCACCACATTCTCAGGCAACTCAGCACAAAAAATTCAAAATGTCATTGTTGATTAGGTAGTATCATTGGAAACTTTTAAGTATGTATTTAAAATTCCACAGGTCATGTGATGTTACTAGTATGCACACTTCTGAAAGATCAGTGCACTTTTTACAAATTCCAATGTACTTTTTTAAACCCTTGTGTACACCCCTTTTTGCCCAAGAGATTGAAACCATATTTTCTGCTGTAAGACATGAACTGCTGATACAAAAAGGCACTAGATTTTGTTGTCTTCTAAAAAAAATGTAACACTGATTTAAAAATTAATTCTGTCATAAGTTTTTTGGGTCGATTTCTATAAGAAAAATAGAGTTGGAGTAAAACAGAGACAAAAAGATGGAGGAAATATAGAACAATAGGTGAAATCCTTCAGACTTTATTTCATCAGTCACCAGAATTGTTTATTTAAAACAACTGAAGTCCACAACTTCTTAGAGAGTAAGACATCTCCTGAGTGACTCAATAGAAATACTTGCTAGTGCTTAAATGCTTTGCTGGACTACGTTATTAACATATGTGACTCAGGTAGCACTTGGGAAGGTGCATCGCCCCCCAGTACCTCTGCCAACATTTTAATTGCTAAATGGGGTGCCCCATATTCCCCCTCTTTGTTCCTCTGCACTTCCCTGCACTCTCTACCATTGCAGGCATCAGTCATCCCTGGGTATAAAATTTGACATACCCAGTTTTTCACATTTGACTACCAAATAGTGGCCATCAATAAACAGTTTCAGACTTTGCACTTTGTGGTTTTTAAATTCACAATTAATACTTTGTTCATTGAGTACATCAATAAATGAAGGAATGGTAACAATATCATGTAGACTTTAATAAAATTTGCTAAGATAGCACAAATTGTATGTTGATCATAGAATTTGCATTTCTCAGATACCAAGAATTATTCAGTGATAGCATTCACAAATCATTTAACATAAATCCAAAAGTTCACAATAAGTTAGAGGGAAATGCCATGAATGAAAATTTCACCAGCTCTCATTTTCAGGATTAGAGTGGAAGTCATTTGACATCATTAAATGCAGGAAAGAACTCCACATTGTTGTGAGGCTGTTCAAATGAAGATCAACTAACAGTTCCAGAGGTTTCAGTTTGAACTTCTTGTTAGCACTCAAGTGTGTTCTGGGAGCATTATTGTAGCAATGTATCTATGTATATTGATTCTTTAACTAAAAGCAACCAATTTATCATTAAAGTTATGCCCTTTCAATTCTCAGTTACAGTGTGAAACCAAAACCCATAAATACTGAAGGATTGTCCCATGTCTCTCTACAGCATAACTAAGAAATATGAGTCTGAGAGATAATTAAAACAACTGTGTTAAAAAAGCTCTAGCCTGCTGTGAAAGTCACTGAAGGCCTCAATACCCCTCTTTCCACTTCAAAATGAAATGTAATTATGAAGGTGGTGATTATGTTTCTATTTCTCAATCTTAACCTATGCAATACTTGCCTATTTACATTTAAAATACTTAATCAAAGTGTAAAGGTATTCTGTGTTTCGACTCAGCAACATGAACCTAACTTTAGGCATGAATATTTCCACTGAAAATGGGATTACTCAGACATTTAAACAGACATTTAAATACTTTGCTGTATACAGATCTATATGTGATCTGACTGAAAAGAGAGTTTCTCCTGTACAAGTCTAAATGATCAAGCAATTTGGTTAAAAAATATTATCCATAATGAATAATTCATTTAGCTCTAGTTATATATTACTGTAGCCAAGGGTTCAAATGGAAACATAGAACTAATAACAGTAGCAACTTTTATTAATTAATAGATTTCCATGCAGCCTTAATACTTTCTTGAAATTTTTCCTGGCTGGAAAATGGTTTTTTTATTTATATGAAATTATTTCCAGATAGCCCATTTCCACACCTTACCCACAATATTTTTTCCAGAAACCGTAACCAAGTTGTAATGGACTATCAATCACTTGCAGAAGGAGATTATATCAATTAGCTAACTAATTGAATAAGGATCTTAACTGGTTAATACATTACAAAGGAATTTTCCCTCTCTGAGTCCACATTTCCACATCAACTGCTGTGTAGGAGTCACTTCCACCCTGACTTGATTAACCTCATTTACACATGTTCACTCTTTCTTGTGTTGTATGTACACACACACACACACACACACACCCTGTAAATTCCACTCTAATTCATCTGATGAAGTGTGTTTTACCCACTAGAGCTTATACCATAATAATTCTGTTAGTCTCTTAGAGTATGTCTACACTAGGAAATTATTTCACAACAACTAAATTTGAAATAATAGTCCTGAAATAACAAAATCAAAATAGCATGTCCCCACTACAGGGAAGCCTCAAAATTAGTCTGAGGCAGGCTTCGTTATTGTAGATATGCCACCTCAACGTAGAGACCCAGAAAGCACTGGGGGGTAATTTCGCTGCATGACTCTGGGGAGTAGTTATTTTGAAATAGCGGCAATGGAGCATCCACACTAATGCTATTTTGAAATAACTATTTTGAAATAAGCATTATTCCCCAAGGAGTACAGATTTTTAAATAACCAGCCTATTATCTCAAAATAATGGGCTTGGTAGTGTGGATGCTCAGCTTATTATTTCAAAATAACTCCTTAATGTAGACCAGGGCTAAGATGCCCAGGATGCCTCATTGTTTTTGCAGCTACAGACTAACACAACTACCTCTCTGAGACTTTATAAAATTGGTAGTTTAATCAAATTTTGTAGTAGTTTTGCATTATCTTTACATGACATAATGTAACATTTTTCAAACACAAGAACTACTTCTGGTCTAAATGGACTCACATAATGAGCTGAATGTCCATACAGTATATTTTAAGATCAACAAATGGATGATTATTCGGATGCGCACTATACCACATATATGAATTATTGCATTATTTCAAACCTTAAAATGTATAACAAGCTCAACTCTGAACTAAAGATCAGGAGCAGACTTGAAAGTTAATAGAATCATAGAACACTAGAACTGGAAGGGAGCTTGGGAGGTCATCGAGTCCAGTCCCCTGCCCTCATGGCAGGACCCAGTACCATCTAGACCATCCCTGATAGATGTCTATCTAACCTGCTCTTAAATATCTCCAGAGATGGAGATTCCACAACCTCCCCAGGCAACTTATTCCAGTGTTTAACCACCCTGACAGTTAGGAACTTTTCCCTATTGTCCAACCTAAACCTCCCTTGCTGAAGTTTAAGCCCATTGCTTCTTGTCCTATCAGCAGAGGCCAAAGAGAACAATTTTTCTCCCTCCTCCTTGTTACACCCTTTTAGATACCTGAAACTACTATCATGTCCCGTCTCAGTCTTCTCTTTTCCAAACTAAACAAGCCCAGTTCTTTCAGTCTTCCTTCATACGTCATGCCCTTTAATCATTCTTGTTGCTCTTCTCTGGGCCTTCTCTAGTTTCTCCACATCTTTCTTGAAATGTGGTGCCCAGAACTGGACACAATACTCCAATTGAGGCCTAATCAGTTAGGGTATGTCTACACTGCAAAGTTAATTCGAAATAACAACAGTTATTTCTAATTAACTTTAATAGCGTCTATACATGCAAACCGCTATTTTGAAATTAATTTGAAATAGTGGAGCGCTTAATTCGAATTTGGTAAACCTCATTCTACGAGGAGTAATGTCAAATTCACAATAGGGGGCCTCCAGCCCTTCCCAGGGAGCTCTGGTGGCCACTCTGGGCACAACCAGGAAAACTTACTCTCCTTTCCCCCGACCCTGGAGCCATTAAAGGGGTAGACCCTGGCCACAGTGCCTGTGCCAGCTCCAAGCCTTCCAGCCCAGAGCCAGCAGTGGCCACCGGGGCCCCTGACACAGTGGCTCCAAAACATGAGCCAGCAAGCCACTGGCAGCCAGCCCTCCACTGCTCCCCAGGAGCCATCTGCCAGCTCCCAGAACCCTGACAAGGGCTTGAGTAGGTGGGCGCCTTCCTGGTCCAGAGTGAAGATCATGGACCTTATTCAGGTTTGGGGGGGATGCCCCCAATGTCCATGATCTCTGCACTAGACGGAGGAATACAGCCGTCTATGGCAGGATAGCTGCCAGCCTGGACACCAAAGGTCACATGTGAACCCAGGAGCAGGTCTGCATGAAAATCAAGTTGGTCCAGCGAGACCCCCAACCCTGGGCCCTGAGCTTCTCCTCCCCCTTCTTCCCCTTGCTTCCCCTTCCAGCTCCTCCTCCCAGGTTTCTCCCATCTCCCACCTCCTTTTCCCAGTCTCCCAGAGGTTCATCCTCCCCAGTTTTGTTCAATAAACCCAGTTTCTATTTTTGAACATACGTGTCTTTTGTTTGACATCAGGAAGGGGGGCTAGGGAGGGGTAAGTGGAAGGACGTGAGGGAGGAATGGGGCACGAGCCCCCGGTGGGGAGGACCGGGGTGGCTCTGAGGGCTCCTCGGAGTGGACGCTCTCCCTCAGGGCCTCCTGGATCCTGACAGCCCCCTGATGGACCACCCCGGATGGCAGCCTACAGCAAGTGCAGCCGGGCTGATGGCAACAACCCCACGAGACACACCGGCATGCCCAGAGGCAGCTCTGACTCCATGTGGCCGAGTGCTGTAGTGTCCCGAGTGTGGGCACTCAGGGCACTCCAAGACAGGACTGCTTTGCTGTCCCTCATCGAGGTAGACAAGCAAGCAGGGAACCCTGAGAACTGTCTGTCTGGGGCGGGGGTAAGAGCCCTTTAAGCACAGAGCTCAGTTACCCTCAGGCAGCAGCCCCACACACTAAGTTCTAACCTGATGCCCTGCCGGCACTGGTTCCGGCCAGCCTTAACTTTGGTTCAGGATCCACTCAGTGTGGATGCACTATTTCGAAATAGCAAAACGCTATTTTGAAATACTTTGTGTGTGTAGATGTGTTATTTCGAATTAGCTTAATTCAAATTAACTATTTCAAATTAAGTTAATTTGAAATAGTGCTGTAGTGTAGACATACCCTTAGAGAATCATCTAGAGAATCAGTTAGAAGGATGGCTGATACAGTAGAAATAAATCTGTTTTTAGTGAAGTTTCACTTTTAACATAAGTCTTCTGACCAGCTGTAAATACAAGATATAGATTATTAAATTCTATGGACTATGAATCCAGTACATTGTAAACTTACTGTGTCCTATGTCTTGATACCTATACTGAGCTCATCACTTGAGTATGCCTCTTATAGAATTACTTGAACCTGTTGGACTTTGGGTCTCCTTCACAGACAAGTGTAAAGGGTGAAAGATACTATTTCGTTCATGTTGTTACAAATAGTTTTCCTTTTCATTAATATGCATTAAATTACTTTTGCAATTATTTGAAAATTATCAGTAGTTGACATGAAATTTTAAATGAGCTTATGCTTTTGAATTAAGTAATGACAAAATTCCTTCAAATAAATAGTCAATCTCAGAAGGATGCCTTAATTACTAGCGTTTTTAAAAATTCTCTCGGCCCCATCAGGTCTGAGAGTGTCAAATAATTTTAGCAAACATTTGTGAAATATTTTGAAATGTCACTCAAATCCATCGCTGCCTCGTAAGCCAAGCAAAGATACCAAATACTTTCGATGTGGGGCATGCATGTCCACACTAATGTCTTTTAAGGGGTCCCCGTCATGTGCTTGTAGGTTGTCCCATGGTTCTATTTTGGTCGATGGCGTGCCAAGGTGAAACTACAGGACCAAGTGTGCAAATTGCAGAAAGCCACAAGTAATGGAGTTATTTGGAGTGTTCTTCCCCAGAGAGAACCCAGTCCCATCTAGGTCTCCTGGTTCACAAGGGAGAACATTGCATCATCCCACAATGCACTTGTGTGCTCTGACAATTTTGCTGTTTGTGCAGAAGTGAGGCAGGGGATCTTCTTCTTCTTCCCCATATGAAAGGTTGCACCATTAAGGCTATGTCTAGACTGCTGCTTTTTAACAGAAAAAGTCCAGTTTCAAAAAAAACCTGCGGCCGCCATTATGCAAATGAAGCACAGGAAATTTAAATCCCGGCTTCACTTGCAATATTGAAGTGTCTAATTTACATCCCTTTTTCAAGAAAATTTTTCTGTAGTTTAGACACAGCCTAAGTGTTTTGTTGGATTAGGGCTTCAAAGGATTTCCCTTCTATGAGAGAAACAACACTTCAGCGCTAGTGAGTCATCAGCAGTCCTGCAAAAAACAGAGGAAAGTCTCCATGGAACTTAAAATGAAAATACTGGGAAGGAAAGAGATTCACTTCCAAGTGTCCAATAAGGAGTTATTACATAGAGAAAAGAAAAATATGTTTAAAAAAAATGAAACACCTTGACTGTTTCCTTGTAAGCTGCTTTAACTTCAAGGTTCATGCAACTATTTCCTGCCTGCTGATCAATTCTCTTCTAGCCATTTGTGTTGTACATTCATTATCAAACGAAGAAAGCATCTTGAAAAGTGGGCTAAAGCAACTCTGAATTTTTTTTAAAATCAATACTTGTTTACATACATAGTTCACACAAGCAGTATACATATTGGAATAACTAGTGAGCTGTGAAATTGACATTTTGAATGAGTAAATTGGAGTTTAAAAAAAAAAGTTTAATCCTAAAACGTCCTTTAAGGCTTCATCAAGTATGACAGTCTGAAGTAGCAGTATGCTATTTGGAGGGGACAGTCTAGGGATTCATCTTATACCATTTGAAAATAATAATTACTGTGAAAAAAATCAAACAGTAAATTTCCTTTTAATGACAAGTAATTGGCACCGTAAGAACTGTTATTTATTCCGTTTAATAAAAGACTTTCTTGTGCTACACTAACACTTCTGTGTAAAGCCACCAACAGAAGGCTAAAAGTGTGGGATGCCAAGGCAAGCGTAATTACTCATTTGACTAAAAGGGAGGGGGGGAAAGGAAAAAAGAGCCATTTCTTTTAACATAATGTCTTGATCTACAATTTAGTTTTGTGGCAGTATAATTATGTCACTTAGGAGGTGTGAATGTGTGTGTAAATAGTTCTACCAGTAAGAGCACTAGTTATATCAATATACAGAGTGCCTGTACATGCAGCTATTCCCCTTCCTGTATGTGAATAGCTGTACTGACATAAAACACCTTTTTATAACTAAGTGCACTTACAAAGGACAGGGTGCACTGATTTAACTACCCAGTACAGTTAAAGTAGTGCAACTTTCTATTGTAAACAAGTCCAAAATGGAAATGATGAATACAGGGAAGTAGAAGAAAGTAGGAGTAATTATGTAAATACAGATGTTAAATAGAACATGCTCAGCGTGAAATAGACATTTCCAGAAGTCTGATCAAAGAGCCTGAATTGAGTGTTCAGATAAGCACACTAGATCTACTCATGACTCAACATGCCTCCTTGTATGTATGTTTATATACACTGCATGCAAAAAAGTACATTGTTTTTTCTTCCCTTTTCCCAATAGTCAGTGGCTCCAACATTTTATTTTTCTCTCAACATATAATTCAGTTTCCAAGAAGCTGCCCATGCAGACAGGCAGAGCATGAAATAGTTACTTTATTCCAAATAGCTAATTTGCCAAGAGGTTTTTATAAAGGCTTTGGACACACAGGTGTCCTTTCCAGACACATTCAGCAGAATGAAAATGGCATTTAGCAGTAATCGGGAACCCTTAGGGCCTTCCTCTTCCCTGTTGGCTGAGATTGTCAGGTTCATTTGTGTAAAGGAAGCATTCAAGATTTCAGTTAGCAATGGGCCTGGTTACTCTGCAGTGTTTAGCAGCAAGCAGGGTCATGGATCCATTTTCACAGGTGCCTGGGTAAATTGTTTTTCGGGGCTTCTTATGCTTCCTTGTCAGGAATAAAATAGGATAGCAATGGGATGAATACCCATTGATACAAAACAATGAGGTTTTCCTTAAATTCAAACTCTGTTTATTCCTTCTGCAAAGTGGAATGAGAATTCTTGATAATCTGAGGCCTACTCTACCATTTGGATTACCCAGTCGGGTTTTAATATCGTGGCTTAGTTCTATTGGTTTTGCTGGTGAAGGAGTAGATGATTCCCTTGTCTTCCTTTACAGTAGTGATGTATTCCTGGAAGAAGACTGACACTGATTAACAGAAGCAGGTCTTATGCACTGGTATTTTACTTCTCTTTATATACTTAATTGTTGTAATTAGTATTAGTGGAGTTCTTGGTTAGGGTGGGGTACATGAAAGGGATGGGATGAAACTAAGGTCTTGATTACTTCGATCCCCAAGTAATATTTTTCTGTCCATGTATTAGTATACATTGACTTGTGACTGGGTACTCTGCTTTTCTAACGCATGCTGAAAGCTAGATGTATTCAGGAGCTTTCACTATCAAATCAACTTTGTTCACTTCTCTAGTATGATGAAGGGAAAGTCATGCTCCTTACCTGGATAAGTTAGTGGTCAAACCGGTGGAGCAGAATGTTTGTTATCACTCCAGTGTCCACTCCCAAGCTGAAGGTCAGGTCCACTCTGTGTCTGGCTGAACCATGAGGTATGATTTTCATGCAGGAGAGATCATAGGTGAGGCTATTCTGGCCATTGTCTAGTCGGGGATTGCTGTTTCCAGTAACAAAAAAAAAAACTTGTGGATGCCAGCCACATGCTAGGCAGATGGTCCATTTGTTCCTTAAGGAACTACACGGCTCCTGGCACTCTAGATCACTAAGGGTGCATCTACACAGCAAAGTTATTTTGGACTAACGGTCATTATACCAAAGTAACTATGTGAGTGTCTACACAGCAATTCCATTATTTCAAAATAACAGACTGCGTATTTCATCTTCTGTAAACCTCATTCTATGAAGAATAATGCCTATTCCGGAATAGCTATTTCGAAATAAGGCATGTGTATATGCTCCACTTCAGCTATTTCGAAATTGAATGGCCCTGGTGAGGGGCTATTCAAAGTTATTCCTTCTGGGTCTCTAAATCGAGATAGCATGTCTACATTAGGGAATCCTGCCTCAGACTAATTTTGAGGCTTCCCTGTTGTATAGACGTGCTATTTCGAAATAAGCTATTTTGGAACAACTATTCTGGAATAGCTTATTCCGAAATAACTGTGCAGTGTAGGCATTGGCTAAGGGTACATCTACACAGCAGGGAAAAAGTCAAATTAAGCTATGCAACTAGAGCTATGTCAGTTGTGTAGCTGAAGTCAAAATAGCTTAATTTAGCTTTTGATGCTTTCTACACAGCAGGAAGTCGAAAGAAGAACACTCTTCCTTCAACTTCTCTACTCCTCATAAAATGAGGGTTACAGGAGTCAGAATAAGAAGTCCTCCAGCTCACCTTTATTTTGAAATAATGGCTTGCAGTGTAGATACATCCTTTGTTATTTCAGAATAACTTCAATTATTCCAAAATAACACTGCTGTGTAGACTTACCCTAGGATTCCAAGGTTCCTTTTCTCTCTCACCTTGCAGACTATGTGAATGCCTTTGTACATGTGGAGAATTTTATTTCTGGTAAACAGTGCCTTCTGCATCAGAGACTGGAATAATACGTCTACTCTGCCTTCAAAAAAAAAATCCATCTGGCTCAGTATGGGATCTTTGTGCTCTATTGAGCTGGGGGAACCAGCTGTACTAGAAATGAGCGTACACTGAAAAATAGTTGTTACAATTATGTTGGGTTATTTTTGGGACATTGGATGGCTAGTCAAATTAACACACTGCTTCCAGCAACTGGACAGTTACTAATACTGCTACCAGTGATAGTGGCCGTGCTAAGCCACCTGCTCTATTTCTTTCATGTTGCACATGGGCAAGCAAGAGGGCTTCATGGAAGGGATCCAATATATTTCCCTTGAGCTTTTGTTGTCAGAATTTTTGGTAGCCTTCACCCCATATCCCTATCTGTTGATAAATACCTCATGCTCAGCCTTGATATAGCCAATGATATTTCTCACATCCTAAGGTTAACTTAATTGTCAATAAAACATTCTCCTGGTTAATTTCCCCTAGCATTTAAAACATGCCTTTTCTGAATGCAAATGAGAATAACTGAATATCAGACCTTAGAATAAGACTATGAATACCAGTGTCAAGACCTGTAGTCATCTCTAGGAGCTTGTCAGCTATAGTCTTATTTTAATGCATGGTTGGCACACTATCATTAAAAAAATAAAAGTGACATATGTTGCAGCTGTGATGTGTTCCTTTAACAGCTGCTATGACATGATGTGTAATTCTGCTTCCTTTGTCACATCAGCCTATTTTAAGACATTGTTTCCACTTGAAGTGATATTGAGGGAGGTCATGCTGGACTGTGGTAATGTGAATATATTATTCCAGAGTAGCATGAAAGAAAATGTATGCCACTTCAATGGGTGATATATTGTAGTGCTTTAAGTAAGAGAGGCTTCAGTTTATATGCTCCATAGACATAGGGGATCCTGCAGTGGACCAAGAGAGATGAAGAGATCAGGGACTGACAAGTGAAATACTCAGCTCCAGAGACTGGGTTTGAAAGAGAAAACAGTAGTGGGAAACTGAGTCCATTAGACCTATTAAAGCTCAGTGATTCTAAAACAAGAATCTTTTGACAATGAGTGAAATGGAGCGTGGCTGCTTGGTCTGTGGAGTAAGACTGTTACCAGCTGAAAGAGCCTGCATAATAATTATTTATTGGTGGAAATGGTACTTTGGTACATAAACATCCACCAATTTCTCAGACTTTTTAAAAAAAATTCAGGGTTGTGATTTTGGTTAGAACAAAGGCTTCCAAAAGAGAATGCAATTATTAAACCACCAAAATAATATAACAATACATACCACAGTATAATACTCCTGTTAGGAATTCATTTTTGATCATGCCCTCTCCCCCCAAAAAAAGAACGTAACCTATCAACATGGGTCAGTCTTCACTGAAAATACAGACAATGTTCAAAGGTGCTCCTAAAACCAAGTAGTGGTATAAAATTCACGTTGCTGAAGAAGGCTGTAAAAATGAGAGGCTTCTATTATCTTTTGATTCCTTCTGAAAGGACACTTCATGAAAACAAGAAGAATCCTGTGCCTGTGCTTTTTCTCACTATGAGGTCTCTCCTTCCGTGCTGTCTTTGATCTGGGCTGGGTTCTGCAGAGTGACACACGCACTATGTGGAAAGTGGATCAAAAGTAATATCACAGGAAGAGCATGGTACTAGTGGGGAAGTGGCAAACAACTACTTTCAGTCAGTACCAAAGTTAACACAAGGAGGGGGTAAAAATCACACTCTGGATCAGGTTGTGTCTACATCTAAATCAGTTCAGGTTGCATTTAAAACATTTACATTATCATCATTTCATACCTCATTTAGTCAAAGGCACTATTGCTCCTCACAGTTTCATAAAATGTAGAATGTAAAATATTTTGTCACAACAGAATTAGCTCTCTGCATTCTCATACAAGCATATTCCAACAGGGACAAAACTACTTTCCAAGTTGGCAGTAAATGAGAATAAACAGCTTTAAAGAGTGCTTTCATTTTAATCAGGCATATAGAACATTATATGTATTATAATATAATGTATTTTATATTATAATACATATAATGTGCTATATGTATTTCCGGAATTGGTGCAGACAGCAAGATATGGAGCCTGAAGAGTTTGTTGAATGAGTGCTAATTTCAAACAAATATCATCTTCAATCCTGGAACTCATAATTTTGCATCAAGAACAACTCTCCTCCCCACCAAGCACATGTTCACAGATTTTAAACTATGACGACCAGAAAGGCCGACCTCTGACCAGAGGTCACTGATTTTAAACCAACAGTTCCTGAATGGAGTCCAGGCATTTATGATTGAACTAGAGCACAGCTTCTCAGCCTGAGGGTTCAGGACCCTAAAAACATTTTTGAACATATTTCAGAGGTCACATTTACCCTTCCTTTTATTATGAATTAGAAAGGCAGAAGGTCTTTGAATCTTTCTGTTGTGAAGTGGGAGTCACAATATTGAAAAGGTTTAGAACTACTAAACTAGCATATACATTTAAAAATACAGCCAATATCAATTTAAAAATCTCAAGTAACAGAGAAGCCATAACATCTTTTATTAAGATGTTCCAATGTTAATTTACTGTTTAAAAATTTGTCATATCCATTTTAAATAAAGATTGCTGGCTGCAACTTCCCACCATTGGATCTTGTTATGTCTGTGTCTGCATTTGTAGTAAAGAAATCTACTTCAGAAATCTTCTCCTTGTATAGACTGATTAGGATACCTGTAGTATTTTCCTTGAATAAAATGTATAGTTTGAGCTCATTAAAAGATCTCAAATTTCTCACAGTAAGTCATGTTTTCCAGATTACATGAATCACTCTTGTAAACTCTTTTCTCGGTCCTCTAATTTTTCATCTTAATTCTTGAAGTGTTGACACTAATATTGGACAGCTCTTATCAGCTCTAAGTGATAAGAGCTCAAAATTATAGATTTCAAGTTAAAATTCCTGAACTTTATTCAGAACTTGTGTGTTGAGTCATTGGGTGAAGTCAGAGTGAAGACACTGCTCTTCATAGCAGAGATTTTATTGGCCCCTAAAATGAATCAACTGATCACCTATGAAGTTTAGAACATTTAGGATCAGTGATCAGGATAGTTTATTTTTCCAATGTACAAGGTCCAAAAAAGGAAACTTTTTCTTCAATGCAGACAAGACCGCAACAAACTCTGTGTGGACACAAAAATCAACTTGGACTATGAAAATGGTTCAAAATGTAGCCTTCTGTTAAATCATTTTTGTCAATGTGAAAACAAGCAACACAATGACAAAGTGTGTGCTCTGTTTCTTCTCTAGTGATTGGTTCACTAGAGGACAAAAGTCTACCACTGCTACAAGTTTTCTTCACTCTCTTGAGCTAAAGCAATCTGCTTTGGTTTTGAGAGTTCTAGATTCAACTTTTGCTGATACCTCTTAAGCAGGTAGATGTTTGTGTTATATAACTCCAGTGATTTGACATCATTGTTGGCTTCCTGTTGGTTTCTAGGTACCAGCAACGAGGGCTTAAAGCAGCATCAATCTGATAGCAGGACTTGTAGCAGAGCCAGTCTACAAGCTAACTGATGAGCATAGCTGGCCTCAAGTAGTCTGTTTAATTGGTTACAAATATCAGACTTGGAACATGACTACTTAAAACAACCCCTTTCTCCCTATGTCATGCTTTACATTTACATCAGCGTAATTGCTCCAGCTGACCTCCCTTTATCTAAAAGACTTAAGACATTTCAAGTGAAGGACCCCTTTACTCCCCACTACTGGCATAAAATAACACAGATATTACTGATGACACCACAAAGTCTATCTACTATACAGGCCAACATTTGGGGGAGGGCTAGTGTTGGAAAACAGGGGTAAAAGTTTTTATTTGAGAGAAAATAGCATTTGATAGGAGCAGATGAGATTTGAGTTCTATATAATTATTTGTTTGTGCTGAGAAATACATTTGGCATTTGACTGTCCTTTATATTTATTCCATTATATTTTTAATTAATGGCCAAGGACTCCTACACCTAATAGTGATGTCTTTTTGTGTTCTGTATGTTGAAAATGATATTAACCGATACATTTCTTTAATTTCAGAAGGATCTAAGACACTGGTCATGGAAAAATTCAGTGATTAAAATATTGTGATTATTCACAATTAAAGTAATGTTTAGAATATGGGCAAAATAATTCCTCAGAAACATCCAGTTTATTCTAGAATGGATTGAGTTAGCCCCTCCATACCTTTACATTTTCCTGGCTCATTTTTTGTTTGCTATATTATTTCATGTGTTCTCAGCGGACCCATTAGTCACTCTTCTTTCATTCTTTAGATAAGGAATTGAATATTATTTCAAAAAAAGATGAGCACACTGAAAGCTTTCAAATTTGCCACTGCTTTAAAAGTTAACTTACTCTCTTCTCACATTATTTGGATTACTCTTGAAAATGTGACATTGGCAAAGTTAATTAGCATCTGATGTCAAATCTCATTTACTCTTTTCTGACAACTGATTTTCAGCTGTGCTGCTTACTATATGGTCTCCATTAGTCTGCTACTTGGGTCTAATAAAAGCAGTCATTTGAACTGGATACATCCATTTTCATCAAGTACCATAGAAAGAATTCTAGTGCTTTCATCAGAGATAAATTTGAAAAAAATCAGATGTCCTCACAACCTTCAGCTTATTGCAATGGTGAATGTGTGTCATGTACAATCGTAATAAATCATAATTTATAGAACATTATGAATACATATCTATGAACTCATAAAAGTAGAAGACTCCATCAATACATATACCCACAGTGACCAGAGCTGAAATCACAGTAGGCATCTTGAAGTGAAGTTCTGATTTGGCTTAATCCTGCAAAGCCAGGGAATGCTAGGGCATCCCAGCAGGTGGTATCAGACAGAGTCAGGTTCACCCCTTTATTCAATAAAAGAGATTGAGAGCATGAACTAGTGGGTTGCTTTTGTCCATCCTCATGATATAGCTAAAAAACATGCTATGCTACTCTTTGAACAGGGTAAGTGATTGAAGTAAGGCTAGATCTCATTTTCCAGAAACCCAAACAATTTTATGCTCAGGATTCAGTATTAATGGCACTTCAGAATGCTTGTAGCCACTTCAAGTCTGCCTATTAGTGGATCCAGGTTTCTGACCATATAGCAATACAAGTAGTACATGTTTGATTCACTCTGTACTTTTTCTCAGCACGAAGATGTTTTTACTCCATAAGTGAGACATGGAATTCATATAGGAGGTGATGAGATCTACTAGTCAAAACTGCTGGTTTATTGAAATTGTTCAAACTCTGCTTGCAGCCTTGATTGATACATTTTTCAGCATTCTCTATGGTACTCAACCACACTTGAAATGGGGGTGGGGTTGCGTCTGTGATTTTGTACTTTGGTCTTCTGCCAAGAGATGTTTAACCCCGTGGTGTAAATAGTGCCATGGAAGGTGGGGCAGAAATTCAGCAGGAAGATGGCAAAGACTATGAGCAGCCTATAGACATTTCCCAGGCCATGGTAAAATGTTTCCCTGAGATCTAGAGCAGCTCCTTTTAAAAAAATAAAAACAAAAAAACCCCCATCACTCTCATTGGTTTTGGTCCCTGGAAAAGTCTTTGCTCATGTTCTGCATGGTAGGCTGCACCTGCTCCTTAACTGACATTTTCTACAACATTCAGGTTTCACTGGATGGTTGATTATTAGAACCTGCATGTTGTATTGACAGCATGGGATGAGCTGCACCAAAAATGTAACTGCCTGCTTCATTTGGCATACAGCAACTCAAAGCAGATTTTGATTATTTGATTGACAAGTCAGCACCTAGGACTACACTGAAAGGTTCTGGCATTCCAGATATTCTGTTAAATCTGATGGAGATCTTCATACCACCCTTTACAACCTCAGGTGTGAGGCTGTGATGTGGTTTTGCCTTGGCACAATTGTACTGACCTACTGAATGGTTGGTTATTAGGACGTGTCACTATGTATTGGAATGAAAATTCAACAGAACATTCTATGCTGAAAATGTTGCCCTGCTTGAGAAGAAGTCAGAGAATAAAATCCAGCTGGGAAAAATTAGACTAAATATTAGGAAAGCAAATGGAGGAAAAAGCTACCTAGGGAGACTATGGAATCATTTTTAGTGGAGATGCTCAAGGCTTGATTTCTGTATAGGATATCCATCTATTACTAATTTAGAAATATTAATCATGCTGTGATTCAGGGAGATTATCTATATTATCTTTTACAAGGTTCTTTCCATCTCAATTTATTCACGGATTTTTTAGTTAGAGAAGAGATCAGAATTTTATCTATGTTCCCTCTCCACTCTTCTCAATTATACGGAGGGGAGTCAAAATCATAGAAAACTGGGAACAGGGCTTATTGGGGGGAAAAGGTCACATAATACACACAAGTCCCCTTTGCAAAATATGGGGCCCATTGTGCTATCCCTGAAGTAATGGCACAACTCCCATTAACTTCAATGATGATCAGCCTGCTAATAAGTTTCAGAGAAAAAAGTGGGTGAGTCCAGGAGTTGGAGAATGATCCTTCCTATGCAACAATCCCCAACATCTGACATACACAGAAAGGGTGTGGATTAAAACCCACATTTAAATAAAACAAAAGCAGCACTTGTCAATGATCCTCAAAGCTCTCACACACTGTTTTAGAACTCATTCCAATATATATAAGTAGTCTTCATCTTCCCTTTTCTATTCTAGCCAGCACCAAGCCAGGTTGAGAGTCATATACTGTAGCCAAACTACACAGCTATACTTTAAGAATACAGCTATAGTACTTTAATTTAGATCAGACTGCTGGACTACAATATACAGTAATTATTTTAAACTAGATTATAGGCCTCATTTTGCTTTCACACTGATGAGAACAGGAATAACTTCATTGTAATTGAACAGGGTAAAATTAAGTGTGAGAAGAACCAAGCAATATCATCTCAGAAAATAAGAATACAAATCTTAGCATCTTCTGACTTCTAGCAGAGAGAATCCTTTAATTGTGTTTCCAATTATTTGTTTGAAAATATTTACCCACTGGAATGAAATTAGAAGTTTTGGGGACTTTTTTTTTTAAACTTAAATCTAGTACTCTAATCTGATGACACTAAAAAGAGTTAAAAGTGTTTCCTTATGGAAGAACTCATCCTGAGAACTCATCTGGCTATATTTCACTACCCTTATCTAAGAAAGAATGGAACAAATTAAACACCAGTATTAATAATTGACTCCTATATAGTGCATTTCAGGCAGAGATTTCACAGTACTTAATAAAGCAAAGTATTAGAGATTTAAAAAGAGGATGCTATGAACAATCAGAATTTTGGGGGAGGCTAGATGGATTTATCAATCTGAAAAACAATATTAAGTTTTAGAGGAAAAAAAAAAATCCATAAATCCCTAGCACATTGTGTTACCATACAATTTTCTCAAATAAAAACATTCCTCAAAGACAGGCATGCATTTAAGAATTCTAACAGTACAAGAGTGCTGTTTTTACATTCTGTTTCTGTCCGCTCTGATGCATTCAGGTTGAATTTAAGTGAAAAAGTATCTAATCTGAGAATTTAAACATCAGAACATTTTTATTCATTAACCTCATATGACAGAATGTCTGACAAAATAATCTAAGGTCTATTTTTTAAACAGAATACAACACAGCCTCCATTTTTACAAGAATATAAAAATATACAGACATTTTAAGACCTATTCTTTGTATCCACAATTGTAGAAACTACTATATATGTAAGTGAGATCAAAGAGGCCTTATGAATGCAAGGGAACTAAATGAATGGATAATAGCCTTTCCCTCCCTCCCCCACATCCCTGGCTTTCCTTTGTGAACCTTTAGTCTTTTGTGATGTTTAAGCTCCAGATTTTGTTAGAAAACTTCATTAGCACAAAAGGGCCAGGACCATTAAAAGCCATCAGGTACAAAATATAAAAGCATCTGATTTCAGCTTATACATGTGGAACATGGCCACAGAATTAGTCAGATATTTCTTTAACTTTGCATCCTATGGTGTAGTGCTAAGACAATATCCACCCACTAATAGCAAAAAGCTGAAAAGCAAGGATTAAAACAATGTCATAAAGGGTAGAGGCAAATTGTTTAGCTTAATCTTTGAATCAAGGCTAACTCCAGCTTTCCGACAGGACACATGAGAAGTTCAGACAAATCTACAAATTCACAATAAAACACTTGAAGGATTTTTTTATTATTTATTACAATGGTTGCTTGCCTTAAAAATGTTCTGTGGTTCTTTGCAGTGTCTTGGTAAAGAAGGAGACTTTAATATCTATAGAACGCAAATGAGGCAAATTGCATAAACTTGTTTGTTAAGAGTTCATCAATAGCACCACCCCAAGCACTTTCTGATTGGTCATGCCTTTAAGTCTGCCATCTGCTCCTGTCTCAACATGCTCCGGGTTCCTGTTTGTCAACCCAGCTGCTCCTTGTTGATACCACCTGCATCCTTCTGCAGCTTATCTCTTTGACTTTCCCACCCAGGTCCCTTTGACTATACCCTGTGGGTTTTCAGTTTCTCTTTTCTGACCCTCAAGGCTTTTCAGCTCCTATTCATCCATCCTCTTTAGGTCCAATGGCTTGATGACAACCAGGGGGACTTCAGCTGCTCCTTATCAACATCTTCCCAGTCCTCCTGATCACCCTTTTCTTGGAGTCTTTCCTTTATAATATTTTCGTCATGTTCAGGAGTGGTGCATTCCAGAGTAAAACTGCCCTTGTGGTTTGATCATATGTTTCTGGTTTCCATGGCTGTTCAGTCAAGTGAAGCCTCCTTGTAAAGCCCTCAACAAAATTCAGTTTAGTATTAAAATGGAGCAGCCATCTTTACCTGTCAGATATTGATCTTGGGCAAGATAAGAACAGTTCACATATAATATAATTACTCACAATCAATAAGGATCCATTTTTCCATAGATTCCAATCAAACTAACTGCATACCTTTTCCTGATGAGAATAAATGTTTGGTTGATATAATGTTGATACAATAAACTTCTGGAAGGCTTTTGACTTTGGTTCTACACAACATTTTTATTAAAAACTAGAAAGATATAAAATTAACATGGCACACACTAAATAGACTAAAAGACTTGCTAATCAATAGATCTCAAAATGTAATTCTGTATGGGAAATAATCACTATTATCAAGTGGGTGTGTTTTGAATGATTTCTCGAAACAACCAGTTTTGGCCCTATGCCGTTTAACATTTTTATTAGTGACCCTAAAGAAAATGTAGAATCACTGAAAGATTGCAGAGGACAACAATCTGGAGGTGGGGAAAATAAATAATAAGTCAGGCCACTGATATAGAGCAATTTCAATTGTTTGTAATCTTAGTTAAGCAAATAATATATATTTTAACATGGCTAAATGCATGCCTGCACAATAAGAATGATGAAAGTAGGCCATACTTATAAGAAACTCTAGCTTGAGAAGTAGTGACACTGAAAAAGATTTGGAGATCCTGGTGGGTAATCAATTGAACTCCCAGTGAGAGCATGCAGAAGAGCTAATGCAATCCTGGGATGCATGCACAGGGCAGTTTTGAGTAGGAGTAGAGAGATTAGTTTACCTTTGTACTTAGTACTGCTGCTGGAATAATGTGTCTGCTTTTCGTACCCACAAATTCAGGAAGGATAGAAATAAATTTGAGAGGATTGACAGAAGAGCCATGAAAACAATTAAAGGAGAAGAAAACAAACCTTACCATGAAACTCCAGGAGTGTAATCTATGTATTTTAAAGAGAATGTTAAGTAGTAACTTGGTTATAATCTATTATTACCTGCACGCAGAACAAATATTTGTGGGCTCTTCAGTCTAGTTGAAAAAGATAACATGATCCAATGATAATTTGTTCAAGCTAGACAATTCATGATTATTTTAACAATGAGGGTAATTAAACACTGAAGAAATTTACCAATGATCATGTTGGCTTCTTTATCATTGGCAATTTTAAACATCAAGATTGGATTTTTTTTTTTGTAAAACTGGGTGGGGAAATGCTGGTCCATGGGTCAGATCTGGTCTAACAGGGTTAGCCACAATAACCCCTCCCCCCCCCCCCCCACCACTGCTATATTTACCTGTGTAACCCACACACCTAGTGGGTGTAGTTCATTGTCTCATGTAGTGGCACTTAAACCACTTACAGTGAGAGATAAGAACAAGGAAGCTCTATAGCCTAAGCTGAGAGCCAGCTGCCTTTATAGTGCAAGCTGTGGAGGCTCCTACCCTAAACTCCAGAGCTCCCAGCTTCAAATTGGCCCAGTGGCGATTACACCTCCACAGGTACAGCCAATTGCAACTCCCATTGGCTGAAGATCATTGTTCCCAGCCAATGGAGGCTGTGTCACTGGTTGTAAATCTATAGTGCAAGTAAAGGTACTCTATCTTTGTCAATGCTCTGGTGCAGCAGTCAGATGCCTCAACTTTCCTAACTTTTCTTCTTCATAGAGCATGACTCCCCTGTCTGTTCCAATCTTACAATATTCTGATTATCTGAAAGGAGTTTTGACTGGCTGGATCAGGAAGTAATTGAACTAGCCAAATATCTGCTAATCATTTCTCCTCCCTCCTGGTAGAAAAATAAGAATGACTATTTCAGAGTCTCTCACATTATGTTGCTAATGATTACAATATGCTTTTTGGGATTTGTTCTCCTTATCCTAAATATATTATTGCAAGAGATGAATGGCTGTGAAGGATTGCTATCACATTTGTCCGATCATTTATCAGTTTTGTTAATGTTTCCCTAAATACGTCATATACCTAACACTACCAAAAATTAATAAGTTCTCCACAAGTAATTTTGCACATGAATGAAACCAATCTTGCAAGCCAGTTAAGTTCTGCAATTTTTGAAGCAGAATGCACTCGTTATACATTATGACACCAGCAATTCGTTTCTTTTGAGACTTATATTTTCTATTTCACTAAAATCATGCAACAGAATATAGTTCAGATGTAGATATGGCATATTGTATTGATATTCTCAAAGATATAAGACTGATGGAGGCATAAGTATTTTAGTCAATGTGAAAGTACAAATGACTGCACGGGTACATGTGCCTGTATGACGTATGTAGGAATAGTAAGGATTTGCATCTTTCCTCAGATTAAATGGATAGTCAGCAGTGAGTTGTGCCCTCACCAGCAGTCTGTCAGTGAGGTTATATGAACAGTCCATCAGACAGTATGCCATTAAACAGAAGCATTAATAAATGTGATTTTCTTCAGCTGACATCCTTGGTTGAATTTCATATTAAAAACTGCATAATGAATTATGATTTTTTAACCTACCTAAACAAACAGTAAAAAGAAAACAAGGGGGGTTAAAAGACGCATTCTCTGAAAATGTTACACATTACTGATATGATATATACCAACTGTGGCCGAGATTCTCACTTTCTAAATTCTATGGTTACTATTGGTCAAACTGTTAACTGTTTATTTGGGTAAGACTTTATTGGCAAATTCATAAGATCTGTATTAAGGATACACAGTTACATTTTCCTTCCAAAATGACTGTGTCAATAGAATTTAGAATATATTTATCATTATGTATTCTGTGATAAGATCTATTGTGATGTGTTCTTTTACTTAATGTGTTTTAACATCCTGGTTTAAATTAGTTCAAGTAAACTTTATAAATATCATAAACCATCTTTATTTTACTTAATATATCTACAAGGAATTTATGCCATATGATATAGGTGAAGGGTTAGTTAAAACTACTGAACTAGTGGTGTTTTACACTGTACCTACAGGAATGGTTTTATACTGCCTGCCACTATATTAAAAGAGGTGTCACTTACAGGGTTAATGGAAATATAAAACTACATTCTTTTGACAGTTATAGGAAATATTCTGCTATCTGTTTGGATGCCCTTAACTTCTATCTCCAAAAAGAAATTTTGCTCATTTACTTGTCTCACATGAAATGAATCGTTAATGACATGAAAGTAAAATTGGCTTCAGAACATTTGAAGCTGTGCAAATAAACGATTCAACTTTATGGCCTATTTCTTCATGTCATAATGAATTATACCATTCTCAAAGAGATTACATGAATCAATAGGTTGCACGGATGAGCACAATATGTTATGTTAAATATGTTATATTAAGAGAAGCAAAATATAACTAAAATAGATTATAAAATATCAGTTACTTTCTAATTATTTTACCTGATCTTGATGGAAATAAAACAAATTTTTTATGAATACACTCTATTTTCTTGTTATGCTGAAAACTACATATGGTTGCAAAATTATACAGGAGTTGGTAACAGTATTTTGTCTTCTATTTTTGAAATATATCTTCTGCACAGAGTTCTCTCTCTGTCTCATATTTTAGAGTGAGTCCATCTGCCTGTGCATCTGTTAGTCAGTTTGTACAAGAATTCCTCCTAAATCGTAAAAGCTGAGACCACCAAATCTGGTCTACAGCTTCCTCTTATCCTAACTTAAACCAAAGTCAGGGTTTGGTTGAGCCTGAAAAATAGGAAGTGCTGGGAATGGGACTATTTTCCATAACATAACATGGAAAGGGAGAGGGCAGAGAACAGAGAGACATGATACCAAGAGTGGCCACTCAGGGCAACTGCAACACAAAGAGGGCAGCAGGGCTGGGGCTCTGCCATTTTGCCTGCCAACATACCAGTTAGGAGCCCCCGCTGCTACAAACTCAGAATCTGTCCCTCGCCCTTTGGAGAGCCTGCAGGCCTTGAGGTGGGCCACTGGGGGGGGGGGCAGCTCCCAGATCCTCACCCCCATGGAGAGCCTGCAAGCTGCAGAAGGTCTGTTGGAGGGGGGCTGCTGGAGGGGGAGACGCCCCTAGAGCTTTGCCCCCCCAACAGCCTGCAGGACATGGGGAAGCAGATCCCAGAGCCTCATCCCTCTCAGACAGCCTGCAGGCCATGGGAGGCCACTGAAGGCCAGGGACAGCCCCCGGAGTCTCACTCCCCTCTCCTGACAACCTGCAGACCATGGGGGGGGGGCCACTGGAGGGAGGCAACCTCCAGAGCTTGCCCCCCGGATAGCCTGCAGGTTGCAGCAAATGGGGAGGGAACTGAAAGAGGGTCAGTTCCTAGAGCCTGCTCTCCCCCAAAGCCTGCCCTCCCCAGACAGCCTTCAGGCTGCAAGAAGGTCACTGGAGAAAGGAGCAGCCCTCAGAGCCTCAGCCCCACCACAGCCTTCAGCGGGGCCACTGAAAGAGGAGTAGCCCCCAGAGCCAAGCACCCCCCCCCCCAGACAGCCTGTAAACTGAGAGGGCACCCTGAAGGCCAGGGGCAACCCCACAAAACTTGGCCAGCTCCCTGGAATGCCTTCCCAAACAGGCTGTAGGATGGAGGGGGGGTCGCTGTAGGCTGAGGGTAGTCTCTGAAGCACTTCCCCCACCCAGACCAGCTGCAGAAAAGGGGGCCAACTGGAGGCTGGGGTCATCCCACAGTGTGATGCCCCCCTACCAAACAGGCTGCAGGAAATGGCAGGGGCACTGCCCCAAGCAAGGCCCCCACATAGCAGCAGCAGGCTGGGGACTGCCCGCCCCCCAGACAGGCTGCAGACCAGGGAGGACAGCTGAAGGCTGGGTCCAGCCTGTAGAATCCAACCCCCACCTGACAAGCATGCAGACCTGTATCCCCCCGCTCCCAGGAGGAACCACAGCCCCAGCTTCTTAGGAGGAGCCACTGCCAGAGGAGCCAGCACCATTCTTGCTGCCACAAATGACCCCAGTAAGCACCCCCACCTCCAACCCCTCTGTCTTAAGCAACCCCTCCCCCCCCAACATCTGCCTTGAGCCTCTGCACATCTCTCAACCCTCTGCCCTAAGCCACCCACCCCTGTCTCTCCTTACCCCCAAGCTCTCAGCCCAGCCTTCATTTTCCTTCATTTAAAAAAAATGCAATTACTGAAATAACACATGTATATTTATCTATTTAAAAAACACCCCCTCCCGAACAAACCACCCCTTCAATTAAAGAACTGTGCAACACCAAGTACATCTGCTAGTATCTTATACAGTGATGGCATAAGCTATTCAAATAGTATTTGATTCTGTAAGTTGTTGGGCGCACAAAATTTCCATGAGCTTTAAGCCCATCAATATATTTTTTAAATAAAATTATGCAATAGCTCAAACAAAAAGCTTGATGCCGAAATTGCGCTGTGGGGAACTAGGCTGAGATGACTAGAGGATGACAGCAATTTCCTTTTTGAAACAATGTTCAAGATTTCAGTGTTAAAAACAAAACCTTTTGAACTTTTTTTTGCAAAAAGAATTGTGTCAACATGGTTGTTTTTTTTTTCAAATTGATGCCTGAGAATTTGTATTTGGGAATTTCATTGAAACAATTATTTGTCTGTGCCTGATTCCATGGCTTGGTGATTAGGTTACTGGACTGAAATGTAGAGACCAAAGTTCAAATCCATGCTCTTACCTGCTCTTAGTGATTTGAGGTGAAAAGTTCTGCTCCAGATTTGAATCTGTGGAACACCAGAGGACTTGGTCTTCTTCTTTTCAGGAGGTCAACTACCAGAATATAGCTAGTTTTATTGACCACTTTTGATGAAATAGTCTATTCAATTATTATGTTTTTCTGAAATTTATTTTTTACTAGCTCTAGCTCCATGGACTTGTTATACAGGAGGTCAGAGTAGATCATAACATCTCCTGGTCTTAATATATAAAATTAAATGGGGGTAAATATTATGTTTCACAGGGGTACACAAGATTGAAAGATACCTTGCTGCCATATTGCTACCCTGTGTAATGAAACTTTGTCTGTACCAGCCAGGTATCAGCTCCCTGACTCCACTGGCCAAAGGAAACACAAGTGCTCCGCTCCAGGGCTACACTTGTTCATGATCGGAACACTCCTCAAGCCTTCCAAACATCCCCTTGAGTTACCAGCCCCAGTCACAGATCCATTGCTCTCAAAGCAGCAATACACCTCAGGTAACCAGCTTCCCTTAAGACTTTGCTTAAACACACAGCACTTAGATATATTTATATAGCCAGTCAGAGAGAAGTGTCTACTTCCCACTACCTGAATAGAACCCATTTATTGCCTTTGGGTCACCTGTCAACTCAGATACCTTAAGAACAGAGTTTTCAATATAGTGTCAGCTATATTAAAAAAAAAGTTTTTCCTGACAGATGACAGAATGTTCCTGCTGGGCGACAAAATGATGCTGATGACGTGATGTCGTCAACAAGCTCTCTCAGCAAAGCAAAAGCAGCTGGGGGGGGGGGGGGGGGAGAGGGAGTAGATGAGTGTAGCAAGCAGAGGGCACAGCCCCCCTACTAATTCCTTAATACCCATCCATCCTACAATCATTATGATGACCACTAAGCTACTGGTTCTCAGAAGACAGCTAACTATTATGTAAATACCAGATCCTATTAATCTCTATAAACCTCTATATAGACCTTATACTCTCAGCTGCTTTGCACCAAGGGGTCCTGGGTCATAGCAAGCTCTCAGTAACCTCATTAGGATTAAGAATGGTAATAAAGGTTGTCTGCTACCACAATCCTTGTATAGTGCAAAAATCTTTACAGCACTATGGGAAGAAATGTACAAGTATTTAACATTCCCATATTAGTGACTTATGGAAATCTACAGTAAGAATGACCTAATGAGATTAACAATCAGTAAAAAAAATTGCAGCTGCATTTTCTCCTGCAGTGTATTTGCATAACAATTTATTAATTCTAATGTGGGTAGGAAGTGATGAACAAAAGTAATTAACAGTATAATTGCAAAGATGTAATGTATGTATAAAAAGTTATTCAAATGTTTAAGGCAATTTTTCTTTTTATGTCACTCATCTAAATCCTACAGGAAAAAAAATTTAACTTTCAGAATGAAGCTCTACAGAAGACAAACTGTCAGCTATAAAATGTTATTTCTTTTTTTATTTTTAGTGTATCTTCCAAAATAATGTTCTGCATTAATGTAGGCTTGTCCAACTTAAGTGATCATTCATTCTGCCTTAATTAATGTTCATATACTCTGCAATATCAAGTGAACTCCCTATACTGTTGTACAATTCTGTTTTCTAACAGAGGAGGAACAGTGAAAAGAAGCACAGACTATGGAGGCAAAAAAGTATATTTGAGTCATATAGTTAATGTATTCTTGTTTATCATAGTCAAGTCATTTAATCTCTCTCAGTTTGTCCTCCTGAATTGTATTTAAAATAAGTATTGTATGACTTGATCAGTCAATGCTTGTAAACATACTGAGAACTCATTTAGAAGGCACTCTATAGATTATTTTTATTCACTTGAAAAGCCAAAAGTCATGGGTTTTTTCCCTTGAAGCATTTCTTTCATCATGTAGGTTTGAAAGAAAGCATAAGGATTTCACAAAAAACTTGAAAGCACAACATGTATTTCACTGTGATGACAAGAGTATATAAAGGGCTCTGCATTCATGAATGGGATCAGCATTTGTGTGATTCTTAAAAGTAAGTTCTCCCCCACTCCACTGTGATTTATTGGTGGAAATGACTGAGAATTCATCTTTCTTTCTCAACCTTACAGTATCTATATTGTGACAAGAACACATAGGATTGTCAACACAACCTTGTTTATGCCTGCAAAAGGTGGAGAATATAAAAAGGGACCCAGAGTAACGAAAACCTTTCCCATATTGTTTTCCCTTTCAGAGTGCTCTCAAGATTGGGTGTTATCTCCTTACTCCCTATAAGCCCTTAAATGGGGATCCCTGGGCTCTGTGTTTGTGTTCAGGGTGGTTTATTCCAGTTGAAAGTGTATTAGTGAATTTTGTTTTAATCCCTCAGCTGACTGTATTCAAGCCAGGTTACTTTACACCAGACTGCTATAAAAACAATTTTCAATAATTATAAAAATAATTTTCTACTTGTGCCTATCCTTGTGTAGGGTAAATTAACTACACCTACATGGTTTTTTTTTTCCTTTTTGGGCAGAGTTCCCAGAACTGAAGCAGCAGGGAACACATACAAGATAAAGGATTTAGCTAATAGTATAATGTCTGTAGGTGTCAACTGATGTGAGATTGCTTCAGTAATTTTTTTACCCTGTGGAAGTTCATGCAGGAAACCTGTCTTGTCACTTTCTGTATTCTCCAGATATTTCTTCTTAATACATGTTTGACTGGCATCTTTGTTACACTAAAACTAAAATTCTATCTTATTGAATGGGCAAAATGCCACTAACAGATGGCAATGAGTATCCTAGATAAGATCTATATACAAGATTTGAAATACTAGCAGGGGCATTTCCCGATAGGAACGTTGAAACCGATGTATTCACCATTTCTGGACTAATTGTAATGGTAATATTCCTTCTTCTATGCTGTAGCAAACATGAACATTGAGCTGTAATGACATACCAAAACTGGAACCATCTTTCAACTGAACTCTTTTTAAGATTTAGGTGAGGGGATGAAGAAAATGATTCCAGCCCCTTGGCACAGAATTTCCCCTTTGCTATGACTCCCAAACCATATCCAGAACGGAAAAGGACATTTGTTTTGTTTATCTTCTGTTTCACATATGGCTACAAAAATTACAAAAGCATCTGTTCTCACAAGACTAGGCTTTTTTAAGACTGGAATAGCATACAAACAGATCACAAAATGTTAGTACAATAGAATCTATCCCATAATTTTAGCTCAGATTTGTGAATTAATTTTAAGTTTTCAGTACAGGCTAGGAAAAATTGGCAGTCAAGACCTGACTGGCTTTCTAGAATATAGTAAAGCTGTTCAGGCCTAAACAACAGAACACTTCTGGTTATCACCCACTGCCTCATCATCATAAAACCCCTCCAGCACATCATTGAAAATCTACAACTTATCTTGGAAAAGGATTCCTCACTCTCATAGGCCTTGGCAGACAGGCTAGTCCTCACCTACAGACAATCCTCCTAACCTGAAACAAATACTCACCAGCAGCCACAAAGCACACCACAGAAACACTAACCCAGGAACCAATCCCTGCAACAAACCCCTTTGCCAACTCTGTTCACATATTTATACAAGAGACACCATCACAGGACCTAACCACATAAGCCACACCATCAAGGGCTCACTGACCTGCACATCTACTAATGCAATATATGCCCTCATGTACCAGCAATGCCCGTCGGCCATGTATATTGACCAAATAGGATCGTCTCTGCACCAAAGGATAAATGGCCACAAATTGTACATCAAGAAAGGTAACATACATAAAGCAATAGAACACTTTGACCTCCCTGGACACTCAGATTTAAAAGTAGCCATCCTTCTAAAAAAAAACCCCAAACACAAAAAAACAAAAGAGAACCCCACACACCTTCAAATCCAGACTACAAAGAGAAACTTCAGAGCTGCAATTCATGTGCAAATGCAACACAAATCAAATTAGGATGGGATAGGGATTCAGAATGGTTCTCACTACAAAGGCAACTTTCCCTCTTTTGGTATTCACACTTCCCCCTCAGCTGCTGGGAGTGAGCCACATCCACACTGACTAAATTGGCCTTATTAACACCGGTGCTACACTTGATAAGTAATTCCCTGCATTTGATATACTAGTGTGTATGTTTCCTACCTCTGTAATTTCCACTCCAATTCATCTGAAGAAGTGGATTTTACCCATAAAATCTTAGGCCCAAATAAATCTGTAAGTCTTTAAGGTGCCACATGATTCCTCATGTGTTAGTCAGTATCTGAAAAACAAACTATCCCATGAGGCAGATTTTCTTCCCTACACAGCTCATTCTAGAGTCAGGCTCCTCCATCACCTTCTGTGCAACCCATCATGGCTTTTAATGCTTGAAGAGGCATCTGGATAGTCCCAGGCGGATGATGATTTTTAGGGTCCATTGACAAGTGATACTGGTTGGAATTGCCTCCCTTCCCTGCAACTGCCAAGTTATTCTAATTGAGTCCAGTGCTGGGCAGAGAATCAAGAGATCTCCATGATAATCCCCTGCTGCCATTAAGCGACTGGCAATCTAGTCCCATCTGCCTTATTTCTTCAGCAAAAAGGTAGGGACCAAATCCTAAGGCCCTACTTTGATTTTATGTAGTTCTTACCCAGGCAAACTCATTATATGAAATCCTTGCCTCCATTAAGTGAAGTGACAAAATTCTCAATGCATTCAGTGGGACTGGGATTTCACACATTGATTCAAATAAGACTCGGTGTCCAGGCTAGAAATGAGGATCTGCATTGGTGGATCCTGTTGCCAAAATAGGGCCCAGCCTGCAATGGTCATGAGAAACTCCTATGGGATCTGAAGCTCCAGCTAAAAATCAGAAAGTGACAATTCTACATAGAAGGTTTACCAGTCCATACAAAGCTCTTATTCCAAATATCTTAAAGACAATGAAGTGACAGATACAGCAGAAATCCATAAAAATAGTGCTGCAGAATTAAAATCAAGCTGTGTTTACTAAGGGAAATGCAAGGAGAGGAGGGAAAAAAAGAGACAGTCAAGCTATTTCTTATTTAGTATTCCATCTGCACATACCATGAAGTCCATATATAAACAATAATTTGAAGACCAATCATATCCAGTGTTCCCGCTAAGATTTTCCATCCATGAGCGGAGTGAGTTTTGTTTTGTGCACTAATATTGAGATCATGTGCACTTGTTCAGATGTGTGTCACCGTAGTATCCAAGTAATTAATAAGCACACTGAAGCACTGCTCTAGTTTTCATCCAGAATGCCCCTATTCCAGGAGTTTTAAGGGGGGCACCACAGAGTCATTTCATTGGCTCTAAGCAAGATAAGGAGTCCCCTACATACATTGGGAATAAGACCCAAGTAGTGAAGTGAGATCACTGCCTTTAGTTTACCTTTGTGCCACTGGAGTGCAAAATGGTTCTAGGGAACAAGAGAATCAAGCCGGTTATTTATTGTTTTATTTGTATTATGAGGCTTCTAAGGATACACAGAACATTTTCAAATAATAAACAGTATTTGTAAATGTTGTTTTACAAACATTAACCCATATTGCATAACTTTGGGGAATCTTTTTATATATAGTAAAATACTGGTAAGAGAATATCAGGGAGATCATACTGTTTAAATAGTTGGTATGGCAAAATGTAATATTTAAGTTACCTATCTAGGTTTGCAGGCACACTACAACCTCAGTTATTTTAAAATATTGTGAATTCTAAACACTTTCGTTTTACACTCATTTCCCCCCTTAGTTTCAGAAAAAAAACCCTACATTTTCTTTATTTCGCCTTCATTTAGTTTAAATAAAACACGGCAAAACCCAGATATTTTCCTCTGTAGAGGCAGAAGTGAATGAATGGTCTGGCATCCTGCCTCTGGCAGTGGCTAATTCCAAATGAGTACAAAAAGGGTGAACATTTTTCATCCTAACTATGATCAAGGAAGGTCCCAACATGCAAAGGGACATCAGTATCATTGTGTGAGCACAGAAGTCTGTACAGGAAGAATTGGGGCCTAAGTATCCCAGCAACAGCCACCAGCCCACCCACCATGTGGCTGCAGCTCTCACTCCCAGTGCAGCAACTCACCCAACATGTGACCCTGGCCATAGTAGAGCCATGCCACTCATCTTCCAGGTCCAGCAGGAAGGTGAGTGCTGCTGCGTGGGTCTGAAGGAGGTGGGCAGGTTTCGAATTTTTTGTGCACGGCTGCACAGGTGAGCACCTTAGAGGGAACACTGATCATATCTGACTGCTCATGTCTTCTTACCACCTGTAGTTCCCAAGAGTAATACCTGGAATCCATTCATACAGCTTTAGTTTTGGACTATTATTAAGCATATTTGTCCTTTCTCCTTTTAGTAATGTAGTTACATCAAATATGTTCTCAAAAACAAAAGGATTTAATAGACACCACATTTTTCTGAAACGTTATAGATTTTGAGCCTCATTGACAACTGAATAGTTCTGATTTAAGTTGATATTTCGGAGTCAATATTATAAACATGCTTTGTACTCCAATCTCCAGCAAATGTTTAAATGGAGACCATTTATTTCAATGCACAGGGTACTTGGGAGGGGAGGGGAGAAAAGAGAGATCAGTACTCAAATACAGTCTAAAATACCGTCACAAAACAATTCATTGGTTTCAGGGGAGGGTTAACTACAATGTAGTCCAAGTGGAGCCAGTCATGCTTTTAAGTTTTGACTCGAGTTTTGGGTGAGCATTATAGCCAGATCTTTTCAAAGCTGGCAAATCTGGTTTGGATAGAAGATGTTTATTGAACTATCTATGACGCATTTGATTTACGTAATTTTACTTACAACAACAACAACAACAAAATCTAGTTTACAGTGATGAATTTTAGCTCTTCTGGAAGCATAATTTGCAGAAGATGAAACCAAAACAAATTTCATATTTCCTGAGTGTTTACATTAGCAGTCTTCAAAATACAATTTAATTAACATGAAACTACTTCATCTTTGAACACTGAAGAGTTTGGAACATTGTACATTTACTTTGCTGCACATGAAATTGCACTTGAGAATGAAATTCATGAAATATTTTTATGTTATTGACAATTAAACAAGACTACAAGAGACATTCTAGACAAAAGCTGAAGTTCACCACAGTAAGAGTCTGGTATCAGCATTTTTATTTTACTGAACCTGATCTTTTAGAACTATTTATATTGGCACTTAATTACAAGGTGAAGCTAAAAGTGGTAGTTAGCTTTTGAATAAATTAAGTGAAGGTGAAAGAACCAAGAGCTTTTAAAATATCTTTATTACACTATATTTAACTGTGTTAGGGACAAAGGAAAAAAGTGATGTAGGATAAATAAGTTTGCTTGTGCAAGTATTGAAAGTGACTGAGGCAATGCAGGGTGGGAATCAGTTAGGGCCAAAAAGGCAGGGTGAGATGTGAGTTTTAATCCAAAGTGGATCTCTTCATTGCTGATTGTGGGGGAAGAAAAAGAAGCATGCCAATGTTTTGATTACATTTGTGGGAAGAGTGGACAGTTCTGCCCCGATTCAGATACAGTCAGACTGCAAAATATTTGTCTATATGCTTTAAGGTTACCTATAGAAATACTTACATAATAGAATCAAAGCTGCTACAGAAAGTGAAACTTGAAAAAGTATCCCATGTACATGCAGATTTTCACTGTATTCTGCATAATTTTTTTCCATATAAGTGCGCTCTCAGAACTGAGTTATTGACCATAACAAATATCAATTTTGCCCCTCTGTCTTTTGTAGGATAATTTTAAGCTTTTAAAACATATGAATATCATTTCTAATACTTTGCTAAGACCATCATAATAAAATATGCAAAAGCATCCCCTTCACATTCTGGCAGCAGTGAGGTTCCCTGGTATATAAGTGCGGGGGGGAGACAGAGTTCTGCAGCAAATCACGTATGCTATCAGTCAGAACTTGAAGGTGATCTACTAAAAGGGGAAAATATTAGGGTTTGCCTTTTTTGTTCTTGATAACTTATAAAGTCAACTGTGAGCGTGTTTGTCTTCAAATACTTTACAGTTCCTGTCACTAACGCAGGCAAAAATCGTTAAAGCCACCACAGCATAAAGTCCTTCAAATTAGTCTTCAGAACTCCCTTGTGCCTTTGATACAGAAAGTTGCCAGTTGATGATAGGCTGGAAGATGTGAGTTGTTTTCACTGGTTTTGAGTGGCTAAGACTTGTATGTACAGCTAGCCATTGTCACCTTACTATCAAGTTGCTTGCCTATTATGGTAAAATGGTTGTGTTGATTTAGATTAATTCATGAATATATTAATGGGTAGATTTAGTATAGAGGTAAAAGTTAAGAGCTGTAACACAAGAAACCTGCTAAAGGCTGTAACAGGCCATTTGCAAGATCAGCAGAAGCGAAGGTTAGCAGATTTCTGTGGTTGAGACAAGTCTCACCAGACACAGTTCATAGTTTATTTAGAGCTTCCCTGGACTGAAAGGGGAACTTATGTCTGGGACCTTTCACACACATAGGATAGTAGGGAAATTACCCTCAGACTCAGCACATGCATCATTATATAAAAAGTCCCATAATAATCGGTCCTGAGCTGAGTAATCAGGACACAGGATGTGATAGATGGCCACAAAGGCCCATGGTAACGAATTGACGGATATGATAAGAAGTTGAGAGCAGTGATACATTGACCTATAGGAAAAAGACATTTCAGCATTAGAAACATCCCCTAATGAATATGCATCAAACATGTCAGTGCCATATATTATAAAAGTGGTGCCCTACGGGCAACAGGGAAAAGAAGATGTAGTCCTTGGAATGGCCAGAATGATGGCCCCCTGGTGATGATGGGGAAGGTGAAGGTAATAAGAAAAATGATGGGCTAACACCTAACATTGATCTAGAAAGAATGCAGTAAGTATATGGTATGGAAATATGGATGTACATTCCCTATCTTATGAAACTGGGGTGTTTGTGACAGTGCTGGCAGTATTAATAAACTATATTTGTAAATATATAAGAGTTTCTATAGTGTGAGTGTTGCAACTGTGCACATCTGAGTTCCCAACCATAGAAAGAGGGTGCATCCTCTTTCGAAAGAGGAATGCAAATGAGGGAAATCGAAAATGCTGATTTACTAATCTCATGCTTCATTTGCATAATCTTTTCAGATCGCTTTTTCGGAAGAGATTTTTTTGAGAAAAAAGCAGTCTAGACGGGGTTCTTTCGGGGAAACATCCCCTTTTTCAAAAGAACCCTGTAAAATAAATATTTTATCCCTGAAAAAATAAGGTTTACAGGTTTCTTTCGAAAAAGGGTATCCCCCCGAAAGAACCCCGTCTTGACTGCTTTTTCGGAAGAGATTTTTTTGAAAAAAAAAAAGCAATCTGAAAAGATTATGCAAATGAAGCAGGAGATTTGTAAATCAACATTTTCAATTTCCTTCATTTGCATTCCTTTTTTGAAAGAGGAATGTATTCTAGACGCATGCTAAGTGAATACTGAGCCTGATCCTGGGACAAAAAACCCGTCAACCCTAAAGGTGGTAATTAGAAATTAACACGTAATCTTAGATAGGGCAATACCATTCACCTGCCCACTTTTTTGTTTTTATACAGTAAACCAGGATTGGCAATTAGTGGTCAAAGGGCTTCATTCTCTGCTGGTCGGATCAACCCTCCCTCCCCACACACACTGGAAACATGGGGCTTTTGTTGTTTTTTCTAGGCCACCCTTGGGATTTATGGTAAGTAAGGTACTTGAGTTTTAAAAGGTAGCGAGGTACAAGAAAGTGTCCCAAAATATTTTCAATTCTTCACAAGTATATTTTCTGCAACATCTTACATACACAAGATACACAATGATCTGATGTTGTAGTAGGCCTTCCCTTATCACACTTAATAAATGAATTCCCAAATACTCTTATATTTGTGCTGATCCCCAGTATTTTACTTCTTAGTGATTCCTTGTCAGTTGAATCTCCATATCAGTGATGAAGCAAGTAAAATCTGTGATCTTCCATAAATGAAATAAAGTAAAACGCAACAGGCTTAGCTCTGAAAAAATTATGAAAATAGGCTCCTTTCTTCCTGAACTGACAAATTACATGAATAGCTGCAAAGCTCACATCTAATCTCATTAGAAAAACTGACACCAAAATAGACTGAATTGGTTTAATTTGCTTGCTGCACGTGCATATTCTCAGACACCTCCTTTTCTGTTGCATAATTTGTTAGGACATTTCTTTATTTACAACCTGAAAGATTTGTTGAAGATTGTATTTTTATTAACCTCACTGACAGCAAATCTAAACAATATCTCTAAATAACTAGAGTGCAACACAGAACACTGCATCTTGAGGAACACACAGTATCAATGAGTCCTTTTGAAAAAAAAATCTCAATTTAGCACACATTGTTAATGGCCACAGATGCTTAGCATCAGCGTTCCCAACTCCTGGACTTTGAACCAAATATGTACTTAGTAGACATTAAAAAAAAAAAAAAAAACACACAAAGAAGTGCACTTAAACCAATTGCACTCTGAGCTTTGAAAATTCCATTCCTCATTCATGCTGAACATGTCCAGATATTGAACATGTATCATCAGGATCACCACTTCCATATTAAGATCACACCATATCTTTTACATACTCATTCATGGACCAGTTTTGTACCACACTAAACACCACACTAGTTGTCCTATAAGGATTTTTTGTATAAGATAACAATGCTACTTCATCAGGAATGGTACTGTAATGTTAAATCTGTTAACAATTGTGCTCAGCCATTACAGTAATGGTGTGTTTAATATATCTTGAAAGAATGATTTCAGTGGGATTACTTCCATCATTCAGTTCTATGCAACCTGAATATGAGTTGCAGAGCAAACCTCATATTTCTGTTCCTATTTAGCTGCTTTAACTTCTCTAACCTTCAAATTAACATCAAAGTTGGGTTCTTTCTATTACAGTATGCTCATGAGCTACCTACGATCACAGAGTTTTGTAAAAGTTTGTGTTCAGCTTATAACTGTCAGTATTTATTCACTTAAAAACAACTATATTTGAATATTTTAATATTTTTACTCATTCATGCTTCTACAGAAAATTGCTCAATGTTCCTTTTAATACCCAGCTGAAAAGGAGGAAACCATATTTAAACCTCTCAGTTTGTTTGAAGGCACACAAATATTCTAAATTCTGTCTCCTTCCCAGAAGATTTATTAAAATACACTAACTTAAAGTCCCAAGGGAATTTAAGCGGCAAAGATATTTTATCTGTACCTATTATTTATACAAGTATATTCCATCTTACCTTCTATAACTTTCCACTTCCAGCTCTCATCTCATATGTCAGCTTAATTCCTGTCCTCCAGTTTCCACATGATATATATGCAGCTTGCCTATAAAACATAGCTTTTTTTCCTTTTAACATTGCTCAGGAAAATGATTTTCACAACCAAGCCTATATATAAAAACTAAGTAGTTCAACCCTCTTATCTCCCATAGGAAACAGTGTAAAGATTATTTAAACTCTGACAGGCAGATTGTTGTAACGTCAATGGATTGGGGTTTGGAACTTCCCATAAAGTTTTATGAATTGACTTACAGTTTCTTAAAGTACAAATTATATAGGTATCTCATAACTAGATAATTCTGAATGATTTCCATTCATTTTTAAGTACATTAGCTTTGGTATGATCATGTTCCTTCTATGCTGTTCATGAATATTCAAAGACATTTTACTGACAGTTATTTTGTTTTGCAGCAAAATTTTTAAAAAACATCTTTGCAAATCAGATTTTAAATGTGCATGTAGTCAGGCTGAACATTCATCCCAGTCAGATAGCAGAATTATCACATTGATTATCTGACTAATGACAACAGAGCTGGAATTGAGGGAAGTGGCTGTCTGTAGTGTGTCTGCATTTGGGGTTTTTTCCCTGTGTGCTGAGCTTGTGTTTGGCTGTTTGGGTTCTCCCCTCCCCCCGCCATGGAGTGTGTGCTGTGGCTGGCAGGTAGAAGCTGTGAGCTTATAATCAGGGTTTGAAATCTAGAAGCCTCTGCTCATTGGTTGAGCCTTAATTGGGGGAGGGGCTATCAGGCAATCCAGGGCTTTATAAAGGAGTGAGTCAGTGATCAGGAAGCTTGAGAACAGAGGCTGCTAACAGGGAGTTTGGAAGGGGGCAAGATACACTCATCATTCTTTAAAATCTTTTCACTATACTCCTGCCCTTCAAGGAGGCATTTAATAACTGAGGAATCTCTCAGAAGGAATGGAGGTATGGACAGTGATAGGTCTGCTGCTGTTACCGGCACATCATGTGCCGTGTTTGTCTTCCTCCCAAAAGAAAGAAGGGATTTCATCTGCACTAGTGCAAGCTTGTCACCATATTAGAAGAAAAACTTAGAGGACTTGAGGCCCAAGTATTGACCCTATGTTCCATCAGAGAGGATGAAGACTTCCTCGATGGAAGACAGTGTTTAATCCTGCAGGCACAGAAGGCTGAAGAGCCAGTGAGGGCAGTAAAGAACAGGGAAGAAAACTGGCAGCATGCAACCTCTAGAAGAAGAAGAAGGAGGCCAACTCAGGTATCCCCCATTCACTTTCAGGCTCTCTCCATGGGCACTGTGGTGGAGAATGCATTGGCAGGGACCTCTCAGGGTAGAAATCAGAAGGGAATCAGAAATCTACCGGAAGGCACGGGAGGCGTAATCCTAGAGATGGGGGTTCTATGACCACCACCCCCAAAAGAAGATGACGGGTGATGGTGGTTGGGGACTCCCTCCTAAGAGGGACCGAGTCATCCATCTACCATCCAGACCTGCAATCTCGAGAAGTGTGCTGCTTACCAGGAGCTCGCATTCAGGATACGACCGAGAGTCTTCAAAAAGTGATTAAACCTTTGGATCGCCACCCCATCCTGCTTCTCCATGTAGAAACTAACAATACAGCCAAGAATGACCTCGAGCGGGTCACTGCAGATTATGTAGTGCTGGGAAGAACGATCAAGGAATTTGAAGCACAAGTGGTGTTCTCATCCATCCTTCTGGTTGAAGGAAAAGGTCCAGGTAGGGATCGTCGAATTGACGAAGTAAATGAGTGGTTGCACAGGTGGGGATAACTTCTTGGTACAAGTGCTGAGGGAACCGACCACGGGCCATGTGCAGCTTGACCTGCTACTCACAAACAGGGAGGAACTAGTAGGGGAAGTAGAGGTGGATGACAACCTGGGAAGCAATGATCATGAGATGGTAGATTTCAGGATCCTGACCAAAGGATGCAAAATACACACCCTGGACTTCAGAAAAGCAGACTTTGACTCCCTCAGAGAACTGATGGGCAGGATTCCCTGGGATGCTTACATGAAGAGGAAAGGAGTCCAGGAGCGCTGGCAGTATTTTAAAGAAGCTTTATTAAAGGCACATGAAGAAGCCATCCTGATGCTCAGCAAGAAAAACAAATATGGTAGGTGACCAGATTGGTTTACTGGGGACATCCTTGGTGAGCTTCAACACAAAAAGGAAGCTTACAAGAAGTGGAAACTTGGACAGATGACTAGGGAGGAGTACAAACATATTGCTTGAGAATGCAGGGGAGTTATCAGGAAGGCGAAAGTACAATTAGAATTGCAGCTAGCAAGGGATGTGAAGGATAACAAGAAAGGTTTCTACAGGCATGTTAGCAATAAGAGGGTTATCAGAGAGGGTGTGGGGCCCTTACTGGATGAGAGAGGTAACCTAGTGACAGATGCTGTGGGAAAAGCTGAAGTACTCAATGCTTTCTTTGCCTCTGTCTTCATGGACAAGGTCAGTTCCCAGAAAAATACACTAGGCAACACAGTATGGAAGGAGATGGACAGCCCTTGGTGGGGAAAGAACAAGTTAAGAACTATTTAGAAAAGCTAAACATACATAAATCCATGGGCCCTGATTTAATGCATCCGAGGGTACTGAGGGAGTTGGCAAATGTCATTGTGGAGTCTCTGGCCATTATCTTTGAAAAATTGTGGAGATCAGGAGAGATCCCGGACGATTGGAAAAAGGCAAATGTAGTGCCCATCTTTAAAAAGTGAAGAAGGACAAATCAGGGAACTACAGACCAGTCAGCTTTACCTCAGTCACTAGAAAAATCATGGAGGGGATCCTCAAGGAATCCATTTTGAAGCACTTGGAAGAGAGGAAGTGATCAGGAATAGTCAACATGGATTCACGAAGGGCAAGTCATGCCTGATGAATCTGACTGGATTATATGAGGAGGTAACTGGCTCTGTGGATATGGGAAAGTCTATGCATGTGCTATACCTTGACTTTAGCAAAGCTTTTGATACGATCTCCCACAATATTCTTGCCAGCAAGTTAAGGGAATATGGATTGGATAAATGGACTGTGAATGGATAGAAAGCTGGCTAGACTGTCAGGCCAAACAGGTAGTGATCAATGGCTCGATATCAGGTTGGCAGTTGGTTTCAAGCGGAGTGCCCCCAGGATCTGTTCTAGGACTGGTTTTGTTCAATATCTTTATTAAGGACCTGGATGAGGGGATGGATTGCACTCTCAGCAAGTTCTCAAATGATACTAAGCTAGGGGGAGAGGTAGATACACTGGAGGGCAGGGATAAGGTCCAGAGTGACCTGGACAGATTAGAGGATTGGGCCAAAGGAAATGTGATGAGGTTCAACAAGGACAAGTCTAGAGTCCTGCACTTGGGACAGAAGAATCCCAAGCATTGTTACAGGCTGGGGACCAACTGGCTAAGTAGCAGTTCAGCAGAAAAGGACTTGGGGATTACAGTGGATGAGAAGCTGGATATGAGTCAACAGTGTGTCCTCGTAGCCAAGAAGGCTAATGGCATATTAGGGTGCATTAGGAGGAGTATTGCCAGCAGATCCAGAGAAGTGATTATTCCCCTTTATTCGGCTCTGGTGAGGTCACATCTGGAGTATTGTGTCCAGTTCTAGGGCCCCCACTATAGAAAGGATGTGGACGGATTGGAGGGTCCACCGGAGGGCGACCAAAATGGTTAGGGGGCTGGAACACATGACCTATGAGGAGAGACTGAGGGATTTGGGTTTGTTTAGTCTGCAGACGAGAAGAGTGAGGGGGATTTGATAGCAGCCTTCAACTTCCTAAAGGGAGGTTCCAAAGAGAATGGAGAAATGCTGTTCACAGTAGTGATGGAAGGCAGAACAAGGTCTCAAGTTACAGTGGGGGAGGTCTAGATTGGATATTAGGAAAAACTGTTTCACTAGGAGGGTGGTGAAGCACTGGAATGGGTTACCTAGGGAGGTGGTGGAATCTCCATCCCTAGAGGTTTTTAAGTCTCGGCTTGACAAAGCCCTGGCTGTGTTGATTTAGTTGGGACTGGTCCTGCCTTGGGCAGGGGGCTGGACTTGATGACCTCCTGAAGTCTCTTCCAGCTCTATGATTCTATGAATTTTGAGTACTGGAATTTACAGTGAGCCTTCTTGAATAAGTCATTCCAACATGTCTGTGTTATGAAATCACAAAAAAAGTGTGCCTGCCCCATATGTTCTCAAAAAGGATTCTCTCAGTTTAAGCCAGTAACAAATAAAATTATTTGTCTCAAATCTGAACACTAAATATGACAATGTCGCCAACAATAGCCCCTCAGTACTGTTGTGGGGGCTCATGATCAATGAGGATCAGGATATCATCCAGTTAACACAATGAGTAAATGACATTAGTTTTTAGGGGCGCATCTACATGGTACCTTTACCTCAAAATAGCTTATTTCTAATTTTGTGTATATGGTGCTAAATTTTGAAATAAAGTGCTATTCCAATAAGTCCCTTAGACCTCATGGAATGAGAGTTACAGGGATCCTAGAATAACATGCCCAATATTTTGAAATATACTTCAAAATAACGGGTGCATTTAAAGCTGTTGCTCTCCTCACAATTAATTTATAAAGATTTAATTACAATGTAGAGGAACAGTTTACTAAAACAATTTCTATTGCAATGGGTCAAAATTCTCCTTTAAATCTGTCCCTTTTCTAAAAGTCCCTTTTCTAAAAGTGGAGTTAAAAGTTTAGTTGTATATTTTCCACTGCATCAAGGACCATTAAAAGAAGAGTGCATGCATACTCGTGGATTTCTCCTTGTAACACACAAGCAGCCATGTATATATTTGCAAAGTAATTGTTGCATCAAACTGACTGAAATTTTGGACAGCCACCTAGGAAGAATACAAGACTATAGAACTCTACAAGCAAAAATATTTAATGCAATGGAACTTGAACACATGAACTTCAATTGTAAGGGAATACTTCCCTAGTGATGGAAAGGAAGTCAAATAACTTTCTTCACTATCCACGTCAATTACCCCATAGTCCTTTTTATTGCACAATTATATTCTTGCAACTGTAATACAATAAATGATTGACAGGAAAGTTCAAATATTGGGCCATTTACTTGCTGCATGTTTAATGACTTCTTTTGCTCATATGTGGGAGCAGTTGCTCACTAAAGAAATGCCAAATCTAAAACAGATATCAAGTACATAAAACACCATTTCTGCAAAATGTGAGTGAATCTTTCCCTAAAAAACTTCTTTAATTTTGGATAAATGAACTGTCAGGTTAAATTCTGATCTAATTTATATCAACCTAAATCCAGAGAAACTCTGGCCCTATACCACATAACACATCAGAAATTGGTAGCTCACTCATCCAATGAGACAACATCCAAATATTTTTTATTTATTTTCAGATCATGGTAGGACATCATTTACTTACTTTGCAATGGTTACAAAAAGATTAGCTATAATTTTTTTCTGAATTTTTTTGAACTTCTTGAACATGGAGGGATTAGTCTTCAGCAGAAAAACAAGATCTGAATCATATTGTATGAAAACAAAAATCTTTTGACAATAGGGCTATTAGATTGAGGATGATTCTACCAGAACAGGCTGCCTTTAAAAAGTGGTTTCAAAGTCGAGAGGAAGACAAACCAAACGCCTGCCACATTTTTCCCCTAGGTCATTTATGACACGTTTCTTTTTGAGCATGTCAGCTGAGAGTTCCTGAATTCAAGCCTTCTTCCTCCATTTTCAAGCTTTCTGTCTCTTGCATGTTCTCTCAAACTTCTATTCTGTATATAAGCACATATTCTCTTTTCTTCCAATTCACATGCCACCTGCTACCCCAGAGCTATGGCACAAGCCTAAAGCAGCACTTTCCTGTCCTTGATACCATTCCCTTTCCCACTGATGTGCTGTGGAAACACCTCACTCCTGCTATTTCACTGTGTCAAGTTTACCTCCTTTCATCTACCTATTTCTACTGTAGCAGGTTCACTCACTTTTTTTCCTTTTGCCCAGCTCTTCCCTCCAGGGTGGCCAGATGGGGGAAGTAGCTGGCTGCTTGGACGCCCCGTTTGGGGGGGGAGGGTGGTGGCTTCAGGGCACTGCCCTCCAGCAGTGACCACTCCTTGGTTGCTCCGCACTCCCCTTCCGGGGGATAGTCCATGTTGTTGTAGTCCACTTCTCCTCCAGGGTCCTCCCGACACTCAGGAACCCCCAGTTCTTCTCCTTGGGGACTCCTAACTCCCCTCACGCGATCCTGGCCTCAGGCCCCCTGCCAGCCCCTTAACAGCCCCTCCGGGCAGGCCGCAGGAAATCTAGGCCCCTACTCCCTGGCCACAGGTGCACCTCTGCCTGCCCAGTTGCCTCCTGGACTTATGGAGTGGGGCTTCCCTGCCTCAGCCTCCCCCCCCCGACTACTGTAGCTGCCTCCTTGCTAGCTGTGGCCACCTCCTATGCGGCCCGGCCCTTTAGAGCTGCCTCCATTACTCGCCCCGGCCCTTCATGACTGCCTCCTATGCAGCACTGGGCCTCAGGCCACGTAGCCTGGGTTCCTCCTGCCCCAGCATCCCCAGTCCTGCCCCCTCCAGGGAGCCTCCTTCTTCCCTGGCCATCAGCTCTTAACTACTCTCTCCTCCAGAATAGCAGGCAAGTCTCTGACTCTCCTCCCAGGAGCTGTTCTTATAGCCCTCAGCTGGGCCCTCCTTATGGCCCTCAGCTGGGCTCTCCTAATTGCCCACAGCTGGGCTCTCCTCCCTCCAGCTCCTTGGCCCCCTTAAAGGGCCAGGGCAGGGCAATACCCTGCCACACTACCTTTGTTCAGTCCTAACATAAGTAGCTGAATTTGGTCATACTCCTTTTCAAGAACAGAGCAACTGAGAAGTCTAGAAGGTTTTTTAAAGTCTGTTTTCCCACAGAATGGTTTTTGGACTTGCTATGACATTGGAATAATAAAAAGTTTTCTACATCATATTTTATGTCACAGAAAAAGGTTGGTGTCTGGATGCATGAAAAATAAGGTGATAAAAAAATTCAGAAACCATAACATTCTAATCAGCCTGTCATTGTCAGAAGTAGCTCAATTTTCATTTTGTTTGCTCCTAATCAGTAGTCTGAACAGAGCTGCAGAAAGGAAGATGAAAGCAGAAAGCAGAAATATTTAAGAAGAAGAAGAAGTGGGTGAATTTTGGTCTGTAATCCTTGAATGCATCCAGAGTTCATGCTTCCAAAATTTGTAGGCAGAACTGACTGTTCTGAAGTGATTGTTCCACCTTTTGATATTGTTATACACATTTTAATTTTGTGCTGGCTCTGAAAAGTATATATTAAATAACAGTGATTTTCCCCAGTATTTTTAAGGGTAATTAGTATATGCCGATGCCAAGCCCTGGTATAATTGAACTCAACACCTACTGAAGGCGTTCAGAAAGAAATAGGAGTTTACAATGTAGCCAAAAAGTAGATGACTTAACCCAAGAATTCAAAGTTCCGGAACTGGGATTCAACAGTCCAGAGAGATACATATTGTTATTTTTCTTCCCTTTTATGGTTGTATCCCAAAATTCATGTGCCCAAATATGCTTTTTAAGTTAACTATAGTGGCTAATTTGTCCAACAAGAAGAAATTAAAACAACAAAAGTTATCTGGGTTAGCAAGGTAAGTGGGTACCTAATTACAAAACCATTTTTAACACCATTATATTCTCAAAGGTGACTCCAGCTGCATCTAACACTAATGTTCTAGTCTCTCTGAACGGTCACACAATGCTCCAAATCTTAAAGGTGTAGCAGTTACCACAAATCTTAAGCTTTAAAACACTCAACAATAAACTTTGAGGTTTCACCCAAGAAAAAGAAAATTGTTCAACAAAGGAAGTTTCTCTCCCCTTCTCTGTACAATTTGTTCCCCTAACATTTTCCTTTTCACCTCTGAACTTTCCAAATCAGGTTATGGGTCAGAGAATAATAAAAGGGTATGGGTAGAAGGATGACAATGATTGATGGTTTCTCGATCTGAAAATATTTGGGGCAGATGTCTCCCCTGAGGTAATCATGCCATAAAGACATGGCTAAAGTACCAGATTTACCAAACATGGCCATTAGCAAACAGAAGCAAGCAAATAATCCAAACCAATAGCTATAAATGCATATGTAAATAATAGATTTGTTTGAGTCCTGCTCACTTTCCACAAACATTTAAGCAACTGAGATTTACTAGCACAAATGTTAAAGTTGTATACATGAGTATTTGTGGCAACTGAATATAAAGTTTGTACTATTCCATGGTGAAACCAAAATAGTACTACAATATGTGATATTGCAGAATCAAAACCAGCACTACTTGGATTTCAACGTTTTTGTAGTAATTTAGCCACTGAATAAACTATATTTGAAATATGTTCAGTAAATTTAAGTAATGTAGAGTGTCATGGAAATCAAGTTGTGTGATCACATCGCATGTCTAGGAAGGACAAATTCATCATATTGTTCATTGTCAGTTATTCACCCATCTCTAATCAAGTTTGTTCTGACTCGGTTTCAAAAGGCAATACCATGTAGAAGACTGATGAATTCAAACAAGTGAGTGTGACATGCAGACTATATGATCAAAACAAAAAATGTTTGGCAGAGTTATTTCATGCTAAAGATTAAGTAAGAAAAGTTCCTGAAATTCTTGTAGAAATGAGAATTGGTGCTGTATTACAGGTACCATATGAAAAACTATGCATGACCACTTCTGTGCTTGATATTTATATTGAAGTTTTGACAGAAGCTATGTCAGGTGAACTATGATGTATAATCATATGAACACTGAAGCAATAGGTGATTGCTTTAGAAAAAGTGTCATTTTTCTAATGAATTTCATGGTCTTGACAAAAAAGCTTAATATTTCTCCTTCACCTCTTTCACACAGCTTCTGCTGCTGTGTGTGCTGACTGCCAGTGATGATCAGGGGAAACCATGAAAATTGGCTTAGCATTAATGACAGTAGATTATTAGAACTCTATTTTTCCCATAAACCTGTTTTTAGCAAGATATTACTACTAAATGAAACATAAGAGTTAATAGTTTTGCTAAGTCAGATCAAACCAGTAATCAATATATGGAAAACAAACAAATATTTAAAGGTTCCAAAATTTAAAGTTTCAACTCCTTTTCTTTTACATACACCGCTCCTTAAAATATTAAAAAGGTGTTAACAACATAAAACACTGGCAGAAAGCAAAGAAAAACAGCTTTAGTGTATGACAGAGCTTTGCAATGAATACCAATCTGTAGACCAAGTTACAAGGGTGATTAACAAAAAAAAATCTCTCTTTTTCTGGTGGCATTTTTCCATTAATACCCAAGATCTTTAAAATAATCTCCATTTTTTCCCTTTTCTACTATATACAGTATATTAGAAAGATTTAGCAGGTCTGTCTTTCTGTCCATGCATTTATAAGTCTGTTTGTACAAGAATTCCTCCTAAATGGAAGCTCTAGGATCACCAAATTTGGTATGCAGCTTCCTCTTATAACTTAAGAAAGGCAAGGGTTTGGTTTTGCCAGGACAATGGTATGTGCCTGGAATACAATTGTCGATCTCTAAATATAAAAAAAGGTTTTCCCTACCATGCAATAGAATGACATCATCAGGCTCTCTGGCCATGAAAGTGAAAGCAACCAGAGAGAAGGGGGGTTGTTGAGAGTAGCGAGCAGTGGGCAGTCCCCTAGTTGCTCATAAAATGAAAAAGGATGAGTTTGTTAGCAGGCACAGTTATACTGTAGAATGACCACATGGGGGACAGCCCCTGCCCCCTCAGCCAACCTCTGGAAGCTGCCCCCACCATAACCAGCCCTGGGGAGCTGCCACCCAGCCATCATGGTCTCCATGGCCCCAGTCCTACTCTGAGCCCCGTCATACACCGAGACTCCTGGTCTGAGACCTGCACCACCCCCACATTTCTACACTGCCCATCCCTGACTCCTGCACCCTCATACCCTCATCCCCCTGCCCTGAGCTCTTCCTCAGGACCCGAGCAACACGAGTCAATGTGCTAGTTTTAAAATAAAAAACACTTCTTGGTAGGGAAGAAGAGAGGTTACAATCAAATTGCTGCAAAGGCAGCAGTGGTAGTCTCTTCCAAGACATGCCCAACCATGAATCACTGGAGACTTTTCAGATCTGAATTCTGAAATGTAAAATCCAGTGCAATAGTTGGGACTCCTGTATGCTACAGAAACCCATGGCTCCATCATTTATATAATTTTAATTAGTATTTCTGCTGCAAGCATACTTACTTTATTTTTTAGTTTCTGAAATAGCTGGAAAGTTGAACAAAACCTTTCAATGGATAGTAATAGTCAACTAAGCAATGAAGGTAAAATGAAGCTGCCTTGAAAAAAAGAAGGAGTCAGGGGTTTGCATAAAGGACTTACCTATAACTCTCCAATGTTCTTTTTCTGGGCCACAGTCATTTTTCTTTCTTTGCTGCTTGTGTTTTCCCCTGCAGAGACACATTAAGAACAAATTGATCAGGTGTTGTTCCGTTTGTCCTGACAGACATTTGTTGCTTCAAGCTTTATGGTCAGTAGAATAAAATGCTGTACTTTTTATTGATTTTGTGATTATGCCAGATTAACTGAAATTGAGGAATGATAGGCAGTAGGATAAAGATGTGTAAAAATTGTTTAGTTTTGCTCTAGGAAAGTCCTTCCACATCACCACACTCTTAGGAATAATAACTTAAGAAAGGAGACTATTCGAAACCTGTTTCTCAGGTATCATATTTATTCCTGCCAAAAGCAATTTATAATCTGACCCAGAGTGGTATTTCCAAATTACAACAGCTCATACTATGAATTGCTACTATTGTATAATCCAACATCAGCCAAAGCTTTTTCCCCAGTGGGTGATTTATGCAGCTGCAAGATTTCCTCATCTTCCCACCATGGTTTAAGCTTTCAGAGAACACTTCCAGACAGTAAAGGGTCATTAAGTCTCTATGCCAATTCAAATATTGGCTTGCTTGGTGAGACTGTTAACATTGGTGCTAATTTGTTCCAGCTGCACAGTTAAGTGGATACTCAAAAATATAGGCTGAGACTGCCCACATGAAACACATTAGTAACAAAATGGCACTCAGATGACAATGATTTCAGTTAATACTGACATGGTGAGAGTCCAAACCAATATACTTGAGAAGTAAAATATTTTAATCCTTCAACTCAGGACCCATCCACTATCTAAATTCCAATACAGGTTAAAAATGGGGCATTTATAAAAGAGTACAATATCACTGTAGCCAAGTTGACCCCAGAGTATGAGAGACAGTGATATTTTTTCCTGGACCAATTTTCATTCTCTTTCCAAAAAAGGTTACTCAAATAAAAGATACTCTCTCACCCACCTTGCCTCTCACATTTAAAAGTATGATGTCCCTAGCACAATACAAAAAGAATCTCTCATCTGCTCTGACTTTTCATTAACCAGGTCCTTAACTCATTCTAGCGGGGCCAAGAGCCACCGCGTGTCCGGGGGCAAAATGTGGGGGACCTGCATTTGCCAGAAGGGGCAGGGGCCTTGGGTAGTCAGCCCTTAGAGTAGTTCTGGGCCCCCCTTCAAGCCCTCAAAGCAGCATGGAGTGCCCCTCACAGTGCAACATTCCTGCAGCATTTCCAAGGGGCCCAAAGCACCAGCTGCCACTATAGCAGCAGTGGCAGCGACCAGGAGCTCCAGACCCCTTTGAAATACCAAGCCCTGAGGCAATTGCCCTCTTTGCTCCCATCCCCATTGGTGGGCCTAACTCATTCCAAATGATCACTGAAGTAAATAAGAATTTGCCTTGGCTAATGGTTGAGGGAGAGCCTCAAGAGTTGACCCTATATATGAAAAGGAAAAATACCCTGAGAATATAATGAGAGGTAAAAATAAATTATTTAACCTACAGAGTATAGTTTATTATATTGACAGGCTTTGCTGGTGATATTTGACTACATGCTTGCAACATTCCCAATAGAAGCATGTGATAAGGCAGAGGTAGCTGCAACGGAAGAAGAGTAAAGTCAGCTGTGAGAGGTTCAATCTAACTAAATCCCAATTAGACAGTATCAGATTATGTTACTGATTGTTATATAGAGTTTAATTTAAGTAAACTGGGATTTTTTTTTAAACTTTGTTTCTTTGGTTATCTTTATTTTTCAAGTTTCTCATCATGGAAATCTATTTCTGAAGATCTTGGTTTCAGGCTGAAGCCAGTTGAATGTAATTTCAGACTTTCAAGCCTTAATTTTTACAAGCTATTTCAGAGCATTGGGGGGGGGGGGGGGGAACACACACACCATTGTGCTTCTTGTATCTTGTGCTGTTTTCCATCATGTACTATGGAGATTTAGGAAATTGCAGCACTAAAGATACCGATTGTAAACATGCTCCATCTCTGCTACTGTCTGTCTTAGCACTGTGGATGCTTGGTGAATTACTTTCACAGGTGCAGAGTAGACTTGGTTGGTTCTGTCATTAACATCTAACTCTGGATTGTATCCAACAAATTTCAGGTAAAAAAAACCACATAAACTTTTAGTTATTCTAATTCATCTCCTTTGCAAAGTGAGTGTAAATAATGTTAGATGTGAAAAATTATTCCAGAGCTTTGAAATGCAACAGGATACACAAATTTAAGAAACTGACTGCATAGTTACTTTTCTCTTATTTGTGATAGAAATGAAATATAAATGCTGAATAGAGAAAAAAGATCTATTTTAATCAGTATAATTCACTGTTCTTCTGGGTGATAAATTAATGCCATCTCCTGTTTGTTGTATCCAATTTACATAGCAAGACTTAAATGTAGACTTTAAGCTGTTTAGGCAGGTACTGCCTTCCTATATCTTTACTGAAGTGACTAGCACATTTTCAGATGGGGTAATTCTGTAATTGCCTTTGTAATAATTTAAAATGCATTCCAATGAAGTTATAATATTCTTATCAAAAGACTGATCATCTAAACCCAGAATTGATCTTATAGTTATCACATACAAGGTGGTCCTTCTGGGATGCATGACTGATTTAAAAAACATAAACCACAACTTAATGATACTTTTCAGTCCTAACACACGCTCCATCTTCACCTTCTCTCATCTACTTTTTTGCAAACTCACAATCCCTTAAAATTCCCCCAACCTACTCTGTCTTTCCCACCCATATGATCCTATTTCTTTTATCCAAGCAATCTTCTCCTTTGCCTTCTGATTTATAACATGAAAGATAAGTTGAAAGAGGAATGTGGAACAGCACTTTTCCTCATGCAGAAGCCAGTATCCTCTGGATAACCAAGAACCTTTCCTGAGCACCACCTACCTTGCCAGGAAGAGAGAGCCACATTAACCAGCTCCATTTACTACCAGAATCTCTCATGCTCATTTCCTACTCTTGCCCCTTTGAACTGGAAAATACTGTCCATCACAATGTGATTCCCATACACCTCAAGTCAGAGTGATTGCATAAGGGATTTAATATTTTATATTCACATTTATGCAAACATTGATTCTAATTTCTGGCCACATAAGGTTGACCAGTGTGAGACAGATATTACAATTAATGTTTTAAGTTATGAAAACAAAATAGTTTATTTTCAATATCATCTTGCAATATCTTAATACAAAAACTAAACAGCTCAAACTATAGCACAGATGAATGAATATATGGTCATTTCTGGTGGTGGACCTCACTGATGCCTGGTATTAATTGCACAAAATTAATCAATCTTTTTGTGGAATCAGTATCTATTTGAAAAGCATGGTTTTTTCTTTAAAAATCTTGTGCAAAAAACTTCAGTATTTGTGAATAAGACTGCCTTCATTAAACTCTCCTTTTAGATTTTTAAAATAAAGTGAATATCTTCCATTATTTCATGTACCAAAACAAATTAAACTGGTGCAGTTTATTTGAATGAATAAATTTAAATTAATTTCAGTTTTATTTTGTATCTGTCCTGGAGCATAAGTATATCCACTTCACCTAACCTTTATGCACCAGTACAGCACAGCAGTTCACTCAATCACACTATGTTAGCATGTCTCATTATATTGACAACTCTGCCAGCTTTATTTACATGGAGAAATGTTCCTGCTGTGGAACACATGGGACACAAGTAAAAAATAAATAAAAAACACAGGGTTATTGTCAGTGAATTTCTGAAAAATATAGGATTGGAGAATGTTTTTTCTTTGTACAGGTTAGACCTCCCGGGTCCAGCACTCTCAGGACCTGATGAGGGATTTTGCCAGTCAGTCATATCTGACTCCCCTGCTACCAGCCCTGATCAGCTGCCAGCCATCTGGCCACCCCACCACCCCCTTCCCTTCCCTGCTAAGCCAGGCAGCCCAGCTCCCTGTGCATTGGGCTCCTGGCCGCACCTGGCACCATGCTGTGGCGTGCCAAGCTCCTGGCCCCACTGAACAGCTCTGCTGCAGTGCACTGGGCTACTGGACATGATGGAATAGCCTCATTATGCTTTGTCAACATTGTCGAATGGAAAAAACTTATGACTGAGGAATGATAATAGAACTTGACCAATCATTTGGATTTTCACTGAAATATTTACCCCTCACTTTATCTTATTAAATCATATATTTCCAGACTTATGTCATGAATATGTTTCAGGCTGAAAGACCTTTGGGACTTCCTTGTAGTTGTTTGAAATAGCTATTTGGGGTTAGAGGGTGGGGAGATTGTTAACACCAATGGTATTTAGCAAATGGGGTGGCTGCTTATATTCAGAACTTTTGTCTTCAGTGTCAGAGGATAAAATTGTGACCCCACTGAAATCAATTGGCATTTCACCGCTGACTTCAAGAGGACCAAGATTTCATTCCAAAAGGTCCCCCTCACCACCCCCACCACAGAAGCCCGAGCAGGAGCCCAATCTTGTGAAGTGCTGAACATATTTAACTCTCACTGACATTAAAAGAAGAGGAAGGGACCACATGAGGTTATGTCCTTGGTGTAAAGGTCCCAAAGAGCATTAGGGATCAGTGAATCAGCTGACTTGAGACAGATTTTAATTCTGGAGTTGGAATCTGTTCAGGTCCATTTTACCCAATTCTACTTAGCAGTAAAAATAGAAAATCTATGATTATTCACAAAAAACCCTTGAAGAATCACCTTATTTAAATATCCACTGGAGAGGAGTGAAGATGGAAAAAGAATTGTAAGTAAGGCCAAGGCCATATCCCACATCCACAGCTTGTCTCTGCACAAAAGCAGCATCATTCTGTGATCATTACTGGTTCAGCTGTGCAATCAGTACTTTACATTTGAAGATGAAATATTGTATATTCCTTCTGAATGCCTTGCCTTACTTGGCTACATTTAATATATAGATTTGGGGCCTATTTTCTTTCAGATTGCTGGAAAATAATTTTGGAAATTTATTTAGTGTGTCTCATGAGTTATGTTCGAGGGAATTGAGACTTTTGCACTCAGAATTAGAATTGGCCAGACCAGCAAAGTCTAGAGCCAGATCTTGATCCAAAGTTGCTTCAAGAATCAGGGTTGGTCAAATTGACAGCTTTGGTGCAGACTTATTTGTTATCTTTGTACTTGAAGCCTGAATCTTAGTCATGGCCTCTATTATGGTCTGTACAGATTAAACTTAAACAACAAATAGTCTGGTAGCACTTTATAGATTAACAAAACATGTAGATGATATCATGAGCTTTCGTGGGCATAGCCCACTTCTTCAGATGACCAGAGTTTTGAGTATAGGATGTCCACACCCAAAATAAATAGGGGAGAGGAGGGAAGGAAAAAAAGGGAAGGGGGCCGGAAACAAGGAGCAGAGGGTATGAAAATATGAAAAGAGAAAACCAAATAGGCAGAATTGGTAATCTATAAACACCTTAAGATTGGATAGTTAAAAGAAGCAGATAAGGAAGTCAGTCACTGTGCCAAAGAGCATAATATCAAAATTGACAAACACAGAGGGAAGGAACAGAGAAGCAAAGTAACTTGCCTAAAGTCATACAGCTGGTCCGTGGCAAAGCCATATATGGAAGGAACCCAAGTCAACTCCCTCCCAGGCTGTTGTCCTATTCTCTAGTCTAGATCATGACAACTCTTGATACATGGGATTTTGATTCTTATATACCAGCTATTTAAGTTTTTGTTGTTGTTGTTTTCCACATATAAGGCAATTCCTTACAAAAGTCTCTGACCACCAGATGCTGGAACTAGATGGATGGATCACTTAATTTTCCTGTTCTGTTCATTCCTTTGAAGCATATGAAATTGACCACGGTTGGAAAGGAGGATACTGGGCTGACAGAATATTGTGGTTCTTATGTTCTAAAACCTCTGTATAAATATATTAAATTGACTGAATTTCTTCACAGATAACTGAGACGGTTAAGGTTGATAGAGGACATCTATAGCATGCCTTTAAAAGGGCAAATTGTTCCCCAGGATGCATGGGAAAGAAGAGTTCTAACTATCTGTTTTTTAATGTTTTTTTCCTTTCAACTTTTGTTCAGGAAGAAATTTCAGAATTTTTAAAAGCTTTTTTTTTTTCTTTTTAAAATAAACATTTAAACCCTGTAAGTAGCTCATTGGGATTTTAAGAGACTAGGACCTCACTTGGTAGCTATGAAAGAGCAGGGAACAACGCAGCAAGGAGAAGAAAATCATGAAAGTTCTGGTGAGAGTCAGTTGGAAAAATGGAGAAAGTTCCTGGGAAAGCTACAGAGAGCAAAAAGGGAGTGCTGCCTGAGAAGAGGAAGAATTGGAACTGGAGACTATTCAGGACTTTTTTGTACCATGTTTTATAATGAAACCAGCCACAAATATGATTTTTTTAATCATGTGTCAAGAGTGCCTGTAGTTATTGGCTTGCTAAGAAGGGAAACTGAGGTAGGAGTATGTGCCATGCCACCCTAACTTAGCAGTGGGTCCCATGGAGAGGCACATCATATAGCAGGAGCAAAAAGAACAACCAAAAATCTATGATATTTTTGTATATCAATACAGCAATTATTAAAACAATTAAAACTGTTTACTTGATTATATAATTGTATATATCTGATCTTCCTCTGACAACCTCACACAAGGATTGGGAACATTTCTAAGTAACTTTCATACCATTTTAACTATATCACCTTAGAAACAGGTGATACCTTAAAGGAGTAAAACCCTCTTCTGTGGACCTTTTATTGATAAAAGATGTTTATGCCACAATAGCTTATTCTGGCATCATTATCAAGATAATCACACACCACACAGGGGCTGTATTGCTTTAATTATACTTATTTATCAACCAATCTTGTCAAAGCATTACAGAAATGGGACGTAGATCTGGCTAGTCAGGTGGCCTACAGATACCTGTGTCCTTTTGTGACTCTAGGCCTTATTACCACGATTTACCCATTCACTTCATTGTGTCTATGCTTTGGAGTAAGTGTCTACAGGATCAGAGCCTTTGACTGTATTCTCCTTGGGGTTTTGTCCACTAACTATAATCCATAGTCTAAGAGTATCTGTGCATAACAATAATGAAAGCAAATTGTAACTGGTGTGGTAGCATTAAAGTTTATGACTTGGCAAGGCTAACCTCAAACCTGTAATTAGGTCCAAACTGGCCAAAAGAGCATTAATGCAATGTGGTGTAGAGTATTGAGTGGTGGTGATAAACTCCAGAGCTCTAATCTGAGCTCTGGCAATGATTTTCTGTAAGAGCTTACATAAATCACACTCATGCCATCATTTCCACACCAGTATGAAAGAAATAGTGCCTTCTCATGGAGTGTTATGACTGTTAAAGCGTTTAAGAGTCTGGCATAGCAGGTACTATCAAATGGCCTGGCAATCAAGAAGATAATGTTGTTACAGATGAGGAGGACAGTTAGTGCTGGTGCCAAAGCATGTTGCAAGAGAAGGTGAAAATGTGGATGTCATATCTGAAAGGCCTGAGGGATTGTTCCAGGTGAGTGGCAGCTCATGTTGCTGTCCCAATCCAAACAGAACAAAATATAAATCCAAGCCAGCAAAGAGGCCCCCCACTTGTTACTCTCCACAGTGAATCTCCTAAGGGTCTTTCACCCATGTGCGCCAATTACCAGCTGGCTACCAGATATAGCTACTAAGTGAAACACAACACATCAATGTTACATTAGATATTTCTTATGTATCACAGGGGCCCAGATCATTCCCACTGCTCAATAAATGTCCAAAGGAGGATATGTATGGAGGAAATCTTTGGGGGATTCCCCTGAGAAGATCTCTACCCTGTCCTATCACAGGAGGGAAGAGGTGCTTTCCCTTGCAATGGAGTCCCCCTGTCTAGCCTGTCTCCAAACCTAATAGATCCTCAGGGATTTTCAGGGCCTTGAGAGATATGCAGGAGACCATAGTCATCCACATGAAAGTCCTGTGCCTCTGCAGCAGCTCTGGCCCTTCAGCAAGACCTCCATCTTCCAGCCACAATGTTGCATTCATGGTTTCCTATCAGGGATTTCCCCAAATGTAGCTGATTCAAAGATTCCCCAATAAGGGAATACAAAAGAAAGCAGCTAGAGCCTTAGATTAATATCTGTGACACTTTCATGGAAGGAAATGGATGTTGTGCATGCACCCAACAGCACGTACCTAGCCTACCATGGTTCAATTCAACCCTGCAACCATAGTGCTTATAAGACATAGAGAGGATTCCCTTGGCCGCAAACGGTGAACCTCAGCCAATGGGAGCCATGAGGCTCCATGGCTGTGGAGTCAGTAAATAAACAAAGTGAAGTGGCCCAGTAGCTGTTTTCTCAGAGTGGATCTGTGGACCACTTTGAGAAACATTGCCATAGACCAGTGGTTCTCAAACTGAGGATTCCAAAATGGGTTGTGACCCCATTTTAATAGGGCTACCTTAGACTTCCTGAAGCTTGGGGCCAAAACCCAAGCCACACAGCCCTGGACAGTGGGGCTCAGGTTACAGGCCCCCTGGATGGGGCTGAAGCTCAAGCTTTCCCTGGGCAGACTCAGGCTTCAGTCCCCCTTCCTGGGATCATGCAGTGATTTTTGTCGTCGGAAGAGGATCTTGGTGCAATGAAGTTTGAGAACCCCTGCCTTAGCCTATCCCTTTGGATTAAGAAACCTGGGAAGGTTTTTCATAACCTACTTGTAATCTGCAAACAAAACCTAAAATCAGAGTGGTATTGAAACAGGACACATTAAGAATATAGGCAAATTGTCAGATTTTAAAAAAATAAGTAGATATGTAATACACATTGCAACCTTCAAAGTAAGAGAGACAGATCTCCTTTTACATCTTTTTTAAAGTATCTACTGATCTCTGTCAGATACAGCTTCCAGTCTGAAGATAGGTGTCATCTTTCCCCATCCACCCTCCAACACCTGATTCCCCATGCTAGGATACTTCTCACAATATTCTAATATATCTGAATCCTCATATTGGACCTCAAGCCCCCCAGAGCAACGTATTCCAGATGTCTGCAGAGGTGAATGCCTGTCATTTTTAACAAAGCCACTTTCCCACTCGAATCACTACATTGAACAAATAGTTTAATCTTTGTTTTCCTGTATACCCTTCACATCTTCTTTCTAAAGAAATTTTTCCTTCACTCCATCCCCGTTTGGGACCACCTATTATGTTAATTGATACTATAAGCAAGGACAATCTGGATCCAGCCCACTCTCTGCCTTTAAAGAGATAGGATTCATTTGATCAAGTTACATGAGAATTTAAGATTAATGGCAGATTCAGGAAAATTGTCTCAACTGGATTTCAATTCTTCCATTTAGGATTACTGCCTTGTAAAATATAATCCAATGGCCCCTCTAACAAGTAAATGGAGTTGCCTGGATGTGAGGAACATTTATTTTAACACAATATAACCACCTACTCCAAATGTTTGTGACTTTCTATAGATATTTTTTGCTGCATTGTATTTGTCTTAATTTGTGACTGTTCTTGGAAGTTCTATGCAAAGTGCAGGAAATGCTGTTTTCATTTGTTGCTGCACAGTATTTTTATATTTACAATAATAAAATCAGCTTCTGTCTTGCTTCAGCTATTTTAAAATAGATTTGAGCCAGTTACTTATGGCAGCAGTCTCAAGTAACAAACCTACATGCTCTCTCATTACAACTTTCATGTATAACCTACAATCACCTTACCTATCAGACTCAGACTAATGACAATCAATTATTCTATCTTGGGCATTTCATCATAGTAAGCAGGTGCCAAGAACAAAAGTTTCTGCTAGATGAAAATGCCTTTTCAATGCCCTCAGATTTCTCAAGAGCTGCCAGATTTGAGAGCTCTAGGGAAAAATCTTCAAAAGTCTCTGCAACATGTAAGCATTGAAGTATATTATCTTCCAGCTTCTTAATATCTATATAGGCTCAGTTACTGATAGCTGTTATACTTCTAATACACCTATTCTCACTGACTCCTCGATTTACTGCAAAATCCAATATCTGAAATTTGAACTTCAGTGACTTTCCAACTATTTCAGTTAGGCCGCTATAGTTAAAAAGAAATTCTCCTTCACATACAAAAGTTGTTTTTTCCTTTGACTCTCGATCTCTCACAAGGAAATGCAACGTTTTAAAGGAAAGTCCTACAGCCATGACAATTACTTACAGCAGGACACTTATCAGTGAGATTTGTTCCAGGATGCTACAATCAGGGCTGAGCAAAGAGATGAGAGAAATGTCACCAACTACAGTATAATGCTAAATATATTGTTAATTGATTTTGGTGATTTTATGCTTCTAAAAATATTTTCATGAAATTTCATGAACAGGAGTATTGTGAGAAAGACAGTAGAAGTCATCATTCCACTCTATCCTGTGCTGATTAAGTCTCAGTTGGAGTATGGTGTCTAGTCCTGGGCACGAGATTTCAGAAAAACATGGAGAAATTGGAGAAGGTCCAGATCAGAGCAACAAAAATTATTAAAGTTCTAGAAAACAGTCTATGAGGGAAGACTCAAAGAATTGGGTGTCTTTAGTTTGGAAAAGAGAAGACATGATAGCAGTTTTCAAGTACCTAAAACGGTAATACAAAGAGGAGGGAGAAAAATTGTTCTTCTTGACCTCTGATTATAGGACAAGAAGCAATTGCAGCAAGGGAGGTTTAGGTTGGACACTAGGAAACATTTCCTATTGTCAAGCTGGTTAAACAATGGAATAAATTTCCTAGGGAAGTTGTGAAATCTCCAATATTGGAAATATTTAAATAGCAGGTTAGAGAAACGTCTATCTGGGATGATCTAGATGGTGCTTGGTCCTGCTGTAAGGGCAGGGGACTGAACTTGATGAACTCTTAAGGTCCCTTCCAGTTATTTTATTCTATGATTCATGGTTCTGAAAATTGTTTGCAGAGAGGAATGTGAAAACCCCAAAAGTATCTTCTGTGCAAAAGTTGACCTAGAATGGAACGTTTTGTAGGGGATTTTCCCAATTCTGTTCATGTTCTGAAGAGACAGAATGGCTTAGGTTTGTCTGGAAGACAAAAGATTTATTATAACAATCATAGAAGTGGAAGGAACTCAAGAAGTCATCAAGTCCAGTCCCCTGCATTCATGGAAGGACCAAGCACCACCTAGACCATCCCTGACAGGTGTTGGTCTAACTTACTTTTAAAAATCTCCAAAGATGGAGATTCCACAACTTGCCTAGGTAATTCTAGTGCTTAACCATCGTAATAATACAAAGTTTTTCCTAATGTCCAATCTAAACCTCCCAATGTTGCAATTTAAGCCCATTGCTTCTTGCGCTGTCATCAGAACTTAAAGAGAATAATTTTTCTGCCTCCTTTTCATTATGAACTGCTGAGAATTTTATTTTTGCTTGTACATAACATACTACAAACATTATTTAAGCTTTCTTGTGCTTGAAGTTTAAATGCTATTGCTTCTAATTTCTTGGCGAGCCTTCTCTGCCAACACAGATTAACTAGCCAATGTCTTCCATATAGGAGGATTGCAAAATTAAAATTTAAAAAATTAAATTAAAATTTAAAATAAATAAAATTGGTTTTTACAGAGCAATAGCCAATCCAAATTTTGACACTAACCACATACTTTTATAAAATCCTGCAACTGCATCATTAAACATAGAATTCCATTAATACTGCTTCCTTCTTTCCTATTTTCTTATGACTAAACCTGCAGCAAAGAGAAAAGGATCAGTGGCAAGCTTTTCAATGTTAGCATTTGTCCTAGAGCAACATGTAGAGCTTTTCCAGAAGAAGAGATCCTGTCTCATTTCGGAGATAGTCAGGGAAACATGAGGAAATATTTTCAGGCAAAATAACATTGTCCAGAATTCTGACATGCAAGCTGCATTGACTAAACTAGTTCTTTGCAAGCTAATCTAAAAACCCATGTTGCTGCTGGTCACTTTGAATTATTTTTATGCTTCTGGATAAAAATCTAAATTTAAACAAATACATTCAATGACCTGCACTTTGATATGTTCTATAATTTGGTGATCTAATTTACAGTTCCAGTATTATTGAGGAAGCAAAGAATAGCAAGTCAAACATTCTGACCCTTGAGCTTTTGTGACACAATGAATTACTGGTGCCTTCAAAAGAGAGACAGTGGGAGAATTCTGCCAATTGTTGTAACAGTATTTACTGTTCTTCTGTAGCATAACAAAGCTTTGCTGAGATCAAAGTTATTTTTATCAGAACACTATCTACTGTGCTTATATTTTTTTTTAAATGTGTATTCATGTGATTAGGAAAGAACAATTTAAATAGATGAACTCTGTTTTTTGCAGTTAGTTTTTAGTTCACTGACATAGGACCTATGCAAAACATGTACCAGTTGCCTGAAAGTTGCAATGTAAATAACTTTGGACTTCAAAGTTAGATGGACAAAGAATATCAGAAAAAAATACAAACTTACTTCAGCCTAACAAATCCTCCATGCACTCCGATCTTTGAGTTGAATTTTGCTGTGTTGGTAGAAAAAGTGAAGGGTACTTTTTAAAAAATGGTCTACATTGGTCAACTGTAGTACTTATAATGGTTCCCATCTTGTAATCTGATTTATACTCACATGGCTTCATTGAGTCTATTTATATGGCTAAAGGAGCAAGGATCTGATTAGAGGATCAGAGGTCTACAGGTCAACTGCTCCATTGACATGAAAAACAACTAGTGCACAACCAGAAGCAAAACAAATTTCCCTATATTTGTTTGCCAATATACCTCTCGCTTGCCTTGAAGGAATTAGAGGATGTAGAGAATTGCCTGTCTCCTCGGAAACACTTGATGCTGAAGAAGGCTAACTATTTAAAATACACGCATTTTTAAAGCTCTCTGTTTCACTTCCCTTTCCCTCCTCATCAATATTCTTCTTCCTTCATTCACTATGTCTAGGTGAGCATTTTACCGATCCAAGTTTGGTTAACAGGGGAACAGTGCATCTGTGCAAGCGTTACTGAACTCCATCCCCTTCCCCACTCATTTCTGTAGGTAAAGGAGGCAACATTTTTTTTTAAATTAAACACTAATTTTTAAAAAATGTTACTTGTTATGTACATGTACAGATAATGTCATCTTCCTTATGAGTAAAAGGCAACCAATAAGGTAGGAAGGAGAACGTGAGGTAAGCGTGAGGCAGGATAAGAAACTGAGGCATCTATATTTGACAGATTTTTAGAGGTGGAGTTCTAAGAGCAGTAGCCAAAAGCAAAGTTTTACATACCAAAAGCAATTTTAAGTTAATTATGCAAATTACACCCTCACTCAGGATATGTGGAGTTTTGCATGAGTCAGTAATTATACAACGGTGGCTAACTAACTATACTATATTCTTGGGTAAGACTACATTTGGGGTGAGAGGTGTGAGTCCCAGCTTATGTAGCTTTACCCTTGTTAACTTTTCTCAAGCTAGAGTGTTAAATATAGTAGTCTAGTTAGAGGTAGCATCAGTGGTGGCTTGAACCAGACACTGGAAACCTATCCCAGATCCCGGGGCACATACTAGGGCAAATAGCCTGAGCTGCTGTCCATGCTATCCCCAGTGACACCAAGATTTTTAGCTCACAAGCTGAAGGAAAATTGGCACATTGTGCTACATTGAAATTCCCTTGGCCTCTTAGCTTTTCAGTGCAGGTAGCCAAACAAATCTTGTTCATGAATCTCTTAGTAATGCTATAGCACGTTTCCCTTTTTCAGTCCCTAAAGCAATCAGAGGTGTCCATGTCCACAAACTGAGGTTATGTAGGTTTATAAAATACAAGACTCAAATACATATATTCCATGAACCATTATAGCAGTGACATCTGTGTGATTAGCTTCCAGCACTAGTCATGCTTAGACTGTCTGTGGAACTACATCTCTGACATTCTAGTAACGTTACCCTTCCATACACTATGCACATCAGTGTTTCTTTCTGATTAAAGAGCAGGTTCTGTAACTTTTCTGGCACATAAAATGCACAATGAAAATCATCACCAGTTATTCTATTCGTCTGCAAGAATGCATATAGTAATCAGGCAAATAAAACTCTGGTGAACTTAAAATGAAAATAAATTACTTAGATGTTTAAAAATAAGCCATCAAAATCCCACGGTGTTTAATTGAAACAAAGATATAGTCATGTAAAATATAGAAACAGGATGATGCATGGGAGCAACCAACTGGCTTTGTATTTTATATTTGGTGTTAAAATTTTGCTATAAAGATTGTGATCAATGCTGCTGGGATAGGATGAAGAGATATATGGAATAGGAAACATGTCACTGCTACAAGGGATGGAATTAATGTATGCATAAGAATGGTGTGTGGACAGCTCCTTGCTGAAAAACAGTTGCGTTTGTTTTGATTGGAAGTACAAATTTTAACTTTGTAGGGTGCATAAGGGAAAACACAAGTCCTTCCCTAAGCACTTCAGAGTAATGTGTACTGCAGGTACAGGTAGAAAGCTAGAAGCTGAAGATTTTCATATCTAGAAAGGCTGCATGAACCAGCATCCTAATGTCATTTGATGGCAGACATTTATTAGTTATAGTACATTTTAAAAAACTAGGTTTTATAATGAGGAGTTGCCTGTGAGTCTCTTCATTTTGTTTTATTTTCTAAAAGGAAATCTTTTACTTCCCTTTGGGTAGAAGATAATTGTTAGCTTCTATAAAGAGAAGTAGAGCTGGTTGGTAATTTTCTGATTTTCCAACAGAAAACACAGCCGCCACAAAATTTAAATTTTCTGTGGTAAAAGTTATAAATTGCCTGTACTGGAGTAGGTTGTTCTCCGTCTTTCCTATGGAAGTGGTTCCACTTTGTATAAATACATAAATATTCATTGGACCAAAGAGAGAAAGCAAGAATTACTCTATACACTGGGGACAAAAGCCTTCACCTTAGTGGTAGGATATATGGATTCAATTCCCACCTTTGAATCAGGAAAGGAAGATGGAAATCCACACTGCCTATGTCCCAGAACTCCATCATGTGAGGGTATATGCAAACTTCCTAGTGAGAGAGAGTATCTAGGCTTTATCAGTCTCACTTGAAAGGCCACAAAGGGTTGGAGGGAAAACAGACACAAAGGCAATGTGACCTGCCCAAAATCACAACAGAGCATTTTGAGACCTAGGACTAGAAAAAGGTATCACAAGTAGACAACACAGAATTCATATTTGTCCATCTTTATACTCCTTAATTGTTATATTTAACTCTGATGTTGAGATATTACCTTAAATCTATGTTTGACAGATTAATTTAAACTCTCCCTATAGCTCCTCCCATAAATCTACATTAAGCAAATGTATCCATGCTATGATTCCCAGATTCCTTACACATATTGGCACACTATACCTGGGTCCAGACTGGACCCGTGAATCATAACTGCCACAAAATTTGATGAGGAGATTAAAATTTAGGCCCAGAATAGAATGCAAATTTTGCAGTTTTATCCATCTCCAGTGGCTGTTGAAATAAACACTGATTATTCATGTGATTCAGTGGATATATCTGAAAATTTGGGAAAAAAACACAAGGTTCAATTTTTTGGAATCTCTAAATGTCAGATAATCTGAGTTTTGAATAGTAAGGGATTTTGTAATCAAAATACACTGGTATCTGTATACATTTCATATGTAAGAGTACTTCTTGAAAGACATTCTTTCAATAAACGAGCAAACATTAATATAAACTGCTTATCACCCCCCTCCCACCCACCCACATGCACAAAAGAACAGATAATAAATAGCAATAAAGAAATCCTCAAACCTGATATGGTAGGGAACTATTAAGAAAACTACTAACACACACTGATATATTGTTATTGGTCTGGAAAAGGGAAGAGACTAGAAAAGGGCAAATATAGTGCCTATCTATAAAAAGGGAAATAAAAACAACCCAGGAAACTACACACCAATCAGTTTAACTTCTGTGCCAGGAAAGATAATGGAGCAAGTAATTAAGGAAATCATCTGCAAACACTTGGAAGATAATAGGGAACAGCCAGCATGGATTTGTAAAGAACAAATCATGTCAAACCAATCTGATAGCTTTCTTTGGTAGGATAACGAGTCTTGTGGATAAGGGAGAAGTGGTGGACGTGGTATACCTAAACTTTAGTAAGGCATTTGATATGGTCTCGCATGATATTCTTATCAATAAACTAGGCAGATACAACTTAGATGGGGCTACTATAAGATGGGTTCATAATTGGCTGGATAACTGTTCTCAGAGTAGTTATTAACAGTTCACAATCCTGCTGGAAAGATATAACAAGTGGGGCGCTGAAGGGGTCTGTTTTGGTACCGGTTCTGTTCAATATCTTTATCAACGATTTAAATATCAGCTTAGAGAGTACACTTATTAAGTTTGCAGATGATACCAAGCTGGGAGGGGTTGCAACTGCTATGGAGGACAGGGTCATAATTCAAAGTGATCTGGACAAATTGGAGAAATGGTCTGAGGTAAACAGGCTGAAGTTTAACAAGGATGAATGCAAAGTGCTCCACTTAGGAAGGAACAATCCGTTTCACACATACAGAATGGGAAGCAACTGTTTAGGAAGGAATACGGCAGAAAGGGATCTAGGGTTATAGTGGACCACAAGCAAGTGTTGTGAGTAAGACACGAGAAGTCATTCTTCCACTCTACCCTGCACTGATTAGGCCTCAGTTGGAGTATTGTGTCCAGTTCTGGGCACCACATTTCAAGAAAGATGTGGAGAAATTGGAGAAGGTCCAGAGAAGAGCAACAAGAATGATTAAAGGACTAGAGAACATGACCTATGAAGGAAGACTGAAAGAATTGGGCATGTTTAATTTGGAAAAGAGAAGATTGAGAGGGGACATGATAGCAGTTTCAGGTATCTAAAAGGGGGTCACAAGGAGGTGGGAGAAAAATTGTTCTTCCTGGCCTCTGAGGATAGAACAAGCAGCAATGGGCTTAAATTGCAGCAAGGCTAGACATTAGGGAAAAGTTCCTAACTGTCAGGGTGGTTAAACACTGGAATAAATTGCCTAGGGATGTTGTGGAATATCCATCTCTGGAGATATTTAAGAGTAGGTTAGATAAATGTCTATCAGGGATGGTCTAGACAGTACTGGGTCCTGCCATGAGGGCAGGGAACTGGACTCCATGACCTTTCAAGGTCCCTTCCAGTCTTAGTATTCTAGGACTTCATGACTTCCCTAGAAGCTTCCACAATTTTGGGTCCCAGTAAGGTTTCAGCAAGGAATCTATACAGTTTAAATCAATATAAGCTAGGTTTAAATGTGTTTGCACAGGAATTCAAATATTTTTAAATAAGTGCACCTTTATGCAGACAATGGAACTATTCACTTTTGATAGTTTATATACATGTAAGTGTGTGTGATGGACGGTGCACAGAGCTAAACCAGAAAAGCAAATGCAGTGAAATTTCATGTTGTACATTCAATTTAATCTTTGAAGGGGGGAGGAATTTTCCTCCAGAACTTTAATTCTTGAGTTACACATGCACATTTTTAAATTAGGATTGGTCAACATTTGAACTGTATAATTTAAATGATAAAACCAAATTCCTATATTGCATGACAAACTGCTAAATCCAGCAAGGGATGTAATCCTTGCCATGCTTAAGCACGACAGCTCCCAACTTCTAGGTATTTTGCCACTGTGCCGTCTATGTGGGAAATGTAAATTTAAGATAGGATTCACAGAAGTTAACAAGCTGAGCCTGGAGCTTCCTGAGGTAATGTCAGAAGAATTGTGGCTAAGCTCTACCACACAGAATAGGTAGCTATGTTCCTTTTGAGTGGGCTTACAATCCACCTTGCTTGGAATTCACAACCATGAACACGTTCCAGGAATTAAGCATCTAAGACAGCCCTCTTTCTCTTCCCCCCCCCCCCCCCCACCCAATCTTCTTTTGAGGTGGGTGAGAGAGAGGGAGAGCCCATTCATTCCATTATAGTCATTAACCCACTGGTTAAAGCACTTAGCTAGAAAGTGGGAGATCTGTTCTGGGACCTGGGTCTCCCATATCATAGCGGAGACCTTAAAAACTCTGTAGCCCAATATACATCCAACCTTTTATACATAATTGAGCAGTTTCAACAGCAGAGATCAGAAAACCCTCTGCAGAATAGCCTGTGGGTTATGGTACTCACTTGGGATATAGGAGACTGCAGTTCAAATCACTGCTCTAAATCTCCCACATCTCAGGTGAGAGCCCAAACCATAGACCTATGGAGTATTAAAAAGGCTTAGTTATGGTACAGCCCTTCCTGATCTGGTCACTCCTTGTAGTCCTCTGAGTGAGACCTGATCCAGTAGGGTGCTCAGGTCAGGCCCAGCAGGTGAAATAGGCAGGAAACATCTGGTTTAAGAATCCTGGTGAGACTTAGTTGTGAGTCAAGTAGTTCAGCACCCTGAGTTTAGGCTGTTTAACATGTGACCACTGGCAGCATAGTAGGTCCATATGGGACTTGCCGGCAGAAATTTAAGTGCTGGGGGAATATTTGAGGCTACAGGGTTAGGAGGCAGCTATTCAGAGGGCTTTGAGGATCTCAGTGGTGCCTAAACATTGGATTGAGATGCCTAAAGTGGCAGTTAAACATTTAATCATTGGGTGGATCTAGCCCAAAGTCTCTGAAGCACATTTTCAAAGCAATCCTAAATGTACTGAAATCATACCTTGCAGCAGGAGATTGCACAGCTTTCAATGGAGGAGAAGCAAGTCAAAAATTTAATTCCATTAGACTGCCTTCCTTATTAAATTCAGAAATTCCCTCAAGAGGCATGTACATAATGAAAGCTCTGAAAGAATATGACTGTTTGGACATATGGCATGATTATTTGGAGAATCAAAAATATACCTGTGCATTTTGGAAGACTGATCCTGTTGCAATTCTTTGAAATATTCTTTTTGTACTACATGCACAAAGACAGATATTGGTGTATAAACCACAGGCTTGCAGTAGGATTGGATATGGAAGTGTACAGCTCCAATCACCTATGGGTATTGTGCCTGGTTAACACATCAGAATTTGTAGATATTCCAATTGTTTTTTGGCAAGCTTTCCCCCCCAGAACCAAAATAGTTTCTTTGGCAATTGGATGTTGACCCAGTCACCTCTCTGTACTTCTTTGAGGCAGCTAGCTCTGCTGTCAGTAGTAGCCTCACATTGTCTTTGTGCCCATCTCTAGAGTCTGTATGTGGGAATGAAAGGGTGGGTGGGTGGGTGTAGAAAGGCTTCTTGCTTCTATTCAGAATTAGCCATTACTGGCAGGAAACAGAAAGGTGTGCAACATGTGCAGAGTAAACAAGGTATACAATGCTCTTCATTTGTTTTGGTAACTCCTTCCAATGCAATTATCTGCTCTGTAAGTTAGAAGCTTGATGACCACAATTAGGGCTGGGTGATAGCAGCAGCTATTTAATTACCTGAAATCAAAAAGGAAAATGAAGAAAAGTGGAAACATGGACAAACTGCCATAGAAGAGAAGTATGAAAGAATAGTATAAGCATGGAGGGGACACAATTAGAAAGATTAACTCATTTTGTGCCTTACTGCTAGCAGGATTCATAAAAAGCAGTAAGAAGAAGTTCTGTAAATAGACTAGGAACAAGCAAAAAAAGGTAGGTCCTCTACTTAGCTGAGGAGATTTAATAATGGAGTAGATCAAGAAGGCTAAGGTGTTGAATGCCAATGTTGTATCAGTCTTCACCAGGCATAATAATTGCACATCAATCTGAATGGAAAAAATGAGTCCATTCAGCCGACAGACCAAAAAAACCAATTATGATGCTAATACTACAAATAAAGTATTGTTTTTGGATGTGGATTTTGTTTTTGTTTTTGGGTTTTTTTTTTTTTTTTTTGCAATTAAGCAGACATGATGCTCTGATTCCTTTAGGGTAATGTATCAAGCTCTCTAGTAGAGAGAGCAGATATTAAAGACAAATGAGAAGAACATAAAATATGGAATAATGGAGTGTGCATTTATTTTTCTAATTATTCATTTTATGTTGAGGAGTCCCTAGTCACACAGAGTCAGTTTGATCTTTGGAAAGGCTGTTTCTCAGATTCCTGTTGTCTATCACCCTTCGATACTAGGTTTTTGAAGACCGTGATTTCTGCCATGACTGTCTTTCTTGTACTGAGGAACCACACAGATTTTCCACAGCAGGATATTTAAGCATTAAGCACTAATCAGAACTGTAAACAGTCCCTTCCCACACAACACTAGAATTCTCTGGGGATTGCCTAGAATGTAAGAGTTTGGTTAAAGGGTACCCACATATTATGTTATTCCTCCAATTACTTGGCGTTCTTGACCTCAGATCAAACGTAACTTATTCTGTTTCACTGCAAGAACAGGGTATTGTGACATTTTTAGCCTAGGGCTTGCTGCTGCTTTCCTCTGGATTAGATATATGCTTTTCAGTTAAAATCCATATCTGCAACCAATCCTTGAACTATTCGGCCACAGCTCTCCAACTCCTGTTATTCCCCCACTCATTAACCCTGCCCAGTCTATGACCCTGTCTCAAATCCCATTGTAAGTTCCCTAGAGCAGGTTTTCATGCCTATATGTTCACAAGTTATGAATAGTATGGGATATGTATAGTATACACAAGACCGACAAGCAAGCATGATGCTTAGAAATTATATTCACTCACTGTCATCATTGCCTCTAACCCACACCTTGCATCTCTGTCAAGAACTCACCAAACCTAAGTACAGCTGATATGTAGTTTGCCATGGGACATTTTTATATGCTTATTTTAATGAAAGTCATTTAGTATCTGAATGCCTCAATTTAATGTATTTACTTACCCACACAACACTTCTGAGAGGTACGGAAGCCCTGCTATCCCTGTTTTGCAGAAAGAAAATGAAGGCACAGTCTCCACTGTTTGCACTACAGCTGGGAGCATGCATCCCATCATGGGTAGACAGGCAGCATGCTCTCAGCATGCTTAAGCAGGTGCACTAAAAATAGCAGTGGAACTAGGAGTATCTTGGTCTAGCCACTTGAGTGCAAATCTACCTGACCCTCTTTGCTATTTAGGTGGGTTGCTAGCCTGAGGCATTTCCAATGCTCACTAGGCTACTATTTTTAGTGAGTCAGCTTGAGCAGAACTAGCTCATATCTACCTACCCAAGCTGGGACATTCACTCCCCGATGCTGTGCACATAACCAAGTGTCTATTTACACGGCCCATGGCAGTAAAATTCAGACTTGGGCTAGAAGGCTTGTGGCAATGATCTAACGAGATATAATTGTGCTGAGAATGCTCTGAAGCCTAGCTATGTCTACACTGCTTCCTTCTTGCGCAAAAGCCTATGCAAATGAAGCACAGATTAGCATGTTGCTGTGCTTCATTAGAATAATTAATTAGGAGCCATTTTTGCACAAGAGGTTTTTGTGCAAAAAGGAGCCATCTACACAGTGCCTTTTTGTGCAAAAACCCCATCTTGCACAAGAGCCATTCTTCCTGAAAAAATGAGGAAGAACGGCTCTTGCTTTTATATCCTATACATTCTTAGCACTGAGCGTGGTATGTTTTCAGGCAGCAAAGGAGTCAACCCTCATTTGTTATTCTCCTTTTACTGATTACGGAGTCATAGGGTGAATTAAGTGACTTGCCCAAAGCCACACAGGAAATCTGTGGCTGAAGTGGGAACTGACCACCCACAGATATCCTTTGTCTCAGACCAGTCATATCCACTTGGTTAGTTTTCCTCGCTTATAGTTTGCTCCTTCCGATCAGTTTCCCTCAAAACATCCACCGCCCCAACCTGAATTGCCAAAAAAAGTCTTAGAAATCAAAATATTACCTTTGATACATAGGGGTTTACAGGACACAAAATTCAGATGAGTTCCATAAAATTTACTACAGAGACAATATGAAATTAACTGGTTTGCAACACAGGTCAGTGAAATGGGCATTTTCAGAATATGATCCCTATCTTTATATATTCTGTCACTCACCCATAAAAAGGTTACACTTTCAGACTTAAATTCTGGAATGTATACCTGCAAAACCCACTTGTGTGTGCAATATGAGCGCAAAAGTAAGTACAAACACATTGTGGGTGTAAACTCTGTTATGCATATCAGCAGAAGTCTAGAAAAATCTATGAACTCTACTGACCTGTGGAAAAAGTCTGCTTGCACACCTCTGAAAATTTTGTCCTAAAGCTCTGTAGAACTTTTGAACAACAGTTTGGATTCATTGGCCCCTGACTAAAGTTTACCTTCCTTCCACTTTTGGGCAGTTAGCTCTAAGGGATCTCCCAAAATGCTATATTTTATCCAAGAGGAACCTATGCTTCAGTGATGATTAATTTGGGAAGTACTCTGTGATCTTCCAGTATTAAAGAACAATATAAGTGTAAAATCTCTCTGGCCTGGGACTATGAAAGCTTGGATTATCTCATGGAATGCATAGGACATCAATTTTCTGCTGGTATTTAATTAATGTTTTTCCCTTACAGATCTTGCAAGAAAATTCAGAGAGATAACATGATGCCATGGAAACAGTAGTGCCTTTCAGAATGCTAACATTGGGAAACAGATATTATATGTATGCTTTTTCAAGGTCTGGATTAGAAGAAAATACCACCAAGACATTGTCATTGTATGACTCCTCTGTATATTTCCATTCCAAGATACCTACAGTCTTATAAAATGAATTAGGGCATACTTTGAGAAACCGTGCACAATTCTTATTGCTCTCTCATACACAAGGGCACACAAACCATAAGGAGTGGAATGACTCATTTCAGATACAAGATAAGCTTATAACTCTGTGGCTGAAGAGGCTGTATGATATACAAAGGTTTATTCCTTCCATGGCAAGAAATAAAGGTAATATTCTGATCACCATTGTCATTTACTCTACACAAGTTTTACAATAGGAAAAAGAAAACAAAAAAATCGGAAGAATACTAGTGTTTCTCCTAAATCCCAGACACTGAAATGTTTTTTAAAAGACCATGCAAATGTTTAATCATTTAACAGGAAGATGTACAAATGAAGGATGGAAGGAAAAGAATGTAAAGGAAAAACATAATTCAGTGTAGTTTTGCTCATGTCTTGTTTCGTTTCAATGTTTTTCCCTGGGGGGAGGGAAGGAGATAGATCGATGGGCCTGAAAGCTGACTGATTTGTTTAACAACTATGCTCCAGGAGTGATTAGGGCTCATCTTAACTATGGTGCTCATCTTAACTAGTAGATGCACTGCTAGGGCTTCCCTAACCCATGGCTAGCCCTGAAATCCCCATTTAAACCATAGGTTATAGGACACAGAGGGGTTTTATATTTCCCCATCAACATGTTATCTTGAGTAATATCAGAGTGCAACATTTCAGTGGCCATATCTTGTGCTGAGAACTCATGTAGGTCTTTCCCAAGTCCCATCATTTTTAAATCAGAGTAACATTTCCAAAAGTCTTTGAGGCTCTGCTGACTTTTGAGAGTTTACCAAGGTTGGCAAGAAGAGCCATCACTGTCATCCCCAAGGAGATTACATGTAAGCCATTTAATATCTGATCCTTCCTCCTAACTCGCATATGTTCATACTCTCTAAAATTCCACCTATCAGAGGACCTGAACAGCCAGCATTTATAAATTTAAAGGAGAATCAGAATTACATAAGAACAGCCCTATGGGGTCAGATCAAATGTCCATCCAGTCCAGTATCCTGTCTGCCAACAGTGGCCAATGCCAGATGCCTTACAGGGATGGACCACAACAGGTAATCATCATGTGGTCCCTCTCGTCATCTATTTCCCAAAAAACAAAGTCTAAGAAAACCATTCCTACCCATCCTGGCTAATACCCATTGATGGACCTATCCGCCATGAATTTATCTACCTCTTTTTTTAACTCTGTTAATGTCCTAGTCTTCACAACATCCTCTGGCAAGGAGTTCCACAGGTTGACTGTGCGCTGCAGGAAGAAAAATTTACTTTGTTTAAAACCTGCCACCTATTAATTTCATTTGGTGATCCCCTAGTTCTTATATTATGGGAACAAGTAAATAACTTTTCCTTATTCGCTTTTTCAACAACAGTCATGATTTATAGAATTCTATCATATACCCCCTTACTCTCCTCTTATCTAAGATGAAAAAGTCTAAGTCCTTTTAATCTTTCTTCATATAGGAGCCATTCCAAACCCCTAATCATTTTAGTTGCCCTTCTCTGAACCTTTTCTAATACCAGTACATCTTTTTTGAGATAAGGAGACCACATCTGTACACAGCATTCAAGATGTGGGCATACCATGGATTTATATAAGGGCAATAAGATATTCTGCATCTTGTTCTCTATCCCTTTTTAAATTATTCCTAACATTGTTTGCTTTTTTGACTGTTGCTGCACATTGAGTGGATGTTTTCAGAGATCAACAATGACTCCAAGATCTCTCTTGAGTAGTTGTAGCTAAATTAGTCCCCATCATATTGTATGTATAACTGAGATTATTTTTTCCAATGTGCATTACTTTACATTTATCAACATTAAATTTAATTTGACATTTTATTACCCAATTGTGGGCATCCATTCTGTACTAAGTTACCTGAAGGAGAGAATTTTTTTCTTCCAAAAGCACAAGTGGCAGCTAGGTGTCTATCTTGGAATTTTTCTAATTGAGTTGAGCACCTACCTGCCATTTTTACCTTTGAACCTGCCTGGCTATATCTATCTATCTATCTATCTATTTATAATTATACATGGGCATATAATATTCAAGATAAGCACATACACCTAAAGTAATATAACAGTATCCATAGGTGACTTGTGGTAGCACTTGGGAAGTGCATCACTCTCTGTGCCCTGGCCAAAAGTGTAATTGTTAAAAGGGGTGGCTCCTTCATGCCCACCTCCCGTTCCTTTGGGTGACCCCTCCCCTTGCAGGCCTCTCCTCCCATTTTGTCTCATTGCATCTTAACTTAGAGATTGGAAGATTTTCAGGGCCTAGAACATGTCCATTTCTCAGCTCTACCACACTTTTGGTAAAGAAGGGGAAACAAGGGAGGAGAGAGGAGAAAAGAAGAGTCTTTCCTGCATTCTAGCTGAGTATTAATTATCCAGTGAACAAGTATGTGAAAAGCCTATCCAAATCAAAGAAAGTAAATGGCAAACTTTCATCTGTGATAAGATGGTTCAGAAGCAAAGTCTATTTGAGTTAATAGAAAGACTCCTGTGACATCAAGGGACTTTAGATTCAGGGCCTATATAAGTAGAACTTCAGCACAGATGATATTCTTCCCAGCTGCTAAGGTATTAAATCCCAGCTGCTAAGGTATTAAATCCAGCATAGTCTCCACAGCTTTGCCCCTCTGAATTGCTGCCGTGCAAGAACAAATGGTGAGAAATAGGCTAGTGATATACTTTATAAAATGTAAATCAGAATATAATAAATATAAGTTTTGCTTTTCTACTAGTGTGCAAAGTGTATTTGGGGGATTTTAATATCAAACCACATAAAACTTTGCTCATCAGTATTTCATTAATTCACAGAGCTCTTCGATTTTACCATCATTTTAATGAACCATTCAAGATGGAAGGGGTAAGCTTCTTCGGCTTCATGAGTTTACAGCATATTGCTGTTGACCTGGCAGCCTTGCTCTTCGCTGTGGACATGAATGTGCCCATCAGGCTTATGATGAAGAAAAAAAGCCTGCAGACAAAGCTAAAGTTCATACCACTGAGCCAGACAAAAATTTGAATTTTGCAAGCATAGGAACGAGTTGTGCTGCTGAGAAGAAAGGTCATATTGAGAATAAGAACACTATCATTTACTGGTATTTTTTATGATGAGGAAGACAGAGGTATGCTAATATATTAGAGCAACTGAAAAAGATGGGATAGAAGACTGCTGAAACACTAAATACTTTAAGAAAATAACAGATACAGGACAATGAAAAGGAATAAGGAATTTAAAGTGAAAAGATACTTTGACAATTTTATTGTCTTATTTGAGAGCATAAAAAACAAGAGAACTAAGTCTTTTAAAAAGCAATTGAGAATCATGAAAGTTGTGTAAATACAAAGTATTTTTAAAAATATAAATATTCTAATTGTAATTGTTATATCTGTCATTTAAAATGTACTAGAGAGATTGAAGGCAGATATGCCTAAACCTAATTTTTTTTTCAGATATGTCCTGCATACAAGATGACAGCAGACATCCCAAATTAAAGGTGACAATCCCCAGAATGCATGTTTGTCTCAAACATTTAAAAAAAAAAAAAAGTAGGAATGGAAATACTTGGAACATAACTATGGACACTGGACTTACCAAAAAGATGTAAAACAAATCTAAACAATGCTTGGTATTAGTGCAGTTCTGTCTGAAGACAGATCATTTGGCCCTGATTTCAAAAGCCTCAATATTTCACAATTAAAATATATTAAGTCAGAATTACAATAAAAAGTAACGTACTACATTCCTCATTAGTTGAGCCTAACACGGCCTTAGCATTTTGAAGTCAGAAATCACTGTGATGTCCCTTCTGGATTTGAAATCTGTGAAACATAGCACTGTTTTACAACTGAGAATCAAGTTGTGTAATGGAACCATGGGCCGAGTAAGGGCAGTAGAGAAAAGCACCAGCCTGTAAGTAGCTCAAGAAAGCCCACCACCTTCCCAGATTGCTTTGTGTACAGATCCTGTGCAAGCTGTCTGATGGCCAGAGTATGAATGTTGAAAGGAGGGTTCCATGTTCATAGCCTGTTGGGGTTCCACATACCTATGAAAAGGCTCCCTGCATTTGTGAGAATATAGGAATGATAACCATACCAGACCCTTGCATAGGCCACATGAATTGGGGAAGTGTCTTAAGCTCCTCTTATCATGCACATCAGCACAAGAACCTCACTGTTTTTGTCTACACATTAATCAGAAGCAAGTTCCAAAATAGAAGGAGCTATCCATCCACCTATGTTGGAATTCATTCTAGTGTCTTTTCATAGAATTTTAACATTGCCATCTTAAAAGTGTGGTTTTGTTTTGAGCAGGTAACCTGTAAAATGCACATCACGCTGTTTTAGATTTACTGGCATGCCCATCCAAATTAGGTCAGTTCACAGGTCAACAGCAAGATGTTCTAAAACTGCCTGAATGAGATTAGAATCAGCCTCCATGGCTCTGTAGTGGTTATAATAAAGAAGGCTTTTTCTCCTGTGCACAAATTAAAATTATATGATCAATAAGACACAAGTGCCACTTTCACTGTCCATAAATAACCCTACTTTATACTCTATTTCTTCTGGAAATTGACAGTACTCAACAGATCAAGGAGACGAATCAGTAAAAAGTAATTCAAAAAGTTCAAACAGGAAATTTTTCATATTCCATCCCATGCCTATAAGACGACAATGGGCTCTAAAATGTGTGTTTTTCAATTATCAAATAAATACACTTTTCATTTATAAAGAATATTATTTGGTAAGATACATATGTCAATGCTAGATCAACCAATTTTCTCCTCGCAGTTCTACTGTCCTCTCTTTCATACTAAAGATTCTCTGCTTTGAGCACCTCTCCAGAGGCTGAGTCACTACAGAATAATGGAGAGAAGCAATCGATCAAGAATACTCAAGTTATTTAGGGATATTCAGGGATTTGTAACTTTTTGTTATGAGACATGGGATCTGGCAAAGAACCATTTCTTCCTATTCAAATATAACAGCAGACGTGGAAGAGAGATATTTGAAAAATTCCATAGGCAAAGATGACTCCAATGGATTCTGAAATAGATTTAACTCAACCCTACCCTGCCACTGTCCCAGGTGCATCCACTTTTTCATCTAGGTACAAGGACACAGCACATCAACTAGAAACAAAGTGTTCCACAACTTCAGAAACTCCATGCATCTCCCCATTGTCATTTTGCAAAGAGAATTTTTTCCCTTCTGTTTCCAGAGTCTCCTCATTTGTCCAACTGGCTATAGGCACGGTGGTATATATGGCAGTTCCAACTCCAGCTCTGTTTGTTAAGAGCAGGCTCAAACCATCATAATACACCACCTGCCAGGCAGACTATGAACTCCTGTATTATTTTGTACATTTGTTTCCCTATCATCTGGGTATTAGGCATAAGGCCAGTCTTATCACCAAGTTTCCTTACTTTTGTTTTCCTGAAGTCACAAGAAGATTCAATATACTCCAAGTTTATTATGTGCAGATTAGATATAATATGGAGAATTCTGAGTACATTATTGACAATATTTAATATGAACACCCATACCCATAAGTATTCCAGAGAAAGGATTTTTGATGGGCTATTTGTAAAGATATCACACAATATTCCACGTATCCTTTATAGCTCAGTTTTGATTTTTGAACTTTTTGTAATATCGGGGAAATGATTAGAACTTATTGCAGTATTAAAACAATATTCTTATTGAGGATAAGAACACACCCAACTGTTATGCTGTGCACTATTAGAAAACAGTGTTTTCACCCTCAGTATTGATGGGAAAATGTCAATTCCAACAAAAGTCTTGACAGAAGTTAGGCACACAAGAGGCTTGCCAGCCTGTCTGGGGTCAACCCAGGCTTTTCCAGCTCCCTGTTTTACCATGTAGCAATATTACAAACAGATCTCCCCTCAGGCTGCTCACTCCCTAGGTAGTTGGGCAGTAAAAGGCAAGCTAAACAGTTTCATTTTGGTTCTCCCAAAAGAGATTTTTTTCAGAATTTTTCCTCACAAAAAAAAAACCTTTTGCTTTTCAGCTTTTATCCTAATGGAGGATAAAATTCCCTCTTCCCCATACACATTTGAAATTCTATTTTATGGCGTGCTCTAATTGAGACCAATTAGAGAGTCGCAAGGTAGAAAGTGAAACAAACTATTATATATTAATTCCATTTCCCTACAAGTTCAAATTGGTTCCTTGGAGTGTCTATTTTAGAGTAAGACCCTTATTCAGCAAGGTCCTTACCAACGTGCATAATTTATAGCACATAGTAGACCCATGGATTTCAATAGGCATCTAAAATTAATATTTAAATGAAAAAGAAATTTATGGCCAAAAATTGAGAACTATAGGTGAGGTAAATATCTTGTCTGAAAATGCATTGATGTAAAATTGATATCCAGTTCATTTACATTAGTTTAGATGTTTTGTGGAGTTTTTCAAAAGGGAAATAAAATATAATTGATATTCAGGAAAGAGACCATTCCCTTCCTCAATAAAACAAGTTAATATTGTTGAGCACACCTTATGTATACAAATGCTGTAGTGTGTGTGCCTGTCCCTTCCTCATACATATTCCTGAACAAGGAAAGAGCCTATTGTGACTTCTGAGGAAGGGGACCAAAAAAGTGGCTAACTCCCACCAACCCAAAAGTTTTAGATGGCAAAGAGTTGTTTTTTTTTAATCAAGCCCTTTGTGTATTAAAGGCACTTCGTACAGTAGAACCAAATTCTATTCAAGTTACTGAAAACTGGAAGCCAGATTTTTGTTGCAAGCTGACAAAATGTGTGATAAAGAAATAATATGGTTGAAAAGTTGGTTATTGCTGTAAAAAAATGTGGCTTGTTTTGGGAGCTGGCAAGAACAGTACATACACATAAATAGTGGGGAAATGTTTCACAAGCATATAATGTTTCAGTCATTAGAGGCTCACTGAGCTATAATACTGCTGGAAGGACAAAGTATTATGTCAATTCACATGGGCTTGTAGAAGAAAGCCCCCCCCCCCCCATTATCATTGAAGGTATGTTGCCAAAAAACTGAAGAGAAACAGAAACTTACTAACCATATTTAAAGTTGATATTGCTTTTGGAAAACACTCAAAAGGGAAAGAAGGTAGAAAAGAGGATGGACATTGAGTTTGTTAACTAGAAACTGACCTAGATTTAAAGAGACAATTAAATGAATCAGCAAGAAGTGCATGTCACTTTGTACCCCAAGTGTAAAATGAGTTGATTGAGTGCAGTCGTGATGAAATTTGCAATCTGTCATTTCAAGCTACAGTTCTGCAGATTATTTTAGTCTCATTCCTGATAAAAAGAGCAGATATTGTGAATAACGCATGTTAATTCATAGCTATAAACAACTTAAACACCTATTCCATACGTTTTAAATGACCTCATAGATTAGAGAGGAGAGTTCAAGGTCTTGCTCTGTATCACGAATAGCTCAGTGGCCTATGCCTAGCATTCCCAATAGTATCACAAGTATCACCAAAAGTTCCCAGATGAAGTCAGTGGTCAGACTCCTCACACAATGGAAATTTCTACCACAAGGGTACAAATTCTCTAGGGCTGGTCAGTGTGGAGTGAACAGAAAACACACAGGATTGAACAAAATGAAAGCCTGATTCAGAAATAAATATGAAACAAATATACTTTGATTTGTTCCAGTAAGTGTGTAGAAGGTGGTGGTAGTTCACTCAACAGCAGGGTTGCCAACCCACAGAAATTTCATTTATGGACAAAATGGGAAAAATTTACGGACAGACAAAAATTTACACTGACAATTTTTATACTATATTAAGATGAAAAAAAATGACTAAAAGTGAAAAGTAATCATAGAATCATAGACTACTAGAACTGGAAGGGACCTCGAGAGGTCATAGAGTCCAGTCCCCTGCCCTCATGGCAGGACCAAATACTGTCTAGACCATCCCTGATAGACATTTATCTAACCTACTCTTAAATATCTCCAGAGATGGAGATTCCACAACCTCCCTGGGCAATTTATTCCAGTGTTTGACTACCCTGACAGTTAGGAACTTTTTCCTAACATCCAACCTAAACCTCCCTTGCTGCAGTTTAAGCCCATTGCTTCTTGTTCTATCCTCAGCGGCAAAGATGAACAAGTTTTCTTCTTCCTCCTTATGACACCCTTTTAGATAGCAGTTTTCAGGTATCATGTCCCCCCTCAGTCTTCTCTTTTCTAAACTAAACAAACCCAATTCTTTCAGCCTTCCTTCATAGGTCATGTTCTCTAGACCTTTAATCATTCTTGTTGCTCTTCTCTGGACCCTCTCCAATTTCTCCACATCTTTCTTGAATAATCGTTGTCATTCATACATCACAAGAACAATATGCTATTTAACTCACTTTCATTTAGTTAGTCCTGGAAGTTCTCCATTTTGTGATGGTACATCCGAACACTGACAACTAAAATGTCCAATTTCTGCTGCTCTGCAGTAAAATGGCTGAAGCAGCACAGAAGAAATTTAATTGCTATAGAATAATTGCTGTTTTTTGAAATTTTATTGCACTTTTACAACATCTACGGACACCTAATTTTTTTTTATGGACATGTCCAATTTCGGCTAATTTTTTACACATTGTCTTAAGTTTACTGATGGTTGGCAACCCTGCTCAATAGATGACATTTCCATGGGGTGTGTACATAGGTATTAGCCCAGATCTTTGTGTCTTGCTAAGTTTTACTTGTGGTATGATCTGGCTTAGTGTGCAGAGGTGGCTTATCTTTGCAGCTCCCTTTTACTAGGACCAACCAAGGACTAGTGCTTATCATGTAGTTAAGACTGCTCCAAACCATGCCTGGATCTTCACAGTCCAAAATGGGCTGTTCTTGCAGCCAGGACTAGCCAGAGCACAGCAGGCTGGAGCTGCAAGAGGTACTAGTGTGCTCCCCCACCACAGGGACTAAGGACCGTCACAAATCTCACCACCTTCAGCTCCAAATGCAAGAAAGTCTCACACTCACTCAAAAAGCCCTAACACCACAAGACACTGCACAGAACAAACTGCCACAGGGAGAATATGAAAGAGGACAACAAGCCACATTAGACCGATATTAGTCACTGTACTTAATACCATACTCAAGACTCTGATACTACAATGAGAAGAATGGCATAGGAGCAGAGACAGATTACACTACCATTTCTAATTCTGTTGATCAAATACAGACTATGATTTCCCATCAAATTAGAGTTAGTTTGTGGAAAAGACATAGCTAACACTCAACCTGATAGGCCCCAAAGGCAGATTATGGCAAGCCAGGCTCTTAAGCACATTATCACTTGGGATCCCCTTTTGCTTCTCCCCCTGGAGTCCACTCCCAAATGGGTGCCTTCTGCCACTCAGCAAGACACAAAGTTCTGGGATAATACCTACATACCCAATAGATGGGATTTCATCTATAAGGTGAACTACCTACCTTCTTTTAAACATAGCAAAACATATTTACCCTTCATGTTTGAAAGCAGATCTCAGAAATATTTTGTTTGGTGCCATGTGTGTTTTCTGTTATTCTCAAAATGAAGACATAGCTACTGGAGCGGGATACTTACAGTATAATACACACACGTCAACTAAATATTCATTGAATTTTAATGACTTGCCTTTGATGTGTTTGCTTTTCATGAATATTGCATTATAGCAAATGAGTTTAGCTAGCAAGAATGCTCAAAGAAACTAAGGCTATTTCAGAATATTCATGGAAAGTTAATCTCAATTTTGTAATCATGAGTATTTGCATTACAAAACTGATCCTATAATAGTGCAAAAACATACCAAGGGAACTTTGTGTTCTATCCAATTGTTATTAAGTGATCTGTATGCTTCTGAACAAGCTACAGAGCAAAAAATATTTTCAGAAGTTTTGATAAACAATTTTGAACAAAGCAATTAAATTTGTCTTCTCAACCATTCACTAATCGAAACAATTTAATGAACTTTTTACAGACTTAAGAGCCACACAATTTGCATTACTTTTTATTATTTAATGTCTTAAAGTAGTGTCCAGACTCCTCAAATGAGATCAGGGTACCATTATGATAGAAAGTTCCTTCCCTGAAAGAAAGAAGAAAAAAAAGAAAGGACCCATTTCAAAATAAGTCATGGAAATATCTGGAAAGCCCTTTCAGCATCTCATGGAGAAAGTGAAGTATAAAACACAAGGGGACGCATTTCCTTTTAACATATACAATATGTTTAAGAGAGCTTGTCAGTCTTTTCCAGAATTCCTTCTAAACAATAAGAGCTAGGACTACCATATTTGGTATATAGCTTTCTCTTTTCATAACTTAAAGCAATGTAATGGTTTGTCTGTGCCAGGAAAATGGGATTGCTTCTCATAAAACCATACAAGACAGAATCAACAGGCAGGAGAAAGGGGCCAGATGGGAGCACACCCCCTGTCCGTCAGGACTGCAGCAGCCCTGAGCCTCCCACTCCCCAGGTGCCCTTTAGGAAGGGTACGGGGGACCAAAGCTCCCCTTCCCAGGTTTGTACAGAGACACTGCTGGCTGTGCCCCTCTATCACTGTCAGGGAGCAAGGGGAAAATGCACAAACTTAAATGAGTAAAGGACCCGAGCAACACCAGGTAAATTACTTGTTTACCATATTGGGGTTTGACTGCCAAAATAGCCTCCTTGCTCTTGGGCTGTGTCTAGACTGGCCAGTTTTTCCGGAAAATCATCCGCTTTTCCGGAAAAACTTGCCAGCTGTCTACACTGGCCGCTTGATTTCGCAAGAACACTGACGATCTCATGTAAGATTGTCAGTGTTCTTCTTGAAATACTATGCTGCTCCCGTTCGGGCAAAAGTCCTTTTGCGCAAAAGCTTTTGCGCAAAAGGGCCAGTGTAGATAGCGCCAGAGTATTGTTTTGCGCCAAAAAAGCCCGATCACGAAAATGGCAATCGGGGCTTTTTTGCGCAAAAGCGCGTCTAGACTGGCACAGACGCTTTTCCGCAAAAAGTGCTTTTGCAGAAAAGCATCCGTGCCAATCTAGACGCTCTTTTCCGCAAATGCTTTTAATGGAAAATTTTTCCGTTAAAAGCATTTGCGGAAAATCATGCCAGTCTAGACGCAGCCTTGGAGTAAAGGACTGAATTTGCCTCAGTTATTTTAATCAAAGTTGCAGTTTAATTATACATGCTCATAGCTATTCAGGCAATCAATGAATCAATAACTAACCATATAGACCAGCAGGTGGGCAATCATTTGAGTGGGGGCAAGTTCAAAAATATTTTAAATGGCTGTGGGCCACCCCAAAAGGTGCAGGGCCTTGGATGGAAAGGGCAGAGCCTTTAAATAGCAGGAGTTGAAAGGGCCAAGCCCAGGAGCCACAGGGGAGACATCAGGTTAGCTGGAGACTGGGTCTGTGAGCTCTTTCAATTCCTGCTCCTTGAAGGGCTCGGCCCTCCCGGCCTCACTGGTAACTCATTTCCTGGGAGCCGGGGACATGGGAGCCCTCCTTCTGCTTCTATTTAAAGGGCTTGCTCCTTCCCTGGGGCTGTTGAAAGGACTTGCTGGGCTCTGGCTCTGGCTCCAGCTCCAGGCAAAGCACTAGTGGGTGGGGCCTGGAACAGCTACACAGGCTGGATCAAAGCCCTAGGTGGGCCAGATCTGGCCCACTGAGTGGCTTTTGCCCACCCCAATATAGACACAGTCACTAAGCTTCCAATTCCCAGTTGTGAACTGTCATGACTTAGGAGCAGCACAGTTTTTCACATGCCATTTCGGGCATGCAATTGAGGATGCTATGCAGTCATCCCTTTCTGAATATTTGGCCATGGAAACATAGCTGCAGGAGTTCCCATAGACTTACATTTGCATGAGAGGTATTAATACCTCTGAAAAGAACACCGTGTCCATCCCTTTACATTGCTTATGAAAAGCTAATCTAAGCATTTTAATGCAGACGACTGCTTTTTCTTCTGATTTGTTACTTGTAATCAATAGACATTTGAAGTTCTGCTTTTAGCTACATATTTTAGAAACGTGTATGTCTGTCTCTCCAGAGACAGGGTTAGCCATATACACAACCACTGGACCAGGTAAGTTGCCCCCCTTCCCTTGGCTACAGCAGCGGAGTAGGAGGTGAGAAAAGCCCTGCTGGGCAGCAGTCCCACCAATCCCTGGAGGAACAAAAGCCCACCCCTTCCCTGCACTGCTGGATTTCCCAGTGCAATCACCCTTCAGCCAACCTATTTGACCACCTCCCCCCACCCCCACTTCCCCAGGCCAGGCCCAGGGAGCACCACTAGGGCCACTCTGCACACATACCCCCCACTCCCTGGACCAGGCCCACATGGCTCCCCACTCCCATTCCCTGAACCAGGACCAGAGTGCTCCATCAGGGACAGCCTGTGTGGCACCTCCCACCCTGGCCTGAGACTAGAGAACACCAGCGGAATCAGTCTGTGCAGCCACCTCCCCAACTTCCAGCTCCATCTCTGCTTCTTGGGACAAGCTAGAGGGCAGAGACCCTCCCACCACACACACACACGCCCTGAGTCATCCCTGGGAGAAGCTACAGGATGGGGTATGCAGTCACCTCCAGCCCTGGGGAGAAGCTGGCAGAGGTGATGCCCAATGTCCCAGGTTCTCAGTCCCTACATATTTTACTAGTTGCTGAGCAACTAGTCTGGGAATATAAACTAACAAGTTAGGAAAATTTTTAACATAACGAATGTCAGTTTTGTTTTGTTTTTTACAACTCACCAAAAATAACTAAATGTGTGTTCAAACTAAGGTAAAGGCATTTTAAGTGTGTGTGGTTTTTTTTGGTTTTTAAAAGAACTGACCACAGGACACCGATTCTATTTTGCAGAACTATGAAAGTGTCAAGATTTATTTTCATTCCACTTTGGAACAAAACCTGCGTGTGCATGACCAAGTGGTTAGAATGCTGGCCGGGGGGGTGACAGTGCAATACTACTACTCTGCCTGATTGATAACACTACTCTCTATAGTACTACAATAATACTACTCTCCCCCCCCCCCCAAAAAAAAAAGAGAGAGAGATTTGTCTCAAAAATGTAAAAACACCTTTATTTTTTCACCATCTGAACGGTTTTTTTAAAAAATTAGATGGGATTTCTGCATTCCAGCCAGTCCTACTGACTGAAAACCACACATTGAGGGCAACGGTTTCCAAATTAATCTTCACTTCTGTATTGATTCCTCATTGTCCTGCTTTTCTCCTAGATTAGAGATTCTCAAACTGTGGTCAGTGGACCATCAGAGGTCTGCAAGCACCATTCAGGTGTCCTATGGATAGTTCTAGCTAAGGTTCCAATATTGGAAGGTTTTCTCTGAAAAAGAACTGATTCGTCATGGAAAAAAAAAAAAAAAAACACCACACATTTTGTTGCTCTTAAGTATCTTTCCAGTAGACGCTCAACACCACAACTGGATATGTAATCTTTTCGGAACTGAATTCAGTAAATGACTCTCTGGTTTGTCCAATAAGACAATTGTGCTTGCTGCAGCTTTCAATAAACTAATCAGAATTTAAAAGACATTTCTTAATGGAGTTTTGGAGTTAAAGAACTGGAGAATACCCAGAACCTGCAGACAAAGCAACGCATTTTCTAATGCCATTTGCTATTACATACCTATGAGAGAGAATTTGTCACCTACAACCCTCACATCCAAATACAAAAGCAGAATGAATGATGAACATAAGGTTAACGCTGACAGACATTACACTGATTTCCCTGAACTTTGCTCAGTCATATCCATCATGTTAGAAAGGTAAAAACTATTGATATACAAATAAAAGCCCACAACTAATTTTAAACAAAACATTAAGTTTTTATATAGTGCTTTTATCCAAAGTGCTTTATGATATTTAGCTAACTGTACTAACAACATTTGGAAACCCTTAGCAATTTTCAAGTGGTCCACACACAAAAAAAAATTGAGTCACTGCCCTCCTAGATACAGAAGAGGAGTCTTTCATCGAGGCCAAGGTTTCATAGATGCAAAAATTAAGGCAAGGGATGGGACAGGACAGGAATGGAAGGGTTAGTAGCTAGTGCAGAGCTCACATCCCAGATGTAAAATAACTTGAGGGACATCCTCTGTGCAGCACGGTCTCTATGAAAAATGCAGGCAAGGAGTTTCACACTCACATCCTCAGGTCTTTAAGGGTAATCCTAGACTGAATTTTATGAAACCCGGACATGCCTGGTGAATGGGGGTAATATGGGATTCTGTTCTACCTATTCCCCCTCCTGATTTCACTGAGCTTAGAACAGACTAGTTTGCTCTTACCTCATTTTGGCTGTGTCTAGACTACAGGGTTTTTCTGAAAAAAGTGGCCTTTTTTCAAAAAAATGTTTACCTGTGTCTAGACTGCCATCTCGGTCTTTCAAAATTAAATTGAAAGAATGTAGCCGTTTTGTCGACAGAGGTAAACCTCATTTTACAAGGAACACCACCTTTTTTGAAAGATATTTTGAAAAAAAAGGCGTGGGGAGACATGGGGGAGCCAGTTTTTTCAAAAAAAGAGGGCCTCCAGAAAAAAGCCCTGGTGCACACTCCATCTACATGCCTAGCACCTCTATTGTTCCTGTCCGCAGCCATGTTTTACAGGCACAGGCACCCGGACAGCCATTTATGTCAGGGAACCAGCCAGACCACATGCCTCTTCCAGTCACAGCCATGTTTCAGCCCCAAGACTCCCCTGGCCCTTCCAGGGAGACTGAAGAGACCTACCCAGGGGCACCAAACAGCAGGCACCGGCATGGTCAGGGCCAGAGATCAAGACTCTCCTTGAGCTCTGGTCTGAGGAGGAATCCCTGCAGGCCCTCCCCTCATGTCTCAGGAATGTGGATGTTCATGGGCGCATGGCCCAGGGACTGGCCAGGAGAGGGCACCACCTGGGCACCCTGAACCAGGTGCAGGCCAAAGTAAAAGAACCGCGTCAGGGGTATGCCAAGGCTCAAGACCAGAGCTCCCGCTCTGGGGCAGTCCCACAGTACTGTCCGTATTATGTGGCCCTGAACACATTCTGGGCAACGGGGAAGCCCAGACTTCATTGCATCTTGTGGAGTCTGGGTTACCCCAACATGTTGTGGAGCAGCCACAGAAGGAGCACCATCAGGCAGGAGAGGTAAGAGAGTGATATCTGGAGTTGGAGGAGTATGAGACAGTCACCCTATCCTGGAGCCGGTCCCCCAGACTCCGGAGACCTCCCAGGCATCCTCAGACATCGGGGAGGGAACATCAGGTGAATGCTGTGAGGTTGCGTCACACGTAGGATGGGGGAGGCTGGTGCACAGTGGCTGATTCACAAGTGACATGTGTATGCTCAGCCTGGACAACATGCAGCTGGCTGTGCATGTGCACCAACACGCACTGGCAGTGTGCAACATGGGTGTGCGACACATGGTGCCAGGAGCCATTCCCAGAACACACACGGGCAGGTTGGCAGTGCGGGGGAGCATCTGGTCCCATTGGCACTTTGGGACCCCTGTGATGCTCAGGCTGCTGTCCAGCTCACACATGGTGTTACTTGAAGAACCTCTGGGGCATGCGAGCCTGGCTAAGATGCGTATTAAATAGCTCCTTGCTCGCATCCAGGTGGCTGGTGTAGGGCTTCATGAGCCACGGCATCAGGGGGTAGGCCACATTGGCCACGATGCACATTGGCATCTGCACATCCCCAAGCACAAGGTCCTGCTGCGGGAAAAAGGTTCCTGCCTGAAGCCTGTGGTAGAGGTAACTGTTCCTGAAGATGTGGGCATAATGTGCCCGCCCTGACCACCTGACACAAATGTCCGTAAAAGGTCCCCAGCAGTCAACCAGGGGCTGGACTACCATTGAAAAATAGCCCTTGCAGTTGATGAATTGGGCTGCTCGATGGGGCAGTGCTTGGATTCGGATGTGTGTCCCATCGAGGGCTCCTCCACAGTTAGGGAAGTCAAGCCCAGCAAAGCTATCCACGATGGTGTCCAGGTCTCCCAGATGGACGAGCCTGTGCAGCAGCTCCAAACTGATGGCCCTCACCACCTGAAGAAAGAGACAAATAGATAAAAAAAAGAGGGAGTTAGACAGGATGCCTGAGACCTTGGGAGGAGAACCCCGCCACCCCAGAATCACCCTCCTCAGGATGCCCCCTCCCCCACAGCAGCACTGGGAGAGTCAAGGACCTCCCTTCCACTCCATCTCCCACTCCCCCTTGTCTGACAGTCCCCCTTTTTTGCCCCACCCACTCAGCAGGGACTGTCCCCCAAAAGTGACTTACCTCCATCAAGATGGCCCCAACGGGTCGACCTCCCCATGCCAAACTGGTGTCCCACCGAGTGGTAACTGTTGGGTATTGCCAGCTTCCACAGGGCAATTGTGACGTGCTTCTGCAGGGGGATGGCGGGCCACAGGTGGGTGTCCCATCTTTGGAGAGCAGGGGTGAGCCAGACACACAGCTCCTGGAGTGTGGCGTTCCACATATGGAAGTTGTGGAGCCACTGCTGGTCATCCCACTGCTCCATGATGAGCTGGTCCCACCAGTCCGAACTCGTATCAAACCTCCAAAAAACACCTCTCCAAGAAGAAGTTTAGAGACAAGGGCATTGGTCCTGAAGCCTGGGCGAAGGTTTCATATCTCTGGTCCAGGTCCAAATGGGGCAGGAGCATCATTATGGTCTCATGTAGATGCAGCAGAATTTACAGCATGGCTGTGTGGGGCCATCGCCTGCCCGGGGCAACTCCGGCTCCATAGCAAAAAAACAATGAACAGCAGAAAAACAAACCCTACACACACGGCTGTGGTGTCCAAGGAAGCAGGGCAACTGGAGCAAGCACTGCAGCAGCTTTGCTGGCCCTCTGAAAGGTAGGCAAGCCAGAAGCAGCAGCAGAGCAATGGCTGTCCAGGGGGTCCCTTTAAGCACGCATCTCTGCAAAGGGCATACAGCAGCACCCAGAAGTAAATGCTGCCCCCATGCCCTACCAGAAGTGGCTCCAGGTGCCATTTTCTTTTGAAAGAGTCCAGGCAGTCTGGATGCTCTTTCAAAAAAAGATCGCTTTTTTGATCCACTCAGTGCAATTTAGATGCTTTTTTGAAAGAATCTTTCAAAAAAATTTCGAAAGAAGCATGTCGTCTAGACGTAGCCTTTGTGCCTAAACAATTTAGCAACTGTGGTATAAGATTTTATAGTAAACCTCTTTCCAGGTGAAGGCAAAATTTGCTTTAAATAATAAATTACTTACCTTTCAAAAATTAAATAGTTATTTTAAATCTTGCAGTTGCTGTCCATGAGATACATGATGTTCGCCTAATTTCAGCTAAAAAAGACTATGTACACATTTTATACTAATTCTTTTATCTCTGGAACACTACATGTTCCACAATATGGATCCCTTTAGCATTATTTGCACGTGCAGCTCATGGAACTATAGACTTGGCTACAATTGGGAATGTTGCTTTCTTTAAACATGATTTTTAATGATTGAGTAAGCTAGCATGATGCTGCCCACTACTTTGAAATCCACATGGACAAGAAGTAGCCTTCAGCATCTTGTGAACTACTCACAGTTAAACTTAAGGTTTAAAATTTCCTGAAGTAGAGAAGACCCATGTCGTTCATCTACAGTTACCTGGAAGATGTCACAAATCTCTTCCCTCTCACTTCAGCAAGAGCAAGATCAGGCTGTAGGTTACTTATAGTGCTTGGCTCACATAAATCTTCCAGATACACAACTCCCAGCAGACAATTCCAGGGTACGTCTATACAAGCTCGTTAGTTCGAGCTAGCTAGGGTAATGAGGGCAAGCGGAGTTGCAAATGAAGCTTTACATTTTACGCCATTTTAAATCTTAGTTCGAACTCCATGCTCGACGCTGCACGGAGTAGGTAGTCCGAATTAAAGATCCTAATTTGAACTACCGTTACTCCTCATGGAATCTTCAAAGAATTAGGATCTTTAATTCAAACTACCTACTCTGTGCCGCGTGTAGCCGTGGGCATGGAGTTTGGACTAAGGGGGATTTAAAAATGGCGGCGCCCAGAAACATGCAAATGAAGCGGCATCTGGAGTTGCAGGCATCATGGAGTTGCGGGCATCTGACAAAATGGTTTTTACCTATGAAAGCTTATACCTAAATAAATGGGTTAGTCTTTAAGGGGACACCGGGCTTCTCATTTCTTCCATCCAGTTTGCTATTTTACCCCCGACCCCACAAGCATAGTAGCCAATTGCCTAGCATGTTATAGCTTAAAGTCTAGCTAAGCCAGCTCTAGCATTAATTTTTAATGGTGACATTCCTTAATTTTCTACATATGCCAGTATATGAGCAAATTACTCCATATTCTAAGTGAGTATGCCTCTTCACTGAAAGTTAGATCATTCAAACATTAAAGCATGTTTTTCAATTGTGATTGAATAGCCTTCTAATAGCAGGCAAATTTGATTATGGGGATGATCATAATCAGTGTTAATGTGACATTCCATTACAATAATCTTTGCAGGTGTCTTAAACAGTGGGTTAATGTGAAAAGCTTATTTGAGTTCTTCTCCCCCCGCCCCCACCCCCCCGTGTGATTACTGCACACATTCAGAATGCATTTGCATTCTACATATCCCCAGTTTTGTTATATTAACTGATTGGTTTAATTTTTTTCCCTGATGCAATTATTCAAGAAACCTGTAGCTGATCAGTTGGTTTTTTTTTTTTACAAAATGATGCAAGTATATTTGCTTGTGTTCCTCATTAATAATAAGTATTTTCAGTTGCTAATCCAAACTATGCAACCATTGAGGTAATTTTTTCTATTGATACTACAACATTCTGTAAGTATACAAAGTACTCCACTTTTTAAACAGGATGGCATTATTTGGCAGCAAAGGGTATCCAGGATCTCCTCCTGCCCTGCCAGGAGCATGCAGCGCTTCTAAGCACCATGCACTCCTTAGAGAGTGGGAGCAGGGTGGGCAGATTCTTAGCGCACTGCTCCCGCCTCCAAGCCCTGATTGGCCTGGGGATGGGGCAGGGCCTCTGCTGGCTGGATCAACTCACTTGGCGGGTTGCATTTGGACCGTGGAGGCCCTTTTGGCCACCTCTGATCTAGACTATCTTGACATGCATGTCCACACAGTCCTAAAGAAAGGGACTATATGAACACATGGGCTCTACAGTAAACTTGAAGCAAGCAATATCAGGCCTCAATTGAGTTCCTGGGTTTTGTCCTATGCCCAGAAGGAATAAAAATTGAACTGTTCAAGGCATGCAAACTTTTATTAAAGGTTCATCTCAAAATTCCAACACAAGCTGAGCCCTTCACTTCCCTGCTCTGGAGGAATGCCCAGTTCTACTGGTTGCTCATGGCCCAGCATTTATCCAAGTAGATAAAGCTTGCCTTCACCACTTCACTGGTCCTTCCAGACATGACAGATTTTTATTGTGGAAGCAGATGCTTCCAACATACCAATCCTGACCATTCTCTCCCAGAGGGACAGACAAGCAAATATTGTACCTCACCACCTACTATTTGAGGAAACTTGTACCTGCTGTGTGAAACTAGGAAATACTGGACAAAGATCTCGTTACTTAAGGCCACTTTCAAGAAGTGTTGATGTTATTCAGAAGGGACCCAGAACCCAGTCCATGTTTTTATAGATCACACGATTCTGGAGTACCTCTGGGCTAGGCCAGAGACAGCTGGGCTGGGCCTTCCAATTCAACTTTACCTTGCCCTACTGCACTGGAATTAAACATGGCAAGGCCTATGCCTTGTACTGAAGATATGTCTCTAGCTCACAAGGCCCCAGTCTGGGAGTTGCCCTAACATTCTTAAGTCTCATTGCTTCCTCAACATGATCCACCACCTGATACTTATTTGCTCTGCCTGTGTCTGGAATTCCACCTGATGAAATGACAATTTTTAACCAATAAACACGTGACATCCATAAAGGGATGGCATTCATATGGGACTGCTTAAATATACCTCCTCAGAACCTGAGAGTGGAATATCTTCAACTGTGTCATGACTCCACTGTCAGGGCACTGGTGGGCAATATAAAAAACCAACATGTAAAGTGCTGGTACCTTGTGGCCCCCACATACACCCCACAATAGATCTGTGTCATTTCCTGCCAGGTGCGTGCCCACACCAAGATTCCCAGCCAAAATCTCAGCAGTCTCCTGAAAGATCTGGACATCGCATCTCAAGTCCTAAGAAGCCATTTCCTGAGACTCTTTGGTGAACTACGAGTGGTTCTATGGTGACTGCAGTGGTTCCAGGACCATCCTGACAGTGGATTGCTTTTCTAAAATGACAGATTTGTTTCCTGCATGTGTTCATTCCCCATCACTCTGCTCTGGATAAACCATGTAGTACATGTCCATGGCATCCTGATCATATCACCTCAGATCAAGGGTCCCACTTCCCTTCCTGCTTCTGACACAAAGTCCCGCACCTATTGGGGTCCATCCACACCTGTGTTTGCCTACCATCTTCAGTCAAATGGCCAAAATGAAATAATCAACCAGATCTTAGAGCAATATTTATGATGGCGCACCAATCACCACCGCTTATATCCCAAGTTGCTATATAATAATGCAGACTAGATGGCCAGTTCTCTGGCCCATACAAGAGTTGGTGACAAATGATCCCAGTATCTTTGATTTTCAGCTCCTTTGAGCCGTTAGAGTCCATGCTGCATTCCATGGCTCACTTCTAGTGTCCTCTACATTTCTTCCTAGGTTGAATAGTGATAGGGCTTGCAAATTTTTGTCATGTATGAGGCCTATTCCATTGCTAATCTTTCTTGGCCACTTCTTTCTTTGGACTTATGTCTTCAACCTGCCTCTCAAGGTTGCCAAATATGTATATTCAAGTTCAAGATTTAACAGTGATATTAGACAAGCACAATTTCATTCATTTTGAAGGACTGTTTGATTTTGACTGTTTTTGCACTCTTATTGGACAGACTTCTTCTTGAGCTTCCCAGATAATTCTGAAACCCTTTTAACTTCTGCAAATTCATAGCCCAACAAGAAACAGAAGTTTAACCTATTTAGCGCATATTTAAGCACTAAAATCAGGAAATGTTAGTTGCCAATGCAACATTAACTCTGCTCCATTATGCATGTGTATTAGAGCCTGATCACTTTCTGTTCCTCACCACACAATCTCAGATGTTTTGCTACAATGTTAATACATATTTGTAATATCTACTGTGTATACATAATTCCTGAAAATCAAGGACTGACAAGATGCAGTGAATGAGACCTTTGGAGCCCAGTCTCATTGCACTGAAGACATGACCAAAACCATCTTAAATAGGTCTACTGCATTCTAAAACTCTGTCCAAAAGGGATTCTGGTTTTGAACAAAAATGTCTTGGTCACTTTTCCATCACACCATTCAAAGGCATTCCCCCTTTAAGCACTATCAAAACTCATCTTTATCACTGAAAGTTACAAAAATAATTTATGGTGGAAAAAAAGGTTTCCTTGATCCTCCTGCTTTTTCCTATTACAGTACTTTTAAATAGCTGAACTACTTCTGCAGATATTTTCCTGAAACAATCTTTGGACAGAGCCTACATCTGCAGATCATCATCTTAGATAAAGTTCTAGGCAGTTATGAGTTACTGGAAACAAATAATCAGGGAAACAATATTGCCTAAGACTAGTGGCCCCAGATGCATTCTTTGGACTTTTTCAAGGTGTTACATTTTACATAATTTGAAAAACCCTTTCCTTATGATCATTCTTATAATGTATGCTGTATTGTGATTAAAAGTTACTATAGTTCATTTGTAGTATTAAAATAATTTCACATGAAACAAAACCAAATGTTTAAAAAAGTTACATTAAAATAATCAAGTATTATTACTTGAAATAATAATTTCAGGTATCAAGGGCTTTGCTGTGCAGTAAAATATGCCTGGAAGCAGGCGTGCTGGAACCATTTTGATAACTGACTGCCCTTGAATCAAACTGTAAATCCTGTATATAATGGAAAAGACCTTAAGCCACAGGGTCCTGTAAAATCCCTCCCACATCTTTTGTTTCAGCACTTATGTCAGAGTTCTCTTGCAATTCTTGCTCCTCCAGCCAATAGATGTAAATTTAATTAATGAAATGAAACTTTGGGGCTTATATGAATGATGTTCATCCCTTGATGAAACTTCTCACTATTTATTCCTTAGTATCAATTTTCAAAGAAGTATGCAATCAGTAAATGCAAGAATTCAAACATGCCAGTTTTAAGCTGCAACAGTGTTAGCCCCACACACAGATTTGCTCATGCAAACAGATTTCCAAATGCTTGTTCAGGTAACTGCAGGCCAGGTTACCTGTCTGCACATTGAAGTACCAATGTTATTTTTTCATACACAAGGTCTGAGCCACCATCCACATGCTGGTAAGTATTTTACTAATCAGAGTGTAAGACTGAAAACTAGGTGTTTCATTAAGTCAATGGAACACCTCTATTGATTTTCATGAAATTTGGAAGAAGCTGCAATGTGCTATGTACCTCTTAAGAAGCAATCAGCACCCTCAGTTCCTGTAAAGTAAGTAGGAACAAAAGTAAATGAACACCTGGCAGGTTCAAGCCCACTTCCATTACATGTTGAATGGTAGGACTTTCAGTTGCATCAGGAATAGGTGATTAAGACCAAAGCAGACTGAAGAGCTTAAAAAAATAGATCTCACTAAACTAAGTGATTGGGCTACAAAATGGCAAATGAAATTTAATGTTGATAAATGTAAAGTAATGCACATTGGAAAAGATAATTCTACCCTCCCCACCCCAACAGTTCTCTGAAAACATCCACTCAATGTGCAGCAGCAGCCAAAAAAACAAACAATGTTAAGAATCATTAGAAAAGGGATAGAGACAAGACAGAAAATATCTTATTGCCTCTATATAAAACCATGGCATACCCACATCTTGAATATTATGTACAGATGTGGTTACCTCATCTCAAAAAAGACATATTGGCATTGGAAAGGGTTCAGAAAAGGGCAACAAAAATGATTAGGGGTTTGGAACAGGTCCCATATGAAGAGAGCTGAAAAATACTTGGACTTTTCAGCTTAGAGAAGAGGAGGCTAAAGGGGTATATGATCGAGGACTATAAAATCATGACTGGTACGGAAAAAGTGAAAAAGGAAAAGTTATTTACTTGTTCCCATAATATAAGAACTACGGGATCACCAATGAAATAGGTAGCAGGTTTTAAACAAACAAAAAAGTTTTTCTTCATGCAGCGCAGTATCAATCTGTGGAACTCCTTGCCAGAGGATGTTGTGAAGACTAGGACATTAACAGAGTTTTTTTTTTAACGGATAGGTCCATCAATAGCTATTAGCCAGGGATCAGTAGGAATGGTAACCCTAGCCTCTGTTTCTCTGGAGGTGGATGACAGGGGAGGGATCACGTGAGGATTACCTGTTGTGATCCCTCCCCCGGGGCATCTGGTATTGGCCACTGTCAGCCGACAGGATACTGGGCTAGAAAGACCTTTGGTCTGAACCAGTATGGCCATTCTTATGAGATTAGGTCTTTTCAGTTTTACTATGAGCTTCCCTTCAACAATGCAGATGGTGTGACTTTCCCTATAGCCTCGTATGTACATACCAGATTGCAAGTTAATAAAAGGCTAAACATTTATGTCAAATGTGTGATTCAAATATGGACATTGGAAGCATCAAACAAAGAATATTAGTACAAAGGTGAATAGGTCGATTAGTTTTCTTCTAACAAAATTAACCACAGGAAAACAAGTTGAAAAAATAAGACAATATCTTTTTAAAAGTAAAGAACATTTTATAGGCAATTTAATAAAAACCACTACAAGATGTACATCAGAATAAAATTGAAGACAGATAGTGGTATAGTAGAGTTTAATGCCATGGGTTTTTTTGTTTAAGAAAAAACAAATGCAGATAGTCTCTGTACATTTGATTGAAACATTAACAAATTAAAGCATACACAAGAAGAGTCCTGAAAAAAGTCTTCAAATTGCTAAGGCATATGAATTACATTTAGTGGTTTTAGGGAGAAAAGAACAAATGTAAATCAATATATTCAGAAAGAACCCTTGAAAATAACCAATATTCAATGTATGAAAGGAGAATCAAGTGGCATGACTAAGAATCACTGACTGGTTAGTTTGCATCAGAGCATTTTAAGGTGACAGATGGAGAACCACTGAATAAGTACAGCTTTATCAAAGATAGCAAATGTGATTTCCTAAGAACCTCTGTCACTGAGCGAAATTTTTTGTGGATATTAACTGCAAGTACTGTCGTGGTTTGGTTTATTCATAAGCAGTATATGAGAAAAACCAAGAACTACCCCAGTCATCATTAAAGAATAAGGCTTCTCTTTGGCCACCATTATCTATGCCTCCAACTCCAAAATAAGAGTGTGCCTTGCATAAGAGGAAGTCAAATTAGGGACAGACATGACATGTTCCAGACAGCGAGAGAATCACATTTAATTTTCAGATTTTCTCCCTTTATTGCTTTAAATCTTCCATCCGCTACAATCAGCTGCCTGTTGACAATAAGGCTTCACAATTTTCCCAAATTTGTGCTGATCTGTAGGTAGATTACATTTGCTAACAATGCCATTCCTAGACCACTCCCTCCCTCTACTGTCCTGATTAAAGGCATCTGGCTGCTCAGTATGGCTGTGTCTAACCTACATCCCTCTTCTCGAAAAAGGGATGTAAATTAGACACTTTGATATTGCAAATGAAGCCAGGATTTAAATTTCCCGTGCTTCATTTTCATAATGGCGGCCGCATTTTTCTTTAAAACAGGGCTTTTTGAAAGAAAACCGGCCGTTTAGACGAGGATTGATTGAAAACAAGACCCTTTTTCGAAAGTTCTATACAGGAAAAAGGGTTTTATTTTTGATCAGTCCCGTCTAAATGGCCGTTTCTTTCAAAAAGCCCTGTTTTTGACTGGACTCCAGTCATCTGAAGAAGTGGGTTGAACCCACAAAAGCTCATGATACCATCTACATGGTAAGGTGCTACTAATCTAATTTGTTGTTCTAAGTTTTTCCCTGTTAAACTATTATTCATAAAATGACAATGAGGAAACCTCAAAGACCAGAGCAAACATTAAGGACTAGGTTTAGGAACCCATTCTTGAAAATCTTGACTCCTTATTCTGTACCTAGGCACCAAAATAAGCGGTCTGATTTGAAAAAAAAAAAAAGCCACTAATGGGCACTCATATTTCATATTGAGAAGGACCAGAAATGGACAACCTGGGCTAATGAGTGGGACATATGAATGGCCCTCCATCTAAGTGGGCTACAAGATTGTTGTAACCAAGACTATCTCCAGGAATAGGATATTTTTGCTAAATGCACTCTCATACCTAGAATTTTCAAAGTGTGCTGATTGAATTGTATGTGCATGGCTCTCTGTCAATGTTGTGTGCAATAAGCATGCACCACGCTTCACATGTCCTTGCTTTATGTGCTTGTAATTTTAGGTAGGAAAAAACCTGTATTACTATCTGGCACATGGGCAATGGTAAACAAAATGTCTCATGAGCCACACAGAACCCCCATGGCCACATGTGGTTTGCAGGCTGCAGGTTGCCCAGCACTGAGAAAGCCTATAATAGGTAACCATAATTCCATGTTAGCACCAAAATTTCCTTCCTAGAAGAGCATAGTCTTAAATAAATTGACCACTTTGAGATCACAATGATATACTGTTATTTGATTTACAGCACTATTTTAATTATGATTTCCAATATTTATTGTGAATCGATAAAAGTCTAATAAAGAACACACACACTTAAAATGGAGTTTCAAGATCTGATCTGATGTGAATCAGTAGAGTGTTATAGAGTAAACAGTCATATCTCTATTAATATTAAGCTGAGGATACATTCCAGAACATTTGAACCAGAACATTTTTTAAAAACAGTGTAGAAGCAATTCCTCTTGGAAAGCTCTTATTTTCCAGTCAATGATATTGATTCCAAGATTGCTCATCATTATGAGATTAGCATGTGAAGACATGTATTGTGGGAGTAATTCAGACAATTTGGAGGAACTGAAATCATTGTTTGTTAAAACAATAATAATTTCATGCAACACCAGTAATATCAATTATAATACTGAATTTAAGATTTCTAGAGACCTTGATTTAGAAGAACATACATATTCAGAACAGCAATTAAATATGTGCCGAACTTTAAGACACATGTTGTCATTCCCACTTAAGCAAAATCTTAAAATCATGCATGTGCTTAACTGTAGTCTTCAGATGAAATTGAAGCACATACTTTAGTTAATTCCTGCACCAGGGTCTACATTTGCAGAGAGAAAATTGGAAGGACACCTAAACAATATACAGAGATAGTATAATCTGTGTGCAATGGTCCAAATTCTGCTCTCACACCACAATCAATCTGGAGTAATTTCTGATAGCAGTGAGTTACTAAAACTTTTTTTTTTTTATCTGAAATTGAAAAGTGTAGATTTGGCAACATTGAAATATTTCTTAAATTCATATGTTTTGCTAAATTTCTCATGTTAAAAAAATTCTGAAAGACATTTTGATGTTTTTAAACAGAAAAAGATGATTTTTTTGGTTTGAAATACTTAAGTTTCCTTCAAATTTCTTTAAATCAAATATTAAAATGCTTAAAATCTAAATTAAATCATTATTTGGGTCAAGAATTCTTCTTACCTCCCCCTCCAGAATTGCCATTGAATCAAAAAAGTCCATTAATCAAACTGCTTTACACTGGACTTACTCTACTCTTGAAATCCATATGTTATATGGCATCTCTATGGGCCAGTTAGGAACATAAGCATTGCCATACCAGATTAGAAGAGAAATCCAGGCATCCTGTCACTGACCAGCTGCTTCACAGAAAGATGCAAGCTCCTATGAGTTAATGGTTGGCTTTATTCCCTGAAGCATAAGGTGTTTTAAATAGTGTTATATTATATATATATATATATATATATATATATACACACACAGCACCCCCTTTTATGTAACTATTATTAGTGATGTATTCCTTTTTTAAAATCTTCTCATGTCTGGGGCCACTGGTATCCTGTGGCAATGAGTTTACAGGTTAATTATACAATCTGTTAAAATTACTATATTTTTTCTAGTTTGCTACCGTCCAATGTCATTGGATGAGTTTTTTAATTATGACAATGAATAAACATGAGCTGTTCAATTTATCTCTGCTCTAAATACAACAGTCTCTATCTTTAAGTCTCTTCTGGCATAGCAGACTCTCCATGCCTCTAGCAAAAGATTTTGTCACCCATTCTGAACCTCTTTCATTTTTACTTACTCTGGTCACTCAAACCTCACCTTCCCTCCTCCCCCCCCAAAAAAAAACCTCAGATGAAAGCAATCCTTCTCCATGGACCTAAAGCATTTGAGAGAGTGGCAGTACTTTTAATTCCTTCTCTGCTAATGAATGATTGTCATTTGTGACAAGGCAGACAACACAATAATCCTAACTCACTCTCCTGGGGTTTGGGGATGAATACTCTGTTTGTAAAAGCCCTAAAAATTTAAGAGTGTCATATGAGCTAGGCATTGTTACCAGGTTAAAACAGGAAACACTGTAATGGAGTTTTCCAAATAAAAATAGAAGTTTCAAAGTGACTTTGCTCAAGAATTCTATAGTAGGTAATTAAATGGAGAAGACTCCAGACACTTTAAAGGATAAAAATAATGGTGACATGATCAGCCAAACACTTCACAGGTAGTTTAATTAAATGTATTTAACATAACTTGACAAACAAATTGAGGCAAGGAGCAATGAGTTTCAGACGGTAGCTGATGCAAACTTGAAGAAAACAGCTGATAAAGAGAAGGTAGATTGAAGTCCAGTGTCCTATTTTTATTCCACAATTTCCTGGTGAATTATTTTCAGTGCTTTAGCTAATTTTTCTGCTGATATAATTAACCAAGGATTCTATATATGAACTTGCTACAGGTAGGCTATAATTGGGGTCTCATTCATGTAACCCTGAACAGCTTGTCTGGGGCTACCAATTTTCAAAATCATTAGCTAATTGTTAGGAACTTTGACCTATGTGAACCTTACTACCCAAGAGCAGGTTGCCACAGATCCCACACAGTGAACATATTCAGAAGTCTTCTAGAATTTTTAGCTGAGCTCCATGTTGTCAGTTAGTTGGGGTTAATGTTTGTCTAGAATGAGATTAAGTGGCAGCATAAATTACCACTGTTGAGTCATAAGAAAAATATGAAATCAACATAAGTAGAAGCTGGATGTGAGGAGACAGATGGAATAATGAACAAAAAATCACTTTAAATTGACACCACTCCCCGCTCTCAGTGTGCTTGTTTAATAGCTGTAAATAAATTTCAGTGTGCCTTCATTAAAATGAAGCCTAAAAAGCAGAGGTATTAACTGAGACCCCCTAGGGCCTACCTTTAAGAAGAGCTGAGTACTCAACTACAATTGAAGCTGATGGATTTGTGAGCTCAGCACTTTTTTTTGAGGGGGGAGGGGAGAGAGAACAGGCCTTATTTGCCTCTAGTTGGGCACCTAACCATTGAGGCTCTTGAAATTACATATGTTGTCCTCAATTTTGTGCACCTCATTTCCTCATCTGTAAAGTGAGGATAATGTTGTTCCCTGTCTCCCAGAGATGTTTTCAAGGTAAATTAATTAATGTTTGAGAGATACTCAGATGCTACAGTGAGCACCAGAGAAAAACCCAGGAGGAAATTAATAATCCTGTATTCAGTGCAGGATTTTGTTGGTATGCAGTAAACAGGGTCTGGGACCACACACTGAATGATGATCAAACAAAATATTGAACAGCTGTTGTAATGCAATTCAGGGACTGCAGCAACCTATTCCTGCAGGAGGATCCATGCAGTCATGAAAGTTTTGATTCTATTCTTGTCCCTACTACCTGTCATTGTACTGTGCATACTTTAATTCCCCAGTGAATTAGCAGGTGCATATTCCCCATGTACAAGACTGTACTTCACCTCTATCCCTCCCTGAACAAAGGAACCATGCCTATTTGATAAAGGATTATGTTAATGCAAATTTAAAATTCATGCCAGCAGCATCAGCATAGGCACCACTTTGGTAAACTGTGGAATTCACACTTGCGCAGTGTGGTGTACCTTGTAGGCAAGCACTTTGAAAGTTTCATCCTATAACAAATTACAGGTGAAATATATTATACATTACAAGAGAGTGACAGGTTAAAGAATGCAAACAATATCACTGTTAAGGAATCAATACCTTTTAAAACTGTCTTGTCTTATTTAATCACACCCCTATAGATTTCAAGAACCCATAGTAAAGGATTGGTAAGTACTTTTACCTCCACTGAGATTAAAGTTACCTTGCAAGCAGTCATTCATTATTAACCAAAATTTACTGATTATTATTAAAATACCACCTTCAGATTTACCTTTGGATGTTATGCTATGAAATGGGGTGAATTCTCTTGGAGCTGCCAAGTTCAGAAAGACTTATTGCTTTCTTACAAGTATCAGAGAGGTAGCCATGTTAGTCTATAAGGTGCCACAGGATTTCTCGTTGTTTATGCAGATTCAGACTAGCAGATTTATTGGAGCATAAGCTTTCATGGGTAAAGACTCACTTCGTCAGATACATGCATCTGATCAAGTGGGTCTTTGCCCACAAAAGCTTATGATCCAATAAATCTGTTAGTCTATAAGGTGCCCCAGGACTTCTTACAGGATACATTTACTTTAACAGGATATCCATTTACTTTAACAGCAAGCAATATTACCACAATTATTTTCTCTGAACAGACCATAAGTTTAACTTCTTGGAGGAAAAATGGAGCAAGTAATTAAGGAACTCTGCAAACACTTGGAAGATAAGGTGATAGGGAACAGCCAGCATAGATTTGTAAAGAACAAATCATGTCAAACCAATCTGATAGGATAATGAGTCTTGTGGATAAGGGAGAAGCAGTGGACATGGTATACCTAGACTTTAGTAAGGCATTTGATAAGGTATTGCATGATATTCTTATCAATAAACTAGGCAAATATAACTTAGATGGGGCTACTATAAGGTGGGTGCATAACTGGCTGGATAACCATTCTTGGAGAGTAGTTATTAATGGTTCACAGCCCTACTGGAAAAGTATAACAAGTGGGGTTCCACAGAGGTCTGTTTTGGGACCGGTTCTGTTCAATATCTTCATCAATGATTTAAATATCATCAGAGAGAGTACGTTTATTGAATTTGCGGAGGATACCAAGCTGGGAGGGGTTGCAACTGCTTTGGAGGACAGGGTCATAATTCAAAATGATCTGGACAAATTGGAGAAATGGTCTGAAGTAAACAAGCTGAAGTTAAATAAGGACAAATGCAAAGTGCTCCACTTAGGAAGGAACAATCCATTTCACACACACAAAGGGAAGCGACTGTCTAGGAAGGAGTACGGCAGAAAGGGATCTAGGGGTTATAGTGGACCACAAGCTAAATACGAGTCAGCGTGACGCTGTTGCAAAAAACAAACAAAAAAAACCCCAAAAAGAAAACCCCCAAGCATGATTCTGGGATGCATTAACAGGTGTGTTGTGAGCAAGACACGAGAAGTCATTTTTTCTGCTCTACTCTGCACTTAGGCCTCAGTTGGGGTACATCTAGACTGTGCGGCCCTTTCGAAAGACGCTTTTTCGAAAGAAACTTTCAAAAAAGCATCTTTTGAAAAAGAGCGTCTAGACTACATTATGCGGATCGGAAAATCGATCCGCTTTTTTGGAAAAAGAGCATCCTGACTGCTGGACGCTCTTTCGAAAGAAAAAGCCACCCGGAATCGCTTCTGCCAGGGCATGGGGCAGCATTTCCTTCTGGGTGCTGCTGCCTGCCCTTTGCAGAGACGTGTGGTTAAAGGGACACCCCTGAACACCCATTGCTCTGCTCCTGCAGCTACCTTTGCTGTCCCTCGAGGTGGTAAGCAAGGTATTGCAGTGCTTGTTTGGAATGCCCAGCTTCCTGGGACACCCCAGCAGGTTTTTTGTTTGGAGGTTTTTCTGATTTAGACCCTTTTTTTTTTTTTAAAGCATGGAGCCAGAGCTGCCCCTGGGCAGGCAATGGCCCCATATCATCATACTGCAAGTTTTGCTGCATCTGCATGACAGAGTCATGAGGCTACTTCCCCATCTGGACCCAGACCAGAGGTACGAAGGGTTCGCCCATCATGCAGCCCCACTGCCCTTGCCTCCAAACTTCTTTGTGGAGAGGCATTTTTGGAGGCTTGACACCAGCTCCGACTGGTGGGACCGGCTCATTATGGAACTCTGGGATGACCAGAAGTGGCTCCGCAACTTTTGGATGCAGAAGGCCACTTTCCAGGAGCTGTGTACCTGGCTTGCCCCTGCCTCTGCAACGGCAGGACACCCACCTGTGGCCCACCATCCCCCTGGAAAAGAGGGTTGCTATTGCCCTCTGGAAGCTGGCCACCCCAGACAGCTACCGCTCCGTGGGACACCAGTTTGGAGTGGGCAGGTCTACTGTTCGGTCCATCCTGCTGGAGGTAAGTTATTGTCAGGGGACAGTCACAGTTGTGGGGAGGAGGAAGGAGAGGAGAGTGTCAGGAAAGGGCAAGGCAGAGTGGGGGATGGGGTGGAGTGGGCAGAAGCTCCTCCACTCACCCTGAGCTCTGTGTGTGTGTGGGGGGGGGAAGAGTTCTGAGGAGGGGATTCCCGGGGTGTTGGAAGGGGAAGGTGGGTTCTCCTCCTAAGAGATAAAGGCACCCCTTCTAAAATTTTGTTGTCTGTCTCTTTCTGCAGGTGGTGAGAGCCATCAGTTCTGAGCTGCTGAACAAGCTCGTCTGTCTAGCAGACCTGGACAGCGTCATGGCCGGCTTTGCTGCCCTTGGCTTTCCGAATTGTGGAGGAGTGCTTGATTGGACACACATTCCAATCCATGCACCGCCCCATTGAGCAGCCCAATTCATTAACAGAAAGGAATGCTTTTCAATGATCCTCCAGGCCCTGGTCCACCATCGTGGCCAGCTTACTGACATTTGTGTTGGTGGTTGGGGTGGGAACATGATGCCCGCATCTTCAGGACCTCGTACCTCTACCGCAGGCTTCAGGCAGGAACATTTTTCCCGCATCGTGACTTTGCACACCGTCATATGCACGTCCCCAACTGCATAGTGGCTGATGTCACCTACCCCCGATGCCGTGGCTAATGAAGCCCTACACCGGCCACCTGGATGCGAGCAAGGAGCGGTTTAATGCTCATCTTAACCAGGCGGAATGTGCGTTCGGACATTTAAAAGGGAGATTCCGGTGCTTGCTCACACGGCTAGACATGGGGGAAACGCAACATCCCTGAGGTGGTGGCCGCGTGTTGCGTTCTCCTTAACCTGGTGGAGAGGAAAGGGGAGGCCTTCCTACCAGGGTGGGGTACAGGTGCTGATGGTCAGGAGAGGCACTTTGCCCAGCCCCGGACAGCTGCCATCCACCAGGCTCACCGGTCTGCTGTTCGCATCGGGGAGGCCCTATGGGAGTGGATCTCTATTGGAGGCCAATGACTGAGGGGCTCCTGTCTGGGGGCTTCGCCCTGGCCCACTACAAGCTTCCCTCCTCAACCCTTATCCTGACCCTGTTTGTGGAAATAATAAACACCAGGGTTTGTCTGAAAAGAATAACTTCTGTTTTATTGTTATAAACATCAATAACTGAAAGAATGTTTAACTGTTGCAAACATAAAAAAAGCTTGTTTATTGTACATAGTTTTTCCTCAAAGTATACTCTCTCCATCAAAAATAGACATTCTTAAATACCAAACATTGTGTTTAACTGGGGTAGTTGAAACTGGGGTGCTTGAAACCTGGAGGGGGGAAGGGGATTTGAAACCTGGATGGGGGTGGGGGAAGGGGATCAGGTTGGACGGTGCTTGCCTGCTCGCAGTCTCCTGCTGGTGCCTCGTGTTCGGGGTCCACCGTGGCCTTGGGATCGGGTGGGGCGACTATTGGCTGGATGACAGAGGGTAGGTGCACTTGAATCTGGGAGGCCTGGAGGAGAGAGGGGCTGGGGGGGAAGAGGGAGGTACAAGGGATGGTGCTGTGGAAGAGGGGTTTGGTGGGGCAGGGTCATGGGATGCTGGAGGAGCAGGACCAGACACAGGAGCAGGCAAGCCACAGACCTCCCTGAGTGTGGCACACAGGGACGTGCGCTGCTGGACAAGCTCCTCCATCAGCTGATCATGCCACCGAGCCTCTGCCTCCGTCCTCTCTCGCAGGATGGTGTTGAGCTCCTGCACGGCCGCCACGTGCTGCCTCAGGATGTCTGGATAGACACGCCTGTGTCTGCGGCTCCCCTGTCCCCGGGATGGAGGTGGGGCTGGGGTGCTGCATCCCTCTTGCACGGCTGGTCTGGCTGTGGAGGAAAAGAGGAAGACACAATCAGTCATGTGTGCAACAGCTGTCCAAAAGGGCATGCCCTCTCCTTCAAACAGGGGACTCAGACATTCTGAAGGTAACACCATGTGTGACCTGGGCATCAGCTTGATCACAGGGGTCCCGAAGTGCCAATGGGACCTTGCACTGACAACCCACCTGGGTGTGTTCCGGACATGGTTTATGCCACCATGTGGTGCACCCCCATGTGTCACACTACCACTGAACATGTTGGCACATGCACAGCCAGCTGCATGATGTCCAGGGTGAGCCTTACAGGTTTCCCTTATGCATCACCTACTGTGCACTCCCCCCACCCTGTGTTACACGACCTCACTGCACTCACCTGCTGCTTCATCTCCAGCATCAGCTGACACCTGGGAGGCCTCTGGGGTCTGGGTGACTGGCTCCAGAGTGAGGGTCACCGTCTCCTCTGTCCTCCTCCTCCGGCACCATCTCCCCGTCTCCCGACTCCCTGGACTGCTCTAGGTCCTGCTCTGGCGCATCCACCACAGGGTCCCCCAAGCCAGACTGGACGAGACGCAGTGGTGTGCATGCTTCCCCACCACCAAGGATCTGGGCCAGCTCCGAATAATAGGGGCAGGAGTGGGGGGCTGCCCCAGAACGGGAGCTCTCCTCCCTGGCCTTTACATAGCCCTGGCGCAGCTCTTTCACTTTAGAGCGCACCTGGTCCTGGGTGCGGGGGTGGTGCCCTCTCTTGGCCAGGGCCTCTGCCATGCAGCCAAAAATGTCTGCATTTCACCGCCTGGTATTCAGGGCTTGTAAGGCCTCCTCCTCTGACCAGAGCTCAAGAAGGGTCTTGAGCTCTGGCCCAGACCATGCCGGTGCCTGGCATTTGGAGCCCCTGGTTGGGTCCCCAGAAGGCTGTCTGGAAGGGCCAGGAGGGTCTTGGGGCTGGGACACGGCTGCACTGGAACAGCTGTGTGCTCTGGCTGCTTTGCTGCCACAACTGGCTGTGAGGGTGACTGTCCCTTTAAAAGATGGCTGCAGACAGGAACCAGAGAGATGAAAGGCATGCCCCAGATTGTCCACCAGGGCTTCTTCCCTGGAGGCCCTTATTTTGGAAAAAGTGGCTCCCCACGTCCACACACTTTTTTTTTCAAAAGGCATTCTTCCTTGTGAAATGAAGAGTACTGCCATTGAAAGAAAAGCAGTGTTCTTTCGATTTAATTTTGAAAGAACGCGGCTGTAGTCTAGTTGCAAGTGAAGTTTTTTCCAAAAACCCTGCAGTCTAGACACAGCCTTGGAGTGTTGTGTCCAGTTCTGGGCACCACATTTCAAGAAATCTTGAAGTTGGAGAAAGTCCAGAGAAGAGCAACAAGAATGATTAAAGGTCTAGAAAATATGACCTATGAAGGAAGACTGAAAGAATTGGGCTTGTTTAGTTTGGAAGAGAGAAGATTGAGGGGGGACATGATAGTGGTTTTGAGGTATCTAAAAGGGTGTCACAAGGAGGAGGGAGAAAACTTGTTCTATCCTCAGAGGCCAGGAAGAACAAGACACAATGGGCTAAGACTGCAGCAAGGGAGGTTTAGGTTGGACATTAGGAAAAAGTTTCTAACTGTCAGGGTGGTTAAACATTGGAATAAATTGCCCAGGGAGGTTGTGGAATCTCCATCTCTGGAGATATTTAAGAGTAGGTTAGATAAATGCCTATTAGGGATTGTCTAGAGAGTACTGGGTCCTGCCATGAGGACAGGAGACTGGACTCGAGGTCCCTTCTAGCCCTAGTATTCTATGATCATGTTTTTGCTTTGAGAACTAAATTCAAGTTTGGCTCACATTCAGAAATAAAAGTTAACTGTCGGCCATACACTTACCTGTCGCCTATTACACAGCTTTCAAAAAGCAACAAATCACTTCTTATAGTGTAGCCATAGCTGATTAAAATTACACTACTTTCAGCAATACTGCTCCTAATCAAGAGATAAGAGGACTAAAAAACCCCCCACTTTAAAGTAAGTGCACTTATAGTCACTCAGATGCTGAAGTGATGGAAGCCAGATATGTTCTTAGATAAACATTTTAAGCAAGTGAAAGCATGTTGTGCTGAACTCTTTATATGTAGTTATAGGATTATTTTTTAATATTATGAACATTTTGTAAACAAGTTTGAAAGAATGCCTACATGTGCTTATTTTAACTGAGGGACATAACATAAGTTGACTTGGGTGCTAAATGTTAATTTCTAACCAGTGCAAGGGTTATAATATTTGTCTTTTCAAGCACCCTTGATGCTAAGTCTCAAAGTTTCCAAGTCTCAACAGCTACGTTCTCAGCAAGTTATGCAATTTTAAATCAATATCTGAATGTGAGCTTTCTATCCTCATCCATACTAGAAGACAGCTAGAAGGGACTTATGAACCATCAGGAAGTGCGTGAAATGAACCAGCAATTAGTACAGGAAGGACATACTTCAACAGAACATTGCTGAGATGTGCTACTCAAAGGGTCTCCAAGGACTACATGTAAAAAGTTTAATGCCACAGACAGCTGGCTTGAAACATGCACATGGTAAATAGTACATAATGCAAGGCAACCTGATTGTACATTATTAAAAGAAATGTTGCACCCATGTCAAGTTACTATAGCCCAGTACAGAGAATAAGCTGAAGAGGAGAACGGATAGCAAAATGCCTTATAAGCATGATTGCATTAAGTCCTTCTCTCCTCATATGTAAACATTCCACACACTCGTTTTACCATTTGCATTTTGAGTAACGAAGCAGACACAAAAGACACTTGAGAATTGCCACCACACAGTACAGAGGACTGTTCCTAACACATAGCCAAACTCTATATATCCTCTAGCAGCATTTGGGCTGAAGTCAAATCACCTTATGCACTCTTCCACATGAAGTAGAAGGACTAGCCAGGATCAAAGCCAAAGAATACCAAAAATTCTTAAAAATAAATGCAAAATTATTACTGCAGTGAGAAATGTGATCTCTAGTGCACTGAACACTATATAATTGCTTTATTACAAACTGCTTTTGGAATGTGTTCTATTAGTAATGGTTAAGTAATAGTTTGTAATTTGCTAAGGGATCTTTTGGTATGAAAGATACTATATAAAAGAATGCTATTAAGAGACTGGGTGTATGGGACTACAAGGTGAGACAAAGGAGGTAAATGCATGTAGCATGCCTAAGAAATAAATAGTTAGGAATCCAAGCAGTCCAAAGATATTTAACAACACAGAAAGATTTGGGAAGTAAGACTGTATTAACCAACAGGCTCTGAAAGTATAGGTTACATTGATTTGAGACACACCATACAACCAACCAGGAAGCAAAGACATAGTAGCATGGATAAACTAGTAGTATAAGGAAACTTTTGGGCTTCTAGCCAGTCAGTATACATCTAGAAACTGCATCTGAGTACAGAGAAACAGTGGGCTGGCCACTGGGCATTATGTAGTAAGAGAAATGAACTGGTGTATGCAAGTGACAAACTATGGTTACTGCAAAGTCAACTATGAGCTCTTTGATCTGAAAAAGTTGCCAACATTATTAATGCACAAAGTAACACAAAAATATTAAAGCCTATAGGAACTCAGTGGCTTGACTGACCTGTAGGTTAGGAGAAGAACTGTTAAAATGAGAATACACAAGGAGGAGTAAGGGTAAGCTCCCTGACTATAAGATCTCTTAGGATACAGAACTGTTCTCCCAGGGAAGCAGTAGAAGCCTTATCCCTTAAGGCATTACATCAAGATAACATGCTCTGAACTGTAGCTTCAAAAAAACCCATTAAACTGATACCTTTCAGAAACATACGGTAGCTTTCATATCCCTTTGTACTTCTCCACCAGGGGAAAACACTCCAACTACTGTGCTGTAATAGCTACTTATGAGCCAAAGAAAATAAGAGAACAGCTGGGTCCAGTTTTATAAACAATCTTGTTGAACTTAACTGAGGGGTGTAACAGTAACTTCAGTCACCTGTTGGCTGTTCAAAGTCTGCTTGCAGTTATCCCCATATCACTTTGGAAACTAGCAGGGATTATATCTAAAAAGTCACTACCAGATGCATTGAATGAGTACTTTTCTCAAGGATTATGTTTTTCCTTCCAGAAGTTTTATCATCTGAGGCTTTCCTGAGGCTTTTTTTCTTCAGTAGAAGATTTATTTATGATGTTACATGAGGATGAGTTTTAAAGATGTTTTCTATTTTTAATGTCTCTTGATAGCTATTTGATTTAAAATAAAATCTTCACTGCTAAATGATTGTAGCTTTGTGAGTGTTAACTTACTCTACATAACAATTCATAAAATTCAAAACAAAAGTAGATTTTACTCAATATGTACACATAGCGTTGTTTTTGTCCAGATAGTGATCAGATGCAGAATTGCTATGAAAAGTACCTAAGAGACAGAGACATTGATTAGTTAGTGTTTTATTTTGGCCAGTGGAAAAGGCAGTTTTTAAGTGCAGGCATAGTAAAATTTTTACAATATTTCTCTTTATTTGAAAACTAAATCTGATTCTATATTATTGACTCTGACCAAGAAAAGAAAAATCCAATGGACAATATATTTTCTGACATCTGTTCTCACTAACATGACTTTTCAGAGACCAAAGTAAAGAGATTGGTGAGATGTGCTCTATACAGTGCTGTTTCAGCCCCGCCTTGCATTTTGTGTAGCTGCTTACATATGTGCAAAGTGGGTGTAAAATGCTATCACATCAAAATTGTGGCATTTCAAACCCATTTTTTGTAGGTGAAAATGGATGTATGATGTGTCCAGCAGTGGAGAATCGGACTTCAATGTGGTTCCCAAAAAGCCTTTGGGAGATGATATGATTCCAGCAAAATACACAACTATGCTGTTCAGAGAACTCACTGAGGTGTGCTGGTTTTCCATTCTTTGCATCTTAAAATATCCATTGACTTCAAATATATCACTTGTAAGAGGTCAGTTGATTTAATTTGAACACCAGAGGTCAGAATCTATTCTACAGCTGTCCTGTACCAAGTACAAACTGGACCATGTGCACAAAGGTGGAATAATATTCATCTTTGTTCTATACTAATCCTCCTGTGACTCTGGGGGGACCAAATCCACAGGAGGAAAATGTAAATGTAGAGTAGCTGTCAATGGGCCAAAACTTCAGCAAGGGAGTATAGCAACATAGAGGTGTCTCCACCACACCCCATTTCTATCAGTCACATCTTTTATCCTGCTTTGAGAGCAGATAGGATGGGGAGTGGCATTGGGGATCCTGCTAATTCTATGATACCAATGGCTTCTATGATGGATTTTGGTGGGGCTGATACACTAACTTTAAAGCCAGATCATACCAGAAGTGCAGTGAAAAGCAGCCACAAGTGCAGTGAAAAGCAGCGCAGTGTAGACGCTTATTTCAAAATAGGGGGCCTCCAGCCCTTCCCAGGGTGTCCAGGTGGCCACTCTGGGTCAAACCAGGAAAACTCTTCTGCTTCCCCCTCCAGCCCCAGAGCCCTTAAAGGGGTAGAGTCTGTTTGGCCACAGGGCCTGTGCCAGCTCCAGGTCTGCCAGCCCAGAGCCTGCAGGCGCTGCCCCTGACCCAGTTGCCAGCATGAGCGAGCCAGCCAGCCCTCCATCGCTCCCCAGGAGCAGTCTGGCAGCTCCCAGGAGCCTGTCAGGGGCCGTAAAAGGCGGGAGCCTTCCTGGTCCAGTGCGGAGATCATTGACCTTATTGAGGTTTGGGGGGAATCCTCCAACGTCCATGATCTCCGCTTTAGATGCAGGAACGCAGCCGTCTACAAACGGATGACTGACAGCCTGGACACCAAAGGCCACATGCGCACTCAGGAGCAGGTGCGCATGAAGATAAAAGAGCTAAGGTGGGCCTATGCCAGGGCCACAGGGGGCAGCTCCCAACCAGGGGCAGACCCAGACCCCTTCCCCTACTTTGAGGCCCTGGACCGCATCTTGTGGGGCCGGATGGTCCGTGCCCCCCAGGTGGTCATTGACCCTGGGGCAAAGGGCCCTGACCAGGGCACGGAGCTTCCAGAGGGAGATGGCCACACGCTTGTGGAGGGGAATGGCGGGCCTCATGTGTGTGTCCTGTCACTGCAGAGCAGGGGCGAGCCACTCACAGAGCTCGAGGAAGGTGTCCTTCTTCATCCTGAAGTTCTGGGTCCACTGTTGGTCTCCCCAGCGCTCCAGGACGATGTGGTCCCACCAGTCACTGCTGGTGCCCAGACGCCAGATGCAGCGGGGCACACTGGCATCTGGCCACTGCTCCTCCACGGCCACCAGGGGGGTCCGGAAGAGGACCTGGGAGTTGGGCTGCCACAGAAGCTGCCAGGCAGTCTCCAGCACTTGCTGCCAGGCTTGGATCAAGACAGCCAAAATGAGCACCAGAGTGCCCAGAGGCAGCTCTGGCTCCATGGTGCCGAGTGCTGTGGTGTCCCGCGTCAGGGCGACCAAAGCAATCAGCGAAAAAAAAAGCTTTGCTGTCCCTTAGCGAGGTAGGCAAGCAAGCAGGAAAACCTGAGAATTGGCTGTCCAGGGGGGGCCCTTTAAGCACAAGCCTCAGATAGCCTCAGACAGCAGCCACACAAGCAACTACTGACCTGATGCCCTGCTGGAACTGGTTTCAGCTGGCCTTAAATACAATTCAGCGACCAATCAGTGTAGATGTGCTATTTTGAAATCGCAAAATGCGATTTCAAAATGCATTTTATGTGTAGATGCGTTATTTCGAAATAACTTATTTCGAATTAACTATTTTGAAATAAGATATTTCAAAATAACGCTGTAGTGTAGACGTACCCTATGAGAGAAAAAATAGTGACCTGCTGCCTTATTCTGCTTCTGAGAGAAATAATGAAATCATAAACACCTGCTTTATACATATCCCTGCATCAGGCCTAGGGACTCATCTACATGTAAAGGGGCAGTACATGGAAAACAGCGTTAATGTTTTTATTGGAAGACCTATGAGGAAGATATCTCAGGGTATGTCTACATTATGGGATAAGATAGAATTAAGATACACAACTTCAGCTATGTTAATTGCGTAGCTGAAGTCGAAGTACTTTAACTCAACTTTTGGTGCTATCCATATTGCAGGAAGTTGAAGGGAGAAGACTCTCCCTTCGACTTTCCTTACTCCTCATGAAAGCAGGACTATCAGCATCGACCGGAGTGCACCCCTCAGTTCGAATTAGCGTGTCTTCATTAGACCTACTAATACGAACTATGGAAGATCAACAGTGGCAGTTTCAATCAATGACTTCCTTGAGTTCCCTTTCTGTTTTATACAGTTTTTTACTTTTAAAAGTCAATGTTTATATACAGATGACACTGCATGTGTAAACGCTGATTTTAATGGCAGCTGTGATTCACATAGATTGACTTTTGAGTAATGGTTATTGTCACAATACTACTGAACACAGCAATGACATTTTAAGGCTTGATGTTAATGGTAAAACTGACCTAAAGCTGCTGCTTATGATCAATGTAACTTCAAAATATCTGATCAAGCTCCAGAACAGCGGTGAGTAACCTGTGGGTCACGACCCCCTTGGCTGCCTTCCCGGGGGGAAGGGGGCGGGGTCGCAGCGCTTGGATCTGGCTGGCTGCTTTTCCTGGCTTCCCAGCTTGGCGCCCGACATACACGTGGCTGGGGGTTGGGGAGTGGCAGGAGAGCTCAGCCAAATTTGGCAGCCCCCGTGGGGTTACAAATGAAAAAAGGTTGCACACCACTGCTGCAGAACATGGGATCCTTCCCCGATAAGTTTCTGCTCAGTCAAGGAAAAAGCAATAATGCCTTTTATAGAAATCAGAGTTCATTGATCAACCATTTAACTGCCACTGTTTCTTTCTATAGTAATACCTGACTTCCCGAATCATCCCATTAATTTCAATAGAACTCATCACAAAGTAAATCAAGTGAGCAGCAAGCAACTCTTAATAATTACAGGATATTAAATAATTCAAGAAATGAAAATAAAAATGCATCAAGGGGTGTTGTGAAATTTGTTTTCAGAAGCCAGTTGATTCTTTAGTCTGCCAGAAGGAAAAAAGAGAGAGATCAGCAAAGACCATTGAACTGGAAACAGTTATTTCATACTTGGAACTTAAATTTTTTACAGTTCCATGATCTTAAGGCAACCTACTTCATCTAGAGGCAAACTTAATCTAATTCTTCTGGAACAAACACTATTTAAATTAAAATGCTCTAAAATAAAACTGCAATAAAATACAAAAAGTCAACTATGAGCATGCTTTCTCAAACAGAATGACACTCTAATCAAAACCTAACCACAAATTATAATTAATTACAAATAATTGATACACAGAGTGTGTAACCCAGTATATTTATTAACTTCAGAGTATAAATATGCCTTTATGAGGCTTCTTCTCTGAGAACTAGATCCTTTCCTCTGCTAACACCCTTTTTCATGTTGTTAAGAGGAGCGAAAGAAATTTGTCTTGCCAAGTGGCATTTGTAAAGGTTTATGCTGCCCCTCTTCCAGCCTCACAACTCTTAAATGTCCTTCTTTTCAAGAGTTGTCATTCATATTACTGTTAGTCCAAAGTTAACTGCATTCCATTTATATTCTCTGTCCCTTCACTTTTATTGTTGAAAAATATTTACATGAAAAATAAAGAATCATGAAACTGAGGATGGGAGAGAGAACACTAAAAGAAAAACTCCCACAAAATTTAAGTATCTTGCATGCATCATTTTTGTGTCCCTCTGTTCTGGCCATTGCTACACTTTACAATTTATATTTGGATCCTGGCAGGATGAAAGGTTTGCTACTACTGTGCTGGAGAGAGAGAGGGCATTGCTGCAGGATGCTTAGTTCTGGAAAACTGTGCTGGCATAACACCACTAAGCAAGAGTATCTCCAAGGTTGCTTTCAGGCTCAGGATGACAAAAAAGAGATGGGAATGCTCTCTTAACCAGTGGTATCAAGCACTGCTTCAGTGCACCCGATGATCTAGGCCTCATTTGTTAGCCTCTGAATCACAATTCACTCCTAAATTAACTAATATTAAATCTCAGAAGGGTAGCTGTGGTAGTCTGTATCTGCAAAAACAATGAGGAGTCCTGTGGCACCTTAGAGAATCTGTTAGTCTTTAAGGTGCCACAAAACTCTCATTGTTTCTGCTAATGTTAAGTTCACTTTATCTGTAGCTGGTTGAGGCACTGAGGAGAAAATCACATCAGAAACAATATAGGTCAAATAACTATGTTCCAATATACCAGATTTGTATGGCAACAATTGTATTAATATAAACAAGCCACAATTGAACAGGATGAAACATATTGAACTTGCTTACAAAAAAAGGAGGATTTTGCTTATTAGTTATACATTTGAATGTTGGGGAGCTAGCTGACAATACTTGCTTGGTTTTTTAAAAAAAATCTCTGGAATTTTTTTGTTCTAGAGTCTGTATATGCAGAGAGGGGAAATGGAAAACCTGTTTTTTTCAAATATAAAAAATAATTCAGAATAATCTTTCCCGGAAAAAAAATAAGACTTTAATAAAAGTGTGGGTGGCTGTATAAGAAAGGCAAAATCCAAGAGGAGACAATTGTAGTTCCTCCTTATGGAATAACAAAAATAATATTCTGGACTAATTCTGAGGCAATAAAGGATTTTGAAGAGGAAGAGGTTGAAGTATCTTGAGATTGACAGTGAAGTGAAGAGATTCTATTGATAAAATAATATAATTTAACTATAGACTGGATACCAGAAGGATTAAGGTAATCTCCTGTGAAAGGTTCATTTGAATTCATTAAAAAACAAGAAGGCTCTACTGTATCAAATGCAGGTTATTTTTCTTACCAGCAACAGTGTATATTTCAACAGCTGAAATAAGTAAGAGAAACCAAGAAAACAAAGTCATATTACCACAAAGGGAGAAACCATTAAAGATATTGATTAGGAAATCTTCCTTATTTAGGCATGTTTAACTTTATGTGCTTAAGTACCATTGAAGTCAACGTGCATAAGTGTTAAAAGGTGTCATAATTAAGGCACAATATCCTCAACTTCCTCTGATAGATAAGAGTGATTGTATTAAGGATTGCTCAATAATTTGAAAGAATGAAATAACGAGACCATGAGATAATAGATTAGATCAATAAAATGTATAATTAGTATAATTAGTTAATATTGGCAAACAGGATTAAAGGGAATAAGAAGGGCTCCAGTGAAACTTCACTATCAAGGACTCCATTTGAAGGAGAATTGATATTTCAGTAATAACCTGGGATCTGCAAATTTTGGGACTAGGACAGCTGAGTAGTTTCTCTCCATATGTCAAAATAGAACTTGACGGGCATACACAACAAAGGTATGGATGGGGGAGAGACAGATCTTTAGCTATGTCTAAACAATTGAAGGATTACATTAATAGAAAACAATGAATGTCCATCATGCATGCATACTTGTTTAACTAATTTAACTAAAAGTAAATAAATTTAGTCATGGTACAAAATTAGTAATTATAGAGAGAATCAAAACAAGTATTTGATTATTTTTAAACGCAAGCCTCCTCTCCCTGTCCCAAACAAAATAAGATGACCATGTCCCTGAACTGAATAATAGTAGGACATCTCAGCAAGGGGTTCTTCAGCTGCTTCCTAATCCTCATTGCAGAAGGGTCACTATCATATGAATATGAAACTCATCTGAAAGAGCAGAAACAAAAGGTAATGAAAAAAGTAAATGCATTGACAATGGTGAGGATCTAGTTTGGTACTACGGGATGCAGTGAGCAATAAGTGGCCCATTGGCCGGATGCGGTTTACCCGGGTTAGCCCATGATGGGTGCTTTATTTACCTGAGCCTCCACAAGTATGATCACTTGCAGCTCCAGGAACGGTGATCTGCAGCCAATGGCAGCTGCATGCAGCCATACCTGTGGATAGATAGGTAAATAAAGCTCCAGCAGACCACCAGCGGCTAACCCTGGTGAACATCTGGCCTAAGGGCCACTTTTTGCCCACAGGCCACTTTTTGCCCACTTGTGACAGAGATCAAGTTGTGTCTTATCTCTTTTGCTAGTCTAGTCTAGCAGAGGAAAGGATCTAGTTGCAGAGAACCAAGCATGAGCTTAAGAAAATAATAGGCTCCATAAATTTCTCTTTTTACTGTTGATACTTTCCACAAATGTATAAGTAACTTACTTTGATGGAGTGATCTCATTATTAAGTTTTGTAGGATTCAGCCTACTTTCTGGATCCCAAAACTTTTCTATATTAAAACATTACTTGCTTGAAAGGGGAGATACATTCATATAGGTTTGTTAATAATAACAGTAACCATCTGCATAAAATTATATTTGATGTATTAAGTTCTCTGTAGCTATTCATTTTATCTCATTTTCTGCATCAATGGATATGACTAGTAGTTCAATGGAAGCTGCAAACAATGAGGGAAATAATTGCACTCTATTGTCCTGTCTCAAAGTTAATAGGTCATTTCTTTAAAACGTGCCAGAGGTTTCATATATGGGATTCTCAATTAGTCTGGTGAAAACAGAATGATGGAGGCATGGATTACTGAGTCTGCACTTACAAACAATTCAGTAGCCCAAAATCCCTATTGATAGGTCACTGAGCCAGAAAAGTGAAGAATCATGTATATGGCTGAATGGCAAGAAAGATGCAAAATATGTTCTTTGTTAGCTTCTTGTCAATTGATTTATCCTGAAAACTTATACTGTACAACTCATTTTGTTCTGTGATTGTAAAGCAGCTCACATAATGAATTATTGGTCTGCGACTGGAGTTTCTAGGCCCTACAACAACACACATAAATACATAAATAATTCACTGTGTAAACAAATGGTTAATGGTAGCTAGTGGGGGAAAATTTGTTTATGTTTCAGCTATTTGAAGTTATGAATAAAAGTGTTTATAAATTACATTGTATACTTTAAAACTTCACAAATATCTCCTGTTTTAAATTTTGGACTCATAAGTCAATCAGTTTGAACTCTCAGCTGTAGCATTTCTTTGCTCAAATAAGATTAAAATCACACATAAATTCATAAGGGGTAATGTAAAATAAGTGTAATTCATATGCTAATTAACAATCTTACTTGAAAAATTATCAGAAAATTGATTATACTTAAAGATTAATTGCTGTATGTTAGGAATATATACATTGTATTATTCATAGGTATCTGACCTAAATGGGCCAGAACTTATCTAAGAGTTGTAACCTATGCACCTGCTCCTATTGCTGCCACAGTCAGTAGAGGTGCCTGATTTGTAGAACAGAGAAAGCACAACTAGAAGCACTGCTGTTAGGGCTCTGAGTATTTGAAATTCATGTCCTCCCAAGGTTCATATTAGCCCATGTTTTTTAGCCTTCGGGGCATGCTGCAGTACCCATCTTCCTTTCTCTGGCTGGTCAGGAAATGGGAATGGGTTAGGATGGACTGTGGAGCTCTCAGGGTGTGGCGAGTTAACTAATTTTAGTTAATGTGGGCTGGAAATCTAGGGGAGCTGATTTGATCTGAATGTACTTTTACAAATTCTTTTAAAAGATTTCAGGGGAAGAAAATTTAGGCCAATATTAATCACTTTGAAAATGCCTCATCAAATCCCTCTCTTAAGTGCAAATCTCAATACAATCTTAACTTTCAAGCCATTTTGATGACTCCATAATATATTTCAACTTCTTGTATGTCTATTAGGAATGTGAAGGTTTAACCAGTTGACTGGCAAGCCTCACTGTTAGCTGGGCTGGAACAATTCCGCTACCCCTGGCCCCTCCCCAATTTTTGGTTGACTGGGTAAACAATATGTTTAGCTGGTTAGCCATTTAAATGGGATTTTACATCCCAAATGTCGATATTGCACATGAAGCCTGCTCTCTGACTCTGTTTGAGCCCATGTTCAAATAGCATTACTTTAGAGTGCACTACAGAATCTTTAGTTTGCACCAGCAAGGTCTACACAGACCTTTTCATGCAAACGTACAGCACTTTAGAAATTACACCTCCACTGTATAAATTGCCAAACTATATAGATAAGCTTTAGGAAGATTTTTGTAGGCATTTCAGCGTAGATCCCGAAAGGTATTTATGTATCTAAATCTGAGGATCCGCACAAACCTCCTTCCCTATTTTTTATAAATTATATGACTAATCATTGGCTATTCTGTGCTTTTCAGAAAAAGAAGGGAAATTATGAACTTTCTACTGATATGATTGGGTGATAGAAATAGTAGATAAGATAACGTAAGAGGTACCTAAAGAGAAAATAAGAGTATGCTCTATTAATAGTTTACAGCTTCAAATATAAACATCCCTGCCTCACTTCAGCATTTCTCTGTAATTGCTAAACTATTAATGGAGCACAGATTTACATTCTATTGATATCTTTGCTTAGTTGTCTTTATATATAAGCTTACATCTTGCAAGTGCCATGACTAGTAGGTAAGTATACTATACTTAGGTGTGTAATTAGACACTTTCACAAAGATATTTTTAAATATACACCTGTTATCTATACACCCTTGTCTTTTGTTCTTTTTTGCTTACAGTGTCAAGTCTGAGAACACCTTCCTCTTAATTTCTGTACAGCTTCCCATTGTCCTGAATCAACACTAGCCTCTCTCAACTAAATATTCCCTCTATTATCTTAGCTCCAATATTGGGAGTGCAGGCCTTGTAGTTGCATTTTAACTTAAGGATCAGTCTAGAGGGAAGTCTAAACTGTCTATAGCCTCTCAAACTCCTCAGAGCAGATCTAGAGGACATGATAGTTATAACTGTGCCTTGTCTGGTTATAACTGGAGCCTTGACTGCACTAGAGCACTAAGTCTGGAAACGTGGTCTCTTTCACATTGTCCAGAATTAAATGAGCCAATCCATCTCTCAGAAAAACTTGTCAAAGTCTCCTAATAGCCTGAAGAAAAGCTCTGCATGGCTTCAAAGCTTGTCTTCCACACCAACAGCAGTTGGTCTAATAAAAGATGTTACCTCACCCACCTTGTCTAGCTAATAGCTTGGAACCAACACAGCTACAATTGCAATGCATACACACATTATGACAGTCATTTCTCAGTCTGCTACTAGGAAACAATAATCAATGTATATGCAATTGGAAAATAGAGCAATCAATTAAATAAAACATCATACTTTAAAAGCCTGTTTAAAGTTCTTTTTGGTTACTAGGACCCTTGGTTGCAAGGAAGACAATCTAAGGTTATAACCTTGCAGTTACATGGCCAATAGCTCTACTTTTCACAGTCACAGAGTACCTGTGCTGTGACACAAAATCCTCACTCCCTTACTTTCTGGAAAGGAATGATTCTCATTTATTTTAACCTTTTCATTGTGTAGTGATGTTTGCTATACAAATGGATAGGTTTTCTTTTAGTGACTGTAATTTCCACATTTTAAAATTGGTCTCAGGAAACTGGAATATGTAAAAAGTATTTGCATTACTGATAAAATATATTATATTTAAAACTATATTTCTCTCTGTCTGATAACTCCCCTCAGTCATCCATTTTGGGGCTGTATTAATCACAAAAATATTCTGTTTTATGGTTGTGTATTTAATAATAGGTCAAAGCCTTTAGGCTTTCACACTTGAGTGGGTTACATCCTGGGGAACCTGCTTACAAAGAAAGCTAGGCTAATTAACATAACTAAAATGTCTAACTAAAGCAAGGGTCTAAAATAAGAATTAATGACCATCATAATTCCTTATTTAAACACTGTTGTGCATCTAATTGTAATAGGTATGTTAAAAAAAGACAACATGTCAGTATCAAATCTTGCCTCATGCGATGTATGTATTTATGATTGTGCCAGCTGGGCGAACAATCTGGCAGTCTAATGTATATTTAGTGTTTAAACAAAACAAAACTTGTTCTTTTGTAACAGAAAAGTGAGGTTTTCTTTAGCTCTATAGTGCTTTTAAGGCAAGGAGCAATTCTGGTTATATAACAATTTCATAGATTCAGAGATTGTAAAGCCAGAAGGACCCATTTAGATCATTGCATCTGACCTCCAGCATAACACAGATCATAGCATTTCACCAAATTGATCCTGCATCAGACCCATGAGTCAAGGTTGAAATTCAGTATGTTTCTTAGGCTGTGGGGTGGAGTCATATCTTGACTTAAAGAGATGAAGTTATGGAGAACCCATTATGTGGCTATATCAATTGTTCCAGTGGTTAATTGCATTCACTATAAGAACAAAAACAAAAAGTACCATACTTCTAGTCTGAATTTGTCTAGATTCAGCTTTCAGCTAATCTTTTCCCCACATAGGTACATGTAGGTTGTGATCAATTGACTTTCTGTCAGTTGACCAGGAATGGCCAAACCTACTGCCCCTCTGAGATGCATATGATAATTTTCAGAAATTTGAAAGCTGGGCTCTCCTGTCAGGGTTTGGGATCTCTTCCTGGAGGTGGGGTGGTGGAGATAAGGGTTTCTGCCCCAAGGGGAGGAGGTTCTTGGGGCTTCAAACAAGCCTACCATTTATGGGGGACTTATGGAGTTGTATCCTCCCCCAAAGTTGAAACCTCTGGATTTCATACTTGCGGTCTGCTTAGAGCTGCGTGCTCTGACTCCAGAGGCAGTTCTTAAAGGCAACAGCGTTTGAGCTGCTTGCAGCTTTGCCTTTGAGGTAGGGAGTTTGCTATAAAAAGACAGAGGCAGGTGACTGAGAATAACAAAAAGGCTGGCCATTCAAGTCAATGAAGGATCGTTAGGTCATCATGAAAACATTACCCGGTACTCCACTTAAAAGATAGGAGGGAAAAGAGTAGGAATGAGTGTTGTGCTGCAGAGATTTGCATTTGGATTACTGTTCTTGAAAAAGGGGTGAACAAATCCAAAGTTGACTGCAAAGAGTTATAAAGGGATCTCACAAAACTGGGTGATTGGGCACCTCAAAGACAGATAGAATTCAGTGTGGATACGAGTAAAGTAATGCACATGGAAAAATGTAATCCTAACTATAGATGCAAAATAGCTATTACCACTTCAGAAAAAGATCTTGGAATCATTCTGGATAGTTCCCTGAAAACATCTGTTCAATGTGCAGTGGCACTCTAAAACTGGTAACAGAATATTGGGAATCATTAAGAAAGGAATAGATAATAGGACAAAAATACCATATTGCCTCTACATAAAGTCATTGTATTTCCACATCTTGAATAATGTATGAAGATCTGGTTACCCCATCAAAAGAAAGATATATTGTAGTTGGAAAAGATACAGAAAGGGCAACTGAAATGATTGGGGGCCGGGGGACAGCTTCCACATGAGGAGATATTAACAGGACTGTGACTTTTCAGCTTGGAACATAACACAAGGAGCTGACACAATTAGTTTATAGGCTGCAGATTTAAAACAAACAAAAGTAAATTATTTTTTCACAATCAACTTGTGGCACTATTTGCCAAGAGATGGTGGAAAGGCCCAAACTATAACAGGGTTTCAATAAGAACAAAATAAGTTCAAAGAGAATAGGCCCATCAATGGCTATTAGCCAGAATAGGCAGGGATGGTGTCCCTAGCTTCTGTTTGCCAAAAGCCGGGAATGGGCAAGAGGGATAGATCATGATGATTTCCTCTTCTGTTTATTCCTTCTGAAGCATCTGGCATTGGCCACTGCTGGAAAACAGGATACTGGGCTAGAAGGACCATTGGTCTGGCCCAGCATGGCCATTCTGATGTTTTTATATAGAGCTGAAATGTATCTGTTCCCTTGCTGTAACCCACTGGACCCCACTCCCCTTCCATAGCCCAGGAGTTCTGATGGGATCTGTCTCTCTCCACAGTTAGTAAGAAAGAATATACATTAAAATATTAAGGCTAACCAGTGTCCTTTAAGTGACTTGCCACAAGATGTCAGAATAAGTTAGTGCTTGAACTGAGTGGGTGTAATATGTATTTAATTTTCTTGTATATAGGAATTAGATACTGTGCTCCTGCCAGATAACCTCTAAATTATCTACCAAAAAAAGAGAGTTTTCCAGTGCCTTGATAGCCCTTGGATAGAGATGATGTGTGTTTGCGGAAGAGTGGATGAGGTTGCCCCCCCTCCTTTGTTGCTTGACTTGTACTGAGCGTGCTCAGTAATACTGCTGAAGCCTCTGTCCTCAGTCCACCCCCCATGCTCTCACTCTCTCCCCACCTCCCATCATGGCATGCACAGGTTGGTCCCCACCCCCTACCAAAATCTGAAATGGCACCCCTGGCTTCAGCCATTTGTGAGGGCCTGCTGGGGCTCAGGGTTTCAGCTGAAGCCCAAAGACCCTTCTACCCACAGAACCTCTTAGTCCTACCACCGTAAAAGGGACACATAAGGCTCATGAACCACAGTTTGGCCAACCCTGTAAAATATTGAACTTCTTTAGTCTGTCAGGGTACAACAGGTTTTCCAGACCTGGATTCATTCTTGCAGCTCTTTTCAGTAACCTTTCCAATTGGTCAACATCCTTTCTTAAAAACAGTGAACATCTGAACTGATTATAGTATTTCAGGAATGGTCTCACTAATGCCATATATAGTAGTAATAACATTGCCCTATTTATTTCTTCTGAGTGTTTCCCAAAGATTGCATTTCTCTTCCTAGCTCCCACATTGTACTGGCAGCTCATATTCTGTTTGCTATGAACCATGACCCCAAAGTCCCTTGCAGAATCATTGCTTTCCAAAATACAGTTCCTCTACCCTATCCGTGACCTACATTCTTAGTTACAAGATATATTATTTTGTATTTAGCTGCATAAAACTGCACACTGGCAAAGTGACCCCAGTGATCCAAAGCACCCTGTGGAATTGACTTATCCTTATCATTTGCACAGGCATGTTCACTGTCAACCGTGGGTAAGTGAAACCATTTCTCAAGCTTCTGTGTGTCACTGCAAAATGCAAGGTTTCAGTGTTGTTGTAGCTATGTTGGACTCCGTAGCTGACTTTTTACTCCTCACCCTTTAAAGGAAACATGGATAACACCTTCAAAAGTCAAGCCTGGCAACTTAAATCCATAACTCTATTGAACATAAATCTCCATAGACTTAATAGAGACAGTGGTTGTATGGCTCTTTAGAACAACCTGTAACACAACTTCCTGCCTGCTAACCCTTAATTGCTCAATTCATTTTTAAGTGGTCTCCTACTGAATGTGAGGACTACTTAGGCTTAACAACCTGTTCTACCTTGTAGTTAACATAGACATTCTGGTTACCTTCTCCAGCCCTGAGGAAGAGATCTGCATAACTCCAGTGCTTGTCCCTTCCACCAACAGACATTGGTCTAATAAAAGATAGTATCTTGTCTCACTACAGAGTATAACACTTTTACAGAAGAAATATTCTTATATTATCTTTTTCCCATGTATTGGAGGTTTACATAAATTTACAGGAAACATTTTTGATGAAGAGAAATATTCTTTGTCACACAATGTGGAGGTGAAGTTTACATGTGACTATTCAGACAAGTCTCACCTCCTTACCCAAAAAATCTAACTCAACCCAACAAGCAAACAGAAGTATTTAGAGGCACTGTAATAAAATCTGTTATTAAATGTTCAACTTGAAACTTTAATAACAGTTTGTCTAACAGTAATATGCAAGGAAAACAACATGGTTATCATCAGAACAAACCTATATTAGGACCCAATTCAACAAAACCCATGCTTATGTCTTTTGAAGTAAATAGCACCCACTTAAATGCTCTGTTAAGCTGTGATCTTAAGCAGGTGAATGAGGGCTATGGATATATAGTACTGTTTTTTAACTGAGGAGCCATCATCATGTTCTCTTAGATTTACCCAGAGACACACTGCTGCTACTGAAAAAAACTAAAACCAAAACCTATGTCATCAGTGCATTCTTACCAAACCAGCTCTATTTATTGTCTTCTCCCATGTACAGAAGAGATAGGAAGTGGAGGGGAAAGAAGCTGGAAAAATGAAAAAATGCCTGCAACCCACTAAGCTGCTCCTGTTGGAAGAAAAGGAAGAAAGTACTGTATGTTGTCACTTATTTTTTTAAATCGAGACACTAAGACGATGATGATGATGATGATGATGAAGGCCTTATAAATAATTACATGGATATCTATCACACATGCTAATCTCTTTAGGAAAAAGTCCAATGGGCTATGTCTACACTGCAGGCTTCTTGCGCAAGAACTTTTTGCGGAAGAGATCTTCTGCAAAAAGTTCTTGCGCAAGAGCACATCCACACTGCCATGGATGCTCTTGCGCAAGAAAGCTCTGATGCCCATTCACAGACTGGCCATCAGAGCACCAGTGCTTTTTCCGATAGGGGTTTCTTGCTCAAGAAATCCGTTGTCCATCCACACATGCTTTTTTTGCACAAGAGCTCTTGCACAAAAAGGCTTATTCCTCATAGAAAGAGAAAAAACTCTTGCGCAAAAAGCCCTATCTTCTGACGATCTACTGTACTTTTTCTTGTGCAAAAACGTGCTTGTGGTGTGGATGCTCCACGAGTTTTGCACAAAAATGGCTGGTGTTGCGCAAAAACTCTGCAGTGTAGACGTAGCCCTAGTGTTGAACAAACTTTGAGACTGAATACTCCTTTCAACAAAGGCTGTGACTATATAGAGAAGTAGGCTGTGACTATATAGAGAAGCGCTGTGTGACACTGTGGTGTGGGGAAGTTTACACTGTCAATCCCTATACTTATGCCTCTCTCGTGACTAAGGAGATTTCAGTATTCAACACTGTCAATCTGACAACTTTCATAGGTGCTGTGATTCATTAAAAAAAGTTATGGACTAATAAAGTGCATTGTATCAAAAGTTTATGTTTAGTAATGCAGATGATGAATACGGTAACAAAGATTACTGTTTAAAATTAAAATGTATGTTTCTTTCCTGTATTTTGATTAATTTGAACTATACATATGTAATGAAGTTGGCAGTTATAGAACTATTATACTAGAGTAATATTGTAATATTGTATACTAGAGTAACATTGTAGTAATATTAATTAATAGCGCTAAAAGAAAAAAAATGCATCTTCCTCAGTCCCTTGGGAAAAAGTAGGACAATTTAAGTGCAGAAGGCTGTAAAATCAAACAGTACCAAGGAGAAATTGCTTCACAGAATATTTATTTTAAGGGGAAAAAAAAGGCAATACAGCACATTCAGTCCAGGACAGACCTTGGGAAAAACAGGTTTTTTTAATACTGCCTAAGATTTTGGGGCAGCTAATGACAGTGGATACCTGATCTTCTTGTTCCTCCACCCTTTTATTAAATTATTACATTTTAAGGAAACCCTGGGGGGAGAGGGTCAGTTTAAGCAGACTTCCTAGAGTATCTCCTAGCAATGCATCTAACCCAAAGTATGTGGTGGGCCTGGCAAGACACACCTCAGTACTCGAAAAAGAGGGAGGAGTTATTACTGTACTACTTATTGTTGCCTGCTGGGGCAACTGGAGTAGTGACAGCAAAAGGCGGCTCAGGTGCGGCCATGGAAAAATAATTCAGTGGGAATCAGTATTTAGGGATGAACAGCGCATTTTATTGTATCCCTCTTTTAATAATGTGACTAAAATGTGATTTATCCATCTTTTCTTATCCATCCCCTCTAATAAATAAAAGCATGTCTTATCTCCTTCCCTTATCTCTTCCTTTCCTTTACTACTTTGTCTCCTCTTCTGTCATTTCAATCTATTCCCCCGCAACATTTCTCTATGTTCTCACACACACACCCTTCGGTTTCTTATGCACTGTCCCCTTCTTCCTTCTTCACACCTTCATCCCCTCGCTCCATCCTCCCCCTTTTTTGGCTCTCGTCCTCCCGCTAGTTCTATTCTCTCCACTTTCACCTCCACTTTTACCTCCCCCCAAAGCAAACCCACTTTAGAGACTGGGTATAGAGACCCCCGCCCAGACAAAGAGAGCTCGCGCACCCATCCCATCCATGGTCCGAGCCCCAACACTCCCTCTGTCAGTTTTTTTCCTCTTTTTTCTCCGCCACATGGATGTCTCTTTCCTTCCACTGTCCCGCACGTCAGTTCATTCGCAGGCGCCGATGTTCCACCCCCATGTAAACTTCATCCGGTCCTTCTCCTTTCGCTTTTCTCTCACTCCCGCTCTCCCCACACCTGTCTCTTCCTTTCTGACTTCTCCCTCGCCCCCCTTCCCCGGGCTTTCTCACCCCCCGCCCCTTGCTCCTGAGCTCTCTTCCCGTGCCAGCTGCCCCGCCCCAGGCTCCCATTCCCACCTCATCACCTGGGATGAAATAGGGTCGGGATAGGAGTCCATATCTCCTCAGTGGTTGCGTCTTTTAAGGTGGAAACTATCCCCGACCACTCTCCCCAGCCAGCCACCGGAGAGCCACTAACCCCAGTGCATCGCCCAGTACCCATTCCTTCAAAGGGCCACTCGCCCTGCCCAGCGCTCAATGCGCTGCGCACCTGATGTCTCCGAGCACTCCCGGCGGTCCCGCAGCCGAAGCACAAGCCCCCGGACTTCCCCCAACACACCCAGCGCTCACTTCCCAGCACAACTCCTCTCTGGGCATCCCCCTCCGGGAGACAGCTCTCCTCTGCACGGCCCGCCCCGTGCAAGCGCCTCTTCTCTTCACCACCCCACCCCCCTACAACGGGAAGCAGGCGGCAGCGCTTCTACAGGCGTTTAATCTGAACAGGGCTCTGACAGCAACTAGGACAGATGGCCCCGTTCTAATACCCGCACTGAATCTAAAGGACGTGAAAAGAAAGGGGGGGGGGGGAGAATGACTCTCTCCATTCCTGGCTGTATTAAGGTGCCCCCTCCCCCTCCTCAGATCCCCTTTAGAAGGATCAGCACCTTCCACATTCCCTCATCGTCTTCTACATCATCCACGCTCCCCCTCCTCCCGTCAGACATCTCCTTCTAGGGGATCCACTCCCTGCCCTCCCCCCCCTCACACACACGCGCGTCTGAAGGATCACTGTCCTATCCTCCCCTAGCTAGCTCCTCTGGCATGTTGCAGTGCTGCTCAGACAGGCTGTCAGTCGGTCTGGGAACTCCCCGGAGTGGCTGTGGGCAGCCCATTGCCTGGGCTTGGTCTCCGCCCTCCCCCGCGCTCTCTCGCAGCTGGCCCTAGCGTTCCAGTTGCTCAGGAATGTTGCGAGCGGGGTTCGGGCTGCTAGCAGGAGCCGAAGGGAGGGAAGGGAAGGTGAGCTCTTGCTGCCTGATCTTCTCCTGTCGTTTTCTTTAAATGAAAAATTCAAACCCTACCGAACTGGTTCCCAGCCACCACCAGAAAATGTGCGGCCAAGTGCCAGACGCTGGTGAATAACTGCGCGGGATTAAGTCTTTCCTGCCAGCGGGGTTACAGGTGCTGAACTGCCGCAAGGAGCTCTCCAGGGTGCTGAAGTCCCGGCAGTTTTCTCCAACAGCTCTCCAGACAGAACACATTTTCTTGGCACTCTTTTTGCATCCTCCATGACTAGGAAACGTCTACTCTCGAGGTTGTGAATGCCTCGTAGTATCATGGCCAAGGTTAGATACCTTCGTGCGGCTGTTTCGGGATTTTATTTGTGGGAAGCTGCAGTTCTGCTCAGGTGAGTCCCTCCCAAGTGGGAAGCAGAGATCAACGAACGTGCCGCAAGCGGTTTTTCTTGCATAGCTGAAATGCATGGGACTGAGATCATGCCCAGTTGTTGCTACCTCTCCAGCCTTACTCGCCACAAATGCCTAACTTCAATACCCTTCTCCCTGTCAGTGACAATTATATGTATGGGATATTCGTCTTCGGGATAATTTTGTAATACGGGTGTGTTGCTGTATTTCAGTTTCATTTTTCATTGTAAGGTATCTTGTTTTATTCAGCGCTGGGGCTCCCCCGTGCATAGTTGGTCAACTAGTTTGTGTTTTGTCACATTCTTTCTTTTTCAAATGACAAATGCAATACTTAACACTCTTTAAAATTCCCCAGATTGAAGATGTGTAGCAGTAAATGTTCCACGAAGTTTATTCAGAATTCAGAATACAGTTGATTTCAGTTATTAATAATCATGATTTTAGTTAGTATAGGACATCTACGTTGGAGACTTTATTGGGTCAGGAAAGTCTTTAAAGAAGCAGGTACAACGTGGAGAGAGGAAACTGTTTTTGGAATTTGTTCCAGGATGTTTACCTATTGGGTGTACTATGCAACTGGGCTTTCTAAAATATGTATTGTGCTTGCTACCACAGGAACAATACCTCAAGAGCTGAACAGAACAGACTACAGGACATTCTAGTGAAAAAGCTTTGTGCACTTTTTTTCAGATCAACTACTATGGTATCAACACATATAGTCTTGTTGTCAGGTTCTTTAAGCATAGTAATTACATTCTGGAACAAATTAGCTTCCTTCTTCCATTAATCTCTGTATTTTAAAAGGCAAACAAACAGAGAAGTAAATAATCCCCACAATATATACATTTAAAAGCAGAATTCAAGGTAATCTTGTTGATGTTTTCTGTTACAATATTTAAAATATCAGCTATATGTGATTATGTTAATTTTGTTTTGCAATAAAAGAAAGTATAAATACATACCACACAGAGGCAGGTTATTACTGAGTGTCATATCCTCACTTTTTTCAAAGGTGCAGGAAGGAAATAAAAATGTAAAAGTTAAGATACCAGAAATTATTTTGTGATAACATACACAAGGGTTATTTATAAACACACCTCTATGCGTAGTGGTGATGGAGATATTATACATTCATTTTAGCTAGTGTTAGCTTAATTGTGTCAAAGTGTGAATGTAGCAGCATTTATTATAATTTTATTATACCTTTGCAAATAGGAACAGATTTTAAGAAACTGGGTCACCTGATGTGGGATTATTTGGTGCTGTGAGCTGTAGAGGAGTGTATATTTTCTTATAATGTTGAATATTTAATGTATGGAGTAGGAGGATGGACTGTAATATACTGAATGAAATATAATTATAAATAGAAATGTACTATCAATTATTTTATTTCAAGGCTATCCATCGTTATGCCCTTGGCTTTTTATTTAAAATGCCAGCATACTACTGAATGAAAAACTAGCCCTTTATTTAGTAAAAATTTCTCTTACTTACAAAAAGAATATATAACTTTTCAGAAGGCAGCTAACTATTCTATCATATTAGATCAGAAAATACTAAATCAAGTTTGTTTAAGTTCAGATTGCAGACTGACATCTTTGCTTTGTATGTGTATACTTTTTTCCATTTTAAAGCAACAATCATTTTTCATAATAGCAGGATTTTTATCTAAATTATCATTTTTAAGAATGGTCATGGTTGTTATGCACAAAACTCTAGAAATTATGTTGTGTATGCGCTCTGTGAAGGCACATAGGAAATGGGAAGGTTCTAGTTCTTATTTTCCAGTCAGGGAAAGGGCAAATTTGTAGTCCTTATATACTCCGGAGTACAAAGACTGCTGCTGACTTAAGCTATTAACACAACAAGCCATCCCAAAAGGATATAGACCAGCAAAGTTGTCCAGGTCCAAATGAAAGTGTCTTAAAATGTTGACAGATGTTTTGCTTTCTGGGGGTCATTGAGACCAATTCTCCCCTGCTTTGCACTTTGGGTAAGCATTTACAGTTGGGCAGAAGGGAGTAAACTGCTAGCATGTTGTCTTCTGAGACACAATCACTCCTAGGCTGTGTCTAGACTGGCAAGTTTTTCCGCAAAATCAGCTGCTTTTGCGGAAAAACTTGCCAGCTGTCTACACTGGCCACTTGAATTTCCGCAAGAACACTGACTTCCTACTGTCTGAAATCAGTGCTTCTTGCGGAAATACTATGCTGCTCCCGTTCGGGCAAAAGTCCCTTTTGCGCAAAGCTTCTGTGCAAAAGGGCCAGTGTAGACAGCTCAGATTTGTTTTCATAAAAAGCCCGATCGCGAAAATGGCGATCGGGGCTTTTTTATGAAACGTCTAGATTGGCACGGATGCTTTTCCGCAAAAAGTGCTTTTGCGGAAAAGCGTCCGTGCCAATCTAGACACTCTTTTCCGAAAATGCTTTTAACGGAAAACTTTTCCATTAAAAGCATTTCCGGAAAATCATGCCAGTCTAGACACAGCCCTAGAGATCCACTGGGATAAGATTCTTATGTAGTACATTCAATGAAGAAATGTACCATCTAGGCACAACTAAGCCCTAAAAGATTTCACCTGGTCCAGATATCACACAGAGAATAATGACTTGTTTTTTAAACATTAGAGTTCCAACTTTTCTTACATTAATTGAATGTTGTGGGATTTTTTTTCCTGCAGGGAACTAGGGGGAGATTAAATGCTCTAATAGAAGCAACTTACATTTCTTGCCTTGTGATAGTACTATATTGTCCCATATTTAGAAGCCATCTCTGAGAAAAGGGGCTCTACATTATCAGTACATTCTAAATAAAAGAAAACATCTCCTTTTTAAGATGTCCTATTTCAATGTGAGCTTGTTGCTCTCATCAGTTAGATAGGCAAAATCCCCATTCTTATTTATTTTGTAAGAGAGAAGACATCTGATTTCCTTATAGAAAAAAATTGTTTTTGTCCCTTTACATCAGAAAAAAAAAGAATAAATAAAGACGCTCATGTAACTATTTTATATAAGCTGACATCTAAAAGCTATGCAAATAGAAGAGCAAAACATTATTTGCATATTAGAAATCTAATAATACATAAAATTTATTTACAATAATGCAGTTGATGTATAATGGAATAGTGTATTTTAGATCTTATACTTCTGACAGTCTATGGAACATTCCAAAAATGACATCAACGCTTACTTTTCATAAAGTTTTCAAGAGGGTTCAGTTTAGAGACAGTTCTGCTTTCCTATAATAGCTTCAATGTGTTTTTGTCCTGGTTTATTATTGTATGAAAGTTATAAGATGGGACAATTTTAACTCCTTGTTTATTGGCCTAATTTATAAACAAATTAGCACACACAAACTCATTTTGAATCCAATAGGAAGGCTCTTTAAATATACACCCAACTTCCCTAAACATCTTTACATTCACTTCTAGTAGTTTTCTTCATAGATTTTAAAATTCTGCTTATGGTTTAAATAGCTTCTTTACACGCTAAGCCTTTATGTATTTCAGAATTGCTCTTTCAGTATTCCATTAGCAACTCATGACAATCCTCACAACAGCCTTGTTATTTTTATGACGGAAGACTGTTTTCTGTTTAGACCTCTCTGTGGAAATTTCCCCAAACTTAGGAAAATCAGAAAGTCTCATTAAGTCTAAACTGAGTACTCCTTTTCTATTTTTTGCTGTGAAAGTATTGTTCAGTGTAAAGTGTGCTAAGTTACCACGTGTCGGTAAAGTAGAATCTTTGTTTAGGTCTATATCTTTTCCCGCTGCTCATCTAAAATAATAACCCTTGTTAATACTATAAGGCCAGACTGCCCACTTCCATAGGCAAATACTGATAAGAGATTTAAAGGAGAAGAAATGTTTATGAAGCCAAGGGTCTCCTGTGGAGACTTCTTCCTATTCTAACAAGGAGCAGGATTTGCTTTTAACAGGTAAGAGAGCTCAGTCAAAACCCCCGTGGATCTGAATGGATCCAATGAGATCAGGAGATCCAAGTCACTATAGTATCTCTGTCTTTTGCTTGTTAACAGAGTAGCTTGACTGAAGCTGAGCCATCAGGGACACCCCAAACTGTTCCATTCTCCTATATCTACTTAAAGGGGAAAGAATAGCTATCCACATTATTGAGAAGGGGGTTGGGGTAGCTCTGAAAATGTAGTGTAACTTCTCACTGTATTACACTTCTCAAGTAACCTCCTGAAAGGGCATGGGCAGATTTGTATCCACTCCTCTCTCAATCTATTCTGTGACCACTTGTTATTTTCTCTATGGAGGAGTCAGACCTCATTGAGGTGGCTGACTGCACTAGAGGGAAGGATTTGTGCAGACAGAGTGCCTTTTGCCACACATCCAGAGGTGTGACTGGGCCTACTAGGGATCAGTCTTACGTTACAGAGAATTATGACTTCAGATGAATAGTAATAATAGCAGAACCAACAAACATTTTTTCCTGCAATTGGTCTCAGTAGTTTGAAAAAATGCCAAGCAGAACAAAATACTCCATAAAATATGAGATGCCACCAGAATTGTCCATGAAGCCTCAATAGCTTTTCAAGAAGCAAAGAATGAGATCTTTGATACAGCAGTAAGTAAAAAATCCACGTATTGCAAACTCAGTGAATGTACCTTTCATTAAAATCGTAACATATATGCATGTGTTGGGGGGAAAGAATGGAATTTACTAGTTCAGGGTAATGAAGTACAGAGTCTTTCATCTCTTGCCCTAGTCTATAGCAACTAAAAGCTATTTTCAACGGATAGACTATCAGACATACATCAGTTACCTCATTCTAGGTCCTACTGGACACAGATCAGCGAAAAAGGGTTCCTATGAGGGTATGCCTAAGAACCTGGATTGCCTTGTAATTTATAAAACAAAGAAGGAAAGGGCTTTATTGTGAGTGAACATGGTAATTTAATATACAAGGTGAAATTTTGGCCCTATTCAAGTCAATGGCTTGCCATTTGCCATTGACTTTGCTGGGGCTCAGTTTTCACCTGCTACTCCTTATTCCTTAAAATGAACTGGAAAAGAAACTTCTCTGTTTTTGTTACAGTAAAATGTGTTTGTACAGTAAAATATGGGGAAAACTAAATTAAAATTACAATGACATTTAAATTAACATGCACCTTTCAATTTTTGTGCTAATTTTTTCTTCTCAATATTTTCTAATTTATTCATTCATCCTAGCTAACAGATACAAAAAAGTAATATGAGGAATACTGTGATTCTGTATGGGAAAAATGTAATGATTGTTCCCAAGAATCAGAAAGGTCCAGATGTGTCAATCATGATTATGATCTCATTTGCACTGACAAAAATGAAAAGAAAGCCATTTAAAGCAATAGAGTTAATCTTAGTAAAACAGGTCAAAGAGAGATCATGTCCCTTGTTGTTCCACTAATTTTAGAATATATTATTTAAATACCTTTATTTAATAAGAGTTTCTTAGATATAGGTGTACATGGGATACATATTTACAAGCATATTGATCTTTGTTATTTGTATCACAATCTCACAATTTCCAATTTTATGAATACTTACACACTTTTTAAAATACATTAGCATATGTTCAATAAATATGTAACTTACTGTTGCTAGGGCCTTTTGTAGTCTGAAATTTCATAACCTGCATTTTTCTTTGACATCCACTCCTTAATGCAGAATTGTACTCCACAATTCCAGCTTTTATTTAAAAGAAATATGTCTAGCTCTCATGGTAACCTTAGAAACATGAACCAAGCCTAAGTTGTAATAGCATTCCCTTCCATGGTCTACAGATAGCCTGACACAATAGCTGTTAGAGGTGTGCATTGCATTTAAATTGGTTGTTCACTCTGAATCCTTAAGATGACATTAGAAATATCACATGGTAACTGTTTTAATGTTGATAATTTAGCAGAGATACCCAGAAAATGTGCTTATCCCAATCACAAGCTGGCTTTCAAAATGATACATATATTTTATATTATATATTTTTAAAACCACTAGTTTCCTATCTGTCCCAGCAGAGTACTACAGAATCCAGAAATCTTCCCATAGAATTTAGGTCTAGGATGCTGTGAAATGCAAAAGGCCTTGATTAATGCAAAGCATCAAAACAGCTTCAGATATTGTTTCCTTTCAGGTTTTTAATATAGTTGTTTTAAAATTGCATTGTCATTGGTAACACTCAGGAGTTCATAGGAGTCTCCATGGTCTAGGCAGCTGTGGACTGAAAGATATATTATCCTCAGAAACTATCTACATTCAAAACTTAGTGGCTGCCTAAAGGTGCCCCTCTAGACCGAAGTAAAATGATGGAAAGTGGTGACTTGCTGGTAATAATAGTAATAATAAAACTTGCCTTTTTATGATGGGAAGAATAAGAATTACGTTGCTGACCCGATAAAATAGATTGTGGGAGCAGATCTTTAAGTGCCTTTATTACGCCTGTGATGAGACCACTGGAGGTGCTAGTACTCAGATTTTCACTTGTTCAGCTGTAGTGAACAAAAATGCTTGTTCAGATTTTCAAATGGGGTTGCTCTATAAAGTAATTGTGGACAGAGTATGGGTGGGCTAATGCTCTTTCCCATCACCTTTTCCATGGCCTAGTTAACTCTGCAAGAGGTGAAGCATCCTGCACATGAAACAGACAAGAATACACTTGGGCATGATAATCCTTGCATCCAGCACATTTTCCTTGATTAACATCTCTACATGAGGCAGAGCTGACAGTTGGTACCACAAAGAAGATCATGAAAGCAAAGTAAAGCCATGTATATGGAGAAAAATTTAAACACCATTGAGATATAGTGTGCATTTGCATGTATGTGTTGTAATGTTCAATGGACGAATTTCACTGGAAACATGAAAGGCTAGTAGCATCCTTTATTAACCTTGGCATTATTTTCACTGACTTATTCAGTAAGGGAAATGCTTCAGTGCATGCATTAGAAATTCTGGTTTCTGTCATTATATGGCATGAATCCTGTCAGTCTGAGCAGTACCCTAGAGCACTATCTTGACCTTGGCCTTAAGATGATGTCGCATACTATAAAACTTTTATGTTGGTTTTTGGAAAGCACACACACAAAGAAACAAATCCAATATTGCTTTATTCACATAGCCCACATTACACGCAATGAGACACTGGGACTTCAATTGGGCACAAATGGGAGAAAAAAGCACACATTGAAAAGAAGGAGCAAAAGGTAGGACACTATAAAATGGTTATTAATAAAATGGGAGTGAGACAACTCTTGAAAAATTTAAACATCTATAGCTCACTGAAACCTAGTTTCTGTGCATTTCAAACACATGCTGCTATGGCTTCTTTCAAAGTATTAAAGAATATATTAAATAAGATGGGACCTAACTCTGATCTCTGCATCTTCCCTTAGTTCAATACATTTCTGTTTATCATTGTCTAATAATTATAAACTATCAGCCAACCTGACAGTATTAATATCATTGGGATTTTCCTGAGATCCCAACATCATGGTTCCCAAGGACCCAGTTCGACTTGAGGTTTGTCTCTCAATTTTCTTTACTGGCAAACAGCAAAGCTACACTGAGGTTTGATCTATGGGTGCTGAGGGCACTACTGTCCCTGCTGGCTTGATGTGGTTTCCATTATATACAAGACTTGCTGTTTGGCTCAATGACTCAGCACCCACTATAAAAATTGTTCCAGCACTACAAACTTAAATCCAATTAAGTTAAGTTGACAAACAGTCACCAGAATAATTACTAATAGAGAGGTAGCTGTGTTAGTCTGATCTTGGTAAAACAAAAGGAAAAAATATGTAGCACTTTAAAGACTAACAAGATAGTTTATTAGGTGATGAGCTTTCGTGGGGCAGAACCACTTCTTCAGATCATATTCTGAAAGTGAATTGGCATGACCATATATAACAAAGGAATACAATGAAGAAATACATTTGTAAGTACATCATTTGTTCACTTTCTTCATTGTATTCCTTTGTTATATATGGTCATGCCAATTCACTTTCAGAATATGATCTGAAGAAGTGGTTCTGCCCCCATGAAAGCTCATAACCTAATAAACTATCTTGTTAGTCTTTAAAGTGCTACATATGTTTCCTTTTGTTTTACCAGAATAATTACTGTAGTTTTTCATGTCCATCCTAACCTCCTTCCACCAACTTAATAGAGGCAAATGTGTGGGAGGGGGGAGGGTGAGCTGAAATATGGGCTCTCTGCTCTGGATGGAGCTTCCCACTGGCTACTGCTCAGACTCTCATTTGCCTGCTATGCTGCCAGCTGGGCTCCCAGCTCCAAGCCTGGATATCATCTGGATTCAGAATGGGCAGTCAGGACACTGGGAGGGAGGGGCAGTCTGGTTTAGAGTTGGCACACCCCATCTCAGGGTGCAAGCCCTGCCTGAGTGTCAGGGTAGGGTTCACAACAAGGAGCCTGACAAGGATGACAGCCAATAGCTGATGTTAGTAAAGCAATGTCTACATAAACACTGCATTTCCCTTTCTACATCAACATTCTCCATCTTGTGGACATGGAGTTATTACATCGGAGTAGTACAGCACTTACATCAGCAAGAGTAAGTCTGTAGTGTAGCACCTGACATCATTAGGTTGATGTAAGCTGCATTACATCAACCTAACTCTGTAGCGTAGACCAGGCCACCACTGATCAGATTCAAGTGCAAGAAGGTGTGTATAAGGCCACAGCCCCAAAGCCCATAAATACAAATCAGTTTATGTAGATACTCTGAATCAGGCGATCACATGTACATTCCATTCTACATCAAATCATACATTTTACTTCAGGGATGGGCAAATACTGGCCTATGGGTTGGATACAGTTCCCCAGGGATGGTCCCTGGTGGGCTGCCACTGCTGTATTTACCTGCTCCTCCGCAAGTATGAATGATAGCAGCTCCCATTGGCTGTGAATTGTCATTCCTAGCCAATGAGAGCTGTGGGAAGTGATGTCTCGGTCCGTGTCACTTTCTACAGCTCCCATTGTCTGGGAACAGCAATCTGCAGCCAATGGGAGCTACAACCACCGGTATCTGGGGAGGCACAGGTAAATACAGCAGTGGCAGCCCACCAGGGGCAAACCCTGGTAAACCACTTCTGTTTTATTTCCCACCCCTGTTCCAATTGGCTACAAAAATTGTAGACCAATCTCCATAAACATCATGAGCTGTTCATGTGCTATCCTATATGCAAGACCCTAGCAACAAGTTGTCACAGATTGCTTTCTTTCCTACTATTCTTTATCTACTAAATACATATTATTTACAAGAACACTTTTAATTTACAATTTGTCCATTGTTAACTTCTGTTTCCTTCCCTCTGTTTCCTTTCTTTGTTCTGGCTAAGTCTACACATATGCAGGATAATCTGAATTAATTTTTGCAAGATTTTGTGAAAAAACATTACATTCTTTACCAAAATCCAAAAATATTCAGTCTCCTTTATTCAATTTGTATCCTACCATCCTCCTTGCCTCCTCCAAAATTAATGTTTTGCAAGCTTGGCAAAATTCATTCTTAGCAAATTTCTGATTGCTCATGGTTTCTTTTCCTTCTAGGTCCCCAATTCAGAAAAGCACTTAGGATGCATCTACACTGCACCGTTATTTCGAGATAACTAGCATTATTTTGAAATTACAATGCAAGCATCTACACAGCCATTCTGTTATTTTGAAATAACTTTGAAATAACGGATGGCTTAGTCCAAAACCTGTAAACCTCATTCTATGAGGAATAATGCCTATTCCGAAATAGCTATTTCGAAATAAGGCATGTGTAGATGCTCCACTTCTGCTATTTCAAAATAGCCACTCACCAGGGCCATTCTAAGTTATTCCTCCCCAGTGCCTCCTGGTGCTCTAAATCAAGATAGCACATCTACATTAGGGAAGCCTGTCTCGGACTAATTTTGAGGTTTCCCATAGTGTAGTGGTTCTATTTCAAAATAAGCTATTTCGGAATAACTATTCCAAATAGATTATTTCAAAATAGCAGTGCAGTGTAGAAGTACGCTTAGGGTATGTCTATGCAGCAACACTTTCAAAATAACTAGCACTATTCTGAAATAACTTAGTCCACGTCTATACAGCAGGCGGTTATTTGAAATAGTTTCAAAATACTGTCAAGCTGGAGGACTTCTTACTCTGACTCCTGTAACTCCCATTGTACAAGGAACAAGAGAAGTCGGAGGAAGAGTGCTCTGTTTCAAAATAAGTCCTGTGTAGATGCTCCCTATTTCAAAATAAGCTATTTCGAAATAAGATACACAATTGACATAGCTCAATTTGCATAGCTTATTTCGAGTTAAGCCCTGCAGTGTAGTCGCAGCCTCAGGGAGGTACTGAAAGATAAATAGCTTCATAAGTGCTTTCCTAATTTGGAATACTTTCCTGAATCAGAGCCTAGGGAATGGAATTTTCAATAACACTTGAGTGTTTTAAATGCTTTTTAAAAACTCCATCCTTCATGTAGCTATTACTTTTAATATCTGTACCACTATTTTACTTTCTTTAAAGTCATTCTTAGTGGATACAAATTGCTATTCCTTTTTTTCCTTCTTAAAAGATTGATATCATATCTGCTTTTTTCCAGTCTTCTGGTACCTCCCCAATACTCTGACTTTTCAGGAATAATTAACATTGATTTGATACGTTAATCAGTTCATTCTCTTAGCACCCTGCAATATATGTCATCAAAGCTGGTGGATTTGCACTTTTTCATACTTTCCAAATACAGTATTCCCATAACTACTCTTCACTGCTTCCTACTTGTCAAACTGTTTTTTTGTTTAATACAGATTTTAAATTTTTTTTTTGCTCTCTCAGCCATTTTTGAGTCATCATTAATTTAATTCTTCTCCTTTCACTTGTCAATGGGAACTATTTAGTATTTTTCCCGCTCCCTCCACTCCTTAGGCTACCATTCTGCTATTCTGTTCCCCTTAGGTAAAATCAATTCATCCACATACAAAGCTCAAGTAAAATTACTTTGATGATGAGATAGAGAATAGAATTTACCTTCACAGCCCATAGGAAGAACCTGGAGCTATAGTGAAGTTTTTTGCAGTTGCTATTCCTGGGAGCTGAAATGGAATTGCCATCTCCATGTGCTCCATGCATGTTGTTTCTGAGGTACTGGATTATGACCCTAATTGTGGCCCTGTGGCATAGCTCCCAACTCCCCCAAAATGACCTCTGCTTTCTATGTGGGGTTGGTCCATATTCCTTCTCTAATGCACAGACTCCCAGAACAGTTGGGCAGTTTAACTTCCTTTGTCTCTCTCAAATATTTTAATTGCTGCTCCAGCAGAGCTGAGAGATTATTGCCATTTTTCTTTTGAGAATGTAGTTGTATTTCAAGATGCTTTTCTCTACTGTGTTTGTGCCCCTTTTGAGTTCCCTTTCCACAAGCATTTCTATGATCAATTTTAGTAGCACAAATGCCTGTAGGAACCAGATTTTAAATTCATACTTTACTATTCAGTGAATTATTAATTCTCCTGTCAGCACTCATGCTAGAAGTCTAGTTTTAAGAGTTTTGCTCATTCAGCTTGGGAACAGTAACTATTTCATGTGACTTGAGTGAGCATTCACAATTTAGCAGTGGTCATTTACTGTCAAGTCAAAGAGTACACCTATACTGCAAGCTTCTTTTGACAGCATGTAGAATACATACTGTGCATACCCCCTAGCATGGTCCATCAAGAGGCTGTCATCAGTGGGGATGGGGGAATAGTTTCCTGCTTGGGTTTTCCCCACCTATCCAAACCAAGAGGAACCCTTTTTATCCTCTTGCAACAACACCTACTACCTTATACATATGTATGAGGGTTCCATTTCCTTTTTTCCTTATTTGTACTGACACAATCCATAAGCTTTGGAGTGCTCTGCTGTTCATACATTGTCCTTATTCTCAATAGCATTTATGTACTCACATCACCATGGTCATCTGTAGTGATAGTAGCATTTCTTATGATGTTACAATCAGGCGTCTCCCTGTCTAGACAGGTACATTGTTGTGTACTGTGTCTGAGCGTTACCCAATGGTACATTCATTACAGTAACCTTGTAATTATTGGCACATGGTTATTCCTGGGTCACTTACTTATGTTAACCTTCCTTAGGCCTAGTACAGCTTAGCTGAAATCTTACAGGCTTCAGCTGGTAGAATGTACATTATAGCCTTATTTTGCTAGCATACCTAATACACACACCTCACTTGTAAATACTTATCAACCTTATACTTCTATGATACTATCCTATTTCAATATTGTTCACATATTACTTGATTATACCTAAACATAACAATAACTCCTCTATTGAATGATTAAATAAATTAATTGACTACAACAGGAAAAGGTTCCAGCAATAGGGAAAAGCACAGGCAGTGGGAGGGACTGGGGAAAGGCTCAAGAAGCTTCCCATTGCCAAGATTTTCCCCACTCCCATGCCAGAGCTTTTCAGTGATGTGTAGCTATACACCACAATGTTGACACCACCCATACTATGTAGCTACACACCACAAGTGGTATGCAGCATAGACACAGTCTACTCTAATAAACAAAATTCACAAAATAACTTTGAGAATTTGAACAACGACTTTACCCACAAACATCACAATCAGTTTACAGACATTCTGGTTTAGTTTCAAAAGATTTAGGCAGCTAAAGTGTCAAGAAGCCCAACATTTAGGTACCACTGTATTAAAAAGCAGTAACACTGCTGCCTATCCCTAGTGTGCCTTATTTTTCATCATTAAAATTCTCTAGACACCTACATTTCTGCTAAGCAGGCATTCATAGAGCCACCTAAATCCTGACACCACTAAGAAGCTCAGCACCTAATTTATGCCTAACCTCTGACAGGATCCACACATTAGGAATTTCACCCACCCATTTCACTATAGCACCAATAGGCAAGCCCTGAATTTCACACAAAGGATAGCCAGACAAAGTCCTTGTGCTCAGAGTATTGGTTAAACACATACCTCGAATATGGGACAGTCAGGTTCAGGTCCCTCCTCCACCTCATGTGAGGCAGGAATTTGAATTTAGGTCTTCCTTATCCCACGCAAGTGCCCTAAACACTGGTCTATTGAGTATTCTGGAATGGGTCTCTCTCAATCACTCTTCCATTTTTTCTAAATAATTAATACTCATTGGAGCAGGGACTGGAGCCATTGTCTCCCCTTTCGAGTGAGCTCCCTAATCACTGGGCTATATAGAGTTACTCACTAAATATTTATTGGGCCAGAGAGAGAATAAGTGAAAGAGCTTCAGCTGAAAAGAGTGAGAAGTTATTAATGCCACAAGGTCTCTTTTGTGAACGGAGCCCTTTGTGAATAAGGAGAGGGAATATTTGCCAGATATGTTATTTGTTACAAATTATTATTATTCATTCCCTCTACTTTTTTGTCAAACTGAAACCAACTTATATTTTCATTTATGAGTAGTCCTTGTGATTTTCATATATAATCAGAATACACATTTATATTGGACTACCTTGGATGCAACAGCCATTCTTTTGCTTTCAACTGTCACATTAAAGAATTTCAAGGGTTTTTGCTACCTTACGAATTTATTTTTTGCAGGGTCAAGTTCACTGCTACAGCAATGTTTTGCATGTCCTTATTCATAGTATAAACTCTGACCTCTTCAGTACCTTGCTTAACCTACTCAGCACTTAACTCATTCTCAAAGAGAGCTTTCTTTTTGTTTATATTCTTTTTTCTGACTTCTTCTGTATTTCTGGTGTCTCAGAACTTTATGTGTTTTGTACACGCTGCACATAATTGTCTACCCAGTCGCTATTCTGGATAAACTATCTGTAGGACAGGAACCAAATGTTGAGGATATTGACATAGGAAGAAATTTTTCTACCATACTTTTCAGATGCAATATTAAAATAGTGTCAGATTATCAGTTATAATCAGATGATTACTTAATTTCAGCAGGCTCTTTTTTAATGAAAGTGTTTTTCTTTACTTTGTAAGGTTCATTTTATTTAACAATGATGAATTTTGTCACCTATATATTTACTACAATCATAAAATCATGGAAGTATTGTTGACATTAAAACAATGTAATCATGATTTTAATCTTGAGTGATCCAATAAATTAATATCAGCTCAGATTAATTTTCAGAAATGTGTTTGTTACTGCTCTTTGTGAGATGCAGTTGAGTGCATAATAGCTGGCTGCAGCTTTCTCCTGTATACAGTCACTTCCCCAAGAGTACGTAATTAATTTCCTTGAGCTGCTTTTTAAAGCTTTTTAAGCTTTTTAATATACACTGTATTAAAAACATTCAGACAACAGTAGAATAAAATGAACCACAAAATAAAGTTCCCATAGCTACAAGGCCTTGACTTACCCTGGCTGTTCCATGGAATAGACTAAATAATAAAATGAAAAAGCCATTGATCCATTGTTATGTGCACAGCGGCATCACAACATAGTTCTGTACTCAACACTGTACTTAGAAATGTTTGTGTTTTAAACCTTGTCAACGGCTCAAAGAATATGTACTTCAGATACTCATAGGGAGAAAGAAGCTATGATTATCTGACAAAAATCATAATAGCAAAGATGAGGATAACTTGACACTCAGCAAAAGTATACATATAAGGTTTTTATTTTAAATTGCTTCTGTATTATATCAGAAAAGAAAAAAGAAACCACCAAAAGTTACAAGGTGAATAATTTAATAGTTTTATATTGCCCTTTTCAACAGAAATATAAGTGACGGGTTCTGAGGAATGTACCTGGAATAACATGCAATACCTTTGGGGCTATACTAAATTGTGTTTGTATGTAACAATCTCCAAGCACCATTATTCTGGCAGGGATCATTAAAGTATGACATTACTCTGGATACTCACTTTCCAACTCTAACATTCTCCTACACCAGAGATGAGAAGAATTGGGAGAAGGTGGTTTAAAATGTGATTTTAGGCTTTTGATAGTAAGACAGTTCTTCTAAAGATGCATGTGCAATCTCTTTTTTATATTAACTATTTCAGCAATTGCTCCTACCCTTTAAAAGTTTACAAATAAAAAATATCTGCCATTGGTCTGAGACCCACATGGAGAAATTTCAACTCCAAAGGTGAATAGTTCAGAAAGTATAAGCCCACTATAATATCTGATAAGAGGTATCAGTAAATTAGGACAAGAAGTAATGGGCTTAAATTGCAGCAAGGAAGGTTTAGGTTGGACATTAGAAAAAACTTCCTAACTGTCAGGGTGGTTAAACACTGAAATAAATTGCCTAGGGAGGTTGTGGAATCTCCATCTCTGGATATATTTAAGAGCAGATTATATAGACATCTCTCAGGGATGGTCTAGATGGTACTGGGTCCTGCCATGAGGGCAGGGGACTGGACTTGATGACCACTCGAGGTCCCTTCCAGTTCTAGTGTTCTCTGATTCTATTAATCTATTATTCTAAATTCAGTCCATGGTATAGCATACAAGCAACATCAGATTTTTAGGGGCAAGCTAATTGATGGCAGTTTCGAGAAGACTCGGAAAAACATGATTTAAAATATAATTGAGAGAGAGCATGTACTCCCATGTTCAGAAGAAGGAAAACTCTGATTTCAATCCAATAACATCAGGCTTGGTAGTTTGCAAAAGTTGTGCTAACCACACATGTTTTTTGGCTCTACATTACCAATCCCAGCTGACAGGCTAAGGTGGTGGTAAAACAAATCTATGGAGAGAACTCCTTCTCTTTTGAACTCCTTTTTCATAACATGCACCTTTGGTATAAACATACACAACCTTTGAGCATTTGCATAGAAAACATGTAAAGAAATTTCCCCATTCAAACTCATGTGCAAAGCAATATCAATCTGATTTCTGTGAGTAGAGTATCATATAGAAAAACTCATATGGTGAGACTGAAAGAAAATATCTGTGAGGTTCTCCTTGCAGAGGTTTTCCTCAATAGTTTCCTTAGGGGCCAGGCTTTTTTCCAACAGACATAGCCTACGTATAAAATTTGTATGTGGATTCCAGTGGTCCTGCTCCCTTGCAAGCTTCCCTATGTTGGCAGCTGCTTCTAGCATCCGCTCCCCGCCACCCAATATTGCTTAAATTACACTAGGGCTACGTCTAGACTGGCATGATTTTCCACAAATGCTTTTAACGGAAAAGTTTTTCCGTTAAAAGCATTTGCGGAAAAGAGCATCTAGATTGGCATGGACGCTTTTGCGCAAAGCACTTTTATGCAAAGCGTCCGTGCAATCTAGACGCGTTTTATAGAAAGCCCCGATCGCCGCTTTAGCCATCGGGCTTTTTTGGCAAAACACTTTTTAGCTGTCACTGGTTCTCTTGCGCAAATACATTTGCGCAAGAGGGCTTTTTGCCCGGGAGCGTTATTGTATTTAAGAAGCACTGATTTTGTACATTACAAAGTCAGTGCTCTTGCGCAAATTCAAGCGGCCAGTGTAGACAGCTGGCAAGTTTTTCTGCAAAAGCGGCTGCTTTTGCGGAAAAACATGCCAGTCTAGACACAGCCTAGTTGTATAGAGTCCTAGTGAATCATTACATAAAAAGTGGATACAGAAAATGTCTGATCTTTGCCCCATTAGCTCAGAAACACCCCTATACAATCACAGAGGGCAGCCCAAACACAGATGTGTCAATTCAATGCAGGGCCATTGTTCACTTTTGATGTTTTATTTGTTTAATGAAGTGTGAAATAAAAGTATTTTAATCCAGCTTCCCACGTAAATCTAAATGAAACTTTAACTAGAATTCTCTACCGCCATAATGTATTGTTTTTTTAAAGCATATACTACACCTGGCACTGCTTTTCCTATTGCCTCAATACAAGCAGCGTGCAACTTCATTAAGGAACAACGATCTGCTGATTTTTTAAAAGCATGGAAAGCAGAACATTCTAGAAATGGCATTAGCAGTTCCAATGCAATTCTGCAGGAAGCTTGCTGGTTTGAAGAAGTAGGGTGTCTGGTATTCCAGAATGGGAAGTGGAGAGTGGCAGAAGAGCAGGTTTGGCAGGAAGCTGGGGTAAGAGCAAGTTCAGCGAGAGAAACAAGAAGGTTTTTAGTTTGTTTGTTTCTTTCTTTTGCACTCAGAGAGCTGTAGGCAGATGTTTTGGGGACTTGAATAATATAGAACTCTTGAAGATTCATGGAGTTTAAGACCAGAAGGGATGATTAGATCATATAAATCTAACATCTGGTCTAGTTACAGTCCATTACATTTCACCTAGTTACCCCTGTATTGAGTCCAACACTAAGGCATCCAGTCATGATTTGAAGACACATGAAGAGGTAGAGAATCAACCTCTGTCACTGGTAGTTAATCATTCTCACTATAAAGTATTAGTGACTAATTTCTAATTTGATTTTTGTCTGGCTTCAGTTTCCAGCCATTGGGTGTTTTTATCGTTTTCTCTAGTGTATAAAAAGAGCCTGTTAGTGTCTGGTATTTTCTCCCCTGAAGGTACGCATAGACTAATCAAGTCATCTGTCAATCTTCTTTTTTATAAGCTAAACAAATCATGCTCTTTAAGTCTCTGATTCTAAGTCATTTTCTCCAGCCATCAAATAGTTGTTGTGGCTCTTTTCTCTATCCTCTCCAATTCTTCAACACCATTTTAAATTACAAACAACAAAACTGGCAACAGTATTCCAGTATCAGTCTCACCAATGCCATAAGGTAAAATTAACATTCCTACTCCTGCTTCTCACTAGCCTTTTTTGTCACAGCATCACACTAGAAGCTCATTTGCAGTTTCGTGTGAATTTTTCAAATTCTTCACTGAGTCCAACACTAAGGCATCCAGTCATGATTTGAAGACACATGAAGACACTATAAAGTCTTAGAGACTACTTTCTAATTTGATTTTTTTCTGGCTTCAGTTTCCAGCCATTGGGTGTTTCCAAGATACATTCCCAACCCCCTTTCCCATTCTGTACCTAGTCAGGGCTAACAAGAGACTTTGCTGGGCCCTGGGGGGATCTGGCTCCATCCCCCACAAAAGGAACATGGCCTTGGGTGGAAGGGATTGTGGGGCTGGTGGCTAGCCTCCCCCAGCCAGACCTTCACCTTCACCCGGGCATCAGGGCATGTACCTCTGGCAGTGATTTAAAGAGCCCAAGATTCCGGTCACAGCAGCTGCCACAGTAGCAGTGACAAAGGGCAGAAGCCCAAGGCCCTTTTAAATTGCTGGGTCCCAAGATAGCTGCCACCTTTGGCCTCCTGCCAATGGCTCTGTTTGTAGAGCTATAGCTTTGCATTTGGCTGTATTAAAACACCCTGGTTATGTCTACACTGCAGCATTTTTGCACAAAAACTTGCAGAGCATCCACACTACAAGCCCGTTCTTGCGCAAGAAAAAGTACAGTAAAACGTAAAAACACAGGGCTTTTTGCGCAAGAGTTATTCCTCTCCTTACGAGGAATAAGCCTTTTTGTGCAAGAGCTCTTGCGCAAAAAGGCATGTGTGGACAGGCAAAAGGGGTTTCTTATGCAAGAAACCCATATGGCTAAAATGGCCATCAAAGCTTTCTTGAGCAAGAGAGCATCCACACTGCCATGGACACTCTTGCGCAAAAGCACATCTCTTGCGCAAAAGCACATGGCAGTGTGGTTGTGCTCTTGCGCAAGAACTTTTTGCAAGTGTAGATGCAGCCCCTTTGTTTTAATGGACCAGCCTACTATGTGATCCAGATTGCTCTGTGTGAGTGCCCCCGCCATCATTATTCATCACATCATTAATCTTTGTGTCATCTATTATATATTTATCAGCAGTCATTTTATATTTACCTTCCATCCTTGATGACTATGTGGCTTAAACACAAAAAGGAAGCTTTAAACACAAAAAGGAAGTGTATAAGAAGTGGAAACTTGGACAGATGGCTAGGGAGGAGTATAAATATATTGCTCGAGAATGCAGGGGAGTAATCAGGAAGGCAAAAGCACAATTGGAATTGCAGCTAGCAAGGGTTGTGAAGGGTAGCAAGAAAGGTTCTACAGGCATGTTAGCAATAAGAGGGTGTAGGGCCCTTACAGGATGAGGGAGGTAACCTAGTGACAGATGATGTGGGAAAAGCTGAAGTATTCAATGCTTTTTTTGCCTCTGTCTTCACAGACAAAGTCAGATCCCAGACTACTGCACTAGGCAACACAGTATGGGAAGGAGGTGGGCAGGCCTTAGTGGAGAAAGAACAGGTTAAGAACTATTTAGAAAAGCTAGACATACACAAATCCTTGGAATGCATCCAAGGGTACTGAGGAAGTTGGCAAATATTACTGCAGAGCCTTTGGCCATTATCTTTGAAAACTTGTGGAGATTGGGAGAGATCCCGGATGATTGGAAAAAGGCAAATATAGTGCCCATCTTTAAAAAAGGGAAGAAGGACAATCCACGGAACTACAGACCAGTCAGCCTTACCTCAGTCCCTGGAAAAATCATGGAGGGGATCCTCAAGGAATCCATTGTGAAGCACTTGGAAGAAGGGAATGTGATCAGGAATAGTCAACATGGATTCATGAAGGGCAAGTCATGCCTGACCAATCTGATTAGCTTCTATGATGAGGTAACTGGCTCTGTAGACATGGGGAAGTCAGTGGATGTGATATACCTTGACTTTAGCAAAGCTTTTGATACCGTCTTCCACAATATTCTTGCCAGCAAGTTAAGGAAATATGGATTGGATAAATGGACTGTAAGGTAGATAGAAAGCTGGCTACATTGTCAGGCCCAATGGGTAGTGATCAATGGCTCGATCTCTGTTTGGCCGTCAGTTTCAAGTGGAGTGCCCCAAGGATCAGTTCTAGGGCCTGTTTTATGCACCATCTTCATTAATGACCTGGATGAGGGGAGGGATTGCACCCCTCAGCAAGTTTGCGGATGACACTAAGCTAGGAGGAGAGGTAGATACACTGGAGGGCAGGGATAGGGCACAGAATGACCTAGACAGATTAGAAGATTGGACAAAAAAAAAAAGATATCTAATGAGGTTCAACAAGGACAAATGTAGAGTCCTGCACTTGGGATGGAAGAATCCCAAGCATTGTTACAGGCTGGGAACCAACTGGCTAGGTACCAGTTCAGCAGAAAAGGACCTGGGGATTACAGTGGATGAGAAGCTGAATATGAGTCAACAGTGTGCCCTTGTAACCAAGAAGGCTAATGGCAAATTAGGGTGCATTAGGAAGAGCATTGCTAGCAGATCTAGAGAAGTGATTATTCCCCTTTATTCGGCACTAGTGAGGCCACATCTGGAGTATTGCATCCAATTCTGGCCCCCACTACAGAAAGGATGTGGACTCATTGGAGAGGGTCCAGCGGAGGGAAACCAAAACGATTAGCAGGCTGGAGCACTCGTCCTACAAGAAGGGACTGAGGGACTTGGGCTTATTTAGTCTGCAGAAGAGAAGAGTGAGGGGGGATTTGATAACAGCCTTCAACTTCCTGAAGGAAGGTTCCAAAGAGGATGGAGAGAGGCTGTTCTCGGTAGTGACGAATGGCAGAACAAGGAGCAATGGTCTCAAGTTACTGTGGGGGAGGTCTAGGTTGGATATTAGGAAAAACTATTTCGCTAGGAGGCTGGTGGAGTACTGGAATGGGTTACCTAGGGAGGTGGTGGAATCTCCATCCCTAGAGGTTTTTAAGTCTTGGCTTGACAAAGCCCTGGCTGGGATGATTTAGTTGGAGTTGATCCTGCTTTGGGCAGGGGGCTGGACTCGATGACCTCCTGAGGTCTCTTCCAGCCCTATGATTCTATGTTCAATAGAGTCAGCCCTTGTAATGAGCCTTCTGGAACCCATTAGAGTTACTCCCATTCAGTGATGATTCCCCAGTGAAGACTATTTGAGACTGTCAGTTAACCAGATCTTAATCCATTGAATACATGTTCTTAAAAAAGTACAGTGCTAACTTTTTAGTCAGAAAGTTATGTGGGACTAAGACTTACATCAGAGTAAATATATTATGTTAGTGCAGTTATCTTTACCAACTAACCTTGGAATCTCATGCAAAAATGAAATCAAGTTTGTTAAGCCTAGCTTCCATAATAGTGACTGGCATTAACTATATTTCTATCCTTTAACTTTTTTATTAATGTAATCGTAGGTCAGTTTTTCCCATTACTTTGCCTAGGACTCATCTCAAGCTAATTGACTTGTAGTTACCCAGATCATCCTGCTTTCACTTTTTGAATCTTAGCACATTAGCACTTTTCTAGTCTTCTAGAATTCCCCTGATATTTGAAGGTTTCTTAATATCAGAAGACAAAGGTTCTTTCTACCAACTTTTATTGTATCTTGGGTGCAAGTTATCCAAGCCTTCTGATTTTAGAAATATTTATCCATAATAGATGTTATCCATCCTCCTCCATTGCTAATGGAATGGAGAATACTTCATCAGTCTTATCTGGTACAAGAACATCATTCTGCTTCTCTCCAAATACAGAACAAAAATATTTATCGATCATTCCTCTGAATCATTAACAATTTGCCACCTCCATTTAATAATGGATCTAGAATTGCTAGGATTTCTTTTGTTCCTGATACACTTAAAAAGCCTCCTTTTAATTGTCCTTAACTTTGCCAGCCATGGATTTTGCCCTGATGTGTTTAGATTCCCTTATCAATTTTCTGCACTTTCATAACTTCTAGTTGGTACTGGTTGCTATCTATTTTCCTTCCCTCCATCTGTGGTAAAATTGCTTTTTTTTTTTTGTTTCTAATACTTTTGTCACCATTGATCCATGATCTATTTTTAGCCAAAGTTGCTGTCTCTTATTGTAGTAATGTACTAAAGTATAATCTGGAGTGTAATAGAAAGAAAGCCCTGAGACATGAGATCTGATATGAAGGTCCTTGTGCAAGGCCTAAGGTCTAAATTGAAATGAAGCCCTGTTGAGATAAAGTCAAGTTAGCATGAGTCAAGCTATGAATAAAAAAAAATCAGGCCCTTTCATAAAGCCAGTTGCTTGCTTGCAGGTTCTCTATTCAATACATGAATTTGGCAAGAACAGGCCTGGCACTGTAAAACCATGTCTGGCACTACTAAGACACTGCTAGGCACTTAGTATTTATGAAAACACATTCCAGAAGGGTAGTGCCAGAACACCTCAATACCCAGATATGGCACCATCACACTTCCCAAAGACGATACAAGACTTCTTAATTAAAGTTAGGATGACAGGGTGATGGATAGAGATTTTTGAGTGAACCAACATGCACAAATTAAAGGGTGGTAACTAACCATCTCAGAGAGGCAATATATAACTTGTTTGTATAAAAGGTTGTAAGGGGTGTCTTTGTTTAGCCTAGGAGGGAATGGAAAGCCCTGATGTTCACCAATCATTGTAACAGGCAGGCATGTACTAGTGAAACGGTAGCATTGATCTGAAGAACCAGGACTGTGCTTTATTGACACTAAACCTGGCCAAGCACCTTCACAGCTGAACCAAGCCTGTGGTCTCTTTTGGGCACTTCAATCGAGGTCTGCTGAGCCAGCTCCCTCCACAGAGTTGGCACAGGATGTAGAAAGCACACATACATGCAGCCAGCAACTGACAGCAAGGATAAATGGACTTTGAAAAGAACTCATGTTACCAAAAAACAACAAAATTCTCACCTGCTTGTTGGTCAACAATAGAAGGCTTAAATAGTTTGACTATTTCTACAGTAGGTAATGACAGGGGTAACATTTGTTTTTATTGTGCATCTTCTATTCCTGAGTTTCCTTTTACAGTTTTCTTGTATGATGCTTTTGTGTCTTTTTATCAGCATGGATCACTAGTTTATTCCATAACTTAATGTTACATCATTCAATAACTTGGATTACATCAGCCTTTGGAGGTTATTTATACAGCAGTTATTGACTCAAACCAGTTTACTTGATTGTGAATATGATATTTTAAAAAAACGTGATTGTGGGGAAATAATCAGTTACAATCAGATTGCTGGTTTTCATTAAAAAAAGGGCCGGCTGAAAAAATATTTTTTTTACTGAGGCACATTTTATTTAATATTGGTGAATTTTGTCACCATTATATTAACTTATGACCATAAAATTAAGGGAAGGATTCTCGGGATTAAATCAATATAATCATTATTTTAATCATGAAAGATCTAATACATTCATATCAGCTCAGATTAATTTGCAGAGATGCTTTTGGTACTGCTCTTTATGAGATGCAGTTGAGTGCATAATGGCTGGCTACAGCTTTTGCCTGTATACAGTCACTTCCCCATGAGAATGTAATTAGTTTTCTTAGGCTGCTCTGTAAAGCTTTTTAATATACACTGTATTAAAAGCATTCAAACATCAGTAGAAAAAAATGAACCATATAATAAAGTTCCCATAGCTCCAGGGCCTTAAGTTACACTTGCTGTCCCAAGGAATAAGCTAAATACAAGTTGTACCTCCCTTGTCCAGCACCCTCGGAATCTGAATGGTCCCAAATAAGGGGATTTTCCAGATGAGTGGAAGTCTCTCCCGACATGGCTTGTGCTGCCCCAGGCTAGGACTCTAGCCAAGCCCCACCGCTGCCTGCCCAGCCATGGCTCCCCCAGGCTGGAGTTCCATGGCTGCCAGGGATGCTGTGACTTCTGAGGCTGCCGGGGCTTCTGCGGCTCTGCGGTTGCTGGGACTCTGGGGCCGCTGTTGGCCCCCCACTACTGCCCAGCAGCAGGAGCCAGAACTCCCTGCTATGCCCCCTCCCTCAATATGGGGCTCCTAGATGAGTCATATCCCTCCTTCCCCACTTCTGCCCTGTGGCCCGATCTTGTTATACCTGAACTCTGTGGCCCAGGAACATCCGTGGTCCATGGATGTTGCCAAACCACAGAGTCTTGGTTAAGGGAGTTACAACCTGTAATAAAAAAAAAAAGCCAATGGACCTTAGTTATATGCACAGCAGCATCACAAGATGGTCCTGTAATCAACACTACTTTAAAACACAAACATTTCTAATGTTTTCAGTACCTCAAAGAGTCTGTATTTCTGATGCTAATGAGAAGAATGAAGCTACGATTAAAATGTTATAAAGGTAAAGCAGTGGATAAATTGACATTAAGTAAAAATGTATGCATACATTTTCCAAAATACAATACAGAAGTAATTTCTCAGATAAGGAAGCAGAAACTAACAATAAAACTACAAATTAAATTATTTAATATTTGTGTATTGTCTTTTGCAACAGAGGTGAGACAGATTATGAGGGAACTAATAGGGTTGTAATGGCTCACTGAGGCTACATCTACACTATGAGTTTTGCCAGAAGAGGCAATGAAAATGAAGCGCAGATTAGCATTTTCTCAAGCTACATTTGCATAATCTCTTCCGATCCATCTTTGCACTAGGGGTTTTTGCGCAAAAACAAGCAGTGTGAATGTTTCGTTTTTGCACAAAAATCCCTTTTTGTGCAAGATCGGTATACCTCCTTTTTTGAGGCATAAGAATCTTGCACAAAAACGTCCACACTGCTTGTTTTTGCGCAAAAACCCCTAGTGCAAAAATGGATCGGAAGAGATTATGCAAATGAAGCACGAGAAAATGCTAATCTGCACTTCATTTGCATTGCCTCTTCCGGCAAAACTCGTAGTGTAGACGTAGCCTCAGAGTCCTAAATTTCTCTCTTTTAGTAAATTTGAGATTGGCACTGTACTCAGCTCTGAATAGCATTTTTGGGGAGCCAAAGAAGGTTTGTAGTATGGACTACAGCAACTATGGTGCAATATATTCAGAGATGTTTTAAGGGGGAAATGAAACTATCAAAACTGCAGTGAAGGATGATCTCACAGACAAATGTTCAGAAGTTCACATGCCAATAAAATGATACATCTCTTGGAACTTAATGAAGCACCTAATTGCATGATTGGCAAGCCCAAATACCATGTGCACATCTATATCTCTGTTTATGCCTAATGCTAACATCTCAGATTTTCAAAAAGATCATAAACTTGAACACCAGAGTCAGTATGCCCCAGGTGATCATTATAGAGTCTTTGATTTTAAGGCCAGCAGGTGCTATTATTGTAATGAAGTCTGTGCTTGTGTATAGTACAGGCCAAAGATTTTTACCTAGTAATTCCTGCATCATGCCCACATCTTATGATTGAACTTGAGCACTTTTAAAGGGTATTCAGCTCTAGATTTACAATGTCAAGTGATGGAGAATCTATTACATCCCTTCATAAATAGTTACAATGATTAATTACCTCACTGTTTAAAAACATGCACCTTATCTCTAGGCTGAAGTTTTCTAGTTTCAGCATCCTGTCATTGGATCTTGTTGTGCCTTTTATCCCTTTAATCAGAAATGTTCTTTCTATGTTAGTATTTACAGATTATTAGTACATTTCTAGGTGGAGACTGGGATGCTGACATTGACCAGAAAAGCTCTAAAGAGTCTTGGTCCTGGCTACTTGAGGGAACTTCTCTCCATACATATAATTTCATTGTCATTGCAATTAGCAAGGTGTTTGAGCTCTAACAGACTCAGGTCAAAACAGAGGTGGATGTTGGTGAGATATTTTCCATGTAAGGTCCTTTATTTTGGGATGCTTCCCTTTTTCTTTCTGTCAAAATCCAGTCTTATTAATCTTCAAGGCAAGCTGCATTGTTCATCTCCTTTTCTTTCTGTTGTTAAGGGAGGGATGGCATAATGGAGGGAATTCACTGCCAGAGCACACAATCCAACTAGGACACAGGCATTCTTCTATTCTAGCACCCTCTATTTTTGCTATTCTTGTTCTGTGGTAATCTGCAGCTTTTGTGGCCCAATCATCCAGCAAGATTATCTTCCAAATTCAGTTTCCCTTCCAGGTTACTAGAAAAATGTAAACATGAAACTCCCTGTAGTTTCTATGTTTTGAACAGAACTGGTCAGATACTATTCTTCAGTTTCATTATTTGACATTTTTCCATTCTGTCCAATAGTTCATTTAACAAATCAGTTTTTATATATTTGACCAGCTGTCACTTACAAATACCCACACATCCAAGATACTTTCAAGAAATATAAATAAATAGATCATTGTTTTGAATCTGGCCCTAAGATGGAAGGTTTTAACCACCTGGTGTAAGTATCATGGCTATGTTTAACTATAGCTTACAGGTATCCATGACACAAAATCACCTTCACAATTAACACCCACACTGGCAGTCCTAAGTAACAGAACTACTCTGTTAGTCCTAATGGCAGGCTCTGCAATAAAATCTGAAACACTGCAAAATCTAGGAAAGAAACAAATAGTGTTAAATTTCTCTCATATGCTGATGATTTAAAGTTGCCTTTTTAAAATTTTTAGCAACAGTCTTTTGTATCTTGCTCTTGAATGTCCACTGAGATGTAAAGTTTTGATCACATTCTATTATTATAACCCCTGGCCACTGGGAAAAACAGATATAAAATTCTTGAAAGAATGAGCTCAGAGCCGAAAAGAGAATCTGTATTCCCCCAGGATGTGCAGAAAGTCATTTCTGCAAATGTACAGTAACTGTGTGTCATGAAGGGAAGATTATTCTCTTGTTGATGTGTGTGCTGAGCTCCCATTAACACTAATGGGAGCTATATATGTATTGAGTGAAGGAAGAATATATTCATAATGTGCAGCCACTTAGCAAACAGAGGCTTATTTTTAGAGGTGTGTGACATAACTGGGGAATTCTTAACAGTGGAATATCCACAAGCGATAGATATTTCATTATTTCCTTATATTTTTCCTCTGTGCTGTTCGCGTTTTTTTCCGTCAAAAATATCATGCCTCTAACTGTATTTTCTACTGCTCCACTAGTCAGTGGAGCAGTTTTACAATAAGTAAAACTGACCTGCAATGGTGTTATTAGAATGACTGTGATGGCCTACAGTATATGGTCTTGTGATTAAGGCACAAGACTAGTAACCAGAAGAACTGGCTTCTAGTGTTGGCCTTGCTATAAAATTCTTGTGTGATCTTGGGTAAGTCACATATCCTCTCTGTATTTCAGTTTTCCCATCTGTAAAAAGGAATAAGGTCTATGTTACAAAGGTATTATTCTATCTAATGAATCAAGTTTTTAAAAAACTTCCAGATATATAGTGGAAGGCACTATACAAGTGCAAAGCTTTATTTATTATGATAATATACAATGTATCAAGTATGAATATGAAAATATATAGTGTTATTAAAGTATTATTTTTCTTCTGACTTTTCCAAACTGTTTTATGAACTTTAATTAATTAAGCATCACTAAATCCATTTGAGGTAGGTATTTTCTTTTCCGGTGATGGATTAAAACAGAACCTAGAATCTGAACTCTTTCTATCTGAATCACAGCTGAAAGATAGGGGATCATGTTTAAATTGTTTATTCAGAAGCTATCCCTATGCTTTTCATTCTATACCAGATCCACAGAAGGCAGGCACCAATTTTTCAGTTCTGGTTAAGATGTAACTGTAGGCCTGTAAGAATGGCTGTTTTTATGATATTACAATCCAAGATAATGGAAATCTCAGCTAATAGTTGAGCTCCTTCTTCCTGCAATTCCATCTCATTTTACTACATGACTTTCAACCGTTACCACAAATGAAGTGGGAGATAACACAGACAACAGACTCATTTACTACACAACCCTGGTTTTCAGTGTACACACCGTTCTGTGCATCGAACAAGACAGAACTCTTATGTAAAATACAGTAAGTAATTATGGAATTGGAGATTGTATCATAATGCCCAACCACAAGACAAAGGCAATCTTATCGTAACATTCCTAAATTGTTTTGGGTGTTTGATTTTGCAGCCTTAATGTTCTTTTAATGTAGACAAGCCCAGAGTTACACCAGTTAGGTCTCATTGGGAATGTCTACACTGCGGCTAGAAGATGTGGTTGGCAGCAGGGTTAGATGGATTCACACCACCTTGAACAGAACTAGTGCACTGAACTAGCAGTGTGGACACTGCAGCACAGGCAATGGCTAAGGCTAGACACCCAGGGCTGGGACAGCTGTGCTATCGCATCACATTACTAGTTTTAGCATGCTCTCTCAAGCCATGCTACCACTAGACTATCTGTTCAGGCTGAGAATCACACCTGCCATCTTCAGCGTAGGCATAGCTACTAAGATTGAAGACCCCACTTTTGACCTACTGTATCAGTCCTGGTCCTACTGATTCAACATGTGTTATACTGTTCAGCTTTCTTTAAAATATATGTCCACACAAATTTTTTCAAAACATATGTTTTCAATTGAAGTCAAAATCCTTCAGTGCTTACTCAGGAGAATGTCCTGTTGCAATTAAGGGAAACTTTTTTTGAAAGGAATTAAAATAGAACTTATTTATACTATGCATGCCACTTATATATTGATTATACCAATTTCAGAATATAGGCTGGGCAACAAAATCATTGAAAGAGATCTAGGTTTTTAAATGACTTCATTAAATATTACTCAACAACCCTGATCATGTCACAATAAAGCCAGTGCTATATTAGGAGAATCATTTAGAAGGCAAATATACTTTTCTGATCAGCATTAATTACCCTTCAATTTAGAGGTACTGAAGTCATCCTGGGCTGTCTCCTCATTTACTGCCACTCTTTTATGTTATGTTTTGCATAACATAAGAACATAACATAAGAACAGCCATGCTGGGTCAGACCAAGGGTCCACCTAGTTCAGTATCCTGTCTGCTGACAGTGGCCAATACCAGATGCCTCAGAGGGAGGGAAACAGTAAGAAATCATTACGTGATCCCTCTCCTGTCATCCATTTCCAGACAAAGAGAGTTTAGAGACACCATTCCTACCCATCCTGGCTAACAGCCATTGATGGACCTAACCTCCATGAATCTATCTAGCTCTTTTTTAAATCCTGTTAAAGTCCTAGTCTTCACAACATCCTCTGGCAAGGGGTTCCACAGGCTGACTGTGCACTGAGTGAAGAAAAACTTCCTTTTGTTTGTTTTCAACCTGTTGCCTATTAATTTCATTTGGTGACCCCTACTTCTTATATTGTGGGAATAAGGCTATGCCTAGACTACAGGGTTTTGGGGTTGTTTTTTTTAAAGTGGCCTTTTTTTTAAAAAAAACTTCACCTGCGTCTAGATTGCTGCCGCATTCTTTTGAAATTAAATCAAAAGAATGCGGCAGTTTTTTCGACAGTGGTAAACCTCATTTTATGAGGAAAAATGCCTTTTTTTCGAAAGAGCTCTTTCGAAAAAAGGCATTCTGGAACACAAACAGGGCTTTTTCGAATGAGAGCATCCAGATTGACTGGGTGCTTTCCTTTGGAAAAGCGGATTGCTTTTTCAAAAAAAGTCGTGGCTGTCTAGACAATCTCTTTTGAAAGAAGTTTTTTCGAAAGATTCTTTCAAAAAAAGCTTGTAATCTATACGTATCCTAAGTAAATAATTTGCCTTTCACTTTTCCACACTAGTTATGATTTTATAGACCTCTGTCATATCCCCCTCGCTCTCCTCTTTTCTAAGATGAAAAAGTCCACGTTTTTTTAATCTCTCATCATATGGGACCCGTTCCAAACTCCTAATCATTTTTGTTGCCCTTTTCTGAACCTTGTCCAATCCCAATGTATGTTTTTTTAGATGAGATGACCACATCAGTGGACAGTATTCAAGATGTGCGTGTACCAGGGTTTTATATAGAAGCAATAAGTTATTCTCTGTCTTATTCTCTATCCCTTTTTTAATGATTCCTAACATTCTATTTGCCTTTTTGATTGCTGCTGCACACTGAGTGGATGTTTTCAGAGAACTATCCACAATGACTTCAAGATCTCTCTCTCTCTTAAGTAGTTGTAGCTAAATTAGCCCCCATCAGATTGTATGTATATTTGGGATTATTTTTTCCATTTTGCATTACTTTACATTTATGAACATTTAATTTCATTTGCCATTTTGTTGCCCAATCACTTAGTTTGGTGAGATCTTTTTGAAGCTCTTCATAGTCTGCTTTGGTCTTAACTATCTTGGTATCATCTTCAAATTTTGCCACCTCACTGTTTACCCCTTTCTCCAGATCATTTATAAATAAATTGAATAGGATTGGTCCCAGGACAGACCCTTAGGGGACACCACTAGTTACCTCTCTCTACTCAATAAACTGACCATTTATTCCTACCCTTTGTTTCCTGTCTTTTAACCAGTTATCAGTCCATGAAAGGACCTTCCCTCTTATCCCATGACAACTTACTTTACATAAGAGCCTTTGGTAAGGGACCTTGTCTAAGGCTTTCTGGAAATCTCAGTATACTATATCCCAGTATTTCTCAACAGTGGTACGAGTACCCTTACGGGTACTCGAGAGAAGTCTGTGGGGTACGTCAACATAACTGAAATTTGGAGAAAACTGAATTTTTGTTTTAAGTTTTACAGCGCTCTATTATTTTTGTACTTTTTGCACCCAAAAATGTCATCGCCCAACTGGCTACGATTAAGTTGTTTAAACAAATGTGCTGCAATGGTAGAAAAAATGTTGTGTGTCTGAAAACTGTAGGTACTGGGGGTACGTATAACTTTTTTTAAGGGGTACTTTATAAAAAAGTTTGAGAAACACTGCTATATCCACTGGATCCTCCCTGTCTACATTTGTTGACCCCCTCAAAGAACTCTAGTAGGTTAGTAAGGCCTGATTTCCCTTTACAGAAACCATGTTGAATTTCCTTCAACAAATTATGTTCCTCTATGTGTCTGACAAATTTATTCTTTACTATAGTTTCAACTAATTTGCCCGAGACTGATGTTAGACTTACCCATCTATAATTGCCAGGATCATCTCTAGAGCTCTTTTTAAATATTAGCATCATGTTAGCTATCTTCCAGTCATTAGGTACAGAAGCATTGAAAGTCTGTTCCCTCCTGAACCACATTATTGCCTGTCCCTGAGCCCTTTCCTCATAATCTGCCACTTCTGCTTCTATGGGTTTGCACTGCTTTCAGTTTGGAGCAATAAAGTTTTAAAAAGATGAACATACTATAGAAAGCTTAGAATGGAGTAAACAAAAACAAAAAACCTGCAACCCAATGGGAATATCAGTTTGAGAAACCCATTGAGCCCAATTCTTTCAGTAATGTACTGAAAGTTGGTACAATTGTGCAAAGTGGATGTAGTGGGTTTTGATTTGCATCAGGGAACAATTATGTCTAATGCTTTATCAAAAAAACTTAACTACAGGAAGAAATATCCAACAAAGTTAGCTACTAAAGGAAACTGAATAACTATCACTAGATATATTTAATGCTGACATTGACACCCAGTTATTAAGACTAGCTTATGGTTAATGAAAACAATCCTGCCCTGCAGATGACAGACTACATGGCCAACTAGATATTCATTCCAACTCAAATCAATCTATATTTCTTGTCAGTGGGATAAATCTAGGTACATTTTTAGTTTCCAGGAAGTCATTGGATTTTTATAATTCCTTGATCATCATTATAGTTCTGCATTAGCCTCTTTATATTATATATTGAAAAGTTTGAAATTACTGTTTTTGGAATTGAAAAAAGATCAACCCCAAAAACATCATTTTCCTTAATGAGAAGAGATGTCCAGAAATTTGTATATGTTCAGTGAAGAAGTCCTAAACTGGTTTATGGAAAATTTGGTCCAGTAAAGGAAAATAAATAATATTGTTTTTTAAATTCTTAGACCTTATGATTCAAATTTCCAATTCCGGGGCAAAATGTTTAGTCCAATAGAACAGTATTGTTATTCATGCTGTATACAAAACATATGATGAAAGACAACACAAGTGTTTTGGATATGTAATCTGTAATTAGGGGCAAACAAATGGGCCCACATTAATTTTACATTTCAAAGGAACCCCCCCCCCAAAAAAAAAAGTTTCTATAACTGGCATTCTGAGTTTCCTCTTAAAACAATGTACTTATCGCATCTAGTCCAAAATTACTCCCTTGCTAAGGATTCATTTATTGTTAAGCACATAAATCTCAGCCTAAGCTTTTAATTTTTTTGAAGGTTCCTATGGACTTCTCATTTCTACGCTTAGTTTCTTCTGGCTTTAAGAGACACTTAAACCCTTGTCTGATAATTGGCCCACACTGATAGGATCCAATTGTCTGAGGTCAGGGTGAGTCAGCAGAAGAAATTTCTCTCTATGCACTGTCTAGGATCTTTTCTTAGGATCCTAGAATCAGACATTTTGTTTAGTTTCACAGTATATAAAAGAGAAGTGTTGTTTACAATAATTGTATATATCTATAATTTCATATATTTATTTACGTTTGATTTATTTTTCTATTTTTTTTTAGGATCCACATAATTGATCATGATGCCTATATTCTGCTTTCTTCATATGTGCAGACCACCCTTTAGGTTAGGATGTCAGATATATTCCATATATCTAGGCAGAGCAGACTATAGGAGATGACATTTCCCTGTGAACCTAGGAGGAGAAGTTTGTGCTAAGATAGTTCCTTTCATTAAGTTTTATTCCATTGCAATAGTCACTTCTGCTATAGAGGAAAATGAACCTCATTGCTGATGTTATAGGGAAAAAATTGCAAATGAACTACCTAGTATCATCTTCATAGATTCACCATAAAACATTCAATTAACAGCACAAAAAAGGGATGTGCCTGTTAGAAGTAACATGAAAGATCCCAATCTAAGTTTCTCTGATACAAGTTTCCATTATAAACAACTCAGCTAAACACATTAATCATAGAGCACTTTCCAAAAAATGGCTTTCGGGATTTATAGATATTTGTGTAGTTGACATTGTGATCTACTATTCCAATTTTGTGGAGAAAATCCATTAGGGTTGATTAGAAATATGGTTAATTTTGAGAAGCCTCAGTAAAAAAATTTGATAATACAGTTTGAAAGAAATTTAGAAAAATTAGATATAACACAATGGATATAATCAGACTATACTGTTTTCACATATGCAAATTAAAATAATTCTGATATTAATGTTTAATTTAAAAAGACATTTTTACCTTTGAATTGATCTGTTTTAATACTGATGGACAAAGTGACTACATTATTAGGTGCTTAATTATTACTATAAATTATTATTAATAAAGTGTTTTTTGTTTTTGTTTTTAGCTTGGTAGCCACAAAGGAAACAGACAGTGCAAGATCTCGTAGCATGCCAATGTCGCCATCTGATTTTCTGGATAAATTAATGGGTAGAATGTCAGGCTATGATGCAAGAATCAGACCAAATTTCAAAGGTAATTTCGAAACCTAATTCCGTTTAATTTAACATTGTCTTTGATGCAAATGTGTGTTTTGGAAAAAAATGTAAAAGCAAAACAAATGTACTCAGCCATTTTCAGTTATCCTTGGCTTTGATCATTCAAATTTCAGCAAAACCATGGGCTGCTCTTCGTTGAAATTTGGCATCTCAAGACCTAACCAAAATAGTACTAAAGTTTAGGATTCTTTTAATATTTGAGTGTAATATGTATATACTAACTTTTAAACAACTAAAAGGACACATAAGACGTTCACAGCTAAAGATTTTTTCATATTTCATTTTTTTTTACCCTGCCTCTCTATTTAAAATATTTGAGGTGGCTTACAAATTAAAAAAAAAAAACACAATATAAGTAAAATACAGGACCCCAAAAGGGGAACATAAAACCTGCTAAAACACCTCAAGAGAAGGGGCACCCCCTCCCCCCCGAACACCAATAAAAGCACGGGTAAACAGGGTGGCTTTAGCCTGGCTCCGAAACAGTGCCAACATTGGAGCCAGGCGAATGTCTCAGGCGAAAGAATTCCATAGCCTAGGGGCAAAGGCTGAGAAGGTCCTGCTCCGCGTAGATGTCAACCTAATCTTCCTAAGTGGAGGAACAGGGAGCAGAGCCTCCCCATCTGATCTCAATCCCTGGGCGGGTTTGTATGGGAGAAGACAGTCCTTCAAATACCCCATTCCCAACCCGTATAGGGCTTTATAAGTCATAACCATGACCTTGAATTGTGCCTCGAAACATGCTGGAAGCTAGTACTGCTGCTGGAACACCAGCATAATGTGCTCCATATAACGAGTATTACTTAAAACTCAAGCAGCTGCATTCTGGACCAGTTGAAGCTTCCAAAAACTCTTCAAAGGCAGCCCCACATAGAGTGCATTACAATAATCCAACTGGGATGTGACAAGAGCATGAATCGCTGTAGCCAAGCTGTTCTTATTCAGGAAGGGTTGCAGCTGGCGGATCAGCCAAAGCTGCCCAAAAGCACTCCTGGCCACGGAGGAAATCTGATTTTCAAATGTTTAAAAAGGGTCCAGAAGGACTTCTAAGCTGCATACCTGTTCTTTCAGGGGAAGTTGGACCCCATCCAGAACAAGTAACACACCACATTCCTGGACAGATGGCTTCCTGATCCATAAGACCTCGGTTTTATCAGGATCCAGCCTCAGCCTATTCAACCTCATCCAGTTCATCACTGCCTCCAGACACTGGTTCAGATTGATTGCCACCATACCCGGATCCAATGTCACAGAGAAATAGAGTTGGGTGTCATCTGCATAATGATGACACCATCCTCTAAATCTCCTTACAAACTCTCCCAGCGGTTTCATGTAGATGTTAAACAGCATAGGGGACAAGATGGAAGTTGTGGGACCCTGAAGCATAATCGCCATGGGTTCAAGCAGCAGCCCCCATCTCCACCTTCTGAAAGCATCCCAACAGGTAGGACCACTGGGGCTCCATCTGCAGTCTGTGGACCCCCGTCTGTCCCCTTCCCCCATGCATCTCATGCACTGGGGCACTGGAGCCCTGCATTTACCTGCTCTTCCCCCTCCCTCCCAGCACTTTCAGAGGAAATTGCCTGATTCATGTTCCATCTATACTTTTCATCCTCCTTCCCAGAGCTAGAATGCTGTGAATCAGCCATTTGTGAGTTTCCAGCTCTCAAAGGGAGGAGGAGGACCAGGGATGGAGTGTGAATCAGGCCATTTGCTGGGAGGGAGATGGAGGAGTAGGAAGAGTGGGGGCTACAGTGTTTCACTACGCAAGAGGCGCGTAGCGGAGGGAGGCAGGCGGTGGGCCACAGGGCTTTAGCTGGAACCCCAATAGGCTGCTGTGGCCCAATGAGGTGAAAGAAGGCCACTCATGTGGCCCACCCACATTTGTGGGTGCCCATCCCTGCTCTAAGAACAAGTAAGGCCAAATGACTCTTCATGTCATTTGAACTTTGTAATTTATTAACAATTTTAATATGTGAAACAAGTACTACTATGAAATCACAGACCCTGGTATTAATAGGAAATTGAATCTCTTTTTTATTAAAATTCCTAGGCACTGCAGATAATATATTCTTTGACTACCAATTGCATGTATATCTATATATCTATCTCTAGGTTTCCATATTTGATAGACAAGGTATTATACTTAAATATTTTCCTCATTTTTAATTATGGAACTGTGCATCAGATCCAGAATAATTTAGCATCATTTGTTTTATTTTTTTAATAGCCGATATGCCATTGAGTACACTACGAAATTTCATGATGTTTTGTCTTGAAGCAGACAGCAGCATACTGAATTGGAAATAATAGAATGTGCTAATATATACAAAAGTGATATATCTCTGAACTGGAATTTACATGCACGCACACACTGGATAGCCCAGTGGCAGCCATTAAATATAGTCCCCTGAAGTTACCTTCCCATTCCCTCCCCCACACGCACCCTGCTTGGCCCCATTCTTATCTTACATTGAAAGTCAAGAAACATCAGACAAGGCAGCTTTAATCTTTAACATTAGTAAATTAAAATGTCACCATGGTCAAAGTGACTGAAAACTTGGTACCTTTTTGTCCAACAGATCTGCTTCCTGTGTGTACTCAACTCCGTTTACTTTACTGAGAAGGATATCTTTTAGCACTGTTTTGTTCCTGTACTTCACTGCACAGCCAAGACAATTGAAAGGCGAGCTGGATTCTATTCTGGTCCATGATCATCAGCAGAATTTTGTTAACAAAGGTGCCGATCCTTCAAATATTTATTACAGCAGTAGTCTTATTGATGTAAGTCTGCAGTAAAGCATCAGCAATGACAAAGCTGCTTATAAGTTCAGTGGGACTACTCAGGATAGTTGAACACTACTCTTGTTATTAAGTTGGGTCTTAAATTCCAGATCTGTGACTTTTATTACTGGTCACTGCAAACAAGAAAAGAACCCAGCTTGGCTTTCGAATTCAAAACTGAGCTACATAATAACAATGATGATAGAGCTCTCAGTTAAAAGAAAAAATGTTTTCACTAATTAAGAGAATAAATAAGTTATGGAAGCAATTGAGAAACTGTGGCTATCACTTAAAGTGGAATATACTAGCTCATTTTTTTTCTTAGCTGTGTTTGCTCCTTAGTGCTACCAGGAGCAAAAAGTTGTAATAATGTGCTTTTGTTACTAACTGGTGTACAAAAGGCTCAAAAACAGCAAATCTGTCAAGTAAACAGTTACTTTTTTCCTGGATGCTATAAAGGAGAAGTATGATAAAGATTCTGTTCTATTAAAACTGACATGTAGACCCTTGATTGTGTTAGGTGATATAGAACAATTCAACAAAAAGTACATTCACTTTTGCATAGATCTTCTTTGAAGACATGATGATCTCCCTCCTCTTTCCTGAGCCCTAACTGGGATTTCTACAAATTACAGGACAGTTAAGGAATCTTTGTAAAAAGAGAACTAAAAAAAAATCTATTAAACAGTTAAACTTACACTAAAAAAATACTCTTACATCACTTAAAAAGAAGCACTGAATGTCATCTCTTTCTTCTTCCCAAATGATTAAGTCCTTGTTTTCATCATAGTTTAGTCAAACATATTTTGATGGTCACATAATATTTTTTTTCTTTTGTAGGCCCTCCAGTTAACGTCACATGTAACATATTTATAAACAGCTTTGGATCCATCGCAGAGACAACCATGGTAAGGCACTCTACTTCAGAAAACATTTAAAATGCAACTGAAAGAACTGAACAGCAGGTTAGATCTTCTGTTACTTTGGAGCTAACCTGAGGAGGAAAACATTTTTATGGTTCAATAAATAGAATATTTAACTGAATAGTTGGGTTATCTGGTAGTAAATTAAGCATTTTATTTTTATCATGCTGAGGGAATGCATCTATGAAGGCCAACAATGATGCCTTTCATATCTTTTAGTCTTTTAGTGCTAGTTTTAAAGAAATTTCATATTTTTATTACTTTTGAATTAAAAAATTAATATTCTATGCATATTACCTTTCTAATATCACATTAAGTGGCTTTGTTAGATATACGCTATTGTTCTAATTTTACAACAGAGGTGGGCATACATATTATATGATAATGTCTTTCAGTGAGGTATGATTTACTATAAATAAAATGTAGCACCAATGTACAGAATACATTAAATTATATACATTAAAGAATCCAGTCCACTGAAAAAATATCCATAGCTGCCTAAACACTGAAAGCCTTGGAAATCTATGGGGACATAGTGACCTGCTCTTTCCAGTAAAAGGCAATATTCATAGTGTGGTTTCTGAGGGGAAACTGGCAGCATTTTCCATAAATGGGCATCCTAGGCAAACTGAAGAGGTTTTGAGGGCCAGTAGCAAAGGAGACTTATTCAGACTGAACAGAAGGATTATGCAGTGCTGCAGTTTGTAATGAAAGAGGTGCTGCCGCACAATGAATTTTTTTTTATTTTTATAATGGACACAGCAAGCCCACAGAGGCTCCAGCATTACGAATTGCCACGCCTAGAAGTGGCAGGGTTCAATCCTGGCACAAATTAAGCACCGAGATTATGTTATCCTTAGCTGCTGAGGAAATGCACTCTAGGCATATATCATATTAGCCACACTTGAGGGGGAGTTTGGAGGAAGCCCTGGGACTAGCTGAGCAAAGAAATTATACAATTTTTATACAGTCTTACCTCCCTGCAAAGGAGAGCTCAGCAAGCTGCAGCTGCTACTAATACATAGTAGTATACGTGAAGTTGGAAGTAGAAAGGCCCAGTCCACTCTTTGGGAACTGCTAGAACTTTCCAGGGGAAATGAGAATTTAGCCCTTAAATTTTAGTGAAATTTGGTTGTGATAGGGTTTTACCTAAAAGAAAAATGCTATAAAAAATGAAAAAGGTACTTTGGAAGACAGACTAAGTATTTTCCTATTTCTTTCATTTATACATTTATTATATTTCAAATACTTACACCTGTTAATAAATGTATATCTTTTGTGTTAGTATAAACACAGAAATGCTTTTATTAAATTTTGGTTCAGAGAGTAGGATGGTCTAGTGTGCTGATTGCAGAACTGGGAGCCCAAACCATGTGCATGTAATCTCAGTGCTGTCACTGACTTGCTATGTTGCTTTGCCAAATCTATTACATTTTCTGTGCCTGAAGTCTCATAGTTGTAGAATAAAGATACAATACTGATATAGCAGAGGTACAGACTGATTAATGTTTCTAGAGACCTTTTGAAAAGGTAGACACTATGTAACACAATGGAGTTACACACATGCTAATCATCTGAAGAAAAGGATTGCACCCACGAAAGCTCATGATACCATCTATATGTTTTGTTAGTCTTTAAGGTGCTACTAGTCTATTTGTTGTTTTAAGTTTTTCCTGTTACAGACTAACTCAGCTACCCCTCTGAAGCTTTTGACTCATGTAATTATAAATATATATTGCTTTTGATCCATGAACAGAAAACACACACACTGGTAGCTATGGCAGTTCTATGAGTAGACTCAACGCAGTATATGGACTTTAGAAAAGGCAACTTTTATCCAGAAGTTAGCACTACATTTGAGGCCAAATTATGCCCTAAGAAATAGTGTTCCTAAAGCACCCAATTCCTGGATAGGTTGTGTTGAGACACTTCTCCTATAAGTGTGCTGGCAGAGTACTGCTAGAGTGAGCAGGTTTCCTGTTAACTGGCTGCACCGCTGAATAGAAAGCAAATGATACTGCCTCTATAAAACCCACTGTGCCCAGAACCCACATTTCGCTGAAATGTAAGGGCTACATTCTCATTTCACCAGGAAAGACCAAGCAAACAGCAAGGCCCTAATGCAGCAAAATACATAAGCATATGCCTACCTTTAAGAATGGGAATAGTCCCATTGAAATCAATTGGATTAGAGCCTACATACCTTCTATTGGCATACGATCACCTTTGTTGGCTTTTAAAAGGTTTACTTGCTCACTATGCACCCCGGCTCTGAAAATCTAACATTTAAAATTCAATAAAAACATATTCAGAACTGTTTCCAGTAACTTGAACTTATAATTCCCATTTTAACCATTTCTTCTCCATTATTAAGTTACTTTCACATTGTAAACAGTTTATATTCTCCCCCAAACGAACGTGATACATTTTGCTCATTACCTCTTTGAAAAGAGGTTAAAACAGTTAACACATCTACATTAAATAAAGTATATTTAACCTTAGCTATACTGATCTCTGAAATAAAGTATTAAATACTTTAAATTAAAATATACATTAAATAAAGTATATTTAACCTTAGCTATACTGATCTCTGAAAGACAGTTCTATATAAGAAAATCGTCATCTATATAATTTGTTCTCAGGCACAATTAGTGTCATTAAACAATACACAGTTATCATGGTATGTCATAAATAGCCCAGTGTCACATAAATTAAAAATATGGGAAATTTCAAAGCATTTTCAGCATCATGAAATATTTATTTATTTATTTATTTAAATATTTTTACCCCACCTTTCTATTTAAAATATTCAAGGAGGCTTACAAGAACAAACCAAAAAAAATACAAATATATATAAAAATTTAAAATATGAGAGTTTAAAATATGAGACCTCAGAGGGACATAACCAGCTAAAAACATATAGAGAGGAGGAACACACACATACAGACTCAAACATTAATAAAACCACGAGTAAAAAGGGTGGCTTTAGTCTGACGCCGGAACAACGCTAGCATTGGCGCCATGTGAATATCCCGAGGCAGAAAATTCCACAGCCTGGGAGCAAAAGCTGAGAATGCCCTGTTCCGCGTAGATGTTAATCTTATCTCCACAAGTGGGGGAACACGAAGCAAAGCCTCCCCAGCTAACCTCAATCCCGGGCAGGTTCATATGGGAGAAGACGGTCCTTCAGATACCCTGGACCCAACTCATTTAAGGCTTTATAGGTCATAACTAAAACCTTAAATTGTGCCCGGAAACATTCCGGAAGCCAGTGCAGCTGCCGAAGCACTGGCATAATGTGCTCCGTATAACTAGTGTTCGTTAAAACTCGAGCAGCCGCATTCTGGACCAGTTGAAGTTTCTGAAGGCTCTTTAGAGGCAGCCCTACATAAAGTGCATTACAGTAATCCAGTCGGGATGTAACAAGAGCATGGATCACTGTGGCCAAGTCATGTTTGTTCAGTAAGGGTCGCAGCTGGCGGATTAAATGAAGTTGCCCAAAGGCACTCCTAGCCACCGAAGAAATCTGATTTTCAAATGTTAAAAAAGGGTCCAGGAGGACTCCCAAGCTGCATACCTGTTCTTTCAGGGGGAGAGTAACCCCATCTAGAACAGGTGCCATGCCACATTCACACACAGATGGCCTCCTGATCCACAGGACCTCATAGTCCTTAGTGTTTATTTAGTTGTTAGTAATGTCATTTGCATCATTGAAATAGTGTTTATTTAGTTGTTAGTAATGTCATTTGCAAACATTTTCAGGCTGGACAAAAAAAATGCAACCTTGATTGCATAGCAATTGCTGACACTCCATAATACTGGTAATTTGTTTATACGCTGCTGCTGCTCAGAGAAGACTTTTACTAATGGTCAGCTGTTGAATTCAGTCACAATGAAATTAATCATTTTAAAATATGAGCGCTCAAACATACATGACTTTATTTGGGACTTTTATTTTGGTTTTGCATTCGTACCTTCACCAGAGCAATGATGAACAGCTCTTGAAAACTAGGACAGTGTATTTACCTTATAATTACAATAGTAACATCTGGCATTTTATTACAAACTGGAATATTGTAGGCAACTGTGTTGAACGGGGTTATGTTATAGTATTTTACTATTTGTTCTGTCCAAATTACATGAAACATATCTGACCAGATACCTTCTTGAGATTTATTTTAAATCACTATTTATATTGACAATTTAGATGCCTGCAATTACACTATCCAAATGTTTATTGAAGTGTTTCTTTTCAATCTTTACATAAAAGATTTTTAGAGAAAAATTAAATATGAATTAAGAAACTCATGAATTGATCATTAAAAGCATCTCTAGAATTAACATTTCTAAATGCATATTAATCTCCTGAATTTTTTTTAAAGACATTTGCCTATGTGTACAGGAATTCTTGTAGCAATGTACCTATATTCTATACTGTATCAATATACTAGAAATCTCTGTGTGGTGGTTTTTAAGGTGATCAAAATCTTTGAGCTCCCTCTGCTGGCTTGGCTATGTATAACACAACTAGTTTCATTCAGAGGTGGTATGTTAAAAACAGTAGGTCTACTTTTATGTTATTTATATCAATTTTTCTGCACTTTCATTGATGTCAATGAAGTTGTGTTAGATTTATCCTGGTGTGAGATGAATATCAGGCTTTCATACTCTCAGTTAGATTCCGCTAGACTAATAGATCCCCTTTGACTGATGTGCAAGGGAATCTAAGGAGCCAGAAGGTGTAAATGAAAGACCTACGTATGAGTTAAATTAAGCTACCTCATTAATCCCTCCAGTTAGTTGCTTTGTCTTTATATTCAGATGATCTGCTACCTTAGGATGAGCATTAAAATAATGTAGGCTCACAGTCCCTTTCAGTTCAGTCTCAACAAGCCAAAAGAGATGGTGTAAGTAATATGTAGTTAAGAAGGCATGAGTCTAACTGAGCCTAAGTAAGTCTAAGGGAGTCTAAGCTGATGTAACCTACCACCAGCTGAGTATTTGGTCCCTGGTATATATTACTCATCATGACATAAATAAGAGCTATGCTGAGTCAGGGGAGGAGATAAGAGATGAGTAAGAGCTTCCAAATTTAGCCCACCAGTTGTATTCCTTATTGTGTGATACAGGAATTTTAAAAGTGATAGCCAAAGGCAAAAATACTTCAAAATAAAAATATTCTTACTGGATTTAGAAGCACAGCATACTATGAACATTTTATAATTCAACTGAATTAATTTACTTAATTGAATGTCTAAACATCTCATGATTGTCAGATAGGTGGAATTAAATCAATTTCATTTTATTAAATTAAGAGTGGGCATTTATTCTTAAAAAACACAATAGTAGCATGTATTCTCAGTGGAATTTTGCAATTCTGGCCACAGAGCTTGTGTAACTTTGAGCCTTAAATCTGACTAAAAGGCTTCATCTCACATGGTGCTGGGCACTGTGGCCCTCATCCAACAAAGCACTTAGGTATATCTTTAATTTTACGAATGTGAGGAGTCAATGGACCATCCATGTGCTTAATGTTAAAATGTATACTTATATGGTTTGCTGGATTGGGGTCAGCGTGCTCAGAATCTTGAAGGGTTGAGTGCTGGGAGCTTAAAGTTTTCATATAGTTAGATTTAGATTTACTTGGTCCCAATTCTTAAAAGATAATGGGATCCATAGTTTCCAAACTGTCCCTGTTCATACACAAAGTTTCTCATAATAGCATGCTATGGTACTGTGTAAATTTAAAGACATATCAAGATACTTTTAAAGGGATGTATTGCAATTTAATTAGCCATGCCCAGCTAAAAATTAAAAGTGATTATTTGGTTGTTAAAGAGTGAGAGGCCTCATTGTTGACATTGCTGATTTAAGGGTTTCAGAAAGGAATGTGCTAAGTAGATGAACCAAAGGCTAGCAAATATAGCATGATCGATTATAGGGAAGAGAAGTAAGCTAGCATTAAAGAATCTCATTTAGCATGTAAGAATATGATTGACCGAAAAAGAGCACTTCCATCAAATTTCTTAAAGGATTTTACAGGTCAAGAAGAACATAGCTGATATTAGCACAGAAATAAACTAATGTAAACTAACTATATATGTGCTTAGAGGGCATTGTTACAGAAAGAGATCTAATGGCTCATGCCATCAAGGCAGATAATTATAATTTGTATCTATATCTATATCTACATGTTTCTTGCTTATTTCTACCAAACCTCTGATTACGGGCATTTCTTGAGTCTGGCTGAAGATAGGCATGGCAGCCTGACTGAGGGTAGGAACCGGGTAAGCTCCTTTTTCCCCCTCTTTGTTTTGTTTTGTTTTGTTTTGTTTTGTGCAGTCTACCTTTCTTTAAAGCCTGGGATATTATATAGACAAAAGCAAGATTTCGGTTTCGTCAGCTTTACCTCCTCATGGCTGAACATATCTATTTCTGCCACAGAATTGTCTTAAACTGAGTGCTTGAAAGCAATATTCTCTTACACATATGTTGATAGCTGTAATACGTGATAAATTTTCCAGATTTTCAGTGCAATACAGTCTTTTTAGTTAGCAACCACAAGTATCTGTGAACTATGAGTCTTTCTTTAGTGAAAACATGTATAACATTAGATCCAACAGATCCCTTAGTTTGTTAGTGTTTACACTGATTAGTGCAGAGTAGTCTACTTTGATGTAGAGTCGTTTACTTTGCACATTTTAGATCACAACCCCCATAACCTAAAATGCAGGTAATCTTCCGGATTCAACACACTATAGAAATTCTTTTAATTCTTCCTTTCCTCTAGTCTGAAAATTTAATCTTTTCCTTCTGGAAGGGCAAATAGAAACATTACTTTTGCAGTTTACAGGCTGATCTTGCACGAGGTTTGAAATTTGTGCTATTTATCTTTCCATATTCTTTATCGTGATCCTGTTTCTGTAGTCCTTAGCCTAGGTCACCGAGTCAGACACAGACAAAGGTCTTTCAAATACTACTGGGCCAGCAGCTGCTCAGTTTGTTACATGAACAGATTAATCTATGCAAATCCCCTTGCTGAACCTGCATTCTAATCTGCCAGTTTCATTTTATTTTCCTTTTCAATAAAAGACATATCATATACTCTTCACATACATAAAGTGTCTAAAATGCACTCATCATCTACTTCAAAAAAAGTGCACGTAAATAAAGATTTCGCCACAAATGGTTATTAATCCAGTTTGCAGTCAGATTAGGGCACTCTTATTCATGTTATTTTGTTTTATCTAGTAAGAGGTTCCTAGTAAAATTATGGGGTTTTCCCAAAAATGTTATCTTCACTAGCACAGTAGATACAACACTGAGAGCTAATATATGGTATTTGTATTGGACACTGTGGGTACATCTACACAGCAGCGTTATTTTGGAATAACTGCCGTTATTCTGAAATAACATGGTGCGCGTCTACATTATACACCTTTATATCAAAATTATGTCAAGCTGGAGGACTACTTACTCCGACTCATGGTAACCCTCATTTCATGAGGAGTAAGGGAAGTCAAAAGAAGAATGTTTTTCCTTAGACTTCGTGCTGTGTAGACAGTGCCAAAAGCCAAACTAAGCTATTTTGACTTCAGCTACACAATTGATGTAGCTGAAGTTGCGTGGATTAATTCAACTTTAGCCCTGCAGTGCAGATGTACCCTGGGATTCACATTTTTGAAAGAATCAAATCATGTTGACTATATCTTCTTTTTTACATCCTAATAGTTTTTTTAAATGTTTTGTATCAGATAAGGTTATCAGTGACCATTAATACATTATTTGCATGATAATGCATCTGTGTTGTCCTCAGCATTACTGAATAGAGTAATAAGTGTCTTTTACATAGTACCAACATTCATTTTAAAGACCAGCTCAGTACTAAAATATGTTCTCTACTAGGGCAAATCTCCTCTCTTTGACAACACACATATATATTTTAGATAATCTTTTTATTTTTATCATTGGTAAAATTGCAGACTGGTTTCCAGAGATGTGATCTCTCACACGCTTTGCTCAGGACCTGCTTGGAAAAAGCTTACAGAATCCCTACTCATTTCCACCTCCATTCAACATTGAAAGCACACTGGAAAAATGGCACTATTCTCATTTGTCCAACTTCTGCCTTGCTAGCATTTTTACTTCTTCAGTTTTGTCTCACTGGATTAATTACTGTCCCAATTTCTCTCTCTGATAATTCAATCCCTGATTTAGCCAAATATTTCATATAGGCTCAAATGTTCTAGAAATTTTATCTAAGGACTTACTCCTGTAAAGCATTCAGCACCCTGAACTCCCATTAATTGCAGGGGTAGCAGTGGGTAGATAGCATCTCCTTAAGGCTCAGCCCCTCTTCAAGAGGTTAGGCCTCAAGAGAAAAGGAATGTTACTCACGTAAGAATAAAAAGGGCAGTTTTTAATAATGTACTAGTGCTCAGTTTGCCATTCGTTAGGTTGGTGAATGTAATATCTTTAAAGAACAGAAAGGTGAGAGCTTGCCATCAGTGATGTTTTTATACATTTTTTTCTAACTCTGTACAGTTAGATAAAGGCCCATGTCTATTTTCCTGGTCATGCCCAGTTTATTTTTGTGCTTAAAATAATGAAGAATTGTGCTATTATGTGTGTGCTCAATGTAGGGGAAAATAATGATACATGGGTAATACCACTGAAATCTAAAAAGACGAAGCTAGAAAAAGGAAAAAAATAGAACAAACAAATCAAATGCCTTTTCTGTGAATTGTTTTTTATTTCACCTTTCATTTTTAAAGATCTAGAGCAGTAAATGTATGTTCTCCATTAGTAATTAGCATTAAAGAGGAAAGATGGCCAAAGGTTAGGTGCCCTAACATAGAACTTGAGGTCAAGTCTCTAGTGTTTCACAGGCTTCCTGAGTGACTTTAGGCAATTCATTTAGCTTCTCTATGTCTCTGTCTGTGAAATTGGATTCACGGGACTTCCTTGCCTCACAGGGGTGCTATGAGGATAAATGCAATAGAGATTGTGAGACAGTGATGGACACCATGGGTACGTCTAGACTACAAGACCTCTTTCGAAAGAGGCTTTTTCAAAAGAGCTCTTTCAAAAAAGCCTCTTTCAAAAGCGATCATCTAGACAGCCACAAGGGTTTCGGAAAAGCGAGCCACTTTTTTGAAAGAGAGCACCCAGGCAATCTGGATGCTCTCTTTCGAAAAAGCCCTGTTTGCAGTCAAGAATGCCTTTTTTCAAAAGAGCACGTTTGAAAAAAGGCATTCTTCCTGGTAAAAGTAGGTTTTGAAAAAACTGCCACATTCTTTCAATTTAATTTCGAAAGAACACGATGGCAGTCTAGACGCAGGTGAAGTTTTTTCGAAAAAAGGCCACTTTTTTAAAAAAAAACCTCAGTAGTCTAGACACATTCCATATAAGTAACTAACACAGATGTTACTAAGAAGTACAAAAACGAACATGGGTTTATCATCCAGGGATTAAATAGATCCACCTCTACTGTAGATTAGATCTTTTACATGTTGTATGAGTCCCTTTCTATAATGTTACATTGTTATAGTTTTCGGGTGTGACCTTTTGACTGTATATATCACAGTCTATGATTTGTGGTAACCTGCACACAGGTCAATTCAGTGTATTATCTTGTTTTTGACTAGCAGCTGTTTTTATTCTAATATATATTTATAGTTTTTATTGTACCAAGCTGTCAAAACATTCTTTTAATTTATGAATCACAATGATACCAGTGTCAAAATTATGCATGTGAAAATGAAATCCAAAGGAAATGATTTTTCAGATGTCTTTGACATAGCTGTCTTTGTGTGTGTATTTCGCTAATGGGTGTTAATCTCATCTTGATGTATGGGGATTTTTGCCTTTAACTCCTATTAGCGATAATAGGCATTAAACCCATAAATCCCCCTCCATCAAGAATATACCCTTTAGCCTTCATTTTTGCAAGAACCTACAATTTACCAAAACCCCATTAACACAAAAAGCTACAGAACTTAGAGTAATGTTAAAGGTGAATCTAAAAATAAAAAAGCAAGGACATTCAGAGACTGTCTCTCTTTGCTTATGCACATACGGTGGAAGAGCTTATCAATGCCTACACTACACGTTGCCATGAGTAGTACTAGGGTGACCTCTCTGAACTCCACTCCTCTGATAAGCTTGATTTACCTTAACTTCATTTTAAAATTTAACTAGATTTTATGTCTTCAATTTATTCTATTTTCTTTTTAAAAATTATACTTTAGCCTTCTGGACATTCCATTTGAGTAGCTAGACAATGTGGAAAAGATGTATAATTGTGAATAAACTCTTTTCTTTCATAAGCATTTCTTTTCCAAATGAAATTCTTAGGGTGTACTTAAATGTGATTGTTATGACTTCAGGAAGAGGTGCCATCATTACAGTTTTAAGGTTTTCTAAGCGCTACTATAATCAGTGTGTCTTTGAAGCTGCTCCAGTTCTTGGCACATACTGATAAATCCTTGAAGGCCTAATGGTATGGATAATATATAATCCACACATTTATCACAAGATAGGAAATAGATCATTTTGATAGATCTGATCAGACACTAGGATGTACAGGTTGAACCTCTGTAGTCCAGCACTCTCTAGTCTGTCAACATCCGTGGTCTGGCATAATTTTAGTTAGCTGGATGTCCGCTTATTATGGGTGTGGCCAAGTTTCCTGCTATCCCATAAAGTTTGTTTATAGCCATCAGCCCTGGCTCTCAGTGTGCTGTTATTTAGCTTTAATTTATCCCTACATGTGTTAAGAGCCCAGTAGGCAATGGAAGTGTTGTTAATGCTTCTAGACAATATTGACCTCCTGTGGCTCAGCAAATTTTCTCATTTGGCACCGAGTAGGTCCCAAGAATACTGGACTAGAGAGGTTCAACTTGTACTGGAATGGACTACTGTGCAAAAGTTGAATGTGAACCTATACTTTGTGACTTAGAGGTGTTTCCTTTTTTAAATTCCTAAAAGCTATTCAGTTTTGCTGCTGCCCAGTCTTCTCATCTCTCCCCACAACTGGAGAATGCCCCAGTTCTTTTGGTGTTTCAGGTGGTCGTTTCTCCCACATGAGGCCAGAAAGCAAGTAGGTAGATAGGGACAAGGAAAACAGCTTCAGTGGAACTTGCTCAAAATTCTGTTTTTAGAGGTGAGGTCAAAGAATTCTTGGCATACTAAAATCATAAATTTACCATCTTCCCCAACTTCTACTAACTCTCTCTGTGTACTATCTATGACCCCACATTTGGCTTGTTGTCCTGTTGTTTGGCTATATTACATGGTAAATGTATTCTTGTGAGTCTGGAGCAATTTGTCTTACATATGAATTATTAACCTTCAGAAAAAGGAAATAACTTTGGAAATACTGCCAACACAACAATAAGTTTAACACTAGTAGTTGTTACAATGATACTGTGAATACTTCTGGGCTTGTATTATTTGAGCAAAATATTCTAATGGAAAATACTGAAAAGCACATGCAGGCATGGTTTGGTAACAAATAGTAAAAAGTTTGTAGAAACTATCTATACTTAACCTCTTGATTTTTATAATGATCATTCATCTGCTTTTTATAATGATATTGCAATAAGTAACTGGAGAGGGGGAAATCAGTTTTGTGGGAGAGTCTGAACCAAAATATGGGTAGAGTCTGAACCAAAATATATTTGTACTATTTCTTCACTGCCTTATTTCAACTATAAAATTATATTTTCAAAAACCTTGCTTTCTTTGTATAACAAATTATCCCATGTTTCTTTCTGTGCTTATAAAAAAGTAGCCTTTACACTGTTTGAAAATATATATATTCGTGGCTCAAAATTTAACTTTACAGTAACAGAAGAAAGCTGATTTATTGACAAAATAGGATTAGTTCTGGATGAAGAGTCATGGCCTGTATTACTGTTTAATGGAATGCAGTGCTACTACATGTGGGATCTAGAGTCAAGATGCAAGCTCTCAGCTGAGGTAGCAGGGGTTGGAGTGTTCAGCCGTTAGGAAGGAAAAAGCACCTGACATCCATATGATCTTTTCAGAGTGAATGTTGATGGCCTCCAATGCTACAGCCAAGTCGTGGTAGATTGGAGGCATAAATGTAACTGTAGATAAGGTGTAAGGGACACTACAGTAATGGGGACCATCCAAGAACCAAGGCAGACAGATAAATACACAATCTTTTAGAAGCGCACTTAATGCACTGAAATAGTTTTGGATGGCTTTCTTTAATATCACACACACACAGACACACACACACACACACACACACACACACACACACACACACGATGGTTAGTTTAGCCTTTAGGTACTGTCTTTTGATAGTATGTGTTGAACATGGTGTTGTATACATGACATTCATTGTCTTATTAGAAGTGCATGGATAAAATACATATGTTGTGGTTTGGGGAGGAGGTATCATTGGTTTCATATTTTTGTTTGCTTTCATTTGCTTTCTAAATATTAGTTTTAAAAATGGAGAAAAGTACAAATCCAATATGCCTGTGAGTTCAGACAGTTGAATTTACACCTTAACTTTACTATTTCATTTTATATAACATTACTTCCATGTTATAATATTGCCTATATTGTGGCTGATAAAGCTTCTCAACTTGGTAGACATATTCGTATTTTATAGATGAAAAGCGATACATGTTAATTGTTGTTATAGTCTATGCCATCTGAAAATATTTCAAGTCTGACAGCCATATTAGACAGTGTGTAGTATGTATACTAAACCCATTCGCAAGTGGTCAGCGAGGGCTTGATGAGCTTGAAAGAAAGCTATGTCTTTCCTCCACACTCCTGTCTTCGTCATGGTGCCTCCCAGCTCAGAAAAGCTCAACTGTTTACCTACCCACATGTACGTTAATATGTGAGAGCAGCAGTATCTTTATCAGTGACTACTCATCATCTGCCAGTGCTTTTAAAGCTACCTCTTATACACTGAGAAATGTGGCAAAAGTGCATGTAGACATAGACATTTTGTACATTATGTATGGTTATGCACACTGTCATATAAATGTTTACTAACCCTTGCCACTATTCTTCAAAATTAAAACCACTGTAAAAGCTGCTGTCCTATTTTAGCTCAATTAACCCAAGCATGCTACTGCACAATTTTAGTGTAATGCATTGGGAGTTATGAACACACAACTTCCATTAACAAGTATACATACTGTGATAAAAATATATTCCCAGACATCCAAGAAAAGTCTTTGCCACATCTATTATTACTATTACATACTGCTTTCTGATTATGTAACTGATAAAAATATCTATCCCTGGCTTTAACCAACATTTATAATACCATGCTTGTAACTAATATATCCAGCAACTTACATTATGAGATAGCCATAAACAACTAATCGAGACACCTACAAAGGAAATATTCCTATTTCCAGCAAAGGAACAGAAAAATGAAGCAGGAATGGAATGGAATGCAATGGAATCAACCAAAAGCAAACCCATCTATTCTGGGTAAGGTTTCTTAGTGTGTCTACACCAGTGATTCCTAACCTTTTTCCCATGGAGGAACCCCTAAAATAATTTTTCATATCCTGAGGAACCCCTACCTATGAAAACATTTGCTTGGCTAGAAAAAGTTGACAGCGGGGAGTGCAATTCAATTACTGCTAAATTATTGTCAAGAAAATGTATTTGTAAAGAGCTGTTATATATATGTAAGCTTACATTGTAAGAACATTTTTTTTATTTATTTATTCCACGATTTCTCACGGAACCCCTGACGATGGTCTGTGGAACCCCAGGGTTCCGCGGAACCCTGGCTGGGAAACACTGGTCTACACTGCAGGGTTTACCTCAAAATAAGCTACTCAAATTGAGCTACATCAATTGAATATCTTATATTGAAATAGCTTATTTCAAAACAGGGAGCATCTACACAGCATTTATTTCAAAATAGAGCACTCTTCTTCTGACTTCCCTTACTCCTCGTACAATGAGGGTTACAGGAGTCCAAGTAAGAAGTCCTCCAGCTTGACAGTATTTTGACACTATTTTGAAATAACTGCCTGCTGGTAGATGCGGACTAAGGGTTCGAACTAGGGAGGCTAATGTAGGCATTCGAAGTTGCAAATGAAGGTGTAACAGTTAACTCGAACTAAGGACTTAGTTCGAATTAACGTTTGACTGCCGCGTGTTGCCGCGGGCAGTTAGTTCGGACTAAGGGGATTTAAAAATGGCTCCCGGATGGGAAGATGCAAATAAAGCCCGGGATATTTAAATCCCAGGCTTCATTTGCAACTTCAAATGCCTACATTAGCCTCCCTAGTTTGAACTAGGGGGCTAGTGTAGACATACCCTAAGTTATTTCGGAATAGTGCTAGTTATTTCAAAATAGTGTTGCAGTGTAACATACCCTAAGAGTGACAACAGTACTCATGATCAGTGCTCATGAAGGCAGTTGATAGACTTAGCAATGCTGGAACATGCACATAATCATTTATATAATCACTCATGCTTTATAACTGCACAATTATATGAAATTTTCAAAAGCACTTGGCCTGATGCTGCTTCCAGCTAAGGCAATATTAAACTCACGTTGACTTCAGAGGAAGTGGAGATCATATCCTACCTGGGTAATCAATGGTTGTTATAAAATATTAAACAAAATTTAATTTATATTTGAAAAATGGCAGTGAAATAAAAGAACATCCTTGATTTCAAATATTAGTGCTGCAGTATTTATTGGCTTTGTCTCTGAATTATGAAATATGAAGCCATTCAGTTATCCTGTAAAATGCATAGGTACAGAGTGTTTGATACAACACTAGCATTTCACTGGATGTCTTTATTGCGCAATTATAGCAAAATATAGTCTCTCTCTTTCAGAAGTACATATAAAAAGAGTACCTGCCCACACATTAATTTTTTAAAGAAATGTTTCTAAAATCCAAGATAACTCTTAGAGTTAAAAACATAATTAAGTTACAGATAATGCTGTAAAGAGATACCAGGTTAAATTACAGCCACATTTTTAGAACACTGAAGTGATATACTTTTCTATGAATACAAAACTAAGGTTAAAGATCAAACAATTGAAAGTTAAAATTCCACACATAATCTTAATCTGACACTGTGTCAATATATGCCCCCTGAATTTATAACCACTTCTCATTCATCTCAACTACCATATTTAGAGTATGGTAATGGTATAGAGAACAAGCATCAATCGTGTTATCTTAAACTTAATACTCAAGGTAAATTATTTTAGTTTCAGTTTATAATAGAAATAAACTGCCCCACAGATATACAAATCCTCCTGTCCATTGCATAGCATCCAGGTTATGTCTACGCTGCAATTAAACAGCCATGCTAGTGGGTCTCATGCTACTGGGTCTCATGCTTCTGGGCTCATGATATTGGGCTCTAAAATGACAGTGTATACAATAAGTAACTATTCTGGAATAACTCTACATACAAACAAACATTCTATTATTGAATAAGAGTGTCCACAATCAGAAATAATGTCACATGTGGATAAACCCTTAATTCTGGAACAGCAACATCTCTAAAGTACTGTTGTGATGAATGCCCTAAGGATAGGCTGTACAGAGAAGCATGTTCTCAAGGATAATTGGCATTAGTCATAACTAGTTACTGTGTTGCAGATTTGGTATGCCAATTAAAGTTAAGTACTCACCAATCAGCTGTTATGCTGAATCTCTGACAGATTAATGAGTTATAATTAATAGTGAACACATCTTCTGCAACTTCCTGTCACAAAATTGTGATTACTCTTACCATAGCTTCAGACTTCTAATAAAGCAAAGATATGATGCACAACAAAGAGAAGTCCCATTGCTAGGAATTCCTTGCCATAATATATGCTTTCAAAAAGATCAGGCAACAAGATGAACAATCCCTCTCTCTCACAAAAGACAGAGAGCCAGATTAGGGTAATACAAATAATAAATAATGCCTGGTTGTACTAGTCCAGGAAACCATTCTATACACAGCACACACAAAAAAGACTCTTTTCCCACAAAGAGCTTACAATCCACGTATCAGCCAAGAGACAACAGATGGAAAAGTTCAAGAAAACAATGAAAGAATATCAGTCAGCATGATAGGCAGTGGTCTCAGCACCCCAGAATCATTGCCAAGATTTTCCTGGAATCACAGCAAAAGGGAGAGATTTGAAGACTTTGTAGGAGGCTATTAAGGTAGCTTTGTATATGTTTATCTGGAGTTCCAGGAAAGAAAGGCAGAATGGGAGAAAGCACAAACATGTTTGTTTGAAAATTTAACACCAGGAGGTGGAGATTGGCATCATGAGACACACAGTGCTGAGCATTTATGGTTCACTAGTAAATGAGAGATGAAAAATAGAGAGAGGGATAGACGGTAACAGGCATTCAAAATAAAAACAAGTAGTTTATGTTTGATGTGACAGAGGTGGGGTGATGTGTTCTAGTTCACTCTGAGTAATAACTTATAGTGCAAGTAGTCCTATAAAATCCAGTGGGACTGCTGTCCAAATAAAATACTATCCAACATGAATAAGGTTATCAGAATCTGACCAATAATTTCATAAGAAAGCAGACAATGCAAAAAAAGTTCTATACTTGGAGCTCTGACATTAGAAAAGAGCAAAAACAACTGTCCTTGCTTCCCCATGATAAAAGCAGCCCAATGGGCAATCATAGTATGGTCAAAAAACCTTCAAAGAGAATTGTTGCAACATTCTCCTAATTGCCTTCTTTGACAGAGGGTACAGGACTAGTGATGGGGAGGGAGGAGAAGTGATAGATCTTGATACTAGATTTATTTAGCACTGCTAAATAACTCAATTAATTGTGTTTTGGAAAAGAAATTGAAAATGTACATGCTTCATTTAAATCATTGCTCTGTGTGGGGCTGTAAATTAGGGGTTCAGTATGCAGGCTGGCCTGGAGAGAGAATACTCTCTCAGCCCTCTATCACTGCAGCAACTTGGGGCCTGGTGAGAAGCACCTCTCCATGGCTATGGCAGCTCCAGTAGGCACAGCCAGGGGTGGGTGCATGTCTTCTAGCTGGGGCAGAGCCAGGTTCATCTGCCTCCGGCCAGAGTGAGGAATGCAGCAAACTGTGAGCTTTCCCTTCGCTCCCTGACAAAGGGGAAAAGCCAGCAATGTCCCTGTATGAACTGGGGAGGAGTAGGGTAACCATATTTCCCTATGCCAAATATGGGAAACCTGATAAAATTGCTCTGATTTAAGTGGGTTCAACAGCAATCCATCAGAACTATGGAGCACAAGTGTTCACAATAGCATTAAGTTGACTGAGCCCCCATTAAAAGACACACTGGATTATTATCTGTCTATATTTTAGAAATGTGCATCTGTTTGTCTGCCCATCTGTCCATGAGTGCATTTGTCCACAAACTCTTCCTAAACCAGGAGTGGGCAATAAAACAGTGGTGATTCACCAGGGTTAGCCCGTAGTAAGCCTCTGCTGATATATTTACCTTCACCTATTCAGGTCTGGGTGATCGCAGCTCCCATTGGCCAGGAAAGGTGATTTGCTGCCAATGGGAGCTGTTATCCCCTGTACCTGCAGAGGTGCAAGTAAATACAGTGTTTTGGGAGCACTCCAGGGACTATCCCTTGCAGACTGGTCTTGCCCACAGGCTGTTATTTGCCCACCCCTTTCCTAAACAGTAACAGCCACAGCCTCAAAACTGTAGCTCGCAGGGTTGGACAACACAACCCCATCCCTTAAGGATAGTAGAGGCTGGGGGAGCTATGCTTCCCAAGGTATTGTGTAGAGAGAAGGTGCAGGTCACTGAAAGGAGAAAAGCTATCACAAGAGGAGTCAGGGGTCATTCCAGACAACTTGTTATGGCCATCTGCAAAATCAGATAGCCACCCCCTTGCCAGCAGCGACCAGCTGAGGGGGAGAGAATCTGGGCAGGTTAGCTGGCCAGAGGAGACAGACAGCCCCCCTCCAAAAACTGCGCCAGCCCCCTAGGATGGGCCACCGCCCCCCCACCACATTCATGGAGGAGCCACAGCCGAACCAGCGTCACCCTCACCACAACAGGCAGCCCTGTTAACCACCCACCTCCCATCCCTTTGCCCTGAGCCCCCTGACCTGATTCCTACACCCACTCTGCCCTGAGACCCACTCTTCCCAGAGCTCCACCCTCTATCTTGACTCCTGTACCCCTATCCTTGGCCCTCAGCCCCCACATCTTCCACCCCCCCGCCCTGACTGCCACATCCCACACCTCCATCCTGGCTCCCCACAAACACTTGGGTAATTCTAAGTAAATCTTCTAGTAACTAATAATAGGTAAAAAATTCAATATATATATTTACAATTAAGTGGTTACTGCTGTTTAGCAGTCTGCCTGCCTTGTCCTCAACTTGCTTCCTCCACAGAGTGACACTTGTTGTGGACTGTATTTGTCATGTAAATCAATTTTTTGAAGGATCCACTTGTTTTTTAGCAACTTGTCAGAAAACACCACACAGTCAAAGGCAAAATTCACTCTCAGCCTTCATGGAAGAAATACTGAGATATGATTTTTCAGGTGACCAAACTGAATTAATTACTGAAAGGACATGTCCAAAAGGGGATACGGTGCCTGGTAGAAATTGAACTCAACTGCCTTTGCCAGATCTGATTACTCTACTGTCTTATTGTCCATCTTTTGAAAAATGTTCCACCATCTTTCAGAAATGGGGGTTTTCTGAGTGTTCGAGTTAGACATATGACAGGGTATTACTGGGTTTGCATTTGTCCATTTCTCAAAAAAATCAGTTCTCATCTAGTGTCATATCATCTAGGGTGGGAAGTCGTGTGTGGCAAAAGGCAAGACTGCTTTGTACATCATCCCACATCAGCATCCTTCTGTCAAGAACCACAAAAGTTTTCTGTGCACTCAAAGACATGTTTTCAGTATTTAAGCTACTTCAGAGATGTTGAATAAAAATTCAACTGCTTTGTAAAATTTCTGTTCCTTAATTTCCCCACCCTCAACCAAAGACTGCAGCACAGTGCTTGTGTGTGATGTGATAAGCCTTTCTCCAAGCCTCATGCTAAATTATTTTGTGTATCAGAAATTTCACAGGGTAAAGAAGAAAACTCAATAACGGTTGTTTTACCCCCACCAGAGGCAGTATCTAAGGCCTGTGTGCAGCCCAGGGGTAGTTCAGGAGGTAGGGAGCAAGTAGGAGCTGTGTATGGCCAAGTGGCTCTGTGCAAACAGGAGGATACCCCTTCTATATACCCTGAAGTATCTAGAGGCTGTGTGCCAGGAGGGATTTGTGGTTCCCACCCTATTCTTAGAGCTTTGCCAGCCATGGATCCGGGTCCCCCACCATTGTGGCTTTTACCAGCTGTGTGAGCAAAGGGGGCTGGGAACCGAGGGGCAGTTTCAAATCCCTGTATTGGATCAGCAGTAGGAGAGGACCGAACAGCACTGTTGCCTGTGCCATGGCCCCAGACAGATGAGCAGCTGCCACACCCTGCCCAGCTCTGGCTTCCCACCTCTAAACTGTGCCCTGCAGTTCCACTGAAGTTTGGGGGGCAACATCCCAGTGCCCCCCCAACTCTGCCCATGGGGTTGGGGGCTTCTGCTGCATGGGGAGTGTCAGGGATCCAGGATTCATTCCTGGCTTCAGTTTTTGGGGGATGGGGATTGGGACTTCAGCCCCTCAGTTCCTGCTTTCAGCCCTGCAGAGGTTGCCAATGGATAAATTATACTTATAAAATTTGCAGATGCCATGAAGCTGGAAAGGGTTGCAAGCAATTTGTAGGACTAGAGAAGAAAATTGCTGAAGAATTGGTCTGAAATTAACAAGATAAAATGCATTCTCGATAAATGCAAAGTTCTTCAGTTAGGAAGGGAAAAATCTGATGTACAATTACAAAATGAGGAATAACTGACTATATGTTGGTACAGCTAAAGAGGAATGAGGAGTAATAGTGGACTACAAATTGAATGAATTAGCATGATGATGTAATGGCAAAAATCTGATATCACCGGGCTTTATTAATGGGAGTGTTGTATGTATAAGACATGGGAGGTAATTATCCTGTTCTACCCAGCACTGGTAAGGGCTCAGCTGGACTAGTGTCCAGCTGCACTTCAGGAAAGATGTGGACAAGCTAGGAGTCCAGAGGAAATGCACCAAAACCACAACCCACATGACAAAAGATTTTAAAAACCTGACCTCTGAGGAAAGGTTAAAAAAAACTGGCCATGTTTAGTCTTGAGAAAAGAAAACTGAAGGTGACCTGAAAATAGTCTTCAAGTAAATGAAAATCTGTTATAGAAAGACTTCTGATTAGTTACTCTTCATGTCTGCTGAAGTTTGGACAAGAAGTAACAGGCTTACTCTACATCAAAGGGGATTTAGGTAACATATTAGGAAAAAAGTTTCTAACCATAGGGGGAGTTAAGTTCTGGAAAGGCCTCCAAAGGAGGCTGTAGAATCCCTGTCAGGGAGAGCGGGGTTGAACAAGTTGAACTGGCCTGGAGTGTCTAGGTTTATGGGGTATTGCTACAATAAAGAGAGTTGAATTTGATGACTTTTTGAGGTCCCCTCTAGCCCTACATTTGTATGATTTGCATTTATGATTCAGTACTTGAGGATTATGTTGCTTCCCAGAGAAGCATCGTGCTACCATAGGCTACTTCTGATGCACATTTTTGTATGAGAGCCCTCTTTAAAATACTTGAAGCAAAAGGCCCTTTTTCTTATCCAATGCTCCCCTCAACAAAAATGGGAGAGATTTATCTGATCCTTGTTCTCCATAATTAATCAATTGAGTTGATGAGAGGAAAGTGTCTTCATTTGACTGCTGTTGCTACTTTATTTATTTCTTCATTGTTAACCATTAACAGAAATGAGGTTCTGAGCACTGAGAGCAGTGAAACAAATTTAAGTTGGTGCTGTGCTCATCCACAGCATCAGTGCACATGGAAGTGTATTACATTTGGTTAGCAAGTGAAAGTATGTAGTTTTGTCCAACCATGCATAAAGCATGTTAGAACTCTGTCTTGCATTTTGCAGCCAGTATCCATAGCAGAGGAAGATGTGGTGTGGAGGTACTTCTCAAGTGCAGCAATCTTTGAAGGCAATCAGATGCTGTCTTTGATACTGACAATCAGAATGATACTGGGAGCATCAGTAGACCACACACTAGCATAGGAGCTATAACATACTCTGATATAAGTTGTAACATTCAATACTCCCTGAATCAGCTCTGCTCGGCCAGCCAGTGTGGCAGCAACACTGGGCTTCTTCCATTGTTCATGGCATTTCTTTACTACGGGTTAATTAATACATGAGGGTATGTCTACACTACAGCGTTAATTCGAGTTATCTTAATTTGAAATAGTTAATTTGAATTAAGCTAATTCGAATTAACGCATCTACACACAAAATGCAGTTCAAATTAGTATTTTGCTAATTCAAAATACTGCATCCACACTGACTGGGCACAGAATTGGATTTAAGGCCAGCCAGAACCAGGTCAGGCAGGGCATCAGATCAGAAGTGTCTGTGTGTGGCTGCTGCCTGAGGCTATCTGACACCTGTGCTTAAAGGAACATCCCCCTCTGACCCCCGGGCAGTCGGTTCTCAGGTGTCCCTGCTTGCCTCGATGAGGGACAGCAAAGCATTTGTGTCTCTGCGTGCTCTGGTTGCCCTCACTCGGGACATCACAGCACTCTGCAACACGAAGCCGGAGCTGCCCCTGGGCACTCTGGTGCTTCTCGTGGATGTGTTGCTGCAAGCCTGGCTGCACTTTCCGCAGGCTGCCATCCCGGAGGTCCATCAGGAGGCTGTCAGTATCCAGGAGGTCCTGCAGGAGAGCTTCCACCCTGAGGAGCACTAAGAACCTCCCTGGTGTGCCCCACTGAGGGCTTATGCCTCATTCCTCCCTCCTTCCACTTACCCCTCCCTAACCTCCCTTCCTGATGTCAAATAAAAACACATTTCTTGCCAAAAACAAACTCTCTTTATTGACCAAAACTGGGGTGGGAATGAGGGTGGGAGAGGGGAGGGGAGAAACCTGGGAGGAGGGAGCTGGAAGGGGGAGGCAAGGAGAGGAAGGGGGAGGAGAAGCTCAGGGTTGGGGGGTCTTGACAGACCAACTTGATTTTCATGCAAACCTGCTCCTGGGTTCACATGTGGCCTTTGGTGGCCAGGCTGGCAGCTTTCTTGCCATAGACGGCTGCGTTCCTCAGTCTAGTGTGGAGATCATGGATGTTGGGGGCATCCCCCCAAACCTGAGTACGGTCCACCCTGATCTCTGTCCTGGACCAGGAAGGCGCCCGCCTTCTCCGAGCCCTAGTAGGCTCTTGGGAGCTGGCAGACTGCTCCTGGGGTGTAGTGGAGGACTGGCTGCCAGTGGCTTGCTGGCTCATGTTTTGGGGCCACTGGGTCAGGGCAGTGACTGCTGGCTCTGGGCCGGCAGGCTTGGAGCTGGCACAGGCACTGTGGCCAGAGTCTGCCCCTTTAAGGGCTCCTGGGCTTGGGGAGGGAGAAGAGTTTTCCTGGTTTGGCCCAGATTGGCCACCAGGGGAAACTGAGAAGGCTGGAGGCCCCCTATTTCAGAATAAGCATCCACACAGCGCTTATTCCTAATTAGCTAATTCGAGTTAGGCATTATTCCTCGTAGAATGAGGTTTAACTGACTCGAATTAAGCACCCCCCTATTTCGAATTTAATTCAAAGTAGCGGTTTGCATGTGTAGACGCTATGGAAGTTAATTCGGAATAACCGCTGTTACTCCGAATTAACTTTGATGTGTAGATATACCCTGAGCTATCCTGACATTAAAAATACAATGAAGTCAAGGCACTTTAGTTTTACCTCAAAGTAAACTTCTTTATGTCCCCCCTCTCACATCTAGGGTTGGCCTGGTGAGTTTACTTGTGTTTTTTACCTCAGGACAGCTTGTGCCTGTTAACTATCCTAAGGTAAAGCATGCACTATTTTTAGAAATGAAGACAAACCCATAACAAGCTTTTTGGCATGACCCCTGACTCCTCTTGTGATAGCTATTCCTTCTTTCAGAGACCTGCCCCCTCTCTTTACACTAACTTTAGATATGCAGGGTTAGGTAGTTTTGTTGTCAGAGCCTGAGAATAAAATATTTATTGCAAGAAAGCCAATTCTTACTTGTAACTAACATCCACAATACATGTGAGTAAATACAGGAAATTTCAGCATGATCCTATGAAAGACAAAGAAAACAGTCTAAGAGTAATAATCTGCCTATATGTAATGTATTACCAACTTGACATTTTTATATTATGATTGAATAAAGATCCAATTAGCAGCAGCCTGGACTCTTGTTGTGCTTGTATCACATCAGTCAGAGGTCAGATAATGAAGCACATTAGAACTTTTTAATTGGAATCTAAGGAGGACCCTGCATCTCAGGTCTAAGATTGTCTGATTAGATAGCTAATGCAAAATGTAGTTATCTGATGTGACAGAAAGTGGTAGGTAGCAACTCAGAGATAAATGCCGTGAGAACTAAAAGCCAAAGGTAATTAATGTATCAATGGCCTGATTCAGCTGTTAACATACTCTGCACCGCCCTCCTGCCAACTCAATAGTTTAATATGAATGGTCATTGCACTATTTTTCCAACAGTAAATAGCCATGTTTTGTGCCAAGCTAGACTGACTCATGGTGACAGGACAGTGTTGGTGTGTCAGGGCCCAACTTCTATTGATTATATAAAGCTAAAGAATAGAAACAACGTATAGAAGAGAAGCTGCAACAGAGAGCCATGTCAGGGCATAGCAGTTAAAATGTTCTCAGGCCCCTCATTGCCCTTGTTAGAAGTTACTGCAAGGCCAGAATACTTTAAACTATGATTTTCCCCTTTACAGGGTCTCACTTTGTAAGTCTTACAGCTTTTACCCCTTCCCTTGCTTTGATTCAGGAATCCCACAGTACCCTTGTGGGACTCTGGGCTACTGGACTCACATTGTTTTCTCCACATCAGGTCAAGGATTCCACAGCCCTTATTCTAGGTTCTACATCAATACTTCAGGCCAACTGTAGCACTCAGCTTCAACTGTGTCCTTTCTCTTGGGATTGGCAAAGGTCAGCAGTCATAAAAGGAATCCTCCTTCTCTTCCCTCTCCCTATCCCTTCCCCCCAGCTGCTTAATTTCACTGAGGGCTTCTCTTTTATTTCCAGGTCAGTTACTCTTTGACACAAGCATTTTGGAAAAGTAGTTACTGAACTCAAGAGCTCTCAGGAGTCGAGATCAGCTACTCTGTCCTTCTCGCACAGCTGGGGTTCTCCATAAAACTGCAGCCTGCTTGCAGAAAGACCACTAGTGCAGAAAACAATTCACTACAATTGGTACAGGCAGGCCAACAATACATTAGATGATTAGGTAGATGTGTATGTGGGAGAAATGCACATAAACTGTGAACTCTTGTCTCTTAGCACAGTGGTCACCAACCAGTAGATTGGGGTCTACTGGTAGAGCTTGGAGCCTCTGACAGGTGATCCTAACTGGTTTGGCCAATCAAGTGCCAGCACTTCAGCTGCCCTCCTCCCACTGCTGCTCATTTCCTGCCCTTTGCCTTGGAGCTGTTCCCTCAGGAGCCTCCTGCTTTCTGTGTAGGGCAGGGGAGGCAGAGAAGGGGTGTTGATGTCAAGGTGCTCCCCTCTCCCACTCTGTATCCTCTCTCACCAGAGCAGAGAGGGGGCACAACAGGACTTGGGATGGAGTTAGCTAGCTGCTTTTGGGAGTGATGCAGGGCCAGGGTGAGCCTGCCTTAGCCCCACTGCACCACCACCCAGTAGCCATCTGAGGTAAGCTGTGCCCAACTGGAGCCCACATCCCAAACTCCTACCCCAGTCATGAACCCCTCCTGCACCCCAAGCTCCTGTCTTAGCCCCGAGCACCCCTGCATCCAAATGCCCTCCCACAGACTGCACCTAGAACTCCCTCTGGCACCCCAACTGCCTGCCCCAAGCTCAGCTCAGAGCCCCTCTCACACTCCAAATCCCTTAATCCAAGACCAAAGCCTGCACCCCAACCCTCTGCCCCAGCCCAGTGAGAGGGATGGAGGGAGGACAGAGTGAGCAGAGGTGGTGCCTTGGAGAAGGCGCACAAAGGAGGCGGGGCAAGGGTATTTGGGTTTGAGGTAGATCCTGGATTGCACAAATTCAAAAAGTGATCTTGTGCTTAAAAAGGTTGAAGACCACTGTCTTAGCATAATACTGTATGTGGAAAATGCCATTTGTTGTAGTCAAGCATTGTACAACAAAATGATCCACAGAAACACGCTGTCAATCAGGACAGTTTCCTAAAGTGCCTAATGAATGAAGCAGTTCTCTATAAGAAGCCTTCTTCATTCACTGGATTATGAAAATGTATTTATTTAAGAAACAGCAAATGCCACCGCTCTGAACATCTCACCTGGATCTGAATACCTGTATGATGAGTTTCTGTTCTTTAAAGGCCTGATCCAGAGCCCATTGAAGTCACTGGGACCAACCCTAAGTGTACACACATGCCAGGGAAAACTAAGGAAAGTCCATCAATTTACTTAGAATAATTAGATTACCTGAAGTGCAGTGTGGGCCACCGAACAAATGTAAAATGGAAAGGCTGCAGCTATACAAAGCCTAATCAGCCACAGGGCAGCCTGTCTAATTACAATAATCAAAGCAGCACTAAAAGCATGTCAGTTTTCATATTTTTCATAGACCAAGGTAGCAATGTTAGAACTAAATCCCTGAATGTATTTTGTGACATACCAGTTTTTCATGCATACTAGAGAACCTTTCTTCACATCAGTCTTTATCTTTTCCATCTCCACATTGTACCACTCTTGCATCCAGTATGATAAAACAAAATATTATTTGGATTGATACAGAACTTATCTTTATCATGGTTACTGTTGTAATGTAATACTAATAGATTATTTTAATTACCTCAAACTATAATTAACCGTGAAAATATGAACACTGCAAAAAGGGGGCTCAAATTAAAAATTGTAAGATAAACATAGATTTGTTCTCCTGTCCCACGCACCCACACAGGAAAAACAATCTATTACTGCTCTGGTCCAAAGTTTTATTTCCCTAAGAAATACTCAATCATCTGCTTTATATTTCATTCTTCATCTTCATTCACATCAATAATAGCATTCAATTCCACAATACTACATCAAAAGGAGGGCAAAAGAGAATTGCTAAGAATGTTGGCAGGTAGCCTATTGTGATCACCCTGTTTGAACAAATGATATTACAGTCAGAGGATTTTTAAGATGAAGTTCAAGGAGCTAAAGCTGTATTTGAAAGAATGAAATCACACTAACTAAAAAAGTTTATATAATTCTTGTATGTGACCAGTAAAAAACTACAAAGAGAAAAAAGGAACAAGAGAGACTAAACATTGTAAAGGGTAGAACTGTGAGGGAGATTATAGCTTTGTGGATATTTAAGGCACATCGTGGAATAGAAAGTTATATAAAGAAGCTGAATTTATATTTTTTTTGTACATGATTTTTGGTTAGAATGGAGAGAAAACGCTCAAGGACTATATGTCAGCATTTTGGTTATATTTGAAGCCATGAATTAAAAAGCTGCAGACCCCCAAATAAAAAGCTTCTATTATATAGGGCTATCAACAGTGCCTGAAAGGAAAAATGGAAAAAACACACCCCACCTTTGGTCTGAAATGCTGACAGATGAACTTGAGAATATATGAGTAATACAGTTTGGGGTAAGAGTGGAAGTGCTACTGCAAATAGAGCTGCTGAGTTTTCTACTCCTATATAAGCTGTTACAAGCCTGAGGAATCCCATCCTCCTGCTAGACGCGCATAAGCTGCTTTTCTGAACCCAATACTTGTGTCTCACATGCGCTTGGCTAGCTGTACTTAGTCAGAGTTTAGGCACTGTCTCTCTGGCCTCAGACCCCAATCTTTTACCATCTTGGCTCTGGTGTCCCTGCAGCCCATCTCTCTCAGGTGATCAGATTTCCCCCATTAAGCAATTTTGTGCTCAGTTAACAACCACCTGATGTCCAGACTGAAAAAAAAAAACACCATTTCTTGTGGGTTTGCCACCCTGCTTGGAATATCCATTGTATTAGCAAGATAATGTTAACAACTTTTTGATAATCCTGTCAGTTTCCAGAGAGGATGTATGATATGACACATAGTCCATGTCAACGAATGGCTGATTCAGTAAGTAGAGGTATAGTGATACAGAACTCATAAAACTATCAGAATTCCTAAGTTTTATATAGACATATTTCCCAAACTGTCACAATCATAGCTGGCAGAAGAGGCATAGAATGAATTCATGGCTTGAGATTACTGAATTATCAGCTTTATCCACAATACAGGAAACAACGCAAATAATTGTCCTATCCTGTGATGTTATTAAAGTAAGATAGCACACAGAAATGTTAGGGTTTGAACAGAAACCCTGGTTAAACAAATAGAATAATATGATTCAAAATATTATTAGAGTTTTATACAGTGGGAGCTAAATCCTCAAATACTTACTACTTACTGAAGTGAAGACTTCCTTGGGTAGATGCATTGCTTCCTGGAGCTCTGGGAAATGGAGGAGTGTGCCCAATGTGTTGGAAAGTGTGCTGGGGAGTCATTGCCAACTCCTATTTGGCTACTCTGGAGAAGCTAAGGAGTAGTGCTAGCTTCTTTAGGCTTAGGGAGCCCAGGGAACAGTATTGCCTACTCTGGTGCTTCAAACATATTCAGACAACATCTGCTGCCTCCCCCTATGAGAAGGGTTTCATTTAGCTGCATTTTTGACTGAACCATGATTTTTGAACTCTTCATAGAACCTAGTCTGCCCATCAGGGGTTCAGGTAACAGGATGTGAATTTAATCTGAAACTAGCAAGCCAAATGCATGGACTATCCCCTTTCAGCCTTTGGTTAACATCCTTTCCTTCTCTGATCCCACATGACTGGGTAGATTCCCTCCTACCTACTGTCTAATCCCACAAGTGACTTGGATAGGTTCCGTTTATTTACAGTGTTCTTTTATATCACCTGTACAGTCTATGTAATCTCTTCCTATCTGCAATATGCAACACTCAACTCTAGAATAAGGGGAAGAACATAGCTCTGATTCTCCTATTCACCTACCTCCTCCTTTCAGGCTTCTTTTCTGTGTCTTTGATACCACTTGTCCCTGAGACCGTGCCCTCCTCTGGGAGCAGCAACCAACAGTCCTTGGGGCAGAGAAGGGGGATGTCCTGGGAGTAAGGCCATTTGTGGCCTGCACAGTGGGCCCTGTTCTCCACAGCTGGACCAGTTGGGACTGAGGGGTGAGCCACTCCACCATAGCCAGCCTCCAGAGCCTGGGGGACCCGAAGGCATGCCAGGATTCAGGAAGACCTCATGCGCCAGCATGTCATCATCCTGCGTGACATGCAGCAGACCCTGGTGCAGAAGATATGCAAGGACGCTGAGTGGCGGAACCGCGCATGGGACCAGCTCATGCAGCGGTGTGATAGCATGTGTGCCATCATGTCACGTATGCTGGCACACCCACCTGCTATCACTGCTCCTGGCTTCCACCCTCCTGCCATGCCCATTCCCCCTCTGGCTGCCTGCCATGCAATGCTTCTGCCCTTCCTCTTGCGCCCCTGGCATCCCTGATCCCGCCGCAGCCCCCCTTCCTACCCACTCGCCTGTGGTCCCTGGACCCACCCAACCCCCACTCCAATGAGGTTCCCGCAGCAGAGGTGGCACATCTAGCCACCCTCTCCCCCTGCAGGTTATGATCCCTACCCTCCCTGCCAGGTTATGAGACTCCCTCCCACTGCCCACCTTTCTTAATGTCAGATAAATAGGCTACGTCTACACTTGCTCCCTATCTCAAGATAGGGATGCAAATGTAGTGTACCGAAATTGTTAATGAAGTGCGGGATTTAAATATCCCATGCTTAATTAGCATAATCGCGTCCGGGCACCATTTTGAAATTGCGTTATTGCAAAATAAAACGCCCAGTGTAGCAGCGTTATTTCGAGAGAAAACCCTTCTCTCAAAATAACTGTTACTCCTCAGGAAGGGTTTTCTCTCAAAATAACACTGCTACACGGTGCGTTTTATTTCGCAATAACGCGATTTCAAAATGGTGCCCGGACGCGATTATGCTAATTAAGCATGGGATATTTAAATCCTGTGCTTCATTAGCAATTTTGGTACACTAAATTTGCATTCCTATCTCGAGATAGGGAGCAAGTGTAGATGTACCCATACAGACTTTATTTTGTTGGAAACCAAACAGGTGTGTTTACTGAGAGGCCAGGGAAGGGGCAAAGGGAGGGGTTGTGGTGGGGAAGGGATAGAGCAGCAAGCCAGAAGCCCCTGTTGCAGAGGCCCTGGGGAGAGTTACTGGGGTGCTTGGGAGAACCTCTCCCTCAGGGCCTCCCAGATGCACACCCTGGCCTGATGGGCCTGTCAGATGGCAGCTGTCCTTGGCAGCTGTCCTTGGCTGCTGGAAGGCTCGCCCCTTGCGGCTGGCATCTGCCTCCCTGCCCAGGAGGAAGGCCTCCCCCTTCCTCTCCACAATGTTGTGGAGGATATAACATACCACGACCACCTCAGGGCTGTTGTGCTCCCCCACGTTGAGGCGGGTCAGCAAGCACCTGAACCACACCTTGAGGTGGCTGAAGGCGCACTCCACCTGGATCCGGGCCCAGTTCAGGCGGGCATTAAATTGGTCCCTGCTGGGGTCCAAGTGTCTGGTATATAGCTTCATTAGCCACAGCATCAGGGAGTAGACCGCGTTCCCCACTATACACAATGGCATCTGCACATCCCCAACCATAAAGTCACGGCGGGGGAAGAATGTGCCTGTCTGCAGCTTTCTGTACAAGCTAGAGTTCTGAAAGACGTGGGCATCATGTGCCCTACCCGACAAAAATGCCCATGAACTGTCCATGGTGGTCGACCAGGGCCTGCAGCATCAAAGAAAAGTAGCCCTTCCTGTTAATATACTGGGCTGCTCGATGTTCTGTTGCTCAGATCAGGATGTGGGTCTTATCTATCACTCCAGCGCAGTTCGGGAACCCCAGGGCGGCAAATACGGCCACGATCGGTTCCAGGTCTCCCAGGTAGATGACCCTCCACAGCAGGATCGAGCTGATGGCCCTCACCATCTGCAGAAGGAGACAAACACAAAAAAACAGAGAACGAGAGAGGGAGTGCCTGAACCCTTGGGAGGTGCCCGCCCTCCTCTCCTCCCCTCCCCCCAAACAGGATCCACCCCCTATGAAGCCACCTCCCTCCCCAGCAGCAGGACTGTGAGAGGGCAGGAAGGCACAATCCCTCAAGATGGGGCTTCCTCCAATCCCCATTCCACCCCCCACACTTCCCAACCCCCCTTTCTCGAGGGTCCCCCTTTTCCAAGACTCGCCCCACCCCCCACAGGGACTGCAGCCTTAGAATGCCTTACCTCCATGAGGAGGGCCCCGATAGTGGACATCCCCATGCTGAACTGGTTGCCCACTGGTCGCTGTCGGGGGTGACGAGCTTCCAGAGGGCTGTTGTGACCCGCTTATCCAGGGGTATGGTGGGCCGCAGATGGGTGTTGCGTTTCCGGAGGGCAGGGGTGAGCTAGGCACACAGCTCCAAAAAGGTGGCCTTCCACATGCAGACATTTTGGAGCCACAGTTGGTCATCCCACCGCTCCAGGACCAGTCAGTCCCACCAGTCTGAATTGGTGTCGAGCCTCCAAAAATGCCTCTCCACAGTGAGGTGCGGTTGCCAGAGTAGAGCAGCCGCACCCACAGAGAGGGGCCCCAGAATGAGCTCAGGGTCCAGGTCACGCAGGACCAGGAAGACAGCTGTCAGAAAGTGCTGTAAAAACTGCAGCATGGCCGTGTGGGTCCATCGCATGTCCAGGGGTAGCTCTGGCTTCATGGGTGAAAGGAAAAAGCTGTGGAATCCAAAAAAGCACAGGGCAACCATAGCAGGCACTGCTAAAGCTTTGAAGTCCCTCGAAGAGGTAGTAAGCACCCAGCAGAAGTAGAGAAACAGCTGTCCAGGGGGGGTTCCTTTAAGCGCGTGTCTCTGCAAGGCTCTGGCACCAGAACTTGGAAGCAACTGGTGACATATAGCCCTGGCTGAAGTGGTTCCGGGTGGCCTTTTATGCAAGATAGCGTCCAATCAGTCTGGATGCTCTCTTTTGAAAAAGCACATTGCTTTTTCAATGAGCTTTTGTGTGTGGATGTGCTCTTGTGCAAGAAGTTTTTTCAGAAGATCTCTTCCAAAAAAAAGGTTCTTCCAAAAGAAGCCTGCAGTCTAGACATATCCTGAGTTGGTTCAACCACTGCATGGATGTCCTAGCCCAGAGGTTCTCAAACTTTGTGATACCGCAACCCCTCTCTAAGTTGCTCGCGACACCCCGGAGGGCTGGGACCCACCATTTGAGAAACGCGGTGCTAGCCTCATTTCTCCCCACCATACTCCTCTACAGATCCTGTTACTATTTTTCTGAAAAGCAGATCAGTATCTAGAAAAACCCTTTTATTATGAAGAAGAACTATGTACAGAAATGAAGTAACCTTACTTGCATTGCTCTGTGTAGCTGCAACCTCTGACTGCTATGTCTTGGGCTTTTTTTTTTTTTTTTTTTTTTGCCCCAGCAAGAAAGGAGAAAGAGGAGGTGTGTCCCAGGAAACCAAAGACTTTTAAAGAGTGTATAGGAAGAGGATTTATTCTGTAGAGCATTTTTTTTTAAGATCCCTTTACTGAACTAAAATACTATTACATTAAATTAACAAACTATAACAAATACAATAACTGGCTTAACTCTTCAGGTTGCATAAACACAACCCTAACATGTCTTGATAAGTCCCTTACGGTATGTCTACACTAGCCCCCTAGTTCGAACTAGGGAGGCTAATGTAGGCATTCGAAGTTGCAAATCAAGCCTGGGATTTAAATATCCTGCGCTTGATTTGCATCTTCCTGACTTGATCGCCATTTTTTAAATTTACAAGTCAGACTAACTGCCCGTGTCTATCGCGGCAAGGACCAGTAGTTCGAATTAAAGCCCTAGTTCGAACGACCTGTTATTCCTCCTGCAAGGAGGTTTAACAGGTAGTTCGAACTAGGGCTTTATTTCGAACTACCGGGTCCCTGCTGCGTGTAGACGCAGGCAGTTAGTCCGGACTTGTAAATTTAAAAAATGACTCTTTAGTTATCCTTTGCTTTTAACCTATATCTGGTAATTCAGTATTTATATAATCTAGTGTGATCAGCGTGTGACTTTCCACACTGCAGCTGTGTAGCTCATTATTTAGTACTAAATATGAATCTTCTCTTTCATTCATTGCTTTTTTGGGCAAGTTCTTCACTGTAGTACTCCATATTTAGCTAATCCATATCTGAGACTATAAATCTCCTGATGAAAGCAAAGTCCAGGAATTTAGCAAAGCCGAAGAATTCTCTATTCTTGAAGTGTAACTATTCATTAGTTCTTACTGTTTGTGGAATTCCATGATGTGCAAATACACATGTAACTGTTGTTTGCTGAAGTACTGGTTGATCCTCTCTAGTCCAGCACTATCTGGTTGTGCAACACCCATTATCCAGATGATTTTAGTTACTGGATGCCCATTTCCCATGGGTGTGCCAAGTTTCCCATGGCCCCATGAAGTTTGTTGAGAACCACCAATCCTGGCTCTCAGCATTCTGTGCTGTTATTTAGCTCTGAATTACTCTTAAATGTCTTCTAAGAGCCCAGTAAGCAGTGGAAGTGTTTGAAATGCAGCTAGACAATACTAACTTCCTGTGGTTCGGCAAATTCTCTGGTTTGGCACTGGTCAAGTCCTGAGGATGCCAGACTAGAGAGGTTCAACCTGTGTCTGCAAGTGTGACTGCTTCTTGGAAATTGGTAAAAAAAAAATCCATCATAACCAGGTGTCATGTCTTCCCAGTCTTGGCATATCAGTTCCAACTTTGTCCCATTGAATTGCAAGTTGTCTGTAGTATTTCATCGGTGCTCTCTGCCAGGAATCTCTAAACTTCTGGCATATTCTACCCCTCGTCACCATTTCTTCAATCTCTCTCTGCATCTGTGGCCATCTTTCTTGCTCCATTTTTTGATTTAGTCATTCACATGTACCTTTCGTGTATTCATTCCAATATTTTCTTTTTCATCATGGAACAAAGATCTGTTCCCTTCAAGAACACCCCTGAAATCACTGGTAGCTTATATTCACACTAAGAATATGGAAATGGAAAGTGTTGATTTTTCCTCCTTTACTTATTGCTAGTATCACAACTTGCAGCTGTTTCTATCTCCAATTCATCCCCTATGACTGGATAGCATGGTACTTTTATCATGTTCGCATGTATGTTTACTGCTTGTTCCAAATCATAAAGCTGTGTAATTGATAGATGTCTTGTATGCTCTTGAGAATGTGTCTGCCATTACTAAGTGATGTCCAGGTTGGAATTCCATGATAACATTATAATTTTTTTTCTCCAAAAGTAGCTGCTTTATCTTTGATGGTACTTCTCTAAATGCCTTTTTGTCTGTTACAGTCCGTGGATCCTAATAACTTTTGGCTTTTGAAGCTGCAAGCTTAGAGAAAGTAATGAAATGTTGTACATCCATATGCCAGAACTAGTTTCTTTTTTTCAATTTGTGCATACACCTTATTCTGTGGCTGTTATAGCTCTTGATGCATATAATACTGACAACCAATACATTCCATGCAACATTACTGCTTTTGAAGGAATCTGGGGAAAGTTTTATGTCTTTCATTGGGTCAAAAAATTGCAGCACTAGAGTGAATGTCAGAATTTACTTTAAATCATTGAACTTGCTTTGAGGCTCAGGTATCCATGCTCATTCAGTGCCCTTGTGCAGAAGATGTCTGGTGAATTGTGCAATCTGTATAGCTGGGTATGAAATTGCTGATGTAATTCAACATGCCTAGAGCCTTTGAAATCCCTTTTTATCTTCAGATCTGAACATTCAGTACTGCCTGAATGCTTGAGTCATTGAGCAAAATTCTTTTTGAGGTCAGTCTCCCTTCCATGTTATTTCTGTTGTTTGAAATTGACATTGGCTTTATTCAGTTCGAGGTTATTAGCTCTTGCAATCTACAGTATGCTCCTTGGTCATTCCTAATGTTCAGTGACAGCACTTCCCCAAATTTTGATGTTTTGATGTTTGTGTACACTGTTGCTCCCACTAGTCCTTCTAATATCTGGCTCATTGTACAGTGAAATATTTCTGGAGCCAAACCAATTCTGAAAGGCAATCTTAGGAAGCAGTATCTTCTGAATGGCCTTTTGAAAGTGCAGATTTTAGAGCTATTTCAGACAAGTTCTGTTTCAGTGGGCAAGTGAAGGTGTCTCTTTTTATGGTTTTGGTCAGCTTCTTAGGATCCATACATAGCTGTGTCCTGCTGCTTTTCTCGCTGTTGCTACTAGGAGTAAACCCCACCTGTTGATTCTTCTATTTCCTTCATGATAACATTTGCTGTCATGTTTCTAGCTCCTTTCTTAAGAGTTTTGGAACATCTGCATCTTCTCTGGACCATATCTTGCATATGGGAGGAACCATTTTCTGTGAATGCAGATTCACATGATACTTTTAAGCCATTAATACTTTTATACCAGGTTCCTTGTCTCCATGTCTTTCTAAGGAACACATCGGCTTAATGAGAAATAAGCTCCTCACACATATGTAGGATCATGGGCAGCCAGTGACCAGGCTGCCTGGGGAGCCTAGCCCCGGGTTCCTCCCCTTGGCTATGTCTACACTTGCGGCTTCTTGCTCAAGTATGACCGTTCTTGCACAAGAATCCGCAGAGCGTCTACACTGCCCGCCTGCTCTTGCGCAAGAAGATTTACAGTTCGGCGTGGTAAGAGAGGGCTTCTTGTGCAAGAGCTGCACTCTTTTTTAACAGGTGTAAGCCCTTTTGCGCAGGAGCTCTTGTGCAAGAGGGCAGTGTGGACACTCGGCAGGGGTTTCTTGCGCAAGAAAGCCCTATGGCTAAAATGGCCATCAGAGCTTTCTTGCACAAGAGAGCATCCACACTGCCATGGGCGCTCTTGCGCAAAAGCACAGCTCGCACATGGCAGTGTGGACGTTTTCTTGCGCAAGACTCCTTGCACAAGAACCCTTGCGCAAGATGTTCTTGCGCAAGAAGCCGCCAGTGTAGACACAGCCCTTGTGTCCTCCTCTTCTACCCTCCTCATCCCTGCAGGATCCCAAAACATGCCCACCAGAGCCCACAACCTCAGCACTATTTGGCTGGGGGCAAGATGCCAGTCCTGGTGTGCTGCAATTTCAGCACCCACACACAGATCCTGGGCAGTGCAGCTGCTGTACCTTCAGTTCCTGGATAGGCAATGCGTCCAACCCTGCCTGCCTGCAAGAACTACGCTGGCCTGGGGGAGTGTCTACAACAGACCATTTGGAGATGCTCAGCCTCCCACTGCCTACAGTACCCACCACCAAGATTACGCTGGCAATATTGTATTAACCAATAAATGAGCCAGACAGATTCCTGTTATGCGTCTGTCAGTGTCCCGCTGAGAAACACAGACCTTAACATGAGCTGGCAACTAGTCTGCCAACATCACAGCATCTACTTAAGGAGAGATTTTCAGCTTATATAAATATGGTAATGTTGTATAGGCATTCATAGAGGAGCACTTGCTCTTTTTATTAAAAAGGAATTGCTGCTAGGCAGTAAGAATCCCCACTTTTTCTTGTCCCCCATGATCAGGGTACAGGCCCTGTCTGTGGCAGACCCCAGAGAACTCCCCTGCTCTTTTGAGGGGTGTGAATTGGGGGATCCCAGCTCCTGAGGAGAGTCACTGATGGGCAATCCCTGTCCTAATCTCCTTCCCATCCCAAGAAGACAACGGCCTCTGGAGAAAGAGAGCAGGTTTGGACAAGGATGGCTCATCACAATGGACAGTCCCCCAGGAGGCAGGAAATCCTTTTCAAACTCCTGCTAAGCAGGCAGCTGTGGGGATTTGAACCCGATCTTCTACAACCCAGGCAAGTAGCCTAACCATTGTACTAGAGATGAGAGCAATGGGTGGCGGGCGAGACTGCTACTTGAGGAGGCAAGATCCCCAGCCTGTAACCCCCACCCACACTCCAGTCATACTCCACCAAGGAACCACACCTTCCCCTCCCTTTTCTCTCTACTCACCCATTCCAACTAAATCACTGAACCCAAATGTAGCAAATGACATTTGGAAAAAAATACTCTTCTAAAATGTCTTTGTAAAGAAAATGGAGCATATTTTCCACTGCAGGCCAGATTGTGACGACTGGATATGCAGTAGATAGTTAACAAAAAGCACTAAATTTGGGAATAAAAAATGTCAGTCACAGGTTTTTTGATATACCCTAAAGTTTCTCAGAGATTTATTTGCAAAATCTTTGAGTTGTCCTGCAGAATACAACAGTAAGTATTATGGCATACATACAAACATACAGCCCTTCTCTGTTTTATATTTTCTTCATCAGAGACTGATGTTGGTGGAGGGTTTTCTTAAAGCTAGTTAATCAAATAGTCAGAAGCAGTGGTCCTGGTAAGATGAGTGCTTCGGCAGCGCCTAAGAGAAATTCAGGTGCCACCCAGCTGATTGGCAGAGCACTCACAGCTGTCCACAGCTGGCAGCATGTGTTTCTATTGGTGGTGCACAGCCGCACTTGCCTTGGGGCACATAATTTTTTTTTTCTGCACATGGATGGAAAATATTAGCTGGAACATTGGTCAGAGGTAAAAGGGAAACTGGAAGAAAAGGAATGTTTTCCCTTTAAGGGCTCTCTTCAGCAAGAGGGTGAAAGGCACTAGATAGAAAAGATAGTGAGATTTTGGAAACAAGGTTTTATACTAAGATTATTAAAATTAAATGTGTATTTTAGAGAAGAGTGGTCTATTGAAGAATTTATTAAAGATATGTCTGAAGATCCCAGCATTTAAGGCTAAAGCTGAATACTGAGACTGTGCATCTAAATATCTCTGCAAGGAATGATTAGAGATGTGATTTTTATAATCTTCAGCAACAAACTAATGAAATATTTAAAATAAATTTTAAACTAAGGTCCTGTAGTCATAGTGATGCACAATTGTTTTTGTCAGTAAACTCAGGGTTGGCATATGACTGTTAAATGGTTTCATTACCACTTAATGGCTCTTTCACAGGTTCAATGTTATGCTAATAGGTCTTGCAAGCTGGAAGGCTTTTCACTTTTAAGTTAACAGCTCCACTTTGGGAGAAGAGTCATCAGTCTGCAAGCAGCAGCCTGCTGTGGGAGACTTCAGAAATGGTCAGAATATAGATTAGAAGTGGGGACAAGTTGAGCACTAAGATTCAGGGAAGGCATTGCCTCCCTTTGCCTCTTATTCCCATTGCCCATGCGTAGGAGCAAGACTTCTTGCTTGTCTCTGTGTACCACCATAAACTCTGTTTATCATTTTCCCTTTGCATTTAAGTGTCAGTGTGCACTCTCCCAACAACTGTTCCTCTAGTATCTTCCAGGCACTTTTGACTCTTCTACTTTTATGTACTTCTTACATCTATTTCGGTCTCTGTAGTTAAATTTACTTGTCTCCCCAGCCTCCAGATTTTATGTCATACATGTGCCATTTGTGTACCTTTTAGTTAGCTAATGTTTTGAATATTAAGCCTCCTCTATTCTTGTGCTTAAGAACAGCTCTTCCTCTTCACTTATGGAATCCCTTTTTGCACTTATTACATGTAGTTCCCTGCTTTCTCTGCATGTAGTAACATAATGGTTTGGTTTATTATAGTGTGTACATATTTGCCCAGATGATAGGATTTCCTATACCTATGCTGATTGCTACATCATTGGGATTGTTTCCATCTTTCCATGGTCCTGTCTTTGACCAATTTAATTTTTCTGAACTTTTTCTTTGCTGATTTAGCTACAGTACTCACAGTCAATGAGTTCTGTCCATTTCTCTCATCGGTTTATTTGTGTTTGTTTGCTTTGCTGCTTGGCATATAGATAGTGCACTTTCTTGTGTTGGAGCCATCTTCCTTGGTAACCTTTCATGCACTTATTTTTACATGCCAGGCCAATCTGGTCTTCAATGAAAGAGTCTTTAAATATTTCATAGTCGCAAGACTGATTTTTAATTTGAAATTGGTGACAAACTCCTCTATTATTTCCCCTTAGTTCTGTATTTTCATTCTGAACATCTCTCTCTCATAAGTAACCTTTTTCCCTAAGGATGCAAAGAAATACATCCATTATTTCTGCAAAGTTTCTTACCCCACACTATGAGTGTGGAATGCATTGTATATTTCTAGGGTTTCTGTGCCTACTCCCCATAAGAGCAGTTTATTTGCCTCTGTAACTTTCATAGACAATTCAAATTGCTGTTTGAAAAGTTTAACATTCCCCCACCGTTCTAAGGACAGTTAGGGGGAGTTACTTGCAGATGCACAGGCTCTGTAGCTGCCAATGCAATGTTAACTTTCTCAAGGCGGCTTCCAGCACTATATCCCTTCTATTGCTGGTACCATGTAGTATCATACTGATGAGCAGAGATAAATTAGGATAAACGCTTTATAACAAACAACCACTATAAACAAAAATGAGGTAACAAGACTTTCTGTTGCTCTGTGTAGCTGCAGCAAGCAGCTGCCCTATCCTGGGCTGTTTTGTTCCATTCTACCTTGGCAGTAAATGTGACTCAGGAAACCAAAGACTCTAGCTAGAATATACAGAAAATGTGGCATCTCTACACATCCTGGAGGACTTACTCTATTGCTCCAAGATGATCCCTCAATAATTTTCCCCTACAGTCTTCCCTAGAGCCCAACCCTTTGCACCAGAATCTGTAGAGGAAGCTGCTCCACTAAAGGCAGGATAGGGGCCAGGTCTGCACAGATTGCTCCTGTCCATGTTTTGCACCTGGGCTCCTACTTCATTTAACTCCTTTGCTACAGTGTAATGGGTATGGGCTGATGAAGCCACTGCTGCCAACCACAGTAGCTGAGAGGGAAAATGCAGCTCAACTGTGAAGCACTTGCTATGAGACTCTGCTCTGCATTCAGATACTCTTTCAGAAGCAGCACAGTGCAGCCTCTCATGACAGATGGAACTACAGGTAGCTGAGGCACTAGTCTTGTAACCAATTTCTGATAATTTCCTCACCGCTTAATTCTGCATTGTGTACAAGGGAAGTCAATAGGTGGACCATGATCAAATCTGAACCACCAGATTTTGAACAGACTGCACATTTTTATTTACTTATTATTGAGGGGTGAAAATGTTTCTGTGGAGTCTGGACCTTGACTATACTTGGGCCAAGAAATTTGGGGCATGCCAAAAAATAATTGACTACCCTTGGTGCAGTGGGTAACGTCTTTTTGCACCCTCTTCCCTTCTCATATAGCAATAAAAGGTCAATCAAAATGGTGCCCAAAGAGTATGAAAAAAGGAAAGAGAAAAAAAATAGTGGGAGGGGGAGAATGAAGCTGGAAGAGTATGTCCCTTGACTATTGGTATATTGCAGTAGTAAAGTGCCAAATTCTGCTCTCACTTACACTGGGATAAATCATAATTCACTCTTTCCTTCACTGAAGTTTCTCTGGGTTTACACTGATATAACTGAGAGCAGCATTCAGCCTTAGTGTCATTAAATGAAAATATAGATGCTATCTTGACTCTAAAACAGAGAACTTTCTTGAATATAAATGATTTCACTTCAGTTCCCAAGCCTGACCTTGAACCTTTTCAATTTTTGTTCCCATGCTACCATTCCTCCTTCTACATCGTATAATTCTGCTTTGAGTTTTTGGAGTCAAAACCATATGAGCAGAAAGTTTCACATGGTGTTTATGGGAAACCATCAATCAGTCCAGTGTCATTTGAACTACCACCTGAATCATTTAAATCATTTTGCATTTGTAATGCCACCTGAATCCAGGCCTGGAGTATGATTTTTATGTAATATTAATAATTTTTGTTTAAAATGTTTCAGTAAATATTTCATAATTGGTGAACATGCTGGGTAAAGTTCATTAATATGAATGGCAAGTAGGCATACAAAGGGGAAAAAAATCTGTCCTGCTAAGTTTTTTGTTAATATTCTAGAACTTGTTCAAAAGCAATGTTACAAATCTTAATATTAGATCTACAGAAATCCATCTGCTTTCATGAAATTTTAGGTGACTTCAGCAGCAGCAATAAACCCTTTGGTGTATTCTTGAGTGAGGTCCTTAGATGGATTTAAGCTAACAATTGTCATAGTTACTAACAGCAAAATTACCATTACTCTTGGGAAGTATATTTCCCACTGTGCTATTAACTTTGGTATTCAAGGCAATGTTTGCAATTCCATTAGCTTCCTATTCAGAAATGCTGCAGTAGACTAGTACAAAAAAAAGCAAATAGACCTTTGTTTCATTTTGAATCAGACAAGTTCCAATTCCTGCTTAGATTTTGGATGGAGATATTACCTGGAATGTTAATGGTACATGCAACTAAAGCTGGTAGAATATTTGGAAAGATCAATCTGCATGCACATAGATGCGATCATTTGGTGCAAGTGATGATAGTATCCATTAAGAATGTGTGCAGTTGATCTGCAAATGAAATTATGCAAATTTGCCTTTAGACACTTATTACCTGCAGAGCTGGCAAGATCCCAAATAAAAGAGTTTAATTTCACAAAGAAATATCCACACTGCCACAATGCTCATATGAGTGAACAAAAATATTGTAATTACATGAACAAAGTGACAAGCACAGTGATGTATTCAGTATGTATAATAAAAATTAAATGATACTTTAGAAATGTTGTATATTCATAGTATTGCCAAGTCTATTACTATCACTTTATAATAATGGCATATGCTAAAAATATTGACTTTAATATATGGTATTACTACAGATAAGAATTAATTAACCATATAGGAGCCATATTGAACTGCTCAGGTGTTTTAAGCAAGTCTTATTTTTGAAGGTGTAACATTAACACTTAAAAAAGACTGGGTACCAGAGGACTTTGCTAATGACCTACTGAACCTCTAACTTGGAGGTCACCAGCATGAATCCAGCCCAATCCAGTAGTGCTTAAACACAATTCCCATTTAAGGGATGTTTGCTGTCTCCACCTCACACATTCACTAATTGGTATAGTCAACAGAAAAGATAAGAACTGCTTGGATCATGGAGACTGAAGGATGCTCCTTACTGCTAAGGGAAGTCCCTCATTGGTCAGGGTTGAGGCATGCTAGCAGGGAAACCTGCCCTGATGATATCCTGTAGATAAACAGAGCATTTAATTATCTGAAGCTGGTAAGATACTGCCTTTTTCTAGCAGGAAATCTAGAGTTTACAAACTTGTTATAAAAAAAAAACTGGAAAAAAATAGCCAAAAGGCTTAATTCTGACCACATATTCACTTTATGTATTCCTATTGTTTTCAACAGGCTTGCACAGGGTTTCACTCAGGTACAAGTTTGCCAATTAAAAGAGGACAGTGTTAGATTTTTTCTATGATTTAATGTTTCACTTGTTGCTTGCTGCAAGAGTGGGAGGAGTCAAATTACTTCACAGCTAGCCTGATGATTGTGTAGGCTAGGAAAGCAACTACTTTCTTGACAGAAACAATGTGTAGGTGAAAAGGGGTGAGAGTACAAGTTTGTTAATAATATGAGCTAATCTGAACTGTGGGAGAGAGAGAAGTTTGGATTTATTGCATTTGTGCCTTTTCTCATAAGTCACCTACTAAAGTGGTAAAATATCTCACCCTATAGACAACAAGAGAGGAAGTCTGAACACCCACAGGGGGAGTATGCAATGACAGTAGCAGGCAGGGGAGTGACAGAAGGGCTGCCCCCTTCCCACTGGCTGGAATTGGGAGAATGGGTTTCCTAGGTGACATTTAGAGTTCGTTCTTTGCCTATTTAAGCTACACCGGTATTTTAAAAATCTTTTTTTGGCCAGCTACCCCATCCTTCCTTTAATATCATGTTTAGGTGGTGTTATTTACCATTCTGTGGATCTGACCAATAGCCTATTTAAGAATCAGGAAAGAATATTTCCCATTGCATGAAATCAGCAGGGAATCTATTTTTTTTTCTTTCTTCCAGCCCTCATGGCGGCATAGTTGGGTGACAATGTCAAAATGTTAAAACAAAAATTAGAGAAAGTAAAACTTAATTTATTGCAATTTGAAGCCAGTGTTCAATATGGATACAGATGAAGGCTCCCAGATGGTTCTTCCCCAGTTTATTGATTGTATGGTGAAAGTCCTGACCATCACATTAGACTCAGTTAAATGCTTAATGTATTAGAGAGTGGGGAACAAAGTGCCCTCAAAAGTGTTAAATAAAGTTGTAACCTGTCACTTAAAACCCAGCCCACTTGTCTGTCATTCATGCATTTAAGTATTGTGATCAAAATAGGCCTTACACTGAAAAAAATTGACAAAATTTGAATTGCAAGAGAAATTCTAGAGAGGAACGAAATATCAGACTGAAAAATTTGTTATTGACAGTGGTAAAAAACATGGCCAATAATTAATTATCTTGAATCCTTTGAAAGGCAAAGGATGCAAATAAAAATGCCTTTGAAAAACTGTTATTTCAGTAATTTAGAGTTGGATTAGTGTAGCCAATTAACCAAAAGAAAATACTGCATCTCATGTGCTTGTGCTTTGTCAAAGGGTTGTAAAGAGCTAGACATTATATTTGTTCAACTAATGAATTCTTTATAAATCAACTTTCAGTGAGACAGTCAACATTCTGTGGGAAGATAGCACTGTGTACCTCAGCATAGTAAATCAGAAGTTAACAAACTTTATAAAGGCTTGAGCACTGTAAATCTTCTCTGTCTTGCTGCCATATGGCAGTTGCGCAGATAACCCACCAAGTGTACCTCTCCCATACTGAAACAAGGAATTTGTTATTGCATGTATAGATTCCATTGTAATGGGGATGGATGTCCTAACCTGGTCTCTCACACACACACTGCAAGTACAGTTTTGGTATAGGGACAAAGGGAGGGACAGCAGGACTGACTGGCTCTATCAGCCATTGTGCCCTGGTTTTGTAGTGTACAAGAGCTGTAAGGTTTATATCAGCCTTAGCTCTAGTCTACATTAGGGCTTTATTTTGAAATAACCTTCCTTTGGTCAAATTTGTAAGCGGAGCATCCACACTACCAAGCCCATTATTTCAAAATAACGGGCCACTTATTTTGAAATCTGTACTCCTGCTTTTCTTGGGGAATAATGCCAAGTTCAAAATAGCGGTAATGTGGATGCTCCGGTGCTGCTATTTTGAAATAACTACACCACATAGTAATTTGAACTAATTACTCCCCTGTGCTTCTTGGGGCTCTAAGTCAAGGTATCGTGTCCACATTAACAGAGCCTGCCTCGGACTCCCCTGTAGTGGGGGTCATGCTATTTTGATTTTGTAAAATCAGGAATTAAGTCAAATTTAGTTATTTCTAAATAGTTTTCTAGTGTAGACATGGCCGTAGAGTGTTAATGGCCATAGATTGGTCCAAGTTCCTCCCCAGAAATCTCCCTGCTTGAACACTGAAGGAAGCTCCCCAGCATGGAGTTTTCTGTACTATACAAAGTGGCCAGGATTGGTCCCTATGTGCAAGTAGCAAGTGAGAATCAAAGGGGTCATATCAACTTTTTTTAGTTGTGAAAATTAGAATCTAGAGACAAGCATTTAAGTCTCATGCTCACCCCATGTAACTGAGCTGAGAAAAATGAGCAGTTGTTTGCCTTTCATGCGGCACTAGTAAAAGAGAGAACCTTTTTGTGGAATATGATTTTTTTATATCTGAAAAGGAGACAGCTCCATTAAAAACTTTGGGGAGGTATCTACTGAATATTCTTTGACTTCCAAGCAAATCTTTTTTTAAATGTAAATGTTAAATTTCAGAGTCAACACAAATCTTAACCCAGCTTGAGAGACATTCATCATAGTTTAGTGTAATCTATAAGAGATTCATTTCCCCCCCACTATTTGCTTTTATCATTCATACTTTCCACTGTGGATTTTCAATGGGTGAAGATAAGTACAACAGCATACTGATCCAACCTTATGCTTAATTACATGCATATGTGGATGATTTTGTCAAAGAAGGCTTTTTACACACATGCTGACAATCATAGAAATGTAGGGCTGGAAGAGACCTTAAAAAGTCATGAAGTCCAGGCCCCTCTACTGAGGCAAAATTAAGTAAACATGTACCACCAACTCTATTAGTTGTTTGTCCAACATGTTCGTAAAAACCTCCAATCATCGGGATTTTACCATCTCCATCGGAAGCCTATCCATAAGTTTTTAACAACTCTTATAATTAGATTGTCCTAATATCTAATCTAAATATCCCTAGCTGCAAATTAATATCATTACTTCTTGCTCTTCCTTCAGTAAATACAGAGAACAATGGTTGACAATTCTCTTTATAACAGCACTTAACATATATGACAGCTTTTCAGATCTCCCATCAGCCCTCTTTTCTCAAAACTAAACATACCCAGATTTTTTAGGCTCTCTCCGCAGAGGTCATATTTTCTTAATGGTTTTATCATTTTTGTTGCTCTCTTCAGATATGCTCTCAAATTTGTCTACATCTTGCCTGAAGTGTGGTGCCCACAAATGCACACAATACTTCAGCTGACACCTTACCAGTGCTAAGTAGACCAGGACAGTTCCCTCCAATGTTTAACTACAATGCTTCTGTTAGTACATTCCAGAATGATATTTGACTTGTTTGCTACTGTATCACATTGCTGAGTCATTCAATTTGTCATCCACTCTTACTCCCACACCCTTATTATCAGTACTATACCCCATTATTCCCCATTTTGTAGCTATGCACTTAAACTTGCCTTTCCTAAGTGGAATACTTTGCTCTTATATTTATTCAGTTTCATCCGGTTGATTTCTGACATTCTCCAATTTATCAGGATATTTTGAATTCTAAATCTGTTCTCCAAAGTGCTTGGATGCTTCCCAGGTTGGTGTTGCCTGCAAATCTTATAAATACTCCACTCCAATAGCCAATTCACTAATGAAACTATTGACTTGTACTAATATTGACTAGATCCAGGATTCACCCCCGTAGAACCCCACTAGACATTAAATCTGTTTGACAATAAACATGGTCTTCAAGAATGATCTTTAATGCAGTTCTGCACCCAGCTCATAGTAATTGCATGTAGACTGCATTTCTCTAGTATACTGTAACCAGGTGTGCACTCAGCACCTTGTTGCCTCCAGCTGATCACTCAGGAATTAGCTCCTTCAGCCCTGGAGTGCCCCCTTTCAGCCAGCGTCTCACCCACAGTTACCTACATTCTCCACCTCAGGATACTGCGCTACCACAATGCCCTTACTTCAGGGTCCTCCTCCTCTGGGAACTCCCCCTTATGCCCACCTTGCCTCAGTGACCCACTGCCAGTCATCATCTAACCCCTTACCTCAGGGGCCAATTGCAGTCTGAAATGGCCACTCATCAATCATTGGCAAGGGGGTGTGAACCTGCTGCCTTTGCCTATCCTGGCTGCCTCTCTGCACCCTTAGTACTCTCAGGCCTTGCTTCAGGCCCTGCAGCCTGGGAGTAAGGTCAAGCCAGAGCTCCCCAACACTGCCCTGTCTCAGGAAGCTGACAAGCTTTGTCAGCAGCTAGGTCCTTCCTGCTCCCAAGCAAGACTGTCTTCCGTCCTCCTGGAGCCCTTGTTTATGTAGCCCCAGCTGGGCCCTTACTGCCACTGCTGTGGGGCTTTGCTCTCAGCCCTCTCCCAGGGCTGTGTTTTATCCTTAAAGGGCCAGTGCAGGGCAGATGCCCTGTCACACATACTTATGAGAATGTGTTAGGTGACTATGTCGAAAGCTTTATAAAATTAAGACATATCATATATACTGCTTCTCCCCATCTACAAGGTAAGTAATCTTTCCAGAAAATGAAAATAGTTTGTTTTGGTATGATTTGTTATCAATAAATCCATGTTGGCTCTTTCTCATGACCTTATTATCCTTCAGAAGCTTACAAACTGATGGAACTAATTATTCAAAAAATATATCTATATTGGGGTTACCGGTCTCTAAGGGTATGTCTACACTTGCAGCCTAATTCGAAATAGGGCTGCAAATGTAGGCATCCGAAATTGCAAATCAAGCCCGGGATTTAAATATCCCGTGCTTGATTTGCATCTTTCCGGCCGGGCGCCATTTTTTGAAATTGACAACACTGGAATAACTGCCCGTGTGTACACACGGCTGTGAAATGGCCGTTCAAAATAAAGCCCTATTTTGAACTACCTGTTATTCCTCCTGCAATTCCTCCTGTTATTCCTCCCCCTCAGGCTTACAGCCCAATCATCATCGGGGTTGCCCACCCCCAAAATCACCCCTTGCTCCCCCCTGTGCTCCCTAGTTCCCAGTCTCAAGCGCCTGGTCCCCCGGGTATCACTCCCCGTTACCCGGTGGCTTGCCCAGTCTGTCGGTTCTCCCTCTAGTGGAGTCGGACGCTATCCGGGGACTACCTCCGTCCAGGTTCCGGTGTGGGGTCCCGTCTGTCTGCCCGGTTGTTCTCTTCTCGAGCCGGGACTCTCCCTGCCACTGGCTGAACCCTCCTGTGGTCCCGTCGACTCCTTTCCCAGGGCCCTTCCTCGTCCCTGCTCCCTCCGTCCCCCCCTCTGCAGACCGGCCTCCAGGCGTTTTGAATCCCCCTCCAACCCTAGCCCCGCCCTCCTACCCCCGGGGCGCAGGCTGATGACGTCAGCCGGCATCTCGGCGTGGCCGGCACTCCCCGCCCCGCCGCCGTCGGCGCATCGTGATCCCGCTCGGGGTTGGCAGGGGGATTCCCCCGCCGTGCGGGTGAGCTTCCTCGCTTCCACTTCCACCCCCCCGGCCCGGTCCTGCGGGAGGTCGGAGAGTGCGGGGCGCCGAGGCCTCCGCTGCATCGGAACCCGGCGCCCCGTCACACAGTGGACCACAAGATTGTTGTAACCAAGATGATTTCTCAAGATAGGGTAGTTTTGCTAACTGTGCTTCTGTATCTAGAATTTGCAAGTCATGACTATTGAACCTTAGCAGTACAGTGACTGGATGCAGAGGGAGTACACAGGTCTCACAGTCAATATTGTGTGCAATTAGCAGGGGCCTCACTTCATGTGCTCTTGTTTCATGTGCATGTCACATGAGCAATACAGGTAGGAAAAAACTATGCAGATGGAAACCACTGGAATCTGGCAATCCTATGTATAGGCAAATGGTACACAAAATGTCTTGCGGGCCGAATATAGCACCCCAATGGGCGGCCCACCACTGATCTAGGAGTTCCTGAAATAATTACTAATGATTCTGAGATTTCTTGAGCTAGTTCAGAGGTGGACAATAAGCCAGACATCATTCATCAGGGTTAGCCCTGGGCAAGCCACTGATGCTTTATTTACCTGCACCTCCGCAGGTACAGCTTCTTGAAATTCCAGTTGACCATGGATCGCCATTCCTGGATGATGGTAGGAAATGGTGTCCCAGTCTGCGCCATTTCCTGCAGCTCCTATTGGCCAGGATCTGCAGCAAATAGGAATGTCAAGTAGCCATACCTGTGGAGGCGCAAGTAAATAAAATGCCAGCAGCCCGCCAGGCATTAACCCTGTTGAACCACGTCCAGCACAAGGGCTGATTCATCCATCCATCGCTGAGCTAGTTCCTTAAGTACCCCAAGACAAAATGTACTCAGGCCTTGACAACTTGAATATATCTAACTTATCTTAACCTGTTCTTTTCCTATTTTCACTTGTGTGTCTTCTCCCATGTTTCTTAATACAACTGTGTCACCACTTACCGTTTTAGTGAACACTGAAGCAAAACAGGAATTAAACACTTCAAACTTCTTGAGGTCATCAATTTTAGCTCTCCTTTCCTGCAAAGTAAAAGACTCACACTTTCCTTCATCATTCAATAGTTTTAATAGAAATCCTCCATTTGGTGTTGTATTTCAACACACAGTTTTTGTCTAGAAATTTGATCAGGATAGATAAGTGAGTCTTGACAGAACGGGCCAGAGCACACTTATCTCTGTGGTAGTTTCTGATGATCGAGGAGGAAATCATTGGTGATCAAGACCTAGAACCTCAAATGTATTTATGTGCTTAGCTCCCACTGATTTAGGAATAAGTCATCTAAATATCTTTGAGGATTTGGCCCAAGTTTTTATTAGTCTATGGGTCAGAATTAGCCACTATTGTTCACATTGCATAGCACCTTACTCTGCAAGTGTTCCCAATTATAAAAACAGAACTACTCATGTAGGCAGATGAGTCAGGTTTGGAGAATTAGGCCCTTTGACATCTTTCACCTTTCATTTTATAAATTCTAGACTTAGCACCATCACCAGATACCATAAAACCTCAAAAACTGTGGTTAAAACCTGCTCTCCAAAAATTAAGGGTCAAATCCTTGGACGTGCTTAGGATCTGCTGTAGGATTTATCCCTACAATAGAGTTTCCACAGAGAGAATGATTTGAGAGTGCCCAAATATGCAGTCTATTAAGATAGGTACATAGAAACATAACATTGAATTATATTCTAATAAATCTATGTTTTACTGAACATTCCCCAAAACTGCTTTAACTATAATTATTTAACCAAATTAATCTAGGAATTTGTACAGATGTTCAGACGCTATAAAATAAATCTCTCCAAATCTGAAACTATGCCAAAATATCTTCATGATATTATCAAATGTAAGTCTACAACTTTCTTTGTCATTTAAATGAGCTAATAAAAATTAAGTTCCTGGGGATTTTTTTTACTCCCTTGATTAAGTCCCTTTCGAAGGTTAACTTCCCTTTCTTCCTTAGTAAATGCATAAAATGTGCTATATTAAAATGACATATGACTCAACATATAACTGCTATCCAAATGAGGTGGTTACTAATGCTTTATTGATTAACTGAGACCATTTTTGTACTTTACTCTCATTACTCAGCTGGAAACTGTTTAATCCCAGAAAGAAACTAAAAACATTGCAGTTTTATAAAGAATGACAGCCCCCAACTTTAAATTGTGTTTTCTGTTATACTAGTCACTGCTTCCCTTTATATCAATGTCACAGAAAGAGATGGAGTGGAATTCAAGTCAAGCATTAAATATTCTTATGACTTTAACCTTCAGAAATGTGTGACATGTAATTGTTAGAGCAGTAGCCTGACAATGCTATATTTTCCATATCTGCAACATACATTGCCTTTGACTTCATTTTAAAAATCCTTGCAATAATATATTAGAGAAGAAAATTAAGATAATCCTGTTACAACCAATGGTGGATTTAGGCATAGGCAGCATGATCCATGTCTATGGCCTCAGCTTTCAAAATCACATGAGGTCATATTCTTAGATTTCATTTGCAAAAAAGTATTTCTGACCTTTGTGGTTGTGAGGAAGAGCCCAGCTATACCGCCTGCAGCAACTTCTGCCAGGGAGTGCATACAGCTCAGAATAACTGGAAAGATTTGAACACCTCCGTGCATCCCACCAGTTGCCTGCCAATAACACAATATGGTCATTATATAGTGAGGGTAATTCTTCCCATTGTCATTCTACAATGCTGCCTCCTCCTCGTCTGCCAATGGTAAGTAATTATATTATGATCCCCTTTATCACATCATATTAATTCTCTTAACAACCCTGTAAGACAGGGAAGTGCTACTAGCCCCATTTCACAAATGGGGAACTGAGGCACGAAGACTAAGCAACTTAACCTGGAAACATGCAGCAGAGCAAGGATCTGAACCATGGTCTGCAAAAGCCAAGAGCAGTTCCCTAATCTCTGACCTATCATTCATTATGTGGGTCAGAGTCCTCTATGTGGGTGGATGCTCAATCTCGTTTCTCTGGGACCCAGATGGTGTGAAGATAGGAAGCTATGGTTCAGGAAGATGGGGGATGTTGTGCTTCCAAAAAATAAGAGGCAGAGCCCCTTCAAAAACAGCAAACAGCTCTTATGTGCTGTAGGCTAAGCAGGGGTGCAACTGGAGGAGTTTGAGGTGAGGTCTATCTACAACATTACATTGCCTTAATGCTGGCCTGGTTAAATTGCTCCCAGCTGTACTGAAAGGTCTCTCTGCTACTGCCTATTGTGTTACTACTAATCATTACAAATAAGGTTTATGTTTATTCAGGAGGTTAGGCTAGATAATCACAATGATCCCTTCTGGCCTTGGAATCTATGAAGCAAGGTACCATGCTGGTATTTATGGACATATTCAATTGTGATCTATTGAAGGTTAGGGGATTACATAGCTAAGTGATAAAATACTGAGTAAAGCCCCTGTCTTTGTTAAAGATTTTGTCTGCTTTCTTTTTCACTTAGGATTATCGAGTGAATATTTTTCTCCGTCAGAACTGGAATGATCCACGCCTTGCATATAGCGAATATCCAGATGACTCTTTGGATTTAGATCCATCCATGCTGGATTCTATTTGGAAACCTGATTTGTTCTTTGCCAATGAAAAGGGTGCCAACTTTCATGAAGTTACGACAGACAACAAGTTGTTACGAATTTTCAAAAATGGAAATGTTCTTTATTCTATCAGGTGAGTCTCCTTCAAAGGAATCTTTTTTGAGTACTTTTAACAGTCAAAGACACTTGAAACCAAAAATCTCCAAGTGCTATTTATGCAATTAAATTGTGCAGTGAAGAAAATGTGAGTTTTGAGTGCTGAATTAGTATTGTAATAGCACCTACAGGCATCAAAAGAGAACAGGGTCCCATTAAACTGGGCACTTTCCTTACACATAGTAAGAGATCATCCCTCACTGAAGAGCTTATGATCAAAATAGACAAGACAAGACATGAAGAAAATAAAGTATCATCCCCATGTTACAGGTGACAAACTGAACCACAGAGATATGAAGTGGGCAAACAGGAAGTTTTTGGCAGGTCGGGGACAAAACATAGATGTCCTGAGCATTAGTATTTGGGCAGGGTTATAAATGGGTTCAGGTTCTAGCCTTCATTCTAAATATTTCCCATGATCACAAATGTTCAGGAAACCAGAGTTGATATTTTCTTCATAGTCCTATTCCCCCTCCAAACATTTCATCCCACAATACATTCCAACAGCTAGCCCTGCCTTGCAGCCCTCACATCTCCCCTTCCAGTTCCCTCCACCCCCATCCTCAGAAGAACCAGAGTCCCAGGAGTCTTTCCAGTTTCCTGCTGGGATTCAGTGCTCTCTCTTTGGGGCATACAGGAACACTAGGGGATAGCTCCTCTTTGCAACCTACCAACTAGCAGTGAAAATACCAGACTTAAGCTGCGTCTAGACTGGCATGATTTTGCGGAAATACTTTTAATGGAAAAGTTTTTCCGTTAAAAGTATTTCCGCAAAAGAGTGTCTAGATTAGCACGGATGCTTTTGCGCAAAAAGTGCTTTTGCGCAAAAGCATCCGTGGCCAGTATAGACACGATTTTGCACAAGAAAGCTCCGGCAGCCATTTTCGCCATCAGGGCTTTCTTACGCAAAAAATTCCTTCCCTGTCAACACTGGCCCTCTTGCGCAAGAACACTTGTGCAAGAGGGCTTTTTCCTGAGTGGGAGCATCAGAGTTCTTGCGCAAGAACACTGACAATCTTACATTAGATCGTCAGTGTTCTTGCGCAAATTCAAGCGGCCAGTGTAGACAGCTGGCAAGTTTTTGCGCAAAAGCGGCCGCTTTTGCACAAAATCTTGCCAGTCTAGACGCAGCCAAAATGTATATGTCCAACGTTACCTCTATATCACTTAATTGTTGTAGCTGCTCTTAAATGTGGAAAGTAGGGACTGTTTAATGCATCGGTATACATACACAGTACTCAAAGAGCTGCTCACATATTGGGGCTGGGAGGCATGTTGGTGACAGAAGTATTAGCTTTTTTACATTTTGTGAAACTTTTGAGTTGTACCTACCTAGCATGTAACAAAACAAATATTGACAAAATCAAATTACTCTGATGATTACTGCCTTGCTTCTTTTCCCCTCTTTCCCATTTCTGCTCTGGCATTACGATAGCAGCCAATTTCTCATAAACACATAAGTACAGAACCTCAAAAGGTAATTATGCACCTAACATTGATTTTAGTCCTTAACATTAGAGGTTATTGCCTTGTACCATTTGAAAGTTAGGCTTCAAAGCTTTCATAAGGTATATGTAATTGGTTTTAGCTCTAACACTCCTCAAGGTATCATCCATTACTTGTAGGAACTGAGTTGGGGGAGATACTAGTAATCAAAAAGGTGTGATTTCAGTGTCCCATGTGCTATTCCACAAATTAGGACTAGAAGTCAATAAAAAAGCATTGCAGGAATGGGTCTGATTTTCCTTTTCATTACATTCTAGTCTTCATCAGTCACCCCTTTACACAGTTACCAGTGTCCTAAAAAATTCAATCTACTTGAGAGATTTGTTTCTTAAACAGAGCTCTTACCATTACCATGTTAAACACCAATTCAATATTACACCGAGAGCCAAAATTCGGATCAACTGTACTTTAATTCATTTTTCAACATTCCCTTCTGTTTTATGACAGTACATTTCAGATCAAAATGTGCTGCTTTTCATTTGATGTTTCACTTTGCATGCTTTTCGGGTATTGCATTCTACTCTGATTGCTTTGGCTCTGATAAAGAGAGGACACTGCATATAAAGTGACACATTAGAAGACTGGACAATTGCTGCGCTGATGAACTACTGGGTAAAGAGTACTCAGGACGTCTCCTTCCTTCCAACACTACAAAGCAGCAGTTGGTCTGTTGTACCAATAAAAGCAAGCAGGATCTTATGAGGGGGGGATGAGGCAAAAAGCCACATTTATTGTAAAGATAATAATATATATATATATATATATATATATATATATATATATAAACATTCATTCAATCATTCATCCATTCATTCAGGTTATAGTTACCAGCCTGGAAGTTGCTTGTGACAGAATACTGGCCAGGTATTCTGTACACAAGTGATGGTAGTGGGGAGCGAAGTCCTGATCAGATGCGCATCTGAAGCTCCTGGTGGGCTGGCAGCAGAATTTTGGACTCTGACTCCATAGTCTTTTGGTCCAATCTTTATAGGAATTTCTTCCTATGCCAGTCTATGGGAATTGCTGCATCATGCTGATGTCTTCAGGGTGGCTGCCAGGTGCTTGTCAGTGATCTCATAGGGTGGACCTCCAGTTTTTCTCCACTTGACACCTTTTGGTTGCACTGGCACCTGACGCCTTCTTCAGCCCTTTGATGCTGCATTCTCAGGCTGGCACCTCTCAAACCATTCATTCATTGTCCAAGCACTCTCTCTCTTACATACATTCCCTAATTAATGTTTCACATACAGTATTTTGTATAATAATAATTTTACATATACAAGAGTTGTAGTTACAAAAAGTTACAAAAGTTTCTGGGTGGCATTTCTTAAAACATTCTCTGAGTGCTGAGTTAGTTACTGTTATAGTTACAATGTTTCACTTTGCAATTAGGGTTAATTGGTTCACAATGCTTTGAAGAGAACGGGCATCAATTGTGTAACAATGCCCTTAATCAATTACAAGGCTTGGCTCCCAGAGCAGAGTTAGTGGCTTGACAAGCAGCCACTTGCAAAAGTTTGAGCGTGCCCTGGGACACAAGAGAAGGGAGCTGTTTCTGGCTACATAGTATTATATTCTTAACAGTTTTAAATTACATGACCTAATATTACATTCCTAACAAATTATATTTTAGAGGGGCAATAATTATAAATCTAAACATTTAAACATTTAATAATCTTAACAAATAATAATAATAATAAATCTAAACACTTATCAAGCTTGATAACACTAAATCTAAACACAAACTTAAGTTGTGGGGAACAAATTATGGGGAGTCACTTCCACTTGGGGAATCATTTTTAATACTTTAATATGTTATCCCTACATGTCTTGACTGGGAGGTGGGAGCCCTGGTGAATTTTTCCAGCAGTTGTTCTATGTCTCCGGTGATCTATATAGGGCAGTCTGTGAAAATAGGGCTCCCATGTGATTCTCTTGCATTCATTCAGCCATTGACAGCTGACTGTAAGGGAGTACAAAGAACTCCCAATTTACAGCATAAGTAAGGATTCTCTGATTCATCCTTCCATGCACTGGCAATATGGTTCTTGGAGACTGTTCAGACACTATCGTTCTTAGCCATCCTACTTTCCTCTCCTATCTGCATAGAACACAGATTGGCAAGGACAAGAGTTGGATTTAAGGTCCAAATACAAGTCCATTGAAATCTCTGGAAGTTTTGCTAATGACATCTACAGGATTTGGTCTGTCCCCTCTGGATCAGGTTGAATGGAATAGTCTGAGTGCATATTGAAAAGAATGTGACACATTAATGTACTAAAGGTAAAAACTCAACATTCATTGTGCTGAGAGCAGACTCCAATTATTTCACCCAGCCCTTATGTTGCCAGGATAATTCCAGTGATTACTCAACCATAATTTAATTGCCAAAATATTTCATCACGAATAACGGATCCGATTCATGACAAAGACTCAAAATTGTATTCTGAAAGTGTAGTAGTATTCATCTGAATCGGAATTAATTTTGCATTTGATGAATATAGAGACGGTAATTCTGAAATAGTAAATACACCTTAAAAAACAACAAAAGGTCCTGTAGCACCTTCAAGACTAACAAAAAAATATAGATAGTATCACGACCTGAAAAAGTAGTCATTCAAAAGAGAATGCCAAAAACCCTTTAAGTTCTGAGTTTTCCTTTCTTCAACCAAACATAATTGCAAGTGACTAATATATGCAGACCAGAAGTGAATGATGAATGCAGTCACATGCATATGTTGATGACCATGAAAGAGCCACATTTCAATTTAAACTTTATTTTAAATTAGAATTTACATTTAGACTAGTACTTCAGCACAGTGAAGACAAGGAATGAGATCAGTCAGCCCCCATAATGGGGACCTGTAATAGGACAGTTGTGTTTTCCCCTTCCTTGGGGGGTTCCCTGTCCACAGAGGATCCCCAAGTGTTGTAAAGCAGGCATAGCTGGTGCTATGCATACAGAGCACCAGCAGTGGGAAGAGGCATGGGCAGAAGATTTGGTGCACTAATGATCATGGGGCAATGGAAAAATCCCTAATAGCCTCCTACTCTAACTTGCTCTTGAGGCCAAAATGGATTAACTCCAGGATTCTGGGGAAGGGGCGCAAATGCTGGAAAGCCTTCTGCCAGCTGACCTGTTGAATTAGACAGCAAGATGTGTATCTCAATGGTATCACTACCATTGTTGTCAGATAATGCTGCCAGTATCCACCTGCCATAAAGCTTGTAGAACTCATACCTATATTTGCCCTCCAACAGTCATTTCCATGGGAGATCATTTACTTGCTATATCAGTGACCATGTACTTGCTATATTTGTTTACCTTTTCTGATTTCTATCAGTCACTGCTGATATTTCTTTTGGCATCTTTCTCTGATCAGTCACAATGATTCTTTATTCAACCATGGATGTGATTGTAAAACAGGATAGTCACTGAGGAAGTTAATTCGCATCACTTTCTCTCTGCAAGGCTTTTTTCTAGGTACTGCTAAGGTACGGAGCCTAAATAAATAATGTAAGGCTAAAAGTGAAAGTGTATAATTAAAAACAAAAGTGATTCGTGATAGATAATAAAACCTTTTTAGCTTGCCATTTCTGCAGAAATTTGTATGCAGGTCTTTTAATAGTCCAAACATTCAATCAGAAACAAACTTCATGTCACATCAAGGGGACTTTTGGGTGGAAAAGTAATCCAGGAACCAGGCCCATTGTCTATTTTTCAGGTTTGGTCCATACTTTAAATATAGCTATGGCAGACAGTAAAAAAATCCACAACCCTCATCACCATTGCTATGCTAAGCTAACTCCCAGGGTAGATGTAATTAGGTCAGTGGAAAAATGTATCCATCCATCTAACTAACATTGATCAGGGTTAGAGTAGAGTTCCTTCAGATATGAAAACCCTTATGTTGCTATAATCTTTGTCTTTACTCCAGGCTTAGCTATATTGCCTTAGAACCAGCAGTGTTCACATTGACTCATGCTGGTGTAATTATCATGCATCTGGGATAAGAGAGTTTATTAATATACTTTGTTTAAGGGTCAAGAAGAAATCCTATTAGAAATCCTCTTAATAGACACTGTTGCATTTTCTGTTAGCTGAATGTTCCTACTGACTGAGTGAAACCAAACTTTGATCCAAATGAAGTTTTTAAAATGTTGATTACATTTAGTTCTAATTCAAGGGTCTATAATAATAAACTTTAATTTAGCAATTACGTCTAATGAGCAGAATACCACAGAGCTCTCTTACAATCAACATAATGAAACAGCTCTATTACTGTCCTCTTAATAAAAAAGCACCATTGTTTCTGTATTTACATATTATAAGCAACTGCCACTTGATTACATATACTATCACTACTCCAGACAATCAACCAGAATACTTTATACTCACATTTAGACCATTGAATTTAATATTTCTACATTAGCATCTTTTTATATCAATTTCTAGCAGATAAATAAATCAGTCTTGCATCATAAAAAGCTGTGGAATAGTATCCCAAAGGAAAATGCTAACAATTAGATTGGATAAAGTAAGAATTATAGTATTATGGGGGGTAAAGAAATCCTGCATTAGCAAGAAAGGCCTACATTTGCAAATAAGCCTTTGCATTTTCTTCTTTAGGCCCCCAAATCAGCAGAGCATTTAAGCATATATTTAACTTTAAGCACGTGCTTAAATTCCATTGAACTGAAGTCATTGGAATTTAAGCACAGGAAGTCAAGCCTGATTCCCATGTACACTATGAATTACATTACATGGCCTTTTTAATACTGCCAGAGTGGTGTAAAGGAGATATACTGCAAATAAGAAGCAAGCTCACTGACTTCCATGGAACTTAAACACATGCTTAAGCCCTTTGCTGAACTGGGCTTCATATGATATAGCTGTATTGTACCTTATACCATTGCCCCATGCAGAAGGTGGTGAGGAACAGCATCACCTTACTGGGAATAGCAGGTCTGGTTTGCCTCCAGAGTTCCCTAACTCACCATGCTCATAAAATGCTGCACTTGCTCTCTTCTGTGTCTGACTAACTCTATTAGCCAATGTGAGGTTGAGGAGTGGAATGAAACTCAATCTTTTTGTGCCCCTTTTGGGATGACCTGTGTCTCAAGAGATGCTATTAGGAGACAGTCTCTCTGCATATTCTTGCCTGACTTCTGCATAGAAGGTGCATACAGAAGAAGGAGTCCTCATAGGCTGCCAAGTTTCACATGCTATAAATAATTAACTTTCACAGTAAGCCAAAAATCAAGCTAAGGCTATTTCAAAACAAGCCAATCTCTAAAAGAACCCCCCAATACTCTATGCAACTATAATCCTCTAGTTTGCAGTTTGGGTTCTGATGGGCATGTTGTGTATACCCTGAACTCTTTCCCCCCTTGTCTCTGCTTGTCGGGAACCAAAGAAGAAGTAGTAGTCGTCAATTTTATCCACACTGTATCATTTTCATCAGTATGCTGTTAAAGAAATTAGTTATATCTGCACACACACAAAAACTGAAAGGCCAATAAAATATCTCCATGATATGAATTCACAATAGGAACTATGAAAGAAAGCCTGTTTTCTTTCTCTGGGCATATCTGGCAAGTATCACACTAAAGATCAATTATGGTCATATTATAATATTTTAAAATAAGTTTAGTGCCTATAGAACTACAACATGGTGTACTAGAAATATTATAGCTAGCACAAAATGCAAGTGGCTTGTGCCATTTAAAAATCACAGATTTTTTTTTTTTTAATTGCGACACCTGAAATATCACCTTTAACATGTTCATGTTGGGAATTTAACTGTATTGCCTTTTAGGATACAAATGCTTATATTTGGCTATGTCTACACTGTAGAGGTATCCTGGAAAAGCTCTGGTGCGTCCAAGGAATTTCAGAAAAGCAGATGCCTTTTTTTGGCATCCCTGTAAACCTCGATCTACAAGGAAGAAGGGATGTTCCAAAAGAGGCTTGTTTTCTGACATTTCGCCCCATGTATATCTTTTTCCAACTTTTCCCTGCAGTGTAGACATAGCCTTTCTCTGCCAGCATGAGTTGCACCTGGCTTCTGTAGGGGAGAGTGTCTTTGTAAACTGTGTGCTGAGGATTTGAAATACTGTAATCTTATCTTTCTTCTTTAATAGTAATTTTTAAAATATCAGGGCATGTCTGTGGAATATCCACTGAGTTAGAGAATATGACTGTAATAAATAATATTATACAATAAATAGGTTTTGACTCTCAATTTATCATCACCTCACAAAGTAGGAGAGTCAGGAAAATTCAGGTTTTTTAATAGTTGTTTGTGCGAGTATATCTTACAAATATATTAAGTTATTTCCCATTACTAGTAGCCACTGTGTGCTAACACTTTTGTTCTGTGATCCTTTCGTTCTGTATTACGAGGTATATTTTTAATAATGGTTTTGTATTATTTCAGATTGACTTTAATACTGTCCTGTCCAATGGATCTCAAAAATTTCCCAATGGATGTGCAAACATGTATAATGCAGCTGGAAAGTTGTAAGTGTGAACAAAGTATTCTTTTATAAATAACAGTATAAAGATGACAATATATGGTGGGAAAGAAAAGGTGACAATATAAATAATTCTGCCTTTTCCAAAATAAGCATGTTTTGTTAGTATTCTGTACAGTTATGGCCTTACCATAAAATATACAGCTCTGTTTGACCCTACCTCCTCCCCCCAAAAACCCTACAGAATCTGCCATCCTTACACTGGATTATTTAGACCATCAAGACAGAAATAGAACAGATACCTAACTTGATGGATATGGTTTTTACAGAGTTTCAGAACGTTGTGTACATTAAAGGGTTGAAAGAGGCGTCATTATTTTTAATTGGAGCAAGGAGGGGCATTGAAAAAGGTGAATAAGCATCAGTGGGAGGAGATTTGACATCACTGAACCCATAGAATTATTTGCAGTATGATTTTAATGTAGGCTTTTAAAAACAAATTGCAAGGTGATTCTGAAAATTAGTCCCACCTTTCATTACAGTGGGTGGATGGTAACATTGTCAAGTGGGCTCTGAACATCAGATTAATGGCTGGGTATAACAGGAATTTTCCTGACCCTCCCCCAAAATGGAATGGCAACCTCAGTTGCTTGTTCCAAAGGTCAAGGCACTTTAGGTCATACTGCAGAATCAGTGTTTAAACAGATCTTTCTATTGAACACAATAGGAAATATTTTTAATAACCAATAGCATGATCTGACTATCATTAAGACTATGTCTCAACTACATCCCTCTTTTGAAAGAGGGATGTAAATTAGACAGATCGAAATTGCAGATGAAGCCGGGATTTGAATTTCCCACTCTTCATTTGCATAATGGCGGCCACGCGTTTTCAAAAACAGGGATTTCGAAAGTGAAACCGCTGTCTAGACTTGGTTCTTTCGGAAAAAAAAGCCTTTTTCGAAAAATCCTGTACTCCTCAAAAAATGAGTAAAGGATCTTTCGAAAAAGGGTTTTTTTCCCCGAAAGAACTGTGTCAAGACAGCAGTTTCACTTTCGAAATCCCCATTTTTGAAAGAATGCACGGCTGCCATTATGCAAATGAAGCATGGGAAATTCAAATCCCAGCTTCATTTGCAATTTCAATCTGTCTAATTTATATTCCTCTTTCGAAAGAGGGATGTAGTTTAGACATGTCCTAAGTGTAACTACAAGCAAAGGTTACCATGAAGCACAAACATATGCCAAATACATTTGCCGTGTATAATAATGTTTTCACAAAGGAAACAAAAATCACCTTTGACTAAACAAACAGAAGATATAATATAAAACCTCTTTTTGCATTTAGAAAGTTATGAGTTTTAAAATGCAATCTGGAATCATTTTAACTTAGAAAAATTTCATAAAATCCTTTCTATATTTGTCCTCTCTTTTTACCATAGTAAGCAGAGATAATATAGCATCTGAACAATCTTATGCAATAGAAACTGCTTTGTTTTGGAAAAACCTTGCAGGAGCTCACAGATTCTCACAAACTGCACCCTAGGGAAGCAACACAACACTTATTAGCTGAATAGTGTTATAGATGTTCTAATTTCCAGCAGAACATTTTGCACTGAAGCCTTTACTTTAATCATCCATTTCAGTGAGAGTAAATTCCCTATTGCACAATCACAGAAATGTTATTCACACAGGTAAAGAGTGGTGCAAAAATACTAAGGATTTTTCTGTTGTGAATTCAATTTTCCAGTCTCATTAGTAAATGCTGTACAAACTTATTAAAAAAGGGATAGGGTGTCAGAGCTATTATTTGGTTGCACAAAGAAGTCAGGGGACATACCCCTCATGTTCCTTCCACCTTGCTCCCCTGTTTTGCTCTACTCGGATTGTGACTCCAGATGTAGGCAGAAGAGTGGGCGCCATTGCCCCATGTGTCCCCAATGCAATCAAGTTAGCTCAGAAGAGAAGTTTGAGGTAGGGGGAAAGTCCTGGCTCCATCCATCTGTCTGACAGCCCGAGCATCTGGCTGGGATTTCAGGAAGTAAACTGTTCCATGAAAAGGTATGAAGTAACTTACTCCCCACCAAGAGCAAGGGAGGAGCAGAAGAGGTATTGCCATAATTCATTCTCTGATAAGCTTCTGCAGTGGTATAGTTATGTGCTGCTGTCTTTTAGTTATGACAGATTGCCCAGTTACACTTTAAGTCAAAGCATTTTAAACAATACTTTCACCACCATTCCATAGAAAAATCAAACCAGTAGCATATAAATGAATTAGCATGGATTGTGGAGGTCCTCATTCCACATATCATATCCCAGCTATCTAAGAAAAAAGATGGCCCAGTTTGTCTGTGGCTTGAATTTAACCACCCTCTTTTTCAACACTATTCCTTTGCTCTTTTCCTCTAATGAAGGAATTTTAATGGGTTTACTAGACGGCCTCTTTCTAAACTCAAAATATACAGAAGAACTTGAGTTAGCCTACAAACCTTACTCATTTGGGTAGTGCTGATGCTTGAGTAGTCCCTTTTAAGTCAATGATAATACTTCCATGAGGGTTATTCACCTGAGCAAAGGTTTCAGGGCTCACTGTCATTTACAAGAGCAACTTGTAACATGTACAATTTGTTTCTTACTGCTATGGCTTTTTGATACAAATGAGCATGTTGTGAAATAATTCTATGCTTTGTAGCAGCACCTCAAATACTGTTTCTGTTATTTCCCCTGTATGGAAGGCTCTAAGTGCAGCACTTGTTTACAACTTTTCTCCTAAGATCATTTCTTGGTGACATGCTCACCCTCAGTAGCCCATCAGACAGCATTCCCAAGGTCTCCCAACCCCTGGCATCACCAGCTGTGGTATGGGGACAGTGACATACATTAAGCATCACCAGCTGTGGTATGGGGACAGTGACATACATTATTTATAGCAGTAGGCAGCATATAACTTTATTGCAAATATGTTTTCCAATTCTTAAGGATGGGGTTTACCAAAGTCTTACTGAAAATAATGTTCTTAATCCTTACTAACTAAAATGAACTTGTTGAGTGTCTCCCTCATCTTAAAGGAAGACCAAATTTATTTTTAAAATGATAGGCTTGATACAGGAATTACTGGGTGAGATATTACAGACAGCTTGTGCTGTGTAGAAGATCAGACTAGATGAGATCCGTTCTGACCTCAACATTTATCAATCTATTGTGGCAGGGTATCCCCACTCCTGGATCCCAGTACCCTGCTCAGTCCTTCATCGGGCAGTCTCCATACTGCATTACTAGACCTTGGCAGGGTTTAGGCTCTGGTCCCTCAGCTGCAAAGGACATTGGGGCCAGTGCCCCAGGTTCAGCTTGGGCAGGTAAAATAGTCCTTTCCAGCTCTCAGCTGGGTTCTCAGGCTGCCCAGAAAAGGTAGGCCTAAACCCCCTGTTTGGAGCTCCTTCACCCCTACTTTTCTATCTCTGGCGTTGTTGTTGTTACTTTTCCTGGTCTGGTCTGGTCTGGTCTGGTCTGGTCTCACTTTCTCTCTCTCTACTCCCTGCAAGGAGGACTTCCTTTTAAAAGGCTCCATGGCAGCCTCAGGTGAAATCAGCTGGCCCTGATTAATTAACAGCAGCCCTATCTCCTTTGCTCCTGATTGACCAGGGCTCTTGCTGCCTTAGAGCTGCCTTTCTCTCTCTTAGGCTGTCTAAACTACATCCCTCTTTTGACAGAGGGATGTAAATTAGACACTTTGAAATTGCAAATGAACCGGGGATTTAAATATCCCGCCCTTCATTTGCATACTCGTATCATGCGCTTTTTCAAAAAAGCACCGTGACGCAATTATGCAAATGAAGAGTGGGATATTTAAATCCCCACTTCATTTGCAATTTCAAAGTGTCTAATTTACATCCCTCTGTCAAAAGAGGGATGTAGTTTAGACACAGCCTTAGTTGTAGTCCTCCAACCTGACCCTGTCACACTATATATTAGAAAGGAGGAAAACGAATGATAGCTATAACATGAAAAGGGCAGTGTTCATGCTAGCTTGAGATTCTTTGATAATTTTATTTCTATTCTATTTAATACATAGAATAATGAATGGTAGCTAGAAACAGCACCTCTTATCAGCACAATATTTTCCCCTTAATAAAGCTTCTTGTGTCTCTTCCCTGTTAAATTTATCTTTTATTGTACTTCACTGCATTCCATTGATTTATGGATTAATGTTGTTTTGAGGAGGGAAAAAATATCTTGCTTAGATTGTTTTATGAATTTCTGTGAAACATAATATTCCTAGAACCTTAAACTATAAATTAAATAAGCTACTGGCTCAGGTAAATATCAGGCCTGTAAACAAGGCAGAAATTGACCATGAAACACAAATATATATAAGGAAATATGAAACTATCTTTGCTATCAGCTTCTTATTTTAATTAATATATCCCTTAATGTTTAAGTTACCTTTTTCCCTTTTATAGCTCCTTAATTGCTCAATCTTTATAGGCAATGAAGATTAATCCAATCCACCATCTACAATTTTATGGGAAGATCCTTCCACCCAGATGTGCATTCAGAGAGCTCTCCCCCACTTCTGCATTGACAAGTTCAGATGCTTGAGTAGCATAATTTCTTTTTTCCCTGGAGCCCTAGAGAGAATGCCAGACAGATGGAGAAGACAGTTTGTGCAAAGTGGTCAGGTCAAAGGCAGACCTAGGCTGGAATGTAGAGCTGATAATCCATTCTGAGACTGCATTGTCTTTCTAATTATACTGAATGCAGCCATGCCCAGAGGGCCACCATGGGGGCCACAGTAGCTATGGAGGCACAGGACCCAATGTGTCTATATTGTGCTGTGGAGAAACCATCTCCCCTATCTTTCCCAGATATAACAATGGTGAGGAACTCCATCTCTATGAGAGAGATTTACTCCCCACCTTTTGTGTGTTTTACAATGAGAGGCAGAGATCTGACCTTTTGTGTTTTAGTCACAACAAGAATTTGTACATACATGTACATACTAGTATACAGAGGCAACAGGACTGCAGGGAGGAGAATGCTCATAAGACCAGTGCAGAAAGGTCTCCCAAAAGGAAAAAAAAAGGGTATTACCAGGTGTTACCCATGGAGGCTCTTCCACATTAGCACTACACCTGATGTTTTGAAGGCATGTGATGGGTGTGCTAGATTATTGGCATGTGGGGACTGAGCTAGGAAGCACCACATGCTCTTCTAACCCAATATTCATGTGGGATTTTGCTGGAAACTATGCACTGTTAGGCTACATCTATACTGTAGCCTTCTTGCTGAAAAGTATATGCAAATGAAGCGCGGCATGGAATATCGCCGTGCTTCATTTGCTTAAATAATGAGCAGCCGTTTTTGCGCAAGAGGCTTTTGCGCAAAAACGAGCCATGTAGATGGCTCCTTTTTGCACAGAAAACCCCTCTTGTGCAAAAAGGAGCTGTGTAGATGGCTCCTTTTTGCGCAAAAGCCTCTCGTGCAAAAATGGCCCCTAATTAATTATGCAAATTAAGTGTGGCAATATGCTAATCCACACTTCATTTGCATAGGCTTTTGTGCAAGAGGGATGCAACTTAGACATAGCCTTACTGGAGAGAATTCATACCAATGATATGCTCTCCTGAAGATAGTTTTTCAAATTGCCCACCCAACCAGAAAAAAAAGACTATCTTAGAAGCTTCAAAAGAATTAGGAATATACTAAGTAAAGGATGTGGAGGGGGATTTTCCTGGGGGAAGAGAATTAAACTCAAAATTCATGCCTGCATCAGCTGCCATTTTTGAAAAGAAAAAAATGCATACAACAGAGGATAAAGATGCAATATATTTTTGGCCAGATATCAATGTGAGATAATGCTGGTGGGATAAGCATTAATGTCTGTGCCACATTCTGGAGAAGGTAAACCAAGTTTAATAGCATAGTACCTGGAGAAATGTTGCTGGCAGGTGTGACATTGCATCTGAAGAGCAGTGCCCAAGAAGTGGCTCACTGCAGCGCCACGAGGATATGAAATTACTTTCCTTCAGATGCTCAGGCTCAGATGCCTAAGTTGTATCAACAGTCTTAGCCACTTGTCTGTGAATCTTCAGGAACTTCTCAAGGTCCCTTCTAGAGCTGGGTAAAAATTGCTTTTCTCACTTGTCACATATTCTTGAGATTTCAGTTTTTGGTTTTTTTTAACTACTTTGGATTAAACATGAGACCTCTCCAGGAGAGCCAACAGCCCAGTGGTTAGTACATTCACTGGGACACTACATAATTCAAATGAATATACACTTAGCAGGCGTGTGTGTGTGTGTGTGTGCGTATGTGTGTGTAAATAAAAAAAACTCCAAAATGACAGTTACAATGAGGACAAATCATGGGTACAAAAAGAAACCAGCCAAACCCAACTCACTCCAGACTCTTTCCTGAAAAGTAGGTCAGTTTGGTGTCCTCATCTGATCCCCTTCCCCATGCTGTTCACTGCTCTACCAAATTCATTTTTTCTCTGCCATTGTCAGCAATCAATGAGTGCACAAATTGTGTGAGCTAGATCTTCACATGAGTTGTTCTGTGTGTAAGAGAAGGCTGAACAGCAGCTCTGACACAGAGCATAAAACCCACTGGGTTAACAATTACCAGATTTGCAAAGAAAATATGCTGTGAATGTCTGACCTTCCTTATCAATGAAGATGCCGAATCCTGTGGTGCATGAAAATGTCAAAGGACCAGTTGTTCATAAGTTTGACTGCACAGCAGTGGGACTTGCAGATCTGAAAGCCTCAGTTCCCAGCTGTGCATAATAAAGGAGCAGAATGTTAAAATGTGTTCTATTGTCTCCTCCGATCCAAAGCAGGCTTCCTGGTGGCAGCCTTTATCTGTGTTTCCCTTGTAGGTTACCTCTGACATATCAAGTACCATGAAATATCTCCCACTGTGTATCTGTATATGTGAAGGGAACTCTAGCATTTCAAAGGTACAACAATTCACTCCTGGAGACAATTTTCTGGAAAATTCAATACTGCTAAATGGTATTCTGAAAAATATTCCTTAACATAGTACTCTCCTAACCTATGAGCCACTGTGCTGACATGCTATTGCCTGAATTTGCCAAAAGAAGATACATCTTAATGCAAGTGGTGTGTAAGAGGAAGGCTGTTGCGCTGTTGCAATGGAAAAGAACCCTTCTTTAGAGGCTGCATCCCTTTCCCCCCTAATAGTTACCCCATTTCTTCCCCATAATATTTCCCACAAATGCTAGACAATAATTAGCTATCTGCTACCTCAGTTGCATGAACCCCTATGAAAATTTAAAAAAAATAAAAACACCATCATCAAGAAAACATCAGAGCACACCATCCTCTACCCTTCTTTTAACTAGTAGGTAAACCATGCTTTCCTTCACTAGATTACATTCATTTCCCCAGAGCATCTGAAAAATTAACGCTGTCAGTTTGACCAACCATTTTCTAGAGCTGGATACACACATGCCATGTAAATACAAAGAGGTAACAGGAAGATTTCACATATCACCACCCTTTCTGCTAACATGAGGGTTCATCTTTCCCATCTCATCACCTTATCCTGGCTGGAGGCAAACTGCTTCTCTGAGTTCAACTCAGCAACTGAATCACACCTAAGGTTGGTTCCAAAATATCTATTACTTCCAGGCTCGTAAATTGCAAATCCTTTGGAAGAACAAAAAAGTACCTCAAAATTCCCATCCACAAAGCCTTGTTCCTCACTATGTGAGCTGCAGCTGCAAAATTCTTAAGATGTCAAAAAATTCCCCATCTTTTGTACTGCCTGGCACTACTGTGACATCATCCACCTGAGTAAAAATTGTCATTGACATAGTAAAAGTTCCCCCCCTTAATCCATGTAATTAAGATTACCTGGTACCCTGATATTACAGACTGTCCACAATACAGTCAGACTCTAATATTCTCACCTCCCTTTCCACCAATAAATGCACTTGTAACCTCTCTCTCAGCTCTTCCTTGTTCGTAACAATGCCTAACACAGAAACAGAACAGATAATGCTATGTAATTCAGATAGCAGTAGCCACCTCACTCTCCTTAGATCCTCTTGTTTCCTGAAACTCTCCCATTTCTGAAGCTGAGTACATAAAAATCTGCTCCACAAAAACAAAGTCTGCTATACCTGGGCGTAGCCTGCCAGTTCCTCACTGGTGACTGGGATTCCTAAAAAAAATAATTATTCCTTTCCCAGTTTCTTGTTTCCTCTCTCCATCTCTGCCTGTCTTTCTCATATTACCAGTGCTCATGCATGTCCCTATCTGTGTCATCCTGACTCTTACTGGTTCCCACTCTGATTTCTTCCCAGTCCTGTATCAGTAAAGAATAAGGTGAGTCCTTCCCCCACGAATAAAGATGCTGCCATGCTAACTGGGGCCTTTGTCAATCTTTGCAGGACTGCTTGGAATCCTCAGAGAGCTGGCTCCAGGAAGTGTCCATGCAAAACTACTAATACCTCTTCTCCTATTGTGCCATGCCTGTGGGTACTACCTAAAACAGGTCCACTTTTCTGACACATGTGTTTATCTAATGAAGGCCATGCTGTCCTCAGTCCTGTGTGCATTAGAACCACAATACACGCACGCACTTCCTCACATCACAGCCCACACTAAATCTCTGTAAAAACAACAAATGGTCTGGTAGCACTTTATAGACTAACGAAACATGTAGATGATATCATGAGCTTTTGTGGGCACAACCTACTTCTTCAGATGACTGGAGTTATGAGTTGGGGATATGAAAACTCGAAATAAGTAGGAGAGGGGAGAGAAAGAAAAAAGGGAGGGGGGGGGTGGGAGACAGAGCATCATTAAGTATCTGGAGAATGGGTACTTAAACCTAAGCAGATAAAAATCAAAGGCAATAGATAGATTCCTAAAACAGGAAGGATACCACTCAGCTGTTAGCACCTTCAATGTTTATTAAGTAGATAGAGTCCCCACCAGCACATACCACGATTGAGTCCATTAGCATGTGAATTGAGTTCGCGGATGAATTGGGATTCCACGGCTTCTCTGTATATTTGGCTTGTAGAGCTGGTTTGTGATAAGACAGCTACTTGCAGGTCTGTCAGACTGTGATTAGTGTCAAAGTCAGACACAGGACTCACAAATTTGTCAGACCACTCTGTTTATTAGCAAAGCCGCTCTGCTAATACACCCAGAAAATGTGAGTACCATACAAGGCTCAAACCCCTTGATTTATACAGACAAAAGAAAGCAAAATTAACAATATTACAAAAGGGCAAAACTCACATGATTCCCATGAGACTAGTCACGTATCTTCATTTCCATATCAAGCCTCAGCAATCTCCTGTCCATATCTCCCTGGTTATCTCAATTACTTTCTGCCTAACACCTAATGTTCCTTTTCCTGTTATCCCAGACACACCTGGCTCCACTCTGATCCATCCTGCATACCTACAAACAACATTAACATAATCTTCTCTTTCCTGTTCAGGGACAAACATTATTCCTTGAACTTATTCTATTATTACAGTATAATTCATCTTTCTCTTACAATATAATTCTTTCTACTTTCACATTAGGCAAGCTGAAATGCTCACCAACAGGCTTCTGTATATTCCCTTTACGTATATCCGATTTGTGTCCATTGATCCCCCACAAATATGATTCAGTTCTGTGGGGATCTGGAATCCTATTTTCGCCTGAAGGAATATTTCCAACACACTGATATACAACACACTGACCTCACTGCTCCCTCCCGCCAATCCCACAAGAAGGCTTCTATGTGGACCCCCACCAACGGACGTAACGAAAGTCTGGATTTCTACATCAACTGCTTCCGCAAACGCGCTCGAGCTGACATTATCAGCAAATAACAACATATAACTTACAACCTCAGTCATGCAGAACGCAATGCTATTCACAACCTCTAAACCAATTCTAACATCATAATCCAAGAAGCTGACAAAGGAGGCGCTGTAGTCATCATGAACAGGACAGATTATGAACAGGAGGCGAACAGACAACTCACCAATACCAGATTCTACAGGCCTCTCTCCTGTGACCCCACTCAGGAATACCAAAAAAACATGAAAAAACTGCTTATGAAACTCCCTGATGCTACTCAGGAACAAATTTATGCTAACACCACTTCCAATCCCCGACCAGGAACTTTCTATCTACTACCCAAAATACACAAACCTGGTAATCCCAGATGGCCCATCATCTCCAGCATCGGCACATTTACCACAGGATTATCTGGCTATATCGACTCCCTCCTCAGATCCTATGCTACCAACACTCCTAGCTACCTTCACGATACCACTGACTTCCTGAGAAAACTCCAAAACATCAATAATCTTCCTGAAAATACCATCCTAGCCACCATGGATGTAGAATTCCTCTACACCAACATTCCACACAAAGACGGATTACAGGCCATCAGGAACACCATCCCCGATAACAACACTGCACACCTGCTTACAGAGCTCTGTGACTTCATCCTCACCCACAATTACCTCCAATTCAGAAACAATTTCTATCTCCAAATCAGCAGCACAGCCATGGAAACTCCCATGGCACCACAATATGCCAACATCTTTATGGCTGACCTTGAACAATGTTTCCTCAGCTCTGACCCCCTAACACCGCTACTTTACTTATTCTACATCAATGACATCTTCATCATATGGACCCACGGAAAAGAGACTCTTGAAGAATTCCACCAGGATTTCAACAACTTCCACCCTACTATCAACCTCAGCCTGGACTAGTCCACAAGGGAAATCCACTTCCTGGACACTACTGTACAGTTAAATAATGGACAAATTTCCACCACCCTAGATCAGAAACCTACCAACCGCTACACTTACCTTCATGTTCCAGCTTCCATCCCGGACACATTTTTCAGTCGATTGTATACAGCCAAGCCCTACGATACAACCGGATTTGCTCCGACCCCACAGAGACAATCACCTACAGGATCTTTACAAAGCATTCCTAAAACTGAAATACCCACCTGGGGAAGTGAAAAAACAAATTGACAGAGCCAAAAAAATACCCAGACATGAACTACTTCAAGAAAGACCCAAAAGACAAAATAACAGAACTCCTCTTGTTACCTACAGTCCACAACTCAGACCCTTCCAACGCATTATACACAATCTACAACCCATCTTGGAAAATGATCCCTCACTCTCAGAGGCCTTACGAGAAAAACCTATTCTTGCTTACAGACAGCCCCCTAACCTGAAACATATTCTTTCTGATAATCATGCCATACAACCACATCATAAATATCCAGGAACCCAGCCCTGCAACCAAAAAAGATGCCAACTCTGCCCTCATATCTTCACTGGTGAATTCATCACTGGAGCAAACAACATAAGCCACAAAATAAAAGGGTCATTTGACCAGTAATTTGATCTATGTCATCAAATGCCAGCTATATATATTGGACAAACTGGACGTTCTCTGCGGGAAAGAATCAATGGACACAAATCGGATATACATAAAGGGAATATACAGAAGTCTGTTGATGAGGATTTCAGCTTGCCTAATCACAATCTGACCGACCTGCAAGTAGCTGTCTTATCACAAACCAGCTTGTGACGAGGCGGCACTGCGCCGCACTCAAGCCCAAGGAGTCCACCTGGCCCAGGTGGCTGAGGGGGCCTCACTCTCGCAGCCCTTCAGAGCATGCACAGGCTGCAGGCCAGGGATAAATACCCAGACAAGCAGGCAGACGGGGAGGGTGTGGCCGAAGAGGCAGGGGCTCAGAGAGGAGTTCCGAAACAGCCCAAATCACCGCCTGAACCCAGTCCGCTATAGCTGCTGCCTCAGGAGTCTGACCAGCCCCCTCAGGAGTATCGCTCACCGTCCAAGCTGCTCCAGGAGCAGCCGAGGAGTAACCTGCAGAGGGCCCGACCTGGCAAGGGGAGAGGTAGGAGACAGCCCAGGGCAGAGGAAGGACCTCCGGGAGGTCGGCGTGTTCCGGCAGGCATCCCCGCCAACCAGGCAGTGAAAACCTTCATGGCCATCAGGGCCCTGGGCTGGGACCCGGCGGAGTGGAGGGCCCGGGTCCCCCTATCTCCCCCACCACCCTGCACGCCACCCGCAGACTGCAGGGGCATTGCACTTTGGGACTAGGCCCGAGAGCCATATTTTCCCTAAACCAGGGGCATTGTGCTTTGGGGGACTGGGCCAGGGAGGGCTGAAATTTACCCCAAGCCAGGGCGGCACACCCCGGCACGGGGCCCACCCCTTGACACTATTCATTAGTCTATAAAGTGCTACCAGGCCATTTGTTGTTTTTTTCTGTAACAGACTAACTCGGCTACCCCCTGAAGCTCCTAAATCTCTGTAGATACACAGGTAAAACAAGTGTGTGGTTATCCAGGATACCTACATTCAGAACCTAAGTAACATATATTGGGGAGAGGTTTCACTGTATTATTTACCTGGAAAAATTCAATGATGCCTTTAAAGTCATCATTCCAAACCATAAATCGATCAGAAACTTCACCTGGAGGATGCAGCACTTTAGGATAATGTGAAACCCTGTGCAGAACATCTGCAAAATGAATATTTTCATTACAAAAATGTCACTGGCTTAAGAGCAGGTTGGACTAAAGATACATCTACTATACTATCCCGTTTCCTAGACCCCTTTCTAATTCCAAACCATTTGCAGAAAATATCCACTTCACATAACACCAAATACAGACATCCAAATCTCTCTTACCTGGCAGATATATCACAGCTTTCAGTTTAACCATCAGGAATCCTAAAGATTTTAACAAGTGTCCCAACAACAAAATCTCATGTGTCTGTGTACCTCGTGTAATACAAATGAATCACACATCAGTACCAATGCAACCTAGGACAATGCTTCCATTGTGAGAAGTATAACTCAGAAGCTCAGACCTGGCCAGCAGTGACTGTGGCATAGACGATCTCTCAAAAAACTCAGAGCTGGAAACAGACACCTCGAGTCCTCATTGTTTGTCACTATTTTTCAATTGCTCACTCCTCCATAAATATGTCTTTATTGAAATGAGCACACAAAGCATATTATAAGGATTCCTGCTGTGTTATCCCACCAGATGTGGCGTCTGTTTATTTACTTAAGACAAACATTGGCCCCAATCCTGAAAACATATACAAATGAGTCATGTTAATTATATGACTAGCCCTGTTGAACTCAACCCAGTGATATCTATTCAGATTCTTCAGATACATAAATGTTTACAGAATTAGGGATTATGTTGTTAAAATAGATAAAAACAATTGTAGTCTCTGTATATTGAGACAACCTGGGGTTTTATTTAATACACCACTCCCAGTCCTAGGATATTGGAATTCCTAAACCAAGCACATAACAGTGTGACAATTTCTGACATTTTAATGGCGACTACTGTGTGCTTGGTTTAGGAATTCCAGTATTATAGGACTGGGAGTATACCACAAATTAAAAAGAATATAATTCCTTGCAAATTATCTCACATCCAGTTCAAACAGTCTAGCTGCCATCATTATGCTCTATTTTCTTTTTCATTTCAGCAACTCTTACCAAAATGCACCAAGGCTCAAGAATATGTTTCTTGCAGTGGTATCAAGGGGAACTCAGCTCAGCTAACCCCTACATTACAATTCCTTCTACGAGGAATTCTGAGACAAAGTTGTTCAGGTGTTTTTAGCTCCCTAATGTTCAAAATGCTGTTGGACAGTCCTGTCTCTGGCAGATTGGATTTTTTTCTTGCATAATTGACTTATTTCTTACCATAGGACTGCAAAATTTCTGCTTCATCTCCACAAAAGATACTAGATCCTCTTGGCAAATGGGAATTTATGAAAGAAATAAAAGAAAATAAAACAGAAAAGTCCAGTTATGTCACAGTTCAAGAACCTGCACCTGTATTCCCTCTCTATAGTTTACCAAGGGCACTCCTTCTCAGGCTTCTGGCTCACCAATCATCACCTCTCTTGAATGGGGCCACAGGTCTCCCTGATGACCAGGGTATGTCCAGGCTGCACAGTTCCAGGCTGCCCTGTAAATTCACCAGCAAGTCCAACTGTCTGCCAGCCTGTTTGCTTTTTCTCTTCAAAGACTATAAACAGCATAATTGTCCACAGTTATAAATTATCAGCATGTTCATTCCTTTTGTCTTCAGTGCCAAATGAAAGGTAAAACTTTTGTCATTTAGACATGTTAGAAAACAGACACTGCCTAAAAGACAAAAGTTTTGTCAATGACAAGTGCTGGTATGAATAGCGCTTTGCCTACAGGAAGGCTCTAACACACCTTGTTGGGCATGGAAGTTTTCTGTTGACAGAACAGCTCTCTTCTGCCAACAAACAGTAGCTACACTGTGCTCCTTTTAGTGGCATGGTTGTAATGGCATAGCCATGTTGCGAAAAGCTGCATAGTGTAGACATAGCCTCAACATTAAATGCAATAAAAACTTACATGTATGTTAGTAAGTTTACCGAAGATCATTCCAATTAGAAAAAGGACTCTGCTAGGTATAAGTACTTCAAACTCCAGCAGAGCATTTTTCTGTAGTCACCAGTTAACAGCAATTAGTTCAGAACAGTCACATTCAAGAATCTCTGAGTCACTCCTTTCTACGGTTTTGGCCTCTGATCTTGGCCTCATATAACAAGTGGGCTGCAAACAAAAATTCCTTCTTGAGGACAAAATTTCTAAAGGCTGAGATCTTTCATGACCAGGAGGGTACAACTGCATTTTAGAACAGTGAATTCCTAATATATTTCAACTTAATTCAGTAAGGTTTGTCCAATATATAGCAGGAAATTGTCATATCTGTCATAATTTATTTTTTATTTTAACAAGTAGAAAATAGGTTGTCAGCAATACAAGGACATCTACCAAAGTGTACTTGGCTCACTGACCAAAATTCAAAACCAAGTCTTGATTAATCTATAAGAGTCAGAGATCACTCTCTTATCACCCCTGTGACATGTGTTACACCCTTTTAACCTTAACTCAGAAGGCCAAATTTAGAGGTTCTAAGTAAAAGGGTATAAATTACATGTTAGTAAGGGATCTAGTCTAGATAAGTGTTAAAATTAAAGCAATGAGCTGGGAAGTCATTGTTTATTCCATAATTTTATATTCCTTTAGATTGTTAGACTCACCTCTTCATTTGGTCTTTTGCACTTTGATAATATAATTATCATAATGTAGATCTATAAAACTATATTTGTAATATTGGACAAGCCAAAGCTATATTTATTTTTATATTTAAACAGAATAAACAATGTTAAGCTATGATATGTGTACTTAGTATAAATTGTTAATACTTTAAACATACTGTATCATATAAAAATAGGTGGCCAAGGTACATAGTAATTAAAAACATACATTATAAATGAATGAATCTGATTTAGTGGAATACATTTTGACATAGCAGTTGTTTCTTGTCAGTTCAATGACTTTTACTCTGGGGATATTTCTCCTGGCTATAATGTACATGCTTCAAATGATAATTTGTTTATACACAGAGCTGCTTTCTGTCTGAACGCGTGCAAAGTTTTAGAGGAGCTATAGTTTTGGGCTTTCATAGTTTTTCACAATCCTTGATGGATTTTCAAGATGGTTATATTACAGAATAATCATGTGCAGTAAAACAAGACAGAAAAATAAGCATATGACCACATAAATGTAATGTAACAATAAAATGAATTATCGGACACAAGATCTAATCTTAACTATAGGTAGGTAACATGTCTGCTGCAAATTGAAAATTTTGTGGTCTCGCCTTCAACACAGTCCTCCAATCCCTCAAAGATAAATGTTAATGAGATCATTGTGATACTGGGGGCATGTCTACTCTAGGAAATTATTTTGAAATAACTTATTTTGAAATAATAACTCCTGAAATAACTGCCTCAAAATTAGTCTTAGGCAGGCTCCCTTAATGAGGATGCACTATCTTGACTTAGAGCCCCTGGGAGCACCGTGGAGTAATTACTTTGAATGTCTCTGGGGAGTAATTATTTCGAAATAGCAGCACTGGAGTGTCCACACTACCACTATTTCAAAACAACTATTTTGAAATAAGCATTATTCCTCATGGAAAGCAGGAGTTATGATGTCAAAATAACTAGCCCCTTATTTCAAAATCATTGGCCTGGTAGTATGGATGCTCTGCTTGTTATTTCAAAATAAGGGAAGTTATTTTGAAATAATTCCCTAGTGTAGACCAAGGCAGAGTGTTTGTGGACAATTTGTGTACAGTACTCATTTTTTGAGGAGTACAGGATCTGCCGAAAAAGCTCCCCGCATGTCGGCAGAACCGTGGCTAGACTTTACTTTCACTTTCGAAAGGGCACTTATTCGGCACAGCGCCCGAACATGAGTATGCAAATGAAGCCCGGGATATTTAAATCCCGGGCTCATTTGCACTTTCAAAGTGCTTGATTTGCATCCCTCTGTCGGCAGAGGGGTGCAGTCTAGACATAGCCTAAGAGTAGCCTATTTCTTTCAGTTGCTAGCTCAGATTTTCAGCATATTATGACTGAGCAGTATTTAGATATATAGACTTAGACTAGTAATAATTAGGTTACTGAATGGTGAAATAGGACAAAGTCCATAGATTTCAGAAAATCTCAGTATTTGGGGAAGAAGAAAGAGAAATTTGAACATATATTTGGTAAAAAATAGATTTAAAATAGCTTTCCAGTTCTCAGTGTGAACAGTTCTTGGTGTGAACAACCTCTTTCTTGCATCTGATTTAGTCAACATTCTAAAAAATCTAAAAAACTTTTAAAAGTCAAGATGGGCTAAGCCACATAATTCAGATGCAAGAATGGATTTCTAACACCCAACGTCCCTAGTGGGTTTAGTCCATTATAATTAAAGGAATTACTTGTGAAATTTGGTTGCATGTTCCAAAGGCTATTCTTAAATTAACATTGGTTTTCGGTGGGAAGGAGGGAGTTTGTAAGCAGAGTTTAAAACCATGAGAACTCCATCAGCTCGTTAGATTTTTAGAAGGAAATTTAGAGAATATTCAGCATTGTTCAGGAGAGGTATTTTGGAGGATTCTGTTCTCTGGATGGAATTCCCAGCAGGAATTCTAGCAGTATTCCCTTTAGCAGTCCCTGGGGCATCCTGGAGCAGTAACTTTGCTGCCCTCACACTGGGTACAACATTCTCCTAGATGCTCATCCAGCCAATTCTGGAACAAGGGAGTGGAGAGAGGGAGAACTGATAGGAACATGTCCTCACACACACTTTGTACTTCCACAATTACTTTCAGAAAGCCAACACCCTGTAGTGCACAAAGATAGTAGGGGCTATTTAAGCCCATGGGATTTCAGCGAGCTACTGGACATGGTTTGTGCAACTTGTACTCTCCCTCAACTTAGCCACCTGCTCCTTAGTCAGCTAGAAACTGACCCTGGGTTAATATTTCTACTGTCTGGCCTTGACACGGATGGTTACACCATTGATTTTGTGTAAACAGTTACTAGGATTGAATTATACAGTAATCTTCCTAAAGCTACAAGTATAATACAAACAGAACTTTTTTGTTTGTTTTTACACATACAGCTGTGGGGATAAGGAGGCAGGAATATAGGAATATTATCAGTCTAATAGTAATTTGTTAGTTAATCACAATTTTTTTTCTGGTCTTGTACCTGCTTCAAAGAAAAAAAAAGTCTTTTCAAACCAACTATGGCTGTAGCACCCTGTAAAGAAAACTGCTGGACTCCACCTGTACACCTCCATCTGACTGGAGCCTAGATTGTTTGAGCAATTAGGATCCAGGAAAAATAAAAAGGGTGTATAAGGCATTATTCCAAAACTACTTTATAACTTCACAAAATTTAAATGGATGGGCCTGACCTTCCTTCCTAAACAAAGGGTGGAGTTTTCAAAAGCACCCGAGGGAGGCATCCAATTTCCTTAGGCATTTTTCAAAATCTCGCCCTCAGTCTGTTTGGCCATGTGTTTTCAGGAGCATCCATATACATAACTGTCAGTCTACATCTGCATGATTGAGATGAGTGCTGATCCCCTTTGGCTGACAAATATAATGGAACCTGCTATGTTTCTCATCTCATATTGTCCGTGTAGGATATTGGTATTTGGTGCATCACGTGTATATTAAAAACTATGCAGTGGATTTATTGATTGTTGATCTGTTTGTTTTTCTAGTTGGATACACAATGAATGATCTCATTTTTGAATGGCAAGAAAAGGGAGCTGTGCAGGTAGCAGATGGGCTCACTTTGCCACAGTTTCTGTTGAAAGAAGAGAAAGATTTATGTTATTGCACCAAACATTACAATACAGGTAGGAGAGTTTCTTAATCCATTACAGCTGAAAAACAGCCACTGCTATTTTCTGTTGCTTTAAATACATCATTTAACTCATCTGAAGATTATAGCACTACAACACAGAGAGAGAGAGAGAGAGAGAGAGTTGCCTTAAAGCATGACATAATAGAACAGTTGCTTGAGAGTTGAAAAGATTTTTAAATGTTCTTATAAAGCCTTGCACCTGTATGGAGCTGCATTAACTACAGCAGGGCTTCATGTGGGGAAAGGGGTTTTCCTGCATAGAGTCCTTTGTGGCATTGTAGCCTCACACCACATCACTTCTGGATTTATTTGAAAAATATTCCCCAGTAGTTAAATCTGTATATAGAAAATATTAGGCATTGCTTTTTCAATAATAAAAGTACAAAATAGTCATTGTTATTAATTATTTGTCATTGTATAAAAATTGTAAAAATCCTCTGGCTATCCCAATCATCACACTTTGTTCATCAAGTTTGTCCAGTATATTACAGGAAATTGCCATTTGTCACAATTTTTTAAAAATTTTAACATGTAGGAAATATGCTGTCAGCAGACTTTATTCTTCAGCCACACAAGTTCCAGCTTGTGTCCTTAATCTGTACTCCTATAGACAATACTACTATGCCTTAAGTAAATAAGTATTATTGTCCTTGTTATTATGAATGGGGAAACTGGGAGGGAAATGCCTCTAAGCTTGCAGAGGCCCAAATATGGGATCCAATTACTAACAAAGACTAGCAAATCTCAGGGGAACGCCCCTGCTGCAAGAGCTACACAAGACTCACACTGCTCTGTTAGGCTTGCCTAGAACAGGAAAAGACGTATGTGTAGTACTATATGAAATAGTGAATCTAGCATAGACACTAACTTTGTGCGTGCTCCAGGGCTGGATGGCACTCACAGAATAAAATTAGTGGGGTGTTTTGCCCTCACATATAGTGCCTCTGTCTGCCAGTGGCTCTGCCTATCAACTCCTCCTCCTCCCTCCCAGTGCCTTCTACACAGAGTAGAACAGCTGTTCAATGGCATGCAGGAAACACTGGTAGGGAAGGAGAGGAGCAGGGATGAGAGGTGCTTGAGTTAGGTCCAGAACTGAGTAGGAAAAGGCAGAATGGGGGCAGGGAGAGGTGGGGTGGGAGAAGGGCCTTGAGAGAAGGAGTGTAAAGGGGGGGCAGAGCCAAGGACAGTGTGGGGGCAGGAGCTTGGAGGACAAGGTGGAATGGAGGAGTGCCTGGTATGGCGGGGGGAGGGGTCGAACACCACTTGGGTAGAGAAGAAGTTGGTGCTTATGCATTCTAGATTGAGGAGCAGCCCATATACAATTACGGGGGAACCTGTATTATGGGCTACACTGTTGCCCAGCACAAGAAGAACCCAGGAAGTACAGAGATAACTTAACAATCCTTTTATTTCGCCCAATCTGTGCCTTTTGTGATACAGCTCTCAGGTAGTGCAACTCATGATCCAGCCTAGAGGCTTTATTTTGTTTTCCAGTCTTAATCATGGAGTTAATTCCATAAGACTAGAAGATTTTTGCGGGGAGGATAGGAAAGGTTGTTTCAGTCCTCACATCTTTTGTCTTCCTTTTTTCTACAGTCAGAATCATGATTATATACAGTAGTTTGGGCAATAATAGATCCTGGCAAGAGAATGCAATAACCCAAATGTTTTATTTCCATTCATTATGTTATAGAATCATAGAATCATAGAATACTAGGACTGGAAGGGACCTCGAGAGGTCATCGAGTCCAGTCCCCTGCCCTCATGGCAGGACCAAATACTGTCTAGACCATCCCTGATAGACATTTATCTAACCTACTCTTAAATATCTCCAGAGATGGAGATTCCACAACCTCCTGGGCAATTTATTCCAGTGTCTGACTACCCTGACAGTTAGGAACTTTTCCTAATGTCCAACCTAAACCTCCCTTGCTGCAGTTTAAGCCCATTGCTTCTTGTTCTATCCTCAGAGGCCAAGATGAACAAGTTTTCTCCCTCCTCCTTATGACACCCTTTTAGATATCTAAAAACTGCTATCATGTCCCCCCTCAATCTTCTCTTTTCTAAACTAAACAAACCCAATTCCTTCAGCCTTCCCTCATAGGTCATGTTCTCTAGACCTTTAATCCTTCTCGTTGCTCTTCTCTGGACCCTTTCCAATTTCTCCACATCTTTCTTGAAATGCGGTGCCCAGAACTAGACACAATACTCCAACTGAGGCCTAACCAGCGCAGAGTAGAGCGGAAGAATGACTTCTTGTGTCTTGCTCACAACACACCTGTTAATGCATCCCAGAATCATGTTTGCTTTCTTTGCAAACATGGTAATGTGTGATCACTTACTTGCAGTTTGCACTTGAGAACTCATTGTTTATGTAGGGCACTTGTAATGTGAAACTGTGCACTGATACTCCATCAAATACGCAGTATGAGGGAAAATAATTGAGTATCATTTTTGAAAACTAAAACCTCTCAGTCGAGCACACATCAAAGTAGATTTAAAGTGCTATTAAAAAAAGATGCTTAAGAACTACAGAGAGGGTTTGCTAAATGCCCAGCTATTATTTCAGTATATGTAGTTACAGCACAAGATATAAAGCTCTTTTCTGAAGTTTGCTGTAGACAACACAATCAAGAGCCAGCCTGTGAGATATATTAATATCAACTAATGAAGCTTCATCATGGTATGTGGAAGCAGACTTGTGCAAGTCTCCTAAGTGCTCCATGTATAATTGAAAATTAACCCCTCTAAGTACACATAGGTAAGGGCATTTAGGGTATGTCTAGACTGCATCCCTCTGTCGGCAGAGGGATGCAGATTAGGCAGGTTGACATTGCAAATGAGGCAGGGATTTAAATATCCCGTGCCTAATTTTCATAAAAAAGGCCGTCGCGTTTGCCGACTCAGCACTTAGTTGGCAAAAAGTGGCAGTCTAGAGGGGGAGCTGTCGAGAAAGCAAGCCTTTTTCGACAGATCCTGTAAACCTCCTTGCAGTTACCCTTAAAAATGAAACTGCTTCCAAATAGAGGAACATAACAGTTCCAATAACAGAACATAAAATTGGTCTGTCTGATCCTGTTTCCAAAAGTGGCATCATCATTCAGCAACATCCCTGCTCATTCTCCTTTGGGTCCATATGGCAGCGCTCCCTCAATATGCAACATTCCCATTCCTTGCTTCATAAAACGTATGATACCAACAAAGCCATAATAACCAGAAAAACATTAGTTCAGTCCCCACTAACTTTTTATAACCTACAGAGATGGTTTTGCTTTCCTCGCATTACCTTGTCCATATACACCATCTACAGTACACATGACTTCTCCCTTCATGGGCAAATTCAACCATACCTCTGACCACAGACTACTGAAAAAAATAAACACACCTTGTCACACTACCCAAACAACACCACTATACACATTATAGACAAAAATCTCCCCAAATAGTAAACATTAATACAAACTTTTTCCACTTAAAACACAACTTCTATCCATCACGCCTCTTAAACATCAACTTAAAAACTGCACCATACACACCAACCATCCATTGTAAAGCCAGTATATACCAGTACCAGGTTGTTATCCAAATAATCAGAGAATATTTATTTCTAAAACATCTGCAAGGCCAAGCTACAGATTGCATCTTTTCCATGGATTGGGAAGGGCATGTGTTTTCTGAGTAGATATGGGCAATGAAGTGTGATAAAGGTGAAATCATGGTTGTAAATTGTAATGGGTAGGTGAGGACTTAATTTGTTTCCAAGGTTTTGGGGGAGGTTGTGTTGGTGGTTTATGTGCTTGTGTAACCTTAACTCATCCTTAATGACACTGTTTTACAGAAGTTGCTTTTTTTCCTTATGAAATTTTCTGATGGGGGAGAAGGTGGAAGTACAATGTTAAGCAGCATTTCAGAAACAAGAACAAAATAACTCAAATAACTACATGTCATTCTGAGCAAAAAAAACCAACCAAACAAAAAACAATGTTTACTGACCACAGTAAAATCAGCTGACCCATTTGCCCAATAGTGATCCTGATAATAGCTCAGTGGAGAAAGAAAGAAAGAAAGAAAGGAAGAAAGAAAACCTGCCAACCTATCTTCATGGATCTTGGCTCACTTTGTCCCTACTTCCAAAAAAATCAAAGACAAAAACAAAAAAACAGAGTGTACACACACACACACACACACACAAATTCTGGCTGACTAGATAGTAGAAAGAAAGAAATCAAACACCTGGAAGTCATTTGGACCCAGCTGTACATGTACTGCCATTGATCCATCTGCAGAATAAGCCACATGATTGTTTCTTCACAAAGGATTTCCTGGTTAAAGATAAACTCCAGAGCATAAATAAGAGATTTTCAAAGGCTCCAAGACCAGGTGGGCAGCCAACTGCCATTGACCTTTGTGCTTTTGAAAATCTCCTCATCTAGAACACATTTCCTATCCATTCCTCCCTCTTTCATGTCCTATTCTTTAAAGGGTTGTTTGCTTGTTATGTTCATGCTGAAGCTGATGAGACATGTTAATAGGACTGGCTGAAAATTTTCCATTGAAAGTTTATGTTTATGAAATATTGGGGTTTCAGATAAATAACATTTTTCATAATGACTGCTTTTGCATAAAAGTTATTCTTTATACAAAAAATAACAGTCAAAACCAACATATTTTAATTCTGAAATGTTGCTGCAGTGCCTCATGAGAGTTGTAGTTTATGTTCCTCATGCTCCCATTTCTCCTACACAGGACAAGCTTCACTGCTGGATTTCATCTCCCATGATTCATTGCAGCCATACAACTGTTACTTTTTCCCACCAAGTGGGAAGATCATCAAGCTTCATGGAAGATGTAGTCCAATAAGGGAGCTTTATCAATAGCAGAGAATGGGAGCATGAGGTACCTACACTAGAATTTCCTGAGGCACAATTTCAGGATTGAAAATTTTTCAGTTTCAGTTTAAATATTTCCACTTTTAGCCAAAACATGAGTTTCCAATTTTTGTAAAAACCTCAGCGTTCAGAAGGAAAGAAAATTATTTTCCAAACATGTCTACATCAGACAAATCTGAAATGGAACTCTTCTGATTAACACACTAATCAGGTTTTCTCAAGGCACTGAGAATCACTTGAAGCCCAGCTCTGGATTTAAGTTGTAGAGTTTGAAAAGCCTTCTATTGACTTCCATGGCTTTTGTGAAAGCAGAGGAAAAAATATTTAGTAAATTTCTCCTGTGTGTAATCATGGTGTGGACTTCAGTATTAAACAATGATTTGTTCATACAAAGATGAAGTCTTACATTGTTTCTGGGAAGGGCTGCAAAGAAAGGAGAACAGTGCCCTTCAGACCCTAGCCCTGTACTCAGAGATGCAGCAAACATGGAAGGGCCGGGGATGGCTGGCAGGGAGTCCTTCTGGCCATAATGGCCAAAAATAACTTGCTGGTATGGTGTACCAGATAATAATAACTTTCCTGTACAGTGTATCAGACAATACCAGCCCCCACACATCACTGGCTAGTGAAGATAGAAGAGGTGAAACTGGTAAGTGAAGCAGCTTTATCTACAGCAGGGCTGAGCAAAACACATCTCACAGGCAAGATCCGGCCCACCAAGCCACCAGATGTGGCTCACAGAAACCCTACTGGGACCCTCAGGCACACAGCAGCCGCTGTTTTAAGTGCAGGGCTGCTTGTGTGGCTCTCTGCTCTAGAGGGAGGGAGAGGCTTCAACCCAATCCTTAGTTCCTATTGACCGGAAAGAACTGGCCAATAAGAACAGACCCCAGCCAATCTCTCAATTCCTATTGTCTGGAAACAACCAGTTACTAGCAGCTGAGAGATTGGCCTGGGGGACGGCACAGCACAAGCCTCTTCCCCTTCCCGGAGCTGAGCGCCACACGGGGGGAAAAGCCTGCAGTTTTAAGCAATCTGGAGCTGCAGCAGACAGGAAGCCCAGCCTGCCTTGGAAGTGCTGTAGGGCTGCTGACTGGGAGATGCTTCCTAGTCAGAGCCTGCCTCTTGCACCCCAGCTCATCCTGCACCCCAACTCCCTCCCCCCAGGTCACCATCCAAACCCTCTGCACCCCCTGCCCCAGGTCAGAACTCCCTCCCAGAACCTGTACTCACCTACACCCCTCCCCCAGCCCAGAATCCTCTCCTGCACCCAGACCCCTTCCCACACCCTGCATCCCATTCCCTTGCCCCAGGTCACTACCTCCTCCTTCACCCAAACTCCCCTCAGACATCACATCATCTCCTGCACCCCAGTCCCTTGCCCTGTGCACCCTTCTGCATCATCCTAGACCCTGCACCTCTGCCACAGAAAAGTGTGGCCCTTGGCCACTTTTCAAAATCTTGGAGTGGGGCCCCACAAAAAATTATTGCCCACCCTCGACCTACAGCATTTTGAATAGACCAGAAGGAGATATGTGGGGAGAAGTCTTGGCCACATTGAAGTCAATGACAACATTCCCATTGACTGCAGTAGGCCAGGATTTCATTGGTAGATCAGAGAGGCCAGGGAGAGGGAGGCTAAAAAAGCCGAAGCAAGATAAGGCATGTGTCAGGTTTTTATGGTAGACTTAGGCTAGAGAAATAGACAGTACTGGAGAATTATCTTCAGGAGTGCCAGACAGAGATTATGAGTGAAGTGAATGATTGAGATGATATATAAAACTATGTAAGGTTGTGTTCTCTCATTTTAAAATAGGATTTTTACATTAGATGGTTGAGTTCCATTTTCATAGTTTTACTTAAATGTGGACACTTGGTTTGCACCACAGCAAGAAGTATTACCTCTCCATGAAATTTACTGCAAAATTTACAGACAAAACTAATGGCTTTATAACAAAGCTATATTGAGGAAAAACAAATTAATGATACACTTTACAAGTAGTTTAATTTGTCCAGAAGTGGAATATATAAGAAATTTAAATCAGCTGTAATTGGAAATTAAGTTCTATATGCCAAATAATAAGGTTTTAGTTCAAAGATCATACAAGATGATACATGAATGCATTGTAAGCATGGGATCTGATGTAAAAGTGTGACATTGGTTGATAAAAGTGAGTTATAAAATATAACTGGTGTAATTTATTGGAAATTAACATCTTCTGGAATAACTGCAAACCCTTTAAATAAATAAAGGCACTCATCCAAAATCCGGAATGATTAAAATGCATTCATGCAAATAAAGCACAAGATCCATGGCGAAATATATTTATGACAGCAGAAATTATATCAACGACATTGCCATAAAATGCTAAGAGTTAGTAGAAACAAAAGGAAATTACTAAAAAAGAATACCACAAGGTTAGAAAGAGAGACAAATTCTGGTTTAGAAGGGTTAAAAATGTTTGCTTTCGTATTGTTTTTTGTTTGTTTGTTTGTTGGCAATAGTGTATTGTACTCCACAGATGAATATGTTTCCTTCTAATTTTTAATCAAGTTAGTAGGAACTGCTGGTACTGAATACTTTGGAAAAAAAATCAAACCACTTATTCAGGTTCCTAAGGTAACCTTATTAAAAGCCCCATTTGAAAACATTGGTCACTAGGTTTTCAAGTTAGAACATTTTAGAAGAGTGGTAAGGCATACATATTGTCAGCAACCTGGTCTCAAGGATGGATGAATGGAGGCACATACACCAGAATTGCCTTTTAGATAATACCAGAGAGGTGGCCGTGTTAGTGGGTCTGACCCACGAAAGCTCATCACCTATTAAACCATCTTGTTAGTCTTTAAAGTGCTACATAGTTTTTCCTTTTCTTTTAGATAATGTTTAAGATATAAAATTAAGCTTAAAACTGAGCCATGACATGGTAGGCTTGATGGCACAAGAGAGCACAATTGCCCTTTGGAAATAGCAATATCTCTAAACACAGCTCAGATGGCAAAGAATGGAAAATGACTTGTTGCTCATTATGACCAATGGCAGACGGGTTAGTGTGTAAGAATCACAACTCTAGAGCTGCTTTCTGAATTTTAAAAGCAGAGAAACTTCTGGAGATTCAGTTTCTTTCTCTTTGATAAATGTTCCTATGGTGATGGGGAAATTTTTGTATTCAGAAAGATAAACCAAAACAATTGTAACTCCACTAGAAGAAAACTGTAGATGAACTAGTCATATAAATGTTGTATTTAGAGTGCATATTAGACAGTGACAAAAATAGCCTTCCTATTTTCATGAAACTTTTTTTTAAACTAGGAAAGTTTACATGCATTGAAGTCCGATTCCACCTTGAAAGGCAAATGGGTTACTATCTCATTCAAATGTACATACCCAGTCTCCTGATTGTCATTCTCTCCTGGGTGTCATTTTGGATCAATATGGATGCAGCTCCAGCCAGAGTGGCGTTAGGCATAACAACTGTACTGACTATGACAACACAAAGTTCAGGTTCACGAGCATCACTTCCAAAGGTAGGCAAAAACCTGCTTTGCTTGTATCATACTAATATCACTTTTAGTCCGAATGATGATTCTATATGGCTGTCAGAGGCCTTCAATAACCTTTGCATGTGCTCTTCTCATTAAAAAATAAATGTTCATTAAACAAAAGGGGAAAAACCACTTTGATCTTTTTTTTTTTCATTCAACAGAACACATTTTGTTTCTTTACCAATTGGTCTATTGGGCCAGATTCTCAGCTGGCTTAATTCCAGTGACTTTAATGGCGCAGACTTAGAATGCTGAAGAAACAGTTCTTCACTGGCCTATTAGTGTTGCCCAGATTTTTGTGTGTGTGTGTGTGTGTGTGTGTGTGTGTGTGTGTGTGTGTGTGTGTGTGTGTGTGTGTGTGTGTGTGTGTGTGTGTGTGTGTGTGTGTGTGTGTGTGAGAGAGAGAGAGAGAGAGAGAGAGAGAGAGAGAGAGAGAGAGAGAGTGTCTACGATGAATGTGTCCCTTTCTTGGTCTCAATATAAGCCAATGTATTCTGAAAATATTAAGACTATTACTTACAGAGTAACAATCTCCAACTCCCCACCTTGGTTCTGGAGGCACAATGAGTTAGTTCTCTTTTTCATGTAAGAGCTTACTATGTGCATCTGGTCAGCTAGTTTCATGGATCTAGGGCCAACGTTCCCTCTAATCATTTTCATTCATGTGCAGATTTTTTCCATCCAAGTGCAGAATTATTTTGTGTGCATTGAGGGATGTGCAAATATACACCACCAGTAGAAACAAAAAACCTAGCTGTAGGTGCTCTGCATAAGGGGCCGCGTAATCATACAGCTTATAGGGAATGCTGTCTTGGGCTCATCCTCAGTTCACCCGTTCAGTATCCTCGTACAGTGAGGACTATTGGACCAGTGTCATCACCACCAGGACCTGACTGAGTAAGGGTGAAAACCAAGCCCAAAGTATTTTACAATGGCATATTTGTCATCAGCACAGATGAAATCCCCAAATATAAAAAAATTATGTTGTCTATTTTTAAATAATCTATATGTTGTTACTTAAAAGTTTTCTTTTACAGGAAAGACTAATCACCCTGAACTCCCATTAAAGCCAATGGGAATAATTTCATGTAGTAGCAAAATATACGGTCTCAGCAAGCCAATCCAGACTCTTATTAAACAGAAGGCAAAGGGAAAATAGGAAAGAGAAAAAATAAGAGAGAGAAGGGAAAGGACACAGAAGTTTAAGGGACAAGGAAGCGTAACAAAGTTTCATATCTCAAATGGTAGAGCTAGTGGAGATGGTGATGTCAACTGGATCCTTCTCTCTGACCAGGTCTGGTGAGGACATCTCCCAGAATCAAGGCAGTGAAGGACCAATGCTATTACAGTGGATCTCAGGGTCCCAGGAAATGGATCGGAGTAGCAGCCATCATTGTGAAGCTCACACCTTCCTGTTCTCCCATCTTTCAGTCAGCCAGCATCCACCTTCAATTTCCCCCCAAAATCTTAAGGATCACTAAAGGGAATGATGGGCAGAATACCCCATCTTTATTGTTTCATCTACCAGTAGGCCTAATTTCCAACAAAGTGATTTGGGTTTATTGGTTCCCACACCCACATTTCTCTAGTTTACATGATTTTAAGACTGCCCTTTGGTTGCATTTGTAGACCTTTTGTTTGGACTTCAATTTGTTGCCCTTTTGCATCTTACTCCATCAGGGTTTATTATTGCAAATTATTGCAATGCTTTATAAACTCTTACTTTCCCATAGTTATAGACACAAATAAGGTAGGCCAAGCGTTACTTCCTTTGACATGCAAAGAAACCAGCACCCACCCCCTGAAAAAGGCAAACTTGATGCACCCTTCCCCAACCCTCAACAACAAGGCAACACCACAACTTTCTTCTCCCGCCCCAAAAAAACCCAGTCACGTATAGTATCTAGCGAGACCACACATATAGATAAGATTGAAAACATCATTTTCTCATTTAAATTGCAGGGATACTGCAGCACCTATAGCTGAACACAAACATTAGGCATCCCAGTGTATTGTGCTAATGAAAATCTTTAGACCTATTAAAAATTATCAGATTAATTTTTATTTTTTTTTTGGCAACTGGCAAATCCATTAAAAAATAGCCAAGCTGGTCAAACACCAGACAAGTAATAACACTAGATAGGCCAACTAGGCCTCAATTATTGCAACAGCCCTGCAATAGATTCTTTAGAGGCTGCCAACAACTGGGCATACAATTACACTACATACACATGAGAATACAAGAGAACAAATTACTGTTATATCTGAGAAAACCGCATACATTTTAATCACATATTTGGGGTCTGATCCTGGATTAAACTTCAAACCTCTAATTGGCTTCAGTCAGAGCAGGAGCAGGCCCTAGATTACAGGACCAGTGCATGTCCTATGACTGTGCTCCTCAGGAGAGGCGCAATGAATCAGAGTCCAACATAGTCAAGGACCAACGTAGTCAATTTTAGCCACATGCCAGCCCCTTTGTACTGCTTACGCAGATCAGAGCAGGAAATGGATCATACACATCCAGAAATTAACAAATATCATGATCTTTCTGCTTTTCCCTTTACATTATCAGGGTTTTGGTTAAATGCAATGTATATCAGATCCTAAAGAAATGCTAATGAAGTACTAAACATTCATGCAGAGATTTGCTTATAAAGGAGCAAGAAATATATTTCTCACAAAATTAAATTGCGAGGAAATAAAGATTGAACCCTTTGTCCTGTTATATAAGCAGCTTTCATGCTAGTGCTTTTTTGTAAAAATAGCTCTGTGGTCTGGGGACACAGTTATTTCCCCCTGGCATTATGAGATACTGAAATTCGCATCTGTGTTCCTAATATTTTCAGTCTCTTTCTCCATAGGTATCATATGTCAAAGCTATCGACATTTGGATGGCAGTATGCCTGCTCTTTGTATTTTCTGCACTTCTGGAGTATGCAGCTGTAAATTTTGTGTCAAGGCAGCACAAAGAACTTCTGAGATTCCGCCGGAAGAGGAAGAAGAACAAGGTAAAAAAAAAACTAGCAAAGCCAATATCTTTGAGACAGAGAGATGGATTTGGACAAAGAAAAGGGCTTTGGTTGGTAAAGATTGCACTACTTAAAGTGGCTGTACACATAAAATGTCAATAGAATGAAATTCACCCTGGGCAGTGTGTCACTACACAAGAATTACACCCCAGAAAAATCCTACTTAAATTCTTAATAAAGGGATTAAAGAGGATTTAAATTGTGAGTAGGTCATGTATGAACCCCACATTCCAGGAGTGAATTTCATTCTGTGAAAACACTCTACAAGTTCTCCATGATTGTGGATGTTGCTGGCACACAAAAAATTGCATGGAGATTTATTAAATACAGTTTCTTAGTTTAAGTCTAAGGATTTGAGCCCTAATGATGTGTCTGATCTAAATGCAATTTTTCATAAAAGTTCACTTTTTCTGAGTTTTCCTGCTGGTGAAAAGTACATTTTCTGCTAAATACAGGTAAGCCTGTTTTTCTTTATCATTGTATTTAATCACCACATTGTGCCACCTTCACTCATGTGGTGATCACAACTATCAATTGCTATGATCTGCTGAGGAGCTATGCCTTCAGCTCTGGTCTACATTAAGGCTTTATTTTGAAATAACCCCCTCTTAGGTTGGAATTGTAAGTGGAGTGTCCGCACTACCAAGCCTGTTATTTCAAAATAACAGGCCACTTATTAAAAAATCTGTACTCCTCCTTTTCTAGAGGAATAACACTAATTTGAAAATAGTTATTTTGAAATAGCGGTAGTGTGGCTGTTCCAGTGCTGCTATTTTGAAATAACTACTCTCCCAGAGTAATTCGAACTGATTACTCCCCAGTACTCATCGTGAGTAAAGGTGGCACAATCTAAGCTCCAAAGTCAAATTCTATACGGCCTTTCCTAGTAAAGAGAGTGAAAGTTATACCTTGGTAAATATCAATAAAGATTTCCTGGATTTGTGCCATAGTACTCAGCTATGTGAGTTAGACTTCCACTATTCATTGCTGATTGCTTTAGAGGGAAAAATGGTGGAGACATTATTTTTCTCCCCAGCCATCCATAAAGTACCTAATCCATCTTCCACTGAAGTCAATAAGAGTCTTTCATTTGTTTTTACAGGAGTTGGATGAGGCCATTATTTACAATATTGCTATGTATCAGATTTCAAACTGTATTAAAGAGAACATGTCATTTAGCACCAGTGTCTTTTCTTCCTGAAGACTTTATTATTTAGGTCATAAGCAAAAAAATCATTCAACAGCTTATTCCCCTTGCATTGCCAACTTATTATAAATCTGTTGCACAATTCACCATGCCTGGAGAGTCCAGTGTACAAGAAATAGTCTCACAATGGTAAGGTTTGTAGGGAAGGATTGGTATTTACATAAAAAAGCATTCAATAGCTTGTTCCAAGCCAGGGCATTTTGTCTAGCATTTTCAGAAACTTCACTCACATGAGGCCCAGTTCCTATATATGTTCTGACTTGCAAATTTGGAGACAACTCTGCAGTATCCCTTTTCTTATAGTTTTAATTAATGCTTTCTTATTGGGCAACTATTAAAAGAACTTGATATATTGCTCATGAGAAAACAGTTGGTTGCTCAGAATGGGTAGGAATGGTTGATTAGTCAGAATAGGTAGGAATGGTATCCCTAGCCTCTGTTTCTCAGGGGCTAGAAAGGGATGACAGAAGAGAGATCACTTAGAATCATAGAATTACAGAATCATAGGGCTGGAAGAGATCTCAGGAGGTCTCTAGGGATGGAGATTCTACCAGCTCCCTAGGTAACCCATTCCAGTGCTTCACCACACTCCTAGTAAAATAGTTTTTCCTAATATCCAACATAGACCTCCCCCTCTGCAACATGAAGCCATTGTTTCTCATTCTACCATCTGGCAGAACTACTGAGAACAGCTTCTCTCCATCCTCTTTGGAACCTCCCTTCAGGTAGTTAAAGGCTGCTATCAAATCCCTCCTCACTCTTCTCTTCTGAAGAATAAACAAACCCAAATCCCTCAGTTTCTCCTTGTAGGTCGTGTGCTACAGTCTCCAGATCATTTTCGTTGTCCTCTGCTGGACCCTCTGCAATGCATCCACATACTTTCTGTAGTGCAGGAGGCCCAGAATTGGAAGCAATACTTCAGATGTGGCCTTACTAGTGCTGAATAAAAATGGGAATAATAATTTCTCTAGATTTGCTGGCAATGCTTCTCCTAATGCACCCTAATATGCCATTAACCTTCTTGGCTATAAGGACACACTGTTGACTCATCTCCAGCTTCTCATCTACTGTAATCCCCAGGTCCTTTTCTGCTGAAATGCTGCTTAGCCAGTTGGTCCCCAGCGTGTAACAGTGTTTGGGATTCTTCCATCCCAAGTCTGCACTTGTCCTTGTTGAACCTCATCAGAGTTCTTTGGGCCCAGTCCTCCAAGTTGTCTAGGTCACTCTGGTCCCTATCCCTACCCTCAAAGTATCTACCTCTCCACCTAGCTTAGTGTCAACTATGAACTTGCTAAGGGTGCACTCCATCCCCTCATCCGGGTCATTAATAAAGATGTTGAACAAATCCGGCCTTGGAGCACTCTGCTTGATACTGGCAAACATCAAGCCATTGATCACTATCCATTGAGCCCAACAATCTAGCCAGGTTTCTATCCACCTTATAGTCCATTTATCCAATCCAGCGTTTCCCAAATTATGGGCCGCGGCCCAGTACCGGGCTGTGGGAAAAAAATACCGGGCCTCAGCATGGCTGCTGGGAGGAGAGCAGAGCGGGGAGGGCTGGGAGGAGGTGGGGGAGGAGGAAACTGGCTGCCGGGAAGCAGGGTTGGGGCAGCGGGGCTGTCCCGCGGAGATCCGGGTGGGCGGGTGGTGAAAGCAGGGTTGGGAGCAGCAGGGCTGTCCTGCGGAGATCTGGGCAGGTGGGTGGGCAGGTGACGAAAGCAGCGCTGGGGGCAGTGGGGCTGTCCTGTGGAGATCCATGCAGGAGGGCAGGCAACAAAAGCAGGGCTGGGGGCAGGAGGGCTGTCCCGTGGAGATCTGGGCAGGCAGGCGGGCGGCAGGGCTGTCCCGCGGAGATCTGGGTGGGCGGGTGGGTGGCAGAACCAGGGTTGGGGGTAGCGGGGCTGTCCGGCGGCGGAGATCAGAGAGGACAGGCGGCGAAACCAGGGCTGGACAGGAGCCGGGGCGGGGGGGGAAGCGGCTGGCTGGGGGAGATCAGGAGGAGGATGACGGGAGAATCAGCTGCTGGAAGCAGGGCTGGACGGGGCAGTGGGGCTGGTCAGGGGGTCGTCGGGGAGCGGGGCTGACTGGGAAAATTGGTGGGGGGCTGGGGGAACCGGCCGCTGGAAGCAGGGCTGGGCGGGGGCAGCAGGGCTGGACTGGGGAGATTGGGAAGAGAAGGGGGAGGAGCGGGACTGACCTGGGCACATGCAGACCCTACAGACCCTGGCAGACGAGTGAGTCAGGCCGGGGATTCCATTTTGCCCCACATACCCTCCCTCGAGTAGTTGCGAACTGCCTGGCAGGTAGACACACTCAGACAGCATGAGCACATCTACCAGCCAGGCAGTTCGCAGCTAAGGACTGATACACCTAATTATAATAAAACTTACCTAATTAGAAAATACCAACCATTTTATGTCTGGTAATTTCTCAATTTCTTTCCCGGACAAAACCTTCAAATACCGGACTGTCCGGTACAAAATTGGACACCTGGCAATCCTACCCTTCCTTGCACCCTCCCTCTTAGCCAGATACCCTACCCCCAATCTGCTCCTGCTCCCGCCTCCCGAAGTGCTCATGCGGCGCTGGGTCCCCCAAGCCCTGGCCCAGGCTGGGTGGAGGATGCAGCCGGGTGAAACACTGAACATTTATTCATTTTTTCATTCTTTTTTTTTATGTGTGTTTATATTTTTGGGCTGCAAAAGACAGTACTGAAAAAAACGGGTTCCAACTAAAGTAAAAAGTTTGGGAAACCCTGATCTAGCCAGCTTTCTATCCATCTTACAGTCCATTTATCCAATCCATATTCCCTTAACTTGCTGGCAAGAATATCGTGGGTGACTGTATCAAAAGCTTTGCTAACGCTGGCACTGGGGGCTTTGGAAGGACCAGAAACAACTTATTTGAATATTCATCATTTGCTTAATGAATATGCAAATATGCAAATGAATGTTACCGGTCCTCCAAAAGCTCGTGAATGGATTTACTGGTCCCCGTGTCAAAAAGTTTGGGAACCCCTGATCCAATCCATACTTCCTTAACTTGCTAACAAGAATTATGTGGGAGACCGTATCAAAAGCTTCGCTAAAGTCAAGGAATATCACATCCATTGACTTCCCCATGTCCACAAAGCCTGTTACCTCATCACAGAAAGCAATCAGGTTGCTCAGGCATGACTTGCCTTGGTTAATCCATGTTGACTATTCCTGATCACTTTCCTCTCTTCCTAGTGTTTCAAAATGGATTCCTGGAGGATCCCTCCATGATTTTTCCAGGGGACTGAGGTGAGGCTGACCAGTCTGTAATTCCCTGGATTGTCCTTCTTCTCTTTTTTTAAAGGTGGGCACTACATTTGCCTTTTTTCTATTGTCCAGGACCTCTCCTGACTTCCATGTGTTTTCAAAGATAATGGCCAAAGGCTCTGCAATCACATCAGCATCCTTCAGCATCCTTTGATGCATTAAATCCCACCCCATGGATTTGTGTATGGCCAACTTTTCTAAATAGTTCTTAACCTGTTCTTTCTCCACTGAGGGCTGCCCACCTCCTTCTCATACTGCATTACCTAGTGCAGTAGTCGGGGAGCTGACCTTGTTTGTGAAGACAGAGGCAAAAAAGGCATTGAGTACTTCAGCTTTTCCCACATCATCTGTCACTAGGTTAACTTCCCTCATCCAGTAAGGGGCCCACACCTTCTCTGACCACCCTCTTATTGCTAACATTCCTGTAGAACCTTTCTTGTTACTCTTCACATCCCTTACTAGCTGCAATTCCAAATGCGCTTTGGCCTTCCTGATTACACCCGTGCATGCTTGAGTAATATATTTATACTCCTTCCTAGTCATCTGTCCAAGTTTCCATTTTTTGTAAGCTTCCTTTTTGTGTTTAAGCTGACCAAGGATTTCACTGCTAAGCCAAACTAGTCACCTACCATATTTGCTTTTCTTACTGTGCCTCGGGATGGTTTCTTCCTGTGCCTTCAATAAGGCTTTTTTAAAATATTGCCAGCTCTCCTGTATTCCTTTCCCCTTCATATTAGCATCCCAGGGGATCCTGCCCATCAGTTCCCTGAGGGAGTCAAAGTCTGCTTTTCTGAAGTTCAGGGTGTGTATTTTGCTGCTCTCCTTTCTTCCTTTCATCAGGCTCCTGAAATTGACCAGCTCATGATCACTGCTTCCCAGGTTGCCACCCACATCTACTCCTTCTACTAATTCTTCCCTGTTTGTGAACAGTAGGTCAAGCTGTGCATGGCTCCTGATTGGTCCCTTCAGCACTTGTACTGGAGAGTTATCCCCAACAGTCTCCACAAACTTCCTGAATTGACTTGATGATTACATGTTCTGTTCACTCCCTCTGGGCCATCTGGCATTGGCCACTGTCAGAAGACAGGATACTGGGCTAGATGGACCTTTGGTCTGACCCACTATGGTTGTTCTTATGTTCTCACTAACACTGCTAAAAATAACTGAAGTCTTCTGGATTAAAACAGAGTTAAACATTTTTCCTCAAGAAACATGATTCTTTCAGTACAATTTCTAAACATGAAATTTATGTGCAGTTATATTTAGTAAATTAACAAATGCACTTTAACACTGTGTTTTACTTTCCCCCATCAGTTTCCTACTTGGCTGCTATCGTCACTGATTATAAAGCTTAGTATACAGTCTTTACTCATTTGGCACAATTTAAACAATCACTGATTCTTATGGATTAGATTTTATTTGACTTCTTTAAAATGCATCATAAAAAGAAGAGTTCTTCACTGACCTCTATTTGACTAGGTAATCAACAGGAGAATGAAGAGAAATGAAATACCAAGATAAGTGTTCAAATAACCTGAAGAAGCTTCCTTGATTTTTAAGTATCCTCTTGTCACAATTTAGAGCTACCATTCTGTTCCATATCATACCTAGTTAGACTATAGAAGCAGAGAGTTTAGGGATGAAAAAGCCTATTAGACAATCCTGTCCATCTTCAATCTGACATCCCGCTAAGCCACTGACAGGCTTGGAGGGATGTAACTTCCATAGGTACAGAACCCCCCTCTTGACCAGATGAGTTTCCATTTGTAAAATCAGTATTCTCTAGTCCCTCCTTGGGTTTTTCTGCATAGGCAAAGCATATGATTCAAAGGGATTTTTTAAAATTTGTAATACTGCACATCTATAATTTGCTACAAGAACCGTCTGCAACATTTTTCCCAATGAAACAATTTTTATACCTAGATACTGGCAAAAGAGAATCTGGACATTATTGTGATGATTTATATTATGGTTGAAAAATTAAAAATTAATTTTAATGAAAAATTAATGACAATTTTCACATAAATATTCCTCATTCATTATCAACTAGCTCTGGTGGTAGCAGACAGTCATGACCAGGCCCATTGTACTAGCTGCATAGTAACATACTGTGTTAAAAATTAAATCCTTTCCTTGAAGGCCTTCCAGTCTAATTTGAGACCAGTTGAAACAAGTGAGTGTGATAAACAAAAGGAGGAAGGAGATAGGGCGACATTAATGAAGATGATGATTCCTGGTGTGTGATCTTAACTTTGGTTCCAAATTATTTAAAGGTGATTTTGTATTTAAAGGCCCAATCCAACTCTCATGGGGAAGAGCAGAAAAAGACTACTGTTGACTTTTGCTTATTTGTGTGTGTTTATTTATAGCCCAAGTTTACTTCCATTCAAGTAATCTAAACCAATATGCCATTATTCTAGTCATTGTTGTCTTCCTGACAGCCATCATAGAAGTAAGTTATAGGGATGAATTTGAAGGAGTATGTAATGGCTTTATGGACAGATTTCAGGAGAATGTTTCATGAATAAAAGGGATGCATGAAGTAAAGCACAGAGATGTTTGTGACAGAAAACAGACAAATGGATATCTGAGTCTACCATCACTGATGCAGTGGAGAGGATGGAAATTATACAGATTTATTTCCACACACACACTCCAAGCACCATCCTAATGTCTGACTGAAATTGTTTTAAAAAATTACTATAGAATAAAACATTGCCACTGTTGGACCAATATCACGTGAATTAAAACACAACTGAGATAATAATCCCTGCAATTGCAGGTAAAACATTACCTCCGAATGGCTGTTGTACTCCTTATGTAGTCAGTGATTGCTTTGCCTGAATCAGATGAGCAAGGTCTGGCCTTCAACAAATATTTTCAATAAACTTTACTTTGTTCTGAACTTTTTTTTAAGAATGAAAAATACTTCATAAACTTGTTTTTTTGTAAAGGGCCTAAAATAAGCAGAAAGAGATGACAGAAAAGGCAGAGTTAGAAGCATCATACATAATTGATCATTACAGAGCTTATTTTTCTTGTTGATGTTTCAAAAGAAACAAGCACATAGAGGAATGCTGTACATACTCTGAAAAATACAGTTCTATTTTTAAACTAAGTTCTAATGCAATATACTTACTTTTCAGGAATAGTCAAACTTTTTAAATTCTGTTTTCAAAGACCTAAAGATCATGGTATCTTTAGTACAAAAATAGATTCACAGACTGGATTGATTATACATTTTAATGATAATCTCATTTGTTTTCTTTTGTTTTCCTTTGTTTTGCTTTTTCCTTTTTGGTCTTCCTTCCCATTTTGATGAAAGTATTTTGGGGGAGTGCTTGATGGAAATGAAATCAATGAATCATTGCGGCGTAGCAATGGCTTGAGAAGTGCAGAACCTGTAGACGGGACTTTGGCTCAAATCTACAGTACAAATTTAAGGGTAAACTATGTAGAAGATGTGCCATTTGTCATAATGTGATAACCAGTCATTAACGAGGGCCCTGTTCTTTTGTCTGAACTAATGTTTTCCCCCATGTGGACTCCGTTAACCTTCATTATTATCTGTATGTGATGACGTAAAGTGTTATTGAAACAGTTCTTGTTTTGTTAATTCTGTAGTCTATACTGACTTGTGTACATCTCACATCAGAAAATGGAATTAAAATGTGACTTTCTGCTGTTCCAGAGAAGGCTTGAAAATTAACATCAGAGCTAAGAGAAATAATTTAGAATTTGATACATATTTTAAAAAGCCTGTGCAACTTTGTACTATAGGTTCACTATACTTTTTCTGCAAAAAAAGTATGGCGAGTAAAACATTAAAATGTTTAAAATAACTCAAAGGTTACAAAAATATCCTAAAACTATTAGTATTACTTACAGCTAAAAAACACAGTGAACATATTTCAGCAAGTATGTATGTTATTCCTCAGGAAGAATAAATTATTTAAAGTTTATATCAAACAGAAAACATCTTGAGCCCAAGAGAATTTAAATATTTTGATCATTTTCTGCTTAGGTATTTAATATGGTGACACTGATATGCAAATAAACCAACCCTGCTCATTATTTTCAAGCCTCTAAGAATTCTGGTTGTGTTTCAAAAATATTTACTTACATTTAGGAGCACCCTTTAATTACTAATTTTTTTAAAGAGCTGGAAAAATATGTCAAATAAGAAGATGTATGCAATCCACTTTGACTAACAATTTTTGATGATTAATTTGTTAAACAGTATACATGAGAACTACTTTATATCAAAACTTCAGCAAAGGCTTTTAAAAATAACTGTTAATTGATTTTTTCCCTTGTTATAAATAACACATGAAGATGGTGCACCAGACAATCATATGAAGGAAAAGGAAAGAAATTAAAATGAAGACTTGAGTTTTCAAATCAACATTGAAGGTCTTTTTTGAAAGGGCTATTCTATGGTCCAGCTCTTTAAGTAGTGTTCTTCCAACTGAGTGGCTTCATCACCTGAGGTGCTGGTCCATTTAATTATACAAAACTAAAACTGTGTTCACAGAGAATTAGATAAATTCATGGAGCATAGGCCCAACAATGAATATTTGCTAAGATGCTCAGGGGCATAACCCTATTATATTTCAAAGAAAATAAACTTGGGGGAATTTTATGACAACAAATGGATCATCAGTGTCACCTGTTTTTTCAGACAACAGAAGCACTGGTACCAGAGTACTTAGTTTAGAAAACAGTTTTGTTTAATCAAATCATAACATTTCACCTTGCTATCACTTTATATTTCTGTTATTCATCCCCTTGTTTTATTAACCTACTGCTATTTTCTTGCTTTCATGTTAATTTTCCATTTTTTTAAATTACTACAGTGAATTAGCAATTGCAATAAACCCGATACAGAAGTGTTGCTAAACAGAGAGAACTGTGAATAAGCGTATAGGATTGCAACAATAAAGTTAAAAAAAACATTTACATGGAATGGCAACCACTGATACCAGCATTGTGGACTTTGGCTGGATTCATCCACAAACAGCTCTATCTGCTGATTCTATTGCAGAGATTTTTTTAATCTCTTAGGTTACTGTCAGCCTAAACTTTTCAATTTAACTGAATGTTTTTGTTTTTCCAGAATACAGCGATTTGTTGACACCAAAACTATTCACGGGAAAGGAAAGCTTTTGACAGACTTATTTTGAAAAAAAATATTTTGATTAAGATTTGAAATTTTAAAAAGAATCAATTTTGACATTCTCAAAACAAAAGCTTTAGTTTGGTTGGTTGGGCCTCAAACACTTTTGAGTAGTTTGTAGGAAACATATATATATATATATATGTCTCAATCAAAATGAAATGTTTTAAAATGAAACATTTCAGTTGATCTGATAGGTTTACCTTTATTTATTATTGGTTCATGATAAATTTTAAGATTTCCACTTTTCATCCTAATTCAGGACAGAAGCAAAAATTCTCTTGGGATAGGAAAAATATCAGTTCCTTTCCCAATCTGTTGTGTAACTTTATATTCTAATATTCTGTTAAGGCAACAGCTTCCTTGGACTACATAATTATTTGAGAAATCCAATGTGAATCATTTTTGTACTTTGTTGCGCTTCAGACATCTTAAAAGAATATGGTAATATGGCACTTAAACTAGATCAGATAAGATCAAGAAGTAGAGTTTAAAAGTAATTCAAAAGTCATTGGATTATTCTTCAGTAGGCTATGTATTGGAGGAGAAACACCATCGTTTGAAACTAAAGGAGTTTTTGGATATACTTTGTTAGTTTTTCACATTGTCTCAGTTCCTGTGTACAATTTGTACATCTATGTTTGCACCAGCAGAATAAGTTACAGCAGTAAATTTGAGTTTGTGCATCTCTCCCTACTTGATACCCATAATTGGGTAAGTAGTGATGCAAACCATGCTCACAAAATGAAAACCACATCTTTGGTCAGTGTTTCTTAAACTGTGTTCCATGGCCCACTGGTGTGCCGCCGCGAGGCAGTCGGAGGTGTGCTGCTGAGAACAACAGAACTCAAAATGGCTGCCCTTAAAGGGACAGGTGACTTTTTTTTGGGCTCAATAACTTTCCCCGACCCTTTTTTTCTCGATAAACTTCCCCCCCCCACCCCCGACTCTTTTCCCCGTGACATTTTTTTTCCTCTCTGCTCAACAAAAAATCCTTGGTGTTCCTCATAAAAAAAAAATTATTGTTTGGTGTTCCTCGGTCTTAAAAAGTTTAGGAAACACTGTCTTTGGTCATGTATTACATCCCTATACCATGTAAATAACTCTTCTGTCTATTCAGTGTGGGTTAGGAACAAATTCAATTTTCACTCATACATGAGTACATTTCAGACATCAGTTGGCTTTCTTCTGGATACACAGTGGAGAAACTGCACAGAATATGGCCATTAGCTATGATCCAAGTGCTTTAGCCTTCTCTCCTTATAATATTTTAGCTACATTTTAGAAAAGGATTATTTTTATTTGTTGAATCTAGCTGGAACTTTAGAAAAAGATGTAAAATTAGACTAATTCAAGCAGGCAGACATCCCACTAACTTAATTGATGTCATCATGTTATATATATTATGATAGCACAATGGGGCCCTGACCTTTAGGCACTATGTATAGTGCAAAAGATTAAATCCCTCACTGAAAGAGCAATGCAGGCTTTTGCTGGTTGAAGACCACATAATTGTTCTGTAAGTGGGAAAGAACAGAGTAAACTGATAATTTGTCCTTTCACAGATCCTTAGAAGTAATGGAAGTTGAATAGATTTTATGTATTTTAAAGTATCCATTTAGTGTAATCCCAGCCTCATTGAAATCAATGGGAATTTTGCCTTTGACATCACTGGAATAAAAATGACACCCAGAAAAGTTAAAGTAGTATGTTAAAGAATCCACTGAAATAAGGATACAGAACTTCATTTTCAGCAGTTGAGGATCTATGTAACTGAAAAATTGTCTTACTTTTCTTGCAACAGGACGATGAGGTAAGAGAAAGTCGATTCAGTTTTACAGCCTATGGAATGGGGCCGTGTCTGCAAGCAAAAGATGGCGTGACTCCAAAGGGGCCAAATAATCCCATTCAAGCTGTACCAAAAAGCCACGATGAAATGAGGAAGGTATTCATTGACCGAGCCAAGAAAATTGATACCATTTCCAGAGCTTGCTTCCCATTAGCCTTTCTAATTTTCAACATTTTTTATTGGGTTATCTACAAAATCATTAGGCATGAGGACATTCACCAATAACAAGATTAAGGCTTCTATACATACTGTTTTGGCTGGCATGTTCAGCAGGAGGTTTTCCATTACAAATGTGTGTACAGATGCTCACTGGGATAGTTAAAAGGCAAAAAGAAAAAGATCCCATTTGACTTGCTATGCAAAGTCACTATTGAACAGATGAAGAATGACACCCAATGAAGCTTTATCTGCTATTACTAAGTTTCTATGGCATACTAAACAATCAACTTTTTCACAGTAAAATCACAACACTATACTACAGCTATACTGCCAACGTGTTTATACATAGTTTTGCATTATGGTATAATTGTACAGTATTCTTTAAAGTTCCTTACAATTTTTTAATTCAATTGTATTTTTAAAAGGTATTACAAAATGGGTCTAGCATAGATGACTTCCAGAGTAACAGATTAGATTCAGATTTCTAGTTCTCCTTTAAAGTTTACACATTAGTAATGAAGAACTGATCTGAGTTTTAGAACTCAATCACATTTTCTTGGTTTAACAAAAATGGATTTTGTAATGAGCACAGAGCACATTTAAATTATATTACGGGGTTCTTTTTATAAAAAAAATTACTCATAGAAGGCAGTTCATCAATGAATTATGGTTCGCCTAGATCTTAAAAAAACATGACAATGTAATGCTCAAAGTAGCACCAAATATCTACCTGAGACTGAGAAGCTGGTCAAGTGTTTTTTGTCTCCTGCAAGCTATTACATACTGGAAAGATTTGCTACCCATTTCTGCTCCCATTGTATTCAGTGGTAAAGAATTCCATTCATTTCAAGAGTAGGTGGATTGGGACCATTATCATGACTCATGAGGCAGTCATAAGTATTATGTAATTTTCCATGTTTGGCTTTGTTCTTTTCTCTTTCCTTTTTAAAACAATGACTTTACACTTCAACACCAGTGAAGGAACTCTGGATGAATCAGAACATTAAATGTACTGGGCCAAATCCTGAGCAGGAACAAACACAGTCCCTAGAGCCCTAGAGTGACACCTGTTTGCACCCGCTGAACCTCTCATCCAGATTGCATAGTTCCAAAGAAGTCCCAAGAGGCAAGATATTATGGCTACACATGTACAAGTTGACTTTGGAGATACTTGAACACAGTTGAATAATACAAATTACAAAATTAAACATTCAATAGTAGGCGAAGATTTACAAAACAGGTATTCAGATGAACAGTGTTGAGAACAAGATACAAAATGGGTTAGGCAGTGTGTGACCAAATTGTGTGGAGGTACAGAATGAATAGAGACAAGCAAATTACGATCAATAATTATCCATTAATGCCCTCTGTCCCCCTCAAGTGACTGGGATGTGTGTGGGGAACTCAGTGTAGAATGCTGTTTCTACAACTACTGTATGGTAATCACATTAACAGTACAGTGCATATACACTGTAAACTTTCCCATAAAGTTTCAGCATGATTGCTTTTAAGAGATCCTTAATAGATTAAAATTATGCATATTAATATGTGTCAATAAGCAGTGTGTTACATTGATACTAATAGAAGCCACGCATCAAAGAAAACATATACCCCTAGAGGACTGGAAAGTATTTCTAAGTTTATATATGTATAGTTGTGTATATTTGTTATATTTTTTAAAACAGGAGAAAATCTGTTATTGGAATATTTCTGGAATGTATTTGCTTTAGTAATGGTACTAAGAACAGAAATGGTTGAGACAGAAGAAACAAGCTACATGATTTATTTTATAATTACTAAAAAATTAACCAGCAAGAGGTTATGATTTTTTTTCCCAACTGGAGTGCAATCTTGCTACACTGAAATCAATGGGATCAAGATTTCATCCACAGACCATTCTCGATTTTTTTCTGAGATCCTTATGGTAACAGTTGCCTACATAACAGAGACCGTTTTAATCATCCAAAAATGTTTATTTCAGCAAAAAGGCACTGTAGCAAGTCAGCAGTTTGCAGCTGAAACTTCATTCAAAATAGTTATACTCTATTGAATGTAAAAATTATAGAATAGGATGCCAGACTTCTCAAGTAAGATTTTAATTTGTCTCACCACAAAATACCAGCTACCCATTAGTGCCTATGGAAAGAGTCCAAAATACCAGCAAGCATGCCAACCAGCCACACACATCTAGGAACGATATCTCAGAGTCAGAGGCTTATAAGCTAGGAAGATCCTAGTCTTAAAATTGATTCTTTTTATAATGATACAATGCCAGGGTGGGCTATGGAGAGGAGGTGACAAACAGCACAGCACCCTTATTTGACACCCACATTGGACACACCAAAGTTGGAAGAAACTGCATAAGGAACAGTTTGGTATACTTATGCCAAAGGCATGGGCAGTGGGGCAAAGATTAGAGGAAGAGAATGGAGGAGATTCCTGACAGATTCTAACAAACTGATTTCCTAGCATAACATTTTTCACAATTTCAAAATTGAATAGTGACAAATGAATGCTGACAAATTTTCAAGAAACAATTCTCCTCAGTAATTTTTTTTTTAAATCAGTTCAGTCAATTGAAACATTTTGATGATTTCAAGGGTTCCTATAGTGAAACTGGAACTTTTCCTTTCTAAAAATGTAAATGTTTCATTGATATATTTCAGAGGGGAAATGGGAATTTTTTGAGTTAAGAAACTGTTTCATTCCCATGAAAAGTTTCAGGTTTGATGAATCAGCATATTCAGATCAAAACAAAAGTTTTATTGAAAAATTCCTTAACCAGGTTTAGCCTCAAGCAAAGCAACTCAGGGGCTTCTCCTAGCCCCTGAGGTGTTAATCTTCTGCCACCAGTGCACTGGTCCTATTGTCCCTATGCCCTTCAGTGTGTAAAGAATGCTAATGTAAGAAGCCTTAGCTGAACCACTCAGGCTATGTCTAGACTGCAGGCTTTTTTCGGAAGAAGCTTTTCCAGAAGAGATCTTCCAAAAAAGCTTCTTCTGAAAGAGAGCATTCACACTGCGAAAGTGCATCGAAAAAGCAATCAGCTTTTTTGAAAGATAGCATCCACACTGAATGGACACTATCTCGCATGTAAGCTGTGATTACTATGGACAGAATGGCCACCAGAGCACCTGTGCTTTGTCCTCTTTCCTCCTCTTGCGAAATAACTCCCTCTTCCCCATCCACACACGCCTTTTTCTGAAAGAGCTCTTTTGGAAAAAGGCTTCTTCCTCGTAGAAAGAGATTTATCAATGTTGGGAAAATCCCTCTGTTCTTTCGATTTTCATTTGAAAGAATGCGACTGCAGTGTGGATGTAATTGAAGGGTTTTTTTGAAAAACTGTCATTTTTCCGAAAAAACCTCTGTAGTGTAGACATACCCTCAAGGAGGGAAGGTTTTTTTGTGTAGCTGCACAGGGCTATATATAGGCAAGCATTATCACAAACTGGCCAAAAGTAACCATTATCTTTCTCCCACACTATTTCCAAGTCAGTTTGTGTACTCTTGCTTTATATGGTTGTGGTCTGTAACTTAAAAAAGAGTTAGAAGACCAAAGTAATGCATAAGAGTAATATTTGGGATCCAATCTGCCGTACTAGTTACACAAGTAGAAAGAAATCCATTGTCATAGAATCGGTTCAGGCATAAAAGAAAAGGAAGTAATGATGCAACACACTCCTCATGATCCAGAGTACTACAGGATCTCCACTATGCATTTGAGATGCAATGTCTTTGGGGCAAACTACTGACCTTAGACTAGTAGCTGTACCTTATATAGTCACCTCTTAAGTAGCAGATTCCCGTGAAGAAGTAAAAGAGTTTATGTTGCTCACACCTGCACTAGTTCCCCTTCTGTGCCTTCTTCCTCCCCCAGAGGAAGAAGGATAAGGCAGAATTGCAAAAAGAGGAGCCTCTGGCTGCATGGCCCCAGAGCATGAAGGCAAAGGGTGAGGGATGACAGAAAGCAATGTGGGAGAAGGATTTTGCTCCTTAGGTGGTTGCCCCAGGATACAGAACTTTTCTTCAGGGATTTGAAGACTGGTGTTTCCAGACCACACCATCTGTTAAACCTAAAGCCCTACATTTTGAAAGAAAATGGGAGGAAGTGCCATGAGATCATATTGCATTCAACAGCAACAGGCATCCTCAATTTTAGCAGCGAACTCACAGTTAAGGTACTAATTATCACAGGATGATCCTCAAAATAATTGCCACTGATCTGTGGACAAGCCATGAAAGATTAATAATGGACATTTATGAATAGTGGTAATCTGGAAAAATGTGGTAATTAGGAAAAAAACAGATTAGACGTATTTTAGGAAAAAATTGTTGGAATCACATAAAACGCTCAAGTATATTATGCCTATTTTATTAATATATAAACCAGATATTTTGGTGTAATTATATGACAATTTCAAAAACTGACTAGTACAATATAAAATTCAGAAGATTAAAAGTTGTAAACACCTGCTATAGAAACCACATCCAATTACTTTTAGTCTTTTAAATGTTATTAGCACTGCTGGACTGCGCAAAGTAAGCTAATTAGAATCAAATTGCCATGGAAGCCTAGCAGGATCTGCACTATTGCAAATGAAGTAGGGCCTTCCTCATAATTAAATTCCTTCATGTAGCATCTTAGAGCATGGTTCAATGGAAAAGCTTGGTGCAAGTGAAACCTAAACAGTACAAATCTCATGCTGGTTTTAATAATGGCTGCCAATCAGAAAACATGACATAACTAGTGTTCAGTATTTCCTGATGTTTCTAAGATGATGGGAGGAGAGAGGCAAAAGAAAAAACATATATAGTTATGTTTACTTATATGTTACCCATTCAAAGGCAGGTTTAAACTAGCTCATTGCTATAACTATATTATGACTTCAAGGAATTTTGATGGCAGGCACCAGTTGCTTTAATGGATTGGTGGAAGTCAGAAGCAACTTGAGATTTTTTTCTTTTGTCCTAGGTCAGCTGTATATAATCTCTTTCTGAATACTCTTTGACATGTTTGACCTCGCTTAGCGCTCTGCTTCTCTCTTTTGCAATTTTTAAAGCACTTTTATTTTAGGCTCCTTTATGAGAAGTCTGATTTAAAACCCTAGATATGCTTCTGTTTAAGCAATTCATATATGCACTTTAGATTGCAGGGATGAAGAAATGCTTTCACTTTGTCTCCTAGTGAATTCCAGAATGACTGTTTGATAATGTAGGTGAAACTAAGATTAAGATTAAAAAACAAAACTCATACACATTTTAGAATAGGGAAAGGAAAAAGTCTTCCTTAACCCTAGAAGGATTCAAAAGTATTCTTTCCAGCAATAATTTTGTATTAGATGAAAATATGTTCATAAAACCAAGCCCAATTAAACTTGTCAGATGCACAAAGTGATGCACTTATTAACCATTTAGGTGTAAATTCTGCTCTCCTGTAGACTGTTGTGCGAATTAATCCGACCTAACAGAGCAGAATTTGTCCTTACATCTCTAAATCACTGAACAATCTAATGAATTCTTAGAATACCCCTGTAAATGAATAAAGTATTTTTGTCTGCATCGTACTGTAGAAGATGCCACATTGTTATTTATAAGAGAACAAGTATAACTTTTTTTACAAAAGGCTAATGAAAATATATACAAAAGAAAAATATTTAAAAATCCAATTAAACTGCTTGTTAGCAGCAAATAGGTCTTTTCATTTTGCAATGGTTATAGAAATGGTGCCCTCAGGCAACACGTTGCATATAGTAGTTCCTGAAATATGATCAGTTCGGAAGGCTTGTGAAAGCAGGTTAGATTGCTAGAAGTACTGGGTGTAATGCTAGAAGAGTGTTGGTTGATACTGCATTCTTGACATGCTTGAATATTATTGCACTTCTTCACTTTCATCGTTGTGAAATATGCAAGAAATATTTCTTAAGTTTGCGTTTTAAAATGTACGATAGAATGAAGTTATAGATAAATGGACTAAAGTAAATATTGACATTCCATGGATATGTAATTGTGAGCTGTATATGAAGAAATTGTGCCATAAGCTTTCAACATAAAATTTTATTATATACAATAGCTTGTGTGATAGTGATCCAAGCTTTTAAAGAGCCTAAATCAATATATATTAATATGACAGTGTATGAATTACTTGTCTGTGATTTTTAAACATATCTTCCTGTGAATTCTGTCTAAACAGACAATGGCATTTTTCATTTAGAATTATTTATTTTTAGTAAAAGTCAATAAAAAGTGACATGCATGGCTGATTAAATTCCTTTTTACTGTATTACAGTACCTTATATTCAACATTACAGTTAACATTCTCTGCAGAGAGGGATGTCAAAACATGTGGAATTTATGGTATTCATGTAATTGTAGATATTTCGTTCTAAAAAATAAAGCTAACTTTTTTCAGAATACTACCTGATGTGTTCAGATATTTGTTCTGTTAGATTCACGTAGCAGACCCCAGCATTTGAACCTAAAGACCCAACCTGCAGTCTCAAGTGAATAATTTGCACTAATACACCGATTTATATTTTAAAAGAACTACGTCTCTCATTATTATTGCCACCTAACAAGCTCCAACATTATTTCTACTTCTGTAATGCAATATTGCTGTGAACTGATATTATAGTGATAAAAGACACTTCGGCTGTGTCTACACTGGCATGATTTTCCGGAAATGCTTAAAACGGAACAGTTTTCTGTTTTAAGTATTTCCGGAAAAGGAGCGTTTACATTGGCCCGGAGTTACCGTTATAACGATGCGCTTTTCCGGAAAAGCGCGTCTACATTGGCGGCGCGCTTTTCCGGAAAAGCAGAAGCCCGGAGCCATTTTGAAGAGGGCAAAGGCCACCAGATCTTTCCAGGGCGGGCCAGAGCGCCATTCAGACACGTGCTTAAAGGGTCTCTCCGGACAGCCGTTGGTCTCCTGCTCCGTGCCTTGGGACCTCTGCCAGGGACTGGCACCCTTAGCAGGTTCGCTGGTTGCCCTCTGAGTTTTGAGGACACCACCCTTTGGCCCCAACTGCTTTTCCCTGAGTTTTGGTTTTTCTGCCCTGCTCTGTCTGCCATGGAGCCGTGGGTGGCCGTGTGCCTGCTCGGGCCCCTGTTGGAGCTGTACAAGTGCCTGCAGCTCGTGCTGCAGGCCGGTGCCCTGCTGTTCATGGACCAGGAGGCAGAGATCGCATTGACTCCTCACCAGGAGGCCCTGGCAACCCTGTGGCATCAGCACCCCACCGTGGAGAGGCCCGTCTGGAGTTTCGAGAGCAGCACCGACTGGTGGGAGTGGCTGGTCCTCGGACTATGGGACAACCAGCAATGGATCAGGAATTTCCGGATGAGAAAGCGGATCTTCCTGCAGCTGTGCACCTGGCTCACCCCCGTGCTGCAGAGAGCCACCACCCAGCTGCGGGCACCCATCCCCATCAAGAAGAGGGTCGCCATCGCCTGTGGAAGCTGGCCACACCGGACAGCTACCGCTCAGTGGCACAGCAGTTCGGGTGGGAAGATCAACCGTCGGAGTGATCGTCATGGAGGTAAGTCCCAGGGGAGTGGGATGGGGAGGGTGCTGCACTCCAGGCCCAGGGACAGCCAAGACTCCAGGCTGGGTCGCCCAGGGGTTTGGGCCGTCCCTCCCTTGCACAGGCCCGGTGGTGGTGGTGGGGGCCGTAGGGGGGGACCCTGGTGTGTGTGTGTGTGTGTGTGTGTGTGTGTCGTGTGTGAGGACAGAGGGAATCAAGGGGGGGGGCCCAAGCGAGCGCACACTCACCCCTGCCGTATGTGATATGTTCCCTTGTGTTTCTCTGCACCCTTCTGCAGGTCGCCCACGCCATCAACGATGTCCTGCTCCCGAGTCATCCGCCGCGCGACGTGGATGATACCATGGCCGGCTTCGCTGCCCTCGGTTCCCCAACTGCGGGGAGCCCTGGACGCCACCCACATCCCCATCCGGCCCCGGAGCATCGAGCGGCCCATTTCATGAACTGCAAGGGGTACTGCTCCATTGTTCTGCAGGCCCTCGTGGACCACCGGGGCTGCTTCCTGGACATTTACGGGGGTTGGTCCGGCCGGGCACACGACGCCCGCATCCTCCGGAACTCTGGACTGTTTCGCAGGTTGGAGGCGGAAACCTACTTCCCCCGGCGGGACTTGACTGTCGGGGATGTGCCTATGCCCATCTGCGTGGTCGGGGACGCGGCCTACCCCCTGATGCCCTGGCTAATGCGGCCTTACACGGGGCAGCCGGACCAGAACCGGGCCCGGTTCAACGACCGCCTCAACCGGGCCCAAAACCCAGTGGAGCTCGCCTTTGGACGTTTAAAAGCCCGCTTCCGTTGTTTGCTCACCCGTCTCGAGATGGGTGAGCGGAATGCAGTGGAGGTACTGGCCGCGTGCTGCGTGCTCCACAACATTGTGGAGCGCAGTGGGGAGGCCTTCCTCCCTGCATGGATGGCAGCCGAGGCACAGACGTGGGAACAGCCCGACACAGCTGCCGTCCGCCAGGCGTGCCAGGATGCGTGCGCATCAGAGAGGCCCTGGTGGACATGTTTGCCCAAGCCCCGTAGTAGGGTCGCCTGGGTCTCCCAGATTACTCCTCCCATCCCTTACCCTTCCCCGCCTCCCTTGCCTCCCCAATTGTAAAGCGGGGTCAAAGCACATCGGCCGTCATCGTGACTGTTCGCCGGGTGCGTCGGGCGTAGTTAGGGTTTTTCTTTTAGTTTAGGCTAGGGTTTAGGCCACCATCGCCTGTCCCAAGAACAGCGAAGAGGATTCGGGGTCGTGCGGAAGGCTCAAGTCAGCGTACCTGATTCCAGTCGTCTTCGAGGGATCTCCTGGCTGTTCTCTCCCGAGGCCCGGAAGGACCAAAGGATTGAGGTGGCCAGCCGCCCGTCATCTTCCGTCGAGGGATCTCCTGGCTGTTCCTCTCCTGAGGCCCGGAAGGACCAAAGGATTGAGGTGGCCAGCTTCGCCGTCATCTTCCGTCGAGGGATCTCCTGGCTGTTCCTCTCCCGAGGCCCGGAAGGACCAAAGGATTGAGGTGGCCAGCAACACTACCCAATTGTCCTCCCTGAGCCTAGACTATGTTTAATAATCTGTAGTGTGCATCTTCTAACCGTTCTTGCTTGTTTGTTAGCTATGTAAATATAGTTTGTGGTTTACATTTTACTGAAAAGTCTCAGTATTTATTTATGCACCACAAACCAATGACCACTTACAAAGGGCCCCCCCGGTGATAGAGTAAAGAATTTGTTGTCCACAGTTTGTAACCCTGTTAAATTTAAGTGGCTAATTGGCATCTCAAATCATTTCTTACAGTTACTACAGTAACACAATAACCAACACAAGAATGAACAGAAAAATAGAAAACTTTTTATTTACAAGGGGGACCTTCAACTGGGACGGGGAGACCTTCAACTGGGACAGGGGACCTTCAACTGGGATGGGGAGACCTTCAACTGGGACAGGAGGGGGCAGTTACTGCAACGGGCGGCCCCTGCGAGCGCTCCTCCGGCGCTGGACCTGCACAGGCTGGGCAGACCGCGTCCGGGCAGGCTGCACGGGGAGGTGGGCAGGAGCAGGAGCAGGAGCAGGGGCAGGAGCAGGAGCTGGGGCAGGGGCAGGAGCAGGAACAGGAGCTGGGATAGGAGCAGGGATAGGGGGGGCTATGCTCCGGGAGGGATGGCAGGGGCATGTGGTCCGGCCATGCCATAATGGATGGCGTGCACTACATGTGCCGTGAGCATGTCCATAGAGGCGCGCATCCCTCTGCACTCTCTTAGGAAGGCAGCCCAGCCCTCCTGCCGCCACTACAGGTCCCCCTGCACCCGCTCAGCAATGGAGGCCTGGATGGCCTCCGCGGCAGTCACGTGGCGGCGCAGAAGCTGGTCCCTCTGCCGCAGCCTGCACCTCCGGGGTTGGCCAGCTGGGGGTGCCGCTGCTGCCGCAGTGGAGGGTCTGGTGCTGGGTCCTGCTGCAGGGAAGAGAAGAAAGGATGGGTCAGTCAGGCAGGCCGTCCACTGTCCCCACACCTCATGCCCTCCACCCCTGAGCCCAGGTGACCCCACAGTTGTGTGGCTTGGACCCACTCGGTTCCCTCCTGCCCCGTGTTGTATGTTGGCAAGGAGGACCGCCCCTGAGTAGGGTCCTCCCTCCAGTATTGTAAACACCGGTCTGTATCCTGGCCCCGTGGAGGGCGGGAGGGTGCTTGTGCTGCGTTCACCTGTGGAACTCCCTGCCAGTGGAGACTGTGAAAAGCTTTGGGCTAATCACTGGTGTTTGACAGGGAGCGAGATGCATCCCCACACAGTGCCTGGGAGCACATCTGGCAGAGGCGGTCTGGGCTCTCAGATCCTCGTGGGATATCTCCTGGACGGAACCAGAAGAGTGACTGGGTGGAGGGGTGTCCCATCCTTGCAGCAAAACTCAGGGGCCCTTGTCCCTCCCACTATCCCTCCCGCAAGGCCAGTAGCCCAGGGACATGTGTGGCCACAGTGGGGACTTCCCTCGGGGAACCAGCCAAGGCACCGGGAGCAGGCGAGGGGCTCGGTAGGGGGCCACGGTCACAGGACTGTGATGCTGCGGTTTTCCCAGGAGCAGCTGGCTGTGCCTCACAGCCAGGCATGGGACAGTGTGCCGTTCTCCGTGCTGCACCCTTGGCGGAGGTGCGGGCTCTGGGCTGAGTCCCTGGGGCCCTGGCCGGTTCCAGCTGGCATCCACCCTTCCCCCTGGTCCCGCCGAATGTGTGTGAGCAGCACGGTCCCAGGCGTGCCCTGCAGCTGCCTGCCGTGGCCACGTGCCGCCGGTCACCAGGCTGCACGAGGTTGCACGTGCTGCTTGCTGCCTCATGCAACGCAGCGTGCAGCTCACGTGGCCTGAGTGACATGCTCTCCCCTCCTCCCTCCGGGCACCTGGCTCCGCCCTCCGCCCCCGCCCTTTGGGAGTGCAAACTGCAAAGACTCACCAGTGGGTTCCTCCCGGCCTCGGGAGGAGCTGCTGGAGGGGCCTGCTGGGTGGTGGCAACGCTGGCCTCCTCTCCACCGGACGCGCTGCCGCTGTCCTCTCCCTCCCCCGGCTCGGTGGGTCGGACGATGGGGGGGCGCTGGCACGTGTCCACAGTGACACCCGGGGCTTGCGGGGCTGGCTGGCCCAGTATGGAGTGCAGCCGGTCGTAGTGGGGGCAGGTGTCTGGTCCTGCCCCCCTGCCCTCGCTGGCACGCATGTACCCCAGCCAGAGCTCCTTCACCTTTGCCCGGACTTGGTCGGTGTTCCGGGCAGGGTGTCCCTGGTGGGCCAGAGCCTCGGCCATGCGGCCGAAAATGTCCGCATTGCGGCGCCGGGACCTGGTATCGTGGAGACCCTCCTCCTCCTGCCATAGGTCCAGGAGGGTCTCCAGCTCCCTGGGGGTCCAGGAGGGAGCCCGCCTTTTGCGGCCCCTGGGGCCTCCTCCGCTGGCGGTGCAGGGGCTCACCGGCTGGAGCTGCCATGGTGCGGTGAGATGGGTGGCTGGGCAGCACAGGGGCACGTGGCAGAGCTGAGGCAGCAGGGTCTGTGGCACGGTCCTGCCATGTGTGCCCAGCAGCCTCCCTACCAGGAAGTCCAGGGCTCCTACGGGGTCTCGCGCCGTCCAAAGCGCCTTTTTCCGTTTCTTCTGCTTTTCCGGAAAAGCTGTCTACACTGGCCCTTTTCCGGAAAAGCTTTTCCGGGAAAAGGACTTTTGCGAGCGGAGCAGAATAGTTTTTCCGGAAAAGCGGCTGATTTCTTACATTAGATCGTCAGTGCTTTTCCGGAAATTCAAGGGGCCAGTGTAGACAGCTCACAGTTTATTCCGGAAAAGCGGCTGCTATACACTGGAATAAGTGGCCCAGTGTAGACACAGCCTCTCTGTTTAATGTAAACCCCTTGAAGTTTACTCGTTTCAAAATACAGGATTCTTCAGACACTAAAACAACTGAGCCATCAGTAAACAGAAGCACAATTCTTTTAATAATGTATTGAGGTTGTGAGAAAGACAAGCAAAGAAAAAAATCTCCAAAAAAATTTGGAAATTTCTTCTGGGACATCATATTTGAACCAGACAGTCTAATTCAGTGAAAACAGTCAGGATTTTTAAATTAATTTTAAGATATATTTAATTTGTTAAATTATGTCAATTGATAAAATGAAGCATTTCACCAAGTTTATTTTGTTAGCACTAAAAAACAAACAAAAATCCTGTAATGTACCTATGTGCCTGTCCTCACCATTTAAACCCTATCATTACTATAGGCTTGTTCCAAATCCCATTCAAGTAACGGGGAGTCTCTCACTGAAGTCAGTGAGATTTGGATCAAGCTCTAAATGTGAGACTACACAGCAATATTATTTCGGATTGCTGTGCATACGTTTGCATAGTTATTTCGCAATAACGTCAGTTTTTCCGAAATAACTATGTGAGTGTCTACACAGCAATTTCGTTATTTTGAAATAATTTCGAAATAACAGGCAGCTTATTTCAGCATTTGTAAACCTTATTGCATGAGGAATAACGCCTCTTCCAAAATAGCTATTTTGAAATAGTGCCTGTGTAGGCAGGGCAGGTGCAGTTATTTCGAAATAAGGAGCCTCCAGTAGGGTTGCCAGGTGTCTGGTTTTGAACTGGACAATCCAGTATTTGAGCTTTCTGTTTGGGAAACAAATTGAGAAAATATAAATGAGAAAATATAAATGACCAGTATTTTCTAATAAGATGTAATGTAGATTGTGATGTAATGTCAAGTGTGTCTGGTATTTTTGTTGAAATCATCTGGCAACCCTAGCCTCCAGCCCTTCCCATGGTGCCCTGCTGGTCGCTCTGTCTACGTTCAGCCAAACTCTATAGTCCCCCCTTCCCCTGAAGCCCTTAAAGCTGCAGCTTCAGGGGAAAGCTTAAAGCGGCAGACAGGAGGCCCTGACAGCCCTGACCACCAGGAGCTGCCAGTGCCTCAGATTCTGGCAAAATGAGTGACTCCATTGCTTCCACCCAGCCCTTCACTGCTCCCAGGGAGCAGTCAGACAGCTCCCAGGAGCCTGCCCAGGGCCAAAAGAGACACACACCTTCCTGGTCTGGTGAGGAGATCTTGGATCTTATTGAGATTTGGAGCAATGAGACCAACCTCCAGGATCGCCACATCAGATGCAGAAACACCTGCGTCTATGGCCACGTGGCTGAGAGCCTGGCCACCCAGGGGGCACATCCGCACTCAGGAGCAGGTGTGGATGAAAGTTAAAGAGCTCCACCAGGCATATGCCAGGGTCCAAGAGCACAGGTCCCGCTCCAGGGCAGAGCCCCACACCTGCTCTTACTTTGAGGACATAAACTGCATTCTGGCCGGGGGGAGAAGGGAGGAGTTCATCTCGCTCCCAGTAGTGGACTCAGGGCTCAAAACACCCATCATCATCTTCCCAGGGAACAGAGACGTGGAGGAGGAGGAATAGGAGGAGCTGCATGAGGTCACCCTCCTGACCCTGGAGCCGGTACTCCACACTCTGAACATGCCCCAGGCATCATCCAAGGCTGGGGAAGCCACATCAGGTGAATGCCATCATGTTCCTTGCACACACAGGCTGAAGGTGCTCCTCATTTGGCCTTTGCAGCCTGAGGATCACCCAGCAGCCTGTGCACATGAGAATATATGGAGCGATAGTCCAGGGCACACAGTTCCAGCAAGCTGCACCAGAGGACCCTTGTGGTGCATGGCCCCTTGTGGCCATGGGGTGTCTGGAGAGGCCTGTCATACTGATGACACTGGGGTGGGACACCCTCCCTCCACAAACCACCACTAGAAGGAGGAGGGGGACATGGAGACACACACACACACACACACACCCTCAGCAGTGTCGCACATAGCACATGGGCATGCCCGCACTCTCAGAGCAGCATCCACTCCTGGGGACAGCTCGGTGAGGCACAGGAGCAACTGCCGCTCACCCACAGCTCTCCACTACACCCTTCCCTCCTCTCCTCCAGTGGGCAGAGATATAAGTCCTCTTCCTGTGGGATGCCACCACTGCTGGACACAGCATGTGCATGGCATGGAGGGAAGCCCAGCCACCCCATCACCCCCCAACCGCATGCAGGATACCAGTAGGCTGCGTCCTCCACCATCCACATGGGCATGTCCACATGCCCGACCCTGATGGTGCAGTCCAGGAAAAAAGTTCTGGTGTGCAGCTTCTTGAACATGCTTGAGTTGCAGAAGATGTGAGCATCGTGCCCCTTCCTGACCACTCAAAGTATATATCTATGAAGTGGCTGTGGTGGTCCAAGACAGCCTGCAGGACCATCGAAAAGTACCCCTTCCAGTTAATATACACAGATGCCCAGTGATCAGGGGTCCAGATGCAGATGTGGGTGCCATCAGTAGCCCCCCCCCCCTCAATTGAAGAAGCCCATGTTGGCAAAGCCAGCAATGATGGGGTTGATGTTGCCAAGGTTGATGACCCTGCACAGCAGGATGGAGTTGATGGCCCTCACCACTTGTAGAAGGAGACAAACAAACAAACAAACAGAGAATCACAGGATTGCCAGGGCCTTCGGGAGGACCCCAAGCCCAACCCCCCTAACTCCCATAGTAGGAGCAACCCATCCCCCGGCAGGGCTTTATGAAGTTGGGACTGAAAAACCTCCTAGGGAGGGGGCTTGCACCATCACCACCCACCACCACCCCTTTCCCTAGGAAACCCCATTCCAGCAGTCCAACCCACTCCTGGGACAATAGCCTGAGAATGTCATACCTGCATGAGCATCGCCCCAATGGTTGATCACCCCGCATCGAACTGGTTCCTGACCAAACGCTAGCTATGTGTCATGGTGAGTTTGCACAGGGCTATGGTGACCCACTTCTGGAGGGGGATGGCGGGTCACATGTGGGTGTCTCGTCATCTGGGGGCAGAGGCAAGTCACTCACAGAGCTCCAGAAAGGTTACCTTCCTCATTTGAAAATTCTGAAGCCATTGCTGTTTGTCACACCGCTCCATAACAATCTGGTCTGGTCCCACCAGTCGACACTGGTGTCCAGACACCAGAAGCGGTGGTGCATGGGTGTAGGGGAGGATGGGCAGGATCCAGCAGCATGAGCTGTGCCCGCAGAGAGCTGATGAGGGTCTCCAAAATGATCAGAGAATTGGGTTCCTGCAGGGCCTGGAAGGCAGCCTGCAAAACTGCTGCATGGGGTGCAGCACAAGCTGCAATAGCCGTCAACTGCCCGGAGGCAGCTCCAGCTCCATAGCAAGATTGGTGAGATGTCCACAAGGCCAACCAGAGAAGCAAGGGAAGTGGTTTGCTTTCTCTTGAGGAGGTAAGCAAAGGGAAAAAAAGCCTGAGACACAGCTGTGCAGGGGGGGTCCCTTTAAGCAAGAACCTCAGATAGCTGCAAGCAGCAGCCTCAGGAAGTGAATGATGTCCTGATGCCCTGACTGAAGTGGTTCTGGGTGGCCTTAAATGCGATTTAGCATCCAATCAGTGTGGATACTCTATTTCAAAATAGCTAAGTGCTATTTTGATGAGCATTTGCTGTGCAGATGTGCTATTTCAAAATAAGCTTTTATTTTGCTGGCTTTTAATAAGCTGGCATTTAATTTCAAAAAGAGGAATTACACAAAAATTAGGAGGTTAGTTAAACAGAAATTAAAAGGCACAGTGACTAGAGCCAAATCCCTGCAAGCTGCATGGAAACTTTTTAAGACACCATAATAGAGGCCCAACTTAAATGTATACCCCAAATTAAAAACATAGCAAGAGACCTAAAAGAGTCACCGTGGCTTAACCACCATGTAAAAGAAGCAGTGAGGGACAAAAGGCATCTTTTAAGAAGTGGAAGTCCAATTCTAGTGAGATAAATAGAAAGGAACATAAACACTGTCAAATCAAGTGTAAAAATCTAGTAAGAAAAGCAAAAAAAGATTTTGAGGAACAGCTAGCCAAAAACTCAAAAAGAAATAACAAAATGTTTTTTAAGTACATTAGAAGCAGGAAGCCTGCTAAAAAACCTGTGGGTCCTCTAGACGATCAAGATATAAAAGGAGCAATCAAGGATGTTAAAGCCATTGCGGATAAACTAAATGATTTCTTTGCTTCAGTGTTCACGGCTGAGGACGTTAGGGAGATTCCCAAATCTGCACCATCCTTTGTGGGTGATGAATCTGAGGAACTGTCCCAGATTGAAGTGTCATTAGAGGAGGTTTTGGAACAAATAGAAAAACTTAATGTTAACAAATCTCCGGGACCGGATGGCATTCATCCAAGGGTTCTAAAAGAACTCATATGGGAAATTGCTGAACTATTATCTGTGGTTTGTAACCTATCCTTTAAGTCGGCTTCCATACCTAATGACTGGAGGGTAGCCAACGTGACACCAATATTTAAAAAGGGCTCTAGAGGCGATCCTGTAAGTCTAACTTCAGTACCAGGCAAATTAGTCGAAACAATAGTAAAGAATAAAATTGTGAGGCGCGTAGAAGAACATAATTTGTTGGACAAAAGTCAACATGGTTTCTGTAAAGGGAAATCATGTCTTACTAATCTATTAGAGTTCTTTGAAGGGGTTAACAAACATGTGGACAAGGGGGATCCAGTAGATATAGTATACTTAGATTTTCAGAAAGCCTTTGACACGGTCCCTCACCAAAGGCTCTTGTGTAAATTACATTGTCATGGGATAAGAGGGAAGGTCCTTTCTTGGATTGAGAACTGGTTAAAAGACAGGAAACAAAGGGTAGGAATAAATGGTAAATTCTCAGAATGGAGAGGGGTAACAAATGGTGTCCCCCAAGGGTCAGTCCTGGGACCAATCCTTTTCAACTTATTCATAAATGATCTGGAGAAAGGGGTAAGCAGTGAGGTGGTAAAGTTTGTGGATGATACCAAACTGTTTAGGATAGTCAAGACAGAAGCAGACTGTGAGGGACTCCAAAAAGATCTCACCAAACTGAGTGATTGGGCAACAAAATGGCAAATGAAATTTAATGTGGATAAGTGTAAAGTAATGCACATCAGGAAAAATAACCCCAACTATACATACAGTATGATGGGGGTTAATTTGGCTATGACAAATCAGGAAAGAGATCTTGGAGTTATGTGGACAGTTCTCTGAAAACTTCCACGCAGTGTGCAGCGGCGGTCAAAAATGCAAATAGGATGCTAGGAATTATTAAGAAAGGGATAGAAAATAAGAGACAGAATAACTTACTGCCCCTGTATAAAACTATGGTACGCCCACATCTTGAATACTGTGTACAGATGTGGTCTCCTCACCTCAAAAAAGATATTTTGGCCTTGGAAAGGGTTCAGAAAAGGGCAACTAAAATAATTAGGGGTTTGGAACAAGTCCCATATGAAGAGAGGTTAAAGCGACTGGGACTTTTCAGTTTAGAAAAGAGGAGACTGAGGGGAGATATGATAGAGGTATATAAAATCATGAGTGGTGTGGAGAGGGCGGATAAAGAAAAGTTATTTATTAGTTCCCTAAATAGAAGAACTAGAGGACACCAAATGAAGTTAATGGGTAGCAGGTTTAAAACTAATAAAAGAAAGTTCTTCTTCACACAGCATGTAGTCAGCCTGTGGAACTCCTTGCCAGAGGAGGCTGTGAAGGCTAGAACTATAACAGAGTTTAAAGAGAAGCTAGATAATTTCATGGAGGTTAGGTCCATAAAAGGCTATTAGCCAGGGGATAGAAGTGGTATCCCTGGCCTCTGTTTGTCAGAGGCTGGAGAAGGATGGCAGGAGACAAATCGCTGATTATTGTCTTCGGTCCACCCTCTCTGGGGCACCTGGTGCTGACCACTGTCAGCAGACAGGCTACTGGGCTAGATGGACCTTTGGTCTGACCCAGTATGGCCGTTCTTATGTTCTTATGTTCTTAAGCTATTTCAGAATATTTCTTCTGGAATTGCTTATTCCGAAATAAATGTGTAGTGTGAAGTAGCCTAACAAGCGAGAAGAGCTGGACTATAATATAAACCTGACCCATTATGAAGAGCACCATCCAACATTGCATTGAGCCTCGACACCATACAAATACATGTTCATAACACATTCTATAGGTCTGAAGAAGTGGGTTGTGTCTACAAAAGCTCATGATGCTATCGATATTCTTTTGTTAATCTTTAAGGCTCTACAGGACCACTTGTTTTTTAAGTTTCTTCAAGTTACAGACTAGCACAGCTACCCCTCTGAGACTTCTACAGGTCTGATAGCATTGAAGGAATTGTTTTAAAAAGCATGTGATAACTTACATTAGTGTAACTCCACTAGATTACATAAAGTAAAACAAGTTAAAGTGACATCAGAATGATTTCACCACGCATTAAGTGGTTGGTCTTTTGTCTGGCTAGTCAGAAAAGACAGAGCCTATGTAGATGTCCATTAGGAAAAGCAGGGTGCAGATTATCCAACAAGCTCTTGGAATACATTGGAAACTGGTGTTTTATTTTGTTTCATTTCAGAAGATGGAGAAAGCAACTATGGAAGAGGCTGTTCTAGAACTGATTTTGTCAAATAGGGAAGAACTGGTTGAGAATATGAAAATGGGAGGCAGCTTGGGTGAAAGTGTTCATGATTCTAAGGAATGGGAAGAGGGAAAACAATGAATTAATGGCATTGGATTCAAGAAGGCAGACTTTACCAAACTCAGGGAGTTTGTAGGTAAGATCCCATCAGAAATAAGTTTAGGTGGACAAACAACTCAAGAGTATTGGAAGTTTTTGAAAAGAGCCATTATTAAGTGCACAAAAGCAAACTATCCTGCTGTGTAGGAAAGATAAGTAGTATGGCAAGAGACCACGTTGGCTTAACCAGGAGATCTTCAATGATCTGAAACTCAAAAAGAAAGTCCTGCAAAAACTAGATCAAATTATAAAGGATAAATATAAACAAACAAGCATGTAAAGACAAACATAGAAAGGTTAAGGCACAAAACCAAATTAAACTAGCTAGAGACATTGAGGCTATGTCTACACTGCAGGCTGCTTGCACAAGAACTGTTTTGCACAAGAGTTCTTGCACAAAAGGTCTTGCACAAGAGCATGTCCATACTGCCATGTGCTTTTGTGCAAGAGCGTCCATGACAGTGTGGACGCTTTCTTGTGCAAGAAAGCTCTGATGGTCATTTTAGCCCTTCCACACTGCCTTCTTGCACAAGAGCTCTTGTGCAAGGGGGAGGGGAATAACTCTTGTGCAAGAAGCCCTCTTTTCTGACAATTTACTCTAAATTTACTTGCGTAAGAACGTGCGTGCAGTGTAGATGCTCCGCAAGTTTTTGCGCAAGAACACCCGTTCTTGCACAAAAAGCCTGCAGTGTAGACGTAGCCAGAGGGTAACAGGAAAACATCCTACAAATACATTAGAAGCAAGAGGAAGACCAAGGACAAAGTAGGCCTGCTACTCTATTTAGGAGGAAGGAATAACAGAAAATGTAGAAATGGCAGAAGTTTTAAATGACTTTTTGTTTCAATTTTCACCAACAATTTTAGTAGCTATTGGACATCTAACATAGTGAACGCCAGTGAGATAAGATCAGAGCCTAAAATAGGGAAAGAATAAAGTTAAAAATTACTTAGACAAGTTAGATGTCTTTGTGTCACCGAAGCCTAAAGAAATTCATCCAAGAATACCCAAAGAGCTGACTAAGGAAATATCTAACTTATTAGAAATTCTATTCAAAAACTCATGGAAGACTAGAGAGATTCCAGAGGACTGGAAACAAGCAAATATAGTGCCAATCTACGAAAAGGGGAATAAGGACAACCTGGGGAATTACAGACCAGTCAGTTTAACTTCAGTACCCAGAAAGCTAATGAAGGAATCAATTTGTAAACATCTAGAAAACAATAAGGTAATAAGTAACAGTGGCATGGATTTGACAACAAATCATGTGAAGCCAACTTAAAACCTTGTAGGTACAAAGAACCTATCTTAATAAGGCTTTTGATACTGTTTCAGATGATCGTATCATAAACAAACTAGGGAATTATATCCCAGACAAACCTTCTAAAAGGTGGATGAATAATTGGTTGGAACCATTCCCAGAGAGTAGTTTACCAGTGGTTCACAGTCATGTTGACAGGGTATATTGAGTAGGGTACTTCAGGGCTCGCTTCTAGATCTGGTTCTCTTTAATATCTTTGTCGAGGATGTAGATAAGAGCATAAAGAGTACACTTACAAAGTTTGCAGATGACACCAAGCGGGGAGGAGTTGCAAGTGCTTTGGAGGATAGGATTATAATTCAAAATGATCTGAACAAATCAGAGAAATGGTCTGAAGTAAATAGGATGAAATTCAATACATTTAGGAAAGATCAGATGCGCATGTACAAAATGGAAAGTGACTGCCTAGGATGGAGTATTGCACAAAAGGATCTGGGTGTTATACAGGTTCAGAAGCTAAATATGATTCAGTTCATTTGCACCATTGCCAAAAATACCCAAAAGAGAGCATCCTGAAAAACACTTACAATAATCATTCTGGGATGTAAGACTTAAGAAGTAATTTTCCACTCTACTCTGTGCTTAAAAGACCTCAGCTGGAGTATCATGTCCAGTTCTCAATGTCACATTTCAGGAAAGATATGGACAAACTGGAGAAAGCCCAGAGAAGAACAAAAAGGTCTAGAAAATAATGGCCTAATATTGGGGGTGGGGGTGGGAAAGGGTTGTTTATTCTAGAAAAGAAAAGAAAAGAAAAGAAAAGAAAAGAAAAGAAAAGAAAACTAATTGTAAGTCAACACTACACGGCTATTTTGGGATACCGGAGATATCCCAAAATAGCTACCCCATGTCTACACAAACCGCCCATATTTTGAAATATTTTTTGAAATAACAGGCACGCTATATTTTGGCATCTCGGTAACCCTCGTTCCTTGAGGTTTAAGGGATGTCTCAAAATAGCACATTATTTTGAAATTTGGCGCTATATAGATGCACCAAATTTCAAAAGAAGCTATTTCGAAACAGATTTGAAATAAGATACGCAATTTGCATACCATAAATTGCGTATCTTATTTTGAGTTTAGGATGCTGTGTGGACGCACCCTCTGAAAGAAGACATAATAGTTGTCAAGTTCATAAAAGGTTGTTACAATTAGGAAGGAGAAAATCGTTCTTAACTTCTGAGGATAGGACAAATGCAATAAGCTTAAATTGCAACAAGCCTCATTTTCCAATTAGTAAAAAACATTTGAATATTTTTTCAGTGATTTCAGAATTAAATGTGTGGCTACTCATATAACGCACATCTTTCATTCTCAGTAAATTCTTATTGGTCTGAGTCTTTTTCAGTAGCACTGTGGCTGAACCACAAGATGGCTCTCTCTCATATCTATTCATTAATATTATGCATGTCCCTGTCTTAGTTAAATGAAATAAACTACCATGAAGAGCGTACATACTCCAAATACCAATATTCATTATTGAAGGGAGATTAGAAAGAATAAAGCACTATACACCCTAAATATCAGTGTTTTCAAAATAGCTAGTTTTCAAGATGAGGTAAATAAGCTAATAAAAATGAGTTAACGGTCATTGTCAGAACTGAGATATTAATTCTTGTAAAGACATTCCTGGGGACATTGTAACGGAGTAAACAGAGTGCTATGTTTGCTATATTTAATTTATAAAACAAATGTATTTGTAAAACCCAAAAACAGTACTATAAGGAAGATTGCAATTGGTTGTTCAGCATTGATTGTTAGATACATTTGTTCTAAATCAGAAAACCAAGAGCTAATTTAAAGAAGTTGCTCAAAATGTTCTTCAAAAATTTCATTTAATTTAGGGCCTGGTCCTAAAGCCAGTAAAATCAGTGGATCACTTTCAGATGATTTCAGTGGGCTTTGGATCAGGCTCTTAGTGCTGTGAATATTTGTCTGATTAGTCATGAGAGAGACTAATGTGTCCTATTTATCTACAGAAACAGGTACAACATGGACAGCAGCAGTACAAACTTCCCATGTTGCTCTGTCAGTGTACCTTGTTTTTCAATCTTTAGCTTCTGGGATTAAATTACTTTAAGGTTGCCATCTCTACTGATGGTTTTTATTATCTGGATACTAGTCAACCAGGAACAGGGAGACCATTTACATTGAATCTTGCAGCAGTCTATCCATTGTCTGGCAGAAATTAGATAATCATCACCACATTCAGGGAACTGTTCATAACATTTCACCACAATTCAAACTCTCAGAAATGTTCCGTCCCCACTCAGTCTTTATACACCGAATTAGTTCACTGATGACTCAAAAGGAGTATTTGACATCACAGCTAGTTTCATGGTACTGAGTGTTGTTCTCAATATCAATGATTTAAGTGGGTTCCTAGAATAAAACAAGGAAGAGAAGGCTAAGTATAAAAGGGCAAATTTATTTTCCACACAAATATGGAAGCAGCACTGTGGGGAAGGGGAATACAGAAAAGATTAATAACAGTTATACTTGCCTTTGATAAAATAGTTTTTGAATGAATGCTGAAGTGTGGAAATGTTCTTTTAAATAAATGACTTCATGTACTCAAAGCTGGTCACAGCCAAACAGTGTGATCAACAGCCTAGAGTTAATTTAAAAAATGCTGGAAACTATTTTAGTAAGTCTTTTATTCATTCCAATATACAAGGAAGGTGTTTCAGGGTTGACTTTTTTGATCCAAGGGTAGCTTCACCCTTACTGCGCTGCCATCTTTTCTCCAACAGAGCCACATTTTCTGAGATGGTTCTGCAGCTCTGATCACTCTCTGTTCTCCTGCATTTGCCTGAATATCACACACAGTGGCAGCTCCTCCATTCATCTGCTGAAAAAGGTATATCCTTTTTGCCATTGTCTATCAAATCCCTACACTCTGACTCCACATACCTCATTTATCTTGATTCTGCTCGGCCTCCTACTTTCAGACACCTCTCTAGGAGAAGGAGGATGGCCCAGTGGTTAGAGTGCTAGACCTTGGGAAACCTGGAGTCAGACACAATACCCAGTTCTGCCATTGACTTCCAGAGTCATGTTGCCACTGTCCTTATCTGTAAAGTGGGGGTAATAGCACTTCATTACCTAAATGGGGGTGTTGTAAGGATAAATATGTTCAAGATTATGAAGCATTGAACTATAGAATAGTGTTGATAGCCATAAATCAGTGTATGTAGAGGTTCCCACATTACCTACTCCAAGCCATCTCCTCAATGGTTTCCCCAAGCTCCCACTGACTCACTCAGACATCACATAGATACCGTGCTGCTGAGCACTCGACAAACTTTAAGACAGATTCCTGAATTTGAAAATTTCTATAATTAAAGAGTTAATTCTATTCTCTTTTCCTCTGTGATGCTAAGGAGTCTCTACTGCACAAATAAAGCCAAGGTGCAGCTTTCCTTAATCACTGCCCTATGGATTTTTATAAGGCTAGTCAATTTTTATCTTTAAATGGAAAATTTTGCCATAACAACCACAGCAATATGACACATGTGCTACTTCTGGCATATGCAGAAAATTCCTAAACAAAATACATTCACCAATACCAATAAAAATGGTAGTGTTTTTCATTATGATTTCGTCCATCATATTTTCCTGATTCAGGGCCAAAATTTTCAACTGAGCTACTAAGTTTGCAAGCATAATTCTCTCTCTCAAGGTTTTCTATCCTAGATTTTCATACTGTGCACTCACCATAGCACCAGGAGGCAATTTTGCATGCATAATAGATTTTGCATATGCGTGCAAGATTTGACAGAGCAGATCTATAGCTACCTATTTCATGTGGACAAATGTTTGTCTATGCAAATGTAAAGGCTTTCACTGCTCCCATTGGATAGAACAAGAGAAAGTTATTCTGTCAGTATTCTTATGAAAGAATGTATCATACTGAGGTGCGGTCTAGCTTTCATTTAAGGTCAATGGCAAGACTCCCATTTAGCAGCAGTGCAGCCCATCCAGGAAATTCTCCAGCAATCTCACTACTAATAGCTTTTACCTCAGTTTGAGGCCTAAACTGTTTATTCAGCTCTTCTAGAGCTAACACAAGTTGTAGCTGAAATGGGTAGTACTTATGAAATGCACTATGAGACACCAGCCTTATTCAGTGGTTGAGAAAGGTTTGCATATTTATATGCATATTAATTTCTAAAAATATGCCCATCCAATACTCTGGACAATAGGCCTATTGTACGATAGTAGATATACAGTCTCCAAACAAATGGATTCTTTCTGTATCCCTAAATCCCTTTTTCAGTATCTGGTTATGTCTAGACTACATGCTTCTTTCAAAAGAGATCATCTAGACAGCCACAACTTTTTCGAAAAAGCGATCTGCTTTTTCGGAAAAGAGAACACCCAGGCAATCTGGATGCTCTCTTTCAAAAAAGCCCTGTTTGTGGTCAAGAACACCTTTTTTTGAAAGAGCTCTTTCGAAAAAAAAAGGCATTCTTCCTTGTAAAATGAGGTTTACCACTGTTGAAAAAACTACCGCGTTCTTTCAATTTAATTTTGAAAGAATGTGGCAGCAGTCTAGATGCAGGTGAAGTTTTTTCGAAAAAAGGCCACTTTTTTTGGAAAAACCCTGTAGTCTGGACATAGCCTAGTGTACAACGTTTCTTCCTCCCCAGATTTGCCATTTTTCTGCTCAAGTGACACTAGATATGTCCTTAATGGAAAAAATTTTAGCAAGGTAAGCAATGTTAGAGGAAGAAATTGCTGGGCTTGCTCTAAACAATTGTAATACAATGGGACAACAGCAAATGAAATTCCACTTACTACATGCGGCATCAGCTATGGAAACAAAGTGCAAGGGCATTACTCATTCTCTGAAATAATGCTATTTATCCAGACAGTAGGCATTGAACATATCTGGCTTATTTTCACTCCCTCAACGACATCAATATGTCTTCTGGTAATGCCAGTCTACGTTAGATCACTCCATTTTGAGACTCTTTGAATAAATCTGATTACCTGCGCATGCAGAAAAGTCCTTTTGAGAAAAATAATCTTAATGCTGAGTCTGGAGGATACAAAATTGTCCAGTATGCTATAAGCTATGCATTATAAAGTGTTGCGTTTGAGTTACCCATGAAAGAATTAGTCAGCTTTCAGAATTTGCTAGGCAATAATGCCATGTCTTTAGGGCAAGATCAGCTTATGAGACAGTTTGTTCTGATGCAGAGCTTACAATTTAATACCTTTGGATACATTTTTAGTGGGTGGCGTTTCTGTGAATCTCGCCTGAACTAGAATTAGCTCTCAAACTTGCCTGTGTAGTTTCAAATAATGTTCTAAGGGAGGTGATGGGGAGTGTGTGAACTGATCCTAAAAGAGCTTTTGTTAAACACTATATAGTTGTTAATAAAGTGCAGTAGTTATCTATTTTAGCTCTGGAACTTAAGTTGTGTTGCTCCAAAAAGAACTGAAATGTCACCTTCCTGGATCCTAGTCTTGAAAGATAAACTACCACTCTGAAGTCACTGGGCAAAACTCGTCCCTGCTGTAACACTAGTGTTGCATTATGCCTGTGACTATTGATGTAAATACCTAATATTAAATTATATCCATAAGTATCCAAGTTATGGCTTCAACAACTTTGGTGTTTTGAGGGCATTTGTACTCTGCAGTCTCTACATTTGAAATTCTGAGTTTGCTTGTTTCTACATTAATTTAGTTCTGGCCAAATCCAACTCACTGAAGTCAGTGGAAAGGCTTCCATCAACATTAGTGGGAGTTGGGACATGTCCCTGACTTAGCTAGTAGACCAAGGGTGGATATTCACCAGGGTTAGCTGTTGGCAAGCCGCCACTACCATATTTACTTGCACTGCCTCAGGTACAGGTGCTTGCATTCCTAGCCAATGGGAGCTGTGGGAAGTGGTGCAGACAATGACATCACTTTCCACAGTTGCCATTGGCCATGAACGGCAATCTGTGGCAAACGGGCACTGCACGAGGTGCAGGTAAGTACAACAGCGGCACTGCAGGCCAGTTATTACCTGCCACTGCACTACATGCACCTCTGTTTACCAATCACAAATCAAACTACCATCAAAAGTAATTCTAAAGAGAAGTACAGTAAATAATATAGGGGGGAAAAGCCCACAGACACAAAGCACAAGTACTCAGCTTCAGGAGACAAACCTTCTCTGAGAGAAATATTTTATTTGTCTTATTTTACTTTATTTTGCTAAGATGGCTTTAATTCTTCCACAAAGACTTTGGTGCTTGAGGGCTGCAATTATAAGCAAGTAGATGATTTTTATAGAAGCAGAAACATAGGCTTTTGCCCATACTAGAGAAGGGGAACTCTAATCAAAAGAATGATAGTTTATCATCTCAGAAGAGTTATATGGATGGAGCAGCAGGAGTGATGTTGTATTCAATGTCTGCTATAGACCAGATCAGGTGGGTGAGGTAGACAAGGTTTTCTTCAGACAACTAACACAAGCATCCACAGGCCCTGGTTCTCATGAGGGATTTTAATCACCCTGACATCTGTTGGGAACCAATATAGCAGTACAGAGACAATCCAGGACGTTTTTGGAAAATGTTGGAGATAACTTCCCGGTACAAGTGTTGAAGGAACCAATCAGGGGCCATGCACAGCTTGAACTGCTGCTCACAAACAGGGAAGAATTAGTAGGAGAAGTAGATGTGGGTGGCACCCTGGGCAGCAGTGAGTATGAGATGGTGAATTTCAGGATCCTGATGAAAGGAAGAAAGGAAAGCAGCAAAATACACACCCTGACCTTCAGAAAGCAGTTCCTCAGGGACCTGATGGGCAGGATCCCCTGAGATGCTAACATGAAGGAGAAAAGAATCTAGGAGAGTTGGCAAGAGTTTAAAGGAGCCTTATTGAAGGCACAGGAACAAATCAACCCAATACACAGTAAGAAAAGCAAATTTGATAGGCGACCAGGTTGGCTTAGCAATGAAATCCTTGGTGAGCTTAAACACAGAAAGGAAGCTTACAGGAAGTGCAAACTTGGACAGATGACTAAAGAGGAGTATAAATATATTGCTCAAGCATGCAGGGGTATAATCAGGAAGGCCAAAGCTCAACTGGAATTGCAGCTGCAAGGGATGTGAAGAGTCACAAGAACAGTTTCTACAGGCATGTTAGCAATAAGAGGATGGCCAGGGAAGATGTGGGACCCTTACTGGATGAGGGAACTAACCTAGTGACAGATGATGAGGGAAAAGCTAAGTACTCAATGCCTTTTTTGCCTCTGTCTTCACATACAAAGTCTGCTCCCAAACTATTGCACTAGGCAACACAGTATCGGAAGGAGGTGGGCAGCCCTTGGTGGAGAAAGAACAGGTTAAGAACTATTTAAAAAATAGCCGAGGGAGTTGGCTGATGTGATTGCAGAGCCTTTGGCCATTATCTTTGAAAACTCGTAGCAATCGTGGGAGGTCCCGGATGATTAGAAAAAAGCAAATGTCGTGTCCATCATTTTAAAAGGGCAATCCAGGAAACAACAGACCAGTTAGCCTCACCTCAGTCCCCAGAAAAATCATGAAGGGGATCCTCAAGTAATCCATTTTGAAGTACTTGGAAGAGAAGAGAGTGATCAGGAATAGTCAACATCGATTCATCAAGGGCAAGTCATGCCTAACTAATGTGATTGCCTCTATGACATGGTAACTGGTTCTGTGGACATGGGGAAGACAGTGGACATGACATACCTGGACTTTAGCAAAGTTTTTGATACGGTCTTCCAAAGTACTCTTGCCAGCAAGTTAAGGAAGTATGGATTGGATAAATGCACTGTAAGGTGGATAGAAAGCTGGCTAGATTGTCAGGCTCAATGGTGGTGATCAACGGCTCGATGTCTGGTTGTTTGTTGGTATCAAGCAGAATGCCCCAAGGGTTGGTTCTAAGGCCAGTTTTGTTCAATGTCTTTATTAATGACTCAGATGAGAGGATGGATTGTACCCTCAGCAAGTTTGCGAATGACACTAAGCTAGGGGGAGAGGTAGATACCTTGGAGGGTAGGGACTGGGTCCAGAGTGACCTAGACAAATTGGAGGATTGGGCCAAAATAAACCTAATAAGGTTCAACAAGGACAAGTGCAGACTTGGGATGGAAGAATCCCAAACACTGTTACATGCTGGGGACCAACTGGCTAAGTAGCATTTTAGCAGAAAAGGACTTGGGGATTACAGCGGATGAGAAGCTGGATATGAGTCAACAGTGTGCCCTTGTAGCCAAGAAGGTTAATGGCATATTAGGGTGCATTAGGAGAAGCATTGCCAGAAGATCTAGAGAAGTTATTATTTCCCTTTATTCAGCACTGGTGAGGCCACATCTGGAGGCTTGCATCCAGTTCTGGGCCCCCACTACAGAAAGGATGTGGACACTTTGGAAAAGGTCCAGCGGAGGGCAACGAAAATGATTAGGGGGGTATAGCACATGACCTACGAGGCGAGGCTGATGGATTTGTGCTTGTTTAGTCTACAGAAGAGAAGAGTGAGGGGGGATTTGATAGCAACCTTTAACTACCCGAAGAGAGGTTCCAAAGAGGATGGAGAGAGGCTGTTCTCAGTAGTGACAGATTGTTGAATGAGGAACAATGTTCTCAAGTTACAGTGGAGAAAAATATTTTACTAGGAAGGTGATGAAGCACTGGGATGGGTCACCTAGGGTATGTCTACAATACAGCATTATTTTGAAATATCTTATTTCGAAATAGTTATTTCAAAATAATGCGTCTACGTACAACATGCATTTCGAAATAGCGTTTTGCTATTTCAAAATAGCGCATCCACACTGAGTGGATGCTGAATCGCATTTAAGGCCGGCCTGAACCAGGTCCGGCAGGGCATCAGGTCAGGAGTTACTTTTTGTGGCTGCTGCTTGAGGCTATCTGAGGCCTGTGCTTAAAGGGACCCCCCCCGGACAGCCGGTTCTCAGCTTTCCCTGCTTTCTTGCCTATCTCGATGAGGGACAGCAAAGCATTTTGTCTCTGCATGCTCTTGTTGCCCTCACTCAGGACACCACAGCAACATGGAGCTCTGCAACATGGAGCCAGAGCTGCCCCTGGGCACTCTGGTGCTTCTTGTGGATGTGTTGCTGCGAGTCTGGCTGCACTTTCTGCAGGCTGCCATCTGGGAGGTCCATGGGGGGGGCTGTCAGTATCCAGGAGGCCCTGCGGGAGAGCTTCCAACCTGTGGAGCACTCAGAGCCTCCCTGGTCTGCCCCACTGGGTGCTTGTGCCTCATTCTTCCCTCACGTCCTTCCACTTACCCCTCCCTAACCCCCCTTCCTGATGTCAAATAAAATACATGTATTTTCATGAATACAAACTGTCTTTATTTAACAAAACTGGGGGGGGGGGAGGGAATGAAAGTCTGGTGAGACTGGGGAAAGGAGGCGGGAGAGGGAAGAAGAGAGGGTGGCAGAGGGGAAGGGAAAACCTGGGAGAAGGGATCTGGAAGGGGGAAGCAAGGGGAAGAAGCGGGAGGGGAAGCTCAGGGCTCAGGGTTGGGGGTCTCACCGGACCAACTTGATTTTCATGCGAACCTGCTCCTGGGTTCACATGTGGCCTTTGGTGGCCAGGCTGGCAGCTATCTTTCCATAGACGGCCACATTCCTCCGTCTAGTGCGGAGATCATGGACATTGGGGGCATCCCCCCAAAACCTGAATAAGATCCATGATGTCCACCCTGGACCAGGAAGGCGCCCGCCTTCTCCGGGCCCTGGCAGGCTCCTGGGAGCTGGCAGACTGCTCCTGGGGAGCGGTGGAGGTCTGGCTGCCTGTGGCTTGCTGGCTTATGTTTTGGGGCCACTGGGTCAGGGGCAGTGACTGCTGGCTCTGGGCTGGCAGGCTTGGAGCTGGCACAGGCACTGTGGCCAGAGTCAACCCCTTTAATGGCTCCGGGGAAGGGGGACGGAGAGGAGTGTTCTTGGTTGAGGCTGGAGGCCCCCTATTTCGATATAAGTGTCTATACCGCACTTTTTATGAAATAGCTATTTTGAATTTGGCATTATTCCTCATGGAATGAGGTTTACCAAATTCAAAATAAGTGCTCCACTATTTCAAATTAATTTCGAAATAGCGGTTTGGCTGTGTAGACGCTAGTAAAGTTATTTCAAAATAACGGCTGTTATTTCAAAATAAGTTTGCTGTGTAGACATACCCCTAGGGAGCTGGTATGATCTCCATCCCTAGAGGTTTTTAAGTCCCATCTTGACAAAGCCCTGCCTGGGATGATTCAGTTGGGGGTTGGTCCTGCTTTGGGCAGGGAGTTGGACTTGGTGACCTCCTGAGGTCTCTTCCAATCATATGATTCTACAATATGAAACTGAAGACTATTGTATGACATTTTAGAATCATTTGTATAAAACTGATAAAATTGCTCAAAGAATGCCATACCTTCACTGCACTCCACTAATCCCTCCTTTTTATTCTTCCTAATTATGTAAGACTTCTGTTTTATTGCTGTAACCCCCCACTTTAGCATGTTAAGTCTGAGTAGTATTGACTGGTTTTGCAGCTTTGACAAGTTGTGTAATTATGTAATTTGTAATTCTACTGGCGATCCCATGAAGTATGTGATATTTGAAAACCTATGCAGTTTGCATATAATTTCCTTATTGTATTTTTCATTGTTTGCTTCTTGATTTAAAAAAAAAGTACACAAAAGCCTCATGGAAACCTTTCATATGCAGAGCCAAGCAAGATTAGAAAAATGGTTTTACTGCAAACACGTGGGTTTTTTTCTTCTTCCATTCTCACCCCTTCTTTCTCATCTTTTTCACTGTGTAAGCAAGTCAGGAAAAGAACTTTCTGTTGGTGCCTACCACAGTTCTGGATGCTAGATAAACAACAAACATGCACGTTAAGATCATGTGTTGTTCTACATTTCTAAAGTGCCTTTGAAATGTATCAAGGTGTTTAGTAAATAGATATGATATAACTTAGCACTTAACATACATGCAACACACATTCTAGGGGATCTGTAGCTAGTGTAAATGGTGAGCTCAAAATGCTCCATTGAAGTCAATGGAAAACCTTCCAGTTACTACAGTAGGGTCAGGATTTCACCCACAAAGTTCACACACCCATAAAATGTCGCATCCATGAACTAGTGTCCAACATAGATTAAAGAAATATATTTATAATATACTTCACAATAATTTTGGATAGCAAGTGATGAATACCTTTTCTATTTGAAAACAGGAGGCAATTTAGGTATACAGAATTATATTACTCAGATTGCAAACTGACCATATGACCAACCTTAAAGAATGCCAGGGCAGCGCCAAACACCTTTTGTAGGATGCCAGCATTTTACATTAAAGTATGTTCCTTTTCTGTGTAATGACTTACACAATTACAGAGGTTTATATGCAAATCCATTGTAATCTTATAACATGGGGTACAGTCATGAGTGAGACTACTGCTTGCAGCATCCTACTCACATTTCATAAAGTCTATATAGTAAGTCTATAAGAATGTGTTTTCACATCCATTGTAACAATACTAATGCATACGTAAGGCAGACTGGTTTCTCAGTGTTCCGTTGAGGCCCAGGGGCCTTGGCATGAGCTGCCACTTGTTCTGCCAGCATCGAAAAGTTTCTCAAGAACTTTCTTTCTGCTGAGAAGGCAGTAATCATATTCTTTAGGGGAAACTGCATATCTCTTTGAATAACTTCATCTACAGAAAAACAAAATGGTGAAGTAAGAAGCAGGTTGTATGATGTACAGATGTAAGTATGGACATTTCTAAAATGAGTTTTTAAATGTGAATAAAAATATTGGATTCCCTGCATTCTCTGCAGATTAATCTAAACCTAAATGAACGTATGCACCACAATCATCATAATGGATTTAGAAGTATTAGTCTTGGAATCAGACTGCATATGAAGCATAGACATGTACTGGGATAATATTTGTGTATTACATGCTGAGGTCATTTCTCAGCTTTTCATCCCCAAACTTTTCAAATTACAGTCTATTAAACTCAAAGTTCAACCTATTAACATAAAACCCCCCAAAAGTCAAACTCATTCTACACTTTTTTTGATGTTAAGAATGAGATACTATTCTTTTGTGTACAGATGTGATTCAAATTGAGAGAAAATCTCCACAATTTTTTATCCTTTTAGATAATGTGACACTTCAGATTAAAGTTGTATGAAAATAATTTACATTTTTGGGTCTTTCCCCACCTCCTACATTGAATTGTGATGCAAAGCCCTATGATACAACTTAAAAAATGTTCAGTTCACTGGGAAACCCTATGGAGAAGGAAATTCACAAAAGAGATTAAATAAACACTAGTTTTATTTTTTGATCTCTCACATGAAGTTTTGAGATATCCTGCTTGACAAGTTCTTCTAGAGTCTGTTTTTACTTGCAGTGTGCATGATCTCTAGCAGAGTTACACACATTTAACATTTAGGCACTTAAGGGAAGTGAGTCTATAAGTTGGCATTCTAAGGCATTTGGCAAGTCTAACACTTCACAGGTAGGCCATTGGAACACTCCTAAGCAATGATGCAGCTTTCTAAGGGGCTCAGTTGCTGCAGACTATAATTATAAGGCTATGTCTACACTACAGTGGTTTTTTTGGAAAAACAGCCATTTATCTGAAAAAAACTTCACTTGTGTCCACACTGCAATTGCATTCTTTTGAAAAAAAATCAAAATAACAGACGGGTTTTTCTGACATTGGTAAACCTCTTTCTACGTGGAAGAAGCCTTTTCCCAAAAAGGTGTGTGTGGACGTGGAAGAGGGAGTTCTTTCAAAAGAAGAAGAAAGAGGAAAAAGCACAGGTGCCCTGGTGGCCACTTTGTCCATAGTAATCACAGCTTAAATGTGAGACAGCGTCCATTCAGTGTGGATGCTATCTTCTGAAAAAGCAGATTACTTTTTCGATGTGCTTTGGCAGTGTGGACGCTCTCTTTCAGAAGAAATTTTTTTTGGAAAATCTCTTCCGGAAAAGCTTCTTCAGATAGCCTCAGATAGCAGGAAAAAAAGTGAAATCGCCCTCTGAGCTCTCAGAGGTCTAGTCATCTGTATAAGGGACCTAGGATACAATTAATTAGTCTTGAGTTAATTTGAATCCTAGCTCAACTACTCAGACCTAAAGGTCACATTTTACATGACTTTGAAGCCAGAAAGATCAAAGTAAACAAGTGTTTATTTAATAAGAACATGTACTCAATTAAATATATTACAGAAATTGCAATAAGACTTTTGAAGAACAATATGAGATCATGGAAATTCACATGATTTACATAATTATCAAAAACCCATTCAACCGAAGTTCTTAATCCTATAAAAGTTAATGTGTTATAAATTCTCACTATATTTTGCACAAGACAATGGCCGAAGATCCTTACAGAAACTGGCTAACTTCTTAGTTCAACTAATTTCAAACAGAGTATAACAGGACAAATATGGACCTGATTTTACTGTCATAACAATGTAACTGACTTCAGTAGATTTGCTCCAGGTTTATATCACAAGCAGAACAAAGCCTTTTGACTTCTTGCCTCTTCTTTTTAATATGTAATACTGACAAAATTGCTATCCCCTACACATATCAGAATATAATACAACATAACCCTTTTAGTAGGTGCTCTTGACAACTAAAAGAATTATGTTCAAATATTTAGAACTTCCTCATAAAAGCCACTTAGTACCCTTAAAAGGCAATACTTTCCTTTCTTTAAGTACTGAAGCTTAAATATGTATTAGGGAAAGGAATACTATTTTTTGTCCCAATTAATAATTTAAAAAGTCATCCCCACAGATTCTTTGGTAGTAGTGTTTCACCTCAATTTCCCCACCTGACAGCATAATACGACACATCACTCTATCGTGCCCAGTTCACAGTTTGCTTTCTGCCACTGGTTAGTGAAGTCCTAGCATGGAGGTGTACATTTGGGTTTATTTCCATCCCCTAGCAAGTATGCTGTCTGTCTTCCATGAAAACTCCTTGCTACCAATTCTTTGTCATCTCCCCCTCTGTACCATAGTTCATGCACAATAGTTTCTAGCAAGGTCTGATCTGGATGCTTAATCACCTAATCCAGCTACAGTGACAACTTGTCCAGTACTGGGTAGGAAGTATTGCTGCTTGCTTAGTGAGTTTGTACTTTTCCATCTATAAATCAATGTATACGATTTCAGCTATAAAGCCACCAAATAGGCATCTCAGAGGGGTAGCCGTGTTAGTTTGTGACTGAAAAAACTTAAAAAACAATGAATGGTCTTGCAGCACCTTAGAGACAAACAAAAATGTAGAGATGGTATCATGAGCTTTCGTGGGAAGTGGGTTATTCCCATGAAAGCTCATGATACCATCTACATTTTTGTTAGTTTCTAAGGTGCTGCAGGACCATTAGTTGTTTTTTAAGTTTTACAAAATAGGGGGAATGCTTACCACAGTTCACCCTTCTCTGTTACAATCTGAAAGGAGAAGGAGGTCTCATGAGTATATAGGATCCTGGAGAAGATTCCTTGTCAACAGGAATTCACACTTTCTGTGTGTCTTACATCTTAACCGCTTTCTGTTTGTCTTACATCTGAGCTCACTATCAAACTCTGCAAGACTGAGATTTTGATTATTGTGAATCTGTTCTCATTGCATACCAAATACAATTCTGTTGAGTTTTTATCACACAATAAGAACAATGACATTTCTTAACCCAAACAGCTCAAGTTTAAAGAGATTTTGAAACCAAACAACCACAATGTTCACACTGGGTTGATGGGTAACAAACATGCAAATAAGGTTTGCTCGTTGTCTCTTCCTTTGATTCACTAATAGATGGCAGCAAAGAGTTCCTTCTTCCACAGTCTCAGACCATAGGCTTAAATTAAAAGTTGCTATTCATCATGACCACTGAAGCTACTAAGTTACTGAGCCCATAGTCAACTACTATGCACTAGTCTGACATTTAAATACTGATCTCCATCTATGAATTGATATGAAAGCAATGCACTCAGCACCTACTAATGAGGAAGAAGAGACCTTTTTTTACAATTCCACTACAACAATAAAGGGAAGATTTGAGGGTGATATTACTACTAGAGATGGAGATCGCCCATCTTTGTATGCTGCTAAATTATCCCTTTTACAGCTGACTTGTATATTACTCCTCAGCTGGAAATTAAATTATATTAACAGTATTTTTCAGAAAGAAATTACAAACATTTCTAGCAATGTTCATCTTTATGTAAGATGACAGCCTTCATTCTTGGTTAAGAGAGAGCCTTTTTGTTTTAGTAAAAAGACAAATGAGTAGATTTCTCAGTTTCTCTCTCACACACACATACACACACAATATGAGGTTTATCACAAGGCACAGGGGAGTGTTGATGTTAAAATCTCTTATTAAAATATTGGCAGTGTGGCACTAGTGTATTGGAAAGAAGTCTTCATGTTGTTTTCAATGAAAACTCCTGGTGATAAAGATTGGCAAGGATATGGCCTGGAGGGTGGGGTTCCAGCAGCATTCCAGCAGACGCATGGCTCCAACTCTATTTTTCATGGCACTGTTTAAAACTTCAACATGCATGCACCCTGATCCCACAAAAGAGTCTATGCAAGTGAGGATACTCAAAACCACACAGATTTTAAAGGGGTTCTGCATGAACATAAGGGAACACTTGGATCAAACTGAAAGATCAAAGCCCATATAACAGTATGCTTAGTATAATTAGAAATTAGGTTTCATGAATCAATATTCAACTTCCTGTGAAGTAACAATTTGTTTAAAAAATGAACATTTATTGGTATATTTTCTAAATGTGTTGTTTAATCCTAATTGTTATAAATATACTAAGAACACAATCCAAATATGTAAAATTACTACTGAATAACAGGAATAAGGCTAAATATTATCAGGAAAAAGTTTACATTTCACTCCGCCGTGTCCAGGGAACGGATCTGCTCTTCTGCTTTATTTTGCGGAAGAGCAGACGCGCTCTTTTGGAAGCCCTGCTTCCCTCATTCCACGAGGAAGAAGGTTTCTGCCGAAAGAGGCGCTTTTTCTGAAATTTGGCCCAGTGTAGATGGGCCAAATTTCAGAAAAACCTCTTCCGACAAAACTATCGGAAAAAAGTACACAAATTGCAGAATGCAATTTGCATACCTTTTTCCAATAAGATATTATTTATAGTCTAGACATAGCCTGGCTTAGTAGCTGAGCTTCCTGGTACAATTAGTCCATCATTAAGAGGCATTATTGCCCTTCATCAGGGACAATTTGTGAACTTTACAGACTTCTAAATGCCATGGTAGAATAGAATGTGGTACAATCAGTATCACAAATGAGGTCACTTCTCAAGAATGATAGCTGAAAGCAAAAAGAATACTGATTTACTCAAAATGCTGATTTCAGCTGTAACTGACTGTACAGTGTTATTTGTGCATTTCTGTTATCCTTGGCATTGTTTAATGTGTACTTGAGTCCGGTACTCCAGGGGAAATTTGTTGAGAAAAAAAAAAGTGAGGCTGGAATTGCCCTTTTAAGTCACGCGGCCCCTTTAAGCGCGGCCCCTTTAAGACACATGGCCCAGCCAACTGTCGGACAGGTAAGCTCTGACTGGAGGTGCCGTTACTGTGTCTGGAGGCTTGTGTCAAAACCTATACTGTTTAAGATTTTGTTAGAATCACCATCTTGGATGGTACCTAATAGTTGTGTGGAAGCCATGTTGGCTACCTTTCCTCTTGGAACTTTGGCACCCTTTTTACAAGTTTGGCACTCTTTATTGGAAAGGACTGGTCAAGTGCCTACTAATCTGCCCAGAGGCTAGAGGGTATAAAAGTTCTGCACATAAACTCTGGGATGCTGTGCTCCCTAGTGGTAGCCCATGTTCACGTCATCAAATAATTACATCTTCAAGAGTCAGCACCACACCTGCTCACCTGAGGCACCCTGATGCTGGTCTTCAAGGTCTGAGTTCCTCCCATGCCATTCACCATCAAAAAGCACAGCCATAGATCTCTGTCCAACATCCTGGAATCAAGATATTGAGGTCCATTCCAGTCACTTTTTAAAATCTGAAATGGAAAAATATTTTTCTATCTCATGAGTGTAAGGGGGAAGGATTCTGGGCTTCATGCAAAGTGGCTGACAGACTTTGCAGAGTCCTGGGTGGCTGGCTGGAAAAAGATCTTCATGGCTCTGGGCCCCCAAAAGGGGCAGGGACTCAGATGGGAGGGGTGGGCTGGAACTAGTCTCCCCCCCAGCCAGTCCTGTAGCAGTGCCTAGCACTCCAGTGATGATTATTTTCACTGTAGCAGTGGCCTGAAGCCCTAGGCCCTTTTAAATCACCAGGCCCCAGGGCAGCTGTCCCTTGTCATCCCACCTTATCAGCGGGCCTGGCTTCAGGCCCTTGCAAACAACTGAGTTATTTTCTGTCAACATACAGAGTTAAATTATAACTTAAGTTAAATAACCTACCCTTTAGTTTACCTTTACATTGACAGACCATAATTCAGGTATAGATATACCTATAATTTCTTACGAGGGCCCTTAACTTTCCCTCATTTTCTTTAACAATTATAAATTATGAACAATATTAATTCACCTTTTAACACCTGTTTTGAGTTTTTCTTGGTCCAGCAGGCAGAATTTTAGCCTTTTGCCTTACATTACCAAGGTTGCAACTATAGAAAAATCTGAGGAATATCACAGTTCACATATAATACCATTTCTGTCTACTTCTTACTCATGTTTTGGAAAGCACTGCAAGAAAATCTATTCTGCTATTAGGAATCTGGAAGAAAAAAAATAGCAGTCAGACATTAAAAATGGCAAATTAATTATTATTAATTCCCTTCATAGTTTTTGTAATAATTTGAATTCTGATACATATTTTGTTCTAAATAATATTCACTTTAAATTTTACCGTATTGATAACCCCTTTATTGCTGAGGGTAATTACAGCTAGAGGTTGACACTAATCATCTATCTACATTCAGCTTGGTGTACACCAGGCAGTCAATTCAGCAAATTCCCCCTCCCCTCCCTGAGAATGTTATTTTAAATAATATTTTGTTGATCTCTGACTACATGGCTAGAATATTCTATGTAAAATGGACTCATGAATACTAAATGATTGGCACTAGAGGCAAGATGACAGGCACCTTATAAATATCTAATTATCAAGAAATATTTCACTGCTATCATAAGTGACAGCAAAGACTCAAATAAACTTAACATATAGAACCAATGCTAAAAAGAGGGATAAAGTATGTTTGTAAATTACAAGAAAGATTCAAATGAACAAAAGTAGTGGTAGGCTTTAAAAAGGACAGCATCCATTTCAACATGTGATGGGATGACTCATCAAGCTCACATCCCATAATAGCAGAACACGTAATACCTTTCCACGTATGCCATTTGGATAAGTACTACAGGGACTCTGGCCTCTCATTTCTGTTTACTGACAATGAAAATGTGGCAGTATACCATATGGTGAATGTCACAGGTTGGGGCTTCTCCCCAGCTTCCATGCACACACTGCTTGCCCATTCTCCTTTAAGTTGATTTATTTTCTTAAAATAGGCAATTAAATAAAAAACAATATTTTAACTCACTCCTTTCTCTTAGACTTCAGTGGCACCTCTCCCAGGGTTCTCTAGTACCCCTGCAGTTAGCAGCTTCCCAATGTTAGCCAGCTGTCCCCTTCCTGAAGCTGCACCCCTAAGGGCTGCTTCCCTGACTACATAGCCTCTTGGCCTCTCTTTCCCTCCTCCCCCCACCAAGTTCCTGGACATAGCTCAGCTTGCTTTAATTGGCTTGAGGTGGCTTACCTGCTTTCATTCAGCTCCCCTCACAGGGACCCGATAACACACCTCCCCTCTTTTCAGGGAGGAAAACAAGACAATCCCAAACCTCCACACAACCCTGTTTTTTCTCTCTGCTTTTTACAAAGACATTTTTATAACAAACTTCATGATCCAAAAGTTTCCCCAGCCTAATCAAAACAGTCCCTTAATCTTTCAACATACCATGAACATCTCAGGCAGCATTTCACATAAATTTCTCCCAGGCCCAGGATCACCAGCACACTCCCTGCAGCAAAAAACCCCTAGTTTCAGTCACTCAGGGTGTGTTTACAACTGCACCCTTACCTCAGAATAAGCTACGCAATTTGCGTTGTGCAAACTGCATATCTTATTTCAAGGTAATTTTGAAATAAAGCTTTATTCCAAAACATCCCGTAACCCTCATGGAACAATGTTTATGGGGACATCGGTATAGCAACCTCATTATATTTCAAAATAACAGGCATACTCAAAAGATGCAGAATAGCCATTCCAGTATACTTCCAATATCCTGAAATAGCGCCACAGAATAGACATAGCCTCAGAGTCTTGTATTATGGAGTCAGAGTCCCATCTACCAATCCACTGGGCACAAGCAACATATAGTCTTCACTGTTTGGACTTCAAAGTCCCTGTATGCATAGCTTTTCTCTGAGTGCAGAATTTCTACCCCAGTTTCAAGTTCATGAACCATGAGGAGTAAATATCATTTTTCCTCCTCAATGAATGCCAGAGAACTATAGCACTTTGTTTCTTTCTTCAATTTGAGGTTCTGTAATTCATATTCTGATGCTTCCAACCACACTGTAAGCTCACCAGTCTTCAGCATAGGAGCCATAAAATGAGTATCCAATACTTCCTTTCCCATATCAGAGCCCTGTTTCTAACGCTGACCCTTCATCTGGCCTCTGTTTCGTGGGATGGCCCCGTTTGAATCCCTATGCTAGTTTGCTTAAAGAGAAATCCAATCTGGAGTCTCCATAGTACCTTTGTTGAGACTGTTTGGGCTTATACAGTCCCTGCCTAGGTTGGGGGTTCATTTGGGGTCTCTAGAGTTCTTTGCTGAGTTTGGGACTCTCCTTAGTCACCTGCAATTTCCTGCTGGCTCTGATACTCTGTTTAGGTCATCAAGGTACTTTGCTGAGTTTGAGATTCAGTGTGGGTTCCCATTTGCCTCCATTAATTGGTACTTGTCTGTCTGGAGACAGCCTAATTTTTTCTGGAGGATAAAGCATTGTTGCTTCTTTTTTTCAGACTTTACCTGAACCTGGTCTAACTTAACTAGCTGATAGATGATGTTCCCTTCTGCCCCTGTGATGTGCTTATGTCGTGCAATGCTTGTTTACACTTACTAAGCAGATGATTTTGTCTTTGGGAATGGTAATGGTATTCCTCTCAGCCTCTCTTTGCTATCTTTACTCTGGCTCCTAAATCTTTTATTTCCTTTTCTGATTGACCTCAGACTTCCTCAGTCCTGGGAAGTTCTGGTCCCAGCTGCATGAGGGCTGAAAAACGTAAGAAGGTTCTCCCCAGAAATATCAGCCATAGCAAACTTTTGACCACCCTGAACTTTTGATTTCTGCTGTTGGGTAGACATTGTTCTCACCATGAATACATGAGACATATACAGGGAGATGTGAGTCCAGATTGCTTACACTGACTGATCTTTCCAGTCAACCCATAACCCATGTCTACAGGTCCCTTCACTACTGTTCCTCCCACTCGGACTGGCACCACCTGTGGTCCGTCTCCCTTGAAGTTCTGAATGAAATCCTGATGCCTAGTCCTGCTATAGAAACAGCCTAGATAATCACACTCCATCATCAGACCATGCCATTTAATGTGCTCAGGCTGCCTACACTTAAAGTATATCACAGGACCTCCTGCTTCACCTCCACAAGTGTTTCTGCTAGATAGTGGGGCTAACCAGGACTCTTATCAGTCCTGTGTTTTCCCCAAGTACCAGCCACTCAAGGTCTTTCCCGTGTTTGATCCCTCTCAGAGCGACATACTGCCCCTGTTACTTGTCTTCTTTGGCATCCTTGAAGCCCTCAATTCATTCCGCAGTTCACTGAGTCTGCAGGAAACACCTAATCTAACTCTCTGTTCCCATAGGCAGAACCTTCAGGAACTGCTCTAAGACAATCTGGTCCACATTGGTAACACAGGCTAGCTACCCAAAATAATTCCTAGAGCATGTATTTTTGAAAACAGTCAATTTTGACTTAAAAGTTGTCTATAATGGAGAATCCATCACAACCCTTGGTAAATTGTTCTAGTGGTTAATTATATTCACTGTTTGAAATGTATCTCATGTTATATCTTATTCAAAGCTGTTCCTATCCACCCATCTCCACCCACATTCACATATGGATTTTGCTGTGTGTGGGTTGGGGGAGTAACAAATACATAAGCCACATCTGGCTTTTTTATTTAGCTTGCTCACCTCCAAATCACAACTTTGAGCCAAGGGAGAGCCATATCATCCTCATGTTGTATGTTTGTTTTGTTTTGCTTTTTCCATTATTTAAGCCATCAGACAGCAAGGGAAGATACCACAGTGATGGAATTCTTTGGCTATGGTCACTGGAGTTATCTGATGTCATCTCCAATGATCAGTGCCATTTATGGAATGCAGGGTGGTCAGAGTGATTACTGAAGGAATGGGCTGTCCCTAACACATACAAACAAGCCTTTACCATTGCAGCATTTAGGGGACATTCTGTGCATTTCCTTGGGCCAGCTGTCCAAATGAGATATCACAGCCTTTTGAGTTTTTTAAATGATTCCAGAAACTTAAAATATATCAACTTTAGAACAAAAGTTCAGCATCTGCATGCGTGGGTTTTCAAAATGTATTGCATACCCCTACTGGTAAAGGAAAAACAGCGTTAAAATCACTACTTCTTTGTTTAAATGACTTTCTTCTGGGCGCCCGCCAAATGCTTCTGCATGTCAGGGGTTACTGATGATATTTAAGAGGATTGCCAGTCATTTCAGAGAGCACATGGAAAAAAACAAAGTAGCATTCCAAATTATTTTACTCAGGCAAATAAAACTATTCTTCTTTGGGCACAAACTCAAACATCTTTAAAAGATTCTTGGCCCAGTATGAGGGGCTCTTCAGGGAGCACTGAAGCTTGAAAAGAGACATGAGGCCTGATTCACCACTGCCTTGCACTCAGTATATATGTGCCTGTATGGTGATAACGTGCTATTAAATCAGAATAGAGTGGTGTTAGGCAGAAGAGAATCAGGGCCATTGGGTTCATAGACATAAGTATATCTAGGGCTAATTATGCACCTGATCTGAGTTTAATCCTGGTATGAATGTATCTCAACCCTCTCTCTACTATAACTGATCAGAGCCTATAAGGCTTTTTCCTTCTCTTTCCCTCTTCCAGGCCAATCATAGATTAAGGAAAACTTCAAGGAAAGCATTTATGATCATCTGTAGAAGAAATAACAAGAATTAATTGAAGGGAGGATTCAAACTGTCCCTGTTTATCCCCTTGTAATGAAACATACCTGTCCTAAGCTATTCTGCAGTTTAAAAGCAGGAAAATCAGGAACAGGCTATGTGCCTCTGGAAAGTAGAGTGATTAGGGGATAAATAGTTTATTAGGAAGTCTAAGAGGGCAAATGTTTTGCTCTTTTCATCTGAATTTATCTTTCTTATGTATCTCAAGAAATGGATTCTAAAAAAATCTGGATTTATGCTAAAAAAAGAGAGTAAAAGGTTTATGGATGAGCAAGGACTTGTATTATGACTTATGTTTAATACCAGAAATGATGTATTGGATCCATTGGAATTACACTTTAGCATTATTGGATTGGTGCTTTGCATCTGTAACTGGAACAGAAAAGCTTGCTAGCCCTTTGATAACAGAAGTCTAGATGGGTTATATTGTAAAGCAGGGTAAAAAGAGCAGAGTTCTCTAGTCCTTATTTCCCCCAGGCCTTGAGCCCTTTGTAGCTGGTCACAGTTTTGCAAAGTGTTTGTAAAGTGCTACCATTCTGATTTGTTAGCATTTTACACCACTTTTGTATGGATGTAAATATCTATATAGAGTGCAAGACAGCAAAGAAGGAGTCTCTCCCTTACAGGGTTGGCTGTACTGATGAGAAGCCTAGAGAGAAAGCCACTAACCAGACAACTGAAAGAGGGAAGAAATCGACCTAGGGACCAGAGAGCAAACAACTGCTTGTAAATGATCTTTAACTTTATAGCAGATCTGCTTCCTGTAACTTGTTTTCCTCTACTTTATAAATAACTAGGGGACTGCGCCCTGCACACTATGCTCGCCAACCCTTTTCTCTCTGGCTGCTTTCACGGCCAGAAAGCCTGATGACATCATTCTGTTGCATGGTAGGAAATAGAGAGAGAGAGAGAGAGAGAATGAAGTGCAAGGAGGAGAGAAACTGCTGGACCTTTCCCATGACTCTGCAACCCCAAATAAAAATCTATTGTTCTGAACATAGAAACTTACTGGATGATTCTCTGTGCACCCATTGTCAAGAACATAGAGATATATGTTGTTTGTAGCAAAGATAGTATCTTGTGGCTTGAGCTAAAGGGCTGTTTATTTGCCCTTTGTCTACAGTAGAACAGGCAGGCCAGCTTAAGGTACGCCATCCAGTACACAAAATGTGTAGCTGAAATCAGCTTACCTTAAGCCAAGATGCTGCAGCGTCTATACTGCAGGAGGCCAAGGGGATCACACGTTCCTGCTGGATTCCATTACTCCTCATAGAATGAGGAGTACCTGACACCGGCGGGGGCTGCCCTCAGCATTCTATTTGGTTGTCTACACTAGACCCACTAAATTGAACTCTAGAAGATCAACCTCCAGAAGGTTGCTCTTCTCCATAGTGTAGATATGCCCTTGCAGTGTAAACATTTGGGCTTAGGCTGGAGCCCACACTCTGGAACCCTGCAAGGTGGAAGAATCCAGAACTTGGACTATGTCCTGAGCCCAGACATCTACACTACAGTTAAATACCTTCTTAGCCCGAGCTAAATGCAATGTAGACATCCCTTAGAAGCAGATGCAGTTGATAAATCAGATCTTACTCTAAGTGTGCAGTTAGTTCCCTTGACTACTTTAAACTCACACAGACTTATGCCAACTGGACATTATCCAAGACACAGTCATTTCTACAACTCTCTAGTAGTGCTTGGTGTAGTGGCTTTTTTTGTGAAGTTTGTTGGGGAGAACTATGTTGTGCACATACTTCAGCAACCCGTTGAACTTTCTGCAAAACAGGCTGAGCCATCTAGCTTGCAATTTGTAAATAGAAACCACACCCTTTGGTTAGTACATACACCTTACCCACAAAAACCACGTGTGCTGGTGATACGGAAGTAAATTAGATTAGCTGCTCTCTATTTAAAACTACAGAGGGGAATAATTCCATTTAACCAAAGAAACAGATTATTACCTTACACTAACTGTGTCTATCGTTCATGTATTGCCCATATATGTGCCACTAACAGCATATGGACACTTGAATTCAGATTCTTTTGGGCAGTGTCTATTGGGAACCATGCCTAGGCCCTGAGTTTGCTCATGGCTCCCACCAGAGGACCTACAGGGCAGGGCAACCCCAGGGTGTCAGCCATTTCTTCACTAATACAGAATCTCAATGTTCCAAGTCGTTGTAGCTGCGGAGAAGGTGGATGGGTTGTGGAATACATATGGACAACACATTTCAAAAGAACCACAGTTACTATAAAGTAAATATCTGTTTCTTCTTTGAATGGTTCTCCATATATATTCCACTGATGGGGTTTCACAAGCAGTGGCCAAATGTGATGGAGATAGGTAATAGGAGTTCAACTGATTAATGGCGGATTCTTCATAACATGCCATTTTTAAATCGAGACTTTCTAAAACAGATGTTCTAGTCCAAACAGGAATTATTTGGGGAAAATACTATGTCCTGGTTTATAGCAGGTCAGATTGGAAAGTCACGGTGTTCTCTTCTGGCCTTGGAAACTATTAATGTATTATCCTGATCCCCACTGAAGCACAAATCTAAATATTTATTATGGTTGCCATTGCAAAGAGATCTATGGGGAGTTGACTATAATTAGCAGATTTCTTGGATGAGGCAGGGGAGGTGCGGGAAGGGTGAGAAACTGTGTGAAGTATCCCAGTTCTATTATTTCCATAACACAGTGTCTGTTTTGGTTCTCCATCTCTCATTGAATGTGCTTTATAGTCAAGGAGGCACTCAGCAGTGGAGGGATAACCTAAGTGCTAGCTAAGAGCCTACCTCCAATATGACAGATTGAGCGCCTGGTGCCATTTAAGTTCCTTCACTAAAAACTCTGGTACCACTATCAGGTGAATTAACAGCACTGGCAATGGAGTAGTAGTGAAAGTGGCAGTCCCATACCTTTTGGTGCCCGGTGGCTAATACTAGGCAATGTTTTTCATTCAGAGGAGACTGGAGCTCAGTGACCAGAGTCCAAATAAGTTACAGTTGGATCTTTTATAGGGCTGTAGCACCCTGTTCTGAAGTTAAATGGGATGATTTGGGGGTGAAGAAGAGTGGAGCTAGAGTTCCATGAAGGAAATCTAGATCTCTTCCCCCTAAGATCTGAAGGCTTTTTTTCCCCTGATAAAAAAGCTCTTACCAGCAGAGAAAAAATGATCATCTGAATGCACTTTTAGATAATAATTGCTCCAGATGTTAAGCTCCAGAGTTTGTGGGGTCTGAAGAATGATGCATGGATTTCTCCATCAGCTGTGCCTCTCTAGTTTTTTTTAATTTTCTTTTAGAACAATTTGCAAGGTGAGCACCTGTCATCAATGTATCTTTCCCCCCAGCACAAGGTACCTAGTAAGTCTATAATTAAGAGGCATTGCTGCCTTTCAACAGGGCCAATTTTTAAACTTTAGAGACTCTACCTGCCATGACAGCACAGAACCTGCTAGTAGGCAGTCTTTGCAGGAAACAAATTCCCAAAATGAGACACTAGATCAAATGAGGGAGAAGGAAAATGGAAACACTACACTAATCTTATTACTAAGCTACCAATTTGCAAAGTGAAGTTAAGCAGGCAAGTATGTTGTTTGCAGGATTGTGGTCTTAATTAATGGCAACTCTTTGCTCAGAGTATTATAGCTGTACAGTGAGTGAAGTGGCTCAGACACTGAAGAGTTCAAAATCAAAGCCTCAGGTGGTGAGGAGGAACTGAGTGATAGTTGTGGTCACCTTGCCCGTTCTGCTTTCAGTTGGGAGGCCCAAGGCCCTCAGGGGACGCTGTAAATCATAGGACTTGGGAGTCAAATGCACAGGCTACGGGAGAGCCGTTACTGAAAAATATATGGGCAAACACTCAAAGAATCTGGGGCTTCTAAATGACAATATCTGGAAATGAGTAAGTTGGCTTCTAGAGAATTTGAAACTTTTTAGATAAAAAGGTGTAGTACTATTACTGCATAACAATATATAATTTATATCCCAGGGTATTGTACACTCATTCATACAAATTCCCCACAACCTTTTTTTTTTAAAATAGGGAAAGATTTTCCAAGGTGACAACAGCAACAATGGAAAGGAGAGAGAAGAAACTGAAGATATATGCAAAATCTTCTATTGCTGACCGTTTGACATGGTAGCTATGTGCAACACACAGGACTGACAATCTTGAAGTAGACGCGTGTGAAATGTTTGCAAGAGTATTTAAAATCAATGTTTTCACATTTCACTGGTATTTTATTTCCTGTTAATGACAAGCAAAACAGATACTTTGGGTGTAGAATGGGTGACCAACGTCCATGGCAGTCAAAATAAATCTTTCTATTGATTTCAATAGATGCCCTATTAGGCTTTTGTTCTACAGGAAATAAAGAAAAAAAATGTAACTACTCCCAGAGAGTAAAATGACACTGTGAGATGCCTAATCCCTCACAATCTGGTAACCTAGCTCACAGACAGTTTTAGATTTAAAGATAAAAATAATTGAAAACATCATTTATGATGACAAATTTAGGTTCTGGTTTTGCAAATACTTACATGTAATTCTATTGAGTCTAGTCATGAGAGTGAAAATAAGAATGCAGGTAAGAGATTGCAATCTTAAAAATCAGGTTCATTTGAGTGAAAATTACCATTTTCACTAAAGTTTTCCATTCCAAAAAAAAGAGTTCTTGGGACAATGAACTTATTTCCAAGTGAAAATCTGCCATGTTTGAAAAGGAGAGGGAGTGAAATTCAATACTTTATATGTTTTCCTTGCAAATTAAGTGCTTTTGAAAGGCTCATTGTCCAAAAATGATGAAAAATCTCTATTTCTCAGAAGTGTTGCCAGATTCTCAGAGCTCTTCTGGGCAGGTATTTAATATAAGGAAAGGAACTAAGTGGGAAAGAAGGGCAAGTTTGATCCATCTAGTTCACAGAAGCTCACTGTTTGCTATTTAAGACAAAACTAAACCATTTAACTTGCTGCTTTTTGCTAAGGACTATATAGGTAAAAGTGCCATAGACTTTGGAGAACATTTGGTCCTAGAACTCCTTTCCGATGTACATCAGTCATGTAACTGAGCAGTAAGTAGTCTATTTAAATTTGTACCACTATAAGACCAGTAAGAAATTCACTTTTAAACTTATCTTGTGTAAATCTCAGCTTTACAGGATGTTCCAACTACCTCTTCTTTTGACCTACAATTAAAATTACCAAAAGACACCTATCCTAGAGAAGTGGAGGAAGGAGAAATGGGAAAATTCAGAGGGTTTTATCTGAATTGGACACATCCTGCACTGACTTAGAGGACTGACTAGAGAAGTTGATACGCAGGGCAGGGCTTAGAACATAAGAATGGCCATACTGGGTCAGACCAATGTCCATCTAGCCTAGTATCCTGCCTGCTGACAGAGGCCAATATACCATATGCTCCAGAGGGAGGGAACACAAAAATTAATCCTCACATGATCCCTCTCCTGTCACCTATTTCCAGACAAACAGAAGCTAGGGACAGCATTCCTACCCATCCTGGCTAATAGCCATTCATGGACCATCCATGAATCTATCTAGCTCTTTTTTGAACCCTGTTAAAGAACTAGTCTTCACCACATCCTCTGGCAAGGAGTTCCTCAGGTTGACTGTGCGCTGAGTGAAGAAAAACTGCCTTTTGTTTGTTTTAAACCTGCTGCCTAACCTGCTGTATAAACATCAATACATTAGAAAAATGACTTGTCAAATTTCTGTGGAAGTTATTCTCACAATCCAGTTGTAATAGTTTTCAGAGCTTCAAGGACTGAGAGTTATCTTCTTTTTTTTTTTTTTTGCATCCTGCCTCTAGCTAGAGGGTGCCTTTCTTGTGCACTTGGTGTCAGGTCCCTATCCCCACCAACCTTTCAGCCATTCAAGCACTGTCCTCCAGTGGCATAGCGAGGCGGGCGGGGGAGGCAGCTGTCCCTGGGTGCCACTCTAGGGGTCACCAATTTAGTCTCCCTTTGCCCCCCATCATCCTTCAGTTCACCTGCTTCTCCTCCACCCACTGCCGCCAGCTGGAACCTCCTCCCCTGCCCCCAGCCCAACCCTCCTCCATCTCCGCCGGCAGGTTAGAGCATGCGGGGGCCTGGCCCTAAACTGAAGAGGGCAGGAGAAGACACAGTACAAGCTCCACCCCCCTTATCCCAGGTTTGGGGCCCTGCTGCTCAGTGGCAGCAAGGAGGGGGGGGAACAAATTTTGCCTTTGCCCCATGATGCATAACACCTTTGCTATGCCTCTGCTAGCCCTGTCTTCACTTTGCAGGTAAATAATAGGAGTGTCCCAGCCCTCAAGTCACTTTGAAGCACTCACCAGTGATTTCCAGACTCTGCCACTGACTACTCACAGAAATTCCAGATCTTGTGCTCCCAAAGATGCAGTTGTATCCCAGTTTACCAATGCTATATCAAATCACCACTCCTGTAAACTACACAGCACTTGTGCGATTTTATAATAAAGTAAAATAGACTTATTTAAGAAAAAAAAAATTTAACCCTGTAACAGGGTTTGTGACTCATCAGCATGACACTTCCTTCTGGTCACTCCAGGAATTAGCTCTGGTTTCAGCAGGACGCTCCCTTCTGGCCGGTGTCTCATCCATCATCACTCAATGTTCTTTCCACGTTCTCATTCTGGACCCACAAAACTTCCAGGATCAATGTGTCCTCTTTAGGACATTATCCTACGGCAGTGCAAAACTACTCTGATCTCTCACCCCTCTTTCAGAGGTATAAGCAATCCGCAGCTTACTACCTACCAGTATGGTCAACTGCAGCCTCAGTCTAGCCCTTCTCCTCACAGGCAAGCCACAGTCCATAAAGACCTCGCCTCAGTGTGACAGGTGCAGTACAAGACGGAAGGGGGTACCCAAGCCCATCTACAACTCTGAGTCCCAGCCCAGGGACTTTCTGGTGCAGCCTTGTTCTGCCCTCCTTCTCTCCCCCTCTACACAGCAGGGCTTAACTCAAAATAAGCTATGCAAATTGAACTATGTCAGTTGTGTAGCTTATTTCGAAATAACTTATTTTGAAATTAGGAGCATCTACGCAGCACTTATTTTGAAATAGAGCACTCTTCCTCTGACTTCCTTTACTCCTCGTACAATGAGCATTACAGGAGTTGGAGTAAGAAGTCCTCAAGGTTGACAGTATTTCAACATTATTTCAAAATACAGTAAAACTCCAATAGTCCAGCATCCAACTGTACGGCACTCCCGATAGTCCGGCATCAAAATGGCAAGAGCCTAGTGAGTGAGCTTCGGCAAAAAACGAGTCACAAGGCAATAGCGGCAGCAGCTGAACCGAGCGAAACTGGACGGGACCGAGTCAGTCTGCCACTGGCATTGTGTGACACTGGACAGTCCTTGTGCTACAATAAAAAGGGTTAAAAACACTTTATATACAGTATATACTGTGTGTGTATATATATATATATAAAACCAGCTTATAGTACCTCCTGATAGTCCGTCATATCTGATAATCCGGCACCACCTAGGGCTGAAAGATTCTGGATTATCGGAAGTCTACTATAACTGCTTGCTGTGTAGGCACGGACTAAGTTATTTCGAAATAACGTTTGTTATTTCAAAATAATGTTGCTGTGTAGATGTAACCTGAGGTGCTGCAAGACAATTTGTTATTTTTTAAGTTTACTAGCTGGATACTAATTAATTTTGCAACATCCAGCTATATGCATATCATATGTATCATTCTGAAAAATAACTTCTGAAAACACCTCATCTCCCCACTTCAACCTGTGAGTCTGCTAAATCTTGCTGTATTTGTGTGTATTTAAATGGCTGGTTGCAGTCAGAACTCTATGTGAGAATCTTTTGTCACACTTCTGTTCTCTGCAAAGCTCTCCAGATCCAAATTTCATATTCATTTTTGCTGAGAGGCTTCTCAGAATGGATGGATTTAGCCACAAACATTCATTCTAGAACTGACTAGAGGAAATAACATCTGCATCCTGTGTGAGTTATGTTTAAGATTATGGTTCAGATTTGACGGTGTCAAAATTTCATGACTTATTCTTAAGAGATTTTGGCCCCAATAGTAAAAAATAGTGCATCAGTTTTATAGGTTTTATAATAGTTGGAAGTTCCCCCCTATTTTAACCACAACTTGAATGGAGTTGGAAAACACTCATTCCACTCCCCATTCTATGTTTGGGCCTGATCTGATCAGGTTCTCCGATCTAGAATTACATATCTTAGAAATACACATTTGAAATCTGCAGTACAATTTCCTAGCATTAGAATAATGATAATGATATTTATTCTATAATGATAGAATAAATGGGCCCAGGGAGTCAAAGATATTAACATAACCTAATCTATTAGAGTTCTTTGAAGGGGTTAACAAACATGCGGACAAGGGGGATCCAGTAGATATAGTATACTTAGATTTCCAGAAAGCCTTTGACAAGGTCCCTCACCAAAGGCTCTTGTGTAAATTACATGGCCATGGGATAAGAGGGAAGGTCCTTTCTTGGATTGAGAACTGGTTAAAAGACAGGAAACAAAGGGTAGGAATAAATGGTAAATTCTCAGAATGGAGAGGGGTAACTAATGGTGTCCCCCCAAGGGTTAGTCCTAGGACCAATCCTGTTCAACTTATTCATAAATGATCTGGAGAAAGGGGTAAGCAGTGAGGTGGTAAAGTTTGTGGATGATACCAAACTGTTTAGGATAGTGAAGACAGAAGCAGACTGTGAGGGACTCCAAAAAAGATCTCACCAAACTGAGTGATTGGGCAACAAAATGGCAAATGAAATTTAATGCGGATCAGTGTAAAGTAATGCACATCGGGAAAAATAACCCCAACTATACGTACAGTATGATGGGGGCTAATTTGGCTACGACAAATCAGGAAAGAGATCTTGGAGTTATGTGGACAGTTCTCTGAAAACTTCCACACAGTGTGCAGCGGCGGTCAAAAAGGCAAATAGAATGCTAGGAATTATTAAGAAAGGGATAGAAAATAAGACCCAGAATATCTTACTGCCCCTGTATAAAACTATGGTTCGCCCACATCTTGAATACTGTATACAGATGTGGTCTCCTCACCTCAAAAAAGATATTTTGGCCTTGGAAAGGGTTCAGAAAGGGCAACTAAAATGATTAGGGGTTTGGAATGGGTCCCATATGAGGAGAGGTTAAAGCGACTGGGACTTTTCAGTTTAGAAAAGAGGAGACTGAGGGGATATGATAGAGGTGTATAAAATCATGAGTGGTGTGGAGAGGCGGATAAAGAAAAGTTATTTATCAGTTCCTAAATAGAAGAACTAGAGGACACCAAATGAAATTAATGGGTAGCAGGTTTAAAACTAATAAAAGAAAGTTCTTCTTCACACAGCGTGTAGTCAGCCTGTGGAACTGCTTGCCAGAGGAGGCTGTGAAGGCTGGGACTATAACAGAGTTTAAAGAGAAGCTAGATAATTTCATGGAGGTTAGGTCCATAAGGCTATTAGCCAGGGATAAAATGGTGTCCTTGGCCTCTGTTTGTCAGAGGCTGGAGAGGATGGCAGGAGACAAATCGCTTGATCATTGTCTTGGTCCACCCCTCTGGGGCACCTGGTGCTGGCCACTGTCGGCGGGCAGGATACTGGTCTAGATGGACCTTTGGTCTGACCCGGTATGGCCATTCTTATGTTCTTATGTTCTTAACCCTAAAATGTTCCCAATTAAAGACCTTTTAGCAAGATTCGGCATACAGAGATCCCCCTCTTGCTTAATACCATAGCTTAAAACCTTTTTTAACATTTTATTTTACTTCTAAGAAAAGGAAAAATAATTACCACGTTTGAAATGTGAAGTATTAAGTAATGCTTTTATTTTAACAATATCTTTTGTTCCCATTTGCTAGAGAGTTTTAAGAAAGAACCCTGCATCTGACAGTCTCTTGGATTAAAAATTATGATAATACCCATCCTTTTGCAGGAGAAGAGAAGTTAGCGGAGATCAGCTGGAAAAACTGCTGCTGTTTAAGTCTGACCCCATTGTCTAGAAGACAAGACATACACAAATGAAAGAGCATAGAAACCAACAGCAAAGATAGAAAATGTCTTGTCTATCTTAGTTACCAATGTCCCTTGTAAGCTCACTGCTAGAGAAAATAAGCATGGTTCTTGGTCTTGTGAGCCATTCCAAGACTTAGAAAACTTGTACTACCATCCAGCTATATAAGGTGTCATTCTGAGCTCTGCTTTCTGGTCACAAACTTTCTGGATAATTTTGCAAAATACAGTCTTGCAAAAAAATGGAGTCTAACACAGACTCCAAAAAGAAGACAAAAGCAGAAAGAAAAAGTAAGATGGGGAAGGAAAAGGACACTGTAGATGTGCAGAAGGGGGAAGTAAATGACAAAGTCTCACATCCCAGATGATGGTTGGGATTTAGCAAAGCCAGTGAAGGTTGTGATGCCATTTAGCTCCTGCCCTCTGACTTTGTCTGGTCTGGACATCTCAGAGGACAAAAACAAAGTAGACCAATTGTGTCACAGTAGATCCCAGGAGATGATGAGTTGGCACTCATGTTGGTAAAGTTGGCTGCTTTCCTTTCTTAAACTATTGCATTCACTTCTTTGTTTTTAAGGCTCAAAATTGGAATGATGGGTGGAATAGCCTATCCCTCATTATTTTGTTAATTTCCAACATACTAATTTTGGTTCATTGATTTCTGCTGCAGACTTTCCTGTTTACCAGCCATGATCTTAACAAAGGGCTTTTTGTTTGTACTATTTCAGTCTGCCTCATTTTTTCATCTATCATCACCCCTCAACATTTATCATTATATCATTGTAACATTTTGTGAACTTTCACTTCTCACTGGTAAACTCACAGGGTAAATTGTAGACCTAAGTTACTACAACAAACCCTTAGTCAGAATAGTTTATTCTTTTGGTTCCTCTTTTACATATTGCCAAGAGCCTTCTGGCTACATGTGACTTTTTAAAATATATAAATAGAGAGAGGGAGATTTTGCAATTAAACATAAGATCTAACTCTAAATATCAACTTCCCTACTGATATAATAGAAGAGAAGGCAGTGACATTTATTCTTCTCCCATTCCTAACCTATTCAACCCTGTTACAGCCTACTGCTGCCTCCAAATACCCAGAACACTTGGATTGCACTGGAAGAGTCATAAAAGGTCATCTCTCTGAAGAGTCTGTCTGGGTAGAGGTGGACTGTAAACCAGTGAGTCAACATAGCATATTAAAAACAATTCAACAGTTTACAGAATTTCAGTGTCTTTCTTCCAGGATAGGTTTATTTTTCAAAGCTAAAACAGTCCAACATAAATCAAATGGATAAACCAGTTCCTGCTGCTTGGACAATTTCCAGGTCCTTTTCCCCAAAGCCAGGGCCTCCATAGAGTTTTCTCTCCTCCAACTGGGCTGCTTCTTGACTTCTTATCTAAAGACTAAAGGCATGTCTACACTAGGAAATTATTTCAAAATAACAACTCCCAAAATAACTATTTTGAAATAGCGTGTCCACACCACAGTGAAACCTCAAAATTAGTCCAAGCAGGCTCCCTTAATATGGATACACTACCTTGACTTAGAGACCCCGGAAGCACTGGAGAGTAATTACTCTGAATGACTCTGGGGAGTAGCTATTTCAAAATAGCAGCAATGGAACATCAACACTACCACTATTTCAAAATAACTATTTTGAAATAAGTGTTATTCTTTGTGGAAAGCAGGAGTTATTTCAAAATAACCAGCCCCCGATTTCTAAATAATGGGCTTGGTAGTGTGTAGGCTCCACTTGTTATTTCAAAATAAGGGGAGTTATTTCGAAATTACTCCCTAGTGTAGACTGGGGCTAAGTGACCTACTAGCCTGTATAGTTACAGGTGGGGATAAATCCATCTCACCCTTAAAGGGCTAGCCCACTTGTGATAATCCCTATAGTCATGCATGCCTCGCTTATGTGGAGAAGGAGATGAAGAATTCCACTTACACCCTGAAAAACCCATCAGGATTTTAAATTTAAAAAAAAATAGATGTTATTCATACAAACTTCTTTTCAGCTAAAGCATGTAAATATGTCTATCATTTCCAAAGTGATCACATATTTAAAGTCTGAGTTAGTCCTATTTGATTCGATGCTATATAAATCAGTATGAAAGAAAGGAGCAGTTTAAGTTCATTTGTACTCAATGTTACCAAAAATTGTTTCCAATGGACTTACTAATATGCTAAATTGCAGTCATAAAAAACAGGATATTAAGACAGTTGCTGATAATTTTGTTTCCTCTGAAACAAATTAAAATGGAAATTTCTCATGGCCTCTCTTATGATACTGACCATATGTTTCAAATCACACTTTGTTATCTCTGCTAGAAGCACATATGAAATCACTAACATGTACAACAAATTTTGTCAGCTATGTTCCAGAACTAAAGGTTATACTATTTGAGCCAATAGCTTCCTTTCCAAAATCGTTTATTTAATGTAAACTGTTTGTTTTCAGAGCTAATTATGTTAGAAATCCATTCTTATAAACAACTACCTTCATATTAATAGGATACTTAAAATATATATGATTTCTGGGTGATGACAAACTAATTTTTAGTTAAGCGTGTATTGAAAGCAAAGCAATAAAAGATGTGAACTGAACATATGCAATCTAAATATTAGTTTGTATATGTATTACAGAGGCATCTTGAATTCCCTATCAGAATTAGGTTCCATTGTGCTGGGCACTCTTTATTTTATAATTCCAGCAACATGCCCAGTTGAAGTACACAATCACAATAATTTCTCCTTCCAATATTACTGATATTTCTCAATGTGTTTATATGCATATGCACATCATACATATTACAGAACAGACATATACACATTAATTGGAAATTAAAGGCCCTGAGAGAGGGCAAGGTTTTGCTTTTTTGGCAGTGAGCGCTAACAGGTCCATTTTGATTGCACAAGATGCACGCATCTTCCATCTGCTCACAGGGCCTAAACTAAACTTATACTGAAACTCCAAAGTCAATAAAGTTATACATGAGATTGTTTGGTATAAAAGCTCATATAAGTCATACATCACTCAGATGCTGAGTGGAGTGGTAAAGTAATGCACTATTTTGATATTCAGTGAATATGTAAAAGGAATGTAACTTACAGCTACCCTGTAGTCTACCTCATATCTTTCTGTTTATTGTTTTTTTTCCGTCCAATCTTCCACTGTGTAAGTGACTCTGAGTACCTGCTCAACACCATTTCATTCAAGCTTCACTCCTTTCAAAGTAGTTGCTATCCCAGGGGGGAAAAAAGTTTCAAGTTGTATTTTCAGCATTATTAATTCAGTTTACAACAACTAAATGATCACATTACATTTCATCTCTATTTGAAGAGTTGTCCAATTTACATAAATAGTGAGTGTTCCCTTTTCTTGTAAAATTGTATCATTTTATGAAATAAGGTCCCAATTCTCCAACTTGCTCTGAACAGCTGGACCTCTGTACCTGGACTGAGTCCCATTGACAGAAATGCACATAGAATAAATCATGAGGCCAGGGAATGAAGCAGCATGATAATTTTCTATTCAACATATCAATAAAACTTATGGAATAGAATAGTTGGGAGGGGAGATTAATTAACAAACAGTACTGGACCTTGGATTTTAGAAAGGCCAGGAAGGATTATTCTGAGGTGGTATTTGGCATAGGAGATCTCAGACAAGAAATATCTCCATATTTTTTAGCTTCAGAGGGGTAGCCGAGTTAGTCTGTAACAGGAAAAACTTAAAAAACAACAAATAGTCTAGTCTTTAAGGTGCTACTAGACTGTTGTTTTTTAAAGTTTTTCCATGTTTTTGGTTAGTTTCATAGTTGCAGGGTACAAAAAACAAAAGAAAAGAAAAAACTAGATCCTGCACATGGGAGCAGTTTGGTATGTTCTGGTGCACAACAATATTTAATTTGGTTTCTTTGTACTGCATCTTCACATTTCTATAAAGTCTGACTGTCGGGGCAGTTGCCATTCTGGGGGCAGAGTTGAAACAGGATGGTGTAGGAGAGAAACACTTTTTTTATTGACACTTTGTTCTTTCTATTGGCTACGTCTATTTGCTCAAAAACCTGCGGAGCATCCACACCTCAAAAGCACTTTTGCGCAAGTAAATCAGCAGTAAAACGGCAGAACAGAGGACTTTTTCTGGTGTAGGTAAACCTCCTTTTACGAGGCGTTTGCGCAAGAGTTCTTGCTATGGTTGCACTCTGTATATTGAGAAGCATGACAGGCGTAGTGAGACAGCAACAGGTGAAATGTCATCTTTTCACAATGATACTTGAGTCACCTTCATTTGAATTTTACTAAGAATGTGCCAAACTCCAACTTAAGTGTAGGTATATAGTCTAAAATATTTGTAACTGCATCTTGGGATTTAATCCAGTAAATATTATCAGTATGGTACAAAGCTGTAAAACCCAGGTAAGGTCACTGATACTGGCTTCACAGCATGAAAGAATATCCTAATATCACATGCATTTGGATCCGGGGCAGTGGGGTTTTTTTATTTATGTAATCATCAACCATCCAAAAGAGTCTCTCAAATCCTTTCTGCAGTTCCAAAGATATCGTTCCAGGGAGGAATTTTTTCAGTCTTTTATTAAAAACAGATTGAAGCAAATGCAAGCTGTCCAATGATCAATCCAACTCGCAGAGCCACAAATGTCTAAAACCTTATATTAATCCTCAGCCTCTGAAGTGTGTTGGGCAGAACACTAGCCCAAGGATCTACTCTATGTTGGAACTTTACCTAGCTCCTTTTATATTTGGTTCCATCTCTTTCCAGTGATCCCATGGCAATTGGGTTTAGTGATAACAGCCAACACACAAACTAAACACAATGACTAGTACTACGTGACCTTGTTTTAGGAAATCATCAGATTTCTAGGAACTTTGAGTTTTAATCCTGGCTCTGTCACTGATTTAATGTGTGTCCTTGAGGAAGCCATGTAGTCTGAAGTTTTCAATCATGGGTCACTAAAGAACATGAAACATACTCATCTATGGAAAATGGCTTGAGGAGATGTGCATGCTCAGCACTTCTCCAGATCAGGCCCATACTAAAATTTTAGCAAAAAGCTTGGAAAATCTCACACTATTTCCTCTTTGCTCTAAAAACTATTTGTCAGCCTATTTTTGTAGGAAGTTATAAACCTGGGCTGCAATACAAAACCTTTGTTTTCTATACATGAACCCCAATAAAAAAGTGAACACTGGCATTTTTGCTTTGTGAAAGAGCAGATTTATACCTGTTAGATCTTAAAATATCAGAGGGTTTAAACCGAAGTTAGAATTAAAGCTATGTCTATACTTACTGCACTACAGATCAATCTTCTGGCATTTGATTTAGTGGGTCTAGTAAGGACCCACTAAATTGAATACTGAGGGCTTTTCCAGTCAGCATCAGTAATCCTCAATTTGTGAGAAGTAAGAGAAGTTGATGGAAGCATTTGCTCCCATCAGCCTCCTGCTGTGGAGACAGCTCCAAGCTCAACCTAAGATATGTCGACACTGGCTACATTATTTATGTAGCTGGACTTGCATACCTTAAGCCAAACTTCTGGGTCCAGTATAGTGCTGGTCTAAAGTTATTCCAGAATTAAATGGAAGTAGGTGTATAGCCTAAAACTATCATCTCTTTCATGCCTTTACCACTGCTTAACTTTTTTCTCCATTATTTTTCTTGGGTATACAGATACACACTGCCTTTGTGTAGCCAGACAGGAACCCCCCTATAACATCCATTTTTGCTTGCCTGGAGCATACAGGGCACACAGAGCAGTAAAAGCCTTGAACAGAAGGCCCGGATATGCAGGCTGCTGTGACCCTGAATGGCTGTAAACAGAGATACGCCAATTGCTGATCAAGAGGTTGCAGAGGAGTGCCCTTGACTGAAACCTATATTGATACGAACACACACTGTCCACGGGGGGAGGAATCTCCCGCCCAGTAAAAAAATGTCCAGTACTCACAATTTAGTTATCTCTCTTGCAAGTGTAAATTAAGTTGAAACTTGCTTGTAAGAACTGGCGTCACAAAGACGAACCAACACAATTTGGCATCTTAGATAAGAAAGAGGATACGGGCCCCTATGGGTACAAAGATGGGTCCAGCAGCACATTTACTCTGAGTGTCAATCTACCATCTATCTGCTGGTCGGGTTAGGTGTTTGACCTCCCGAGGTTCCATGGGGATGCCCACCTCGTATTCGTCTTTCCTAGGAATTGAGGGACCGGCCCTGGCTTGACCCGCTGGAGTCGAGAGGCACAGAAGGGGGTAAAAATTGTACCTGTATGTGTCCTTTGTCTTAAGTGTACACATAGCTTTAGAGCTCTTTAAAGATTAAGCTGTCACTTGGTACCATTATTTCTATTTTCTATCTTTATTTTCTTTGTAACCATTTTTAAGATCTATATTTGCTAGCAGTTAAGAAATAGAGCAATAGCCATTGTAACCACATGCTTTATAAGTCTCCTTAATAAACCTGTAACTGTTTAAGCTTTAACCTTACTCCTTCAGTTGCTGTAACAGAACCAAGCACAATTTAAAAGAAATCCAGCCGGTCATAAGGGACAGATACAGGCAGAGCTTGAGCGTTGGATCGTGTCGCTTCCAGAGGACAGATCCGTTGGGGCATCTCTCAGCCTCCCTGGCTGCCCGCTGCGAAGGGATCATGTATCCTAGCAGTCAAAATCTGAGGTATAATAAGCTCTCCCTGTAAACTCTGGGGCATCTGTCAGCCTGTTGGCTGCCCTCCACGACAGGACCCCGGTCCTAGCGGTAAAGACACGGACGTTAAACTTCTCGGGGCGCCCTTCAGCCTCCTAGGCTGCCCGCTGCGACGGGACCTTGTGTCTCAGCAGTTAAAGACTTGGGTGTGACACACACACACACTGCCTTGACCATCGGCTGACACTTTGTAAAAGCTACAGATTCACAAAAATAGCCTTGCACTTCTTGACCCCAGTAAAAATGTCAGACACTTCTGATGTTGCATTTTTGCATGCAGCAATCAAGCAATGTTGCTTTTAATGCAAGGACTCTAGCAAACATTTGAAAATGGGACTGGATCAAATCAGGACGACAGTCTTCTAGAATTGTAGTCTTGGATACAAAAACTGCCAGTATTTTGAGGAGGGGTTTTTATTTGTTTGTTTGGGGGAAGGTTTAGGAAAAAATCACTTCACTTAGTTCTACCATTAAAGTCTGACCATTGACATATGTTACATAATTTTTGCAGCTTCCTGTCACTAAAGAAGAAATGCCACTAAAGGCCAGATTTAAAAAAAAAAAATTAGAAACTTACATTGACATCAGTACGACCCAGGCACCTAAATATTTTTTAAAATCTAGCCCTATGTTTCTCGGTTGTTTCTCACCAAGCTTGATAGACAAGATTATTTAATTAAGATGACACAGTCAAGCATGACTCCAGTTCCACAGAGATATTAAATGATTCAGTATGTGTTGCAATGGAAACATTGCATAATATTTAAAAAGCAAATATAAAATATGCCATATGCGCTTTATGGGCCTGATTCTGCTCTCACTTGCATTAAAAGTAAATCAAGAGAAATTCCACTCTGGTTGATGAATTAAACCATTATAAAATCAATGTACAAGAAGAATCAAGCCTTATATGTACAAATCTTAATTAATCTCTGTTACACTTTTGTACTCTTGTACAAGAGACTGCTAAGTATTATCCTCATTTTAAAATAAATTGAGATTCAGGAAGCTAAATTCAGATCTCATTTGTAATAGGTGGAATTGTCAGTTAAGTACACACCAAACACCAGAGCAAAATTTGCTCCAGATAAGTAATTGACTTGCTCAAAGAAAAGTGTTTGTGTTACTATCACCAGAACTCTAAAGTTCCTGGCTACCTAGTCATGTCTTGTTGTACATGTAATTCTATACATTAATTTATCAGAAAAAACGGATTTGGAACTTGTCTGTCAGTGAGGTAACAACAGTTGAATTTCTGTATAGATTCTTCATGAGTATCAAATATTCTGTGTAGTGTTAAACAATTTAACCATGAACTCCACATGGACAGAAGGGAAAAAAGGACTGCATCTTTTGAACTGGACTATACGTTCCATGCATCTTCTTTTTTGGATTCCTGTGTAAAGCTATTGATGAAGGCACAGGCGCCTCAGGCTTCAGAAACAATAGGTGATAAATATCACTCAAAGAACTTGATCCTGAACATAGACACAGGATCTGGCCATACACAAATGTGAATCTTACCCATGACAGATATGGAACTAGTTAAGTAACACAACTTTCAGAGTATCTACTCCAATACTGTGTATTATTTTTTCATTTATGAAGCATTGTCTGTCAAAATGATTAATTACTATCAAAATTCATATTTATGGTAATTAAACCTCTGATAAAGTGATTCTACCACTAATGTAAAAGACTCCAAAAACAATTTTTGCCTGATATGAGATGATATTGTTAGCTGATAAGATTATGTGTAGCATTTCTATAGTCTTGAATGTAACCTATCTACTCTTGGGTTATCCCTTTGTAAAAAAAAAAAAAAAAAAAAAAAAAAAGGATCTATTTTTCAATGTATTGTATTAATACACATTGAAATTTTGATTTTTAAGAGATGAAGACAAATTACAACATCATTGTTCCTTGAAAAGTTTTAGTATTTTTTATTTTGTCTCTTGGAAGTCTTTGCTTCCTGGCTAAAGCACAAAATAAGTATTCTTCCCCATCTAGATTCTATTGCTGTATCCCATACTTGTAAACAATGAGCATAGTGACATAAGGTCTCTCCCTCATGCTTGTTTTTCTTCTTTCATAACAAAGGGGAAAAAATGAGAACTCAGTCACATCATAAGATAGATATGGCAAAATTAGGCTAGAACTGTCACCTACTGCAAAAATATGTGATGAATTGCTCCTAGGAACAGCAATTGGAATCTTGCCTGTAGCAGGGGTCAGCCACCTCCCATGTGCCCTCCTGATGTCCAGGAATACCAAGTGCCCTGTTAACAATTTCTTTCTTCTTCAGGGCCTTCCCATTATATTTCCACCATGCAAACAGTTTCACAGGCCCTGCTGGCCAGACATTTATTCCTTTTTTCATTTTCCCAATACTGCAAAACAAAGCTGAAAAGAAAAATATAATAGTTACTCCGCTGGACTTGAGCAATTAGAGATATGCCTTCTCCAGCTTACTGCCAGACTTCAGACAGCCCCAACAACTTTTATAACACAACCCCCTCAGTCGACAACTTCCTGTCATTCTTATAGTGGAACCACCTGATCCAATCCAGGCGTGGTTATTTCGTAATCCAGAGTACCTAGCCCTAGGCGCTCCAGCTCTTAAGGGCAAGACATCCTGGTATATTGGCCTTTTTCTGAGCTTTCTTTGCATCTTGAAAATACAGACCAATAACACTGGTTAGATCTGAGGGACCAGCTCATACCATTTTCCTATACTACTCTGGCAGTGCTCCTGTGACAACATTATGACTTTGTTCTTTAGTTTCTAACCATGTCCCCATCAAAACTGTCTTCAGGCACATGTGCATATTTTAACAAGAATATCAGAAAACTAAATAGTGTTCAAGGTAAAGAGACAACACAAAAAATAAATCTAAAATTAAACAAAAACAAATGTTTTACACACATTTCACAGTTTAGGCCTTGATTCTACAAAGCATTTAGAACATGCTTAACTTCAAGTAGGTGAGTAGCCCAAGTGACTTTGTGCTGGATTCTGCACTACTGAACATGAATGTTGCCAGGCCTAGGCTATGTCTACATTATAGACTTTTGTCTATGTAACTATGCTTGTCAGAGATCTGAACAGGTATGATCTTTGATAAGCAGAATTCCCTAATGCAGATGCAGCAATATCAGCACTGAGCTTTTACCAGTATACCTTGTTGCGCTGTGAGGAGTTGTTTCTCTGTGCCAAGCACAGTGTAGTCAGAGCTGTTGTGTCCTTTTCTTTGCTGGTATACTATACAAGCATTCCTAAACCGGTGACATGCTTCTAATGCATACACAGCCACAGAATCAAACTCCTTATAAGATATGTCTTCATTGGGAAATAAAGTGTGTTCTCAGTTCATATCAGCTAATATGTGGAAATGAACACATGGTAAAATTTTAGTGAAGACAAGGCATTTTGTAGTTTTTCACATGTTAGCAGCTCAAAGTAAAGAGGATGGATGAACCTAGTATTTACCTGAATTCGCTAACTCACGTTAAAACTACAGACTGCCGGGTATTTGCAAGAATTTTACCTTGTGCTAGTTACTACATCAGCTATCATGAGTTAAGAACACATCTTTTTCCCCCAGTGAAGAAAAGATTTAGAAGACAACTCAGATGTCTAAAATTAAGTACATGTTTAAATTCTTTTCTGGATTGTGCCCTTCCTCAGGGGATCTCAACTAACAATATTAAAATGTAGTGACTGTTGGGCTGAGCATATCCGTAGATCTCTGTAGTCTTAGGGTGTGTCTAGACTACAGAGTTTTGTCGACAAAAGAGGACTTTTGTCAACAAAACTATACCTACATCTACACTACCACTGAGTTCTGTCGACATAACGTCGACAGAACTCAGCAGTTTTGTCGATGGCTGTAAACCTCATTCTACGAGGAATAACGCCTTTTGTCGACAGAGTTCTGTTGACAGAAGGCGTTATTGCATCTACACTGTCCTTTGCGTCTACACTCTCATGTCGACAAAGCGGCTTGCTTTGTCGACAGAACTGGATGTAGTCTAGACGCTCTTTGTCAACAGAAGCTTTGTCGACAAAGCCTCTGCCGACAAAAGCCTATAGTCTAGAGGTACCCTCAGTTTTATACAGAAAATGACAATTTCTCAAATTGTGTACACATGGTGGGAAATATTTTCCCATTATGTGAATATTTTTGACAGTTTGAGATTTTTTCCCCCATCTTGAATCTGCACAAAAAAGTCAAAAACTTGGAGATTCATGAACCAAAAAGCCAAAAGGTTTCTGTTTGGGGTCAGTTGAAATATTTCATTTTGAGGATTTTGAAATGTTTTATTTCAGTGTTAACCTCTGTTCTAGTTTTACCTTTTTTCAGTCAAATTAATTTTAAATCAAATGTTGTTTTCAAGCAGTAAACCAGAAAAGCATTTAATTTCAGAAGTGTATATTGACAATTTCAAAGCATTCCTCCTCTACCTTTTATTTTTTGAGATGAGAAATTTGTTGAACTTGAACCCATTTCACAAACAGCTTTGATTTTTGACAAATCAACATTTTTGCCGAAAAACATTTTGTCAAAATATTCACAGCTAGCTCTTCTTACTTTCATTTAAAAATCTAAATCAGATTTTAATTAACTTACTCAAGTCTCCAGATGAGGTCAGTACTGTGTTTTTATCTTGGGATAGTTCATCCATGCTGGTTACCCTGAGGGAAAAAACACACTTTTCTTAGGGTTTGTCTACATTACAGAGTTTTGTCAGGAAAACAGCTATTTTTCAGACAAAACATGAGGAATGTCCACACTGCAATCGCATTCTTTCGAAAGTAAATAGACAGAACAGAGGGCTTTTTCCGACGTTGGTAATCCTCATTCTACAAGAAAGAAGCCTTTTCCCGAAAGAGCTCTTTTGGAAAAAGGCATGTATGGATGGGGAGGAGGGTTATTTTTTGAAAGAAGAGGCCTCCAGGAAATAGCACAGGTGTCCTGGTGGGGACTCCATACAAAGTAATCACAACTCTATAGTTCATGTCTCCTGGCCCCTCTTAAAGCTGCAGGCACCCCGGACAAGCCTTGTGTCAGGAAGGGTGGGATCCTTCAGAGCAGCACCCTGACTGCGTGGCTGTCTCTGCCACAGGCCTACATAGAATGACACAACCTCAAACCCTCCACCACCCCTTTGGCCCTCGCAGGGAGTAGCCCCAGGGGTCCCAGGATCCACCCAGGGGGACCAAGAGAAGCTCCCCATCCTGGTCTGGCCCAGAGATCCAGTCCCTCCTCGAACTGTGGGACAAGGAGGAGACCTTACAGAATCCCCAGGCCAAATGCCACAACGTGGACATTTATGAGTGGATGGCAGACTCCCTGGCAGAGTTCAGACACCCACCCCGGACCTTGGAACACATCCAGAGTAAAGTCAAGGAGCTCCACCAGGGACATGTCTGGGCCACAGAGTGCAGCTCGTGCTCAGGGGCAGGACCCCACCCCTGCCTTATCACAAGGAGCTCCACCAAATACTGGGGGTTGGAGAAACATCTTCCCACACATCCTCATTGACTCTGGCCTTGAGACCCCCATAATCACCCAGCCGGAGGTCTCCACAGAGAAGTGGGGGGGAGACGGGCACCATGACCCTCTCCCTTGAGCCAGTGCCTGTAAGCCAGGACATCTCCCAGACCTCTCTGGACGCCTGGGAAGGATTTTCAGGTGAGTGGTCTCACTGTGTCACACACAGGGTAGAGGAGGTGGGCGCACAGGGGACAGGGGGCAAGTGCCATTTGGGCTACTCGGGCAGAACATCGTGCTGCGGTCCGTGCACGTGCAACCATGTGCAGTGTTACTGTGCAGCATGTGGACACAGCAGGAAGCCCCTGAGCATGGATGGGATCCTGCTGCCAGGCTCAGGGGAGGTCACACACATCCCGCCACGGGAGTGAGGTAGCCTGGGTCAAAGCAGGCTGGCCACAAGGGCACAGGAGTGCCACACACAGCACGTGGGCATGCCTACATGTACGAGGCAGCAGCCGCTCTCACAGACAGCACTATGAGCTGCACCTGTGTGTGCACACTCCAGGGAGGCCCAGGCTGCTCCCGGCTCCTCTGCCGCCCATGAGGGGATCCCACTGTGGCCAGACACTTCCCTTGCCTGCTTGTCAGGGGGGCGTGGGGAGAGGTCTGGGAAAGAGTCAGCTTAGTCCTCTGGGCACGTCTGGGCCTGTGAGGCATGGCCTGCTATGCAGTCCTTGTTCCCGGGACATCCTCCTCCTCTGGGCTGCGGACTGTTGGTCACTGCTCACAGAGGAAGGCACGGCCTCAGGTACAGTGTCTGCAGGGATGACTGACCGCCTCTCCCTCTGTGTGTTCTCCACAGCTGGACCAGCTGGGACTGAGGGCCGAGCCACACCACTGCAGCCATCCACCAGAGCCCGAGGGACCCGAAGGTGTGCTAGGGTGCGCGGGGACCTGATGCAGCAGCACATCAGTGTCCTCAAGGACATCCACCAGACTCAGGCGCACAAAGTCCATGTGGACTTGAAGTGGCGGGACCGTGCCTGTACCAGATGATACAGCAATGTGGCAACATGTGTGCTGTCATGTCTTGCAGCCTCTGCCCCCCCCCCCCACTATGCCTCTGCTCCCTCCTCAGGTGATTCTCATGCCCCCTCCCCAAGTGATGCCTATGGCCCCTCCCCCTCCCCTCCGTGCCAGCCTGACCCCACTCCACCCCCTCCTGTGCATCTCCCCCCTGTACTCCCCGGACCCACCCAACCCCACCTCCGATGAGGTCCCCGCACTCTAGGTGGCCCATTGAGCTGCCCCTCTCTCCCTCCCAGTTATGAGCCCCTTCCCCCTGCCCACCTTCTCAGAATCTTTCATTAATACACACTGCATTTTTTTGAAAACCAAAGGGTGAATGGAGGGGCTGTGGTGGGGAAGGGATGGGGTTGCAAGGCAGAGGCACCTAGGGAGGAGGCCCTGGGGAGAGTTACTGGGGTCCTTGAGAGAACATCTCCCTCAGGGCCTCCTGGATGCGCACCCCAGCCTGATGGGCGTGGCAGATGGCAGCTGTCTGTGGCTGCTGGAAGACTCTCCCCTCATGGCTGGCATCTGCCCCCTTCCCCCCCACCCCGGGAGGAAGGCCTCCCGCTTCCTCTCCACAATGTTGTGGAGGACAGAACATGCCGCAACCACCTCAGGGATGTTGTGCTCCCCCACCTTGAGGCGGGTCAGCAGGCACTGGAAATGTGCCTTGAGGTGGCCGAAGGTACACTCCACCTGGATCCAAGCCTGGTTCAGGTGGGCATTGAATTGGTCCCTGCTGGGATCCAGGTGGCCGGTGTACGGCGTCATTAGCCACAGCATCAGGGGGTAAGCCACATCCCCCACAATGCACAGTGGCATCTGCACATCCCCAATGGGAAGTTCATGGAAGGGGAAAAATTTGCCCGTCTCCAGCTTGTGGTACAGGCTAGAGTTTCTGAACACTCGGGCATTGTGTGCCCTGCCTGACCACCCGACAATAATATCTGTAAAGTGTCCCCCGTTGGTCAACCAGGGCCTGCAGTACCATTGAAAAGTAGCCCTTTTGATTGATGTACTGTGCTGCTCGATAGTCCGGTGCACGGATTGGGATGTGGGTCACATCTATGACTCTGCTGCAGTTCGGGAAACCCCAGGGCAGCAAATCTGGCCACGGTTGCATCCAGGTCTCCCAGACGGATGACCCTCCACAGCAGGATCAAGTTGACGGCTCTCACCACCTGCAGAAGGAGACAAAGAAACACACAAAACAGAGAATGAGAGAGGGGTTACCTGAGCCCTTTGGAGGTGCCCCCCAGGCCCCCCCAACCACCTCAGGAGCCACCTCCTATGAAGCCACCTCCACCCCCAGCAGCAGGGCTGTGTGAGGGCTGGATGGCACAAGCCCCCAGAGACAGGGCCTCCCCTCCCCCACTTACTCAACCCCCCTTTCACGAGGATCCTCCTTATCCAACACTCTCCCCACCCCTCCTGTAGGGACTGCAGTCCAAGAGTGCCTTACCTCCATGAGGAGGGCCCGATGGTGGAGTTCCCCATGCTGAACTGGTTGCCCTCTGACCGGTAGCTGTCAGGGGGTGGTGAACTTTCAGAGGACTATTGCAACCTGCTTCTCCAGAGGGATGGTGGGCCACAGGTGGGTGTCGCATCTCTGGAGGGTGGGGGTGAGCCAGACTTGTAGCTCCAAAAAGGTGCATGCGGAAGTTTTGGAGTCACTGCTCCAGGACCAGTTGGTCCCACCAGTCTGAACTGGTGTCGAGCCTCCGGTACAGCAGCCGCAGCCACAGAGAGGGAACCCAGAATGAGCTCAGGGTCCAGGTCATGTAGGACCAGAAAGGCAGCTGGCAGAAAGTGCTGCAAAAAACTGCAGCATGGCTGTGTGGGGCCATCACATGCCTCGGGGCAGCTCCGGCTCCATCGGTGAAAGGAAAAAGCTGTGTCATCCAAAAAAGAACAGGGCAACCACAGCAGGCACTGAGAGTGCTTTGCTGTCCCTCAAAGAGGTAGCAAGCACGCAGCAGAAGCAGAAAAACAGCTGCCCAGGGGGTCAATTTAAGCGTGTGTCATTGCAAGGCTCTGGCACCAGCACTCAGAAGCAACTAGTGACCTAAAGCCCTGGCTGAACTGGTTCTGGGTGGCCTTTTATGCGAGAGGGCATCCAATCAGTGTGGACGCTCTCTTTCACAAAAGTGCATCGCTTTTTTTGTGTGTGTGGACACGCTCTTGCGCAAAAAGTTTTTGTAGAAGATCTCTTCCCAAAAAAAGCGTGTTCCAAAAGAAGTCTGTACAGGCAGTCCCCGGGTTACGTGGATCCAACTTACATCGGATCCCTACTTATGAACGGGGTGAGGCAACCCCGCACTAGCTGCGCCCCCCCCACCAGCAGACCGCCGAGACGCACCGCGGCGGGACCGCTGCGGCGCGTCTTGGCGGTCTGCTGGTCTCGGCGCGTCTCGGTGGTCTGCTCGGCGGTCTGCTCAGCGCCTCCCCCAGCAGACCAGGGAGACGCGGAGCGGCTTTTCTCGCCGCGGAGGACGCGGGCGCAGGACCGCCGAGACGCGCCGCCTGACAGGAGGTTCAGCCGGCGCTGCCCCGAGCGCCGTTTTACTGACAGCCATCTCCAAGGCAAAGGGCACGGGGCGGAACGTATCCAGCATGGGGAAAAGCTGGGTGAGAGCGGAGCGCGGCTTAGAAACTCCCCGCTCGCTGAGGCACGGGGCTCAGCACCCCGCTCTGAACTCCTGCCACCCCAGGCGAGTGACTCCCGAGCCCCCTCCCCTGCGCGGCCAGCGAGGGATTCGCGGGGAGGTGACCAGAGCGCTGCGTGGGGTCGCAGCACGCCCGGCCCGCATCACTTTTTGTCAATGAGTCCCTGAATGAACCTGTCTAATCGCTGTGCCCGGCCAGCCGCTCGGGTGCTTTCTCCTCCCCAAGTGAATGAAATCCAATTAACGTGCAGTTGACTTGCCCTCCTTTCGCTGAGCACAACACACGGTCCCTGCTCTGGTGGGAAACCCTCTCCCTCTGGCCCCTGGCGTGCGGCTCATCAGCCCCGGCTCCCCTTGCCTCTCGCAACGTGATTTCCCCTAGGGCTAGAGTTTCCCCTACAATATGTACCAGTTCCGACTTACATACAAATTCAACTTAAGAACAAACCTACAGTCCCTATCTTGTACGTTACCCGGGGACTTCCTGTAGTCTAGACATAGCCTTAGCAGTGAAGTTTAAGAGTTGCTTTGAGTTCATAGTCATAGCTGTAACATGTCTGCCCTCCCCCATTTATTCTTGATTCTGGTCATCCAGCACTCCAGTCATCTGAAGAAGTGGGCTGTGCCCACGAAAGCTCATGATACCAACTACATGTTTTGTTAGTCTTTAAAGTGCTACCAGACTATTTGTTGTTTAATTTTTTCTTTGTTCAGGGGGCAGACTTGAGAAATCATATGACTATGAAGCTGTCTTCAGTCAGCATTAGAAATCATATTAGTTAGCAGATGCCAGCAAACACATTCCCCTCCCTTAATAATATAAGACAGAGACTGAACCGAGATAAATTATCTGTTGCCTATAGACAATAAGTTCTTTCCAGGTCATGACTTTAAATTCACTCTGATTAGGCAAGATGAAAGCAACACGGGGCCTCATCCTGACGGTGCCACACATGTTCTGTGGCTCATGAAGGGAGGAAGCAAAGTCTGCACAAACACAAAAGAAATAATTGTACAGAAAATGTCACATGCTAACTAGTCAATATTTATTAAATGGGATGGAGCTTTGTTTACTTGTTTTGTTGGCTTTTGTAAGTCTAAGCAGCACTGCTCTGTGGTTTGGTGTGTCCACTCAACTCATATCTTTACACAAATATTTTTGCTTTGACATTTTTCTTCTTTTCATTCAATGGATTAGTCAGCTGTATTGCCTGCTTGTGAGCCATGGGCCAAATTTAGTTCTCAATTATATTGGTGTTAATTTCAGGAGATTTGCTCCAGATTTACAAAAGTATAACTGGATTTCTTTATATACTCTAAGATTCTGATCCTGCAAAAAACAAACAAACAAAAAACACATATGTGTAACTTTACTTACATGAGTAAACTCATTGAATGTTATGAGGCTATTTATGTGGAGTAAATGACACACGCATAAATGTTTGTAAGACTAAGGCCTAAGCTTTCACATACACACAGGAACAGATTCTACTCTCAGTTACATCAACGTAAATCAGTCATAATTTAATTGCACTATATCGGCCAGATTCTCTGGTTCTCTAAGGCCATCCTGTGCCATGTGAGGGAAGGAAGTGGGCATGCTGGAGATATTCCAGTGGCTGAGCAAGAAAGACTGACTTGACCTAAGAGAAATCTTCAGTGAGCTTAAAAACAAAAGGGAAGCTTACAAGCAGTGGAAACTTGGACCGATGACTAAGAAGAAGTATAAAAATGCTGATCAAGCATGCAGTGGTGTAATCAGGAATGCACAATCAAAGTTACAGCTAGCAACAGATGTAAAGGATAACAAGAAGTGTTTCTATAGGCATATTAGCAACAAGAGGATGATCAAGGAAATTGTGGGAGCCTTCTTGAGTGGGGAAGACAACCTATTGACCCATGATGTGGAAAAAGCTGAAATACTTGATGCTTTTGTGCCTCCATCTTCACAGATAAAGTCAGTTCCTGGACTGTTGCACAGGGCAGTGCAGTCTGGGAAGGAGGTGGCTGCATTAAGCGGTAAAAGAACAGGATAAGGACTGTTTAGAAAAACCAGACAAGCCCAAATCCATGGGCCTGGCTTTACTGCTTCTGAGGGTGCTGAGAAAGTTGGTTGATATGATTGCAGAGCCATTGGCATCAGCTTTGAAAACTCATGGTGATTAGGAGCGTGGGCAGTTGGTGCAGCAGGGACTGGGGGAGGCAGGCCCCCAACCCCACCTACAGCCCCACTCCCTCTGAGGCCCCACCCCCCAAGGGGAGGGGAGAAGACAGGGCACCACACCGAGCACACACATCCTCCCTATGGGGAGGGGAAGAGATGCGAAGGGGTGTGCGTGCACACCCCAATCTCGCTGGCCCCTGGAGCACTGGGGAGGGAGGAGACCATACGACGCAGCTCCCAGAGCACTCTGAGAGGGAGGAAGGTGCGTGGTGCAGTTCCCACCTCCCCAGACCCGAGAGCACTGAGGGAGGGAGGCCATGCAGTGAGGCTCTCAGATCCCAGAGGGAGGGAGGAAGTTGTGCGGCGCTGCTCCCGGAGCACCAGGGGAAGGAGGAAGGCGCACAGTGCAGTTCTCATCTCCCCAGTCCCCAGAGCACCAGGGGAGGGAGGAGACCATGCAGCACATCTCCCAGAGCCCTAAGGAAGGGAGGAGGTCATGCAGCACAACTCACGGAGCACTGGCGGGGTGGGGGGGGGGGAAGAATGCTGCATGGTGTGGAGCACCAGGTGAGGGAACAGACCATGCAGCATGGCTCCCGGAACACGGGGGAGGGAGGAGGATCTGCGGTTCCAGCCTCCCCGGCCAGGAGCATGGAGAGGGCAGGCACTGGGGGCAGCAATATTCTGTCCTCAGAACACATACAGAGGGCAGAGTGTGGGCATGACCATGCCTGGTGGTTTGGAAAGGCAAAGCTTTTCCCCGCCTTGGCTACCAGATGCCTATGATTAGGAGGTGGTCCCAGACAATTGGAAAAAGGAAAATGTCTTGCTCATGTTTAAAAAAGGAAAGGAGGAGAATCTGGGGAACTACAGACAGGTAAGCCTTACCTCAGTCCCTGGAAAAATCATGAAGCAAAACCTCAAGGAATCCATTTTGAAACAATTGGAGGCATCAGGAGAGTTAACATAGATTCACTGAGAGACAGTCATACCTGATCAACCTAACAGCCTTCTATGAGATAACTGGCTCCATGGATATGAGGAAATTAGTGGACATGATATACCTGAAGAATAGACAGAAGAATCCCATGCACATCTATAAGCTGGCGATCCACCGGCTAAGCAGCCTTTCTACTGAAAAAGGAACTAGGGATTTCAGTAGATGAGAAGCTGGGCATGTGTCAGAGTGTGCCCTTGTTGCCAAGAAGGCTAACAGGATATTGAATTCCTATTAGTAGGAACATTGCCAGCAGATTGAGGGAAGTGATTATTCCCCTCTATTCAGCACTGGTGAGGGAGTACAGTGTACAGTTTTGTTCCCTCTCTATCCCCACTATAGAAAGGATGTGGACAAATAGAGAGAGCTCAGCAGAGAGCAACAAAAATAAATAGGGGCCTGGAGCACATGAGTTATGAGAAGGGGCTGATGGATTTGTGCTTATTTAGTCTGCAGAAGAGACGACTGAGGGGAGGATTTGGTACTAGCCTTCAACTATCTGAAGGGGCATTCCAAAGAGGATGGAGCTAGGTGTCTGATGACAAAAGGAGGAGCAATGGTCTCAAGTTGCAGTGGGAGAAGCCTAGGTTGCATATTCAAAAAAGCTATTTCACTAGGAGGTTGGTGGATTGGGTTACCTAAGGAAGTGATGGAATCTCTATCCTTAGAGCTTTTTAAGGCCAGGCTTGACAAACCCCTGGCTGGGATGATTTAGCTGGGGTTGGGTTCTGCTTTGAGCAGGGGATTGGACTAGATGATCTCCTGAGGTCTCTTCCAACTTTTTATGATGGGGGAGGGAGGAGGAGCAGAGGGGAGCTTTGTCCTAGTGAGGTTCCAGATTTACACTGGTGTAAATGAGATCAGACTTTCATGGTCTTCTTTTCTGATATACTTGGCACTTCCAATATTATTTGTACTTTGATTTTATTTCTTTTCTGATTATGTATTTTATTAATTTGATATTAATTTCACCTAAGTTGGATATTCATTGATCCTGAAAATACTATGAATTGCCCTCAACTGACATGTTTTATTTCATTTCCTTTTTTTTTTTTTTTTTAAGAGATAACCTCTGTTTTACATCCACTCAGGAAACAAGCTGCTTCCTTGGCCTTTTTGAGATTTGGAAGCTTTCCATGCCAATATAATGCTTTATTTTCTAAAATTAAAATAGCTTTTGGCATTTTAGCATTCAGATCTTAGAAAGCAGCTTTATTTTGAAGTTATGCAGAAACATGTACAGCTATCTGGATTTTGAAATGCAATATATTTCATAAAGAAATACCATTGGGCTAAACACACCTATGATTTTCTTTTTTCTTTTACTTAAAGAATTCAGAAAACTTTCCTGAAATGAGTTCATCAGATAAATGAGCTCATGAGGGATAATATTTTGCTTTACTACCTTTTTTTTAATACTGCCACCATATCATTAGACTAAACACAGCCAATGATAGCTTCCCTGCCCCATGTCAGAGTAATTTATGGGCTATGTTTATTTAAGGATATTAAGAGGGCTTTTAACATATTTGCTATGAAGTCAGGAGGCTGATAACAGAGACAAATAAAAGCTCTGATCCAACCCCTTTCACATATACCATTAAAACACACATACAAAAAAGCTGAAAGAATAGTTCAATTACATGGAGATGTAACCTCTCATCTGAAGAAGTGGGTTGTGACTATGAAAGTTCATGATACCATCTACATGCTTTATTAGTTTCTAAGGAGCTGCAAGACTATTCATTGTTTTTTAAGTTTTTCCAGTTACAGACTAACTCAGCTACCCCTCTGAAGCCCGTGAGAAGAGGTTAGCCATTTCAAACAATAGGATCCCCTCCTCATCGTTTTCAAATGTGAATCTTATTATTTGTTTATATTTTTCCTAAATGATTCAAAAGGGATAGGGATGCTTTATGTATTCACTCAGATTTTCTCTTCATAATTTTCTGAATTATAACAGAGATAAGTGATCTCTTGACTGGTGATGAGAATCAAGGTACCCGTCCTTATAATTTATTTCATGCAGAACCCTGTTGGTGTCAACAGGCTCAGAATGAGTTCAGGGACTGCCCAACTGAAAAACAACATACAGAATTAGCACATAATAAATTAGCAAGTTTGGAACTCTTGTTTAACATGGCACAAAACCCTCATATTTTAGATTGTTGTTTTTTGTGTGGGTGAGTGCTCATTTGCCTGTTTGGCTTCAGGGGGGTTATTTGTTTTGTAACTTAGCTTTTTAAAGATAACACTTTGGATTTACACAGCTTGTCTTCTGTGAGTACTTTGGAAGAGTTACAACATTTATTTAATGTGTAATCTATTAATGTATACTAATAGATACCAGTATTCCTGAAACAACTACCCAAAGAGGAAAAGTTGTAAGGCTCACTACATTAAGAACACTCCCCCTATCATGTATTCCACTTCTCCTTCCTCCTGAGACTTCCCCTCGCTGTGAAACATTGGAGAAATCAGTCAACCAGTGACAGTGAAGCAGATGGGAACAGAATTTATCTAATTGAGAACTTGATTATCAGATGTATGTGTGTGAATTAAATCTGTATATGTGCCTCACTGTTCTCTGACTGCCTACCCTACCCTTCATTTGCTGCTCTTTTTTGTTGTTGGTTTTTTTTGAGTTTTTGAGTTCAAGCTCTTCAGACAGATTCCAATCCACCTATGTGTTTATCCAACACCTAGCAAAAACGGGGTCCCTATTCCAATCAGAATCTCTGGACATTACTGCAGCATAAATATTTAATAATAATGCAATAGGACCTTTGCACATGTCATAAGAACTGGGTTCCATTTTTTGCACAGCTTTTGATCTGCTACATGATTTGGGCCAAGTTACTGAACCCTGTCTCAGCTTCTCTATTAGGCATAATGGTATTTAACCACATTTGTAGAGTGCTTTATAAATATATAGAACACACTATATAAGTTGCTTATAATATTATTAATCAAACAGTATTTGTCCTAGTTCAGGGCAACTCTACTTCTATTTCTCCTCAGTGGTCCAGCAAGGGCACTCACTTTAGGCTTCCATTTCTGCAGCTACTGCGTCTCTGAAATGGAAATATGTGTCCTCTTCTTTCGGACTGGCATATTTCCAGGCTGAACATTCCTTTGGCTAGACTGTAAGATCCCCAGCAGAAGACAAATTTCCTAAACAGGATTATTATTTTTGTTTGCCTTCTCTTCAGAGACTGTTAAGAATATAATTACACAGTTAAGTTATCACACAGTTCTTTCTAAGCAAGAAGATTTTACTCTTATGGTAAAAGCAATACAGAGAAAAACATACTGAAATCCATAACTGAAGCTACGTGCATGGTAATATGCTTACCAGGAATCACTCCAACTCCTTTTAATGGATTCTGGCAGGAGAACAGTCTTTCAAACTCCAGCCAGGGACTTTCCTAAGGTATCACATACATTATACCCTTAGCTCACAGTAGGGGCCTCACAAGGCCAAAGCCCTTCCCTCAGGACTGGAGTCCTCCATTTGCTGGATCAGAAAGAAGACCCCAAGTCAATTAACAACCAGGCTATTTAACCAAAAATCCCTTGTCTTGTCTATTGGTCCCTGGAGAATCCAGAGTGAAGAAGCATATGTGAACCTCTCTCAGGGGATGGGGTGGCAGTTATTTCTTGGGAGGTCTTACAACTTGTGTGACTTTGACTAATCACTCCCCACTGATTTCAGTTCTTGGGAGAACTGTATTTATCTTTCCCATGGAAATACATAGAAACCCTGATACACAAGGATATATAAACCATTCATTTAATACAATGAACTCCAAACACGGTACGTTTAATTCACCAAAGTTCAGGCAGAATACTACAGGAGATTCACTGTTTGTCACAATTATGGTAATGTTAATCAAGAACCTATTTATTTGTGATGTCTTTCAAGGAGGAAATGTAAACTTAATAATACTTAATTGCAATGACTACTACTTAATGGGATTGCCTACAGGTGACCTAGTGCTCCATAAGTATTTCAGCCTTGTGCTGATTTTGTCTGTTTGTGTATGTGTATGTTGACTTGTGTCAACATACACATACACAAAGCAAAAGGCATTCTAAATCATATACTTTCCTGGTGTACAGGGTCATTATTTAATAATGTAATAGTTTTTATCCTTACATTTCAAAGTGCATTACCAGATGGGTAAACCTCATTATCCCATTTCATTGATGGGCAAATTGCGGTTCAGAGAGGCTAAATGACTAGTCCAAAGTCACACAGCAAGTCATGTCAGAAACTTGAGCAGAATCCAGATTTCTCAACTTCCTGTTCTTCCTAAACCATGCTGTCTTTCTATGTACTTCACTTTGATATTTAGGTGATTAGGACCAAATTGTTATATCCCAGCAGAAAAACTTGTACTTGTCTCTATACAGATATTCAAGGTGGCATTATCTATGATTAGGATTACAAACACATTTTGCAGGAATTGTTTATCTGGTAGCTGGGTGGGGAGGCATTCTTGTACCGGTATAGATTTAGGGTGTCTTGTTACACTACCCTTATGGGTCTCATGAGGCCCTAATTCAACCTGCAGTTCCCTTGACATCTATCCATGGCTGTGGAAGCAGAAAAGAAAATGTTAAGGAGTGAGATGATATGGCAGCTAGGTTTGATAATCAAGTAGATTTGGATGCTGGATATAAAGAGCAGCATGCTGGTAGGAGAGACATCATACCCTACGTAGGGAAAAACAGTCACTGATGATTTATTTGTCTATACATTGGCTGCACTACAAAAAGAGCAGGGCCTAAGGTTTGGTTTTTGGTGCAGAATTCACATCACTGAGGAGGGGTGTAATAGGTGTGGTTTTGTTTCTTCCATACAAAAGTGAGAACAACATTCAATCATTTGGGCTATAAATTTCTCCACAGTTAGAGCACTGTTAAGGTAATTATTTCATGTATAAGAATGAGCACGTATCTTCAAAAACAAAAACAGATTAATGTCCCAGTGCTACTGCAGAAAGGGATCTAGGGGTCATAGTGGACCACAAGCTAAATATGAGACAACAGTGTCACACAGTTGCAAAAAAACAAACATGATTCTGGGATGCATTAACAGGAGTGTTGTGAGCAAGACATGAAAAGTCATTCTTTCGCTCTACTCTGTGCTAATTAGACCTCAGTTGGAGGATTGTGTCCAGTTCTGGGTACCACATTTCAAGAAAGATATGGAAAAATTTGAGAAGTTCCAGAGAAAGAATTGGGCTTATTTAGTGTAGAAAAGAGAAGACTGGGGCTATGTCTAAACTGCAGTCTTCTTTCGGAAGAGGCTTTTCCGGAAGAGATCTTCCGGAAAAACTTCTTCCGAAAGAGAGCATCTACACAGAAAAAGTGCATTGAAAAAGCGATCTGCTTTTTCGAAAGATAGCATCCATTCAGTGTGGATGCTATCTCGCATTTAAGCTGTGATTACTATGGACGGAGTGGCCACCAGGGCACCTGTGCTTTTTCCTCTCTCCTCTTCTTTCGAAAGAACTCCCTCTTTCCCGTCCACACACACCTTTTTCCAAGAGCTCTTTCGGAAAAAGGCTTCTTCCTTGTAGAAGGAGATTTACCAATATCGGAAAAACCCTTCTGTTCTTTCAATTTTTTTTTTTGAAAGAACACAATTGCAGTGTGGATGTAACTGAAGTTTTTTCAGAAAAACCGCCATTTTTCTGAAAAAACTCTGCAGTGTAGACATACCCTGAGAGGGGACGTGATAGCAGTTTTCAGGTATATAAAAGGATGTTACAAGGAGGAGAGAAAAAAATTCTTCTCTTTGGCTTCTGATGATAGGACAGGAAGCAATGGCCTTAAATTGCAGCAAGGGAGGTTTAGGTTGAATAATAGGAAAAACTTCCTAACTGTCATGGCAGTTAAACACCGGAATAAATTGCCTAGGGAGGTTGTGGAACTCCATCATTGGTTGGATAGATATCTGTCATGGATGATCTAGACAGTGCTCGGTCCTGCTGTAAGAGCAAAGGACTGGACTCGATGACCTCTCAAGGTCCCTTCCAGTCGTAATATTCTATGATATTAATGGCGAAATATGTCCACAGTTTTGAGTGCCAGTATAGACAGTGTGGTCTCTAATTTGGTTTCAAGTGATTTCCATAATCCTCTATTTACAAAATGAAAACTAGGGTTTCATTCATATCATGTCAGTGCTGACTGTGTGTGACCTTTCTTAGAAGAACCAATTATTAAAACCTTCACTAAAATGCCTCTGATGTACACTTTATAGTTAACCTGAAGCAATTAAAATCCTGTGCTGGAATTTTTTAGCCAATTCAAGTCTATTAAATCTGTCCCTGCCTGAATTCTGGGGCTACACTGCACAGTCTACAATGCACAGTTATTTTGGAATAAACTATTCTGGAATAATTATTCCAAAATAGCTTATTTTGAAATATCACATCTACACAGTAGGGAAGCCTCAAAACTAGTCTGAGGCAGGCTTCTCTAATGTAGATGAGCTATCTCAATTTAGAGCCCCAGGAGGAATAACTTAGAATGGCCCTGGTGAGGGGCTATTTTGAAAAAGCAGAATTGGAGCATCTACACACACCTTATTTCTAAATAGCTATTTTGAAATAGGTGTTATTCTTCATAGAATGAGGTTTACTGAAGTTGGAATAAGCTGTCCATTATTTTGAAATTATTTCAAAATAACGGAATTGCTGTGTAGATGCTCGCATAGTTATTTCAGAATAACAGCCATTATTCTGAAATAACTTTGCTGTGTAGACACACCCAGGTAGTATAAAATAATGCATATATCAATAGTCATGCCACCAGTGACTAGAAATATAAAGGAAGAATATAGTTACTGTATATTAACCCAGTGCACTAAAGGTAAGTTTAATCTTTTTCATACAATCAATAACAGAAAGAGACTCCTGCTGCCTCCCAGTCAAACACCAGAACATGGATGGCTGGCCTTGTCTCCCTCTATAAAGCCACTCTATTCACCACACCAGTGCTCAATATATCTGTCTAGCGAGTTAGACCGTATTCAAATTTTTGTTGACTATTCATGAGGCAAGATCAGATACAGATCCAAATTAGAATGTACTGGGCATGTTTTAGATGTTGTAATTTCAAAATGAAGCATAATGTGATGGGAAGAAAAGTAAGGTGATCAAAAGATTTCAGTTTTCATGAGCAATATATGATAAGTCCCATTGAAATCAATGGAAATGACTCACCTTCAAATTAAGCATTTGCGGAAGTGTTTGCAAGATTGTGACCTTAGGAAGGTTTGCATGTACGTTTTTGTCTTAATGGAGAGTTAAGAGGATTCACTGGCTTTTTTTTTACCTGAGGCAGAAAGAGGTTATTCAAGGTAACAGAAAAAGTCAGTGGCAATTTCCCAATCTTTAAAATGAGAATCTCATGGTAGTGTTGCAAGCATTAGATAATAAATTGTGATGAAGTGCTTTGAGAACTAAAGATAAGGGACATGACAGCATCTTTTATTTACTTTACAAAATAGCAAAATGTAAGCATAAAGCTTCAACTTTCAAATTCATTCTACCAATACTGCAACTCTTGACAATAACCTTATGGTAGAATAGTTTTGTAACTGTAACAGATTAAGTTAAGGTTGTATTAATTGGGAGTACTGAAGTAGTATTAATCGGGAGTACTGAAGTCAATGGATTGAAGTCAATGGATTTATCCCATGTTTAAGTTAATACAAACAGCAGCATAATTTGGCACCATGCCTTCATCTAATTACATGCAAGTAGGGATAAAAAACTAAATATAATGCAGCTGATGATTCTGCTGATTATATTTATCTTTCTCCCTTTAAGAAGAAAAATATTTAAGGCTTAATTTCATTATGTTTTCAGTTTGAGAAGTGGAGTGGGGTAAAGGATCATTTATTTGTAGTCCTCATGAAATTAGACTGACTGCATTGGCCACAGAGGAAGAACGTAAGTATGAGTCATCCTTGTTCCTGAGCTGTATGTTGGGTATGGCTGTAACAGGAAACAGACTATCTTTAATCTCATAATTGCTGGGGTGGCTTTTTTAATACTTTTTTTGGATGACAGATACGAGAGTTCACGTCAGTGAATGGGTGCATGTATGGGGAAGCAATTGGGAAAGCAGTAGAACTAGCTATTGGAATGAAGGATCACACTACAGTGGTAGTGGCAAAGGCAAGTAATATAAATAAACATTGTCAGAAAAAGTACAGGAAAACCTAGCAGGGGAAAAGACTCCCCCACAACTCTGAAATTATTTTACTGTATACATTCATTTTACCAAACCTAGAGAAGAGAACCAAGTTAAAAGAAAAACGTCAATGCCCACCCAGTCAAAGAACTGTGAAATGTAGCCGCAGCCTTGCAGGGAAATATTTTTAAAATATTTTGTGAAAGGGGATCTGCATTTACTTTTCTACCTCCTGGTATTCTAACATTAGGGAACCATAATAATATTACCAACTTTTTCTGGCTTATATGCTAATTTATGCAAATTAAGATCTGATTCTGCCAACTAATGCTTATTAGTGTTAATTCTATTAAAGGCACTTACTATAATTCAATGACCATTCAACTCATGTGCAATGGCTTGGGCACCAATTGTACAAAGATTTACTTACAGGCTGCGTCTAGACTGGCAAGTTTTTGCGCAAAAGCAGCCGCTTTTGCGCAAAAAACTTGCCAGCTGTCTACACTGGCGCTTGAATTTGCGCAAGAGCACTGACTTTGTAATGTACAAAATCAGTGCTTCTTGCGCAAATACTTTCACGCTCGCTGGAAAAAGCCCTCTTGCAAGAATACTTGCACAAGAGGGCCAGTGTAGACAGCGAAGAACTGTTTTGCGCAAAAGCCCCCATAGCTAAAATGGCGATCGGGGCTTTTTTATAAAAACTGCGTCTAGATTGGCCACGGATGCTTTTCATAAAGCGCTTTTGCAAAGCATCCGTGCCAATCTAGACGCTCTTTTCCGCAAATGCTTTTAACGGAAAAACTTTTCTGTTAAAAGCATTTGCGGAAAATCGTGACAGTCTAGATGCAGCCACATTGTTCAATTTATGCCCTCTGAATGTCTGAAGTCAGCAGAGCTACTCTCAGTGCATAATGGTAAATATGCATAATCCTTGTAGTACTGGCATCTTACTTTGTACTGAGTGTAGTGCTTGTTACTATGACTAGTCTCATTGAAGTCATGGTAATAAGCACTGCCTCCAGTAGCAAATGTTTGAAGAATGAAGCTTAAGTTAGAAACTTAGATGATTTGTTTGTTTTAGTATAGCTCCTGAACTGTTGAATCCATTTTAAATTGAAGAACTAGTTCAATTTTGCCATTTAAAACATTCTGTGTCATTGAGTTATTATTAACACATAAGGCTTACTGAACTGCTGTTTAGCTTACAGGGAGAATACACAGAAAACAAGGCAGATGAGTTACAACTTACAAGAGTTACAACTTGTTCCTCCATGTTCCATACAAGAACATTAAGTTCTTGAAGTTCCTCTTTCTCCCTTGTTCACATGACAGTATAACTGAAACATATTCTGTCGTAAAAAAAAAGAAATACACTTTAGTGTGCACTTCTAATAACAAGTCTTAGGGTATGTCTACCGGAGGTATCCCAAAATAGCTACCTCGTGTCTACACAAGCCGCCTGTTATTTTGAAATATTTTTCGAAATAACAGGTATGCTACTTTGCCATCCTGGTAAACCTAATTGCATGAGGGATAAGGGATGGCTCAAAATAATGTGTTATTTCGAAATTTGGCACTGCGTACATGTGCCAAATTTCAAAATAATCTGTTTTGGAATAGATTCAAGGTAAGATATGCAATATGTGTAGCTCAAATTGCGCATCTTATCTTGAATTTAGGGTGCTATATAGATGCACCCTTATTGATCAAGACTTACATGAAAATAATACAGACACGGGACTAATTTTGAAGTGGAAGGCTGAAATTTTATTACATTAGAAGGCTAACACTCTCCCATCTCCAAATACCAGACATTTATTTGGGTATAGTGTGTTGCTAAATTGCCTCCATGCTAAATAAGTAGACTTGGCAGAACTCAGTTTTTATATTTTTATAATTTTGGAGGGATAATATAATGTTTATTTTAAGCATTTTTTCAAATTTTTATCAATTTAAAATGTTCACTGTTGTGCAGAATTTGGGGTTTCAAGCATTTTTTTCGATGTTATTGATTCAAATTTTCACAGTGATAATTAATGGAGAGGTCAGATAATAGGGGAAAGGTCAGACAATTTCACAGCAGTAAATATTTAGATTTAACATTTTAAATCTTTATAATAATTAAAACATGGGTTTTCAACACCACATATTAAAATATACAAAATGCATATCCTTAAATCAAACTCTAATAAGTTTTCAAGCAGCATTTTTCTTACTTTGCCATCTGCAAATTTCTATTCTTATTTATGAAAATAATTTTTCATCAGTTTGAGTGGGTATAATTGAAATAGTCTTTTACTGATACTTACCAATAAAAATGTAAGCATTCCAAGCTTTAAATATGCAATATTCAGTTTACCCCCTAGGAATTAGCCCACCTCTGAATCGTCGTACCTTTCTAACAAGAGGGAATGAGGTATGGACACATGAAGGGGAATTTCAGTCTGTGAAGATTTAAAGTCTTCCCTTCTTAATCCAGAACAGTAGGGCACCACAGTTATCTCAGGTCTGTATGCAGGAATTTCTGTGGGGGGGAGGTGCTTTTTCTGTAAATGTGGATCACAAATGTGTAAATGCACCTCCCATTGTCCCCCAAGTAAGCGGGGAAATCAGCCCCAGCCTTCCCCCAGCTGGTCAGAGCATGGGGGTGAGAGGCTCGGGCAGTTTGCTGCTCCTGCCTTTCCCTGGCATGCTGGAAGATGCTTACCTGGGGGACCATGGGAGGGTGTTTTTGCACCCTTCGCATTCCCCCTCCCCATATACGGGCCTGTATCTACAGATTTCAAGAGTTGGCCCTTTGAGCTTCACCCACCCCACACTAGGTATTACAGCACAATGTCAAACTCTACTTTTAACAATTTTAGATTGTATCCTAATTCCTTGTTAACCCAAAATTGGGCCTCCATGATGAGGTAAAAAAGGTGAAAAAAAATACCAAGCACCTTACCTTGTTAATTGATTAGCCCGCAGAATCCTGGAAACACGGTTCAAATTATACACAAATTATACAGGAGGGACAGTGGAGCATAAAATTCTGCTGCATACTCTGTGGGGCTTCACATACAGGTTGGAGATTAGGGCATAAGCAACAATCAACTTTCTCTTCCCTCACCATAACCCAGCCAATGGCAGCAGAAAGGCAGACAATTCTTTCCTCCTCTCCAACCCACTCCTCTGAGGATTCACTGGAGCATCTTTCCCGGATGATCTGATTAAACATCTCCCCTTCACTCTTTCCTCTTCCTAGGTCAGGGTGGTCAGAGTCAATGAAAATTGCAAATATTCTATGTGGGGATCTCTATTAAAGTTATTTAGAAAAGTGTATTAAGCTTATTATGGCTTTTTTGTATTAAAAACATCATTGATCTGATTCTCCCACATGTTATGGGCAGCCAGATGGAAATCAACAGGCTCTATGGGAGAAAATCAGATGAGAGACTGCATGTATTTAAAGCAATTGCTGCTTAAGTAAGACTCCAGAAGATGTACATTACCCTTGCAATGACTGTTTACTTGATGGGTAAATCCTGGCCCAATTAAAGTCAATGGGAGTTTTGCTACCAATGTCGAAAAGATCCGTTTCATTAACCATTTGCCTTTTCCCTTCCTTCCCTCTCCCTGAGATGTCTCCCTGTGACAGACATGACTGAACAATAATAGAGCTGATTGAACCATTGAATTGTCTGTATTCATTCCAAAATGGGCAAAAACACGATTTTGCTTTATTTCAACATTTTTTGCCCTTTTTCCACATTATTTACAGAAACTATATCAAAAACATTCTCAACATTTTTATCAATTAATTTAACAAAAAGGTGTTTTTGGATGAATATTATTTTTTAAAGTATTTTAAAATGAAGAGTGCATTTTTGCTGAATATGTACAATAAATTTTCTGTGAACAAGTTTAGTTTTGAAAATAGGCCATTTTCCAATGAAAAAACTTTTTGTTCTGAAAATGTCTGTCAGTTCTAATAAGAATCTTCTTGTATAGTGCTTCTTTTACATTAGGGTAATGCCTAGTAGTATTTTGCAAGATCAAAGAGGAGATTGTAAACTGGGTTAGGGACTCTATTTAACTTTTGTACGGTGGCATGCACGTCTGTGGTTTTTATAAAATAATAAATAAGATCTCAAGAATGTTCACTGGCATGTTAGTCCAGAAAAAGTGGGGAATCACAAGAATTTTACCTTCTTGTTGGTTAACAGAAAATGTTTTCATGTTCTTGTATTTCACTGTACTTCTCTCAGTGCAGCTTGTATTGTATCTTTGCATGTTTGTTACTTTATTTTTTTCATTCAGCAGATAATTCTCATTGTGAGCAGAACAAAGGCTTTACATTCCAGGGCAAGATAAGATATATGTCAGCACATGTCACTCTCTCCCATATTTAAACGTTATCATATAACATAAAAATCTGGCACTCAACTTCATAACAATTACAATCTTCACATATCATTTAACAAGAGGTATACATTTGTCAATAGTGAACAGCAAAAAGTAAACCTGCATTATCCACTGTAAAGGATCTAGCCTTAAAGAGCTCCCATACTTTCACCTCTGTAAACATATTCAATGTCTGTTCATAACTGACACAGAATTTCTGTTGCCAAAAATTCACTTTTTCTTCTTTTAAATGGTCCAGCTGCATATCAAAAGAGGGTTCAGGTCTGATCCAAAGCTCACTGAAGTTAATGGAAAGGTTCCCAATGACTTCAAGGGGAACTCTGATTTAGAGATTTTTTAAGACCGGAAAGGAATAATGTAGACTGACTCGCTGCACAACAAAAGCCATAGAACTTCAGAACTTCAGAATTTAAACTATGCAAAAAGATTCTACCACAAAGGAGGTAAATTATTTGTATCATTTTGAGGGAATATTAACTGTACTTTTCTCAGACAAAGGCTCTGATCCTGCAGTTTGATCTGTGCCGGTGGGTTGGTGTACCCGAAAGTCCCAGTGGCAGGCAGACACCTGCCCAAGCAGATCCAACAGCAAGATTGGGTGTTCATGTGCAGGGATGATAAAGGTGAGAGGATCAAGTCTGCAGAATTCTGTGGGTTTAACCACAGTAGCAATGCTTGGCCAAACAATAATAAATACTTGGAAGGAAAACTGAATTGGCAGCATCCAAGAACAAAAACAAATATTATAAATCCACCCATACTCATCAAAATACTGCTTTTCTGCCATTTAGAAATACTGTCTCCTAGTTTAAAAAATTATTTATTTATTATGCAAATGTTGAAGCGCATGAGGCATATAAAGAGGCTACTTTAATACACTGGAAATTGGCAAGGAAGGAGCCCACATAAATTAATTTATTTCCCAAAGTTTTTGTATACATATGCGTATATTGCAGTTTTAGATTATTACCGTTTATTACTGTTTATAATGGGGGGAAGCTGTTCTAGATTTGATTTTAACGAATAGGGAGAACTGGTTGTGAATTTGAAAGTGGAAGGCAGCTGGGTGAAAGTGATCATGAAATCATAGAGTTCATGATTCTAAGGAATGGTAGAAGGGAGAACAGCAAAATACAGACAATAGGTTTCAGGAATGCAGATTTTGGTAAGCTCAGGTAGCTGGTAGGTAAGGTCCCATGGGAAGCAAGACTAAGGGGGAAAACAACTGAAGAGAGTTGGCAGTTTTCCAAAGGGACATTATTAAAGGCCCAAAAGCAAGCTATTCCGCTGTGTAGGAAAGATAGAAAGTATGGCAAAAGACCACCTTGGCTTAACCAGGAGATCTTGTGTGATCTCAAAATCAAAAAGGAGTAATATAAAAAGTGGAAATGACGAAAAATTACAAAGGATGAATATAAGCAAACAATAAAGGTATGCAGGGGCAAGATTAGAAAGGCAAAGGTAGAAAATGGGCTCAAACTAGCTACAGGAAGAAAGGGAAACAAGAAGACTTTCTATAAATATATTAGAAGCAAGAGGAAGACCAAGGACAGAGTAGGCCCACTGCTCAGTGAGGAGAGAGAAACAGTAACAGGAAACTTGGAAATGGCAGAGATGCTTAGAAATGGCAGAGACTTCTTTGTTTCGGTCTTCACTGAGAAGTCTGATGATGAAGGAATGCCTAACATAGTGAATGCTAGTGATAAAGGGGTAGGTTTAGAAGATAAAATAAAAAACTAACAAATTAAAAATTACTTAGAAAGGTTATATGTCTTCAAGTCACCAGGACCTGATGAAGGGCATCTTTGAATACTCAAGGAACTGATAGAGGAAGTATGTGAGCTTTTAGCTATCATCTTTGAAAAATCATGGAAGACGGGAGAGATTCCAGAAGACTGGAAAAGCACAGATATAGTGCCCATCTATAAAAAGGGAAATAAGAACAACCCAGGAAACTACAGACCAGTCAGTATAATTTCTGTGCCAGGAAAGATAATGGAGCAAGTAATTAAGGAATTCATCTGCAAACACCTGGATGATAATAAGGTGATAGGTAACAGCCAGCAAAGATTTGTAAAGAATGAATAATAGAATCAGAGAATCAGAGCTGGAAGAGACCTCAGGAGGTCATCAAGTCCAGCCCCCTGCCCAAGGCAGGACCAATCCCAACTAAATCAACCCAGCCAGGGCTTTGTCAAGCTGAGACTTAAAAACCTCTAGGGATGGAGATTCTACCACCTCCCTAGGTAACCCATTCCAGTGCTTCACCACCCTCCTAGTGAAATAGTTTTTCCTAATATCCAATCTAGACCTCTCCCACTGTAACTTGACACCATTGCTCCTTGTTCTGCCATCTGTCTCTACTGTGAACAGCCTCTCTCCATCCTCTTTGGAACCCCCCTTCAGGCAGTTGAAGGCTGCTATCAAATCCACCCTCACTCTTCTCTTCTGCAGACTAAACAAAGCCAAATCCTTCAGGGTATGTCTACACTACAGCACTATTTCGAATTAATTTATTTCAAATTAGTTAATTCGAATTAAGCTAATTCGAAATAACGCATCTAGACAAAAAAACTAATTTGAAATTGCATTTTTCTAATTTGAAATAGCGCGTCCATATTGAGTGGACCCTGAATCGAAGGTAAGGCTGGCCGGAACCAGTGCCAGCCGGGAATCAGTGTCGGACTTAGTGTGTGGGTCTGTTGCCTCAGGCTATCTGAGGTCTGTGCTTAAAGGGACTCGATACCCCATCCCGGACAGACAGTTCTCAGGTTTCTCTGCTTGCTGGTCTACCTCACTGAGGGACAGCAAAGCATTTGTGTCTCGGAGTGCTCTGCTTGCCCTCACACGGGACACCACGGCACTCTGCAACATGGAACCAGACCACCCCCAGGGTCTCTGCTGCATCTCACTGACACTTTGCCGGCAGCCTGGCTGCACTGTCTGCAGGGTGCCATCCGGGAGCACCATCGAGGGGCTGTCAGGATCCAGGGGGCCCCGTAGGAGAGCTTCCATCCTGAGGAGCACTAACAGTCTCCCCGGTCTGCCCCACTGGGGGCTTGTGCCCTATTCCTCCCTCTCGTCCTTCCACTTACCCTTCCCTAGCCCCCCCTTCCTGATGGCAAATAAAATACATGTATTTTCAAAAATAGAAACTGTCTTTATTTAACACAACTGGGGAGGGGGAATGAAACTCTGGGGAGACTGGGGAAAGGAGGCGGGAGAGGGCATGAGAGAGGGTGGGAGAGGGGAGGGGGAAACCTGGGAGGAGGGAGCTGGAAGGGGGAAGCAAGGGAAGAAGGGGAGGGGAAGCTCAAGGCTCAGGGGTGGGGGTCTCATTGGGCCACATGTCTCCCAGCACGGTGGGTGTGGGGGCCTCGACGTCCCCGGGGGAATGGGAGGAGGGTGCAGAGGTTGAGGTGGGGGGTGTGGAGGTTGAGGAAGAAGAGGTGGGAGGGGGGCCAGGAGTGGGAGGAGGAACAGTAGCTGGGGGGGCAGCAGGCACAGGACCGGCACGAGGCAGCACACTCTGCAGCAGGGCCTGCAGGTGTGAGCACATGGCTCGGTCCTGAGCAAGCTGCTCCCGGCAGAGCTGCAGGTCCTCCTGCATCCAGGCCTGGATGGCGTGGTGCAGGGCTCGCAGGGCCCCCAGGTGCTTATCCTGGTACCCCTGCCACGTGGTGGTGGTCCTGCTGAGGCCGTGGGTGCAGGAGCTTGTCCTGGGTGGGGTGGTGCACCCTGCACGAGCAACTGGTGCAGCTGTAGAGAAAGAAAAGAAGTAGTCAGTTCTCCCTGGGGACACAGTGGATGATGCCCAGCCCCCCCTGCGACATGAGGGTGACCGTGCCCTGCACCGTCAGACCCGATGTGCTTGCACAGAGGCCATGGTCAGGATGTCTGGCTCTCCCCGGGACTGGGAGCTGCCCCAAGACCACACCCTTGCCCCTGTGCTGTGTATAGTGCGGCCGGGGCGGGGAGATGTCCCCTGCCTCTGTGTAGAGAGGGTGTGCTAAGGGAGAGCATCCTTCTGGGTCCCACTCCTGGGTCAGGAGCGTGTCAGGTCTCTTCACACACGCATGTGCCTATTGGGCCATGGCCCCTGGGTGTCACGCAGCTGGAGCCACCTACCCAAGGGTGGCATGGCACGTGCTCGCACGTGCACAGGTGGCTGCGTGATCCGTGGGAGGCATGGCCCATGCGCGCGGTCCCTGGTCTCCCTTCCCGCCTCCCGGGTAGGGGACAGTGCTGGCACTTATCTGGTATGGCCTCCCCGGACACCCCTGCTGACTCTGGTGCCGGGACAGCTGGTGCTGTGGCCGGGTCAGGGCCCTCAGCTCCCGGGTCGCTGCTCCCCGGGCTGGCGCAGACCGCCCCACCCCCCAGGATTCGGTCGAGGGCGGGGAAGTAGGGGCAGGTGTCAGCCCCTGCTGCAGCGCCACCCCTGGTGGCCCTGGCGTACGCCTGCCGCAGCTCCTTCACATTCAGGTGCATCTGCTCCTGGGTGCGCCTGTGGCCTTTCCTGGCCATGGTGGCCGCTATGCGGCAGTAGACGGCCGTGTTCCTCTGCCTAGTGTGGAGATCATGGACATTGGGGGCCTCCCCCCAAACCTCAATGAGGTCCATGATCTTTGCACTAGTCCATGAGGGCGCACGCCGTCTACAGCCCCTGGCTGGCCCCTGGGTGCTGGGGGACTGGGCGGGGGACAGCTGGCTGCCATTGTGTGGCCACTGGCTGAGGGTCTGCAGCTGCTGGCAGGCCTGGCTCTTGCCGTGCCCAGTGGCCAGAGTCTACCCCTTTAAGGGCCCCGGGGCTGGGGGAGAGGAGAGGAGTTTCCCTGGTTTGGCCCAGAGTGGCCACCTGGGGAAACTGGGAAGGGCTGGAGGCCCCCTAATTCGAAATAACTGTCTACACAGCATTTATTTCGAATTAGCTATTTCGAATTTGGTGTTATTCATTGTAGAATGAGGTTTACCAAATTCGAAATAAGGGCTCCACTATTTCGAATTTATTTCAAAATAGCGGTTTGTATGTGTAGACGCTATTAAAGTTAATTCGAAATAACGGCTGTTATTTCAAATTAACTTTGTAGTGTAGACATACCCTCAGTCTCTCCTCATAGGTCATACGCTCCAGCCCCCTAATTGTTTTGGTCGCCCTCTGCTGGACCCTCTCCAATGTGTCCACATACTTTCTATAGTGGGGGACCCAGACCTGGACACAATACTCCAGGTGTGGCCTCACCAGAGCCGAATAAAGGGGATTAATCACTTCTCTACATCTGCTAGCAATGCTCTTCCTAATGTAACCTAATATGCCATTGGCCTTCTTGGCTACAAGCGCACACTGTTGACTCATATCCAGCTTCTCATCCACTGTAATCCCCAGGTCCTTTTCTGCAGAACTGCTACTTAGCCATTCGGTCCCCAGCCTGTAACAATACTTGGAATTCTTCCATCCCAAGTGCAGGCCTCTACACTTTTCCTTGTTGAACCTCATCAGATTTCTTTTGGCCCAATCCTCTAATCTGTCTAGGTCACTCTGGACCCTACCCCTGCCCTCCAGTGCATCTACCTCTCACCCTAGCTTAGTATCATCTGCAAACCATGTCAAACCAAGCTGATAGCTTTTTTTGGTAGGATAACAAGTCTTGTGGATAAGGGAGAAGTGGTGGACATGGTATACCTAGACTTTAGAAAGGCATTTGATATGGTCTTGCAAGATATTCTTATTAAAAAACTAGGCAAATACATCTTAGATGGGGCTACTATAAGGTGGGTGCATAACTGGCTGGATAACCACTCTGAGAGAGTAGTTATTAACGGTTCACAATCCTACTGGAAAGGCATAACAAGTGGGGTTCCGCAGGAGTCTGATTTGGGACCGGTTCTGTTCAATATCTTCATCAACTATTTAGATATTGGCATAGTGAGTATGCTTATTAAGTTTGCAGATGATATGAAGCTGGGAGGGGTTGCAACTGCTTTGGAGGATAGGGTCATAATTCAAAATGATCTGGACTAACTGGAGAAATGGTCTGAGGTAAATAGGATGAAGTTTAACAAGGACAAATACAAAGTACTCCACTTAGGAAGGAACAATCAGTCTGACACATACAGAATGGGAAGTGACTGTCTAGGAAGGAGTACGGCAGAGAGGGATATAGGGGTCATAGTGGACCACAAGCCAAATATGAATCAACAGTATAATACTGTTGCAAAAAAAGCAAACCTGATTCTGTGATGCATTAACAGCTGTGTTGTGAGCAAGACAGGAGAAGTCATTCTTCCGCTCTACTCTGCACTGATTAGGCCTCAGTTGGAGCATTGTGTCCAGTTCTGGGCACCACATTTCAAGAAAGATGTGGAGAAATTGGAGAAGGTTCAGAGAAGAGCAACAAGAATGATTAAAAGTCTAGAGAACATGATCTATGACGGAAGAGTGAAATAATTGGGCTTGTTTAGTTTGGAAAGGAAAAGACTGAGAGGGGACATGATAGTAGTTTTCAGGTATCTAAAAGGGTGTCAGAAGGAGGAGGGAGAAAATATTGTTCTCCTTGGCCTCTGATGATAGGACAAGAAGCAATGGGCTTAAACTGCAGCAAGGGAGATTTAGGTTGGACATTAGGAAAAACTTCCTAACTGTCAGAGTGGTTAAACACTGGAATAAGTTGCTAGGGAGGTTGTGGAATCTCCATCTCTGGAGATATTTAAGAACAGGTTAGATAGACATTATCAGGGATGGTCTAGATGGTACTGGTCCTGCCGTGAGGGCAGGGGACTGGACTCGATGACCTCTCAAAGTCCCTTCTAGTTCTAGTGTTCTGTGATTCTATGATTTTATGGTTAAAAGCAGCCGGCTTGTCTTGACAAGAAAAGAGACTGAGTAACTGAGGAGTTACTAACCCATTGTAGCATAACTCATAAAAGCACGACCACATGTACCATCACTCACTGCATCAGCACTGGCACTATATCAGAGTGTGATACACAATTCAGCTATTGGGAATGTATACCCTCCAGATGCGCTGGAGGGAAAGGGAGAGGGGAGAAGCTACAAGACCAGTCTTGCAGCTCAGCTACATGCTTCTTCCCAGCCCCAGCCCCCAGAGCCATCGTGAACATCCGACTTCAGCTGCGGCAGCCACCACAGCACAGCAGCCGGTGGTTCACAGCCCGGTACCAGTCTACAGATTGGTGGTTGGGAACCACTGTATTAATGCAGAACCTGATGAGGGAAAAAATGCAATTGAACCTGAGTTTAATATGCAGTGAGGGCTAAGCTTTAGGACTACTTTTTGTAGCAGTGTTAGCTCAAGGTATAACCTGGCACTTGAGCATGTTCCAGAGTCCCGGGAGGACAAGACTTGCCAATGTTACCACCTGTGTTACCCCAGAAGCGGCTTCATTGCTATCCTTACTTGAGCTATCTTTAATTTAGCTAGATCCAAGCTGGTTCAGGTAGGTCTACATGTGCTGTAACCATATCTCCTGACAGCAGTGCGCATAAACCCTTTTTGCCATATTGCCAAAACTTAGTTATATGCTAAGCTCTAAGCACATGAATAGTGTTTTTAACCAGAGGTGGTCAGAACATTTAACTAAATGTATTTGTCTAAATGTGCTGTTTTGTCAAAGTGAAATGTTTGGTGGAGACTTGTTGATTCTGATGACATTTTCAATGAAAGGTTTCTGAGTTTCAGGGCTTGAGAGTCACTTGCAATGTGTAAGGGCAAAACCTGCCGTTTTTGCACCAAAACCAGATGCTTCCACATAGTTTTTCACAATTGTGTTTCACAACAATTCTAAATATTTGCTTTTTGTTCCAGTGTGGAATCAAAACAAATGTTGACACCTCAAATGTTGTGAAATGGAATTGTTGTCCTTTGGCTGGCTGTATATTTTACTGCAGTGGAATTATTCACATGCTTCATTTTAAGCACATACCTAAGTATTTGCAAGATCACGGCCCAGAGACCTGTGTGCTTACAAATGCCTTTAACAGGAATTGAAGGCAATGGTTAGCTCTGACTTGAAGTCAGTTCAGTCTGTTTTTTAAGGATACAGAGTGAATATAATTCTTTTTCATTTTCAGCATTAAATCTGCTGTATATCAAGCATGAATTCTGGACAGATTTAATGCTGACTAATAACAATTGTAACTGACCTTGCTTTAGCCAAGTTTGAATACTCAGATCTAATTTGTCCTACATAATTGACCTTTTTCAGCCTCAATCCTTTCTGTATCTCTCCTGTGTGATGGGTAAGTGTAGTTCTTATTTTAAATCATAGCTGTCATGTTTTAGTTTTTTGTTTTATTTGGATTTTTTCTTTTAAAAAAATAGGTCTCTTCTTTTTCTCCCAAGTTGAGGTGATATGAGGATGACAGTTTTGACTTGACAGTGTGGAATTTCATATGATGTCACAGAGATAATATAAATATATCACTACTAAAATAAAAAGTGCATATAGATATAGATTGAACAGGAGAGATCTTTGCAAATTATTCTCCCAAGACTCACTCTCATTAGCCTAGTAAAAGGATAGATTTATTGTAGCCTTGTTTTCCTTACACCTAACTTCTATCCTTTTCTAGCCTTGTGTCACTAGCAGAAATAATGAATAATTGTGAGAATAACTGAACATTTCTCTTAAAGTGCTGAACATATTTATTACACATGGAAACTCAACACCTTGCTGGATTCTGCCTTTGGATTATTCTGTGCAGAACTGTTCAGCTACTGAGAACACATTGGTAAAGACTGGAGGTGGACTGAAAAATACGTTTTCTATTTGAGAATGAAACACTCCTCACAGGAATATAAAATGTAGGACTCTCCCTGGTCCTGCTCCCTCAGGACTTGACCATTCTCAAACCAGAGAATCTGCTGGACCAGGGGAAGATCAAGGATGGACCCTCTGCTGCGGCCAGCTGCATGGTTCCACTCCAGTGGCACCAGAGGGGCTGGCATTGACTGAGTGCAGACAGGGGGGAGGGCGCTCGGGGGAAGAGGCAGAGTGACTCTGGAGCCTGCGGCCAGGGGCCAGGAATGCAGCCTCGGAGGTGTACACCAAGCCTCGTGGCTGCTGGGGTATGCTCCCAGCCATCTGCTACTGGCCACAGGGCTGCACTCCTGGCCCCCAGCCGCGGGCTCCAGAGCCACCTCCCTCTTGCCCCAAGCATTCTCCCTCCATCACCACTCGTCCACCCCCTCCCTGAGCTTGAAGGCTGCAAATTAGCTATTTATAGCACTCTGGAAACTCTAAGAGGGCAGGGGAGGAGTTGCTGAGTGTGGAGACTCAGCTTTTCCTCATGAGAGCTCCAGTCCTGGAGCACCTCCAGAGATGCTGGACAACTGATGTTGCCAGATGAGGGAAGTCTGGATTATAGAGATCCAACCTGTGCTATTTGATACATGAAAATGAGTGAGTAATAAGTTGATTTTAAATGTAATGCAGTAAAAGGATCTAGACAGAAACTGTTGGCATACAGAGTGAGCACAACTAAGCAAACTGCTAGTAATAAGGCAATTAAATAAACTGAGATGAATAATAAACTAATATGTGCCAGAAGCAACAAAGACTTTTTCTATAAACCTTCCATCTTCCAAGTCCCAATGTAATATCTTGTTGGATTCATCCTAAACTAATCTTTCATCTCAGACTGTGTAGCTGTAAACAGTCCTGGTGTATCAGGCAACATATTTAAATTGTATTATTTTCAATTAATCACATTATATGACAATGTCAGGATGACTATTATGTTTAATTTTAAATTATTTTGCAACAGATTCACCGTGACTTTGAACACAATCTCATGCGTTTTATCATGCCCTAAATAATTCAAGTATCAACCTATGTTAAATTAAAAATATATATTTTGAAAAGATGAGTTTCTCAATTGTCCTAATCCAAATTATATGTCTGCTTATCAAGTGTGCCTGAGGGAGGAAAGAAAAAGTGGTTTATCCTCTTGGCCTGGTCTACTCTAGGACCTTAGTCTGAAATTAGTCCCCCAGGTCAATTTTGTAAACGATACATCCATACTACCAAGCCTGTTACTCCAGAATAAGGGGCTGCGGAATTCAAACTCTGTAGTCCTGCTCTTCGTGAGGAATAACGCTATTCCCAAACTTGCAAGTCTGAAATAACATTCGTGTGGATGCTCCAGTGCCACTAATTCAAAGTAATTGGCCTCCAGGAGGCCTCACGCAGCTCCCCAGAGTGCTTCCTGGGGCTCTGAGTCCGAGGTAGCGCATCCACATTAACAGAGCCTGCCTCAGACTATATTTGATTCTTCCCTGTGGTGAGGACACAGAACTTCAACTTTGTAAAATCGGGTACCCAGAAGTTGAATTTAATATATTCAAAATAATCTCCTTGTGTAGCCATGGTCTTCGATGTTAGGGGGCAATTTGCCACCCAGTACAAATTAGAGTAGCTTAAAGGCTCCTCTAACTTTCATCAGCTGAACCACCCTTTTAGGGATGGTCAACTAGCCCAGTGTTACATAAAGATCTATGTTCCGTCTCACCTCTAGCATGCTCACAATGCCCAGAAACTAGACACCGATGGGGTAAAGTAGGCGCAACCATCTCTCTCAGGATGACTGGCCCCTGTAAATCAAGGAGATCCAGTGCTCCTGTGCCAGGCCCATTTGGCCTATTAAGTGAGCAGAACAGCTACTGGGGGCTATAAAAGGTCAGGGAATGACAAAGCTAATTGAATGATAGAGTCCTGAGGCACAAGTCAGGAAGAGACTAGAGTAAGTAGAAAGTTTTCTACAGGCCTTGGGTGGGAAGAGGAAGTAATGGGTTAAGAGAATGTATGTTTGGGATGTGGGAGAAAGTGAAAAGCAGGAGAACAGCAAGAAGGGTTTGTTGGCTGGCATTCCCAAGCTCAAGAATCATATCTGTAGAGGCCTGAAGGGCCAGGGCAGCAGCAGAGGGAGGCGATAAGCTGGCTATAAGCAAGAGTTGGAAGCAAGGACCAGAGAAGGCTGATAACAGGGGAGTAGCAAAGGAGCTTTGCCACTGACATCTCTGAGGAAAACCAGGGAAACTGTGAGAGGATCAAAGGAAATGAGGTTTTCCCCTGGTGAGTTTAGTCTCTAGCCAAGGCTGTTGGGGTTTTCTCAGGAAAAAGCAGGGTTACACCTAGGTGAAAGGTCTGGAGTAACTGTCCTGGCAGAGGGTCTGACAAAGAGGGACTGACAAAGAGTCTAGGACACTGGAATGTGGTATGTATCACATAGGTACTGGAACTACAAGTGCGGGAAGTGCTAGCACCTGCTTGTTTTTAAGTGCTTTCCATTATATACAGGGTTTATAGTTCAGTTCAATGGTTCTCAGCATTTCCACTATAAAAATTGTTCCAGCATCCCAATGTGTTGCATGAATGGCTGAGAGGATATGTAACTTTTTTAAGGATACTTGCAATAGTGTAATAAATGGACTTTTGGGAGACTTGTGTTTGGGACTATCTATGCTATGGTTTTGATAATAAACTGGCCCAAGAAAGGGTGTAATTCTACCAAGAAAGCCCAAAGCAGAGTCCTTGAAACTAAGGCAGACCTACCTGTCATGTTGTGTCTTTCTGCAAGACAGTGCACTAGTCAGGATGGCTTTATGGACACCATCTTTATGACACAGAGGTGTTCACCTACTCATGGGGAATTCCCAGCTGCTGCACTAGAGCATCTGCGGGCCCCTTTTTGCCACTTGACTAGAATGCAAAGTAGGTGTGTAAAGAAGTTTGGTCATTTAGGTTAACATTTACCGTCGCCATCTTGAATTGGGAAAAGGACAACCTGTCCTCCATATTGAAACCAACTTCTTTTCCCTAGTTTTGCCCCTAGTTTTTTTCAAATTTGGCACCAAGCAAAAGAAAAGGAAGGCAGTGGTCTCGAGATGCTGGAATCTGACTGGTAACTGCCAGACTATATAGGGGAGGGTCTACCCCCTTAACTTGGCTTCGTGCTGAGCATTCTGCTCTTCCTTGTACGTCTGGTGCCTAGACAAGTCCCATCTGGCATCCCAGTAAGATGCATAAGCCCTTCCACCAAATAGCAATCTTGTTACTAATAAGAGCATAGGAACCAAAACTGAATCCATGTAATAGGGTCTTGTGTCTGACATGCACACACCCATTACAACACCAATAGGCAAGTGTGAACATTGCTCTACTCAGGACATTGAAGTCAAAGTAGAAAATGAAGACATCACCCCAGAGTCACTTACTTGTTCATGATGACCCAGAGCTGGTGTTCTGTGCTTCAATCATGTCCTGGTTGTTCCACCAGTCTTTGGGGTACTTGAACAGTATGCTATAGTCAGCTTCTATTCTTTGTGGATCCTATTTTAAGGATTTAGTTCTGGGTCCATCTGTGTAACATCAAGTTAAGAACCAAGCCATTTGAATAAGGATTCCTCATCAATAAACCTCTTTGTTATCATTCAACTTACAGCTACTTCATATTCCACTGATAGAGACAGGAGAGCAAAGAACTCTCAGCAGGCCATATTCTGATGGAGTAACTTAATTTAACTGTCTTGGCCCAACAGATGGAGTGAGGGCCAATGATTTAGCCCAGTAGCTTGTATTATGCACAGTGATTGTTTTTAGAATGGAATTTTCAAAGCATATAACTCCCTTCAAAACTTGCAACATATTAAAACAAAAATCAGCATTCAGAATTCAAGGTACTAGTCCATTCTAAAGGGTCTGCAGACACAGGCTACATTAAGCACATGACAGTGTCATGTTTACTATTGACTGAAAAACTAAAGGAAAAACACTTGCTAAGGTGAGTCATGGCAAGGCATGAAGGACTGAGGAGAAGAAGGACCCAGATATATGGGGGTGGGGCACATTCAGCAGAAAACTACAATGGCAAAAGGAGTAGCCCCATGCCAGTAACTCCTCTTGTGCAGCCATACTTCCCCAGCCCTTTCAAGCATCTACATTGCAGTCACCCCAGGCTACAGGGCTGACAACAGTACTGGAACAGCCATCCGAGGGGAACAGCCAGTTTGGGGCCACCCTATGTTCTGCTAATTTCGCTACTGCAGTTTCCAAGAAAGCTGTGTGGCTTAGCTCTGAATCACAGAGTTCTCCCAGGAACAGTATTACCAAAAGGAACAGCATGTAAGGCTGCTGCTCCCAGGACAGTGGCAATAACACTACTGTCACCAGCACTGCCCCCAGTCCTTTCCTTCTATAGGGCTGTGTAGATTCCAGGAGTGACAGCTGCATGGACAGGCTGGGGCTGGTACAGCCACACCAGAGGAGCTGCCACTCAGCCCTACCTTCTGTCCTTTTGATGCTGTGGTTCTGGAGAGCCTTGTGGCTCAGGTAATGTGAGATGGGGACATTGAGACAGGGCACGGGGGCAGGACAGAGTTATGTGGCATGTCACATGGGACGAACACATGTCCTCCTTTAGTTAGTATCCCCCTTTGTGTTCCGCTTGTTATTTACCTCTTAAGAATGAAAGCAAATTAACTCATCCTGCCCTGGATGTGAAGTTGTCTTCTTTCCTGAGTTAATTTAGATAGTCCAGTTTTCCGCTATATCGTTTCCCAAACACCTGTGCATAGGATGCAGGCTGTTCTATTTTCCTCTGGGAATTTGGAAGAAACCAATGAGCCAGTCATACCTTTCCCACCATACAATGGTTCTTCTGGATTTTGCCTTTATCGTTTTCTAAATTATGGTTATTACATACTGTGTGTTTCCTCTGCCCATTTTTAATCTCTCTCTTTCTAACTTTAGAACATGTATTGGTTCTTTTATTCTACAGTGTTCCTGGTTCTGGCTGCCTTTCAGAATTACAGGACTGAACATTCAATTGAGTTTGGTAGGGAGCAAGTTATCCCATGCCAGATAAATGGTATAGAGGTTGAAGTTGTCTCAAAGTGGGCTGCTGATTAGCTCAATTTGTTTAATTCAAGATTTTTAAAGGAGTTTTAATAAACAAGTCATGACTATATAGCATTTTTCCTGTCTTGTTGACATAGTTCCTACGCAAGTGAACAAGCCAAAACAATATTTTGCTGTTTAAACCGTTACTGAGTTCTTTCGCCTATCCACTGTCTACTTCAAAAGACAACTTCTGCAAATTTTCCCATTGCTTCCTTTTGTGGTTTAGGATATATTATTACCAATCTCTTTCTGAAAATACTTAAGCTTAGTTATCACTAATTGTGTTTCCTTATTAGTCCCATTTAAAAATTCCAGGAATTTCTATGTCATTCTTTTAATGTGTCAGAGAAGGGAAACAATAACTAGGATTTAAAAATATGATGTATGTATGTTAAGTCTATTAAGTAACATATTAACTGACATGTTTGGAAAAACAAATGTAGACTTAAAGTCAGCAGAATTTGCAATAGTTCTCTGATCCTGTTTCCAGTGAAGTCAATGGTGAAAGCGAGGAAGAGGTTGCTGATGCTTAGCCCACCAAATTGCTTATACCTGCTCTAAGACATAGTGGCTATAAAATGCCAGCTGTTGATTTATAGAAGTGCTCTCCTTTTGGATACCACTACAAAAACTTAAATACTGCTAACAAGGGTATGAAAATTTAGGACAGAAATGCTAGTGCAGATAGAATCAGATTTTCAGGTTTGTTCCATAACTGTGAGAAAGAATAATGAAAAAAAGCCTATATATTAAGAAATTAAATTCCTAATTCTTTCCCAATCATCACATTCTTCCTCTTTTGCTCAGCTCTTCACCTAATCACTTCTCTAGATTGGAAAAGCTTTAGTTTTGCCTCATCACTCATATGCTAAACTAACTGAATCATGAATTAATTTGTGTATACCTAAATTTCATGTAATTATCATGAGATGGTTGGTTTATCTTAATTCTTTGTATATTATTTTGACTGTATACATTGATGGTTTTTCCCCCTCTAAGGTTTTGGAAATCCTAGTTGGTTGCTGAGATATTTAGTCTTGAACTTTCTGTTCTCCTGATGATGTGATTACTGAACCTGACCCTAAGAGCCATACAAGATCTAAAAAAAGGAACCCTCAGTGTTTTAGACTGGGGGAAGGATGTGTAATGGGGATCCTGAAGATAACCAGCTTTCAATTTGAGGGACAAAGCTCCAAAGAAAATTACCTCAGAATAACTGTCAAAAAGGTTACTGGAAGCTCCATCTTAGCTGCATATTTTGTACTCATTAGCTGTCTTTGTTAAAGGCAGTGATTCAACTGACATAGATTTGGTCCCAATTCATTAGCACTTGGAAACCGCAACAATTTGCTTACCAAGAATGGACTCCTACTATGTAGAAACTAGACTTAAACTGAAAGTAGCAGAGAACTAATTGAAGTCCACATGGATAAGCCAGAATCTCCAGTATGGAGTGAATATACATGCTGAGGACTGGATTATTCCATTTGAACCAGCCGAATGACGCAGTGCTCTTCCCTCTATTTTCAAACAGTTCATTTTGGGGTGGGGGCAGGGAACTTGGACTGATGCAAGTAAGCCAGGCACAAATAATGAGGAGCCTAATATATATATACATATATATATTTGAAATTACTTATGTAACCCGCATACCAACCCCCAGGGCAGCTCTCTCCTTTTAGCTGGCTGATAGCAAGCAGTAGTTCAGCCCCTGCTTACACTTATAACCAATTAATTGTGTATGTAGTTAATGTATAAAACCATGTGTTCCTGTCACTGAGACTTTTATCCTTCCTTCTAATTGTATATTGCACTATTACTTAAATTAGTCTGTAAGGCCTTCAGGGCAGGGACTATCTCTTTCTGGATGGTTGTACTGTCACCCAATTTTCTGTGTGCTGCTGTTATACAAATGATAATAATAATCATTAGTTTCACTGAGTACATGTAGCTGCTATTAAAATAACTGAAAATTGCACTTACTCAGTCCATGATGGCCTGATCCTGTTCTAATTGAAATAAATTCCCATTGATTTCAATAAGAGCAGGACTAGGTTCTTTGTTAGCAAATACTCACTCATTCACTCACTCCTATCTGCTGACAGTCACAGACAGGAATGTCTTCCTTGTTTAAATAGATTTGAGTAATTTTTCAGTTATATAATCAGACCACATAACTTAAAACATAAGTGAGCTACATATATTCTTTTCTGGCACTAAACTGTGTCCACTCCCTACCCACAGTTACTTAAATTGAAGAAATACATAATCTCACTCTGTAAATAGTCTTGTCCTTGCGAGAGTTTGCAATGGGTCAATTGGCCTTTGAAGTTAGTCACAGAGGAATATGTCCACAAGGGGACTTGAGGACTAAGGGCCACTTCTCTTCCATAACTACAATTAGGCATAATTAAGATCCTCAACTATTAATCCTGAAGACAGGGCCTAGAGGGGTGCAGGCCGGGGACATAGGTACTGAATTTCTTCTGCAGGAAAAAAGGCCCTACCCCAACTCTACCCCACCCCCCAAGGTCCCACCCTGCACACTGCCGCTTCTTACCCCCCATTCTGCACCATCCCCCTCTTAGTTCCATTCTGCACTCATTCCTGTCCCCTCCCTAGAAGGTGTAGGCCAGGGACATAGGTACTGACATAGTTCCCTCCCCCCACAGCTCCTCCTGATACCACGAAACAGCTGATAGGTAGAGGCTGGCAGGGAGGGGGAGCTGCTAATTGTCAAGGCCTGCAAGTAGGAATGAGACACTGGGGGGATGGAAAAGTTCTAGGAAGCGGCTGCCAGTGGCTACTTACGTTGTAGTATAGAGATACTCAGAGATTAAGTGATTTACCCAAGGTCACACAGGAACTCTGTGGCTGAGCTAGGAATAGGATGGAGAACTGGGAATAGATTGTGTTTTAAAAATCCATGTAATACTTTTATTATAAAAGTAATATTTTTAAAAATCACTTTTGTCTAGAGAAATACTTTTAAAAACTAAAACATCAAAGAAGTTGTCTGAATTTGCCATAGCTGGCTCCCAACAAGAGGATAACTTAAGCACACCTACCTGCATGTAACAATGTGTGTGCTTGTTTGAGTGTGTCTATATTTCTCGGGGCAACCAGTGCCTGAGTCAGGATGTTGACTGACTACTTGAACTCACCAGTGAGCCAACCAATATATGCAGTTGAGCTATACATTGAATCTCACTGTTTTAAATTTAATATTCCTTCCATCACATTGAGTTTATGAAAATTTAATTCCCTCTTTTCCTTGTCAATGTATTAATCTTTTGTATTTATGTATTTTTTGTGATCCTATATCAGCATTTTTCTAAAGCTAAAAGTAATTGCTCAACACACTAATTTGATACAGTGGCACACAAAACATCACTTTTAAAATTCTGCTTACATCATAAAATTTTGTTCCAAAAGCACAGTTTGCTGTTGAAGGTGGTGTTTTTAAATGAGAAAGCCAGTCTGCAAAGTGGAAACAGAAATTGTGAATTTAACAATGTTGGTGAAATAAAATGGGAACATTTGTACAGGTTCTTATTGGTTCTAGGGACTGAATACAGATTTCAGAGTTCTGGTTAAAGCAGAATTGGTTATAACACATTTAGATTTCTCCATGTTACAGTGAAATAACAGAACAATGAAAATAATAAAAATGGAAAGAAAATATGCAATAACCCACATTAGAGAATGAAAAGCTTTTATAAGACTAAATAAAACTTGCAAATGTTTAGGATTACTTTTCATGAAAAGTACCATGGTATTATAAAGCAACAGTCTGTGGCATTATAAAATGTTGCCTGAGGGCTCTTCTCCTCACATCTCACTTGGATAAGCAGAATTGTGACACTTTTGAGACACACAGCTGTTTCAAGGCCTTCCCTCCCAGAATATTATTTATCTATTAGTTTTTATCCTATTACATACACAAAGCTAAAATAAAGGAATGTTAAGGTTGTAAATTAAGCAACTTTAATTAAGCCCCCCTGTTCATATTATGATGGTCTTTAATTCTGTGTTCATGTGCTACTTTTTCCAACATATTCTGCATTGATTTTAGAAAGTATCACATTTTCTCAGTGGACTGTGCCTGGCATTCATTACTGCAACAGCTGAGTGCATCATAAACATGATGAATATACCTTCACAACACGCCTGTGAAGTAAGGTAGTGTTACTATCCTCATTTTACAAATGGGAAATGGAAGCCAGGTCTCCAGGTTGGCACTGAACAGTCAACCAAAATGCCTCTGTTTCCCTAATGTAATTCCTTGTCCTCACTAAGCTGCAACTTACAAAAACAATTCAGTCTGACAATGACACCCATTATGGAAAAATACATGCCAAAAGGAAAAAAGCTTGTTACAGTTATAAAAAATTGAAAACAGCGTAAGTTATAATGAGAAGTGTCAAGCAACTAACACTAGGCAGCACTATAAAGACTCTGCATAAACACTTGTAAACATATATGTTTTTTGTCTACTTCAATAAGGATTTACTCTTGTAATCCAAAAACCATTGCAAACATAAAGAAAACAGAAGCTTCAGGGGGTAGCTGAGTTAGTCTGTACAGAAAAAACAACAACAAATGGTTTGGTAGCACTTTATAGACTAACAAAACATGTAGATGGTATCATGAGCTTTCGTGGGCACAGCCCACTTCTTCAGATGACCGGAGTTTTGAGTTTAGGATGTCCAGACCCAAAATAAATATGAGAGAAGGGGGTAGGGGGGAAGGAGGAGAGGGGGAGATAGGGAGCAGAGGGTATAGAAAATCAGGAAGGTAGAGGAAATCAGTAAGTATCTGAAGACTGGGTAGTTAAAACAAAGCAGATAAGAATCAAAGTCAATTGATAGCATCCTTCCTGACATAGGAATCTACACAAAGAGCTGTTTGCACCTTCATTGAATGTTAGGTTGATAGTGTCCCTGTTACAAAGAAAACAGTTTGTGTACTGCAACATTCTCAATGTATAAATAAAATTAAAGTGATTCAAGCTAATCCATTCACTATTATTACTACGTATTAGTAGTTTTCGACATCTGTTGCCTAATTCTACCTCTTTTTGCTCTACATGTACATTACACGCTCTGTATGAGATTAACACACTTAGCACCAGCTGCTCCTACATTTGACATATCCAATCAGGATATAATTTTTACTGAAATCATTTAAGTGCAATCACTAATGTGCATAAAGTTACATTATAAAAGTGTTTATACCTGCATTGACTATTCCCCTTCACATAGGAGGGTTACTCTAGTTAAGTTCAATGAAGAGTCCTGTGACACTTTAGACAGTGGTATAGAGGCAGGGGTATATATAAAAAAACTTCAAACCCCGATTACAGAGACAGCTGAAATGCATTTCATTTGCAAATTCAATACACTCAAATTAGGACCAAATAAGGATATAAACTGGTTAACACACTATGAAGGCAATTTCCCCTCCCTTCATATTCACATCTCCCTATCAACTGCCATAAATGAGCCACATCTGCCCTAACTTGATTAGCCTCATTAACACTGGTCCCAGACATGACAAGTAACTTATTTGTGTGTGTATATACACACACATACCTGCCTCTGTAAATTCCACTTCAATTCATCTGATTAAGTGGGTTTTACCCACATAAGCTTATGCCATAATAAATCTGTTAGTCTCAAAGGTGCCACAGGACTCCTCATTGTTTTTGCAGATACAGACTAACAAGGCAACTCCTCTGAGGCTTAGTTAAGCTGTACAACTTGTGAATACAGACAAGGTTTATGCAGTATTTCTTCAAAGATCATGAAAGTTACCTTATGCTTTAGCACAAGAATCACCGATTTGAGAACTTGTACTAGAGATTCATATTTCAATATTCATGATTAGCTCTCAGTGATTCTTTATTCTCTAATTTTAAAAGCTCCAATCAACCAGAGAGCAGAAACAATACCACTGGTGACTTAGTATAAATTGTTAACTGCCAATGTAACTAGTTCACAAGCAACTTTATCAGTCTAAAAATTGTAATTTTTTGGTAATCATCAATTTTTTTACTTCTGAATTCATAGCATTATATAATAATCCCTTTCATAACAAATTTTCTTCTTAATCCCAGACATTTTTGGTGACATTTTATTGTGGTATTTGTAACAGAGATGATAGTGAGTCTTCATTTAATCCCTTGGTAATACAAGGTGTTATACTTCTTTAAGGTATGTATAACTTAATAAATCTACCCTGTTACATAAATGTGTGTTTAATTACTTCTGAATTCTGCCTATTTCATAATTCTGTACATGACAAATAACTAAGGAATTAAATGATTAACAATATAATCTGAATCAGAAGGGTGCAGCATATGAGTTGTTTTGATGACACTTCAGGTTTCCAAGTTATTTACTAATTTCCTCTTAATCCTTTGATATATGGGATGTATTGATAGTTGGGATGTAAAACCTCATTTAATCAGTTAACCGGTTAAACATTATGTTTAACCCATTAACCACTTAAATGGGGGTGGGCAGATGCTGCTCCAGCCAAGCTGGTCCCACTGTAGGCAGGGGCTGCTCCAGCTGCACTGATGCACCTCCTGCCCATGGAGTGGCACAGCGGCTCCAGCCCAGCCGGGCTGACAGCTAACTATAACCAGTAAGCATTCGTATCCCTAACTGATACATTAAGTACCATTCACTTTAGGTCTTTAAACTGGTATTAGTTATATTCTCTTTTTAGTTTATTTATGTAAACACTAATTTTTGGAAATTCTCTGAATAATGTAGTGAACATTTTAGTTCCCAATATCATTTTATGTTCTGTTTAGCAATTTTATGTGTTAAAATTATACAACTTCCTTATAAAACTAATCTATCTTTAAAGTATATAAATAACTGTAGGAAAGAGATTTCTGGCCAGCCACAAATATTTTGGTTTGACCAGGCAAAACCTATAGCCAAGATATTTGTGTAATTTGCTTCATCCCCCATGCTTCTAAACATCCTTTGGAAGAATTGTGCAGAATAAAATAAAGGCCAAGTCATATAAATACATTCCATTCTAGCTAAATTGTCATAAATGTTGAGTAGCCACATTTAGCCAATTCCCTCCTGATTGCTATAAGAGTCACCATTTCATATTTAGATAACTTATAATGTTCAACAGCAAGTCCACAACCAGAGGCACAAAGGGAACATCTCTGCATGCATGTGTACTGTATAGTTTACTTCTTTGAATTTGTATCATGTTCAAACACCATGTGACTGGACCTTCTTCCTCTGTCTGAAGGTAAAGGTCATTTATGGGGAAGCCTGCTTTCTGCCTCCATTCAATGGTCTTCCAGGATGAGGTTAGTAGCTACTCAATGAAGCCATAATCATGGACACATTGTTGCCATTTTTCACAATTTTCTCTTATACTTGCCTTTTATGTCATGAAAGGAAGACTCTGGTGCATGCTTTCCTCCAGTGTATCAATCTGCAACCCCTTTTCTGGATCCTCAGAATCTGCTTTTCTATTTCTGGCTTTACTTTTTCCTTTATTTTTATTTTTGGACATGGCTCAACTAAGTCTACTCTAAGTCTAGGAAGCAGAAGTTTCACTATTGCTGGGCTTTCTGTGACTGTGGAGTCACTTTCCTCAGAAACAAAGGTGCTCCCATTTTGTATGGAGATCTAGTGTATGGCATCCACTGACTCTTAGGCACTGTTCAGTGTTCTGTACATCATGGCCCCTTGGGAATCCTTTTGCTGCCTCCTTTGACTCCTCTTTCACTTCTGCACTTTTTGAATTCTTCCATATTTATTAGCTAACACCAGCTCCTCTGACTGGTAAGACAGGAATTGTAAGAGTTATTAGCATGCAAACAGCCTGTGGCATTTCAAGTTGTGTATAGGCCTTGCATTTTTAAGCACAAGGGGTAAGTGCACTACAGAGTTTTGTCAGAAAAACTTCTGGTTTTCTCAGAAAACTTGAGGAACGTCCACACTGCAATCGCTTTCTTTCTATAGTAAATCAAAAGAACAGAGGGCTTTTTCCAACAGCAGTAAGTCTCATTCTATGAGGAAGAAGCCTTTCTGCAAAAGAGCTCTTGCTCCTCTGCTCCCTCGCCATGCCTCTGCTCCCTCCCCATGCCATGCCCATGCCTCTTCCCCAAGTGATGCCTATGGCCCCTCCCCACCCCCACCAACCCCGTGCTCCCCGGACCCACCCAACCCCGACGAGATCCCTGCACCCGAGGTGGCACCTCGAGCAGCCCCCCCCTCGCAGTTATGAGCCCTACTCCCACTGCCCATCTTCTCTGAATCTTTACTCAATACAGACTGGATTTTTTAAAAAACCAAACAGGTGTGTTTATTGGGAAGTCAGGGAAAGGGCGAAGGGAGGGGTTGTGGGGAAGGGATAGGGCTGCAAGGCAGAGGCCCTGAGGGGAGGAGGCCCTGGGGAGAGTTACTGGGGTCCTTGAGAGAATGTCTCCCTCAGGGCCTCCCGGATTCACACCCCAGCCAGATGGGCTTGGCGGATGTCAGCTGTCTGCAGCTGCTGGAAGGCTTGTGGCTGGCATCTGCCCCCCAACCCGAGAGAAAGGCCTCCCACTTCCTCTCCACAATGTTGTGGAGGACACAACATGCTGCCACCAACTTGGGCCCGGTTCAGTTGGGCATTAAATTGGCCCCTGCTGGAATCCAAGTGGCTGGTGCACAGCTTCATAAGCCATGGCATGAGGTGCATCTCCCATGATGCACAGTGGCATCTGCACATTCTCAACAGCAAGTTCACAGTGGGGGAAGAATGTGCCCTCATCCTACTTGTGGTACAGACTAGAGTTCCTGAAGACTTCGGCATTGTGCACCCTGCCTGAACACCCGCCAAAAATGTCTGTGAATTATCCTCGGTGGTCGACCAGGGCCTGAAGCACCATGGAGAAGTAGCCCTTCCTGTTAATATACTGGGCCACTCGATGGTCCAGTGAGTGGATTGGGATTGTCCCATCGATCGCTCCCTCGCAGTTCGGGAACCCCAGGGCAGCAAATCCGGCCACAGTCGCATCCAGGTCTCCCAGATGGATGACCCCCCCCACACAGCAGGATGTAATTGATGGCCCTCACAACCTGAGAAGGAGACAAAGAAACACACAAAACAGAAAATGAGGGAAGGGGGGGCCTGAACCCTTGAGAGGTGCCTGCCCCCCTCTCCTTTCCTGCCCCTCCTCAAACACCCCAGGAGCCACCTCCTATGAGGTCGCCCTCCCTCCAGCAGCAGGGCTGTGTGAGGGTGGGACGGCATAACCCCCCGGGGATGGGACTTCCCCCCTACTTGCACTCCACCACCTACAACCCCCAGCCACCCTTTCCTGAGGGTTCCCGTTATGCAACACTCCTCCCCCCTCCCCCGCCTCCCCCACAGGGACTGCAGCCTGAGAGTGCCTTACCTCCATGAGGAGGGCCCCAATGCGGGCTTCCCCACACCAAACTGGTTGCCCACCAACCGGTAGCTGTCGGGGGTGCCGAGCTTCCAGAGGGCGATGGTGACCTGCTTCTCCAGGGGGATGGCGGGCTGCAGGTGGGTGTCGCGTCTCCGGGGGACGGGGGCGAGCCAGGCACACAGCTCCAAAAAGGTGGCCTTCCGCGCATGCGGAAGTTTTGGAGCCACTGCTGGTCATCCCATCGCTCCATGTCCAGTCGGTCCCACAGTCCAAACTGGTGTTGAGCCTCCAGAAATGTCTCTCCACAGTGGGGTGCGGTTGCCAAAGTGGAGCAGCCGCAGCCATGGAGAGGGTCCCCAGAATAAGCTCGGGGTCCAGGTCATGCAGGACCAGGAAGGCAGCCAGCACAAAGTGCTGCAAAAACAGCAGCATGGCTGTGTGGGGCCATCGCATGCCCAGGGGCAGCTCCGGCTCTGTGGCACAAAGAAAAAGGCTGTGGTGTCCAAAAAAGAACAGGGCAACCATAGCAGGCACTGCGAGAGCTTTGCTGTCCCTTGAAGAGGCATCAAGCACGCAGCAGAAGCAGAGAAACAGCTGTCCAGGTGGGTCCCTTTAAGCGCGTGTCTCTGCAGGGCTCCGGCACCAGCATTCGGAAGCAACAGGTGACAAAGCCCTGGCTAAAGTGGTTCTGGGTGGCCTTCTATGCAAGAGAGCATCCAATGAGTCTGGACACTCTTTCGCAAAAGCGCATTGCTTTTTCAATGTACTTTTCTGAGTGGACGCACTCTTGCACAAGAAGGTTTTTCGGAAGATTGCTTCTGAAAAAAGCTTCTTGCAAAAAAAAAAAAAAAAAAAAGCGCCTGCAGTCTAGATGTAGCCAAGAAGTGTTAAGAGTTCTCTGTTTTACCCAAGTCATTCACAATGATAACACTGTAACATGCATATTTAAATTTCATTGACATCATGCCACAAAGATTAGGGTGACAACCACAACTACATTTATTTTTCAATTTCAATAGAAATAACAGAGAATAGACACATTCTTAGACATAACTTTAAGTTAAAATCAGGTTCTATGGTGAAATTCTAACACTACCATAAATATATATATGCATTCCACTGTTCAAGAATCTTTTTGTTTGGCATGGGCACTGTTTAGGTTATAAATTTGTTAAATTGCTAAAACTAGAATGAAAACGGTCAGATCTTGGAAATATATTAATTATTTTGAGCGAATATTCTGAGACACAAAAAACCATGTACCATTCTTCTGCACCTTTAGCTCATAAGTACTGTAAATATCAAATATTCCAAAACACTTATTATGTTCAACCTTTTAATTAAATGTGGGATAGAGGATTACTTTCTTTCATGACTTAATTCTTGCCCTCATGCACATGTAAGGAATCTCAATCCTGATCTTCCAGCTCTCATGCAGCTATCAACTATTTTGTAGGACCTCTATTAACTAGTTATTTTGAGTGCCCAAAATGAGATACCCATCTTTTGGACATCAGTAACTGGGTCTATAAATCCTGCACTGGACACAGAATCTATTCTGTTTACAAGCAAGCTGCTTGATCACAATCCCCTGCAATTGCTGATACTATACTACCAGTCTTGGAGGCAGGTGCCCACAGATAACCCAAAAGAGGAAAGGGGAGAAGGAAAAGAAGGCAGAAAGACCTGAGACAGCAAAGGGGTGTTAGCACCAGGCTCCCTCCAAGAAAATAAGAGACTGTAAGTCTTAAAACTGTAGCACAGATAGTCCACCATAGGCCTCCAATTAAGTTTCAGGAAAGCTAACACAGGAGAAGTTGAGACACTTTGAAATGGCACACCAAGAGAAGATGACAGCATCTTTTTAATGTTATCTACCACCTTTTCTTACTGCCTACCTCATGGTGGCTGTTGACATGCACCATATACTGCAGTGATTTAAGTGCCATGACACCCAACTGATTTTGATAAGGTTGCTTGGGGAAGGGGGAGGGAAGAGTTTGGAATTTGACCAAGTCTCCATTGCCAGGCACACACTGCAGCAACTGTGTGCAGCCATTCATTTGGCATCGCTGGACATCAGTCCACTTACATGTTGATTAGGGACATGTCACATTCTGAAGAGATGACAGCAGAAAAATGATTAAACATGTTTTATTGAGAATGCACTCAACCATAACCTGCCTGTAAATTGAGGGCTTTGGCTAGAAGAAAAGAGATTGAAGCTCTTCAGATTCTCCACTGCTTTTGAATTATGAAAGGTGGGAAAGGAGGATATTTACCCAAGCCAAAGGTAGGTTGGAAGAGGTTGGCTCAGGTGAGACAGTCACTCAACACACAGAGGAATGGAAGGTATTTAAAACTTGTTTCTTCCAGACAGAATCCTCTTGCATCCCAGACCAGCACCAGGTAGTCATTCCAGAGGGATTCAGGTCCCTGATAAGCTGGAATTGGAAGTGGATTTAGGGGGAAGTACCCTCAAAAGAAGCTGGGGGAATAGAATTGGGGTTCAGAGGGGAGATAACCCTGACCTCATACAAGGAGAGGGTGGTGAGATGCCAGCAGTGGGCAGAAATCTGGTTGGGAAGGGAGAGGGCTTAAAACAGCAATCCCAAAAATATGGGAATGATTAGGAAAGGATGATGATCTGAAAGACTTATTGCAAGGTATTTCCCAGGTGAGCTTATAAAGTCACAGGCTAATTATACCACTTCCCTTGCATCTCGTCTTTTTTCCTTCATGTTCAGAACAATGTACCATTGAGAAAGGAGAGAGGAGTGTTTCGGAGAGTGATTATGATATAAACTTTCTCCTCTTTCCCCCGCCACTTCTGCCCACATTTTAGACAACGATTGAAACATATGACAATCTGATATCTGGTTCCTTGCATCCTTCTGCAGCATGGAACTCAAAGCCCTGGGGCAAAGAAGAAGGCAAACAGTGGTTGGAAGGAATGAAAGGGGAGGCACTGGGGCAGTGAAAGGAGGGAACGAAAGGAGCTGTTTAGTGCATGAAAAGTTAGAAAGGGGTATGGGTGAAAGCAATAAAGAGAAATTTATGTTCCTCATTGTTGATTATTTCTGTGTCCTGCTTTCAGGAGGGAGGCTAAAAGGCTTAATCTGAAACAAGAAAACAACATATGGTCCTGCAGCACCTGAGAGACTAACAAAAATATAGATAATATCATTAGTGGCCTATCCAGTACATGTTTTTGTTCAAACCTTGATTAAAGGTGTCAAAAACTTTAACTGGATAGGCCTCTAATTTAGTCTCTAAGGTGCTGCAGGACCATTCATTGCTTTTTAAGTTTTTTCAGTTAAGGCACATCTACATAGCAGGACTAAAGCTGAATAACCTATTCAACTTGAGCTACGTCAATTGCATAGCTAAAGTTGAAATAGCTTATTTCAGATTTTGGCACTGTCTACACAGCAGAAAATCTGAGAGAGCACATTCTTCCTCCAACTTTCCTTACTCCTTGTAAAATGAGGGTTACAGGAGTCAGAGTAAGAAGTCCTTCAGCTTGACAGTATTTTTACATTGTCGATATAACTGCTTGTGGTGTAGATACCGAGTGGAGTCAGCCCATGACCACATACCAAAATTCACCAAGTGGCCCCCCTGTTAAAATTATTTCTGACCCCTACTTTTGGGCATAACTGCTGAAGTTTAGGAAAGAGTCCTTTACAATTCATAATTGTCCCTAATGGAGTTTTTTTCTACCTTTGTATGGTCTACTGTCAGGATTACAGACAGGCTAATACCTGATTGGATATGACAACTCCTATGTTCTTTTATTAAAAATTGAATGCCATATTGATAAAAGTTACAATGTAAAGAGCCATGGGGAAAAGGAAGTTTTGTGTTTATCTGCCAGAGCTCTAGGAAAAACACTAAATGATGCAAAGAACCAAGCAGATGTTAGCCTGAGTAACCTTAAATGATAAATTGTTTATAAATAGTCTTTCCAAAGTAAAATACAGCCTTAGGGCTATATTTTGTTTTTTTGTACCATTGGCCACATTGGGAGTTTGTGGTGAAGGAAGACCAAGCTAAAACAAGGACTCCAGGAATAATTCTAGCTAGCAAGTGCTGCAGCAGTAATTCTACCACCTTTTGCATGAGTGCAGTAAATACACCCCATGAGCTCTGCCAGCCACTGCAATGAATCACAGTTTTACCACTACATGTACCTTTCGGAGGATAACACCTTCTGTTGTTGTACCCAAGAACAGGGTCTCCACTCAGATGTATTCTCTGTGCAAGAGTCCATGTATGTACGGGGATCCTCCTTACATCATCTCTTCTCTCCCTGAACTACTACATAGGCAGGCAAAGTTTAGCTCACAGAATTCCGCATTATAATCCAAACCACAGTTTAGCATCTTTGGGTTAGTTTTCTAATTTACTTTTCAGCAACCTCCACCAACCATGTCCACAGCATTATGCAGTGGGATGATTCTTTGGGACACAGTTATATAAGAAGTTTGTGTAGTAGAATCTTAAACTACTTCAAGTGTCCCAGAAATGGAGGGACTATGGTTAGGGTTCCCACAGATCCCAAAAGCCAGTTTTGGCTGGTTTCATAGGGTACTGTGAATCATGACCTTCAGAAAAAAAATCAGTGAAAATGTTTCTATCTAGCAGATTAATTATTCTAGTTCACTTTTTCAATAAAAGGTTTTCAGAGACATGAGCATTTGGCTATTCAAGCAATGTAACTACCTGGCTTATGCTTTCAGTGTTGTTTATTTGTTATGGTAATCTAAAACTTTTTTTCTAAGCAACATGAAATAAGTGGATTTAAAAGGGCACTCCATGCCCAGCAGAAGTGACAGAGCTGTGAGTACAAGAAGGAAATAAAGAAGGCATGGAGGCTGGTGTCACTGGAGCAGTGGGCGGACCAGGGGAAGACCGTAACAAGAGTTGTTAGAGATAGAGGTTGGCTTAGGGCCTTGAAATCAAGAGCAAAAAAGATCAAACTTAATATACAGGGCAATAGGGGCCTAAGAGGGATTTCAAAAGGGAGAGATGGTGATATGGCTCCAGATGACAGATCAGATTCTTTTAGCAAAAGCATATTGGAGTGGGTTTGACACACACCATTTACGTCCTGCTTCAGAGTGGACCACCTGGTTCTTGATGTGAAAATTGTACAATGACCAGCACAAATTAGTTCTATCATTTTTTCGTCACAGAGACTGATTTTATTTACATTATGGAAATACAGCACAAATTAGTTGGTATGCAATGGCATGAAACAGCAAACAATGTTGATGTGTCCTTTGTTCAATTCAGTGTGTACTCTTCTTTGTTATGTCTTTGTCACTAAGCTTGTATGTTACCTGAAAACTCCACAATAAAGTAAAAGAAAATAGAATGTTAACTATAGGCAGGAAATTCCAAAGTTGAAGTGGCATGTTTCAGGTGACATGCTGGATGTAGCTTCTTTAATAGTGGTATTTTATTGATTTACCAATGCAATAAAGAATAAGCTGAGTTTGACATTTCAAAGTTCAGTGATAGCATGGATTGTGACTATCTTTTGTTACACAGTGACTTAGAAAGTTAATAATTATTAAATACTTCAGCTAAGGTTTTTTTTCAGATATTATTGATGTTTGCAACCCAAGCAATAACCTCAGAAATAATCATATTTGTTGTGAGAATGTCAGAACCACTAAAGACTAATTCACTGAACAAGCAACTGAAATGAAAACTAGGAGTGGGGATCTGCCAAAATGCATGTTACCTCACTCCATTGTCTCACCAGATAATCAGAGGTGAACAGCCCTACCAGTGATTTGAATAATGGCACTGGGGACAAAGTACTGAAAACTGGAGTGTGTGTCAGACCCACTCCAATATGCTTTTGCTAAAAGAATATGATTCATCTGGAGCCATATCACCATCTCTCCCTTTTGGAATCCCTCTTAGGCCCCTATTGCCCTGTACATTAAGTTTGATCTTTTTTGCGCTTGATTTGCTATGTGTGAATATGTAGTAAAGGTCCAATCCTCAAAGAGTTTCCAATCTAAATATAAAATGAGACAAGAAGTGTATACAACAGAGTCAGAGGCGCACAAGGTAACAAATTTAACAGGTCTGAATAGCATGATCAGAAATTACCACAACACATCAAATTTGGTCTGTTGTCAAGATTTTTGTAGGCATCATGCCAGAGGAGAGTTTAAGAAGGGATACGAAGGCGGATATTGAAATGCTAAGGCTGTGTACAGTAAATTCCTTTGATGCATAAGAGGCAGCATAGAAAAGCATGCAAAGGCTCTTGGAAAATTTGATAAATGAACAATCAAGGCTATTGGCAAAACAGAGACATAAGTCAACATCTTCACAGTGTATACGAGATGAAAGGCTGGGGATAAACAGTGCTTTAAAATAAAGACAGTCATTTCTGTTTTATGTGGTGAAAATGCTGAGCCAATGGAAGGATGCAAAGACAGGGATGACTTAGTCAAAATGATGAGCCAGGAAAATTATCTTTGCAGCAGTATTCTGAAAGCGAAGTGGGGCAATATGGCATTTGTCAAGATCAAAGAGGAGAAACTGCAGGAACTGAGATGGAAGGTGAAGGGCTGGGTGAGTTTTAGCTATGTCAACAAAGAAAAAAGGCTTGATCTTAGAGATACAAGTGCAGGAAGAAATGACAAAATATATCCTGCAGCTATGGGTCTAGAGAGCTACTGAATTATGTGCCTGACTCAGGGGGGCAGAAAACTTCAGGGAGCAGCCGAGTTAGTCTGTACAGGATAAACTTAAAAAACAACAAATAGTCTGGTAGCATTTTATAGACTAAGGGTATGTCTACACTAGCCCCCTAGTTCGAACTAGGGAGGCTAATGTAGGAATTCGAAGTTGCAAATCAAGCCCGGGATTTAAATATCCTGTGCTTGATTTGCATCTTCCCGGCCGGTCGCCATTTTTGAAATTTACAAGTCCAGACTAACTGCCCGCGTCTACATGCGGCAGGGACCCGGTAGTTCGAAATAAAGCCCTAGTTTGAACTACCTGTTATTCCTCCTGGAATGAGGTTTAACAGGTAGTTCGATTTAGGGGCTTTAATTCGAACTACCGGGTCCCTGCCGTGTAGACGCGGGCAGTTTAATCCGGACTTGTAAATTTCAAAAATGGCAACCGGCCGGGCCGGGAAGATGCAAATCAAGCACGGAATATTTAAATCCCGGGCTTGATTTGCAACTTCGAATGCCTACATTAGCCTCCCTAGTTCGAACTAGAGGGCTAGTGTAGACATACCCTAACAAAACATGTAGATGGTATCATGAGCTTTCGTGGGCACAGCCCACTTCTTCACATGACCAGAGTTTTGAGTTTAAGATGTCCAGACCCAAAATAAATAGGGGAGAAGGGAGAGTGGGGAAGGAAAAAAATGGAAGGGGGCACCTTCATTGTTTGTTTGGTTGATAATGTCCCAGCTATCCATTATCTCGATTGAGGTCATAGGTGTGAGAATTAAATTTGTGGATGAATATAAAGACCTATAGGATCTTTATAGAGCATTCCTAAAACCGAAATACCCACCTGGAGAAGTAAAAATACAGATTGACAGAGCCAAAAAACTACCCAGACGTGAACTACTTCAAGACAGACCCAAAAGAGAAAATAACAGAATTCCACTTGTTATTACCTACAGTCCACAACTCAAACCCCTCCACCACATTATACACAATCTGCAACCTATCTTGGAAAATGATCCCTCACTCTCAGACGCCTTGGGGGAAAAGCCTACTGTCGCTTACAGACAACCCTCCAACCTGAAACGAATTCTTTCCGGTAACCATGCTACAAAACCACATCGTAGACATCCAGGAACCCAGCCTTGCAAACAGCCACCATGCCAGCTCTGCCCACATATCTATACAAGCAAATTCATTACTGGAGCCAACAATATAAACTACCAAATCAGAGGCCATTTACCTGCACATGCAGTAATTTGATCTATGCCATCAAATGCCAGCAATGCCCCACTGCTATATATAGTGGACACACTGGACAGTCCCTTCGGGAAAGAATCAATGGACACAAATCAGATATCTGTAAAGGGAACATACAGAAACCTGTTGTGGAACACTTTAATCTACCTGGTCACACTTTAAAAGATATCCAAGTGACTGTCTTGTTACAGACCAATTCTACAAGCCAAATACGCAGAGAAGGGTTGGAATTACAATTCATCCACAAGTTTAATTCTCACACCTATGGCCTCAATCGAGATAATGGATAGCTGGGACGTTATCAACCAAGCAAACAGTGAAGGTGCCAACAGCATTTTGTCTGTGTAGATTCTTGTGTTAGTACTCTTCCTCTCTAATTGCTATCCTATGATCCTTATGCTTCTTTTAACTATCCAATTTTTAGGTGCTTACAGATTACCAGTTTTGCCTGTTTGGTTTTCTCCTTGATACTTACATACCCTCTGCTTCTTGTTTCCCTTCCCCCCTTCCATTTTTTTCCTTCCCCCCTCTCCCTTCTCCTCTATTTATTTTGGGTCTGGACATCCTAAACTCAAAACTCCCGTCATCTGAAGAAGTGGGCTGTGCCCACGAAAGCTCATGATACCATCTACATGTTTTGTTAGTCTAAGTACTACCAGACTACTTGTTGTTTTTTAAGTTTATTGGGGGAAGAGACAGTGGCAATGTCCACCAATTGAGAAAGGAAGTCTTGGAGGCAGGAAAGGAAACTAGGGGGAAAGTTAAAAACTCAGCTTTGGTATGTTGAGGTTAAGCTGACAGCTGGACAAGTCATAAAGAAGGACAAAGATTTTAGCCTGACAGGACACAGGGCTAGAGTGGAGAGGTAGATCTGTGAGCAATCATCTTGAAGATATTTCAGCTCATGTTTATGAATGAGGTCAACTGTAAAGACAGAGTGTAGGGGACAAGAGGAGTGCCCCATTAAAGTTAGAGGTAGGAATAAGACAGATCCTTCAAATTAACTACTGAAGGATGATAAGATCTGAAGTGATAAAATCTTTCTTGATCATTCATTATTTTTCAAAATTCCTCCTCTTCAGAGCCAAACAATAGGGTTTTTTTTATGCTTTTCTTTTTTAAACCAGAGAAGGTTGAGACATCATTTACAACACAGAAATTACCCTAAACAGTGGTCACTGGACTTTAATAAGGGGCTTCTGAGAGCCTCCTTTACTATATTAATGGTATATAGCAAATATTAATAATTTGGATCTGGCATTCATTCAAATACCAAAAAGTGTGTGCATGAACTATTTGTGAGTTTCCCTTTAATGAGCCTCAGAGAATATTATCAATTACAATCAAACTAAAATTCTTATTATTCTGTTCTGGTATGCTAACATCCTAGCTTGTTAAATAGCCTTTTCACAGTCCTGATATACACTGTGGCTCAGAACACAACATACAGACATAAAAATGCAGTCTAAATTTGTAGATGTATGCATTGCTGTATGATCTGATAGTCATGTGAATAAACAGAGAGTTCTTTATAGTGTGAGTAGCTAAAATTACAAGACATTAGGCATGTAAGGAGTTTGCATATTTGTTTTGCTTTTATCCCTTCCCCCTCCCCTCGCCATATTACTATACTGTTTAAAGATTGTGACAAATATTGAGGAGGGTTAAAGGTTCTCCTGTAATTACATCAGGCAAAGAGAGGACAGGGAGTGATTCAATACTCAATTGTTATGGAAAATTCTTCTTTATTCACTCAACCCCAAGACTAAGGGTACTTGGCATCTTGCAGGATTAGCCCTTTGGAAAACCAAAATGCAGTGATGCTCACATGGTATAAAATCTTTTAAATAGTCAATGAATTTTTAAAAATATACTATTGGATATATTTGTATGTAACCAGAAGAGTGAGTTTTAAAAAATTATTTTTTTAAAGATACCCATCATTCTCATTTAAAGGACTAGTACTTAGCTTTAAAACAAAAACTTTAAAAAAGTATATCCCCAACTATTTGGTTAACCTAAACAAAGCTCTATTTTCAACTCAATGCCATTTCTCTGTGTGTGAATGCTTTAACTTTTGGTTATCACCAAAACCACCTCTTGGTCACTCCATATATGGTGGTTAGACAGTGGCCTCTGGGTTGGGGTTAGGGTGAGGATTATGTTAGAGAGTAGGGCACCAGAGATCTTCATCTGCCTGCAGTACTAAGTGGGTCCTCTGTGGGCCAAATTTTAGTGAAAATCTGCTGCCCAACTGGGTCCTCACTTCACCACTTTGGCCCAACTACTACCCTGCAGATCTCTCATCCCCACACCACCAGCAGCACTCCACTCCAGCTGGGTCCCTTGTTTCCAATCTAGTCAAACCCAGGAATGGCCCGAGGCCGGCTGCGGCAGCTGGTGCCCCAGGCAGAAGGCGCAACCAGCGCCACTGCCTGCATGGCCGTCAATGGCCATGACGTAATCACGGGGCTCCCCGGCACCCCGTGACGTCATCATCGGGCGCCCGGGCCGGCGGCGCCCTAGGCAACTGCCTAATTTGCCTAGCCTCATGGGCCGCTCCTGGTCACACCTCACCCTCTCCCCAGATTGATGTTGATGTAAATGGGAAAACTGGATCCTATTTTGACTTTCACCAAAATCAGAATTCTGACTATCTGCAGGTGTAGGAAGGGGACCAAGGAACTCAGCTAAGTGTACAGCTCAGCCTACAAAAAAAAAAAAAAAAAAAAAAAAAAAAAGTACAAGATCCTCTAGTTTATATATATAAGATATATGACTATTGCCACAAATTTATTCTGATTTTGAATTTCTCTATATAAAAGCATAAAATATATTGGACTTAAGCCTTAATTCATGCACACCCAAACTCCCACTGGAGTCAATAGGATTATAGAAATGCAAGAAATGCTGAACTGGACCATTACACTGCATGCTTATTTCGAAATAAAATATTCCGGAATACGTATTCCAAAATAGATTATTTTGAAATAGCACATCTACACTGTAGGGAAGCCTCAAAATTAGTCCGAGGCAGACTTCCTTAATGTAGATGTGCTATCTCGATGTAGAGCCTCAGGAGGCACTGGGGAGGGATAACTTTGAATGGCCCTTGTGAGGGGCTATTTCAAAATAGCAGCAGTGGAGTATCTACAGATGCCTTATTTCGAAATAGCTCTTTTGGAATAGGCATTATTCCTCGCAGAATGAGGTTTACAGATTTTGGAATAAGCCGTCCATTATTTCAAAATTATTTTGAAATAACAGAATGGCTGTATAGACGCTCACATTCTTATTTCAAAATAACACTAGTTATCTCGAAATAATGGTGCAGTGCAGACACACCCTAAAACAAATTGTCTCCTGTGTAAATACTTTGATTTATAACGGAATTATACCAAACACAAATTTGCCTCAATGTTTCCATCTTCTTACTGACACCACTTTGGTTGGCTTTGAAACACTTTATTTATTTATGTTATTACAGGTTTGCTTATTGTTAATTTTAACTTTTGAGACATCTGAGTGTCCTGTGGAGAGGCAGACAGTACTTTTTAAATAATGTCCTTTAATTAAAATCTGGCTCACATTTTGTGATGAATAGATTGTGGCAGACTTAGTTACAATTTTTAAAGGTACCTTATTATTTACCTTAGTAACCTGATAGCCTGCACATTTCTAGAAAGCAGTAGCAGCGACCTAGCTACTATTCATGGTGGCCACACAGGTCAGGTTTGAACTCACACAAGATTTCCCCAGCTGTTAGGAAGGTTGGCGGGGAGGAGTGATGGGGACCCAACAATGCACTAGGAGTTTCAGGAGAGACTTCGCGTTTGTTATTGTTTCAGGTTCTAAAGCCTGTTCCAATTGTTAGCCTGCTGCTGATACGAACTGGGCTAATCAAAACGCGTAAAACCTGAGCAGTTGCCAGAAGCCTTATCAAAAGTCCTGTAAGTTGTTCTCACGCCATTCGCCCAGACGCAAAGGGGAAGAAAGGAGACAGGACCTGTCCCCAGAGTCTGCAGCTCGGGCTTTTGTTTGCTGGGAGAAGGGGGAAATAATCCAACAATAATCAGGCCAGCGAGTGGGAGAAGCGGAGCGTGCAGCGCCCCTGCCTCCCTCTCTCCCTCGGGTGCGCTCAGGGAACTCTGGCCAGACGGGTCCCGCGCCAGCTCCCAGACAGGCACGCACTGGGCTGCTGTCCGCGCGGAGTCCCGGGAGACTGGGCATGAGGAGGAGGAGGGAGGGTGGGTGTGAGCTACAGGGCAGGTGACACCGAATTAGGCTCCCCCGGAGCTGGTGCGCTTGACAGCTTCCTTCTCGCCGGCTCGCCCCACAGGCACGGCGGTGAGGGAAGATAAAGGAGATAGGGACGCTATAAATACCCAGCGCGAGAGCGCGCGCCCCAGAGCCCTGCCAGCCGTGGCGAGGGACGGACAGACACGGACGCCGCGCTCCGCCTTTAGCCTGCAGCGACCATGCACGTGAATGGCAAGGTGGCGCTGGTGACTGGCGCAGCGCAGGGCATAGGCAGAGCCTTTGTCCAGGCTCTGCTAGAGGAGGGCGCGAAGGTAAGCGTGTGCGTCCCTGGCAGGGAGACCCCCGGCTGTCCCTGAACCACTCCTACCTCTTGGCGGGCGGCTTCCAGCCTGCCTGCTGCTGCTGCCGCCTGCTAGGAAACCACGAGCCCTTCTCTGCCTCCCCTAGTAGGTACCTGCTGCTCTCCCTCTCCCGGCTGCGGGTCCCTTCCCACAGCAAGTTTTCCTTCCCGCGGGGCGTGCAGCCGGGAGCACCAAGGGCCTTAGGCACGTCTGCTCCCCGGCTGGTAAAGGGCTGTGTGGGCTTGCGGGAGGGGAAGGGGGCTCCGTCTGTGACTCCCCAATACCTCGGAATGTGCCTTACCTCACCACGCTACCTTCATGGCACAGGTGGCTCTCGTGGATCGGAACCTCGAAGCCGGTGAGGCGAGCAAAGCTGCCCTGGATGAGCAGTTTGAAGCTCAGAGGACTCTCTTCATTCAGTGCGATGTTACACATCAGGAGCAACTGCAAGGTAAGGAGGGAGTCGGTCAATGTTATACACCATCTTACCATGCAGCAACCTGGAAAAAAAATAGGACTACTGCACCTATAACTGTGCAATTCAGGCTTCTGGAGGGCAGGCTGTTTCTGATCACTTACAAGCATGACTCAAGTGGGATCTGTTTCTCCCTCAGCAAATGTGTGCGCCTTTGGGTTTTAGGACTTGGCACAGAGGAAAGAAAGAATAAAGAAGTCACTGAACATTTAGTGATACTTTTGTATGAGAGCCTGTGCATTACTGAACACAGTTTTATGTATAGGGTCATTTTATGAGTAATGTATTAAAATCTTTAAAGTACAGTATTTAATAAAGGATAGTATTTAAAGTGTTTAATACAGCTTCATGGCAGACTCAGAAATGTGCTCTCTCAACCTGAAAGTCATAGTTTCTGTCCTGAGTGATCCGCAATAGCTACTTTGCAATACAATGGAACTAGTCTGAATTTAGGTTGCTGTTGTTCAGATCAGAACCTAGCCTTAAATGCTGAGGATGAAAAGTTGCTCTTTAAGGTAAGAAATGACACATAATACGACTTAAACCATTGCAAATAAAGAGCAAAGAACTCCTGTGATTTGTGAATGTTCTCAGGAATAAACCTCTCTACTAAGCTATGTATAATATTTACTTTTTATTCAGCATTACACAACAGACATCTTGCAAATACTTCATAATCATCACAACATCTCTTGAATGTTTGCATAGATTCACTGAGGCAGTGAGTTAGGTTAAAAAAAAACTTGGTCACTTATGTTGATGCTTTTTCCATGGAAAAAGATGTCAGATTTTATATAAACAAAGTCCTGGCTGGGATGATTTAGTTGGGGTTGGTTCTGCTTTTAGCAGGGAGTTGGACTTGATTCTATAAAACATGATTCTATAAAAGAAAAAAGTAAAATGAGCACAGACATTATTCAAAACTGTTCTTGTCTTCAAAGAGGCTGTTAATGTCACTTGATCAAACTTTATTGCTTCATTGCTGTGAAATATGCACATATTGCTGAGTCAGACACCTGCACACTTTTTTAATATATATTTTTGTCTTTGAGTATTTTGCAACCCAGAAAAAAAAAGGCACCATTAAAGTGTTGTAAGCCTTTTATTCTGAAAATATCGCCACCTTTAGGGACCCACAAAGGTATTTATAAGCCACTGTTAGAATTCCCTACCTACATGTGTTGTGCTGAGAACAGAGGTTCTGAGGATATGGGCTCTTAAATTTATTTCTGACTCACATATTAAAACTCTGTGGATGTAATTTTTCAACAAGAGAGGCAATGAATCAGTAACTTCATATAGGAGGTATACATCAATTATTCATAAAAAGGCACAGTTCATCAAGGAATATGGTGAATTATTGAGAGTTTAAAGAATTACAATATTAATTACATTATTGAGTAAGGATACACTCATTCTTAAAATAATTGAGTTTTTCAGGCCAGGTAAAGTTTTCTTTAAAATAAGATGCATAGAAGAGATTAGATTCTGAAATCCTTGAGTACTCCACAAACTAATGCAAGATTAAGACATGATGACTTGATTTTAGAAGATGCTGAGTGAAAAGGTGGTTGCACTATATTAGTTCCGTTAACCATCTTAAATAGAGTTACTGTTAATACTTGCTGAATTGCTAGACAAGTATTCTATTTGTTAAACATTAAAGTAAATGTTTAACAACTGTTTAAAATGGTAATTGTTTAAAATGGTAATTTAACACACTTTGGTAGGGTAACAAATATCATGTTTTACATTCCATTTGTAACATTTAAAATATATGGATAGCTAAGAAACTTTCTCTCTGTATTTTACTGTAGGTGCTTTTAAAAAAAAACAGTTGAACATTTTGGAAGGCTGGATGTTGTGGTTAATAATGCTGGAGTGAATAATGAAAAGGACTGGGAAAACACTATACAAATTAATTTGGTAAGCATTATCTGTTTTAAAATATCCATACTGTAATATCTAAAGTTGATATTTTAAGGGAGTTAGGCACTAAACTCTAATTTAATTTTCCTTAGGCCACTTTGAAAATCCTAGCCTATAGTACTTGATTACTTAAGGTAAATTTCAGGGGGAACTTGTATGCTGTGGATTTGAGAGAGTGTTTTTGATTTGTTGGCTTTTGTTTATACACAACACGTAGGTCCTCCTGGAGAGCATCTAAAGAAACAAGTTTATCATTTGAAAAGAGTGTTTCAAACAATTTTTATTTAAAACGTGTAAATGCACTAATGCTCTACAGTTAAGTTTCTTTCCATGTATCATCAAGTTTCTTCAAATTAAAAATCCTATTTTGCCTGCAACACACTCTTGCATGTACATACACAGCCTCAATCTCTCCTACATTCCAGTTTCATGAGTGCCCTTCATGGTCAGTGTATGGTGCAGCCCTACATGTACGTGCTTTAGAGTCACTATAGATAATTAGATTAGTACATAAGCAAGTACTGTACTAGAATTGTAAAACTCTTCTCAAATACTGATCTATCTTAACAGTCAACAATAAAATAAATCAAGCATGTTATGGCAACTCAATAATTGTTGTATATCTGGACATTATTAATGTTAATTATAGCAAAATATCTATTGGTTATATAGTGTTATAGGCTTTTCAAATCCTTTACTTTTCTCTACTTTTTCTAGGTTGTACATGCAGAGAAATAGTTTTCCCTTAGACCAATACCATATCTTAAATCTAGTTTTTTGCTATTTGTACATAAACATTTCCCACTGATAGTCCACATATGGATGAAAAGCAGACTGCTGGAACTGGTGATCAGTCATTCAACTCTGAAAAGATAATAAATTAAAATATTATTGGCCATAACCATGTCCTATAGTAATAGTATTAAATTATTTTAGGGTATATTAATGACATGCAAGGCCTGATCCAGCAGACTATATAGTACCTGTAGCATACTGAGTCTTGGCTGCTGTCTCTGGCAGACCAGCCTATCCACAGCAGCGGTTGTCTTGAAGGAGAAAGAAAGAAATATATACAAATAAGCTCCAAAATATAAGTAAGTTTCCCAAGGAATGGAAAGTTCATAAGCTCTCTGCCTCTCATATTTCACAATTAACTTCTCACATTCTTCATTCCAGTGGAATCTTTGCAGCTTGTAAATCTGGCTACAAATATAGAAACAGGGATGTATAAATAAAAACATCCTTGGCAGATGAGGATCTTTGATCCCTGAAAAGCCATTATTTCTGACTGAAAGTAACCACAACAAAAGTTACATTGGTTTACATCGTCAACAAACCACTAATATCATGGATTGTCTGTTTTTTGGCTCTCTGTATTAGATTTGTGAGAAAAATGTGTTATGGAGAGTGGATTTGTTAGCTAAAGTCCTCCTAATGCTAATCTGCCTAGGCTTACTACTACCGGTTGAAACTCTCTTAACCAGATCTCTGGTCTGGCAACATCCATAGTCTGGCACAGATGTTGCAGGACCAGAATGTCCTGGTGAAGGGCCACGGCAAAGATCTTTTTGAGCCCGGCAGGGCAGTGGGCTGCCCATAATGAGTTGATGGTGGGGCCGCCCAGAGGGGTTGGGAGACCTGATGCATGGCTGCCCAATGGGGCTAGGAGCTGCGGTAGCTCGGTGGGGTGGGGAACCATGGTGAACGGCTGCCCAGCAGGTCCCAGAGCCCCAGTGTGGCATGTGCCTTGCGGGTCCCAGAGCCCCAATGTGGGGCTGTCCAGCACATCCAGGAGCCACAGCAGCGATGGCTGCCAGCGGGGTTGGCGGAAGGTGGAGAGCCGGCTGGGGGGCCAGCGGCTGTGTTGGGGGGACCAGTGGCAGGGATCCAGAAATGATCTCCCCTGGTCCAGAAAAATTCCTCATCTGGGACCAGTCAGGTCCCAAGGGTGCCAGACCAGGGAAGTCCAACCTGTATTTCAAACTCTGAAGATTCCAAGTGAACAAAGATGTATAACAATAGGAATAGTGAGCATAAAAATTGGAGAATGAATCACTTACAAACAAGATCAACCTAAAATGTTGCCCCATATTTAAAAGTGGAATGTACACAATAGCATTAAGTATCAGTGATAGCCATATTAGTCTGAATCAGAATAAACAAAGAGAAGTCCTGTGGCACCTTATAGACTAACAGATTTATTGGAGCATAAGCTTCATGGGCAAAGACCCACGTGCATCTGATGAAGTGGGCCTTTGCCCACAAAAGCGTATGCTCCAATAAATCTGTTAGTCTATAAGGTGCCACGGGACTTCTCGCTGTTTATACAATAGCATTAAGGCATACCTACTTTAGTCTCAGTCTTCACTGGAGTTCATTTCTATAAAAATTGATTAAGACACAGCAACTGTTATTGAGGCTTATCTGGCATACACATAAATAAGTTGCCCTCTGTTGGCATTAAAAGATTTGGTTGGCCTAGGGCTACATATTTAATTTTCTAAAGGTATAATCATATGCTCTAAGTTCTTGTATTTTGTAATCTTGTAATATTTTTACCATTTCCCATGAGTTGTAGCACATGCTTTCAGCTTGAGAGCAGCTGTCCAGCTGAAACCCAGTAAATTCAGTGAGCTTGCAAGAGGTCTTTCAAACATGAATTCCTGGTTTCTCATGTGATATGTCACCACTTGTTTGACTATCATTCCAATACCAGACTGAATTCCTATTGCCAAAGAGTATTGTAAGTGGGGGGGTTCACTTTTCAGTCACCGTTTTTGGGTGGCTTTGTCTTCAACCACATAACTTGGAGATCGGTATGCTAAAAGAGCTGTCAGGAAGGAAGGACTTACTTTATAGCTTTCAAATTCTGACTCTCATTCCATTATTTAGGAAAGACCTGCCTCTGTGGTAGAATTCAGTGTGCCTTTATATATCACTCTCATGTACTGTAATCTGCACCCACTAAGAGGGCAGCAACAGGAAATTTGGAAGAGAGGTTAATACAGAGTTTGCATGGGGTTACATCCATTAAAGTTATTTTATGTCAGTCTTCCAATGAAAGATAAATATGAAGAAAATAATTTCATTCATTCCTTGATAATGACTTTTTATACACAAATTTTTTAAAAATTAGATTAAAACATATACAGTACAAAACAAAATCACATATGTACTCTTATGAAATGTATTGACTCACCAATACAGCAAGATAAGAGATCTAAAAGTATGGGTGAGGTTATGGATTTTACCACCAGAGGTGCACTGGAATGGCTGAATAACCAAAAGGAATATTGTCTTCTGGAAGCCTAAGGGGGGTGGGTGGGTGGGGGTGTGTGCATGCGCGCGTGTGCGCGCGCACTTCTGGGCAGCTCTAGTGGCTAGTATAGGTGGAGACGAAGGTCACTGCCCAACTTCACCACCTCCTTTCTTGTCTCATTTCAAATGGCTAGTGTTGGCATTGGTACCATTCAGTCTGACTTCTAGACTAGATATTGGTGTAGAAATATTTAGATATTGGTGTAGAAAGTACGCTTATTAAGTTTGCAGATGATACCAAGCTGGGAGGGGTTGCGACTAATCTGGAGGATAGGGTAATAATTCAAAATGACCTGGACAAATTGGAGAAATGGTCTGAGGTAAATAGGATGAAGTTTAATAAAGACAAATGCAAAGTGCTCCACTTAGGAAGGAACAATCAGTTTCATACATACAGAATGGGAAGCGACTGTTTAGGAAGGAGTACGGCAGAAAGGGATCTAGGGGTTATAGTGGACCACAAGTTGAATATGAGTCAGCAGTGTGATGCTGTTGCAAAGAAAGCAAACATGATTCTGGGATGCATTAACAGGTGTGTTGTGAGCAAGACACAAGAAGTCATTCTTCCGCTCTACTCTGCGCTGGTTAGGCCTCAGTTGGAGTATTGTGTCCAGTTCTGGGCACCGCATTTCAAGAAAGATGTGGAGAAATTGGAGAGGGTCCAGAGAAGAGCAACGAGAATGATTAAAGGTCTAGAGAACATGACCTATGAGGGAAGGCTGAAGGAATTGGGTTTGTTTAGTTTAGAAAAGAGAAGATTGAGGGGAACATGATAGCAGTTTTTAGATATCTAAAAGGGTGTCATAAGGAGGAGGAGAAAACTTGTTCATCTTGGCCTCTGAGGATAGAACAAGCAATGGGCTTAAACTGCAGCAAGGGAGGTTTAGGTTGGACATTAGGAAAAAGTTCCTAACTGTCAGGGTAGTCAGACACTGGAATAAATTGCCCAGGAGGTTGTGGAATCTCCATCTCTGGAGATATTTAAGAGTAGGTTAGATAAATGTCTATCAGGGATGGTCTAGACAGTATTTGGTCCTGCCATGAGGGCAGGGGACTGGACTCGATGACCTCTCGAGGTCCCTTCCAGTCCTAGTATTCTATGATTCTATATAGGGGAAATAGAAATTGATAGTAAAAAACCTCTTTAATTAGCTAGAATTTCCACTGATATTGTACGTCTACTGCTGATATGTCAGCTAGAATTTCCAATACTACTGTACTTCTTAAGTGATGTTTTCTCCTCTTCTCCCCAACCCCTTACCTGTAAATGGAATATCAAAACCAGATTCACCCACAAACATATTTTGGTAGAAGTGGAAACAGAAGTTATTTTTCATAATTAGAGTATGCTGATTCTGAAACTTGCTGAGGCTACATTTTAAATCATTGCATTTCTAAAAGATAAAACAAAAAGGTATCCTAAATGAAGTATTTCTACAGTTGGTCTCTAAGTCCAGATTCACTAGGGACTTAATTGTTCCAACACCTGCTCTTTAGGCGCCTAGCTCCCCTCCCCTCTGGAATCTGCAAAGACTGAGTCTCCTAGGGTCCATATATAATGCATGGGGAGACAAAGGTGCCTAAGAACAGGATCCACAAAAGCCAGCATGTTAAGTGGGCAGCTGCTTAAGATAACCAATAGCAGAGGCTGATGAGAAGAATGTTTCCCAACCCTCACCCTGCTCGGGGGGGAGGGGGGGGGAAATCAACAAATGGTCCTGTAGCACCTTAGAGACTAACAAAAATGTGGATAATATCATGAGCTTTCGTGGCCACAACCCACTTCTTCAGATGAATGGAGCAAGGGGTCCAGAGGTTCCCCTTTTTGTTAGTCTCTAGGATGCTGCAGGACCATTCATTGTTTTTTAAGTTTTTTCAGTTACAAACATGGCTACCCCTCTGAGACTTTTAAACTTGCTCAGGGAGTTAGGTGCTATGCCCAGGCTGGAGGAAAGTGTCTACTCTCTGACCAGGATCCACAGCTGGGAACTCTCTTCTGGAGTCAGGCTCTTAAGACATTTCTTGGAAAAGTGGCAGTGATACAGGCTGAACTTCACTCAAAACAGGTGTGCAAGAAGGGAGCAAGAAGGTGCCTCCTCCTCATAACCACTCCCCCAAGATGTGGGAGACCCTGTTTCAATTCCCTCTTTGCTTAAGGGGAAGGGATTTGAACAGGTGAGTGCCCTAACTGCCAAATTAAAAAGTCATTCTCACGCTCTCTGGCTCAATGTATAAATGATTCAAAATGCAAAGTGGAACATTTAAAACGGGATAGACACACCAGAATATTCTGTAGCCCATCAGCACTCGCCTGAGAGGTAAAACTCCTAATCAGATCTCTTCTCCTAAATCAGGCAAGAAAGGGAATTGAACTTGAGGGTTGGGAAACATTCTTCTCATCGGCCTTTGCTATTGGTTATCTTAAGCAGCTTCCCACTTAGCATAAGTGCCCAACCTATCAGAGTTCCCTAACTTAGGGTACATCTAGACTACATGCCTCCGTCGACGGAGGCATGTAGATTAGACAGATCAGCATAGGGAAATGAAGTCGGGACAGTCTGGACGCGCCGCGGTCGACAAGGAAGCCTTTGTCGATCGGCGCAGGTAAACCTGATTTCACGAGGCATACCTGCGCCGGTCGACAAAGGCTTCCTTGTCGACCGCGGCGCGTCCAGACTGTCCCGATCTGCCAACAAACAGCTGATCGGCAGAGCGGGGCAGCCATTTAAATTTAAATGAAGCCGCGATTATTTAAATCGCGGCTTCATTTCCCTATGCCGATCTGTCTAATCTACATGCCTCCGTCGACGGAGGCATGTAGTCTAGATGTACCCTTAGGTCTAAAGGAGGTTGCCTCCTTTCTACACTCTCTCCTATTTTATGTAGCATGAGCCATATTCTAAGCACACTTACTTTATCAGGCCCCATACACAATATAATGAGGCAATACCTATCTGTTTCAGGCCCATATGTAGGAATTTTGGGAGGGTGCTTTTTTTTGTAAATATGGACTACAAAGGTGTGAATGCACTCCCCCCCCATGATCCCTCAAGAAGTGGGGAAATCAGCCCCAGCCTTCCTCCAGCTGGCCAGAGGAGCATGTTCACTGGATGTGTTTGTACCCTTTGGACATGTGCACACACACACACACACACACACACACACACACACACCCCACACACATGTATTTTCACCTAGTTTGAGGATCACGCTGGGGATTAAGCACAAAATAGGAGCCCAGCCACCTACCTGAGCCAGCAGTGCACATACATAGCCAGAGGCAGAAACTTAGGGACTTCTACAATAGAAATTAGCTGCCTACCAAGCATCAGTACCTAAATTCCTGTACTCAAATACCTACATGGATTTCAGGGGTACCTAAATATGGGGTTTAGGTGCTAAGACCCTTTGTGGATTTGGGTGGTAATGACTTTTTTACTTTATGTGCAATATTGATAGTATTAATTAAGTCTCTACCCTGAAG